>OX637655.1:7809906-10756105 GCA_951802225.1 Euspilapteryx auroguttella
AAGTGTCCATCCATTATTACCTCGCTATTGGCGCTCATATCAGTCCTCAGCTCTGATAGTGAGTATGGTTCAGTTGGCGCGCGCAGATGTCGCTGCTGCTGCGCGGCGGCGGCGGCGGCGGCGGCGGCGGCGGCGGGGCGTGGCGGCGCGCGCTGGCGCTGTGCGCGCGGCGCGGCGCGCTGTGCCCGCGGCTGTGGCTGGACGCGCTGTGGCGGCGCCCGGCGCGCGCCGCGCTGCCTACTCTGCTGCACCATATTGGTATCTACTACGCCGATCAGAGGGCCTATTACGGCCACATTTGCAACATGGCTTTTCGTCGTCCAGAATGTCAAAGTCAATACAAAAAAAAACGTAAAGAGGACGCAAAACAATATTACAAAAGCGGACGTAATAGGCCTTCTGAGGAAGGAAATTAAGACGAGATTAAAAACATAAACAATCATTCCGAAACTAGGAACAATTTTTAAAGAAATCAATTTATTTTTAACGCAATCCAAACAGCAATGAATATAATTCACGACGGGTCAAATGTTTATAGCTTCTTAGCTGTCAGATGTCCTGTACCACGAAACACGCGACGACAGCCATAATCGAACGTCGAACGACATTTTTGTGTATGTTTAATTTGTGTCGCAGGATCGGAGAACCTGTTGTCGCCGATGCTGGTTATTGACTCGCTGGCGAGCTCGCCCGACTACACGCTCGGAGATGTACGCAAGTATGTATCTACAGTGTACATTCTACACTATTTTAAAAATGCATTTAATTTGAAATAGCCCTTAATTCGTGATTTTATGGATCATAACGCACAGCCGATGATCACCGCTAACCGCAGCGCTGTACACAGTGCACACCTAACCGCACAAAATCAATACATTATAAAAGAAAGTCGTTTCCCGCGTCTGTCCTATACTATGTATACTTACGTCTTTAAAATTATGCAACGGATTGAATACGATTTAATAAATGCAAAACATAGTAATAACGCCGGGTCGTTAGTTTCATAATTCGTTTAGTTTCATAATAAATGCGAACAGCGCGGCTGACCGCATGACGGCTAACCGCCTAGTGCGTACGCGCCCTTACGAGCTGTTCCCATCTGCGATATCGCGGACATTAGAATATTGTTTGGTCAATTCATTTATTTTTGTAAGGCAAACCCGGCTTTTGGGCTTCTATGGAGCTACCAGAAACAGCCAGTTCATGTTAAGTATGTCTTCTCAGATACGTAATGGACGCGTTACGCTGCGAGAGCGAGACAGCAAGCCAAGCCCGCTCCCTCGCGGACAAGTACCGGTCGGAGAGCGAGGCGATGAAGCGCCAGTCGGAGCTGCTGCGCGGCGCCGCGCAGACGTTCCAGAGCTCGAGGTGCGCCGCCTGCGCGCGCCCGCTGGAGCTGCCCGCGCGGCACTTCCTGTGCCAGCACGCCTTCCATCAGCAGTCAGTACATTTACCTACCACTACCTGCCTGACACAGCGAACTTTGTACTTCCTTACTATATAGGTTTACGCATTATTGCGCTGCCATACGCCCGCTCTAGCTGCCCGCGTGGCACTTTCAGTGTTAGCACGCCTTCCATCAGCAGGCAGTAGAAGGGGCGCTACGTGTTATCGTAGAGTTTATGATTATGAGTGTAGATGTCAGTTCGCGGCAAACAGACATTGCAAAGTTCCCGCTGCGCCGCCTGCGCGAGGCCTCTAGAGCTGCCTGCCAGACACTTCCAGTGCCAGCACGTCTTCCATCCATCAGCAGTGTTCATTATATTAGGATGCATTTACAAACAACCTGAGAGATTTCTTTCTCGATAGTATTGACAGAACATCGAAATAATGCACTACGTACGACTACGTCTGTTTACACTGAAATAATTCGATAGAAAGGGGAAAGTGAGCATTTTCTCTTTTGATTTAAATGCACCATTGCTGCATACATGAATATTTATTTTGGGACAGCTAGAAAAAAAAAAAAATTATGTAATTATGTAATTTTTTTTTTTGTCTCGCCAGTTGCTTCGAAAGCTACGCGGAGTCGGAGCGGGAGTGCCCGGTGTGCGCGGCGGCGCCCCGGCCGCGCGCCGCCGCCGCCGCCGACACCTTCCACGCGCGCGCGCACAAGGAACACGATGTGTGAGTTTAATCAATCAAATTTAATTGTAATGTCACAAAAGAACAAAAAAAAAAGAGAGATAAATTGTTAAGTAGAGTTGGTTACCCCCTTCTTCTTTACGAGTTTTTGAGTATAATCATTTGACAGAGGGGCTCGTTTTGGGGGCGTCTCCAGGCGACCATGTCGTAAGGCAAGGCAAGCATTCGTTTGCCTGAGACAATTGGTGGGCTGGCAACCTGAAATCATTTTTGACTCTTGTCTTATAATAAAAAAAAACATAACATGACGAAGAACAAGCATGAAACTTTTAAGTACATTTTAAGAATTGGCTGTATGGACCATTTTCCTTTGGCAGCCTAGGATGGGCGATAGATAATACAAACATAAAAACAAATTGAGGTGCAGATACAGACCGTTTCAAAAATATGTTAAAACTCTAGGTCTTATAATCAATGTTTGAGTTTTCTCGCTCAGGGTTTAACTAGGACAAGGCGTTGTTGAGTACAGATTATCCTGGCTCAGGCCGTCTCATACTCTGTCGAGTGTAATTTAACTGTATTAAAGGCCGAACTCAACTGTGTTTCATTTAAAGCGAGTTAACAGTTTGGAGTGCATCATTCTCCGATTTAACTGTAAAACCGAACGTCCACCGCCAACTAAACTCAGTTAGTTTAGCTGAGCTCGCATAGTTGAGCCAAATCTTGTTTTACGTTAGCTTAGCTGGCATAGTTTCCGGTGAACACACATGTTTGAAAAACTGGCTTAACAATGCGATCTAAAGTAATCTAACTTATTAATTTAGTTGGCGGTGGACGTTCGGACAGGACTTCAATGTTCTCCATTCACTTACAGTAAAAAAAAAAACGTCAATCGTTAAATTTGAATGGATAATCGAATGTTATTGAGACATTTCAAGGTTACAATATGATAAGAGTTTTGTTTTAACAGCTGGTTCCATGAACAATGTCGTTTATTAAGGTGTGTGCCTGCTGATGTTTAAATTGTTCATATCTATATAAAACTAATCCGTTACTCCTTGAATCTGATTGAGATAGAGACTGAAATTATGTAGATTTTCACTTAGATAATAATTCCCGAAATTCTCCTAGGAGCGGAAATAAATGGGAATTTTCGTTACAAATTTAAAATCCCCTTCGAAGCTGTGAGCGCGCACTAGTCAATACATGGTATAAAATAAAGTCGCTCCCCGCGTCTGTCCCTATGTATGCTTTAATCTTTAAAACTACGGAACGGATTTTGATGAAGGTTTTTTTTTATAGATAGAGTGATTCAAGAAGAAGGTTTATAAGTATAAAACATGCACGATATAGTAATAGGTTAGGCGGTACGAAGTTCGCCGGGTCGATTAGTTTATTTATAAACATGAATTTTTTATTTAATTTTATCGCAACCATACATGAGAAACTAAAAAACAACAGTTGCATTTCAGTAACTCTTTAAGTTAAACTTTATCACTTGTGTGTTATTAGACAGAGATAACGATAACACCCAAAACTGGTGTCATAAATATGCAAAGAAAACAGTAAAAAGATAACAAAAGTGTTTTTTTTTATAACTCTAAAATAAAAAGTATTTCTTACCTTTATAAGCTTATTTTTCTTAGTTGTCTGTACTTTTCCAAAATATATTTATTGCATTCAGTCGGTAACCGGCCGCAACGTGGTTGACACGTAATAGTTATCAGTAGCGGACGCCACTCAGTTTTATTTAGTGTTTACATTTTTTCACAACTTTATTTCTTAAAACTTGTGACTTTAAAAATAGTGGCGAAATGGTTTTGCCCTTTTTTTGGTGCTTTCGATACGGATACAGTGATGATGCGTACGAAAGGTATGGTGACCTAAGTGGTTTTTGTGAAGTTGATAGCTTATTTTTGTACCATATGGATGGATTGATTAGCGTCAAAATATTGTTTACTAAAATTCTCTTATTTTACAATGCTATCTCTCTCGATAGATATGTCTCTTAATACGATTCGATAAACCAACGATATCCTGCCTGATGTTATGATTTTGTATTAATTGACAAGCTGTGTATATCGATGAATAGTTTATTGAAAACGACTGTTATTCGCCACGACTCTGGTATGACAGGGTAAATTAAAGTCCACTGCAGAGTTTGCTACAGAAAGTGTTTTTAAGCCCTAACAAATAAGTCAATAGTTTCCGAACGACTCCGTCATCCAGTGACCCTGCGTTTTGTTGACTTACTTAAACTAAAAACTACTTGACTTACTTACTAAACACAGTTCCGAAACAAAAACGATCAAGGGATGAGGGCAAAAAACTCAAAACTTAGGAAACTTTAAAAAAATAATTATGATTAAATTAAGAACCCTTTTTAGTATCTAGTGTCCTTCAAGGTTTAAGCCAATATCATCACAACGGACGTCATCTGAAGGCAAATTCGTTGACATGTTTTAATAACAAATTTTCAGTTACGCCGTAGTATCGGAGTACCTAGGCCGCGGGCTGTTCAACAAGATCACCCTGGTGGAGGAGGGAGCCCCCGCCCCCGCCCCCGCCCCCGCCCCCTCCCCCGCCGCCGCGCCCGCCCCCGCAGCCCCCGCCGCGCCCGCGCAGAGCTACGGGCCCGGGGCTGAGGCGCGGCTCCGGCTGCAAGAGGGAGAGAGTAAACAAGGTGACTTATCACTACATGGCAAAAAACAAAGTTCCCCACTGTCTGTCAGTATGTTTAAGATTTTTAAATCAACGCAAAGGTTATTGATGCGTTATTTTAGTAGATAGAAAGATTCAAGGGGAAGGTTTATATGTATAATAGTATAAAACATAGTCTCTTCCCGCGTCTGTCCCTATGTGTATGCTTATATCTTTAAATCTATGCAACGTATTTTGATGCGTTTTTTTTAATAGATAGAGTGATTTAAGATGAAGGTTTATAGGTATAATACATGAGCAATATGTTGCTATGTAATTACTATGGTAATAGGTTAGGCGGTACGAAGTTCGCCTGGCCGACTAGTTAATCGTTAATTTATTATAGACTATTTATTTCCTTGTCCTGTTTTAATTCAATATCACAACCGTGTTGTGGTGGCATAGACCTACAACCTCACCTCCCATGGGTGTCGTAAAGTGCCACTAAAGCAACACCATTAGGTAGGACGTGTAGCAGCGTGCTACTTGGAAATACCTAACGTTAACTATAATAACACATCACACTCAGAGCCCCTAATTAGGAAGAACTTGTATATAGGGTACCCGAAACAAACGCAGAGACGAACATCACACCCAGACCGGAAACAAACATTGATATTCATTATATCAATATTCACCCCGCCCGGGAATCAAATCCACATCACTGCCAACTGAGCCAAGGAGCAGTCAAATTGCTACACAACTGCGCGCAAGACTAAAATGTAAAAAAAAAAACACTTATAACAAAGTTTACTCTAGGTATCTAATCGATTGTAAATTCGTTAATTAATGACTTACAAGCATACTTTGTTTTCTTTTCCAGTATACGCGCCTTCGACCTCAAAGCCAACAGCACCAAAGAGCACGACCATTATACCGATACCTGAGGGTAGGATGCGGTTATTGGAACAGCAACAATACAGCACCAGTCTCGAGGCGAATATCACGTGCCTACCAGAGGTTCACAAATCGCCGGTAACGGTAAAGAAGAATGAAGAGTCAAATATAATTTCTAATGCTATTAGTAATCTGAGCCAAGGCACGAATCCCTTCGAGGAAACGTACGATGAAGCCAAGAATCCATTCGCTGAAGAGGCGGACGATGACCCGATGAATCCTTTTGCTGAAGATATGGACAAAGATGAATAGTGGTTAATGTATAATAATTTATTTATTCAATGCTTAATATTATATTGGTTAAAATCCTGAGGAACTGAATAGACTGTGTACCTCGTGGAAATGTAAAAAGGGGAAACAATCTTCCAATCGATCAAAATAAATGCCTAGTTGAGGCAGAGAAAATGACTTAAATAAGGGTTTGGCACGTTTTTATGACCTACAGATTTTATTTTTTGCGCCTTTCTAAGACATACATATTGATAATAGAATACAGATTTACCCTCTTATTCATAAAAAGTTAAAGAGCATTTTAGTTATTTGACGTATATCAATTTAGACTGGATGTCACGTATTTACCATACAACAAACCAGAGAAGTAGACCTCCAGTAACGCTACTTAAAATCTACTGTATCTTTATGAATAACAAGGTTAGTATCGTTTTCATATAGACAAGAATGAAGTGTAATGTCATAATAATAATAAAACATGCTTTAGTTTATTATTTTACTAGTCGACGGCGAACTAAAATTCACTCAGCACTGCGCTAGACGAAATATATCATCCTTGTCGGTACTGTTGAAATTGGCTGCCGCCTGCGAACGCGTCGGTTTAATAGGAACTTTATGAACGAAAATGGATTTGCTCAGCCTGTTTAACTTATAGTAGGTTCTGTGATCATAATCAATTTGTCAGAAAACGTGACGAATTCGCGCGTTCAAGTTTTATGTACACTGGCGGTCTAGGTCGGCGTAACATTTCCGGTTTTTCTGTATTGCAAAATTCAGAAAATTATGTTCTTTGATAATAGTCTAGGGAGCACGAGACCATAGACAAATCTGTTACACCTTCCTAGACCGCCACTGTACTATAGTGTTAGCGCATACTGTGGTTTTGTTAAAATTTTACTTTTAGCTGTTTTTGTCTACATAGTAACCATAAAAATCTGTAAGTATATTTATTAGTTTAAAAGTTTTATTTTCATTAAGTTTATACTTAGGTACCAAATTGTATATGATATATTTTATGTGATATAATTATACTCTTATACTAAATAAATAAAAAAATATAACGTAAAAATGTTCAGATTTTTTTTTGTTTGAGAAAAAAACCGATGGATAAAAAACCATAGACATAGTAGAACGCTACGCTTTGCTACGCATCCTCAGAGAAAGGAAACCGCCGCTACGCATCCGTAGCAGAAGCGCAAGATGGTGTATTTGGTTCCGGGTTTCGCCACGCGCCATATGAGAATAATAAATAAAAAACGCTTTATTGCAATAAATATACAAATTGGATTACAAAATAATACAGTCAGTAAAATGTTGACTACAAGAACACAGGGCAATGGGCGTGTACTTAATCCTCATCTTTTAAATCTTCGTTAAAACAAATTTTAAGAATGCAAATAATGGGCGGCCTTATCGCTTAAGCGCAGCGTTCTACTTTGTCTTTGTCTATGGCACTATGAATGTGTGACATTGTGACATAGACATTCTGTCTATGGGGATTGTTTGTTTTTTTTTTAGTATACATTAGGTTAGATTTCTAATAATAAAATATATATTTTTTTATTTCATATTAATTTACTTTGGACTTCGATTGGTATAATGATAATTATTCAATGTTTTTATACATAAAATTCATTTAAAATGCCGAAATACTACACATTTAAAGCGACTCCTAATTATGAACCAAAAAGTTACAGAGACACTGTCAGATACAACAGGTACGTAGCTTTTAGACTAGGTTAATGACCACAGTCCACACCGTGGTACAGTCACGGACTAGGAGGCCGTAACAGATTTGTCTATGGTTTCGTCAGCCCTAGACTGTATTACCAAAGAACAAGAGCTATTTTGCAATACAAAAAAACCGGAAGGGTTACGCCGACCGTGTCCGCCACTGTACAATAAGATACTCCCCCACCACACGTCGCACACCCTCGTTGATTTACCTTTTGATATTAATGGAAACATGTATAGTATAGTGCATCTAATAGTGCAAGCCATACAACGGTAATTCCGTGGTAATTAATTACCTTACCTAGAGGAGTAATCAACAAAGTGATTGATTAGCCTACGTGCCTATCATAAACCTAATATAATTATTTACTTACAGGATAAAATATGGTGATCTAGAAAGACGGTGGATTGCGATAGCTACAAGCTCGCCAGCGCCTTCTTGGTAAAATATGATATTTGAGATTAAATTGGACCATATAATGCTTGTATTTTATTTCTACACGCGTTTTTATATAATCTCGCCTTAGCCGCCCGTTTTATTTAGATTTAGAACATGACTGGAAATATCTTTACCTTCTCTCTGGAAATGTCTGGAAAGTAAATATATAGTGCGTGCCAGATAAGTCTGCGCGCGACTGGTGGCGCCACTGTATACGTATAATATAATAATACGCGTACTTCACTCGTTATTCGAAAGAAGAGGCTTATTGCTGATTGATTCATATTTTGACCACGCGCAGACTAATCTGGCACGCACTCTAGCCCTCTCAGTACCTATTTAGTTTTTTTTTAAACATCTCGAATGCTTCCAGGCTGCCAGGACGCCGATCCTTTCGCAGGGCAGGAGTGGCTAGCCCCACGCAGGTGGCCCAAGTGCGGGCTCCACTGCAGAACAAACAAACATTCCAAATGTTCAGAGTCGTACGGAACGGAGACCACATACAGCTGATACATTGTAACAATAAATGAGTATTTCATGGCATTCGATAGTCAGGTTCAGTCATAATGGCCATGGGTTTTTACCAAATTTGTTTTAAAGTTAAACGTTTACTTATTGGTTTTGTAAAATTATACCTTTAACAAGTTTTGGTAATATATTTTAATACTGAAAGTACAATGTTTTATTTCTAAAAAAACATTAAGTATCAGATCTGTGATATCCATATTAATATACTTAAAAAATACTGGGATTCAGTTCTTAAATAAAACAATCGGTCGCATAAGTATATAATAACAATTTATTGTTCAATCATAAAAAAAATACATAAACTTATAAAATCACTTTTCACTTTTTATTTTGATTAAATCAACAATATACTTTTCAGTCAACGATTATTGGCTTAACCTCTCTGGTCAAGGTCGCACTAAATAATTCCTAAAAAACGTTATAAGATATTATTGCGAAAACAAAATTTTCAGAATATTGGATTTTATAATATTTTTTTACTAATGAGCTGGCATTTATACACTTTTTCAATAAGTACAGAAGAAACAAGCAATATGCCCTACGATAACTTACATTAAGTTATAAAATTCTGTTTCAGAAATTGAATTGAAGTGTTTTTTTTTCTTATCCTACTAAATAACAACTTTGCGTAAGTTTCTTAAATTATTCTAGCTACATGATAAAAAAATCTATATTTTTACAATATTTACAAGATTTTACATTTGCTACATTAGATAGGTAGGTACCTAGGTAGCTAAAATATTTGATTGGCAGATTTATTATGTGGAACGAGAAAATGTTCTACGCATCCAGTGTGTAAATTATACCTAAGGCGATGAACCAAGAAAATTAACGCAACTTTCGTTAAAAATCATAACTTTATGACAAATAAAAGTCGCGCTACTTTAACGCAGGAGATCGTACAAAAGATAATTTCTTTTATTTCTTTATTGCCATGTAAGGTCGTGTTTAGTTTAATCCATTCCTTATTTATTCATGTAATATCAGGAATATTAGACTGGTTAAAACTAACATTAGCATTTATTTATATATTATTAGCTAAAATTATCTACTTAAGCTTAGAATAAAAACTTAAAATTAAAAAGTTAGGCACGAACTATAGTAGGTCTAAGATTCAACTAATACATTATGACCGCTTACCATACTGTTTAAAAACTTAACTTTTGTATAAATATAGCTAAGTATACATATAGGCGGTGCTAGACCGAAGATATAAAGAATAGAAAGAAAAAATAATTAAGTACAATACGCGAATTCATTATTTCCACAGCCAAAAATAAAATAAAATAAGGGCTAGTTAAATAAGCATACTGAGATATTTTTAAACATCCATAATAGATAAAACCATTTGATTTTGAAATCATTTATTTAAATTGATTTCATTTAATGTATTAAACGTTATTATTATAAATAAGTACCGGCTCTCCCGCCGGTGCCTCTGCCTAACCCTCCGGGGAATAAAAGGCGTGATATTATGTATGTATGTAAGTATTTATTATAAGAAGGTTTAAATTAAAGATAAAGATTTGATCGATAAGCTAGACTTTATATGGTTATGGTAGCAATTAACTTGCTAGCTAAGCTACGGTTATAAATATATGTAATTCGAATAAAAAAAAAAAAAATAATTACTTTGTGAAACCGTTGGAAAGATCGAAACAGAAAGTGGTAATTTTGTATATTTATGCTATAAACTATATAATTGACTGATCTATAAAACTTATTTATTACATTAAAAACCTAAGACTAGCTGTAAACTAGCATAAAAATAACAATCACGATTAGGCCCATCTATTTAACAGCTTGGTTTTTTTTTAGTTTAAGTAAGTACATACTGCTTTTTCGCATATTCTTTCAGCATCACAGAAATTAAGAGTCATAAAGGCCTGACGCCCATCCATTAAATACATAGTTACTGCTTCCCTTTTTATTTTTTAAATTGTAGAATGGCATTTGGCTTTTGTAACCGAATGTCTTGATTATCATCACCGCTTTAAATATTGTCTAAAACGTGACTTTTGCTAAAAGAAAACGATATATTTTAATATACGATATAACGATATATTTGACCAGTTTTTTTTATACCAAACGTAATAAAAATCTCAACAGAATGCTATTCATTCATAAATTGGTTTTATACAAGCGACGAATAGAGCAATGTGAGGTATCTCTAACTGAACAAAGCTTTTAACATTATTTTTACACTTAATATTTAATTCTTACATCAAAACGGTACCTGTGGATATGTAGATATCCACTGCTTGATTATTTGATTTAAATTTGGCAATCTTAAATAAAGCTACATTTTATTATTTAATGTTAACGAAAAATTAACTAAGCTGGGACTGTAAACTCGATTGCTATTTATTGGTATTTTAATTAATGTTAGAGTTATCATTTAAAATGATAATATTATACTTTTGCTAACTTTTTGTGGTGTGATCATTTAACAGTTAGATAAGACTATTTGAAAGATGTGTTTTCAATAAAACTATCTGAAAAGAAAAAAAATGTAAGTACAATCAATCTTATCCAAGTGTTAAATATAGACACGAAACTTCCTTGCACATTTATTTGTGCTAGCTGTCAGGTTAAACTTTTTGTGGGAAGGCCAACGAGCCGTTTTATTACTGTTTTAAAGGTATCGTTCGTTCGTGTTCTAAAGAACACTCGACGAGTTAATATCCTAGACAACTTCCTCAAAGGCAATAAAGTACCGAGTTTCGACCACTAACATAGATTGTTTACTGGAATACAATATTTTGGCCCAATGCCATCTGGTAAGGCGAGGCGAAGTTACCGTGATTTTAATAATTTCATATTGCCTTCTCTCATACTTAAAATGTAAGTATAGAGTTGTTACTGGAATATAATACTCCGGTCGTAAATTTCTAAACAACCTAACCTACTTACGTTGATTTATAAACTCACGTACGTAAGTTTATAACCTAACGGATGTGCTATTTTACGGTGACAGAGCTGTTCAAAACACATCGCCCAAAGTTGGTACAAGAATATGGTACCTAATGTCTGTCACATAGAACCGTGAGTCCCTTGACGCTAATGGTCGTGTGTTACCGTTCTTCGCCAAACAGCAGCTTGGCGAAGTACGCCCATCAGCTGCGCTCGTCGATGTTGACGAGCACGTGCGTGAACAGGTGGTGCTGCGTCACCTCTATCAGCTCGTACTCCAAGGTCGACAGCCCGTCCTTTTGGAATGTTTTACTCGTCTGCGACAGGAGCTGGTATCTGGGGAAAGAATACAAGGTTAGAGTGCCAGATAAGTCTACGCGTGGTCAAAATATGAACCAATTTAGCAATCAGCCATTTGTTTGAATGGTGGGTGCAGTAAGTATACTGTGGCGGCACCAGTCGCGAGCAGTCCTTTCTGGCGCGTACTCTAGGTTAGACATGGTAGGTCAACATAATGCTTGCTATATTTTTACAGGACTAGCAGTAACCAATCAATTAACGCTGCCTGTCTTTAGAACTGTTACTGATTATCAGACAACTCACAGACAAAACCTTAATTAGAGTCTGAATGTGTTTGTTTTACATTCGTTACTTACCTTTTAGGATTTGGTGAAGATTTCTTATGATTTAACATGGCGTACCGCGCTATTGACATTTTATATCTCGCGACGTGGTAGTTCATTTTTCTTAATCTGAAATGATAAAAGAAAAAACATTAGGAAAAGTGGTGGTAGGTACTTATTTACGATCAATTAGGTACTCCAATAAAATGTTTTTTTTTTTTTTTAAAAAACCAATGTGGGTATAATTAAATCACTTAATAATTGCCGGTTTTGGTTATGGACCACATAAAATTAACTACTATAATATACCACCAAGCCTGGGATTGATCATTTGATCATGGTCCTTCGATCCGGATATGAACCAAACATTATATCCATGTGTAACTGTGTCATCAGTAAACGGTATCGATGGTACATTACATGACTTTACAATTTGTAGGAATGGTGATACGGGTCCAGCTCGATGAACTTGAACTAGTACAGCGGCGGTCTAGGCCGGCGTAACACTTCAGGTTTTTCTGTAGTCCAAAATAGCTTGTTCTTTAGTAAAACAGTCTAGATCACGCGAGACCATAGACAAATCTGTTACGCCCTCCTAGACTGCCACTGTACCTCTCGTGGTCTCAGTCAATGAGCTGGAGCATCTGCCTAACCCTTGGGGAACACAGGCGTGTAATGGTGTGGGTCAGCCTACCTATAAGACATGTCGTCGTCCTCGCCGCCCCAGCCCCAGTACTTGTTGGAGAAGCCGTTCACCTTGGTGAACTGCTCCACGGTCAGCGCCGACACGCCTCCGAAGATGTCTTCGTATGGTAACCTGGTAACATTTTGTATTTATGACTTAGGTGTGTAGGGTACCAAGCCTTGTAAATTCAAGAAAGTGTTACTATAGATAGTAAATAATGTGGAAGACTTTATAGGCTTAGGCCAATTGAAAGTGATTTTTGTGAGCTGTTACTGTGAGTCATCACTAGGATGGCAAGTGATGTCACTGAAGCTCTCTCGCTCGTCTCCAAAAATACAGTACAGATATGATGCCAATCTACGCCAAGTTAGTTAGCTGCCAACTCTACTGAATAGTTCCAAACCATATTAAGAAGCTTTACGACCACGAAGTTCAGTTTGAATTTTTCAGTAGCCTGTCTCTATAAAACTAAAATATGTGCTCTTTTGCTCACTAAAAGAAACAAGCAAAGGTGCAAGGCTCCCTCTAAGAAGCGGGAAGCCACGCAAGTGCCATCTTTAGGAACTGCATCCATTAATCTGGCGCAATGCAGGTTTAACATTGGCAATCAATCGCGTCATCCCTATAGCTCACTCCAGTAGATACTCACTTAAACTGTAGTTTATCAATAGAAGCGGACATGTGCCGCGGCTGCCGCGGGCAGGAGTACATGTTGCGCCCGTCCAGCGGCAGCAGGTCTATGTCGTGGAATATGAAGCACTGCCAGCCGCCGGCGCGCAGCCGCTGCGCCTCCTTGAAGCCGACGTTCATCAGCTTTGCACGGTTGAAGTCTTGTGTACCTGGAGTTATTATCATCACGTATTGTTATGGCACTCTATTTAATACAAGAGTTATGAGCCACCTGGGCCCGTATTCTCTTATTTTGACAGCCAATATTCTGCCTAGCGCAAGTCAATGATAATACCATACAACAGCGATCCAAAGTAGCTTTTCTTTGGATTTTTTGTTTAGAGAATTGCAAATAGGTAAAATTTGACAATTGACATATAATTATAATTTATAATGAGTTTTTGTGCTTTTAAAATAAGAGAATGCTACTCCTGGAGGAAGCTGCGCAAAATCGAATTAACTAGAGATCCTTGATTCGAGCCTTTTGTCCCTGATGAGGGACTACAGAATGATACCATCATCATCATCGTCATACCAGAGTTGAGCAGCGTTTTTCGATCACATTATCCCCAAAAGCATTCTAGAACTAAGTACTTACTACAAATACTGCACTATCTACAAACAATACTTTTCCCCCCGTTCAAGATCGATTTAGAACAAAATCGCTTTCTTAGTATAGGTAAGTAAATAGAAATAGGCCAGAGAGAAACACATGGAAAATCACAGACAAATTGGATTTTTCAGGATAATAAAGCCTTTTTCTGGGGTAAAAAAGTATCTGAATTAATTTTTAATATCTTAAAAAATAAACATCGTGAATAAAACATTACTTTTGCTTTTAAAATAACAAAATATTAGTTAGTAACATAGTAACCGTTTTAGCAAGACTTGCGTTGTTATAGACGGGGTTTGGGAGAGGACCAGGATGACCTAGAAGAAAGGAAAAATAAAATAAAAAATAAACAGGAAAAGTGAGGAAAAGTTGGTAAGATAAGAAACAAACTTTTAGTATACTTTCATTTAAACAAAATAAATGATATTTAAATCATGTCAAGGATAAATCGTTTATAATATTTCGCTTAGCTTATTACACTATGAGTGTACTAAATAATCAAGTTCTTACACCTTCCTTAGCATTGGTAGATGGACATAAAAAAGTTTTATTCATAATAATAAAATATTAAATTATTCTGAATAAAACTGTTCGTAATATTTGTACAATTTTAGATAGAATTTTAATTGTACAAAAACAAAAAAGACCACTTTTTCGCTTTAAGCCTTTTATACGATTGTAATATTCAGTATGTTTTAAATATTGCAATAATATTAAAAAAATCCTTACCCTCCTGTTCAACAATAAATATTCCATAGTCGAGCTGTTGCCTCATCAGGAACGGATGCATGTGGTTCAGGAACACGGCCAGGTGCTGCTGGCGATCCCTGAGTACCAAATATAAATAAAAGGTTAAACTAAACACCTACAAACAGCTTTAGTTAGGGGTTTCGGTAAAAAATAATTCAAAATGTAGTAGGCAGGTACCGTGCGCCCGAAACGATAGACATTAGCACAAAAACAACCAAACTCGTAAACCAACATTCGCCTCTGCTGGGAATCGAACCCAGGCCTCCGGCCGGGGTCACGGATGACATAATTGCACACTTGCTTCTCGGATGTAGTCGAGATAATTAAAATAGAAGAAATTAGATTTTCTAATAAAATAGAAGAAGAACTATTTTTCTTTAAAAGAAAGAAATAAGTCTGATCTGACTCGTACGATGAATAGATAGATATACCTTTATAGTACAGTGGCGGTGTAGGAGGGCGTAACATATTTGTCTATGGTCTCGTGCGCCCTAAACTATATTACCAAAACACAAGTGCTATTTTCGAATACAGCAAAATCGGAAGGGTTACGCCGACCTAGACCGCCACTGAACAACTAGGCAGTCTTGAAAAGATAATATTTATAAGTGAAGTGTGCCAATTTAAACTTATGACCAATTCGATCTAACTCAGTCTACCGATGGATGCGCAATGTTACCTGTACGGTACAATGATGGCGACCCGATGCCTCGCAGTGCAGTTCCGCGGCGCGTGCCGCCCGCCCCAGTGCACCTCCGGGTACTTCTGCTCCACGTCCTCCAGCTCCATGTCCGTCTTGTTTGCGGGGATCGGACCTGACAAATGTTTAAACAAGAGTTAACGTCACTCTTAGTTAACATTTGTTACATCTAAACTAAGACATATTTAACCACTAAATGCTACGTAGCTTGAAGTAATTTTGAACTACATTAAGGCCTCATTTAAGGAGACGTTCTCTCCTTGTACTATATCGAAGAGGCCAATGTTTTGATCTTGAAGCGTTGAACAATGCGGGCACCGTCGCGGTGCATGCGTCGGCGCCCACCAACGCGCCTCCGTAAACTGTCTCATTCATTGCTATACGTTTGATTTAATCACCGTTAAAAGCCTTAGTGGAGTTTCAGAGCATACAGTTATGTTGTGGCGCTACTTAAGCTTTAATAGTTAATTTCACGAACAAAATTTACCTATTGGTATGTTTGGTTTTGATGTAGGTAAAAATTAGTAAAAAGAAATTGTTGAAATTTTTAGAAATGGCTTAAAGAAAATATTACTACTTCTTTTATAACAAAAACCTTACCTAAATCAGGCGGCAGATTATCACAGAGCGGCAACTCTTCACTCATAGACGCCTTCTTCGTGATGATGTCCTTTATCCTGGAGATCAGCTGCGGCGTGACAGGCTTCACAGGATCACTTACAGTCATATTTATTAACTTTGTCGCGTTTTCTGAAGGATTTGCAGATTTGGTCAGGTTCTGTGTAGAGTTTATAGATTGCAGTGCAATTGACTCATTTAATTTAAAAGTTATATTTTTGGTCACAGCTTCTGGGGTTTGCGAGTACGATATTGGTAGACGATTAGGCCAGTTAGATGAAATACTATTTCTGTAAACAATAGAAAGCATGATTATTGCAGCTTCGAAAAAATACTTTTTATTAGATATTTCTTAAGCTGAAAATTTATTTACGAATTTGACTTTATATTACCTTAAAGAAGACTGTGTAGAGTTATAAAGAGGCGTGTAAAGATAAGTCTTCAAGGGAGTCGCCTCCAGAATAGACCCGAAGAGGTATTCGACGGCTGCCAGCGCCAGGACTAAGAGTAGAAGGAGGCGGAGCGCGCGCGCAGCTCGGCCGCCGCCGCCGCCGCCGCCGTTCGCGCCTGCGCCCATCAACGCATGCGCGGCCACGCTCGCCTCGAGCTCTAAAAGAGAAAGCTGAGCTGTTAGAGCATCCAGGCCTCAACCTGCAGTCCGCTGATGAACTTGGATGCCTCCAATAAATGAGGGGAACTCTACTCCTCTAAAGAAGTAGGTAGCTTTTTGAAAAATAGGAAGAAAAAAAGAAAATTGAGAATTTTCGGACTATGTGTACGCGTATATTTTTGAGAAATAGTTACTGGATTGTACAAACAAATAAAAACTTATCAATATCACAACACGGTCTGTCTAAGAAATTATACTTAGTTTATTTTGCGCCCATTCTTTATAAAAGTTTGCGAAGATTAATAAGAAAAGTTGAAGGTAATAATAAAGGAAGTATTTAAGTTATAAAAGGTTTATTAACAGAAATTGTTTAAAGAAATTAATTTTGTTAACAGACGCCGGAAATATGATATAAAACGTTAATTCTGATTGGGGATGAAACTTAGTCCTTAATTAATGAGCTTTGCTTACTTATTCTATGCTACTTTTGCTAACATGAATATATTAGGTACTTACCCGGTAAAAAATATGTAAAGAAGGTGCTCTATGGAAATAGGCCATAGTTTTCATGGGGTGTTGTTGGGTCCCGCAGCTTTCCACGTCTGAAACCAAGAAACAAACTTTATTAATAAAAAATTGCTATAAAAAGAATATAAATACATGTTAAAAACGAAAGTATAAAAGTAACAACTCATTTCCTAACTCTTCTCATAAAACAAAAAATTAAACTATGAAGTTTGTGGTCAATTTGTATACGATTGCGTCGTAATATTAAATAGTAGGTAATAAGACTAACAAATCTGGGTACATTAATTACATCATAATTTCCATTGTTCGTGCAAATCTACTAAACTAATCCACTAAGATTAAGTTCTCAAGCTGGCGAGGTTTCGTGTGAAATTTCAATATCAGCCGCCTTCGTATCGGCAGCTCGGTGAGCCCGCGTCCACAACCTCTAGCCTGCCTACGTCAGACTGTGGTTTATAATAAAAAGCTTAAGAGCCTTACGCCGAACGTAATGAAAGTAGAGTTTCAGCTAGCTTTATTGTTAGCTTGCTTGCTTGTTCTATTGTAACTTCTAGTCTCGATCAGTTGTTCAGTCATTACTCTTTAGGCTACCTACTACAAAAACAGGTACCTACCTGTTTTGTAGTAGGTAGTAGTAGTAGGTAGTAGTGTAGGACAAACTAGAACTATTATATATATATTAAAAATATAATAATAACACTATATAATAACACACACGCAAGAAACACAAAAGTTAAAATTCTAGTATCCTAAACATTTATTTCTAGAAACCGATTCAAAAATAGTATGTTGGTTAAAAAACAAATATATATGTTTTTATAAAAATCTAGTAAATATATTTATCAATGATAATCATAGCCTTAGCATAAATTGTACCTTAGAAAAGCGCGTGGGTGGTAAAAACTTATTGGATACGCCCACGGCCTTAGGAAAGGTCTGAAGACATGAAATAAACTATTTTAATATGATGTTCCGTAACAATTTAGGGTAATTTGTTCTGTACACAATATTAAATATGTATGTTTGAGTTGGTTGTTCTATAAAACATGAACCATCACCCCAAAAAAACAACCTCACTTTATTTTGTTTCGTTATAAGTTATCTTTGGGCTGTAAATCATGTAATGTAAACATTGTAAATTTAAAATTTTGTGTTTTTCCTAAGAATTAAAAGCCTAGGTTTTTTATTTATTAACTAGTCGACCCGGCGAACTTTGTACCGCCTAACCTATGGCTGTTTTGCTCATGTATTATACTTATAAACCTTCCTCTTGGATCACTATATCGATAAAAAAAAACCGCATCAAAATCCGTTAGATAGTTTTAAAGATATAAGCATACATAGGGACAGACGCGGGAAGCGACTTTATTTTATACTATGTATTGATTAAAAAAAAAACTTTAGGCTGCAGAATTCTTAATCTGGCCAAGTCGAAGACGGACGAAATAGAGTAGGTTCTTTAAAGAAGCAGCCAGTCTCGCTAAACATCAGTAAGAAAAGGTGCGCTCTAATTAGATTGCCGCTTATTTGCCGAAGGGCTGCCATTTTGAGTGGGCTGACGAGAAAATACAAACAACTAATTCTTTTCACAGGCAGTGTTTGTTCATTCTAAATTGGATTTTGGGAACAATATTGGTTGTTTAAATTAGAATATTGTTTAATCTTCAATTGATAAACCTCTTACTTGTATTTTAGAAACTTACGTTTTAAATAAATACTTAAGAGTTTGTTTTTGTATCAAAAACACCATTTGTTTCACTAAAAAATTTACTCTCTGCCTTATTCATGTTTTAAAGTGCTCTAAACTGAATATTCAATCGACCGCATTGATGCACTCCCCAACGATATTCAATAAAATATCAGGATTTATTAAAGCTTTTTCAGTGGCTTCGCGTAAAAAGTTTCACGATGGCTTTTGATTTTATTAGATAAACACAATTTTGTGATATAAAAAAGTTAAAGTAGGTAAGCAGTTCATAAATTTTAATTCTAAAAATTCCTTGACGTTAAAAGGATAATCAAATGATTAACCTTGAGGTAAAACGTTCCTTTGTAAAGTTGTATGGCTCTTTAAGTTTTCAAACGAAGGAAGCTGCTGTCCGTCCTTCGGGTGTTCCCTGTCGCCTTTTACGACACCCATGGGAAGAGATGGTTAGGTGGTATTTTATGAATATAGTACCATCGTAAAAAAACATATATGATTGTTATGTATGTAGTAAAGAAATAGAACAGTAATATTAACGCAAAGCATAACCGTAATTACTCTAATATTTTTGCGTCGAGCAAATAAGTAGTATTTAACTTCTATCCCAGGCTATTTACATATATATATTAAAGCGTTGTTCGTCTATAACAGAAAGGAATAATTACATCTCGGGGTGTGAACGTGTAACAAGATAATTTGATTATGAAAGCGCCCTCTAATAGAAACAAGCTTTCCGCTGAGAGCTTACCCTACATTTAATAATTGTTACACTAGAATTCGGGCCTACTTTATGTCCCGCTATAAACCTTTTACATACAAATTTATATACGTAATTTATATATCCGAAAACCAGCAAAACATTGGAAACACTAAAATCATTATTGAAACTCCTCTGAAAATCTGTGCTAGTTTTATTTCAGTTCATAACGCAGCTTATTAAGTTTCATACATTCTTAAAATATTTTTTTTACTATTATACTAACTGTAAGTATATTAATAAATATGTTCTAATTATTAACGGATACTTCAAATATACACTCATTATCCATACTAAGTTAAAAACGAGCAATCTATATAATATGTATTTATTTAATAACATAGGACTCGTTAGCGTAGGAGATTTCAATAAATTATCCCTTTACCGTCATCGCCAGTTCACGTTTGATCTCCCCACAAATTAAGTTATTCCGGAAGTGGCACCTGTATCAGAGAGGCATGGAAGGGGGCGGGCCCTCCTTCGGTCGGGTTGAGGTTTAAATAAACAGGTTGTTGACAGATAGTGTTGACTGATTATAGGTTTCGATTGAATTAACTATCTATCGAGTACAGTTGTATGTTCAGCTTTGTTGACGATAGTAGATAGACACATGATTCACTTATTGTTATCGAATACGAAAATGTTTTAAAACAAGTAAATCAAGGATTCTCAAACATAAATACAGACATTACATTAGAACATCCAGGCCGACTCTGGTTTTCTAGTTAAACTTTTGATGCATCATAGAATAGAATAGAATAGAAATACTCTTGATTGCAATCAATAGACTTAATATAGGTGATTACAATTAATAATTACGACATTGATTGCAATGGGCGGCCTTATCACTTATACAATATAGGAATTAAGTTGACACATTAACACACGTTGGTACATTTTGATTTAACTAAAAATAATAATATAAGCTACGAATTAGCAGAGATAAATAATACTTCAAGCGCAGAAAATATACGCATTAAAACCTATCCAAAACATTTTCAGACTGCTAAATTTTAACGGTCAACAAACCAACTTTTAGTTAGTTAAATAGCAATTTAAATGAGCTATGAATATTCAAGCGAGACCCGCCACCGCCAAGCCAGCTAATGAGAATTTCGTGAGCAAACCTATCGTCGTCAATTCCCAATTTCCTGGCGACACTGTCCGCCCCCAATAGTTCCTTATCTGTTTGTTTTGTCCAAGCTTCGTTTTAGTAATAGAACCGAAAGATACACACACCGCAAACCTTATATCATTATAACATAGTGTTCGTATAGGACGTGGCAGTGTAAGTTAGTATTCTACATATCTTGCATCTTGCATCATAGTATGTTTAATGCAAATAAACAAATCAATCAATCACGCTCCCTCACGCTCCCTAAATTAACGTGCGCGAAATTATAATTTTACGGTTTTATTATTTCTTTTTATCAACCGTACCTATGATTAGACGACCAAGTTGAAAATAGGGTCGCGCAAGACCTTACAGCGACCTTGATGCGATGTAGGGATTGCTGATGGCCAGAGGTGGAAGTATCTCGACTAATAATGATCGTCTTTGATTTCAAGATAAATCAAAATTAATCAGTCGTTAGACCCTTAACAAGCTGGTCAGAAGACCTGGTGAAGGCTTCGGGAGTACATTGGATGAAGGTCGCTCAAGACTGTTCGTTGTGGCGATCAATCAGGGAGGCCTATATCCAGCAGTATGATGATGATGACTATGAAAGTTAAACTGCTTTAAAAGCAGAAACTGCTGTCTGGCTGCCTGTCCGAAACTTTTAAAATAGACCAACCAATATGGACGAAAATTGGACGCGCATCCTAGCTCAGCAAACAACGCACACAAAAGCTTCATTGTTTGCAGCACCTATCCAATATCTAAAGCTTGGAATATTCAGGGTTTTTTTTTAAAGACCGGCCATAGTCATAACGCAGCACACAGGCCACGACACGAGCCTCCGCCAGCAGCGGGCTCAGAGAAAGGATGTAATTACGCGGCACAAAGCGGCTGACGGACGCTGCAGGTCGAGGTGGACCCGCGGAGGGGAGATGGATTGCTTGCGTTTGCAGCTTTGAGGGTTATAAGAATCGTGCCTAGAAAAGTGATTTGTTGAGCCACTATCTTCGTGTATTTATCTGCAGGGAATAGGAACGGAATATTAACAGTTAGGTATATTGTTTTAAATCAGTTCATCCTTCTTTGTCTTTACTGCGGGACGTGCCCGGTACTGCAGGGCGTCTCAATTACACCCATATTACATTTATAATTATCTTCTTTTGAACTTGATCATTAAACAAATACGGGTAGGTGAATTTTTATTACTTAACTAGCTTTTGCCCGCAGCTTCGCACACGCTTTTTCATTAAAATCGTTAATTACTGGTTGATTTACGACTCAGAATTTAGATGACATCATTTCTGATCGCACCCATACCCCCTAAAAATATCTATCTTTATTTCAGTTCCCGTAGCAACTCCATAAATTCATTTCTACATTCCACCATTCAGACACTGAAACTTCTAACATTTCTATTAGCTGGTTGGGTAAAAGTAGTTGGATATACGTACCTACATACTTAATATATGTACTCGAGTAAAAAAAGTTGAAGATTTTTAGGCGCTTTATGTTTTTGGGAATGTTCCGTTACCATGTGAATTTTGGTTATTATTTTCTTAATAGAACTCTGAATCTAATTACACCCACTGAAGAACCCGTTTTCCTATTTTTAAGTGGAAATAAAGAAATATATATACATTGTTTTAATACTAACTAAAGAGTCCCGTTTTACTTTCCCGTGGGAATTTAGCATATTTTTTCCTTCCAACACCCTTATACTTGTAGACCAAATTTCACGTTGGCATACTCAAGGAAATCGATTTTTCATACTAAATTATTAGTCCCGTAACCCTATTTCCATGGGAATTTAGTAAATACCTTTCTTCAACACCCTTTCATCCACTGAGGAACCTGTATACAAATTTCACGTCGATATACTCAAGGAAGTCGAGATTTCAATCTCACAAAAAGTCCCGTTATTCCAGTTCCCATGGGAATTTTTGTAAATTACTTTCTTTCAACATTCCTACATTTACTAAGGAACCTGTACATCAAATTTCACGTCGAAACACTCAAGGATGTCGATTTTACATTCTCACTAAAAAAGTCCCGTAATTCCCGTTCCCGTGGGAATTTTGTAAATTCCTTTCTTTCAACACTCTTTCATTCACTGAGGAACCTGTACACTAAGTTTCACGTCGATACACTCAATAATGTCGATTTTTCATACTAACTAAAAAGTCCCGTAATTCCCGTTCCTGAGGGAATTTTGGGAAATCCTTTCTTAGCGGATGCCTAAACCATAACATCTACCTGCATGCCAAATTTCAGCTTAATCCGTCCAGTAGTTTGGGCTGTGCGTTGATAGATCACTATGTCAGTCAGTCAGTCAGTCAGTCACCTTTGAGTTTTATATATATAGATATTACTTTGCAGTGTATTTTTTATTTTCTCAAAAACAATATGAAACTCACAGGTATATCACCTGCAATAATAAGATAGTTTTTTTAAAATTCAAAATCAATTAAATTCATTCAAAACGCTAATTTAGGAGGAACCAATGTTAAATTTCCCAATGACCACAATTGTAATACTACATAGTATTGTACAGAGGAAGAAGCAATTACTAAAACGAGATAGAGTAAATTTTTCCAAGAAAATCAATGAGAAGTTTGCCAGCGAACAAAACCAAGCCTCAGATCAAACATGGCTCGTACTCTCAATAGCCTCAAACACAATGCAATTGTGCAATCAATATATATAAAACTCTTCCGTTACTGACTGACTGACAGACAACGCAGAGCCAAAACTACTGGGCGTAGCGGGCTGAAATTTTGCATGTAGGTTCCTTAGGGAGTGTAGGTGAGCACTAAGGAGGAAGGAAGGAAAGGATTTACCGAAATTCCCATGGGAACGTGAAAACACTGGATTTTAGTGTTGATGAGAAATCTGCGCGAGTGAAACGGCGGGGCCAGATCAGTAGTTTTTTATGAGTATTGGACCAAACTTGGATCGTACGATTGTAAGTCCTCTCAAGCATTGTTACGATGTTTAAATTTACTTATTTCGATATGCAACGATTACCATAATTATTATAGGTGTGTGGTGGTTGCATATGTGCTAAATTTCATCACTGTGTCTTCAATTGTTTCTGAGAAAAATTCCTTATGACTCGGGCGGACCTCCTCCGCCGGACGAGAAACTTAAGTTTCTTGTTGGCTACGGAACTCCTAACAAATATTTTATAAAAAAATGTTATCAAAGTATAGATACTTCGCGTAAGCCTGGCTGTGAGTCCAATTAACGTCATGTCGGATCAGCGGTGATAGCTGATTTATGTTTTTGCGGAACATTGCGTACAGACGGAGGTACTCTTTGGATGATATAGGCTTTATAAAGGTTTTTGCGAATCACATTATTTATGAAAGATGTGATCTTTTTTTTTATTTAATTCTAACTTAACTGATTCTTACTGATTTTGAGCCTAAAAGCTGTCAAAAGCAGCGTGTTTTTCCCATAAAATATTAAGGTTTTTTGGAACCATGTTTTCGCCATGCCCAATTTTCTAAATAATGACTCTGGTATGAAGGGGCGTTAAAAAACCTTTCCCTTATTTGTTGTAGGGCTTCGAAATCAGCTTTACCAAAATCTGCATTAGAATTGGATTTTTGGGGGAGCGATCGAGAATTGGGCACCGGGAAATTGAAAAAAGAGCTTATGATTTTAACATAAACATTTAAGTTGTCGCCACAGTGTCGGTTTAAATAAAAAAAAAATATCAAAAAAATAATCTGAAAAGCATAAAGTAATAGTTAATTTACTCACTCCTTAAAGTAATTTAGGTATAGCATGTAATTCAAAGTGAAGCACACCACACAATCAAATTCATTAATGGTCTACGTAAAGCGTGATGCGCGGCGGCACACTTATGGATTTCTGGATCAACTTCAAGGTAAAAAAGTGTCCTGTCGAATAAAAAAAGAATTAAATCAAAATCGGTCTACTCTGTAAAAAGATATTCGTGATCATACATAAAAAATATATACGCGTCGACTTGATACCCTCCTTTTTTTTCGTCGGTTAAAAAATAAAAATGTTATAAAATTTCAGGACCATAAAATACATTGTACGTGTTGATACAATGTAGCATAGCATTCTTCTTCTGTGTTTTCTTGGATGGAATAAGGGTGTTTTTGTAAGGTAGGTAAATCCAATAAAAGTTATGTCAACTCGGCAGAGTGCGGCGATGGCTGATTTATGTTCCTTCCAGATCATTGCGCATCACGGTTTTAATATTTTAGTTGGCATTTTCATTAAGTGGTAACAAGAACTACAAATTTATTCCCAAAATAAAGATAAGAATTGACAAGTTTGTATAAAAGTAAAAAGCAAACAATTCATACTATTTATCTCCAAACTATTTTGCGGATATAACAATATAAAGTCCAAAATTTTACTTACATTTTTTTTTGTATTTTGTAAAGTTGGAAGCTATCTTTTTCGGAAACAATCAATTGATACAAAATCCGCGGCCTCTCGTTAGTCAGTAGCGTGACTTGACAGAGTGCAAGAAAGAATTGTACATATTACGATTTAACCGGGTATATTAAAAACAAACTACAAATGTAGTTATATATTTTAATCTTTACCTTTTCTTAACAGAAATATAGATTTATTAAGTTATGTCAAGTTAATTTATAAAATAAGAAAAATATAGTAAGATTATCTACGAAAATCACCACTAAAAGAACAAAAACACAAATGGCTACAGAACAGAACTTCAGATGCAAATGGGTATCGTTAAAACTCTAGAACAAACCATGTTAAGTAAACTGAGAACGATTCAAAGTTCCTCGACTTACAAGCGGTAGTTAAACTTTAAAGTACATGTCGTTATTCAATCGACACCAGAATTGGTATCAGGGACGGACTGCGGTAAGTCGAGTCACCGTCGTTGTCGCGGTAACCCGGGGTTAATAAATGGCTTTAATTTGTTTCACCGCAGAGTGCGGCCCTGGCAAGACACACAGACAAACACCACTGTGCTTGCTCCTGAAATATATTGCTGTTAGATTAGTTAGGCTGAAACTGAAAGCTTAGTTAGCATTGTAAATTCAATTTCAGGATTAAAAAATTAAGCAGCAAAGATAATTTAAGAAGCCACGTTTAGTTATAAAAAAGGAATCGTATTAAAACTTGGTTCTACTAAATGTTTGGTTTTAACTTGATATAAGCCATTTTCAAGAATTGTAGAAGATGTAATCAGGGGTCACAACATCCTTTATGTTTCTGTGCTGTGTAATTTGTTATAAATAGGATAAAGATAAGAACTATATTATAAATATACATTTCATGAAACTGCCAACAATAAAATTAATCAAATAAATTTGATTTTCTATCGATGACTGAGGCGACGACGATGCCAAGTTATACATTTAAAACATTGAAAATTATTTGAAGGAAAAATCGGTGAGTAAACACATAAATTTTCTCGAGCGCCAAATTATAACGAGAAAGTAAAATATTATTCTTTCTACCTACTTATTCAGAATCTCCACTGTATAAAAACGGCGCATTTTAACAGAATTATTGCCAAAAAAGTTTAAAAAAGCGATTCCCTCGGTAACGCTTAAGAGATAAGACGACTTGAGAGGCACATTTGGTTTAAATAATGTCATCGAGACGTGACGCGGTTAGAATACTTATTCTTTGATCATAGCCGTAAAGTATAGGTCACCTAGGTAGTTGAACATTTTTACGAAATAATGATTCGAACAAAATATATATTTATCAATAAACGCAAGAAATCCAAACAATAATTTGTGATCAACTGTTATTTAATTTTAGACCGATTTAAATGCTATTATTACACACACATAATAATATATTTTTCATAACCATGATTATCATCCCAGCCGCGAAATTTTGGATTTAACAGAGAGTGTTTAATTGATTTTTCTTTAGTTAAGTAAATTCCGACTCCGAGGTACATTTTACAAAAATCAACTAAAAAAAACAGCGTAGAAAATTTATAAACGAGCAGTCCTATCAGATAACTTCTCCTAGGGGAGTAGGCAGCAGGAGAATTTAACAAATTATAATTTTTAAAGGCACATTTAGAAAAGGAACGCGTCATACATGATTTATATTGATACTGAAATAAACTTACTTATTTTAAATTTTGTTCAATGTCTAGAACTTAGATTATCTCGATTTTAGATGCAGTTTTCACAAAAGTATTTGTTACGTAACGTTTTAGTACCTATTTAACCGACTTGAGAAAAGAGGAAGTTCTCAGTTTATGTATGTGTAAATTTATTGAAGGCTAATTGCTTTTAGTTCCAATAAGGTGTATAATTTCAATAAAGATTAGGTTTCCAAAATTTATGAAGAAAAAAAAACATTGTTATGTAATGATGTCCGCAGCGGGTTTTTAACCGGAACAAAGTAAATACTTTTTTTAAGACCAGTGCGCTGAAATTTTTTTGCTTGAGAAGATTATGTGCGATGATTTATGGACAGCTCTTCTCCTTTTTTATATTTAATTTCGCTAAAAGAAAGCGAACCAAGTGGCTAAGACTTTTTTATTATGTTACTTTCAATAAATTAATATTATTTAGTTTTACAACAAATGCTGGGTAGGGATACTATAACGGTTTATCTGTTGCAGCGAGCAGTCTAAAACAATGGTTCTTTAATTATTTTAATAATATTTACCTTAAAATTTTTAATAATTTTGAAATTTAAGTATTGATCACATTTTGGACTGAACTAATAGCGCGACAACGGACCCAGAAGGCTAAGCGAAACATTCTTATAGATAACTAGTCGTCCCGGCGAACTTCGTACCGCCTAACCTATTACTATTTTCTCTTTTATCAATATATATAAAACTCTTCCGTTACTGACTGACAGACTGACAGACAACGCAGAGCCCAAACTACTGGGCGTAGAAAGCTGAAAATTGGCACGTGGGTTCCTTGGGGAGTGTAGGTGAGCACTAAGAAGGGATTTCCCGTAATTCCCACGGGAACGGAAAAAAACGGGAGTTTTGTGTTTATGAAAAATCTGCGCGGGAAAATCCGCGGGGCAGCCTCTAGTTATACTTATAAACCTTCCTCTTGAATCACTCTATCTATTAAAAAACCGCATCAAAATCCGTTGCATAGTTTTAAATATTAAAGCATACATGGGAACAGACGCGGAAAGCGACTTTGTTTTATACTATGTATTGATATAATTATCTGTTTTAGTGAAGGCTTATATTGTATTTAACAAGACAATGTTAAGTTTAGATAGTTCATGTAAGCGCAAAAAAAAACCAAGCGCCTTGCAAAATTTACAAAGATATACAATATGTAAATCTCAGTCAGCCTCAGGCACGAGTTACACGCGGTTTAACATTAGTTACACCAAGTGGCTCCCCTGTGCAGCGCCGACAAACAAAAACAAGCTGTTTGTAAGCAAAGTGCGTCTGACAAGAGTTTTATCATGCGTTCGTTACATATTTAATTTGTTAAAAACAGTTGTAATATAAATGTGACTATTGCTTTATTTTCTGCGTGAATTAAAACTAGTAAATAATTAAAAGACGGAGTCTTTTGTAAGCACATTTTATTAAATTTGCAACATTAGTAGCCCCGTTAAATTGATTAATAAACTTTAGTATTTACTATGTAGTAGTTACCACGTGTGTGCCTCTACAAAGAGTTAACAAATATTGTTATTTTTCTTAATTCGGAGCCAGATGCTTGTAATCGAGAGTGGCACTTATATTGCCAGAGTGGCATCTACAAAGACGCCTACATAAAGTAATGATTGTGATTAACCTGTTATTAAGTAAACTAACGAAAAAAATTTAAGCTGATTGACATTATGTTTTCCCAAAATCAGCCACATTAAAGTGTGTTTATTGAAAAAAAAAATAGTTTTATTCAAAGTTTGCTGTTTGCAAACACGGTATTATACAAATTAAAATTAGAACAATCATAGCACATGACCTCATCACAGCGAAGGGGATATTAGATTATGTCGCGTTCACAGCTCAATCGAATCACAGCGGGGCAGGCGGCGCTATCTGGCTGGACCACCGGCACGCGACAGCCTGTGATGATCAACCAGTGTCTCCAACACTATCGGTCAAAATTACGGTGTTTATAGTCCACGAATACGGTAGATGGGCAAAAATTACGGTAGATTCGAAATTGAATACGGTAGCTTTAATTTAACTTTTGTACATAGAAACATTCATATTTCAAATATTTTTTTCATTAGGAAGATATTCTACCCATTAATTTCCTGTTCAGCTAATTGAGTGGCTGCCTAAAATGCCTAAAATCCCAGCAAACAATTTTTTTGATAATTGGTTACTTTTCTGGGTCTTTCAGTCAGTAATGTGGCTGAAAACATACCCCCTTACCACAAAAAAGTTAGACCGGTCTAAAATCGCCAATTTGTATGACGAACTAGTGATTTAAACCTAGTCTAGTGATTTAGACCCGGTTTAACTCTTTTTGTGGTAGAGCCGACAATGTTTAAGAATACTCGCATAAAGACGAAATTATTGTAGATTTGATCATGATTACGGTAGGTGATAGATTTGTTCGAATTACGGTAGATTTATCGTAATTACGGTGTAGTTGTAGACACTGCGATCAACTCAAATAGCTACTCTTGTTCCAGTAGAAACTATCATTACCTATCTCCATTGATAGTTGTGGTTGGTGTGACATGAACTCAAATAGTTCTCCTTGTTACAGCAGCAACTATCAGTATCCCTATTGAGTGTAGTAGGTAGTAGGCCACTGTTTACCGCGTAGCTGGTTTCATTACGCGGCGTTGTTTGTCTTCGGACAACAATCAACTGTCCCTTAACTACTCTATACGTGTAGGTCTACTATGTTGTCGACTATTGCTAACAGAATTGGTCGTAGGTAGAGTATTGGAACTATTTTGTCGCTTCAGACTTTGCTATTCTTCGATAAAGAAAATGAAAACTAATCAAATCGAATCATTAATTGCTAAAAAGAGGAGGTGATGAAGAGAACACACGCTTGATAGGTAGCAGGCATGATAGGCTAGACATCACTGATTTCATACAAGACAGATAGGTTTTTCTTCTGAGTTTGCTTGGCCTCTGCTCTCTATATATGTGTGTGTGTGTGTGTGGCGAGGCAACTTAACTTCGAATTAAGAGCGAAACGTTTAGACGTACATTACCATTATATATTCTGTGACGACACCATGATTCTCTCTAGACGTCCAAAATTATCGTGATGTTCCTGAAAACAAAAAAGAAGAGTTTTATTACTAGATTATACAAATATAACTAAATAAAAATACACAAGTTTATGTATAAAAGTGGTAACTTATAGTAATAGGTAATATGTACAATAAACTTTTAAATTTATGTACTAATTTGTATTAATAAATAATTCATTCTCATTTCTTTAATAAGCAATATTTATTGGAGTTATACTTTCGAGTTGTTATTTTTTTCTTTATGTTTCGCTGACTCTTGTGTTACTTCTACATTCAGATTCTACATAAAAAATAGAGATAAAGTAATTCAGAAACGAGAAATCTAGATGTTTCCGAGAATGCCACGATGCCACACGACATAAAATGTTCAGTCGAAAGCAGAAATATGTCTGATGTAAGTAATGATATAAGGGTTCTTCTTGGAAAACGTTTCAAGAGGAAAGTATAATTTTATTTGCTACACGACGAGCAAACACTGCAGTAACTGTGATAAAACTTGACATGTTTATATTATATCAAACAAAATAAGTGTAAAATTTGCTTTAAAAGGGGAAAAGCGGGGAAATCCATATTATCTACTGTTTTGTATTTATCGATAATGGCAAGACCGACCATTTGTCGAATCTTTCTGTCACTTTTGTTTTGCAAAGTGTCAGAAAGATTCGACAAATTCGACAAAGAGTTGGTCATGCTACCAGCGTACAGAAAATTATCGCTGCTATGGTAAAGTTATGGCCAAATCTTTATTGATTTTTCTTTGAAATCCGGTATTTCAGTTTGAATCTTTCAAACAAAACTCTTTTTTAGGCTGAATTATGGGTTTGATTACTACATGAAGGGTACACATACGTAAATACATATGTAAAGTGAACATTGATCCTGCATAAATTAGTGAGAGAGCTCCGCAAGCGGCTCACCGCAACGAATTCCAGTAAACTTCGGAATGCTACCCACATGTGTATCACCAAATACATACAAACAAACCAACCCGTGAATTAGTAAATGGGGCTATTGATGTTTAACATCTGCCATGTGGGTTGTTATCAGCACCCACATACTATTAAACCCTGTACTCGTGTGTATATTTCGGAACACGACCTTGGTACTTATGTATTTGTAATGTAGCATTAAATTTCGGATTTCAAATGAGACAGTACCGGAATATGGTCCTTTCTATTTTCGGATTATTAGGCCCTTAAAACCAAACCTTGTTGGTTGTTGATTTGTTTTACAGCTAAATAAAGTGCTAATTACCAAGCGTGGCAATTATGAAAAATTGCCTCTAAAAGTTTGTCATTGTGGCGCTCTGTGGGGGAGGCATATGTCCACCAGTACACGTCTCTTGGCTGAGATTAATGAATGACTGAATTAATAAATAAATGAATGATTGGATAAATCAATAAAGTACTATAAACATAGTAATATTAACTCTTCCACCTCCACCGCGATTTCAAAAAACACAACGCGCCACGCCACCATAGAAAGATTTCGTTCGCCGCGCAAGGCCGACAGTGCGGCGTCCCCTGGCGCTGCGCGAGCTGTAAAAATCACCTAAAAAGCTACCGATTTTGGAAGAAAAAATGGACGTGTTTAAGCAGAAAAATTCTTATTCAACAACCAAATGCTATACTTTAGTTTATTTTTTGACTGACTAAAGTAACAGTTATTAAATGTAGCTGCCAATTTATTTCTTATTTTAAGTACTTAAATAGGCTTGGTGTATTTTATCAGAAAAAGAGGTTTCGAATATTATATCTAATTGTTTTGCAACTTAATGATCTCACAATTTGTTAAAGTGTCTAGTCAGGTAGTCAGGACCGATATCATGATTAGGATTAGTCCTTAAGGCTGAGGCCTCTTTTATTTGAACGCCGATTTCGCGCGACCCTAGCGCTAAATGTTACGCGGCCGAGTTGCGAACATTTCTTGGCGCAATATTTAAATCTGATTTTTCGCGCGAATTAACTTGGGTGTATCGTTACTATGATTTATGGGTTTATTGAATTGTGATTACGAAATAATATGATTTATCGATGTTATATAATTTTTTTACTGCCTAATAGGTTTTATTTTAGTACAAATTGTTTATTGTTGAGTACTTAAACATACTTTATTAGAAACATTAAAAAAATTGTTTAGAACTTTAACTATCTAACTAAATATCTTACCTACTTATTATTTGCTGAATAAAAGGTAAAGTATGTTTATTTTAACTAATGAAGTCGGTTAAAAAAGATCGTCGGTCAGAGTTCAACACTGCAAAAATACAAAAAGTTGGTTATGACTTTTTGATTACATTAAAGGTAAAAATTAAAGTCGCATTTCAATATTATATTTTTTTTTGTATATTTTTAATTAATTACAACTGGTATAAGATAGAAAACAATTATTGCCACAAATAAAAAATTGTCGATTTTACTTGATTTTTAGGCTTTGAGAGTGATTTTAATATATTCAGCTTTTAGGTTTTTTTTTATTTGTTAAAGGACTGAATTTCTCAACATAGGTAAATATATTTCATTTAAGTAAATACTCACACGTAAATATTTTATTAATTTAAAATTTTAACTACAATAAAATATAATAACAATATCCCCTAAATTACAAAAGATTTCAAATTTATCGTAATGACATGACGACTCCACTCGTCTACTCCAGTTTTACATTATAAACTGCAGTATGCCTCATAAAGGTGTGATAAATTCTTATCAGCGGGGGGATGGAAGATTCTGATATCTGTAAAAAACAAATATGAATTAATGAGGGGTTTTCATTGTGTCATTAAAAAGCAAAAATAAGTCTCATAATACGCCCGTAGATTGCGTTGTCTAAAGTAAAAGACATAGGATAGTAATTCAAATCAGTTCAAATTAACTTAAAAAGTTTAAAACAAAAATAACTATCTGACTGACGCGTGACGAGTTTCAATTTTCTTTTTTTCTTTTAATGATTCATTTCAACTTGACCTGTTGACTTTTGCAAAGCGCCATACCATAGCGGTGTAATAAAACTTATTTTTTTTATATGTCAAATTGAAAGCCACTCATTAAATTATCCACGAAATTTATTTGTGTTATGTGCAGGTAGCACTAGCAATAAATACGCTAAAAAAACTGTTACAAAACCTAAAACTATTTCATATAATATATGGTAAAGAATAGAAAGTATCGATACTGTACTCATAATGAGTAGTATCAAAACAAAAGTATCAATTCTTCAATGTATCTATCGTGTACTTCTCTGAGGTCCTATAGTACTTACTTTTCTTACGTTTGGTAGGCACACAAATTTAATACAATAATTGGAAAAGTTGTTAAAAAAAAAACAAGAAACAAAAGTATCGATACCCCGAAGCACTTTTCTCAGGGCCAGTTCTTACTTAGGCTAGGCACACAAGTTTAATACAATAAAAGAAAGTTCTTCAAAAAATAAAACAAGTTGGCTTTCCTTTAACGATGAAAAATAGCCGGAAGCCGTGTAAGTGTCCGTTTAACTTATTTTTTTTTGTAATATTTTACGTATGTCAAAAAAATTAATCGTGGGGTAATATAAAAAAGATGTGTTTGAAGTTTGTCAAACAATATTATATGAAAACGTGTTTGTCAAACAAATTTGATCGTTTGCAGAACCTTTATTGTCGCTAGTTTTATATGGGAATTCATTTCAGTTCATTCGATGTGATGCCATACCTGCCAAAATGTATGTACTCATTGATTAAAAGTATCGTAAGCACAGTATTGAGTACAAAGTAAGGATAGGAATGGAAATGTACTCGATACCGCAAAGTATCGATACTTTTTACGTGTCCCTAAGTACTGGTTGTATGTTTATCTTTATACCTGTCATTATTATGTTAGAAGATAGCTGAATCTTTGAAAAGGAGATATGGAACTTGCATCTGAAAACTCGTTGCTAATAATTAATATAAAAGAATTACTTGCAATAATTTACTGTTTGTGATAAAAATAAATGTAATTACGTAGGTATGACATTAAGAGTCTCGCAATTAATGCTAACGAGTGACAATATAATACTTTTTTCTTTTTAAAGGCACACGTCTCAATAAACTGACACATACATACACTGAGAACTGCCTTTTTTCAAAGTTTGTTTAAACACTTAAACCCGGTCCTGAATGTAGCAAATACTACTCTGAAAACGGCATCAATATTGGTTCAGCCAAACGTGAAAGAATCGCGGACAAACATACATAGTACATACACACATACAGATTAAAATACCTATTTCAATATAACGAACATTTATTGTTCGAATTAATTTTAAATAGGTACATTATATTATTCAAAAATTTAGGTATATTAAACCTTTCAATAAAACAAACGTCTGTCTGCCACATTGATTGATTTTCTTTAGACTTCTTTGACTATGAAAAATGTTTCCCGCCAAAAAGGTTTCTTGTTGTAATAAAAAAAAAAATTGGATAAAAAAAAGACTATAGATAGAGTTTGATGGTCAAAATAACAGACCATCTTCAATCAATATATATAAAACTCTTCCGTTACTGACTGACTGACTGACTGACTGACTGACTGACTGACAGACAACGCAGAGCCGAAACTACTGGGCGTAGCGTGCTGAAATTTTGCATGTAGGTTCCTTAGGGAGTGTAGGTGAGCACTAAGAAGGGATTTTCCGAAATTCCCACGGGAACGGGAACAAACAGGAATTTTGTGTTTATGAGAAATCTGCGCGGGTGAAACCGCGGGGCAGCCTCTAGTACATAGTATAAAATAAAGTTGCTTCCCGCATCTGTCCAAGAGGAAAGTTTATAATGTATTAATACACGCATAACATTGTAATAGGTTAGGCGGTACGAAGTTCGCCGAGTCGACTAGTTTATATTTAAAAATCAATCGTGGTTTGTTTATCTCGCTTAAACTTGAGAACGACTTAGAACGTTTAGCTGATTTGAGTTTCAAAATGTTTGTCGTAGTTCACATAAGGTTCAAAAGGTGAGAAAAGATAGAAAAAATGGAGGGGTTGAAAGAAAAATAAAAATGTAATTTTCCCATATAAACTGTTTTATGTATTTTCCTGTCTAAGATTTAACGTTGTTGTTATTTAATTTGCCCATTCCTGGCCAAGAAAGTAACATAATCCATACATAAGAATCTTCAGTAGGTATAGATAATAATAATCGTGTAAATTAATATTTTAAGTTGGTTATTTTAATAAAAATTACCTTTGTAGCGGTGGCGTCTTATTTATTTTATTTATTAGACAAACCAACAGTACATAGAACATTCTTGGATATTTAACTTTTTTTGCAGCATAGAAAGACGTTCATTTCCTTTTACCTATTCTTGCATTTTTTATAAATAGAATAAAAAGTTACTTTCCGAGCTTAACTTTAATATTACTGGGTTGTTTTTTTAACACAACTGGCAAGCAGTTATTTATATAATTTTATAATAAAATAAATAACATTGATATTTAGAACTCTGTTAAATCCACCTCTAATTTTTTTAAAGAAAGTAACTTTTTATTAATTTTTAGGTTCATCATTTTCAAATAAATTGAAGTTCAATATATTATTTTTATAAATATGTGCAAAAACCTTTTTCGAGGTGTTGAATTTCGAGCAACGATAAAGGATCGCGTATGTCAGGTCGGGCTTGCATATTGCATAATAAGTTATTATTACTATAGTTTATAGTACCTTACACCTAAATTTGTTCTTGTTTGAGAGATATCCCCTAAAAGTTGTTTTTCATACGAAACCCTTATGCAACCAAACATTGCCTACCTACGTCCATACCTATTGTAGTTTCATTGTGTAAAGTAGGTAGCGAAAAAACTAATTACTATATAGGTGTACGATAGAGTAATAGAAGCACTACGTTTTTATTTTTCCTGATAGGTACATACACACTGTGACGTGTGGGTAATCCTACTAAGGTCAATGACCCCTACATATCAAATCGTAAAATAAATAAAAATAATGAAAAGTTTATTGCTTTGCATTTAAAAAAGAAAGATATAGAAAACAACCCAATATAAAAATATATTTTTAAGAGCTGTCCTATGTAGATATCGTTTTTAAAATGAGTGAAAATAAGTGCTTTCTTTTTCCCCTCAGAATATAAATTTGTAGGGATACTTATTTGATATTAAAAAATCACAGAAACTTACGTCTACTATTGCTCAAATTTATTAATATAATAATAATAAAATGTACTTACTTTTTCCAAACTAAAAAAGAATTCTCATTCACTGCGCAAACCTCGCGCAAACAATAATAAATAGTCTTGTAATAGCGCGCCAAAGCACGACTGACGTACGCTCCGCCTCAAGACCGGAGGCGTACTGGCGCCCGTTTCTGCTTATCGAATCGGCCGCTCGGCCGTTGTATCCCTCCATACAATTTAGTATGGAGAATTTCCGCCGAAATTTTAGTAAAGTTTTAGCAATTAAAACTAGATGAAAATGGACATGTATATTTTTGTAATTACAATATAAAAGTTGAACAGACTTTCTAGTTTATGATACAATTTTTGTTTTGCTTCAACTTACTTTTAAACTAGTAAACAATCGTTAACAGCAAAAGCTGTTTTTGCAGTTTTTGATGAACTTTACGATTTTTTTATAAGAAAACCCTTTAGTTTTTTTTATTTGAAAACCTACTATAATTGTAGTTCAGTCTTTTGAGAAGCTACGAAAAAAAAAATAGCTTTCTGTATTATTTTTAAGTGTTATTAAAGTCGTATATACGAACACTCCTCTCGCCGTTTTCCCAATTTTAGCCCCTTAATATTTCACAAAACTTTGTCTCTGAGGACATAAAAATAAAATATTTATTGCCGTTTCGAACACGCCACCAAGTTCTGGCATAAAAAAATATTATTATGGTAAGATTAGGTCGATATTTGTCAACGCTGAATGGTGAAAACCAGAAATTTTTCGAAGCATAATTAAGGCAGAGTCGTAGGCGAGAGAACGACTATCAGCGATTTTCTCGCTCAAGACAGGAACAATACATAAACATTCGGTGTAAAAGAAAGAGATGCATGTATTAATAGTTGCTCTCTGACTGTTCACACTGCCGCCGGCAACGACTAGCTTTAAAAAAAAAAGGGCTCGTTCAGCGATGCTCGCTCGCACTGACCGCAGCGACCACGGGCGAGTGGCGTGAGAAATCGCTCGTTGCCCGGAGACAAAACTATCCAAACTGCACAATCGCCTTCCACTGATCGTCAACTCATTTATAGTTTTTAGTTCTACTCGTTTCTCGTTCATCGTCGGCGGTCGGACCACTGCCTAAAGAAGTAATGAAGGTTTGATGGTGGCCGCGTGAACGATACAAGGAGAATGGCGCGGACATCGAGATATAAACTTGCAGACGGTTTGGAGACCCGTTAGGCTATTGCCTTTCATAATGAAAATAAGAATGAGAAACATTTTGACAAGTGATAAAGTATACATTGCGGGTTTACAGCTGAATCTCTTGTGTAGGTGCGTCTTTCCGTTCTATGCAAGACCAGTACGAGGCATAGGAAACTGCTCACGTATACATTGTAGTGCTGTTTTAAAATCTGTTATTACAATGCATACAAGAGCAGTACGCAAATTCTCACGTATAGTTTGTAGTTACGTTGAAATTTATCTGGCTCCTTAATGTACAGCGCCAGTACGCATGCGAACTAATCGTGTATGTATCGTAGTAAGCGCTCCCAAACAATTTGTACGTGAGCAGTTGCATGCTCGCCATGACGCCATTTTGATGTATTGACCTCTCTTTTTATTTCACGATAATTCATATACGGGTGTCCTTTTTTACATCGCATCTTCCTTCGGCACCCGCAACTATTTTGATTAATAGGTTTTGTTGATTCTAACTATTACTACAATTGTATTCTTTAATCAAATACGAAAAATAGTTACCAAGGCCAGCATAGAACAGTTTTTACGCAATAGTTCTCCTACCAATTTTCTCTATTGACTGCTACGTGGCTCAGTTAGCAGCACAGTATTGTGGACTGAGACGCGGGTGTACCGGGTTCGGTTCCCGGCGGGGGCAATTGTTATGATTTTGTTTGCCAGTCTGGGTGTATTGATCGTATGTGTATATGTAACGGGCACCGGGCACCCTAGATACGGGTTCTTCCTAGTTAGGGGCTCTGAGTGTGAAAAAAATAATTGTTAATAATGTTAACCAATAATGATGACCCCTTGTTTCCATCACATATAGTACTGACGGAAATTAAAGAAAAACTCAATAAATTTACACCCATTTTAGAAGCTCATTCATCTTCATCAAATTCAAAAGTTACTTATATTTTCAATAATACACTTAAACATGTCCTTATAATTAATTGTTGATTAGATTTAGTCGTACCTAATATAATTTAACTCAATATTTAAGTAAATAAAAAAAAATAAAAAAACTCTTGTCGAGTGCAAGTGTAAGTAAATGGTGTAGTATTGTCCGGAACGAAGACGCGAGCATCCACGCTACAAACTATACACGGTCAGTACGCAAAATTCGTGTATGCATTGTAATAACAGATTTTAAAACAGCATTACAATGTAACGTGAGCAGTTTCATATGGATGCGTACTGGCCTTGTATAGAACGGAAAGACGCTGTGTAGGCAGACAAAATGATTCACCTATATACCCGCAATGTATACTTATCTTATGTCAAACTGATTCTAATTTTCATTTTGAACGGCAATAGATCCCCTGGCATTTATGTCAAAGCAAAGTGCAATTTGTCGAAATATGTGGAAGTAAGAAACAGGTTCGAAGCATTAATGTTTTTTAGTAAAAACAATAAAAACTCTTCAGTAAACAAAGTAAAGAAAAAATCTGTCGGTGATTTTAAAGATGTCGATGTGGTATCAAGTCCAACACGCTCCGTGAAAATGTTAACAGTTGAACTGATATGTGGATGCTCATGACTTCACTCTGGCGTTTCGAGGTCAACATCATTATAATTCTTCAGCATTTTCATCTAAAATATTATTTTGCTGTTCGTTATTTAATGATTTTTCTATAAAATGTCATCTTCATTACATTCATTCACAGTCTGATGAATAATCCCAGATTCAGGTTCCGATAAATGAAGAGTTGCAACCACTAAGCCCGCCAATTCATTTTCAGTAAAGTCATCGTCTAAATCGGTTTATAGCAAAATCCAATTTACATACCAAATTTAAAAAGTATGTAAAAGGATTTATAGGATTCTCTGAATTAAGATAAGATGATTCAATTAGCAAATATGGACTGAACACATAGTCAAGATTTAATATGGAAAACAGTTGTAAACCGGAAACGTTATCCTAATTAACAAAAAAAAAAAAATTCTGGTGTTTACACACTTAAAATGATGTCTATTTAAGTACTAGGTACTACTTTCTTATGTACTAGAAAGTACTTACAGTTTATTGCGATAACATCTCTGTTGACTACTTACATGTTCTAAAAAGGGATTCAAAGAACTTAATTTGTCTGTTTTATATCCAGATCAATCATCAAATGAGGGTTCAGAGTACCAGTTTCAATTCCCATATCAATCGTAGTGCCAGTGTTCATTGTCAGATCAGTCTTAGGAGGGTTTGTAGTGCTAGTGTCCATAGCCAGGTCATTTGATTAAAATCGGAGTATCGGGATTTACCACCAGGTCACAAATTTTACAGAAATACCAACAAGCGAAGAGATACGCCGCAGTACCTAACGATTAGACCGAGGTTAACCTGCCGTTGCATTTACTACCACTTTTTTATTTTATAAGTAGGTGCTCTCGGAGGCAATATTTACGTGTACACTTTTTCTAAGAAGGATTAATCTGCAAAAACCAAAAAAAATGTCACCACATTTCTTTATTTTTTAAAACAATAGGCAATGAACCGACGCTGTGCACTTTTATGATCGAAAGACAAAAGAATAATAGCGGTCGGCGACCACTCAAAAAATATCCTTATCTATTGTTCAATGTTAAAAACATTGAAACGCACAGCTGCAAAGATTATGTATTGTGTGATTTTCGGAATATTTTTGAAATGTTTCTTTATAATTAACCGTTAATAAAATTAAACAAAAACTGTTTCGCTTGAACTTAAAAGCACCGAAAAATTACCGCCTTATCTTTATTTCATTGAATACAAAATAGGTGATATGACGCTTGTTCAAATCTACGGTCACCTTTATAATTACAAAAAGTCGAAACAGTTTACCACTTCAATCCTAAAAGCAGCGTTAACTGCTTGCTTACAAAACACATTTTCCCCTGCACTTGGACAAAGTAGCACGAGCGAACCGAAAAATACACTTCCTCGAGCGCCATCGGGCGCAACGTATGTGCCCTGTTCCAATATATACTAAATCACGAGATAAAAAAATCAAAAAAATACAATGTATAGTTCTATTAAAATTATTAAATTCTGCATTTAAATAAAAAAAAATGAGCAAATAGAATTAACTTTATCTCAAGTTGAACTTCAATGGCTATTTCTATATAATAAATGTATGAAAAAAGTATAAAGCATGAATTAGATCCTTTTAATCAAATCCTTGACTATCTTTTTTCAGTAAAAATAATATTGTAATATCCTATTTAGTATGATTTTTATTGAAAATAGTGCGAGCGCCAGCCGGCGTCCTCGGCGCCTGGGGATATGTTTTTAACGGACGCATACGTTGCGCCCGTGGCGCCGAATGGGTTAACTAAACGAAACAATCCCCACTCATACAAAATTAGTTATTATTCAAGATAAAATATTATCAAGCAGAAAATTTTAAAAACATCTGTCGCGTATCCGTAACGCGTCATCAGTGGTATGGATATGAATCGATGCGTCATTTTCATTTCGAAATTTGTGTCGGTAGTTATATGTATATTTTCAGTAACGCGTCTTCGTGGCATAGGTATTAATCAGGTCGCGAACCCAAGCAGTCTCCACAGATCTTGTGCATAAGTAACGCCTACCCCGGCATCAAGGCTCCATCACAGAATAACTGATTAATGGTAACCTTTTATCTTTGTAAATTTCAATGCGATCGCAGCGCGAGCTCCAGAGAATGCCTTCATTATTCATACCGTCCCTTTTGTTCCGTGGCAAGAATTACATTCATATTCAATAAGACTTTGGTTTCCATCCTTCGTTTGCTCGGTGATATTCGCTGAAAACCTAGCTGATCTACACTTTTCATGTCTGTTCTGAATAAGCTATGCGTCAATCAAGTGGATTTATTTGTTCGCAAAATCCAAACCCAAAAACGTAACGTCAACTGATGGCGAAATTAAAAAAGAACGCTTGGCAACTGCACTCACGTCAGCATTTATGCTAATTTAATTTTCTATAGTTATTCAGCCTTCGAAAAACGTGAAGTAATCTGCCTGTGCAGAAATAGAAGTAAGTTTTATTTAGGGTTTATTTTTTGCCGGCAATTTCACAGGCATTTTTTTACATAAATAAATTACTAAATTAAAATAACCTGAACAAACTAAGTAGCTAAAATAAAATATTAACAGATGAAAAAGAGTCTCAAAATCGATGCCATTTTTCTTTTCGTGTTTGTCCGTCCGTTCCTATCGAAATTTCCGGAATGAACTTTACTGAGTGCACTTCTTGCATTCCCTTTCCCTTTCAACTACTAATCTTTGGACTTGCGGTTTCGGCTGAGGGATTATGTTAAGTGAGTATGTGAGTGAGTGAGTCAGAGTTATTTGGGTTTAAAATATGTAGATGTAGAATCCGTAAAGAGTACGCCTTCCAACCTTTGCGTAAAGAGTTTAAATCCATGGGCTGACTTGACGAAAGTTCCAAGCGCATTGTTTAGAGTGACAACAGGCGTAATAAACAACATTCGCGTCGGAGCTCGGAGTAGGGATGCTGTTAGTTTTCCGAGGAAACCCCGAACCATTAAACTTGAATGGAGTATGCTCGCTGAGTCATTAATCGATTTATGGAGGTTCCGTCTCGAGCCACGGAATGGTACGATATTTCTAGGGAGTGGTGTAAACTCCCATTCTTGTGAGGTCTTGTGATTGACAAGAAGATCAATTAACATGCAGAGATAATAATAATCTGATATATGGAAAAAAAATCAGCTAGCTAAGCTTAGTTCCTACAAAAAACGATAACTCAAAGAACTCTTTGATGTATAGGAAGATATTTATTACTTCTATCGCTGTTGCTGTGGGTTTCTAGTTGCTTGCACAAAGCACTTGCCAAGTCAAATAAGAAGTAATTTTTGCGCTGAATTTTTCAAAGCCTTCATAAGTGTTATTTTTAAAATGTAAATCGGGCACTCACACGGATGGTTGGCAGCACTACCACCAGCATTGTCAAGCATTCAAGTTGCAACAAAGGAAACTCTAGCTCGAGATATTTCGGGATTAAGACGCTCCGTGTAGACTATCACTAACACCTCCTTAAAAAAAAATAAGTAATATTTTTTGCAGTTGCCTTTAAGTTTTTTTTATTATTCAGTTTTATAAAATAAAAAGTTTCAAAAAGCCGCCCTAAATGTACCTAGCAACAGCTGTTTCAGAACCCACTTAATGACGCAAGGGAATTTGATACAAATAGCTTGATAGTGTACAATAATGTGTAAGTACACACTTGTAAGAGTTCAGAGCGGTGTAATTGTACGACTAAGCATCGTCTTAAGAGCGAAAAACTCGCTTAAAGAGTATTCACAATCCTTTTTATTTTCAACTAAAAAAAGGGTCCAACGTCAAATTAATCTTTATTGTTGTTACTTCACTATTATTAATCAGTTAGAATTGTCTGAATTACAGGCTGAAGAAACTTCTGTCCGTATTATCATTAAATGTAAATCAACCTAAATAAAATTAAAACTATAACTTGTTTTTTTTGACGTTTTAGGAATAAAAAATAATTCCGAATAATCCAGGTCACACAGGTTTGCTTGGCAGCGTCAGTACAAATGTTTCAAATTTGCGGGCTAAACGATTAAGTTTACTTATAAATTCATCTTATTATTGCGAAACAAATAAATCCAGATCTGCAGCGCCACTATCGGATTACCAAGGAGCTGGACGGATTCTCGTTTATTTGTCGCTTTAGTGCAGGTAAAGTTAGAGTCGACTCTATGATTACTTCTCGGCTGTTAACTTTTTACTATAAATTTCAGTGCGCATAGCAAATATTAATAGTAACTGAAAGGAATCTCTTTTATTTAGCATCAACATTAACGCTGCGTTCTGACAGAAAGTAAAAAATGTTCGTTATCAAGTTAAATTTGAAACGTTTTGTAAATATCAAGTGAATGTTTGATAGCAAAAAGTTACTTTCAATACTTTGCTTCTCTATTTCACTGATGCAATATAAACTTATATAAAACAGTAGCTTTATAAAACAACAATACTTGATAATACTTTTACAAAATATGTTATAATAAACGAGACTTGTCGCCCTGGAGGACAGCCAACACTAATCTCTGCGTCGGATTAGTCTGCAATGCGCGCCACGAGAAACTTACAGATGGGAGCCGGCTTAGAATCAATTATTTATATATTTTACTGCAACGCTAAAATATACAATATCTACTACAATATACACAGTATTTCGTTTGTCATTGAACTCCAATTTTCTTTTACTTTAGAATAAAAAAAGTAACAACAACTTTTCCTACTACTTACTGGAGAGTTGAATATTATTATAATTTTTTTTAACTAAACTTTTTTCCCAGTTCCTTTTAATCGAAAACTTTAAGTATTAGAAACAAAATCAATATCACGAAACTTAGTATACTCAAGGTTCTATCTTCTTTCTATGAATAATTACTGTTTCAACAATGAACCGGTATTTTACGCGGCAGCAATTTATCAACTTTGACGTTGTCTGTGAGGAGGCAGCTGGCCTTTTTCAGTAAAATACCTTTTTCTATTATTTTCGACTTGTCTAAGACCCTGTCCTTCACTTTACACGCGTTTCCACTTGTACTTACATACGAAACGAGTGTGAAAATGTCACTGTTATTTACCTGTTTTTTACTCCCTAAGAAAACTCAGAGAGGTGTTATTTATTTACTTCAACAGGTGAGATTTTTATTTTAAAAACAAAATACAAGATTTGTACGGAAACCTTAGGAATACTGTCAAAAACTATTACGTAGTTTAGGTATATTTGCGAAATACATCCTGTTAATTATTTGGCAACTGAAAAAGAAATTTTCAACTTATAACTTCAGACATTTGAGTGTAGCGGCGAAAACAATGAAGGACACTTACTCAAATAAAACTTAACATTTCAGTATATAAAATAACCCATGTATTCGTTCCGCTGGCGTACACAAAGGTCCCGAAAGCTACCCTTCTATTGTTAATGATGAATAGCAGCTTCCTACAGGAAACCCTAGTCTCTGATCGATTCCACGTCGAACAAAGCAGCTTTAGAACCTTAAATGTTACACTTTTTACCAAAACCACCGATGTGACTTAAAAGGGTGGAAGAGGAAACCATATACAAAGTAGGTATAACTAGAGTACTAGAGTAAATGTATTTGAAAATTTACTTCACTGTGTAAGACTCACACTAGGACTAGGACTTTAATTTGATTCCAGACAGACCCATCATAAAAAAAATTACAGAATCTCAGAGCCCTTGCAAACACTTAAAAAGTTCGGTAGGTACCCAAGAGCAAAAAACATGGATAGCCGCGCAACTTCCTTTCTTGCTTATTTCTTTATTTGACTTGAATTCGGATGAGATAAATTTAATATTTGCTTCTTCTTCTCTCTTAAGAGCTGTGCTCTTGTCGGTGGAGCCTCCTCCATTCACCCCTGTTCCCCGCCAGCTTCTTGACCATCTGATACGACTCTGCACTGACTCGCTCCTTTATTTGGTCGAAGTAGCTTCCCCTTGGTCGTCCACGCTGTCTCTTTCCTTCAATCTTTCCTTCTATAATGTTAGTAATCAGTGCGTCGTTACGTATCAGATGGCCTATCATCTTTCCCCTTCTTATCGCTATGATGTTCAAGATCATTCGTTTTTCCTCTACTCTTTTCAAGACTTCTTCATTGGTGACTCTGTCCATCCAACTTATTCCCTCCATTCTTCTCCAACACCACATTTCAAATGCCTCCAGTCTATCTCTATCCCTTTGTGTCAATGTCCATGTCTCGCAACCGTATAATGCAATGCTCCATATGTACGTTTTTATGAATGTTTTTCTGATTTTCTTGGATATCCTGGCTTTAAATATGTGTTTTTTCTTATTAAATTGAGTTTTGGCGATTGCTATTCTAGTTTGTATGTCAGTTGTGCATCTTGAATCGTGCGTGATAATGCTTCCCAGATATTTGAACGATTTAACTTCTTCTATTGTGCTGTTATTAAGTTTGATAGCTGTGTGAATTTTTGGGGTTTTTGATGTGGTTAAGATCTTTGTTTTGTTTATATTTATTTTTAAACTGAATTTCTTGAATATGGCGTCCATCGCATCTAACATTATCTGCAAACTGTGTCTATTTTCTGCTATTGCAGCAATATCATCAGCAAATCTGATAAATTGTATTTTGTCTCCATTTATTTTAACACCCCCTTCTGCTGTTTCATTCATCTCCTTAATTGCACATTCCATGAAGACATTGAATATCATTGGCGATAATGGACATCCCTGTCTGACTCCTTGTCTGATCTTAGCTCTTCCTACTTCTTCTCCAAACCTTATTGATGTTTCCTGGCTTCTGTAAAGTTCGTGTATGATTCTTCGGTCTCTGTAATCTAAATCGGCTTGCTTCATTGCATTCATCATCTTTATCCAATTTACCTTGTCAAATGCTTTTTCTAAGTCTATGAATGCAATGTGTGTATCAATATTGAGGTCCATTCTTCTATCTATAATCAATCTTAATGCTATTATACCCTCTCTAGTTCCTTTTTGTCTTCTAAATCCGTATTGATCGTTTCCTATCCAGCATTCCGTTTTATTTCTTATTCTGTTCTGTACAATTTTCAGTAAGATTTTCGAGGCCTGTGATACAAGGCTCAGGGTTCTATATTCTTCGCATCTAAGTGTGTTCAACTTTTTTGGTAAGGTGACTGTTCTACTTATTTTAAAATCATTTGGTATTGTTCCACATTCATACATCTGTTTGATTAGGCAATATACTTCTTCTATGAATTCATCGCACCTAGCATATTTCAACATTTCAATAAAAACATTGTCGTCACCCGCTGCTTTTCCATTTTGTATGCCCTTTAATGCAAAGTCAAATTCTTCCCTTATGACAGGTGGGCCCAGAATATCTTTTTCTACTATCAGTTCATCTTCCAAATCATCTTCATTCAAACCATCTCCTTTGTATAACTCTTCTAGATATCTCTTCCATCTTTCCATTATATCTTTGTTGTCTATTTGATTATTGTATTAGAATTATTGTTTGTAATGATAGTTTAAAGTTAATGTAGATAGATACTTTTAGACACTATAATACACACAAGCAAGATACAAATGTATAATAAGATAGCAGTCGATAAATCATAGCCCGTTACGTGCCGTTACGCACGTTTATTTTAAAAAGGAACATTTTTAGCGAATGTATTTTCATTTGAAACCTGATTCACCTAAATTCTTAAATTGAAAGTGTACATCAAAGCCCATGAACATTCTCTTATCAGCATTTCAAATCGTGTCGTCAAAATTTGTCACCAAGGCCGGGGCGTTATGTTCGCATAAAATGTTCCTAATTCGCTGAGGTCCGTGGTACTTGGGCCTTCGATTTCCATTTGTGAAACGTTTTCCAATAATATCGTATTGCTTTAGATGCGACAGTATTTGTGTTGGTCCTATCCTACCTTATATAATGACCAGGGCTCTTGGGTCCTATCAACAGGGTTCTTGTTATTTATATAACGTTTCGAACATTTTACGTCCGACTATAGTAATAGAGTAATCATCCCTTATTATTATACTAGTCGACCCGGTGAACTTCATGCCACCTAACCTATTACTTTGTTGTGCATGTATTAAACATATAAACCTTCCTCTTGAATCACTCTATATATTGGAAAAAACCGCATCAAAATCCGTCGCATAATTTTAAAGATTTAAGCATACATAGGGAATTAGGGACAGACGCGGGAAGCTACTTTATTTTATACTATGTATTGATAATTATTGCTTTAACAAAGTAAAGAAGCCTTTTTATCGCAATGAATTCTGAAGGTGATTCTGAACAAAGTATCGAGCTTAAAAAACACGATATATGTACGTTCATATGTACACCTGAAATTTGGTTTAATCAGGCGAAAAATGTATACCTCTATAAGTGGCCAAGCGAACTGAACGTAATGAGGTACCTAATTGGTACATACTCTCGATAACGCTAGGCTCGCTAATTGATATCGTGTTATTTAATTGATGTTTGGCATGTATGTGTTTGTATTTTTTTTATTAGCTTGTTTTATGCTTCTTTTATACTAACTATATTGCAAATTAGTTCAACAGTATCATAGTTAGATTAATACTGAAAATACCGCGTAATCTTTTTTAAGGATGTATTAAAAAATCGTTTTAAGCAGAGAGCCAGGTATCATAAGGTACCTTACTGTATAGTTTCAGCGTTTTAACGGAGAAAATAAAATAAAACTGTACTAACACAAGACTGGTTATTATTATTATATATAACAACATTTGACTACAATATTTAGCATGGAAACTTACGAATACGAAATAATAATCTCTAAAATAACTTATGGGGATTTAATTCTGTTCTATTATATCAATGTTTCTAGTAGAACAAGTGCCCGCTCGGGATGCCAGCGCTGATTAATCGACGCGAGCTTCCGTTTTGATAAACCCAATTTTGTTCCGTTAAAAAAAACGAAAACGGAAGCACGCCTTTCGTGTTATTTTTCAGACGGGGCGGCGGTGGTAAGCCAAAGTGAGTATTTACAATGACCGGAAAAAGACTTGTTTTCCTTTTACCGTTATAAATTAAAATGTTAAATAAATTAATTCATTAGTATTTTAGACAATTTAATAGCATTATTGTTAGAATCCATTTCTTTTTTGTATATTCTCAATGTTATTTATATAAGAATTTAAAGATTGTTAACTTTTTAAATTTTAACTAAGTTTTGCGTTAAGAAGCTACTTATTAGATAACCCAATTTGCAACATCCTAAAAGGGTTTCTAAGTTTAAGTGCTCTTACCAATGTGTTACCATCTACCATGTTTTGTACCACACTTAGTTTGCAAATAAATGATCTTGTATCTTATATACAAAACCGACAATGCATGAAACCTACCAAACATTACACGCTAACTGCTAAGTATGAAGCATGTACAAGAACATACGTTTTCACGGATCCTTGAATGCTTTTCAAATACAAGAGTCTTAAGTGCATGGAACTTGAGCATAATACACAAATTAGGGAACTAATTAAAACTCCGAGCTCCTTTTTTAATGTAATTTGTCATTACTTTCGTTAAGCGGCCCTCTTGTTTTAAGTTGGTGCTTAAAAATAAAACGTCCCTTTGTATACACACAATTTTTTAAGGTTTTGAAACTAACGACAAAATAGCCACCACATTTATTTCACCACAGCTGCTATTTTGTTCCATCCTGTATGTAAATAGCTGAATCAGTTTATCGTTGTTTTTAGCAATACATAATTTGATATTTTATTAATTAGCAACCTGTTTTATCATAAGTTTATCGAAAATATATTACTAAGTATTATTGCATTACCTACTAACTTTTTTTATTACATTAGGAAGAATGTAAGTAATGGACAAGGTGTTCGCCTTGGAAAGTTGATTATCCAACGACGACAACCATCTGGCTGCAAGTTTCCCCTTTTAGTTTAAATAAATCACGTCTTTTTAACCGACTTCAAAAAAGGAGGTTATCAAATTGACCTATATTATGTAGGTATGTATGTTTGTTCGCGATTATCTCAAATTCGGCTGAAGCGATTTTGATGCGGTTTTCACAAAAGTATTTGTTACATTCAGGAGAAGGTTTTAGTAGCTATTTTAACCAACATGAGAAAAGAGGAAGTTCTCAGTTTACGTATGTGTAAATTTAATGAAGGCGGGTCTCTTTTTGTAAAAAAGAAATTATTTTATATTTGATCAGTCTAAATAATAACACGATCCCTTTAATTCGATAAAAATTTGAATGCTTTGAAGCAACCATAAATAACCCAATATTCAAAGTCCATGTAAAACCGAGTGAACCGCGAAACAAGGTTTACGCACGAATTTTACATAGGTACGGTGTATGGTCGAGTTTTCATCTTCCAAAGAACAGCAATAGTAATAGAGGTAAAATAAAACCCATAAAATAAACCAAAAGCTTTTTTATAGTTCTAATTTTAAAATAATTTAAGATGTTTTTCCTATTTTACTTGTTTTGTCTCTAAATTTAATCGCCTAAAATAATTGACAATATAATTATTGGTTGGCAATAACGTCAGACATCTGTTAGTTTAATGCGTCATATAAACCCCAATTACTTGTTGTATTTATATCTGTTTCATAGTTTGAAATATTCAGAAATGTAGAGGAAAAGCAACAATATCACATTTTTGAAATGAAATGTATGATTTCATCAAGTCATTTCATCAACTTCATGCTACATCTATAGTTATTATTCCAAGGCCTAACCACGAGGGGTGTTATTCATGCGTCCTCCCGCTGACCCGCCGGCCGCCGGTTCATGTGAAAAATGGCGGCTATCGGGAGGACTTACGCCTCCGCCGCCCGCCCGAAAATAAAACAACTAAAGTTATTGACATCCCGGTTTAAAGGTTTTCGAATTAAATATAATATGTGTTATAATTAAGCTACTACATAACATTGGAAGTCGTAGTTTATAAAGAGCACTATAGAAACCAAACGCCTAGGGCGGGTTTCCCTTTTGTTAAGCTAGGTATTCAAAGACTTCCAAATTGATTCCCATATTCTATGAGTTCATTAAAAATAAAGAGTCCGCCATTTCTACTGTTGCATTGTTAGATTTCATGCATTGCCATCAAAACTAAACATGTACCTATACAACATTTCAGCCGAATAAAAGCTTAAGCATACAATAAAAGCTTTAAACTTTGGAATAATATAAAATTTATTTATTTATTTTATATACTAGTCGACCCAGCGAACTTCGAAACACCTTACCTATTACTAACTTGTGCATGTATTCTACATATAACCTTCGTATTTAATCGCTCTATCTAATTAATAAACGCATAGGAATCGGTTAAGATTTAAGCATACATAGGGACACACGCTGGAAGCGACTTTATTTTATACTATGTATTGATAGTATAAACTAGATAAATGTTCTGTAAATCAAAATCGGAGAAAATCAAAAATGGGTCGGTAATTCAAAATCAAACAGAATTATCGCAAGGTTTGCGAGGGTTTGCGGTGTGGATTCTATTTTATTATCCATACAAATGCATTCTCAGATAGCCTTCCGATAAATTGAAATGGAGATTGGGTCTATTGTATAACCTACAGAATCCACGTTATTTTATTTAAGTCGGGTGTGATTGGACGTTCACTATATTCGAAAATTATACTTTGATAAGAATAATTCTTAGTAATACAACTATAAGCCCAAATATGCACTAAAACTTAAAGGTATCCTTTTTTACAACCATTTTAAATTAGCCCTGTGTTTTAACGGTAAAAACGTAATTTATGAAACTAAGTTTTGGTCGACAGGGCTGGGGCAGAACGGTTATTTAAACTGGAAATAATATTTAAACTAAACCCGGGCTCTGGACGCTCCACGCTACTAATTGTCGGAACTAACTGGCACTGCGAGCCCCGTTTCAACAAAATTCATGAACATTAACGACTAAAGAATGGGCATTGGCGTTGGGTAAATTGAACCGTGTTGATGATAGTCATTTTGAAATTTTGCTAGAATTAAGCTAGAACAAAATTCACAGTGAGAATAGGCTTCACTTGAAGGTTTAACTTTTGTAATAAAGCAGTAAAAGACGAAAGGACGAATTTAAGCAGACTGTTCTTAATCTAGTGAGGGTCTTCGGTAAGTAGAAATAAAATGTGCCGTAAGCTATCTGTTGATTGTTATAATGTACAGTGACGTACGAAAGTGCATGCAGAGTTTAAAGAAAACGTATCCAGTGAACATTAAATTTTACCGGCATATTCGCTATGCTCACAGCACATTATGGTGCACATCTGTACCCATTTGAGCCAACGGGAAATGTTTTAACAGATGTGTGTGGTATTTGCGTGCAAGCTATTTTAGACACCAATATTTTTGGAATATTGCAAGTGACTGTACAAGAACACCTACTACTTGATGGACGAATAGCGTCCAGGCTACATGTGGCCATGGAGCTCTCTGGACCAGAAGGGCCAGAGAACAAAAACAGAAACCTAAAGATACTGAAAGAAGTATGCGCTGAACAGATTATAGATTTTATAAAATAGGATTGCGTTGTGTCGTTAAAAGGGTTTATTCTGATTAAATTTTTAAAGGATTCAGAATTAATTCTCCACGTCCAGGGGCAGTTTCAATATTTCATCCCGGCCCACCTGTCGCCGTGTGGAAATATTTATTTGTCCTGTTTACTTTGTTTATCCACGTTTCCGAGTCAGAATGAGTCTTTACAAATACACGGTACATAAATGCATAACTTAGCAGAATAAAGATGGACTAATTAATAATTCAAAGCTGAAAAGACAAAATGAGGAATCTGCAGAAGGCAGAAATCTGAGCATATTCATATACGCTAGTAATCTACATTTTAAATTTGTTTATGGAACAAAAAAAACTGTCGTTTAACTTTTTCTAAAATTTAAAAAGAAAAAGATAAATACGAAAACAGCAACTTTTTATTACAAGACCAAAGAACACTGAATGCAACACGTTTAACAAAAGCAATTAGTAACAAAATATTTAAATCACAAAAAAAAAATTTGATTATGAAATGTCATAGGTCTGCCACAACACAAACTACAGTTACTTGAAACGCGAGCAGTAAAAAATCGGTAGCGACTGGCGCGGTTACGACGCCATTTCGGGATAAATTGGCGAAAACGACCGCCGTCCGCGACCGCTTTAACAAGATAGATAGATTGATAGACTCTTTCGGCTCTACCACAAAAAGAGTAAAACCGGGTCTAAATCACTAGACTAGGTTTAAATCACTTTTTCGTCATACAAATTGGCGATTTTAGACCGGTCTAACTTTTTTGTGGTAAGGGGGTTTATTACAATCAATGAACTTAAAATATTACAATATTCTCAAATTAAAACATTGATTGCAATGGGCGGCCTTATCGCTTAAAGCGATTTCTTCCAGGCAACCCATTGTTAAGATAAAATAGACAACAGAAAAAGTACGGTGGGTTGGTTCAGTAAATAAAAAAAAAAAAAAAGTAAAATAATATTTAAGCTGCAAGCTGTTTTTCGAGTCGAGTTTCATGAATTAGGTTCTTTAATTTTATAATTTTAATTTAGGTTATTTAATAGTATAGTAAGTAAAACGCAGCCTTTATGTTATCGAATCTGTTCCTTTGAGATTTATCATTTCTCGACACTTAATTTTGAGTCAAGTATTAAATCCACAGCTCACGGTTACATACCTCCACATAGGTTTAGACATCTGGTGCTTCTTTTCGATAATCTTTTTTTTGAATAATACATACGCATTTTGGCTCATGACTACTAATAAAACAAAAACCAAAGCATTTTAAACGCAAAAATACTTGCGAAAGCCCGAAAACCGCAAAACATTTGTAACGAACAAAATAGACATTCCTTATTGTGACTTTACGGCCATATAAAATACCGGTGCAGGTGTGTATGTGTGTTTGTGTGTGTAAAATAGAGCCTCTGGTGCAATGCTTTAAACTTTAATTAAAAAGTAACCGCCCGTGAGGCGCCTAAAATACAGAGACAATAAAAAAATTGCTGGTTTCTTAATTCTAGGTCTCGTATTTATATCTAGGGTACAAAACAGGGTTTTAATCAAAAATGATTCTTACCTCTGTCAGATAATTGTACTGAATACCTACTAAAACTACTGCTGAAAAATTTACTTATTAAATGTATCTTTTTAACACGCTTATTAGTTTTATATGTATGTTTATATATGGGTATGTAAATGACTCTTTTGGGCTCGATTTTGCAATGAGATTTAATAAAAAAGAGCATAAAACAAAAGAAGAAGAAGAACTTATAGTAATTAAATGAAATCTCAATATAAATGTGTGTGTGCATTTGTGAAATTAAGCGGCTAGACAGTAGCTATATAATGTATGTTTTATAAGCGTATGACGTTTTCAAATCATATAATAAATGATTAAGCGAAAATTTATGGCTATAATTTGCTAGGAAACCGTATGACGAACGACCGCTGATGATCACCAGAAAGCAGCTCGAAATATAATCAGGCGCATATTCTAAAAAGGGTATCAGAAAACTGGTCCAATATCTCTGGCCGTCCCGCGCCATGTGTTTCAAAGAGTTTATTAACTTTTTCAGTGTTTGCGGTTTTGCGATTTTTTATATTGAAACGGATTTTCCTTTGCTGGCGTCACAGCTAGCCTGTGATACAATTTCAAAAGACTATAAGCCACTAGTTATAATAAACGTTTTTTTCCATGTGTGTTTTATTGTATTTTGCATTGACAAAGCGGTGCACCGCAACATAATCAAGTGCGATACGTTGCATCCAAAAAATTATACACTGATAAACTTATTAAATTGAAACCACAATCAATATATATAAAACTCTTCCGTTACTGATTGACTGACTGACTGACTGACTGACTGACTGACTGACTGACTGACTGACTGACTGACTGACTGACTGACAGGCAACGTAGAGCCGAAACTACTGGGCGTAGAAAGCTGAAAATTTGCACGCGGGTTCCTTGGGGAGTGTAGGTGAGCACTAAGAAGGGATTTCCCGAAATTCCTACGGGAACGGGAAAAAACGGGATTTTTGTGTTTATGAGAAATCTGCGCGGGAAAAACCGCGGGGCAGCATCTAGTAATAATTATAAAACATCACACTCAGAGCCCCTAGCTAGGAAGAACCTGTGTCTAGGGTGCCCGAAATATACACAGAGACAAACATTACACCCAGACCGGAAAAAAACATCGATGTTCATAATATCATAAGGAAATAATTAGGGTATTATTTGTAAAGATACTTCCGAATTCAACTGAAGACTTTCAAATTCCGTGAAGCATCTAGAATATCAATATTCCCAGGTAGTGAATGCTAAACTGTTTTCCGTTATCCGAGCGCCGTCGCCAGGTAGATAGCTCTAATGGCCCGCGGTGATTACTTCATCGCTTTGTTACGGATCGGGTTACTAAATAACCACCTTCATCATTTAGAGAACATTCTGGTACTTTTTTAGTCTTTTTTACCGACTTCCAAAAATTAGGTTATCAGTTTGACCTGTATGTATGTTTGTCCGCTATTATCTCGCGTTTCGATGAACCGATCTTGATGCGGTTTTCAGATCAGTTTTTGTAACATTCAGGAGAAGGTTTTAGTAACTATTTTAACCAAGTGTGAAAAAGTCGTTTTTTGTAAAAAAGAAATTATTCAACATTGCAATCCAGGCAATGTTACGAAACTTTCAAATAATCCGGAAAGTATGAAAGTATGAGAGAGGGAGAGGAGCGCCTCTGCCCTGCAGTGAGGGAGAAGTAGTACCCCTAGTAGTAGTTTAAATTCTGTAACCTTATTGAGTACTAAAAATAATCTGGTAAGGAATAAACAATAACATAGCAGGCCTGTTATTTTTTTAAGGTAAATACTTGCATAACTAAGATGTGATAATTTTTATAACACCAACTTGAATTACTAAACTACTGTCTAACGAAAGACCAGTTCTCAGTCCACCAGTCTCAAGGACCATTTTATGACCAGCCCTGATAGCATGACCGACCATTTGTCGAATTTGTCGAATCTGTCACTTTTGACGATCACCTCCATACTTTTTCCCGCATTTAGATGTCAAAAGCGATCAAAAGTGACAGAAAGATTCGACAAATTGTCCGTAATGCTACCACCGCAGTATTAAATTCGTTCTCTATAGGTTTGTCGCTACATACTAAAATTATTACCCGCCAACTTTACCCAAGCAAATTGCTGGAGAGTTAGCGCTTAGATCTGCACTTAGTTCCTGAAATCGAATTCCGCAAATGGCTCTATGAAAACTATTTCCTAATTCCTGTGTATACATTCTCTTACATTAATTGTGTTAAGGCCCCGCCTATATGACCTTTATGGCGTTGTTTTCCTTTTGTATCCCTTTGGAATTTCGTATTTTGTGATGAATAGTTATCACTAACATATTTAACAATAATTTCTTTTTTTTTTAAAAAGAGACCTGCCTTCAATAAACTTACTTATACATAAACTGAGAACTTCCTCTTTTCCAAAGTCGGTATAAATCGGTACTAAAACCTTCTCCTTAATGTAAAAAATACTTTTCTGAAAACCGCATCAAAATCGGTTCATCCAAACATACACATGTATGTATATTTGACTTCGTTTTTTTTTTATATACAGAACTCTACATGTCTAAGTTAAGATTTTCTTTAAGTTTAAGAGCACCTGTCAAGGTTTTCACCTTGAAGTCACTTAGAACTTACGGCGTAGTGCAGGGAAGAGTACGCTCACCTTAGGCTGTATCCACGAGCGAGAAAATCGCGACGATGATATCGTTGTGCCTCGTATCACTGTACATTCTCTTAGCAGGTCTACATGATATCGCGGCGATTCTCTCTAAGTATGCATTAACATAAAAAGCTGGTAACAAGCGCTTGTTGGCTCTGGTTCGAAAAATGATTAAAAAACACCTGCGCGGAAATTCGCGCTAGAACAAGCGGATGTGTCTGCGCAGGTATTTTCTATACATTTTTCAAACAAGCGCCACCAACAAGCGCTTGTTACCAGCTTTGTACGTGAATGCACGCTAAGTCTTAATGCTGAATACTTAACTTTCCACTTTAAAATATTGGAAACCAGTAATGGGTTCAGATTATATTCTAAGTTGCGGAAAATATCCTTAACTCTTCTTGACATTAATTTTTGTTTCGGTTTAAACACAATCGTATCATAAATTTCGTGAGAATAATTTTAATTTTTGAAACTTACGGAAATATATAAAGCTTGATACGGCTTCAAAATCTGCTTGACTGAAACTTCCTTGCCTCTAGAATCCTGCAATATTACACCGTCTTACCTGCGGACAACAGGGAAAATGCAAATTTATCATAAAAGTTTATTCAACCGTCGGTCTTTTGATTTTAAAGATAAAATTTAATTTTCGCAATTATAATGTTTGGAGAAAAATTTAAGAAAGTAAATACAAAAGTTTATACAGAACATTGTTTTGATATTGACAACTAACTACGAAACCATACTTACAACAAAAAAATAGGATTTGCAACCGAAAAAAAGAGAACACCAAAATATGTAACATATGTCAATCGAAAGGGTGGCCGAATCACTAACCGAGATTTCTCCTGGGCAACCACGAAGGAAATGCCAGTAAAAATATTTCTGTGTTCGCAATACATCATAAGTTACTAAAATATATGAAACCTATTAAATAATATACACACGAATAATCTTAATATTGTACCAAGAATTACTCACGATATACAATATACCAACCAACATACACACATAAAAATACATATTCGTATTTGTGTATCTATCCTACCTACACATTCTGTAATAATGTAACCTATTGCTTGGATTAATTCCAATGCCAGGAACAACTGTGCCTATTATTGCTTATGAAAAGAAGTTCATTACTTATTGTCATAGTAACAGGATTTCTGTAATGGATTTTCTGATTGACAGATAATTTAGTAAATACTAACTATATGTATAGTAATATGGTGTAATAGAACTAATATTAATGTGATTATGAAGGTAATAAGGTACTTAGTCTCGTTTTCTTACTAGACTTAATTCAAAAACTCAATTCACATCGTGAATATTTATAAAAAAAAAATGGAACATATAAACGTGGTTTTATAGTAGATGACATGTAAAAATTTACTTTACTTTTCAAGATAGATTTTAATCAGTAAAATGTGTCCCACGAGCGAGCTGTCACAGCGACTCGAGTAATAGGAAAGTAATATAAAAGATTTCTGCCATACAACATTTTTATGTGAAAATTACAAAAGCTTTCAGTAAGAAAAGCGTAAAGCGCAAGTTTCGACAATGACAGAGCGGTCACAATATTAGAGGTACAGCTGGGCGAGCTTTCCGAGCTTGCGAAAATAGCGGAAAGCTTCCTGAGGAATGCGAGACACTTTACACTGCCCGTTAGAGAGGAAGTTAGTTTTCATAGTACTGACGAGTATAAATTACTTTATTTATAGCTTTCATCAGTAGCGTTATATTGAAATATATATTTTTAACTTTCCGCGTTAGTGTAAGGTACGAAATCATGTAACAAAATAGAAAATAACAAAATGTAACACTCTAACATTACACGCATTTAAACTTTCTGAGTTTTAAACGAATAATACTATAGGTACTAGATACCTATATAACGTCTCATATTATTAGCGATGATAAAAAAACAAACCTTAAACACGCAACGAGACAAACCAACCTACAAATATGATTTCTGTAAGAACTTCAGAAAGTGCTTTTGTAGATAATTTTATTATAAATTCAACCTGCGTAATCTTAAAAAAAAAACGCATTATTGAGGGTTCAGCAATGGGGCAGAAATGTGACATATAATAAACTTCACGGAAGACTTGGCACATATAGCCAATTTTACAGCGCCCATAACATACTGGGACCGACCCCGTTTGTTACATAAAAGAATGCCTTCACGTAATGAGTTCGACAGCCCGTATTGGTTTAAAGGGCACGTTTCCTTGGGACGTTTTTTTCAGTTCTTGTTTTTTTTTCGGGGACAATGTGTTAGATTCAAATGTTGATTACTACCTTTACTTATTAACCTTTTAGTGTTACAACACATTTACTTAACTAAATCCTGGAAATTTATGAATTCAACAAAACTTGTTGAAAAGGAAAGACGACAAAGTAATTTTATTTATTTACTAGTCGACCCGGCGAACTTTGTACTGTCTAATCTTTTACTATGTTTTTTCCCCTGTAATTATTCAAATTATTCTTGCCGTAAAACCATTCTTAGATCCATCCATCAACAAAAATTAAAAAAAGAAGTGGCTATATTGGTCCAGGGGTTGTTGAGTTGGGGTGCTGGCCAGAGAACCTCCACGCGGTGCACCCTGGGCAACAGCGGACGATCACACTTTTCGTTTCCCGTTTGGTGTGATCGTCCGGTGGCTAATAATCTGGCGGGAGTGGCGCTCCACATGCTCTCTGCCCTATCAGAGAGCATAGTGTGAGTCGAGAAGGAGAGCGGGGCTTGAGACTTCCACCACGGCGAACTGCTCAGCGCCGTGGGGGGACTAACAAGCCCTGCTGAGCGAGGAAGAAAAATGAGGGAAGGAAGGAGGAGAGATTGGAGAAGAAGGATGGCGACGAGATGGAGTGCGGGGATTGGGAGCTTCCCAATGGCACGTCCACGTGGGGATTGATGGCTCGGCTGATTAGAAACCCTGCGTTATTAGATGCCGGGAACAATAGTCCTGCCCACGGTTGGCTTGATGACTACGTCGCCAACCGTTGGGATCACAGGTCTACCCGGCTGATCCGAACCCGCAGGGGAGTAGATGCCGGGCTGTCATTTCTCCACGCTTTGCGGTCGGCTTGATGTCGCCGTCGCTGCCGCAATGGGCGTGGCGATGGGGCGCTCACAATGCCCCGTAGGAGAGGGTGGCAGTGTCCTATCCAGGGCACTGTCACACACGATCGCTGGGTGCTGCGGCCAAGGTGGAACGGCTAGTAGCACCTGGCGGTCGAGGAGGAAGGGGCGGGGACTTGACGCTTCCAACATGGCACGTTACGTGGTGCCATGTGGGGAGTGACAAGCCCTGCTCCCGCTCGACTGCTGGATGGGGCGGTCGAGGAGGAGAGCGGGCGGGGCCTCAAAGGTCCCACCACGGTGGATCACATACGCCGTGGCGGGGCCGACAGGCCCCGATCCGCCCTGCAGCACCGCTGCAGGACCCCGGGGTCGTTGGGTGCACGAGGCGGGGGCCTCGTGTAGTCACATAACGGCCCCGAGAAGGACGACGGAACGAGGTGTCCAGTTCCGTCGTCGGGCGTAGGAAGAGCCATCCGCGCTCAGGGGGGACTACCACCACCTGTCCCCCCGTGATGAGGCTACACAGCCAATGCTGGGGGGGGTCGCGGAGAATTCCACAGGCTTACCCGCGACCCTCCTGCTATCAGCCGAGAAGGACACCGGCGGGGTTTTAGTGGGTGCGAACCCCACATAACCCTGCGGCTCCCCCCGGGGCTGCAGGGTACTCATTAGGAGTTTCCCCGCCTTAAAAAAAAAAAAAAAAAAAGGGGTTGTTGAGTTATGAGCTTACCAACACATATTGAAAAATGCATACAAATTATAATAAAAACACATATAAGTAAAATAATTTATTCCAAAAATGTCTCCTCTCCTCTCTACATTAGAATTAATTCTACCAAAATTTAACAAAATAAAAATCACAAACAGAGCTGTCACTTGCAATCGCAGCGTTGTCGCGACGATGTAACCGGGCCGAAACAGAGACGGCGACGTAGAAATGTAATAAGGCTTGAATTATAGCGTCGTTGGCTCCAAACAGAAAACAATCACCGCCCGCCGCGGCCGTTACGCGAACTGCAGAGTACTCTTCATATTTTTATGTGCCCTTTTACATGTTAATGTTCGGAGACTGTCTGGTGGCCGACTAGCTTTGCCTACATATTTGTCCTTGTTATAAAAAAAAAGTTTACTACTACACTTGCTTATCCTTATTCGTTTCTTCACTACATATTATAAAACAAAGTCGCTTCCCGGTATCTGTGTGGATGTATGCTTAGATCTTTTAAAAAACGCAACTGATTTTGATTTGTTTTTTGAATAGATAGAGTAGAGATACTAGAGATATAGTATTAAAGAGGAAGGTTTATAGGCATAGACATAGATTTATTTGCACACACAATACAGACACATAGTAATATGTTTAGAAGTACAAAAAGGTAACATGTTTAGTGTTGTTCAGGCGGACACAAAGTGTTTGAAATAAAAGAAGGATATTTTTAACTTAGGAAGTTTAATCAAGATGCTCACAGCTTAAGCCGATTAGTGTGAATGAATTAAAAACTATTATGAAGGTTTCATGCGGGGGTAGCGCCCTCCGCGTCTGTATCGTCCCTCGGACCTCCGGGCCGTGTTAATCATATGTTAATTATATGTGCAATACATGCATAACATAAACAACATAGAAGGATGTTACGAAGTTTGCTGGGTCGACTTGTATTTTACAAAAACAAACTAAACATGAGTACATTTATTTTTTTCTTATACTTAAGCCAGTACGTAGCAACTGACGGCTACAGGCTTAGGGTAATGTAACCAGCTATGTGGAACAGAACAGCGGAACGATTCACTAATTATGTAGGTAGGTAACTAGTAACATGAAGCCAGACAGACTAACAATTATCCAATTAACCTATATTTATCATTGAGCATTACTTTCACTTTCCCTCGTATAGTACTCAGTAACTAAGGTAGAATTTTTAATTAGACGAATCCAACTGACAGTAGATATGTGACTTTGTAAAATAATGTTTTCTTAATTAAAGTAATAGTGATGCGTTCAGAGGCCCTGTTACGGCCGCTTTTGCAATATTGCTTTGCGTCATCTTTGCGTTTTTTTTTGTATTGAATTTGACACGCTAGAGGACGAAAAGTAATATTGCAAAAGCGGCCGTAATAGGCCCTCTGCTCTCGTTCAATCAGATGAATGGACAATGAGTGTGATTAGTTCAATAATTTCAAACTATAAAAGAAAGAATATTCTTTGTTTAAGTATAATTCATCAAAAACTGACGAAACAGGTAAACGTCAGTTGTCTTCGTCTTATTAAAAATACGACTATATTATCACCGGTTAAATGCAAGGACTGTTTAAGACAAGACATAAGACATTTATTGCATTAAAAGTGTTACAGGATGATATGAACATACAATGTAGATAAAACTTATCGTAAGCTATCATACATGCGTCATGCGTCTTAGATAGAGACATGAAACTGCTTTAGAGACTCATTAAATTTGGAATAAAGGTTCCTAAGGAGTGGAGGCCTACTGAGCACTAGTCCAAGAAATTCTCACGTTAACAAGAAAAAAAATGCGTATAAATTTCAAAAGTGCAGACTCTATAATAAACCTTTAATAAGAAGTGGTAATTGATGCAGAAACCAAAACTCATATTTGGAAAAAGTTACTAACCATTTCAATGCATTTACACGATATTTTGTTACGGTGGTTTTATTACATGCGACGATCCAGTATATGCATTTCATTGGATACCCTTTGACGCAACGTAATATGCTGAGCTATACGCTGTACGTATGTATACAAAAGCCGGCTTAACGTCAAGTCAAATGTATTCTTTCGATATTCTTTTGGTGTAAATATGTAGAGAACATATACATATCCGATGTGGTAACTCGAAAACCAATATTCGCTAGACAAGGAGCTGAAGTCTCGTTTGCAAGGCTATCACGCGCTACACCATTGCTGGCCTCATCCTCATAAAGATTGCTTTATCATTCACACATTGTTATATGTAGTATCAATTAAAACAAGGCCACTTTGCATACGTACGGCACACGACCACAGATTAAAGAATAGACACGAAGCAGCTATTGGCTTTACGGACACCGCATCCCGTCGTTTTATACACAGCATTATTTCTGGTTTTGTGCGATCTAATGAGCTGGGAATCCCTTTTGTTCCCGTTTTATTACGCGACTTGATTTCAGATAGTATTGGGAATTGGAGTCCACAGCTATTGTACATAGTGTGGAGCTTCGCTTTGCGCGTTCATTTTTTATCGGAAGATAGGAAGATTTTATTTAATTTAGGAGTAACTTTACTATTTTTAATGTGCAAGTTCGGCACGACACTATACAGATTCTTCTGCCCATGAACAAAATATAGTTTGATCATAAACAACTTTTCCTCAGTCGAGTGTCTGTTTCAAAACTTTAAATTAAAATTTAAAATGAAAACAATTTAACATTTATTTTTCTTCCAAGAAAAATAAACGTTAGCAAGGTGGGGTGACTGAAGAGAGTTATTTTTTTAATTAAATTAGCGCGGTTTATCCTTAATCGCTGATAATTAGTCTTCGGATATAAAACAATCTTAAATCTGTGTAATTAAAATGAAACAATCTCTAGCATTAAGCAATATTTATATATGTATAGGTATTTGAATAATCTTTACGGACCATCTTTTACGCTGAAATTTCATTAAAATACATATATGCGCGGCTTCGTAATGACGTCATCAGTGTTTGCTACACTCTGACATGTTCACCAGACACATAGTTCAATAGGCCAATGTTACCTAAGGCCGGAGACCACTCCATTAATACCGATGACTGGCTACGATTCCTCTCTTAGTCGCCGAACCCTAAACTTTAGGGTCGGATATTATTTTAGTTTAACAGTTTGTTGTTAAGCGAGAGTATATAGGCATTTAAATTCTGCACGGAAATTAACTTGAACTAAAAGGTCACGTTATTTTTAAAAATCGCTATGCTTTCTCATAGTTTGTATTTTTTTTGGTTCTTATTAAATTGGATATCTTGCGAATTTATCTGCTGATCTTTTATTTTCGTGTTTCGGTAGGAAGTATTTTGATAAATTGTTATATCGGGCAATTTAAACTTCGGAGCATTAACACATCGTTCAATAAAGGAAACAGTCAATCGTTATCCGTTAAATAAAAAGATATAATTCGGCTTTTAGAGTAACGTAGGGAATCTGGAATCTGATGTTTTTTGTAGTCCTTATAAAGGAATGTTCCCTCTCGCGAAGGGCGGGCTCCAAAACGAATCTATTTGCCATCCTGATCGGCCGGGACCCGCGAAGGTAAGCAGAATAAACAACCTTTTCCGACGACGGAAAATGTTTATTTTCAAACTAGACAGAAATAAATTACTTTTTAAACGGTTGCGCGGAAAGGTAACGGGTAAAGTTGTATTGGAAACATTTTCCAAATCGTTGACATCTCAGCAGTATAACCTATACAATAAACCGAATAGAGACAGAGTAGAGTCTACATTGTTCTGTGACCGAATAGATCACATTGTAGTTATTATTTTCTATAGTAAATACTAGAGGCTGTCCCGCGGTTTCACACGCGCAGATTTCTCATAAACACAAAATTCCCGTTTTTTCCCGTTCCCGTGGGAATTCCGGGAAATCCCTTCTTAGTGCTCACCTACACTCCCTAAGGAACCTACATGCAAAATTTCAGCCCGCTACGCCCAGTAGTTTCGGCTCTGCGTTGTCTGTCAGTCAGTCAGTCAGTCAGTCAGTCAGTCAGTCAGTCAGTCAGTCAGTCAGTCAGTCAGTCAGTCAGTCAGTCAGTCAGTCAGTCAGTCAGTCAGTCAGTCAGTCAGTCAGTCAGTCAGTCAGTCAGTCAGTCTGTCAGTCAGTCAGTCAGTCAGTCAGTAACGGAAGAGTTTTATATATATTGATAACAAGCAACAACAAAAGTAAAATAAAATTAAGTTTTCTTAAAATACTGTAATTGTCGACTGGTTTTCTTTGTTATTGTACGCAATCTACTAGATGATTGTAAATAGCAAAAACCAATTCAAAAGCTTAAAAAAGATCAATTCATGTAAAAGGACGTAATAAATTCCCCGTTGAATTAGAACCCGATATAAAACTCTCGAATAGCAACGGAGTAACAAGTTTCCGGAAAAGAATTGCCCGAATTGTTCTATTTCGAAGTAGGACCGAATATTGACGATTCATGTCATGTACGGCAACGCTGGCAACTTCTTATGTATCGTTGGTGTATACTATACGTTTACATAGAAATAAGCTCGAATGTTATTATATAGGTATATATAGGTACCTATATATAGGTACTTACATATTTATTTCTGTTAGGTTTAATACTCAATACTCACTATATTAATATATTACATAATTTGAGTTTAGGTAAGGATCCCTATTTTTTTTGAAAATCTAATATATCCTATGACACTCGGGGTTAATGTAGCTTCCTACCAGTGAAAGAATTTTTTAAATCGGTTCAGTATTTCCGGAGCCTATTCGTTACAAACAAACAAACAAATCTTTCCTCTTTATAATATTGGTATAGATGTATTGGTTGTGTGCATGTAATAAGTGAAGGTGATAGGCAAGGTTTGTATTGTATTGTTATATTGTAGTTAATTAATGAATTAACTCATGTCTTAGGCTTGGTGGTTCAAAAATTTGTGTTTTTGAGATTTTTTTAAACAATCTGAGACATACAAAATTGATGTCTTCATTCTGAAAAAAATATATGTGTTAGTTAAGGATCTAATCTAGTCATCATACTAAAGGGAAATAGGATCTAATTAATTTTAGTTGATAGAAAAAAATCTCAAAGTTACCCCTTTTTGTTCCGTTTTTTCCATTTTATTTTTAAACCGCTGATTGTTTTTATTTGATTTTTGGAATGAAAATTGCTGACCTTAAATTTTAGACATACTACTATAGTAAGAATTTTTAAGTTTAACGAAAAGACAAAAAACCAGCAAAAACTAAAAAAAAACATCGTTTTCGCGCGGTCCGATGCCATGCCGCGCCGCTCCCTACCCCGTCAGTACCCTTGTGGCCACGGCCGAGGCCGGTTCTGTGTCAAATTTTTGTTTTCGCGCTCTCGTATTTCGTTTTATTTTTATTCAAATGTAAACAAAATTTGACAACAGATGTCAAAACAATGAACCATAACATCTGATTAGGATCTGTATGGAGCTGAAAGAAACCAATTTTGATACCGATATTACATTTATAAAACCGTCGCATTACAAACTTACCTTTTTTATTCCCACAAATAAAACTTAAATCATAGGTTACTTATTATATAGTTATATCATATCTTTGTTAGTTCTGTGGCGCCGATAACACAATATTAATATTACATTAGCACAATATTACGTGGTATACTTACTCAAATTACTTTAAGAAGGCAGTAATTTATGTCTTAATAGAAAATGTTTCCTTTTTATTTAACGCTTTTCGGTTTTTTCGGCTGTTTAATTTTTTGATGAAAAGATTTTATTTTTTGCTTTTCAGTTTAATTTTAAGGAATTCCCCCCCCCCTCACTTCAAGGTTCACCTTCACCTCAAATCACCCTCCAAACGCTGGTCTCACACCCCTGAAGGTGGTCAGACGACCTGGTAAAGGTTGCGGCCTATGTCCAGCAGTGGACGCTATCGTGTGAGATCGGCTGCTTAAAATCAAAACCTAGTAACTCGTTTTAACAAAAATATTCAGGAGAGCCAAAAAACGGGTCGACCACTTTAATTCGTTGCCCCGAAGAAACCAGACGCAATAGCGATTTCGGTGTTTGACCAAAAGTTTGACTATATTGTTGACTATAGTCACACTTAAATCGATCCCACTATTTTTTTTTTTAATTTACCCAAATATGACAATGAAAACAATTTCAAAACATAGTATTTCACACTTAGTTAATTAACTAAGTGTGAAATACTATGTTTTGAAATACAATCTCTGAGTTAATTCTCTACTTTTTAAAGCAATTTATATTTTTAGTTGTACGTTTCGAATGAAAAATGTTATTTTTTGAAGTGCATTCATTTAAAAGTTATACAAATGATTTATTTGTGGCAGAATTAAGTTTTGTTTACTATTTGGTTACGACTCGTGGTTAATTCAGCGAAATTTGTATACTGTTTTTGTAACTTACTAAATTCCATCAAAATTTGATTGATTTTATAATCGGCGCCAAATTCAAAACATAGTAAGTCAGCTTTCAAATTCATAACCTAGTAAGTCGGTTGAGTTGCTAGGTTTTTTTATTTGTAATCCGACATGCGCTATGTTAAGAATATGTACTTCATGGAAATTTCAATAACTTTTCCAAATTGGGTAGACTTAAATTAAATTTTATTTTTAAAATTACGTAAGAAACTGGGTGTTTTAAGGTTCATATCAAATCTATACCGCCTAGTAAGTCGAAAAATGACAAAAATGGTTTTTTTGCAAAAACACCAGTTACTAGGTTTTGAATTTGGGCAGCCGAGATGATGATGATGATTATTATTATATTAGTCGGCGAGGCGCTTCTCCAGAAGTCCCCCAGAGTCCTCCAGAAGAAGGCAGGTAGTCGCCACTTACAATGGAACTGGTGGGGCGAGTGTTGAAAATTTTGCGGTTTTTGTAATCCAATCGTCGTAGGTCGCCAATTTAGAGAACTCCTATGTCCGCCCGCCTGCAGTAGAAATAACTCCAGAGGTTGAAGAAGGGATGATATATTTACACATGGTTAGGTACACTATTTACAAGAAAATGAATGCATGTTAATGTGTACAGCGGCTGAGATGTACTGCCTAGCGCACGCAGGGCGTTGCGCGAGGCGTCGTGCGGGGCGTGCTGCGCCCAAATCAAATGTATAGCAATAGTATGAGACCGTTTACGGAGACGCGCATAGGCCTATGTTCGATATCGTATAAGGAAACGCGTCGGCTCCCGCGGCGGCGCCCGCGGCGGCGGCGACCGTGGTGGCGCCTGCGTCGGAACCCACACGACATCCCGCACTACACGCCGCGTCTTCGTAAAGGAGGCCTTAGGGTGTGATTTTAGTTCCAAATAAAAAAAGTTATCAACTCAAAGTATATCGTTATTTGTTTTAAATTAAAACAACCAGTGGTGTTTTATTTATATTGAGAAAACACTACAAAAAGGGTTTACTTTGATATTTATTTCTACAGAGTGAAATTCATTACATCTTGTTACTTTTTAATAACTTGTCTAAACTAAATCCTACATCTATATTTTTCAGAATTAAGAAATCTGTTTTATATTTCTCAGATGGTTTAAAAAAAACTCGTTATTACAAATACCTTACCTAAACGCAAATTCTTGTGCGCTGAAACGAAAATCGGAAAGAAAAATTGTGCGGTAGGTATAAACATCTCGATTTAACTTCGGCTTGTATGAAAAGTAATAAAATTTAAAACTGCCGCGACATTTCGCATTTCGACGCGCGCATGTCACAGCTGCGAGGGTGGGGGACCCTCATACCTAATTAGGTAAGAAGCTTCAAAGTACAGGCCGTTAAACGCAGTACCTACCACAAATACACGTAAATGTATTTTTTTTCATGTCTAAATGTTAAGGTACATTCAGAATTTAATAAGTTTTATAACCAGTTTGTACAACAAAAATAAATCTGTAAGAATTATCGTTTTATCTTCTTTTACGTTAAAAAGTTACCTTCCGGGCATGAAACCTTTAAAAAGCCCGAAATTACTTTACACAAAAGTTTTAAACACAGTATTTTTGCAACCCAATTAAGAAGATTGCTTCGGAACTCTTCTTTTCAAATTTAATAAAGATAAAAGAAAGAAAGAAACTTTTCGCACTCGGGAAACAAAGCGTCCACACAAATTGGACAGCATTGGGTTAGAAAACTTGTGCCTTGGTTACGTTGCGCCTAATCGATGAGGTTTCTGAATTCACTTCGGAAACGAAACAAAACCATTCACGGATTACCGCAATCAAAGCTGCAGAATTAGATAGTGAAATCGAATTAGTAAACGCACTAATAGCTGGCAGAGTAGGTCGAAACTTGGGTAGAAAAAGAGGAGAATTAATAGAGATAGAGCTAGTTATAGCATACTGAGGTAAAGGGACAGTCATATTTTAGTCGCCCGCGTCGGTTTCTACAACTTATTGGAAAAAGTAATAAACATTAAATATCTTTTAATATTTATTAAAATATAATCTAATCTTTCTTTGCGCAGCGTAGGACGTCCACCGACCAGATGGACGGATGATCTGCGCAAGGCTGCGGGTCCACGCTGGATGCAGGCCACCTGCGATCGGTACAGATGGAGAGCCTTGAGGGAGGCCTATGTCCAGCAGTGGACGTCTTACGGCTGAAATGATGATGATGATCTTTTTTTTTATTATTACTTTTAAATCAAAGTTGCATTTCAGAATTTGATTTTCTTTATTATAATTATATTCAACAAAACCTATAATTTAGAAGAACTAGCTATTCCCGTTTTTTAAATGGTCATCTTTGACGAAACAATGTATCGAGGTTTTTTTATTCCACTTGTGTTTTTCAATTATGAAAAACTTTTTTATATCCTCAAAATATATAAAAAATTCTGATCACTACCTCCTAAAGATTAACCCTGTTATTCATAAAAAGTTAAAGAGCATTTTAGTTATTTGACATATGTCAATTTAGACTGGATGTCACGTATTTACCATACAACAAACCAGAGAAGTAGACCTCCAGTAAAGCTACTTAAAATGTACTGTATCTTTATGAATAAGACGGTAAGAGACTTTTTTTTATTTAAAAAACCTTCAAACCTCATATAGCCCCTTAAGCTCATAAAATGGTATCAAAATATAGCACACTACGAAGTTGCGAAATACAAGAGCTGCTTCTACTATAAAATGATATTGAATGTATTTGAAAATAGAACTCATTGGGATTTATCTCTGTAAAATGAATAATTCTGTGGATACATTTTCTATGGTACATAAAATAACTCTGCAACATTACTGGAATCGCTTTTGGAATCACAAATAACATTAAATAAAATAAAAATAAACCCGGATTTTCACCAAACCAACAAACACCTGAAAGAGCTTACAATAAATTTCCAAAAAAACAAAGAGCAGATTCGATATCCAATATAATAAATTATCATACTGGCCCGAAATAAGTTCCATAAGGCTGTACCGAATTGACCTCGACTCTCAAGGGCCATTATTCACACTCCGGATATGAACGGATACCGGATAACGGACAGAGCCGATTGTTTACAGGATAACATGTACGGATATACATAGTTAGTAGATCTTTCAAGTGGGTGATGAAAGCAGCGTCATAAATCAGAATATCGTCGTATATGATAAAGCCAAAAACAGAATCAGTATCTAATGGCAGCATACTATAGTTTAATTCTGTTATTCATAAAAGTTCAAGAGCATTTTAGTTATTTTACTTATGACTGGTTGTCTCGTATATTTACCATGGAAGTAAGTAAACCTTTAAAGCTATTTTAAACCTATTGTATCTTTATGAATAATACGGTGAATCTATGCTTGCCATAGCTTGTACAATGTACAGTGGCGAACACGATCGGCGTAACACTTCCGGTTTTTCTGTATTGCAAAATAGCTCTTGTTCTTTGGTTTTACAGTCTAGGGCTGACGAAACCATAGACAAATCTGTTACGGCCTTCTAGTCCTTGACTGTACAGTGGCGGACACGATCGGCGTAACACTTCCGGTTTTTATGTATTGCAAAATAGCTCTTGTTCTTTGGCAATACAGTCTAGGGCTGACGAAACCATAGAAAAATCTGTTTCGGCCGCCTAGTCCGTGACTGTACGTGGGATCGAATTCACAATGCTATTGGCTAATTATTTAACACACATTCTGATACGATAAACGAAAACAGTGACAGCTTCATCTTCTAAGCAAGTGGCCTCACAAAAAGATTGAAACTAGATACTGAGAAACCCATCAATCATCCTCCCAAAGTCAAATAGAGAATATCCGGAGCCACGGCAACCGGCAACCGTGTAAAGATTGATAGCGCAACTACACGCGGATGGGAAGAGGCAGACCGAGGAAACCGTCATTTGTTTACTTTGTAGCGCATTATTTACTAGACGCTTCGCGGATATATCTGCTGCCTCCCTTTTTACTTCTTTCAGCTTTTTTTCTTTGCAATAACGGCTAATCTTACTTAGTCTGTTTTTATTCATGTAATGCTGAACTATAACGGACGCAAAGACGGTTAGCGATGTATGTGTAAAAAAACATAGAGTAATAGAAGCACTACTGGAAATATACTTACAATTACAATATGTAATGTTTTATGTACAAGTAAAATTCTTCTAATAGTATTTTTGTTCATTTGCAAAGAGCAAAACATAAAATTTTATTCACGAGTAAAGTGGTTTCCCAAAACTAAAAGGGAATAAGCCGGAAAACTTTACAAAAAAAAGCTGAAATCGGTCACAGAGAGCGCATGAGCCCCTGCCGATTTAAATCCCTGACTTTTGCAAAAAACCGTTTGACTAGCACGAGCGGATATAAAATAATTAGATTCATGAACAAAATAAAAAATGGTAATATTGAAGAAATTAAGGAATCACATTTATTTTGCAGCGTCAACGACACAGTAAATAAAAACAAAAAAATACATACAAGCTTCTAACTAGACGAACGAAATATAAAAAAATTATTGGTTCTCATATGTATCTTATTTTTGGCAAAAATTGCAAATTTACCTTATATATCTAATAATGGCAACACCAATCCCCAAATCATAACATTTTAGTGTTTTTAAAAAGTCATATGATTTACTTTTTATAATTGAAAAAAAAAAAAAGAAATATTTATGATTAAAGTTAAAGAAAATCCTAATACAAATATCGTAAACTTGCTAGAACGGCATCGCACCCTTCGTTAGGCTTTTACCAAAATGTATATTGACCTCAACGGTTAAGAGGCTTTCACGTTAATGCCGCGTGAAACTGTGCCGAAAAATAGTGGAATCCATTATTTGTCGACTCTGCCCCGAGAAGGCATTCGTTATATTATAGACGTAACGACGATAGTGGTTCTCCGATATCAATTGATTAGAGGTAGAGGTCTCAGTAGGATTGAAAAGGATTGCTGAAGCGAATTCATTATTTTACTTTCCACATCTAAGAGGATTAAACTTTAAAATAATATTAAACTTTTGTTTTTCCAATCTTATTTCAATATTAAAAGATAAGAAGGCATTGTAGCGAATGTAAAAGTATTAATAAACAGCTAGTCGACACAAAAACTGGGAGGAGGGGCTGTGTATCCGGGATCTGGGTTGAAACGATATTAAAAAAAAATACGTATTTTTGCTTAAAATAATATGGCAGAGGATTATAAAAAAAATTGAAGTGTAAATTACACAGCAATAAGAAAGACAAAGAATTTTTAGCAAGCTCATAACATAAAGGCATATTATTATGTATGTGATAATAATGCAGCTAGATTGGCAAAGGCCCGAGATTCTGTATATTTCTGTAAGTAATATAAATGGGCAATTTACGGACATCTTAAATTTTACGATGAACATTACTTTAACTTCTAGTGGAGTGAATTTTCCTTTCATAGGCCCTTGCATAGTTGTATGCCTAGCGAAAAAAAAGCTGTGACAGATAATTTATGAATTAAAACGTTTTTAGACGATTTTATTTGTTTGAGCTCCTTCCGCGTTTTATTTCACTTATATTACTATCAGTATTAAAACGATATGGGGCCTATAAAAGGAGAATTCACTCATCCACTAAGAGTTAAAAAAAAAATCTTTGTCTACTACCTACAATATTTTCGCCACGTTAGCTCTTAGTCGTATAGTAACGTTTATTTACAAAACTTGAGTGTAGGTCTAGAGTACTGCCGTGAAAAATAGCCGAGATCGGCCGAGCTACGCGGAACGAGGCGAGCACGGGATGCCCAATTGCCTCAAACTAAGGGCACGTTTATAATTGAAAATTAAAATAATTTAATGAAAATTTGTAAAGTTTTATCGTATTTTAGTCTAGCAGGAAGATTACTGTTCTGTTCTTGAAGTCCCAAAAAAATTAGGTACCACAAACAGATTAGCCGAAAAAAATAATTATTTTTTATATTTTCATTACTGTATGAACTGTGTCACCATTAGAAGGTGGTACAGAAATAAAAACGAAAAAGAAAAGAAAGTTTTATGTCATTGGAGCATTACCTTTACCACACCTTAGCATACCAGAACTCTTGCATCAAAAATATTTTTGGCATAAAAAAGGTAAACTACTTTTCCGGTTCACTGTGCACTCGCCCTAGGTTTTCCTTGCCGGCTCGGCTGAAGTGCTCACGAGGCACAACTGGGCCGAAAGAAATATTAAAATACGACAGAGTGGAAGAAAACAAATATTCTTTTACGCAAAATAGTCTCGCTCGACTATGAAAAGGAATAGTTTTTTCATAGAAATATAAAATAATGGCACTCGTTGTTCTTTATAAATAGTAATAAAAAATACTGTTGTTTGCGCGTAAATATGCAAGATTAAACAATCGTATATCTTAGGGTCATTCCGGTTTTCATCAGAAAAGAATGATAATAAAAACGCATCACACTCAGAGCCCCTAACTAAGAAGAACCAGTGTATCTAGGGTGCCCGAAACATATACGGAGACAAACATTACACCCAGACTGGGAAACAAGCATCGATATTACACACATAGCACACGCGTCACATCCACATCACTGCCAACTGAGCTACGGAGCACTCAATCAATATTTTCGTAAACTAGTGATTAAAGGTATTGGAATTGTAAGTGTACTTGTTTATATTATACTCTGACATAATGCTTATGTATGAACGCAGCTTTACCTGCGCTTTTAAATTGTATCTCATTTTTGGGTGTATTTTCAGGAATTCCCGCTGATGATGCATTACTTTTATCTTGAACCCTTTCACTCGTATGCACTTTCTCATAAATAAATGTATGTGAATGTAACCTATGAATGATATATATAGACCCATTAACGCTACATGCTAAAAAATAAAGATATAAAGAAATCGGAAACTTAATCTGAGAGATATTTGACAAACGTCCAGGGGTTTAACGTAAACGCCCTGCAGTACCGGGCCAAAGAATAGGACTGAGGTATCCCCTGCCTGTCGTAAAAGGCGACTAAGAGGGGACCCCGGGGTCGTTGGGTGCACGAGGCGGGGGCCTCGTGTAGTCATATAACGGCCCCGAGAAGGACGGCGGAACGCGGTGTCCCGATTCCGCCGCCAAGTGTAGGAAGAGCCATCCGCGCTCAGGGGGGACTACCACTTGTCCCCCCGCGAAGAGGCTTACAGCCAGTGCTGGAGGGGGTCGCGGAGTTGAACATAACGATCGAAAGATCACCCGTGACCCCCTTGCCAACAGCCGAGATGGACACCGGCGGGGTTTTAGTGGGTGCGAACCCCACATAACCCTGCGACTCCCCCCGGGGTCGCAGGGTACTCGTTAGGAGTTTCCCCGCCTTAAAAAAAAAAAAAAAAAGGGGTTTAACGTAAGACTTTAGAAAATAGTAATACGGGCAGCCCATAAAAGACCATCTTTCTAAGGGCGCAAACAACCGCCCAGCCAGCAAACAGCGATAGAAGTACAAACAGAAGCAATGCAAACAAATGGCCTTAGGCCGAAACAAACAACCGGAATTTACCCACAAATGGAAGCTTTGAACGCCTTTATACGGGGCAATTATAATTACGAAGGATAGATCTTAACATTCCAAAAATATTAAGGGATTAATTTAGTTAATAAACAAAAGCTTAACACGGATGTTGTGTTATTGCTCATTCAAATATTTGCGTGTACAATTAATATTTTATATCTAGGTACCTATGCACTATACCTATTATTGATGGATAACAATTTACACACTTAACTCACAAGTTAATCCATTTAAAATATTTTCTTTTATTCAAATTCACAGGACTTCTCTCTACATCTAAGCAAAGTTGAAATTCCTGTCTTGTGTCAAATATGTGTCCTCTTCAGCGAATGTCGTAAACGTTTCAGAGCATGTCACAGATGTGTTGGTTGTTTGCTTGAAGCACCACTTCTCAGACAGCTCCCGGTCCGGTGTCGACGACGAGTCAACAAACGTAAAAATGTATGATTGATCAGAGTATTGATTGAGGTTCGAAATGTGAAAAAGGCAAAAAATATTTTATACAAAACATTTTACTAAAAACAAAAATTACTAATTACTGCTACACATTTGTCTAGAGAACTGTCGCAACGCGCGAACCTGAGAAACCTCATCCAGTATATAAATATTCAAAAATTAATTTAACGATCGTTTTTACTAAGTATAAATCTGTTCCACATTTTTTTCCCAAGTATATTTTTAAAAAAAATAGTTACATTGCTAATCAACCAGAAAAAAAAACGAATTCTAATCATATCTTTGCAAACTATAAATACAAAGCAAACCAAAATTTAATCCGACCATTCCGAAGATGTTTATCTATAAGTAAACAGCGTTCCGCGCTGTATTTTATTCAGAAGTCGGCGCGTAGTGTCGCGTTGATTTACTGCGGCCGCCCTCGGAGGAGCACCGAGCACTCTCACGACGCGAGGAGCCGCACTGTAGTGGAAGTGTCTTGCATTGAGAAAATATATTCCCACTTCTGCACATTATACACTTGGAATCAATTTACCACAGCCCGTCTTAAACGCTTTGTGCATGTGCAGTGCAACCAACAATTTACATTTCTATAATAGAGTGCTTAATGAGGACTCTCGAACTTTGATATACTAAAATTATTAAAGAAAAGAGTTAATTACTATATTACAATAAATTACAGTATATTTAAGATTTTGATACAAAAAGTCACATAAACAAATAAAAGTTATAAACCGACATGTGAAGATCCTAAGAGCACCTAAAAGTGTGTTAGCAGAGGCGTAGCTACAAATTGTGTAGCAGAGGCGTAGCTATTAAGCGTAGCAATAAGAAAGCTGCTACGACGCTACGCATGTCGTAGCCCTCAATACTTACTTTTTAATACATTGTTGATAAATACTGTTCTGAAAATTTAAATTTAATCAATACCTATATAATATTGTAAATTATTTTCGATTTAAAAGGTAACATCAGTAGAAAAATAACATTAATTCAAACGCTGTAACTGTTAGACAATGTTTTTTTATATCATGCTAGAAAGTAGTAAAAAATATGAAACTAATACGACATAATTGCTTCTATGTAAAATAAAACTTATATTTGCAATCGCTGAAAAATTCACGGGCATAGTTGTACTAGAAAAATACATGTAATATCGTTTTATGATTTATGAATAAAAAAAACACCACATCAAAAGATTTCGTTATTTTCTAATACGTACGTAGTTCGTACGTTCATTTAGTTAATGTTCAGAGCAAAAAATATTTTATTTATTCAATTTTTACATTCACAAATCAATTCTGATCAGATGAATGCTTTTATTCTATCAATACGATCCGATTGCTAGCTATTTACCTTTTTTCTGGTTTGATACGGGAATTGCTAGTTACCTGAAACAAATCACGGTACAATTTAAAAAACATCATACATTTTAAATAAAAACTGAACTAAAACGGTGTATTTATTGTTTGATTGACTAGGTATGAGAAGTGGTATGGTATCTGGAATGAGAATTGCTAGTCAATATCAATATCATCAAAACATAGTATAAAACAAAGTCGCTTCCCGGGTCTCTCCCTATGTATTCTTATACCTTTAAAACTATGGAACGAATTTTGATACGGTTATTTTTAAAAGATACAGTGATTCAAGAGAAAGGTTAAAAATTATAATACATGCACAAGATAGTAAAACGTAAGGCGGTACGAAGTTCGCCGGGTTGATTAGTATAGTAATTAAAACCTAGTTTGAAGTGAACGTGTAAAAACATCTAAACTTCTCGAAGGCAATATTTTTATTTTGTAATCGGTTAGAAAAAGGTCGTCGCGGTTAAATACGATAGTATCAGAGTAATGTTGATTGCTGGTTTGTCGCTCCGTAGAGTTTTATAACTTCGTTTAAGCTTATCTAAACAGTAAAAGTATGTTATTGTGTTATCGACCTTACAAAAATAAATAGTTTTGTAAGGGTTTGATGTGGATTATCCAGTTAGCGCTAAATTAAATAAAAACATTTAATAGAAGAATTGTGCTTCAGTGAACTTTTTTTTAGCTTTTAACTATAATCTTTAAACAGGAAGATAACAAACTAATTGTAACTAGTTTTATTTATATTTAACATCTGCAGAGTACCAGTCTAATTTTTATTTTATTTTATAATAACAAACAAATTATAAACTTAAATATAATGCGGACGACAAAAAGACTTACGTCTACGTGCTTAGGGTGGAGGTCTTAATTTGTTTTTGCTTCTTCATGCTCTCAAAAAATCTCTGCTACCTATTCTGGTATCGTGAGAAGCATCTGACACAGCTAGAATCAGCGCGGCGTGAAATTTAATAGGCATCTTGAGTGCGATACTGGAGGGCCACCACTTGGGTGTGGTGCTTCCAAACGACTTTTATATTAGTTTGAAGGTTAGTAACGTCGTGGTTCTGCGTGTAATACATTCGTCTTGATGAAAGCGCTTGAAAAAGACTAAGTAAGTAATTTAGGTTACTTGGGATCGAAGCAAAAAACATTAAAATTCTTATATTTACTAAAAAAAACGGATTTTAAACTTAAAAAAAAAAACAGGAAGCTTTTTGCAACAAAAGACGAATTCAATTCATTATTTTTTATTAAGGTAATGTTATAAGTGCAGTAAGGGTATTACTGATCCGGCTATTATCAAGAACTAGAGGCTACCCCGCGGTTTTTCCCGCGCAGATTTCTCATAAACACAAAATTCCCGTTTTTTCCCGTTCCCGTGGGAATTTCGGGAAATCCCTTCTTAGTGCTCACCTACACTCCCTAAGGAACCTACATGCAAAATTTCAGCCCGCTACGCCCAGTAGTTTCGGCTCTGCGTTGTCTGTCAGTCAGTCAGTCAGTCAGTCAGTCAGTCAGTCAGTCAGTCAGTAACGGAAGAGTTTTATATATATTGATTAAAATGAATGGGACATCGTTGAACATATACACATTTATTAAAACTAAGAAGACATTGTTACTTATATTACTACTCATACTCCTCCACCACTTTCAGGGTTTAATCCCAACCTAAATCGACGATAAGTTGAGTTAAGTACAAACAAAGTGTCCTTCAAGTAACGAAAGGACCTAAAATGGTGTTAGCCATCATCCCTAGTTCCCTTCGAGAACCCTTTGAGAGCTTACCTCATTTTTGTTACTAGTTCAGACAGCTTAAGGCAAGTCGTTTAGGGTTAGATAAAGTTTATTTATTGTTTGCCGTGTGGTGAAGGCATACAATACCACCACCCTGTCTACTCCTGTGGGTGTCGTAATAAGTTGTGACGCTATACCCGTCCTTTGGGTAAAAACTCGACGAGAAAAATCTGCTATCGCCAACTCTTCCATTAAAGAAACACAATCAGAAAAACTCAGAACCATCATCGGCAAAACCATAATCGTCGTGTCCATACTTTGATCATCTGAATTTAGCGACTATCAAGACAAATGCCATACACTTTATATAAATAAATCAACTTGATTTCGTTCGTTAACCCTTCTATAGGTTGAGGGATAAATTTATTTGGAGCTGATATAATCTTCTTTCTGAATTTCAGTAAAGTATCGTCGTCAGGACGACTTTTATATTTGATGGTGGGTGTGTCGCGTTAAATTGATAAATTTGTTTATTTTAAGCCTTATTAAAATTGAATTAAAAGTCCTAAATTAAATAAATTGATTGCAATCACTGCCACGATATTTAAGTCTCGCGTCGCTAGCAATCGTGAAACGAATCAAATATAAAAAAAAAAAACAATCTAAAACACTGCACCGGGCAGCGGCTGGAATCGGCAACTTGGCCCCAAGAGCCTCTATCGATTGGCCTCACCACTCGGAGGACGTAATTTTTTGGACAACAGCCAAGCCTACCAAGCTGCTATAATAATTCTCTGTCTTATGTAGGTCAATGTGCTGTTCTGATTTAATGTGCGTATGGAAATGTCTTATGGTTACGAAAAATTTTACTTATTTAATGAATTGAATTTGCATTTCTATTAAGGGTAGGTGAAGTTTATGAGAAAAAGAGTCGAGAAATAGAGATAATTAATTATATCAATATCAAATAGATAAGTGCAGGCTACAATCTTTATATGTGTAGTTGAATCTTTTTTTTTTAATTTATACAAAGATGAATCTTTTATAGGTGTTTCTGTCAAGGAGATATTACACTCACATTGACCCTGTCAGCATATACTGCTGCTGTTGCTAGCTGATATATATTTTTTTTAATTTTGACGCATCTTGCTGTGAGAATGTCGTTAGGCATGGTGAGCAGATTAAAGAAGGGCATGATAAACACCCATTATCATACGGATAGTTTTCCCATTCCATTATTAAAATATCAGCAAACAAACTTTGCCATGCAAAGCAGAGTTGGGCGCAAATGTTCGCTTCTTGTCCTTACCTCCTTACCCGATTCAGAAACTTTGGTGAGCTGTGGTGTGGTGGCTTGCTATTGATCCGATCTAAGTGATTTTGTAATAGTGCAGTAATTTAGCGTGCACAGAACAAGGTATAGAATAGAATACTTAACAAAAAAACCCGATATTGAGAGCAAATATCGTAATAATGAGGCTGATTTAATGTTTCAGAAGTGTTTGGATAAATACAAAATACGGTTATAAATAATATCGGAAAGGAGGATCATATTCTTTACTACACTTTTTAAACCTCGGAAGTACAGTGAACGAGTACATACATTTAAATGAACATCGCAAATAATTTGCAAAGAGCTAAATAAGAAATTAGAGAATACACAAACTCGAAAAAAAAGAAATAAAAATTTAACACAAAATCCTTAAAAACAGCATAGAGTAAACTTTATTATTAAATAACTCAAAAATAATAAACATAAAAGCTTTACTTGTTTCAATTTAAAGAACATTCAAGTTCGCCCCACGTAGGCTACATTGCTTATTTGATCAGAAAAATTCGTCATCCCAAACTTCTACAAAGGGGAACAAAGTTTTTGGGCTTTCCAACTTCGGCAGTATTACGTTTTTACACAAAGTTCTAAAGTGGCTAGCCGAATGTTTGAACAAGAGGAAGGTTTACGTTGCTATTGCCGCCACTGTCGCCGGCTCGCTAACACAAATATCATATCTATGTACTATTGTTTTTTTTTTTGTTATATTCAGCCCATTAATTATCATTAGTTCCCAATCAAGGACAGTACCTTTTACGCTTCGTCGCCATGGTTTCCTTAAAGAGGCCAGATGAGATAGTACTTTGTTCAGAATCACGCGCAGAATCCGTAACGATCAAAAAACGATTAATTGGGATGCCTGGAATAAATCGCTTTTAGCGATAAGGCCGCCCATTGCCCTTTTTAATATCAAAATTTTGCTGTATGCATTATTTTATGTTATTTTTTTATATGTTTATTATGGCAATAAAGCGTTTTTATGCTTTTGTTATGTGTTAATGGGTTTTTTTCCTTTTTTTTTAAATAAATTTACCTTTTATACTTTAATTTAATTCCAAAGTTCAAAGCGTGGCAATATCGTAGTACATAAAAAAGAATATTGTTTTTTCTTTTAAAGCCCGTTTTATGTATGTTGTATCAAAGGTAAAATAAAACTTTTAAATGACCTTACCTACCTTACATACCTTTTTACCGCAAGTATATATAAAAAGGGCCTTTTACCCGAGTGTTCAAAAACGTGACGGAAATACTTTCTTTTGTTCTTCTGAGTTGTTACCGTTTTTGTGATGTTATTTAAACTTTTTTCACTTCGCTCATGGAACTTTTTATTTTTCACGTTTTTATTTTGTGTTGCTGACTGAAAATCAGCTCTCAGCAATGTTGAGCCAGTGCTGGTTACTTATTGCAGGAACACATTAATTTTTATTGATATTGTTGTATTTCTTTGTCGTGTCACTGAATGTTTATTTAAGGCTTGGTGGTTCAAAAATTTGTGTTTTTGAGATTTTTTTAAACAATCTGAGACATACAAAATTGATGTCTTCATTCTGAAAAAAATATATGTGTTAGTTAAGGATCTAATCTAGTCATCATACTAAAGGGAAATAGGATCTAATTAATTTTAGTTGATAGAAAAAAATCTCAAAGTTACCCCTTTTTGTTCCGTTTTTTCCATTTTATTTTTAAACCGCTGATTGTTTTTATTTGATTTTTGGAATGAAAATTGCTGACCTTAAATTTTAGACATACTACTATAGTAAGAATTTTTAAGTTTAACGAAAAGACAAAAAACCAGCAAAAACTAAAAAAAAACATCGTTTTCGCGCGGTCCGATGCCATGCCGCGCCGCTCCCTACCCCGTCAGTACCCTTGTGGCCACGGCCGAGGCCGGTTCTGTGTCAAATTTTTGTTTTCGCGCTCTCGTATTTCGTTTTATTTTTATTCAAATGTAAACAAAATTTGACAACAGATGTCAAAACAATGAACCATAACATCTGATTAGGATCTGTATGGAGCTGAAAGAAACCAATTTTGATACCGATATTACATTTATAAAACCGTCGCATTACAAACTTACCTTTTTTATTCCCACAAATAAAACTTAAATCATAGGTTACTTATTATATAGTTATATCATATCTTTGTTAGTTCTGTGGCGCCGATAACACAATATTAATATTACATTAGCACAATATTACGTGGTATACTTACTCAAATTACTTTAAGAAGGCAGTAATTTATGTCTTAATAGAAAATGTTTCCTTTTTATTTAACGCTTTTCGGTTTTTTCGGCTGTTTAATTTTTTGATGAAAAGATTTTATTTTTTGCTTTTCAGTTTAATTTTAAGGAATTCCCCCCCCCCTCACTTCAAGGTTCACCTTCACCTCAAATCACCCTCCAAACGCTGGTCTCACACCCCTGAAGGTGGTCAGACGACCTGGTAAAGGTTGCGGCCTATGTCCAGCAGTGGACGCTATCGTGTGAGATCGGCTGCTTAAAATCAAAACCTAGTAACTCGTTTTAACAAAAATATTCAGGAGAGCCAAAAAACGGGTCGACCACTTTAATTCGTTGCCCCGAAGAAACCAGACGCAATAGCGATTTTGGTGTTTGACCAAAAGTTTGACTATATTGTTGACTATAGTCACACTTAAATCGATCCCACTATTTTTTTTTTTTTAATTTACCCAAATATGACAATGAAAACAATTTCAAAACATAGTATTTCACACTTAGTTAATTAACTAAGTGTGAAATACTATGTTTTGAAATACAATCTCTGAGTTAATTCTCTACTTTTTAAAGCAATTTATATTTTTAGTTGTACGTTTCGAATGAAAAATGTTATTTTTTGAAGTGCATTCATTTAAAAGTTATACAAATGATTTATTTGTGGCAGAATTAAGTTTTGTTTACTATTTGGTTACGACTCGTGGTTAATTCAGCCAAATTTGTATACTGTTTTTGTAACTTACTAAATTCCATCAAAATTTGATTGATTTTATAATCGGCGCCAAATTCAAAACATAGTAAGTCAGCTTTCAAATTCATAACCTAGTAAGTCGGTTGAGTTGCTAGGTTTTTTTATTTGTAATCCGACATGCGCTATGTTAAGAATATGTACTTCATGGAAATTTCAATAACTTTTCCAAATTGGGTAGACTTAAATTAAATTTTATTTTTAAAATTACGTAAGAAACTGGGTGTTTTAAGGTTCATATCAAATCTATACCGCCTAGTAAGTCGAAAAATGACAAAAATGGTTTTTTTGCAAAAACACCAGTTACTAGGTTTTGAATTTGGGCAGCCGAGATGATGATGATGATTATTATTATATTAGTCGGCGAGGCGCTTCTCCAGAAGTCCCCCAGAGTCCTCCAGAAGAAGGCAGGTAGTCGCCACTTACAATGGAACTGGTGGGGCGAGTGTTGAAAATTTTGCGGTTTTTGTAATCCAATCGTCGTAGGTCGCCAATTTAGAGAACTCCTATGTCCGCCCGCCTGCAGTAGAAATAACTCCAGAGGTTGAAGAAGGGATGATATATTTACACATGGTTAGGTACACTATTTACAAGAAAATGAATGCATGTTAATGTGTACAGCGGCTGAGATGTACTACCTAGCGCACGCAGGGCGTTGCGCGAGGCGTCGTGCGGGGCGTGCTGCGCCCAAATCAAATGTATAGCAATAGTATGAGACCGTTTACGGAGACGCGCATAGGCCTATGTTCGATATCGTATAAGGAAACGCGTCGGCTCCCGCGGCGGCGCCCGCGGCGGCGGCGACCGTGGTGGCGCCTGCGTCGGAACCCACACGACATCCCGCACAACACGCCGCGTCTTCGTAAAGGAGGCCTTAGGGTGTGATTTTAGTTCCAAATAAAAAAAGTTATCAACTCAAACTATATCGTTATTTGTTTAAACTTAAAACAACCAGTGGTGTTTTATTTATATTGAGAAAACACTACAAAAAGGGTTTACTTTGATATTTATTTCTACAGAGTGAAATTCATTACATCTTGTTACTTTTTAATAACTTGTCTAAACTAAATCCTACATCTATATTTTTCAGAATTAAGAAATCTGTTTTATATTTCTCAGATGGTTTAAAAAAAACTCGTTATTACAAATACCTTACCTAAACGCAAATTCTTGTGCGCTGAAACGAAAATCGGAAAGAAAAATTGTGCGGTAGGTATAAACATCTCGATTTAACTTCGGCTTGTATGAAAAGTAATAAAATTTAAAACTGCCGCGACATTTCGCATTTCGACGCGCGCATGTCACAGCTGCGAGGGTGGGGGACCCTCATACCTAATTAGGTAAGAAGCTTCAAAGTACAGGCCGTTAATTCTATCTTACAATGGGGACCAAAAATGGGTAGAAACTAAAAAAAAAGGGTTGTTTGGATGATGATGATATGATATGATGACCATGGTACAGTGGCGGACTAGGAGGCCGTAACATATTTGTCTATGGTTTCGTCAGCCCTAGCATACATACAACATTATTTTTGTCCGTTATTTAAACAGCTATGAAGCTAAGACATTTAAAATTCATTAAATAAAAAGGGATGTAGTTTTTTACCCCTTTACACATTTTTTTGTCCTTTATTAAAATGGCAATAAAGGTTAAAAGACATGTAAAAAAAGGCATGTAGTTTTTTTTACACAGATACTGAATGTTATCTCTTCGATATTTTGGTTTAATATTTTGTAATTAAAACGAGTAAAATACCCTTTTACCCGTACGTTGAAGCCTGTCTACGTTTAATTACGGAGGCGAACTCTCCGGTTCTTTGTGTGGTGCCGAGAGCGAGAGGGGTAATAGTGGGTAATAGAATGTGTTGATTTAACAGGCTCCCGTAAAGCAATGACGTTAAATTTGGTCCCTTGTATTTGAAAACCACACATGTCATAGGTTAAATTATTATTAATTACATTTACAGGTAACTTATAATTTTTAGTCTTTATAATTTTAATATACCTATATCGATCAAATGTGTCATATCAAATGGCAAAATATAGCAAACAAAATGTCCGCCTCGTAGGCCCCGCGGCTTCGCCACCGCATTTTACCTTCAAACCCCAAAATCCCAATTTTCCGTGCCCGTGGAATTTTCGGGATAAAAAGTATTCTTTGTCTGACTGGTGGTTCTTAACTTTCTATATTTTTTTGTCATATCGGATCAGTAGTTTAAGTCACAGTCCACATTACTTCCAATTGAATTATGGAATGAAAATGGTGAAATTGAAGCATTGAAGTTATGTTATCGTTTCATTTAATTTCAAAACTGTTTCGCACCACTCTATTCGGGCCCAAGTCTAAGATTATTGCCGCTTAAAGTAGTACCTACATACGTAGGTATATATTGTTATGTTTGCGCAGCGAATGTAAACGTGAGATTACCATGTGGAAACTAATCTTTAGTTACTCAGTGTATCTCTGTGTTATTAATTGCTTACTTCACGGATGTTGAACTGTGGGACGAACCAGCTTAAATAGGCTAATAATTTAAATAAGGTGTATTTCTATCCTTGCTAAAATCTATACAATAGATAACAGCCCAACAATTTGAGATAGGTATGTACTTCATATTAGGAATGAGGTGTTCAGGGGACGTAGGTAGGAAGCACTATGAAAGTTATTCCCGATATTCCCAAGCCAAAAAAACACCCATAATATTGCTATTGCTATTACAATTAAACAATTAAAAAAAACTAATTAAATGAAATTACGTCGATACAAAGCAGAAATACGAGGTTTCCCAAAGGTTCAAAAAAAATCAAAGCCACCTTTCTTTGTTTCTCATTCCATTTCAAACAAAAGAAGAGAGAAATCAGGGTCCCGTAAAGGTCCGACGATGTGACTGATTCATTAAAGGCATTCGACTTTGGCGTTTAAAATACTTTCAGAGACATTTCATGCTGAATTCCCTTGTGACTTCGTCGTTCACTTTGAAATGTTGAGAGCAATTGATTGTGAATATTTTTTCAATAAAGAAACAAGGTTACCAAGGTATTATTCGATATCAATAGCAGGCAAACAAGGAAAGAAAATTAATATACTTGATATATTATGAATGATATGAAAACGAATTGGTTAAAATCTTATATTGTGTTTAAAAAAATATATATTTTAATTTCATAGCAATTTTATTTATTTGTAGTAGCAGACTGAGATTTATTTTGTAGAGAAACCGAATAAACTACCGTGTAACATAGTATTTGAAAATAATTATTGTGTTAACTTAATCCCGTCATTGAGTCGCATATAAGGTACGTATTCAAATAATCTGAAAGCATTCGTATTAACTTAGGATAAAGTTTCGTCGCTGTAACTCAAACACAGCACTATTTGAATTGCCCCCAGCTTTGTCTGAAGCTCTTTGTACCTATTTGAATTGCCCCGATCTGAGTGTGTGACTACGTTACATAGAATAGAAGAAAATAGAATAGCATGTAATATTCCTTCAGTGAGAAGTGATTATTAAAATGCTTTAAAGCGATATACATTTTAGTGTATCAGTTTGGTTTGAACAAACGTAGCACAGCACCAGCTCAGCGTGGCTATTTGCTACGCCGTAGCTATTTGCTAAGCCATAGCTACGAAGCGTAGTTCTTGTGTGATACATAAAATTCTAATTACGGTTTTCTAAATTATGATGTTCTTTATAGTTGAATGTCGAACTTCCCTAGAACGCATATAAACTAACTTATTTGTAGTATATCTGCACACGACTATTTGTGGATTAAATATATTTTTGGTCATTGAATCAAGATTTTATGATAAACCATTTCATTTTGATATTAATAGTGAATTAAACACTAGCAAATAGTTTTTTGGGTCCCCAATAGTCCCAATTTCCAAATAAAAGGTCGCTCAGACAGAATCGATCCGATTTCCTCTGCAGAGCGATTTCCGAATTGAACTTTCCTCTTTCAGCTGAACTTTTATCTTTGCTACGAAACAAGCTGTGAAAGAGCTTTACCACTGTTTTTGAAAGCACAGTTCGGAATTTGGCAACTGTTGAAAGGTGTCTATTCTTTTAAAAGAAAAGTTGAAAGTCAGCGTATCAAGTCAATAAAAAGGAACTATAATAATTGCATAAAAGCTATATGAATCTATGCGGAATAATACATGCGAAAGTTATGTCTATCTGTGTGTCACGCAATCACGCAGAATCTACTGAACCGATATGGCGGAAAATTAACAATACAATATATTTTAAATCCCGAAAATTCAACGGGAATGGAAAAATGGGATTTTGCGGTTTGGTTGAAAATTGCGCTGGCGGAAGCCGCGGGGCGCACACAAGTTTTCAATATACTGTTGTTTTATATATTCATTATTGATTTCAATTTCATCCAATGCCATTAACTGCGTCATCTGCGGCGTTTCAATAAAAGTGACGTGAACCTTCTGGCATTTAATATTGTGACTGTGACGTCAGATGAATTCTTGCCGCGATATGCTAAAGCCACGACCGGCATCAACTGTAACGCGTGTTTCTTCTTAAGTAGCAGTAATCCTACGGGACCCACATTTCACCTGTAAGCCTGTGACCGTGTAAGCTGCCGTATCTCCGAACCCTGAAACCTGTCAGACCCAGCCTTGCGCCTCATTAGTCTCTTATTCTGCTTTGTTTGTTTTTACTTGGTTTCGTAACTCATGAGACTGAATAATAGGTAAGTTGAGTACTTTTTTTTTTCTTGCTTTTATGTAGCTTTGAAGAAACGCCAACCTACGTAATCCACTGGTGCTCAAGAATTAGATTTTGCTATCAACTTGCCATGTCGAATATCTTTTATTCTCTGGATCTTTTAATTTTGTATAATATTGAGTTTTGTATAATTTACCTTGTAGGGCTGCCACTATGGTGTGGTTTTGATTAGTTTGACTCGCATATAATATTAAACTTTGCAAAGATTGCGGTAGTCGACTGCACGAAGCCGCGGCAGTAAACGTGTCGCGGTGACACTATTCTGCTTTGTAAGGATTTGCATGAAACATTCCTTAGCAAGCACGCGACACGTCGTCGCCTACTGCTGCTTCGTGCTGTCGGCTAAACAATAATCTTCTAAACCTAATATAATAAATAATAAAGAGGAAAGATTTGATTTTTTGTTTGCATCGAATAGGCACCGGAAATAAATACTTGGGAAGCTACACTATCCGTACGATTTAAAAAAAAATAGGGATCCTCACTTAAACTCAAATAATGTAACCCAAGGTAAGTTTTTCTCCGTTGATCACATATTTTGTTGTTGTTGTTTGTTTTTTATTCGCCCTTTCTGAGCAGTCAAAAGAACAAAGTCTATAGAGCCAATTATTTAGAAGAATCTCATATTCTACAGCGTAACGAAGTAAGCCGGGACAGCTCGTATATAAACAAAAACCTAATGTGGACAAAACAATACAACTCTTACAAGGGCAAGAGAAACATATAAAGGTATAGTTGATTTTATGGTAACAAACAACATTTTCACCTCTCAGAAACACCCTGTTAATTGAATTAACTGTACGTACTTTAGAGCCATCAAATAGCTACACGCGATTCGTAAATAAATTTAATTAATTAACAAACCTTGAATACAGTCGTGCCAAGAAGTAATGAACTTAGTTCTGAAACAAAGTTCATCAAAGCCAACTAAAACATTCAGTGTATGAACAGGTGATGGCTGCATTATAATTAATAAAGGATCTAACTACATAAAGAGAGAAACACATGATAGACAATAAACTTTGATTATATGCCTTACTAATGAACTTTAATAATGATACTTTAAAAGTGTTCAACAATAGCAACTTGGATGTACAAAATTCTTCAAAATCAATATGGATTTTTTCACTTAGTGACCAAATAGAATTGACAGCAATTTGTGCCGATCGTTTCGGTCTCTACCTCAGGACGTGAGAAACGGTAGCGCAGTAGCAATTTTAAGATTCGTAGACGTCTTTATCGACCAGGCAGGTTACTCTCAGTTGGCTCGTAATTCAGCCAAGTGTGATAAATCTATCTGGAATCTAGATAGCCATCAAAACGTATACCTCAATGCTGTGCTAAAATTTTAATGTCTGATTATATTTTATCATGGGATAAGAAACGCTTATAAATATCAATTTAACAAACATTAAATGCCATCAAAGTAACATTGTAATGTAGGTTCTGAAATTGTGTGTGCTAACTAGTCCCTGACTGTACCCTCTTCTGCCCCCTTAGTATGAGAAGAGATTTATCTTCCTCGTCGTGTCGCTTTTGACACTTTTGATAATTTAAAAACGCCTAAAGTGACGATAATAAACCGAAAATAATAGTGAATAAAAAATGACAATTTAAACGAAGAAAAATTTCCACGCCGACATATCCTAAAATAGCGGTGGCATTATGAATTCCGGTCCAAACTATACCTACTTACTCTAAATAATAGGATTATTCCAGAGTGCTGAACATCTCCTTTTCAGCGGTCGACTGCGCCGGGCCAAGTTTAAAATAATTCAGGCTTATTGACTACTTTGGACGTGCAAATTCCAGGTCACCTAGTTTCTTTAATAGATTTATTCATAATGTATTGGTAAAACCTTTACCTAGAATTTAAGAGTAGATAGCTAAATGTGTTTTCTATATATTTAAATGCTGCATTAGATTTTTTGTGTCAGTACTTTGTATAGCAAAAAATATAATTTATCCTTCTAGTATAATTATAAAAAAACCTTATTTGCCTAGAATTCTATTCCAACAGCAATTTTTAGGCAAAATATCCAATTCCAATACGCCCCCGGCCTCAAGTGAGGCCATAAATATAATATTCAGCCGCCTCTCCATTCAAACAGTCTTTCAATGTTATTTGGTAATGGAAAATGTTCAAGTTTCTCACAATTGACATTCGACACTTGACTTAGAGAAGAATAGAATATATAATATTTATTTATTACCTGTATGTGGTAGAATACGGGATGGTAGATTATTAATTGGTACATAAACCCTGTAAGGGCACCAAAATATTAACTTGGAATACTTAAAAAGACTAAACTTAAAACTAGGCATAATTTTAATTTTAGGTACACCTTAATTTTAGCAAAGATGATTTTGAGTTTGGACACAGATTTTTACGCGCGTATCTTTTGCAGATGCTGACTGTAGCCGTGACTTCAGCCATTGTGACTTCTATGAATTTGCATATGTTAAAAGTAATAAAAAGCTAGGTAAGTAAAGAAGAAAAACAAGCAAAGACAAACTTATGATACTCAAAATTTTGGACGTGTGAGAACAATATTGTATCGAATAACATATATCCAAAATACTTACCTACTACATAAAAACTGAATTGATAATAAGCTGAAATGCGACCTACCGTAACTATTAATTATTATGTTTATGTGTTGACTTTACCCATTGTATACGTGTACCATACATACATACCAACAAATCACGTTAGCATTTTTATCAGCCATTAATTATTGTGACAATACCCACATGTTTAGTGTTCTGTTATCTGTCATAGTGCAAACAATTAATTGGTAATGTCATGTACCATATATTTTTGTCAACGTATCAATTAATAGAATTTCTAGTCTGACGCTTCACTTTATTATTATAATAATTATTTATCTAATTGAATGGAGTTACCGAAACATTAGATTTCATTTGAAATAATGAACCAACAAAAACCTTTAAAGTCGTAGTATACATTAGACATATGTAAATCAAAGGTAAAATACAAGCCTATTATTATTAATTATTCAAACCATTCGTGTATTTTTTGAGAATCCTCCGAAATTAACCTTTCTCTGTAATTTTAATGTAAACGCCCTTATTACGGCAAACAAACGTGGTTTGTCTCCGATTACTGTACTGGCGTCGAATAGCAATGACCTGGGATCGACCACTGATTGGGCTGGCTGGTTCTATTATTACAGGGCTTTATCGTTTATTTATTCGTGAGTTGTGTTTGTATTATTATTTGTAATCAGTGTATAGATCGATCGTGCTATTGTGAATGATGTTACAAAGAAGACTAAATGTAATTTTATCCAAAAATTGTTGCCTCATTAGTAATTGAAAAAAATTATTATCAGTAGAATCAGTATTTTTTTATTCGTTTTAACCGACGAAAAAACAAAAAGGAGGAGGTTCTCAATTCGTCGCGTATATATATATATATTTTTTTATGTATGATCACGCATAACTTTTAACTGTGTGGACCGATTTTAATAATCTTTTTTTAATCGACAGGGTATACCTTGAAGTTGGTCTCATAAAAATTTGGAAATAAAATTCCCACCCTAAGGGTGGGAAAATAGGGGTGACTTTTTGGTCGGCGGGTCGATTTATCCACTCACAGGTTGCATTTCCGTGTTACATTATAACTTTTGATACCTACCTACAATATCTTTGGAAATGAAATAAAATCAGCCGAAAGACGTCCACTGCTGGACATAGGCCTCCCTCACAAATCGCCTCACCGACCGGTCGTGATCGAACTTCATCCTGTTAGTCCCTCAACCTTCGCCAGGTTGTGTGGCCACTTTGTGGGGTGCGACCACCCTGTGAAAATCAAAAAATAAAAACTTTTTATAAAAAAATTAAACCGCCGAAAAAACTGAAAAGCATTAAATAATAGGGAAACATTTTCTATTTTGAGTCGGTGCCACAGAATCAACGAATAAAGATCACTAAATTACCTGAAATTCAAAGAAATAACCGAAAAACGTATGCCGCTGCGCATCGCGCTTTACATAGATAATGAATTTACTTGTGTGGTGTGGCGCCGACTTAAAATTTCTTGGTAATCCAAAATTACTTTAAGAAGTGAGTAAATTAAGGCCTAATACAAAATGTTTCCCTATTATTTTCAGCTTTTCAGTTTTTTCGGCGGTTTAATTTTTTTTATAAAAAGTTTTTATGTGGCTATCAGCTTAGTATCACTGCGACCTTTACAGATGTATTGTAATCGCCACTTATGTTTATAGTTCGGCTTCAAAGACTTTTGCGTTCCTTTTATAAACAACAGGATGTCCTTAAAACTTGGAGAGTTTATCTCAGTGTGTAACCAAATATCAAAATTACTAAAAAAATACTATTTAAAACGAGATTTAAAAAAGTTAAGAGTATAAAATGATTTATTCAATATAGGATACAAGATATCGCTAATTGAAAGTCAATTTGACTAATCTAATTAATATTGATACCTTATTTGGTAAAGTATCCTATACTGCTAGAGGCGAGGTAGTTCAGGGTGCCCACCAATTGGCTCAGGCAAACGAACGTTTGCCTTGCCTTACGACAATGGTCGCCTGGAGACGCCCCCATTATCTAATAAGTTACTTACCTATAGTAACCTTTACCTGCATAGACCAGATTAAAGCAAACTTCTACATGCATGACGGTAATGTGATAATTTTATCTATATATAGGCCAACCGGGTTAGCATAAACCATAATCCCGCCAGAGTGTTACATTACAGCATATCCTTGCCTAACAACAAAACACATGATGAATCGCTCCCCTTACAAAGGCCAAATTGATTTATGGTACAAATTCGCAGCACTGAATGCTATACAACATACAACACAGTTAATTTGCGCTTGATCAATGAATTTGCTACGTCACTTAAATTTTGTACGTACGGAATGAAACACATAGCTGGTAATGAAAATTTGGAATACTACTGTTAAATAATGTTCGTTCGCCGGTCATTATGGAATTGGTGGTGGAGGCCTCGGTCCAGAAATTTGAAATAATGCTTACTATTCCCGGAAACAGCTCAGCCCTAAGCTTTTGATCAAACGAAATAATATTATCTCTAAAATCTACTCCCGAATTTTCCATAATATGAAAGGGTTTATCCCAAAGCGAGAATGACCGTAAATACATTTTATGGAGCACATAATCCTAAGTTGATCAGTATTCACATATTTCATAGTTGGGATCAGTTTGGGACCTTTTTGGGCCCCTAATATCAGAGGTCCCTTTTGGTAGTTGCGATAAGAATGATTCGTAAGCTTTATTAAATTGAAAAAAAAAAAAACTTGATATTTCTAAATCTGAAATTAAGATAAGAAACGTTTTTTTACGATTTTTATAAATTAAATTAACATAAGAAAGGATAACGAGCGACAACATAAACTCAAATAACGTTGAACTACAAAATCAAAGTCTATCATTACGAGCACGAATGTCGATAAGGTCGGGAGTCCCGCAAGACAGACATTTAGCGCAATGCAGATGTATTAAATCCGCAGCCGGAGTCTGCGACTGACGTAATGGATTTTTTTTCTACTAGTCGCACTCCGCAGATAAATAGTTTGTAACTTTTCAATAGAACTTTGAACAAAGTTTGGCTAGCAGTTTTCTTAGTAGCCGTTTTAAAACTTGTTATCAATTAAAATACCTATAAAAACTATTAAAATAACTAATAGGTACCCTTTTTTAAAACATTTTTCATCATAAAATGTAACTCACATTCTTTGTTAGAATATTCAAAGCAGAACAACACAATGTTTTTGATGGTTAGTTTGATAGGTTCACGGCCAAATGTAATGTCATTCTACACAAAAACTATCGAAACAACGATCTTTTTGTCTCCATTGAAAAATGGCCACGAGTTTTTAAGCTTTTTTTAACAAAGCGTGGGCATGTAAATACGATACAATTCGTTGATGTTAACAAGAGAAGAGATATTTGTGTTTTTTATCTACGCGAAAATTTTAAAACATTTGTAATTCATTAAAAGTGTGCTAGGATAATAAACAAAATACAATTTAGGTAAATAAGTGTAACTTTATAAAGATTGCACTCAAGTCATTCAAATTTGATTAAATTTTAAAACATTGCTACTCACATCAAAAACCAATTAGGTAAATAAACCTTGAAACAGCATTGTTATTAAATTATCAATTTATGAAATGACATGCTCACAAAATTATGTGACACACAATCCATTTGTACTGCAGATATCGAATAGCGACATCACAATATTGAATGGCATTGATAAAGTGGTAAATTGACCGCAGCATTGTACTTTCAGTAAATCGCCTTACACAAATGCGAACGAGCGAATTTCAAACTCAATTATTTCTAAGAATAAACTTCCTCCTCCTACCTATCCTACAGCTCTTTCAAAAAAATAAATTGCAAAGTTTTACCTGCAATATCCAATATTTATGTTTACACAAACACTTGTAAATTGTGGCATAGCAGTTTTTATTATGCCACACATAATTATTATATTCTAATTATAGCAAACTCATTTAGAAGTCTTTGTAGAATTTCTCAAAAAACTCAGACACTTGGCAAGTTGTGGTAGTGACTAGGGACCAGCTAAAAAGATAAAGCGATCCGTTACTGCGAACACCATTTGGAATGATGACGAGACGTTCAGTGAAAACAACATCGCCCCTGGCCAATGATTTGCTTTATCAATTATGACACTGTTCAGTATACATTGCGATCAATGGAATCTGTTTTAGATTTCGTATTTACGCTCAAGTTAATTTCAATTATGTAGTAAGTTGTAACACACCCGATATTTTATGGTTAAAAATAAATAGGTAAAAAGGCTTAAAATGATATTCATGACATGTTTTGTATTTACTGCTCATCTTTTTAAAGTTGCTGTTTAAATATTTCGAATTTCGATTAACATATCAGTGGTTGAATTAAATTTCTTAGCTGCTCAAGAAAAGTAATAATTGTCTTAAGCATGATGTCACGAAAAAGTCACATGAATGCACTGACTGAGTTAGAAATATCTAAAGCAACTCAAACAATGGGATCATTATGAATTAGTGTGATGAGTTTACATCTAATAATGAAAAGGTTTTATAAATATGTTTTATGTATTGTTAGTCATAAGAAGTTCGACACTAGGAACGCAATCAAAAATTTTAGCTGATTAGTGACACTTGGAAAGTATTAAATAATACTTAAACGCAGAACCGATAGGTTGAAGGTTTTGTGATAAAACGACAAAACCTTCAACCTATCGGTTCGCTTAGGTTCATTTAAGTTTATAAACTCATAACTTGCCAGTTAACGAACTAACTCCACTGAACTTTGCTTGATAATGTTACTAATAAACTCTAGTTTTGCTTTTGAAACTGATACTTTGTGCAGTACCTAGAGAAATTAGTGTAAAGTGTAAACTGAACTATATGAACTCTGGATTTCTATTTCAGACGAAATATAATCATACAAACATCTGCGCAATTTTTTTTTTATTCAAAAAATAAAGTTACATTATTACGCTTGAAAATTAATAAAAAGCCTTTAAAAAAAGTTCATGAAACTAAAACTAAAAAACAATTCTTCTACTAAATGAACAATCATCAAAAACCACAAGTTTATCTGCAGATTGGACAGTAAATTAAGTATTTAAAATTTTAGTTTTATAGCCATAGATTCAAGTACCAACCAACTACAAATAAAAATATTCAAATAATCGTACCCAGAGTGCGCAAGTATATAACGTACTTGACCAATTACTTATACATAATGTTCGCTCAGCCGCCGTCCGTAGCATCCATAGATCTATCGAGTCCAGTAACAGGCTAAGCTCAGCCTGGCATAGCAAAGGGCCTCTTGGCCCATTGCGCACAAAGACCTACAAAGTCAAGTTTGCAGAATCCAGATCTAGTTTTTTTTTTTGTGTTTTGTAACAGTTCTTTTGCCGCTGAAATACTGTGTGCGTGTCCACAGCTTCGCCCGCGCTTTTCTTCGAATATTCAGATTTTATTCAGTAAATAAAATGTAATAAATAATAACCTTTTTTATTAGACGAGAAAATATACCTTTCGTGTAAAGCATAAACATTCCCGTGAAGGCTTCATGAAAAAACATAAAACGCGTTTATTGCCTTCTGTAGCGTCAGGAAGATTAACATTACTATGTAAATTGAGGCATTATTTGGAACCAAGGATAGACAAAAACAAAGCAGATCTAGAATAAGAAAAAAACGTTATAATATTTACCATTGTAAAAGTAACATAATATAATATACCTTTACGCTATGTATATTACTTATACTTTTTTTGCGTTAAACAATTTATGGAGGTTATTGTTACATATTACCTTTAATATTACCTCTGTTTATTCTTTTTTTTTATTTATTTACTCTATTTAAATTAACAATAATAATAATAAAGCATCACACTCAGAGCCCCTAACTAGGAAGAACCTGTACATAACAAGGGTGACCGAAACATTTACAATACAGAGACAAACATTACACCAGATCGGCAACAAACATCGATATTCATCATAGCAATCTTCGCCCCGCCGGGAATTGAACCAAGGTGCACACGCATTTCAGTCCACATCACTACCAACTGAGCTACAGAGCAGTCAAACAATTATTTCCTACATTTGATAAATATTTACATTCATACAAATCAAGCTAACACAAGAAACAAGTCAAATAAATACAGGGTCTACAGGGTAAATGGGGTAAATCAATACATTACAAACATACATGCATACATTGCTAAATCAACATTTAATTTGGAAGTAGACTTTTTTATTTCTATTTTAACACATTCAATAAATCACAAGTATTATACGGATGGTTTGGATGTTTGGTGCTAAATATTCAAGATACGCAAACCTTAGTAATCAGATTTTAGCATCTTAACAAGATCCGCTTATGCGAAACCGAGCAGAATGAGACGACGCGGATAAGAGAAATGATAAAATACTTTCGACGCCTACCGCCTACTTGGAAGTATGCGAGGAGATATACATCAGTGTACGCGAGGTACTTTTAAAATACTCATAACGCCACAAACGGTTTTGTGGGTACCTAATTAGAGTTCATCTGATGACACAGTTGAAGTTAGGTATTTTCATAGGTTTTGATAAAGCCTACTAAACAATTCTTATTTCTATTCTACACACAATCAATATACGCAGAAGGAGGAAAAGAGTCATAGAGTGGAGACCATGCGCATAAACATCGCATCGCGTTCAAGCATCGAGATAAAATTTGGGATAACAATAATTACGAAAGTTTTTGTATTATTTGCTTAGACTGCAAAAATGTGCTTACTAAATTGCTTATCTAAAATTTCATATTTCATGCCGAAATCTGTATGTAAATATGATGGTACACAGGTACGTACAGGGGCACAGTCTGTCGACCATTTGGCAGCTCGCCAGATCGCTCCGCGTTAAATTTCATTACCTGAAACGAAAATTACACAATTTAAAAACATGGGCCGTTATGCTATTGCTCGGTGGATACCTGTCTGTCTAATGGCACCCTTACATTTATTTTAGGAATATTTTCGTGTACAGTATGCCAGCAGCTTTTGTAAGCGTTAAATGTTTTAGGAAACCACTTTTCTAAATTCATATTTTATTTTAATTTGTGTGCATCTTTATCTAATCAGATTGTTCCGTACTTATAAACGTTTCAAATAATATTATCATTTTAAAACGATTAAGCTATTCCGAACGAACATATTTTAGGATGATTCACTGATTCAGATTTATAAAGTTCTTACACCGCTTTACAGTTTTTATGTAAACAGCACAATATAACCTTGTATAAACTTTTGTTTTGTCCATGTTTTGTCTATCCACCTAACCTATTCCATTGTAGATTGTAGGTAATATAAGTAGAGACCTAAGATTTCCACTCATCTCATCTTGACACAGATTCCCTAGCTTCATCATTCATCACACGAGCATCGTTTGCGTGCTTGACCTTTTTTTTCAGCAAATAGGTACTCTCCTAGAGTTTGCTGTTGCGAATGTTTAGCGAAATGAGTTTGTTATATTCTGCGATGTTCTTATTCCAGCGCGTGAATCACGCAAAATAATTGTCTGTAGTGCCTACGAACCTTGTTTACGATATTGATAATATTAAGCGGGTTATTCCGATAGTCTCCAAAACCTTTGATGTCCAAAATTTTGCCGCCCCATACAACGTTTCCTATTAGTCTCCAAAACACTTTTTTGGTTAAGGTAGGTACAAAAAATTGTTTTCATAGAACTATTCCTTTTAGTCTCCAGGTAAGTTTTACTATGTAGAGACAACAACAAAAGTTTAGCAATTTTAATAAAACATAGTTTTTAGTATAATAAGTTTTAATAAATAACATAACATAATCTCTCATAAAACATAGTTTTTAGTATAATAAGTTTTAATAAATAACATAACATAATCTCACGCCTTTTATTCCCCGAAGGGTTAGGCAGAGGTACCAGCTCAAGAGCCGGACCCACGTTTAGCCCTAGTTTATGCTTTATTACCAACGTGACAAGGGGTCAGCTTGTCGCCGCGGTTATAACGACCACTACTGCGGCCGGGACCAACGGCTTAACGTGCCTTCCGAAGCACGGAATCATCTTACTTTTCGGACAATCAGGTGATTCAAGCCTGCAATGTCCTATCCAACCGAAAACAACCACAACGTGATTTTTGTGAGAAATCAATATGTGGTGTTTTCTGCGGGGATCGAACCCACAACCTTCCGTGCCCTAATCAAAGGCGCGACGCGCTACACCACTGAGCTACGGAGGCGGCGACGAAATAAATGCATGCGTTACCTATTTTATATAATTTACGCTTTTATAAGTAATCTAAATCAATACGTGGTAATAAGTAATTTACGCTGTGATTTTATATAATAAGTTTCTAGCCTAATCTCTCCTCAAGTCAAAGATCTGACTGGATTACAAAAAATTGAGTACCACATGCACTCATTTTTTAAATTTTAAATAACGGTACTTTCGCCGAAGGACTACCGAGCAGCGCTCTGTGATTGGTTTAATAACCGCACGGCTATGTTTCCGTAAAACTTAGTACCTAGTTGTAGTCTTAGCCGCCCCATAACAGGTAGCTGAGAGTTTGTAAGGTTTTTGACAATGAGTGCTAATATTTTTTAAATCTAGGCGATAATCTTGTATCGGTTACTATATTTTTATTTTGTAATGCTGTTAACACTGGTTTTTCTTGCTTGTTTTGCCGTCGATACCATCTTTGCCTGTTAATATTTTGGAGACTATAGGAAATGGAGAATAATTAAATAAGAATAAGAATAAATCAGCTTGGAGACTAAATGGAAATAAAAAAAAATGAATTTTGGAGACTAATGGAATAACCCATTAAGCAAGTATAGAAGTTTTCTGAAGGTCCATGTGAATTCAATAAAAGTTAGCAAACATGTGTCACAATCACATGTAGCACAATCATACCAACTAGCTAACCAGCAACAAATTACTAGAGTTTCAATTACCCATATTTTTTATCGTTTCCCAACCATTGATCGCTTCCTAACGTTTTGGCTATACAAAGCCGTATTATTGGATTGTAGCTAGAAAAACAAATGGATAACTTGTTATCGACTCCAGCTACTCTCTCGAGGCAATCCGGCGGATACTGCGGTAACCCAGTTGTTCATAACTTTTGCAAAATATCTCTCTGTTTGCGTAAAAGTTATGAAGGCATTTATCTGATGCATTTTTGTTAGTCACTCCTCATGAACTATCAGATCCTGTTAAAATAGTGCACTTCGGTGAACAACCAAGTGAGTAGGAAGTTACACAATAAGGAAAAGAAAGGAAATTCAGTTGAATACTCTTTAGGTGCTTAACTTACCTACTTATAAAGTGAGTGTGTGCATTAAGGAATTTATATTATATTCTAATAATAAAAAAGCAATTATACGATTTTGTTAGATAAAGGAGAGCTATTTAATCTGTATAAAAAAATTGCAACAACGGGGTTTCTTAAACGCAATTATGAGATATAATCATTCTTGCATGAGTGACTCTAAAAAAATTCAATATTTTTTAAATTGGCTGCTTCTAATCTACGCATTAATTATCAATCAACTACAAGAGTTTAGATAATATAACGTTCGCGTTAAGATAACTTTTAATAAGTATCACAAAGTTATTAATGAAAGATTTATTCACTTATGTCAACTTTGCACCATATATCAGTCTTTATTTTCTTCTTCGAAGAACTATAATTTGCCCCGACAATGTACCTAGTTCCGCTTCACTTCCATCCAAAGCCAAACCAATAAGGTTGTACTCCGGGTGTATTCCCCTACTGAATACGGATTGCTCGATTTGCTACAATCTACGTGATCTCAATGGCAACGCTGAAAACTAGCTGATTCTGAAGTGATTTTATACATATATTTTTTTACATGCTTTGACACAGCGTATTAGACGTTAGTATCTTAGGACATTTTGGAAATGAGAGAGAGCTTTCAGGTCTATCTTCAGAATCAGTTTTTGTTCGTACTACTGTTTTTTCACAGGGTGGGTGGAAATTAAACCTAAGGTTAAAGAGAGGGTGGGGGGGCGAGGCGTGATCGTAAAGGTCTAATCTAAACCAAACAATACGGGAATTGGTTTGATCCGTGCAGCTAGCTATTGTTAACTCAAAAACTACGCTCGCGTTGTCTTAACTAAACCGAAAATCTTTGAAAATAAACACAGAACTACTCATGTGAAGTCATCGACTGCATCTGACGCGGCCACTACAAACTGAAGGGAGTAATAAAGTGTCTTTTCAAGTCTCAGTTTAAAGGTCTTTCACAGAACGCTACAAAATTCATGAGGCTACTAAAACCGCGAACAACGGGACGCGTCTCGTCGTAATCTCGGCTGATTACATTAGCTAAGTTGGCTCTCGCTCGCTCTTTGTCATCGAGTAGGTACTCTGCGTCCTGTTAAAAGTTCCTTAAACTGTATCCAACCGCTGCAGAAAGTTATGAATAGTCGGATTACTTTGATAACTTGTTCCAGCTCGTGTACCTACGGCTCTAGCAACCATTTAACTTTATTCACATTCGAAAAATAACACTTAATTCCTGTAATTTACTTGTATTTAATTTTGGTACCTTCCTAGTTTGAAAGATAGCGATAAAAACTATTTGTCACAAATGCATTAGATAAAACAATTAATTTCAATGACAGACAGTAGATAACGATTTGCACCTTTATCATATCCGCTGAAAAACCTAGAAATATACTAACTATAAGTGTTTATTGATAAGTGAACGTAGCATAAATTATGTAGCGGCCTTGAGCTACTTTGTTCCGGGTGTCAATTGAAAGAATCACCTCTGGCTGCTAGCATTGTTAACTGATTTAGTGTTAAGAGCACACATAAACTGTGAAAACTATTATTAGTAAACGCAATTATTGCCTAATTAGTTTCAATGTCTTGCTAAGCTAAACATAAATAAAACAATAAGCAAGTAGTAATTTTACATAACGCATGTCTAAAGAAAACATTTACGGTTAGTGCAGAAGATTAACACGAATCTAAAATCAGGGTCAGTGACTGAAGCTCGAACTTGAAAGACCACAATACATTAAAATATTGAAGTTAGTGAGTGAGTCTTATTGGGACGTTTAGGAACACTTAAATGGGAAAAAAATGTCTGTCTTACTCACTATATACCCTATTATACATAAGGAGGTACAGTTCAGAATTAAGTTTTAACTATTTGAGATTATTTAACATGTAGATGTTGGTAATTCAAGTGAACATAAAAGTATGTCCCAGTCATTAAGTTATGTATTTGTCACCGGAAAATAACAAAAACCGTAAATTTATAAATTTTCTAGGAAATTTATAAACTTTCGTAGGATTCTAAATGAGAGATAAATTGTATTATTTTACGCCTACATTTTCGTTAATTGATAAACTTACTAAATTCACTCGTAAAATAATAAGTAACCAATAACCAAACGCCATGTTTATTGAATTAAAATTTACCACAGAGCTACGAAAGTTTTATGGTAGCCATGACCAAAATGTTTTATTTTGTAGAGTGAAATAGGGAACCCCCTACTAGGTAGGTAGGTTAGGTACCTATAATACAAGGTTACATTTTGTATTATACCTGTCACCGTTATATTTCGAAATACGTTAATGTGCACTTTACCGAGCAATGTGCACATTAACTGTTTAGGTCAGTTAATGTGCGTAATTTTATGTGAAATATGGGGCATCCACACTTTACCTAGTTAATGTGCGTATTACCGGATGTCTCGCCGATTAAGTGCGGAAAACAGAAAACTCCGACCGAAAATTCAAATGTAGGGCAAAATTGTAGGTTAGGTTTGGTTTGGCTTGTGATCTTTAACCAGCGTAGCGAGCGAAGCGAGCGGAGCTTGGGTTACCTGTGTTAAACTGAAATATAAGTCAAAAATTTTTTGAGCTTAACTAGTCGTTACTCTGTAGATTACCTAGGGATTTTGCAGTTTACCTAGTTAATGTTGAGAACAACATTTTATTTCGAACTCTAACGGATTCAGCCAGTTAGTGCACTTTTACTGAATTTCGCACATTAGGGATAACATTTTAACCTATTACCCTTCCTAGTTTTTAGTACCAGTAAAAATACTTTTAGTGTGATCGAATTGTTTGGCAAGTCTGATTGTACGTAAGTCTATGGACGCAAGCCTGTCACTGTCAACATCGACCAATCAGAGAGCAGTGTGTTATTTTCCGTATTTCAAAAATCGTATAATTAAAAGCTCTTCTGTGATTGGTAGATCCGTTTAGAATCTTACGAATTGATATCCGTTAGTTTATAAATTTACTACGAGGCGCCGAAAATTTATAAATTTGCAAAAAAGTGGGCGTAAAATAATTCAATTTATCTCTCGTTTAGAATCCTACGAAAGTTTATACATTTCCTAGGAAATTTATAAACTTGCGAATTTTATTATTTTCCGGTGACATATTCATTATGATATTCTTGCGTAACACGTTATTTTTACACTTTAAAATTGTGATAACATCAGGATTTTCCATCGACTAGGTATGTATGTACTTTGTTCGAAGAACATTCAGCCTAAGATAATGTAGTTCCTGCTTTAACTTCCATAGTCAATAAACGGTAGTATATTACATGCTTTATGGTCAATAGTCTATAGTATTGTCTATGTAAGTTTCCTCTCTCTCTCAACACGACCCACCGACCGAAAAGTTAAATCAAGAAAAATTCATCTATGTTGTGCCGTATCGCCGTAAAAACGCCTGCATTGTTATAATAGTGCCAAAGTACAGTGAATTTGCGTACGGGCAACCAAAATAGTTGCATACTTCGAATTTTCCAAGTGACGCCGTGTGAAAATTTTTCGGCGGCAAAGCGCCATTTTTTTTCTTCACTTTGCACCTTCATTTGTTTGCTGCAAGAAAAGGACAAAAAGCGGAAGCTCCATCCATCTCACTCTACAGACTCATTCTTTGCCGTTCTCCGTGTCATCTTAATCTTCATCTACCTTGTCTATGCTTCAATCTTCACATCGTTTTCAATCAATCTGTCGACCTGTATACGAGTTGTAAACAAGAAACCGAAATTTCGCTTCGAATATTTTTTTGTTTCAAAATAAAGTGAAACTAGGAACTACAGCTACAGTGTTCGCCATGACTACGACTGGAAAGCAAATTACAACCCAACTAGAAGCAGAAATGAGGCGCATGAAAGGGCAAATGGGACACATCAAGGGTGTTATCACCAAGGCATACAAGTTCGTGGCCAAGCAGAATGAAGCCGATTGTCTGGACAGGGAAGGACTGGATTTACGTTATAAACAGCTACAAGAGTCACTGGAAAAATACAAACAAATTACAATAGAGTACCAAGTATGTAGAAATGGAGATGATGTTGGTGAAGAAAACTTTGCTGATGATGAGACAGAAGAGAATTGCTTGGAGGTTATGTCCAACATCACAAGGCTCTTAGCAAAAAACGACCCACCGACCCAAAGTTTTCTTCCACAACAACACCTCCCACCACACAAAATAGCTCTCAATTTAAAATCAGGTTACCTGAAATTGAAATTCCACATTTTGATGGAAAAGATATCACAAAATTTCAAGCTTTTCTTGAAATCTTCAATGCTGTCATTGACAATGATGACCGGCTAGGTCAGGTAGAAAAATTGTTTTTCCTACGAAAGTATTTAAAGCTAGAAGCATTGCTTCTCATAGAGGGCCTTCCTTTGGTAGGAGATTCTTACATAGAAGCAATCAATCTTCTCAAAAATAGGTATGACAACAAAAGCATTGTGATCTTCAATCACATACAAGCCTTAATAGATTATCTGCCCATTGCTAAGGGGACTGCCAGTAGTTTACGCGAGTTAATCTCCCATGCGAGACAACATTTGGGGGCATTAAAAACTCTTGGCCAACCAACCACACATTGGGACATGATAATGCTAACAATTCTACTACGCAAGGTAGATCAGTTTACCTGCAGAGCATACCACGGTGAGAGAGACAACACCAAGCTGCCAAATTTGGACGAGTTCTTCACCTTTGTGGAGAGACGAGCCAGCAGCTTCGAAGAGAGCACAAAGAGCAAAGGTAAGCCGTCAACTTCCAATACTTTTAATAAAAGTAGAGTCACAAACCTAGCGACATACTCCTGTAGGTTCTGTAGCTCCAATGCTCACAAGTTACACAAATGCCCCGAATTTGAAGCAAAACTTTCTTCTGAGAAACTTCAGTTCGTGGGCCAAAATAATTTGTGCAAAATATGTCTAGGCTTCCACGCAAACAAAAAATGCAAATTTCACTTTAAGTGCAATCTGTGCAGCAGCAAAGATCACAACACTCTGCTACACAGCAATGATAGCGATATAGCTTCCCACCATCACAGCAATACTATTGGCTCCACTGTGTTGTTGCCAACTGTGAAGGTCAAAATGCTTGGTCAGAATGGCATACCAATTGTCGCTAGGGGTATAGTGGATAGCGGCAGTCAGGTCTCATTCATTAAGACTGACCTTGCCAAAAAATTGAAAATTAAGTTTCAAAATTCAAAAATAAATGTCACAGCTTTAGGGCAGCAAGCCAAACCTGTATCTAAGGCTGTCAATATAGACATTCAATCTACATTGAACGACTTTAAATGTAATACCACATTTTCAATAGTAGACAAAATCACCACACAATTACCACAGTTTCCAATAGATCAAGGAAGTGTCCAAGTACCCCCATCAATGACGCTGTTATGCTAAAGTTTTCGTTCGTCTATTAAACTTACTTTCCCTTAAGTAAACAATTTCTCTTTGCAAGCTGCTATCCTTCCAATTACCTTCAAATACATTTTTAAACAAACTTGAATAATACTGATCGTCATTTTCGTTAGTTCTGTCAACTGGGTCCGTAGAAGAGGAGTAACTGCTCTAGTTCGGAAACGAAGGGACGCGCGGAAGGTTCAAATCTTAGGTTTGTCCTTTTAAGATTTGTTTTATTTTTTAATTTTAGACACAGTTATAGTTAGTTTAATATAAATGGTTCATAGCAGCGAGGGGGGGACAGAGCTTAACCAACCGCCTTGGTGTAAGGTTGTTAGAAATCAGTATTGGCCATTAAAGTGGAAAATTGGTAGCTATTTAAAAGCTTTTTGGAAATTTCAATTAAAACATTCTGCACTATTCTGCAGTATATATCGGTGGTGACAGTGTGCATACGATCCAGAAAGGGTAAGTGCTAGAATTAGTGCAAGGATCTAAGGCTTAGAAATTCAACCGGCAAATATTTGAATTTAATTAAAGCGTTGCTTTCTTTGTCCTTAGCCTTTGGAAACGCCTTTCTGGAATTTGGTTGTGGCATACACACAGAGATCCCCGATCAACATCAAGACTGAGCTAGTTGAGGTTTTACTGGGTAGACAGGGTCCCATCTTAACGTGAAATCCCTTCTGGCGCCCACACGTCTTTGTACATACATACTCCGCACTCAATTATTAAATTAGTTAGTTAGCTTAGTTAGATACCTAGTTTTAGTTGCATGCACTTAGTTATATTAATTTGTGTATTTTTTTCGTAATTAGAGTAGTTTAAGTTGTAAATAGTTTATAATAGTATATATTGGTGTATAGCAAAAGTACATCTTAGCGTAATATATAATTTGGTGTGATTAATTCATGTTTTATTTAATTTCACGAAAATAACACATAACAAATGGCGCCTAACGTAAAATTTTATGTGTTTAAAATTTGAAATTATCGAACGAAACGGTACTTCTACATTTTGTTTGCACCTATCGACTTTGTAGGGTCAACCGTTTTGTTAAGGGGTATATCTTCGTTGGATAATCTTTATTTGAATTTTTGTTTAGTCATTTTTATAGTTGTATCTTTTATCTTTATTAATTAATTAGGGTCAACTGTTTTGTTAAGGGGCATATCTTCATAGGATTATTTTTGTTGAATTTTTTTTTCTCTGGTTTCTTTTTAGTGGAATCTTTTATCTTAATTGTTTATTTATTTATATAGATATATAAAAAAAACAAAATTTTTTTTTTTTTTTTTAATTGTTATTTTTAAGTGTTTATCGTTTTACCTTTCATTAGTTAACATTTTATATTTATTTTTTTAGTACTTGTAATTTTTGCATCATGGATGCTAATCTCTTACTTAAAGACGAACTTGAGTTTGAACTCTCATGTCGCGGTATATATTTAAAAAGCAATGTACCCGATCTAAAAAAGATATTAACAGAAATGCTGGTTGCTGAGGGAAATAACGAAAATATCTATGAAATCAAATCACCAAAAAATTGTGTAGATAAACCTGATTCGGAACTGGCGATTTGCAAAGAGAAATTGAGTGTTATTGGGTGCTATATAGCAGAAATTTCGTCTAAACCTGATAGGGCGCAGTTTAGGAGATTATTTAGTAGGCTCTGTCATTTGAAAAACAGACTTTATTTCATTACTCCCAATTCAGAAAATAACAAAACATTAAAAGAAACATTAAATTTAAAAGTAGACGAACTTCTTAATGCATTAGAAAATAAAGATGAGCAATTAGAAGAGTGTAATCTGTCCATGGAAGATAGGCAATTATTACAAAAGACATTAGGAAATTTGGGTTGCAAAATAATTAATGAAGTAGAGTCAGATGGTACTACCTCTATTTATAAAGCATCAGGTTCTTCGCCAGCACACATGCCTACAGAAAACCTAAAACAAGACGTCAGTGAACGTCGAGCAAACTTATTAAGAACTTCAACTGTCGATTTTGATAGTAATCTTCAGACGGCAAGAAGAAAACTGGTACCTATTAGCCAATGGGGGGTAAAATTTGCAGGAGACAATAAATTTAGCATTAATGCCTTCATTGAAAGGATTGATGAGCTGAAACACGCCAGAAACGCCACTGATCATGATCTGTGGACTTACGCCATTGACTTTTTTGAAGGTGACGCGCTCATTTGGTACAGGGCCAATAAAATGTTTATTAACAACTGGAGTGAATTGACGTCAATGTTGAGGCGTACGTTTCAGAAACCTTTTTATCAAGAAGAGTTACTTGATGAAATTAAGAAACGTACTCAAGGTCAAGAGGAATCTGTTACCATTTATATTTCGGTTATGCAAAATATGTTCAATAGACTACCACAACAAATTAACGAACAAAACAAGGTTAACATCATAATGAGAAACCTTCAACCCTACTATCAAAAAGCTTTATGTCGTGACGAGTTCACCAATATTTTTGAACTCATTAATGTTTTGAGAATAGTAGAAAGGACTAAAATCAATTGTGATGCCTTCATAGAACCGAATAGTACCAACAGTTTAGAACCGGACTTGTCGTACAAAGGTGGTAATAGAGCCCAGTCTTCTAGGGATAGTGATTGCAGAAAAGTTAATGAAGTAAACGTTGAGGAAATAAAAGCTACGGAGTCAAAGATGAAATGTTGGAACTGTAGATCTCTAGGTCATGTTTTTAGAAATTGTGGTCTTCCAAGACAACGTTTATTCTGTTTTAAATGCGGCAAATTTGGGGTCACTCTAAAAGATTGTTCGTGTTCGCGTTCGGGAAACGCAAGTGGGGAGGGTCCTTTAACTGCCAAAAACTCCCACCCCTAAAAACGAATAATACAGAATGGCAGAATTGGCTTTCAACCATTAACACTTTCTTTAACACCGGAGAAATAGCCCCGATTTTGGTTAGCAAACAAAATGATAACAGGCAATATGCTAAAATTGAAGTGCTTAAGGTTTCGTTTGTAGGACTGCTAGATAGTGGTGCCATGACATCAGTTATAAACACGGAATTTAGTAAAAAGCTTAAGAAAATTGGACTTAAAGCTCATAAGACATCAAATTTAAATATTAGCACAGCTGATGGGTCCATCCACAATGTCTCTGAAATCATTGATGTACCGGTCACTTTTGATGAACAGTTCCACATAATTTCCATGCGAGTGGTCCCGAATCTAACGCAACAATTAATTCTCGGTCAAGAGTTTTTCGAGTTATTTGGAATTAGCTTACAGTTTCGGAACAGTAACATATTGAATGGGGAGGAAATAAATACCTTGGATACAAATAAACTATCAATCGTTGCTAGAGATGATCTCACGCAGGAAGAACAGGATCTATTGAACAATGTTATCGAAGAAATGAAGATGACTGTTGGGGTAGGTTTAGGTAGAACTAATCTTTTGGAACATAATATAGACACGGGGACAAATAAACCTATTTATCAAAAACCATATAATTTTTCGCCAGTAATAAGAAAACAAATAGAAGAAGAATTAGAAGACATGTTAGAAAAGGATGTAGTTGAGGAGTCTTATAGCCCATGGTGCTCGCCAGTGGTATTAGTCAAAAAACCGAATGGTAGTAATAGGTTATGTTTGGATAGCAGGCAATTGAATAAGGTGACCGTTAGAGATACCTATCCTTTACCTAGAGTCTCATCAATCCTAGATAATTTAAAGCAAGCACATTTCCTATCAACTATTGATTTAAAATCAGCATTTTGGCAAATTCCACTAGAAAAGAATAGTAAGGAAAAAACGGCATTTGCAGTTTCCGGTCGTGGCTTATACCATTTCAAAGTAATGCCATTTGGATTGGTAAATGCATCACAATCTCAACAAAGACTCATGGACATGTTATTTTGTAGTAAAGATGAAAAAGTTTGGGCGTATTTAGATGACATTGTGATTTGTTCGTCTAGCTTTCAGGAACACATAGAACTACTTAAATGGGTTAATGAAATATTAAAAAAGGCAAACTTAACGATAAATGTCGAAAAATGCAAATTTGCTAGAGAAAGCCTGAAATATCTTGGTTTTATAGTTGATAAAAATGGTCTTCGAACAGATCCTGAAAAGGTTTCAGCAATTCTAAACTTTCCACGTCCTAAAACATATACAGAATTAAAAAGATTTATAGGTTTAGCGAGTTGGTACAGACGTTTTGTAAAAGATTTTTCTATGGTAGCTAGTCCTTTACACGAGCTTACTAAAGGAAAAAATAAGAAAATGCTTAAATGGACAGTAGAAGCAGAAAATGCTTTTTCACAACTCAAGACACTTTTAACATCAATACCAGTTATGACGTGCCCGGATTACACAAAACCTTTTATAATTCAGTGCGATGCATCTAATGAGGGAATAGGAGCGGTGCTTTGTCAAAAAGTCGATAACGTAGAACAACCAGTTGCGTATCTCAGCAGAAAATTGACAAATAATGAGAGAAAATGTTCGACTTCAGAAAGAGAATTACTCAGCGTTGTTTATGCGATAGAGAAATTTAGGCAATACATTGATGGCACTTCATTCACAGTCATAACTGACCACAGTGCATTGCAGTGGCTGCACAAGATGAAAGACCCTCATGGTAAATTGGCAAGATGGGCAATGAAATTACAGCAATTTGATTTTGAGGTTATACATCGTCCTGGTAAAAGTAATGTAACGGCTGATGCCCTATCTAGGACCTTTAAAACCGAACCAGAAATAAATGTTATAGAAATACCAAAATCTCATAAAGATGAGTGGTACAAGTCCAAAGTACAAGAGATAGTTTCAGGAAACAATAAAGATGACACATGGGCTGTTAATAATGGTCTCCTATTTAAGTTCATTAAAATGAAACAGTTTCCCACTGGTGAACACGATTGGAAGCTATACATACCGGAACCCACAAGAAATCTGGTTTTAAAAGAATGTCATGACAACATACATGCTGGCCATTTTGGTTTTCGAAAAACTTATTTTAGAATCATCATCATCATCATTTCAGCCGTAGGACGTCCACTGCTGGACATAGGCCTCCCTCAAGGCTCTCCATCTGTACCGATCGCAGGTGGCCTGCATCCAGCGTGGACCCGCAGCCTTGCGCAGATCATCCGTCCATCTGGTCGGTGGACGTCCTACGCTGCGCTTGCCGATCCGTGGTCTCCACTCGAGAACTTTTCGGCCCCAGCGGCCATCTGTTCTGCGGGCTATATGACCTGCCCATTGCCACTTCAACGAGCTTATCCGCTTGGCTATGTCGGTGACCCTGGTTTCTCTGCGTATGTCCTCATTTCTGATTCGATCCCGCAGAGAAATCCCGAGCATAGCCCGCTCCATGGCTCGTTGAGCTACTCGGAGCCTGTTCATAAGCCCTATAGTGAAGCACCACGTTTCAGAACCGTATGTCATCACTGGCAGCACACATTGGTTAAATACCTTCGTCTTCAGGCACTGAGGAATATTGGACGAGAAGACGTTGCGTAGTTTCCCGAACGCCGCCCATCCGAGCTGGATTCGGCGATTGACCTCCTTCTCGAAGTTGGACCTACCTAACTGGATGGTTTGTCCTAGGTATACGTACTCGTCGACAACTTCGAGAACCGAGTTCCCAACCATAACTGGGGTAGGCAGAACATGGACATTAGACATGACCTTCGTCTTGTCCATGTTCATTTTAAGGCCCACCTGTTGGGAGACTCGGTTGAGGCCTTCGAGCATCGTGCTGAGTTCCTCCATCGACCTTGCCATGACTACGATGTCGTCAGCAAACCGAAGGTGAGTGATGTATTCGCCGTTAATATTGATGCCCTGCCCTTTCCATTCTAGAAGTTTGAAGGCGTCTTCTAAAGTGGCGGTGAACAGTTTCGGAGATATAACATCTCCCTGTCTCACGCCTCTGTTCAAGGGAATAGCCTTCGAATTCTGTTCCTGTACTCGGACAGACATGGTGGCGTTGCTATACAAACACTTCAGCACTTCGATGTACCGATAGTCAATCCGGCATCGTTGGAGGGACTCTAGCACCGCCCATGTTTCGACCGAATCAAAGGCCTTCTCATAGTCCACAATAGACATAGCGGCAAGTTATACTCTTCGGTCTTCTGTATAACTTGCCGCAGCGTATGTATGTGGTCTATGGTACTAAAGCCTTTTCGGAAGCCGGCTTGTTCGGGAGGCTGGAAGTCATCAAACCTTCGTTCGAGACGATTGGCGATGATCCTGGAAAACAGCTTATAAACATGGCTCAAAAGCGAGATGGGCCTATAATTCTTCAAAAGGGTTTTATCGCCCTTCTTGAAGAAAAGCACCACCTCACTTCTGTTCCATGCTTCAGGCGTGGTCCCTTCGAGTAGGACAGAATTAAAGAGCCTCTGAAGGACTTTGAGTACCGGTGTTCCACCCGCTTTCAGAAGCTCTGACGTGATTCCATCCTCACCCGGTGCCTTGTTGTTTTTAAGCAGTTTCAGGGCCATCCTTATCTCGTACAGGCTGATGTCCGGGATATCTTCGGTATAGTGTCGGGTTAGTTTGGCTCTAGGGTCGTTAGCCGCACTAGTAACAGGCTTAGTGACCGAATCGTATAGCTGTCCGTAGAACTTCTCGATTTCCCTCAAAATTTCCGCTTTCGTCGACGCTATACTGCCGTCATCCCTCTTCAGCTTGGTCATTTGGCTTTGCCCAACAGACATATCTCTTGCGAACACTTTGGAGCCTTTATTTCGCTCTATCGTATCCTTAATACGCGCAGTATTAAAGACACGGATATCGTGTCGCAAGGCCTTCGAGATCTGCCTATTGAGCCGCCTATATGACGCAGCATCATCGGGAGACTGCAGTCTAAGCAAGCGTCGTTCAGCCATAAGTTTGAGGGTGTCTTCAGAGAGTTTCTGAGTTCTAGCGGTACGGCGAGTCCTAAAGAATTTAGATCCGACCGTATGGACAGTTTTTACGAACCTGTTATTGATCTCGTCCACTGATGCGTCGTCTAGACAATCAAAGCGATTAGAGAGCTCGAGTTGAAAGCTCTCGGGGTTTTCGATCTGAGCGAGGGTAGGACGGAGCGTAGACTTCATCAGGCGGTACCGTTCAAGTTTAACGTTCACATTCAATGTGCCTCTTACTATTCGGTGATCACTGCCGGTTTTTACCCTATGAATCACGGAGACATCATTGAATATCCGTTTCTTGTCGGTCAAGATGAAGTCTATCTCGTTCCTAGAACCACCAGGGCTCATCCAGGTCCATTTCCTATGAGGTGGCTTCTGGAAGAAAGAATTCATCATGAAGAGTCCTTCTTTCTCCATGAAATCGGCCAGCCTCTGACCTCTAGGGTTCCGTTGCCCATAACCGAAGTTCCCCACTCTCAACTCATGCTCGCTTCTCTTGCCTAGTTTCGCATTGAAGTCCCCCATAACAACATTGAAGTGAGTTTTATGCGTATGTATGGCCCGACTAATGTCCTCATACATAGACTCTACTTCGTCATCTGAGTGTGTCGAGGTCGGTGCATAGACCTGAACGACCTTCAGCAAATATCTTTTAGATATTCTGAGTGTTAGGTATGCGACCCTGCTCGACACACTGTCGATGGTAATAATGTTGCTAACGAGGGACTTGTGGACGAGAAACCCGACACCACCTTGGGACAGTTGGTCGCCCTCCCGGTGGAAGAGCAGGTTACCCGATTTCAGGGTTATCGTGTCCTGTCCCTGTCTACGGACTTCTGATAGCCCTAGAATATCCCACCGTAACCTGCTCATTTCCTCTTCCAGCGCAACAATCATATCGTCAGTCCTCAAAGTGCGGACGTTGTGTGTTGCCAGGGCCAGTTGTCGTTTAAAGGGGTGGTAGCCGACCGTCCGGGGATTCTTAGCACCCCTTGCCCCGCCGTTACCGTGACCGCTACCGTGGTCAGGAATAGCGGGGCTGCCGGGGACTAGGGGCCTGGGCACATGTTGACTATTCATGAGGGGGGTGTTGCCATACTCGCCACGCTTGGCAGGCGGGTTGGCGAGCGCAGTATGGTGTTGTATAAACCAGAAGACGCTGCTGCCCGTCTTCTGGTGCTATCCCTCAGCCGGGTCCTACGGCTCCCACGGGAGGAGAGGGGAGGGCGACATTCTAACGCCGGCGCCCGCGGCATTTTAGAATAAAGATGAAATATTTTTGGCACAACATGATACAAGATGTTAAATCATATGTAAATAAATGTGAGGTTTGTGCTCAAGTAAAAGTTCCCCAATTTTTGCCGTTTGGCAAAATGGGCAAACATAGAGAAGTAAGGAGACCTTGGGAAATTATCTCCTTAGATTTGATGGGGCCTTTTCCAAAGAGTAAAAAGCAAAACACGATGCTCTTGGTCATCTCGTGTTGGTTTAGTAAGTTTACACTATTGTTTCCTCTAAGAACTGGAAAAGCAGATAAAATCTGCGAGATCGTAGAGCAGCAATTTTTGTTATATAGTGCACCTAGGGCAATCATTTGTGATAATGGTAAACAATTTACGTCGCAACTTTTTTCTCAACTAGCAAATAAATATAACAGCAAATTATGGTTCACCCCAAATTACCATCCACAAAGCAATCCAACTGAAAGAGTTAATAGAATAATAGGCACCACAATATCGGCCTATATCAAGGGTAAGAAACATAATGAATGGGACACAAACTTACCAGAAATAGGGCATGCGATTCGTACCGCTGTACACGAAGCCACAGGATTTACGCCATCCTACCTTTTTCTAGGTAGAGAAACAGCGACTACAGGTTTTAATCTGGAAACTAATGACAACAGCGACATGTCTGAACCTTTAAATTTTGACCGTTCGGAAATGCTTGAACTCATTTCTAATAGGAAAAGATTATTCGACGAAATTCAACTTAAACTCAGAGAAGCCCATAATAAAAGTGCTCAAACCTACGATTTAAGAAAAAGGGTTCCTAACTTTAATGTTGGCAACATTGTTTGGAGAAGGACAAAATTTTTGTCTAAAGCTAGCGATAAATTCATGGCAAAACTAGCACCGAAATATGAAAAAGCATTAATTGTAGAAAAAATTTCAGAAAACATGTTTCGCCTTAATAATGTCTTTGGTAAGCAGATAGGTTAATGAAAACATAATAATAAATTAATAAAAGTAAACAGTTATAGTTATAGTTGCCTAGTTTAATTAGTTAGTTAACCTAGTTAATTTTTTATTTTTGGTCATAGAAAATAACCTTTATAATATAAAAATAATAGTAGTAAACTACTATTATTTTTTGTGGGGGAGAGGAGTATTTGTTATGCTAAAGTTTTCGTTCGTCTATTAAACTTACTTTCCCTTAAGTAAACAATTTCTCTTTGCAAGCTGCTATCCTTCCAATTACCTTCAAATACATTTTTAAACAAACTTGAATAATACTGATCGTCATTTTCGTTAGTTCTGTCAACTGGGTCCGTAGAAGAGGAGTAACTGCTCTAGTTCGGAAACGAAGGGACGCGCGGAAGGTTCAAATCTTAGGTTTGTCCTTTTAAGATTTGTTTTATTTTTTAATTTTAGACACAGTTATAGTTAGTTTAATATAAATGGTTCATAGCAGCGAGGGGGGGACAGAGCTTAACCAACCGCCTTGGTGTAAGGTTGTTAGAAATCAGTATTGGCCATTAAAGTGGAAAATTGGTAGCTATTTAAAAGCTTTTTGGAAATTTCAATTAAAACATTCTGCACTATTCTGCAGTATATATCGGTGGTGACAGTGTGCATACGATCCAGAAAGGGTAAGTGCTAGAATTAGTGCAAGGATCTAAGGCTTAGAAATTCAACCGGCAAATATTTGAATTTAATTAAAGCGTTGCTTTCTTTGTCCTTAGCCTTTGGAAACGCCTTTCTGGAATTTGGTTGTGGCATACACACAGAGATCCCCGATCAACATCAAGACTGAGCTAGTTGAGGTTTTACTGGGTAGACAGGGTCCCATCTTAACGTGAAATCCCTTCTGGCGCCCACACGTCTTTGTACATACATACTCCGCACTCAATTATTAAATTAGTTAGTTAGCTTAGTTAGATACCTAGTTTTAGTTGCATGCACTTAGTTATATTAATTTGTGTAATTTTTTCGTAATTAGAGTAGTTTAAGTTGTAAATAGTTTATCCTTGTATATATTGGTGTATAGCAAAAATACATCTTAGCGTAATATATAATTTGGTGTGATTAATTCATGTTTTATTTAATTTCACGAAAATAACACATAACAACGCTGGCTGATGATCAGTTTGCTTCACCAGGTGAGATATCTTTTCTATTGGCTGCTGATGTGTTCTTCAAAATTCTTCTTCCTGAAAAGGTCAAGCTTGGGGACTCAAATTTATACCTAGTTAACACTGAGCTTGGCGCAATAGTTTCAGGCGAAATAATAGGCAAAATTCCATCCATCCAGTCTCACAATGGCAATCAAATTGTATTGCATGCCACGTCACAGTCTGACTCAGTTGATCACCTCCTACAAACATTTTGGGAAACAGAACTTGTTCCTGAAATCAAAAGGGAGGTTATAGCAAAGCAAGATTCTTGTGAAGCCAACTTCCAAAACTCGGTACAGTTACAGGACAATATGTTCACGGTTTCTCTGCCTCTCAGCGCACCTGTAGATCAGCTCAATTTAGGCAACACATACTTTATTGCAAATAAAACATTAAGTTCTATTGAAAAGAGACTGGCAAAAGATGAAAATTTAAAAGTTAGGGTTGTCTTCAATGGCAACACTAGAGCTAGTGCCCAGCATAACAGTTTAAATTATGTGCTCCAGAACGGTCCTAAGGTTCAAAAAGATCTTTTTGATATCTTAATTCAATTTAGATCTCACGAGTTGGTCTTTTTGTGTGATATAATGCACATGTTTCGTGCCATAAATATAGACCCAGAGCAGAAAAACCTTTTGAACATTTTGTGGCGTGACAAAAATAACCGTAAAATTATTCTCCAATTACAGACTGTAACCTATGGCCTGAAAAGTTCGAGCTTCCTAGCAACAAGATGTCTCAAGGAGCTGGCGGCGCGGTTCGGCGCCGAGCTCCCGGCGGCCGCCGAGGTAGTACGCTCCTGCATGTATGTCGCTGACGCCCTTTATGGCGCTGACACCATCCCTGATGCCATTGAAGTAAGAGATCAATTTATATCTTTGCTCAAGAAAGGTGGTTTCGAACTACACAAGTGGGCATCAAATGACCAATCTCTTCTGGATTCTATACCAGAAGAAAAGCGAAATTTTGACCATCACAATTTAGGATCTGACAATTTTTGCATGAAAGCATTGGGTATAACCTACGATACAAAAGGCGACGATTTTATCGTTCAATGTCCTGCAAAGGAAGTACAACACTGGGACAAACGATCAATTTTGAGTTTTATAGGCTCCTTTTTCGATCCTCTAGGGATCGCTGGCCCAGTAACGGTTAAGGCGAAAGAGTTCTTACAACTACTTTGGAAACAAAAATTAGACTGGGATGATAAAATTCCTGATCATTTCCTCAAACAATGGGTAGATTTCTATCAAAGCTTGATAACGATGCCGCCATTGCAAGTTAATCGCAATTTAAAATTGCACAACGCTGATAAAAAAACAGCTTATAGGGTTTTGCGACGCTTCTAAAGTAGCCTTTGGTTGTTGTTTCTATGTAAGGACGGTTCATAACGAGTATGTTAAATTAACATTATTATGTTCTAAGTCTAGAATAGCACCGTTGAAAAATGAGTTGTCAATACCCAAACTTGAACTAAACGCGGCATTGCTTCTAGCCAAGTTGTTTGCGAAAATAAGAACTATACTAAATAAAGTAAATTTTGATGAATGTTTACTGTTTTCTGACTCAATGGTAACCTTATGTTGGTTACAGTCAGCAAAAGAAAATTACCGGCTTTTGTAAAAAATATAGTTAACTAGCTTTTGCCCGCAGCTTCGCACGCGCTTTTTCATTAAAATCGCTAATTACTGGTTGATTTAAGACTCAGGATTTTGGTGACATCATTTCTGATCGTACCCATATCCTCTAAAAATATCTACCTATTTGCAGTAGTAATATTTTGTTTATTTCAGTTCCCGTGGCAACTACAGAAATTCCTTTCTACACTCCACCATTCAGACACTGAAACTTCTAACATTTCTATTAGCTGGTTGGGTAAAAGTAGTTGGATATACGTACCTACATACTATATGTACCTACTCGAGTAAAAAAATATGAAGATTTTTAGGCGCTTTATGTTTTTAGGAATGTTCTGTTACCATGTGAATTTTGGTTAATCTTTTCTGAATATAACTCTGAATCTAATTACACCCACTGAAGAACCCGTTTTCCTATTTTCATTGTTTTCATACTAACTAAAGAGTTCCGTTTTACGTTCCCGTGGGAATTTAGTATTTTTCTTTTTTCCAACACCCCTAATCCACAGATACACTTGTAGACCGTGTAAAAAATTTGTCCGGTAATTCCTGTTCCTGTCCATGGGAATTTAGTTAATTCCTTTCTTCAAAACCCACAAATTTAACTTCGATACACTCAAGGAAGTCGATTTTTAACTCTTACAAAAAAGTCCCGTTGTTCCTGTTCCCGTGGAAATTTTGTAAATTACTTTCTTTCAACATTCCTACATTTACTGAGAAACCTGTACACAAAATTTAACGTTGATACACTCAAGAATTTCGATTTTTCATTCTCACAAAAAAGGGCCCGTAATTCCCGTTCCCGTGGGAATTTTGTAAATTCCTTTCTTTTAACACTCTTTCATTCACTGAGGAACCTATACACCAAATTTCACGTCGATACACTTAATAACGTCGATTTTTCATACTAACTAAAAAGTCCCGTTATTCCCGTTCCTGAAGGAATTTCAGGAAATCCTTTCTTAGCGGATGCCTACGTCATAACATCTACCTGCATGCCAAATTTCAGCTCAATCCGTCGAGTAGTTTGGGCTGTGCGTTGATAGATCACTATGTCAGTCAGTCAGTCAGTCAGTCAGTCACCTTTGAGTTTTATATATATAGATTTAATTAAGTCTCTTACAGAAAACGAATGTAACTGGCACCACATAGATGGCGCCATTTACCCAGCGGACTGTCTGTCGCGAGGCTGCAGCGGCGCAAGCCTGCAAGGCAACCAGCTCTGGTTCCATGGACCGCCCCAGCTGCAATCTCCTGACTTTTCACCTGAGTCACTTAGTGCAATTAAAAATTGCAACCATGCAGTTTGTATGTTGCAGCCGCGCGACAAACAAGAGCTCATAATTGAAGAGCCTGAATTATTAAGAAATATTCATCTTACACTAAGTTGAATCGCGTAGTAGCGTATATGCTAAGATTTGTTTATAATTGTAAAAATAAAAACAATAAGTTAACCGATAGTTAAATGCTACCCGAAATTAGAAAGTAGTAATAAGATAATTTCACAGCTGCAACAAGTGTATTTTTCAGCAGAAATAAAAATCTTGACTAACAAAACTCCTGTAAAATCTAATTTAAATAAATTTTATTTGTCTAGAGATGGCGATAATTATTTTAGAGCTAGTGGCCGTTTGCAGCATGCATCTGTGCCTTTCTCACAAAGAAACCTATTGTTTTGTCAGGCAAAAGTCATTTTACTGCAAAATGGCAAGCTTTTACAGCTAATTTACTAAAAGGACCTTTAGTTCTTCTAAAAGATGTAAACACGACACCCATCCACTGGCCAATGGGTAGAATCGCAAAGTTATATCCAGGATCCGATGGCAATGTACGGGTAGTAGATATAAAGACGCCAACTGGTATTACTCGTAGAGCTATAAATAAGATTTGCGTGTTACCTATAGATTAGATAATTTTATAAAAATAAACTTATTTTTTGTTACCTTATGTGTTACCTATGTGAATAAGTTTCATAATTTTCTATTTAATTTAAATAATATTTTAACTAGTACAGTAATGTGTTATTTCTCATTACTTTGTTTTAAAGTGTTAAAAAAATTATAGGCTTATACTATCCTATAGCGGTAATCTCAGTTATTGAAGTTGTTTATTTAAAAATAAAACGCTTGTCTTAAAATTTCATATAACTTTGTAATAAAAGGTTAATGTAACATTGATTGTAATGTTAAAACTAGAAACCCTGCCCGGGAATATGTTCGAAGAACATTCAGCCTAAGATAATGTAGTTCCTGCTTTAACTTCCATAGTCAATAAACGGTAGTATATTACATGCTTTATGGTCAATAGTCTATAGTATTGTCTATGTAAGTTTCCTCTCTCTCTCAACTCTCCCGTGAACCGAATTGTATGTGCTCTTTAAATTTAATCTAAATAAATTGTTAAAACTATTTAACCAAAGACTTTTAATGTTGTGCGAGCAACATACTTAACCATATGGAGGAATGGAGGTATAAGGAACTTTATTCTTATAAAATACAAGTAATAAATTTTGATCATTGATGGTGATTTGAAATCTGTCCATTGTATTTATTTATGATTATTCTAGGTTTGTTATAATGTACTTTGTTTTATATGTTATATTATAGAAATAGACGGCTGTAGATTATAGAAAGTATTCTGAAAGTCTCCTGCATTTTCAACAACTCTTAGGTAGTAACTAAAAAACGGATAAATACATTAGAGGATTACTAATAAGGCAATATCATCAATACATAGTATAAAATAAAGTCGCTTTCCGCGTCTGTCCCTATGTATGCTTAAATCTTTAAAACTACGCAACGGATTTTGATGCGGTCTTTTTTAATAGATAGAGTGATTCAAGAGGAAGGTTTACAAGTATAATACATGCACAATGTAGTAATAGGGTAGGCGGTACGAAGTAAGCCGGGTCGACTAGTTGATACTAAAATTTAGTTAATTTAAACGCACTTATAAGTTTTTTTTATTAAATCAATACATAGTATAAAACAAAGTCGCTTCCCGCGTCTGTCCCTATGTATGCTTAAATCTTTAAAACTACGCAACGGATTTTGATGCGGTCTTTTTTAATAGATAGAGTGATTCAAGAGGAAGGTTTACAAGTATAATACATGCACAAGAAAGTAATAGTTTAGGCGGTACGAAGTTCGCCGGGTCGACTAGTACTGTTATAAATTTAATGTTTTTCATAAGTTCGATGTGTGCAATAAACTGCACAATCATTCATTTACTAATTAATTTATCAATATATATAAAACTCTTCCGTTACTGACTGACTGACTGACAGACAACGCAGAGCCTAAACTACTGGGCGTAGCGGGCTGAAATTTTGCATGTAGGTTCCTTAGGGAGTGTAGGTGAGCACTAAGAAGGGATTTCCCGAAATTCCCACGGGAACGGGATAAAACGGGATTTTTGTGTTTATGAGAAATCTGCGCGGGTGAGACCGCGGGGCAGCCTCTAGTTTAATAATAAATCATAATTGTATGAAAGACAGTAGACCACTACAATGCCATTTACTTATTACAAGTTTTCAATTCTAGAATAATATTTTTTTATTAAATGGAATAGTTCCAAAGTAATGTAGCCGGAATAAGTCTATCACATTCCTGGAACAATTGGGAAGTACGAACATAGCTTTCATCCTAATGGCTTCTATTTCCAAACAATTTAGCCGATAACGTTCGACAGTGAAGAATTATAGAGATGCTTGACTGAACGCCAATTAATCCGCTGCTAATTACGGATATAAGCAGCTTACCTGATGGTTGATGGTTCGGTAGCTGCTTAGTGCCTACGTTTTTTCACACTGCAATGGGTAATTAATGTACATTTTTATTAAAGTTTTTTATAAGTACTACAGTTAATTATTTGTGTTCATATATATTTGAAAATGAAAATGAAATGAAATGAAAAATTTATTTATTGGCATGCTTTCTTAACCTAGAATATAGAAAACATAGTTTAAATAAAAGCATGCCTAAGTAAATTAATAACATAAAATTTGCTTAGTAAGGGCCTCTCACTAGGCTAAACCTGTATCGAGAGCCCTATTTCGGTAAAATATTTTATGATTTTAAGCCCTGTTACAGTAAACGTTAAATTAGATTGAAATTGGAATCTTACTAAGATTGTAAATAAAAGAAATTCAGTGCAGATATACAAAAATAATAATGATAACAATTGAAAGTATTAAGTGTGATATTATGTCCAAATATGAATAAGTAAAATAGGTAGATTAAATTACAAACAATTTGATAGTTACTTACTTAGTAGGCAATCAAATAAAGATGTTAGGGAATATTTGCGAACTACCCTGTATTTTTTTAAATAAATTAAGTACCACTAATTTAGGTCGCAATCCTCGAATCGGTTTATTAATATTTAATGCAAATGTGGTATATACTATTGGGATTCACTAGTTATTTTTGTTATATACGTTTTGCACCTGGTTAGCTACGCCACTGTACTTATGAGTGGGAAACCATATTTTGGCGAAGTCACTAATAGCGACCCTTTAGTTGACTAGGTATGAATAAGAGACTTGATCCTGCATTTGATTTGATTTGTTTGAAAAGGCCAGTACCTACTACTATACCGTTGCGTAGATATTTTATTAAATAGGTACTTCGAAAAGGCAGGAAAACGTGTAGGCCAATGTCTAGTACCACTTATCTATCGCATTAAAAAAGGTGGCGACGAGGCGTGCTCAGTCATCGATAAAAAGGTCTTGAAGCTCGAGAAGGTCAGCGAATTTTAACAGGGTTAAAACCTCCTTTGGTGCCGATTAGAACTGAAACCAGAGAATCAATCAAAGAGATCAATAATCTTATAGAGATCTATTTTATTTGAGACTTCATACATAAAATGTTCAAGTAACGACACGCTGTCTTTTTAGCGCAGGTTCAGTAAGTACTTAGGCAGGTATTTTAAAACATTTTAATCGAACGTAGTTTCAGCGTGTTCTGAAATTTAAACACTAATAAAAAATATATAATGGGTCTGTAAAGTTAATTCATTCCTATTCATTTTATTGCACGCGACATTGTACCCAAACAGATTTTATAATGTTTTAATATATGGTTGAGTTATATTGTACCATGTTATTTTAACTAAAACAAACGTCAAAGCTTTTGTGCTACTCAGCACAAAGTAAAAAAACTAGTTGCAACATTTGATTGTTTGATGACGTAATTACTTAAATGATAAAATTATCGAAAACCAGCTTTTCCTTGTCAGACTACGTATGTTGTAAGTAGTTTCTATTTATAAACCGATAAAAAAATTTTCGTGTAACAGTCTAACAGTCGTAATCGAATGATAACATATCGAGGATTTACAAGAATTGATACGATTATAATAGCCTCTTCACAACTGTAGATAGTCTCTGATTGCATGCGCTTACGCTGCCGCTTACGTTTGAAGACTAGATGAAGCTGATAAAAAGATATAGTGTCACTAAAAAGCTAAAAATCAAGTTACCTGTGTCATTAGACACAAAATCAGTACATAGGTCTGTCTTCCAAAGACATTGTATAACAATGTGGGAGATGGTTTTTTACATACGCAAATTCTTTAAAACTTTATTAAAAATGAATATACTTTCGCCAGAATAAATAAAAAACGCGAAAAAAGTTGAATTTCGCGCCATACCGAGAGTTACCACCTTAAATATAATTTTTGATATCCGTAGTTATCGGTAAAAGTTTTTCAATTCAATTCATGTAATATTATATGATACCCTACGTATATTTGATTTTTGGAAATGATTTGGTTTGAAATAAGTACCTACCTACAGGCTTCCTTAAACTTGTTAACTTGGAATCAATATATATAAAACTCTTCCGTTACTGACTGACTGACTGACTGACTGACAGACAACGCAGAGCCGAAACTACTGGGCGTAGCGGGCTGAAATTTTGCATGTAGGTTCCTTAGGGAGTGTAGGTGAGCACTAAGAAAGGATTTCCCGAAATTCCCATGGGAACGGGAGAAAACGGGATTTTGTGTTTAAGAGAAATCTGTGCGGGTGATACCGCGGGGCAGCCTCTAGTAATCTACTATTAGACCAAGATTAGGCCTATTGAAATAATAACGGGTTACACAAATAGTCCCTTTGTCGTTTCAGTTCAAATGTCACTGGATCAAATCAACAATGCTGAAGCAATTGGAATCAAATTCCATTGTAAGTTCCATTGTGGCATAAAACCGAAATCGCTACTTTCCAAGCATTTCACTTATTGCGCCGATCGACAAGGCTCGTCTAGCTCAAAGGCAAACTATAATAAACGAGAGTCTCATATTGCATAATAGCAACACCGGATAATATCGATTAACACTTGAATGTGTTAGTAATCACTTAAATGACATTAATGTACCGAACACATTATCTTATAGTGGAATGGCTATAGACATAATGAAAGTAAACACTCCTAAATAATTTACATTTTCAATCTAAAATATACTTAGGGATGTATAAAATCGGTTTGCAATTAACGTAATAATTTATTTTGACCGGCGATCTTCGTATCGCCTAATACAATATTACTAAGTATTTTGTATGACATACATGCGTATGACACATAAAAAGCTTCCTCTTAAGGCGGTAAGTCACGGTATGGCGCGAAATTCAAAATTTTTCGCGTTTTTTAATTATTCTGGCGAAAGAATTCATTTTTAATAAAGTTTTAATGAATTCGCGTTTGTAAAAAACCATTTCTCACATTGTAATACAACGTTTTTCGAAGACAGACCTACTAATTTTGTGTCTAAGGACCTAACTTGATTTTTGGCCTTTCTGTCCTTAGGCACAAAATCAGTAGGTCTGTCTTCTAAAAACGTTGTATTACAATTTGGCAAATGGTTTTTTACATACGCGAATTCATTGAAACTTTAAAAAATATGTATACTTTCGCCAGAATAAATAAAAAACACGAAAAAATTTGAATTTCGCGCCATAGCGAGAGTTACCACCTTAAATCACTCTCTCTATAAAAAAAATTGTATCATAATCCGTCGAGTAGTTTTAAAGATCTAGGCATACACAATACAAACATATAGACTTGTTTTATATTTATATGTATGTTATTGATGATGATATTATTTTCGCTACAAAAGGACTTTGAATTATTAGCTGAGTCTGAGGCGAGCACTTAAGGCGGTAACTCACGGTATGGCGCGAAATTCAAATTTTTTCACGTTTTTTAATTATTTTGGCGAAAGTTTTCATTTTAAATAAAGTTTAAATGAAATCGCGTACGTAAAAACCTATTTCCCTCATTGTGATATATCGTTTTTGAAAGACAGAGTTACCGATTTTGTGTATATTCAAGGAACTTGTTTTTTGGCCTTTTACCCCTTAGACACAAAATCTCTAGGTCTGTCTTCAAAAAACGTGGTATCACAATATGGGAGATGGTTTTTTATATACGCGAATTCATTTAAACTTTATTAAAAATGTATACTTTCGCCAGAATAAATAAAAAACACGAAAAAATTTGAATTTCGCGCCATAGCGAGAGTTACCACCTTAAGATTTGAAATTTGAACGCTATATAATATACCTAAGGCATTTTTCTTAAATGGGGTGACAGTTTGCATTCTATAAATGTTTGGTAAACATTTTAACTATCAGGAAAAGGTATCGCTGCCTGCAAACGCGACTCTTTATCTTAAAATTAAATTTGGTTAAACACCATGAAGTGTAATAATAACTTTGATAATAAGTTTAATTAAAAGTCGAGTTTTAAAGCGGCCACTGCTTTGATTTCTCGGTATCGTGATCATGAACATTTTACTGAAGAAATCAACAAGATGAAGATATACAATACACTAAAAGAGCAAAAATGAGTCTTTTAAGCACTATTAGAAAAAAACTAAACACTTTTTACATCTTTCCTTATTTCACTTTTTAAGAGTATGACGATAGAAGCGGGTAAATGCCTAGGTATCGCATTGTGACCAAAATTAAGAGCTTGCATTCCATTCTTGTAATGTTTCCCTGTCGCATTCCGCTCCGTGACACAAATATATTTTTCATTGAGGCAAAACTAAAATAACACAAACATAACCATGCGTACTTCTAACTCGTACTCCTGAATGCTGGAGGACTCTAAATCACCGTTCATACAATTTATAAAATGATAATATAGTAAGTATGTGCTTGCTACGTTACTGATTATCAAGAGACTGTCTTCATACCGCCTATCTGAAAGTTCCGACTAAGACTAGCCCCAGTGACGATCCCTGTGACATTGAAACGATTCTGTGTTTCGGAGGGTATTTAATTAAATAAATCACGTTTCGAAATTCGAATTATAATTATCAATCATTGGTAAACATTTCAGTAATTACAGTGGTTCAAAATATTATTTGTATGTAATTCAAAATACATTTTTGCGTTCTTGAATTACCAATTGGCACGGCTGTGACTTCATGTAGCTTTGTTAAGAGTTATTGTTTGAAAAATCTCCACGCTTTAAAAGCCATTAGTTCGGCCAACAGTAACTAATGTCGTTGGAAGGTTACTAATAATAAGGATGGATACTATCCGACCGTAGAATTCTACAATTTAAAATGATGATGATAATGTAATAAAATGTAAAATCTAAAAGAGAAACCCACTAAGGAAGACATTCGTTTAAAAAGCATATATTTTATTTTCTTAAGGACACAGCGTTTACAGATCATTGATCATTATAAACTGAACTTTAGTACATAATTATGGCCAATAACACAGATACCTATCCACATCAAAATTAAAACAACAATAAATCAATATCTCTACGACTAAAAGTAAAAAAGAAGACTATGTAGAGGTAGGTATACTAACACAACGGATTTAACATTTAATTAAATTCTCGAACAAGCTTATGTTTTTTTTTTTAGCAAATAAATATGAATATGAATAAAATGTATTAACTCTATTTCTAGGTATGTAGCGGTCCTAGTTTCTTTAACGACTTTTTAAATATACAGGCAGTGACAGCTATTCATCTCGAATTATAGCATGGTGAAAACCAGGGTAAGGGAATCTTATAGTTAGCGGTGGACATGGACTTTGATCTTCTGGGGCTTCGGAATTAGGCCAGGAATCTGAAAATTTGGAGAAAGCACTTAGTTTCATCAGGATAACAAGCTCGAAAATATATTTTGTTAGCTTGCTGTAAGCTGCCCATATTAGACTTATTAACTGTATTTATTTGTAAAGGCCGGCTCTAACTCGGACTATAGCACCTGAAATCGGAAATCGATAAGAAATATCTCCATAGAAAAGACAACACAAGAAAAAAATGAGTCTATTTGAGTTTTTTTTTTATAAAGTTTTGCGATATAAAAAATATTTAAATTAATATTTAATTGTTGTTGTTGAAAAAGTGGTATAAAAATGAATGCAGTGAATCAGCTAATGCCCGTAATATTCATCTCAGTTTAAACTGTTTTGGAAGTTTAAACTGCAACTATCTCATGTTTATTATTATTATAATTTAATGGACTTGACTCCACTTCAGTGTAGTATTTTGCCAATGTCAAGTTCACAAGTTAGATTAAAAGGGTGGGCTTAAAGCCCGGCAACGTTGTACAGTTATTATAAGTTTATTCAATGATTGTTTTAAAGCCCGCTTACAAACCACGTGGTTTCAGAACCAACATTAAAACAATAATCCTTATCAATATATATATAAAACTCTTCCGTTACTGACTGACTGACTGACTGACTGACAGACAACGCAGAGCCGAAACTACTGGGCGTAGCGGGCTGAAATTTTGCATGTAGGTTCCTTAGGGAGTGTAAGTGAGCACTAAGAAGGGATTTCCCGAAATTACCACGGGAACGGGAAAAAACGGGATTTCTGTGTTTATGAGAAATCTGCGCGGGAAATACCGCGGGGCAGCCTCTAGTCTATATATATAAAACTCTTCCGTTACTGACTGACTGACTGACTGACTGACTGACTGACTGACTGACTGACAGACAACGCAGAGCCGAAACTTCTGGGCGTAGCGGGCTGAAATTTTGCATGTAGGTTCCTTAGGAAGTGTAGGTGAGCACTAAGAAAGGATTTCCCGAAATTCCCATGGGAACGGGAATAAAAAAAACGGAAAAACGGGATTTCTGTGTTTATGAGAAATCTGCGCGGGAAAAACCGCGGGGCAGCCTCTAGTTGTTTAATTAGAAAGAAAGTGACAGATGCGACAGTTAGGTTGAAATTAAACTGAGATTGATATTACAGGCATAAGTTTACTAATATTTTAATATCTTATGTTGAGTTGTTTAATTCTTCAGGCAAACATTTTAGTTGCCTTCAATTTTTACAATATGAGGGGTAAATATAAGGTTCCAAAAAATTCGAATCTGGCTTTAAATAGCCAACACAAATAAAATCTGCATAAACTCAATTAAATGTTTGTAAAATGTATAATAACAAAATGCATTTTCATTACATACTCAAAAAGTATTATATAGGTATGATTGGTTAGTCTCTCCAAAATTAATTAGGAAGACTGTATAGCAATAAAAAAATATTGAGAAAAACTCTTAGAATGTTGTCGCCCCCTAACTGGAAAGTGCAATCACAATGTAGATAAGAACAGTGAGATGTCTCAGCAGCGTCCTTGAAATAATTACATAGACCCGCTCGAGCCCAGCTGGTAGAAAGACGCCCTATAGGGCTGCCTACTGAAGTGAGTCACTTGTTGCTTGGCTTATAATTTGATGATACATGTAATATTATGTTCTCACGTTGTGAAATTGACAATTGACGTTTTGTATATTTATTCTATATAACATTTTCACATTTAATCTTACAACAACCAAACCCATTTTTTATACTATTTTATAGGTGATTTCAGTAGTTCTTTGTTCAGTTATACAGTAATAAAATAAACATAATTTTAATTTGCAGAGTATGAACAAAATGAGGCAATATAAATGCGCGCGTAATAAATTCGCGGGAGCGATACGCATCGACCGCATGTAACTGCGTAGCACTCGCAACTGATGGTAGGCCGAGGTATGCTGAGATTTGAGCGCGTAAGTACTTACTCCGGTCCACTACCTAAATCTTAGCAAATCACGATGATATTTCAGCATTAAATAATCTAGGCTTGTATGTTTTCATTTTTTTTAAATAAGCATTGGTTTGTAAAAGAAACAACTTTATCCAACCAATTTTTTATTACAAAATCTCTGTATTTCCGGGTCCTGTATTTAGTAACATACTAAAACTTTATGGCGACTGGAAAATAATTAGAAGTGGAATAACACGACCCACCGACCGAAAAACGTTTTCTGTTTTTGTATTGATGCAATTGGGGATACTGTAGTCATAAATACTAGCTGTCTAAAACAAATTAGGTATATGACTGTAAGTGTATAAGCTTGGCCTCACTTAGGTTACACAATCGCCAAATATTGCGGAATTGCGAGACTGCAATAAGCACTGCGTCAAAATGTTGAAAATGTAAATAATAACCAGAGGTGTAGGCAGATGATTTATTCAATTTCTAAATTTAGCCACACTCGACTGTGATCCCGCGTTACTTATAAAGTGTAATGCTAATACACAAGGCATAATTTAGTTGTATCTAGATTATTTACTTACCTTTCAGATATTATGGAATGCAGAATTCTGATGAAGTAACACTGCAAAATGCAAAATAGTATCACGAAAAACAGTTCGCCAGTACCAACCAAGTCTTTTATCAGTTACACTTTAATATACCTAGTTATAACACTCTTGTAAACTAGTAGGTACAAATCTGTATTCTCAGATTCTGGAAAGACTTGAAGCCAAAATTAAATTAGGATTGCAATATGTTTAGAAAATCGAAACACTACCAGCGCTGTAAGCTCATCGGAAACGAACCAACCGACTGACCGACCGACGGACTCTGACTGACTGAACTGAACGGGGTGGCCAACCATATTTTTTTTTTACCATCGTACAAAGCAACCAAAAATCTCGTATTTTGGGTTTCAAACCGCGTACATTGATAAAATTTTTAGGTCGCTTTACGTAAAAATAAAGTCATTTCAAATTGACATCCATTTTGAAATCCAAGATAGCGGATATATTTTTTCATAAAATTCTAATGAGTTGAGTTTTCTTTGTTTTCATTGACGCTGATTACAGTTTGACTTTATAGTCTTACAATGTTTTTTCGGAAAAGATTTCAAAATGGATGTCATATTCGTAATCATCGCCCGGACCCTAGAAAAAGCCACCGTATCAATTTTTATGAAAAAATTAAGTCAGCCATCTTTGATTTCAAAATGAGTCAATTTTGTAGTCAGCGTCCCCGAATACCTAGAAAACGGCACCAATATCGATTTATATTAAAATAATTAAATCGGCGGTGTCTTGAATTTCAAAATAGATATCATTATCGTAATCATCGCCTCCGAAAACCCAGAAAACGCTCACGTGTAAGAGGCTGCTGGTATTGGAGTTCATTGAACATAACGCGACCCGCGTCGCGCCGCGCAATGTGCTTTGTGGGTTCGAGCCATAATAGCTTGTTGATCTCGGTTTAATGAACAATGCTAATCAATAAATATATATAAAACTCTTCCGTTACTGACTGACTGACTGACTGACTGACTGACTGACTGACAGATAACGCAGAGCCGAAACTACTGGGCGTAGAAAGCTGAAATTTGGCACGTGGGTTCCTTGGGGAGTGTAGGTAAGCACTAAGAAGGGATTTCCCGAAATTCCCACGGGAACGGAAAAAAACTGGATTTTTGTGTTCATGAAAAATCTGCGCGGGTGAGACCGCGGGGCAGCTTCTAGTTTTCAATAAAAACGCAATTCAAATTTGTGTTTGTACCAAACTTAAAAATATATATTTATATATATATATTTAAAATACACGCCAAACAAATAAACTGCTATTTTTTTTCTGCTTCCCAATTGTATAATATTGCTACCCAAATACACAAACTAACGTTCAATTTGTAAAACATATTTAATATTAAATAAAATAAAATGATGGTAACTTATGAAACATTTCCGGAAACAATGGAAATATTACCAAGACTCGTACCTCGTACGGAGGGCCCAAAATCTCGTATTTGTACGAGGAAACTCGTACTGTTGGCAACCCTGTGACTGAAGTGAGCGATGTCTGACTGATTGAATTGAACTGATGACGGTCGATGAGGTCTGATTGATAGCGGAAAGACCTCGGAAAGACAGACAACTCATAGACAACCTCTAAGGCTACGAACGCACAGGCGGTTTTTAATCCGCTGTTGCGGTTTTTTTCCGCGCGGTGTTAAAGGCTGGTAAGTACCTATTTAATTTTCAACCTTATTCATAGGCCCCGAACGCACAGGCGAGTTTTTATACGCTGGTGCGGACACTTCCATAGAAATCAATATGTTACATAAAATCCGCGCGGCAAAAAACCGCCTGTGCGTTCGTAGCCTAATAGTTTATAATTGGATGCTCCAATTCGTAAAATCACTAAGCCACAGTTAGGGATTTTTTCAACTAGTTACACCATTGAAAAGAGCGCATTTTTATCTATATTTCTGTAGGTATTTGAAAATATTTGTTCAGTAATCTCTAAACCCGATTTTCAAAATGTAAAAAAAATAAATCTGTTCGAATTCCAGTTCGTAAAACCGCTAAGTCCATAAAATCTCTAAGTCCTCTTAATAACTGAATAAAATCACTAAGTCCAGCTACCTTCTTAAGGAATTTGTATGCAAAACAAATATTATTTGTTTCACTTAAGTATAATTACGGGTTACGTTTTTTTTTATTTACGCTCGTTTTTTTGTTTTACATTCAAGTACTAAATAAAAAATTAAAACTATCATAATTTAGGCCTAAAAAAGTGTGGGATATGAATTTTTTTCGCGGTGTAAAAATAATAATAATATAAGTTTTTTTTTGCAAGTATTGCAGGTTTGAACCTATATTTATTTTTTCAGTCATATGGAGGTGTGTGGAATATACATAATGTATCGTGTTGACTCATTAGAAGGGAAAAGTATACATAGCTAATTTACTAACAGTAGCAAATTATTTTGGTATATGCAGCAAAACTTTTCATTAGAATTAGATTTTTTTCAGTACATACTCATTATAAAAACTACAATAAAAAATAATTGTAATGGAGAAAAGCCTAAAACATGTTTTTTGCCTAATTGCTATGATTCCTGCTCTTTGCTTTAATAATTTATTTTTGTTTAGAAAAACTTTTTGTATCGTCGATTTCGGATACACTTACTGACATAAATTATATTGGTATCATGCCTAATTGATCTGGAAAGTAAAAAGTACCGAAAATTTTCTGGTTTTTTATCAAAAAAAAGCACGTGTTTTCTTATAGTAAAAGTACTGAATACTATTGAAAACTAACTAAGTCCTTACAAAACTGCTAAGAAACATCTAAGTCCTAGAATTTGAACTAAGTCCAGAAACTTTCATGATTTTTAATAAATTTGTTTTCAAATATTACAGTTTTGTGATCTTGGCAAAACAAAGTTTTGGATATTTGCCATATATTTCAGTGGTTATTTATTTTTTAAACTCAAAGAGAAAGTTTCACGATTTTTTTCAAACACAAAAGTGCCCGTATCTCAAAACGCAAAAACTGGACTTAGTGATTTTACGAATTGGTGCATCCAATTGCGAACTCTGTCTGTCTGTCTTCTCTTTCACGACAAAACTACTAAATGGATTTAAATACAATGTGGTTTAAGAATAGTATAGAGCCCTAAGAAGGAACATAAGGCTACTTTTTATCCTGAAATTCCCCCCCAGGAACTTTTGGAATTTGATGTTTGATTGGGAAAATGCGCTGGCGAAGCAGCGGGGCGCCCACTAGTAAAATTATAATTAAATGCTTTTTTAAAACAAACCTTTCTGTAATACAAAGTAAAACGAAAAGGCTTACAATAATAACCCCTCCGTGGGGTTATACACGGAAAAATTTATGCAGAATATGGCGCTCTAAACGATGACAATAATCTATTTTATGGTAAATTCCCATTTTTTTTCTACGGAAATGTAAATAAATGTTCCAGAAATGGATTCCTCAGCCTTTAATTATCCGAAAATGACACCACACTTGCCCTAGTAGCTTTAAAATAGGAGCAAAAGGTATCAATAGCGCGCGCGGAAGAAGAAAACTTCACCCCCTCCCCCCGCCCCCCAGGGAGGTCCTACCGCTCCCTCCTGGGCGATTCTCACTCTGGGCTGGGCCACCTAAGCAACAAGTGTGCCAAGTTTCATGGTTTAATGCAGAAAATATTGGTTCCCGTTTACATTACATACTAGTTTCCATACATTTATTATTAACAAACCCACTTAAATAATAAAAGAGGCTTTTATTCTAAGAAAATATTATTATTAAAAATAATTTTTTTAGGTAGGTAGCCCTCTTTCACAGGACGACCCAGTTTCCTGTTTTCTGCAGGATCCTCTTGTGTTTTTTTTACGCTAGTAGGCTAGTATCATAGCATGCCGGATGCTCGTGTGAACGCTAGCCTAGCATATAAAAAAATTCGTTATCAAGCGGAATCCTGCAGAAACTGGAAAACTGATAAAGACCTATGGAATCTATAATACCTACACATACCAACTCTACAAAATTATAATGGCTACAATAGTAGTCGCGCGCTACACTACGCCTGGTAGTGCCTCGGTAATCCGTACTCTTGGCTAATCCGAACGCCGCTGAATCCGAACTGAGACTGCCCCTTTATCTATTACCGTGACCACTGATCTTATAATAATAATAATAATAATAATAATAAATCTTTATTTCAAAACATAAGTTTCATATAACATGGTGATATTATTATAATTATTTTAAGTACCTATTATAAGAGAAATGTAGTTTCGTCCAGTGTTTGAGCATATAGGAATCATATCTATCCGCCCAAACACTGAGGAGAACATTGGAGCTGGCACGCATTCTGCGCAATGTAGAAGCAACTCTCTTCCTAATGATGGCGTGATACCCATCCACGCGAGCTTCAGCAAAGATTCCTGATGCACTAGAAAAACGTGGCAGCCCCAACATCATCCTAAACACATTATTGTATTGAACGCGAAGAGCGTTAGCAGCCTTCTGCGTGTAGTCTACCCATAGACTGCACGTGTACAGGTTCTGACAGTAGGATTTAAACAATGTGACCTTAACATCTGTAGAGCACATTGCAAATCTACGGGCAAGCATGTTGCATCGTACTGCTAACGCTCTACGCTCCCTATCCATATCAGAATCATCTCTGAGCTTATCCGTCACTATATGGCCCAGGTATTTAAATTGAGTGACCCTCTTTATATCTGATCCACACAATTTAAAGACAGGATCCGGGCGCTTTTTCTTACCATCAGATAAAAATACCATAAACTCTGTTTTTTTAACATTGTATTTTAGTCCATGATCTTTTGCGTATCTCTCACATATAGATAGCAACTTCTGCAATCCACTAATTGAGGGACTCAGCAGGACCATATCGTCGGCGTAGCTAATATTATTGAACGCAATTCCATCAATATGACAACCGATTCTAGACCTACTGAGTTCCTCAATCAGCCCATCGACGTACAGATTGAACAGACTCGGAGAGCTCAAACCGCCCTGCCTTACCCCACATTTAAGAGTGTAACTGTCCGAGGCAGACTCATTCCATCTTACCACGTTGGACTGGTTGTGATACCAGTAGCGCAGCAAAAAGAAAAGGTCCTTTGGAAAGTCTTGGACTCTCGAAAGCTTACTCCACAATATTTCGTATGAAATTGTATCAAAAGCCTTCGAAAGCCTTCTATAAAGAAGCTGCGTATTTAGAGTTCGGACTATCGAGGCTTTACTGTATAGCACAGCTTAAGACGATATACGACAGATAAATCAAACGACTGAATGAACAGAGTCTATCTCTTTATAGGATAATTCTTACTAAGCCTGAGGATATAGCATACTGAGGGAAAGGGCCAGTCATATGTCAGTCGCCCACATCGGTTACTACATTTTATTGGAAAAAAATTTTGAATATCTTTTAAATTATTACTTTTAAATCAAATCTGAATTACCAGAATTTGATTTTGTTTATTATCGTTATTCCTAGGTAGTTTTAAAAACTAGTAAGTAATTTCGAAGAATTAGCTATTCCCGTTTTTTGGGAAGGTTATCTTTGACGAAATAATGTACCTATCGAGGTTTTTTGATTCCACTAGTGATTCTCAATTATAAAAAACTTTGTTATATCCACAAAAAGGTTATATTTAAATTCCAGATCTTTACCTCTTATAGATTAAGAGAATGACTTGATCTAAAAAACCTTAAAAACTCATTTAGCGTCTTAAGTAGCGCCACCCGCAAAAAAAAAACATATCTTCTAAATTAAGGCAAATATCAAAAATGCGAAACAGTTTAGAAGATTTTTTTTTTCTCGAGTGGCGCTACTTTAGCTGTGCTATGGCTCTTAAGAAAAAAAAAATTTAGTACATTAGGACAAATTTTACTAAATATTATTATCAAATTTTTGCACTACAGTCGTCACGAAATAAGATGCCCGTTTACAAGAGCAGTGCGTAACTAACTACCAAGGGATGGGGCAGTGCCCCGGGGCCCTCACTTAAGCTCAGCCGGGGCCTTCAGGCCCTGGCTTACCAACTAACTAATGGTTTTTTTTTTCGGAATATAAAATAAACAATATTTATAAAATACAGAGGAATTCCCAAAAAGTCACGAAAATCTTAATTTGAGATTAGAAAGGAAAGGAACGGGGCCCCCAGGCTACAAGGGCTCCTAACGTGAGTAAGCAAAAATGTGATCCAAAATGTCACATTTCGTGCTTCCCAGGTAAAAACATATAAAAATATGCGTGTTTTTTGTCCCCAAAGCCTGTGGTTACCTAGTTACGCCAGTGTACAAGAGGGCTAAAATGTAATTTCTTAACCTATAAATGTACATAACTGACTGAATAAATATTTTTATTGTTTATCGCCTAGACAGACACCGCTATTAATAATAATAATATTTTTTGTTTCATTCAGTTAAATTTTACTGGTCAAGAAATTACATTTTAGGCCTCTTGTCAACGGACATCTTATTTTGTGATGACTATAGCTTGAAGCTTCGGCTTGAAGTTATTTTTTAATTTTAATTCTGAAGAATCTGTAAACCCACCCCTACCCTATGATATAGTTGAGGTGCTTCAAAAATACTTCGGCACTTGCAAACACACATAACATTTTTTATTTGATGTTGGAGGAGAAATCGTCAACAATTTCATGGTTTATAGATTCAAAAAACAATTTACTTGGGTTGTATGTAGGAAACCTCGCAAAATATTAAAATTTATAATTTACAGCATTTCCGTACTTCGTCAAAGAAATTAAGTGCTGTAAATTTATTCACTTTATTCATCAGCTTGCAAACATCAGGGTCAATAAGCAGTTTACAAATATAAATATCGCCATTGTCGGTCAGCGTTTCAAGGCGACTCAGTGCATGTAGTACCTGCAGCTTGTAAGGTGTATCAGAATCAGTTTGGAAATGCCAAGGTAAACAAATTCGCAGCACGTTCAAAATAACAGATTGGCTAACTGCATAAACCAAATTAGGATCCAGCTGAGATTCTACTATTTCCGCAACTTCTACAGGTTCTTCTTTCTCTGGAGAAGGAATCTCTACGACATCGGTATTTTCCTCACATGGTCCGCAAATATACGTGGTTTTTATATCGATTGCTGATTGTGAGGTCTTTCCCTTATTAGCAGGCTGTGACTTTGCTTTAGATTCTCGTGCACTTTCAGCTTTTTTGCCTTTTGTGTCAGCACCTTTACCTTTTTTTCCCTTCTTTTCTTCCGGAGGTGGCTCAGTATATTCCAGTTCAGTTACAGTTGTTCCTTCACAAGTTGTAATAACTTTCTCTAATATAGTGTCCAAAAATTGAGCGGTACATTTATGAGCACAAGCTAAACAAGCGTCTCTATATTTTTTGTCTTCAATTAATTTACAAACCACGTCTTTACATTCTTCATATTGGTAACATATTTTTTTTCCAACGGCCATAGCTATCGCCTTTGCGAAACCTTCAATTGGGTCAACGCTTTTACATAAAGCTAAAAGAAAAGCTGAATAATTCATCATATCAGTAGAAGTTTCAAACAATTCAAAGAGGAAATGTTTTATTAGAGTTTTTCGTAATTGTGCAAATTTGTCATCCGAATCAAAGTCGTCTTCAAACCAAAGTTTTTCTTTAACAAAAATATCTCGATGAATCAGTTCTGTTGAAGCTTGGTCGATACATCTAAATCCGTGACGCATAGTTAAAAGCTCATCAACTGAAGGAAACCTTATATTTACAGCGTAAATAAGGAAGTCTCTCCAGTCTACATAAACGTTTTCACCAAAAAGCAAATAAACTAGTTTTGGTATTTGCTCAGGATCGATACTTTTCCAGGCTACTGGGAAAAGTGGTCCTTCACAAGTCTCCTTTCCATAAAATATAAAATCTTGAAGCAAATAAATAAAGGCTTGCTGAAGTATAAATCCTGTGGGACCACAAATTTTAAATTGAGCTCGCAACCTAGCAAGCTGCGCCATGCGAAACTCCATATCTTGAACATTTTCAATAATGTCTTCAGTTTCAACATCAGATTTAAAAGTAGAAAATTGAAGTAAGTTTGGATCTATTATAAATGTATCATGTTCTAGAACGAGACTTTCTGAAAGTTTACGACCATCTTCAACAGCCATCTGCAGATATTTACAAAGTCTATCAACAGAATTGATCTCATTAATGTAGTAGGCATTTATGTAATTCTGAACATCCATAAAAGTTTTGTAAATATGGTCGTTAAACAGTTTCATGTCTCGATAACATTTATATTGTAAAGCTAACATGCGCAAATTAGCTCTGTTCATTTCACCGTTTATACCCATTTTCCACTCTTCAATACATTTTAAGGCATTGTTTCTGAATATTTCTTCTGGGCTAATAGAAGTTTCAGACGAATTCTCATCTTTTTTCTTTGCTGGTGGTCCGGTTTTAGCAATTTCAGCATATTCTCGGCTAATAAGAGATCTATATGAATCATTAACATCTCGTATTACTTTGAATGCAAACTTTACATTATTTTCGATAATCAAATTAAATGGATTGTTGCTATAATCGATAGAGATATTTTTTAATTGCATATCTACAAACGCCGCTTTGAGTTGTTTGTAAATTTTATCTTCACCTTTCTTGCTTCCAGCTGTTTCGTCATAATCGCGGTTGATTTTAGTTAAATCCTTAGACGACAGTCGATCATTTGGAGGAATCCGCTTTATCATAGCAAAGAAAAAGTCATGGAATGCTTGCATCGTTAAAAAATATCTGAAACATACATTTCATTAAATTAATTTCTTCTTGTCATATAAATTATATACTTACTAAAATTGTTATTATTATTATATTATAAAAATGGTTACTAAACTTTCAATATAATTTATTTTATATCTCACCGGTTAAGTTCTGTTTGCATGCAAGAAATATATGTGTTGACCATTGAAGTTAGCTCTTCCATAGCCCAATTTTCTGATATTAATGCGTGTCTTTGTTGCTCGGCAAACTTCTTTCTTCTATCGCAAATATCATATAATGTATTTTGCAACTCCTTTACACGACAATGCCATTCATTTTTTGTAAGATTAAAATCGCGCCAATCATCTACAAAATCATTATAATTTTTCTGAAATTCTACCACAAGGTCCTGTTTTTGCGATGGTAAAGTAATTATTTGCTCCATCTTATCCTTAATAAATCTTGAATAAGGAACCAGGCTATTCATCTGTAATCGTTTTGATAGAAACAATTGCTCCATGTCGTGTATGTAGGTTTTTTCAATTTGCTCCCAGCATGTAGCTAGAGAAACTCCAATCGGTTCGGGTATTTCGATTTCACCGTAATCCCATTCTGGATCACCTGCTAAATAAATAATTTCTTCAATATAACTATATTGTTTGCTTTCTTCTTCTCGTACAGATTCTAAAATAACTGGCTCTTCTGGTATATCCATGGTTGTATTTGATACTTTTACAACTATTAATTCCTTCTGTTGGTCTTGACTGCTAGTAGATTTGCTCAGCTTAGAACTCCGCTTAAGTTTTTCTTTTGATTTTCCCGTGATGCTAACCTCTGGTTTAACAGTTTTGGATTTGAGTCTTTTGTCTCCTGACGATGGAAATTCCAACATACTTAGTATCCCTGGACCAAATAACGATTCACAAGATCTACCAGGAAACTCTGATTCTCCTATTATGTATTTGCACAACTGTGCAAGAAAATCTTTATCGAAGACTTCGTAATACATGCTGTAATTTATACCCAAAATAGAATAAAATCTATCTATCAACTCAGAGTTTTCTTCATTCAAGTCCCAAATAACTTCTTCTTGCAGTATGTCTTCACTTTCTTTTAGCCGAATGTAGCAACTAAAATAACTTTCAAATGGTTTTGCTATTCTTTTTTTGTGGGGATCCGAAACAAGCTTTGAAGTTCTAATATCCTTGTAAATATCCCTTTCTTTTTTAACATGTCTGATAATACATTCTTCTAAATAAATATCATCTTTTCCCATCACATCTTCTTCATCAGGAGGAGCTCTTCCCGAAAAAGTTTCTTCTAGTATTTGTGCTTCCCGATATGAATTAGGATAGTTTATGACGACAAATCCGTTTATATCTTTCTGATATTTAATGTACTCAACAATTACCGAAGCTAGAAGATAATCAGTTAGTGGTTCTCCGAAGTTCAGGCTTTCATAAGCATACTGTCCTAGTTCAGCTGCAGGAGATAGTTTAATTTCTTCCTCTGGTATTGTCTTCGGAGTTTGTGTTTGTTTGACATTAGGTGGTATTGCTGTACTTGTGGATACCGTTTCAATACTTTTGCTAATCATTTCTTCTTCACATTTCATAAACTTTAGAAGTTCTTTAGATTCTTCATCTTGAGCAATAGATATAAATTTTTCATACGGTAAATCAATATCCATGCAACCAATCATTTCCATTTTGTATTCTTTGAGACAATAGTTTATAGCTGATTCAAGTCGAACTATGTGTATTTTTCGAAGATTTAACAATGCTTGCATACTCGTAGTTAATGATCTATCTGGCAAACCACGAATGAGTGCTTTTGCCGGAAAATATGGCAAAGCGGCTGGCTCTCTCGCTGGTGGATAAGGATACTTTATTTCTAACAGCGTATACACAAGGTGACCTAAAATTCTTAAACCCAAATATTCGTATTTCCTTTCTTCGTTGTTGGGATCATAATTTGGAATAAGATTTTCCAAAGCCCATGGTCCACAATAGTTGTGGTACTCTAAAAAGTCATTTTCATTTAAAGCTTGCTGACGATCTAATTCGAGTCTAATTATTTCTTCTTCTTCGGGCTCGGGTTCTTCTTCAACAGCTGGTTCTTTTAATACATCTTCCATTGGGTTTAAAATATCGAAGATAGGTTGATGTTTGAAATATAAAGTTTTCCATTCCCGAATAAAATGATCTGGAATCTCATCTTCAATTAGTTTTTTGAAATATGCATATTTCGTTGCATAGTCAACAATCGACAACATAGTGTCGTAGCATATTTCGTAATAGTGTTGACGTTTTCGCTTCATTTTCTCGGCATACAGTTTCTTGTGCAGTAAATTCTGTCTTTGCTTCTCGAAATCTATTTCTTCAACTTCTAAAGTAATTTGTTCCTTGACGTTGTCTAGAAACTGATTAAAATGTTTTTCTCGTTGGTCGGAAAATTCTTTATCAGCTTGAATTCTGTTATGGATGAGGTTACGAGCTTGTTGTTTCGTTTCCATAATTTGCGTGCACATCTGTTTTTCAAACTGTGATAGTTTCATTACCTTTTTTGCTAATTCTGTATCCAATTTCATCTCTTCTTCAGCAACAGACATATCCCACAAAGAGCCACTCAAAGCATTTCTCATTTGCTTATGGAATTCATCTGATTCTGATTTCTTATTTAATTTGGTATGCAAGTTATCTAAAAAGTGTTTCGCCCATTCTGAATCTAGTAACGATTTCTTTCTCTTCTCAGCCTGATTTTCTAACTCCATTAACTGTTCATATGTATAGTTTTTAAATGTACAAGGATAACGCTGTGCAAATTTATCAATGTCCATTTTAATCTTCGTTGAATTTGTTTCTTTTTCTGGAGCTGCATATGTGGACAGTGTATTTTTTTCCTCAATGTTTGCAATCATTTTTGAATATTTATGTCGTATAAAATTATAGGTGTCCTTCACTTCCGCTGCTTTCTTTCTTTGCCATTCAATAAAGTGCTTTTCATTAAGAAATGGTTTGGAAAGGTCATCAATATTTTGTTCTTCCTCCTCAGTGACTTTTTCTATCTTAAATCTGTGGTCCATCTTTTCTACTAGAGTTGATACCATTTTTCTTTCCTCTTTAATAAAGTGTGTGCGGTCTCTTTTGTCAAGATGCAAAAAAAGCTGATAGAACAGTCTCAGTATTGTGGAACCACCACCATCAATTATATTTTTTAAATCAGCATCAGTTATAATAACCTCCACTTTTGTAAGCCATTCGCGAAGGTATTTCCAGTTTCTTTGTATATCATCAGCTGCTGTTGACGATCGAACTACGTAAAAATCTTCCTCGTTTATGACGTGATAACTAAGAAGAACATTACCAATAATAAATCCATCTTTCATCATCAGGCCGAAGTTTTCTGCATCCCATTGGATAGGTCTTTTAAGTCGTTCTGTTAACCATTCTTTTAATATTTCTGCCATTATGATGAAGTGATGATCCTATATTATTTGTTTTTGATTTAAAGTTAATGTTTTCGACAAAGACATAAAAGATTGACATATTGACATAGTTACATCATAGACAATAGTGGAAAATACACAAAAACAGCCACTTCGTGTTGTTCGTACCTCAGAGTAAGGAAACCGCCGGTTCGTTCGTACGTAGCACTTCGGTCTTTAATAATGCATTTTCCACCTATGTGTTTCTTTTCTACGATTGTGTTTAACGGCGGTTTCTAACCTCTCTGGTTTAAAAAATAATGTAGGACATTCTCGAGGGATAAATTTAATAAATGACTTCATAAAAATTTTAAAGATTTTTTTCTAATGAGGACACCACTATTTATTAGGTACATACATACTTACTTACCACACTACATGATTTATATATACTAGCTGTCCCGGCGAACTTCATATCGCGCCTTATAATATGTATGGGAAAAAGAAATTCTTACTTTTTCAAATTTTCTCTACATTCTTCCATATTTTTTCTCCTTTAAACCTTCCCTGGGACTAATACGAACATTTTAAAACGAAAATCAGCTGAATCGGCCCGGCCGTTCTCTAGTTTTATATACTAGTAGATAGAAGCAGATAGTAGATGTGTGTGATTGTGTGGTTTCAAGTGGTGTGTGGCACATAAATTATACGTCGGTCGGATTTTCAAAAATTTCCAACGTTTTTAATGGTTTATAATTCGCCCGTAGATGGCGTTGTTTCATTAAAAAGACATAAAGGATTAGTAACTTTAAGTGGTAACTCTTGGTTTGGCGCGAAATTCATATTTTTTCGCGTTTTTTTTTATTCTGGCGAAAGTATTCATTTTTAATAAAGTTTTAATTAATTCGCGTATGTAAAAAACCATCTCCCGCATTGTAATACAACTTTTTAACCGACGAAAAAACAAAAAGGAGGAGGTTCTCAATTCGTCGCGTATTTTTTTTTTTTTTTATGTATGATCACGCATAACTTTTAACTGAGTGGACCGATTTTAATAATTCTTTTTTTAATCGACAGGGTATACCTTGAAGTTGGTCCCATAAAAATTTGGAAATAAAATTCCCACCCTAAGGGTGGGAAAATAGGGGTGACTTTTTGGTCGGCGGGTCGATTTATCCACTCACAGGTTGCATTTCCGTGTTACATTATAACTTTTGATACCTACCTACAATATCTTTGGAAATGAAATAAAATCAGCCGAAAGACGTCCACTGCTGGACATAGGCCTCCCTCACAAATCGCCTCACCGACCGGTCGTGATCGAACTTCATCCTGTTAGTCCCTCAACCTTCACCAGGTTGTGTGGCCACCTTGTGGGGTGCGACCACCCTGTGAAGGGTGATTAGCTGGGGTCAAAAAAATTAGCCCAAAAAAAACTGAAAATAAAAAAATAAAAACTTTTAAAAAAAAAATTAAACCGCCGAAAAAACTGAAAAGCATTAAATAATAGGGAAACATTTTCTATTAGGCCTTAATTTACTTACTTCTTAAAGTAATTTTGGATTACCAAGAAATTTTGAGTCGGTGCCACAGAATCAACGAATAAAGATCACTAAATTACCTGAAATTCAAAGAAATAACCGAAAAACGTATGCCGCTGCGCATCGCGCTTTACATAGATAATGAATTTGCTTGTGTGGTGTGGCGCCGACTTAAAATTTCTTGGTAATCCAAAATTACTTTAAGAAGTGAGTAAATTAAGGCCTAATAGAAAATGTTTCCCTATTATTTAATGCTTTTCAGTTTTTTCGGCGGTTTAATTTTTTTTTTTAAAGTTTTTTTGAAAGACAGACCTAGTGATTTTGTGTATATTCAAGGAATTTGATTTTTGGCCTTTTACCCCTTAGACACACTTTGCACCTTGGGCTGTGGGTGGCATTATTTGAGTTTAAGTAAGGATCCCCTAATTTTTTTAAAAATCTAATATAGCCTATGTCACTCGGGGATAGTGTAGCTTTCTACCAGTGAAAGAATCGGTTCAGTATTTCCGGAGCCTATTCGTTACAAACAACGCAAATCACTTGGCCAAATCGTTGAACGTTGAGTTTTTAACGATCTGTACCCTGATTCCCGTATTTTTTCGGGCCGTTACGGTCTCGTAACTATTGCTGATCGTCCGACTTCCATCCTGTTCAAAAATGGTATCACTAAATCTGTGATGTCACACCGGACGAGAGTCACCTAAGCAAGACCCGTCGGTGTGGCGATGTTTGGGGGAGGCCTGCGTCCAGCAGTGGACAAATTTCGGGTAAGATTATGGTAGGCGATGATGAACTCACTCATGTGTGGGAGAGGCCTACGTCCAGCAGTGGACGCATTTTGGCTGAGATTAAGATAATGATTATGATGATGAAATAACTAAACAATGCTTCCATTTATTTCAATTGTTTATTTTTAATCAATAATTCGACTTTTTTCTATAGAAAAAGTTGTTAAAAGGGTACTTTTGCAAAACGACCTGTCGATCGAATGATTTGACGTTAAGTCGTCGCAATCCTATCGAAACGACCTTCTATTACATTTTATTTCGATAATACCGATTTACAGACCAACGACGTCTGAACGATTTAGTGTAATACGGTTCGAGGAGCCGGGCCGTCACGAGAAAATTTGAGGATGGGAATACCGATTTGGTCGATTGCTATGGCCTCGTAACGGCACCGTCCGGAAAAAAATATGGGAATCAGGCTACTAGGCAACGAATTTGGCCATTTCAAGAAAAATTCACATTTCATGAAATGGCCGGCCATATCAAGAAGTGGCCAATTTTACGATATGGCCACGACATAGATACTACCTACTGAACGAACTACTGAAGACTTGGCTGTATGGACTAAGTTCCTTTGCCTGCCCATATTGGGCGAATTTAAAAACAACAACAATTGTTCGTTCAGTGTCTGTGGTCTGTATGAAAAAAAAAATGTCTGTGGTCTGTGATTCTGTGATGTTTATTTTCAATTTTCCTTTTTTTTTCATGCGGAGTTGACTGAATGTGTTTTGAATGCAAATCTTCTAAAATCTAAACATTAAAATGAAATGCAACGTACCTGCTAAAAGTGTATGCCATCAAATATTTACTTAATAGAATATTTTACAAGATTTTTGCTTGATATAGATTTTAAGACAATGGTAAGATGTAAGACCTTGAATTTTTTATTTTGCAGAAACCACGACACCACGCTAATTTTGAAAATCTGGACAGAGCCCTTCACGACCTAGGCATGCTGAGCGCCGTGACAGACGCGCGGCGCGAGTACCTCCGCGAGGCAGACTCGGACTATTGCATGATGCGGGTAAACACGCGGTATGTGTCCAACGTCACTGTTGGCTATTGTATGAAGAAAACTTCACACAAAAACAGACTGTGTCCTTACGTGCTACCCATCAGGCATAGAACCAAGAGCGAAAACTCAGACACGGTAAGTGACTGCGGCGACAAGCGCGATTTTAAATACAGTTTGGAGCCGTCCTGTAGTGGCCTTGGCAAGGACTCCCTGGCTGACAGTACTTTTTTCCAGACCAAGCGGTGTCAGAGTCTTGAGAACTTAAACCTGTCAGACCCTGCTTCACGGCTTGAAACATCACAGGATCTGGATTGTGTGTCCACTCAAATAGAAAAACTCCAAGTTGATGAATGACAAGATCATTAGCAGACAGTTTCGGATGCTTCTGTGACTTTTTCACTTGAGCAGTCTGCACACTTTATAAATATTTTTGGAAAATACTCATTATAAAATATGGAAAATAATTTATTAGGAGCTTACTCTGTACTTGTTTTAATATTACTAGATGAGCTAGAATACATTGGATCATTATTTGTTTTAAAAATTGTTCAATTGTTGTGATTAGTTAAATTAATTATACTTATTTGGATTGAAATAAAAAAAATAGGTTGTGTCTTATTTTAATGATTCTTTTCTGCATTAATGTATCAATATGCTGGCTATTGTAAAAAGTGTAAAAGTAGAAAAGCTATGTGGTTCCTAGATGTTTGTCTTGATGGTCTTTTATTAAATTTGCTAGTAAATATACATACATTTAGGTGAATAAAGGCCAATATTCATAATTTACAAAAAAAAAAGAAAATACAAACAATGTTGCTCAAACTTGAATGGGTACAAATATTAAAAGTTTTCTGTGTGTCTGTCTGTATTCATGATTTGTAAGTAAAGAAGTGAAGGCAATGATTTAAACTAAACCTTTTTTATGGTTACCTAGAGATAAGTATTAAAAGTTAGTTAATTATTGTAATTTAAAGATTTTTAATATTTTCAGTCACAGATATGCATTTTGAGTTTTTGTATAAAAATGTGTGATTTATTTATTTACCAACTTTATACTTAGTTTTTGTTTGATGTGTCTGAGTTTCTGATTAAAACAAAATAAGGCTATGAATATAATATTGTGATTTTATGTTGATTCTATTTGGGAAATGTAATACTGTAGCAATATTTTATGTTTAATTTAAAACTTTTCTCAATATATCATCAAGCAAAGTTAAAAGATCTCGTAGGCTAAGAAGACAGTTGGTAGTTAGGTAGTCTTATTTATTCAAAATTCCTATCAATAGAAATGTCTAACTAAAGATGATAATTTTGAACTTATTTATAATAAAATTATCCAATAGTTTCACTAAAGACCATTCCCATACAGTTACAGTATCTCTACTGTGAAGTGTCGAAATTTCATCCTTACTTAGACAAACTATAGGAAATTAACATAATAATATTTAATTTATGGATATTTTATTTAATGCCACATTACGCGAAAGTCACCAATCCAAGAACTTTGTTATATATGGAAATACATATAAGTATTACAAAGTTTTTGTGGGTATTGTAGCTTGAAATATTTTAACCTATGGTATAATTACTTGTGGTTGTATGTTTTCCTACCACATTGGCAATGGTCCCATACTGTTGGTTAAGCACTGCTAAGCCCAATAACAACTTTCGCGTAGGGGATGGGCGCAAGTTTTATCAAGGATTTTAATCTGTAATATTTATTATTTGAGCGCCCCATCGTCTTTCTTGAATGAAGTTGCTGTTTGCTGTGATCAGATAAACCTTTGCACACACTGCGTGTGCATTCTCGACTTTAAATTTAGATAAGAATAATGTTATTATCATTTTTCTTTGTACTTGGTTGTGTTTTTACTAAGTATTAATAATAATGTACAAGATAGAATATTAGGCGCTAGGCTTTGTCAAACAGACGGCGCCATAGCGTTGCGCTAGAGCGCTAGCCTTACGCGACGCTAGAGCGTTACGCTCTTTGATGTCCGTCACACACGCTCACGCTCCCTTTGCGTAATCACACAAAGAGCCAAACACTCTAGCGCAGCGTAAGGGAATACTCGTTCGAGAACTCTGTGATGGTATGGGCAAATGCTGAATAGAGCTAAATAAGTGTGAGCAGGCACCCTAAGCTAAGGTTAGCGCGACGCTAAGCGCCGTCTGTGTGACAATGACTTTGGAAACTGCATGATAGATTTTTATTATGGTGGAGTTATAGGTACTTGTATACTTTAACATAATGAATTATAAATAGCGGATTCGAGACGAGAATCGAAAGCAATTTAAAGTTCATGCTACTTTATCTTACGGCAAAAACAGTGGCCAACGGAAGCATTAGCTGTTCTTCCAAAGTAAGAATTATATTTAATTTGCTGCATACCTATACGTTTGTTAACAAATTTTGTTGTTATTTTTTTTTTTGAAATAAATATTACTTAACTTAATATGTAATTTTGTCTTTTAAATTGTTAACTGGCGAGAGACTATCCCTTTTTAATTTTTTCCAATTCATTTTTGATTTCGTGCTTTTTGTATTGGTATTATATACTTAGGTACCTAATTAAATTATAGTAAGTTCGATACTTTTTTTAATTTTCAAGAAGAAGAAATAAGTAAATACACGGACTCGTTCAGCGTAACACTTTGCTTCTCGCGCGACTGTAATACCACAAAGAACAGAATACTATATCACAACACTACCTAATTTGTAACTCATAAATAAAACAAGTCATAATTTTGACAATTTTTATTTACTTCATCCACTGATTTCACTTACAATAATCATTAAACGTTATTATTGCATGATTTTTAAATACACGGAACGACCTTTATTTAAGAAGTCCAGTTTCTCAAATATGTTTGTAATAATAATAAATAGGTAGTAATATTTTGTTCGCGTCGCGCACGGCGGCGGGCGGGCGCCCTGCAGCCTACAGGGCTTTCACTTTAAGTTGCTTCATTTTGGGAGTTTTCTTCTTCATCTGTCGTTTCTGCTCCTTCAGCTCCCAGCGCCGTTGCTTCTCTGGGTCGTCTTCCTAAAACAATAATTTATATAAGGTCAAGTACACACTAGGTACTAAACCTAACAATAAAGCCAACCAAGTTGTTATTGTGGCTACTTTTATACTTCAAATGGACTTCAAAGTGTCAAAATAAAACTTTAAATCATTCTCCGCTCCATCCACATTGATATAACACAGTCGAGTTTCGACTTCAAGATAGTGAAGAATACTCTTGACGGATTACAACGGAGTACAACACGGCCCGAGCCAGGATAATCAGTACTCCGGCACGACTTGTCCGAGTATCAGCCCTAGCCTCTAACTTGAGTATCTTTTGCTTCTCCAGCTGGCCTGCTTCTGCCTGTGTGCGTGAGTGTGTCTAAGTGGAATAAGGAAGGAACAGAGGCTAAGCTTCTAGAGGTTGCAAAGTCGTGACGTATTACACCGGTTGAGCCGGTATAAACCAGTGCCCGCGCACACACGCGTCGTGCGTGCGTAGTCCCAGTATAATAAATAGTACTACATACAGTATAGGCACTCCCTGCCCTCTTCAGCAAGTGTGGCTCTACGCTCTCGGTTACCTCTGGTTTACCGCTCAGTACCTCAGTACAAATAAAGCAGCGTCGCACGTCTTATCTCACTCACACAAGCAAGATACGCGTGCACGAGTACACGAGTTTCAGCTGTGCGCGAAGCAACGCGTTTTGTTCTATGAAGTGTCCGAGGTGTGGCGTAGTAGAGTAACGTTTCTGGGCCGCAGTATGGAGCTTGGCCCCTGTTCCTGCTCCTCCTGTAGGGGCAGTACTGACCGCGAGTATCTTCTCCTTCTCCAGCTTGCGGCGCTCCTCGCGGCGCGCGGCCGCCTGCTCCTGCCGCGCCGCGTGCGAGCCGCGCTGCCACAGCTCCTGGACTTTCTGACGACGCTTCTCGCACTTCGCTAGCGCCTGCAATTTATTACATACACGACTATTACCAGGGTCCGCAATAAATCTAGTGAACCAAACGATATTCCGCTGTGACAGACAGACGCGGCCTGCGGTGGCAGACGCGGTGTAATCTTGTTGTGTAGTATCAAAGTAATTGAATTATTCAAAACGACGCGGCGGAACTTAATGTTCAGTAATCGAACCCGGATCTCCGGAGTCACAATCGACATCATTACCCACTGAATCACGGAAGCAGTCAAAATGAAAACTAAGGTATGACATGCAATTTCCTTCAATCGTCAACGATAATTGCGGGCGCAATACGCTCCCATAATGTTTATCCTTGTAGCTATCTCTGAGGGATACCAATGTCCAGCAGTGGACGTCTATCGGCTAATATATAGCATGATCAATGAACTGACCTCCTTGCTAAGCCGAAGCCGACGAAGCTTGTCCAAAATGTGCAGTACAAGCTGTATGATGGCTCGAGCGTCGTCCCTTCCACTTTCCTCGCTCAGCGAGAAGCTGCACAGCATCACCTTCTCCGTCACCGGGGGCGTTGTTGATGTCTCGCCTCTGGATTATTACAATAACAAGGTATATAGAATTCCTGCTTAAAAAAACTATGTACTACAAGAATTGTGTTTCGTTAATCTCGCTAAAACTTGATAACGGCTAGGACGATTTAGTAGATTTTTGTTTTTAAATGTTTATCGAAGGGAAGATGTAAAAAGTGGTAAAATATTTAAAAATTGCGAGGAAGATGTAAAAAATCAAGAATTTGTTTTTCCCATATACCGTCACTTCGAACAAAATACCGTTCATTGTAAACTGAGCCGTACAGTATACAGCCCAATTTAAGACAGGACAACGTCTTCTGATCGCGGCCTGTGATCTGTGTGTACTCACTCCATCTGTTTAGGTCCGCAGTAGGCGTCCGACACGTGTATGTAGTGTAGTCGGGCGCTGATGGCGCTGATGGCGGCCTGTGATCTGTGTGTACTCACTCCATCTGTTTAGGTCCGCAGTAGGCGTCCGACACGTGTATGTAGTGTAGTCGGGCGCTGATGGCGGCCTGTGATCTCTGTGTACTCACTCCATCTGTTTGGGTCCGCAGTAGGCGTCCGACATGTGTATGTAGTGTAGTCGGGCGCTGATGGCGCTGATGGCGGCCTGTGATCTGTGTGTACTCACTCCATCTGTTTAGGTCCGCAGTAGGCGTCCGACACGTGTATGTAGTGTAGTCGGGCGCTGATGGCTCTGATGGCGGCCTGTGATCTGTGTGTACTCACTCCATCTGTTTAGGTCCGCAGTAGGCGTCCGACACGTGTATGTAGTGTAGTCGGGCGCTGATGGCGGCCTGTGATCTGTGTGTACTCACTCCATCTGTTTAGGTCCGCAGTAGGCGTCCGACACGTGTATGTAGTGTAGTCGGGCGCTGATGGCGGTGAGGGCGGCCTGTGATCTGTGTGTACTCACTCCATCTGTTTAGGTCCGCAGTAGGCGTCCGACACGTGTATGTAGTGTAGTCGGGCGCTGATGGCGGTGAGCGCGGCCTGTGATCTGTGTGTACTCACTCCATCTGTTTAGGTCCGCAGTAGGCGTCCGACACGTGTATGTAGTGTAGTCGGGCGCTGATGGCGGCCTGTGATCTGTGTGTACTCACTCCATCTGTTTAGGTCCGCAGTAGGCGTCCGACACGTGTATGTAGTGTAGTCGGGCGCTGATGGCGCTGATGGCGGCCTGTGATCTGTGTGTACTCACTCCATCTGTTTAGGTCCGCAGTAGGCGTCCGACACGTGTATGTAGTCTAGTCGGGCGCTGATGGCGCTGATGGCGGCCTGTGATCTGTGTGTACTCACTCCATCTGTTTAGGTCCGCAGTAGGCGTCCGACACGTGTATGTAGTGTAGTCGGGCGCTGATGGCGCTGATGGCGGCCTGTGATCTGTGTGTACTCACTCCATCTGTTTAGGTCCGCAGTAGGCGTCAGACACGTGTATGTAGTGTAGTCGGGCGCTGATGGCGGCCTGTGATCTGTGTGTACTCACTCCATCTGTTTAGGTCCGCAGTAGGCGTCCGACACGTGTATGTAGTGTAGTCGGGCGCTGATGGCGGTGAGGGCGGCCTGTGATCTGTGTGTACTCACTCCATCTGTTTAGGTCCGCAGTAGGCGTCCGACACGTGTATGTAGTGTAGTCGGGCGCTGATGGCTCTGATGGCGGCCTGTGATCTGTGTGTACTCACTCCATCTGTTTAGGTCCGCAGTAGGCGTCCGACACGTGTATGTAGTGAAGTCGGGCGCTGATGGCGGCCTGTGATCTGTGTGTACTCACTCCATCTGTTTAGGTCCGCAGTAGGCGTCCGACACGTGTATGTAGTGTAGTCGGGCGCTGATGGCGGTGATGGCGGCCTGTGATCTGTGTGTACTCACTCCATCTGTTTAGGTCCGCAGTAGGCGTCCGACACGTGTATGTAGTGTAGTCGGGCGCTGATGGCGGTGATGGCGGCCTGTGATCTGTGTGTACTCACTCCATCTGTTTAGGTCCGCAGTAGGCGTCCGACACGTGTATGTAGTGTAGTCGGGCGCTGATGGCGGTGATGGCGGCCTGTGATCTGTGTGTACTCACTCCATCTGTTTAGGTCCGCAGTAGGCGTCCGACACGTGTATGTAGTGTAGTCGGGCGCTGATGGCGGTGAGGGCGGCCTGTGATCTGTGTGTACTCACTCCATCTGTTTAGGTCCGCAGTAGGCGTCCGACACGTGTATGTAGTGTAGTCGGGCGCTGATGGCGGTGAGGGCGGCCTGTGATCTGTGTGTACTCACTCCATCTGTTTAGGTCCGCAGTAGGCGTCCGACACGTGTATGTAGTGTAGTCGGGCGCTGATGGCGGTGAGGGCGGCCTGTGATCTGTGTGTACTCACTCCATCTGTTTAGGTCCGCAGTAGGCGTCCGACACGTGTATGTAGTGTAGTCGGGCGCTGATGGCGGTGAGGGCGGCCTGTGATCTGTGTGTACTCACTCCATCTGTTTAGGTCCGCAGTAGGCGTCCGACACGTGTATGTAGTGTAGTCGGGCGCTGATGGCGGCCTGTGATCTGTGTGTACTCACTCCATCTGTTTAGGTCCGCAGTAGGCGTCCGACACGTGTATGTAGTGTAGTCGGGCGCTGATGGCGGTGAGGGCGGCCTGTGATCTGTGTGTACTCACTCCATCTGTTTAGGTCCGCAGTAGGCGTCCGACACGTGTATGTAGTGTAGTCGGGCGCTGATGGCGGTGAGGGCGGCCTGTGATCTGTGTGTACTCACTCCATCTGTTTAGGTCCGCAGTAGGCGTCCGACACGTGTATGTAGTGTAGTCGGGCGCTGATGGCGGTGAGGGCGGCCTGTGATCTGTGTGTACTCACTCCATCTGTTTAGGTCCGCAGCAGGCGTCCGACACGTGTATGTAGTGTAGTCGGGCGCTGATGGCGGTGAGGGCGGCCTGTGATCTGTGTGTACTCACTCCATCTGTTTAGGTCCGCAGTAGGCGTCCGACACGTGTATGTAGTGTAGTCGGGCGCTGATGGCGGTGAGGGCGGCCTGTGATCTGTGTGTACTCACTCCATCTGTTTAGGTCCGCAGTAGGCGTCCGACACGTGTATGTAGTGTAGTCGGGCGCTGATGGCGGTGAGGGCGGCCTGTGATCTGTGTGTACTCACTCCATCTGTTTAGGTCCGCAGTAGGCGTCCGACACGTGTATGTAGTGTAGTCGGGCGCTGATGGCTCTGATGGCGGCCTGTGATCTGTGTGTACTCACTCCATCTGTTTAGGTCCGCAGTAGGCGTCCGACACGTGTATGTAGTGTAGTCGGGCGCTGATGGCGGTGAGGGCGGCCTGTGATCTGTGTGTACTCACTCCATCTGTTTAGGTCCGCAGTAGGCGTCCGACACGTGTATGTAGTGTAGTCGGGCGCTGATGGCGGTGAGCGCGGCCTGTGATCTGTGTGTACTCACTCCATCTGTTTAGGTCCGCAGTAGGCGTCCGACACGTGTATGTAGTGTAGTCGGGCGCTGATGGCGGTGAGGGCGGCCTGTGATCTGTGTGTACTCACTCCATCTGTTTAGGTCCGCAGTAGGCGTCCGACACGTGTATGTAGTGTAGTCGGGCGCTGATGGCGGTGAGGGCGGCCTGTGATCTGTGTGTACTCACTCCATCTGTTTAGGTCCGCAGCAGGCGTCCGACACGTGTATGTAGTGTAGTCGGGCGCTGATGGCGGTGAGGGCGGCCTGTGATCTGTGTGTACTCACTCCATCTGTTTAGGTCCGCAGTAGGCGTCCGACACGTGTATGTAGTGTAGTCGGGCGCTGATGGCGGTGAGGGCGGCCTGTGATCTGTGTGTACTCACTCCATCTGTTTAGGTCCGCAGTAGGCGTCCGACACGTGTATGTAGTGTAGTCGGGCGCTGATGGCGGTGAGGGCGGCCTGTGATCTGTGTGTACTCACTCCATCTGTTTAGGTCCGCAGTAGGCGTCCGACACGTGTATGTAGTGTAGTCGGGCGCTGATGGCTCTGATGGCGGCCTGTGATCTGTGTGTACTCACTCCATCTGTTTAGGTCCGCAGTAGGCGTCCGACACGTGTATGTAGTGTAGTCGGGCGCTGATGGCGGTGAGGGCGGCCTGTGATCTGTGTGTACTCACTCCATCTGTTTAGGTCCGCAGTAGGCGTCCGACACGTGTATGTAGTGTAGTCGGGCGCTGATGGCGGTGAGCGCGGCCTGTGATCTGTGTGTACTCACTCCATCTGTTTAGGTCCGCAGTAGGCGTCCGACACGTGTATGTAGTGTAGTCGGGCGCTGATGGCGGTGAGGGCGGCCTGTGATCTGTGTGTACTCACTCCATCTGTTTAGGTCCGCAGTAGGCGTCCGACACGTGTATGTAGTGTAGTCGGGCGCTGATGGCGGTGAGCGCGGCCTGTGATCTGTGTGTACTCACTCCATCTGTTTAGGTCCGCAGTAGGCGTCCGACACGTGTATGTAGTGTAGTCGGGCGCTGATGGCGGTGAGCGCGGCCTGTGATCTGTGTGTACTCACTCCATCTGTTTAGGTCCGCAGTAGGCGTCCGACACGTGTATGTAGTGTAGTCGGGCGCTGATGGCGGTGAGCGCGGCCTGTGATCTGTGTGTACTCACTCCATCTGTTTAGGTCCGCAGTAGGCGTCCGACACGTGTATGTAGTGTAGTCGGGCGCTGATGGCGGTGAGGGCGGCCTGTGATCTGTGTGTACTCACTCCATCTGTTTAGGTCCGCAGTAGGCGTCCGACACGTGTATGTAGTGTAGTCGGGCGCTGATGGCGGTGAGGGCGGCCTGCGCGCGCGCGTCCAGCACGCCGGCCGCCGCCTCGGCGCACTCGGACACCACGGCGAGCGCGGCGGGCAGGCCGTGCTTGTCGCCCGGCCGACGCTCGCCGCAGAACACGCTCTGTGGTAAACAAACTTGTATAACTAGGTTTGCTGGTCATAGCTTATTCGGGGCTGTCGGTGTAAAGGCAAGTGACCTGTCCAATGACTCCAAGTCAAACGGTATTCGTATATTTATGATATGGTATATGAGTTTAACTCTTTGCTCGGGAGGAGAGGCCCCTCTTGTGCCTTATTGAGAAGGTGTGATGCAACGACTTTGGGGGCAGGGGATACGAAGGTGAAAAGATTTTTCTTTGTAAGTATAACTATATTGGCTGGACGGAATTTATATTTGAAGAACTGTTAAAAAAACGGTTTTTATTTAGAATCTGGATGAACAGGGATATGAGAAGTAGACAAGTATAGGTAGAGTAAAAGTAAAATACACGATTTACAAGGAGTTCATGGAGAAAAAAACGTCAGATAACCAGAGTGAGCGTGGCCCACCTATTGTCAAAGTCATTATAAATTGCATTTACAAATCTAGCTTCAACAATCTTATGACAAACTCACCAAGTCCTGCATTTCCTTGGCGAGCCTGGCGACGATCTTCTTCTGTCCGACGCAGAAGACGAAGGGGTCGCAGTCCTCTTTGCCCAGTTCCACGCGGAACTGGATCGTGTCCGGAGTGGGCCGGAACATGCCCAGTATCACGTGCACCAGGTCTTGACGCTGGACAGGAAGGAATTCACAATAAACACACGAAAAACGGAACATGACAAGGGCGTATACTTAGCTGTAGGCACATAGTTGGAAATAAAAGTTATTGGGGAATTATTGGTTTTTATAAAAAAAAAACACATCTGCGTTGAAATAATGCGTCTAAACCTAAATTCGTACTGCGTGCCTTGAACGTTCATGCGACCAACTGTCTTACTTACTATGGTCGACACTGCCAAATGTTTTATCTAATACGATAATGCAGTTTCTTGCATACATTTCCTAGATATTGGGTTGAGGTTAGAGTGTTATGGATGTGGCTTTCTTTGTATAACATTAGCTAGCTAGAAATGGTCAAGCGATATGTAAAGTGTCACAAGGTAGCAAGTAGAGTAGTCGTGCCGCAGCCCACCTTGATCAGTTTAAGCGTGAGCAGCATGCCCTCGCAGCACAGGCGGCCGCTGCACCACATGGTGTACACGTGCTCGGCCTCGCGCCGCCAGCCGCGCTGCCCCTCGCCCAGCGCTATGTCCGCTCCCTTCTCGCCTGCAACGAAAAACCATACATTAGCTGGATTTTCGCATCCACGGGGTCAACTTTGGTAACTAAATTCGATCGACTCGTAATCGCATTGCTTTTACAAAGCCCATTTCTGCTCTGAATGACTTACACAACTAACTTCTTACAAACTGAAGAATGCGACAACATAGTCGGCGCGATGTGTTTCTCTCGAAACAGTTGTTTTCCACTTTCATGCTTTATCATCCTATCTAGCAAACACAAATATATGCAAAAAGTTCGAGAAATATACCTTCTTGAGCATGATGCGTTTTTTATTGATACTGATCTTTTCAACGCGGTTTTACTATCACAATTTTTTTGACATAATGTAACTTCGCGTATAAAGGGGCTCACCACGTATGGATACGGGTACCATAAACCACATAATTGACTCACCAACTAAAGTAAAGTTCTCATCAAGCAAAGGCTTGTGTTTCTTGAGGAAGTTGTACGCTATGTTGGTGTTCTTGGTTCGACCGGCGGCGTACGAGGCTGCATAGGCTGTGAGCAGCACGCACAGTATGCCTTCTAGCCAGTAGGCGTCCCATCGGAGACGGGCTGTTATTGGCACCTACGGGGTTAAGATAGTGTGAGGTTACATTAACCATTGGTTAAATTAAAGGCTTTAATTTAAAATAATAAATAAAAAGACTTAAAACTATTAAGTTAAAGCCACTTTAAAAAATTAATATCAAATTTAACATTATAAATGCCAAAGTTTGTGATGATGAAGTTAGTTTCACTTTCACAGTACAACTTCTGATTGGAATTTGATGAAACTTCCCATTAAATTAGACATCAGAATAAAACTTACATTTATTATTATACTGTGTAAATTTCAAATGAAATGGTGCGGTACGAAGTTCGCCGGCTAGTCTTCTACACAAAGTTTACATACCTAATCAATGTGAAACTGTATTGCATGCATTTAAATATAGGTTCACCTTAGAAATAGTAATCTTTGGTTGTTCCTGCGACGGGAGCGGCGCGTCGGCGAACCCTTCAAACTCTTCCGGGTCCTGGAAGTGCTCGAACTCATTGTCTTCATCCTTGAAAATGTTAATAACTTATTAGGTACAATACATAGATATTCAAAAAGTTTTCATTGCAGGCTACCTTGAAATATATTTAATTTAAATAACTAATTTATTACATACATAGAATACATATTCAAACAGTTTTCATTCTCTGCTAGTTATTTTTTATTTTTTTATTCAGATGCATTTATTCTTAGCAGTATGTTTTAATTATACAATAGATGAACAGAGTATGTAGGTATTACTAAAGCCTTTTTTTCAATAGGATATACTAGTTACTTCATACAGAATTATGCTCAGTTTAATGAATTAATGAATACTATATTGTACTGTACTTAAACACAGTGACATTAACAAGTTTTATAAAGTAAGGTGACAATATGCTACACTATTGCTAAAAGCTATTTCATTCATTACAGGATTTTAAAGTTTGTTTAATTCTTACTTCCACTAAGATATCATCTTCCATTATCTTGGGGAAGTCTGGCTCAGGCGGCGGCGCCTTCTTCGGAGGAACTTCTATTTCCTCTGCATCATCTTCTTTGAAATCTGCAGTAAGAGGTGGAAAAGCATTATTTTTTTACATTACATAACAATCTTATGCCTCTATTCCCCAAAGAGTTAGAGAGGCACCAGCTTATTTATGAGAGGCATCAGTGCATTGAGCTTAACCAAGGTTTGGCAGACTTAATGTTTGAGTTTATACTATTGTGCAAAGTGGCCAGCTTGTTGCTATGGTTATAACAACCACTACTACAGAGTCATCCTACTTATTAGACGATCAGGTGATTCACGCCTGCAATCCGAAAACAGATAACACAGTGGCATAGGATAATTTAGTTTGTGCAATAAATTTAAAATTATACCAAAAGAATATGTAAGTACCAGCTATATCAGCAATGTCATCCTCCGCATCAAACTGCTCGAACTCGGCAAAGTCATCATCCTCCAAGTTTGGGTCTTCATATGCAGACACCACAAGTGCGTGGCACAGCAGCAAAGCTACTGGCAGCAGGACTAGACGCATTGCTAATTATGGAAATAAGCAAGATGATAGTTGTGGATAGTGTAGGGATTTCTTCAAAATATATGATATGATCTTAAGCCGGGTAATTTAGTTTTTTCATGCTATGTACCATGTACACACTAAGTTGCAATAATATCTTATCTCAAAACAAATAATTTGTGAGTTGAGTCTTATCATGTATCATTACAACTGAAACTAGGTTGTGAACGAGCGAGCCACCTATTATGTTAGTAGCAAATTGAAATATTATTTAGCTTCAATGGACTGCGGATATAAAGCGGCTTCAGCTGATTCCTATGAGATTCTATTGCTCCAGCCTAACCTAAATAAAACCTGAAATTTATCTTTCTCTAAAGAGTTGGCACTGATCGCATGAATAAGACTTTACACGAAACAAGGCTGTGCTGATGTCTAAATCAAGAAGCTTTGGTCCCTTGGTCTAAAAATACGTTTTTGGCTAGCCAAAAAAATTCAATTCGTTTCAAAAAATTTAATCCCACCAAATATTATAAAGAGCTTGTGAGGTTAAAAAAAATGACTTACTAAACTTACGTGCTTGTGTACTGAATAAACTAAACAATAATAACACAGCTAATTATAAATAATTAAATTAAAAATTAAATTTTAAAATCACACACACACTCGACTAGAGAGTAAAATTTTTCTATGCACACACAGCACAGCACAGACACAGACCAACTTCTTTCTTTGGTTTGTTTTGTTTTCACAAGGCAACATTAAATTTAACCTCATTTTGACAGTCACAAATAGCGTAATAATAAACATAATAAACGTCAAATATTTTCTAACCAATGAATATCCATATAAAATTTACTTATCCAATGAAAATTGTGGAATCATCATATTATCATGATCATGATCATGACATGACATGACGAAAATTCTCAAAGAAAACAAATAAACCACAGCGTTCTACTTTGTCTTTGCTTGCCACAGCCACAGTTATGTCGTAGTAAGGTAAGATTAGATAATTAGTATTTTTTGCAAAAAAGGGATTTTGCGAAAACTCGGATAATTTGATAAAAGGATTACTTATTTTTCAATCATCCTGACAAGTAGTTTTTTTTTTTGCAAAAAACCTTCCTAAAAATTGGAAACCTTCCTTAACTCTGCCTACTCTTGGCTAGATTATTGCTGGCTAGTAAACTCTTATTCTGATTGGTTCGTTAAAATAACTTTGACGCTACACGTGACAGCAAGCAATATAATCTAGCCAATCAGAGTTAAGAAAGGTTTAAAATTTTTCAATTATACTAGGTTTTTTTTTGCAAAAAAAACTGCTTTTTGTCAGGATGATTGGAAAAAAATAATCCTTATATTATCCGGGTTTTCGTAAAATCTGTAGTTTTTTTGCAAAAAACCTAATTATCAAATCTTCCTACGACACATACAACACACGTCACATGAAGTCACATCACATGAATCATGAAAGGGCTGCCAGTAAAAAAAAACTTTTTTTTACCTAGAGTAACGATAACGATTTTACCGCACCGGAAAGAAGCGCTTGATCTACTATTTCAAATTGCTTCCGGTGCGGGTAAACGATGGTGCCGCCCTCATTTGAAATAAACTTTTTAAATTTACCTACTGGTTACTTTATATACAGTGTGTCCGGGGAAGTTATAACATAATTTTAAGGGTGTATTCTATGATCAATTTCATCGATGAAAACACCCCATATGAGGGGTCGCAGCCTCACCCCAGGCTAAGTAGGTAGGCTACCAAAATAACTAACAAAAGAATTAAATATTGACTTTTTTTTTTAATAAAATTTGCTTAAACTGAAATCTTAAATTAAAAGGTAAAAGCAAAGGGTCTTTTTGGTAGTTGATAATTTCTGAAGTAATAGACGTAGAGAAATAAATCTAATACCAATTTGGAGAACAACTCAAAAGCTAACAATAAAACACAAAAAATAAAAAAAAGTATCTGCATTTTTTTGTGAAAACTTTGAAAACCCGTAAAAAATGTACAAAAAAAAATTTTTTTTTTTGGTTTATCATCTTTAAAAAAAAAGTAAAAGCAATACTTGGTTATTTTGTTAGTAACTTAGGTAGCCTAACTACTTAGCCTTCGATCAAGATCTTAATGAAGGTTCTGTGAGCCTTAGATCTTTAACTGTGAATTTAAAAGTAGGCGGGGTCGACTTTTGCAAAAAAAAAAATTAAAAACATCATACTGAGGGGAGGGTGAGGCTGCGACCCCCCATATGGGGTGTTTTCATCGATGAAATTGATCATAGAATACACCCATAAAATTATGTTATAACTTCCCCGGACACACTGTATATCGTCGTCTTAAGAATTTTCTAATTATCAATACATAGTAAGTACCTATAAAATAAAGTTGCTTTCCGCGTCTTTCCCTATGTATGCTAAAATCTTTAAAACTACGCAACGATTTTGATGCGTTTTTACTTTTATTATTATTTTAATTTAATGGACTTGACTCCGCTTCAGTGGAGTATTTTGCCAATGTCAAGTTCACAAATTAGATTAAAAGGGTGGGCTTAAACCTTACCACCTGATTGGTGAACTCAGTGGGACAAATGTCGGCTGTTCTGTTGACGGCTGCATGATTAACAATATCAGTTATGCAGATGATATGGTCCTGCTGAGTCCATCAATCAGAGCTATGAGAGAGCTTTTATGTATATGTGAAAATTACGCTCAGACTCATGGTTTAAGTTATAATGTAAAAAAGTGTGAGTATATTGTGTTTGCGTCGGGATCGGGAGTTCAGTTTGACATTCCCCCTCTTATCTTGTGTGGATCACCTATTAAAAGAGTCAAACATTTTAAGTATTTGGGACATATTGTCAATGAACGGCTGACTGACGATGCGGATATAGACCGAGAAAGAAGGGCGCTAGCAGTGCGTTGTAATATGCTGGCCCGTAGGTTCGCTCGATGTAGCGGGGAAGTTAAGATTACCCTTTTTAGAGCTTTCTGCCAGTCAATGTACACGTGCGGCCTATGGGTCAACTATACAAAACGAGCGCTTAATGCCATGAGAGTGCAGTATAATAATGCGTTTAGGGTGATGTTGGGGTTGCCGCGATTCTGTAGCGCTTCAGGGATGTTAGCGGAAGCGCGAGTCGACTGCTTCCAAGCTATAATAAGAAAGAGGGTAGCCTCTCTGATTCGCAGGACTCGGGGCAGCCCTAACCTCATTCTAGAACTTTTATGTGACAGGTTTGATAGCCCATTTATGAAGTACTGGGTTAGTGTACATATGAGAGATATAACCCAGCCTATGTAACCTAATTTAATTTAATTTTAGTTTTTAGTTTTATTTTTATTTTATTTTTTTCCTTAATTAACATAATTTTTAAGTACTTCTGTTACTAACATTTATGGATTTTATTAATCTGAAATAAAGAAATTATTATTATTATTATTATTATTAAAGCCCGGCAACGTTGTACGGTTATATAATAATTTCATAATAGAGTACCGTCTTATTCATAAAGATACAGTACATTTTAAGTAGTTTTACTGGAGGTCTACTTCTCTGGTTTGATGTATGGTAAATACGTGACATCCAGTCTAAATTGACATATGTCAAAAAACTAAAATGCTCTTTAACTTATTATGAATACAGGGTATGAGTTTAAAACATTACACTAAATATAAGTAGGTACTTAAAAAAATTATTATATATACGTATTTAAAAAATGTAAGTAAGTTGTAGATACATACCTACTTAGATCCAGCTATCAAAGATGAGATTTATATTATACTAGATCTATCGAGGATCTATCAGAGCACTTTTGTGCTTGTGTGACCGCATACGCACGCACGTAGGCAGGCACCTACCAACCACAGGTGTGCGTATCCGGGTAGATCAGCAATTTAAAACCAATTATCATAAATAATCGCAACCAACCTATAAAGAAAGAACTTTAGAAATAATAATAATGAAAAAAAAAAACTGGCGTCAATGCCCTTAGTTAGCTACAAGAATGACAAACTTACTACATATCCATATTTAACCAGCTTTACCTTTAACGGATTGGAACAGGTATTTATATCATAGAGATTGAAGCCAGCGCTATTTTCTCACGAGAACGGTTGAGATTCTGCCAGGACTTGTTTGACCAGTAAAGGGTTGATTTACTTGCTAAATGCTTTGTTTCTTTGCACAGTAATTATTATATTCTTGGATTCGGATTCGGAATTAATTTTAACAGATATACTTACTTTAATAATAAATCCTAAAGTTGTTTATAAAACAAATGACACAACTATCAGTAGCAAGTAACTAACAAATGACTAAATTATTGAACTTCATATTATTATTGACAATAATAATTGGTAAACTAAAGGCAGCATTTGACGAAAAAACTTGTGTTATCTTAACCCTATGTGCTAACTTACTTACTTTAAAGCTCTTCAAACGTTATTCCCTGAGGGGTAAGTAATGCCGAGAAGAACAAACCTCTTAAATATTATTTCACACATCTACATAGCCTTATAGAAATAAAATCAGCATAAGTTTGTACTACTTTATACTTACCTTCCTATTAACAAAAATTCAATATTTCGCGGTAGCAATATGATTCAACCATCCGGACACCCGGCCGGCCATATAAGTCGCGAAAGGCCATGTTCAATGCCAGTCCGATTTGTGTGTGCGTCGGAGAAGACACGTTTCCTACATTTTTGTATATTCAATTTAATATCCGTTTTTTAGTCAATTAAATCAAAATGGCCTTAGCCGTGATCAAGTTCAGTGTCGTAATGATGTTGATTGGCGCCTGCGCAGCCGATGGTATGTCTTGGTTTTAAAGCAAGTTTATTTTAGCTAAAAGTGTTTAAGAAAAGTTTTGTTTTTATTTTAATTAGTTGACTGACAAAGTAAAAGATAGGGTTCGTGTCTTATCAAGAGGTCAAGCAGCTGGCTGGGAAACGGAAAGTGTGGAAGACGCTCCACCGACAAGAGCGAAGCTCTTAAATTTGAAGAAGAAAACTGACGCTCATAGATCCTACAACACTGTTACGGGAGAGGAAGACTTGGGCTCTGCGCACAATGGCAAGACGCGAACAGTTCAATAACAGGGTTAAAATGTAAAAAAAAAAACAATTGAAAGCTCTTTTTTATTTTTTAACCCTGTGCCATAGGATTAAGAGTTCAGATAAGATATAAAGTTAAGTAGGCCGTGTAGGGTGTAGGGCGGCTAAGAATACCCCATCTCCACATCATCTTTAGGGTTTATATTTTCTGTCTTCCGCATCTTGTAGGTACTTACATTGTCTCTAAAAAACTGAATACGCACAGAACCATCTTTTGCATGTCTTTATCGTATAAATAGCCGTGAATCGTGTCTAAGATAAGCAATAAATCTGTGGTAACCGCTGCACGAAGATGATAATAAATCAATACTTGCTAACAGTTCTACATACCTAAGTAGGCACCTATATTACTTAATTGGTCATTGATCGTACAAAGAAAACTAACATGTAGGTACTTTACTTTATATAATTTTATAAATATATAGAGCTTAAGCTTCATAAGTATCCCTGAAAATTTTAATCTTAATGGTATTTGACATGAAAAATCTGCCTTTTAGCCTATTTAACACTGTAAACCGAACACCGCCCTGACATCCTATTTGAGGGTCTTCTTATGCATGTCAATATCACAGCTAAGACAAAACTAGTATTTATTCAAGACCTGGTACCTAGGTCAAGAACCTTTGCATCATGTCATAGGCTAGGCTACCTACCTATTTGCATTGCTCAATATGCAATTAAGTAGACAATTGATAACAGTACCATACTTACTTATACATATTATTTTGATGATGATATGTTATAGGATGACAATAAACAAAATAATAATAAAAATTATTTATATTTTCTTGGGTTCTTTACTTACTTATTTATTATTTAGTAATTTTGCTAAAACAAAGTCGCTTTCCGCGTCTGTCCCATTGAATTATTGTCTGTCCCTATTTATGCTTATATCTTCAAAACTATGCAACAAATTTTGATGAGGTTTTATTTAATAGATAGAGTGATTCAAGAGGAAGGTTTATATGTATGATACATGCACAAGTAAGGTAAGGTAAGTTCGCCGGGTCGACTAGTAAAATATACAGAGGAAAAATTTGATATTACGTTTGTTTGCATTGAATAGGCTCCCTGTTTTATATTTTTCTTTTATGCGCAACAATATCTGAAAAAATATGGAGTGAACAAAAAAAAGTTTGTAAGTAGTCGATACTTATATACCTATAAATGATTAAAGTAGCAAACAAACAATATTTCCAGCGATTCAGTTAATGCGTATCTTTTTATTATTCTGAGCAGAAGGTGGACGCTCAAAATACTTATGCAAATACCGAAACGACACAATATTGGAGTTAATGCAATAAATTTTAAGTTCTTCGGGTCAAGGCTCCGAGCGTGCGTGGACAGTTTAATTTTATTGACTTGTTTTGTCTTCTTCAAGAGACGCGCCAAGTAGGGAAACTTGAAAATAAGTTAAATTGTTGTCCGCTTCTACAGCAGTATAGCAGTTCTCACCTGCTATACTTGGATGAAAATCCCAAGCGAAAAAAAATCATGGCAAACCTGATTTTGGTAGTGCAATGTGCTCGTTGATCACTAGGATATTTTTTTTTAAGTAGTGTAAGTACTTCTCCACCTTGGCAAAAAAAATTATGGAGTAAGGGCTTCTATAACACCTAAAAAAAAATTGTCAAAGTGTCATTTTATCATCACGGTGGCTTGTCCTGAACCCAATTTCACTCGTAAAGTATCTTTTCTTTCAAACACGTTTACGATTTTGATTTAAATCGATTTGCGTATCGTTAAATTATTAGTTAGTATATCGATAAAAACTATTATTTTTTGTTTATCTACTTTCTCACACATTTGACAAGTACTCGAATTTTGTCCTGAGAAAAGTTATCATTTCAGAGGACGGTAAGTTTTAGCAGAATAGTTTTGACAACACTGCGTTGTTACGCCCCCCTTCTGTTTCCCCACCACGGATTAGTCCGGCTAAAGCTCTCGGTGCGAACGGGCCGCTGACAACATCACTGTGGATTCCCGCCAAAACGTAAGTTTATCATTTCAGTGATGAGGGGACAATTTTTTTTTCATTTCGGTGGCCGTTATATCTCGTGTTTGATTCATTTAATTTATTTTCAAATTTCTGTTTACATTCGACGTATGTATTGTTTTGTTTCAGTAATATTTATAGTTTGATAATTATTTAATTTGGAGTAAAATTTTAAATTAACCTTTGTTTTATCATCTCAGTGCTATCATTTCAGTGGATTCGGTGGACTGTTATACCGAAAAGAGTCCACCGGAATGAAATATATCACCGAAATGATAGAACCATCAAGTTTTGGAGATCCTTGGGTCAAAAATTTAATTAAGGTTTTCCTTCCCAATCCTTTACAATGTCAGCACCTACGTTAGGTTTTGCCGGCGTAACCATTTAATATACCAAATTATAATACGTACCACTAAATAATGACAACTTAATCAATATATATAAAACTCTTCCGTTACTGACTGACTGACTGACTGACTGACTGACAGACAACGCAGAGCCGAAACTACTGGGCGTAGCCGGCTGAAATTTTGCATGTAGGTTCCTTAAGGAGTGTAGGTGAGCACTAAGAAGGGATTTCCCGAAATTCCCACGGGAACGGGAAAAAACGGGAATTTTGTGTTTATGAGAAATCTGCGCGGGAAAAACCGCGGGGCAGCCTCTAGTAATTATATAAATTGTGTTAGTTTATCGTTTAAAATCTTTATGCTTAATTAAGTAGTTTCGCCCTAGGACAATATTATATTAGACGGTTTTTGTGCTTTATTGACAATTCAAATAATCCCCAAAGTAAGTACCTATCTAAAGCACGGGCACACCTCGGTGGGACACGAGCGATCCAAATAATGAAACAAACGCGTTGCAGTTGCAACGCACTTAGTCTAAGCTCGTGTACGTAAACACTTTCCATGTCTTGTGTGAGTGAGATAAGACAATGCTTTTTGTAGTTTGTACTGTGCTGTACGGTTAGTAACAGAGGGGTAACCGAGCGCGGATGGCCGACACTTTCACCGGGAGGCAGGGAGTGTCCGTCCATACTGTACGAAGTAATTTTTCTTCTGTGGCACAGTGTAGCTTAAAAAATACGTATTCTATAAACTTCGATCATCAATATCAATTCCAACTACCTAGTTAACGGGTCACCGCAGAAAAAACATAACGTCAAATAACACCTTATTTCATAAGTAGCTTAGGCTCTTATTTCTGTTTTGTTAGGTATCGGTCCAACAAACCACACAATCAACGTAAATACGTGCATTTTAATACCAAATTTACTATTAAAAAAGTTTCTACTAAACAAAATGTTGGCCCAAACACGCGCCTTCTTGTCATCGCTAAACTGTAGATGTTTTATTTTGACAAAAGATCATAAATATGAAATACCATTTTTTATATTTGCGATCTAATTACAAGGTAGAAGGTAGCATGGTTGCAATTAGTTTCCACTGAAAAATATTTTTGAACTTGTCTAGTAGTCATTGTTTTGTAAACAAATGAACTGTGGTGTGTGTAGTAGTATCTCAGACTATGTAGATGTAGGTGTATCATTGTTTACCCGGACAGTTTTTAACCCCCGACGAACACCTCAGATTTTTTAACGTATCTGTTTGCCTGTGTATCTGTCTGTGACATTGTAGAGCCCAAACGGCTAAACCGATTTTCGTTTAGTTTTTTTTTGTATCATAGATAATTTTAGCCCAAGTGTTCTTAGCTGAAAATTTATATCAAAAAAACCCTCTAATAAAATTCTATATTATTTTAATAGGCAGTACTTAAACTTACAAACACAATGTTTACACACTCGAAAACTAAATTCGAGCTATTGTTCAGTTTTTTTTAATGTAGGTAGGTATCATCTTAGTACGGAACCCAAACTAAGAAGTATGGTTGTTCTTAGCTGTATCATTTCGGTGGGCTTTTTTCATTTCGGTGTATGGTCTATCATTTCGGTGCACATTTTTATCATTTCGGTTGACACTTTTATAATTTCGGTGGACTTTTTTCATTTCAGTGGACTCAAATAAATTCAACCTTTAATATTTCAGTAAGTTTTAATGTTAATTGGTGGCCATTCTCGCATATTTTCCAAAATAGGTTGAAGTTTTAATAATAATTAAATCTACGTTAAAAATAAAAAAATCCACCGAAATGATACAAAAAACAGTTTGTTGATTTTGACCCACTTACTGGTTCTCGAGTGGTGACCGCGCACCGAAAGACGCAGTGTAAGCAGACTCCCTACGGGTGCTTGGTTCGAGAATGGTAAAGGTCGCGGAAGTACACTTTAGGGTCAGGGCGCACTAGACAGTAAGTCAATCTGTGGTGGAGGCCTATGTCCATCAGTGGAAGTCTAGGCTGGGATGTTGACGACGATGGGGACTTGCTATTCTGCGTTTCAGTCAGATTAACATATATTATAACTAGTCGACCTGGCTAACTTCGTACCACCTAACCTTATACTAATTTGTGCATGTATAATATTTATAAACCTTTCTATTGAATCACTCTATCTATTAAAAAAAAACCGCATCAAAATCCGTTGCGTAGTTTTAAAGATTTAAGCATACATAGAGACAGACGCGGATATCGACTTTATTTTATATTAATGTATTGATGATATTGATGAATGATATCTTATATTCTACAACTTAAGTATTTCGGTTATTGCTGGAAATAAGCCTCTTTTCGAGTCATAAAACGAACGTCTGCTCGTTCGCTTTATGATTCGTGTGTCGATATCAAAATTTGTAAATACAATCTGTTTTTGTATTTAAGAAAATGAAATATTTTTATTTAGTTCTCGTATAACTTTAAAGTAAGAATAACTTTTTTCTTATGAGGATACCGGGAGTAAAAACCCAGTTTAATTTTGCCCGCAACATCCATTAAGTCGTAAAATACTGAGAATAATTTGAATGCCTCAAGGCAAGATACAGACTAGTTATAATTATTACACGGATGCTACATAAAAATGTGTCATATTAACTCATACATAATGGTATTTTAATAATTCAACACCGCATCTTTGTCCGCCTATTAGTTGGAATAAGGCTACGAACGCACAGGCGGTTTTTTGCCGCGCGGACTTTATGTAACATATTGAATCCTATGGAAGTGTGCGCACCAGCGGATAAAAAACCGTAAAAACACGCTTGTGCGTTTGGGGCCTATGAATAAGGTTGAAAATTAAATAACAAACTTTGACACCGCGCGGAAATAAAACCGCCTGTGCGTTCGTAGCCTAAGGATTCCATTAGGGAGTTGTACCTACATTGTACCGTACAATAAATATATTGTAAGTGGTTTTCTTCATTTGGTACATTTTAGATTGGTGCCTCATATTAAAAAATAAGAAATGGTACTTAATGAATAACGACGTACGTCGTTATTCATTAAAGTTTTTTAAGCAAGGCATGCGTTGCTCTTGGATTGGATAATATTTTATTTTTAACAAATAAAAAACTCGTTAGAGAGCGAAGCTTAGCAATTTTATTCTTTAAGATGTCTTCTAAGTGTTTTGTTTAAAGTAAATACATTTATTGAGTTTTTAGTACTTAAGTACTAGCTACCTACTTAAATGTAGTTGTGGCTTAATGCTATTTATTTGTATCAAATCTTTTAAGATTAGAAGTAGAATTGGAACAATCGATAGCGTATATTCTGAATCTGCCTACGGCAACTGGAAAAACCGCAGGAAACCGCTTCTTTATGTAAGCACCCTAACACTTTAAAAAATATGATCCTTATTTTATTTTACTACACTTCCAGTAAACGAGCTGAAACCCGCAGCGCAAGCGCAACCCGTGACAGAAGTCTGCCTCGGCTGCATTTGCCAGGCGATCTCCGGGTGCAAGCAGGCCTTGACGTGCGAAGGTGACACCTGCGGACTGTTTAGGATCACCTGGGCTTACTGGGCTGATGCTGGGAAGCCGGTCCTTCCTGGACAGCAGCCCGAGTCACCTGATGGTTAGTTTATTAGATAATTGTTGATAATTTACACTATAGTTTGAACGTTTTATTGAATTTATAGAGATACAGTCGATTGTACTTTGTTTTTTGATTCGTGTTATGTCGTGTTGATTAATATAAATAAATCTTTAATCTTAACTTTTTATATTTTTAATAGGAAGGTATTAAAAATTGTTCATGCTTCAACAATACATATTTTCTATTACTTGCCGTTGCGGCGCTCTAGAGCTTTTGTTAGACTTACGCACGTAGGTAGTATTAGTAGATATTAGGTACAGTCACGGACTAGGGGGCCGTAACAGATTTGTCTATGATTTCGTCAGCCCTAGACTGTATTACCAAAGAACAAGAGCTATTATGCAATACAGAAAAACCGGAAGTGTTACGCCGATCGTGTCCGCCACTGTACCATCTAGATATCATCTAGCTGTGTTAACAAATTTCTAGGGATCTGCATACACTGTTTTTAAATAAACCATTTTCAAAAACGTCATAAATATATGCAACAAACTAGCAACAAACAATAAAATAGAATTAGAGGAGACTACCACAAAACTAATTTAACACATTAAAATTACATTTAGACCGCATCTTACCTATAATTTATTTCATCAGGCGGCTTATTGATTATTGGAAAAACTTGATTCTTTCAAGACCCTGACATTAACCACAAGAATTCAAATTAGCCATTAGGCAGACATGCAAAATCTTTTCTAATAGGAAATTTTTATTTTCATTATATGATGAAATTAAAAGAACTAAATACAAAAAAAAAACTATACACACTTAAATAATAACCTGTCAGTATATAATTAAAATTAAATCACATTCTTCCGGATTTTAATTATTTAAATCCGATGGTGACGTAATTTCCACGAGGAAGCTGTTCTTTTGGCATATCGAAATATATCGCAAAAACTTAATTAACTAAAAATGCTAATTCATTAACTACGTTTAATAAGTTAGAGTACTTCTGTGATGGGACTACGCCCTTTGATGACGAACCTATATTTCGTTGATTTATTTATAAAAATTATAGTGTAACATAATACCTCCCAGGAAGGTCAAGGAGTCTTTTTAGACTGTTGTTACTATAGCTTTCGTGCAACTTCGGCTCCTCTTCAGTCGTGTCAATCAGCCGTCCTATTGAAGAAGCTAGAATTGGTCTAGATTGGATTTTTAGCTATTATGGGTATTTCTCACAAAAAATATTCTTCATCTAAGATCGCTGTCCATGATTTTTTTTTAGAATTTGATTATTTTAATGAGTTTAACGTATACAAGAACAAAAAGTTATAGTTTTCATGATGGAGGGACTCTTTTTTACCCAATAGTTTCTCTGCAAATTGCTTTTGAAAAAATTAGGACAGCGATCTTATATTCACTGCCAGCGATCTTAGAACACCTCATATAACTGAAATAAAAACATATTGAACTCAATATTTTATTGTAAAAAGTTATTATTTTATTTTAAGAAATAATAATAGAATTCTTGGCACAGTTTTAACAAGCTTGCATCTACAGATTAAGATTAAAAGAAACAAAAAAAAACCCCTTCGCTTCTTATTTAGATTTTATTTTGTAATATTATATATTAAAGTAACGTTATCCTTGGTTATTTGGATGAACCTACTATTTCTTTGGAATATTCAAACATCTAATCAACATGCCGTAAAGCAGTATCTGGTCTATGGTCCTGAAGCCTTTAGGGAAACCGGCTTGTTTGGGTGGCTGAAAGTCATCAATCCTGCGCGCAATATGGTTCCAAATGACTCTCAAGAACAGTTTGTAAACATGGCTAAAAAGTTAGATCAGCCTGTATGTTTTCAGCAAGGTTTTATCATCCTTTTGGAAGAACAATACTACTACTCTTCTTTTCCATGTGGAGTTTTCAAATCTCTGATACCTAAGAGGCATAATAGCACAGCTACAGTAGCAAGCGAAAAGAGTTAATATCTTCTAAACTGAGGCAAGTATCAAAAAAGTGAAACCAGTATTCCCCTAGATAATTTAGCCTAGTATTTTTAGAGCAATGGTGGTTAAAAACCATAGAAAGCTACAACGTGTTTCTAAAAATGGCCACTTTTGGCAACAATCTGTAGATTTCCTTGGTATTAAACCTTAAAGCTATACAACAGTGCCTTTAAAATACTAGGCTACATTATCTGGGGTTCTGGCCAGATAAACCTCCACGTGGTGCACCCTGGGCAACACTAGTCGATGACACTTTTCGTTTAGTTTGGTGTGATAGCTCGGTAGCTAATAATGTGGCGAGAATTGTGCTCCACATCCTCTCTACTTCATCAGAGAGCATAGCGTACTCCTTGGCTCCGTAGGGGGGTTAGAAAGCCCTGCTAAACGAGGAGAAAGAAGAAGGGAGTAATTGAAGAGGAAGAGGGAAAGATGGCGAAGAGGTGGATTACGGGACTTAGGGGCTCCCCCAATGGCACGTCCATGTGGAGATTTATGGCTCGGCTGATTAGAAACCCTGCGTTATTAGATGCTGGGAGTAATAGTAGTAATAGCTGGGAATAATCCTGCTCACGGTTGGCTTGATGACTAAGTCGCCGACGGTTGGGATCACAGGTCTATCCGGCTGATTCAAACGGCAGGGGAGTAGTGCTGTCATCCCTCCCCGCTTTGCGGCTGGCTCGATGTCGCCATCGCTGTTAGCAATGGGGGTACCAATGCGGCGCTTACAAGCCCCGTAAAAGAGGGTGGCAGTGTCAGTGTTAGGAAACTGCTACGCACGATCGCTGGGTGCTGCGGCCAAGGTGTAATGGCTGTAGCACCTGGCAGTCGAGGAGGATATAGCAGGGTCTTTCAACTGCCACCATGGTGACAACACTCCACCGTGGGGGGAGTAACAAGCTCTGCTCATATAACAAACCTGGAAAGGATGACGGAACGCAGTGTCCAGTTCCGTCTTTCAGCGTTGGGAGAGCCATCCACGCTCTGGGGGGACTACCATCTTGGCCCCCCGTGAAGAGGATTAATAGCCGATGCTGGAGGAGGTAGCAGAGTTAAACATAAAGATCAAAGATCCCCCCCCCCCTTGCCAACAGCCGAGGAGGACACCGGCTATGTTTTAGTGGATGCGAACCCCACATTATCCTGCGGCTCTCCCCGGGGCTGCAGGGTACTTGTCAGGAGTTTCCCCGCCTACAAAGGCTTCATCATCTAGTGGAATATTCGATATTTGCCTTTGTTTTGAAGATATTAAATATTTTCGCGGGTGGCGGTACTTTACCTGTGCTATGCCTCTAAATGGAATTATACAATTACCTACTGTAGGTGTTGGCCCTAAGGATCGGTTTTCTACCCGCCTTCAGAAGTTCACCTGTGGTTGAACTGATGATACCCTTTATCACAAACATTATACCTACACTAAATACTAAAGAAGAATTCTAGAAAAAAATGGTAACAGTGAAATTGAAAAGTAAATTACAAGATCGCTGTCATTGACTATAAGATCGCTGTCATTAGGACAGCGATCTCAGAAATGACAGCGATCTGATGGACAGCGATCTTAGCAATTAAAAAAAAAGTGGATTATTTATAGGAAATAAAAGGTCTAGCAAGTAAATAATACTACAATAGTATGCAAAACACATAGTATTTCATTATAATCTAATTAAAACAATGATATAAGGGCTTGATTTTTTTCTATGCCACAGAACAGATTTTTAAGAAAGGGTGACCAAGCGTAACTGCGCTCAAACATAACGTGATTGAGTCGAAACGAAGCATCTCAGTACATGTGTCACTACTGTGACTTACTCAGCATCAGTAAGGGTTCACGGCACTGACACTACCAAACTTAAAACCCATTGGTTAGCGAGTTATGTAAGAAGAACTGCGCGGTAGTTCAAAAAGTACTAAACTTCGGACGCTCGTATAAGTTGAATAATATCTTTAACAGATAATTAAATTAAGTTATCATATTTTTTTTAATATTAAACAACGTATCAACCATCGATTAAAATAAAGTTTTTAGTTCAGTCTCTTATAGTTAAAAAGTTATACCATCATTTTGAGCCCTGGTCGGAGTCCGGACGCACCGCTGACGGCCGATTTTAGGTGAAAAATTTTTTTTTTTCCACGGTTCCCAAATCCCATTTATTACTAACTGTATAGGTCTAGGTCCTTTTTTGGATAAATAAAAACATATTAAAAACTCCGGCTCATAGATTCTTCCATCTAGCAGTTTCACGTCCGGACGCATGTTTTTGAAGGTCTAAATATTCACCCTTATATTATAGCTTTCCCCTAAACTCTAATTCACGCGTCACATGACCATTTCGTCCACATGATGTCGATGGTTGGCATACAGGTTGCGTTGTCGAAAACGAAAGGTCTTTTTAATATCATCCAACATAGGTGAATTATATAATTTTTTTCTTATATTTTCAGCGTACAGGACGTGCGTGACGGACCCATACTGCGCGGCGCAGACCGTGCAAGGCTACATGGGCAGATACGCACAGGTAATTGTTATATATTTTGTATGCATTTAATAATTTAATAAATACATCAAATTATTCCACGAACATTCTTTTTACACCGTATATAATAAAAAGCTACTGAAGGATCGGACTCGCAGCTGGGCTAAGCATTCTTAAATTACTTTTTAAAAAAGTAAGGAAAAAAATGCGTAAGTGCGAAGAATGCAATCATGAAATTTCAGATTTGAATTTTTTTTTCGTCAAACCATTGCAAGTCAGTCTGACATCATCAGTAACTTCTTGACCATGACTCCATGCAAAGCAACCATGACTCGCTTCTAAGAACTATTTCAATATTATCTATGACAGTTTTAATTTCTATGTGGGTGAAGCTGTAAGCTCAGAACAATGCAACGCGAACCTAATCTGGCCAACGACCCATAATCTGTAATACCATTATCGCCGCATTGAAATTCATCGGCTTTGCCCCCGTAATAAGACCTCCAAGTAGTCCAAGTCCTATCGTTCATCAACCTTTTTTTTATTATTAGATTTTTTGCTCTAAAAACACGAAAAGTATTGTACCAAATAAAGCCTTCTTAGAGCCCCTGGTCTCCAAGATAAATGCTGCCTAGTTTGAAAATCAGACTAAAGACCAATCAGAAATTATTGTAATTTTTTTAATAAGGTAAGATGTTTCACATTAAATATCTGTATTCAAGATCCGCCGATACATTAGAAATACCTTCCTACTTCCATTTATTTACATTATATCCATGCGTGCGTGTGCGTGTTGAATGCAAATCCATGACCAGTTGACCACTATTTTATAGGTATAGTGGTAAACAAACAGTATCTTCCTACTGTTGCAAAATTATCACGAATTTATCAGCGACATCAGTAAAGATGGGTACCTATATTGTATTATATTCAATATCTTATATAATCTTATATAATAATAGATCAGGAAAAATCATATTTTATTAGCACTAAACGCATGCAAATGGTAAGAATGGGTTTTGCCTTATTATTTATATTACCCAAGTAATCTTCAAATTAGTTCGTGACATTTTAAATTAAAATTATTAAAATTTTTAATATGCCTGTACAGACCTTACCAAAACGTTTAAACTTGGTGCTAACGCTGAGAAAATATTTTAATTCTTAATTATTTTTTAGAAAATACGGGGTCAGCTACAGACACTCTCAGTTTAAAATTGTATTATATGAGCAGAAGTTAATTTTAAGCATTTTATTTATTTTATCCAGGATTGCAACGGAGATGGGCAGATCAACTGCTATGACTACATGGCCATCCACAAGCGAGGCGGGTACGGGTGCGCTGGCGATCTTCCCTTCGAGTACGTCAATGTTTTCAACCAGTGCATCGCCGCCGTGGCTGCGCAGCAGGGCTAACTTAGACCTATCGTAGGCGTTGCTATTTACTGAGAAAACATTTGAACATTAGACATTAGTTTCATTGCAAACATTGGCATCAGTCAGCCGTACACCCAATGTACAGGCTTTGTCCTAATTGGCCAACCAACAACATACTATGTTAACAATGAATATTCGTCGTGCGAGGGGTTCAAACATACAGATTTTTTCGACGTTTTGGGAACTTTAACAATTTGTTAAAAATATGTATGCTTGCACTCATCGCACGACGTAAACGCATCGTATCATCGTACGATCTTGGCCAATCAGGACGAACTAATTTCATTCTAGGTTCGTGTTTAGTTCATGTCCTAAGTCATCCTACATACCACTATGGGCATATGAGCTAAGCTTTTCTGTAGTTCTGTCTTTCATATCGTTTTAGCGAACGGCACGATATTTTGCGAAACAGTTTGGAAAGGTTTGGTAATTTTGATGGCAATTGTTTGCTCAGTAAATAGATTTGCTGTTTCTATTGTACATAAAGTAATTTAATACTGGTATTAAAATTGCAGCAGATTAATGAGATTTAAGTAAAATAGTTGTGATAATTTTTAGAATTTGTATTAACTATAGGTATAATTACTTACTATCTATTTATAAAATTAAAATAAACCATGTGTTTACACTTTTTGAATCTGAGTTTTGATAAACCTTAACCTGTTGTGAATATAACTTTTTTCATTGGTACCAACACAACCATAGAGGAAACGATTCTATAAAATATTTCCAAATTAAATTAAGGCTATACCTGTAACTTAATTAGGTATATTATGGTTGAATGGAAGTCAACAGATTAATAGAAAATATATGAGGAGGAGCTTACAGAACTACATAATTTACCTACGTAACATGGACCTCATTGTAAATTTGAAATACCCAAAAATTTCTTACTTTCTATGATTTAACACGAACCCATGTTTCTAATTGATTGGTAAATACGTAAACACATATACTTACATACATAATATGATGTTGCGAACATCCCGTCTGTCCGTCTTTAGTACTTAACGAACTTGACCTTTGCGTAGATAAAATCATAAACAGTCACGATGATGACGGGCCCCAACTCTACTTTTATAGAGCGAATCGGTAGTTCAAAAACAGCTCTCATATTGTAAATGCATGCAATCCAAAATAATTTATTAGGTACCTACCTAAATAAACAATATTCATAAATTAAAAAAAAAAATTACAATAATAGGGTATTTTTAAGTAATACGCGGAATTTTTAACTTATAGATATATCTAAAAGCAGATTTGAGCCCTAACATTAATCTCACCGACTCACCCACCATCCATCGTCGTCATCGCCAATAGGATCTTAATTTTTTCTGGTCCTTTTGCAAAAACAATGCGCTCTACTCTACGTGAGTTTGTTAACATTGTTTTTTTTTCTTTTTTAATAAGAACTAACCTTTTGGTTCCAGTCTTAGTCAGTATTAACTCGATGTTTTGCTTGACCAGACAAAGACCACCGTCCTTGTTTTTTTAAATTTTAGTATTTAGAACGATTAAAAAAAATAAATTAAAATAGTACATAATGAAGTGTTTAAGTAGTGCCAATGATCGCTTTGTGGCTATGGTTTTGTTGTGCTTAGCTAGTTATGTGTCGGGTAAGTTACCTTAACTTAAGTTACCGTTACTGTACCTAAGAATCACTTGTTTAATGTCTATTCAATAGAGTTATTTTGTGTTACCTGTTTTTTTATATTTTAAACGGAAAATTCGATGTGTGTTGTCACCTTTTTATATACGAAAAATTCGATGTGTGCTGTCCAGTAGAGGACGTCTTTCGGGTAAGATAAAAAATAATACTATTGTGTCAAACATACTTAATAGTAAGCATACGATTTAATCCACCCACACATCACTAAGTAGAAAACTAACTAGATAAGTTTTAGCGTAACTACTATAAGGGACGACCTGGGGCAGTGCCTGGGACCTAGGAAATTTGTATAGAATCATCAGAATCAGAATACTACGAATACGAAACGAGATATTTAAAATAGTTTAGTTGGGGGGGGACTTAGTAATTTTTTGCCCCGGGGCCTTTGGTAACCTAGTTACTAGTTACGCCACTGCCCATAATCTACCGATTTCAGGAGTATACATCTCAAACCTGAACGACCTATGTTACCGATGTCTCTGCCACGTGGCTGGGTGTGATATGTCACATGGCTGCACTACTGGCTACTGTGGACCCTTTTACATCTCGAGGGTGTACTGGGTGGATGCTGGGAAGCCCACGCTGCCTGATGATGACGCGGAGAGATATGAAGGCAAGTTGGTATTAAATAATCATGTTTTAAAGCTGCATTTGCGTTAAATTTTACTGTTTTAATTACTTTATTTTCAGCTTTTGAAGATTGCGCTCGGGACTACTACTGTTCGATGAAAATTGTTGAAGGCTACATGGCGAGATTTGGCAAGGTACGATAAGTAGTTAGTATGACTGTCTAGGTTAAAATAATGCTGAGATTGAACAAGCCCAATTTTTGTTTAAAGTTGATAGGGTTCCTCAAGCTTACTCGTAAAGCTAAAACTTAGTCGAGTAGGTACGTACGTATAAATTTACATGATTTGAATTTTATTGGGAGTTTAAGTAAGCTCGGTTCTTCCACACCAAACGATCCAACTCGATCTGAATGCGCATTCTAGCCGGGCGCTGCAAAGGAGGCCAGGCGACTGTGTCGGGTGTCGGTCGTTTGGAACTAGCTGCTGGAGCGCTTGATCGCATCGCGTTCGATTTTTGGTGTGGACCCAGTAATAAACATATTTCCGTGGATTTAAAAAGAAATTATGGTACCAGGACTGCAACAACGACGGCGTGACGGACTGTTTCGACTACATGATGATCAATCAGAACGGCGGCGCATCCTGCTCGACGCCGCCGCTCGCCTGGACCGCGCTCGGCCGCCGCAGGATCCAGCTCTTCAACCAGTGCAGATTCAATAACACTTTGAATAATTAAACAGTAAACCAGCAAAACTAACGTCTTCCACATAATGAGCTGTGCTGTGTATGTTAATAAATTATAAAGTTTCTTAGATTTTAATCAACAGGATAGTAAAACAATACGGGTGTTTAATTCTGACCAGGAGGTAATAAATAAAAGGAGGCATTTTAGCTCAACAGAGCTAAACTTAATTTAAGCAACTCGGATCATAAACTGAAAACATATATGATGAGCCAAATTACCCCCTTAATTTGTTATCGGCTCTCTGAAACATCCAGTTTAAGTCGAATGAAATACTTACTTAATCTTATAAAAATATATTAATTATAATAAAAATAACAGTCTATTTATTAAAATATACATAGTTCATTGAGTAACTAAGCTAATTTTAACTTGTATATTATTTACCATACAATTTAAAAGTCTTATTATTTACTAGAGGCTGCCCCGCGGTTTCACTCGCGCAGATTTCTCATAATCACAAATTCATGTTTTTTTCCGTTCCCGTGGGAATTTCGGGAAATCCCTTCTTAGTGCTCACCTACACTACCTAAGGAACCTACTTGCAAAATTTCAGCCCGCTGCGCCCAGTAGTTTCGGCTCTGCGTTGTCTGTCAGTCAGTCAGTCAGTCAGTCAGTCAGTCAGTCAGTCAGTCAGTCAGTCAGTAACGGAAGAGTTTTATATATATTGATTAACTGAATGTAAAATTAATATATATTTTCGAAACATAATCAACAAAGCAAGAGGAGCAAACCTCGGACACATTTAACACCTCTCGGAATAATTGTGAAAATAGTGCTTGACGGAGTTAACGCTGACCGTCCGTCAAGCACTGACTGACTCGCGCCAGTGCCGCCAGTCTAGCACTATTTGCAAACTGTATGCACTTAAAAATAACAAAGACTAAATTTTTTCACTAAAATTTTAAACAATCACATTTTCCTAATTGTAAATGATACTACATTTAACTATGGTTTGAATAAATCAATAATATATAAAGTTAATGTATAGATTAAATTTTCTATGCGATAGATATTACTTATTAACAAAGACTAAACTAGATACGCGATGAATGTAAATACAAATTTACATTAATATAAAACTATAAAACTTATTCTCTACCTATATATTCTCTTTAATCTAGAGAAGTGTTTAGGCGAAAGTTACCAATGGCGTCACGTTTTCCTGCCACTGCTCGTCTCTTTTTTCTGCCTCCACATCCGAGTCGATGTCAGATTCTTCCTGGAAGTTTACCTGAAATTTCCGAATTACCAACATTATTATTTTATAATATTTAAATTACACAATTATTAATTAAGATACAGGATACAATATAATTTTTAGCTTTTATCAAATGAAATATGTAGTCTTAAAACTTATAAACATTATTATCCTAAAAATCTCAGCGACGACGTAGTCGGTCGCAGTTATATGGCTACGCGCGTAGCAGCTACGCAAGTTGCTACGCACAGAGTGGCCCACTTTTGTGATTTATTATGTTACTAGTCGACCCGGCGAACTTCGTACCGCCTTACCTATTAATATTTTGTGCATGTATTACACTTATAAACCTTCCTCTTAAATCACTTTATCTATTAAAAAAAAACCGCATCAAAATCCGTTGCATAGTTTTAAAGATTTAAGCATACATAGGGACAGACGCGGGTAGCGACTTTATTTTATACTATGTATTGATGATTAACTAGTGGATGTGAAATTGTGAATATGCGGACTTACCCATGGTGCAACACGTTTGCTCTTGCTACCTGACAAAGACGTCGCTTGATTCGCTTGCCAAGCCTGAAAGCAGATGATTCTAGTAAGAATAATATTCGAATACGACCAATCTTAGATTGAAATAGATCAGCATGTTGCCTTAAATAATCACCGTTCCAGCCGCAAGACGTCCACTGTAGGACAAGGGTCAAGGTCCCACAAATCGTCAGAAGGACAAATGTTAAATATAAACTCCGCGAAACTTGGGTCCAGTCCGGCTCGATTCCTCGCTTAGGCTTAGTCAATGAGCTGATGCATCTGCCTATCACTTCAGGGAATGAAGGCTAGAAATTATAACAACTATTTAGGGGGATAAAACTTTGATAATATTGGAGCATAAAGTACCTGATAAGCATCATTGAAAGCATGGGCCAGCCCTAGCGCGAGCGCCCTCGCCTGGCGGCGGCGCGCGCACACGAATACGTGCGCGACGTGGCTGTCCCCCGCGCCCCCGCCGCCCGCGCCGCCCGCCGCCGCCGCGCCCTCCACCACGGCGAACACGCGGGCGTTGGCTGCGTCCGCTGAGCAGTATGATATTCTGTAAAGGATATTTGATGCTGAGAGTGGTTGTTCACTTGAAACTGTTATATAAGATGGCTTGCAGGCGCAGTAAATACTAGTGTACCTGCTTGCTTGCTTGCTACTACTCAACTCACGCGCACAGCCGCAAAGCAGCCAGGATCAGGATGCAAACTCCTCTCTCCGAGCGCTATTTTGGTGGTCCAAAGTATTTACTATCACCTTAAATACCTCTATGACCAGATTGGCTCAATTTTTAGCGCTAAACTGGTGACCCCGACGGTATTAGCGTGAAAGACTGAAGGCTAAGGGCCAGCCATTTGACAAAGAATTTAATTAAATTATGATAAATCACGAAATAATGTAGATTTTTACATGTTCATATTTTATTGTAGGTAAGGCCTACATGACATGACGAAGGTTGGGATTGGGACAGCGAGCTAAGAAAATATGTTTTATTTATTTAGAGGCGGGAAAAAAAACGTACTACGCAAGCGGGGCGAGAGATGGTTTTGTGTGTGTAATGTGCACCTGCAGTTAAGATCAGATAAACCTAAATTATTGTTACATCTATCTCAGTACAATGAAAGGTAGTAAGATATTTCTCATACTCATCTGGCTGGACAGACTAGAAAGTAAAAAAATGTTTCAAAAACTTATTAGACTTTCTTAGTTTTGGTTGAAAGTTACGATTATTTATGCTCTAGTTTATGCGCCATGGTTTTTATCTGGCTCCAAAGTAATAAACATGATTTATGCAACAATAAGAAGAGCTCATTATAACAAATTTATGATGATAGATAAATTAATTACCTATAGATGGAAATACTGAGGACGTTGCCCTGCGACTCGGCGTCGGTGACCACGATGCCTTTTGAGCTGATGTCCAGGTTCACTCTCTGCGGCTTCTTGTTTAGTGCTAAAAAAACATAAAATACTTAATAAACTAGCTTTACTTTACTTCATGACCATTCGAAAAAACACCTACATGCCCAGGCAGTTTTAATCCACTTTGCACTGCAACTACCTGATTGTAGAGAAATGTATGTAATTGCTTGCTTGAGTACCAACAAGGTACGCGAAAGCGACTTTATTTAATACTAAGTAGATATGTTTTGTTTTAAAAATATAGCAAAGCCGGCAAGGCAGAAAAATAAATGACGCATTTTGCATGTTTATTATTCTGACCTAATTATACAAATCTTTATATCCTTCCTTATTACCAAAGCATAACAAATTGATAAAGATGTTTACATGTTTTATGCGCGGAAGAAAAGCAAAATATGTAGAGTACCTATATACCTATAGAGTCCATCCATATGTAAGATACTTGAAACACATATCAAAACAAAAATTATACATTTGTGAACTTTTAGATGGGTCACACAATAAAAGAAATATAAAAATGGACAGGATTAAAACCCTGATCTTCCACGGTTTTAATCTTACTGTTCCACGGTGGAACATCCATGACCCATTATTATCTCTAGCATGGACAGAAAAAATCTCTAGCTTTAAGCTTAAAGCTTTATTCCAATAGATTTTTTACACGCTTAGTGGTAACGATACTACACATTATTTACAGAGTTATTTTGAGAGGCTCTGTAAAACATTAAAAAAGCTCACATTTAGCGGAATGTAGAGCAGAGCGTACGGCGAGAGCGGTGGCGGGGGCTGAAGCGGCTCGCTCCACGGGGGCCGCTCCCGCGTAGCGGACGTCGCTCTGGTCGCTCCCAGTCCGCGACTCCCTCCACCAGCCCTCACCTTCGCAGTCTGCTAGAGCCCATTCTTCTGACAGTTCTGAAAATTCAAATTTTCAAATTCAAATTCAAATTCAAATTCAAATAATTCTTTATTCAATATAGGATACAAGATATCACTTATTGAAAGTCAATTAGACTACATCTAATCTAATTGCTATTGATACCTTATTTGGTTGGTATCCTATACTGTGAGAGGCGAGGTAGTTCAGGGTGCCCACCAATTGGCTCAGGTAAAAAAATGTTTGCCTTTCCTTACGACAATAGTCGCCTGGAGAGGCCCCCAAACGAGCCGTCCTCTGTCAAATGATTCTACTCCCTTTCGCAATGATTCTACAGCGTAGAGAAGAAAGGGGTAACAAACTCTACTTTACAATTTAAATGTTTTCCAATTAGGAGAGTTCGCTCTACTACCCCATCTTCTCCTATGGGTGTCGGAAAACGCGACTAAGGGAAAAGCCGAAGGACGGACAGTAGCGTCCTTCGTTCATTATTTACTTGAAGAGCCACACTGCGTTTGCCAACACTCGTGAAGCCTGGGAATTTGTGGAGGAGACTTCAGTCCAGCAGTATGAAAATAGTAGGAAAAGTCTAATTTATATGTTGGTACTTAAGTACTTTGAGAAAGTTAAAAGCAAGTCATAACGAGCAGTAGAGAATAAGTCAACGACCACACACACAGATAAAAAGCCAGTAAATCATAAGTTGAAGTGATTTCCTACAGGTGTCGGTGCGGCAAACGTCTGTCTCGAGATATCAGACTCGAATGAAAGCTGTTGCACCAGTTTGATATTTAATTTTTATTTTATTTTTAGTCTTTTTTATACAACTTTATTTTTCACTAGAATAGTGAAGCGCCTGAAGAATTTCAGCCAGATTACAATATTGACTATGGTAGTTATCAACAAACAGTTAAACATAAGTTTTAGCTTGTCTAACAGATAGTAGGTATCGCTAACGCGATCATATTAGTCTGATGTCGACACGGATTTCAGCCTCATATAAACGGCAATGCCTCCACTAGGCAATTTCCCTTCAAGCTCAACATTATAACGTGTTATTAATATAAGAACCAGACGCATTACGGGCAGGTTTTGCAAATGCCTTCAATAATTACACGAAAACTTGATGGGTGAATAATTTGAATACTAGCGGCGACAGGAGAGGTCCTTGCGGGACGCCCTTTCGCTGCTCACTTGAGCTGAGATTAGGAATTTAGAGGCTCGACTTATATAGATTTCTAATTAAATTCAAGGTAAAGCGGTTTTGGTTTCGATGATGAAATTTTTTATTAGGCACTTCTCTTTTAACTATCAAACCAAACATTGCTTGCTGATTTTTTTTATGTAAGTGTTCGTAGAAATATAATAACTGGTGGGCCTTTAGATTTCGTGAAATACTTTTTTGTTCAAATAGTGCTATCCCGTATCGATTTTATATTTACTGATATATGATACCCTTATACTTATTGAAATAGATCCTTTAAACTTAATAATCGTAACTTAAAAAACGTAAACATCTACTTCGGCAAACTCGATCGAACGTAAAACTATTGATGCAACCAACCTACGATACGATATAATATCCAACAAAACAAAACAATAATAAGCTTCGAGAATTTGCATTCACACTTTATCTGTGGGATAGGCTATTTTAAGATCCACAACACAATAATAATTATCTAGGCCAGACGGGTGCGATATGAACGGGTCAATATTAGGCGTAGTAGCGTTTGATCTGATGATAACCCGCGATCGTACATGCAGACATCTGGATGCTACTGGTGTTAGTTATCGTTGCCCTATTTTAGGACATATCAGAGATTTTTTAAAGGTTACACTCTTGTTACAGACAAAACTTTATTGATAACTTTTGCTGTCCTTAATCCATATCCGCTAAATCTTTAAAAGCTACCTGTTTAAAGCATACCTTGATAATTATGTAGTTTCTGATATATAAAACCTTAGGAGAACAAAGATTTGGTGACACACACTAATGAAATACAATCTCAAAAATATATTTTTTGATCATTCATAGAAAAATCAAACGTATTTGAGAAGAATACCCAAAAAACATTTTTCTAGTCGTTACTTTTGTAGAGATAGTAGGACCGAGAAAACATGGATTAACTAGAACAAGCCCATCTACTTGCATTAAGTGCACATACTGCACGTCCTTGTATAAGCTAACAAGCAAGACCGTTAATGGTCGGAGTTTTTATTCCAGAGCCGGATCAAGGCTATTTATAAGTTACACAGAATCCGTCACTGGCACTGGGCTGACGAGCCGAGCTGTCACCGGAGGAATGCAGCTCCCAGCAGCTTAGAGTTTTGAACTTTCTTCTATTTAATATTAATGGCCTATTATTCTAAGAATGGTACGAAAATAAATGAAAGAAGTAGACGGAGAGGTATTAACGGCCCATTGGTTACCGGGAAAGAGAAAGAAACAGTTTTATAGGTAAGTTTATCCGGTAAAAGCTCAACGTCATCATCATCTTTGGCAAAAGATTGTCACAAAGACAAAGCCTTCAAAAGCTATTTTTGTTCCTAAAAGAATTATAGGTACAGCTGTGACTAAGCTACTTACCTTAATAATTTTAAAATAGGTTTAAATAATTTAATTCATATTAGGTAATTTGTTTCTCAATGTTAGTGTCCAACTGGAAATTATTCAGTGCAAAACAACATTTCTTTAAGTCAACTAGGCGGGTTTTTTCTTGCAACGAATCCATCTTCGCTAAGAGGATCCTAATTCCACGGTAATTGGAGAGAAAACGGCTTAGTGGTAGTAGACCACCTAGTGCAGAGCACACAGTCCTTTCCTTCATCGACATTTCAATCAATTCGATTTATAAGTTTACAGGAATTCAATCTTAGCAATTTTATGAAAGAAGGGATTAAGAAGGAAGGTAGGCAGCAGAAAGCATTTTTAATAGGTCCCTTGGGTGTTTTCCTTCCGTTGTTCAGAATCACCAAGGCTTAAGATCAGCTTTGACTGGAAATTTTCGATTTTTATTTAATTTTATCATTACGCTGCAGAATTGGCAGCCCTATTAAAGCTTTTAAAGAACGGTCTCCAAGATTTTCATTTAGGATTGAAAAGTGCATTGCGGTACTTCCATTTATGGCAAGGCAAGAAAGATAGCGGATATCATAGTAGGGTACTTAGTCCTTTTTTTGTACCCGGTTTTCCACGCAAGATTCAGGTCATTCAGAGTCAAACGGTGACCCCGGATCAAGTTGGATGAGACGAAAACTGGTGTAAAAGTTGTGATGGTGAAGTGAAGTCTAAACATAAAGGCAGCCAGCGGTTGGATGGATTCACTTAGGATGTGAATTTGTATTATACTTAAACATATTGTTTACCAGCTGTCCCGGCGACCTTATTTTTATAGGGAAAATTTTTATTGTTATTTACTATAGTAAGTATTTCCTAGCCATTTTTCTCAGCGTCCGCTTAAATCTTCCCTTTACTTCGACAAAACATATTATTTCATAACCAAAATCAGCCGTTCTCGAGTTTTAGCGAGACAAACGAACCACGATTTATTTTTACTAGAAGATCAAAGATGTAGATTAGCTTAATGAAAATTTCACTGAATAAAAATAAACTTACTTTTATGTTTCGAGTGGTTTTTCCACATTTTTCTCAGAAGAGTGGCCATTTCGGAAAACTTTTTTAAGTTGAAAACTATTCAACCGCTGTTAACTTATTTATTTTTTATATAAAATTTTATAGGACAACTTTTCCCGCGTAAAGTCCCGCGTAGACTGTGCGCTGCGCCCGCGCCGTTCGATCGACGACGTCGAAGCTCGATCTACTGCATGAACCACCCCTTTCCGTTATCAATGATTATAATAAAATAATGAAGACGAGCTAGCTAACTATATTTGTTTTTTGTTCGCTCTTCTATATTATGTAACATACGAATTTGCTTAAACATGATTTAAATTAATGTAAAAATAAGTAAAGGTAAGTAAGTAATTAATGATGATATGGAACTTAAGTAGATTATTTGCGGTTAATAATGCACGAAGTTAAGAGTATGCCCAGAAACACCTGTGCTTCGGGCACCCTTCAGATATTTTTAATTTTTACGAGACCTCTGACTTAGTATTTACCTTAGATTTCAGAACTTTAACAACCTACTTTAACTTGTACAGTGGCGGTCTAGGTCTTCAGGTTTATCTGTAATGCAAAATAGCTCTTGTTCTTTGGTAATAAAGTCTAGAGCGTACGAGACCATAAACAAATCTGTTGCGCCGTCCTAGACAGCCACTGCACAGTACCTACTAGTTAGTACATTAAGTAAACCCCCAAAATGTTTTTCCTACTGACGATCGGGGAGGCCTATGTCCGACAGTGGCGCCGCTCAGTGGATATACCTACCTCTCAACTCGGACCTACAGTTCAAAAGCTGCACAAACGAGTTGGCTGTCTCACTGATGCAAGTCTGAATAATTATTTAATCATATAATGATGCAACGAAGGCTTCGCGGCGCTCAGACAATACAAAAGTTTATCCGAAAACGTGCTCATAATGCGTACACCTGTGATACCTACTTCACTAATTATAAAACAAAGTCGCTTTAGGCCGCCTGTCTGTATGCTTGAACTTTCGAACTGCGAAACGACTTTTTTTTTTAAATAGATAAGAGTGAACAAGGAATAAGAGGAAGGTTTCTATTATGTATAACAACATTGAAAAATACATTCATAATTTTAGGGCGGTACAAAGTTCGCTGGGTTGGCTAGCGGTTATTCCCAGATGACAATAAATAAAAGATCAAAAATTAGGAACGCGAAGTGTCTAAGTACTTAAACTTACACCAACACGTCCTTTTCACTTAATTACCTACACTTATATGGTAAGTTCAAGGTTTAAGACGATATACGACAAATAAATGGAACGAGCGAATGAACAGAGTCTATCTCTGTGATATAGCATACTGAGGGCAAGGGACAGTCATATATCAGTCGCCCACATCGGTTACTACATTTTATTGGAAAAAGTAGAAAATATTGAATATCTTTTTAAATAATACTTTTAAATCAAATCTGAATTACCAGAATTTAATTTTGTTTATTATTATTATTCCTAGGAAGTTTTAACAAAAACTAGTAAGTCATTTTGAAGAACTAGCTATTCCCGTTTTTTGGAAAGGTTTGACGAAATAATGTATTGAGGTTATTTTTTGATTCCACTAGTGTTTCTCAATTATAAAAAACTTTGTTATATCCTCAAAAAGGTTATATTGAAATTCCAGATCTTTACCTCGTATAGATTATGAGAATTACTTGATTTAAAAACCCTTCAAAACTCATATATATATCGTCTTAACCAGAATTCTTTAAATAATGCTATTTTATACGAACTACATGCAATGAACTTTTTATAAGGTTCGGGAAGCTTTGTGACCATGACTGTCTTTTTTTGATTTGTTGTATTTTTACGACGACTATAAGATAGTCTGGATGATTGATTAAACGAGAATTAATAAAAATAAAATTATTTTCTAACATTTATTTTTAAAACAACAAACAAATAATAATACACAATTAAAACTTATGTCTTGAAAAAATACATCTTGGTCTGGTAGAGAAATTTTAATAATATCCTTAGGTGCTGACATAAATAAAACAAAATTAAAACAATTAGGAAATGTCTACCTTATCTACTAAATGCTTAAAAAGATTGTATGACTGCTGCAGGGTAGAGTGTAATTTTTAAGTAGAATTATTTAAGTTTGTATAAAAAAAACTGATTTTGATACTTTCTTTACCTACCTATAGAAAATTCTGTTAAGCAAATCACACACACAAATTTTATTTTAAAAAATATCTACTACACTAATTGTTAATTTTAATCCATTCTTTAATTTACTATTAAGTTGTTACATATAAAGGACCAATTAAACATCAATAAATTAAATTATGATTGATACAATATCTTTTTTTTAAGATTTGATAAACCTCAATCATATAAAATCATATAATACTCTCTACTTAAAATTAATTAGGTAAGTTATTTGATATTTATCATAATTTCTAATAGGCCAAACTTTATAACTAGTAAAATTTGGTTCTTTCATTAAAATTAAAGTAAGTACCTCAAGGTACTTGATTATCTTATAGTAAAATTAAAACTAACATTATAATAATATTTTCTAGTTAAAGGCCACCTCACTGAGCAGTCACTTTTTAACTTTGTTGAGGTTAGGATTCACAGTCTTTTCTGCTTTCACCTGAGGCTTGAGTGTGGATCATTTTTTCTTCCGATCCTGAGAGCACTTAGGGCAGTACCATTTACCCTTAGGCTTGATCTTCAAGTCCACACAAGCAAAGTGGAACCATTCAATTGGACAATCAAGATTGTCACAACCTATCATTTCTCCATAGGATACTTGATGGCAAAGGCAGTATGTAGGCTCATTAGGATCAACAGGCATATCGAGCACATCACTAGGGTGCGCCATGCCAGCTACAGAGTCTAAATCTGCAGACTCGTCTTGTTCTTTCACAGCTTTGGTAACAGCACTAGCTCCCTTACGTTGAGCCTTCTTCTTGGCTGCTGACCTGCCTGTGCCAGTGTCATCCTCACTCGAGGCACCAGCCCTCTTCTTCTTGCCTGTGGAGGCAGCTTTTTCATTGCCCTTGTGCTTCTTTCTACCTTTCTTTACAGTAGTGGTAGTAGCTTCCTGCTCGGCCGCGGCTTGCTGGGCTGCGCGCGCGCTCAAAACCTTTTCTTGTATTTCAGATTCGAAACGAGCGAGGTCAGAGTCAAGGCGGCGTATGTGCTTATCCACAAGCTCGTACGTTTGTATCGCAAGTTGCACCTTGTCGTCGCCGTATTCTTTAGCTTTGTTAAACAGACCTTGAATCGTATTTACCTTTTCTTTCTTTTCCTCCTCGTCCATTTTCGGAACATTTGGCAACAATTCGTCAGCCATAAGATCAATTGTCCTCATTAGGCCGTGGGCTCGGTCGTCGAGGTCACGCATCAGTTTGAAGTTTCTTTGCAACTCTATAGGCAAATGCTGAAGACTGTCCAGGTAATGCTCCAAATACAGAGCCGAGGTCATGGTGAAATAATGTGAAAAGCTTAGAAGAGAAAATAGGTACCAGATTACCGCCGCCTTCCAGATGCGAATTTCAACACGACCCAAGTCTAATTCAGCGCGATGGAAGAAACACAAGAAATCGCAGGGTCAGTGGTTAGTCTCGGGCTGGAGGATTTAAAGCAATTACTGGCACGACTTTCATTTAATATTTCAAGAAAAATTTAATAAAGCTCAACACAACAAGATTTCTTTCAGATTTCCTTCCCCTTGCCCCTTCCTCCTCCAGTGTTGCCGTTTGAAAAAAAAATGCGCTCAACTCATACCAAAAATGCACAAGATTCTTCTAACTAAATTCTGGGTTCTGAAATGCACTAAAATGCGCTAAGATTTTACCAAAATTGCACCAGTTTCGCACTAAATTTCGCAAAGTTTTTAATTGAAAATACTTTTTCTTTCTTTCTTGATATTCACTAAAAACCCTTTGTGTTATTTATTATTCATTTAACTTAGCATAATCTCACAGCTTTTATTCCCCGACGGTTAGGCAGAGGCACCATCTCATCAGAGCATGACCCATGATTAGCCGAGTTTATGTTTAAGTTTGGTATAAAAACTCTAATGTAAGGCTTCAAACGCACAGGCGGATTTTTATCCGCGCGGTAACAAACCGCGCGGATAAAATTCCGCTGTTGCGGTTTTATTTCCGCGCGGTTGGAAAGGTTGTTATTTCATTTTCAACCTTATTCATAGGCCACGAAGGTACAGGCGAATTTTTAGCCGCGCGGAAATAAAACCGCGACAGCGGATTTTTAACCGCGCGGTTTTTTATCCGCTGGTGCGCACATTTCCATAGGATTCAGTATGTTACATAAAATCCGCGCGGCAAAAAACCGCCTGTGCCTTCGTTCTTTAAATCGTTCGTTTGTTTTAATTTAATTCAAGTGGTGGATATCGGAATCGATAGGATCATTTGACTGCTCCGTGGCTCAGTTGGCAGTGATGTGGACTGAGTAAGCGTGTGCGCCCGGGTTCGATTCCCGGGCGGGGCGAATATTGATATGATGAATATCGATGTTTGTTTTAATAATAATAATAATAATAACACCGGTCTGGGTGTGATGTTCATCTCTGTGTGTGTTTCGAGCACCCTAGATACGGGTTCTTTCTAGTTAGGGGCTCTGAGTGTGATGTGTTATTATTATTATTTCGGAAGCGCCTTCCTTTATTTCTTACGTTTACAAACGTTTTTAATAAAGGGCACATCAAAAAACCACCACACTCAAAATTGAGAAACTAAACTTTAAAATTATCTTCCCGCTTGGCACAAAAAATCTCCTTACCATAGACTTAAATATGACTATTCGGTTAAGAGGTTGCCAATGCACAATTTTCCGCCAGATTCCACTAGATATCATGTTAGCGCATTTCTGTCAACAAAACAAAAGCGCTGAAGACTCTAAAAATGCACTAGATCTAGCGTGAAAAGCGCTAAAACGGCAACACTGTCTTCCTCCCTTCGTAAGTAAGTAGGAATCGTAGGAATGAACCTCGGATGAACACATACACAACAACGATATACCGAAAATCCGATATTATCGTTAATATCGCTTAAAATATCGATATTTTAACTATTATTGTTTTTTAAATTTTTTAAACAAAGTGCGCGAATATAAAATATTTACCTGCAAATTTTGAATGAGGGGTTTTCAAAGTGACAGAAAAGAAAAAAAAAAGTTTCATAATACGCCGGTAGATGGCGGTGTCTAAAGCAATATAAGAGAAATGGAAGATCGAATATTGACTGAATCTTTGGATTAAATCATTTTCTGCTAACACTTCCGGTTTTTCTGTATTGAAAAATAGCTCTTGTTCTTTGGTAATACAGTATAGGGCTGACGAAACCATAGACAAATCTGTTACGGCCTCCTAGTCCGTGACTGTACCTACCTTAATTTTTTGCACACCTTTACATTGAAAGAAACTGTCACTGCATCCCTAGATGGAATGGTCAATGGATGGAATAAAGTAGCTTCGATATATCAGGAAAGCGATAGTATCGTAGCTAAAATATCGATATTACAGTGGGTGACGGGTGAGCATCTAAGAAATGAGAAATACATTAGAACCACGCCACAAACCACTTGTCTAAATGTGTTTTTATTTTAGTTATTACGAAACCGATACGCTTCTAGCCAAATCTTCAGTTTAATTTCTTAATGGTTACCTAATGTATGTAATTTTCAAATGCGGGGTCGAATTCCACCACACTAGAAAATATTACATGCAAACTGGTGGTTCCATCGATGTCATCATCATATTAGCTTGAACTTGGTGAAGAAAAAATTACTAAAAATTTTCTAGCGAAGACTTAGCTGTATGGACTACGCTTAATTTTCGGCTACTAGAAAGTGAAAAGAAAAAGCAAAATGTGTTTCTTTTATGTTTTTTAAATTCGCCCATTCTGGGCAGGCAAAGCAACTTAGTCCATACAGCCAATTCTTCAGTAGTTTATTTCTTAATAATCAAGTCTTCTGTAGTTTATTCTTTGTTTTCCTTAACCTAGGTTCCTAACCTAACCCATTGAAATGCGAGGGTGGTCTCGCATTCCAATGTTCACACGGAAGTTTTCGAGGGACATCGATCAGAATTATTCGGGAGCGCCTTCCTTTATTTCTCATTTCGCTACACAGTTTTCCATAAAGGGCACATTTTAACACTAATTCTACCACACTAGCACAATAATAGCCACGAATAACTAATTTAGAAAACTAAGAAACAAAAGCCCGACATCTTCTTTGCATTTCCCCCCAAAACCTCCTGTTTCTTTTATTTTTGGGCTGGATAATAAGATAAGCGAAGGGATCTAAGCTTATACAGCCAAATCATTATTATAATGACTTGGCTGTATAGCTTAGATCAATGCCTTCATTAATCTGAGGTATATTCTAAGTAGCGGCGTTTTCCTTACTCTGAGGAGTATACATATTATGCCTATTGTCTATCCAGTGAGGTGGGGAAACGCTACACTACGCTAGACTCAGGATCATTGGGTCTGCCCTACAGAACAGACAAGGACAAACGTGAAGGAAGTTTGCCGCGTGGGTTGGTGATGAAAGTGTGGCACTTCAAGTACCTATTACAGATGTTCTTCAATGAAGGACGCCTGCCCGACCTTCGGCTGTTCCTTTAGCCTTTTACAAATCCATGGGAGGAGATAGGGCAACAGTGCATGGCGTAACTCAAGTTTTCAGAGGGCCTATTACGGCCGCTTTTGCGATATTGCTTTGCGTCCTCTTTACGTTTTTTTTTGTATTGACTTTGACACGCTAGAGAACGAAAAGCAATATTGCAAAAGCGGCCGTAATAGGGCCTCAGTTCTTTGCTGCTGCTGAGTATGTTTGTCGTTGTGATGGACGGTAGTACAGGTAGACACATGGAAATCCTACTTATACGTCTGTTGTGGACACAGGTTCCCAGTTTATCTAATCCTAGTTATCTTGATGTACTAATTTTGGTACTTAAAAAACCTGCCTTTGAACTACCCAAAACAGGAAACTCCCCATAACTAAGACAAAAGAAAATAAAACATGTTAGTTACAATTTTAACTTAATTTTATTAGCAAATAAACAATTTATAAAATATTTTCTAGTATGAAAATCATGTATAGCGATTACAACAACAGCTCCAGCTTTATAAAAAAAATATTAAACAAAGAAACATTCTAATAAATAAACCAGCTGTTGTCATATAAATTATGACAAAATAAAGAGGTGTTCAAGTATGTAATCTATAACTATATGATAATATAAAACATGCTATATTAATATCCTTAACTTTACTATAATTTACATCCCCTTAGTTCGTAACAATACGTACATTATAATAGAAATTAGGTACCTAGTTCCTACGTGAAGTTAACTCTACAATACAATGCATATAAACTTACTGTTAAATCTTTAAAAAATATTATAATTTTCGATTACTTTTGACTAACACATTATGATGATAATGTCTTTTAGTTACATAAACAATAGAGTCCTACTCTCTCAATAACTCTAATAAGCTACAGCTACAGTAGCAAGCTGCGACACTACCGAATTCTGTAAAGTGTAAAGTGGCGGACACGGACGGCGTAACACTTTTGTCTATGGTCTCGTTTGGACTAGACTAGACTGTAAAGCGTAATGCCAAACAGAAAAACAGGAAGTAGGTATTACGCCGTCGCGCACTGTACATACATTAAAATTTTGTTTCCATTACAAATAATGTTTCACTCATTTCTCTTTATATTAGACAATCATTTTATGTGAAAAAATAAATAATAGGTACATTAATTTAAAGCAATATAGCATCAATTATAAAGCGTGATGGCATGCCCTGGCCCTAATACATAGAGAAACCAAGAGAAGCCAAAATAAATCCGAAACAAATATTATGGCTGCGTAACGTGGACGACTCAGCGCGAACGCGGTTGCGAAACGATCCGATGCGAATTAAAAGAAGATAAAATTATTTTCTTCTTTATATCTAGTCTATAGAATTATATATGTATACTTATGATTAACGCACACTTTGTAATTTGGTACAGATTCGTTGCTCTATTTTATTTTAAAATCATAAGAAGTTTAATTTAAATTATGAGCAACACAACATTTGGAATGCATTAAAATAAATGAATTCTTACGTTGTCGCGAACTCAATTAATTTCGATAATACTCTAAAATAATACAGAGAAGAGAAGACAGAAAAAAATCATAATTAATATGAATGATAAATTATATTTTAAATTCTATGGGATTATTTCTAAATATTATAAAACTTGTAAAATTACGGTTGGTTACAAATTCTCTTACACGAACAAATATGAAATGGAAGTTGCTTTGTTTCAAAATATACATTTAAACTGGTACTTGATTGGCACTACACGATACAGGTCACACGTATTATGTATAGAATGATATACAATAAATTAGAATTAGAAATATTATTTAAAAAAGTTATTATAACACCTATCTATGGGAATAGAACCTTAATTGTATGGACTAATATAGTATACACATGATATACAGTCATAGTGGTAATAAATAAAAACGTTTGAAGAGAATTTCATGTATGCCTTGCAAATACATTTTTATGAAACTTTAAAAAGTAAATACCCATATGAAAGCACAATGCCGAAATTAAATGTAACTTTATTGGTTTATATTTATGAAAATCTCAGTTACTAGCATCTTTCGTTAATTTAATATCTTTATGAAAGCTAAGCACCAATAAAAAGATATTGTGCTGAACCTTATGCCTAAGTTTAAAGTAAAATTTAAGAAAATAAATAGCACAATATCGTTGTTAATTAAATATTTGATTGAATAAAAATATACATAAATTTAATAGACGAAATAAACTTCATTAATACGACCTAAGGTTCGATAAAAAGGGTGAATAACCTTTTATCTAAAGCATGTATTTAGTATTACTTTATTTGCTTTACAAATTAGTATATTGAACGAAATAACTAAGTTTCTCCAACCTCCTACTGTATAAAATATTAATATTATGTAATGTAGATTTTTGGTTTACTATTAGAGTAAGTAATATGATTCAATAACTAACCTATCTTATCCCATGTGAGACTAGCCTTCCTTTACCATCCCTGTGCTTCACTCGAGGTCGACTTCAACTTAAAACTCGCAACCTTCGATCAATAATACTAACTAGACACCGGGTCGGCGCAGAAAAAACGTCTTGGCAAGTAACGCCTCACTTGTAGCGTGGGGTTTTAGTTTTGTTTGGTTCTGACAGGTTCAGTCAAACCACAGTCAACGTAAACACGTTTCACGAGCATTGATTACGCAGGCAGTTTTAGCTTTGATTTTGTATGGGACACTCTATCAAGTATCATTGATCGAACATTGTGACTCAAGAGTTGCCACAAACGGTCAGCGCATCCTTAGACGAGCGTCTCGTATTTGTCGAGCACGTGCGCGGGCTCGTCGTCGCCGTGCGAGCGCGCGCGCGGCCGCGACTCGCACGAACTCTTCGACCGACCTTTGTTCTTATCGTGCCCGCAAGTGCACGCGACCGAAGTTTGTCTTTTTAGCGTCTGGGCTCTCGCGCCTGCGTACTGTGGGTCTAGGGACTCGCTGCGAGCGTACATCTGCCGCTTGGTGCGGCCCATAGTGTGCGCTACGGCGGCGTTTTGCCCGCCACCGTCAGACGAAGGACGCACCGACTCGCTGCGCATACAAACGTTCCCCCCCGCGCGTCTGAAAGAGTCCAAAACTCGCTCTTCTATTTCCTCTATATCCTTCTTCTTTACTAACCATATCTCTTCCGACCCCCGAGTGAAGTAGCTGGAGCCCTTGCTGACAGAGTATTTCTCCTTCCTAACCTTACCGTTATTTTGAGTATTTACATCGTTGTGTTCTGGTCTCGGTACTGGGGCTACGGGTGCCACGTTTCTAAAAGCCGTGCCTTGCGACGGGAACGAGTCGCTTATCTTCGTTCCGAGACTTGGTGACCTGATCGTGACCTCTACAGGTGACTGGGCTGGTTTGAACTCAGGTTTTATGATTCGTTGGGGTTCAGGTTTTCGGACTTTGTCCGGGTCGTACTCGCTCTTCTGCCATTTCACTGAAGATTTTTGTTTTTCTGGGTTTTGCGTGGAGAGCGCAGTGTCAAAGTCTCTGGAGGGTACAAGGGGTGGGGGCGGCAGGTCGGTCCCCTCGGAGCCCTGGCGCTCCGGGCGGCGGCGCGCGGAGCCCGAGCGCGACACGCGGCCGGAGCTAGCTCCCGCGTCCTCTGCCGCCTTCTCAAACTTCTTTATCTTATCGCCAACTCCGTTCGACTCTTCGTTCTTTGCTACTTCATTTGAATCTGAAACCTTGACTGGTTTCTCAATCTCTCGATTCTCAGATATCTCTTGCACTTTCTTGTCCTGAGACAACTTTTCCAACTTGCTCTGAAGTTCTTTAGCTGTCGCTTCAACTTTGGTTTCCTTCGTTTCCTTTATCACTGATTCCTGTTTGGGCAACACCTTTGTCTTTTCTTTAGGAGAACTTTCTTTAGACTGACTATTAGTCCTGCTCATTTTGAAGGAGCTTATCGGAGGCGAGGTAACAGTAACCACCTCTTGCTTTGGTGGGCTGTTAGTTTTAACTCTCTTCAGCGTAGCGCCTTTTTGGGTTTCTATATCTCGACTGAGAAACGAGGAATTCTTGACAAAGCTCTGACTTTCTATCTTCTGCATTTCGTTTGACTTTTCAACTTTGACACTGTCCTGCTTTTCCAATATCGGTATTTGTTCCACAGCCTTCACATTGGTGCGTTCGGTTTTGATCGTGATGGCGACGTGTTCCCCGGAGGGCGCGGGCGCGGCGGTCACGGGCGGGGTCGCGGAGGTCACATTGGTCGCGGAGGTCGCGGAGGTCACAGGTGTCACGGAGGTCACGGCGGGGTCGCGGCGCCGCTCCTCAGGCGGAGGTCACGCCCGGGACTCCGTCCATTGGTCGGAGTCGTCGGAGTCTGAGTCGCCTGAGGAAGAAACACATTAATTGAAATAATGGCAAGTACTATGCATAATTGAACAGTTGGCGAAATTTTGTCAAAACAGAAAAAAATGTGTAAAGAACTGATTGAAATCAAATTTGGTACATGGATAGGCTAGAAGGACAGGATACTTTTTCTCAAAATCACACGGAAGCGGAAAATTGGGATTATGTTAATCAATCAATCATCAATCTTTCAATATGGGAAATTGCGTTGACGAAGCGCACTAGTACAACGCCAGGATGGACTTTCCCACCGCCGCGCTTTGCTTGTTTTACCTTGCTAAACTGTTAATTAGAGTATGGCACTGACCGGAGGAAGTGTCGGAGAGCTCGACGGCGACGCGGCGCGCGAGGATGGAGGCCACGTCGAGGAAGGCGGGCGCGCCGCGCAGCGTGTCGTAGCGGCCCGCCTCCGCGCCGCCCCCGCCGCCCCCGCCGCCCCCGCCGCCGCGCTTGTCCACCTTGCGGAGCTTTATACCTGATGAAAAAAAAATGGGTCTATTAGTTATGTCAATAACAAAAAAAAAGTATTGCTTGCTTAATGTTATAGCATCTAAATCAAGATGTTATTGACAACGGTATTTTATTAAATATACCATCTTTAATAGCCTTGAGCAGGTAAGATCTAGGATAGCAGGCGGGCTGTGCGGGTTCGGAGTGATCCGGCTCATAAAACATCATGTCAGTCATCATGAAATCAAGCTGTCATCTTGCCCTCAAGTCTTATCTCTTATAGCGAGTGATTTGGCTCAAAGGACATCATATCTCAATAGGCAGCTGTCTTCTTACCAAAATCAAGTCTTACCATCTCTAATAGCGAGTAATCCGGCTCGAAGGACCATGTTGCCAAACTATTTCTTATAGCCTTGTGCAGGTCAGGGGATCTATTGCGGTTAGCAATGGATATGATTATATATATTAAAAAAAGAGACAGCACTCTATAATGTGTATAGCGCCATCTTTCTTTTTCAATACCCATATCATTTTCATCGTCAACCGCAATAGTAGTACAGATCTAGGTTATATCTCACTTACCATCTCTGATAGCCTTGAGCAGGTCAGATCTAGGATCCATTGCGGGCGGCGCGGGCGGCGGCGCGGGCTTGAGGCTGCCGGCCTGGCGCAGCAGCGCGCCGGGCGAGGGCGGGCGGGGGCGGCTGTCGTCCTGGGCGGGCGGCGCGGGGGGCGGGGGCGGCGGCGGCGGCGGGGCCAGCTCTGAGTGCTCCGGTTCCGAGGACATCATGCCTGTTAACAGACATTTATAATTTATTAATTTTATTATATTTATTTTTTTATTTATTTATTTTTTCAAATAGGGTAAGCCGTCCTATTCTTGGCCTTATCCTATCTATTTTTAGCATGCGTCCTTTAAGATACATTGTGGCTAACTTTGGACCTAATAAAAAAGGTAAAGGTCACCAAAAGGATAATGTAAATTGCACATTCCACTTGCTCAGATTTTACCTGCATGACCAAGTACCATAGCCTAAAGAACTGCAAAATATAACTGGCAATGAGCAGGGCACATGGTTTAAATAACAAAAAAAAACAAACAATCGCTGGGCTAGAAAGGTTAAATTAAATTTGGGATACAGATAGTCTAGGGCTAGAGAATGGACATAGGCGGGGACGGGAACAGAATATTGAGATTTGAAGCGAAATTGCGCTGGCGATGCCGCGGGGCGCACACACTAATTTTTGTATAATTACATTTATGGTTACCAATAACAGCGTGCATATGGTCCAGATGTTGGTCGAGCGCGGAGCGTCGCGGCGGGGACGCGCCGTTCACCATCGGCGGCGACGCCTCGGGCGGCGGCGGCGGCGGCGGCAGCGCCGACCTGCAGGGGGAAAGAGGGGGGGTTAGGTTACTTGTATAGTTTACTATACTAGTAAACTAACCCTTTAGGGCGAGTTTCCGCAATTTGACAGCTGTCGAGCCTAGTTTGCGTGTGCGGGGGATAGCGCTACTCTAACTACCTCAGCTCCTGCACGAAACTCAGCAGCTATCACCTTGCCTACTGCCAAGCACACGGTGCGCGCGGAACCCTAGGTACTTACGTCTGTATGCTTCTACCTGATAAGAGCGGGGTTATACACCTACAGGACATCCCACCTGCCTTTTTAAATAAATTTGGATCTTTTTAAATAAGGGGAGGCATAGCAACAAATACTTATGCAATAGTAATATTATTAAATCTGCAACATTGAGGTCCTTCGAGCCGGATAATATGGTTACTTTAAAGGTAAAAAATAAATATTGTTTGCCGAATAAAGAAAGATTTACCCCCTTATTAAAAAAAAGTTACACGTCTCTAGATCAATTATATGATGATATATCATGCATGACCAATTTACATGACGAATTAGTGATTTAAAACTAGTCCAGTGATTTAGACCTGGTTTAACTCTATGGTAGAACCGTTATAGTTAGCACACATATTGAACCATAAACAAAGACCTCCTTCCAATCTAGTTTATCTTCTTGTACAATCTTGATTGTTTAATTTTTGTAGGTAAATAAATATGCAGCAATTGCCAATATAAAATATGAGCCAAAATCGTCACCGAGTGGGTTTCGAATGATGGACGGCGTAAGGGTGGTCGACCCAGGCTGAGATGGTTGATTGGTTAGGGGTGGCACTGGATAGAGTAGAGTGTAGGAAAAGGGGGGAGGCTTTGGCCCAGCAGTGGGACACAATAATAGCTACTTAAAAAAAATGAATGATACCTGGTGGGAGTGTGGTTGGCGGAGAGGTCGGCGCCGGGCGGCGGCGCGGGCGGCGGCACGGTGGGCCGCGCGCGCCGCGGCGTCGACGCGCCGCTGCCGCCGTATATGGGCTCTACGGACCCGTATGGCGACTCTTCTACCGGAACTGGTTAAAGTTAATTACCATTAAAGCTGTTATTTTAATTATTTATTGTAAACAAATGAATTGTTAACTGTGTGGTCAGTTATAAAATTATTGTTTATTACTTTTTTAAATCTTGAGATATGTACTTACAAATGTTACTTAGTTATTTTTTTTTCTAATATTAGAGGAACGTACCAAACATCATGCTGGTAGTTTTATACCAATAAAGAAATGTAGTGTGTCCTAAATTTTGTTCTCTGATTCTATTTTTTTTTTAACTATAGGCCCTAATAAAGAAACCATTGCCATCGTTTTGGTAGTTTAAAAAAAACAGTTTTTTTTTGTACAGTGTTTTTTTTTTGTTACTTTTACCTATCAATATATATAAAACTCTTCCGTTACTGACTGACTGACTAACTGACAGACAACGCAGAGCCGAAACTACTGGGCGTAGAAAGCTGAAAATTGGCACGTGGGTTCCTTGGGGAGTGTAGGTGAGCACTAAGAAGGGATTTCCCGAAATTCCCACGGGAACGGGAAAAATCGGGATTTTTGTGTTTATGAAAAATCTACGCGGGAAAAACCGCGGGGCAGCCTCTAGTTTTGTTATAAAGTGCCAAGACAACTGTGTTTTGTTGCAAGCTAACTGTGGGTTTGTAATAGCGTTGTTGCAAATAAATAATTCTTGGTGGACAATTTGGAATATTACAATAAACAACTAACCGTGTCCGTTGGGCGCCATCCTAGTTTGCCGGCTGTTGCGCTGCTCGATCTCTATGGAGTTGGGCCGCGCGGCCTGCGGCGCCGGCCGGCTCTGCGGCGCGCGCCCGCCGTCCGTCACTGACGACGCTGTTGGTCAAATTAAACCTCTTTTAATATTCATCCTTCTTGCACTGTTTCCTTTTAAATTAACACAAATATAAAACGGTTCAAATACCTTTCAAAATTCAATAAACATGAATCCATAGCGTCATAGCGTCCCTTAGCTTATAGTTTTTTAAATAGGGCTATCTGAGATTCAATGGGTTAATCATACAGTGGGTCAAGCAAATACTAAAACACCCACCCACATACGGTATACATTGGCTCAAGCGAAGGTTCGAACACCCAAATACCGTATACAGCTGGTCAAGCAGACTCGAAAATCCCAATAAGATCGTACACAGTGGGTCAAGCAAAAGTCTCTCACCTTGGTATATAGGATCAGGGCTATACTGGCTACTATCGATGTTGTATTGCTGCTCGTGATTTGGCTACATGATGTGCTCGCTGCTGTTTGCGCGTCAAGTGCGGAAGTATTGAACACAGTGGGTCAAGTGAAGGCTCGTATCTCTCACCTTGGTATATAGGATCGGGTCTATACTGGCAAGTATCGATGTTGTAGTGCTGCAGTTGGCTCGGCTGCATAATGTGCTCGCCTCGTGCGGCCACCGCGGCGCGTTGTCGTTCGCGCGTCGAGTGGGTCAAGTACAATGGGTCTAGCGAAGGCTCGTGTCTCTCACCTTGGTATATAGGATCAGGCCTATACTGGCTAGTATCGATGTTGTAGTGCTGCAGCTGGCTCGGCTGCATGATGTGCTCGCCGCGAGCGGCCGCCGCGGCGCGCTGCCGCTCGCGCGTGGAATGCGGCGGCCGCACGCGGCGCGTCGTGCGGCCGTCGCCCGCGCCCGCCGCGCCGCCGCCTCGTGCAGGACGCGTCTAAAGAGACGTTTGGGGTTAGTGTTGCGCGAGGATATTTCCACAATCTAACATCTAAACTTACTTACAAACTTTCGCCTTCTCTTTTTTTTTTCATCTTTATATAAAAAATCCATCATGGTTTGTTTTAGCTAAAACTCGAGAACGGCCGGCTGGGCCGATTTAGTTGATTTTGGTTTTGTATTGTTTGTCGTAGTCCAGGTAAAATTTATAAGTTAAGAAAAGATGGAAAAATTGTGTGGCAGATAGTAAAATCCAACAATTTCATTTTTTCTATACAAAATCATCAACAAGTCATATTAATCATCATCATCACTACTGAAGCATGTTCATGTGTTATATGTTTTACATAGGTCTCCCCTGCAGATTGACACAAGGACTAACATTGTGGGGGTTTTGCTGTAATGAATGGCCTCGCTTGGCAGGCGGTTTGTAGATCGCAGTAGGGCTCAAGTTTTTCAACGAAGGGCGTTACTGCGCGTATTTCAGGCTCATTTTCAAGATAGGGTGGTGGTGGTGATGGCTGGAACAATACTGCCACTACACAGCTCTTGGATATTACAAGTAACAAGCGAAATTCTCAAGCATCCTAAAACCAAAACACCACCAATATTAAACAAGTAACAAGTAAAATTTTCAATATAAAAACAAACCTTCTTCCCCCTATCATGCTGGATCCTTTCAGTATCTTGCAACATCTCTTGCCGCCACAGCTCGAAGAAGTAATCAGGGTCCGTGTAGAACTTCCTCGCGTCTCTACCGTCATCTCTGAACTCATTAAGCCTCTCCAACGGCGGTGGCCGGTCGCACTTGGCGTACGTCGCTAGCATAGCGGAAGGCATAGAGTCGCGCGAGAACAGTTGCTGTTGGAACGCGCGCGAGGAACGGAACGCTTTGCGCATTTGTATGTCTTGGAGGGATACTGAAAAAAAATACGGAAGGGTTTAGAAATGTTAAATTTTGTCTAGGTAACTGTTACCGTGTTAAAACAAAGCGGTCAGCAATCTTCTTAAATCGCTTTTTTTACAGTGCGGGCCCGAAAAATGCACATTGGCTTTTGGACAGAGACAATCGGCAATTTTCAATTTCGTAGAGCTTTATCTATGTCGCACTCAATCTTTAGTTTTAATGTAATTTTTTGACTATAACTAAAAAATTAATAAAAACGATTCTCATGGATGGCGATCACTGGTTACTGGTGGGTTCGACAATCGCCGTATCCCCAATTGTCTCCTCCCGAGACCGATGAGCATTATTTTTCGCCCCGTACTGTAAGTTATTAAATGTCTATAGTAAACGAATAGTTGGTCTATCTGACTAACAAATATAGGTCATGATCATCAACCAACCTTCCTCAACACCAGAATCCAGCTGAGTGACCTTGATGGCGAGCCTGTCGATCCTCGCCTGCAGCACATTGGTCCGCTCCGCCAGGTGGGTGGCTTCCCGGGTCAGTTCACCGAACATGTCCTCCGCATGTTTCGACAACGAGGACAGTTGTCTGTAATTTGAACACATTGGGTTAAATTATACAAAAGATTTAGGATCCGCTATGATTTTACTGTAATGATCACGGATGATGACAGACCCTATAAAGAGAACAGCGGATGATGACAGATCCTAGCAAGAACTATCTGTGATGCATTTGAATTTTCTAGACATTAGTGCTACGTAAACCATACATCACCATTCGCAAACCCAAGTTGGTAAGATTTGCCCCTGAAACGACCTCAAATCATCATCAAATGAAGTCATTGTAGTCAACGCAGAAGGGCTCCGCCACTAGTGTTCCTAAATATCAGCCTGACATTGTTAGCTGGTGTCCCTTTGTCATTAGAAAGAGACACAACATTGAGCTCCTATGTCAAGAGGACTGGATACACCTCGCTCTTCACTTTTAGCGTTTTAGTCAATACGATGAGTTAATTTATAATTATTTAGTAGTTAGTAACACTTTTCTCTGTAATACTGGATACTAACCTGACAGTGTTGGCAAGGGTTCCATTGGTGACAGCCTCGAGCTCCGAGGGCACGGCGAGGCGCTCCGGCACGGTCCCACGAGACACGTGCACGGGCTCCACGCAGCGCTTCGGCAGCGGCATCGCGCCGCCACCGCACCTCTAGGAGGCGCTTTACGTTATCTCGATTGCATTTCTGTAAAAAAACAAATATATAAATATAAATAATGCATCACACTCAGAGCCCCTTACTAGGACGAACCTGTATCTAGGGTGCCCGAAACATATACAGATAAAAACATTGGACCCAGACAGGAAACATCGATATTCATCATAACAATGTTCGGTCCGCCGTGAATCGAGCCCAGGTGCACACGCATTTCAGTCCATAAGGATAGAAACAATTTTGATTGTAGAAAATGATTTTTTGGAGATGTGTTACGGAGTCTTTATCTTTATCAGCATTTCAGACTAAAGACGTCCACTACTGGACATAGGCCTTTCCCATAAATGGCCACAACGACCGGTATTGAGATCTTGAGCGAACCTCATTAAATTGTTAAATATTTCTGTATTTGAGGACAATAAAGTGTATATTCATTCATTCATCCAGTGTACTCCCGCAGCTTTCGCCAGTTCTTCTGACTAACTTGTGGAGGGAAGCTTCAGGAAGTAGCATTCCACTCCTCACGCAGCAGTGTGACTATTATTTAAAGGAAATCGATTGGCGATTACACTATTCGGGCTTTGGAGATTGCCTTAGTAGCCTGTTAGGACACCCAGAAAGATGTGGTGGTAGTATTCTGTGCCGCCTCAACACGGCAAAGAGAGAAGTACCTACCTATATGTTAGATCATAAATAGTTTTAAACGTTATCGACCAATATCCACTCGGACCTTGTCTAGACACCAAACAAGTTTCAGCTTAGGTTATAAACTTTCAATCAAGTTTGTACGCGGTATCTCTCCCGGCAACTGTCTGACATAAGCTAATCTAAAATTCCATTAGCGCACCCCATTAATGGGGCTAAATAAAGTGTGCTTAAACACTGAGTGAACTTAATTTAATTTTTATCATATTTTATCTTTTGATTCAGATCTTGTGCGAAATTGATCCTTATGTAATTCAAATATTACATAGGACAACATTTAATAATCTAACTGTATTGTAATTTTGAGTTTGATATTAATGGATTTTAGGGTAATGTGACAAGATAACCATCAATTTAATGAAAGTGTTGCCATCTAATAAAATAATTCGGCAGGATACACTATCTGTAGAATAGCAGATATTAGGGATTTTCTCAAGTTGTTGTAAGTATGTCACCTGTGAGATCACGTTTACAATCTACACAGATACTCTAAGGATCATATTTCACATTAATCATTCGAATTTTTGCGACTTTTGAATATGTATTAGTTAATCATAACAATAACATTATTGAGAAAAACGTAGATAAACAAACCATGCCGCGGCAAGCGTTCAACTCAAACGTCGGACGCGGCGTGTCGTGCTTAGAAAATCGTTATTATAACTTCTACGACACAGCCGCATAAAGATATATTAGCACAAACTCAATCATGCTTTCTTCACGACTTATGTACCTGCGATTACTTTTTTTTTTTCTCAAGTAAGTTGCTTACTAACCCTTGAAATATCAGATAACCTTTCCTGACTTCACTCAAACTAGCAAATTAAACAGAGGTGTTCTGTGCTTTTTTTCAGTCAGACAATAAGTTAAACCCGAAATTTAATGCAATTCCTATTGCAGATCGATTTTATTTATAACACCTTAATAACACACATATCTGACTAAAAAAAACTGTAAGACATAACTAAAATAAAATTTAAAAGTGTGCACCGGCGCCTTACATCATGCGAGAGCGCAAAAACGGCAAAAACTGTCACTCGCATCGCATCTCGCATAGACTGGATTCCGAAACGCGACCGACCGCTTTATTGCTAGGAAACGAGAAACTTAACTATCGGCACATCTCATCTGAGATTCTGAGATGCTTGTGCCGATTTGTTTACTTTGCTGACATGCTTTTTAAACAATGCTACTGACGCGCACAGTCGTCTAAAATTAGAGTAACATGAGAGTTTCAGACCATGAGAGTAACAAACACTACAATAATTCGAAAAAGTCAATTTAAAATAGCAAGTTTATTTTCTGAACTCATCTTGACTGATTTTCTATTATTTAATTCTCGAACTAGTCTGTCATTACAGAACACTCCAATCCAAAGTAAGGGTAACCTTGTCAGAATTCTATTTACGAACGAAAGTAAGTTTGAATCGAGTACAGCCTCCACCTCACCCCACCCGGCGCATCTTGACTACCGTAGACAGAGTTACTTACTTGTATACTAGGGTGTCCTAAGCTACTGGAAGGAGTATTCTAAATTTTTGCTCAAGGTTTAGTCAGTCAGTGCACCTCCATATCATACAATGATTGTCAATGTTGAGTATTGTTAATGTTTGTTAAGCAGTTTATTGCAGTGAGATGGGAAACGCTAGTTTATTGTTAAGTGTGCCGTCTTGCTCTTTGAAACGCATAGTTTTTGTTCTCACTGACACAATTCTGTTTACATATAATTCTTCTACAAAACCTAACACTACTTCGAAGTAAAAAACGTAAGCAAAAGATCGGCACAGTTTATATAGGTAGGGTAGCCTGAACGTGCTGCGTGTGGTACATTACATTCTCTTTTTCTGCCAAAACAGACCAATTTGATGTTTTTTTTAATCCTTTCACGTAAAGACCAGCGGAATCAGGTTTAAAGTGATACACCGTGCCCGTTGCTATTAGCTAACTGATTTGATTAAGTAGTTAACTCCACCTCAAAGTTTAGAGAACATACCCAGACGACCTGGTAAAGGTGTTGGGTGTGGGAGTCACGGAACAGGATCGCAGAAGATCGGTCATTATGGCGATTTGTGGGAGAGGCCTATCTCTAGCATTGGACGCCTTTCGGCTGATATAATGATCATAATAATGCAGTTTATAATGGGCAATAAGAACAACGAATATATCTTTTAACTTAACTAACTGCAAACGTTTTAACCTTGTATGGAACTTTGCTTACGTGTTTCCGTGACAGTGAGATTCTATTTAGGTACAAGTAATATAATAGGAAAGACCTAATCCGCTCACCGCTTCTGAGCAAACGCGTAAACTGCACATATTTACAATCCAACGGTAACCGTTTATTGTCAGTGGTAAATGCCAATACAATACTAATGCTCTTGTCGTGCCAAGTAAGCAATAAACAATGACCAATGTTTAAGGTCTTTTAAGTCTTATACTATACACAAAACAATTGGTATTAGCTTTAGTACTATTAGGTATTCTGAACCCTGTGAAAATAACAAGGCTTTTCAAATTAGGTACATGTAGATAATCTAGGTTTTGCATACAGGTCATAAAAATAGAAATAATTAGGAACGAATTCAAAGTACCTAAGGTTGTAGACGTCGTCGTCGTGAATGGTCACGAAAAATCATGAAAAACTGACTTATCAGAAACTTCATTTTTCAAAAACCTGAATTTTCAGATAATAAAGTTCGTTTTTACCTCATAAAAAAAGCACGCAAACTTCGTTTTTTTTTATGAGGCTCCATGCTTGAATTATGATAATTAGCAAATTTGAATTTGAATTGTATTGTAAATATTGTAATATCACAAAACAAAAAGAAAGAACAAAAAAAAAGAGAGATAAATTGTAAAGTAGAGTTTGTTACCCCTTTCTTCTCTACGCTGTAAAATCATTGTGAAAGGGAGTAGAATCATTTGACAGAGGAGGGCTCGTTTGGGGGCCTCTCCAGGCGACTATTGTCGTAAGGCAAGGCAAACATTTGTTTACCTGAGCCAATTGGTGGGCACCCTGAACTACCTCGCCTCTCACAGTATAGGATACTTTACCAAATAAGGTATCATTAGCGATTAGATTATATGTAGTCTAATTGACTTTCAATAAGTGATATCTTGTATCCTATATTGAATAAAGAATTTGACTTTGACTTTGAAGCCTGTTGTGTTGGACTGTACTATACGTGATACATCTTCAGACCTTTACAACACCTACAATATTGAAATAGTTTAGAAAGTGTGAAAACAATAGTGTTTGGGTGTTTCTTATCGTTACCACAATCTAAAACATAGTCAGTTGCAGCTAATATATTATTGAACTAGAATATTATAACGAACTAGAGGCTGCCCCGCGGTATTTCCCGCGCAGATTTCTCATAAACACAAAAATCCCGTTTTTTCCGTTTCCGTGGGAATTTCGGGAAATCCTTTCTTAGTGCTCACCTACACCCTCCAAGGAACCCACATGCCAAATTTCAGCTTTCTATGCCAAGTAGTTTCGGCTCTGCGTTGTCTGTCAGTCAGTCAGTCAGTAACGGAAGAGTTTTATATATATTACAACTCATAATAAATGCCTTCTCAATAAGTCGTGAACGGTGGAAATCAAAACAATTCTGAACCACAGCACGTTGCGCAAGCTTTTTTAAACAATTCACAGCCGAACTCTAATTACATTTATTATCAAGATCTGTGTGGGAAACTTGAGTAAAGTTTTACATAATAAGATTTAACTTTTACAACAGAAAAACATTAATAAAATGAAGATAATCTCTTTCATCAGCGGAAGTCATCCTGATGATGTAAAGCTCTGTACACAGTAGAGTTTTGTCATCTTATAAACCTTCAGAAGGCTAACGTAGATTTGCAGAGTTAGCAGAGTTATCTCATCACATCGAATTAATATAGTAAAACGGATGATATAATACATGGTTACTACGAAGTGGTCATAGTCGTGCATGATATCATGAGTTCATTTGCAATTCGCTTAAATGCAGATAATCTTATCTGGTCGGAAGCAGGACACGCCCACTAAGGACTATTGGATTGTCTAACGTTGTTGTATTTTTTAGTCAGCTAGTGCCTCTAAAATGATAAATAACTACATAGTCTATTTAAAAAATAAATTGAAGCATATGCATAAGATGGCATGTAGCATAATGCTGAATCAGCCATAACCATTTCAGACCTCAACCTTGTATAAACTTTTTAAATATTTAGAGTTTGTTTGTGTAAATAAAGATATATTTAAATAGTTTGGATAATTGCAAGATGAACGCCGCTTTTATTTTCAAGTCGTCTATGATGATTTTTGATATGTAAAGAGTTCATACCAAACATCAGCTAAAAAAAAATCTTCCTACTTAATAAAGATATTCATAAAACGTTACGTAATAAACATTTTGATAATAAAGCTCAGTCAATATGAATAATAAAAAGATAATTAATTAACATTTACGAGGATTATGCAACATTTTTTTCGAAAAGGATCGCTCGATTATAGACTTTTGAATCTGGGTTATTAGTGACTAAATAAACTAAAAGCAATATTTTTTGACTTCATAGCTATTCTTACCAGACTTTCTGATTTACAAATATTTATTTCATCTGGTGTCATTATAAGGCTGGAAAAGGCCGAACACTTTCGGTCATCTAGAGCAATAAGTAGGTAAGTAGAAAAATAGACCCTAGATATGGCCCTATTACAGGGGCAGATCTCAAATGTGTACATATGTCCCAATATTATAATTGAAGGAAGATTAATAATTTTAATACTAAGGTTGTATTGTACACAAAATCTGGCTTTTCCATGTAGCTTTGAATCAGGCTTTGTCTATGTACGTAACTTAGTGTAGACATTTATTTTTAAAATGAAGGGTACCTTGCCTTGACATTTTATAAAATAACGCATTGCATTTACAGTACAGACGACCGCGCCACATTCTGTTTTAACTTGTCTACCATTGATTTCGTATATTACCTCAACTATAATTTGTGGTATATAAACTCTCAACAGTTCGGAAAAAACTCCCAAGCGTGAATGTTTATTTTCTCACGTAGATTGTTTATTTAAATATTTATTATTTAAGTGCATTTCTAATTATTCAGATTGATTTAAGTTTTAACTTGATTTTGATAACGATAAACTATAAAAAATACAACTTTTAAAACTAAAGTAAATAATTACAATCGATAGTACATAGTGCTAATTAAAAATAAAATTTATATTTCCGATAGCTATAACGTGTTTCTCGCCAATTTTCCTGCTTTTCCTCAATAAACAAACATGCGATGAGGTCAGGGAACTTTGCTCTATTTCTGTCACACAATTCAATATTAAGTTAACCAACTACTGTAATAAGTTGCAACGTCCTTGCAAAACCATTATTTATTGAAACGAAATTTTGGTTTAAAAAACATATCGGTCGAAATTGCAATACCTATATTAACATTTGTATTAGAATATTGTGTACAATATTAATCCTGTGTAGTTAGTAGTGTAGTGTAGTTTGTTCGGATACAATGACAATATTAAAAAAAAAAATAGAAATGCTTGCTAGATACAAAGTAAGATAGGGTTGCAGGCTTAAACCAACTTCTATGCACCTCTGCGAACAATTGAATAAAATTCTGTTCAACAGTTAATCTAAAAAGTTTATATACCGAAACACGAACCCACGTTTGCACCAGTTCATTAATAAAAATAATATTATTCTACGAAAGTAGAAAGTATCGATACATCTGTGAGCCGTTATGTGATCGTTACAGACTCGTAGGTGGGTTATACATTTGCATTTTAGACAGCGATTGTCTGGGCTGAGACTAGGTTCATCTGCCTTAAATAACATTTAAGTAAAGTTACGTTATAATATTTGTAAAGCCTTCGCCACGCAATAAGACGTAATTTATACTATCGCGTAACAATTTATATATAAACTTTAAACATTTCGGTATCATCATATCAAAACACTTACTTATCAAGAGAAAATCGAAACAGTTGTCCAACTTGTTAACTGGCCACAAAGCGTGTGAGATGATAGAGACTGAGAGAGATAAGATAAGAAAACAACCTTTAAAATACTTTGCTAATTAAAAAAAAACTATTTCAAAAAATCAAAATGTTTTATGGACACAGTTACTAAAAATCTGTAATAAGCCAAAATATATGTTGCTCCAAATTATTTTGCACCAATATATATTTGACAGATAACCCAAACTATTTCATCAGTACTTGGCTGTTCTTGGTATTAAACTCAATTGACACTTCCCGCTGCGTTCGATGCCCTATGTTTGTACCTAGTTATCTATAGTAAAATAGTATTATTCAAGGTGTTTAATTTTTTCTATTTGTTCGTGGTTTGATTCATGTATTTCAAGATGTTGAAATTACAGTATAACCACAGAATATGTATCTATCTATTAACTGCAAGGCAGGATGGAAAATGAGAGTCTATAACCGTGCTATAAGGCTGGTTCCTTTAGAATCAGAGCGTTTCATAAATTACGTAAATCAATTTACCTACGATTATTAAATTGTATGAATGAAAACTATATAAATAACTGTTGTTTTCCTTCTGAACACAGATATGCGTCTATTTCTGTGTCTCGTCAAGTGCTAGGCTAGAGTCCACACAGAGCGGCCAGAATAGACTTATTATTATGGACAACAAAAGAAAATCGAATCATACCAATAACGGCAATCATAATAAGAATCAGAATATTGATTTGTCATTATAGGTAGAAGTTTTCAGATGTTATGTTTTGTAAGTATCACTATATGATTACTTACCTAAATTAGGTGCACAATTTTTTTAAATGTGATAGGTATCGATCAGCCACAAAGTGGTCTATTACAATGGATTAGACCAACTGTTTAAGAAAACGTTAAAAGCCTCCACTATCTACATTATATGAAATTAACTTACGACCTTTTTCTATCCCTTGTCTACGATATAAGACTGGGAATTTTTAGCAAACAATACACACAACCTGGGCCCCAAGTTTCCCCTGGATGGGCGGGCGACTATCTTTTTTGTCACACTAGAACAGACAGACAAATTGGGGCCGCGACGCCTAATCGACCGAAGCAGACAATAGCACACCGTTTTATTATTGCACTAAACAGAAAACTTGCTGGCCGATCAGGAAGTGTCATAGGGTATTGCTATGCCAATATAATAAGAGCCATTCCATAGTAAACGTTACCAGGAGCCCAAAAATTAAAATGGTTTTTAGAAGTCTACTCTAAGCTCTTTTTAACCGACGAAAAAACAAAAAGGAGGAGGTTCTCAATTCGTCGCGTATATATATATATTTTTTTTTTTTTATGTATGATCACGCATAACTTTTTACTGTGTGGACCGATTTTGATAATTCTTTTTTTAATCGACAGGGTATACCTTGAAGTTGGTCCCATAAAAATTTGGAAATAAAATTCCCACCCTAAGGGTGGGAAAATAGGGGTGACTTTTTGGTCGGCGGGTCGATTTATCCACTCACAGGTTGCATTTCCTTGTTACATTATAACTTTTGATACCTACTTACAATATCTTTGGAAATGAAATAAAATCAGCCAAAAGACGTCCACTGCTGGACATAGGCCTCCCTCACAAATCGCCTCACCGACCGGTCGTGATCGAACCTCATCCTGTTAGTCCCTCAACCTTCACCAGGTTGTGTGGCCACCTTGTGGGGTGCGACCACCCGGTGAAGTATGATTAGCTGGGGTCAAAAAATTAGCCCAAAAAAAACTGAAAAGCAAAAAATAAAAACTTTCTATAAAAAAATTAAACCGCCGAAAAAACTGAAAAGCATTAAATAATAGGGAAACATTTTGTGCCACAGAATCAACGAATAAAGATCACTAAATTACCTGAAATTCAAAGAAATAACCGAAAAACGTATGCCGCTGCGCATCGCGCTTTACATAGATAATGAATTTGCTTGTGTGGTGTGGCGCCGACTTAAAATTTCTTGGTAATCCAAAATTACTTTAAGAAGTGAGTAAATTAAGGCCTAATAGAAAATGTTTCCCTATTATTTAATGCTTTTCAGTTTTTTCGGCGGTTTAATTTTTTTATAAAAAGTTTTTCAAAGAAAACAACCGCATCCCTTTTTAACAAAAAAAAAATTAAAAAAAAACTTTAAATTAGTAACCATGTTTTGCCTTAGTTCTTTTTCGTCTTTCTAAAGATACCAGAGATTCATATCACACATAGTTTTGTGCTAAGACGTCACCATCCATGGTGTCATAATGTGGCAGACCTCTTAAATTCGTTCATTAGTAGCTGAGGGGGATCTTGATTATGAAGGTTTAGAAGTACCCTGCGCTTAGCGAAGTGTTTGGAGCCATTGGTACTGGTACAGAACAGAGGAACTTGGGATCAAAATCAGCAGACGTGAGGCAGAAAGAGCATTATTCTCGATTTCACGGTTGCATTCATAAATTAACAGTTTTTCCTTCACTAAGCCGTTAGATTAATCGATGCACGCTCATAGATCGACGCGTGCGTCTAATCGGTAAGAGTTGGGACGTATTTTTTTATCGATTCGGCAATTAATGATTTACTGCACATCCAGCACATTTTCACCTCAGTATTTTTAATTCATTTAAACTCTATTTGAAAATTGTGGAAATTAAATAACATTATATTTATTTAGCCAATGACAAAGCTGCAATCATGCGGTGTGGGCAGACCTACACTTGAGGTCCAGATAGCAAGCTGGACCGATTAGCTAAGGACTGTATGTAGCAGGGGACTTGTCAGTCATCCACGTCTCCTCTCTCCTGCTCTCAGTATCAGTTTCCAGTTACCTCTGTCTGTCTTGGAGAGCCATTCACGCAGCAGCAGCTGATGCTATATTACTGAAGAAGCAGACAAGCTTCACGGGACTAAAGTACTCTTAAGTAATATGTAAAGCAGGCATAGTATGGACAATACAAAACCCTGAACAGGATAAAAAAAGTGAAGAAGTTGATCACTTGCCTGATGGACAGTTAAGTCCAAGCTAAAACTGCCTGCTGCTACCTGGATCAGAAATTTCAGAGACTGCCCCTGTATTGTGGCCGTATTTGCAATATTGTTTTTTTTTCTTTACATTATTTTTGTATTTATTTTGACACTTCAAAAAGAGGACAATAATACAATATTCAGATAGAAAAGCAATATTGCAAATAAATGTAGCTGTAATAGTACCCCACAACTATCATTACAGCTTAGTCATCTATTAGTTCTATTACTGTATTCCTGAAAGGCTGACATTCACAGCCACTCACTTCAAGTCACTCGCTCGAGTTTGCTCTTGACAAGTTGTTGTATAATCTGGGCACATAGGGAAAAAATATCAAAATGGCAGCCGTTGCATGGGCTGTATTTCTTCTTAACTCTTCCCTCATACTAATATACGCAAGATAGCATGCATTCGGCCCCCATTTTCAAATTGTTTCTTTATTTGCGCAGCTTATATAGATAACCCTGGCAACAACACTCCCATACTTCATCAAGAGTATGCTTCACTGTCTTTAAGTAGAAAATTGACTGCATATATATCAATTGGGAGCTGAAAATGATTTAGTTACATTTTGACACTTTGTAGTTCTACTTGGTATCCTGCAACTCAAGCAAACAAACATCAAAGAATGGCTGTTTATATTTTCCTAAGAGGGTTGCTACTGCCATCTTTAGTATATTTTTAAGCCATTAGAGTAAAAGTAGGTAAATCTGATTAATCTTGATTCTCCATGCAGCTTATTTAAAAAGCTATGCCAACCCACAAGAGAACAGGGGCCTAATTAAACTGAAAACCTTGCTAAGGGGGCTGGTAAACCAGATGTTCTAATTGTTATTGATGTATGTTTGTTTGTAGAGCCATTTAAAAAATAATGCCTGGTCCTAAGGCTTTGATAGTCAGGCAGGCAACAATGTATGAAAAAGTTATTACCTACCTACCCAAACTAGTGTATGAGAAGGTAAGGTTGAAATCATAATTCATATGATATCTATTTGAATACCTTTTTCAAAATTGATTTATCATTAGAGACCATTGATCATTAGAGAAAAAGATAATTTACTAATTATTTAGTTTCTCACTTAAAATAAACCAAAACAGAAAGATAAGTCTGTGGTTCCCTAGGGCTATAAATTTTTATTTACTTACCTAGAAATATGTAGGTACTACCTATACCACTAAAAATATTTTAAATTACCTAGGTAGGTAGAATAATGCAGATAAGATGATACACAAAATATTATGACCGACTTCAGCGATACATACCTACGCGAAGCAAGGCGTGGTGCATGATAAACTTTGCCGTAGGTATCAACTCGATGCTCGGAGACTACAATTTACCTACACTAACAATATGCTTAGAACATGTCCGAAATCAAACATATACATTATGAACGAAGTGAAGTAAAGTAATTCCCCTAAAAGTCTTGTAAATTCGTTGAAGTTGCCTTAAACCGCTAAATAATGATGTGTTGTACTCACCCTTTCGCTTGAAGAATATGATCGAAATGTCCTTATCTATTACACTCTAACGTTGGTTTCAGGTGATAACACTGTTTAATATCACTTGCATAAAAAAAAACTTGTATTTGCAAAAATATTTCTTGTTTTACAAAGAATTTACACACAGACAGACCTCCGCCTAACGTGCCACAAAACGAAAATGGCAGCGAAATATGGTTCGTAGTGATGAGTTACTCCCTCGTGAGGGCCTCGTTTGAGGGGGCTCGTTACAGTGAGGTGAGTGAGTACCTCATATAAAACTCGTGAGGGGGCTCGTGAGGAGTGAGGCGTCGTGAGGAGTGAGGGGTCGTGAGGAGTGAGGCGTCGTGAGGAGTGAGGAGGCGTGAGGCGTGAGGCGTCGTGAGGCGTGAGGATTGTGTTAAAAGTAAACGAAACGAAGTACGAACCTCAATAAATGAGGACTAGGCGAGGTGAGTGAGGGAGGTATAGCCTTGTTCAAGAGTTAGTTATTCTTTTCATTGGAAAAAGGGCTATTATTGTTTAGGAAACAGAAAAACGTAAATGTTTTAGAAATTAACTATTAAGATTGAATAATAAATAGGTAGGTACGATACCGATTCATATAGTATTAAGATTTAGTTATTATAAAAAATAAAACTATAGTGTGCTTTTATCAATATATATAAAACTCTTCCGTTACTGACTGACTGACTGACTGACAGACAACGCAGAGCCGAAACTACTGGGCGTAGCGGGCTGAAATTTTGCATGTAGGTTCCTTAGGGAGTGCAGGTGAGCACTAAGAAGGGATTTCCCGAAATTCCAACGGGAACGGGAATAAACGGGAATTTTGATTTTATGAGAAATCTGCGCGGGAAAAACCGCGGGGCAGCCTCTAGTTATTTATATTTCTTCTTATTATTTAGCCTACCTACATGTATGCGAGAATAGTATCATGATGACTTTTTGTCGGTAAGAATATGACCAGCCTTCGAGAACACCCCACAGGACAGGCAGAGTGCTACTTAGCCCATGAATTTTATTTTATTTTAATTTCAATTATTTATTGGATAGCTTAGGTATTGCATTGCATGGTGTTGTAATTTTCAATCACAATTTAAACTCAATACTTACTATTTAAAAATTATTCTATATTCTATTTTAACTAATCCTTTACAAATATCTAAATCTACCTGCAATATATCAATTTGTAAGTTATAATTTAAATCTGTAAACTATATTTTATAGTAAATAAAATTATTACTATTTTTATTATTATATTGCATTTAAATACTTGTGAATGTCTTGGGAAAGAAAAAATAAATCTTATGTAAATAACTTGTAAGATTAGTTCCGCTGCGGGAAGGTTTGGGCCTGTTTTTGGGTTGAAATGCCTCGCCTCAAATGAGGGGTCCTCGTGAGGACCTCATTTAGCCAAATGAGGTCCTCACGAGTCCTCAATTTAAATTACTGAGTAACCCATCACTAATGGTTCGTAAAGGCGCCACCAGATTGAGCAACCTAGCAAGCAGATCAAAACTGCGTTCATGTTGAGTGTTCACGTTAATAATGACGCGGTGTTTTCGTGGAACGATTGGCTACCCTCAAACGCATTTAAATTATGCACAGTTTATGTGCGCACGACGCGATGAGGTTTAATCACACACAGCAGGCTCTTGAAAAGGATGGACGACAGAATTATTTTATACCGGGTGTTTCTGACCAGGCGGTAATAAATCAAGAAGGATTCAGCTCACCATACCTAACAACTTTTCCAAAGCAACATGGGTCGAAACTAAGTGAAATCTCAAAAGAAAAATCAGCTGTCCCTTAGCCCGTACATTGATTGTTGTTGTTGTTCATATTTTTCCTTATGGAAAGGCAAAGGTCTCTAGACCGTGCAGCCTAGTCTTTATAATATTATTCTTATTCTCAAAATTTTTCAGCAGGCCAAGGCCAAGTCTTTGTTAGTTTATCAGGGTAAAATCGAGTTTTATTCAGGCCGAAGCCAATTCTTTATTTTTCATTTTTATATCTCAATCATTTTCTTGCAGTTAAGGCAGAAGCCAGGTCATCAATCCAGGTTTTTATCTTGTAATATTTTTCATTTTGTAATAAATTACGTCAATTCAGGGAAGTCATAATCCGGTAGTAAAGTCAAAGTTAGTAATTTTATATCTCGATGATAGTGTTTGAGATAAATTCGTAGATAGCTCCGTAGGTCTCAACATTGCTCAGGATGCTTTGAACACTGCGCGGGATGTCAGTGATACTAAAGATTTCCGAAAGCCTATCCATCAGCAGAAGGCGCTGTATGCCGAAGGACTGGCATGTAAATATAATATGGTCTGCAGTCTGAGGTACGCCTTCTTGGCAGTAATTACATACCGGAGAGGTTATCATCTTCATGCGATGCAGGTGGTTGTTAAAGCGAGCGTGACCTAGTCTCAATCTTGTGATGGTGACATAGAACTTTCTTGGTCTAGGTAATGTTTTCGTGAACCAGGGTCTCTTGTTGACGTTTGTTCCCTCTATACCAGCATACCAAAGCCCTTTTTGAAGTATGTTAGTCGTGTTATGCCATTCGATATTCCATTCATTATTTACTATTTCTTTAACTCTGGCAACAATATCTTGATATGGTAATTCAGTAGCAACACAGGAGGTGTCAATAATGTCAGAAGAGGTGTTTTGAAAATTAACGATGGATCTTGCAAAAAAATCAGCCTTTTCATTTCCATAGATTCCCTTGTGTCCTGGGATCCATAGGAAGGACACGATAATATTTGTGTTCTTTAACTCCATCCAGGTATTTTTGATATCATATAATAAGTAGTTGCTTGAAGAATCCAATTTATTGTTTGATAATGCTTTGAGAACACTCATACTGTCGCCTAATATAAGCCAATTCGTGTGGTTTCCTTGGTGTTGTATGGGTTGGAGTGTAGCCTTAGGGGCGCTATGGAGGCGAGACTTAGAAAAATTTCGAAAAATTTTATATGAAAAATTTTTATCCCCCTTAAGGGTACTTTTTTATGATAGGGGCGTGTAGAGGGACACAATACAAGCACTTTTTGCCTCTATCGCGTTTTCCCTAAAAAGCCCCGTTTACGGAAAAAATTACCGGAAATATTTTCCCGACCTCTAACTCCGAAAGGGGGCCTCGGAGCGGCAGGGTTCTTTGGGCGCTATTGATAATCATCAGACACACTATCAAACCCCATTTAAGGATTTTCAAATTTTTTTTTTCGGACAGAATTTTCGTCAGCTTGCGTAGCGTTAGGGGCTGTATGGAAAAAAGACTTAGAAAAATCGATCGATATGAAAAAAAAATTATCCTCCATGAGGGTACTTTTTTATAATGGGGGCGTGTAGAGGGACACAATACAAGCACTTTTTGCCCCTATGAAATTTTCCCCAAAGTGTCCCGTTTCCGGAAAATTCGTCCGGAAATCTGAAAGGAGGCCTGGGATCGGAAAGGTTTTGTGAGGGGGGAGAAAAATGCAAGCACTTTTGCCTGTATGACGTCTTCCTGAAAATGCTTCGTTTCCGGACAAACGACCGGAATTTTTTTTGGCCGACCTCTGACTCCGAAAAGGTTTATTGTAGTGGCATGCTTTCCTGCGCGTTATTGATCAATGTCAAACGCACTATGGAACGCTTTATGCCCCTATGACGCTTTTCACAAAATGTTCAAATCGGGATAAGTAAAGTTTTTGGGCGAGAATCGTATGAGACGAGATTATCATAGGCGAGAGTTTCCATTCAAAATATCGCAATAAGGTGTGTGTAAAATTATGCCACTCACTGGTGCTATGCTATCCGAACCAAACCGCGATTTAGCTTCCGGATTTTACCAAATCAAGGTCACATCGGAAATAACTTTACCGAAATTCTCGCTACCTTTTAATCGACAAAAGCAAATCCGATTTTACAGCATGCTGGACTTAAAAATGCGCTTGCCTGTTCTCAAAACCTTTTGAATCCTGAGATGCCTTCTGAGGTAACAGGCTTCTTGCGGCTTCGTGTACCTTGACGATATATTTATTTATTTCGGTACTTCCAACCAGTAAAATATTTGAAAACCTTATTCTTGCACAATTAGTGTAATTTAGGGGAAGTGGAATTTAGGAATTTAGTTTATGGTGTTAGCATGAATACAGGGTTGTGGGTCACACGAGTTTCGGTACTCGTAATGATCACAACACAGTTACCGGGGTTCGATAGTGTGTTTGACGCTCATCAATAACGCCCAAGAAACCCTGCCTCTTCGAGGCCTCATTTCGGATTTCCGGACGAATTTTCCGGAAACGGGACACTTTGGGGAAAGTTTCATAGGGGCAAAAAGTGCTTGTATTGTGTCCCTCTACACGCCCCCATTATAAAAAAGTACCCTCATGGAGGATATTTTTTTTTCATGTCGATCGATTTTTCTAAGTCTTTTTCCCATAGAGCCCCCAAGGCTACCCAAGCTGACGAAAATTCTAAGTCCGAAAAAAAAAGTTGAAAATCATTAATGGGGTTCGATAGTGTGTTTGATGCTCATCAATAACGCCCAAGAAACCCTGCCTCTCCGAGGCCTCCTTTCGGATTTCCGGACGATTTTTCCGGAAACGGGACACTTGGGAGAAAATGTCATAGGGGCAAAAAGTGCTTGTATTGTGTCCCTCTACACGCCCCCATTATAAAAAAGTACCCTCATGGAGGATAATTTTTTTTTCATGTCGATCGATTTTTCTGTCTTTTTCCCATAGAGCCCCTAACGCTACGCAAGCTGACGAAAATTCTAAGTCCGAAAAAAAAAAGTTGAAAATCCTTAAATGGGGTTCGATAGTGTGTCTGATGTTCATCAATAACACCCAAGAAACCCTGCCGCTCCGAGGCCCCCTTTCAGAGTTAGAGGTCAGGAAAATATTTCCGGAGTATTTTTCCGGAAACGGTGCACCTTGGCGAAAAAGTCATAGGGGCAAAAAGTGCTTGTATTAAACCCCTCTACACGACCCCGTCATAAAAAAGTACCCTTATGGGGGACACGTTTTTTCGATCGAAAATTTTCTAAGTTCTGACAAAAAGTTTTTTAAAGGGAATTTTTTTTTTTAATTTTTTTAAATATTTTTTTTATGCGTTTTGAAGCCTCCTGAAGCGCCCCTAAGAGTATACCCCAACTACGACTCCCGCCCCTAAAACGACCCACCGACCGTTGTATGTACTTTAGTGCTGATAATATGGCTTTAGCTTCAGCGGTAAATATACTAGCTGCACTGTTAATTCTGTGACCATACCAGTCTTGAGAGCAGGAATATAAAAAGCCTCTGAGACACCACCTTCTCCTTTAGAACCATCTGTATATATATGCATATGATTGTCCCAATGCGACTGAATTTTTAAAAGCACTTCTTGCTTATTGCTTAGCTCCTTGTCAATTACAATTTCCATATCTGGGAATTTTGCATCAAAGGCACCTTGATAGCAAGGCATGCAATCACTCTTGCGTACAGTATGGGTCAATTGAGTAAATTGAGAAAAATCTTTTAAAATAAATGGAATTTTTGTATAACCAGATAAAGTTGCAACTATTGATTGGGCTTTGAAAATAAGGGAATTGGAACTAATTGCTGTTAGTTTTAATAAAAATTTAAACTTTAACCGTCTTATTCATAAAAAGTTAAAGAACATTTTAGTTATTTGACGTATGTCAATTTAGACTGGATGTCACGTATTTACCATACAACAAACCAGAGAAGTAGACCTCCAGTATCGCTACATAAAATCTACTGTATCTTTATGAATAAGACGGTAAATATTTAAACCTTAGTTTCAGAGGAGGAATATTACACTCCAATTGCATGGATGCTATAGGAGAAGTTCTAAAGGCCCCAGTTATTAAACGTAAGTTTGCATTTTGAATTTTGTCTAGTTTGTCAATAAGATTAGTTTGTGAAGCAAAGCAAAGGTAACCATATTCAAAATGACTTCGAACTAAAGATTTATACAACATTAACAAAATTTGAGGATCAGCCCCCCAACAAGTTCCTGCCAAAGATTTTAAAATATTAAAAGCTTTACTAGACTTTGCTATTATATGATCAACATAAGATTGCCAAGATAAATTACTGGTGAAAATTACACCTAGGAATTTTGCTGATTCCGTACAATTTATATGTTCATTATTGTAAGTTAGACTAAAGTCTGTCATGTTTTGTGAACCAAACACTACTAATTTACTTTTAGAAGCATTTATATCTAAATTAAGATAGTTAAAATATTTTTTTAAATTCAAAAGAGAACATCTCAATTTTAATTTAATTTCATTAAGATTTTGACCAGAACAATATACTGCAAGGTCATCTGCATATTGAAGACTATTTACATTTGAACCTAATTCAGCTGTCATCCTATTGATGTACAATAAAAATATTAAAGGGCTAAGAATGCTGCCTTGACAGGTACCTTTGTATGATATTCTTGGACCGATAAGAGAACTATTGTATTTAACATAAACTTCTCTGCCATTAAGGAAAGTATTAATCCAACTGACTATTTTTCCAGGTAAACCTAAAGATATTAACTCATCTGAAAGAATATTAAGATTAACATTATTAAAGGCGCCCACAACATCAAAAAATATGCACGCTAACTTCCTTCTACAAGAAACTGCATTGTAAATATCCAGCTGAAGATGACTTACACTTTCCTGAGCAGATCTGCCTCTTCGAAAACCAAATTGTGAATTCGGTAAGATGTTGTTATTTTCTACAAAAAACTCTAGTCTTTGTTTTAGTAACTGTTCAAATGTTTTACCAATGCAAGAGGTGAGGGCTATGGGACGATAGGAATCAGGTTGATATTCGGTTTTGCCATATTTGAGGATAGGGACTAAGCAATCTTTTTTCCAGTCTGATGGGATGAAATTATTTGACCACAAATAGTTAAAAGTATTAAGAACTATTTTGAGAGATCTACTATTGAGTTTTTTAAGAAATAAGTAAGGTATACCATCTAAACCATATGCTGTGTCTCGTCTGGAAAAAAGGGCTGATTTAAGTTCTTGTATTGTAAAGGGTTCCAAAAGAAAGATATTAGTCTGGTTTAAATTATCTGGAATAGTTTTTGGGTTTTCTAGTACATAATCAGGCGTGTATTTATTTAAAAACTCTGGAACCCAACTACTATTATTAGCATCTACTTTAATCTTTGGATTATATGTTTTATTAAACTTCCTCATTTGTTTCCAGATTATACTTAAAGGAGTAGTACGAGTGAAAGTTTCACAAAGTTTGACCCAGCTATTACGACGTTCTTGGTTCAAGGTACGTTTCTTAAGTGCCTGAAGTCTTTTAAAATTAATAAAGTTGTCTTCTGTAGAATCATGTTTAAATAGCACATAAGCATTTTTGCAATGTTCTACAGCCTGTGAGCAATTTTCATTCCACCATGGAAGATTTAATTTTCTTTTAACTCTATAAGAGTGTTCATTGCTATTTACATTGTTATTTTTTTTGGGTAATGATTGGGCTAAAGCTGAATGTGAAATATATTACACAGATTACTGTACACTTCCTCAGGTGTTAAAGAATCAATCTCAAAGTCATTTAACATTTGATCAGCTATATTGCAATATTTTTCCCAATTCACTAATTTGTAATTAGGGTATTTTTTTATAGGAGTACCCAGAGCTATCTTTTCGATGTTAAAATCATTCTGAAATGAAATATTTATGATTGCAGGCAAGTGATAACTACCAAGCGGATCGTTATGGACAGACCACTGAGACATTAAAGCAATAGATGGAGAAACTATAGTCAAGTCCAGTGCATTCGACTGCCATCTGTGAGTCCCAACAGTAGTGTGGGTACCATCATTTAATAAAACTAAATTATTGTCATCTAAAACTTCCAAAATGGCCCTACCACGTGACGTAATAGAGCTACAGCCCCACGCGCAGTGGTGGGCATTAAAATCACCAGCAATAATTAATGGTTTAGGTATTGATTTAACAAACATATCAAACTTATTTTTGTCAAAATTAGGTGTAGAGTTGTTAGGGCAGTATAAACTTGCTACTGTGTATAATTTATTATTAATTGTAACTTGAACACAAATGTTTTGAATAGAGTCATCAGAGTAAGTACTAAGTTGAGAATATTGAATACTGTTGTGAATAAGAATGGCCACACCATTGTGACTATTGCCAGAATCATTACGTACTATTGTATATCCTATTATATTAAAATTATGATGTGCTCTGAGCCAAGTTTCAGATATAATAGCAATGTGGATGTTGTTGTTGTATATAAAATATTGTAAACTATTTTTATTAGATAAAATACTCTGTGCATTCCATTGCATGAGGTTTAACTGATCCATTACTGTATTAATTAGTTTTGAAAGTCTTTAAATGTCTCCACTAAATGATTTTTAATGCTGTTTGAGTTGATGGTTTCCTTGTCCTTACTGCTAACTATTTTTACTACAGACTGAACTAAAAGTTTAATAAATTTTTCTGAATTAAATAAATTTTGTATTGTCATTTTATTGTTCAAATGAGGGAAAGATTTATCTTGGAGTAGGTCGGAATAGGAATATGATTGCGCCTTTACTTTGATTTCGTGCATTTTCTGTTTTTTGACAGGGCAAGCTGAAGAAATTGCAAGATGATTTCCGCCACAGTTGATACATTTGGCATTGGATGGCTCTACAATACATACTTTAAAACTATGGTTCTCTGTGCATATCGAACACTTTTCGGAGTTTTTGCAGAATTTGGCTATGTGGCCAAATCGTAAACATTTCAAACATTGTTTTACTGGAGGTATGTAAGTGGCAACCTCATGTCTCCAGTGGTCTAAGTAAATATACTGAGGTAATGCAGTTGATGAAAAAGTTATGGCTATAGTCTTGGTTGGCTTAAATACTGTCTTTCCACTGTCGTTCTTTTCACGTTTCATAAATCTTCTTACCTGGACAATATTCTTGGAGCTGTTGACTGCCTTAAAGATTTTCTTGTTGGAGTAAGAGATCGGCACGTCGCGGACAACGCCTGTTACCTCCGTCGCTGAAGCTGGTATAGTAGGGATAAGATTTATATCGTCAAAGAATTTACTTTCCATGAAGACATTAGCTGAGTTGGCGGCGTCGAAAACGATACCAACTTTAAACTGGTTGATGGGACGCATATGCTTGATGCCTTTAGTGCCAAATTTAGTAAGACCCTGGTTAATCGTAATTCTTGTCTTGTCGTCAATTTTTTTATTCGGTTCTCTGTGCTCAAGAAAGACAATGTACTCACTTGCACTCGCTGCTGTATTATTTACGTCATACTTGCGTTTATAGTTGGGAGCCCTGAATGTTTCGTAGTCATCATCACCGTCATCATCGCTGTCGGTGCCGGAGCTGGAGGAGCTGGGGAGTATTTTGTCTGGCGGAACTTCGCCCAATTTCCGTTTCTTCTTAGCCATCGTTTATTCGCCACTCACGAGAGCTGAAAAATGTAGTCTTCGTCAAGTAGAGACAGTAGAAAACAATTTTCAAAATATTTTTTTGAAAAAGAGCGCCTTCCCTTTTCGAGGTTCCCGCCTTTTTTTCCCGTACATTGACCCCGTCAGCTGATCGAACCAATGTATGGAATGGAAAGCGAGCGAGAGTATGGAACAGCTGTTTTTTTTTTTTTTTGAGATTTCGACCTATTGCTTTGGGAAAGTTGTTAGTTATAGTGAGCCTAGTGAGCAGATGCCCTGGACTTTGATTCATTACCGCTTTATCAGAAACACCCGGTATACTTATACATGTTACCTACAAACTTTCAAATTATACTTTTACTGGTTTGACTACTTAACTTACTTAACTAATCCAACGTCTTAAATTTTTTTTTTTTTTTTTTTAATTTGCCATAAAAAAATTTACTGATCCGGATTTGATCCATTTGCCCTCAGAGTAAGGAAACCGGAAACAGTTTGAAAAAAAAAAATAACATAATCAATCATCCGTCGGTCAATCGAGTGTGTCAGTGGACTTTTTGGCGCGAAGAGAGGGGAAAATGTCAGACTTAATATTTAGTTTTCCTTGGGATTATTGCTATAATTTATCGTTGGTTCCGAAACCACATGTTTTGTTAGCGGGCTTTAAAACAATAATCCAATAAACTTATAATAACCGTACAACGTTGCCCGGCTTTGAGCCCACCCTTATAAGCTAATTTGTGAACTTGACATTGGCAAAATGGGTACTCCACTGAAGTGGAGTCAAGTCAAGTCCATCCATTAAATTAAAATAATAATAGATAATAAGTTTTCCTTGGCTTGGCTTACCGCTATTACTGTGCTAGTATGGTTTTGTGCCCTTTAAGAAGAACTGTCTAGTGAAGTGAGAAATAGATAAATAAAGACGAAAAAACTACTGAAAAATTGGCTGTATGGACTAAGTTCCTTTGGCTGCCCAGAATGGGCAAATTTAAAACAACTAACGTAGTGTAGTGATTTACCTTCTCTCTGAAAACAACAACAAACTTGCTCTTGCCTTGCATTCAGCGTTGCTAATGTGTGGGGAATTCCCCAAACTGGGCGAAAAACAAGGCTATTGGGGAATTTGTGGGGAAAGGCAATGTGCGGGAAATATGCGGAGAATTTAGGATTTTACCATTCAAAACAACTTACAACCAAAACATCCATTGCTCAAATATAAATTACTGGCTGTAATTTTTTTTTTTGATAAGGCTCAAACTTATCTTTATGGATGTGATTATTAACCTTAATCTTTTAAATTACTAAATAATGTAAATAATAGTGAAATACTAGTCTTTGCCAATGTACCTATGAATAAATATTTGTTTCTTTTAAGTAAATTAGAAAAGTTTTTATATTTTTTGGTTTTTGTTCGAGTAAGTTAAATTTACACGGTATCAGTCGTATGTACATCAGTTTTTACATGTATTTAACCTAGATTTTAATTTTAAGCCTGAACATTAAAGAAAACAGGAGGAGGATTATAATGAACCGGATATTTTTTGAAGTGATATTGCTTTTTTTAAGTGTTTGTCATTAATAAATGGTTGATTTTTAAAGTTATTTCGTAATCGTACTATCTCTCTGCAAGGGGATTTTGTGGGGAATCAGGTTATTTTTCTCCCCAAATTTGGGTAATTTGACCAGTGATCTTGGGGAATCTGGTAAATAGCCATTGGCAACACTGCTTGCATTGCAGATTTTTTTTATTTTGTTTTGGTAAATAGTTAATTCTATTTTTTAGATCGAATATCGATTGAACTGCACCCACGGCCGTTTAACCCTACTATCGAAACGCTAGCCATAGGCGCCATCTTGAAACTGGTCATGTATGACAGGCACGTTGCTTGTGATTGGCTGGTTTGAAAAGCCGGCCATCGGCCATTTTGGCTTGTTATAAGGGTCTATTACACCTTTCCTAAATCAGTCTCTGATTTCAGTCAGTCCTGATTCAGGACAGTGTTATTGCATTTAGAGAGCTAGCATCCGATTTAGCTACCGATTTAGCATCCGATTTAGCTACCAATTTAGAACAAAGACGTCCTAGCTCCAGTGTTGCCAACTGGATGAAATAGCAATCCGCCAGATAAGGTTCCTCAAGTGAAGACTTACTCCCTCATTTGAGGGGGCTCGTTACAGTAAGGTGAGTGAGTACACCTGTGTACCTCGTATAAAACTCGTAAGCGTGCTCGTGAGGAGTGAGGCGTCGTGAGGAGTAAGGCGTCGTGAGGAGTGAGTAGGCGTGAGGTGTGAGGCGTCGTGAGGCATTAGGATTGTGTTTTAACGACGCCTCACGCCCTCACTGCCTCGAGAAAATAAACAACGCAACGTAGGCCTCAGGTCCCACGCCTACCTCATTCCTCACGCGCGAGTAAACGAAATGAACCCTAGTAAATGAGGACTAGGTGAGGTGAGGGAGGTATAGCGATCTACTGATATAAGTAGGTAATGGTTTTTTACATACGAGAATTAATTTAAGCTTTATTAAAAATAAAATAGAAATTAACCCCGTCGAAAAAAATATATAGATTTGTATTTTGAAAGTAAAAAATATGGTTAAATAGTCGTTTTTTTTCTATTTTAAGATAATTCTCATAATCCGCTTAAAAAACCAATAGCCACTAAATACAATAAAAAATGCCACTAAATGGGGGTTAAAATCCAACCAAACCACCAGATTTTGTGGAAAATCCACTAAAATGGCAACACTAAGCTTAGATCGCGACTGACTAAGGAAAGGTGTGATTGCAAACTACGCTGGCTAAGTTTCCTAAAAAGAAACCTAATTAGGTTGCTAATTCAGAGACTTATTCAGGAGAAATGTAATAGGCCCTTTATCCTTCTTCTTTGTCTTTGTTTCATTTCATCTTAATTTGCTTTGCAGAAGTTTTGTTTGTTTGATTTGAAAAGCTTTTTTTGCTTGTAATCTCGACTTTTAACTATAATAACTTCTGAAAAATGCTTCTGAATATGTCTACGTAGTGCTGTGATTGCAAAAACAGCGCCAGGACGCTATTTTGTACCATTTAACGTGCGGTGATAAAAGACAAAAAGTGTAGTTACTGTGGCTAAATCGTGATGAACTAAAGTATCAACTGAACAGTTTTCCACCTAAAACGACCCACCGACCGCTTTCCAAGCTTGTTGATAGTGAAAGACACTTCAAAAGGGTTTTTCACTTTGAAATACTACCTCGTGGGTCGTCGTTCCGTCTTTCCTACGCTGTTACCCATAAGGTAAGATATCTTGGGAATAATTTACTGTTTGGTAGATAATACATTTTGTAATAGGTACCAGAGTAGAAAAATATCCCTGCTCCAGGTTTCAATCTACCTCCCAAAGCCATATCTGTTCACCCGTTCTTGAGTTATGAATAGTGTAACTAACACGGTTCTTTTATATTTGTTTGTCGGTTTGTCGTAGTCCAGGGAAGGTTTAAAACCTGAGAAAAGATTGAAAAATGCAATGAAGATAAAAACAATTATTTTTCTTTTATAAAATTGAAAAGCGATTGAAGTTCACCAGGACAGCTAGTTTATATTATAAACGAAGCATTTTAACATGTTTTATTAAGATCATTAATAGTTTAAGTACTATTTGTACAACTTTACTTTGAAAATAAAAAAAGGTTATTTTTAGAAGCTTCCGCTAACAATTTTGGTATACTTTTTTTAAAACCTTTAACTATAATATTAAATGTCTTAATACTGGTCTATGCTTTGTGTAGAAGCTTTTGTTTGGGCTAATAATTGAATAAGTATTTAATTTTTATTTTTTTTCATTTTTATGTAATTAAACTTTTTTCTTTAAACTTGTTTTGTTTACTAGTGACTTAGTAACCTAGTATACTATGAGTGGATTGTTGTTGTATTTCTATATGAACTCTTTAATGTCACTACTAAAATAAATTAGTTTAAAAATTTATAATTATAGTTAAATTTTTCCCATAGTTGCAATAGCTTCGCCACACCTTAGGGAGGTATGGATTTAAGGGGTAATTTACCATTGGCAGCGATTTGACTTATGTTAATTTTATTTTTACAGACAGGAAAGGGCAACCAGCCCAAAGGAGCCAATTATAGAGAACATCTCTAAACAATTAAATTAGGTATGTTTTTTTTTCTATTTGAATTTAATATATTCAAACAAATTATTGAGAAAATATAATATTAAGAAAATATAAATTATTTTTTGTTTATATTTTCAGATATTCCAAGTCCCTTAACCTTTGAGTTTGCTGCGTTGCCACGGCTCACCACAAGAAACAATAAAGACATGGATTCGTAATAGGTATTTATTATTTATATATCATTTGTGACATGACAGCTATTTTGCAGTTTTGCTTTGCTATGTTCAGTATGTTGTATGGGGGGATCGGCTAAGGGTATGGGGTCCCCTTTTTGCTTATAACTCGGACATCTTAAGGAATGGGTACTTTTCATTTACTACTTTAAAGTGTGAAGACCTTTTTTTACCCTTAATTTTTATTTTTTTTACCATGAAAACTTATTTAAAATGTATATTTTGTTGTATTTATTATACGTATGCTAAATTAAGGAATAACAAATAGTTATTACTTTAAAATAATGGATAATTTATACTGAAATGTCACGGAACATGGTCTGTGAGAAATCCGTTTTTTGACATATTTTAATTTTTTAATTTTTTTCAATTCATTATTTTGTCAAACTAATCAAACATTCACAACTAGAAATAATTTATCGACAAAACTACGCAAAATATAAACTAACATAATGATTATAAATAAGTTTTTTTGATATAAAGATTTTGTGAGAAATTTTTTTGTCACGCACATGCAGGCATCTGGCCATGTCTGCTGACGTTCATAAATTGTGTTTCGTTGGTTTGGTAAAATTGGCAACACTTTGTTTTAAAAGAATAAGATTGTGCATTTACTTTTCTTCATTCAATGTGCAGTGCAAAAGTGATTTGGTAAAGATATGCTATTTTTTATTCTTAGATACCTTATTTTGTCGAGCATGTCTCATCACAAACATGAATTAAGTTGTATTCACTGAGGTTATGTAAATTTAATGGCTATCAATTTTTTAGGTGGATTATTGTACCAAATTATTGTGAATACATTCCCACGCCGCTAGAGTCATTTCTATGCCAGGTTTTGGCGCACACGTTCAAAAAATGTCACAGACATGGCTTCGCATGAGTGTCACAAACATGGATTTTTAGTAGCATGTTTGTGACATTTAACCATGTTCGTGATATTTTACATTAAAATTGTTAAACATTAGTTAGTTTTCATAGATAATTTCATAATAAAATACGTAATATTTGCGTTTAATTATTATAATTATATTATGAAAATGAAATAACTATATTTCAGATAAAACCTTTATTTGTTTGTATGTAGCGAGGATATAATCCTATAGAAGCAATAATGTACTGACTGATATAAGCGAATTGCTTAAAGTTAGTAGCAGTCTTAATTTGATTTTTTTTAAATTATATCATACATTTTCGGACAGAATTGAGAAAAAAAAAATAAAAAATCCAATATAAAAGAATATAAAACCTACATCTCAACATTAAAGAGTATTTAAATTTGTGCATCGTTAGCAAGACTTCATGTATTGTGATATTTTTTCTTGAAGTTTATTGTTTAAGTTAACTTTTAATCAAAAAGAAAAAAAATGAATCATTCATATGATAATTTTCTGTATGAAAAAGTCACAAACATGGGCTAAATGTCACTAAACATGTCTTATTTAGCTAATAACTATTCAGTAGTCACACACATGTATGCTTGTGTCACACACATGTCCGTATTATTTTTCAAATATTTATATTTAGCCTCCTAGACATTTCCAAGCTCAGCCACATATATAGCAAGACTTCTTTTATCCAAAAGAACATAAAAAAAAATAAAAACAATTTTTTGGAGATAACACCCTCTTCTACAAACTTGGTGAAAATGACCCAGCTATATGATTACTTACTATGTTTTCCCCGGAAACTGGTCACTTTAGGGAATACCCGATAGGGACAAAAAGTGCTTGTATTAAACTTCTCTACAAGATCCCATCATAAAAAAGTACTCTTATGGGGACAATTTTTTGTTCATATGGATCGATAATTTTCTAAGTCCGATAAAAAATAAGTTGAAAATCCTTTAACGGGGTTCGATAGTGTGGCTGACGCTGACCAATATCGCCCAGAGAACCCTGCCACTCCGTGGCCTTATTTCGGAGTTAGAGGTCGTCAAAATATATCCGGACGTTTTCCCCGGAAACTGGTCACTTTAGGAAATACCCGATAGGGACAAAAAGTGCTTTTATTAAACTTCTCTACAAGATCCCATCATAAAAAAGTACTCTTATGAGGACAATTTTTTTTTCATATAAATCGATAATTTTCTAAGTCCGATAAAAATTAAGTTAAAAAACCTTTAACGGGGTTCGATAGTGTGGCTGACGCTGACCAATATCGCCCAGAGAACCCTGCCACTCCGTGGCCTTATTTCGGAGTTAGAGGTCGTCAAAATATATCCGGACGTTTTCCCCGGAAACTGGTCACTTTAGGGAATACCCGATAGGGACAAAAAGTGCTTGTATTAAACTTCTCTACAAGATCCCATCATAAAAAAGTACTCTTATGGGGACAATTTTGTTTTCATATGGATCGATAATTTTCTAAGTCCGATAAAAATTAAGTTGAAAATCCTTTAACGGGGTTCGATAGTGTGTCTGATTCTCATCAATTACGTCCAAAGAACTCTGCTACCCCGTCGCCCCATTTCGGAGTTAGAGGTCGTCAAAATATATCCGGACGTTTTCCCCGGAAACTGGTCACTTTAGGGAATACCCGATAGGGACAAAAAGTGCTTGTATTAAACTTCTCTACAAGATCCCATCATAAAAAAGTACTCTTATGGGGACAATTTTTTTTTCATATGGATCGATAATTTTCTAAGTCCGATAAAAATTAAGTTGAAAATCCTTTAACGGGGTTCGATAGTGTGTCTGATTCTCATCAATTACGTCCAAAGAACTCTGCTACCCCGTCGCCCCATTTCGGAGTTAGAGGTCGTCAAAATATATCCGGACGTTTTCCCCGGAAACTGGTCACTTTAGGGAATACCCGATAGGGACAAAAAGTGCTTGTATTAAACTTCTCTACAAGATCCCATCATAAAAAAGTACTCTTATGGGGACAATTTTTTTTTCATATGGATCGATAATTTTCTAAGTCCGATAAAAATTAAGTTGAAAATCCTTTAACGGGGTTCGATAGTGTGTCTGATTCTCATCAATAACGTCCAAAGAACTCTGCTACCCCGTCGCCCCATTTCGGAGTTAGAGGTCGTCAAAATATATCCGGACGTTTTCCCCGGAAACTGGTCACTTTAGGGAATACCCGATAGGGACAAAAAGTGCTTGTATTAAACTCCTCTACAAGATCCCATCATAAAAAAGTACTCTTATGGGGACAATTTTTTTTTCATATGGATCGATAATTTTCTAAGTCCGATAAAAATTAAGTTGAAAATCCTTTAACGGGGTTCGATAGTGTGTCTGATTCTCATCAATAACGTCCAAAGAACTCTGCTACCCCGTCGCCCCATTTCGGAGTTAGAGGTCGTCAAAATATATCCGGACGTTTTCCCCGGAAACTGGTCACTTTAGGGAATACCCGATAGGGACAAAAAGTGCTTGTATTAAACTCCTCTACAAGATCCCATCATAAAAAAGTACTCTTATGGGGACAATTTTTTTTTCATATGGATCGATAATTTTCTAAGTCCGATAAAAATTAAGTTGAAAATCCTTTAACGGGGTTCGATAGTGTGTCTGATTCTCATCAATAACGTCCAAAGAACTCTGCTACCCCGTCGCCCCATTTCGGAGTTAGAGGTCGTCAAAATATATCCGGACGTTTTCCCCGGAAACTGGTCACTTTAGGGAATACCCGATAGGGACAAAAAGTGCTTGTATTAAACTCCTCTACAAGATCCCATCATAAAAAAGTACTCTTATGGGGACATTTTTTTTTTCATATGGATTGATAATTTTCTAAGTCAGATAAAAATTAAGTTGAAAATCCTTTAACGGGGTTCGATAGTGTGGCTGACGCTGACCAATATCGCCCAGAGAACCCTGCCACTCCGTGGCCTTATTTCGGAGTTAGAGGTCGTCAAAATATATCCGGACGTTTTCCCCGGAAACTGGTCACTTTAGGGAATACCCGATAGGGACAAAAAGTGCTTGTATTAAACTCCTCTACAAGATCCCATCATAAAAAGTACTCTTATGGGGACATTTTTTTTTCATATGGATTGATGTCAGATAAAAATTAAGTTGAAAATCCTTTAACGGGGTTCGATAGTGTGTCTGATTCTCATCAATAACGTCCAAAGAACTCTGCTACCCCTTCGCCCCATTTCGGAGTTAGAGGTCGTTAAAATATATCCGGACGTTTTCCCCGGAAACTGGTCACCTTAGGGAATACCCGATAGGGACAAAGTCCGATAAAAATGAAGTTGAAAATCCTTTAACGGGTTTCGATAGTGTGTGTGTCTGAAGCTCATCAATAACGTCCAAAGAACCCGGCCACTCCGTGGCCTTCTTTCGTTGTTAGAGGTCGCCAAAATATTTTCGGATGATTTTTGCAGAAACTAGCCACTTTAGGAAAAACACGATAGGGAGGGACAAAAAGTGCTTGTATTAAGCCCCTCAGCCCTGTATACGCCTCGATCATAAAAAAGTACCACTATCGGGTATACATTTATTCATACAACATTTTTAGTTTTTTTTTTTATGGATAGCGCCCCTAAGGCTACACTCTAACCTACTCCTAGTCTTGTTGACTTACTGTATTTGCCGGCAAGTAAACTTCCTCAATAGGCAAGTGCTGCTGACCAATGAGGCGGTTAGGGGTGTCGTCTTCCGCCAGTGTTGGAGGCGGCGTCTTTTGCGGTTTTACTATGGTGCCGAGTTGTAGGCGTTGAAGGACTATTTTGTTAGAAAAAAAAAAAAAACTTTTTTACAAAAAGAGACCCGCCTTCAACGAACTGCAACAAACATAATCTGAGAACTTCCTCTTTTTCGAAGTCGGTTAAAATAGGTACTAAAACCTTCTCATGAATGTAACAATTACATTACTGAAAACCGCATCAAATTCGGTTCAGCCAAACGCGAGATAATCGCGGACAAACATACATACATAATATCTCCTGAAATCTCCTCTAACAATATATTTTTATTATAATTTTTAATGTGAACTTGTCTCACGACCTCATGAAGCTATATAGTAGCTACATTGCACGTCCTTTTGTACTACACTACACTACACTATTAACAAATCCGTCACCGTAATGTCTGTATGTCTGTCTGACTGTCACTCTGGCACTCATCAAAAAGTCTCTAACACTAGATTTCTGTATTTTTTAGGAAGTATTAATAAAATACATTGTTTGCTCTTCAAATAATGTTTTGATTTTTTTCAGATGTGCCTCCCCAATTAAGAAAATCAAAAAAGACAAGTGCATTCAAGAAGCGACTAGTAAAATAATTAAAGATTTGAATACAACTGGGCAAAAATATACAAATTCACAAATTATGCTTTAGTTTCATTTATTTTCAGGACTGTAATAATTCTCGTAGAGAAACTGTTGGTTGTCTGGTAAGTATGCGATGCGACTTTTATGAAGATAGTTAAAAGTCGCATAGCCAGCATATAGTTTCTTTACAAGAATCAAGAATATATTAATATTATAATTTAAAGAATTTGAAATATAAAAAATTTAGGTTAGCATGCCAAAAAATAAAGGAGGCTGAATACGCTGGGGACCTTTGCCCAACATAAGCTTACAATTAAGAATAAAATGAACTGTCATACATCACTAGTCACGGCTTTCACTATGGCAATTTTTTTTATTACTGAGATGGCCGTCTGATACGTAGTATCTCTAGTTGGTCTGTGACTGCACCTCATGAGAGGACGTCCTATCTCATCACTGAAAGTTAAATTAAGACTAAATACAGAAAATGGATATAGTTACAATGGTCGCGCCAGTCAACATAGCTGTTATCAAGTACTGGGGAAAACGTGACGAAGAGTTGATTTTACCGTTGAACGATTCCGTTAGTGCCACTTTGGATACAAGTGTAATGTGCGCTAAAACTTCGGTTTGCGCTCACCCTGACTTCACCGAAGACTTGATTTGGTTAAACGGTAAAAAAGAGGAGTTCAGTAACAACAAGCGTCTTCAAAACTGTTTGAAGGAAATAAAAGCCAGAGCTGCTTTTGATAAAACAGTAGACAAAAGTTTTCTGACGCGGAAAGTTCATATTTGTTCAGAGAATAACTTTCCCACAGCTGCAGGACTTGCGTCTTCGGCGGCTGGTTATGCCTGCCTTGTAACAGCCCTAGCAAAACTGTACAAGGTCCAAGGCAATGTTAGTTCCATAGCTCGTCTTGGCTCAGGAAGTGCTTGCAGGAGTGTATTTGGGGGTTTTGTAAGATGGCATGCTGGTGTTGACCCAAAAGGAATTGATTCTGTTGCCACCCAGATAGCAGACCATTTACACTGGCCAGAGATGAAAGCTTTGATTCTTGTTGTGGGGGACCATAAAAAGAATATAAGCTCAACAAAAGGGATGCGAATCACATCAGAGACTTCAGACTTGATGAAGTATAGAACTCAATTCTGTGTGCCTGAAAGAACAAAGGAGATTTGCAATGCTATAAAAGAGAAAAACTTTGCTAAATTTGCAGAAATCACTATGAAGGAGAGCAATCAGTTTCACGCAGTCTGTCTGGACTCTTACCCACCATTTGTCTATTTGACTCCTGTGTCTCTTACTATTATAGATCTTATCCATAGTTACAACGAAGTCTGTGGTGAGCCTAAGGTGGCCTATACTTTTGATGCTGGCTCCAATGCATGCCTTTACCTTCTCGAGTCAGAGGTTCCTAAAGTCATAGCATTGATCAGGCACATCTTCCCTTCTACCTATCCTGACAAATTTGTAACAGGGCTTAAAACTGATGAAAGTATTTGCAGCAATTTGCTAAGCAAGATCTCTGTACCAAGACAGCAAAAGGATCTTATAAAATACATCATCAATACCAAAGTGGGGGATGGTCCTACAGAAGTGATGGATGGATCACATTTACTAAATGAAACTGGATTTCCTGCATACAGTTAAAAACTGAAGGTTATTATTACAAATCCTCTGCACCAGTATTTAGTTGTAAGACTGTAAAGCATTTATTCATGTTATTTATTATCATATTTTATGGGTTAGGGTCTTTTTGTATTTTTATAGTTGATCTTTGACTTTGACTGGGTATTGATTCTGAATACATAATTTATGAAGACATATTCTTTCATTGAGAGATTTTATCACTGCCACAACCTTCACCCCATTTCCTTTCATGTAAACAAATATTTTCTTAACAATTCCATTTATTTTTGTCCTCATACAAATTGTAATATATTCAGTAGCACACAAATAAATGAAACTAATCTTATGCTTCTTATCGGGCTGAGACGGAAACCTGCCATACTCGGATGATGTTGTCAGAGTAGCCAGCAAAGAGGGTTTGTCCATCAGTGGACCAGGCCAGGGACAGGCACTGGGGTGGGTCAGCCTTGGGGGACGCAGTCTGGTTAATGATCTCGGGCCTTAGTTCTTCAACCATCTCCTTGCTTTCCAGGTCCTGAGGATAAAATAATTATAGAGTCAAGGTGCAATAAATACTTAAAAATACAATAAAACCGACATTAAAAAAAACCTGTTCTAGATATCTTCAATAACAATAAAATATTATATGATGCTACAAAATTATAAATTTTTTATTCCCCTAATAAAGCAGATATCGTCGGTGCGCTTTCCGAAACTGTTATGTGTGTTTTACCAACTTTTCAGGAGAAGCAAAAAACTGTTTAATTTAAAAATTTAAATGATTAAAAAAAACCTGTTAATGACAAAAGTTGCTAAAAAATATGTTATTACCTCGACATTAATTACATACATTTTCATAGCCCACCCATGGTGCTAGAATTTTTTTCTTATTTTTTTATGCACATAGCAGTTTTGTCTTCACAGAAAAGGTTTGCTATGTGTAAAAATGCACATAACAGGATACTTTACACTATGCGGATTACAAAGTTATGTCGGTTATGTGTAAAATTTCCCTAATAAATAAATTAAAACAATGTAATTTTTTCGTATATGGGATGCACAACGACACATACTTAACCCATTATCAACACTCTAGCTAAAGACCCGAAAGCTAGATTGATCCGATACCTATACCGAGGACATTCTCAACGTTAGCTTGTATGAGATTAGTAAGGATCTTAAACAGCTTAACCAAAACAAGGCTCATAAAGGTCAACCTTTAGTAGCCATGAGGATAACGGAATCACAGCTGAACTTCTGAAGGCAGGTGGTAAACAGGACCTTAGGGCTCTTCAGAAATTGTTGAATTACGTCATATAATATGGCGGGCAAATCACGTAATATGGCGGTGTCGCCAGAAGCGTGAAACAAAAGTGTTAAAAACCCTGCTAAAGAACTATCCCACTTCTGAGCCTGAGTCATGAAAAATCTCGCGGATCGTCTTCTAGCCCCCCGAACAAACTGGATTCCGTAAAAAATTGTACCATAGACCACATTCATGCTTTAAGACAGGTAATAACAGAAGAAGAGTATTAACTGCCTCTTTGCCTAGCATTTGTAGACTTTGAGAAAGCCTTTGATTCGATTGAGACCTCAGTTTGGCAGTTACTGCAATTTTTCCAGTGGTTCCAAGAGTGCTAAGTGGTCTAACGGATTACCGATGTGTTGAAGAGTTTGTACATTCAACCCTTCATGTCAGTTGGACTACAGGATCTGAGCTCGAGGGCTGTTTGACTGCAGCGGGGTGTCAGACAGGGATGACATCCCCCTAAATCAACATGACAATCCCCAACACTGTTCACCGCTGCACTCGAGGATCTCTTTAAGACTGTGGACTGAAGAGAAGTAGGCGTCAACGTAAACAACGAGTCACTAACCTTCGATTTGCTGATGATATCTTAGTTATGGCCCAGACCACGAAGGAACTTAGTGCAATGCTTGATGACTTCAGTTGGGCCTCCAATCGAGTTGGTAAATCGAAGATCATATTCAACGCCTATGTAAGACTACAACTCCTGCCTAGATCCGAGACTATATGCTCGAAGCTGCGACGAATACAAATATCTGGGAGTAACTGTCCAACTAGCTTGGGCCAACTCCGAGAAAGAGGTCGATCGTCAAATCCAACTCGAATAGGCAGCTTTTTGGGAAGCTCCTCTACATCTTCTCTTCCAAGTTATCGCAGTGCCTTAATGAGACGAAAGTCCTCGAATAATGTATCATGTTTCCAGTGACGACTAACGACTTACGAACTGGAGACTTGGTCGCTTGCTAACTATGGGCCTCATCAGAAAGCTCAAGTTCATACAAAGGCTATTCAAAGGGTTATTCTCGGACTTTCCCTGCGTGATCAAATCAGTAATGATGAGATCCACAGAGGAACTAAAGTCACCGGCATAGCCCAAAGAATCGCGAAACTTAAGTGACATTGGGCATGGGCAGGGCAAATAGCTCGAAGAACTGATACAATCTTCAATTCAGCCCCAGCTACCATCTGTTTCTGGAGTGGCAACCCCGCACCGGAAAACGCAGAGTAGGCAGACTAGGTGGTCTGATGACCCAGTGAAGGCTGCGGGAGTACACTGGATGAGGGTCGCGCAAGACCGGTCGGTGTGGCGATGTGTGGAACAGGCTTATGTCCAGCTGTGGGCATCTTTAGGTTAAGATGATGATGATATTATAAAAAATAAGCTTTGAATACCTTTAATAAAATATCTCGCTATAAAAGCAAGATACTTAATAATTCTAGTACAAAAAATATTATTTAATAAAACAATTTTTAAGTAAAAAATAGGTATTCAAATCGATACCATTATTATAATTTTAGTATTATTAACTACTCGAAAAACCAACAAAAGCTAAGAATACAAAAAATAATCAAAATTTGGTAATTGTCTCTCAGAATGGCACCAAGCTTTAACAATATCATTGTTGTCAAAACTGATATGTGCTATATTGGACCTCAATATAATTGGTTGTCAAAACTGATATGTGCGATATAGGACCTGTTATGTGATTGACCGGAACACTTTGCCTGATCTGTTATGTGCTAAAACGTCACATATCAGAAATTCCAAATCAAATCTGTGCACATAACATGAAATGTAAATCGTGTTCTGAAGGTCTTAGGCACATACAAGTTTTTGCAAACGATGCGCATTTTAAAATGAAACACAGTGGACTAAAAAAAATTTTTTTGAAAATTTGCACATAACAGTTTTGGCAAGCGCACCGACGATATGAAAAAAAAACTTGTATGTATTGCATTTTATCAGTTGTTCAAATAGAAAACTAAAATTAAAGTTTGATGATGACAAATGATTCGGGAAACTTTACTAAATAATTTAGTTTTCAACTGTCTACTCTACAGTATGTAGAAAAACATCTAATGTCCCTAGAGAATAAGCTAAAAATGCTAAGCTTCAGTCCCCCCTGCACTGGAGCTCTAAGATAGCATTATTTGGTAAAAAGGTACCTTTGCATTCATCAAGAGCAAAAATTCAGTACAATGCTACCTTCTTATGGGGGCTGATCATATCATAAACTTACCCATATCTTAATGGAGGGTCCGAAAGCTGCACACAGCCAATATCTGTTGGGCGAGAAGCACAAGGCTGTGATGATATCATTGTGGTCAAGGGTGTGCAGGTGCTTGCCATCATTCAGATCCCAGAGCATGGCCTTCATGTCCTTGCCACCAGATGCACAAAGTGAACCATCAGGGGAAACAGTGACAGTGTTCAAGTATCCAGAGTGACCAAGGTGGTTGATCTTCAACTTGCAGTTGGTCAAGTGCCAGACCTGTGGAATTGAGAAGCTATAATATGTAACTGTAGAAAGATTTTAAGTTATGTTAGAGATCTGCAGTGCAAATCAGCCCCATATCCGCTGCCGCTCACGTAGTCGCGTGGCAAGAGTTTGGTCATCATTTTAAAGGTATATAAGAGATAGTTACGCTTTTTCTTGTTGGTGTTAATTATAGAAATTATAAAAGCTTTGCAAATGCTTATGTCCAGCAGTAGATGGAGACAAGACAACCTACCCAAATGTAAAATGAATTGTAAGCAAAAAAATTAGTTGTTAATATTTCAGAGTTCAAAAATAGTAGAATAGTGGTAAAAGCATAAAAAAATCATAATAACCTTGACTGTGCGGTCCCATCCAGCAGAGACAATAATGGGGTTGGCATGGTTTGGCGAAAATCTAACGCAGGACACCCAGTCAGAGTGACCATCATCCTGGATTGTGTACTTGCACTCGGCAAGGGTGTTCCACAGCTTGATGGTCTTGTCCCGGGAGCCAGAGACAATCTGACGGTTGTCCACGGAAAAGGCCACTGAGAGCACATCCTAAAGGAGAAAATCAATTAGTTTTGATAAAAAAGTTGTTTCAAAGTAGCATAAAATAGTCTGTCTGTTTGTTTGATCTTAATGTGCAAAAATTTTAAAACTTAAAGAGGACAAAAAAATCCAAAATGTGAAGTGCCCTGTAAACATTTTATTTTTTACATGTCCATAAACCAACAAATACTTCAAAAATCACCTGCACACAATCAAATTATTTGAGAAACGCATGAAATTCAACAAACAATTTGATATTATTTACAGGACACTGGTGCATATTTACAAACTGTAAGTGGACTGCTATCTAGCTACAACTAGATTAGAAACTTAACCTAACTACTCACAGACTGCTCCAAAACCATCCATTACCAGTCTTCTGCCTCGCACAGGCGCAAACACTTCAATGTACTAATCTTCTGCCACGCAAGGCTCAATTCTTCTGCCGCGCAACGGCACTAAACACTAAGCCCTAACAAATTGAAACCTCTCACACCTTAGTATGGTCTTCAAAACGTCTCGTGGTCTTGCCGGCAGCGAGATCCCACAGACGCAGGGTCTTGTCCCAAGAGCCAGATAGAGCGTAGTTTCCGTCACTGGAGAGAACTACGTCCGAGATAAAGTGAGAGTGGCCGTAAAGACGCTTTTGCGGTATACCGTAGTTGGTTTCATCGCGCGTCAACTTCCACACAATCAGGGTCTTGTCTGGAAAGTATAACAAATGCTGTTACAATTTTGGATTAATAGGAAACTTCATGCTAATTGCCGAAAAACATTTATCAGTCCCATATCCGCTGCCGCTCAAGAATCGCGTGGCATTATTTTAATCATCATGTTGAAATAAAAAATATTGTTAAAAAACCTAAGAGCTTACAATATTTGTCTTAAAAAGAGATGAGATATTAAAAATATATTAATAAAAACGGAGATTATTTAGGATAGAGAATTATAAGAACATAACCTATGAATAGTAGATACTTGAAATTAAGCATTCTTACCTCTGGAAGAAGACAATATCATATCAGGGTATTTGGGATTGGTGGCAATTTGAGTAACCCAGCCATTGTGACCGCTCAAAGTGCCCCTGAGTTTCAGAGTTTCAGTCATTTTTCACAAAAATTGCGAATTCGCCACACACCAACTCACAGACACCTCAAAAAAGAAGGAAGTTTTTTCTAAGAATTAAGATGAAGTTGCTTGCTCTAATCTATGGACACTATCGACTCTATGTTTTTTGTTTTTTATTCATTCTGGGAAGGCAAAGAAATATAGTCCAAACAGCCAAGTCAGCAGTAGTATTTCTTTATTTTTTTTAAGTATTCAGTAGGGTGTGCATACATACATATAATATTAGGTACTTAGTATTACTTGTTGGTTTTTAATTTTTTCATGTTTTTAACCTACCTTACCATTGAAATGCGAGGTTAGTCTCATATTTCAGTGTTGGCGTTTTATGGTGTAATAGACGGTAAGTAATTCAAATTAACTTCAAAACAAAACAAAAACTATTAATTTGACTGGCGCATGACGAGTTCTAAATTTATTTTGAGCTTTTTAATGATTCATTTCAACTTCAATGACACAGAACAAGGAAGATGCTCTCTCTCTCTAAATAGAAATCGCGAGTAGGCGGAGCCCGCGTGCCTATCATTAGCTCTGCAGTGCCTATTCGTAGTTTTTGACAGATTTGATAAGCTCAGTTGCTTTAAGTTTCTTGTAAACAAACCACCAGGAAAAATATGAAAAAAAACCACTAAAATGCCATATTGTGCTGTGTTGGAATGCAAAAATTAAAGTTGGGGACTTAAAAGTACTAATTATGCCGTATCATTACATCGGTAAGTAATATTTCACTGTATTTTTAAATAAATTTGAAATTATACATAAACAAGAAAACAAAACCATAAGTGAGAAAATGAAAACACCCTAATTACGGAGCAGTAAAATTGAATTTTCATTGAAGCCTGTGAGTCCTGTGACTGTGACTGTACCTTCTTAGCGTTCTTCTTTATCTATGGTATTAGACTCATGACTTTTTCTAGAACATTTTGACAACAGTATAATGGAAATCAGTTAGAGATTGCTCAACATGATGAAAATCTATCGATAATTTTCTATGATAAAAATCTATCGATAATAATAATTTTCAGTGAAAAAAAAAAATAGGTATTCGCTTCGACTTGAAAACCTCTACCTTTTTTTCGGTTTAAAATGTGATTTACTTTAAAGTTAATTTCTTGAATACGAATGAAATTATATGAATCTTTCAACTTAGACTCTTGCGTATGAATGAAATTATATTAGCATCATCATCATATTACAATAATGTTGTAATATGTAAAAAATTAAGTCGCTTTCCGCATCAGTCCTTAGGTATGTTTAAATCTTTAAAAATACAGCGGATTTTAATGCGGATTTTTTTAATAGATAGAGTGATTCAAGAGGAAGGTTTATAAGTATAAAACATGCTGAACGAAATGATGAGGACTGGTGGTATTTGGTTTAGCTGAATTATATTATATTTTACTTCTTTTACATGTTTCTAACTTAGTCACTTTCTTAGTTATTATTAACAACAACAGGTTGCCTAGCAACGTACAAAAGGGCGTAGACATACTGCCCGCGAAGAACACCTTAAGTGTTCTTAACAACAATGCCTGTTAAAATCATTAAAATTATCTGAATAAACATGACTCAATTAGAATTTATACAACTTCGATAGCAATTATACAAAACTAATATAAAAACAACAAATCTTCTTGGTAATGAAACTTACTCGACTGAGAGCTATTTTTCGTACTCTTAGGAAACCAATAAAAATAACAAAATCAAATACACAACTTAATAACTTTGTTAGTGTTTAAATACTACTTCTACCTAACTTAGCCTTTATTGATCCCTAAAATGTATCTCTCTTAACTGAGACAACATCTCTTAGTTTAGGCTGCGGATTTAATATCGACCTGAATTCTTAGTTTTTGTCATCAATTGGTAACGGCTCGCCGACAAGCACACCAGTCTTGCCATGACTTTTCTGAAACCGCTGCATCCCAAATAAATGATGGTTTGTCTCTAAATAGAATCTTCTCATATCGTCTGTCTATTTCCTATTCTTAAACCATAAATCTTCCTTACTCTGACATCTTTTTTCTAAGCTCTTTAATTTTCTTTCTAAACTCCTAAATCTTTTCTCTGCTAATATTTTGGAACCTCTGACTCTATAATCCTTTCCATTATCACCTAGTTGTTTCATCTTTGCATAGTATTCTTCACATATAACGTCTTCATCTGTACACATAATTTGATGCTTTTTGTCTGAATCCATCTCCCATCTCTGTTTTAATGAACCTGTTTTATTTATATACCCATGCATGACATGCAGCGTTGTTTTATCATCACACTTCACAACCTTATCCTTCTCGTGTTTGTTAGGTTTTTCATCATCCAAATTAAAATTTGCTTTAATATTGTAGTCTGGCTGAGCAATATTGCAAACTCCTGGGTGCAATACCGTGTTATGTTTGCGGCGGCATTCTTTGCATCTAATCATATTTCTGCAATCAGTCGCTAAGTGTCCGGAGCCCAAACAGTTAAAACAAATCCTATTACCTTGAACATATTTAAACTTTGTCTCTAAATTATTATGGTTGAATTCTTTACAAAATCTGAGTTTGTGATCGCCTGAACAAAAGGGACATTGTTTGTGTATGACATGCAGCGTTCTATAGTTGCTATAATCCTGACTACCTTTATTAGAAATTGGCTTACAATCAATAAATTCAATTGCTCGATAGCGATTTGACAAGAAATTTTTAAATTGTTCGAAAGTAGGCAGCTCATCTGAAGTGTTAATGTTTATAATGTGAAATTCCCATTGCCTTTTTGTTTCGGCATCTAATTTGGAACTTATGATGTGGATAATAAGTGGATCCCAACTATTTGTATCAATACCCAAATTGCTAAGCGCTGATAGACAATCACGTGTCGTATCAATCACTTCCTTTAAACCACTAGCCGATTCGTAAACTAAGGTTTTTTGACTTAATAGCCTTTTCAAAATATTGTGACAAAGAAATTTTCTATTATTGTACCTCTCTTCTAACAATGTCCAGCAACGATTGTAGTTAATATCTACAATAGGTATGTGTCTAAGCAATTGCTCGGCTTCACCTGTCAAGTAACACTTTAAGTAATGCAATTTTTGCACGTTATCTAATGATCCGTTCGAATGAATGAGAGATATAAACAAGTCTCTGAACGTGGACCACTCTTCGTAGCGACCGGAGAACTTTGGAATACATATCTTAGGCAATACAGCGTTGACTGAAGGGTTGTAGGGCTTGTTTGAAATGTTCGTTTGTTGTTCGAATGTGCCTAGAATCGTTTTTAAATCACTTTGGTAATATATGAACACTGTTTCTGTTTGTTCATAAATGTCTTCTCTAATGTAATCAGTATTGTTTAATTCTTCTGCTTTAAATGTGCACATCAAATGTTTGTGACCCGTCGTAAATTCTGTCCACATTTGAACTAAAACATCTAATCTACCTTCTATGTAAGCTTTTGTATTGTGTGCATTTGGCGATTTTTCAAAATTTATCTGTGCTTTCAAAATCCTAGAAAATAATTCCATCTGAAAATTTATTAGCGATTCCATTGTTAAGTCTGAACCTGAATCCTTACTTATCAGAGAAGTGACTGCTAATCGTTCTTTATGTGTATCTAGTATAATAAAATTATCGTGCAAATTTTTAAAATGTTTTGTCTAAATACTCCCTGACTAAAAATTACATAGAGTTAAAAAAGTTAACACAGGTAGGTTATTGGATCCCTGACTATAAAAATTCTTCTGACTGAACTGAGTACCTACCTAACTTACTATAAAACTCTGACTGACTGAACTGACTATCAAAAACTAATACAAATATGTAAATAAACAACTCTGTAAATAAAATAAATTCATAAAAATTCACTATCGCACTGCCACAATATGTCTCAAAGTAATCGCACACCTGATGAATCTCTTAAAGAGGTACCTTAAACTGCTTCAAAAAGTTAAATTGCTAAATATGTATTGAGAATCCACAATCACAAGGATAAAACTCCAATCTGAATCCTTAACCATTCCAATCCACATCTGCGACTTACGACGGTATGCTTCGTACTATATATACTATGGCAGAGACTCTGTCTGTCCTGTCTGGCTACTGCTAGCTCTCTCTATCCTAATTTGGCTTATATGCCCCTGACTTCTGCTGAAAACTTACGAATTCTTGGTTTTCTGAGTCTGATTGATACTTCTCGCCATCTAAAATTGGCTTTTTATTGCCTCTGACTTACTTAGTGCTGAAAATCTGAAAACCTGAAACCTTACACCACCACCATCCTGTCTGAGTAATTATTTTAGCTGGTTACTTATACTGAGTTTGCTTGGCTACACGAAGGACCATGAACGAAATGATGAGGACTGGTGGTATTTGGTTTAGCTGAATTATATTATATTTTACTTCTTTTACATGTTTCTAACTTAGTCACTTTCTTAGTTATTATTAACAACAACAGGTTGCCTAGCAACGTACAAAAGGGCGTAGACACATGCACGTTCTAATAATAGGTTAGGCGGTACGAAGTTTGCCGGGTCGACTAGTATTGTATAAAGACAAGTCGTCACTCTTATAGTGTGCTATATTTTATTTTTCTTTTCATTTATTTACAGCCTGTGTTACTGGATCACCTTGGGCCAAGCTCAGAACCTAATACACTTAAGCATAAACTTGAAGATGGAGCCATCATGAAAGCTTCTTAATCTAAGAGGAGTTTCAATAAACAATACCTAGAGAAGAAAAAGTGCTAAATATTATGTATTAAAAAAACCAAGATTAGTTAAGAGTTTAAGGCAAGTAATAAATACGCAAGTACTTCGATATTAAATAAGATAAAATAATATAAATATAAAACCCATCTTGTTTTATTGGTCTATCTACCCATCCACCTAAATTGTTTACTTTGGTTAAAATAAAGCTTCATTTAAAGTACAGTACTTACTCCAAAATTAATAATGCGCATGCAGATTCGCTAATTGTCGATTTCACGGAAACACCTGAATCAAAATTCATAATTCTACTAAATTACGCATGCAGAAAATGCACTTAACCTCCTTAAATACATATCGTCTTCCGTCGCTTGGGAATACGACCGTTGTCGAACAGTGACGAAGATTTCTATGCGTATTATAACTTTTGCAGTACTGTAGGTATATACAATTTTATAACTAAACACATTTTTATTTCTAAATCTCTATATAAGCGAAGCATAACTGTTGAATAAAAAACGACATTGGAAATAAATAAAAATTAAACTGTACACTAAAATAAACTTTGTTCTATGAGCGACTGGTTTTTTCATATGATAATACCAATACATCGCCAATCACCAAGAAGGCCGTTTGCGTAGAATACACATAGATTTTGGTAAAAAAAAAAGTAATTGTTACCTGTAGCCATATGAAAGAAAGTTGTATATCGATAGGTTTTTCTCATCGACAAACTTTCTCCCGCAATATGTACATCCCTAGCTTAGTTTTTCATTTTTCGACGTAGCCACCTAGTGTTTAGTAGCGGTAGTACAAAAGCTGTAGTTCCATCTAGCGTCGAATAGTAAAACTAGGAACAATGCGTGAGGATTTTAAAGCAAAGAGGATGTATAGCTTTCTACCATGTCTTTGGAAAAACTTAATTTCATTCTTTTATCATATGTATGTCATCATTATCTTAAGTATTTCATAATTGTTATTTGATTTTGATCTTTGTTTATTTGTAAAAAAGGTTCATAGTCTACTTCAAAGTTTTGTGATGTAGATCTTTTCGGCTTTGTCGTTAATCACCAATGGTAGCTTGGATTTCATAGGGAGCGTTTGGTTTATATGTGTGAGTTTGGACACACTGGTTTTAGTACTAAAAGCTCATGATGCTATTTCTATTGTATTCTCTTGTTCTGTGTTCAATGAGGGGTTTTCAAAGTGACAGAAAAGAAAAAAATAAGTTTTATAATAGGCCCGTAGATGGCGGTGTCAAGCAATATCAGGCAGATGGGAGAGGAGATCGAGTATTGACTGACTCTTTCAAGATACAAGATCATTTATTTGCAAACTAAGTGTGGTACAAACACGGTAGATGGTAACACATTGGTAAAAGCACTTAAAACTTAGTGACCCTTTAAGGATGTTGCAAATTGGGTTAACCAATAAGTAGCTTCTTATCGCAGAACAGATAAAATTTGAAATCTAAGAACTCGTTTAAACTATAAAAACACTTATTTACTAAAAATTTAAACAACTTACTTTTGCATTGTTTAATGGGTAATGATACAATGTTTTCAGGAAGTTTATTGTATACTTTAGGCGCAAGGCAAAAAATGCTATTATGTAGAAGTGTAGTGTTAGATGGCCGTATACATGGGCGATTCTTATTGCGGAGATTTCGTTCTTTAAGCTTAGCAACATTGTCAGGAAACAGATTCAAGTTGAGTTTGACAAATACAGCAATTTCAAAAATATAAAGAGAAGGGAAGGTCAGAATATTGTATTGAATAAAAAATGGTTTACAGCTGTCTAATTGTCTAAGGTTGAACATAGACCGAATACATCTTTTTTGGTGCTTAAAAATAATTTCTCTATCAGACGAATACCCCCTAAATATAATACCGTATCGTAGGACAGATGAAACCAGGCTGTGGTAAGCGGTGATAACAGTTTCAATATTTGCAATCTTTTGTAGTTGATATAAAGCATATGAATTTTTACTAATTTTTTTTGTAATTTCAAGACATTGCGATTTCCATGATTGGATTGGATCATTTTCTGCTAAGTATAAATTTAAATTTCATCCACTCCGTCACTGCCTCAGTTAAATTTTAATTGTGATGTGTTATATTTTGAGCTATTTAATCATTCATTTCATGTTGACCTACTGCTCATAGCAGAGCGCCATCTGGTAGCGGCGAAATAAAAATTGTTTTTTTTCTTCTGAGCTGTCAAATCGAAAACCTCTCATTGTAGATTTTTGCTAGTGCCATCTGATAGCGCCCCGTAATAAAACTTGTTTTGGGTGATTCGCCAAAATCGATGAAAAAACTTGTCTTGCCTGACGAATGCTATTTTTAATAAACCTTTTGATTTTCGATGAATGTAAAGTCTTTTTATGGTCTAAAGTGTACTTGTTTTTGCCCATATATTACTCGCTGCCACCCATTTAGTATTTATTTTTTTCGGCCAAACACGAAATTTAAAATTTCCAAGGTATGTCAATTTTCCCTTTTTTTGCGTCTCAGTAGCTGTAACTTATTATTTTTGTTCAGAAATAAAATATTTAGCTCTTTATATCAACTAAGGGATCGCCAACGAGTGGAAAGGCAATGGGTCAATCATTACATTTCAAAAATAATCGTGGTTGAAGTTTTGTCCAGACATAAAACATAATTTCCGTGGGCTTGCATTGCAGTCTCTGTAACAATGAAAACAGGACCCTTGCAGATTGAAGAAACCCAGTAAAGAGAACGTTTAGTACGTTGCAAAGTCCTTCTAAGAGAGACATGGTGTCATGTTGATTGTTTTCGAGATATTTAAGTAAATCGTGCCCTCCGTGGGTTTTGGTTTAACATTTTTTCAATTTCCGTGGGCTTAAAATTTCGGTTAACATTAATAAAATATAATAACCACGTATAAGAATGTGTAGCAGGGGTCACAACTCAAGATAAAATGCGTAGCTTCTACATGTAATATCTAGATTTTCCACGTTTTTTTTTCACTTAAAACTAATTTCCGTGGTTCTAATTTCCATGTTTTCCGTGGGCCATAAACATGCCATGGAATTAGTAGTTTGCACGGAAATTAGTTTTCTTTAAAGATACGTTCCTACTGTAAGAGCGTGTGATATTGTTTTCAAGTTGTGTAGTAAAAAATATAACATTGTTTTTTTCCAGTGCTGAAAAGTTTTAAGGATTGATTATTTTCAATTGTTTGCCAGCAACAAAAACTACACTAAAGTGCAGGGTGGTGGCTTTTGCTCTAAGTAATGTAGATAACTAAAAAACTCTTTGCTTATATTCCTAACGCCAGTTAGCGTCCCTGTATATTGTAAATATCAAAATGAATGGCTGCAGGTATTCGGGACTCGTGTCGCATTGGTCGAGTTCAACACTTTGTATGTTCGATCCACAGGGTTTCCAAAGGTAGCATGGGGAAAAAAATTAATCAGTAAATTTTATTGGAGCAAAAGACAAACATTAAACATAAATGAAAATCTAAAAGAGAGGAAAATTAACTGAAATGAAGGAAACGATTGGTAGGTTAATACATAAGTAATTAAATATTAAAAAAAAAGCTATTATAAGTCCCTTTTTTATTTATACCAAAAATAAATTTGTTTCCAAACTTCTTACAAAATTTAAAAATATTATTTAACAAAATAAGTACATTTTTAATGTATTATTAGTTATATGAAATATCAATCATTATTGCAATATATCTTGAAAAGTATGTAGTGAATTTTTTTATAAATTTCTGTTAGTTTGGTTAATAAATTATAGTATAAAAGAGTTTTTTAGTATGAATTCATTAAATAATTTCATACTGTTTCAAATTTCCATGATACTTAATAATTTCCATGCGTAAAAAAAATTATTTCCGTGCATCGGAGCTAATTTCCGTGTTCCCATAAATTTCCGGACCTCATATCTCTTAATCTAATCACAATATTGAAACCCCTTTAACACATAAACACATAACTTTTAAATTATTTTTCTTGACAGTCATAATAAGAAAGATCCATAGAAAAAAAAGGCCATGGAAATTAGGAAATTTTCATTAATTTCGGCGAACCACCCTTTTTTTTTCTTTCTGAGATGTCACCTCGAAAACCTCTCATTCAGAGACATATCGCTCGCTCCTCTCGTCCTCTCATTCGTTTATTTTCTCACTTCACCACACTTAAAAAAAATCCATACGGGGCCAGTGAGGTGAGGAAACGCTATACAGGACCGGGCACATTATTACACTATCACTATCATAGTAGGTTAGGTAGGTAGTAAGTATGTACGTATGTACCTTCTTATTTAAAAATATATTTTGTATAATAAGTTCACAAAGTTGGTCACTTTAAGTCGCTTCGGGCAATATTATATCTCGTAACACAGTTCATTTATTCATTATATAAAATTAATTGTTAAAAACATTCTGTTAAAAACTTAGGTCTAGAAATATACACATGAAAACCGAATTTACAAAAAAAAATAATTAATACCTAATTAAGGAGACCGCCACTCAGAGCTCCCTGCTCGAAGGCTCCCATGACGCTAGCGGCGTTGCCACGCCACGCTGTATGGCGATTGAGAGCCTCTGCAGCAGAAAAGAGCCAGAGCGACGGTCCAACCCGCGGTCTATCAGGCGACGACCTATTTTTTGGATGAAGGCAGTTGATTTCGATGCCCAAACACCCGAAGTCTCAAAAGCTACTGGGATAAAAATATAATCTTTTTCCAGAGCTATGTATTTCGAGTACTTGTGCTAGTGCTTGTGCTTAGCGGCATTTTTAGCCGCGGAAGCAGCTACCCGGGTCGTCGATGGCAGATGTGATGCCGCATAGGTGCTCACACATATCATATCAAACATCGGCCCTTATTTTAGAAAACTTTAAAACTTAAGACAGCCTTGTGCCAAATTTTCTTCTTGCTTCCCTCCAACCAAAAAGTCTAATCTGTGGAAATTGACAGCTGTCAACAATTGAACCGGAAATGCTAGTGCTGCACCTGCTCATTAATAGCACGAAAGCATGCTTTTGAGAAGCTATTGCCATCGTGTGTGAAATATCACACACTTTCGATTCCACTATGTAGGTGCAACGAACGGCAGCAACGTTTGGGTGGATAAGTAGGTAAACATTAAGCTTGTCACACATTGGGCAGATGCGATAAGGTTTTATCTGCGTATACAAACTTTTTTATCTGAAGGTACTACACATTGCGCAGATGCGGTAATGTGACAAGATTATACATTCACTCGAAATCACTCGGACTGAGCAGACTTGTTTTTTGTTAAAAAGTGTTTATAAAGCGTGTTACAATGAGTTTGCGTTTTACGAAAAGAACGCGTGTATTGCTTCTGGATTTATTAGACAGCTCGAGCTCGTCAGATGATGATTCTGATTTTGAGAATGATGCACGTCTTGCTTTAAACATACCCACTAAAAAACGAAAAATTTGGATGGAAAAGCATCTAAAGCTTAAAAAGGACCGCGGTGAATTAAATATATTTGAGGACTTATCCGACAATAAATTTACAGCCTATTTTCGATTTGATTCAGTCCCTCTTCAAATTATTGTATACGTATTGATATAAAAAATATACTTACTAGCTTTTTACAAGATCAATCAATCAGTTTTTTTTTTATTTTTTTGCCTTGTCAAAAAAGGTATTTTGTTTTGTTTGGGTATTGTGTTTTTTATATTTGGCCATTATGGGCAGGCAAAGGAACATAACCCAAACAAACGTAATATTTTATTTGTAGGCTTGTTGGACTTTGATTTAATTTGTATGAATTGGTTTTCTTTTCTTTTTTTTTGTAAATATGTAATGTAATATACTTAACTGTAAATATTAATTAAAGTAAAGCTGTAAATAAAATATGGTATTGTCGCGTAGTATACTTGTATTACTAAACTACATACTAGGTATATAGCATGAAAATACCGAACAAAATAGTATAATTTATACTATTCCAACCCTGCTTCCCTCTGCCTCACCGCACCGCAGATCCTACCCTTGCGCATGCATCCTGTATATAGCTGCAGTTAAAATTTTGTATCGACAGCTATGTTATCTGCAGATCTTTCAATTTATATGTCACGGCTCAGATATCTTTTACATTATCTGCGCAGTGTGTGGTCGTCCATAGGATTACATAGAAATTGATGTTGAAAGATGATCTGCGCCGATACAGATATCTTATCGTATCTGCCCAGTCTGTGACGGGCAGAGTTTGTTGGCAGAGTCGCGATAATATTTTCAAAGCTATAAAAAAACAATTATTTTATCCACAACTCGTCTACCTTGTATACTGTGTGTGTGTTTTTTATGGCAAGAATCTGAAAGTAGTAGCATATTATCAGGATTCTCTATGGTTTCCTCTTTGTTTAACCGTTATATGAAAATATTAAACTTGAACGCATCTAAAGAGAGCATCAACAGTAGTTTTTCATGCCGCCGCTAGGTGGATTTCTGTAGCATTTCATGACGTCACGCTTCGGATCGGAACGCCATTTTGTAAAGTTCTGCCGTAGTCAGTTTTTTGGGCACTGTGTAAAATTGATAATTCGCATGGTTTTGTGTACGTTAAATAGATAAAAGACACTCTAAATCTAAGTTAACGTCTCGGGCGTTAATTTCACAGTCTCAAATCATGGAGGACAAGGCGTCGCTCAAGGAACTGGATCAATGGATTGAACAACTAAACGAATGCAAGCAATTGTCAGAAAATCAAGTAAAAACGTTATGCGACAAGGTAAGAAAACTTTTGATTGTGTTTTTTTTGCGTGTTTCTAAGAAATTGTTTAGTTTCGATGGGGGATATGAATATTTAGATATACCTACTTTCCATCTATCGAACTAATCAACCTATGCATAGAACTCATCTAGGTTCAAACAAGGCTTGGTGATGCGATGCGTAATGTAGGTACCTACTCGTTACTTGGGGTGGGCTAACCGTTTTGCGGTGGTCGGATGCTTTGATAGGCGTATCCTGTCATTTTGTTTCTGTCTACCGCATAATCCCGCACCAGCACCACGCTCAGACCGATTCTGTTGTTAAGATGTTGGAAATGATCATGGAAGATATTTTTAGACATCGCGGAAATGCCGTCGACTTGTTACCTACTAATTATGGGCCACTATTTACATGAGCTAACTAATTTGGTCTTTTATCAGTCATTGCTCTTATTTATTATATCCTGCTAGGTGAAGATAATTTTGATAAAGTAACAAATAGGGTAAGCAGTACAATGATTGGCCCCTTAAGAAAAGTTTTGACTTTGAACATTTCTATGTGCCAAATAAGGTTCAAAATTGAAAAACTGTTAATGTAGGATGGTAGCTCATTTATCTGAGAATAAGTTTAAACCACAGGAATCGTTATTTGCTACCTTATAAACAACTTTATCAATAAAAATATAAAAATGTAGCGAAAAGTACAGTCATTGGCAGGGTATGTACAAAAATTGGCATACCCTAGTACAATGATTGGCATGACAATCATTGTACTTTTTGGGCATTGGCATGGCCAATCTTTATACTTTCCTAGGCCAATGACTATACTGATCCATTAAATTATTCAATAATGATGCCCAGACAATATTTTTTTGAGCTCAAAAATGAAAGGTACCCTTCATATACCTAAAATCGCACTATTATCTCTTGGAAATAAGAATACTAAATAAACAAGATAAAATAAAAAGAACATAATCAAATTGGTGAATTATTTAACTACAAATTTAGTACAATGATTGGCATAGGGAAAAGTATAATGATTGGCATGGCCAATCACACAAAAGTACAATGATTGGCCCTGCCAAAATCTAGTTCCTCTGATTTTATTAAATAAAAAGATTTAGCATTTTAAACGCAATTGTTGATAAGATTTGATTTAATATTTAAATATAAATAATATTAAAAAGCAAAAAATACAATGATTGGCATAGATGCCAATCAACTGATACTTCATACTTAGCACAGGTACTAATGTTGGCCTACCTATTTTTGAGGTTAATCTTTAGTGTTTTTCACGAATTACCGTAAATAAACCTGAATTGAAGTGTAATAAACATATATGGAAACATATATTGCAATTTAAACAAGAAGAAAACGAGTAAAACCATTCTAAAAGTTACGTACTTCTTACGATTTTCATAAGAAAACACACCCTCTGTTGTAGTCCAACACAAAGTATTTTTTTATTCAATTGCTAGCTGTTGCATTTAAAAACTATTAATTTCGTTGTAGAGTGTTTTAAATAAAGAAAAATATAAATATTTTTTCATTTCTGGTATATAAATACAACTCTTAATAAATAGATTTTTCATTGAAGGGGCCAATCATTGGAGGGGGGCCAACATTAGTACTGCTTACCCTATATAGATACCTACCTATCTGGGTTGGACTTCAGGAAAGGGGGTCCCATATAAAACACTTAGTTGTTTTCTGAAAATGCGCAAAATCATTGTGTTTGCAATGGTGATGGACAAATCTTTGAAATAGTTATAAAAAAAAATGGTAGGTACCTAAGAGAACAAAATAAATTGTGTATGATAAAACTATTTTAACAATTTGTTTTATGTAAAAATGGAGACTAGTACTTACTTTAACTGGAAGGTCAGTTGTTACACTGTTTTGTTGCATGTAATGTAAAACCCTCATAACTGGTTATGATGTACTGGTCCAGAGTAATTGTCATGGAAACATGAACACTGGGTACATTTACATAGGAATCTGTTAATTCCTAAAAGCTGTTATTAGTTGGTTAAATTCTCAATTTTGAATTAAGAAAATGTGTCACTAGAGTAAAATGTGGTGGTCTAAGACGGCATAACACTTCCGGTTTTTCTGTTTTGCAAATATAGCTCTTGTTCTATAGTTATACAGTCTAGGCCGCACGAGAACATAGACAAATCTGTTAGGCCCTCCTAGACAGCCACTGTACATAAGTATTTTTATTCAATCTGAAATATCTGTTGACAATGTAAACTTTATAGAGTATGACAACATTATACTAGTTTCATTAAATTTTATTTTTATACAAAGCAACCCAGCAAGTGGATTCTGCATTGTAAATACATGGTTAAGGCGGGAACTCGGTATGGCGCGAAATTCAAATTTTATCAAGTTATTTAATTATTTTGGCGAAAGTATTCATTTTTAATCCCAATACAGTTTGTCACTGCGGGGGAGTATGACAATTACCCTCTTACAACAAAAGATTACCTTGATTACATAGAAAACTTGAAGAAGATGTAAAGAGGAGGCCTCTGTCTATTGACACACTAAACCAATTTAAAGAAAAAGAAAATAAAGAAAGCAAATGAGATGGTTTAGAAACAAAAGGCTATTCTAATTCTAAAATTCATTTTTAATAAAGTTTAAATGAATTCGCGTATGTAAAAACCTATCCTCCCACATTGTGATAATAATATATCGATTTTGAAAGACAGAGTTACCAATTTTGTGTATATTCAAGGAACTTGATTTTTGGCCTTTTACCCCTAAGACACAAAATCTGTAGATCTTTCTTCCAAAAACGTTGTATTACAATGTGGGAGATGGTTTTTTACATACGCGAATTCATTAAAACTTTATTAAAAATGAATACTTTTGCCATAATAAATAAAAAACGCGAAAAAATTAGAATTTCGCGCTATACCGAGAGTCACCACCTTAATAATGAAGGATGTGACCTCTCTAATATCATTTTGTGCTGTTGTTTTAGAAATAAATTTAATACAATTTATAATTTTAAGAATAATAAATTTCAATAATTATATATAATGTAACAATTTTAATTTTAGAATGAAATTTTTAAATTTGTTTGCATGCAGGGGGTAACAGAAAACAACCCTGACCTGTTTCAAAGAAATATTACTCATTGATTTTTATTTCTAGGCCATTAGGTCACCTGGCATAATCAATACATAGTATAAAACAAAGTCGCTTCCCGCGTCTGTCCCTATGTATGCTTATATCTTTAAAACTATGCAACGGATTTTGATGCGATTTTCTTTAATAGATAGAGTGATTCAAGAGGAAGGTTTATAAGTTTAAAACATGCACAAAATAGTTATAGGTTACGCGGTACGAAGTTCGCCGGGTCGACTAGTTCATAATAAAATAGGTTTATTCTAAACAATTTATGATTGGGGCATAAAACTGAGTACTTTTTTATTCATCTTCTTTATCAATATATATAAAACTCTTCCGTTACTGACTGACTGACTGACTGACTGACTGACTGACTGACTGACTGACTGACTGACTGACTGACTGACTGACTGACTGACTGACTGACTGACTGACTGACTGACTGACTGACTGACTGACTGACTGACTGACTGACTGACTGACTGACTGACTGACTGACTGACTGACTGACTGACTGACTGACTGACTGACTGACTGACAGACAACGCAGAGCCTAAACTACTGGGCGTAGAAAGCTGAAAATTGGCAGGTGGATTCCTTGGAGAGTGTAGGTGAGCACTAAGAAGGGATTTTCCGAAATTCCCACGGGAACGGGAAAAAAACGGGCATATTGTGTTTATGAGAAATCTGCGCGGAAAAAACCGCGGGCAGCCTCTAGTTAGTATATAAAAATCTAAAATAAAATTTAGAGTAAATACAGTTTATTCTTTAAAAAAATGATTTTAAGGATTGCAGGAGTAAAATTTTAAATGAAAGCAGACCCTAAATTATAATACTGGTAATACTAGTCGACCTGGCGAACTTTGTACCACCTAATGCATGTAAAAAAATAAAATAAAATAAAATAAAAATAGCCTTTATTTGCCAAAATTAATTAGTTATAACAATTCAGGTAAGTATATGGGTCATTTTCACCAAGTTTGTAGAAGAGAGTGTTATCTCCAAAAAAATGTTTTTATTTTTTTTAATGTTCTTTTGGATTAAAGAAGTCTTGCTATATATGTGGCTGAGCTTGGAAATGTCTAGGAGGCGAAAAATAAATATTTGAAAAATAATACGGACATGTGTGTGACACAAGCATACATGTGTGTGACTACTGGATAATTATTAGCTAAAAAAGACATGTTTAGTGACATTTAGCCCATGTTTGTGATTTTTTCATACAAAAAATTATCATATGAATGATTATTTTTTTCTTTTTGATTAAAAATTAACTTTAACAATAAACTTCAAGAAAAAATATCACAATATATGAAGTCTTACTAACGATGCACAAATCAAATTACTCTTTTATATTGAGGTGTAGGTTTTATATTCTTTTATATTAGAATTTTTATGATTTTTTTCTCAATTCTGTCCGAAAATGTATAATATAATTTTAAAAAAATTGTCAAATTAAGACAGCTACTAACTTTAAGCAATTCGCTTATATCAGTCAGTACATTATTGCTTCTATAGGATTATATCCTCGCTATATACAAACAAATGAAGGTTTTATCTGAAATATAGAAAGATTTTATCTGAAATATAGTTATTATATCTTCATAATATAATTATAATAATTAAACGAAAATATTACGTATTTTATTATGAAATTATCTATGAAAACTAACTAATGTATAACAATTTTGATGTAAAATGTCACGAACATGGTTAAATGTCACAAACATGCTTCTAAAAATCCATGTTTGTGACACTCATGCGAAGCCATGTCTGTGACATTTTTTGAACGTGCGCGCCAAAACCTGGCATAGAAACGACTCTAGCGGCGTCGGATTTTATTCACAATAATTTGGTACAATAATCCACCTAAAAAATTGATAGCCATTAAATTTACATAACCTCAGTGAATACAACTTAATTCATGTTTGTGATGAGACATGCTCGACAAAATAAGGTATCTAAGAATAAAAAATAACATATCTTTACAAAATCACTTTTGCACTGCACATTGAATGAAGAAAAGTAAATGCACAATCTTATTCTTTTAAAACAAAGTGTTGCCAATTTTACCAAACCAACGAAACACAATTTATGAACGTCAGCAGACATGGCCAGATGCCTGCATGTGCGTGACAAAAAAAAATCTCACAAAATCTTTATATCAAAAAAACTTATTTATAATCATTATGTTAGTTTATATTTTGCCTAGTTTTGTCGATAAACTATTTCTAGTTGTGAATGTTTGATTAGTTTGACAAAATAATGAATTGAAAAAAATAAAAAAAATAAAATATGTCAAAAAACGGATTTCTCACAGACCATGTTCCGTGACATTTCAGTATAAATTATCCATTATTTTAAAGTAATAACTATTTGTTATTCCTTAATTTAGCATACGTATAATAAATAAAACAAAACAATCATTTTAAATAAGTTTTCATGGTAAAAAAAATAAAAATTAAGGGTAAAAAAAGGTCTTCACACTTTAAAGTAGTAAATGAAAATTACCCATATATCAGTTTCGTTATTTACAAGTGAACATGCAGTAGACTAAAATCTAAAATCTTTAAAGACATTTCAAATCATTTTCATTTGACTCTAGATTTGATTTAACTATTTACATATACCTTTATTATAATTTTATTCATTTATTATTTTTTTTTTTTTTTATATACTCGATTTATTTAATTTCAATTTAATTATTTTTAATGTATTTCTTTGATTGTGGCACTGTCCATTTTTGGACGTAGGCCTCCTCCATCATTTTCCATTTGACTCTATCCCTAGCTTGTCTCGACCATGTGTTTCCGGCAGTAGCCACGATGTCATCGCTCCATCTCGTCAGGGGTCTGCCGCGTGCTCTATGTTTGTCCCGAGGCCACCAATTTATTATCCTCTCTGTCCATCGGTTATCAGTTATTCTTGCTACATGGCCTGCCCACTTCCATTTGAGTTTAGCAGCCGCGGTGTTTGCGTCCTTTATGTTAGTTTTAGATCTTATAACATCGCTATTGTTCTTATCTATCCGTTTGACACCGAGCATGCTTCTTTCTGTGGCCCTTTGGAAATTGCGTATTTTTCGTGTTACTTCTACTGTAGGTGCCCATGTCTGGCATCCATATAAAAGCGTTGGTAGAATTGTAGAGTCTATCATTTTCTTTTTAAGATGCATGGGTATATTTCCTTTAAAGGTTTCTTTGTTGGCCCAGTATTTCCTCCACGCAATTGCTATGCGGCGCTCTACTTCCTTTTTTGTACGGTTTTTAAAACAGATGTTGTGTCCCAAGTAGATGTAATTTTCTACATATTCTATTTGAAAACTATTAATGTTTATAGCTTTTTGTTCCGCGTTTGTCATGGCTTTTGTCTTTTCCGTATTCATGTGCAATCCACATTTGATACTCTCTGCATTTAAGTTCTTAAGCATTTCTTGTAACTCTGTGTGGCTTTCTGATAGTAATACAATGTCATCAGCAAATCTAAGGTGCGATAGGTACTCCCCGTTTACATTTAATCCTTTCTTGTTCCAATTTAGAGTTCGAAAGATGTTTTCTAGAAGACATGTGAACTGAAATGCATGTACTAACATATAAACCTTCCCCTTGAATCACTCTTGTCTATAAAAAAATCGTATCGCAATCCGTTGCGTAGTTTTAAAGATTAAAGTATAGGGTATGTTAGACAAACAGAAAAAACTTTGTTTTATACTATGTATGTATTGATTTAGGATGTTGCATAATTATAATTTACTTCATCTTTATTTCAATACAAGCTATTCCACTGAATTTCGTATCGCGCCTTATAATTTTTATGAAAAAAAAATTGTTATTTTTACTAACTTACCCTCTATTTTTCCATATGTTCTCACCTTTTATACCTGGAGACTATTACGAACATTTCAAACCAAAATCAGCTACATCGGCCCGGCCGGCGATTATTTATATATTTTTTCAGTAGATTATAGTATCTAGCCAAAAACTGTTAAAAAATACACTCCCATAACTTATTGTTTTGCAAACCCTATGAAAGTCAAAGTTTGCCGTATAAGCAGGACTTATATAAATCGAATTGTCTGTAAGTCCAATGCTGACTAATATTAGTATTTTTACTTAGCAATTTTGGCAACAATAGTGTTCACAGAATGAAATATTATGAAATATGCAAATACTGCGTCCGTGGCGAGGCGCATTATTTAGAGTTGCATACTATTGGAGCTCCTACTCAAAAACAGTATATTAAATGTTGATAATATTGTTTGTTTTTGTGTGTGTTTGTCTCCAAATTAAGCAAGATACTTTAATTTGTATAACAAAATAAAGTATTTAATGATTTTGCATTATGTTTGCGCGTAGGTAACAATACACATAATTTTATCATACTCATTTCAGTAATAAAGGTCAAATATAATATTGCCTCTTATATCGCCGATCGTATAATGATTGACGGTAGCAGATAACTGCTATATTAAATTAATCTGTATGTTTTTAGTTCATGGCAGTTATTTTTAGTATCAGAGAAGTAAAGATGGTTATACTTAATGCGTTATCCTAGTCAGAAATAACTTGACCAAGGGTTTAATCAAATGAGTTACAATTGACAAAAAAGACACTCCACAATACCAACTACCTTGATGGCTTCAGGCGATTGTGCCTTTGGCTGAACTTCGGGGTGGGTGTACTTTACGGCTTCCCTCGGAAGGTCGCACGTAATTCAACTACATTTATATCACTTTGACATGCCACGAACTAGGGAATTACTAAGAATAGTTTCGGTAGAATGCTGCCTCTACCTATTGTCTTAGCTAGAAGAATTACTTGCTTTTTTTTTAAAGATTTTCAGGACATTGTCAATTTTGCCTTAAAAAGTTTGAATTTTTTGAAAGCTAATTCATGATTAACATGGTATACTCGCACCTGACGAATTTAACGTTCGTTTTTGGCAAACCACAGCCCTATCACTATTTCTATTTTTTTACATTCTTTAAGACAAGTTGACTGCATTTTGCCCAATGGTCTCTTCGACCAATCTCACTGCTGGCAGCCTACCTTGGGTAAAATGTGACATGTGATGTATTGCTATTGTGCCGTTTATGTAATTGTTTGTTTGTCCACCTAGTAAGCAACCACGGGTTCCTAATATTTGCGAAGGTATAGGCCGCCTTAATCCATTACGTTAGATTTTGTCTTCGTCGTCCGACAAGTTCATTGACCTTTGGATTTTTTAGAGTTTTAGACGTGTCTTCAAGACTATGTATAAGAACTTATTATTAGTGTGCTACCGGCAGTTATATTTATCTACACCATTTATACTTAGCTCATCATTACACAACCGATAGACGTACTGCTGGACATGGTCTCTCCCACTGATTGCCACAAGGGCAAACATTGTAGAGGGAGTTTCCGTAATCGCCACGCTTGGCAGCCGTGCTGGCTACTTCAAGTATTTCAACTAAGGACATTGCTGCACGTTTGTCGCCTGTTTCCTTAGTCGCCTTTTTCAACACCCAGGGAGGAGATAGGGTGTTGGTATTCTATGCCGCCACCCAACAGCCAATGTAACAATGTAGCTGTACTGTATAAAAAAACTTGTCACCAGGCCAAGGAGATTCTGACCAAGGAGTCGAACGTCCAGGAGGTGAAATGCCCGGTGACGGTCTGCGGCGATGTCCACGGGCAGTTCCATGACTTGATGGAGCTGTTCCGCATCGGGGGGCGCTCCCCGGACACCAACTACTTGTTCATGGGCGACTACGTCGACCGCGGCTACTACAGCGTGGAGACTGTCACATTACTCGTCGCTCTGAAGGTATGTTCATAATTAGTTACTTTGTTGTAGGGGACGCTCCGAAGATTCAGTTTTGACTTTGTTTGGCGGGGTTGACTCGACGTCAAGATATAAATTTATTACAGAGTTTGCAAAAACATAGTTTACGTAAAAAAGTAAGTTAAAGTATTACATCTAGTTACAAAATATTAGCTATGAATCTAAGACGCGTCGTAAGAGCCGTCATTATTTACGAGTATGTTTAATCAATGACGACATGCATACTTGTTTTTTCATGCTACACAAATATTGACCGGATGCTATTGCCCAATTTTTTTTGTTTACAAAATGTTCACTTTACTCATAATTTTCTTATATTTTCCTGGTTTAATTATGAGAACATTTATAGAAAGGCATTTTCCTTGGTAACTGTGTACGTAAAAAAATTTGTCCTCTTTCTTTTACTTTCCTTTCACTGATAGATAAAAGATACGCAACGATGTGAACAGATTTTATCTACCGAGATAATGAACGCTTTCGCAAATTTTTGTTTTGAACATCATTAACCAATCCGCGATAAGCCTGAAGTAACATTCGCCAACCATATTTTTTTGTTTGTTTTTGGCGCTATTGTGATTTGACGTCATTATTATAATTTTTATTCAAAGATCTTACTCACACTCACATTTAACCAAAATATCATGCTAGTAAACTTGGCTAAATTTTAACCAATTAAATATACATTGAGAAATTAAAAATTAAATTAAATATAATGTGTTTGAAAGTAAAAAAATGTGGTTAGTAAATTTAACTTTACTAAAAACTAAATAGATGCTTTAGCCGCAGGATGTAAAAAAAAAAACCGAAAAAATATTTATCCAACTTTTTTCTATCTGGAAAAACGTGTCGACTGTGCTAAATTGCCAATTAAAATAAAATAATAATTGGTAAAACAAAACATTCAAGGTAAAATCTTAGCAAGTTTGACTAATTAGAAGTGGGAGGGCTATGTTTTTAATAGCACTTATTAAATTATAATAATTAAAAAAAAAAACTGTATCTGCATTTAAATTCTTTTCCACGTTACGTTACGTGATTGCTACCCAGTGAGATGGTGTTTTCCAGACATCTGCTTTACCTATGTAAATTTGTTCTCCGCTCTCTGCATTGCAATTTTTCTGTCGCATCTGTCGTACGTATCATCTTGTGTTTTTTTCTAATTTCCATATGTACAAAAAATCGCGAGATACTTTAGTTTTTAATACCCCTATGTGAACATGAAATCTGTTAATTGTTTTTGCCAACAAGTTTACATCTAAGAGAACATTGAGTCGTCTACTATAAAACCGAGTAGAGAGGGTTCGTATGAGTAAAAAAACTACATTTTAAAATCTTAAGCGATATGACATTGTAATATCCAGATTATTTATTCCACACAATTTTTCGACCTTATTATTATTATTTTTTTTATATGTCCGTAAAACTAACAGAAATATAATTTCAATTGCGGTTTATCGAGTTGTAAAGTTAATGATCGGTAACATCAGTGTCAAGGCTTCCCTGCCGGAATTCCCTTCACTATCATTTTAACTTGGTTAGTTGATTTAATATAATATTTACTTACTTTACTGTTTTAGGTTTAAAATTCTATTTCATATTTTTACAAGTACTATAATGTTTTAAATCGTTGTCCTTAAATTCAATTAAATCTGTATATCGGTAAAACCCCGTTTAATCTTAAGTCGGAATAGCTCTCCGATGAATCAACTACGCAGCTAAGGTAGGCGCACTGGGAATTTTCCTGGCTACGGAATTTTGAAATGATGAAATTGTTTGATTTTAAAATAAGGAAGTGAAAGTTACAATTTCATTGCTAAGTCGATGCTTTAAAATAATTTTAAAAATGAATTTAATGAGGTATGTAAAACAAAGTGGTTGTGCTGAGTTACGCATAAATCATACCATCACTTTGTTTCTTACTAATGAACTATACTTACTAAACCCATGTTACTACTGGTAGGTTTTGATTATTAAACTGGAGATATTTTACCTAGAAATTGTAAATTTATCTGTATATAATAGGCTAGTGTTGCATTAGTTAAAACATTAAAATGGCGTTTAAATAGGTTTAAAATAAAGTAGCTTTCCGCGTCTGTCCCTATGTGTGCTTGTCTTTTACAACTACGCAACTGATTTTAATGCGTTTTTTTAAATAGAAAGAGTGTTTCAAGAGGAAGGTTTATAAGTAAGTACATGCACAAAATAGTAATAGGATAGGTTAGGCGATACAAAGTGCGCCGGGTCGACTAGTTTATACTAAATCTGAGGAAGCCTCTGGGAGACGGGTGTCATACACCATGACATGACTAATAATGATGAATAATCGATGTAAATAAACAGATGCAATAAATGCACGTGTACTGATCGATTCAAGGTCGAAAATGTTAATGGAAAGGACGATGTTTTTATTACGTAACGGCAGGATGCCCTCTTTAATATGTTATTGTACTAAAACAGAAAAAGTTAAGTGGCAATGGGCACGGCACAAAGCTTGGAAAACTATTCGCTGCGGCCGGAAATTTCTCGCTTGGCGACCGCGCAACGGAGCACTCAAAGTAGACAAGGAAATCTCGATGGAGTATAAGACCGGTCGGTATAGGGATCTTTGGGGAGGCCTATTTCCAGCAGTGGGCGTCTTTCAGCTGAGATGACGGTTATAATGAATGAATACAAAAACTTCATATTACGGCATAATTTCAATTTAAATTATAATACTTTAAAAACTTTTTTAAAACTTAACCATCCAAATCTGAAACAAAAAGGCTAGCAAATCGTGACAATTATGAAGCAGAACCCTTTTTACCAAGTGATGCTAATAATAATTATTCGCACGCTCATTTCGTCATCGGCACGTCACACATCACACTGATGAATCAGTAAAGTATAGCCTTTTCTTTAAAACTTGTTCTTTTCGAGATTCAATATCTACGAAAATATTAGTTTGTGCTATATAAAATGGGAATTTTTCTTTTGACTTGACATAAAATTTATTTAAGTTTTTGTCCAAACTTTTTGATAATGAAGCAAAGCACTTAGGGAGATGTATGCTAGATTAACGTATGACAATTTATGTAAGTGCTGTCGTTGAACTTGAATTACGTGTATTATATTAAAGACTAGAGGCTACCCCGCGGTTTCACTCGCGCAGATTTCTCATAAACACAAAAACCCCGTTTTTTCCCGTTCCCATGGGAATTTCGGGAAATCCTTTCTTAGTGCTCACCGACACTCCCTAAGGAACTAACATGCGAAATTTCAGCCCTCTACGCCCAGTAGTTTCGGCTCTGCGTTGTCTGTCAGTCAGTCAGTAACGGAAGAGTTTTATATATATTGATTATGCTGAAACTCTAGTAAGTTCTACTGGGATTCAAGAAAAAACATAAAAAAAAATAGCCGCATACATTTTTAGTCCGCCAATATAAATGTTTATCATTCAATGTTTTTCGCTCTTTGATTCCTATTGAGTTCAATTAAAACTCGTATTATTTACTTTCTATAAATAGAGAACGACGTTCTGGACTGTGTTTGCATTCCCGCAAGACTGTATTGCTCCAGGTGTAGTTACCTAGGAATATGTTTATTCTCTTCGATACTATACCGCCTATATATATGCCCATTCTCAGCAATTAATTATTTATCGACTGCTAAAAGACGTCTCGGAGTTTCTCTGCGTGATCGAATCAGAAATAAAGAGATCCGCAAAACAACAATAGTCACCGACATAGCCTAAAGAATTGCGAAATGGGCAGGGTTCATAGCTCGAAGAACAGATGGTCGCTGGAGCCGAAAAGTTCTCGATTGGCAACCACGCCGGAAGACTCAGAGTAGGCAGAGCCCCTACAAGGTGGTCAGACGACCTGGTGACGGTTTCAGGAGTACACTGGATGAGGGTCGCTCAAGACCGGTTGCTGTGGCGTTCTGTGGGGGAGGCCTATGTCCCGCAGTGGACTTCTTTCGGCTGAAATTATGATGATGATAAAAAGGTGAAAAGACGTCCACTTAACTGGACATAGGATCGCCCAACAGATCGCCACAAGTACAAACATTGTGCGAGGGTTTTTCCATAATTTACACGATTGGCAGGACACGCATTCACTTAATTGAATGGGAGGAGATGTGGTGATATTCTATGCCGCCACAACATTACAGGCAGAACGCAAAGATCAATGAATGACATTCAACAATTATTTACTAGGGTTAAACCAAGCTTAAAAACCCAGGTTGTTTATGTTATTATAATTTATTTCTATCTTTTATTAGGTGTATAATATTTTAAGAGGAGATCATTAAACATGTTTCAAGTCAATGAACTTACTCTCGCATTATGCGCAGTCAGAAACATGTCAAATTACTGTCTCCAGTTAAATTATTACTGACTCTTTCCTACTGCTACTGTCATTAGGTATTTTTAAAGATGACGATCACATAAAACAAAACTTACAAAATCATCACAGAGTGACTGTGTTTTTTTTTGGTAAATATTGTGTTAGCTATCACCGGAGAAAAAAAACTATGAGAAATTTTTAAAGACCAAATAACGTTTTAAACAGATCTAAAATTCATAGTATCTACAGCTTTGACACATTTATCCTGTTTTTTTTTTTTTAATATTTTTTACCGTTCCGAAAAACCCCCATTTCCAAAAACTAACCCGCTATTTATCTTTTCAAACCGTTCCAGGTCAGATACCGCGAGAGAATAACCATCCTCCGTGGCAACCACGAGTCCCGCCAGATCACCCAGGTATACGGGTTCTACGACGAATGCCTCCGCAAGTACGGCAACGCCTCAGTGTGGAAGCACTTCACCGACTTGTTCGACTTCCTCCCGCTGACCGCTCTGGTTGACGGGCAGATATTCTGCCTGCACGGAGGGCTCAGTCCCTCCATCGACACTCTGGATCACATCCGAGCTCTGGACCGTCTGCAGGAGGTGCCGCACGAAGGACCCATGTGCGACCTGCTTTGGAGCGACCCTGATGATAGGTGAGTCACACTTTTATTGTATAATATACACAGCAGCGGCAATTGATGGTTGATTTTGTTAATCAATTTTACTCTTGTTTTTGATTCTTGTAGAATTTGGTGTACTTATAGAAACAAATCTAAAGGAAAGGTCAAAGGATTCAGTTTGTTTGATTCACAAAAACAATTCATCCGAATCACTGCGTTTGAATTGGTTGATTTAACCTCTAAATAACTCACCGGAGCAACGCTAGTATAACAATTAATTGATCAAATCTTGACACTTTCCGGATGCGGGTGGACTCTATTGCATCCAGTTGAATATGTTTAATGATTATTTAATGAAAAGCATATTACTTTTTGACTGGATAAAAGGACTAGGATGTGATTCGTCGAAAATTACGCGCCGGTCGTTTGCACACACTCCGCACATAAGCGTAAAGAATGTTTTCAATGTTACTATATTTTATTATTGAAGTGAATTATCTGTAACTGTTCCTAACAAACAAATTAATAAAGCAATACTGATAATGACAGGTGCTCGTAAAGAAATGTACCTACAAATCGAAGTATGTACTCCAATCTGAATAAAGAAAAGGTTTTACTATTATATTTTACAAGCATCTTCCTCAATCGATATAAAGACAAAAAAAATATTTGTCTTACCATTCAAAGTCGTGTGAACTAATTTACAAGTTTATAGATGACAATTATACTAAAGTATGATAAGAAACAGTTGTAAACTGTATAGATAAACTAGCATTCTAGATAAAAAATGGCGTATTTCATTTAAAAGTTTTAGCAAAAAATATTTCTAGAATGATAGATAATTTTTTTTTTATTTCTAGGATTTAGGGTTTTGAAGCTCTCGGTAACTCGTGTTAATTAATTTAAATTTTCGAAAGTAAAAACATAGTTTTGATCTACCTATAATAAATAAAGTTAAAATTATCTTTGTTTCTTCTTAAACTTCTAAAAATGGAAGGGTATCCAGATGAAATCTCTCAAAGCGAAAGGATAGACCCTATTACACCGCCGCACGGCCGTCCGTCCAGTCAGTGTTGAGTGTGTTTCTTCGGAGCAGAATGGTGTGGAAGAACGGGGCCCTTAAAATATCCGCTCAGGCTTTATGTATACAATTTGAGTACATACAGATCTGTACTGAGTTGAGCGGAGGAAAAATTTCCGCTCAGGCTTTTTAATTGTATACAAAATTTGGGTACAGACCTGTACTGAATCGAGCGAAGGTTTTAACATGGTAAATCTGTTGTGGCAACAGAGGCGGATGGGGCATCTCGCCGCGCGGCGCGGGCTACACGTTCGGACAGGACATCTCGGAGACGTTCAACCACAGCAACGGGCTCACGCTCGTGTCGCGCGCGCACCAGCTCGTCATGGAGGGCTACAACTGGTGCCACGAGCGGAACGTCGTCACCATCTTCTCCGCGCCCAATTACTGCTACAGGTAGGTGACTTTTTGTTTTGTAACTAGAAGTTTTGTTTGACGAACTCCCCGGTGGCCGCCTCAGCGATTTGGAAAAGACCCCGGGATTCGCCTCAAAGCCTTCCGCTAGGATCCTTCCCACGCATAGCTGCATTGCCAGCTTCTGCCTCGGGGAGGGTATGTTTTTCCCTCCCCTGCACCTCCACTGATGCTGCAGCGGCTCAGTGCCACAAGCTGTGCCGCCGCCCATCTCGGGGCCGTTATCATAGATGAGTAGAGCCGGCTCTACACACCCACGACCACGGTGACCCCTTTTAGTCGCCTCTTACGACAGGCAGGGAATACCGTAGTACTATTCTTATGCCCGTAACTACAGGGCCCTGGGATACGACCCTGGGATCATTGATGATCGACATCCGCTGTGGTTTTACGACAAAAAGAGTTAAACGTGTTGGATATCATTAAACTAGGTTTAAATTACTAATTAGTCATACAAATTGGCATAATTTTGTGTGTTGACATTAGTTATTGTATTGTTTCAGATGCGGCAACCAGGCTGCCATCATGGAATTGGATGATGCGCTAAAGTATTCATTGTAAGTTTTTTTTAATTATTATTTAAGATTCAGTTTTTACAATTATTAATGCAATATGACTGCTCCGTAGCTCTGTTGGCACCGGGGTTCGATTCCCGGCGGGGCGAATATTAATATGATGAATATCGATGTTTGTTTCGCGGTCTGGGTGTATTGTTCGTCTCTGTGTATGTTTCGGGCACCCTCGGTACAGGTTCTACCTACCTAGTTAGGGGCTCTGAGTGTGACGAGTTATTATTATTTTTATAATATCGGAATGATTAGAAGCGCAAAGTGATGACCAATCATTGTTACAAAACAATTGATACCATCCTAACTTAGTTAGGACTCTGTGGATAGTTAAAGTTTTATGACCACCCCCATTCTCTTTCTTCAATGATGGTTGTGTTGGTCTGTCTGAGTGTACCGGTGTGTGTGTGCAGCCTGCAGTTCGACCCGGCCCCGCGGCGCGGCGAGCCGCACGTGACGCGGCGGACGCCCGACTACTTCATGTAGGCTGCAAGTGAGTGAGTTTATTTTTATTTATTTTACATAGGTATTAAGTACATTGACGCCTCTTTCAGTAGAGGCAGAGTTCAATCTTTATTGTTGATGAGCCTGCTACTGTTTTGCTGTGGCGGCATAGAATACCACCACCCCATCTGCTGGTGCTGTGGGTGTCGTAAATTGCGGCAATCTGTGGGAAAACCTATGACAGGACGCCTTTCAGGTGTGATGATGATAATGATGATGAAAGACCCATATAATGAAATTACTAAGATAGCGAGTTTAATAAAATTGTAATTGTTCGTTGTCCGCAGCAGCCGCAGCCGCAGCCGGTGAAGCCGCCACGCGGCGGAAGTTTCGTCGCTCTCGCTACGCTCGATCATTGTTTACACGTATTTTTTTATCTACCGACACTTTTGTTCTGCGTTCCCTTACCCCGCCACACGACGCTCGAGTTGGTTACCGTGCGGTTATGTGCTTTCATTGTGTTATTGAATAAATGAATACTATCATTCGCATCAAATTCAAGTAATAAATCGAACAAACTATCTGAAAGAGGCTGTCGGTGGTCATTTTCTGGCATGTTTGCTTTGCGATTTAACCTTTTTTTTTGGACGTAAGAATGGTGTTCTAAAAGCATGCAACTTTTGTAAATATCCCCATGTAATTCACACACCATCGAGAATAAATAGTCAAACATAAATTGTTATAAAAACTCTGAAATCAGCTTATAATTAACTGCCGTTATAATAAAATATAACCGATAATAACACGACCAACAGATCTAATTAATGATTTTAAAGAGCTACAGACTTAATTAAAAAGCTTTAGTGATTTGAAACGTTCCTAGCCACGTCTCTTAAAATATTATAGCGTGAATCAGCACTATTATCTTTTCCTTACGCTTAGTATGCTCCTTTCAACTCCCAAATTGTTAGGTAGTAATATTTTGTAATGGCATTTTGGTATTGGCTAAAGAGATGGCGATAGGTGCTTTGGGGTTAGTTCCAACCGGAATGTTGACTTGACATTGGCTTATCTAAATGTTGCTTTCGTTTGTCAGTTATGTAGGCTGAGAATTTTGGTAAAATCTGCGCCCTCGTTTATTTCGCTATTGATTTCCAGCCTGCGATGTGTGTATGTGTTGACATGTATGTGAACTAGTCATGTGAGCAGTGTGTTCCTTTTTGAAAAGTAGTTATTGTAGCTCTCATTGCCGTCTCTCTAGCCAGGCCAGCGTTATATTGAATTATTGTTAGACTGTTAACAGATGGCAAATTTGGCTTGACGTAATCCGAGCTTTATGTAAGTATGAGAAGTATATATCGTTCTCTTACTTTCCTAAAGTACAGTTATGTTGCGAAGCCAGATGTGCCAGTCCGTTGAAAGTTTCAAGTGCTGTCGTCGGCTTCACCTAATATCCACTTAGTGTTATTCGTATATATCTGTCTTATTAAAATGTATGTCGCCACTAGCCTATACCACTGAGCGGGAAAACGTAAATAAAATACCTTATAATAATTTTATTTTTTTCCACTCAGTGGTTTAGACATTTTCGGTGTGAGGTCTGCTGATGAACAGCCTCGCTCTTGTCATTTGTGTTCAAACTATTATTCGACAATACTTAACTGATGGTAGTTTGAAAACGATCGGTAAGAGTAGAGGCAAAACTGGCTGGTTTGAACACTTTTTTTTTTTCATCAAATCATTCAAATGTGGTTTATCTTCCGATGTATAAAATCTATAAAAAAAAATGTGTTGAAACAAGTCCGTGGTGTGCATTTAAATATTGAGCGAGTAGATAGCGTCACGCACGGCCACGGCCGCTGTACATTACCCGCTATGCTGGTATGTTCATTGTATAGTTTCTTTAGTGTCCAAACTTATTGTATTGTATACAATTCACAATGTAACAAACACTTAGTCTCATTAAAATGCGTACATTTGCTAATATTTCAGAAGTTTTATTTGTAAGTTTTTATGATATTTAGAAGCCATTCTTCTAGGGAGTATTTGACATTGGACATACCATCATATTCGATCGATTTAAAAAATAAGTTTATTTCTATTGGACCGCAGCTCCGTCGCCGCGTCGGCGAGTTGTGGTTTTTCTAAATTTTATTGTTTGAGAAGTAAAAATTGGTTTATCTATAGTCCATTTTATATTATAGTTTTTTTCTTTTTCACAATCTTTACATGGATTAAAAAATAATTTTACAATTTTTAGACTGTTTTTATGTCGAGCCCCGAACATTTGAAAAGCATTTATTTTTATGACAGAATTGTGACTTAATTAAAAAATGTTTAAAAAAGATTTGTAAGTCTGTAACTTTACAGTACAGCGTATGACTTCAAAAAGCATTATTCTGTTATAGTATAAATACTTTTGGACTGCATTTTGTTTTAACCCTTCTCCTATTTTTTACTTTTATTTTGATAATTCACCAGTGGTTGGTATCTCTATTTTGTTTCAAACTTAACATTTTTAGGTAAGAACCTAAAGATGATTTAATTAAATTGTTAATATTGTTATGATTTCATCTGTGAATCCCGTGATCGTATTTTATGTACAACTCGCGGTTAATATAATTATATTAATAAAATATGCGAAACATTTTTTATATGGATGCAAGTAATGTGTTTAGGCACATAAAATAACTTTGTAGGATATAATGAACTTTTAGGAGTGGCGGCTTCGATTCTCTGTGTAAAATATTTAAGTAGGTACTTTCAGTTACAAAAAAAATAAACTGGCAAAAGATGAGTGCCGGTTGCGACGTTGTTCTTTTGTCAGTGCCATTAGTTAGTTTTTGCTGCTGTTGCACTTGTTGCAGCGTGTACTAAGCTGGTACCAAGTTATAAAGATAATTCGCCCACCAAATAACACCTTAAAGCCACGTTTTTCGTTGTTCTATGTATTATGTAAGTTAAAGATTAAAATCATTTGAATATTAAAACAAATCATAAATGTAAACGAGCTTCAACTGCGTGGCAATGCGCGTGCGCAGTTCACCCACTTGGAGCTCAAAGGAAGTGAGTGTAAGGTGCAACGTCTCAGTCTAGCGCGAAATCTAGTTTTTTTTGGATTTTTCTTAATAAATTATTATAATTATTAATTAAAAATTTTAGTTAATAGTTTAAAATTGGGCGTACATAAAACATTGGTATCGTTTTGAAGAATAACGATCATGGAGTCAGTTTTTTCATGATTTTTCTTTACCATTTACGATCCAAAGCGTTATTCTTCAAAAAAAATAAAAAAGTTTATACTTGCGCTAAATGACTTAAATAATACTATGCAACAAAATCCTCGAAAATGTAGAATTTTGGGCTAAGCCTAAACGTTCCACCTTAGGGCTTCACTGGCTACGGTGTACTAAATAAGCTGTAAAAGGTTTTTTTTTTTAATGAAAACTAGTTTATCCCAATCTCATTGATATCGCAACAAGGTTCTAGAAACAAATTGGCTGAAATATGGCAATAATGTTACACAAAGAACTAATTTATTATTTTAACTGTAAAATGCCCGTTAATAGAATTTAGATAATAAATAAAATTAATTATAGACATTCTTTTATTATTGCCGGGTGGATCGTCAGGGTGAAATGGAGTGAAAATAAAAGGTCAATTATTAGTTAAATATGCTGCTAGCTACACATTTATTTACTAGTTTGTGATTTATTTGTAAAGTTACCATATCGCTGTGTATCTTTGGTTTTGATACAATTTTATAACATTTGATACAATTTACGGTAAGAAAACAAAGACTTACGCATGATATTGAAAATATAATTTTCTAGTCCTTTCTCTTAGGCACGAAACACATCGAATACGACCCGAGATAACACAGATGCGAAGATGCAGATGCAACATCAACTCAAACGCGGCGATGGTGCAGCTTATATGCGCGTTTGCATGAACAGATATATGTCGCGTCGCATTCTATGTGCGCGGCCGCTTATACTGAAAATTTATGGACAAGTACGGATTACAATTGACTTAGTTTCAAGTATTCGCAGTTAAACTAAAACAACTTAAACATAAACAAAAACTCATCCAAAAATAATAATTTCGAGACGAGAGATCATTCAACAACAAATAAATTTTTAACAAGTTACAAACTGTATACTGTGAGTACACGTAGGATATTATGGAATGATCAGTTTCTATAATGAGAATTGTACAAAAATACTATGATTTAAATAAATTGCGCTATGCGTTACGCTTGGCGCGTACGTATACTGTCACGATTTACTAATTATTGTTAGAATACAATGACTTTGTCATGAGTTCTTTCAATCATTAGTTTAATACTATTGATTGTATACTGTTGGTTATACAAATTTTAGAGTGACTTAAGACTAAAGAAGACTGGGTTTTACCCTTAAAATGACCATAAATATACCCTGTCTTACAGGCCATTTGAGCATAGAAATTGCATACTTAACAAAGAAGATTTAAATAAGTTATCTAAGGCGGTTATCACATTGCCACGCACCACGCTGCATGTTGCGTTTCGACGGAACTACGCGCGCGCGCGTGGATGCATTTTCTGTGTGTTGGACTGCGCGTGTTTCTATACAAATGGAGGTACTTACAATCAACGTTAGAATACGCATTCACGCGCCACGCTGCGTGATGCGTGGCAGTGTGAAGATCGCCTAAGTGATAAAATAAGCTTATATAATTAAAACAATACGAGAGTGCAGAAAACTAACTAATAATTCAATGTACTTAAGTGCAATCAATATGAAAGAAAAAATACTTATTTATACTCTTAAAGAGATTGCTCGACAAAATATATACCTATAATTAGTTTAAAAAGACTGGTTCCTTCTTCATTACATTAAAATTTGTTTAAAAATACAATTTACCTATATTATGTTTGTCACAACGCACAACCACACAGAAGATATCGTATTATAATATAGGTACAGTGGAGGTCTAGGACGGCGTAACAGATTTGTCTATGGTCTCGTGCGCCTAGACTGTATTACCAAAGAACATGAGCAATTTTTCAATACAGAAAAACCGGAAGTGTTATGCCGTCCTAGACCGCCCCTGTACAATCCTGTTTGTTCCGGACTCCAGCAAAAAGTCAGATAAAACTCGATTCGTCAACTATTTCGTCTAAATAATTTCTTTCATTTTATGTTACATGTTATCAATACAATGTTACATTTCGGCAGATATTCTTCTTTTTCATAAATGAACGCATTCAGCGTTAGATGGCTGTTATGCCATAGGTTTAAATTCGAATTTTAATAGAATTTTCTTTTATAAATTTTATAAAATAAAGCAGAGAGTATATAGTTTTTATATTGGTCGCTAGCTACCCTACTACAGCTTAAAGTTTAGTTTCTTCTTGATAATTTTGTGACTCTAATTAGGTAGTTAGGTGAGCCGCATAATTCCAACAACTTACTTTACAGCTTTACATTGATAAAACATTTATTGCGCCCAGCTGCGACTGAAGAATGCTTGGACAAGATAGTTTAATAATCGGTCTTAGTTAAGTAGAAGTTATAAGGCCGCTTTTTGTTTGTTCGACGACATTAATGATCTCGTTGATTGATGTTTTATATTGGTTCAAAATTAACTAGTCTCTTATCTTAACCCTCCCTCACCCAAATCTCTTCTTCACATGTTCATTCCCGTGTCGAGTTGTAGTAGCTGCTTGGTGAGTTCGTAGGTAGAGAAGGAGGTGGCGACCATGGGGATGGCGCGGATGTAGTTGATGCTCATGCCGCGGTACAGGCCGCGCACCACGCCGTTCTCCCGGTATATCAGTGTCAGGGTCTTTACCATGCCCGTGCTGTGGGGATTATTTGTTGACTTAGGTTAGGGGTGCTTTCAATAAAAATATCTATCAAGCAAGATGCCGAAGCTGTTAAATTCATAAAAAAACAATACAACGCACACACAAAGACAAATTGTTAATAATAATCCGTATTTTCGTCGCAGCGTGGAAACGCGTTGGTGTACAAGAAGCGTTAGTGCGTTAAAGCGGCAAGCAAACGAACAAAATTATAACAACACAAACACATAGAGCTATTTAAAGCTGCCTTGAAGCCTGGGTACGCGTCGGTGTATATGAGCGGAAAGCAAGCGTAGCAATAACAAGTCAAACAGCTCTACACATAACTGCGACTTCGAATAGTATCGCAAATATCTGCGATAAATCGGCAAACAAAATAGCAAATATCGGCGTCTTATCGCAGTGATGTGTGGGAGCCCAAACACCGTGGTTATTTTCAACGTGGTGTTAATTTGAAAAGCTTTTAGGCCAAAAACCAAGTAAAAATAATTATTACGAACCTCCTGTAGTGTTGCCATAACCATTAGTGAGTGGTGTGGAGAAGCGTGCAATAAAAATATTCACGTTTAAAAATATTTAGACAATATTGGTTTATGTCTAATACAAAAACAACATATTATTAATTATATGTACGGACATTTTTTATGCATTTAAGCCTAGGCTAGGCTATAACGTCTTTTGTTTTCTCTCGATTTTAGTGACGGTAATTAGTGTTTTTGTAATTTTAATAAATACATTATCTGCTTATACTTAGGAGGCTTATACATACATAGTTAGAACAATGTTATTTAGGTGTTCCATACTAAATTGTTATTTGGAAGAGTAACTACACTACTTGTAACCCCCCGCAACCATGTTAAACAAGTCTTGGGTAAACACTAAAACTAAGTTTTCAGTCTAGTATGTGAAAAACTTAAAATTACCAACAACATACAGTAGTTAAACATTTCTAAATGGAGACAATTCGGTTTAGAATTTTCTCTCTGGGGTGGTATTCCGAGCCAGATATATTTTATTTATATATTTTAGAGGTAACCGCGTACCAGCTCTATCTCTACCTACATAGAGTCGAGGTTGAGTTGCGTGCGACTCACCCGAACTTGGCGGTCTCGGGCGTCATGCAGGCGAGCTGCATGCGGCGGCGCGTCACGTCCAGGGGGTAGGACACGGACTGCGCCACCGCGCCCGCCAGCCCGCCGCACACCAGCTTGCCTGGCACCGTCAGTACCAGCCCACCTGAAGGATGACGAGTCATCATGAGATACAACGGGGCGTGATTCATGTTACCCATACAGCGAAAGAATACGTTTGTCGAAGACGGGGTTAGAATGAGCCACAAATTAAATAGTACATTCGATTTGTTGATGTAAATGCACCGTGAGATGATGACACTATGCTCTATGAGCATCGCACCGCAAATAAATCCATATCTCAGCCAAAATACGTTCACTGCTGGACATAGGTCTCCCTCATAGATCTCCCATAGATACCAACCGGTCTTGAGTGACCCTCACACAGTGAGAGTCAACCTTTACCAGGTCGTCTGATCACTTTATTGGGGGTATCTGCCTATTCTGCGTCTTTTGGGGCGTAGTCGCCAATCAAGATCTTTTCGGCCCTAGCGACCATCGTTCTTCGAGCTCTATGCCCTGCCTATTGACACTCAAGTTTTGCCATTCCTTGGATTAACAAAAACAGAATAGAATGAGTTTTAATTTCAATAACTCAATAATCACACCACTTACCCGTATTCCTCTCACAGTCTCGACAAAGCTTCGTGGGCAGGTATTTCATACACAAATACTTGAACGTCTCGAAACAGTAGAAACTGAAGCCCGAATAAGGCACCATGCCCACCAGCGTCGGCACGAAGCCGCGGTACAGCGCCCTTATACCGCCTTCCTGGACAAAATTATACGACAAAGTTACGACACTAGAATTATATTAAGTGAATAGTGCTACGCTTGCATGAATGGGAAGGCAGGTGAAGCAGTGGGTCCTCCATATGTCCTGCAATTCTAGCTTCACGTCAGTCGCGTCTTTAAATCAAGGAGAGTTATAGAAACTCTAGAGAGTGGGTTTATCAGTACAGTCGTCTAAAATACGTCGATGTTGATACGACGAGAGGACTTTACCAAACGTGTGTAAAATGAAGATTTATGAATCAAAATAAAATAATTTGTACCAACATACTCCTAACAGAACTAAAGCCCGCCGCTGTTTTGGCATGGCAGATGATTTTGTTTCTCATTTAGAACTTTTAACATTATTTTTAGAACTTTGCAATTCATTTTTGACCATATATCATGGCAAGCCTGGGAAGCAGCAGCATCTCTTCTCTTGCCGTGCCGCCATAGCAACAAATTTCCTAAAAACAACTGAAAACACTCACATTTTTAAACATACTAGTGGCGGCATGAACAATTCCATGGTACCGATGTTCCCCCGTGATCTGGAAAGCGAGCCGCGCCCTGATCGTGTCGAGAGGGTAGGTGAGCGTCACCGCCGTCACGCCTGCGCCCGCGCCCGCTACGAACTTGTCCGCGTTCTGGATCACTGGTATGTGTACGTGTAGACCGCTTAGGTACTGAAATAAAGATGTTATAGATTACTGCAGCATGATAATGTATCATTTCGCTCAATGCGTTTGTATTGGAAATTTGGTTGGGTAGACTTTGAGCGATGGGTAAGATCATCTTAGCCGAAAGACGACCACTGCTGGTCTGTATGGCCTTACCCAAAGATAGCCATTGACCAGTTTTGTGCGACCCTGATTCAATGCACTCCTGTAACCAGGTCATCTTACAAACTTTTAAGGAAGCGTTTAAGATACTTTCCTGTTTAGCCAAAACAAGGTACGTATGAAACTTTATAGGGTCGGTCGTTCGCTGAACTACGAACTAGGATTTATCATCATTCATCAATCACTTACGGATTGTCAGATTCCCTAGAGAAGATTGCAAAAAAAAATCGTACCGCCTATTATTAACGTCTCTATATACAGACTTTCATACTTCTCTGCTGTATGTAATTAGTATGTCAAAATATTTAGCTACATCCTAAAAAGGGTTCGTTTACCTATTGACTAGACCGCGCAAGTGAAACTTTGTCGGTCAAAGCAGGTCACCAAAACCTGTCCAAGCAACCAGTTTCACAGACCTTGGCAGTGACAATGTTTGTATTGAAAGTCAAGATCAGTTAAAAATGGACAGATGAGGAATGCTATCTCTTTAAGGTTATTGGAATCTGCGAGATTTAATACATTATGCATTACTGTTACATTGAATTTAAGGTAGATTACCTACTCAATATTTTTCCAGATAAACCAGCGACCTTCGTTCCGCTAGCGTCGGTCGTACCTATTTAGAACGCCGCCTAACGTTTTTGAAAAGCTTATCTATGTTCATCAGGGCTCATGGTGAAATAATTTTTCAATTCACTCCAATTGTTTCGAAGCCGATTTGATTCAATCAAACAATCAAATGTTTTGCGTTATTTTAAATAGTGTTAAAACAGGTAATTTTTAGGGCGCCATAGCAATTTTAACTGTTGCAGTAAAATATGTTTATGATACTATTAATAATAAATCAAGTATACAATAAGTACCGGAATAAAAGATTATTAAGTATGTGCGATTTTTTTAGGTTTAAGACCATAAAATGCATCAAGGATAAAGGAAACAGCTGCTGAGCTGTGATCAGAATTATTAGGATGGCTATAAAGTGCAATGTATATCAGTTCATCAATTTTATGTTACATTTAATGAATAAAATAAAATAATCTATAAGTTACATTTAATGAAAGAACAAAAGAAAAACAAAACCTAGTCAGAGTATACGGAATATGGTATACTTACTATAAATAAAATATTTAAAAAAAAAGATAACGAAATTTTATTAGAATAACCTCAAATTAATATATTTAATGCAGTACATAAAGTGATTCCCCAGCTTGTATTATGTCTATATTTTTTTAATATTTTTTTTGCTAAGAAATACATAAACTATATACAGCCAATGATGAAGACCTACTCGGAAGACTTGACATTGAGAATTATGGTTTTCAGAAGGATGACATTATTGTAGTTTGGATACTATATTAAGTATACTAAAATACAAAGTACCAAATTGCAATCGTAATGAAAAAAAATAAGAATACTTAAGTCGACATTTTGTCTTTTGTTATAGAAAGTTGGTTTCGCTCGACTTCATTTTGATAAGATATGATTAAATAACTAAAGAAGGTTACATAGATAGGAATTATATAAAAAAAAAACTAGCCGAGCTGACGATCTTCGTACCACCTTAAAATATTATAATCTGTGATACTGAAAGGTTTCAACAAATTTCGATCAGTAGTTTTAAAGTGCGAGTGAAACAAATCTCCAAACATACTAAATATCTTAATATCCTGGAAAACATTCGCATTTACGAGTATATATTATAATAGCGTATGATTTCATTATGGCCTATTATAACAAATATTACATCTATGATAGATGACAATGACAATATCTAGGACAAATTTTGTTCAGTGGGGGGAAAGTCAATCAAAGAAATAAATTCTATCTGAAACCTTCCTACACATTGTTGGTAGGTATAGCACGGTGTAGTGAGTATACTCCTAAATAAATACGAAGATGCTGCATCCTCTAGCTCTGGTCAATCACTTATCAGCTTATCAGTAAAATAATAACAAAACAATACCCGTCCGTAGGTCTCCGAGCGCGCGTGATGTGATAACAAACCGTGAAGATCATGCATTGTTTGCCTACTAAGTGATTTGATTATGTACGCTAAACCTGTAATAAAGCCCTAATGGCCATAGAGAGAAATTAAAAAAAAAAAAACTAATGTATTGCTTGTCCAAGCGAAAGCAAATCATTAGTTTTCGTTTTTACACGTCTGACATGGGGGGTCCGAGGTTCGATTCTCAGTAGCGGCACATACACTTGAGTCTTTCAGACTTTGAATATTGTCAGTTGTCACCATCGCTTTCGCATCGGAGGGCACACGCCGATGGTCCCTTACATTTCTACTCCTCATCAGTCGTGTCGGTCAGACGTCCCGTTGACATTAAGAAGCCTCTACATCTACAACATGCCAAAATGCATGACCTCAGAGAATTCTCTGAGCGCATGACCAATGACCATATCCTAATGGAAGTCAATGGTCGCCATTGTGGAACGATTACGTTACGACATGAGGTATTCAACAACGGCGCCCATCCACTTTACATTAGAAGTACGTGATATGGTGTGGGTAGCGTAGGTGATTCAATGAGCTGACTACAAAAGCAAGCAGCATACTTTATCTCATCATTACATAGTATAAAAATAAAGTCGCTTCCCGCGTCTGTTCCTATGTTATGTATGCTTAAATCTTTTAAATTATCCAACGGATTTTGATGATGTGTTTTTTTAATAGATAGAGTGATTCAAGAGGAAGGTATGTATCTATAATACATGCACAATATAGAAAAGGGTTAGGCGGTACGAAGTTCGCCGTGTCGTGTAATATAATAAAAAACAATTTAAACTACGGTAAACATATACGTCAGTGTATGTCTATTATGCACCGCATCCTAACGGTGCCAGTCTCGGCAGACCATGACGGGCTTTACTGATTGGCGCGGCCTCATGAATTATGAACCTTTTTAAATTTACGTAATAGTAATGTAAATAATTGACCGCCAAAACTGGAGGAAAATTCTTGAAGCCCTATGTCCCCGCTAGGGATAACAGGAAAAGAAGAGGAAGAGGAAGAATGTAAATAATTTAAGCTAATGCTTTATTTTTGTACTTACTTACTTACTTTGCAAAAAAAAGAAAAATAACTGAAAGTTGATATCTAAATAAGTTTAAGTAGTTGTTTGTTATGTCGCAGGGATATGATAAAATTAATTTGGTTAATACCCTAAGGGATTTGATTTAATCGGAATAGCTTAATTTAGTCGGAAAAATTTGGTCGATGTATTTACGTTTCCCGCCAAAAGAAAATGAATGGCATGAGACATTAGAAACTTGGCAAGAAAATTAGTTTCTCATTTTGCAAAGATAATTTAAGATTCAGTTTGTTATTGATTGCGAAATAATAGCTCACCCAGCATACTCTAAGAAATTATAGCAGACATAATGTTTGTTTTGAGAATTATTGCATTCTCCTACACAAATTAACCCAATAAAAAGGTAAATAATTTAAGTACTTTATTATTTACCTTTTTATACTTTTTTTTAATTCCATACCTACTATTCTTACCCAAAATACACTGATCAGCTTGACCAATTTTTTTTTCTTGGCAAGCACCAATTTTCATTTTATAAGCTAATAACTCTTCTCAATATAGAGACTATTAAAATTTTCTCAAAAATGGTAGGGTACAAGTAATGATAGTAGGTTGTATCCGAGTGGTCTCTGACTAAATCAAATAATCTAATTTTATCTTATTACTAGTCGACCCGGCGAACTTCGTACCGCCTAACCTATTGGTATTTTGTGCATGTATTATACTTATAAACCTTCCTCTTGAATCACTCTATCCATTAAAAAAAACGGCATCTAAATCCTTTGCGTAGTTTTAAAGATTTAAGCATACATAGGGACAGACGCGGGAAGCGACTTTATTTTATACTATGTATATTAAAGAACATTTAATGAAATAAAATCTTTAAGTAAAAATATAAAAACTAACCTTTTTATAAATCTCAAAACTTGTAAACTGTGTGGCTGCATAGGGGAATATCCGCACCATCTGAGCACCGTTGCCTTTATACAGTGCAATAAGAGATTCCTGCTTCACTATTGCCTTCAACCCGCCTACAACACCATGGTGCTTGTAGTTTGAAGACTGAGCTTGAAGGAGGATCTTCATTCGGTCCAAGGGCGCTACCATTGTCTTGGCACACATACCCGCGACACCTGTTTAAAAGGGTTAATAAAAATAGAGGAACTGCCTAGTAGTTTAGAAATATGAAAAAATAGTCCTTATTTAGCACATGGACCTCCAAAGTCACAATGTTAGGAACAGAAATAATAAAACCAATATACCTACAAAGCAAAGGTTAAATTTTTGAATGTTACAGTGTACTGGAAACTTACAATGGTTAAATTAATAATTTATTTGAATGGAATTACCATAGACACTGACCAAATAATTCTTATAATAAAATTAGACTTCGACTTTGTATAGATGCCGAAATGAAGTAATTTAATTAATAGAGAACTTACCACCAGCCAATAAACTTTTGAGTATGAACTCCATATTGTGAGTATCCTGCACTTTCACAGCCATTTTCACTTATGTTTTCTTCTTACTGATTTGTCCAAGTAAGTTATGGTTTAGCACCAGAAAGCTGCTAGTTGAGATTATAGTGATTCTTTAATGAGAATTATTAGTAAATTATACATACAAATAGAAGTGACTTAGATGATACCTCCGTGATCTACTTGGGAGTGGGAATTTTAATGCAATCAAAACTTTCACCGGGACCCAAATGAAAACAGCCAACGTTATCACTGACGAACTATGTACTAAAACTACGATGATGTTCTTAGATTGAATTAGATAAGTTAGAAGCGCTGATTATAGGAGTAAACGACACGAAACAAGTTTATTTAAATAAAATCCATCTCGTCGCACTCTCGTCTCGCACGCTTTCCACAGTGCAATAAAATGTTGATTTGATTTTGAATGGATTTTGACAATTTGTTTGACTTGACATTGACATTAATGACAGTCCCGTCACCGTCCAACAAAGCACCTGTCATAGTTTTTGACCAATGAAATCATTATCTCTTTTTCCGCTTTTGTGATTGGCTCACTACGAGCTAACATTAGGGTTCCGTTCCGGGTTAACCTATAGACCGGATAAATATTCGAAAAAGTTTTTTTTTTTTTACTGAAAAATACTTAGAAAAAATATTGATAAATTTTCCATATTATTTTGATCTAGATTAAAACGCCTTAAAGCGTAACTCTCGGTATGGCGCGAAATTAAAAAAAAATCGCGTTTTTTTTAATTAGGTAATCTGGCGAAAGTATTCATTTAAATATAAAAATGAATCGTGGTTCGTTAGTCTCGCTAAAACTCGAGAACGGCCGGGCCGATTAAGCTGCTTTTGGCTTAGAAATGTTCGTAGGGGTTCAAGGAAGGTTTAAAAGGTGAGAAAATATGGAATTATGGAGGGTAAGTTAGTAAAACAATAATTAATTTCTACATAGGTACAACATACTTACATTACTGTTCCGTCCATTTTACTGACAAAGATTGATTGATTGATTTGACGTTGTTGTTTTTAATTTTACCCATTCTGGCAAAGTAACATAGTCCATACAGCCAATTCTTTAGTGCGTAAGTAATAATCGTGTAAACTTATAATCTAACCGTCTTATTCATAAAGATACAGTACATTTTAAGTAGCGTTACTGGAGGTCTACTTCTCTGGTTTGTTGTATGGTAAATACGTGACATCCAGTCTAAATTGACATACGTCAAATAACTAATATGCTCTTTAACTTTTTATGAATAAGAGGGTAAGGCGATACGGAGTTTGCCGGGTCAGCTAGTTTTTAATAAAGTTTAAATGAATTCGCTTAGGTAAAAAACCATCTCCCATACAACGTTTTTGAAACACAGACCTACTGATTTTGTGTCTAAGGACATAACTTGATTTTTGGCCTTTTGTACAGTCAAGGACTAGGAGGCCGTAACAGATTTGTCTATGGTTTCGTCAGCCCTAGACTGTATTACCAAAGAACAAGAGCTATTTTGCAATACAGAAAAACCGGAAGTGTTACGCCGTCCGTGTCCGCCACTGTACATACATACCTACTTACCATAAAAAGTAACCCGAGGCTTTTTTGTTGGAATCTATGCATGCAATATAGAAGACCTAATTATCTAAGCATATTTAAATCAGAAGATTTTTTCACAGGCTTTTTTCTGTTCTGTGATTATTTCACAAGGATTTCAGGCATCTGGATTTATTGATCCCTCTCAGTCTCCTTGAAAGGTCACCTTGAACAAAGAGGCGCGAAAGCTAAAACTTTTCCGCCAGTCCCAAATATCGGAGGAGCGAAGTGTGGACCTGTCGCTCGTCACGTGCGCTCCCGCTCGTGTTCTAAAAGATTTAATTTTAATACTAAGTCTTCATTATTTCACCATCGCTCTGTATATTCCGTATATACAAACTTAACGTGTTGACGCTAAAGCTACACTCATTCATAGAAAAGCATTCGTATCGTGAGGTTTAGTGCTTTAAGCTCAGCTTCAAGTTCAAGATTGTTTTTGGGACACACAACACACGGTTTCGTAGGGAAATAGAGGGCACACATACAAATACCAACTTATTTGTTTTATAGCTTTGCGTAACCTGTGATAATTTTTTTTATATTATTTTGATTTTCTTGAAAATTGTGAGAAATATGGATGTGCCTGCTAAAGGAAATATACTGGGAGGTGAGTTTTTTTTAATTAGCCTATCTAATAGCTATGGCTATGACCTACTGCAGTTTGGAGTGTGAAAGCTCTTTTAAATAATATTGGCGGATTTTTGGTGTGGAGTGAGGAATGGATTATGGAGATTTTATATTTCCTATAGTTATTAAGTATCTAAAGAAATTAGTGATGCTATTTCCTCGGGCGAGACTCGATGTTTAAATTACCAAATTCTTAGACTGAATTTAATGACATTTGTTTGATGACATTTAAAAGCACACAAAACGTTAGGGCATACATAATTAATGCACTAATCACTAAGTAAACCAATTCATACCTACAACTATTTAAGGTAAGCAGTTAGGTACATACCTACCACGAAAGGTTGCCTGGAAGAAATCGGTTATTGTAATAAGGCTGAACATTTTTTATGATTACTTATAATAATAATAAGTAATTACTTAGGTTATACTACATTATATTGCGTGAAAATTTAAACAAATTAGAGACCGACCGAAACCTGATTTTCAGCCGAAGCCGAAAGCGAACCTTCGGCCCTGGCCTCAGTTTCTGCCGAAACCGAAACTCACGTAAAATATTTATTTTTATCTTAAAATCAGATTTTATGTTTAGGCCTACACGTTTTTTTTTATTTCAGGTATAATACCAGCCAGATACATCTTAGCAGTCCTCGGATCCATAGGCATGGCGATTGTGTATGGTCTCAAGGTGAATTTGTCCGTGGCTATGGTGGGCATGTTAAATCATACCGCTATAAAGCTGGCCACACACGAGGATGACCACGTAGTCAAAACAGGCAGCCAAGTCGAAGAGTGCCAACCAACGAACAGTTCAAGCCATGTTGAAGTAAGTTTTAAGAAAATAAGAAGAAGCGCCATAAAAGAAAAAGTTATTAGTTGGTATGGTAAGCAGAATCCACTTTTAATTTATTACTACTCACTTGTTAGAAACAGCCATTACCAAAAAGTACCTACATTTAACTAATAATAATAACGCATTGCTTTAAGATGAAAAAAACCAATAAACGCAAAAATATAATATCTTCTAAATCACAACATATAAAAATAAACATAATTGCCTCCTAAAATACCAAATAAGAAATACTTATTATGTCTGTCAATACAGGAACACATACTTACTTGATATTTTCCATGGGATAATGTAAAATAAAATTTAACTCAACAAATTATTCGAATTATTATATTAAAAGTTTATTTAAACTGATTTTTTATTGGTATTTATTAGAATTTAATAGAAAATGTGTATCTAATATAAAGGTCAATTTTGAAGATGTAGGTGTCTACATCTACAAAATTGAAAGCGGTGACCTCATTCATTGAGTATTTTTAGGATTTGGAACAATCGTAAAATTCCATCTTGTAAACTTTAACATAATAAAAAGTGGTGGACTATTTGAAATGTTCTAGAGTAGAGATCCACGTAAAAGTTAATTAAGAAAAAATGTAAGTATACATACCCTACCAAAAATAAACAAAGGAAAATAATTAATTAATGTATGATGTAAGCCAACACGCAAGACATAGATATCGGCATGTTATAGGCGTTTATCTTATTTCCAGTTTGTGTTTTACACTTTCCAATCAAACCGACAAACTGTCAAATCGAATACTTAACACGTGTGGGTAGTTTTAGAAACAGTATTTGCTAAAATATTTTTAAAACAAAGATAGGTAAGTAAGTACTTACTTAATGTTTTTACATGAAATTATGAACATTTATTAAATAAGATATAACTTTAAATGTTTTATTTAATTTGTAACTGTTAACTTTTTGAATAAAGCCTTGTGAAAAAGGCAATAAGTACCTATCTCGCTCTCGCCTACATGGTGACAAATGTGACAGACCACATCACAACAACAACAAAGGACGCAGGGCAAGTGTTTTACAACATTATTTAACAAAAAGGACCTAAAATGAACAGAAATGATCAAGTCAGCACGAACTTAGAAGATTCATTTGGAAACAAAAGAGATAGACCGAGCGACAAAGACGACGAATCTCAACCACTTAAGAAAACGAAGTCCACTTCTTGTGACTGGTCAGATATTGGAACTTCTTCGCCACCCCTCGTATCATCAGAAAAGAAAGGTCTTCAATCAGCAGTGGAGTCAGACTCTGATTCCTTCAAGTCTATAGACAGCAGTCCTTCGAGGAAGGTGAAGCGAAAAGTCAAGTCGGACACGAGCTTATTTGGTCTCATTATTGAAAAGTCAAAAAAGTGCAATAATTTGTGCAGTTGTGAATATAGGAACCATTTGGAGAATGCTACAGGTTTGTATAAGATTTAAAATTCTGCTCTGCTTGCTTTAAATTTTAATTAGGTTATCAGTAGGAAACTACTTACCTCCGCCTATAATATTATATCTGTACATTCATGTTAACAAGATCTTAACCTTTCGTAATCTGGATACTGGTAACCCACCTTAAAATATCTATAGCTTTAACTTTAAAATAATAAATATCTATCTTCATAACTTCACACAACTACGTCATCAGAAACTCAACTACGATTCGATATTAATTAGCAACAACAGGAATTTACCGATAAAACTTATACCTACCCCCTTAATGTAAACAAGCGTTGCACAAATTACATCATTTCTCACTGGGTCGTCACTTGTTTAAGACCCCCGCGGACTAAATCAAGTTCCAATGGGTGCAAAACGGGATAAAGGAATCAAACTGGAAGTGGAAATAGATTTGGCTATAGACGCGGGATTGTTGAGTGAGATAGAATGGTTTGTTTTATCAGGGGACGCTCCGGCAGGGGCGTCTAGGAAACCTTGGCGGTTGATGGAGCTGTGCTCGTGGATTGGGACTAAGGTGAGTGCGGTTCATCCATTTTTACCCTGGTCGTTCGTACTATTGTCTGTTCGCTTCATTATTATTGTGTTTTGCATGAACGTTAGGTACCTACAAGATATAGGTAAGTAGGTAGGTATATACTAGATTTTCATTACTCGAATTTGCTTCGAAATTAGTATGAAGAAGGTATGAACCCAAATTTTGCGAAATTAATAAAAAAAAAAACAGGTCACGTTTAAGTAGAAGACAAAATATAATTCCAATATAATTAATACTTATTATCTTCAAAGAGCTAAAGGTTAACATAACCAAGGTTGTTGACATTGCAATAGATAATCCTCATAATTTACGACAGCTACTTAGTAAGTAAATACAGTGGCGGACACGGTCGGCGTAACACTTCCGGTTTTTCTGTATTGCAAAATAGCTCTTGTTCCTTGGTAATACAGTCTAGGGCTGACGAAACCATAGACAAATCTGTTACGGCCTCCTAGTCCGCCACTGTACCTACATACTTTCGCACTAATTGAACATTAGGGTATATTCTTAAAAACCTTCTAGTCTAGATCAATTGCTATACATTGAATAAAAATGCACCTTCTAAGTCTAGATTGAAGTTATTTGAATTTAATATCTTGCTTTTTTCTTCTTCGCTTGATTATCCGTTTCCTAATTTTTATTTACACACAGAGCTATCAGTCAATAACAAAGCTAGTAACAGACGCACACGAGGAGACACATCGAACCCGACCAAAAGATGAAGGTCGCAGTCACAACCCTTTTAATGAAGATCTGAGGGAGATCAAAAATGTCCTGAAAGAGATGGACAGACAGCAGACGAGGCTGGTGAACGAGAATGAGTCATTACACGACGAAATGAGGAAGATGATGACCAAGATCAATGAGCTGGAGGGCTTGCTAAGGTATTGTTCCTAGAGATATGTAACTAATCTAATCATCATTACAACAGATAGACGTCCACTTCTGGACATAGGTCTCCATCATAGATTGCCACAAGGACAAACAGTGTGTTTTGAGTTTGTCATAATGTCATGTTTGGCAAGCGGAATGACGTTCCCAGTGTGGCTCCAAGTATTTAAACGGAAGACGTTACAGCCCGTCCTTCGGCGGTTCAATTAGTCGGCCTCTACGACCAATAGCACAAAAGAAGATGCTTACATAGTGGTAGTGTAATCTAATTATAACTAAATTACTTACGTCTTGTTCGTAGGAATCTTTTCATGAACTTCTCTTATGTCTTTGCTTCCAGGAAACTATCACCACAAATGACAACACCTCAATACTGTGCCCCTCCCCCGCCTCCGCCACCACCGCCACCTCCACCGCCTCCACCTCCTCCCACTTCAATCAAAATAATGAAAGGAAGTCATACACTGCCCAGAGTCAAATCTGCCCCAGCTAGACCTACGCTGTCCATCACACCTCAGGATATAGCGAATGTGAAATTGAAGAAGGCTGCTGTAAGTATAGATTGTTAAGGATTTCTAGCTTTAGGTGTATTTTAATTAATGAAGCTTACTTAGTTATAGGTATACCTAAAATTATAACTGTCGTTTCACGCGCCGTCTTCATTTTAAATCCAGTTTATAGTTTTAAGTCAGGTAAAGTTTTAAATCCAGACTGTATCACACTTTTTACATATAATTTCCCGGATAGTGGCTTTTTCCAACTACTCGCTGTACCTAGTTAACCTGGTGGAAGTGTTGATAGGCTAAAATTCACAGTCGAATCGTGTTACGGACTTGCACTCCAAAGTGTTAAAAATTAGCTTTTAATCGTCTTCGGCTCGATTAATATACCGATACCTAGTTCGTGATTGTGAACTATTCACTTTGTAGTTCACTTGTTTTGACATATTTTTTACGCATTCATTTTCTTAAATCTTTATATCAATATTTCAGAACATACCTCGTAAGCAAGCACCCAAGCAACCACCACAACCAGTTGTAACCCAAGCGATACTGAAGTCTACGCGCTCGAGGCTAGCCCAGAAGAACGGACCTGCTGCCACTGTGCAACTGACTGAGCTGGAAAAGTAGGTCTTAGTATCTGCGTATTTAGATTTAAGATTTATTTAATGCTCTTATGAAATAATTTACACAGTTAAGATGTACAAAACATTCATAAATCCCGTAGGGGCGCAGAAAAAAAATTAAATACTTAAAAATACACACTAGTGATATACTTAGTGTTAGCTAGTTAGTGCTAGGTTTGCCTATTTTTTTCATTATGGTCATCAGCACAACCGAAAGACGTCCACTATTGGAAATATAAAATAAGAAGTCTTACGTAACAGATTGCCACATGGGCAAACATTCTCAGGGGGTTTAGTTAGTCACGCTTGGTAGGCGGATTGACAATCGCAGTATGGCTCTTCCAAGATTTTCAACGAAGCTGCTGCGTCTGCTCAATTTTCTTCAACCTAGGCTAATTTTGAATACGTACCCGTACTAATTGTTAACTGTAACAATGAGGTATTAATTGATACTTTGATGTTTCAGTTAATTAGCGCTTTTATAATGAATTTTTCATTTGACGTCATATTATTTACGTAATACAACTCAAGAACTAGGCTATTGGGTTCATTGTTGTTCGTAGGGTTCAATATTTATATGTGTTCATTTAATACTTTCATTTCAGTATTTGCCATACTGTGTCTGTACCTGTCCATACTTAAACTACCAACTTGTAGGGTCTTCGTATATCTTCAGCCGATTTATTATTCTTCCGTTGATCTAATATTAACCACGAATGGATTATGTTCATCAAATCGCTGTTAATTTAACCGGCTTTCCATTCCAGATGTCTCCTGCAAGAAACTTCAGTATCCTCGTACAGGCTGCAGCGGCGCCGCATAGGAAGCAACTCTGTCAGGAGTACAGAGGACTTGAGAAGTCGACCCTACCCTTTAGCTTCGAAATACGGCATTTGTAAAGAGCAATGAAAAACGAATGAAGTATCAAATATGATATGAGTTGATTTACGAATGGCTGACTGAAAGACAACGTACGATCGGAACCACTGCTAAACAGCGCTATTATTGGCATCAATGAACAGGATTTATTTTACTCCAAAAAGGGTGCGTTTCGACGAGAGATACGTATTGAGAAATGTGTTTCTAAGAAACATCAGGTAAATGAAGGTATTCTATTGGTAACATTCCTCTCAACGCATCTCTAGTGGAAAGTCACCGTAAATACTGCTTTTATAGACACGAGTACATCGACATTGAGCTGCGGTGACAATACCTTCTTGCGTTTATCAGGCGTCAGTGTGAAGTGACGCTCATTATTCGACAGTTAGATAAAATGATCTTCTCACTCTTTCTTACGCCTTTCAAACACGAGGAGACATTGCTCTGAAAGTTTTGCGAATCTAATAGGGCAAAGATTTTTTATAACTTTTTGTAACTTGAAGCGTAGGAGTATGCACTATTCTTGATAACTTTTAGAAACTATTGTATAACTTTAATAAAGTATTACTCAAGGACTTAGGGCATGGGCTTTCTTTATAGAAAGTTAGTCAAAAGTACTAGTTTCCAGTTAGATTATGAACTGGCTCTAAAATTGTGATTTGTTGTTGTGATGTATGATAATAGCAATTAAAAATTTTGGAAAACTTATTTGATTCTGTGATCTAAATTATATTATGACCAATTCAGACTATAGTCTTTGTTGTATAAAAATGGTAATTATTTTGCTAATATAACATTTTCATGTGATTTATAAATCAAGATTATTACCTACTTGTTATGTTTTTATTTGTATGTGTAATTTAAGTATTTATATTAAAGTGATTAAGGAAAATGCCAGGCTTTATATTACACATATACCACCCATACCTCATATCATACCCCTGAACAGTCAAATTTGGTTTCGCTAAAAGTTAAGTAAGTATACCTGCCTATTTCGTGAATTTATTTGTATGTTTTTTGTGAAGGATCCTCTACCATTGCCGTCCGACAACTGAAAAATTAAAACTATAGGCATGGTTCGCGCACCAAGACTGCGAACGTAAATCATATAAAACAAAAAAAACTTGTTGCTTTCAGGAGTTGGACGGACCATTCGACTGGTCATCCTCAGTGCAAGGCATAATACTCAGCTGCTACTTTTGGGGATATTTCGTTTCACAAATACCAGGTAGGTCACATTTATTACTACATTTAATTGAACAACGCAACCTTGTAACGGCGGGCATAAAATAAAATTAACCTGTTACACCCTGTATCACCACTTTTCTCCATAGGAGCTCGCATAGCGGAACTCTTCTCTGCAAAATGGGTGATGTTCTTTAGCGTCACCATAAACGTGGTATGCACGCTCCTGACTCCCGTCTGCGCCGGCGCACACTACGCCGCCGTGGTCCTCATGAGGGTCGGCGAGGGGATTGGTGGGGTAAGACACTATTTATATTACTTCCGATATTGAAACTGAGTAGTTTGGGATTTAATCATTGCAAATTTGAAAGCAGTAAGCATAGGTAACCATTTTGAAATGTGATTATTTTCCGCGAAAGCTTTCTTAATTTGTCTCTCATAATAACCTTCTGATAAAAAGAACACAAACAACCCGAAAAAAGCCAGTCCCACCAGGGAATAGGCATTCTTTTATTAAATGTAATGTTAGTAAAATAAATAAATACAGTCCAGTAGCCAATAGCATATCAACCTTTTTACGTGCTACTAAAAGACGAATTACAAAAAGAAAATGGGTACCCTCTCATATCTTTACCTCGTAGCGTGTGCCATAGTCGTGCGTGGCCATTAAATATTTCTTTCTTCTCATGCATGATCCATCTTGCAGGGTGTGACCTTCCCAGCGATGCACGTCCTGCTATCCAGGTGGGCTCCACCGGCGGAACGGAGCGTGATGGCCGCCCTGGTGTACGCCGGGACTTCTCTCGGCACAGTCATTTCTATGCTCATGGCTGGGGCTCTTACTGCCACTTTAGGTAAAATGAAAAGCCAGAAATTTTTCCTTGTGACCAGTTTTATAGTTTTTTGGTCGACCTAAGCCACATACCCATACCGTTTTTGCTTAACACTGAATATTTAGTTTTCACTAGGAAGCGTGGGAAGGACTCTTTTTTTAATAAAACCAATGGAATTACTTAATCGCTTCGATTTTATTAAATTTACTTACCTACATAACAACTTTTATGAAAACCGCATCAAAATCGAAACCGTTCGCCAAACGCGAGATAATAGCGGACAAACATACTTACATACAGGTTAAACTGAAAACCAACTTTTTTGAAGTCGGTTAAAAAAACTTCTATGACTAGTTTGGTGTTCCTAAATAGTCGAATGTAGATTGCTAAGATTGACTGTCCAGTCCAATTCTATAGGATGGGCGAGTGTGTTCTACGTGATGGGAGGCCTGTCTTGTGCGTGGTGCGTACTATGGGCGGCGCTAGTGGCGGACAGTCCCTGTGAGCAGACCCTTATCAGCGCAGAGGAGCGCGACATGATCGTCAATGCTCTAGGTGGGAGTGGGAAAGATGATGGACATTCGGCTAAGGTTGGTTTTGAATACAGATAAATAATTTAACGGAAATAAATGAATCCTAAACCCCACTGAAAAGCGGAGTTACTTTCTTGCATACATTGTGATATCTGAAAGCAACCTCTACCATCAACTTACATAGAAAGCGAGTTTATTTCAAATTTACTCTTTCCTGACTTAAGTAGTTCGATATCGAGATTTAACGCTCATCGACGATTCGAAAAACCAAACAGTATTTAGAAACAAAAATTTGACCTCAGACTTTTACATTTTCACGTGCAATTTCTAATCACATTCCGTACACTGCTACTTTTATATGTCAAAATAAAAAGCTACCTTGAAAAAAGCAGGCAGTGAATACAATTCGCTAACGAACCCGTTTCCTACAGCGTCGCGGGGTCCCGTGGCGGGCGGCGCTGTCGTCGCGCCCTCTACAGGCAGTGTTAGTCGCCCACGTGTGTTCCAACTGGGGCTGGTACATGCTGCTCATCGAGCTGCCCTTCTACATGAAGCAGGTGCTCAAGTTCAACATGACTGAGGTAAGTTCATTTATTTACTTTTCTTATTTCTCTTGAGCTGGTGCCTCTGCCTAACATTGCAGGGAAGAACAGGCGTGAGATTATGATTATGTTTATTAGATTGTTTAAATCTTATCGGCTCCGAAACTACTGGACAGATTTGATAGTTTTTTACACCATTAGAACATCTACTAAATTATTCCTTTGCTAACGAACATAGGCTTTAGAATATTCTGTATTATTCAGAATAGTACATATAATTATTAGCATAGTAGGTATCACATACTGCATCCCCGTATTTCTTCTGGTTACCACATAACGGGCGAACTGATCAACCACTTTATAATATGTTCAGTGGGATCAACCGATTTCATTAAAAAAAAATTGTTAGATGCTTTAAATTTTGTAGATTGAACATACAAAAAGAAAAATAATAAAGTTAAATAGAGTTATTTTCGCGTTAGTAGAAACCGCAGTAGTCCCATAAGCTAGCTAGTTCTTCAAAAAATCTTGTTTAAATAAACTAAATGTTGCAATACCAGAACGCAATGTCGACAGCCCTGCCGTTCCTCTCTCTCTGGGTGTTCAGCATGGGGCTCAGCAAGGCCCTGGACTGGCTGCGGGCGCGGGGCACCATCACCACCACCACGGCCAGGAAGATTGGCACTCTATTTGGTAAGACATTACTTTTCTGAATTCGTAATACCTACCTCCTCTTCAAGCTTTTGTCACTTTCCCCCCTCTGTCTTGAGTGCTATGCACTCGCCTCCCAAACGTAAAGTATCGCAATTACCGTCTTTCAGACGAATTTCATTAAGACATTCGGAAAAAAAAAGAATTCGTGTCGCAGTATGTGATGCTGACTATGACGCCTATTTCATGGTGGTTAGCACAACTCCGCTGCGAAATGGAAAGGGTGAAGCCGCTGCACGAAAAAGAAACAACATTACTGGCAGTTTCGTTTGTTAGAGCAGGGAATTTCGCTCCTGTTTCACCGCCAACGAAAGTTCTTTTGTCGTTAGAAACAAGAGTGACTACTAACTTTGTGCTACTACTATCAGTCTCACGGATTTATTAAATTTCAAGATTTGACGGTAAAATGCCCTTTAGACAGCTGGTTGGACGCTCGGCAATGACGAGGCGTGTCTCGACGGATGCACAGTGTAAACGCCCCTTGTAAACTAACACTGATTACAACACAACACACATTACTAACACCTTCGCACAATTCAGGACTTACAGAACTGTACCCAAATTGTATCATTACTATAAAAGCCTGAACAAACCGGATAATATTTTGTTAGGTACTCAGCCGCGCCCAACGTTGACAACGTTTATTTTTGAATTTGACAATCGTATAAAATTAATAACTTTATTGTTTTCAGCCTCAGTAGTACCAGCGTCGTGCCTGCTAGCCCTGTGCTTCGTGGGCTGCGCGCGCGACGCGGCCGTGGCGCTGACGGCCGTCGGGGTCACCGGCATCGGCGGCATGTTCTGCGGGTTCCTCTCCAACCATATTGATATCGCGCCTAATTATGCTGGTAAGAAAACCAACAACTTCATCTTTGTCATTTCAGCCGTGAAACTGTACTCAAAAACTTTATTGTCATTTTGAAAACGAGATAAATCCGTGTGAATTGAAAATACCCTGCAGAACTTTTTGACCCATACGTTTGGTTTTTGCGACGCTTGACGTGATATAAAATGTTAGTCGTACGTAAGACGTTAAATTTTATTTCTTTCACCTCCACAGGAACCCTCATGGCAATGACTAACACAGTGGCAACTATTCCCGGCATCGTGGTCCCTATATTCGTAGGCTACTTGACTCACGGAAATGTAAGTTTTAGTTTTTGTATACATGATTTAGCTCACTATTAAAACGAACAACTTTCATGTTTAAATCTTAACAACAAAAAAAAACTGCTGTTATATGTGTTCAGTTGTTGTGGGTCAGTAATCAAGACTAGTTTCTTCTAAGGCGTCATTTAGGGAGACGCGGCGCGTTGCGCAGGGCGTCGTGTGGGCGCCGACGCGTGTCCTTGTACAATATCGAACATAGGTCTATGTCTTGATCTTGAAGCGGTGAACGACGCGGCCACCGCCGCCGCCGCGGGGCCCGCCTCGGCGCCCGCATTGACTGTGTCAACGCGTTTCCGTAAACGGTCTCATACATTGCTATACGTTTGATTAAATCTTTATAGGGCCGTACGTTATTTTTTCGTTTCTTCAAATAAAATGTTTAAACCCTGAATGTTTAAAGTTATTTATTTCGCTCGTCACAGTGCTTACCTATATACTGCTAAAACATCTGACTAACGTCTTTCTTTCAGCAAACAATCTCAGCTTGGCGCATTATATTCTTCGTGACTATCGGCCTGTACGTAATAGAGATTCTGGTGTACACAACCTTTGGGTCGGGCGAGCAACAGCCGTGGAACGACTGTAGCGCTGATGATGACGAGGCTGTGGAGGTCAAGCCTTTGAAACCAGAGGAGAAGGAGAGGGCGAGCGATTAGGATGGTCTTGAAGCTTTAAGGCCAAATTTGGTGGAACAGAATACTTTTCGTTCGTCAAGAGCAAATGGTCAATTAAAAAAAAAAGATGAAAAAAGGAGCTCCGCTCTATGTGGCTTCTTTACGGGGTTAGTTTAAGTAATTTGCGTATATACTTATAGATAGCGTATTCTTTGTGACATTTGTAACACAGTATTTTTTGTTATTTGTATGTAGTGGTTTGGCTCGGGTAATTATATCTACGAGTGAAATCAGAAGATCGCTGTAAGTTCTAGTTTATAACTGTCTAAACTACAGCGTGACTGAAGGGATTTTGTTTTTCAAATATTGAACGGGTTTTGGTACCAACTGGAATGTAAATCCACAAATAACTATGTATTCATAAGCATTTACTATTTGTACTTATTTTAAGCGTAAGCGTTTAACTTTAGTATTTATAAAAAATAATAATAAACATTTATTAAAAAGCTTTTGATGTTAAGATTAAATAAAATCTCAAATTTCTATTTCATTTGTTGTATTTTAACAAATACACAAAACTTTTTATCTCTTAAAAACAGTTTTCATATTTGTTTTAAAAAATGGAGAAGGTTCTTATAATAAATTTATTAGGTACTTCTACTTTCTATCTAAATCATTTTTGAATATAATTAACACTTCTATAACTTTACTTATTACAATATCATCTACTTAACTCTGACTAGCCTCGCGAAGTACGTTGGCCCGAAGTTGGCGCCAATGCTGGGCAGAATCAGCTGTCCGTACTTGGGCCGCGCCGCGCCTTCGCCGAAGTGGAATGTGCTCGAGAAACCGGACATTGCTGCCGTTAGGTCTCTGAAAAAGTTAAGAAAAAACGCTTATTTCCAGTTGTCACCACTAGCAACGTCCCCACTGGGGACAAATGGGAAAAAAATCCCATCCTTCGGTTTCGGCTGAAAACATGTTTCAGTCGGTCTCTAAAAAAACCCAGTTGTTGTTAGTGGCGTGATTTCGTATGTTTAGTTGCTTTATTAAGGTGGTAACTCTCAGTATGGCGCGAAATTCAAATTTTCTCGCGTTTTTTTATTTTGGCGAAAGTATTCATTTTTAATAAAGTTTTAATGAATTCGCGTATGTAAAAAACCATCTTCCACATTCTAATATGTACAACGTTTTTTGAAGACAGACCTACTGATTTTGTGTCTAAGGACATAACGCCTTGAAAGGTAAAGCATACTGAAGGTCCGTCGCGGCTACACGCCGCGCGCGGGCAGCCGCCGCAGCCGCGCGGGGGGGCTCCTCCCCGCGCGCCCCGCATCGCACGCACACAGACACATTACAGGTAAGGTAGCCAGCACGTCAGGACGTTAACTAGTTATGTCCTTTGACACAAAATCAGTTGGTCTGTCATCCAAAAACGTTGAATTACAATGTGGGCGTCTTTCGGCTTTGATGATGATAATAAGAGCAATTATTAGGATAGATAGATATACAAAACACTTACATATTTCAAAAGCAATACACACACCTGAAATATCTAAGATAACACAATAAAAGTACAGAGAGCATTGGTGAACGTAAAATGAGACGCATTTCTGGAATGGTAACCGATTATAGTATTTGCACGTTTATTTGTACAGTCACGTACTCGTTTAGCGTAACACTGAAGTTTTCCGTATTACAAAATAGCTGTATTGTTCTTTGGTTTTACAGTCTAGTGCGCTCAAGACTTAAGACAAAAGTGTTACGCTGAATGAGACAGCCACTGTAGCAAGTCAGCATGTATGATTTAGAAAACAAACTATACTAACTTGACAGTAGCAATAATTCCATGATTCTCAAATGCGTTCTTCAATGCCATATGTACGACGCCGTCGTTTTGTATAGGGCTGAGCGAGCACGTCGAATAAACCACCGCGCCGCCTACCTTCACCAGGCGAAGGGCGTTCCTGTAAAGTTAAGATTACACATGTTGCACTTCTAAAAATTCCACAATTTTGAAACGCGTATCAATCGACGTTTGATTTAATATATCGATGTTTCGTAACATATCTGCATGTCTTACGTCGTATTCACTAGCAGCGTGTAAATAAAATAATCTCTATAATCGAGCAGATAGGGTTGCTAAGAATTGCATAAACACGTATTGCACTTATAAACTTACTTTATTTTGTAACATAAAAAGCCCCTTTGCCGCTTTCTTCGGCGAAAATCAGCTATGTTTAGAGACTATGGTGATTTTTGGGAAGCTTGATAGTGTAATGTTATTAGTATAGGTGGGTACCTTAATGTAAACAACGCTCCGGCCATGTACGGCAGTTGGAATAAACAGCCCAGCTAAGTAGACGTACTGTCTTTTATTTCACTAAATAACATGTAAGTAGTAAGTATTCTTTGACCGGTGGTGTAACTCACACAAGCAGCGCGCCCTGCACTTCGGGCAGCTTGAGCCGCTCCTTGACGCGGTCGGGGCGGAACACGTTGTTGTCGTCCTGCGCCGCCGCCAGCCGGTCCGTGGTGCACGGCGCGTCCACTAGCACCTGCACAGTGGACAAGACCCACACATAATACGTGCCGGACACGGACGGCGTAACACTTTTGTATACGGTCTCGTGCGCCCTAGACTGTATTACCAAAGAACAAGAGCTATTTTCCGATACAGAAAACCGGAAGTGTTACGCCGTCCTAGACCGCCGCTGTACATTCTCTAACTCTACAACTCTAGGTTTGCGCCAATATTTTTTTTCTTCATTAACTCATCCAGAGCAGGCCTGGCTCCCCTGGCTCACTTCACTCCGCACTTTACATAACTATAAAAGTACGTGTGAATATGCACGCACCCCTAATTATAATAATGATTGCTCGGTGCCGGTAGTGATACTAAAGGATTAAGACTTCTTAAGTAACTTAATCCCTAATCATTTAGCGCGAAAGGGAGTAGAATCATTTGACAGAGGAGGGCTCGTTTGGGGGCCTCTCCAGGCGACTATTGTCGTAAGGCAAGGCAAACATTTGTTTACCTGAGCCAATGGTGGGCAGCCTGAACTACCTCGCCTCTCACAGTATAGGATACTTTACCAAATAAGGTATCAATAGCAATTAGATTAGATGTAGTCTAATTGACTTTCAATAAGTGTTATCTTGTATCCTATATTGAATAAAGAATTTGACTTTGACTTTGACTTTATTATGTCCGTAGTTTGTGGCCGCGTCGAATGGCCAGTGGTGGTTGACTTTACAATTCAATACAAGGGAAAATTCTATCAATGAATTACGCAGACCTTATCAAACCCTTCGTCATCGACGAGCGCGCGGCCGTCCTTTATCGAGATCACGACGCGCTCCCGCCATTTGCTGCTCGTCTCAAAGTCGAACAGATAGTCTTTAAATACGCGACGCAACCTGAAAAATTTAAAAAATTTATGGCTTAAGTTTTACATTCTTTAAAATTATTTTCTTAGCTGTCATAAGGAACGTAATAAGTATGAAGAAAATGTCAACCCTGTTCTATAGTGCTTAGAGTCCACTTTTAATCTACTCAGTATCTTCGCCATACCTCGCGTGATGAGCGCTCGGCCAAAAGAAGGCTACGAAAATCTGTCCTGTCAAAATCAGTGCCAATATAAATTTGATTTCTATAGAAATTTCTGTCTATAACAATATAAGGCTGCTTATTCCGTAGCAAAAGTTTCTCTTGTGGGCAGAATAATATGTAACTCGCGAAAATAAAGAAACGTTTAGAAAAAATATTTCAGCCTCATGCTTTCTCGCTTAAAATGAATGTATCGAAGCGAGACAGCATGATGTACCTGTTGCCCCGCGAGAGCGAGGTGTCGTTGCAGACGAGCAGCCGCGGCAGCAGCGTCTGCAGCGCGAGCAGCGCCTTGCCGCCCGGCGCCGCGCACGCGTCCAGCACGCGCTCGCCCGCCGCCGGACAAAGTGCCAGGGCTGCTAGAGCGCTCCCGCCGTCCAGAGGGTAGTAGTTGTATACTCCTACAGAGGATAACGGCTTTGTCAAACCGTAGGCGCTATAGCATCATGTGACATAACAAAACGCGACACCATTGCGATGCGTCACAACGCTATAGCACCGCATCAAGCTTACGCTCTAGTACTAAAAATAAAGAACATATCGATTTTAAAAAGGCCAATGGGCGTCAATCCAATTGCTAAAAGCTATTTATTCCAGGCAACCCAAGGATAGATAAAACAATGATATCTAGCATTCTAAAACTTTTCGAATTGGAGCGTCATCAGTTCATCACAAAACCGAATGACTTCCAGTGTCCCCCACAAGGACAAACATTGTCAGGTGGGTGAGTTTGCCATAATCGTCACGGTTGACAGGCGGGTTGGCGATCGCAGTTTGTCGCACTCTACAGGTATTTCAAAGAAGGACGCTGATGTCTGTCCTTTGGGTATTCCCTTAGTCGTCTTTTACGACACCCATGTGATGATATGTCAACCAGACATTTAGCTAGCTTTCTGGGACTTGTAGGTTTGTGCGTAATTTAATATTTTGCTGACCACCTTGCTGAGCTGCTGGGAGCAACCAGGCCTCATCCTGCAGTTTGCTTGAATGGCTCCAATACATGTAAGGTAATATACAATGGCTCCAAACACGCTAAATGCTATCTCCCCCTCATCATCATCATCATTTCAGCCGTAGGACGTCCACTGCTGGACATAGGCCTCCCTCAAGGCTCTCCATCTGTACCGATCGCAGGTGGCCTGCATCCAGCGTGGACCCGCAGCCTTGCGCAGATCATCCGTCCATCTGGTCGGTGGACGTCCTACGCTGCGCTTGCCGATCCGTGGTCTCCACTCGAGAACTTTTCGGCCCCAGCGGCCATCTGTTCTGCGGGCTATATGACCTGCCCATTGCCACTTCAACGAGCTTATCCGCTTGGCTATGTCGGTGACCCTGGTTTCTCTGCGTATGTCCTCATTTCTGATTCGATCCCGCAGAGAAATCCCGAGCATAGCCCGCTCCATGGCTCGTTGAGCTACCCGGAGCCTGTTCATAAGCCCTATAGTGAAGCACCACGTTTCAGAACCGTATGTCATCACTGGCAGCACACATTGGTTAAATACCTTCGTCTTCAGGCACTGAGGAATATTGGACGAGAAGACGTTGCGTAGTTTCCCGAACGCCGCCCATCCGAGCTGGATTCGGCGATTGACCTCCTTCTCGAAGGCTCAGGCTCTCCCCCTATAACCAAAGAAAAAGAAGAAGAAAATCTACTACTAACCTGTCTGACACCTTTTCGGTTCAGGGAATGTAGACCATTCACTGTCCTTCTCGTAAGTGTAGATCTTCAGGTGTTCAGGGAATGCGAACTCCGTCTCTGGCTCTATCACTAGCGGGAAATCTTTGCCCTCTGAAATAAAAAATTTTAATAATTTTTTTAGTCTGCAACATTTTGAAGTGAAAAGTGCAAATCAATTAACTATGTCTGGAAAATATAAATATATGTTAAAAAAACTGAACGAAAATCGGTTCATCCTTTGGGCTCTACGATGCCACACACATACAGACAGACAGACATACACACATACTTATAACAACCTCTGTTTTTTCGTTAGGGGTTAAAAATAAAAACTTACGTGAATAATAAGAGTAGTGCAGTGACTCAGGTACCCAGTCATCCATTCCTTTAAGTTTAGTAGCAGGAACATACTGGTACAGGGCTTCAGTGGTCAGACCCATTGACGGGTCGATGAGACGAGATGTGTCCAGTTTAGGCTCCGCTAATGCTTCTGCTAGGGTTTGGTGCTTTTGTGGCCTGAAAACAAAGAGCACCTAAATGAACTTTGCATAAGAAAGAAAATAGTCAAACTTAGAAACTAAAATTTTGAAGCTGAATAAAGTTGAGATACTTTAGTTCTATCTAACTAAGCTCTACCTAGCTTCTGAGCTGTCAAAATTAAAATAATGCAATTTGTCTTTAACTCTTCAACTACAATTGTCACAGAAAGGCAGAATAACAGATGAAGCTATACTGCATTAACAGAGGCATGGTTGTTAATGCTTTACCCTGTTTAATAATTTTATTTCTGATCTCACGATCTGGCCGCAAGCTGACTATAGTTTCAGTTATGGTGTTTAAGCCCAGGTTTAAATAGTTGACAAGTTTTTTTATGTTACACAATTTTATGTTTATGAAGGTATTCAATCACCTGTCTGCTTCAAAATTTTGTTCCTTATAGTCACTGTTCAACATTATATCTGCAGTCTCCAGTCTATCTGGAGCATTGCCCTGTGTGTATATACCAGATATCTCTTGAGTCTGAAGCCTGTTCACATAGTCATCTAACTTGGTGTCTGGCTGAGGTGTCGATATGGCCTGGCTATCTTTTTTGGGCGAGTACTGGTTGTCAAAGTTTTGTTGGACTTGCATGAGGGACTTTAGATTGTGAGCACCTGAAATTAGAAGTTCATAATCAGAATATTGCAGGCAGATTAACTAGCTAAATCTTTGTTGTTGAGTGTATAACATACCTCTGTTTGTGAGCATTTCAGCAGTTTCCTCAGCATCACCGTAATTGTTGACCAGAGCAACATATTTCGACTTTCTTAGGAGAGCAACTTTTATTGTGTCCCACTGCTTCCCAAACACTGATCCGTAGAAATCATCAAAGTGGGACATGGCCTTATCTTTGGGACTGTTCTTCCTGCGCTGTTTTGCCTTAAAAATATGCAGAAAAGTGGTTAAATTTAATATACAAAATGAAAACTAACCTAACGAACTAACTTTGAATGAAAAAGGACGTGTAAATTACCCAGTGAACCTTCGATTTTCTCCGTGCATGTAGAATTAAATAGGAAGCGTTTTTACATAAATTAGGCACCGAAAACATTTTCTAACAAAACGAAAACACTAAATATTACCAAACCAAAACAAAATTTTAAGGTTAGAGAAACAGTCACAGAGAAACTGATTGATTGTTGAGATTACGAATGATTGAGATCATTCTCTGTCAAAAATTTATTTTTTTCAAACGCAGCTAAAACAAAATTTACGAACGCGTCCAAAACAGCTGTTCCTAGAAAGAGAAGGAGATATTTGTTTTCCTTCTTTGCCCATGCGCGCGCAAGCAGCCGCGCAAACTTCAAGGACTTTTTGCGCGATGTGTGCGTTATGAAAGCTCAAAATTCCTTGAAAAGCTAAACGAAACGACTGTATTGATTTGTTTACAAGGTAAAAAGCTCAGGTTCCTAATCTATTACATACTTATTGGTAAAGGTATAGCACGCAACCTTTTCAAACAGATTAAGAGATAATCCGGCCTAATTACTGCCTTCCGTGTAAAAGTTTTAGCAGTTAGTCCGTGCCAGGGACACAGCTTTCCTAACTTTTCCAAGAGCTTTTTCCATTCGAGCTGGGTTTTATCGATTATAGTTCCCCCTCTGCCCTCACCCTGTCCTAAGTTCCCACTCAAACTAAGTGCTGATAACCATCAGGAAAATGCGTGGCGTATCACAGGTTACCGCGGGCAAACGAAAATATTGATGTATCAAGTTACGCGTGGGTAAGACGATACCGTCCATTTAAATTCGTAAACAGTGCTTTTAAAATGGCTGAAATATTCCATGTTTGTTTGTTCAAGGTTGGGGTGTGCAATGGAAATTTAGAGGTAAAGTTTGCTTGGGAGAACCTATAGTCATGTATGGGACACCAGAAATCGTGGGAAAGTTGGTGGAATGCAGAGCGGCAGGGTCGAGGGAGCCCCAGCAGGGGCCTTGGACACTGTGAGGTCACTACACCAGACTGTGGTCTCATTAAGGACCGCTCTTGAAGCATCTAAGAATGAGCTAAAAGAACTCAAACAGAAATATGAACTACACACCTGTGGAGACTACGCTGATGTCATAGAGAAGTTGACATTAGAAAATCATGTGCTCAGGAGAAAGATAATAGACTCTGGCTTAAATAATGACACTAAGAATTTAAAGTTTGAAGTGGTATACAGTCCAAGAGATAATATAATAAGTAATATAGCTTCAGCTGAGGCAGTAGTTATCAAAACTGATACTCCTGATATAAATAGTGAAGTGATAGAAGTGAATGACTCCACTCAGTCTGAAGAAGGAGATAAGTCTTCTAGTTCAGTGGAGGAATTTGATTTAAAGCTAGAAGAGGAACTACAAAGTTTTGAAGCATCCACTGTGGAGTCATTAGCTACTTCTGATAGAGAAGAATCAGTCAAGGAATCAAGTGTAATTAAATCTAGCCAGGAAAGTAAACATAAAGATGAATGTTTCAAAACTAAGCTAGAGCTCCTATCTAAATTTGATGTAAGAATCAAAGTAAGGACACTAAAGGAAGGTATCAAAACATCAACTACTACATCAGAAACTGATTCAACAGAAACTGAGAAGGAAAAACAGAAGAAAGAAGACACAGATCACATAGAAGTTGAAGAAAAACGCGAACACTTTGAGAAAACTAATTTCAAAGGTGGCTGTGTGAATCTAAAATCTGTTTCAACTGAGAACATAAAGATGGCTGTTCCAAATGAAACAGATGGTAAGAATAAGCCAGAAAAGTTTGATGTGCAAGTCAGGATCACTTCTGAAGAAAACCTGCTGGTCAAGGAGAATGTGGAAAGGAACAGGCAGAAGGAAACTTTGAATTTAGATGTTGATAATCTAAGCTTTAGGTAAATTAATTGGTTTCTTCAAAACATGTTTACTTTCCTTGCATTAGCAAATATCAAACTCTATTCTTTTTGATAATTGTACAATGTAGACATTTTTTTGGCTATAATTTTTACAGAATGATCTTAACTAGTAACCCATTACAACCCGATCGATCGTCGATTAAATTAAAATGGATGTGCAGCAAATGTAATCATGTTTTCACCAATAAAAAAACTGACATAATATCGATTTTGTGCTAATACTTTAGTACACCTCTCCATCATTATTTCGCAGTCACATACAATGCTTTTTTTCCACACGAAGCTTCTTCAGGTTTCATAGAGCCAAGTCGGTCTTGCCAGCATTTTAAAATCTACTCTGCCTAACTTAACAGCAAAAGTAACATTTCCAGGTCAATGTCCGAAGGTGACAACTCAGTGTTCTCGGACAGCGGGACAGCCCCGACGCAGGCGCCGCCCGACAGGCAGGACGACAGTGAGAACGAATCTGAAGAGGTCGACGACATAGAGCTCATCTTCACTACTGACGAGTCCAAGGATATGAGTAATTTACAGGTATGTACGTTGCATTATGAATCTTATTAATGTACACAGAAAGGTTGGTTTTCATTCCGATTAAATAATGATAAAACTTTTACTTTTTCGACTGGAATAGACATTCAAAGGTCGTCCGTAGCCAAGTCGTAATAACGCCCGTAATAAATGAATAAATGAAACTTTTAGTGTAGGCGACCTTTTCGCTAAAAGCACAGACAACCTGCTTTTATTAGTTTTTCGAATAAATCTAACGTTTGTGTTCTAGTGTAAATTTTTTTCATGATGTCGTCAATCGCTTTATTTTATTTAAAAAGTACTAAGTATCATTTAGACAACTCAAACTATGTAGGACGAAGTGGTTTGTTCGACATGTTCATTAAAGCAAGGCTAAGGTTTAAGGGACAATTTCCCCTAAATGATAGTCCATACAACTTAGAATAATGACTCCTAGAAACCTATAAGGCACAACACTAACTATATTTTTAATTTAAGCAGTACTATATTTTTAATTACAGGAAGACTTGGTATCGATACGTGACAACGAGTGGGGTCCGTCTCCAACGACGACGACCCATTCTACGCCAGTCCTCATAAAGTTTCACACTCTGGACTCAGATTTCCAGCCAGGACAACCGTTACAAAAAGAAAACAGCTCAGCAAAAAGTTTTGAAACTCTAAGACAAAAGAGGGTTTCCCTTCCGAACGACAAGGAGTTCAGAAGTGGGAAGAGCCTCGATCTGCCTGGACGAGGGATATTGAAAAGTTGTGACAATAGGTAAGTTTGATTTATTTCTCTATTATCTAATATGGATATAAGTACTTAAAGTTAGGTAAAGGGAAGTAACAGCTTTAGGAACAGAGTTTAATTTTCGTAAGTCACGATAAAATCTAAGTTTTTTATTTGAGAATTACATGGGAATAAGAAGGCTCGCGTCTGTTTTTCAGGTCTACGTCAGTTGCTTTTATTAACAACAGGGTGTCCTTATCTTATCAGAGTGTAACAAGTGTTTTTCGATATGGTTAGACAGTTTATGCATTAGGGGACCGCACTCACACAAAATATGAATCCGAGTTTTTGCGAAAAGCTGATAGAGAGGCACGATCGGTTCAAGCGGTGGCCTGTGACTGTGACTTATTTATCTCTCTTCTCGCGTGACGTCGAGTTAACAGTTGGAATTGTTTAGTTCATCAATGTTTCTTTATGGCGTTTTCTTTATGCGCATGGTATAGTAATATACTCCGCCAGGTACTATCTTCCGACCAAACGACTGACTCAAGCCTACGTCATCATGAGCGAGAAGGAGATAAAAATTAACACGAGCAAGACAAGGACGCGACAAGTTATGTTTGTGACGTAGGCAGTAGCTTGTCACTCTTCTTTTTGGACTATGATCATTGTGTAAACCGACTTTACAGACAACCAATCATTTTTTCAGGTCAGACAACCTCCTCTACAAGCGTTCCCCGAACACAAGTACCAGGAGACTAGACAGCGTGGACAGCCTCACGTGCGAGTACAACCGCGGGCTGTCCTTCGACAACACCAAGTCGAGCTCCTTCGAGCTCGGTTCTAGCATGGATGTGCTGCAAAGAGGAAGCGCTGGTACGTTTTTATGATTTCTTAGTTAAACAAGAAAACAGAAAACCCGGTGATTGGTCTAAAGTTACGCTATATCTGTCTGACAGAGTGTCACCAATATTTCTCGCAGTACCTAATTTATAAACGAAATTGGTGTTGCAACACACAGAAAACAAAATTTCTGAAAATTAAGCCGACAAAACTGGCGAATTTCGTACCACCTAAACTATTTCTATTTTGTGTATGTAATATAAGTAGGAACATACAAACCTTCCTCTTGAATCACTCATCTACTATGTATAGAAAAATAATCGTGGATCGTTAGTCTCGCTAAAACTCAAGAACGGCCCGGCCGATTTAAGTTCCGGGCACCCTAGACACAGTTGAAACCAAGTTGCTATCTCTGAGTTGATGGGTTAATTATTCATTCACAGATAGCTTCAGGAACAATTACCTCGGGCACAGATTCTCAGTGTTCGCCGAGACGGACATCTCCAAGTGCGGCACATCGGAGGACGACCTCGGAAATCTGAACGCCAGACGGAATACGTGCCCTAATCCGTTCCAGTATAGGTAAGAAAGAATGTCTTATTTTGTAGTGCAATAAATGTAAATTGAAGTAAGTGATTTGTAAAGTTAGGTTTTCATTAGTTGAATTGCTACTTACTGAATTTATAATATTTTTTAATGTACATATTAATAATTATGTAGTAAATTGTATTCGTTTTCAAAAATTATTACAGGAGCTAATATAAATAATTGCCCTTTCCTTAATCGAAATTTTACCTAATTTGTATTACATTATTTTTTGGTTTTGTTTAATTAAGCCTAGCTAGCACTATGTATCACAAGGAGCGTGACCAGCATTTGTAGCAGATATCATCCCGCTCACACAGCGCGTTAAAGCGGGATAGTCAAAGACTCCCTAATCTTTTCTCCTTTTTTCTAGGCCACCCCCTTATCGCGGCTTTTCCCGGCAAACGGGTCCATTTAAGGCCTCGTTCACACCGGCGCGGCCGATCCTGCGCGAGGCGGGCGCGGCGCGGCGGGAGAGCGGCGCGCAGACCGACGTGTCCGCGCTGCCCGATAGATGGCGCTCTGAGTCGCATTTAGCGCATAAGGTAAGGTAGTAAAGTACGGTATATATTGGTCTTCCTTGTGACTTATGCGTTTCATAAATACTTATAGGTATGCTAATTTTACAATCAGTGTTCGATTTAACTAAGAAATGAAGTAATTTTAATTTAAATAATTATTCTTTTTTGCAATTTGAAAACCTATGTCTTGACTGCTCCGTGGCTCAGTTGGCAATGATGTGGACTGAGTAAGCGTGTGCACCCGATGGTTCGATTTCCGGGTGGGGCGAATATTGAAAAAATGCATATATCTATAGTCTCAAGATAATCAAATTCTGTTACTTGCTCTTTAGCGGACATTTAACGTGACAAAAGCTTTAGAATACTATAAGTGCTTAAAATTAGCATAATTTTAACCAATGTTACCGCTAGATGTCGCTGCCGCCGCAAATTTCGCTGCTGCCGGCGCCGCCCCGCCCGCCGCCGCGCCGCCTCGCCGCGCCCGCTTACCATCAGAAGCGACAACTGCTTAGTGATATTGGTAAATAAACTATTATAGAGGGGTCTAAACTACTTACTCAATAAAACTTATGGTATATTTAATATAGCGATTGTAACTCTACAACTTCATCTGAGAAACAGTCGAAATAAAAAATATATAAGTAAGTATATCAGCTCAAGTCATTAACACGAGCAATGTGAAAAGAGATTTTTTTAACAAATTAGGAACATTGAAAGCTGCATAGTGAGCTGAATCACCCTTCCATTTATTACTGACGGTCAGAAACATCCCGGGTAAAGACAACATAAAGCCTCAATAGAAGTGCAATAAATGTTAAAGTAAATTTCATCAGGATTCACACCGCAAGTGCCGGAGTTGTCCGGCTGGGCCCACTCCCTATGCGCCCGCCAGGGGGCGCTCTTTTTAATATAAAGCTTCAATACAAGTGCAATAAGTGTAAAAGTAAATGTTCATAATTCAGGGTTCACATCGCAAGTGCCGGAGCTGTCTCGCTCGGCCGACCCGCTGTGGCAGTTAGAACAACGAGCCTGCTGCTGCGCGCCAGGGGGCGCTATCATGCTAGGGGACAAATACTATAGTCACAGGTTTGTTGCACCTCCACTAATTATGTTTGCATAGCGAAATTAAAGTAAGACATTACCCTATTTATTGGCAGTTTTGTATAATTAATTGACCCGGTATTTTTAGTAAAAACGTTTTACAGTATACGTATTTTTACGTATATTATCATGATGTAAACTCAACTAAGATGAAATTTATAGTTTTGTATACTATGAATGTAACAGGTACGGGCAGCGCGGCGCGTGCCGCCCGGCCGGCCGCGAGGGGGCCCTGCCTCCCGCAAGACCTATTTACTACAAAGGTAATTTAAATTCTTTAATAACTAGAAATAACACCATTTCGTCCCCCATCCTACCTGTATGTATGGATATATATATCCTACATATATACCAACCTGGCACCTGGCAAGCAACATCAAGATTTAAAGCAAAAACGAAAGCTGTGGGCACCCACTAGATTTATCACAACTGCAAGACGGGGAGTTTGGGAAGAGCGATTGCAGTATGGATATTCAAGTTTTTCAAGAGGTCCTTGATTTGAACTAGTGTCCTATAGCTCAGTTTAATAACAAGTAGTACGTACAGTACGAGCACTCCCTGCCTCCCTTAGCCAGTGCGGCCCTGCGCTCGGCCACGCTCGGCTGTGCTCGGCCGCGCTCGGCTGTGCTCGGCCGCGCTCGGCTGTGCTCGGCCGCGCTCGGCACCTCTCAGTTACCGCGCAGTACAAACAGCACACGGCATCTTCCTTGTTCTGTGAAACAGCACGTCTTATCTTACTCACACAAGCATGGTGCGTGCACGTACACGAGCTTAGACTGTGTGCGTAGCAACGTGTTTGGTTCATACATTAAAATTTGATCGTATCTATCTGGTATGTTTCGTATGTAACCAGGCAGATGGCAGGGCTCGCTGCCGGACGTCCGCGGCTCGGACACGGACGAGCTCGTGGAGGAGGCGGAGCGCTGCCTGCGCCGCTCCGCCGACAACCTGCGTCTGGAGTATTGTGAGTCTTACAAATAATGACAAGTAGGCACTAGTCTGTAGCCTTTGTCTTATTGCTTTTGAGTAGCGATTATAACTTTATACATAAGAACATGCTTAGCATGCATGTGATGGTATTTAAAATAAGATCTCGTCACATTTTATCATGATGTTTTCTAAAAAAGCGAATTCATTACAGCAAAATGGTCAAATTTTCTAAATAAAATGTACTTAACTTACTTCTGTTGGATTCCACTCCACCTAGAATATCAGAATAAATATTTTAAAAATTATGTAAGGAACAAAATAATTTCTTCAGTACAATTATAGGCCAGCCATCTTTCGTTATTTGACAGCCAAACTCACTTTTTATATAGGGCGATACGACCTTCGCCTTGTTAGCTCAAGTAAACATATTTGAAAGTTTTTATTTTAATTTATCTATAGCTGAAGAAGAGCCGATGCCTATGGGCCGGCCGTACATCCCGGCCGAGCCGAAGAACCTGCGCCTGGGGCACGCCGTCAAGGTCATCACGCCGCAGGGCAGGGTCGCCATCGGCAGAGTCAGGTATTATTACATAGTTTAAAACAAAGTTGCTTCCCGCGAACTATACATCGATTTTGATGTTTTTTTTTTTAATAGATTGAGTGATCCAATAGGAAGGCTTATATGTATAATACATGCATAACTTATTAATAGGTTATGCGGTACTGGTTTATTTGCAAGTCTTTATAATCATCATCTACCGTGTGACCGCGGCACAGAATATCACCCCTGCATCTCCCCCTGTGGGTGTCGTAAAATTTCCGAAAGCTGGGCAGCGAAAATTTTAAACAGTCATACCTACTGTGATTGCCTCGCCTGCGAAGCTGCGATTATGGTAAATAAAACTACCTCAAAATTTTGTTCCTTGTATTCATCAATCATTAGTGGGGAAGGACTATGTACAGCATCCAGTAATGCGTGGTTCCCGGGGTCCTTCCCAAAAGCGCCAAGACGGCCGCCGGGGGGTTTTAGTGGGGGCGAGCCCCACATACCCCGGGGGAGCGTCGGGAAATGCGTTAGGCATTTCCCCCCGTTACAAAAAAAAAAGGACTATATCCAATCCAGCATTATTTCATCACAACCGAAAGACGTCCGCTTATCATCCGCCACTACACGGCTGGTGATGAGCATTGTCAGAAGCCGACTGTAGTAGGTATAACTTGTGCCAATAGAAAAAGTTTTGAGAAACTATGACAAACATCATGCTGTTTCGCTTCGAAATATCCTTTTTTATCTTGAAAGCATAAGTCTCTCATGTCTTTTCAAAATGAAATTGCCGCAGGTACGTGGGCCTGTGCGGCGACACGGCGGCCACGAGCGGCGTGCTGGTGGGCGCGGTGCTGGCGCGCGCCGCCCTGCCCGCGCTGCCTGCCAACGACGGCACGCACCGCGGTCGCCGCTACTTCCACGCGCCCACCAACACTACGGCGCTCTTCGTGCCCTTCAATAAGGTCGTCATGGCTTGGGCTACTTAGGTAAAATATTAAAATCATTAAAAACCAGCGGTTCTCTCCCACACTTTGACCACTTTTTAAATGTAGCCGGTTTCGGTGGTTCCTTTTCTACCATATTATTATCAAAACGTAAGGGCTTACACGGTGCGAAACTAGCTCCACTACCGATAAATAATTAATATCTTCTAAACCATGGTCGAAATAAAAAATATGCGCCTTTGACTTCCTAGATAATCTTGCTTTGATAATCTTGTCTGTTAACGATAATGTTGAATATACGAACAAATAATGTAACGATTCAAATGTGGAAGGAGCGGACTCCCCTAACACAGGTACATAAACTTACAAGGGGAGTTCCCCAACTAGAATAGTTATACTTTAAATAAATGAAATTTTGAATTTGAATTTTGAATTTTTAAGGCCTTGTTGTGTAGCTTTTAGGTTCAAAATCAAAGAAAAAAACCGCTATGAAACTAAAGTAGCTACTCAACAAACGCAGTTAGTTTCGCACCGTTTCGCCCCTTAAATAGATAACTTTTTATCACCCCAACTTAGACCACCGTCGAGTCTCCCGAGTTCCACCTGGATCACTTTGAGAACTCCTGATTTGAAGAACATTTGTGTTAGTCTTTTTAATCTGGTTCTGGTGAGAGAAATCACTCTATGATAAACAAGATGAGCTCAAAGTTCGACTACCTGTGGCCATGCATTACATATTTGACTTGCAACGAATGCGCTACAAATATTGGCTTTGTCAGACATCTGAGAGGAGAGTGCCGAGGCTCTCAAGTCATTAAAAATTTTCACGTCTTGTTGATTACGAATATAATGTTAGCCAAAATAAATTGTGTCTTGTATTTAAAATTGTATATTATATCAAGGCTAAAGCTAGGAAAGCCCTACAATGTAATGAAAAAATATCTGTTTACTTGTTTAAAAAATTAAAACGGCTAAATTTATACATAGAGATTATGTAAAATTAATATGTCAAAAAAGTTCGGCCTTATCTCTCTTTTACTTGTATTTCTTGTAATATAAATATTTAAGGGAGATAAATATTTGTAAGCTATGAAATACTAAATTAGATATGTATAGTGCGACACAAAAATCTTTGGATATCCGTCGAATATCCATACAGTGTTGACACTTCTTAATTTCTAGATTTTTGTGTCGAACTATACTTAAAAGAAGGGCTCTACCTACAGTATAAATAATTTTTGTTGTGTAAGTAATATATTCTTGTATTTAGAAATTTTTGTCTATATTCGTGTATATAATTTAGTATAAATTAATAATAAGGAAGACATTTCTTTGTTTGGCTTAGTTAAAATATAGACGAGGTTAAGAATTTAATTCCTGATTTTTCTAGTCCAATGTGTAACTTTTTTTCAGTAAACGTTAAATATGTGTTGAATTAATGTATGTAGGCAGGTAGATGTTTTTAATATTGATTCTGATCACGTTGTTTGTTGCTCAGTTTTTAAAGGTGCTCTATATTTTTTCTTTTAAATAATAATACTATGTAGGAAATTAAAATATGTTTAAAAGACTTCTTTGCATTTATAGTATTTTATCGATTTTTGTCTGGTTATTTACAATAATGTAAAGGGTGTATTCGTATAATTATAATATGTATAGCTTCCGTAGTAAAATATTCATAACAGAAGAATGCAATGACTACTACTAGACTAGTACTACTAAATACTAGTGCTAGTGACTTTATCGTTCAGAATTTGTACGATCCGTATAGCAAGCATGTAATATAGGTTTCTTCAAGACTACGGAACCTTACAAAGACATACGATGTATGTTCTCCCGGGTATGGCCTCAGTATATTTAGATTTAACAAATATTTAGCTTATTAGTAAAATGGCTGGTACAGTGACGGACTAGGAGGCCGTAACAGATTTGTCTATGGTTTCGTCAGCCCTAGACTGTATTGCCAAAGAACAAGAGCTATTTTGCAATACAGAAAAACCGGAAGTGTTACGCCGATCGTGTCCGCCACTGTACCAAATCGCTTTTAACTCGAAAAACTAATAATAATATGTATTATCTTAATTTTTTAGCCACACAGTAATATAGTTTTATATATATTTTTTTTCTTTAAGTAGAGCTTTATGTAACTTGAATGTAGGTAAAAACTTAAAGCTACTAATAAAAGTAATTTTGTTAATATATACGTATAACTGAAGCATGGCGTTTACTGAAAACGCATTATTTTGCTAAAATAATTATTTATTTTTTACTCTCATTATCTGCGATTTATAAAACTTGGGTGAGAATTTTGTATGAAACTTAAGAAGAAAACATAGTGAACCTTGATAAGTGATTGTGCGAAAGTGTCTTATTAGAGTACGGCAAAGTGATGCGGTATTTAACATATCTCTGATTATTTTTTATTGCTCTTACGACATATTAGGACACGTAACGATTTTAGGCAAACTCTGTAAGAGTTTTCTAAAAAAATGACATTTAGCCTTCTGTGGCAAGTATAGTATTTTGTACTTCAATATTGACTAGATATTTCATTAAAGAATAACGTTATATAAACTTAAAAAATTCAAGAATGCATATATTTCCAGACATAACAAAACACGGTCCAAAAAAGTTTGCTATGCACAACACACTTTAGGTATGTTAAATTTTGATCATTACCTTAGTATAAAATAGCGTTTGTTGTACAAGAAAATGTCAGTAAAGCTCAAATGAAGGTAGACGATGTAGTTGGTAAAATCGTGTATGTGAGATGTGGATGTGGTTTGCTAGTATAGCGCACACAACCATGTAGAGAAGTGATGTTGGCCTCTCGAAATCAGTTATTATATAATATATTTAATGCCCTTGCGCAATGTAGAGCGATAATCAATATTTGAATAATACATATTACTACTAATTTGAACCCTTTATTAAAACAAACATTGAATATTAAGCATACTGAGGTGGTTGTTACTAAAAGTAAAAAGTTGACGTGTTTTTGATCTCATATATTTTTTATATTTATTTTTATAATCATTACTAAGCTATCTGTTTTTTTTTTGCATTTTCTATGGTCGTTTTTAGGTTCTTATAATTATAATAATTATTCATATGAATAAATTATTGAATATTTTAAGGTAAGTTTTTTGAAATTAGCCATCAAAGTTTTTTCATATATCCTCTCAAATGGCTTCTAAAGTTAAACAAAAATACTGGCCTGTAATAAAATTGTGATTTTTATACTATTACTTAAAAATTGTAACCGATAAAACTAAAGCGTCTATAAAATATCTTGTGCCAAATTGGCTTTCAGAAATATGTCTTGATTTTGTTCTGACGATGCATAAAACTATATTATACAAAAAACTTTTCAGTACCTATATTAATGAAGCATATAACAGAGTGTCACTGTCTCCTTATTTATCTGTATTTGCCACACTCCTTGGGTGGCTTAGTGGCTTGAAGCAAGCATGCCGTGAAGTGTAACATAATTGTACGCAATCTTTCTGTGTTTGTAACAAATCGATTCACTTGATTGTAAACATAAAGATTCGCTGACCCTCGTGTTATTAGAATCAACGGTAACATTTTACCTTAATATGGATTTGATTCACTTTTTACTTAATATTCATTATGTATATTGCATATAATATTTGTGTACTAAATGTACCTGGAACTTACCAATATGTGTATAGCATGTGTGTAACTTTGTATAACCTAATTATGTTAAACTTTAAAAGAAATACTGTCTAAAATGTTAAATAAAATAGACTCTATTTTCAATATCAATGTACACGCGAGTATATGTTAACTGTATAAAAAAATAAAACGAATATAAATATATTTTTTTTCTTATTTATATTATTAGGTTCGGTAGGAATCTAATAAAATAACGAAAACAACGTGATTTTTCCAAAGTTTTTTATTAACGAGAAAAATAGTATAATTAATACTGTGTAAACATACAACGCTAGAAGCTACTACTGAAGATTTCTCTATACAATAATCAGGAAGAAGTTTTGAGAAAAAAGAAAAGAAGAAGGAAAATTATAAATAAAAATTACATAAGAAAAATAAGAAGGAACCAGATTTACTTTGTATTACTTACATTAACATCGATACAAAATAATATATAAATAATAAAACAGAGAAAAAAAAAACGAACAAGAATCATAGATGAGAAACTTAGAACTGCAAGATTAGAAGAAAAAACCTAATTATAAGATTTCTAGATAATGAAGTTAAAACTAATGAAATATAGTAAAATGTATAGGTAAATATACATATAAATCAGGTGCTCAAGATATGAATAAGTATAGAAAAGTACAAATAAAAATAGATAGGAATAAGAAGAAGAAAGAAGACAAAGCGAGGAAGAGTACTAGTAAATTCTTCTTAAACATATGAATCATTTATGTGCATACATCCTTTATATTTAACCCCATTTTGAATAATCCAAGGAGCTGATGGTTGCTCAAGTAATGGAGTGAATTACAGTCAGATTTCATGTTATTATAAAACTTGCTTTTAAATACAATTTTATTATGTGTTTAATAGTATTATAAATAATACATAACTTGAAACTTATCTGTTAAAAGTTCGATCTGACTGACTGTTACACAGCAATCCTCAGTTAGTTATTGTTCATTTAAAAAATAAAGCATGTTTGTGCCAGGTAAAAGAGAGCACGAAAAGAATTGAGAAGGAAGAAGAAATGTATAGTTTAAATTTAAACAGTAAAAATTAAGAATTTATGAAGAAAGAAAATAGAAGTAGGTAACACTTTTAAGATATAGGAAGAATACAGATAGAAGAAATAAGTAAAAGCCCTACTTAGCCCTTACCTTAATACGTCTATGAAATAGAGTTAAAAATAAATAATATGTAAGACTGATAAAAATAACGAAACATTGAAAAAAAAACTAAGAAATACGTACTTAAATATTTTTTGTATAAAAAATAAAATAAGTAAATAAATTTTATAATAAGGACACAAGAACAAAGAGGTATTAAGAATAAAAAAGATAAGTACAAGAATAAAAAGTTTTAAGAAAAAAAGTAGCAAAGATAAATAGACAGTATAATAAATAGTAATAAGAACAAAAATATGCAAGAATAAGAAGACACAAGAATAAAATGTAATAAGAAAAAAAACCAAGTATAAATAGACACAATAATAAAAATATACAAGAAGAAAGATGCAAGAATAAGAAGACATAAGAATAAAAATAAATGCAAGAATAAATCAAGAACAAGAACTAAAAAAAATCAAGGATAGGAAAAAATGAGAATGAAAAGTACAAGAAAAATAATAAGAATAAATAGATATAAGAAAGAAACGTTACGATAACAATAATGCTGCAAGAATTAATATTATTAAAAAAAACGAGCAAAAAGATTGAATACTAAAAAGATAGGTACAAAAAGAAGTAAATATTATTATTACGGTAACATGAAAAGTTGATAAATAACAATAGAGAGAAAATAAAAAAGAAATTTTGTTTTTTAAAATACACTGTGAAATTAAAATATTAAACACTGACAGTATCTGGATAGATTATAGTGAGTTAGAAAAGTAAAGATATGATAACAGTTTAGTAACAAGAATATAGAAGAAAGTGAAAGGAAGTACAGACATAAGTGTATATATAACACAATTAAATACATATTGTAACGTAATATCTAATAAAACTAGGATAAGACAGTGGGCAAAGTAAACGTGCAAGATAAGTACTGTAGACTGTAGATAAGAAAGGGTGAAAAGAAAAATAAGGAAGGTAAAAGTAAAGATAGCGTACATATATTATCAATTTAAAATAAATAACCATAACGTAAAGGTGACAATAGATAGCAATGAATATATAATGAAAACAAAGAAGGATAAACTAATGTTACAGAGTACCAGTGGATAGTGGAAGAAGAATAAGAACTATAAAAAGAAGAATAATATGAAATATCAAGAAGTTATAATAAAAACAATAACATAAAGATTTTTTTTCACCACGTTGCTGAATATTATAATAAGTAAACAAAGTATAAAAAGAAATAATAGAAGTAAAGTAAGTAGCAAGGTATTGATAAATGAGCAAGTGTAAGATATAGATAGAATATACAATAAAATAACAACAAAGATTTTTAGTGTTGCTGAATTAGACTTTACATAAATTTAAGGAAATATGGTAGTAGAAGGAAAAACTATTAAAAAAAAAGAAAACTAAAGAAATTACTGGAAAAAAGTAAGTCAAGAAATAAACGAAACATAGGAATAGAAATGCAGTTATACAACAGTTAAGAAAGTTTAAGTAAAAAGAAAAAGATAAAGAGAAGAGAAAAAGAGAAGAATAAAGAATGAAGAAACATAAAAAATAAAGTTTAGAAAAACAGTCGTGTAGTAAAAAGAAAAGTCGCAATAAGAAACAGTAAAGAAGAAAATTAATACAGAAAAATAATCGAGTAATAGCGTATCATAGTGTCCTTTTCAGAAACTATTACAAACGTTATAATAAAATCTATATTGCAATTTAAAAAGAAAAGATAGAAGAAAAAGATGAAAAAAAGAATAAACATGAAAAAGAAAGTTTAAGATAACAGTGGTGTGAAAAGAAAATATGAAATTAGAAACAGCCAAGAAGAAAATAATTAGGTCGGTATAGAAAAATAATCAAGGATTGTGAATCAAACGTATTAAAAAAAACTGATAACAAATTAAAAAGAAATAGAAGGAAGGAAAAATGAAAAAGAAAGTGTAAGAAAATAATTGTGAAAAAAGAAAATAGCAGAGAAGAAAAGATATACAGAAAAATAATCAAGTAGAGCATATCACAGTGTCCTTTTCAGAAACTATTACAAACATAATAACAATTCTCTAAAAACTACAAATAAAACAAGATAACAGTGCAACGCTAGAAGTTCCGTTTTAAACAAATGTGCGGAAATTCAGCTTCAAATACTAAAATCTATCTAATATCACTTGAGAATAATACTGTCTTTGGTTGATAATGTGCTCTTATCAAATAAACAGGCTGTACGAAGAACATATCCACCGATTCAGAAACTAAGTTTTACTTTCAAAGCCCCAATCGCATTCATAATCCAATCGGTAATTTTATTTCCAACAGTAAGACCGATCCGCACAACGTTTTACTATAAAATAGTCTTGCAACAATAACACAGTCTTTTTAATAGGTCCTTTTTTGCATTAATCTCAACTCAAACACTAGGTATGGACGCTTTAACGCACACTCTTATGTGCCAACCTTTAACACAACCATTTTCACCTAGGGGGACTCGCAAACTTTATTAACAACCTGTTTATATGAAGAAACACTAAAATCTCTATAACATTTGGCAAGACAAGAATATATGCCTCACGCTTCAGGACAAAAAGGTCAGATCTTACTTCCTATGACTCTCATAGGCATTAATGGGATAATCGGCGTACCAGCCGAAGGCACCGTTATCCCCGGTATGGGCTCCGAAGTCTACGTATTCTCCGAAGTCTGGTGGCCTGGTGTCGGCGGCGGAGGCAGCGTCAGCTGTGTCCTCGGCTGCTGGAGCCGCCGGTGCCTGCTGCTGTGCTTGTGGTGCCAGGTTTATTGCTGTAAGTTATTTTAAAGCTTTAATTTTGCATGGTACATTTTGGAAGTACAAAGAACGAAAAGACTAAATTTTCTAGAGTGAAGATGTGAGAGATCTAGTGGGATTCCAGCAGAATCGTAACAGCCTGTTTTTTTTTAATTTCACTCGATTTGATAACAATTTTATTTCTATACCGTTTCTACCTTTATACTGCTTCGTTTTTTTTGTGTTACTTATGGATCTTTTTTTTTTAATACCTACATAAAAAAACCTAATTACGCTTCATGAAAATAGATAAACCATAGGATTCGGCTTTCTTATAATTTAACTACAGTTCAGATGTCGCATTTCTAGAACAAAATTTGCATTGAATTTTTATTCTAGTCTTAATTAACATTATTTAAAAATAAAAGTATAAAATTATAAAACAGCAACCTAAAGATAGATATTTAAATTTATGAAGACCTTCAACATAGAACAATAAGCGCCTAGCACAAGCCTAGCCTAATTTATCGATTTACTTATTTGATTGAACAACCAATAAAACTACGAAAGTGGGTCAATGAAAACAATTGAATTGTACTCATAAGTTAAGTTGATTCGTGACTGCAATAAAACCTACATAAAGGGCCTTGGACAATATCATTTGTTATAAACAAGTTTCGTTTAAATAATCGTTTGTAGTACATGAAAACGAGTTTTGTGCAACCAAAATGAATTCAAGAGCGAGTTAATGCGTTGATGTCTTTTATATGTAACTAATTATTTTTGGCACGAGCGGTTCCATTCTACTGCTGGAGGCACGTTATTTTAATTCTATTTTTCGTTACTATATTTGTAAACTACTAAGAATATCTATATCCTATGTCCTGCACTAGGCGTCTTTCGGCTGAAATTATGATGATGATGAAGTATATGTGGCTAAATCAGAACCTGTTTAGGAAACTTTCGATTTCTATCTTTCTATTTCTTAAATCTATCTAATGCAATGTAATAAACGCCCTAATTAGCGGTTAAGTAAGGAAATTTCGTTCCAGATTGGTTTGAATTATGCAATACGAACAAAGAACAAAAGTCCGCGAACGGTTTTTAATGAATGTTACGTCAACGTCTAGTAAAGTTAATGGTTCAATAACGCAGCCGACTGTCGACAATGGTAGAAAGCGGTCAGAGGTCCTTTGTTCCCGGTGAAAGTCGGATACGTGAAGACGGATGAACGTTTAAATCTCTCAAGGCTTGCAGAAATGTTGCAATGTCCGCTTTCATATTATGTTCCGTATATGCCTGTGTATTGTAACTGGGCTCAGTGTGTTTGGTCTCAAAGGCCCGGAGCACATCTGTTGAGGCGAAGAGGATAGAGGATAACAATTTAAACTGATCTCTAACTTTTAGGGTACAGAGTTGAGGATCACCATAAGATAGACACGCGATTGTTATGGAAGTTCTCAACTATGCATAGAATAATGTGCTAAACTTAGGAATTGAAATAGTCTTTTTTTTCGTATTTTACGCGTTATGTATTGTGGGTGCGTGTGTTCTATGTGTCAACCAGGTAACCTATGTTTTACTGCAGTTTTTAAAAGAATTAACCGCAGTTTAAATAATTTAATGCCCATACCTAAACTCTTGCTTTCATCTAGATTTTACTACTTTATCGCTTTGAGCTCTGATAGCCAACCGTCAAATCTAGATCGTGGCTAGTTTCTCTGATCTTTCGATTCTGTCCGGCCATGGTAAAAGGTCACAGGTTTTTTGGTTAATTTTACCTGATCTCGTTTTACAGGGTCATGTCAGATAACTAATTAGAGTCGGGAAAGTGGGTTTATTATAATTGCAAGGTTTTATTTCAATAATATTGAGTTTCTGGTAGTTTCCCCCATAAGGTGGTCAGACGACCTAGTAAACGTTGCATAAGTACATAGATGAGGATGGCATAAGATCAGTCAGTACAGTGATCTTTAAGGAAGGCTTATCATTAGCAATAGTCGTATTTCGGCTGAAATTATGTTGATAATATTACCTCTCCGGAAAAATACCAAGTTTGTGTGTGTGGCCATTACGAGCAAAGTAAAACATTATAACTTACGAATAGGTGCATATCGTTGTACAGGAATCGGTATAGCCTGGAACGTCTGCCCAGGGTCTTGGACCTGGTACTGTCCTTGCTCCCGAACCTGGTAATCATTCAGCTGGGGCTGGTATGCAGGAAGATACTCCTGCTTTTGGTACAAGGCCTCAGGGAGTGGTGGTGGCTCCAGGTTCTGCCGTGGCATCCTGACATGCCTTGGGGTTCTGATGTGTAAGGCTCGTAAGTCCACGAAGGCTATTTGGTCGGCTGGCATGGCGATGTAGTGAGGTGACGCTGTAGATACAGCTAGTGTTGCAGCCAGGATTAGAAGCAACTGTGAAAAAAAATATTGAAATTAGGGCTGGTGAAATCAAGATTGGAATAAAAAACAAATGAATGCACGAAAACTTGGTAATCGTTTTCTTTTTTTGATGTTTAAAAAGAAAGTGGTTCTTTAAGTGTAACTGACTAGTCAAAAACTTTTTTTTTATACACGAGGATTACGATTTTTTATCATAAAAGCTTTTAGACAATAAGTTGTTTGTGTGTGATGTTAAAGTCCTGGGTATCTTACTAGTTTTCGAATACGCGTTTTATAAATAGAGTAGTAGTTATTAATGTTACTTTAATGTCTATTTTAAAAGCCGGGCGCACACCGCGGTACTTTATTCTCACTTAGCACGTTGAATATACCGGATTACAGTTTTATTTGCTAAGTAAATAAGCTGTTTGCTCGAGCGTAACCACAAATCATTGCCTAACTGTCCACGGGTCCTGTAACTGGCCGATGGCTATGGCGTTAAGAAAGTGGCACTGGGTAACTGTAGAACGTAACCGCGGCAAATCGTGACGGTGTTACGTAACGTAGGTAAATAATTAGAGCTTGTCTATATGGCGTTGTGGCGTGCTGGGTTGGCCGGCCGACAGAGGTAGGAAATCTAGATGGAAACTTAGATAACCCTAGAGTCAACGTTTTCTGATATATATATTATTTTAATGATAACTTAGCTAACTAGAAGAAATCACTTAGTTCTAAGTTTGTCTTTTACAATTTACTTTTCTATTATTATTTTTTGTAATCTAGACTTATACTGAAATATAGACTTTTTTATAGTAAAAAAAAAGTTCAAAAAAAAGTTTTGTAGGTAGTATACAGTCTCATGAACGTCTTACCTATTCAGAAATAAAAAATAGGGTATTTTAAGATAAATAACATCCAACACGCAAGTCTGTTTGACTTCCGGTCGGTACAACCTACTTCTATTTAAACTTAAACGATAAATCCATATTACAGAATCCCACGCATTTATTTTATGTAACCTCAATGTGGGTGTTAAGTTTTGACATAGGCAATCAATTTCATACGTCTACCTTTACTCAATGATTTTAATTTTTGTTATACCTAATGGTTCCTACCAACTTATTAGATAACTTAACAAAAGACAAGAGAAAGCGGACCCAAGAAGTTAATCTCTACTTTTTACGATATCTTATTTAAGGTAGCTTAAGTGATACTATTCTATTTTGTAACATCTGTTTTATGTACCTTAAGAAAGCACTAATAAATGAATATGAATAATAGTTAAAGTTTTTACCCATATTGATCGGGGTCAATCGTACGTAACAATACCTATCTCTACCAAAGCATACTTCAAAAGTAACAAGTTTCGAAAAGCAAAATATTACGTCCAAAAGCAAAGATCCACTACACTACGTAATCGTCGACCACGTGCGCTGTATACAAACAAAGGCTTAAGTCTACATTGTGATCAAATCATACTTAGCCAGCTTATGTGCTCCGATTTACTTTCAAAAATCACCTTCGAACGAGAGTAAAAGCTACTTAAGTTGGTTGCGCAATTGCATCGGTTTTAGTAACTGAGGCAATATCAGCGACTTAAAGATACTAAATTAAATATCTCTTTAATGTTCGAAAAAAAAGCAACTTTATAGTAAGTTTTTAAAAGGCGACTTTATCGCTCTAAGCGAGTTATTCCCGGTTACCTATTGTTTAAATCTTTTTTTATAAATGAAAATACAAAGACCATATTACTTTTGAATAAGTACCTATACTTGCATCCTGTAATTGTTTTAAAATTAACTGGTAACAGGTAAATTATTGATGAAACTTTTAAACAGTTTTAACTCAACCCCTCTCTACTGACTTCTTTTTAGAAAGAAACAATAACAAATATTTAAATAAAATTATACTATCCAATGCGTTATTATATTAAATTACAGGCAAATTGTCTTGTTAACCTTGCAGTGGTTCTAGTTCCGGAGTGAAAGGTCCAGTGCCATGAGATAAAGGACCTGTATTGATTGATATAAAAGTTGCTACAGATATTTGCAGGGACAAAATAAATAATAATAATTTAATAGACGTTTTATTCGTACTCGTAAAAGCCCGTAAAAGTAAGTAAAGGTGCTACTAATTAAGTTAGTAATTACTTAAATAAAAATGTAAAGCTAATTGTTATAATTGAAGTTTTTTTTTTAAAAGATAAAACAAAAAATATAATTATCATATTCACACATTGCTTATCAAGTAATTAATCTATCATGAGAATAGTGTGGGAAAAATAAATTAAAAGTTACGAAAAAAAAAACAATTCAAGAACAATGACTGGCAAGGAGTTTGAAGCCGCTAAAGTAGAGACACCAATACAAAAATTATTACTTCTGAACTAAGCAAATATCAATTCAAAGATGCAAGTTTTTTCTACCTCATCCGATGTACTTTTAAAGCACATCAAATAATCCTAGGCTTTTTAGAATCTTCAGAATTTCAAAGAATGGTAAAAGTTTCCATCCTCTGGGATAAAAAGTTTCTCTTTAGTTTTTCAACTTACAACTAAAGTGTTTGAAAATTACTTTAAGCTACGTGCGAAAACTTGAACCATAAAATTTCTGATCTGATTGCCCTAGATTCTTAGAGTTTATGTTAGGGAGTATATAGCGGCGGTTTCCAACATCTTTGCTAAACCCCTTCATAGCATATAGCTTCTTTTTTATAAGATATAAATGCAAACATATTGGCCTTGAAACCGCATGTTCGTTCATGCTCTGATAATATCGTTATTTAAATTGAACCACAATGTTAACTTGTTATAGCTGTTTAATTTATGCGATTCCATTAAATATTGCATCAAAAAATGTGTAATAAAAAGGAAATTAAGTAATTAAATGTACCTACCTAGTATATGAAAATAAGACTTTTATTAATTGTGATGACATTCTAAGAAATAATATAGGTACTTAGGCTCATTATAAATACATAAGAATATCTAGGCAACCTTTTAATACATGGTAAAAGATAGAGAAGTAAATAATACTTAGATACCAAACAGTCCGAAAGAAGAAGAAAAAAGATCTCACAACCACATAATAAATGTTAAGAGTGATAATATAAGAGAAGAAAAGAAAACAGAATCACAGAGTTTACACTTTTAGTTAGTTTAAAACTCAAGAAAAGAAACAAAGATAGAGAACACAATGTTAAGAGAAGAAAAAACACAGACACAGAAGCACTAGCTAAAAGATACCATAAAAATCGAACTGACCATATTGTTGTTGCTGTTCCGTTTCAACAGCCGCCAATCTCGCACTAAGGCCGGGAAGCCTTGCAATCACTTTTATACAGCGAGCAGGCTTTCACTTTCCTCAGGCCGTTTGTGAACCACTTTTTTATGGGCGCCTTTGAGGTGGACAAAGGAACGGGTCCCGTTTGTGCTGCGAGCTCTGATAAGATATGAATGGTGGTTCGGTATTGGAAATTCACATATTTCTTTGTGTTATTAAAATGTTAAAAATATACATAAAAATTTGTAGACCTTCTTATGCAATTTAATAAGTTTTATAGTAAATCGCCTAAAATAGAGCAATGAAGAGTTGAATTTTATGTAATTTACCTAAGTAAAATAATAAGCCAACGTGAAGTTGATTTTGCACTTTAGTAAAATAATAAGCCAATGTAGAGTTAATTGCATATTGCACATAAGTAATTAGGTACTCACTAAGTAAAGAACAGAAATTTATTAGTTTGGACATTTCACAAATTAAGTTTTAATAGAAGACCTAACTTACATACCTCTACTACTACTTACGTTACTGTAGGCGTAAAATTTTAATGAAATTTAAAAGGTTTCTATGAACGCTAATTACGTTAATACCTTGATCCGTGTTGACATTTCACGTGTGAAGCCGGCGACGCCCACGGCTGTGACCTTATATTGATGATTTTGACCGTATCCGACTTGCATCCAGAACATTACCATTTATGGTAAGTCTTATTAACACACGCCCTGTCGTCAGTCACACTGTTTTAAAACTTTATTATCTACTATCTACATATATAAAAAATCTTAGATCGTTAGTCTCGCTAAAACTTGATAACGGCCGGGCCGAATCAGCTGATTTTGGCTTTGAAATGTCTGTAATAGTCCAGGGAAGGTTTAAAAGGTGAGAAAATAAAAAAAATGAAGGGGAAATTAGTAAAATCATTGTAAGGCACGCGATACGAATTGTGCCGGGACAGCCTAGTGACGAATAAATAGATCTATATTTCTATAAGGAAATTACTTACAAAGTAGGTTCTTTAAAACATTTTGTAGGTACAAGATACAAGATAGGTAGGTATACATACTTGTTTAAACCTATTCTATGAATTTTAAAAGGAAAAAAAAAAAACTATGGTAAGTAAGTACTCATAAGAAACATACTTATTATAATTAAAATAGAAATTGTGAATGTTTTGAAAATATCATTATGGATAGTGAATACTACACTGCCTCCGAGGCGCAGTGAGTAGCGTTGTCGACTGCGGTGTCTGATCGTTTGGTCCGGGTTCAATGTCGACTGACGAATATGACGAATTAAGTATTATAATACTCTTATAACAAACTATTTATTTGCTAATGAACCTACCCTATAAAGACAAGACACCGGCTCTACCTAAATACCTATATAGGTAGGGTTCTGTCTGTGTGTAATGTGTTATTAATTAAAAATTTTATTAGATTATTAGAAGTAATTAAGTTTTTATAAGAAAAATCATAGAGATAAGACCCCTTAACTCCTTACCCAACAACGCCAAACGTTTCATGGAAAAAGTGAAAGTGCGCTGTTGATATTGATTTACGGCAAAAGGGCCTTAAGCTGTTTCGTGATTAGTATGGTCAAGGAACATTGAATTACAGCTTATGGTCAAAAATTACTCTTTTACAATAAGCGTCACTGATTTTTAAGTAGGTAGAGCCAACCAATCATCTAAATAAGTCATAGCCACAAAGTTTATAGACCCATACCATATAACCATACATCTAAATAACTTCTTTTCATAAAAGCCCCTTTATTTATTAATTTTTATTACCCCTTATCACTCACACACTCTACAAACTCACACACACTCAACACCCTACACAAGCGGATGAGGAAGAATTTATGATTCTTATTTTACTTATAGAAATAATTAAATTTTATAATAAATACTTAAATAAATAAAACTTATTCTTATCAAAAATATTGAAATTGATATGTAATTGTTTTTATTTTAATTTAATATAATTGTTTAAAGCTTTAAAGACTATATTATTGTATGTTTCGTTTTAGCTAATAAGTTTAATTTAGTTTAGTTTAAGCTCTCAGGGCCATCTGAAAACCAGCGCTGGAAACCGGGCAACCAGTTCCCAGCATCCGCTGAGATGGCACCTTTTGTTTCTTTTAGCATAGTATGTTTTAATTATGTTCATGAATGTTTATGTTACTAAAGAACAATAAAAATATTTGTATTTTGTATTTGTATTTGTATTTGTATATACTTACCTAGTATTTACAACTGAATCTAATTAAATAAGGTTTATGTGTGTTAAGTACACAGTATTTGTCCTTTGTCTCTAGTAATTTGCAGTATTAGGTTTTAAGGTAAACCTTGTGTGCAAACGTTACCTTCTTTATGACGATAAAACCTAAGGATTGGTTGAATGTCTTAAGGTTAAAAAAAAAAAGGATAAGCCAGGCTTTCTGCTAAGCCAAAAATAGACTTTTTACGACTTTTTAGCCTTTTTTTACTAGTTGACCGAACAAACTTCGTACCGCAATGTCGCCTAAGATCGATTGATATAAATCGGTCCTATTAAATTAAAACAATCACATCTTTCGTCTCAATTTATTTTTATTTTTATATAGCCTCTTTTGTGTCCCACTGCTGGGCAAAGGCTTACCCCGCTTGCTTCCATTGCTCTCTAATCATTGCAGTCTCCGGCCACTCAGTTCCCAAGAAGGTATCGGGATCTTCGTCTCTATTAATGTACTTATAATCGTGTCTTCAGGAGAGGATGGGCACTTTATGAAGAGTTCCTTCGCTAACAGAATATGCGCTTTCTCCAATATGTAACGTTCATTTTCTTAATCACTTGAACCTGCCGCTGCCGCCGGAACTTATTAAGATAAGACAAGTGTTTCCTGATATTTTCCTTCCGTGATATTTATCTTGCTTTCCTCTCTAAAACAAGATAAATTTATATTTATGTTTATTTAACAAGAATTTATTAAAGGTAGGACACGTAAGATTTGATGATTAATAAGAATAAATAAATAATTTAAAAAATCCGAAAAGTAAGCATTTCTGCACCACATAGAACGATATCACAAGTTTTTTTTTTTTTTTTTTCAATAGCGGATTAAAATATGTTTACGCGTTATTTAAACATTACAAGTATACCTAGTAGTATACCTATAATATTTCTAATAATAATACCTTACTTAGTAACAGATTAAATAAGTAGGTTAATTAGTTCAATTTGCACGCTGCAACTCTCAAAATCAATTAGCAAGGCATTGTGAAACAAAGATAACAAAATTATTAAGGGCATTCATTGTGTAAGAGTTAGTTTAACAATTCGATGCGCGTGCGTCAATCGTAACCGCTTAGTCGGGTCGGTTGCATGGTGAAAATAAAACAATCCAATGACACGTCTTGTGTAATTGTTACGCTAGTCTTAAATATATATATACCGTTCTAAATAACGGTGGGCAAGCTTTGGTTAAAAGGTTATCACGAAAAAATTATCATGGACTTATCAATCAGAGGTCTATGAGGAGAGGAGTAGGCAGACGATGAAGTCATTTAATATTTAATTATTAATACTCCGGAAACCAGTATAATCCAGAAACCTTAACCAGGTGCTGACCAACTCGTGGGGGTCTGCCTTCTCTGCGGCTTGCCGTGCGCAGTCGCCGCTGGAAAACTGTTTGGCCCCAACGACCATAGAGCTCTGTTCCCTGCCCAGTACCTACCACATTTTTTATTTTCATTATGAAAGGTAAGCAAGTTTGCGTCCTAATTCGAGCAGCATTTAATTTTGTGTTATCGTAATGTTAGCTTGGCGGCTAAAGGACGGCGTATACCATGCGGCTGCATCGCAACGCAAAAATCTGCCTACCTACCCCGCTCGCTCCGATCCGTGGCTAGTGGACGATGTTTCAAACAAAACGCAGGCGAATTTTGACCTGATCCGCCTGGTGAACGTCGTCCTAAGCCCTAAGCATTGTTAGCTAGCTGTAGTTTACAATTACATAGCCTATCTCAGTGGCTATATTGTTAGGATAGGGCATATCCTAACAAGCTTCCGATAGCAAAACGGTAACTAAGTATATATTTTTTCAGATGGTGTACTGGCCATCAGGTAGGTACAGTGGCGGTCTAGGTCGCCGTAACACTTCCGGTTTTTCTGTATTGCAAAATAGCTATTGTTCTTTAGCAATACAGTCTAGGGCTGACGAAACCATAGACAAATCTGTTACGGCCTCCTAGTCCGCCGTAAGTCAGTACACAGTTTGCTAAAGTAAGTAGGTACAGTGGCGGACTAGGAGGCCGTAACAAATTTGTCTATGGTTTCGTCAGCCCTAGACTGTATTACCAAAGAACAAGAGCTATTTTGTGTTACGCCGACCGTGTCCGCCACTGTAAATTACACGAGTGTCCGATTGCAGTATACTTGTGGTGGTTTAATTTTTTTAATGGTAGGTATACTAATAAAAGGTCTACTCAGTCGGAAATTGCATAGTTAATTGTATCAGATCGGAACCGCCACTCTTGATTGCAAAAATGCAATATCTTCGCGGTCCGCTGGTTAGAGTTACATCACTGATTGTATTTGACTGTATCCAAAGAAAATTAAAATTCAGCTAGGAAGTTAGGACAAAGTCTGACGAAAACTAATACTTTTAAAAAAATTGGTGGCTAAAAACTACTTGGCGATAGATTTAGAAATGTGTTAGTTTTAAATACTGAGGCTGTGCCCTTTACTATAGTGGCATGTCGTTACGGTTATGTTTTTTGTATTTTTATAATGGTGGTTTTTTCTCTCTTATTTTAATAAGTGGTTTGTTACGTACAGTGGCGGACTAGGAAGCCGTAACAGATTTGTCTGTGGTTTCGTCAGCCCTAGACTGTATTACCAAAGAACAAGAGCTATTTTGCAATACAGAAAAACCGGAAGTGTTACGCCGACCGTGTCCGCCACTGTACATACCTAAGTTTCTAATTAGCATGGACCAACATAACAAGTTAAGTAGTTATTCAAATTTGTCTGAAATGTAACACTCGTTTTTTCAGGGTGATTTAACTACCAATTTTGCAAAATGTTTAATTGGATTGTATAATACCACTTCTCTGCGCTATTTATTAGCAAGAGGAAACGTGAGCGACCAAGCTGCAATAATGTAGGTAAAAGTTTAGCAATCGACGAGGCCAATTTAGGAAACCGATATTACACATGGACGTGGATAAGGAATCTGAACTCACTTTTAGGTCCAGCGAACATTTAGCGAGGCGCCCCGCGAAGGTACAGAAGGTACTGTAGTATACTGTATGGAAATTTTCGAAAATCTGACTAATTTCCATGCAGTGTTACCACTTTTTTATTTCTAGATTTTTGTGCCAATATAATACGTGAATTACACAAACATATACAACATCCTTCCGCACAGTTCAATGACCAGCTGATGAAACCAATTAGGACCGCAGTCTTTTTTTCTGGATTTAGACCCTTGGAAAAAGTTTATAGGTATGGTGAGCTGAATCTTTTTTTTTTTTCAGAAACACCAGCGTGTCCATGCAAGTTCAATTTAATGACTGATTTATTAAAATTACGTCGACGCCAACATAGCCGCTCGCTCTAGTATCGCAACCTGTCACATTTCGCAGTGATTTCTAGTCCAGTTCGAAATCGGCAATGTTTCCCCGCCCAGCGTTTAGACCCAAGCTGTTAGGTCTCGGGAAAGTCGCTCGACCACGAGTCCACGACCACTCATAACTATATTTGGAGCAGTTCGATATTTTCACTTGAAGAAAGTGTTTTGGGTAAGGAACCTTTTTGTAACTTTTGCTTACGAATTTTTGGGTATTTTTACTATAAACCAGAGAAGTAGACCTCCAAGACAGTTACTTAAAACCTACTGTATCTTTATGAATAATACGGTTAGTTTTTTTAAACCCAAATGAAAGAAGGGTAGATTATTTAAACAAAAACGATATTTATTTAAATTGTTTTCTTCAATTGGCATGGCACGCACGACTTCTAATCTTATAAAAATAACTTACAAAATTATTAAGTACCTACCCTAACTTTTTTTTAGTTTGTACAAACCGTAACAAAACAAGAAAAAAAAAACAGCAATAAAGTGGCAACTGATAGCAGAAAAATTATAAGTTACAGGGTGCAATCATCTTACACCCTGTAAAAGTGATAATTAAAATACAAATATCATAATAATACCATCATTAGGTCATCTATCCTAGCACCATTTAGTACCTGTACTTTATTAATTCGAGTTCAAAATGTCGACAATCAATATCGTGAAGTACAATTTTGTTTTGCTTTGCTTTACATTATTTAGAGGACACAATAATAAAGAACAACCTAATTAATTAACTTATGAAATAAGGCTCAAACAAAACCGTTTATAGTTTAACAAAAGCTTAGTAATCGCGCTATAAATGTATATTTTAACAAATATATTACGTTTATTTGTTAAATATTTCATTCAGTAACGTTTACATTATGTTGTGGAATCATGTCAGAATAGAAATACATGATTCTCATTTAAAAAAAAAAACAACGTAATTTTTTTTTTTATCGCTGGCTGGTGATGTAGACGAGGCCCTATGATTATGACATGATTCTACTACATAATGTTAACATTATTTTATTCCGATGTAGACGCAATTTGATATTAAATAACAAAACTGTAAAAATGCAATTTCAAAATAAAATACTAGAAGCGAGGATTAATTACAAACTTAGGAACAATAAGCGTTAGTAACTAAAACTACGATATGTATGCTCTAATACAAAACCAAATTGGGCATTCTCTCTTATGAACTAAGTTATCAAGTTATGTACTTTAAATTATTATGAACTTCTTTTACTTAGCTATTTAGGTAGTGTCTTTTCCCAGATATTTATAAATCTATCAATAAATATAAAACTCTCAGTAACTCTGATACTGACTGACTGACAGACAACGTAGAGCCGAAACTAATGAGCGTAGCGGGCTCAAATTTGGCAAGTGGGTGCCTTGGGGAGTGTAGGGGAGCACTAATGATATATTTTCCCGAACCGATTTTGGACCATAAATAATAACATGGACACTGATAACTAACGCGACACTTTTCTATGACTGGCTCTGGCTGCATACATGAGTACTTAAGTTTAATTTCTTTCAAAAATATCGTATTTTGAGTTGATATGAGGGATCTGGTAAAAATACAGAGACATAATACAAAAAGTCACTTTGAGGCCCAGCGAGCACATATGGCTAGGCGCGGCAATCTCGGAATCTCAGAATTTTATGGCACAAGGTTCAAAAATGGTTTTCAATCGAAAACTATTTTAAGCTACTATAAAAAACTGGATCAATTGCTCCACAACCCTGTGACATAGACGTTACACATCAGTTTAAATTGTATTCTCACGTTATCTTCGCCAAGCCTATCCACCCTGTGCCTAAAGATAATGCAAATTAGGACGTTTCATTCTTACATAACGAACTGTTAAATTGGATTGTATTTATTGTCAATTTTAATAACAGGTGAATGTATTTTTAATTTTCAATATATGTACGTTTTTTTTTAGCTAAACGAACATATAAAACTTCACTCAAAACCCTCATTTATGTACTTCATGCCGCCCCAAAGCCTCCAAATTGCCATGGTGTGAATCAATCCTATTCATATTAGCTTTAAACTCATCGTTTACAATTTTATTTATTACAGGCGAATGTATTTGATTATTTTCTTTGTCTACGTGATCTCTTTCTGTGTGTAAGAAGTCTGTGGTAGGCTGGGCGGAGTGTGGTTGGTTCGCGGCAGTTTCCGGTAGTTGTTGGGTCCTATTAAGATGTGCTGTTGGCGTTTCTTTCGTTTCCAGACCGGATCCTAAAGATTGCGATGTTGACATACCATCTGTAGAGATAAAACTTGCTTCAAGACAAAGAAAAGACTTCGTACAAAAGATAATAAAAAAAACTCAAAAGATAATTAAATACAATAAGTTTTTGCTTGAAGCTCGAAGAGTTTTTTTTTTGAGTAAGTAATCCTTACAAAGTAAAAAAAAATAAGGGAAATTTTAAAGGGATGCTAAAAGTGAAATTTCATAGAATGGAATAAGCTCAAACCCCCTTACCACAAAAAAGTTAGACCGGTCTAATATCGCCAATTTGTATGACGAAAGAGTGATTTAAACCTATTCTAGTAATTTAAACCCGGTTTAACTCTTTTTGTGGTAGAGCCGTAAAAGCAAAAACTTTGCGGAGTTTAAAATATTTACAAGAAGTATTTCGATAATTATTTAAAGTAATATCTAAACGTTAATTGAGAACAAACTATACAGGCTTTAGGAAGAAATATAAATCAATATAAAACAAAAAATATAAAATGCATATTAATAAACTAACCTGTATGTACATCACCGTTAGCACTATCCTTGGGCAGCGACGAGGCGCGCTCGCCCGGCTCGCCCGGCTCGAGCATGCTGAGAACTCTGTAACACACACATACTAATATTTCTAAACTGATTGTCAAGACACGCTTATGCAGGCTCCTGAGATGAGGCCTATTACATTGATGCTAGCGCTAATCCATACCAAATTACCAATATTATAAATGCGAAAGTAACTATATAGTATATAAGCGAGACAGACAGACATGTCTCGCTTTCCTGAGAAAACTACTAAACCGATTTGAATGAAGTTTTGTATATGGATAGTCTAGTCTAGAGCCTGACAAAGGACATAGGCTACTTTTTATTCCAAAATTCCGACGGGAAATTTGGGAATTTGATGTTTCAAAGGGAATATGCGCTGGCGAAGCCGCGGGCGCCTCCTAGTCTCAAATAAAATTAAAGTCTACCAAATCATGGCAACTACAAGAAATGTGATTCTAATTACACTGGAAAATCTTGCTTAGAGCTAGTTCAGAACGCGCGATTTATGCGCGTGTCCATACTAGTAGCACACTTCGGATACTTTATAGAAAAAGCGCGTTGCTTCGCGCACAGCCTCAGCTCGTGTACGTGCACGCGCCATGCTTGTGTGAGTGAGATGAGACGTGCGACGCTTTATTTGTACTGAGCGACATTGAGAGGTGACCGAGCGCGGCCGAGCGCAGCCGAGCGCGGCCGAGCGCGGGGCCGCACTTGCTGAGGGACGCAGGGAGTGCCCATACTGTATGTAGTAGTATTTATTATACTGTGGTAGTAGTAGTATTAGTAATTTATTAATAAATTTTTTCATCTATTTATAGGGCTAGCGGCAGTCTAGCTCTAATTACAACTGACCGGGAGTTGCCGAGGTCCCCGAAGGGCGGCGCGGGGCGCGCGGGGGAGGCGCGTGGTGACGTCACTCCCGCCGCCGCCGCCGCCGCCGCCGCCAGACCCTCCGCGACCAAGACTGCTGCTATGTCCACCTCGCCTTCTACAAACATTGGAATACTGTTATAAGTTGCCCATATAAAGAAAAGTTTTGAAAAACCATGATAAACATCATGCTGTCTCGCTTAGATATCAATCAATATATATAAAACTCTTCCGTTACTGACTGACTGACTGACAGACATAGCAGAGCCGAAGCTACTGGCATAGCGAGTTGAAATTTTGCACGTGGGTTCCTTGGGGAGGGTAGTGGAGCACTAAGGAATAAATTCCCGAAATTCCTATGGGAACGAGAAAAAACGGGATTTTGGTGTTTATGAGAAAACTGCCCGCGTGATGCCTCTAGTTTTGATATATGGCGGCCCGACCGGCGCGTACTATATTAGCGAGTACAGACATGTACTAAAATGGCATACATTACTATAAAACATAGTTTGTTTGTCCTTTGCCCTGTGCTTGGAAAAACTCATCTAAATAACTGAACAGTCTAAAACTAATTCAGAAAAAATAAAATACGTAACTTACCTTCTGTGACGTCATACAGTTTGATGCCAGGTATCTCCTTCTCTTTCCCTCCCTCGACGGTCGGTGTTTTCTTATACGAACACGTCTTCGAGACGAGAGGCTTCCATCTTGCGACCTATAATAATTAGCAGTATGAAATTTATTATTAAAAATATTCGCCTTATGACGATTTCATAATTTTGTAATTTACGAGCGTTAGCTCTCGCTCTAGTCGCTCAATCCACTCTTTTAATTAACTTGTTATAAAGTACTTTTATTAAACTTGCTGCACTTTAAAGTTAGGATATTAATGTTTTAAATCAATAAACCAGTTTTACCTGAGTAAGCTCCTCGAATCTCTCAACAGCGGGCGCGGGCCAGCGCTCCCACTTCGCTCCCTGTTCCCCTTCCGCACGCTCCCAGTTCACTGGTTGCACGCCCGCTAGGAAACATTCCATTGCCTGGATAATAACGGAAACAATAGAGAAATTTAGCGGGATTTGAGAAAAGAACATCGTTTGGTATAATCTAAGAAAAAGTCAGTGCGAAAAAATATAGATTAAACGAAATACCTAATGATTGATTAAGAAGCCTAGCACACTTAAAGTAGGGCCACTCGCGCGAAAAAATATTATCTTCTAAACCAGGGTTTCTTAACCTTTGGCCCATTGGCATATTGACTTATACAGCATAACCACAGTATAATAAATAGTACTACATACACTGACTACATAGACTGCTCCGTGGCTCAGTTGGCAGCGATGTGGACTGAGTAAGCGTGCACCCGGGTTCGATTCCCGGGCGGGGCGAATATTGATATGATGAATATCGATGTTTGTTCTCGGTCTGGGTGTGATGTTCGTCTCTGTGTGTGTTTCGGGTACCCGAGATACAGGTTCTTCCTAGTTAGGGGCTCTAAGTGTGATGTGTTATTATACAGTACTAGTCGACCCGGCGGACTTCGTACCGCCTAACCTTTAATTGTATTGTGCACGTATTATACTTATAAACCTTTCTCTTGAATCACTCTATCTATTAAAAAAACCCGCAGCAAAATCCGTTGCATAGTTTTAAATATCTAAGCATACATAGGGACAGACGCGGGAAGCGACTTTGTTTTATACTATGTATTGATGAGCATACCCTGCCTCCCTCAGCAAGTGCGGCCCCCGCGGTCTCGGTCACCTCTCAGTGACGCTCAGTACAAATGAAGCAGCGTCGCTCGTCTCATCTCACCCACACAAGCATGGCGCGTGCACGTACACGAGTTCAGCTGTGCGCGAAGCAACGCGCTTTTTCCTATGAAGTGTCCTCGGTGTGGTATAAGGTATAAGGTACAAGGTGCACGACCTGGAAGCGCAGGCGCAGCAGGTCGGCGCGCAGCGCGCACAGCTCGCGCACGGCCACGTACTCGCTGTCGCCGTAGTCCACGTAGAACACGTCCGCCACCTGCGCAATGCCCGTTGCCCGTCACACAATACTGTGAAGATATGTCTCTATCGAACAGCCGGATAGAAACTAATTCAACAACCTTCAATCGAAAATAAATCTTTGAAACAGGATTTACAGTCTAAATTTCAAAGTCAATAACAGCAGCTTGCCGGCGAATTCGTAAAGGCACACAGCGCTTACGCCGCGCAAGAATACATCCGTCGATAAAAGACGCCTTGCGTCGCCAGTTTAGTATAATGCTCGAAATATGGTTCTTTCCCTGTCTAGCATATTATGTGTGTTCTTAAAAATACAACTAAGTAGGTACTTAAGAGGACAGTATAAGCCACTCAAAAATATTAGGAAAAACTCATGCTGTCGCCCCCTAATCGCAACCATTCGACAGAGAGAGCTAATTTTTTGATGAAATTTGCGTTTCAAAGAAAAACTTTCACTGCTTAAATCTTAGCAAATCATAATTATTTTGTCCCTCAATTATACATTAAATTATCTTAATTTATTTCTTTTTTATTCAGGGGCCTATAAATCGTCGCGAAGTTGAACATAACGATCGAAAGATCACCCGTGACCCCCTTGCTAACAGCCGAGATGGACACCGGCGGGCTTGTATTGGGTGCGAAACCCATATAAACCTGCGACTCCGCCAGAGGTCGTAGGGTACTTGTTAGAAGTTTCCCCTCTTTAAAAAAAAGGGGGGCCTATAAGTCTGAATCTATAGCGTATATAGAAAAAAATAAAAATGTTCAAACTTAGTTTTTATAGTGTTAGTAACACGCTAAAACTTCATGGCGATTTCAGAATATTTAGTAGTGGAAAAACGTTTTGTCTTTTTGTATGGACGCGTTCGGGGTATACGGTCCTCTTAAGCGTAGTGCTCGAAATATATTTCTTTGTCTAGCATAATAAGTGTGTTGTTAAAAATAAGTAGGTAATTAAGATTTTTTTATCTTTTGAATACAAAATCTAAATAACAAACAGTAATAAGTGAGACTGGCCTGCTGCGTGGCATCGAACTCGTTGGGGCGCAGCGCGTGCACGCGCGCGCGGTACCAGCGCCCGTCGTGCCGGAACACGGCCGCCACCACCTGCCCCACCGACACCGAGCGCAGCTGCCGACCAAGAGTACTCTTTAAATTTTACCACCTTTAGAAATAATGTTAAGCATACCATGCAAAAAAACATCCCTATATCCTCTTCCAAAACCTCGCCCAATTGATAATAATCTACCCCTACAATGAAACTTTCGCAAAGCAGACTTTAAAAAGCTCTATCTTGACCTATCGCAGATCGATTGGAAACCAGTTTTAAATTGCAATGACAGTGATTCTGCGCTTGATACGTTATATAACCAGCTCTACCGTGTTCTGGGTGATAATGTGCCAACAAGAGTAGGTACTCAAACGTTTAAACCGACTTATCCACCATGGTTTACTAATGAAATTAAATCTAAAATAAAAATTAAATATTTTCATCTAAAAAAATTTAAACAACTTGGTTTAATTTTTAATCGCGAGGTTTTTAAATACTATCGGACAGATATTAAGTATTTAATTGATAGTTCCTATAAACGTTATATGAAGTCGCTTGAAGGAAATATTTGTAACGACCCTGCTAAGTTCTGGCAATATGTAAAAAGCTTGCGGACGGAACAGGGTCTAGTTCAAGAATATCAATATGAGGGCCGAAGTGTGAGCTATCAAGAAGCTGCAAAGGCATTTGCAGCATACTTTAGCTCAGTTTTTCTTGACTCTATTCCACGTCTTGATCCGGAAGAGGCAGCGCAGAGTTCTGGCGGCGTTGCCGATGCTTTCAGTATCTCCTTAGGTTACGTCACAGAGAAAGAGGTACGCCGCGCCATACCACACATGAAAGCTACTGCTGGTTCTGGCCCGGATGGGATACCATCATTCTTAATTAAGGACTCGATATTCGTCCTGGCCAAACCACTCCAGCACATTTTCAATCTTGCCTTGAAGGCTGGACACTTTCCAGATAGATGGAAATGATCTAGAGTTACCCCTGTGCCCAAATGTAACTTGACAAATGTTTTGGATTTTAGGCCTATTGCTGTCATATCAGGGTTTTGTAAAATATTTGAACATTTAATTAATGTACAAATAACGCGCCAAGTAGAGGCGCGACTAGCTGATTCACAGCATGGTTTTCGTAGAGGTAAGTCCACTACAACTAACCACATCAGTTTTGTTGACTACACATTATGTAAGATGGATGCTGGCTGTCAGGTTGACACTGCATTCTTCGACTTTCGTAAGGCCTTCGATATCGTAGACAACGATATTCTACTTCGGAAATTGTCCGTTTTCGGCTTCACACCTAATCTCCTAAAATTTATTGCCAGTTACTTGGAAAACCGCAAACAGTATGTTCAGATACAAAATTGTCATTCTGACGAATACTACGCAAGATCAGGAGTAATCCAAGGAAGTACTCTTGGTCCAACACTGTTTACGCTTATGATTAACGATCTTCCAAACGTTCTAAAGGCTAGCAAATGTCTAATGTTTGCCGACGATCTTAAACTATACTTACCAATTCGTGATATAGCCGATAATAAAAAAATGCAATGTGATATCAATGCTGTAGCACAATGGAGCAAATTGAATAAGCTCGATTTGAATGTCGCAAAATGCAAGATTATTACATTTTCCAGACTACGTACACCAAAATTAAACTCGTACACATTAGATGGACAGGAACTTATAAGGGTTAACGAAATTCGCGATTTAGGGTTATTATTGGACCAAGAACTAACATTTAGAGAGCACATATTAACCTGCTGCAAAAATGCAAGTAAAGTATTAGGTTTTATAATGCGGACTGCATCACATTTTTCAGATAAAAGGGTAGTTATAATGCTGTATAATGCGTACGTCCGTAGCAAACTAGAATTCGATTCGGTTGTCTGGGATCCTCGTGAGGATAAATATATTGTGATGATAGAGCGCATACAGCGGAAATTTGCTAGATACCTTTATAAAAATTTTTATGGGTATTACCCATTCCTATTCCCGTCATTGTTTGTTGCAGGTATGGTTGGCATTAATACTCTTCAGCTGAGACGAAAATTAGCGTTATTTATCCATTATCTTGGTTTACTTCGTAACATAGTTAACAATCCCGAAGTTTTGTCTAGTATCGCTCTTTTTGTTCCTAAACTCCGAGCTCGGGTACTCCGTCGGCGACCACAGCTGCTGGCCACAGTGCCGGAGTTTCGCACTTTGCAAGGTCAAAACTCACCAACTCCTAGAGCAGTAAGACTAATTAATAAGTTGATTAATGTCTATCAACATGTGGATGTATTCTTTGACTCTGTACCTAAATTGGAAAACCAACTTGTACTACTAGTAAGTAATAATTAAATTGTAAACGATAAGTGCGCTTTGGTGTTTAACTGTAAGTCTTATTGTTAAATGAATAAAATATATATTCATTTAACAATAAGACTTACTTACAGAATAAATAAATAAATAAATCTATACTAATAAGTCCTATTTTTAAAAAGCTTTAATATTGCAATGTATGAATGAATGTTTGTACGGGTGAAATATTTTAACTCAATTTTGAAGCAGTATCTTTAACCGATTAATAGAAATGTTGTATACACGTTTAGTATGCCTAGCCTAGCAATACATGGTTAAGATAATGTGACGTCATAAAAAATCCAAAATGGCCGAAAATTTAAGATGGAGGACTAGTGGTTTTTAGTGCACCTCTACAATATGGGTAAAATGGGTATCAAATGAAACACATCGTCGAGAATAACTCGAAAAATAACTTAACGATATAAAAGCTTGATTTTAAAATGGTTTACAACCTTAAACTTTTTCTTTGTAAGCTCATAACGGCAAGACGGCTTAGTTTGCTTTTATATTATGTTTTGATGAGTTTAAAGTGTTGTATTTTACAATAGGACCTATATTATAGTGCTATTTTATAGGTGCATGTTAAAACCCGAGTGCAGTAAGAGTATCAAGGGTTTATTTCCGAGCGTAGAAACATTACGACATCTAGGTCATACCTACTTTCTTTATCTTTTCTCAGTAGCTTACATAAGAGGTTCCTGATCTAAACTTCTGCAACTTCATTCAAAATCGATCCTTACAACAACAACAATAAAGTGTAAACTCACAGCATGAGCCTCTCTATTGGCCCGGTCTCCGTAGTACTCCGTCATGTGGTCGACCAGCTCGTCAAGTTGCGACACCTGCGGACCCACAAACTGCACCCAGAAGCGCGACGGAGACGACACCGCCGACACGTACACCTCTATTGCAGCGCCGGACACCTCTGTTGGAGCGCGGGTGGGTCAGTTTCATTGTTAACGTTTTGTAATAGTTTTGAAAAGGTGCTTTTTTGCAATATCTCAAAAAAAAACTTCCAAACTATTGCAAATATTAAAAATGCGATCCTGTATGACGCTAGATGATCGTGATAAGTGTTTTTAGGGTATTGTTACTGTTATACTAACTCTATTTATAGGGGCCACATTTTGGTATTTGCCATGGTTACGTAGTTTTTATGGACGATTGGCATTTGTATCAGTCTAATATAGATCTTAAATTAAATTTTACTTCTAATTAAAAAAGAAAAACATCATGTTAAAAAATACAGAAGAAATTCGAGATTTCGACCACGTTGCTTTAATTAATAAGCCGCCTTGTCTGAAGCATCAATATTAAAAAATCAGCATGTGAATGTATAGTAAGTTAAATATTACTGCTGGTTTTTTTTTTATCTATAATAATAGTATCTTTTACTAAGATGCAACTCCTATAACCTTCTTCACCCCAGACAACACAAGAAAACCACAAACTTTCACCTTCAAACAAAAAAAAAAACAACATTAATATGTACAAAGCAAAGGTGTCTGTGTATGGTTGTATGTTTCTAACTACTAAGTGAGTTACCAAAAAAATGAACATTTTATTGTATGTAAGATATTGATGATTAATATCTTATAAAGGGTATGGTTGTACCTATACGTAACACCCTGTATCTGTGATGTAATAAGTGTCGAGTCTCTGTATCAACAACCATAATCCTATGTCTGCCGGTGTGGATGTGTCAACAAACAATGCAAACACAATTCAAACAATTACCTTCGTATCTGGCGACATGATTATCTTATTATGTCATAACATAACCATGAAATGAGCCCAAGAATCAAGTCTGTAACATGGATTTAGAATGATGATATGTTTTATGAGGCATTAGGTCAAATAAAATAAACTATTATAATTTAAAAAAAATACATGGTTTTGGTTTTTTTAGAGCCTCGAAACCCCTCTTAAAATGGTTAGAGTGCTTTAACTTTCTCTGCGCGCGGTCAAAATATGAACCAAATAACAGACACTCAGACAAGTAACAATTTGTTTTGAATGGTCGGTGAAGTACGTCAGTGGCGCCCCCAGACGCGTACAGAGTAAGCAGGCGCGGGCTCTAATATGTAATGCTGTTCAACTCATTATTTTTTAAACTCTACTTTATCTCATTATTACCAATTTCTCTCTATTAATATTTTATGACAGAGGACTTATTCAGTTTTGCTATTTAGTTTCTTAAAAATATATTAGTATTAGAGCTGGAAACATTGCATGTTGAACCTTAGATATTAAAGTAAGAAGAATTTAACACAAGCAAGTTCTTTAAATAATGAAAAAAAAAATCAAGGAAATCTTAACTAAACCAGAAAGTGTTGCCATAATCATGAGTAAAATTTTAAACTCAACTGTAACATATGCATAAATCTCAACATCCAACATTTCCAAATTCGAAAACAAACAGAACACAGTTCGCATGCTGTTAGCATAATCTTACCAGACTTCCGCATGCTGACATGCTTTTTTTCACCTGGCATATCTGTCATGTCTGCGGTCGAGTTGCGAGTGTTCGAGCTCGAGTCGTGCGAGTTTTGCGAGTCGTGCGAGTTGTTCGTGAGACTGGGGCCGGTCGGCGAGCCGGGCTGGCTGTGCCTGGACGCACGCTTTGATTGCTCTATCTCGCGTCTGCATTTCTCTTGGGACACCTAAGTAAGAAAATCATCCTAATAATGTTTTATTTTTTTTTGAAGTAGACTTTTTTGTGTCCCACTGCTGGGCAAAAGTCTCCTCTTTTCTATTCCACTCCACACAAAAAATACTATATACATTTAACTCTTAGTGACTCGTCTGACTGTATGTTATGCAATTACGCCTAAGGTAATAAACCCAGAGAGACAGACAAAAGATACTTTTTATACCGAAAATTTTACGAGAAAATTGGGATTATACGGTATAAAGGATAATTGCGAGCATTGGGTAGTATTCGGAGTTCGCATTAGCACAGAATAGGAACAAACTGATGCCGCCTTTGCCCAGCAGTTTACAAGACACTATACAACCTAACAAATAGAATTTACCAAGCCTTCAATGATTCCTTGAGCAACAGCAATCTGCTCCTTGGTGCCCTTGATCCGGACCTGGCGGACGGAGCCGCCGTCGGCCTGGTTGCCCTCCACCTTGATGCGGGCTCCGCTGCGGTGGCTGATGCCTGTGATGTTCTCGCCTCCCGAACCTGCATGGAACTTATTATTAAAGTAAAGTAAAGTAAAAGTAAAAAACACTTTATTGCACACAAAGTAAGATACAAAAGAAGTAAAATAACTAGTTATAAAAAATAATAGAACATTTAAACTGTGTAGCATAATTATTATTATCAATACATAGTATAAAACAAAGTCGCTTCCCGCGTCTGACCCTACGTATGCTTAAATCTTTAAAAGTATGCAACGGATTTTGATGCGGTTTTTTTTTATAGATAAGAGTTATTCAAGAGGAAGGTTTATTAGTATAATATAGAGCAACATAGTAATAGGTTAGGCGGTACGAAGTTCGCCGGGTAGACTAGTGAGTATTAAAAATAAAAATCTGTTGTATTAGATAACAGCTACCTTAGATTTTAGTGGGAAAGCAAAGACCAAAACCGCTCTCTAGTTTGTTACTGTCAATGGGATGGCTGACTGGAGCAACATTCAAAGTGTGCAAAGACTCAATTGTAATTGTTGTGCTGCCACTGGGGATCAAAGTTCAAACCCCTGAGTGGGAGAGACCCACACGGTCTTCTCCAAGGCTACAACCCCTGAATATGAATTTTCCTAATTTCGTACAACTTACCAATAATCCTGCCACAAGCCCAGGCAGGCACCTGAATGGTATCCTCAATGATAACCGGCTGGTTCTGTATAAAGTCGTGAATTATTGTCTCGGCTATCTTGGTGGCCTCCATCGCTCCTTGTATTACACAAATGTCATGATCTTCATTTTGGAACTTTCTCATGTGTAGACTTGCTCCTGATTTGTTTTCTATGTTTTTTATGTTGGCACCTTGTCGACCTGTGTTAAAAAAAAGCCCCTGTATTCCATAATTCTTATTTCAATAGCAATACGTACTTGTCATACATATGTGTATGTACATAATAATAATAATAATAACACATCACACTCAGAGCCCCTAACTAGGAAGAACCTGTATCTAGGGTGCCCGAAATACACACAGAGACGAACATCACGCCCAGACCGGAAACAAACATCGATATTCATCATATCAATATTCGCCCCGCCGGGGAATTGAACCCAGGTGCACAGCACACGCTTACTCAGTCCACATCACTGCCAACTGAGCCACGGAGCAGTCTGTAAAAGGCAGTAAGTAAAACATAAATTGGAATAAAACAGTGTCTTCAATTATTGCAAATAAAGAATTAGCACCTAATTATAAATTCCATACATTCAGTTTTGGTCACTGTCAAATAATAATAATAGCACATCACACTCAGAGCTTCTAACTAGGAAGAACCTGTATCTAGGGTGCCCGAAACACATACAGAGACAAACATCACACCCAGACCGGAAACAAACATCAATATTCATCATATCAATATTCGCCCCGCCCGGGAATCGAACCCGGGTGCACTCGCTTCTCAGTCCACATCACTGCCAACTGAGCTACGGAGCAGTAGCAAATATAAATGATTAAAATATTTTTTTTTGTAGTTTCAACTCTTTTATTGCCTTTTTAGTAAATGTTTGTTCGCCCATTACCATAAGTGAGAAAATTGTAAGGCTGAGACTAGTTGCATCTTTGAATTCAATTATATTTATTACTAGTCGACCCGGCCGAACTATGTACCACCTAGCCTTTAAGTATTTTTTCACATACTTATAAACCTTCCTCTTGAATCACTTTATCTATTATAAAAAAAAGGCATCAAAATCCGTTGCAGAGTTTTAAAGATTTAAGCATACATAGGGACAGACGCGAAAAGCGACTTTATTTTATACTATGTATTGATTGGTGCAAATGTAAACTATTTTTAAAAGGGTGCAAACTTTTGTGACCAGTTTGATCTAACTGAAATAAATGACTGAAATTTAGAATAACATTTGAGCACCTCTGTAACCATTTGGCAGTGATGTTGATGATGAATTCATGGGTCTGGTTTTATAGATGTTTGGTTCCTGCGTCTGAGTATGTTCTTTGATAATTCTTTGTATTTTTCAGGCACCCTTAATTAATACATATTCAACCTAGTGAGGGGCTCAGAGAATGATGAGTTATAATTATTTAACCTTTCTTACCAATAAGTGCTGGTACAATACTCTTTGGTATGGCTATTTCAATTACATTTCTTCTTGAAGTCTGAACAGCTTCTTTAGTTTCTTCCTCTTCCTTTTTGAAGACATAGTAGAAGACAAATGCTGTGACAGACACCAACGATAGTCCAAGCAGAACTGGTACTGCTAATTTGGTGTTTAGAGGCATTTTATCTGAAAAATTTTAACATTGTTATTTCCTATAAAAAAAATGGTTGTAGGGTTATTCCGATTTTGCTCCAAAGCCATTGTTCTCTGCAATTTTTAGTTTCCATACATTCATTCCGATTTTGCTCCAAAAAATATTTTGGTACAGTCAGAAATGGTAGCAGAATAGTAAGATTAGAGAGATTAGTTAGATTAGTAGTAGATTTTGTTTATGTTATAGAAAGTAGAAAATAATATTAAAAAGGTAGTACATATTATCTGCATGCAATAAATAATGCTCGACATAACAGACAAAAACTCTGGAAAAGGTCTACTATGTATTTCGCTAAGTTAGATAGTTATATAGGTACTACAGTAGGAGTGTTTGCTTAGCTACTGCCTGATAACGAATTTTGAAATTAGGTACCAGGGCAACATGAAATAGTAGCAGGTTATGAAGCACAACACACAATTATAACAAGTTAGGTACTTTTTGGAACTTTCATAATAACAGAATAAACATGGGAAATAACCATGCCATGCCAGTTCCTGTCGTTGCTAATAGAAATATTATAAATATAAGTTTTTTACGTGTTTTTTGTATGTATGCTGTAATTATTTTGTGTGTTGCGCTTCATAACCTTCTACTATTTCATATTGCCCTGGTACCTACATAAAATAAATTCATTATTAGGCACTAGTAAAGCAAACTTTCGTACTGTATTAAATAGCTATCTTACTTTAAAAATAAATAATTAAATAAAAGTCTCCTAATAAACATCACCTCGCTAAACCACCAAGCTCCCATTTTAAATCTATCTTTTTGTTTCTGACCGTACCAAAATATTATTTGGAGCAAAATCAGAATGAATGTATGGAAGCTAAAAATTGCAGAGAACAATGGCTTTGGAGCAAAATCGGAATAACCCGTTTAAAAACTTAAGACATTTTTAGCATGATTAGTGTACATACATTATCAAATCCCGGTCATAAATCTAACACAATTTTTTTTAAGTTACCTCACAAATCAATTGATTTGGGAACACTAACACAAAGGTTTATCCCACTCCAAGTAATTGTTGTGGATGATTTACTAATAAATAATTACCTAGATAACACCTGGAGGCGAGTCAACGTAACCCTGACTAATGAATTATTCACTTTCTTATGATTTCAGACTTGTAAGATTCTATTAGCGGGTATGACATAATATTGCATGCAAAAATTGCTTCACAGTAACATGATACTATCAGCACCATTGCTACATTGAAATTTCTAATGTTTACCTGAAAAAATATTTCCAGTGCAGCACAGCTAGAATAAAAAGGTGGAATATAATATTCGCAAATTTATTACACTGTTTATATAATTTCTGGGACTATTTATCCATTGAAGAAAAGAAAGAAAACATTAAGAAATCGTGCCAAAAAACCACCGACCGCCCGCCGCTGCGGCCTCGAAAAAACATGCTAAACGATCAATCCATCAATCAAACGTGTCGTGTTGCATTACCAAACAACTGTAATCTGTGGTCCGTCACAGAGTGTTCTTTTTTTTTTTAAATTCTGGGGTTGGGCAAAGTATTTCCAGCCATTCATCCCATTGTAGAATAATAAAACGTCAAGGTTGTGGTTGTTTTTAAATTCGCCCATACTAGGCAGGCAAAGGAACTTAGTCCATACAGCCAAATCTTCTGTAGAATTCTTTGTTTTGCGTTTTCCCGTAACCATAACACATTAAAATGCGAGGTCAGTCAGTCTCAAACTCAAATTACAATGTTCATTGTTCATGCAGACTACTGTACGGAACATCGATAAGAATTATTCGCAAGCGCCATTCTTTATTTCTCACTTCACTATGCTAAGCCACGAAAACTTAATTTATAAAATAGAGAAACATATGTGAGCCCGACATGTTCTCGTTTCCCGCCAAGCAGTCCCAAATCCAGATAATATGTCGGAAACCCGGAAACCGCTAAAATCAAAATAAATTCACCAACCACCAACCACCACTTAGTTATTTACCCAGCGTAGCGGCGGGTTCCTAACTCTGAGGATTTACCTTCTCTCTGTTACCAGTGAGATGGGAAACTTGCCAATCACACCCACCCAAAACAAACAATAATTTTGAAAATTTGAAAGCAAAACAACAAGAAAGCAACAAAGCAAAACCAGAGCAAAACCAACGAGCAAAACGCAACTTTTTATAAAATTGAGTCCCAATTTTCAGGATAATGAATTTATTAATAAAAAAATTAGCAGGTGATATTTTTTTCATGTTGTGTATTTACCATTTTAAATAAAATTATACCTATGTTCATTGAACTATTATTACAAGATAATACATTAAGCTTGCTCTTGTCCACACTGCAGATTTTAACCGCGTGCTTTTTATTTTTGAGAATTCTATTCCGTACTTCTACGCCCAACACGAGTTAAATAAAATTCACGTACAAAAAAAAATTTAAGGCCCCAGTGTGGAGCCTCGGAGCCTCCTTATAATGAAAGTCCGGGAAATCTAGGGTGGAATGTGGAATGTATGGAAGAGGTCGCAATAAATTAAATTTTAGGGTTTGGGTTGGGATGTTTTTATGACAAATTATGAATTTAAGTACCTACTTACCTGTTTATTAATAATAATACACCAAATCACATAGCCCCGCAAAAATGATAGAGGATTGATTGCAAGGAACATACCTACTATTGATTGAATTTAAGTACTTACTTGATTTTTAAAGTATGATACCGACCAATTTTAATAACGGTTTCTGAAGTAAATTGAACTTCACATGTTTTTATTACCTATTTTACATAATACTAAGTAGTGTGCGCCTCTCTAGACTTCGCCAGCGCAATTTCCTTGGAAATAGTAAAAAAGCTAAAAAAATAAGTATTCCATTCCCGTGCGAGATAAAAAGTAGCTTAAGTCAAATTTAATTTAAATAGGATCAGTTGGTAATGATAGAAGTTGAACTAAATAAATATTTACTTGTTTTTTAGTGAAAACGCGACAGACATACTTACTCGCATTTATAGTTGTTAGTACGCTGTGTTCTTATCCTTTTAAGGTATTTACTTATTTATGAATTAATCAGCGGGACGAACAAAAATGCAAAAAAAATCTGGTATAATTATTAAATAAAATTTATGCCCTAGCTTCTCTATAATTAAAACAAAAATAACCAATAAATAGCTGATCTTGTCTAAATAAATACAGAGTTCCATCTCAGAATAATGGATAGCCCGGCCTGTTACAAAAACTAAAATATAAAAAGAGTTTTTTTTTTGTGGAATACCAGCATTCTGGTTGTAGCAGGAGTGTACTTATATATTTATTTTCTGTAAGTAGAAGCGACCTTAAAGGATGAGTGAGAAATATCAACAATTTAATTTCTAAAGCCTCACCTAAAAACAATATAGGGTGCACAATAGGTACAAACTTACTACATAAAAATTATGATAGCCGATTCCTTATTCCATTCTATCACGTGCGTGTAATAGAAGCATCCTCGCGGGGAAATAACTTAATTTTCCTGAAATAGGCAGGTTACTCTAATTTCCCGCAGATTGCAAATTCCCACGATTTTTCATAATTTTTTTATGATTTTTATTTTTCAGTGTTTTTGTAACTTTCAAGTAAGGCGTTCGCTTGCTATATTATTTTTACAATGACTTGGGATATAACTTTGGGTAAGCAATTTTTGTTCCATTTTTTATTTATTCGTTACAATTACATAGGTACCTACAACGATCCACCATCAATCATCGCACAACTTTCTTTCGTGATGTTAAAAAATAATCATGGAATGGTTTAGATTTAGTGGGGTGACCATGACCAAAACTTACTCTGATTAATTTGGCATTATTTTGTATAATCTAATTGTGGCTATTGTTTTTTTTCTTTCTATATTTTTGACGTTATCGTAATTTTAAAAATATTATTGTGTAGACAAGTTTAAGAAACTCCTAAGTGCTTAAAGTACCTAAGTACTTACTTATTTAGATACACTTAAATATGTATATATTTTTTTAAACTAACTATTAGTTATTGGTACTTAACTTAGGAAAGACGGTAAATGTAAATGTATAGAAGTAATGAATTAAGACCATTAAAAATCGCAGTCACAACAACAAAACTTTCAAACAAATATTCTTGTATTGTATATCTCGTGATCATGGACACCGTACCAGTATCGGAGGGGGCGCAATAAAAATGGTAATGGTTGGTTGTTCCGTTATATTTTTATTGTCATCGCGATCACGAATGGCCTGCACAAGAATGTGCACGAAAGTAAGTCAGTCAGTTGGTCGATCGTCTCCGGTGGAACTTTAACTGGTAGCAAACATTTGTTTAGAAAGGGAAACCTTTTTAAAGCAGTTTCGTAATTAATTACTTACTATGCAACGACCATACGGACGTAGGTTTTTGAGGCCTAACAATATGCATGAGAGATGCCATGGCGGTAAGGACCATAAATCATACTCTATTTGTAGAAAATTTTAACACGTTACAAATTGGTGCCGAGGTGCACTTTACCACTGGCTGGCTAGGTTTTCTGAGCAGTCATTTTTTCGTATTCGTATTATTCAGTATTATTGTATTAGTCCATTTTATATGTTGAAGTTAATTTATGTCATAGCTTTAAAACCGTGCTCTAAACTGTCTAACTTATTGTACTTAGTCAACCGGCAAGTTTTTTTAAGTATAAATATTATATTTATTAAATTAATAAATTTACATTATCGCTGTCAGATTTTGAATACGTCATCACGAAACAAGCTCCTCCCAGGGTTTGCTTTGGATCAGCTCTGGACAGAGAAGTTTTGCCTACAAGTGGGCCTGGTTTGAGTCCCTTCATGAGAAGAAATGCACCGGAGATCACGCCTGCTTTAGGTCCGGGGACGTACGACAACGACCGAGATGCCTTCTATGATCTTACACATCGAGTAAGTAGATTTTGTTACAGGTGCTCTAAGATTAGGTTAACATTGTTAATTTGAATAAAAGAGCCTTCAGCCGAAACTATTACAATTTTTTTTTCTTAAAAATGTATTAGGTACTTACCTACTTAAGCACTTATGTACTTCATCTTGTTTTTCAGATAACAAGTAAACTGGGTACAGGTCCAAAGTCTCCCCGCTGGAAGATCAGGCATGAATACCAGCCGCCACCAGTCGCCCCACCTCGGCTGCGCCGCCCGAAACAGAATTGCGCTCCTTTTAACTCCACCTCAAAAAGAAAAGGGATTTTTAAGGCAACTGATTACCCTGCGTGTGTATTTTTTTCTTAGGTTCTTTTATTTGTTACAGTATGAAAACGTTTGATGATGACATGCATTAGTTTGATAAAGGATTTTTAAATGTTTTCATCGATTACTTACCATGGTAAAAATTGATTAAATATACAGGGTGTTTCTGACAAGGCGTTATTAATCAAAGGAGGGATTCTGCTCACCACACCTAACAACTTTCCCAACTCCCAACGCAACATGGGTCGAAATCTCAAAACAAAAATCAGCCGTCCCGTACTTTGACCCCGTCAGCTAATCTAACCAATGTATGGAACAGCTGTTTTTTTTTTGTGATTTTGACCTATGTTGCTTTTGGAAAGCTGTTAGTTATGGTGAGCAGAATCCCTCCTTTGATTTATTACCGCCTTGTCAGAAACACCTAGTATAAGATTGATCTCGTAATAGATCTTACACAAAATTATCGTATTGAGTCGATTGTCAGTAAATAGATTTTCTATCCGAATTTGTACTTCCTTTTAAAATAACAAGTTGTAATGTAAATTATCTTATTTGTTGTATAATTTTACAGGGCATGCGATTATTTACCAGAATTGAAAAAACGTCAGATGAAATTTGCCTACAGTTTCAATGGTAAAAAAGTTTTGAAGTGTCCTGTTCAAGTGAGTTGGCTTGTATTTTTCGTACCTTGTATTGTCTATCTGTTTAATTAAGGAGTTAAAAAATACATTTCCACGATTATAAGAATTTTATTTTAAACATTATTTCACGATATTAAAAATGTGGAACTAAAATCAGTTTTGTATATAAAAAAAAAATTAATCATAGTCACCCAATTTTTTTTTTTAGATTAAGTGCGTGCCATACAACCTCGACGCGTGTGGTGTCTGCGGCTGCTCCTGCTCAGCCCAGGGTGACTACTGGCAGTTTGAGAACCGACTCTTCCTTTGTCGGAAGCATTACGCCAGACTTTTCAAGCATTGTTTGGCAAAATATCAGTCCGCGAACTTAGCTGATTTTAAGGTTCGTCTGTACCTTGAGACACGTAAGTTGAACCCGTCCGCTCGCACCACCAAAGATACAACTCAGTTCAACTCACGTGACTGCCTATAGTCTATACCAATATTATAAAGAGGAAAGATTTGTTTGTTTGTTTGTTTGTTTGTTTGTTTGTTTGTTTGTTTGTTTGTTTGTTTGTAACGAATAGGCTCCGGAAATACTGAACCGATTTGAAAAATTCTTTCACTGGTAGGAAGCTACATTAACCCCGAGTGTCATAGGCTATATTAGATTTTCAAAAATATTAGGGATCCTTACCTAAACTCAAATAATGTAACCCAAGGTGCAATATTTTTTCCGTTGTTTACATATTTTGACAGGTGGTTTGTTGTTGTTGTTTGTTTTTTATTCGGCCATTCTGGGCGGGCAAAAGAACATAGTCTATAGAGCCAAGTCTTTTGTAGTATCTTAAATTCTATGGCGTAACGAAGTAAGCCGGGAAAGCTCGTTTATAATAAAGTTTAAGATTAGACGTATAAGTAGGTAAGTATGTAATATTGCGTTTTTTATTGTCTAAAGTGGTTATAAAAATATTAATTTTTATTGAACGAGACTATTGTCTATAGTTATTTATCAATTTTTACAAATTAATGGTTTTTATTTTAATAAATTTTAGTCGGTGCGCGATTGCTTCTTTGCTCACGCTCACAACAGCTGCAAGGCGGCCCTGAAAATTATGAAAACCGAAGAAATCGAGAAGAAACTGCGCAAAGAAGCTTATCTTGACTTGTATTTTCCTCAACGAAGATTCTGTAATAACTAGATATATATTTATTTACATTATTAGTCATATTACTTACATGTATTCAAAACTTAATTTTTCGGTAATTTACGTTATAATAAAATGTATGCCTAAAGCGTACTTAACAAAAGTTTTTGCTTTAGGAACTTGGGCTGGTTTTAAGGTTCCGGATACTCGCCCGCCTTACCATATTATATGACTTTTCTGTCTGTCCGTCTCTGTCTGTCTATCTGACAAAGGCACGTTTTCGAAACAGCTCTCAGATCTTAATAAAATGTTTGCACGATATGCTTCTAGTTGCCTAAAAAAAATGTAAAATGCCCAAAAATATTAAAAACTAGTATTACTTATATGTACGTAAATTTAGAACACACTTGGCCGTTTATTCTGTACTAGTGTATGTCGTAGTAAGATTTGATAATTAGGTTTTTTGCAAAAAAAACTAGGGATTTTGCCTAATTATCAAATCTTACTACGACATGCACTAAGCGGGCGTTCGGTAAGCTGGTGCGCAGTCAGATCGTGCCTGGCGTGCTTGAAGTTGAGGTAGTGGACAACATTAGAGTATACATAAGAGAGCATCTTCCTTGTTCTGTGATACATGATACATATTACAGTATTATTATTATTCTGAGACAACAGCCCTAAGAAATACTGCTAGAGACTTGAGACTTAATGGACCATATTCCTTTGCCTGCCAAATAATTTTCCCGAAAGTACCTATGTTTGTCCGTAAAAGAAATAAAATACTCTGTGCTGGCTGCATGCTACTCTACTACTACTAGTGATGAGCGAATGAAAATAAAATATATATCGATAAAAATAAATTATTATTATTGTCGATAAATATTGTTGTCGATACCTTTTGTCGGTTGGTTTCAAATATTATTTAAAGTATTTTGTAATAAGTAACTTTTTATTTATAGTCATAGCGAGCGAGCGTTTGTATTTATTAATGACTAGTCGACCCGGCGAGCTTTTTACCGCCCAATTAATGAGAGGTTTTCAATTTGACAGCTCAGAAGAAAAAAACAAGTTTTATTAAGCTGCTACCAGATGGCGCTCTGCCAGGAGCAATAGGTCAAGCTGAAATGAATGATTCAGTAGCTCAAAATGAAACATAAAAATTAAAATTTAACTGAGGCAGTGACGGAGTAGATGAAATTAAGATTTATACTTAGCAGAAAATGATCCAATCCAACGATTCAGTCAATATTCGATCTCCCATTTCTCTTATATTGCTTTAGACACCGCCATCTACCGGCGTATTATGAAACTTTTTTTTTCTTTTCTGTCACTTTGAAAACCCCTCATTATTATGTGTGCATGTTTTATACCTATACACCTTCCCTTTGAGTCACTCTTTTTAAAAAAAAAACCGCATTAAAATTCGTTGCATAGTTTTAAAGATATCAATACATAGTACAAAATGAAGTCGCTTCCCGCGTCTGTCCCTATGTATGCTTAAATCTTAAAAACAACGCAACGGATTTTGATGCGGTTCTTTTTAATAGATAGAATGATTCAAGAGGAAGGTTTATGAGTTTAAAACGTGCACAAGATAGTTATAGGACAGGTGGTACGATGTTCGCCGGGTCCACTAGTTAGCATATAAAATACTAGAGGCTGCCCCGCGGTATTTCCCGCGCAGATTTCTCATAAATACAAAATTCCCGTTTTTTCCCGTTCCCGTGGGAATTTCGGGAAATCCCTTCTTAGTGCTTACCTACACTCCCCAAGGAACCCACGTGCCATTTTACAGCTTTCTACGCCCAGTAGTATAGGCTCTGCGTTGTCTGTCAGTCAGTCAGTCAGTCAGTAACGGAAGAGTTTTATATATATTGATAGCGACAGACAGACTCGGGATGACTTTGTTTTATACTATGTATTGATAATATTGATATTGAAGAATTATTTTTAATAAAATGGTGATGTTATAATAAAAAGGGTTATTAAACTAAGTACACTAATGTATGTTACTAATTTACGATATGTAATGCAATGAAATTATTGTTTATAATCTATTTCATAATTTTATCCGTCAGATTAATTGTTATAATTCTTTACATACATTTTATTAGAATAAGAATTTGAGCGTATAAAATAAGTACCGTTTTATTTTCCGACGACTGACATGACACCCAACAGATCGATAATATTTTCATCCCTACCTACATCCCTACCCTAGTTCTATTAGGCAGGCAACGAAAAACAAACAAAATCAAATTCCTTGAATAAATTCCAAACAAATCGTTGTTTTGAGCAAAATATACGCTCCTCATTCGCTCATTCGCGAAAGTGATGAAATTGGATTCCACCAACAAGATAAATGGCGGCAGTGGGATCGAGACCCCGGAAGAAGCGGTTGACCCGCGTCAAAACGCCGAAGACATAATCGATGAGATCCTTGCAGAGTTCACAGAAGGCCGGGCTCTGGACCCTTCCGCGCGAAACGGTCACGGCATACCGGAGAATATCTTTAGCATGATGCAACCACCGCGGACAAGAACACCAGCGAACTCGTTATCAGAGGCAGCTACTATAGATGACATCGATCCCTCTTCGGACCTCGGCGTTTCGATACGTAGCAAGTGCCAGGAGCTTGAAGAAATCCTACAGAGCCTAAAGTCGCGGCTTAACCACGTCGTACTGGACGAGAATATTGTACTAAGTCCTGATGCTAACTCTATGGAGGCGGAGCTTGAGCATGATCTGGATACGGACTGCCAGGAAGACCTATCTTTGCAAGAGTTCTTGGAACTTCTCCACTCACAAAACAAAATAAATACTGCTGTAGAGTGATTTACATTAAACAGGAAGAAACTAGTTGATAAGCTAAAAACAAATCGTCAAGAATTTATTGTATGCTAAATTATTATTCTGAAATTGAAATTACAAAAATAATCTTAAGCGAGTGAAAATTTCTTTCTTTTTAAGCTCCAAAAAACAAACCAGTTGATTTAGGAAAATATTTCTTTATTTTATCACAAGTTACATATATGATATACCTTGTAGCTAGGCTCTTTGTTGTGGTGTGGCGGCAAAAACTAAATAAGTGTTCTTAGGGCTTCAGCCTTCTTAGGGTCTTCTTCTCGGGCGTTCTTAGGGTTCGCAATTACAAAATTGCATGCCAACCAGGTTTAACCCTTAAACTGAGTAACTAGTCCTTCTGACCAAAGTCCCACCATCTGAGTTCCTTTTAAAAAAATAACAAAATTCTTATCAAAACAGGTGTTTTACATTTCATCAAATAAGTCATTGACATCTGTCCCTATGGAAAGTTCAGTAGAGTTTGGTACAGTGTCTTTATCAAACATCTGGCTGTCCTCTTGCATGCTCTCTTCTGTGAATGAACTCAAGTTGTTCTCAGTGTTCAGAATCAGGTTAAGTTTGTGTTCATTTATAATGTTAATAATAGCATCTTTGTTACTTTCTAGCAGAACTCTTTTAAACTTCTGCAGCCAGTCATTGTAATGAGCAGGCTCACTTTTGGCACACTCTTCTCTAAAGCTTTTCATTGCATCTAACATCTTCTTGTAGTCACCAGCAATGTTTGTGAAGACAAGATTCTCAATCACATCTGTCATTTCTTGTGCCAGATCAGCCAACCTTTTCCCTTTGCTAAGTAACATTTTGAAATCTTTTGAAGCATCAACAGTTCCAATGTTCTCTATATTATTATCATTATCATCCTGAGTAATTACAGGTAATTTAATTTTAGGCATATCTATGTCTTCACTTGTTTTTGATGTTGATGAAATATCATAATTAGAGGTATTCCCATTCACTTGTAAACCCTTTTTGCGGTTTGACACCTTTTTCTCAACTTTATTCAAAGTCAAAAGTTTCATGAGCCTCTCCAAGGGTTCTCTGGACCTCTTTTCAACAAGAGGCGGGACTTTAAACAGTGTCATTATTTCATCCCTGGGTTGTGGCAGTGGTTTGCCAGGATTTAATGCTCTGTATGCTATACAATCTAAAACATACTGGAGAGATGGACTTACAGTCTCACCTATTGGAAAAGCTTCTGCATCATTAAATGAATCATCATAAGCATTGGTTAGATCCATAGCTTTTATGAGATCTTTAAAAGCCATGACTTGATCTGAATTGCATGCATGCTTCTTAAGTACTGTTGAAGGGAATGCCATATGTTTGATTTCTTCCTTGAAGCAGACGCTGACACTAGAGAGGCATACAAGGCCATTATTATCAACAACAGGCATCAGTGCCTTCATTTTTGGTGCACAACGATCCTGAAATTGTTCTCTAACAATGCCAACTAAACCTAACTCTTTCATGCAATGGACAAGGCATTTCACAAATATTTGTGCTTTCTGGTTTCCCTTTTTGCCAATCAAATAGTGAGTGCAGTTATCATTTAAGCTCTGCCAATGCACATTCTCCTGTTTAGTGAAACCGTAAACAACAATGGTCCTATTTATTTTGTAGCGTTGATCATGATTTAATTCTGCAGGAGTTTGTGTGAATGGTATGACTTTTTGTCCAAATAGGTAGCCTGTTACTGTTTGGTCAAATGACACAGCAGTTTGATTTTCAGTGTTCATGATTTTTTTCTCTGTGACCACTGCTTCAGTAGCAGAGGCTGTTCCAGTAGTTGGATCCTTTACAGTTTTTTGCCAGGCCCTCTTCATGACAGGTTCATCTTTTATTTTGATCAATTGTGCAACTAGTATATTGATGTGGGGTCCAATAAACAGATTGTATGTCAAACCTCCAGTTCTGACAGTTTTCTTCTTGTGAAATAGCCAGCTGCTCATTGCCTCTTCAAACGTGGCTGTTTCTCCATTGGTCTCATCAATGAGTTGTTTGATTGATCTTATACTATCAGTGTCTTGAACTTCAAGATCAGGTCCAATCACAAATACTTCAAATTCTTCTTCCTTAAATCCACTTACAACCTGTAACAAACATTTTTTGTTAAATGTACCAAAATATATCAAAAAAGGAAATAGTCAAAGAATAATAAATAAATATGGTACCTCATCAAAATTCTTGCCAATGTTGGCTGGTGCCTTGAAGTTGGTAATAAGCACAATTTTCTTAGCTCCCTTGATCTTGTAGGAGCTGCTTTTGTACTGCTGAGCAGCAACTATGAGGGCTTCAAACCAGTCTCCTTTGCGCTCTGTTGTCTGAAAAATATTATCATAAAAATGCCTGAATTCAGAAATAGTATTGAAATAAAATAAACAAAACTAACTTTATAATTACAGGTAGGCAAGGAATCTATACCCCACTTTAAAGAACACAACACATATTTTAGTTGAGGTATTAATAGGGCCTCCATTATATATGCTATTATGTAGTGCCTGATTCAATGGATATTTAAAACCTGACCTCTTGTGGCAAGTCTCGGATCATTTGCCAGGTAGGCGATGCCATTTCTGTAAGTACTTCTATGTACTTGAACACTCCCGGACATTGCTCAGCCAAGGGGTTTCTGCTCTTCTTAGCTCCCATGAGAATCACACCAATGAGAGGGTTGGCTTGTATCAGTATGTTACGTTCTATAATCCGAGCCGCACATATTCGGGCATTCTCAAAAAAGGACTCCTTTTTATCTTCGGTTGGTGCTGTAGTTTTGCCGATGTCCAGTATGATTATTGTTGCACTGTCGTACGACATGGTGCTGAAATGGGAAGAAAGGTAGGTAAGTATATTTTCGTAGTAAGAATGTCGGTCGGTGGGTCGTTTTAGAATGTCGTTAATAAGATAGGGATTTGAGGATTCGGTAGTAAGAATGAATCAGAGTAAGGCCGGTCAAGTTATCGAAATCGAATAGGTAGGTACTTAGTCCGTAGAATAGCTAAATAAGAACCTGCCTGGTTTTCTTGAAAAGAAGATGAAGTTTAACTGGACGATGATGAGTAGTTGTCGTTTAGAGCTTAGGGTATTATATTATATCTTTGGTAGTTGCTAGTGTGTGTTTATAAATACCTCAGAATAAGATAGATACCTAGATACCTAGGTACTAAATTGAGAGGAGAGAGGAGGAAAGCAAAATTTCAAATTTCACACACCACAACAAATACAAAAAATAACTGATTGATTGATTGGTGTGGTGGACTGAATTGATTACAGAAATCAGTCAGAAACCAGTTGATATCAATCAGTTGTCGTGGCGAGTCGAATCAACCAATCCAATCAAGGACTTTTTTTTTTGGCGCAAAGCGTGAGGAAAATGCGTTTCCCCCTTGTTTCCCCACCTCAATAAGGAAAATGTCGGGCTGTCGGGCTTTTGTTTCTTAGTTTTCTAAATTAGTTTTCCGTGGTTATTATTAAGCTAGTGTGGTGGAATTAGTGAACCAAATAATGTGCTCTTTAAGGAGAACTGTCTAATGAATGAAGTGAGAAATAAAGGAAGGCGTTCCCGAACAATTATGATCGATGTCCAGCGAAAAAGTCCGTGTGAACATTGAAATGTGAGACCACGTTAGGAACATACGTTAGGTTGGAAATACAAAGAATTTTATTAAACTACTGAAAACTTGGCTGTATGGACTAAGTTCCTTTGCCTGCCCAGAATAGGCAAATTTAAAAACAACAACAATCAATCAATCCAAAAAAGTTTTCAATTATTTTTCTCGGACGGCAAAAAATAAAAATCAGTAAAAAATAAATAAATCAATTAAATGTACATACACACAAATAAATATCTACCTACTTAATAAACTAAGCAAAAACATTCACAGGAAAGAGAAACACCACTTTCGTAATAACACCCACGGTTTTCTGCTTCTCGTCTTTGTTGAGAGAACCAATAGCTCCTCTGGGTCGGTGGGTCGTGTTACCTCTGCAGCAGAAGCATTAATTATCATTATTTATATAAAAGAAAGATGATGGTCTAAAATATTGACTAAACCTAGTCAATGAGGATATTAATGGAGGTGATGAAGTTCCCCTTTCATCACAGAGCATTCTACTGCTACTTGGCCATGAGCCTGTGGATATTCTTTCTTATAACAGGTTAGTAACAACCTTTGCTAAAATCTTTACCTATCTGTATCAATATAGTTTTCTTTTCTATTCTATATCTATTTTTTCCTTCCAATTTTCCACTTAGCTTAGTGATTTGCACTGTTGGTTGTACCTCTTGATTGGATGTCACTACTGTCCAATTTATGAATCTTTTGTCTGACCACATAAGGCCAATAGGCTGTTGACCAATATTCACAATCTATAGTTTTGTTATGATAACTATAATAGATGGATAAATGGTTACCAAAATAACTCAAATATATGATTGTTGTGCATTCGATTTTCTCCCCTGTTATGCTTTCAACTTCTTTTTTCTTCAGTCAAGAACTATGTTTAACTGGGACATTTCTTTTTAGCAATGTATAAATACATACTATGGAATGAAGAGACCCCACTTCTTAGAAAGGTGGCTGCAAAGGAAGTCCTGTCCAGGTCAGACATGAAGTTCAGAACAATCTTTATGAGGGCTTGTAATCCGCCAGACAGCATTGTAAGGGGGTCTGAAGGTACATTTATTTCTCTATTTATTATTGTTAAGATTATCATCACTCATTACAACTTATCCCACTGCTGGACTCAAGTCTCCCCCATAGATGACAATATGGAACAAGTTTGCCTTAATTGCCATGCTTGAATGTGAAGTCACTGATTGCACAGCACGGCTCTTCAAATATTTTAACAAAGCATATAACTGTTCCCAAATTTTCCTAACCGCAACTGCACTTCTGACACATTCAGCGCACTGTACAGTTTATACTGCTGCCCGTCCTTTGGCTGTTCCCTTTGTTAATAAATAAATAACAAGAAATTATATTTAATTTAGAATTTTATTTTAGAGACGCACCATTCTTACTTAATTAGAGAATAGAAATAGGAAGTGCGGGTGACAGTGTTGATGCCATGCCAGCCATGACAGTACAAATTAACTTTTTTTAGTTTTTCTTAAACACCTTTGTCGCCTTTTACGACAGCTGGAGATGGGTAGGTGGTATTCTTAGCCACCTACAGACAGCCAATAACACATAATGTTATTTTTCTTTAATTCTGTGTCTGGCGAAAACCAATTAGAAAATATTTTACTTTATATAATTACTTGTTGAAACGTTTTGTTAGTGGACTACTCATATTAAATTGCCAAACTATCTTCTGCTTTGTTGCCCCAAAGGCGGTCTTGGCGATTTTTGGCAAGGACCCCAGGAATCCTTGTTGATCGGCGCCCTGTGTCTGCGATGGATGTTTGCTTACCCCAGCTTTCTTATAATATTCTAGGAGTAGTAGACACAGAGTCGTGGGTGCTCTCAGGAGTTATCGCAGTGACGAGGCACGGAGACCGCGGCCCGCTGACGCATCTGCGCGGCGGTGCGCGTCTGCCCTGCGATGCTACACCTTCAGACCCGTTACTCAAGAGGTACAGTCTCTTTTATATGGAGGTGACTCTATTTCAAGTCAAGTATACATATTGCTCACACTCCTGCAAGATAGCAGGATAGTCATTTGTAGTGCGTTATAGTAGAAGTCTGTAATAAATTAAATCTCATCATACCTAACAACTTTACCAAAGTAACATAGAATAAGAATAAGAATATATTTATTTGATTCACAAACACATAGGCATACAAAAAATAAAATAATAATAATTAGATGAAAAAAATAATTATATATAAGTAAGCACACCCAGGCGTCTGGTGAGCCAAACAGGTTACCGTCTCAGCATAATGCCGCACCCGGGCCGGCAGGGGACCCAGATAAGACGCTACATGGACATGGGTCAAAATCAAAAGTAAACCTGTTCCATACATTGCTTAAGTCACCTGATGGGGTAAAAGTTTATTTCTATACCAAGAAATATAGTATACAAGTATAGTTATTGACTTGCCCACCAGTTACGAAGACTACGTGCGCAACGTAAGTGGCGGCCTGTCTCGCGGGCCGTGGGCGGCGGTGCCGGGGCCTTTCCACAACTTTCCTTCACTTCCGGCGCGAGCGCAAGTTGCCATACAGCCAAACATGCAGCCTGCAACTCGCTGCCCGCTCGGGCAACTCACTGCTGTCGGGCTGCTGCAGGTGCTTCGAGTCGGTGAGGGTCTTGCTTGTCATTATCATAGTGCTGGACATAACCCTTTACCACAGATCACCAAAGAGACAAACATTGTGGAGGGGCCAGCCAAGCGTGCGAAATCTTTCCACAATGTGGAGGAATTTCAATTTGTCGCTTTGGTAATCTGTGGAAGAGAGTTTTGTCCAGAACTATCTATATAAATTTTGCGATCGCAGTATGGCTGTTAATTTATTATATATCCCCTAATCGCCTATTGAAATTTAATTTTTCATTTCGTCTGTTGCAACATAAATACTTATAAGGCATCATAATAAAAAATAATTTTAGTCTTATTGTTTCAGGTGCAATATTAAAAGAAGCTTATGCTGAAAAATTAGGACTGAACGTCGAACCTCCTTACTCCAAAAAAGATACAGGTTTGTTCACATTTTTTTAATAATTTTACAATTACATTTACGCATATAAACACTCAGAAAATTACTCTTTCTCTTTTTCTTCAACAAGGTGACGTAATACTCTGGAGCACTCGCTACCGCCGTACCTACCAGTCGTTGCTCGGCATATCATGGGCTTTACGGGCCGCGGGGTCGACGACCTCGGGGTTACCGACCACGGGGTCAACGACCTTGGGGTCAATGAACTCGGCGTCGGTGCGGGACGCGACAGGAGCGCGGGAGAGCCACAGCGTTCACTATTGCTTTAGAGATTGCGCGTGCGCTGCGCATGATACGCTTAACAAGTAAGTGTATGAATAAAATATTAATAAACCCTTTACATATTTTTACTCCAATACAGAGACATGCGAAAGGGATACTCCCGAAGCCTTTTTCTAATGTAATTTATAAGTAAGTAACCAAATTCTTGTTTCAGAAAAATCAAGCAGCAATCACGGGCCCGCCTCAACTCACATCCAGGAATAAAGGATCTGGTGAATAAGATATCTAAAGTTGTATTCGAATCTCAAGAGAAATCCGATCCTGAAATAGTAAAAGATGCTCTCCTAGCTTACATGTGCCATGGCGTGCCGTTACCTTGCTCCCAACATGGAGGAAAAAAAATTAACATAGACAAATACAAAAAATTCCGTTCTAGGCTAACAAGGAGTCTACTTTCGGATGACGCTTTAGATTATAATCAAGTAGATTTTAATAATGAATTCGGTCGCAAGGCTAGGGATATTATAAACAAATACTACGACAGTAAAGACAAGAAAACCCCGTTAGACTTCGACGCTCAAATGGAGAGAGAAAAACTGATTTATTATCAGCAGAAATACCTAGATAATTCGGACGGGTATGAAGACGTGGTTATAGTTAAAAAGAATCTGGACGCTGATTTTAACTTTCCGAACGATGCTAGGGCTGACACAGACTTTGATGACGATTTCGAAGCCACTCCAGAAACAAGCGACGATTTTTGCGTCAAAAAAGAGCACGTTATATCACTGTTCTCTTACTTAGAGTGGGGTTACAAGCAAGAAATGAAAAATATACATAGTAGAAGACGAGGCCTGTTGCTAGCTTACGGTTTGATTCACAACATTGTGCAAAATATGATTCGTATCATATCTGAGAACAAGCCAAAGTTTGTCCTTTATTCGGGACACGATAAAACTATACAGCCATTGATATACGCTTTGGGTCTTAACAATTATAGATACATTGTCAATTACGCTTCGAGAATGGTCTTTGAGGTTTATAGGAGAAAATATCTTAGGGACGAATTCAAGTTTACAAAAAGAAAAGCGGAGGCCAAGGATTATTACTTTAGAGTTGTATTTAATGGTGAAGATGTGACAAACCGCTTGTCGTTTTGTCGCCCTCGACAAAATGTTGTCATGACCGTCGATGACCCTATTGATGATGGTAAGGTTTATAATACGTATTTGTGTCCTATTGAGAACATTGTCAGGTTTATACATGACGATTACTTCGCGGTTTTCAATGTCAGCAACTATAAGGATGCGTGTGCTAGCTACAAAAATGGGAAATTCAATTTTTAAATGTTACTCTTGCGTTAAACTTACCGTGTCACCGAAACGTAAAAACAATTGCGGTTACTATAAATCCTTTATAAAAAAAACCCTGGAAATACAATCCAAGTGACTACTGAAAAACATCTAAATATTTTTACCCTATTAGGTGTTTTGGTGTGATTTAATTAAACATATCCTGATGTAAACATATCAGTTTTAAAATTCCTTTTATTGATCTCATGTTTCAATTAGTATTGTAGTAAATTATTAATTAAACATTATTATAATTATACAAAACATATGTTATAGCAAGTATTTAAATATTATTCTACCAGTACATAATAATAAGTCCGCCATTATATTTTACATATCACTAACATTTTTTGAATTCAGTGTATCTTTTTACTGAAAGCATATTTGATTTTGTCATTAGTTGTTGTAAGATGATTTGTCATTTTATGTAGGTAATTAGGTTTTTGAGATTTGTTAAAAAAATATCATTCGATAAGGATAAGATTAATTTATAAAGGCTTAAATTGAGGATATGAAGTACATAAATCTAAAATGGAGTACAAAATATACCATTGACCTGTGATTTGTTTTATCTGATTATAATTTTAAGATTGAATTGTTATTATTTACGTCCTACTTGAAGCTTATTTTTGTTTATTTACATTTGCGTTAAGTTATTATTTCTAAGTCAATAACTGCAGCACACCCAGCTATCGTGCATTATATTTTTAAATGCAAGCGATAGCTCAATTAAGCTAAATCTAAAGACTGTACTTCCTAGTATTTTATAAAAATAAATATTTAAACTTTTGTTATTTTAACTTTAATGTACTTATACTTACATCATTATTTTATTTTATTATGTTAAATGTATTTATTCAAATAAATATAATTTAAATAGACAAAAACATTTTCTATTACTTATTTTATAAATTACTGTGGTAAGTACTTCAACAGATTTGCTATACCCGCAAACGCTTTGTGCCATAGGAAATGTTCTTAGAAATAAGTATAAAATAATTTAAATCGGTTTATTTTAATACATTCAAACAGGAATGAAAAACAAATAAATAAAATCGAGCATTTCACGAGAAATAAAATGAATTTCGAGTAGCACGTAAACAACGAAGAAGAATATTTAAAAATCAAGGTCCCTCCTCCGTGAAGTGAATAATTTGGTAAGTTGTTTTTGTTATAGAGATTGTTTTTTTATCTGATCTGTCTGACTGATGTTTTTAAGCCCAATGTGATCGATCTCATGTTTTTTAAAAGTAGAATAAGGTAATTTTAAGTTTTATCTTTATACTAGTCGACCCGGCGAACTTCGTACCGCCTTCTGTGCTCTTGTCGGTGGAGCCTCCTCCATTCACCCCTGTTCCCCACCAGCTGCTTGACCATCTGATACGACTCTGCACTGACTCGCTCCTTTATTTGGTCGAAGTAGCTTGCTCGTCCACGCTGTCTCTTTCCTTCAATCTTTCCTTCTATAATATTAGTAATCAGTGCGTCGTTACGTTTCAGATGGCCTATCATCTTTCCCCTTCTTATCTCTATGGTGTTCAAAATCATTCGTTTTTCCTCTACTCTTTTCAAGACTTCTTCATTAGTGACTCTTTCCATCCAACTTATATTCCCTCTATTCTTCTCCTACAACGCATTTCGTACCGCCTAACCTACTATTATTATACTGTGCATGTATAATATTTATAAACCTTTCTCTTGAATCACTATGTATTAAAAAAACCTCATCAAATTCCGTTGCATAGTTTTAAATATTTAAGCATAGTGACAGACGCGGGAAGCGACTTTATTTTATACTTTATTGATTTTCAGACAGTCGGGTCACTGATTTGAGAAAAAAATCAACTTAGTTTAGGTTCAATCCGGTGCATAATGGGCATACATTGTTATGGTCTTTATCTTACACGAGCTTTCCCGGCTTACTTCGTTACGCCATAGAATATAAGATACTACAAAAGACTTGGCTCTATAGACTATGTTCTTTTGACTGCCCAGAATGGCCGAATAAAAAACAAACAACAACAACAAACCACCTGTCAAAATATGTAAACAACGGAAAAAATATTGCACCTTGGGTTATATTATTTGAGTTTAGCCTAATTTTTTTGAAAATCTAATATAGCCTATGACACTCGGTGTTAATGTAGCTTCCTACCAGTGAAAGAATTTTTCAAATCGGTTCAGTATTTTCAGAGCCTATTCGTTACAAACAAACAAACAAACAAACAAATCTTTCCTCTTTATAATATTAGTATAGATAACACAGGCATACAGAGCTCCGCAGTCCGCACCGCAGTAAGTAATGACGACCTTGACATTGACCGTGTGTTCAGTTAAGTAGGTACAGTGCAGTACATTAGCACTGCATTGCTGATCAGCAACGCCGGCTGCTGCGCACTCCTGCTCGAAAAGCGTGAAGGTATGCCATTGATAAAGACGTTGCGTAACTTTTTGACTAGTATCTAAAGTATACTTACCTAGGTACTCTTCTTTAGAAATCCTTTTTGGTATTAATAATAATATTACCCACTTAACTAAAATTTCTTTTTTACAAAAAAGGAACCCGCTTTCAATAAACTGACACTTACATCAACTGAGCACTTCTTCTTCTTTTTCGAAGTCGGTTAAAATAGGTAGGTACTAAAACCTCCTGGATGTATCAAATACCTTATATGAAAACTGCATCAAAATCGGTTCAGCCAAACGCGAGATAATCGCAGAAAACATACATACCTACAGGTCAAACTGATAACCTCCTTTTTTGAAGTCGGTAAAAAATAGGCTAGAATTGTCGGACTCCTGCAACTTTCAGCATTCCGTTTGGTATACGAGAAAGAATCTGTTAAAGGTGGATCTCATCTTACAGATAACAACTGGGGAGACCGTCGACAGTGGCGACGATTTGGTCCGGCCCTTTGATTCCCAGCGGAGATTAGGCAGACTAAGAGTAGGTAAGTAACTTGAAATTAATAAATAACTTGTTAAAGATACATCGCACCCTCAATAATAAAAAGCATTAACTCGAAATTTGAAGTTTTCGGGAAATCGCGTTTAAAGTTTGTGAACTTTGATCACCACACTTCAAAAATCAATAAAAAAATAAATAAAGCAGACAGGAAACTTTTAATAATAGATACAGCTTGTTTGATTAATAGGCAACACAGTCGTATGTGTTATATTTATCGTATATTCAGGTAAGTATTTTAAATTTTTAATTGTAAAAAAAGTTCGTTTTTAATGCACTTTATTATTAAATTATCATACAGAAATAAGTAGTTTACATGGATTATCTCGAAATGACGCAGTTTAGTTATTAAAATATGTATATTTTTAATCAATTAAACCTTAATAATTTAGTGTTTTAGTAAATCACGTGATGAAATTAATAAATATATTTTCAAATAAAACGCAGCGTTTATGTTGAATGTCAATTGCTGTATTTTTTCTGAGTAATGGATCCTCATTTGAGTTGGGTCACAGTCTTAAAGACGTAAACTATTAATAAAACTAAAGAATGAAAATATTTACCCTACAAAAAAATAATTTGACCATACAAAACTGTAGGAAATAAATTTTAAATTTTGTAACTTTAGTAAGTACCTATTCGTCGTCTTTAAATATTATCTTTTTTGTTGGAACTGAACTTAAGGTTTTGTTTTGAAACCATACTAATATTAGAAATTCAAAAGTAACTCTGTCTGTCTGTCTCCGTTTCACGCCAAAAGGCACTGCACCAATTTTAATGAAATTTGGTAAGCAGATAGTCTAGTCTAGAGCGTGAGAATGGTACGTATGGACTACTTTATATCCCGAATATCTTACGGAAAATTGGGATTTTGCTGTTTCAAGGGAAATTGCCTTGTCCAAGCCGCCTTGTCCAAGCCGTGGGGCGCATACTAGTTCAGTATATTTTTACAGAAATATTTTATTTTTATAAAAAAAAAAACGTTCCATTTTATTACGAAATCAACAGAATCATTAAAGCCTATTTTTGTGGCTCTGACTAAAACTTAATAGAAAAAAGTAGATACTTTAAAATCTGCTAGAGTAACAGCAGCAACAAGTATTTAGTTATTTAATTCAATACTGTAGATAAGCCTACCTACATTATTGAATAATAATATCTTGCATAGTAGGAAGGTGTTGTTCACGCTGAATTTTGTTTTTATACTTTAAAGCCAAAGGTGACGTGTTACAGTTTCTACAAGACGTCTACTGTTATTTCATTCTGATTGACAATTCTGCCTTCTGTGTGTTGTTAAAATTGTTAATAAAATTATTCGAAACTTAGCTAGTGAAAATTGAAAGGGCTACGAATTTTTAGCATTTTTTTTATGTGGGCTAGGTTATTTACAATATTTCTTTTTGTCCTCTTCTTTGTTTTTTGTATTGACTTTGAAACTTAAGGAGGACGAAAAGAATTATTGCAAATGTGGCCGTAATAGTGCCCCACACAGACAGACAAATTTAATTATTTGCAGGTTGACGAGTACAATAGGTTTTATTTAATAAATAAATCATATTTGGCTTCAAAACTCTATAACTTCGTAATTTGCTGACCTGTAGGAGCATTTTCAATACTTTGTTATTTTCTTAGCAATACTTTCAGTTTGATGATGATGAATTGCCTTTCTTGAATTGAATGATGATAATGATAAGGGAACCAGTAAAAAATATTGCTTAGTATTACATTATATATTAGTATTACAATTTTCGGTGGAATACATTATGCACGTATCTATTGTTAATTATTTTTTGGCATCTAGCAAGATCTCATAAAACAAACAGACAGTTAAAAACTGATAGACAGACACACCTAATTACTATACTATACTACTACTTATAATATTTCATACCTCTTTTACTTGTTCATTAGCTATGTTATTGCAGCATAATGATTCCTGCGTTAGTAATTCTTTGTCTATTCCCTTATACCGCGGACCATTATTTTCTATTTCTTTTAACTTAAAAAAAATATGTTCAATAATGAGAGCGAGAGAGAAACATAAATCTGAGAAACGAATGCTAAACAGTGTTTATAAAAATGTAATTCACAAGAGATTGTTTACAATAATGATTACTTAATCGGCTTTTGAAATAAGACCCGTTGATTGAATCATTCTCGCTTATTATCAATCTAAATATCTTTGCTAGCCCGCGAATACATCCGTAAATTAAAGGAAGATTGAGATTTATGATGGCTAGAGACCGGATTATATGCAAATGGATATTGCATATGCTTTTGCATATTTAGTACCTTTTCAGCGGTTGTTGCATATTTTAGAAAAAATAAATAAATAAAGCATATTTACGCTCGATTTCGCTCATTGTTTGATGCTTTTCATAGTCAAAACTCAAAAAAAAAAATTGAAAATATATTGAGCAACCATCCAGGGCTTGAACCCTTGGTGCGAAATTGATACTTTCATCAACTGGATGGGTGAAATTTTGCCCGGCACAGTAATCCCAAACATATTGCATCTAAATTTAAATTCTGCCCAGTAACCTCAGTAGACGTCGAACGCTCCTTTTCTGCTTACAGAATTTATTAAGAGATCGTAGATAAATTTTTAAAGGTAAATTTTAATTGTTACCTAAGTAGGCATACGAATATTAATATTTTTTTTTTTTCAAATACGATTGTCAGTAACAAGCATTTATAAAATTAATAAAAATACGACTTTTTTTTCTTGTTTAATTGTATGCATATTTGGCCTTTTTATGGATTTTCGTGCATATTTTAGCTATTTTACTTGCATATTTGCATGCATATTTTGGGCATTTTTTGTTGCATATATATAATCCGGTCTCGATGGCGTTTCAACAAAGATAAATAAAATAATAATAATGATATAGGTATAAAAACCTTATTTATTTCATAAGATTCAGTATATTATTAAGTCTCTTTGGAGCCAAAATAATTATTACCTTAATAATAAAGTGAATCAAATCATAATATTATATAAAGCTTCTATTTGTATTTAAATCATAAAAAGCAGTAAAACTTATTAGACCCTGTCTTCAATCAAATTTGTAATGCTACAATGAAACAAAACACATTCGAATCAAATAATGAGATACAATTTTAATATAAAACTGCATTAAACTGGAATCATTCATACCAACTGAAAAATATTTAAAAATAAAATGAAATTTATCACAATAATACAAAAAAAAATCTTAAAAAAATCTAATAAAGTGCATTAAAACTTATAATCGTCACTTTATCATTAAGCCATTACAAATAAAATGTCTTACCAGTTAGTCAAACAAAGAATTATTCCATTTTATTACGTTTTCATTTTACGAATTTGGGATGTTTTCTTGACCAGTGCCGGCGCATTACTAAATTCGTCGTTTTAATAATTGCTGATTGACAGCAATATTTAATCAAAAAGAGATGGACGATCATCTATCGCGGCTACTGAAGTCGTATCGAAGCGGCTGTTGGAGCGATCGTATTCTTCTTTCAAAGATAATGCGTTTTATGATTAAAACTCGAAAACCCAAAATTTTGAGTTAATGCATTTTATTATTAAGGGTGCGACATCCTCAAATAATGGGAAGCTAAACAAATACCTATTTTAAATCTATTTACTTATGTAAGTTTGTTTTTCTTAAGTTATATTGTTGTTTACCATATATATAATGTAAATGATTGATTCCTTTTCCTTCACGTCTTGCAATACCATCTTAAACAACAAACAAACGTTACCTATTACCATACCAAGCCAAGAACATACCAATTAAAATATTTCTCTAAAGAACAAACACACCACCTCCATTTAATGTTATTCAATTATTCAAAGAATATTTGTTGTTAGGATGAGTCGTATTAATTCCTAACGAGTTATAATGTTCTGTGTTCCTAACCTACCACAAAGCTACCACATAATATTTTAAACAACAGTACCTACTCGTCCCCTTAATGCCTCTCCAAGGATCGGGGTTCCATTCCGTGATACCGAAGACATGATAAATAATAACAAATGGTATATCGTGCAAAAGTCCATATCATTTTGTAAAGCTGTTAAGAGTAAAGTGCCTATGACGAACGGACGGACGGACGAACGGCGAAGTCATATTAATACGGTCCAGGGACGAGTGAGTACTGGAACTGTAAAAACAATGTTATGTAGAGGAATGAGGTGTGTCGGATTATTGTTTTAACGTTGGTTCCGAAACCACGTGTTTTGTTATCGGGCTTTTAAACAATAATTCAATAAACTTATTATAACCGTACAACGTTGCCGGGCTTTAAGCCCACCCTTTTAACTAATTTGTGAACTTGACATTGGCAAAATACTCCACTGAAGTGGAGTCAAGTCCATTAAATTAAAATAATAATCTATACCAATATTATAAAGAGTAAAGATTTGTTTGTTTGTAACGAATAGGCTCCGGAAATACTGAACCAATTTGAAAAATTATTTCACTGGTAGGAAGCTACACTAACTCCGAGTGTCATAGACTATATTAGATTTTCAAAAAAAATAGGTATCCTTACCTAAACTCAAATAATGTAACCAAATGGTGCAATATTTTTTCCGTTGTTTACATTATTTTGACAGGTGGTTTGTTTTTGTTGTTGTTGTTTGTTTTTTTATTCGGCCATTCTGGGCAGTCAAAAGAACATAGTCTATAGAGCCAAGTCTTTTGTAGTATGTTATATTCTATGGCGTAACGAAGTTAGCCGGGACAGCTCGTAAATAATAATAAGGAGGTGTGTCAATACGTACCTACGACGTAGTGAACGGCTGACTCATATTATTAATTATTCTTCTCATCACAGTTTAAAACGTAAACAGATTGAAGGACACGATATTTTTATTCATATTTACAAATTCAATATCATGTAAATTTATTTTTTGTAATTTAAATTAGTTTTTTGGATCACGTAGCCAATATTTAGGTTTCGTATAACTTTCTAGGTTCGCTAGGTAAACTATGTGTGTAGTATTTAGAAGTACATTAATATTTTAGTTTCGGTTTCGTTTTTTGTAGTTTCGTAGTTATTTGATAAAACAACCAATTTATACGGTTCGGTCTAGATAAGTAAACCTATTTCAAAGTTTTAATTTAAACGCCATTTAATGTTATCGACAATTTTACTCCGCTTCACGCTTTGAAAACTTTTGACCTATTTTCATCATGAAATAAAAAAAGAGTATTTCAATGTACTTATGTACCTAAAACATAGTATCCTTCTACGCCTACCTCTAGCGAGGCAAGGCGAGGCCCAATAATTTAAAATGGTTTCTAAAGTCACTCATTGAAAAGTTTTGAAAACATATTTAAGTAGGAAGTATCTTATATCGTCTTTTTCATGAAATTCAAAAAATCAACAAATTGAAACGGTTCATTCATCATCGTCGTAGAAAAATAACGAAAGCTACAGGAAGACAAACAAGAGATCCTCTATAATAAAGTACGATTCGCGAGTAGGTCAAACAAAATACGATAACTAATAGATTTATTTCAGGATTTTACTTATTACAGTTCTTTACAGCTACAGTAGAGCGAAAGTGAGCGTACGTAAGTTTTTGAATATGTATGTGCATGCGGTATACCTACTTAATATTTTTCCTATTTCAGAAATTTCTTTTTTTGGATTTTATCAAAGTTGTCTATATCTATAGCAAAAGTGAGCGTACGTGACACGTGTACAGTCACGGACTAGGAGGCCGTAACAGATTTGTCTATGGTTTCGTCAGCCCTAGGCTGTATTACCAAAGAACAAGAGCTATTTTGCAATACAGAAACACCGGAAGTGTTACGCCGATCGTGTCCGCCACTGTACGTGAATACAAACATGATTACATGATCCGTCTCGTCATCTGATCAAATCGTATCGAAAATTTTATTAACCGACGAAAAAACAAAAAGGAGGAGGTTCTCAATTCGTCGCGTATATATTTTTTTTTTTTTTTTATGTATGATCACGCATAACTTTTTACTGTGTGGACCGATTTTGATAATTCTTTTTTTAATCGACAGGGTATACCTTGAAGTTGATCCCATAAAAATTTGGAAATAAAATTCCCACCCTAAGGGTGGGAAAATAGGGGTGACTTTTTGGTCGGCGGGTCGATTTATCCACTCACAGGTTGCATTTCCGTGTTACATTATAACTTTTGATCCCTACTTACAATATCTTTGGAAATGAAATAAAATCAGCTAAAAGACGTCCACTGCTGGACATAGGCCTCCGTCACAAATCGCCTCACCGACTGGTCGTGATCGATCCTCATCCTGTTAGTTCCTCAACCTTCACCAGGTTGTGTGGCCACCTTGTGGGGTGCGACCACCCGGAGAAGTATGATTAGCTGGGGTCAAAAAATTAGCCCAAAAAAAACTGAAAAGCCAAAAATAAAAACTTTTTATAAAAAAATTAAACCGCCGAAAAAACTGAAAAGCATTAAATAATAGGGAAACATTTTCTATTAGGCCTTAATTTACTCACTTCTTAAAGTAATTTTGGATTAACAAGAAATTTTGAGTCGGTGCCACAGAATCAACGAATAAAGATCACTAAATTACTTACCTGAAATTCAAAGAAATAACCGAAAAACGTTTGCCTATAGATAATGAATTTGCTTGTGTGGTGTGGCGCCGACTTAAAATTTCTTGTTAATCCAAAATTACTTTAAGAAGTGAGTAAATTAAGGCCTAATAGAAAATGTTTCCCTATTATTTAATGCTTTTCAGTTTTTTCGGCGGTTTAATTTTTTTATAAAATGTTTTTTTAAATAGGTATTATCCATATTACTTTTTTAAATGATAAAATTTTGTTAAGTATCGTGAGTATTTGTTAGAATTTACTGCTTTTCGCGAAAGCAATACAAAACCTGCAAAACAAAACGGAACATAATATAATTGGTTGCTTATGAACCGATTTAAGCTTTGTTTCGATATCTTAATTTTTTATTCATAGAATAGAATAGAATTACTCTTTATTGCAATCAATAGACTTAATATAGGTGATTACAATTAATAATTATTTAATAATTTCATAATTATTTATTGATACAAATTTTAACGAAACAAGTGGCAAATCCTTAACTTTTGAGGCACTAATGGTGGAAGGATGTGACTACTGAAAACTTCCTACAATGAAAGGTATATCAGTACTTCAATGGCTTATACTGTACACCATTTATCAAAATAACATTTCGTTAAGGAGTGGGTTACGATGGGAAAACTATGAAACGCTATATCAATCTAAGCAATCACTAAATAAAAAAATATCGAACTATTGTATTCGTATGTTTGATTTATACCGTACTTTTGGTATATTTCAATTCTTAGCAAAGCGAGACCACCTCGAATAATATTTTCCGAATTTACCTCCAGTAGAGGTTTATTTTTACCTGAATGCACTAGAAGGGTAATTCAGGGTAATTAATGGATCTCCCGTTTTGTTTATGCTGGTATAATTATAATTAATATTATACAACTCAAATACAACACCAGTGGCGTAACGAGGTGACCAAAGGTCCTGGGGCAAAGAAGGCATATCCTCCGTATTTACCCAACTAAGAGATTATTACACGTATCTGTCTAGTTCAAGCGGTTTGCGCTTATTATAGGGTGCCCCCCTGGTGTGGTCACAAGGGTCACCAGAAAACAAAAATAAAATCCTCTCTTAGTATTTAAAAAAATATAAATTTTACACCTTGTGGGGCTATTGACGATTACATAACAGTATTTATTTTTAATAAAGAACTATTTGTAGATACTAACTGTACTGTCTGAAAATGCCTTTTTTTAATACCTTAGGGGATTTTATTTTATTTTTTCTAGTGATACACACCACCCCTATCACCCCCCTTACTAGCTACGTTACCTAATGGGACACCTTGTATAGTGTTTACCTTCCCACACCCTACAAAAATATGTCCCGGAGTAGAGTACCGACTAAGGAATTATCAAAAAACTATTACAAAAGTTACTTTACTTAATACCTACTTTCGTAACGTAAACTATGTAGGTAGGTACCTATTCTAGTGACATAAATAAAATAAAAAAAACATATTATTAGTATTACCGTGTCAAGATTATACTTCCGAATCAACCTTGAAATCCAGTTTTTCAGCAGTCTTGATAAAACTCGCGAATTAATCGCTCATCCCATACTTTACTGTTTTACATCTACGCAGTAGGTTTGCTACAGAGTGTGCCTTGTGTATTTACAAGTATCAATGTGTGCGTGGGCAAAGAATAAAAACCGATCGATACGATGCAGATGTTCAACTTCATATTTTGATTAGGCAGGATACTTACTTACCTACAAAAAAGTTAACTAGAAGACAAAAGTGTCATTAAACGTTTCTGGAGTTAATTAATATGATATGTACCTACTGTAAATTTAATAATATGTAAGTAAATGTTTTTAGTTTTGTTATTGAAGCATTTTATTTATTAAGCATTGGAAGAATGGATGAATTCAAAACTAACAAACTGGAATTTTGAGTTAACATAACTACGCAGTGAGTCAAGCCCGCGTTAGGTACGCAACCAGAATCCAACAGCTGCGAGACTGCGCCGTGGCTTGTTTACCCGCCTCATCGTATCGGGCGGCAACTGCATATTTATTTTAGACTCTTCGCAAGAAACGGCTCAGTCGGCCGAAGAACGTCCGAGCAAGAGGTTCTGTGTCACTGTGTTTAAATAAAAAGTTTTGATATGTCAGCATCACCAATAGCTAGAGAGGCGACCCGGAGCCAGGCCATCCCTACGAGGAGGGTCAATATCACAGATCCGTCCCAGATGCCCGATGTATACTCGAGCACGCCCGGAGGCACCATCTACTCAACTACACCTGGAGGTTAGTTCGACCTTGATGGACACAAAAACGTGCTCCTTGTAAACATGTCACAAAAACTTACGTACCTATTATTTAATATTTAAATTCGATACTAACCGTCTTATTCATAAAGATACAGTACAGTTATTGGAGGTCTACTTCTCTGGTTTTTTGTATGGTAAATACGTGACTTCCAGTCTAAATTGACATACGTCAAATAACTAAAATGCTCTTTAACTTATTATGAATAAGAGGGTAAGTATGTAGGTAAATACAATTTTAAGGCTTTTTTCCTAAGGTGTTTAAGATTAAACTGACGGTATACGATACAAAGTATGTTCCTTGAAATAAAAATATAATCGTTTTATCCAAAAACTGCCAGCGTTGTTTTAGAAAAAAAAAATGTCATCCTAAAGTACGTTTATTCTATATAACAAAGGATATCAGCCAAAATACAGAATAAGGTAATTTGATTGTGTTTTCATTGCATTCCATTTATGACGACATTAGTTGTTGTTTTCGATGATAATTGGCAACTTAACTAGAAAAATCAATTACGTAAGGGATAAAAAAAACAATAACATTTCATTATTATTAATGTGATTGTCATATCGTAGTACGTATCGCTATTTTTATTATTATTTAACGTCTGGAGCTGATGTTTTGCATTTATTTACTGCTTGCTTACTTATCTACTAAGTAGACAAACAACTAACCTAGACGTGAACATTAAATTCAATTTAAATTCTATTAACTAACTCAAAGTATACAGAAGTGACATAGTCGATTGAGATAAGCAAAATTATCTCGAATACCAAGGACGAACACAAATAGGTACCTGCTAGCCGGCCGGTTGTCGGGACGGGAGGGGCGAGCGTTACGCAACTCCAACTCCATGTCAATAAACAACACGTGGTTTCCGCGTTCTTATTTTGATCGAGTTTAAACGGTTTCTAGGTTATTTTATGTATCTTTTACTAGCTGTCCCTGCAAACTTTGTAACGCGCCTAGAATTTTATATGGAAAAATTCAATTAAATTGTTGATTTTCCTAACTTCCCCTCTATTTAAAAAAAAAAATCTCAACCGTCTTTGGACTACTTAGAACATTTCAAGATCAAAATGAGCTAAATCGCCACGGCCGTTCTCGAGTTTTAGCGAGACTAACTAACCACGATTCATTTTTATATAAATAGTAGAAGTAGAAAGTAGATAGGTAGGTAGGTAGCCTTTTTTAGATGGTCAACAAAATAGTGATAAAATTGGGTAGAATATAAAATTTGCTACTTAGTAAAATTTCAAAGGGGAAGTTATTTAAAAGGCCGATTATGATTATGTATACTTTAGCAAAGCAAATATTACATACTGGTAGCTGTGGCTTCTCTTATTCGGCACGTATACCAATTCAAACAACGAATGTATATGTTATTTGTTATAAACAATGAATAATAGGAAATAAAGTAGGTAACCGCTAGTACCTACAATAAAAAAGTATGGGAGTGACTAATGCTGTAATGTCGTTACTTCTGACAAAGAAAAGCGTAGTTAGTTTAGTCATGTAAACACGAGTGAAGTGTTTTTTTTGCATTAAACTGAATACCACTTCCAAATATATTTTTTGTAGTCCCAGACCGCACCAGACAGATACTGAAAAGAAGACCACTGAAATTCGAAATAAGTTTTAAGGTTAAAAAAAAACTCCAACAAGTCCAATTCAAACTAATCACTTCGATCTCCGATTTTATAGAAATACTAAGAATTGCTTATGGAGTGGGTAGGCAATTTCAATAACAGTAATAAAATACTTATATTTAATACCTACTTACACTCTGTTACTTGATTCAATTCTATAAAAACAAAACTGAACCAAATGTAGACCTCAGGAATGAATGCATGCATCTCATTTTTAATACAATACCTACACATCTTGTTGTTGGAACAGTAATGTAATCGACACGTGTTGATAAAACACCAACGTAAGCAAATTTATTTTTATTATGGGCAACATTAAGGAGTTGGATCATGTTAATCAAAATAGGAGTTAAACATCTGCCGTCTGGTGGGTTACTTATTCTTTGACCAAGTAATTTGAAATTATTTACCATTAATTTATATCGTTTGTCTGCATCTGTAACTAAGTACATACCTACTAACGTACCTTCGTTCGTTGTTACCTACTGGAGCAACAAACGAGAATCAAATTTAGTTTCGCCATTGAATACTTATGGTTTACCATCCATATTCGCTAAGTCGTCGGTCTTTTGCCTCAATTTTTGTCGCGAGCTATTGAAGTTTTTACTTAGTCTAATTTAAAAATAAAGAATATCTCGACATACAAAACATGATAAAGTTAAAGTCCCTGTTCAAAGCTTTTTATTCTTTTGTTTCAGGTACCAGGATAGTCTATGAAAGGTCATTCATGATGTCATTAAGGCAGTCCCCTATCTCCCAAACGCCGCCCAAGTGCTCTCTGCCGGCAAGCCTGCTGAAGAACCCGGGTGCTGTGCCTCTCTCTCAGATCCTTAACACTAAGAAAGAGACGAGGTCTAATTCCATTTCGTTTGACGAGTCCCAGGAAACATTCAGTATGGATCTCTAGAATATTAGAATTAAGTTTTGTTTTTTAAAGTAAAATAACTCGTCGAAGTAAAATTAATTATTTTAATTTTTAAGAGCGCGACTGATTACTTTCGTGGTGCGTTCGAAACGCAGATTTCTATCTCGTTTTATCATCTCTTTTTATTTTTGGTGTCTTTAATGAGTACATAATGCTTTGTAAGTACTTATTTTTGAATATAGTACCTACTAGAATACGATTCTCGAGAATAACAACGGTCCTTGCCCTGTTCAATATTATTAGGCATTCGTCATGTATTGTCTGCGATAGAAGTGGCGTCTTTAATTGCTCTAACTCGCGCATATTAAGCAAAAGAAAAAAAACCATGTCAGCATCATGCGTCCTCGCTAAGAATGGATATGTGTGAACGAGACAGCATGATATTTGTCATGGTTTTATAATTTTTTTCTTTATAATGCCACATAATACATACATAGGTAAACTACATTAAGGGTACTATTAGGTATTCTGTAATAAAAAAAGGTACTGATTTTGGCTTTGTAAATAAAAGTTTTAGCTTCATTTTAGCTAGTAATAAAGCGTATAACGCTCACAATTTAGCTTTAGATGGATGTAGAGTCGTTGTATTTTTATGTGTTGTAATTGTTAATTTAAGTATTAGGAAGTAAGGTAATAATTCAATCCTTGTAACTCACTCTCGCTTAGATTGAGGTTGATCATATTCAATATTATCTATGGGTTGATCTAATTATCGTTCTTACACATCCAACTATGAAATTATCCTAAATTAAATTAAAACGCACCTCAGTTTTTTCATAAACGCCTGTAAGTTGTATCGAATCCATTGACCTTGTAAATAGACTTACCACAAAAAGATAAAGCTGGTTTAAATCGTATGTTTAGGTTTAATAGTCTCGGGTTAAAGCCAAATCTAACTCTTTTTGTGTTATCGAAAGTTTCTTAATTTCGACTTTGCCTATATTTTTGATATTTTTTATAGTTCCGCGTTTTCTATTGAACAGCAATAAATTATAAAATGAATATATAAAAAAATAATGAAAATTGTATTGTGGTGGAATGAGTTGATAATTTAATGCATTTATTGAATTTTAATAGTGTCTTAAGTCTTATTTTTATTTTTGAAAAATTAAACAAAACCACAAAATAAATTTTGTTTTGTTTTGTCAATTTCTTACTTATTATTTTAACGCTGCGTGTCCGCTTTTTTCAGTTGAAACGTATTTTCGCACTTGTGTTTGAATAACTAAATTCTAAGGGACATTTTATCCTTCATGATGTGCTTATAAATTATTTTTTGTTCTATTTAGTTTGATTTATGAATCAGTAAAGAAAAATAGTAGGTACAGTGGCGGACTAGGAGGCCGTAACAGATTTGTCTATGGTCTCATCAGCCCTAGACTGTATTACCAAAGAACAAGAGCTATTTTGCAATACAGAAAAACCGGAAGTGTTACGCCGACTGTGTCCGCCACTGTACCTATAGTTAAGTAGTTAATAAAAAAAATCTGAAATCTGATTATTCGTCATTGCAATCTATCTAATGTAGGTACTTAGATATAAACAAATTTCTGCAAAATATTATTAACTAGTCGACCCGGCGAACTTCGTACCGCCTAACCTATTAATATTTTGTGCGTGTATTATTAATGGTTAAACGAACTTACCTTACGTGAAGTTTGACCATAATTATACGAGACGTTACATCCGAGAGATTTATTAATTCACTATGTAGTCCACTGTTCATTGTACTAGGCATCGCACAATATTTAGAGTTCTATATCTCTAATTCTTATTTAAAAAACTTTGAGTAAGCCATATCCGGCGCCCGCGCAAGAGCGCCCCCTGACGCACGAACCTCCAATCGTCATTTATTCAGAGTCTATAGCCAGCCACCCTATTTTGACAATTAAGCTTAAGGGGTTATTTACTTTATTCGTGCAAGTAAATCGGGTTCGGGAGGGATCATAAATCTCTCGGATGTAACGTCTCGTATAATTATGGTCAAACTTCACGTAAGGTAAGTTCGTTTAACCATTAATTATACTTCAACGTTACATCCTCCAGATTTATTAATTCACTATGTAGGATGTTCAGATATTCTAATTTCAAAATAGGTGAACAAAAGGTTAGGTAAATAATAACGTTTTATTGAGTTATTCAAACAAACACAAAAAATATATAACATAAATAAAGAAAGATTTAAAGAAAAAAATACATGTTCTTAATCTTAATCGTAAGTAAGATACAAATAGTTTTCTAGTTAAGAACTAGGATTAACTTCTGTATTGCTAATCATCATTTATACTGTCTTGTAGTACCGCATTGGCAAATGCTTGATCCTCGACAATTGGTAGAGGCCTGTTATAAAACTTAGCGAATACAAGCGAATTTCCCGTCCACCCCGCAGTTTTTTTAATAATATCTACTGAAATACCTTTGCGACTAGCGGCTGAAGTCGCGGCGTGGCGGGTGCTGTGCGCTGAAAACACGGATGTGTCGACCCCGCTTTTAGTCAGCGTACTTTTAATCCATCTAGCAATTGTTGAGGGACTAGCATTGTGTATTGGTTTTCTAGTTGTTAAAATCAGGTAATCATTAGCTAGGTTCTGACGATATTGCTCCGTAAAAGTAATATAAGAACACAAAGTCTGAGCCGGACAAATAGAATCTTTGTACTTAAAGAAAGGTAATATTAGTCGAGGGGCTGCGCGGCCAGGCGCTGAGGTTTTTATAATTTCTTCAATTGCAATCTCGATTGAGTCAGCATTTATTTTAATATTTGGTAGGCGAATTTTTGATAGTGTCTGTACTCGTTGTGCAGTCGACAATGCGAGCAGAACTACCAATTTCTGAGTTAGAATGTCAAAGGACAAACTCTCGTTAGGGTAAAGGTCAGATACATAGTCTAAAACTGTGTTAGGATCCCAAGTGGCATGATATTTGGGGAAACATGGATTGGTTTTAAATACGCCTTTCATAAATCTTAATAACCTATTGTCTTCACTAAAAGACTTTCCAAATATTAAAGCAAGTGCTGAACGATACGTGTTGAGTGTTGAATAGCTAGCCCCGTTATTAACTAAACTTGTAAAAAAATTTAAGATAGTTGGTACATTAATCACAAAAAAATCTATCTTATTTTGTATACAAAATTGCCACCATTTTTTATAGGCGCAGTTGTACTGTTTTAAGGTTGCGTCTGCTAATGAAGAAATCATGATTGCTATTGTATTCGGTTCTAATGACTGTTTTGCGAAAGCTTCCCTGATAATATTGTTGACACCAGGGTAAGCTGTCTCCACAGTGGGTGTTGGGTTCTGAAAGGAGACGAAAGAAGGTCAGGGTCCGGGTATAGGTACAACGGTTCAGTCTGAGAAAGTTTCTTAAAAAGCGGGAACCACGGCTGGCTTGGCCAGTAGGGCACGATCATGATTCCTGTAGCTTGGTCATTAATTATCTTTCTTAGTGATTTTAAAATTAAAGAAAAAGGAGGAAATGCATAAAAAAAATCTTCACTCCAATTAATAGTGAATGCGTCGATATTGAATGCATCAGGGTCTCTTTTCCATGAAACGTACTTTGAGCACTTTGCGTTTAACCTTGTTGCAAACAAGTCGATCTCTGGATTACCGAATTCATAACAGATTTTTGTAAACACGTTCTGAGAAAGAGACCACTCAGTATCGATATTTATTCGCCGTGATTCTTCATCGGCTTCAACATTATCTTTAGATTTGATGTAAGATGCAAATATATATAACCCTCTTTTTTCACACCACAACCATATTGAACGAGCAACATTATTAAGGTGGTCGTACTGTACTCCCCCATACCTATTAATATATGCTATAGCGGTTGTGTTGTCAATACGTAGAAGGACCTCTGCATTTCTAAGTTTATCGGCAAAACATTTTAAGCCTATGAAAGCTGCCTGTAACTCAAGAAAGTTGATATGCATTTTTGATTCTTCAATATTCCAAAAACCATTGCTGCGTTCCCCGTTACAGCATATACCCCATCCCGTTAGGCTTGAATCAGAAAATATTTCTATCACATATTTACCCGTACGAATAGGGTTTTTAGCAATCATAATATTATCTAACCACCACTGCAAATCTGGTTTTATATCTGGGTTTAAAGGCATTATACTGTCGTAGTTATCCCTAGACTGTTTGAGTGCAATAAATTTCTCTCGTTCCAATCGTTTAGTGTAGACCCAGCCGTAAGCGACGGCTGGACACGCTGAGCAAAGTAATCCTAAAAAGCTGGAAAATTCGCGAATAGTGACAGACTTCTTTTTGTAAATTTTTGCTACACACTCATGTATTTTACAGCGTTTCTCACGTGGCAAATTGAGGCACATCTCATTAGAGTTTAATTCAAACCCGAGAAACGTCTGTACTTGTTTTGGAACCAATTTACTTTTCTTAAAATTAATAACAAAACCAAGTTTTTCTAGTAAATTGATTGTTGCTGTGACACATGCCAAACAATCCTCATAAGAAACGCCTAGACACAAAATATCGTCAAGGAATATTATTAATAAATAGCCATTTTCTCGTAAATATGTTATAGCAGGCTTCATGAGCTTGGTAAATACGTAAGGTGCCGATGAAAGTCCGAATGGCAAACACTGAAATTCAAACAAGTTTTCGTTAAATCTAAACCTTAAAAACTTTTTACTGTACTCAGAAATAGGCAGTAAGAAATATGCGTCTTTGATGTCGGTACATGCCATGAAACAATGTTTGGTCATTAATTTAGTCGCAGTGCGAAAGTCTTCCATTTTAAAATGAGGTGTATGAATGTATTTATTAAGTGTTTTTAAATTAAGTATAAAACGCTTTGAACCATCACTCTTTGGTGTAAGGAATATTGGAGAAACAAATTGGCCCGATTTATCTGCGCATTGTTTAACTGCGCCAGATTGAATTAGATTTGTTATGGCTATGCCTAAGTCGTTTAAATCAGTTTGACTTAAGGGACAATTCTTTGGTTCCTTTATCTGTACTACAGGCCTAATAAAAGGTATAACATATCCACAAACAGTTTCTAAAACCGATGGATCTGTTGTGATATTTTGCCAGTGATGCAAAAAATGACGTAATCTCCCGGCGTGCGGGATTACCTCTACTGGGCTCTGCGCGGCCGGCTCGGCGGCGGCGGCGGTGGCGGCGCAGCTCGGCTCGGGTACGGCGGCGGCGGAAGCGCACGCTCGTACGGCGCATGCGGCGGCGGCGGAGGCGGCCTCCGGTACGGCTGGTACTGCTGGTACCTGCTCCTCTGCCCACCCTGTCTGGGTGGCCGTTGATTGTAATTTCGGGGTGGGCCGCGAGAGTTTCCCTGCGCTGGGTAGGGTCTTCTTTGATTTGCGTTGTCAGAACGTCTTATTTGGTTGCCCGATCTCTCAGCTGTCCGAACAGCTCTGATTCTTTCCCACAGGTTTTCGCCGAAAAGGAATTTGTCTCTCTTTACATCTGATATGCTATTGTTAAAGTTCCTATCTAGCGACGCCATAACTAGCTTCCTTCTAGTTTTAGTATTTTCATTGTGTATATCAAGAAATATTTGAGCTATGTCTGATATTTTTTTGATGATATCGATTTTTTCCATGTCGTTTTCGATAAGCGACGATGTTAAGCTCGTAAGCGCGGCAATGCCAAGCCCAAGATAATTTTGGGATTTTTCTAATAATTTATCGCGATTTTTTACTGCTTCTCCCAGTATTCCGGTAACTTCTTGATTTAGTAAAGGCGCTTTAGCCAATTTAAAATTCTCTGGAATCAGTGTTTTTTCCTGAATATCCGACTTTTGTTCCTTGGTAAGGCCGTCAACCAGTATACGCCCCCAACGTTCAGATATCTCTTGACGGATGTTTGGTCCGAAGACCTCGCCTTTGGCTTTTGGGTCGCCCAGTGCCTCTAATATGTCCGCTGATAAAGTTGGCCTGTTGGCGTCGTTGGATAATCCGCTTGGCCCTGGCTGCGGCTCGGCCGAGGTGGAAGCAATGTTTCCATCCTCCTGAGGCGGGTTTGTATTTCCGGCATTGATAGCCGGGGCCTCAATTACAGCTGACCTCAAAGTATTTACTTGTGGTCCTGAACCTTCCGAATCAGAACGGTACATCCTTTCATCATCCGAAAATGGAGATCTAGATCTTGAGCTAGCCGAGTGGTAGCCTTCTGTAAGGTGATAAACAAAATAACTCTAAAAAAGTGATTTTTGGTACCAAAAAATACTAGGTAGGTATGTGGTTAATCATATTCATGTTTCGGGCTTTATGAGACCCATGTAAGTAAGTGGTAAGTAGATACCTAATTATATTTTAAGTCGTTTTGGGCGCAATCACGTTGCGACACTAGACTTTATTTTGTTATCTGCCGTGATCACGTCACGGTGAATAACTATTGGAAAAAATTACGGCATTTTTATTTATTAAAAATTGTGGGTAGGTAAACCCGAACTAACCTGGTTCAGCTTCTTCGCTGGAGTATCCACGTCGAATGCGATCCTGTAAACGCCTGTATTTTCGTCGATAGTAAGAATCCTTATCTTTATGCTTGCGTTTTCCCATTGTAGCACCGTAATTACACGCGAAAAACTAATAAAATATGATTTTTCTAACAGCGAACGATGTTGCGATGCCCGCACAAAAACAATGAATGACGATTGGAGGTTCGTGCGTCAGGGGGCGCTCTTGCGCGGGCGCCGGATATGGCTTACTCAAAGTTTTTTAAATAAGAATTAGAGATATAGAACTCTAAATATTGTGCGATGCCTAGTACAATGAACAGTGGACTACATAGTGAATTAATAAATCTGGAGGATGTAACGTTGAAGTATAATACTTATAAACCTTTCTCTTAAATGACTCTATCTATTTAAAAAAAACGCATAAAGATCCGTTGCACATTTATAAAGATATAAGCATAGGGACAGACGCGGGAAACGACTTCATTTTATACTATGTATTGATATTGTATGGTAACGTAATACTATTCTACAGTAGTGTTAGCGAGCACAAAGGGTTTATTAAATAGCAATAACACAAAATGTCCATGTAGTTTGAAATAAACTCGATCGAATTGCTTAAAAGGGATAAAGATAAAGATTTTTAATTGCTTGAATTGCTAACAAAGGATCTAACATGAAGGGAAACCAGCACAATTTGTCACTATGTTATGACATGAATAATGTACATTTTAGTTTAAGTAGCTACTAACTTAGGCAATTAAAAATTAAAGAAAAAGAAAGTAAATTTTGTAAAGAATATCAAAGACTAGTTCCCAAGGTCTGCTGGATCCCAAGGTTAGCTTGACGCAGTGTATCCCATTAGACAAAGGTAGTCGCGTGATCATAACAAAACCCATACAAGTGCGAATTCAAATAACTCGTTTACTTACATCTAAAGTTTTTTGAAAACCTCAATTTGTAATTTAAAAACAAAACAGTTTTTTTAAATTTGAACCATGCAATTTCCATTTTGCATGCATGCATAGGTACCTAGTTTTATTTTTCGAATTCAGGTCATCTGCAGCCTCTGACCTAACTCACACTCCTTTGAAACGCATGCTAACTCGTATCCGATTTGATAACTTTAGTTTTAGCTCTATTTAGGTCCACCCAAATTGGTTTCCAAAGTTTATAAGTGAAAAGATAGGTCGAAGTCCAAAAGCATGGCTATTATTAAATTAATTACGACATCAGAACTCAAATCAATCCCTATTAAGGCTGCGTCTATCAGGGTGGCGAGGGTCGTTTGTTTACGACAGAGACACGCACGAGCCCGAGCTCCCTCTCCTTCGATCGAGGCGAGAGTGATAAAGAAGGGTAGCTTGGGGTGATTCCTCGCAACGGCGGCGGGGTGGCAGCGATCAGCATCAGCTGAGCTTGCGCGCGCCGGCTACCGTCGCGGTCGATAGCAGAGGCGCACCGCGCAGGCGCGCACGTGCTATCGAGCTCGCGGCGCACTCCGCCCGCCGCCACCGCGACCGCCGCTCCGCCTGCGGCTTGCAATGCATGCGGCCACCTAGCGGCTGGACGCGCGCGGGCCTGATGGGCACCGTGCTGAGCTTCAGCCCGCGAGAGCGGCACCCGACCGCCGCCGCGCCGCCGCTCGACCGGGCCGCCCTCGCCTACTCTTACGAGCGGCTCAACGCGAAGAACAGGGAGAACCGCGACCCGCCCCGCGACGAGCGGCGCGCGACGCTCGACGACGCCGCCAAGATCATCTCGGAGAAGACGGCTCTCGAGAAGAATCTGAAGAAACACTCTCTGTTCATCAACGCGCTGTCGTGGAAGAGGTTTTCGACTGCTAACAATAATAAGAAGAAGCTAGAATGCAAGAGCAAGAGCGTAGCGACGTTCCGGGCGCCGCTCGCGGACAACGTTCCGCTGGACCGGAACAAGAACGTGAGCGTGGTGTACCGCGGGCCGTCGCTCGCGGCCGCGGAGCTCGCGCGAGCCAACGCGCTCAACAACAATGTGTGCTGCGCGGAGAAGCCGGTGCCGGCGGTGGCGCCACAGCTGGCGCCGACGCCCGCGCCGCGGAAGACCGTGATCCAGGCGTCGACCTCGGAGCTGCTCAAGTGCCTGGGCATGTTCCTGAACGCGCGCTGCCACCGCCTGCGGGATTTCCAGGCGGGGGACGCCGTCATGTGGCTGCGGACTGTCGACCGCTCGCTGCTGCTGCAGGGCTGGCAGGTAATACCTTATTGTTTATTCACAAATAAAACTAGGAAGAAGGTGGCTTATACATATTTCCTTTTGAGAAATACTCTGAACATATACGCAGTTCTGTAATGATCCTAAAGCATTAACGAAGTTCTAAACAAAAACCTTATTAACTATAGATACTTACCTACCTACTTGTTTGTAAATCCATTGGCCTTTGCAAATAGCAGAACCTTTTGTTAGTTCTTTAGAAAGCTTTTGTGCCTTATTTTATTACGTACGATGATAGGACAGGCTGTTAACTACTTCCTAATTTACCTAAATGTGGGCAAAGTGCCAAATTACCTTCTAAAGGCAAAGCATTTTTTATAGGTGCTCTCATTTAGCATATATTGATTTTCGTAGCTATAAGTATACGTAGAAAAAATGGGCAGTGTAAATAAACAAAAGACGGATAAAGTGTTTCAGATATTGTTTATAATTAAATTCAGATTTGTTTTTAACCGAATAGGTATGTACGTGCCAATCGACAGCAGGATCGATTGATGATGTCAATTTGGGTCTTGAATTGAAATTAAGATAATAAGATTAATATCAGTCGAAACAACGGAGATTTTAGAAGATTGATCCCAAATAGTCAGCAGAATATACGAAAGCAAACACTAATTTGTATATCTGTCTGTAGCTACTGCGTAGAAAATCTCATTCAGCTACGCGCTACGCCGTAGCCCGTAGCTACGATTTTAATGATGCCTCTTAAATTAAAACATTTCACATAATACTATACCTTATTGCCTTTCGTTAGGGTGTATATGGCTTCAGTTCGGGGGTCGTGTTGCGGGAACAGTGAAAAATCAATAGTGCTACAAAACGTCTGGGGGTGGACGCGAGAGAAAGACGGCTTCGCATTTTCCTCACTTTATTTCGAAATATCTAACGTAGGTAATGAAGGGTTTTTTACTTAAAATAAACATTGCTAACTTATTAGGCTTTCGGCACAATACGCAATCAAAACAAAACAGAAGTTACAAACTTTTGGTTGGTGAATGCAAGTCTATCAGTCAGTCGTAAAATAAAATAACAAAAACAGGAAACTGAATTGATGATTGATAGCTCAGCTACTGGAACTTTTATTTATTTGATTATTTGTATTCAGATCTTGGGCTAAGGCACAAATGACATGGTTTTGTAAGATCGTGTGCAACAAAAATAATACCAAGAAACAAAAGTTAATAAACAAATGGATTTAAAAAAAACCTTGGTCAAGTCGCGCTACCAACCTATAAGGTTCCTGTTAGTACAAGTTCAGTTGCCACGAACAAAGGTTAATTCAATTTCGCCCCACGTTGGGTGCTAAAACCAAATAAACTTTTCTTACAAAGCAAATTCGATTGAGTCACTATAATGTTATTTTCTTTGAAAGTTATGTTAATAAAAATATGTAGTTTTCACTCAAAATAAATAAAAATAAAACAAATCCATTTGTATTTCAGGACGTGGCCTTCATAAACCCAGCGAACGTGGTTATTTTCTTTGAAAGTTATGTTAATAAAAATATGTAGTTTTCACTCAAAATAAATAAAAATAAAACAAATCCATTTGTATTTCAGGACGTGGCCTTCATAAACCCAGCGAACGTGGTTATTTTCTTTGAAAGTTATGTTAATAAAAATATGTAGTTTTCACTCAAAATAAATAAAAATAAAACAAATCCATTTGTATTTCAGGACGTGGCCTTCATAAACCCAGCGAACGTGGTGTTCGTGTACATGCTGGTCCGCGAGCTCGTCGACGGAGAGCGCATCGGCCGCCCTCAGGAACTGCAAGCCGTGGTACTGACCTGCCTCTACCTCTCCTACTCCTACATGGGCAACGAGATCTCCTACCCCCTCAAGCCATTCCTCGTAGAAGACTCCAAGGACCGCTTCTGGGATAGGTGTCTCCTCATCGTCGAGCGGTTGTCGTTCAACATGCTCCGGATCAACTCTGAGCCTGGTTTCTTCACCGAAGTGTTCACGGAGCTGAAGGCGTGCGGTGTGGCGGACAGCCCGCCCCCCGCGCCGCCGCACCCCGCCCCTGCGCCGCCCCGCGCCATCGCGGCTGCCTGACGCACGGAGGTGGCAGTGCTGCGGCTGGCGCTCGCCGACCGACCCACAAGGGTTTAAGTTTTGATTGGGCCGAGCTACATTCGCCATTGGTGTTTTGATGGTTTGCGTGCGGTGCGTTTCATGTTAATGCAAGTATAGAGTTTTCTCAATTTTTTTTTCGGAACATTAATTTTTTTTTTTTTACCGTACTATAAAAGTAAATATATTTGGGATTAGACTTCTCGACTGGTCATAACCTCAATAAGCTACCAGCAAATAAAACCACGGTATACTTAATTGACCCTTCAGGGCATGTGCGGTAGCTCCAAGGAGATGAACCAGTAAATAATTATTATTACGTACCTACTACCTACCGTACTACGACAGGAAGTCTTATCCCAAATTATTTAGAGGTAAGTACTTACTTTATAGTTCGGTAAATGTTGAAACATTGTAAAAGATGTCAATGAACATAACGAGTGAGTAAGATCGACATGTTTTAAATTTTGAAACGTGCTGCAACAATAAATTTCTTTAACAAACACCAGTTTGCTCAAACTAGGGCCTAGGACTCGGCGGGTGTTAGCTGACTTGTGATACAAGGCTCCGCAGACCATGATATAGCCATAGTCGACGTTAAGGTTAAACCGATGAATTTACTTAATTTATTTTATTTAGATAGTGCAAGATTTCAATAGGTTTCAAAGGACTTATAATTGTTTACGAGTTGATGGCGATATTTGATTAGACTGTAGTTAAAACCAATCGAGTATTAAGAACGTCGGTGCATTCCTTACTTGAACAAGTACAAACTTTAATGACTTTCACCCAAAATTGTGGCACGATTTGTTTGGATTGGCGCCGCCAGTACCTGTTACCCAGGTTATTTAATAAGTAAATCCATCCTCAATCTTGCCATACTATCCAAATACTCATTATTGCTTTGAATTTTTTGTGTCACGCACTAAGATGTCGACGGTTACTCTCTAGTCCAATAGGAAGGTTGGTTAGCTAGTTCTTAAGAGTTTTCTTAATGTAGTAAAATGATCGTAATAATGCCATAATTAGAGAATATTTAGTGAAAGTCAGTCAGGCGGGAGGGTGCAATACCTTTAGAAATACTTACTCTAATTTAATAAATGGTTTACGCCAAATTTTGGTTGGCAAAATATTTTTTCGGTTTACCTTTTTACTAAGTGTACGTAACGGTCGCTCAAAGCGCTGGAAAAAAGCATGGTGGAGAAAATTAAATTAAAAATATATAGGTCAAATATTACGTGTGATTAAGCGTTTTGTACATAATCTCGAATTAATTATTTAAGGTTGAAGGAATACATCGGATTGGTAGGTTCATGGTTGGCCCAATGTTGTATCTTTTAGGAGAAGTTGAAGGAATGTTCCAGGATAAAGATTACCTTGTTATTTTAATTATCTAGTTTCATATTTTTGAACATATAAGATTAATGACTTGGGATTAAAAATGGTCTTTGGTACCTTTTTATGATTATACTTGGTACCTATATTATATACCACAAGCAGGTTTAATTTTATTTTCAGTCTGCGTATCATAACCCCTATAATTAGTTTCTCAGAAGGGTCAATAATTAAAATGGACTAGGCACATATGAGGGTTAGAATAATAATTTTAAGATTATCTGAAATATATTAGAATGGAATCTCATTGGAAAAGTGTGACGTTATTAGTTTTAAGAAAGTAGTCGTCTGTGATGTTATTTTAATTTATTAGGTGTTCTATTTAATTTGTTTTGTTGTGCTGTTCCTGTTCCTTTAATGTTTTATCGAAATTCGATGTTTATTATGTTTTGGGTAACTTTAGGAATGCTGAGGGGTTGACTGTAGCAACCATTTGGGACGTTACCGTAATTGCTCGCACTCGCACCCCACCCACAGTCTCCTAGCGACTATAGCCATGTTCAGTAAAGCTAGACACCCCTTGCGCTCCGTCCCCTTATGCATCGGCACTTTAGAATTCCGTAATGTTAGCGGAATCGTGTTTAGAATCGGAATGCAACTGAATAGGGGATAATTTTGATATTTTTAAAGGAACGTGTTGGTTATTTCTTGTATAACAGCGAACTATAGAACTGCAGATAATTATATTTTTCAGTATTGATCATGTTTTTGCGTTCTGCTTTCAGAATTAAGTTCAGTTTTTTTTTTGTTTTAAAATACTAGCTTAGCTTGGAAAGGCGAAAAGCGAAGAAAAAAAAATCATTATTGCTAAACACGTTATTTTTGATCATACGCAAGTTAGGTCCCTCTTTGTTCCCCTTAACAAAGAAAAAAAAATTACATTTCATATGGTCAGTTTTTTTTTCAGGTAAGTAACTTAATGAGGTTTAAAACGGTCAACAGATACCATTAGAAAATAAAAAATAGGAATAAAGTTGGAATAAATTAAAATGTAAATTAAAAGTAGCGTAAGCTCGATCGAATATTAATGATTCACGTTTCCCATACTTACTTAAATATTTAATGATAAAATATTATTTAGGTATTTTTGCAGTTAGAGTGTGGGCGTCAGAAATGTAACAAACTGAAAATACTCGTATACCAAGGTTTTAAAAATTATAAACTATACCTACGTAAAACCAATCTAATGTTGCATATTTTGTACCTAACTAAGACATCTCTAAACTTTTTCTCAGCAAAGAAGAAAATGTAAAAATGGGTAAGCAATCTGTGTGTTGGGTTGTTCACTGTCTTGTCTCCAAAAAAAACTTTGTATAGTATATTTGCAGGCATGATTGGAAGAAGAATCATTACCAGAACTCGATACCTATAAGTAAACTTTGAGTCATTTTAGTTTGGTGCGAAAAAGTCTACTGCTATGGTAGGTACTTATTACTCTTAAATGACGTTTATACCTGTATACCTACTGTACTGTAAATAATACCTAATTAAAAACAATCTTTCGTATGTATTACACTGTGATTGTTTTATTTAAAATTACCTACACAACCAGAAAGTGGTCAGACGACCGGTTAAGTGTACGGGAGAGCATATAATCTATTCAGGGTAGTACAGGTTAATAATAAATTTTGTTTATTCAGATAACAAGATCAATTTTACTAGAACTATCTTAAAAACTAATTACTTACAAGTTTTGCACACACTCGCATGCCCAGTGCTTAAAAATTGGAAAGTGCGAAGGATGATGCTGCTGGCTGGCGTTTATTCGGCGAGAGATGGAGGCGATCCTTTTACAGATAATAGCGTAAAAGTCGTGCGTGGGCATTTAATTTTTCGCAAACATTGCCGACGCACTACAAATCCATGTGTACGCCCCAGCAGCGTCCTCATAATGTAATTTTAATGTACGCGCAAAGCGTTGAAAGGAAAGCCTTCAGCGTGTATGTGAACCACAGGCTGCTTCACAGAAAAAGGTTGATGCTGTACTTAATTACGTTAATTACATTCTCTAGTACTTTACCTACCTAATATACCCAAAAAAGGTTACATGGCTGCATGGGCAAATCTTTTGCCTGCTCAAAAACAAAAACAAAGATTGATTGACAAGACAGACTCAGTCAGGTAAGTTCCAACCACTTTGACTGATTGATATTATAGTTGGCGCTTGTCGCGAGTTTAATTTTTTGTTTACATATTATAAATTGTTTTTGTTCCGGTTAATCTTGTTTTTCTCAGGTTTTTCCAATAATTTTATGGCTGGAATAAACTATTATATTTATTATATTGTAGTTATGTGCGATCAAGTGTAATATAAAAGGGCCAAACCAGTTTATCAACTGAAACGCACTACTAACCTCTAAAAAGTATTTCTTTAGATAAAATCGTTCACAAAAACTCTTAGCACACAAAATGAGCGATTTCCCGGACCCTGATGAAGAGTACGAGTTGCTGTATGCTGATGAGATCGAGTTATTACGAGAGAACTCGGAAAATGATGGTATTGTTTAGGAACTTTACTCTTTTAAATTTTTTTCTTCTCCTCTCAACAGCATTAATCTAACATATTTTTTTTTTATTTTTCGTACAGATGCTAATATAATACACAAAAGTTCTAAGGCTGCCAAAAGAAGTCTCAATTTCTCTAGTCCAATTACAAAAAAACACCCGTCTCCTACTATACAAAGTACAACACATAATGCAATAAGTTTAGAAAATGCACCTATTGAGCCTGAGATAACACTGACGCCGAGTCTGCAGGCTGTAGATGAGGTGCTCACATCAGTTCCAGGTCAGAAAAGAACTGCAGATGACCTTTTTGGAGACATTGATGATATAGACTTCAATGAAGTTAATCTACCTAGTAAAAAACAAAAGACTGAGGAAGAAATAGATAATGAATTAATAAATAAAATAATTGAGGGTCGAAGACTTAGGCAAATACTTCTGGAACCAACAGCAAGAGGTTTACAAAATAAGTCAAATTATGATGCTAAAGAAAACATGTCAATTAATATCCCAAGGTAAAAAAATGATTATTACAGCGTGCAGTGAGGAGATCAGGCGCCGCGTCGACAAACTTTTGATGTTTGGGTGTTTTCTGTTAATGTTTCCCCACAAGCACAGCGCTTGAAGTGCTCAATACCATTCAAGGTCCAAATCCAACCCTGTAGAGATGGTTGACTTTACAAGATTTTCATGTAAACCACACAAAAAGCTAATCACCTGGGGTAGAGGAAGTATAGGCGCTAGCTTCTATAAAACAAAACTTTTAATTTTATGTTTTTTCTGTAATATTTAATATTCCAGGTGGGCATTTGTACCTCTAACTAATTCATGCGGCGACAGAATTTACGTAAAAGTGGTCTCTGAGGACAGCTGGGATTTTTCACTGGATGACACTGTCAAACACACCTCACTAAGGAAAGATGATGTTTGGGAAGAGGCCAGAAAGATTGTAAGCATTAAAAAACAGGAGAGGAATTTTGCTAATATAATTATTTATTTGTGCTGTGCACCTCTTAATATAAGGTATAAATGTAGTAGACTATTAGTAAAGAGTACAAAACCTTAAATTTATGACAAATCTAGTGTCTAAAAGAGCACGTAACAGCCTGAATAACAGTCACTGTCTGTCAGCAGTCAAGCCACTCAAGCCAGACTTGGAGATCCAGCGGTGAGCTGCGGATCAGACCCATCCACAGAGCCAACATTCAGTAGTAGAGAGTAGAATCATTTGACAGAGGAGGGCTCGTTTGGGGGCCTCTCCAGGCGACTATTGTCGTAAGGCAAGGCAAACATTTGTTTACCTGAGCCAATTGGTGGGCACCCTGAACTACCTCGCCTCTCACAGTATAGGATACTTTACCAAACAAGGTATCAATAGCGATTAGATTATAATATGTAGTCTAATTGACTTTCAATAAGTGATATCTTGTATCCTATATTGAATAAAGAATTTGACTTTGACTTTGACAACAATGTGATAGCTAGATTCTTCATAAAGTAAACCTGTTATTCATAAAAATTTAAAGAGCATTTTGGATTGGAAGAGACTGGATGTCTCATATTCACCATACAAGTATAACCAAAGAAGTAGACCTCCTGTAAAGCTATTTTAAACCTATTGTATCTTTATGGATAATACAAAAATAAAGTGTATTACAATTATCTTATTCCTCCACATATTCTATCCCGCAGCTAGAAAGCAGGCACACCAATCAAAGCGAAGAGCTGGAACAGACCCAACTGCCAACGGAGCCAGGAGTCAACAGCAGGCTGTGGGTGGACAAGTACCGGCCGGCCAGCTACGTGGACCTGCTCACTGAGGAACCGGTTAATAGGGCGCTGCTGCATTGGCTGCATTTGTGGGACAAGGTCAACATAATTTAGTTGTATCTAGGTATTTTACAGACAAAAAGTGATCCAGAAAACTTAGTACCACCTCAATGACTACAGAATTTAGCTAGATATGATTCATATCATGTATGTACGCACTATACTTTGCCTTTTTTCACCTGCCTTTACTATAACATTTCCGGCCTGTACTATAACATTTTCTTTAAAAACGCCATTTGGAAATACAGTACAGTGCTGAAAACATGCTGTCTTTGGAAATTATTTCTAGATCCAGTTGGAACAATTTTTTTTTTATAATGATTGATCCTCTATCCATCATCTAATTACAGATAGTTTTCAAAAAGGAGGTCAAAGTGACTGAGCCCTCACAACGCAACACGTTCAGCAAGCGCTCCGGACAGTTCCAGCTCACCGACAAATGGAGGGGCAAAAAGGTAGGAGATCATTCCTCTTACTCAACTTGGTATAGATCTGTAACGATTTTCTTAGCAAGTGAAAAAGTTCAGACATTGACTCCGTCAGCTGATAATAATTATAATAATAACACATCACACTAAGAGCCCCTAACTAGGAAGAACCTGTATCTAGGGTACCCGAAACACACACAGAGCTAATATTCGTCAAACATCGATATTCATATCAATATTCGCCGCGCCCGGCAATCGAACCCAGGTGCACACGTTTACTCAGTCCACATCACTGCCAACTGAGCCACGGAGCAGTCGATCGAACCAAAGTATGGAACAGCTTTTTTTTTGGGATTTGACCATCGCCTCGCCACCAGAAACACGTGGTGATCAAGTTTGTTAACTTAAAGCGATCAACTCGTAAAATTGTTAGCCTAAGCCACTTCGTTAACCATTGCTGTTTTTTTAGGCGTGTAACAGATATTGCCTTTGTTAAAGCGGCAATGGTTAACGATGTCGCTAACAAGTCGATCCTTTTTAGTAAATAAACTTGTCTCCCGGTATAATGTTTGGATATAGGAGGAGCTGCCGGAGCTAGAAGAAGACGGTCGGCCTCGGCACAAGGTGGCGCTGCTGTGCGGCCCGCCCGGCGCCGGGAAAACTACCCTCGCGCATCTGCTCGCCAGGCTCGCCGGTAAACAGTTCATGCTCTAACCCCAATATTCGAATTATAATCTACTATTCGACCCGGCGAACTTCGTACCGCCTCAACTCTCACTATTTTGTGCATGAATTATACCTATAAACCTTTCTCTTGAGTCACACTATCTATTAAAAAAAACCGCATCAAGATCCGATGCGTAGTTTTAAAGATCTAAGGATACATAGGGACATACGCGTGAAGGGACTTTGTTTTATACTATGTAATCTATCTATACTTACAGGGTTTTTCTGACCAAGCGGTAATAAATCAAAGGGATTCAGCTCACCATTTTTAACCGACTTCAAAAAAGGAGGTCATTAGTTTTACCTGCATGTATGTGTGTTTGTCCGCGATTAACTCCCGTTTGCTTTAACCGATCTTGATGCGGTTTTTTAGATAAGTATTTGTTACATTCAGGAGAAGGTTTTAGTACATATTTTAACCGATTTTGAAAAAGAGGAAGTACTCAGTTGATGTATGTGTCAGTTTATTAAAGGCGGGTTCGTTTTTTGTAAAAAAGAAATTATTGTTTTGAGATTTCATTCTATGTTGCTTTATGAAAGTTGTTAGGTATTGTGAGGAGAAACCCTCTTTTGATATTATTACCGCCTTGTCAGAAAAACCCAGTTTGTATAAAGGTGCTGCCCTAATTTCTTTGTGAGCTCATAACAGGAGAAAGACTAACTACTACTACTAACTAGTAGTTAGTCTTTCTCCTACTAACTAAACTTTTTGGTTATGCTTTGTAGTATCTACAAAGTATAAGGAACTAGAGGCTGCCCCGCGGTTTTTCCCGCGCAGATTTCTCATAAACACAAAAATCCCGTTTTTTCCCGTTCCCGTGGGAATTTCGGGAAATCCCTTCTTAGTGCTCACCTACACTCCCCAAGGAACCCACGTGCCAATTTTCAGCTTTCTACGCCGAGTAGTTTCGGCTCTGCGTTGTCTGTCAGTCAGTCAGTCAGTCAGTAACGGAAGAGTTTTATATATATTGATTAAACTATGTAGATGGTTTGTACGGAAATAAATTTAGGAAAGCATGACGGTAAAGTTTTTGTCTTGCAATTCACTAACTAGATGTCGTCAGGAGAAAGGAGTCGAAGTATGGAAAAGGGGGAAAGAGGTATTGACCCTGCCTTGGAAAAGTTTAAGTTAATAATAATAATGTATGCTTATATCGTAAGGCAATAGGATCTTTTCCGCGTCAGCTAATCTACTATATATATAAAAATGAATTGTGGTTCGTTAGTCCCGCTAAAACTCGAGAACGGCCGGGCCGATTTAGCTGATTTTTGGTTTTGAAATGTTCCTAGTAGTCCAGGGAAGGTTTAAAAGGTGAGAAAATATGGAAAAATTGTGAGACAGTTAGTAAAACTAACAATTCCTTTTTCCCATACAGATTGTAAGGCGTTATACGATGTTCGCAGGGACAGCTAGTAATCAATAATAAATTTGTGATGATTATAGGTTACAGGCCGGTGGAGCTGAACGCGTCTGACGAGCGGAGCACGGAGGCGTTCCGGAACGCGCTGCAGAGCGCCACGCTGATGAGATCTGTCATAGACGCCGAGAAACGACCTAATTGCCTTATTTTAGGTAATCCTATCCTAATCAATACATAGTATAAAATAAAGTCGCTTACCGCGTCTGTCACTATGTATGCTTAAATCTTTAAAACGAAGCATCGCATTTTGATGCGATTTTTTAAAATAGATAATAGAGTGATTCAGGAGGAAGGTTTATGAGTATAAAACATGCACAACATAGTAATAGGTTATGCGGTACGAAGTTCGCCGGGTCGACTAGTAATATTATAAATGCGAAAGTTTATAAGTATCGATGTTTGTTACTCTTTCACGTAGAAACTACTGAATGGATTTTAATCAATAATTTAACTAATACTTAAGAATAACATAGGCTATAATTACATAATAGATATTGTTCAGATTTAGTAGTTTGAAAGAAAATTGGCGAAGCAGTGCACACTAGTAAATACATAATTATGTACTTTGAAAATTTGTATACAGGGTATTTCTGACAAGACAGTAATAAATTATAGTTTTCCTAAGCAACATGGATCTCCCAAAACAAAAATCAAATCTCAAAACAAAAATCAGTCATCCCGACCACATCAGGTAATCAAACTGTATCCGCTCCTTTTTTTTTAATTTCGACCTAAGTTTCTTAGAAAAAGTTGTTAAATATGGCGACCTGATTAAACTCCTCTGATTTGTTATCGCCTTTTCCGAAACAGCCTGTATAATCTTCTTTGTTTTGCAGATGAAATAGATGGTGCCCCGCTGCCAACAGTGGAATTGCTTGTAAAATGGTGCACTGCGTCCACAAAGGATGGGAAGGCGAACAAAAAGGCGAAAGTTCATCCTCTGAGGCGACCCGTTATTGCTATATGCAACGACTTGTATGCACCCTCCTTGAGGCCTTTAAGGTACGTTAAATGAACAGTGTCGGTCTAGGACGGCGTAACAGGCTAGAATGTAATACCAAAGAACAAGAGCTATTTTGCAATACAGAAAAACCGAAAGTGCTACGCCGTGCTAGACCGCCACTGTACGAGCTGAATTATAATTGAATGAATAAAAAAATGTTATTACTTTATTTTACCGAAAAAACAGAAAATCTTATCAATTATCGTTCTATGCTATAGCAATTTTTTTATTCAAAATAATTCTTGTCCATACTAGTATTATAACTGCAAAAGTAACTTTGTCTGTCTTTCCAGTAAGCGGTCGCCTCGAGAACTTATCTTGCTAATAAATAAACAAACTAATTATCAAAAATTATCTTTTTGAATTCATATTAAATAGGAGTATGATTATTGATAACTTTTGATTTCAGGAAGAGCCTACATACAGCCTAAGTGTCGCGAAATTCAATTTTTTTCGCGTTTTTTAATTATTCTGGCGATAGTATTCATTTTCAATAAAGTTTTAAGGAATTCGCGTATGTAAAAAACCATCTCCACCATTTACATCATAATACAAAAAAAAACTTTCGCCATAATAAATAAAAAACGCGAAAAAATAATAAATTTCGCGCCATACCGAGAGTTACCACCTTAATTTCAGATCAATAGCTCTAACAATAAACGTAGGCAGTGTGTCCTGCGCGCGTCTCACGGCGCGGTTGTCGCGCGTGTTGGCGGCGGAGCGCGTGCTGGCCGCGCCGCGCACACTGGCGGCGCTGGCGGCCCGCGCGCGCGGAGATGTCCGCGCCGCGCTGCAGATCGTCGCTTTCTTGAGAGCTGGGGCAGAGGTGAGGCGAGCCTTAACACGCTTTCTGATAACCATTCTATACTACTAACTACTACGTTTAATATATACTGAGTTTTCTAGAATTGCCTTTATATTTTTCCCGGAGCGTCGAGCTTCGATACACTCCATGTCAGCCCGACACTTTTAGCTTCTGCTAGACTCTGTCCTTCTCCAAGTGGATTTTGACGACCACGTTTTGCGTTTCCCTTGAAGGTCCCATTCTATAAAGGGCGAAACGTTGTTATAAGTAACTCCATATTTTCCAAGGAATGATGAATGAAATTACGTTAAAGACAAACAGCTAGAAATACTTAATTACAAATTACAAATGAAAAAATGTCTCCGTTTTAGGATATGATTTTGACTAAGTACAAGGTTTAATCTATTTTCTCTTTTTTTTTAGCTAACAATGGAAGACGTGAACAACGCAAGGTTCGGCGAGCGCGACAGTACTGCGAGCGCGATGCAGGCGCTGCAGGCCGTGTTCACGCTGCGCGACCAGGGCCCCGCGCTCACTGCTGTACTGAGGACGGTCAGCCAGGCGGGGGAGTACGACCGGTAATCAATATATATAAAACTCTTCCGTTACTGACTGACTGACTGACAGACAACGCAGAGCCGAAACTACTGGGCGTAGCGGGCTGAACATTTGCATGTAGATTCCTTAGGGAGTGTAGGTGAGCACTAAGAAAGGATTTCCCAAAATTCCCACGGGAACGGGAAAAAACGGGATGTTTGTGTTTATAAGAAAACTGCGCGGGAAAAACCGCGGGGCAGCCTCTAGTATACACTAGAATCACAGTGTAGGGGGGCACAATAGCGCCACCTAGTGATGCATTGTGGCGGAGATCGCTCGATCAGCAACTCCTACATCGAGACAACGAAGTTTCTGACGCAGCTAGCATAAATAGAATTTACAAGGTAGAAGCATTGGGAGGTATTGGCCAATTCCTCTTTGCGCTACCTAAAACAGTATAATAAAGAGTTCTACGTACAGTACGGGCACTCGCTGCCTTCCTCAGCAAGTGCGGCCCCGCGCTCGGCCGCGCTCGGCTGCGCTCGGCCGCGCTCGGGGACGCCTCAGTTACCGCTCAGTACAAGTAGCGCGTCTCATCTCAAATATTTATTTCACTGTTGGGAAGCTACACTATCCCCGGGTGACATTGACATAGGCTATAGAAAATTGCTAGGCGGCACGAAGTTTGCCGTTTCAGCTAGTCTACACTAACATCATACGTATTTAGACTGTCGTGGCGGCATAGAATATCACCCCATCTTCTTCCATGGGTGCATAAAAAGCGACTAAGGAACCTGGCGAACGACGGGTCCTTTTTGGATTAGATATCAATTATGGCAAAATATCTCCACTAAATTCGTCCTTGTGGGGATCTTTGTGTGCGGAGGCCTTTGTCCAGCAGTGGTTGGCTGAAACAATTCGGACAAAAATTGTTAGATGACGTGACGGATATAGGATACTAGCGTTTAAAAGGAATTTCTCTGACGAAGCAACGGAGCTCACACGAGCTAGATCGCACCCTCATAATAGATGCTTGTTGTTTGATTACAATACAGAGTAAATATATCTGTCTGCTTATATCTATCTCACTTGCACCTTTTCTTTTCGCAGTATAATAGACGGTATATTCGAGAACTACCTCTCGTCCCGCGTCGATTCTCGCCTAGCAATAGCAAAAGAAACCCTCTCACATCTAATCACATACGACATTGTACAAACGTGGACTCAGAAGAGGCAAAACTACTCATTGTACGCGATGTTGCCGCTCTGTGCGGCTAGCTGCTACAGGGTGTTAGCCACTAGGGCGCCGCAGAAGTTGAAGTTTCCTATGCAGGCACAAGAGGTGAGTTAAATTTTTGCTACTGAAGCGAAAGTCGCCATGTTATAGGTAACTTAACTAAATTTGGCACGTTAAAAAATTTACACGTTGCACTCGTGTAGTGACTCTAAATAAGCATGCGGCGTGACGTCGAACTGCATCCGCACCATGAAAAGTCTGTCCGTCTCTCTCGCAGACTAGCTTATAATAAGTGTGAAGAGAACAGTTATAGTTTTACTTTTGCTGCTGTTTAAAAATACAGCTTGATCTTCTTGGTGATTAATAAACTATTTGGAGGTAAGAATAAAATGTTCTCTTTGTCTTTAATTAAACTGTAATAGTGAAATGGCATTAGTGTGAGTACTCTGTGATCGTGACACTTTTAGATAACTGACCTGTACGCGTATAATATATATAGGATTCAGAAGAGGCAATACTCGCTTTACGACTTACTGCTGATAAAGCTTTTTGATAAAACAATCTTTTATTCTTTTGTGCTCGTGACCATTTACTATGTGTTCTGTATGCGTATTTTGAAAATGTCTACAAAAATATGTAAAAAAAAAAAAAAAAGAATTTAAATACATTAGTAATTTGTCAAATTAAAAGCGACCTTATCATGCTTTAAACAAGGTATTCTTTTGTTCCAGATGTACCGCAAGAGTCAGGAGTTGTCCAGTATTCTGACGAGCGTGTCCCGCGCCGCGCACCCCCGCGCGCCTGCCCCCCGCCCCCTGCTCTTAGACACGATCTCTTTACTGCCCTACGTGCTATGCCCTAAGATGCGTTCTGCTAATATTCAGGTATGAATTTGTTAATACACCTGCGCTATAGGGGGCGAGGGACCTTGATGGCCAAGTCAAGCCATAGAAGTTACTAGCTAACACATAAAGATAACATAACGTAATATCAAGGTTATATTCCTCGGAGAGTTAGGCAAAGGCACCAGCTCATTGACTGTTTCCACAATGTATCCGAATCGTGACACGGGGCCAGCTAACTATTTTCGAGATTGTATTGGGAGGAAGGAATTGGCCAGTTTCTCTGTTATTTTTTATTTGCCTTGATTTGGGAGATATCAATATGTTTTGCGTGTGGCGCTAGATTGATTTAATAGGGCTCACCTTTCGGCTTCATTTAGGTCTGTACCCAAATTTCCACGTTTGATTTTACAAATGCTGTGAGCGTAGAAGGTTGTGGTAAACAGAAGGCGCTATAACGTCAAGTTAGAGCGCTAGGAGCTTTGCTCCTTTACGCAATGCGACAATATAGCGTCGCGTAAGGCTAGCGCTCTTGTGCACGAGGCGGGGGCCTCGTGTAGTCATATAACGCCCCGAGAAGGGCGGCGGAACGCGGTGTCCAGTTCCGTCGTCGAGCGTAGGAAGAGCCATCCGCGCTCAGGGGGGACTACCACCACCTGTCCCCCCGCGAAGAGGCTACACAGCCAATGCTGGAGGGGGTCGCGGAGCTGAACACAAAGTTCGAGAGATCTCCCGTGACCTCCTTGCAAACAGCCGAGATGGACACCGGCGGGGTTTTAGTGGGTGCGCACCCCACATAACCTTGTGACCCCCCCCGGGGTCGCAGGGTACTCCTTAGGAGTTTCCCCGTCTAAAAAAAAAAAAAGGCTAGCGCTCTTACATGACACTATGTTATAGCGCCTTCTGTTTGACACAGTTGTGCAGTGAAGCCGAGCGGCGCGCGCTGTGCGCGGCGGCGGCGGCGCTGTGCGACTACGGGCTGCAGTACGCGCAGCGCCGCGCCGAGGACGGGCTCTACGCCTTCCTGCTGCAGCCTGACATACACGAACTTGCCTTCTTTGGTAAGTAAGAGACTCGTACAGTATGGCTGCTCCCTGCCTCCCGCTGAAAGTGCCGCCCGCCCGCGCAAGGTGAAGAAAACCCCCTAATGATCAGCCCGATGATTCCCAATTGACTTTCCAATCAAAACCGTCACTGAATTTAAACTCTGTACTGTATGTATTTCCATGTAAAATAATAATTATCGGTAGGTACAACCTTTCTGCTCAAGATATCTTTAGGAACTCAACTATATTACATTGATGGATCAGATATATTGTCGAATTATTCCATAAACAAAATCATATTTTATCTTGTTGGTTGGTATCCAGCACCAGGTTTTCTCTCAGTTACCGCGCAGTCCAAACAGCACGTCTCATCTCACTCACACAAGCATGGCGCGCGTGCACGCACACGAGCTGACGACTGTGTGCGAATCAACGTGTTTGCTTTTTGCTTCATACTAATATCGCTAGTGTCCGAGGTTTGGTTGTGTAGCGCCGGACGGACTCTACGCCTTGCTACTGCAGCCTGAAATACATGAACTTGCCTTCTTTGGTAACATTAATTTACATAGATAGAGATATAAGAATAAAATAAACTTCATTACTTGATAGTTTTGGGTGTTCCCTTAGACGCCTTTACGACACCCACGGGAGGAAATGGGGTGGTGGTATTAGTATGGCTGACATTCATAGTCATTGTTCCGAATCTACTTGCTAGAGTTTGAACTCAAACGAGTCGTTCTTAAGAACAGATTCTTCTGGCTCGAACCTTCTCATACTCAGTCGGGGTATCCTTCACTGTCTTGATGTCGGAACTCGACTCTGTATATCAATTTTGAGCGGAGAACTATTTAAAGTTACATTTTGACACTTTAGGTTGCTTTTTCGAAATCCGACTCGTCTGTGAATGTCAGCCTACGAACAATAATACTCTTAGAAGCGTTATGAGGGGTTTTCAATTTGACATCTCAGAAAAAAACAAGTTTTATCAAGGCGTTATCATATGGCGCTAGCAATAATCTACAAGTGAGGTTGAAATGAATCACTAAAAGCTCAAAATAAAATATCAACTCGTCATGCGTCAGTTAAATAGTTTTTGTTTTGTTTTGTTTAAACTTTTCATTTTAATTTTAAGTGATTTGGAATACTTACCTTTGTGTATTACGCCATCTACGGGCGTATTACGAATATTTTTTTTTTAATGGCACCTTGAAAACCCCTCATTAGCCCAATGTGTATCAGCCAAGAGCGAAGCAGCTATGTCGACAGACGCGAGCGAAGCGGCCAATAGCGAGCAAGCTTTGTCAATGAGAATGTGTGAGTGCTTCGTTTGCAACTGAATTTAATTTGTGCGCGTCCCACACACACACACACAACCAAAATCGAAGCGGTTGTGTAGAAGATTTTCGCATCTTGAGTATTATTATTCGTCGATGTCAGCCTATGAAGCTACCAATCGATTAATACAATAAATAACAGTATTATGTAATGTTTGTGTGTAAAGGTAATACGGAGCGCGCGCGGCCGCCGCCCGCCGTGCGGCAGGCGCTGGCCAGCCAGCAGCAGCTCGAGCTCATACGACGCACCGAGATACAGGTACACACACACACACGCACACACACACACACACACACACACACTATCATCATTTCAACGAAGGGCTTCCACTGCTGAACATAGTTCACCCCCAAAGATTGCCACTAGGACAAACATTATGCAAAGAGTTTGCTGTATACGTCACGCTTGGCGGGCGGGTTGGCGCTCGCATTGTGGCTCTACAAGGACTCACCCCCTGAACTTCGAAAACCTTTTATTTCTAATGGTACTTAACTTCGAAGCGACACTACTTCGAAAACCCCCCTACTTCGAATACCCCACTATTTCGAATGTACAGTGGCGGACACGGTCGGCGTAACACTTCCGGTTTTTCTGTATTGCAAAATAGCTCTTGTTCTTTGGTAATACAGTCTAGGGCTGACGAAACCATAGACAAATCTGTTACGGCCTCCTAGTCCGTGACTGTACACTAGTCCGAAAACATACTATTACGAATAGACATTATTTCGAAACCACATACCATCGATAGAACAAACCATAGGAATACATCTGTACAATTTTTTTTACCCGTAGTCCCAGTTCTAATTACCGATTTAAATTTAAAATACTACTAGTGCAACATGAAATAAGTAGTAGAAGTTTATTATTGGCATGGCAATAATAAAGTACTTTAGATTTCAAGTACCAGGATAACAAACTAGTAGAAGGTTATTGTACGTATTGAAAAAATTATTGGCTATGTCAAACAAGTACAAAAATTTACAAAGTACATTGTCTATTATAATAATTTTACACCACAGACAGGCAAAGTATGCGCCAAGGACCCTATACCGCCGCGGCAGGAGCTCGCGCGCCCCCTGGCGGCCACCAGTAGCAGCAAAAACAACGCGAACACTGCAGCCTTGCCGAACCATTTGCAACGACTCAAGCCGAAAGAGATCGAGCCTCATAAGGCGCCTCAGGTATGTGGTTTGTCTAGCAAGAATGTCATCAGCACAAAAATCATGTCACGACGTATTAAGGTGGTAACTCTCGGTATGGCGCGAAATTCAAATTTTTTCGTGTTTTTTATTTATTCTGGCGACAGTATACATTTTTATTAAAGTTTAAATAAATTCGCGTATGTAAAAAACCATTTCTCACATTGTAATACAACGTTTTTGGAAGATAGACCTACTGATTTTGTATCTAAGGGGTAAAAAGCCAAAAATCAAGTTCCTTGAATATACACAAAATCGGTAACTCTGTATATCACAATGTTGGAGATAGTTTTTTACTTACGCGAATTCATTTAAACTTTATGAAAAATGAATACTTTCGCCAAAATAATTAAAAAACGTGAAAAAAAATTAATTTCGCGCCATACCGTGACTTACCGCCTTAAAAACGATTCCATTCGGAAAATACAGCATATACAGCGATCAGTCGTTGGTGGAGTTTTCCCGCAAAGTGAGAAAGAAATTTCATCCTTTTGTATATATATTTTTAATTTTGTCTGTTATTGTGCCTGTGTGGTGGAATTAGTTTAATAATTAACCGACTTCAAAAAATAAGGTTATCAGTTTGACCTGTATGTATATTTGTCCGCGATTATCTCGCGTTTGGCTGAACCGATTTTTATGCGGTGTGCAGATAAGTATTTGGTTAATTCAGGAGAAGGTTTTAGTACCTATTTTAAACCGACATAGAAAAAGAGGAAGTGCTCAGTTAATATGTGTCAGTTTATTGAGGGCGGGTTCCTTTTTTGTAAAAAAGAAATTATTAGTCATAATATCGCTTATAAATAGTTTTTCAAGAAACCATTGACTAAGGGACGATATACACAAAAAAATATTGAAATACTGTTTGATCTACAAAAACGTTAAACGTAACGCCATGCCTGATACCAGAGGTCTTTAAAACTCTAAAAGAACACATTTAAACAGTCTAAGATGAAACTAAGATAAGCCGTATTTGCTACAGAGCACCTCATTTCGCTATATAAAAGAGGAAATGAGGTACCAAAACTCGTTTGCTGGCTACGTCATTAAAGGCTGAATGGGCCCTAGATTCTCGTGGGCTCGCTTGATGGAATATATTAACGCTGTAGCTGATAATACGCTTCTAGGTTATTACATGGAGCTATGAAATAAAAGGTGTACTTTGCTGATACTTTACTATTTATATGTATATGTATGTATACTTGTAAAAGATAGCAGTCTTTATACTTTTGAGGTTTCGCTCTCATTTGATCACGAACTGTACCGTTTAGGAAGCAAAGAGGAAAGAGGTTGCCCATGCAATGTGAAAGAATAAAAATCACAAGTATACAGAAACAAAATAATTGGTCATACTTGTAAAAGATAGCAGTCTTTATAGTGCAAATATTCAATATAAAGTGGCTCTGTCTGGTTGTATAGATTGTCAATTCATAGTATAAAATAAAGTCGCTTCCCGCGTCTGTCCCTATGTATGCTTAAATCTTAAAAATTATGGAACGGATATTTTTTTGCGGTGCGTTTTTTTTTATAGATACAGTGATTCAAGAGAAAGGTTTATAAGTATAATACATGCATAATATAGTAGTAGGTTAGGCGGTACGAAGTTCGCCGGGTCGACTAGTATTTTATAAACCTGAAACCTGAAAAATAAAAGATTTTAAATATTTGCACACAAACAACATCGATCATTTTCGCCAATATAGTAGATGTAAAAACATAATTATTCTGAAATACTTTGCAAGAAAAACCAATACAGCCTCCGCCGCCCCTCGCCCGTTAATGTTTAAATGCTTCTTCTATCTGTTTTATATTAAAAAAAAAAAAAGTTTGTCTCGCTTTAGCTTGATAGCGGTTGGGAAATAAGAATGCGAAACATAATAATAATAATATCAATTGAATTCAGGCAATTTTTACATTTTTTTTTTATTTTTTTATGTAGCCTTTATTGTGTCCCACTGCTGGGCAAAGGCCTCCCCCCTTTACATTAGGGTAAAAATATTGTGTTTTTTTTAAATTGTGTATTAAAACTTTGTGGAACTTGTGATAATAAAAATTATCAGTAGTTTCATGATGGAATCGGCCAATGGAACAAGTGGCAATAGCCTGAGCCAATTGGTGGGCAGCCTGAACTACCTCACCTCTCACAGTATAGGATACTTTACCAAGTAAGGTATCAATAGCGATTAAATTAGATGTAGTCTAATTGACTTTCAATAAGTGATATCTTGTATCCTATATTGAATAAAGATTTTTTGATTTTGAATGATCGAAAAATCTGAGCTGCATTACGTGAAATTATAATATCTAAGCAAAATAATTATAATAATTCCGTGACTTAACTCCTCTGACTCAACGTTTTCTGAGGTTACGGTATGGAATTTCATACTGAACAGCAACGATACACATGTGTACCGAGTTGAATCAGGGGTAAATAAATTCTAAAAGCTAGAATACTCATAATAAAATAATTTATAACAGGCTCATCCAGTAAGTGCGCGTCCGGGCCGACGCCACTCGGCGAATCTCGCTAATTAAAACTCTGTTTGCTAATCCGTAGCGCGTATTGTGCTAACGTGAAAAGAGTTGCTGGCTACCATAGATTAGTTATGTGCTGTACAGGAGAAAGCATATTGTTTTAAGTTCTAATATGAATGTGCTTGTGTGTTGAAAAAAGGGTAAGATCAAAAGAACGCCAAAAAATCCATTCTATAATATTATATTATTCTGTCTCGCTTTCCTTTGAAAACTAGATAGTTTAGAGCCTGAGAAAGGACAAAGGCTACTTTTTTCCCCGAAATGCCCACGGGAAATTGGGAATTTGATGTTTCACGGGAAAATGCGCTGGCGAAGCCGCGGGGCGCCCACTTGTGCAATATAAAAGAATCGTTTGAGCATTCTGCATCTAAACTTATCTATGTAACACCGTTCCCGTTCGTAGTCCGCATAATCACGGCAATCTGCAGCCTCGACTCTGCACAAAAAGAACGTATTAACAGCCTTCAGAACGTCAAGTTATGGAATGAATGCGGTCGGAAACTTGTTTTGATTGCACTCTCTGAGTTAGGTTTTATCTGTGACTCTTTTCATCGTTAGATATTAGCTCCTGTTTGCCGTTATGTGATGTGATGTTGAATGTGACCTAATAGTTTTGCTTTACCCTTTTTTTACCGTGCAAGCGATTGAAAAGAAAATTAAAAAACTTTTACTCGATAATACCTTGTGTCCTACACAAGGTATTTTCTATTGAAAGTCTAATAAACTGCAATTATTAAATTAAGCAAAGGCATCTCCAAAGTACACTTCAATACTACCGTCTTATTCATAAAGATACAGTAGATTTTAAGAAGCCTTACTGGAGGTCTACTTCTCTGGTTTGTTGTATGGTAAATACGTGACATCCAGTCTAAATTGACATACGTCAAATAACTAAAATACTCTTTAACTTTTTATGAATAAGAGGGTTAGGGTATATACCTTATTTTATAAAAAACGAGCTGTCCCGGCTTACTTTGTTACGCCATAGAATATAAGATACTACTAAAGACTTGGCTCTATAAACTATGTTCTTTTGCCTGCCCAGAATGGGCGAATAAAAAAACAAACAACAAAAACAAACCACCTGTCAAAATATGTAAACAACGGAAAAAATATTGCACCTTGGACTGCATTATTTGAGTTTAAGTAAGGATCCCTAATTTTTTTGAAAATCTAATATAGCCTATGACACTCGGGGATAGTGTAGCTTCCTATCAGTGAAAGAATTTTTCAAATCAGATCAGTATTTCCGGAGCCTATTCGTTACAAACAAACAAACAAACAAACAAATCTTTCCTCTTTATAATATTGGTATAGACAAAGTATCCTAGTATTGCTTGAGGCGAGGTGGTTCAGAGTCGTGTGCCATGCGGCTTCAGGCAAGCGAATGAGAAACGAACAGTACCCAGGAGCACAGACCAGACCGAATAGCAGAACACTGCGGAAACAGCTGTCCAGCCTGCACCTTCCCATATCGAGCTGACGATCAGACCCATCTCCAAAGCCGACTATGAAGCCTCCAAACGACCTCACCTCAGTCAAATTATTTTGAAGCGATAGATAATATTTTAAGTTTATGTTTTACTAGCTGACGAGGAGAACTTCGTACCGCCTTGCGTTCTAAATTTTTAAGCATTTGCTAGCCTCTGTGTTTGTGACCCGGGCATAGTGTAGCTTCCCAACAGTGAAAGAATTTTTCAAATCGGTTCAGTTCTTTCGGAGCCCATTCAATGCAAACAAACATTAACTCTTTCCTCTTTATAATATTGTATTATATAAAACAGATATCTCTTTCCAAAAAGGCCGACCCGAATCATGTCATTCTCATCAGAGCTTTTCAAACAAACTTTTGATTTTTAGTAGCCATTAGGGGTTTTTCTCCTCAGAAACTAATTATGGAAACCATTAATATCTTTAGGTGGAGATTTCGCGACAGTAGGTTGGCATAGCATTAGCTAAAGCATACGGTTTCGCTCTCATTTGATCACGAACTGTACCGTTTAGGAAGCAAAGAGGAAAGAGGTTGCCCATGCAATGTGAAAGAATAAAAATCACAAGTATACAGAAACAAAATAATTGGTCATACTTGTAAAAGATAGCAGTCTTTATAGTGCAAATATTCAATATAAAGTGGGTCTGTCTGGTTGTATACATTGTCAATTCATAGTATAAAATAAAGTCGCTACCCGCGTCTGTCCCTACGTATGCTTAAATCTTTAAAATTATGGAACGGTTTTTTTTTTGCGGCGCGGTTTTTTGTTAATAGATACAGTGATTCAAGAGAAAGGTTTATAAGTATAATACATGCATAATATAGTAGTAGGTTAGGCGGTACGAAGTTCGCCGGGTCGACTAGTATTTTATAAACCTGAAACCTGAAAAATAAAAGATTTTAAATATTTGCACACAAACAACATCGATAATTTTCGCCAATATAGTAGATGTAAAAACATAATTATTCTGAAATACTTTGCAAGAAAAACCAATACAGCCTCCGCCGCCCCTCGCCCGTTAATGTTTAAAATACAATAACTAATCGCAATAAAAGGGTTGCGGCCGCCTTTCTATTAAAAAGTCTGTAAGAATTTTGGAGGGGTAGATTCCTAGGTGCGGCGTACACTGAGAGTTTTTATAAGTACCAATATAATTAATGAAAATAACCTAACATAACATAATCTAAGGCGTTTTATTCCCCGAAGGGTTAGGCAGAGAGGCACAAGAGCCGGACCCACGTTTAGCCGAGTTTATGTTTTATTATCAACGTGACAAAGGGGCCAGCTTGTCGCCGCGTTAATTCATGAAAATAAAAACCGATTATAAAAAAAAGGTTATTTAATTATTTTGAATAAATACATTTTAGCGATAAGGCCTATTGTCACTTTGCTGAAATACTAATTGTTGTATATTTCTGTTTTTAAGTACAATAAAGTGCGGTAGTTATTTATCTATCTAATTCTAGTAATAAGGCTGTCAAATCGATGCATGAAAGACACACAACAAATAATTAACATAACCAATTTTTTGTAAGTGTTTTATTAGGTAGAGCAAAGAGGAATTGGTCAATACCTCCCAATGCATTTACTTTTTAAATTCTATTTATGCTAGCTTATCTTAGCTATTTATGTTAGAAACATCGTTAGCGCGATGTAGAAATTTGTTTACTTAATCTTCACCTTGAAGGTGTAGGGCTGGTGGGTCTACCGTGTTTTTGTAGTGAAATGGCTCCGATTCAGCATAAGTTGCATACACAAATAAATGCAATGTGATTAAATGAACTGATGATTCTGCCGGAATCATATGATAAAAAAAAAAAATATTGAATTTAATGGTTGGCTTTAATTTGCGTTGGTCTCAGTATACGCTGCATATGCTTTCATCATTTTTCTCTCAAGTTTTTCCCTCGCTAATGGCCAGCGGCGTCGCATCAATTCTTGACGCAGCTCGGCCTCGTCTGGTTCGAATTGGGTAGATTCACATTACGACGGGCCGTGCTCGGGTCGGGCGCATACGGTCTTGCAACTAAAGTTTTTGCTTTTTACCACACCATGGTGTGGTCTGGATCAGGATTATTTCATATTAAACCGGGCGGCGGGCGAACAGAATTTTGGGCTCCGGGCCCGAGCGCGCGCGCGTCCTTTATTAATGTGAATATTCCATTTATCATATTTATTAAATTTTGTTCTGGCTGGTTAATGGCTCTACCACAAAAAGTGTTAAACCTGGTCTTAATCACTAGACTATGTTTAGATCACTAATTTATCATACAAATTGGCAATTTAGGCAGGTCTAAATTAAGGGTTACATTTTAGTGATTAGGACACTGAAGAAAACTGTAAATAATTTCTTTTTTTACAAAAAAGGAACCGGCCCTCAATAATTTGAGACATACATGAACTGAAAACATATTTTCTACGGCTGGTTAAAATAGGTTCTAAAACCTTCTCCTCAATGTAACAAATACTTCCGTGAAAACCGCATCAAAATCGGTTCAGCCTTACTTGAGATACTCGCGGACAAACATACATACATACATACATATAGGTCAAACCGATAACCTCCTTTTTTGAAGTCGGTTATATATTTGTTTGAACCGCACTTCCATCGTGTCATGCATGTCATCGTACGATCTTAGCCAATCAGGACGACGCCTGACATATAAGTCCAATCGGTTTACCGCTGTAAAGGCTCCTTTACATCTGTAGACTGATATAACAATAGAGTTTAAATGAAATGAAGCCGGTAACAGCGGGGGCGGGCCCGGCAATCAGTGCCTGCGAGACGACTGTTGGCGCCATTTTGCCCGCTCCGTTTGTTTAGAGGGTTAAATTCTGTTACTGGTGTGGTTCGTTGGCTGGTTTAATAATAATATCCGTAAATAGAACCATGGAAAACATGATGAAACAAATTATATTAGGATTTAAATATATTCATATGTACTTATATTAATAACGTATTAAATTCGTCAGTTTTAAGCTCTCAAGTGTCTTCCTTCCCTTAGTCTTAGGGGAGTTTTAGATATGAAAATTTAATTAGTACTAAACACGATTTCACTTGAAATATTTAACTTCAATCATATTAAAAAAGCTCTGCTTATAAACGCGCTTTGCCGCGAGATTCTCTAAGAAACATAACCCTCAAAAACAGCGCGAAGTAAAAAAGGAAACTGCCTCATCACGCCATCGCAGCAAAGACATAACCCTCCACTCTAACCGAATAACCCTTCGGAGCCTCGGCGCTTCCGATTGGCCGCCTCCCCGGAAGGATATGACCTATAGTTTTTCTTCTTAAGAACTTCCTCTCTGGCCATTGTGCGCCTGATTTACGGCGGGGTGGCTAGCGCAGATTAATGATTGCCCATTTCCTGGTCCGGGCAATCGCATCTGCCGAGCTAGTCGGGCAATTTCCCCGCATATTCGTTTACTTTGGCCATTATTGGGGCGTTTCTTCCGTGCCAGAGTGTTATTGCTGCTATTAGGCGCGCCGAGTGGAGGCGGATGCCGTAATGCTGGCAATTCGTTAGAGATGCTGAAATAGAATTGGTAATGGTTCTGTCTTGGTGAATGAATTCTGTTTTTCGTGCGCCTAATTGCCCGTTATGCGGGAATGTGTTTTGCGAAGTGATTTCTTTTTTGTCGTTTGTAGGAGGTCGGATTGAATTATTTTGGAAAACCTTTAAAATACTCATAAGCGTTCACAAAGTTGTTAAACATTTTACTGCGTCAAATTAAATTAAAATCTTGAAAGAATGTTCTATAAAAAGATGGATAAATACATGGACAAAGAAAATAAATGATTATCCTTATAGATTAAAATAAAATGTTTAGGGTGGTAGGTATTAACTTATCTTGAGAAAATAATTTGAAAATTTTGCTTGAACAATACTTACAAAATACATAAAAGAAATCATTTCTGATTTCTAACTAGAATATAACCAGTAACCTGGCGTAATAATCAATTAATACACTCATTTAACCCTTTAACAACCGCGCAGCTTTATTTAAAAAACACATAACCAACCCTAAAACGGTGTCCAGTTAGCGTATCATCGTGTATCACCCCCTCCTTCACCCGACCCCCCGCTGGTAGTGTGGGGGGAAGGGGGGCATTAACGCGATAGCCGCTTCACTCGCAAATGGGATTCACGCCCATGTAATAAATTTACTTCTTTAACTGTTTCGCTTTACGTGCCTGCTTGGTGTGCGTAAGGGTTTGGTTCTTTAGTTTACATGAAAACTGGGTTGCGATTATGGTTTTTAATATTTCACAAAATTCAGCGAAAAATCACTTTTATTTGTATCAAACACATTAAAAAGAAAGCTTAACAATAAAATGAAATAAAATACAACTTAAACATATTCAGCGGTGCTGAGACATGGTGTGCCGGTGCAGTTTCAAATTACACTATCTCAGCATGTGCTTAAGATTTTTAATAGCGTAATGTGCATTCACAATGCTTTTAAATTAAATAATATGTAGTCTTTACTTAGATTGAGTAAAATAACATTATTTAGTGTAAGTATTACTTCTTGCATTACGAAAGAAGCTCCAATTAAACTGTAAAATTACTATCTTATAGTGTTTTAAGATGTTAATTGTGAGTCAAACAGTCAGTCTCTAATCTGAAAAAATATATAATAACTTAAGTATGAGCTGGTATTTTGGCTCTGCAAATAATAAATCTGCATTTTTCTGAGCCGCATTGCGCAAGACCAAGTGTATCACCCCACAGTCCTAACGCAACGTTATTAGTCCATATTTACCCTATACCGCGCATCTCCATAATTTTCTTTTCCAATCCAACCTCATTTGGCGCGGTGAAATTTGAATTTAGAACGCAGCCCCCGGGGCCCGTAGCGAATTGTGAATTAGAGATCCGCAGAACGAGTGTGGACGCCAAGTTGATATCACGCGGTTTTCTGAGGATATTTGTATCACACAGCCTACTGCCGTTAAAACTAAACTAAATTCGAATCACTTCGATCAGGAATGTCAAAGGGCAAGCTTTATATTAGCCATTATTATTGAAACTTGGATGTATTTTTATAAATCATCATATTTGTCTGTTTTTGCGTTTATGTGTTTTCATTGGGCCACCTAGTTTTAGGTTCCATATAGTCAGGGGCAGAGGCACTGGTCCTCAGTACCCGCCTATATGCAAAACCTGGCGAAACTCCTACTCCTCGACAATGTTTAAACATCTGGCGGCTTGCGGTTGTGTTGTGAAGCTTGAGAGACTCAATGTTAGGCATCATTATTATAATTAGACAGCTAACTTTCATGTATCAAAACCCTAATACAAAAGCGAAGCATAGTGTGAAACGGTCCTAGCGAGCCCGCGGCGCCCGTGCCGCTTGTTAGCTGTAGTTTTTAACCGCGCACCCTTTGTACCGACAAATGATATCAATTCACCCGCGCAATGGAGGGTTGAACTGATACTGTTGAGATTCTTAACCCTTTTTTGATTACAGAAAATTAAGGATTTGAAGTGTTTTTTGGTGCAGTGTTAGAGCTTTCGTTTGGTATGCCTGATACAAGGTTTAAAACGATGTATATTGTATACTTAGTTCATTGTATAAAATGGAATGGAAAATAAATACACTTTAACACTGAAAATATAAGATTACAAGTACTAAAAGAGATATAATTTTTTGTAAATGTTAAAAAGAAACGGAACAGAAACCTTGGAAATTAATGTGAGTTGAAATTTAACTTGAATAATTATTAAAATATTTAGATGCAATATCTATGAACTAAGGCCGTGAACATAGATCAATCTAAAATGCTTTTATAAAAAATGTTAGTAAACTCAAAATGTGTCCAATCAATATCAAAGTGACCTCCTAACAAACAATCCACCGATCACAAACCCCTCGACCACCTCAAGCGATAATAACATCAAACATGTGCGCGATTAACAACATATCATCGCTTATTGTCGAAGTGCGAACTCGCGGGCCCCCGTGGTTTAAGCCCTACCATTGACTGCTTCTTTTTAACTAGTAGCGAAAACAATACAAAGTAGTTTAAGGCTAAAGTAGTAAAAGTAGACCAAATAAATTCAAGCTTCTTTGTAAAACGCTACGTCTACGTTTTCTGAACGGACGTGAGCAACGTAGCGCGCTACGCTTAGCGTAGCTATGCGGCCTGGACTAAGCTTTTTAAACTCTGACTGTTTTTTTAATTAAAAAAAAAAGCAAATGTTGAATGATTCTAATATAATTATAATAATACAGGTAATGTGCTACTACTATAATTTATGTGACCTTTTAAAAAAGTTACGTGTTACTTAGCCATTGTCGACTAACAGAGAAAGTACCAACAAAACTGATTCTGATAAAGTCTTAAATTTGCAACTAGCAACCGAAAATAACGTAAATTTTCATTAAAACTTAAAGAAAAAACACAGCTTTATTAAATAGTTTAAATTTAACCTCGAAAAAAAAAGCGGTCTCTTTAAAAAACATCACTTCTTCTAAGTTTCAAGTATTCGTAAGAAAGTTAAATTAATATTATAGTAGGGCTCTAATTTCGGTGTAGAGTAGAGCGTCAAACCTAGAGCCCCTGCCGCGCGGGGCCGTTCGTTTTGTTAGCCTGATGAGCTCTCGATGGGGTTTGCTTGATTAGGCGGGTTTAGTTGCATGAAATAGTTTACATTGTGCTTCCTAACTAGGACGTTGGCGCGACCAAAGTAGTACTTACCTAATTTACGCGACAAAAAAGTTGTTGCGAGCAGAAAATTTACAGAAAAGGCACGTAAAGTAGAGAACAGCCCACAAGGAAATTAAAGAGCAAAGCAGCTATTGAAATTAAATAGGTAGGTACTTAAGAACAAGTAATATCGGAGGTTGACATCATTATCAATACATAGTATAAAACAAAGTCGCTTCCCGCGTCTGTCCCTATGTATGCTTAAATCTTTAAAAATACGCAACGTAAGTTGATGCGGTTCTTTTTAATAGATAGAGTGATTCAAGAGGAAGGTTTATAAGTATAATAAATGAGCAACATAGTAATAGGTTAGGAGGTACGAAGTTCGCCGGGTCGACTAGTTACAGTATAAGAATTGTTTAAAAATTAAATTTAAACTAAGAAACAGCTACATCGGAGTGCACTATCATTATAAAAGGAGCGTGTTTACTAGCCTATTCAATATTGTTTTCTTTTTTATCAATAGCCGCTTATTTTAGCAAACAATAATAACCACTTGACGCCTTGTGGACACAGTTCATGTTTGTAGGGTGAACGAGGGTTCAGACTAAAACTAATGTTAGGGTAATGGCACATTGAAGCTAGCTTGCGAGCGATGAACTATGCTGTATGAATCTCACAGATGATGATGTCCTATGTTGCTAAATTTAGCTTTATTACAATTTAAAAGTTTCTTAATTTTAATTTATCGGTCACTTGTCCATAATTGGAAATTATATCTAATTCAACAAATTGCTTAAATGTTTTTCTAGTTTAGATACACATATAATTCAATGATACCATCGCTACCGTGCGGGTTTTTCTAGTTTAGATACACATAGAATTCAGTGATACCATCGCTACCGTGCTGGTTTTTCTCGTCAGTCGTGTCGGTCAGCCGTGATATTGACGCAAAGAACACGAGACTCGAGATTGCGGTCAGAACTGCTTTTCCATTACGAGTACGAGAAATTTACGGTAAACATCAATGTTAAATTTAATAGAATTTCTTACAAACAACATCACCAAACCGTTGTAATTATGAAGATGGTCCATATTTCAGCAGTTTTTTTTGTAAACTCTCTATAGACATGTTAAATTAATATGTTTGTCTGTTATTAGTTACAATGTCCATAGTTACTAGCTGTCAGTGGGTTACCAGCTTTAGCTCAGTTTAAGCTAATAGCTGCCGCCATTATCCTCTTACCCCGCTATTCGATGCGTTTGGTACTTTTTTTAAAGCCATTACAATTAGGGTTGCGAACTTACAACAAAGCTGATTGAAGTTACTTTTTAATTAATTACTTCGAGTATTACGTACTTTGTTCTAAAGATAGTATGAATATAGTAATTTTTTAAAGTTTTTTGCTATGTTTTCTTGTTTGTTTAATAATTTGTTGGATCTATGAATTTTTTTGAAAGCACTATCGTTATTGGAAACTTCATAAAGCTATCGTATGCAAACGAAAACAAATAGTTATGGTTAGCGTTACGGGTGCAGGAACCAATACCGTTCGTTACCCCATCTCTCGCGATTGGCCGCGGGCGCTGCATATGGCGCCCTCTCCGCCAATGACGTTAAATTACACGCGCGTTTAAATTTCGAACGCGGCATGTTCGATATTTGAATTTATTTGAATTTGGAACCGCACAATTGAGCGGAGTAATCGGACTAGGAGATTAGTGGGAATCAAATATTGGTGACAATTGGATTTTGTTTGCTTTAAGCTCAGCCGGCGCGTCGTGCCATGTGGGTCGGTTTTGTAATGCTATTGCCTAATTACAAATTGAAATTTAGTACCACAAATGTATTCAATTTTATATAAAACTGCTGTTACTGTTTGCGATATATTTTACATAGGCAAGCCATTATCTGGTACAGAGTACTGATCCATAACCTAGATTCACTGAAAAAAAGAAGTTGTGTTAGTGATAAAGCGCAGTGGGTTACCTGGAAGAAATAATAAGGCCGTCCTTTGCATGCAAATTCAATTTAACTGCACCCTGAATTGAATGATATACTTTTGTATCTTACTTTGTATGAAATAAAGTGTGTTCTATTGTAACGCGCTATTGTTACAATCTTATCAATTATCAATGTGCTATCTTTCTAAAGCAATTTTTTTTAAAGAAATAGGACAGGTTTTTAATATTGTTTTCATTATATGTTTCATTTGTTTTTTTTTTTTTAAAACAAAACCTTTTAAGAACTTACACTCTGTAAGTGGTCAGGTATAGAGTGTTTTTTCATTTGTATTTTGCATTATTTATTGTCTCTCCTCTATCAGTAGGTATTTATTTATTAAAATATACGAAAAGGGTCAGATTGTTTACTTTGTGCCGCAAATATGTTATGAATGAGGATGAGGTCGCTGATTTCGACCGTAATAATATCAATACATCCTTCTGTGGATTGCCATTGAGATGTGAATTTTATTACTTTTAAACAATTTTAACCCTTCTTATGAGGCATAGCACAGCTAAAGTAGCGCCACCCGAGTTTTTTTTAATATCTTCTAAACTAGGGAAAATATAAAAAAATGTGAAACAGTATTCCACTAGAAAATGCAGCCTAGTATTTTTAGAGCACTGATGTATAGCGTTTAGATTAGAGACCAAAGAAAGCTACTGATTGTTGCTAAAAACGGCCATCCTGTTTCATATTTTTGATATCTGCCTTAGTTTAGAAGATATTAATTTTTTTCGCGGGTGGCGCAACTTTATATGTTCTTTGCCTCTTAAAAATAATAGGTTAATATAGTGGTGAGCCATCGACCCGCTAAGCAGAAGAATAAAATTAATAATGCATCACACAACCCAGACTAGTATCTAGGGTGCCTGAAACACAAGCAAATACATGCCAAGAGACATCGATGCCCTGGATTGGCTAGGAGTTACCACTTAAGTTACCAATAATTTCGAAGTGTCCAATTAAAATAACAATAAATACTTAAACTGTCTTTGCCCAGCATTGAGACACAACCTAGACTATTAAAAGATTCAACTGATAAAGTTTTTTTTATACTTCTATTCAACACATCTCCTCTCTCTCTGCGTTTTCCATCACAGTCCATACATTACCATCAAATAAGTAATATCGAATATATTATCTAACGAAGGGTTGGGACTAAGACTGACAGGGGTGGGGGTGGCCGATGATTTGACGATATGTCTTGCGGACGAGGTATTATTGTGCAATTATTGGGGTAAGTTTCTTGAATTTAAAGATTGTATTCGGAGTCCAATTATGCCGATACAAGCGCCTATGTTTAGTATTTTTAGGTCACTGCTGTACAGCTTGAAGATTTTACGACCTACAAAATCTGTTAAGTGTTACTAAAAGTGGCCACTTTAGGCAACAATCAGTTAAGAAAAGAGAAATGTCATATTTAATTTAAAAAAAAACCATATCGATTCTAGTGTCAGTTAAAGAGGTAGGCCTGATAAACAAAGTTGGATATTTTTAGTATTGCATTAAAATAAATCGAGATAAAATAGTAATGGTGCAGACAAGAATGTATAAATGAAGTAATGTTTCTTGTGTTCATAAACTGTGTGTAGTGTGTAGAGTAGACACCACGAGGCTCGAAGCACGCTGTATTTTGCTATTTTCTCCGCAGATTGTATGTGATTGCATTGTTTGATGGGCGGGCGAGCAGGCGGGGTTAGGGCGGAACTGGCTGGAAAAATACTGGCAGCTTTACCTTAATAATAATTCGAGATAAATTAAAAATAAATATTTTTTGTGTCACCATAAACAAATGAACATCAGTACTAATCATTTTAAGTTATATTTTGTAATGTTATTAATTACTCAAACAAAATTTAGAGTCGTTGATCAATAAACTACCCAATGCATAAAAAAATGGCGGATCGTGTCTTTGACAGTACAAGTAAATGGTTTTTGCTCTGAATTACACAGTTTTTTGCTTTTATGGTTTAAAAAAAAGTAATTAATTTCTATTGCCAAAAACTGTAGGAAACTATTTTTCCATGAGTTAAATTGTTGTTTTTAGTCAACAAGCCTGTTGTCGCCGCCCATAAAAACAAGCTGCCTCCCCAGCCAGTCAACTACACTCGATAACTTTTATGAACGCGGAATTGTGTTTATGCGACGCTCGCGATTTGCCGCTACCTAGTCTGTTATAAGGTCGGCCGACCATTTCGACTGGAAAATTGCTATTTTGTCGGTAACAAATAAAAGCTTTATACATATTTTACCCTTACTTTTTACTTTTGTTTAGTAATCAAATCTTGCAAGTAAAATTTGATTCAATTCTCGGTTACTTATAGAGCTGCATTTATTTGTTTTATATCTCTTTTTTTTTCGTGGTCGTTTTAACCGCGGCGACAAGCTGGCCCCTTGTCACGTTGCCATTATCATTATCATCATAATTTGAGCTGAAAGACGTCCACTATTGGACAAAGCCCTTCCCCACAGAAGGCCACACGATGCATGGTATAAAAACATAAAACTCGGCTAAACATGGGTCCCGCTCTAATGAGTAAAGGCATGAGGTTAGGTTATATATCGCCACTAAACGATTCTAAAATTTTGATATTCACTGTTTAACCTTTATTTCTGGAAATTTCTTTCGTAGTAGAAAAGCACCTTTACTAAACTACAGTCAGAGGCAGCGAGCCTGGTAATCGAAAATATTGCGGCTTACTACCCCTACGAGTGGTTTTATTGGTACGAAGCGGGATATGTTTTCAGGTCTGATAGGGTTTCCAGATGATAAATTATTGAATTTACTATTGGTTTTATGAGCGAACTCGTATGTAGACTAGTACTGCGACGGAATAGCTGATACTTCCTACGTAGAGTTTTTGTTTAAGTAGTGTTAAACATGTTTTGTTTAAGTCTTTTTGATCTCATTTTAAGAGAAACATTAATTCAACTAAAATTATAGTTCTATTTTGTTTTGCTGATATTTGATAAGAGACATCAATACTTTTAGAGTTTTAAAATAATTGTAAATGTAAAAAGCTTTTATGTGTACAGTGGCGGTCTAGGCCATAATAGCTCATGTTCTTTGGTAATAGTCTAGGGCGCACGAGACCATAGACAAATCTGTTACGCCCTCCTAGACCGCCACTGTACAGCGAATATTTAAAAATATGCATAAAATATTGAGAGCTAAGTGTAAATCAAAATGTTATTTTGATTTAAAAAAAACAGAAAACTTAAGAATAGTTAAATCTAGTTTCCAATCATACTAATATTAAATGAATGAAAAATAATGGTGAAAACGATAATATCCAGATATCCTTCCAAGAGAAAAAAAATCCCATCCCTGTCTGTAATTGACAGTATATTGGCAGGATTGAGGTGTGATTGATATCGTTTGCTCGTCAATATTGTTTGTTTCTTCCCGCTTTATTTACTGTGTTGTTGTCGCTGAGAAATTGAACAGTACATGAACTGTATATCTGTTTTGCGAAAATATATATGAAGTTATGTTTTCTCGGATGTAATGTATCAATGTCATGTAGAATAGAAATTGAACAATTCCTTTATTTTTTATATGTACACAGATATAAATTATGTATAGGTAATATAATAGTCATGCTTATTGACGAGCCATTATATGTTTTATTATAATTTTTGTATTTAAATGTTTCTTTTTTCTATGGAAGGGGTTCGCATAGACCATTGTGGTTATCTATAGGGGAGGCCTAATATCAAACATTGGCAACTTTCGGTATGATGATGTTGTACATTTCAAATAATATTCAAACATTTGACAGCAAATTAGGTTTTTCTAAATCTACGACATGAAGTTTTATTGATGAGATTTACTGGTATGTAAGCAGCAGATCAATAGGTCTAATGCTTATTACAAATAATTATTAGTAAGAGAGTTCATTAAAGTGTTCATAACCACTCTCTCAACACTGCGTGGTAACTGATCAATTCCACTAACAGTCAATAAAGCTTCGCAAAATAAATAAGCCGCCGTCGGTCCGGGATCCCCGCAATCCAGGCAATTTTCTCAGGGCAATCTTTCATTGTTTCGCTCGATCCTTCCGCGAACTATGCGCCCCGAGCGGAATGGACGGATCATGTAGGGTTGCTGATTGTCTTCTGTTTTAAAACTGTTAACTTTGTAAATTTTAAATATGAATTAAATATAATGTGTTTTTAATTGATACACCAAGTTTGAAAATCGAATAATGATTCACATTTTTGTTGCAACCGATGCAAAAGACTCTGCTGAAGAACGGTCGTCATTTTAAGTAAATCATTATTGCATTATTTCTTAAATCACACACTCACAGACCCTTACTAGGTATATCGTTGTAGCTAGTATAGCGTGCCAGAAACTCATAAAAAAGACAGCATAAGAATAGTCAGGCCTAGACAGAAACATCGATATTCATAATAACTATGTGTGTCTAGTCGTGATCTAAAAGGGACCATCGGCGTTATAGTTGACATTGCTACTCACTGCACCAAACTAATATCGTTTAAAAAATGCACGGAATTGAAAATCGAAATAGCCCGTCCCGCACTTGACCTATTTTTTCATCACTATATCCTGAAAATTTAAAATGATCTTACGATTAAAAATATAAAAGTATCGATAGTATTGAAAACCCCATCACCAGTATACAATAAGTAGAGAGCAAACAACTTTACTTCCACCAATAAGAGGGTATTGTTCCCGGTAATGAAAGCGTGAGATTGAATCTCGGACTCGGGATTGGGTGTGCTTATTGAAATTGATTCTTTGTGGGTTTTGTTAATGAAACATTATAATGTGTTTATGTTTTTATAATGACATAGGGAAGGTATTTGCTTTTGGGTGATGTATTTTTCAAACGATTTTGTATTTTTTAAACTTTAATAAAAATCGGTCGTATTAAATCACTTTAAAGTTAAAAATAACTGGCCAAAGTTGGCGGAATGGAGGAGAGCCCTTTTCCACTAGTTGTACAGCAAAAAAATAAAAATAAAACCTAAACTTGCGCAGACGAAAATAAACATTTATATGGTTAAAACACAAGATTTTCCTCTACTAACATTCGTAGCAAACACTTAGCCCTCGTAGCGCGTAGCAAGCAACTGCTACGAAATCTCGTAGCGTTACGTTAAGACTTAAACCCATTTCTTTTAAAAACACTGCCACTTATGATGTCTCGTTGCTATCTCACTCTTTTTATAACGATAAAGGATTGCTTGAGTGGGATGGAATGACTTTAAAGGGTAGTTTTTAGTGGTAAGTGGAATTTGGCGCGTGCCAAGTGGTACAGTCGTTATATAATTCGCAGTGTCGCTAACGATCACGTAAAAAGTGTTGTATGTTTGAGCATTAGAGCGCTGTTAGTAAAGTATGATACACAGTTTGTACTGTACAAGTATGCATTCAAATCCTTAGGTTTCTGTGGTCAACAAGAAATCATTTTTAGTTTTTCATGCCCGTTTGTCTGACTGTGACTTTGTTTATAAACAAAACATTACGTACTCATTACTGTAATTTCATACAATGCATAGTACTATTAATAATAAATAACTCGAGATGTACTTATTACCTGTACTTTAATAATTTTTAATTCTATTCGATTATTTTATTTGTTAAAATTTCACTACTATATTATATAAGTATGTATAATATTTATGCCTGCAACTTCAATAAATAGTATAAAATAAAGTCGCTTTCCGCGTCTGTCCCTATGTATGCTTAAATCTTTAAAACTATGCAACGGATTTTGATGCGTGTTTTTTTAATAGATAGAGCGATTCAAGAGGAAGGTTTATAAGTAAATACAAGCACAAAATTGTTATAGGTTAGACTAGTATTAGATAATTATAAGTAATACAAACATATTTAATTGTTAAAATTCCCATGCTTGCCTTTACTACATATTATAATGTTGTGCATACATAATTTTGGAAAAAAATATACGTTTAAAATTAACAAAGTAGAGGATAACATGTGATTGTGGATTTTCAAATGGATAATTTTTTTACACCATCATTAAATTGTTACATACTATGGACTGTTGCAAGCCTCTTAAACACGTTAGATAGGTGCTCCACCGGCGCCGAGTCTTACCACTAACGAGGCGACAAGACAAACACACGCACACACAATTATAAAATCACCTGAGGCTATCCTGTTTCAACTCTGCCCGTCTCTTTCTATGGGTTTTCTATAACATTCAGAAGTCCTAACGTGTCAGGTTTAAAGAATTTGTTTGCGTGGCGCAGTGGAAAGTTAATTCGCCACCGACGTCGACACCAGAGGTCGTTCGATTCCCGGCGGCGAAATTTCTTTGGTACTTTAATTAAATATCTATGTATAATTTCCGGTGATCATGTGTAAGTATAATTGTATGTAATTTAGATTGTACCATACCATAGGGTGAAATGCTGCCGCGCATTTAGGTCCCCAAACCATGAAGTTGATGGGACCCTGGGAGGAGGTGGGTCATACATAGTCTGAAAAGACAAGTCTTCTATCCTGGAGTGACACAAGCCTACGTCACAAACATAACTTTTCGCCTCCTTGTCTCACGCCTGTTTATTGTTATATCCCTCTCGCTCATATCAGCATGATGAGGAACGCTTGTGTGAGACTTTTAGTCGGAAAAGAGTACCAGGCGGAGTATATTATTGTACCATGGGTTATACGTAGTAAGGAGTAAGGGGCTCTGAATGTAATGTATTCCTTATTTGTTACAGGTCCACAAAGATTTCTTCGGTCGCATTGTGCCCATGTCGGATTCGTCACAGCGTTCTGGTAAGTTCATTAGTAGTTAATAATCATAGTAGTTAATAATTTTTCATCATTACATCCGATAAAAGTCTCTACGCTTGTCGCGTGGATGGGCGATCGCAGGGTGGCTTTTCAAGTGTTTCAACGAGGGACGCTGCTGCCCGTCCTTTGGCTGTTCCTTTAGTCGCCTTTTAGGAGACTAAGTTTAAGATGGGCTGGTGGTATTCTATGCCGCTTCCACGAGGCCGGATTGTGTGATTTAGCATCAAACATTTCACGGCACTTAAATTTAAATATCACATGCAAATAACAAGCAATAAAAAATACGTTTGGTTATATTTTAAAATTTAGTTCTAGCCACAGATGCGGCGGCCTGGGGCGTGTGCTAACAGCGGCTACATTGTGTGGCCACCCTTAGGGAACGTTTCAAAAGATACTGTTTGTTATACAATATGTTTGTTTTCTGCTTATTCTATGCAACATTTGAGTTGCGACGCTGATTTTATTTGATGTAATTTTAATGAGATATACTGATTTTAAAGATTAATTCAGGTATGGCTGTTATATGTGATGCGTTACATAAAAATAACCTTGGATCCGTCAATGATATAATTACTCAGTGAGCCAATGTATTGAGATTCTCGTTTGAGTTTTTACAATAATACATTAATTCATAAATAATAATAATTATAATATCGCATCACACTTAGAGCCCGAAACTAGGTAGAAACTGTATCTAGGGTGGCCGAAACACACTTAGGCGTTCATTACACCCAGACCGGAAACAAACATCGATAGTCATCATAACAATGTTCGCCCCGCTGGGAATCGAACCCAGGTGCACACGCTTACTCAGTCCATATCACTGCCAACTGAGCTACGGAGCAGTAAATCATTCATCATATTTATCAAATATTATATATTTAATAATTCATTCATCGTATTTAACAAGTAAAACAAGAAGCAAGTAGTAATGTCTTAGTTACCCGAGTGTTTGAGTTGCGCAACGGGGGTAATCATCTCGAACAAACAATCGTCCCGTTGTTTGAGTTGAGACATATTGTACGGTTTAATGTGCGAGATGGGATATTGTATTTTGTAAGAACTTACTACTCGCTCATGTATTCTCGTTACGATGTTTAAAATAATTATTAAATATTTTTTATTTATAATTATTATTATTATATTATTCATTGCAGGCTTGAATCACCTGATTGTCCGAAAAGTAAGATGATTCCGTGCTTCGGAAGGCACGTTAAGCCGTTGGTCCCGGCCGCAGTAGTGGTCGTTATAACCGCGGCGACAAGCTGGTCCCTTGTCACGTTGGTAATAAAAAGCATAAACTCGGCTAAACGTGGGTCCGGCTCTTGAGCTGGTACCTCTGCCTAACCCCTTGGGGAATAAAAGGCGTGAGATTATGTTATGTAAATAATTATTCCAGTTAGTTTGTTAAATATCCTGCCTTTTTTTCACTACTGCGGTATTGGAGAACATCACTAGATTGACTAGTCCATCTGAAAATTATTAAATAACTAGTCGACCCAGTAAACTTCGTACGGCCTGACCTATTACTACTTTGTTCATGTATTATACTTATAAACCTTACTCTTGAATCACGCTATCTATTAAAAAAACCGCATCAAAATCGCGAGGAGCTACTTCGTTTTATACTATGTATTGATGAATTCAATAAGTTTTTTTTTGTTAAATTAATAGTTAGGATAATGATCTTAGAAATATTATTTTATGAAACTAAAATGGACACTTTAAGCAACAAACGGTTCGTTAAATTTTATTTCTTAGGTTTTGAACCTGGAAGCTACACAACAGGGCCTTAAAAATTTAAAGCAAGATAATCTAGGGAGTCAAAGATGCATATTTTTGATTTCGGCCATGGTTTAGAAGATATTCATTATTTATCCGAATTGGCGCAAGTTTCGCACCGTCTAAGACCTTAAATAATTGTAACCAAATCCTATCTAGCCATGAAAGCCTATACAATACATTGTCTTACAAGTAGCGGTTCGTAAGTACTGGTTGGCTGTAAAACAATATGGCGGCGGCTGCAGCCCCGCGGCGCCATTCGATTGCCGCGCAAATCGCGTTCGGATTGTTAAACACTCGTTTTAAGTGGGCAGGCAGGGGGTGGGGTTAAGGCTGTGAACTGACTGACTATTTAATTGATTTGGTTTATACCTATGTAACTTTAGATTTTAACAATAGTTTTTTTTTCTTTTGGATTTAAAGGTACCAATGTGTGCAATTTTAGTCCACTTTAAAATCAAATACGTAATCGCTCGCCAAGCGGTATTATCAGCGCACCCTCTATGCCGGGCATGTTCAAACTTCTCCTTTTTTCAATGCAAATGATCTTTATCTCAATTAATAATTAAAAGTCAATGAAAATCACATCATTCGAATACATTACAAGCTTTATAGGGACCGATCACAACAGTTCATGTCCTCAGAAAAGCAGCAATGGTTTTCGAATGCTATCGTTGTCATCGAATTATTATATTATTATTTGATCCCCGGCTTTTTCACCGTGAAAAGGTAACAAACACTGACTTAAAAACTTTCAGCTTTATAATATTAGCTTGACGAGATATGAAGTACCGTAGTTACATAATGTATTCAGGCCCAACTCGACTCAAGTCAAATAGAACAGTGTAATGGGCCCGGCGCGGCTCGTAATTCCCAAAGTCTATTACAATCGGTCGGGCGCGAACGGCCAATTACACAAGATTAAATAGAATGGTTTAGACGTGATTTGTTTTAGAGTTTTATGTTTTATTTCAATTGTACTTAGATGTTTTGAATTGATCCTTCTCTTTATATTGTTTGGTGTTTTGGTATGTAAAACCTAGAAACGTTTATTTTGTGTCTGAAAATTATCAAGAGAGAATTGTTCAGCTAATTATTTACAATTTAAATTTGAAACCTTTCTATTCTTGGGTTCATTCATAATTAAAAGCTTTAACAAAACTCTAAGTAAATAATTATAACACAAAATCTGAGCACAAAATATACCTTTGAAAATCTTACTAAATATTACAGTTAATATCACTAAGATAACTCGTAAAAGATATTATTTCTTCCTCATTATAAAAGTCACTGATGGGAAACAATCTCGAAAGAGACTCTGGCTTGATATTGTTACTGAGCTTCGTTAATTTAAACATCAATACATAGTATAAACAAAGTCCCTTCCGCTGTCTGTCTGTCGCTATATATGCTTAAATATTTAAAATTATGCAACAGATTTTGATGCGTATTGTTTTAACAGAAGATGTAATTCAAAAGAAAGGTTTCTTTGTGTAATACATGCATAACATAGTAATAGGTTAGGCGGAACGAAGTTCGCCGGTTCGACTAGTGCAATGTATTCCACAGAACAACAAATAAATAAGATCTGCATGCAATTCTAGTTATTTTAAATTTTTAAACCCTGTACTTTAACGTCAAATTACACAAAAAAGTGCATGTACAGTAAACTAATACCACAAATCGACTGGCAAAGTGATTATAAAGCATCAGGTGTTCGATTCCCCGAGCATAGAGAAGCGAATTGATATTAATAGCTGGCAACCCTTCCGCGGCGACTGTTTATTGAGAATAATAGCGAGCGACGTAATGCGACGATGCTATTTTGATAAGTTAACTTAACGGCTGAAATGGGGTGTTATTGTGATTATCTTGTCCCTAAGATGAACGGGTTTTGTTGTCAGCTCTGTCAGTTGATTGACTGGCGATTGTTGATGAAATCTAGCGAAGACAGTGTAATTAAATAGCGGTTTATAATTCGTAGTAAACTTTATTATTTCCATGTTATTCTTGTAACAACTTGGATATCGACATAATTAAAAAGTATTCATCTGCATCTGTTATTGTATCAACATATACCTTGTTCAGTTGGCAGTGATGTTGACCATACTTCTGCGGTCGGGTTCAATTCCCGGCAGGGCGAAAGCGGAAATTGAACCCGGACCGCAGAGATCGCGGGGCGAACATTGTTATAGGTCGTTTTCGTGTTTCGGGCACCCTAGATACAGGTTCTATCTACCTAGCTAGGAGCTCTGTACCTCGGGTTCCCGTAACATACAAAGACGGAACTAAGTCTTCCGCACCACTTAGGTGGTCAAATATACATGTATAATTTTAAGTTATTGTTGTTTTTGTCCACAGATGCTGCCAAAGACCTGATATCGTCAAGCCGCGTCTTCTACCAGTACCAGGAGGGGTTCAACAATGCTGTCAGAAGGAATGTCCGCACGAAGGATTTGTTGTAACGGAATATTTAATTTATTGTACATATAGGATTATGTGCAAACCAAGAGGTGTGAGCGTTAATTTATATTTAGGTGTAAATAAATATTTTTCTCACTATAGTTAGATGTTTGTTTTCTTTTTTTTTTTTGTATAGACTTTTGTTTCTAGGTATAACAACCTTTAACAACCCTGTTAAAAACCATCAGTGATTTTTCATGGACAACTTATCGTTCGCGTAGTGATCTATACCAATATTATAAAGAGGAAAGATTTGTTTGTTTGTTTGTTTGTTTGTAACGAATAGGCTCCGGAAATACTGAACCGATTTGAAAAATTCTTTCACTGGTAGGAAGCTACATTAACCCCGAGTGTCATAGGCTATATTAGATTTTCAAAAAAATTAGGGATCCTTACCTAAACTCAAATAATGTAACCCAAGGTGCAATATTTTTTCCGTTGTTTACATATTTTGACAGGTGGTTTGTTGTTGTTGTTTGTTTATTTATCAAGCCCATTCTGGGCAGGCAAAAGAACATAGTCTATAGAGCCAAGTCTTTTGTAGTATCTTATATTCTATGGCGTAACGAAGTAAGCCGGGAAAGCTCGTATCTAATAAAATTATTTAAAAGAAACGAGGGTAGATATTTTTACAAAAACAATCTTAAAATTTAGATCAGGCACATTCGCTCAGTATCTCAGGCGACGAAGAGCGAATCTGATATTTGTTCTAATAAAGCGTACAAAATAAACGAATAGAATGCATCCGTCCATAGAAATAAAATTAAAATTTGAATGTTAACAAAATAAACTAAGAAAAGTGAGTGGTGTGTGTCGACAGGAGGTGCAGCGACTCCGACAGAAGCAATTCAATAGGTAATATTATTTTAATAAAAAAAATATATATATCTAAATTTAAGATTTTGCTTTGTTTTTCTAATTACAAACATCAGCTATATCTCATGAACGCCAGACGAATAAAGGTAACTTTACACATAAATAATAACTTTTAGCAATGAGCATTAGTACTAGAATCCATTTCGCCACCTGCGCCGTGTAAATTTTAGAATAAAGCCTAGCGCAAAACAACTTTTCTCGTAAATACGTCACGGTGATGGTGGTTTATGGTGATTGCAAATGAATTGTTTTAGTTTACCCACTTTTGTTAATGATAAAGAGCTTAGTTACAATGGTGGTAACGATAAGTACGTATATTGACTGTACAGTACAGCTTCTTAGCTATGGGTTTCTATAGAAGAGACGTGGCACGGATTTATGTCGGTTGCAAATAGTTAAAGTACACAAAAATAACTTTTAGTAGTACATAGCATAGGCGCCGGCGTAGTTCTCAGCTTACGACGTCAAAAATGACGATATACTATACCCCGTACGCTTCCATACAAAAAGAGAAAACGTTTTTCCAGTACTAATTATTTTTCAATCTCCATGAAATTATGTTACTAATACTTTAGAAAACTAGGTTTGTACGTTTTTTTATTTCAAAATTCGCAATAGATTCAGATATATAGGCCCCTGAAAAACTTTTTTTTTTTTGATAACGTGATTTGCTAAGATTTAGCTTAGCGATAAACGATTTCGCCCGAAATTAAAAATTTGATAACGTAATTTGCTAAGATTTAGCTTAGCAAAAAACGTTTACAACCGAAAATAAAAACTTCATCAAAAAATAGCTATCTCTCTCTATTGCACGTTTGCGGTTCAGTGGAAACAGCGTGAGTTTTTCTAGATATCCTTTCGTAGGTAATTGCTATAGTGTCCTCAAGTTATTATTGTGAACTTTGACTATCCGCAACCGACAAACGTCTGCGCCACGTGTCTTTTGTATAAACCTTCCCTAAGGATTCAGTATTATCCTAAAATTTATTTTAAAAGCTTTTATTTAACTTGCAATGTATGTATGTACTAGAGGCTGCCCCGCGGTTTTTCCCGCGCAGATTTCTCATAAACACAAAATTCCCGTTTTTTTTCCATTCCCGTGGGAATTTCGGGAAATCCTTCGCTCCATTCTTAGTGCTCACCTACACTCCCTAAGGAACCTACATGCAAAATTTCAGCCCGCTACGCCCAGTAGTTTCGGCTCTGCGTTGTCTGTCAGTCAGTCAGTCAGTCAGTAACGGAAGAGTTTTATATATATTGATGATTGTTCGGGTGAAATCTTGCAACTCAATTTCAAAGCAGATATCTTTAACCGATTCAAATTTTGTATAAAAGTCCAGGGAGCCTAACAATACATTTTAAGATAATGTGACGTCATTAAAATCCAACAATATTTTTAGTGACTACAAGATTGACCTAATTATATGGCGTTGATCGCATCGTAGCGAGTCTAGCTCTTTACACTATGCGTCCACCAGTGCGCACGATGGTTTGTTTACAATAGGATGTGCAGTGTAAAGGATCGTGAAATATTAGTTCTATAGTCTCGCTAAGTTCGCTTGATCGCTTTATTGTTATAAAGGATCTTGTTCTCATGCTATTTGAAAAGCTAGTCAACACTGTCTATTTCGATACACACAAAATTAGGACATAATTAAACCGTAAATTTATTGGTCTTCGAACCTATTTGGTAACCATTCCAATTATTTACCTAAATCTTCGTAATTCTACCATTTTTTTTAAACAATTTTGCTAAAATCTTTGCCAAAATTTTACAAAACAGATTTTAAGATATATTAGACCCTGAATAATAACTGAATAATTTTAATTTAATAAAGATTATACTTATAAATACTCATCTTGGGATCCATATTGTAATTATTTTATTTTTATTTTATCCCGAAACTGAAAAAGTTAAGTATATCAATTTCTGCATTAATTAAAGTTTCTACCCTCGAGTAGAAGTTCAATAAAAGTCGTATAATTTATTTGTATGTAATGTAATATTTTGCGATAATTAAAACAACTAACTTTAAGTGTGAGCTAGTGAATACAATTTTTATATATTAAGTTATTCTATTTTAACTATTTATACATCAAGATACTTCTATACATAATCGCGCCAACAATTCCACTATGTGTGCATAGTGCAGTGTTATTTTTAATAGACTTACAGTAAAAATAAGGCGCGACAATGCTTTACTCATATACAGACACATATAAAAAAGAAAACTTTGCTGTTGCTGTTTGTCTGAAAAACACGTCTCAAGACAAATTGGGACATGAAAATAATAGAAATAAAATACTTACATATAAAATTAAAATACTTATTACAATCATTGAATATTACATATACATACAATATAATTATATGTACACGAAATTTTAAGAATAAAAAGATTTTTTTTCGAATACTGCTGCGGTAAAAAAAATAACTCATATCTAATCACATGTATTTTATGTATTCATAACTATCCCTTTACACTAATCTTAATTAAGTTTTCTAAAGTTCCTAGATAAAACGTAAAATATGGCACATTACGTTGACACAAAACATAAATTTCCTAACAATGGCACTTAAAAGAATTCACAGAACTTTTTGTTTAGTTTCTCAAACAAACTCGTTTTATACATTTTAATAATAATAAAAACAAAATTAACAATTAATTTGATCAGAAATAGATACTGTATATCACTAGCAAAGTGAATTTCATTATGAAAAGTTACTCTGACTTGTAAACTTTCTCTCTGTATGGTATACTCTGAAAATTTTGCGAAAACAGCGTAGCGAAATTGTATGTCTGTCTATGGCGAAAACATAATCTTTATATTTTGTAAGGATGGATGCCCCATTTAGAGTATACAAGCTGACCCGGCGAACTCCATATCTCGCTGAGCTGTCAAAATACGTAAGACTGTATGAACAAATATTTTTTATTTTTATTTGAATTTGATGTTTATAACATTTAAATTGGTGTTCTACTATTCTTGATGGAAAAAAAACCAACGAAACTAAAATTATTAAAATCGCTTTCGACGTTCTTGACGTATTATAAGCGGTGCAACGAACAAGAATTAGTTTTATGTTAGTTTATAGATTATTCCAAATGTTTAGGCGGGCTAACAGGCGCGGGCTGCGGCGGCGGCGGCACGGAATCGTGCGACATTAAAGGTGGTAACGAGAAGTGCAGTGGTAACGGTAACAAGGCTCTGGACTGGAAACTGGCTAAGGAGTGAAGTAACGCGGCGGAATGTTCGTGGGCCTTCCTTCGCAATTCTGCTACGCTTGATGAGCGGGCTTCTTCTTTCGGGCAACAAGGGCAGGGAGCGCCCCAGCCTGCAAAAAAACAATAAACGTATTTTAGTATAGATGCAGAATAAGGTGCCTGAAGGTGGGTCAGACGACTTGTTGAAGTCTGCGAGAATACACTGGATGAGGGTCGCTTAAGACCGGTCGCTGTGGCGTTCTGTTGGTGATGATAGATGCAGAAGATAAAAGATGTTTTTATTTCAATCAAAATAAAACAAGAAGAAGAAGACGTAGAGTAGGCCACAAGATAGTCAGATAACCTAGTTAAGGCGGCGCGAGTATACAGGATGAGAGTCGCTGAAAACCGGCTTGAGTGGTGATGGCTGAGATGATAATGATGAGTATAGCTGCTAAGCTAACCCACCACTTGGTTCGATAATCGGCGGTGGCGACTATTGTTATAGTATGTCGATGTTTGTTTTTTTTTGTGTATCCGTGTTTGTATTTTTTTTAAGGTTAGACAGGCAGTAGTGGATCTGACTCTCATTGACTGAGACATTGTGCATCAAGCTGGAGCCACGTTTGGCCGAGTTTATGTCACTTATCGAGTTATGATTAAAAACATACCTTTCAAAGGGAAGAAGGGTTGTGACAAGTGGTTGAGATGCTGAGACAGATGGCTGAGGTGAGGGGGCAAGAAGAGGGGCGGGGCGGGGTGCTGGTCCGCGGTCGTTGACCCCGCGCCTGCGCCGGGCGACGAGCGGTATGCACCGCTGCTGAAACAAATGCAATAAAGGTTAGCTTTACAAAATATTAACAGAGTTAGTTAGTAATATAATCTCGGTCACTTCACATAAAAAACCTCGTTGCTTTGTGCACAGCCGAAACTGGTGTACGTGCACGCGTATCATGCTTGTGTGAGTGAGATCAAACGTTCGACGCTGCTTTATTTGTACTGAGCGTTAACTGAAAGGTCACCGAGAGCGGGGGAGCCGCACTTGCTGAGGGAGGCAGGAAGTGCCATACTGTATGTAGTACTATTTATTATACTGTGGTAATTGGTTAGGCGGTACAAAGTTCGCCAGGTCGACTTGTTTATACTATTTCTAACACTACTAACTTTCTAACTATTAATTATTTGGACCCTCCAATTGTTTCTGATGATCTTTTCGGGTTACTTACAATATCTGCTTAGTTCTAGGATGCCTCAATTATAATTTAAATTTAATAATAATGCTAAAGTAAAGACCTAAAGATATTTATTTTGTTAAACCTCATCGCGTCGTGCGCACATAAACTGTGCATAATTTAAATGCGTTTGAGGGTAGGCAATCGTTCCACGGGCAAGCCTATTCATATTTATATTTCGAATATTATGGTTTGGTTTTTGTGCTCATGGTTTTATTTATTGATTGGTCACCTACCAAAACTTTTTCTAGATAAACAAAAAAGTCATTACACCAATCAAAAGCTTTTTACAGCAGCAAAGTGTACAAATAAAGTCTGGACGCGAGATCACAATGAAATCAAAGCGAGGTGTCGCCGGCTTCCGCATTCCCTCAGTGAATCGTTGATGTGTCGCGAGCGGGGAACGGGGGACAGGCTGTCGCGAGAACGGGGAATTTGCAACAAGCTCACTTGAGGTTTGTTTTAAAATCACAACAACAAAAAACTGTAATTGTTTAACGGCCTGTACTTTGAAGCTTCTTACCTAATTAGGTATGAGGGTCCCCCACCCTCGCAGCTGTGACATGCGCGCGTCGAAATGCGAAATGTCGCGGCAGTTTTAAATTTTATTACTTTTCATACAAGCCGAAGTTAAATCGAGATGTTTATACCTACCGCACAATTTTTCTTTCCGATTTTCGTTTCAGCGCACAAGAATTTGCGTTTAGGTAAGGTATTTGTAATAACGAGTTTTTTTTAAACCATCTGAGAAATATAAAACAGATTTCTTAATTCTGAAAAATATAGATGTAGGATTTAGTTTAGACAAGTTATTAAAAAGTAACAAGATGTAATGAATTTCACTCTGTAGAAATAAATATCAAAGTAAACCCTTTTTGTAGTGTTTTCTCAATATAAATAAAACACCACTGGTTGTTTTAATTTAAAACAAATAACGATATAGTTTGAGTTGATAACTTTTTTTATTTGGAACTAAAATCACACCCTAAGGCCTCCTTTACGAAGACGCGGCGTGTTGTGCGGGATGTCGTGTGGGTTCCGACGCAGGCGCCACCACGGTCGCCGCCGCGGGAGCCGACGCGTTTCCTTATACGATATCGAACATAGGCCTATGCGCGTCTCCGTAAACGGTCTCATACTATTGCTATACATTTGATTTGGGCGCAGCACGCCCCGCACGACGCCTCGCGCAACGCCCTGCGTGCGCTAGGCAGTACATCTCAGCCGCTGTACACATTAACATGCATTCATTTTCTTGTAAATAGTGTACCTAACCATGTGTAAATATATCATCCCTTCTTCAACCTCTGGAGTTATTTCTACTGCAGGCGGGCGGACATAGGAGTTCTCTAAATTGGCGACCTACGACGATTGGATTACAAAAACCGCAAAATTTTCAACACTCGCCCCACCAGTTCCATTGTAAGTGGCGACTACCTGCCTTCTTCTTGAGGACTCTGGGGGACTTCTGGAGAAGCGCCTCGCCGACTAATATAATAATAATCATCATCATCATCTCGGCTGCCCAAATTCAAAACCTAGTAACTGGTGTTTTTGCAAAAAAAACATTTTTGTCATTTTTCGACTTACTAGGCGGTATAGATTTGATATGAACCTTAAAACACCCAGTTTCTTACGTAATTTTAAAAATAAAATTTAATTTAAGTCTACCCAATTTGGAAAAGTTATTGAAATTTCCATGAAGTACATATTCTTAACATAGCGCATGTCGGATTACAAATAAAAAAACCTAGCAACTCAACCGACTTACTAGGTTATGAATTTGAAAGCTGACTTACTATGTTTTGAATTTGGCGCCGATTATAAAATCAATCAAATTTTGATGGAATTTAGTAAGTTACAAAAACAGTATACAAATTTGGCTGAATTAACCACGAGTCGTAACCAAATAGTAAACAAAACTTAATTCTGCCACAAATAAATCATTTGTATAACTTTTAAATGAATGCACTTCAAAAAATAACATTTTTCATTCGAAACGTACAACTAAAAATATAAATTGCTTTAAAAAGTAGAGAATTAACTCAGAGATTGTATTTCAAAACATAGTATTTCACACTTAGTTAATTAACTAAGTGTGAAATACTATGTTTTGAAATTGTTTTCATTGTCATATTTGGGTAAATTAAAAAAAAAAAAATAGTGGGATCGATTTAAGTGTGACTATAGTCAACAATATAGTCAAACTTTTGGTCAAACACCGAAATCGCTATTGCGTCTGGTTTCTTCGGGGCAACGAATTAAAGTGGTCGACCCGTTTTTTGGCTCTCCTGAATATTTTTGTTAAAACGAGTTACTAGGTTTTGATTTTAAGCAGCCGATCTCACACGATAGCGTCCACTGCTGGACATAGGCCGCAACCTTTACCAGGTCGTCTGACCACCTTCAGGGGTGTGAGACCAGCGTTTGGAGGGTGATTTGAGGTGAAGGTGAACCTTGAAGTGAGGGGGGGGGGGGGGGGAATTCCTTAAAATTAAACTGAAAAGCAAAAAATAAAATCTTTTCATCAAAAAATTAAACAGCCGAAAAAACCGAAAAGCGTTAAATAAAAAGGAAACATTTTCTATTAAGACATAAATTACTGCCTTCTTAAAGTAATTTGAGTAAGTATACCACGTAATATTGTGCTAATGTAATATTAATATTGTGTTATCGGCGCCACAGAACTAACAAAGATATGATATAACTATATAATAAGTAACCTATGATTTAAGTTTTATTTGTGGGAATAAAAAAGGTAAGTTTGTAATGCGACGGTTTTATAAATGTAATATCGGTATCAAAATTGGTTTCTTTCAGCTCCATACAGATCCTAATCAGATGTTATGGTTCATTGTTTTGACATCTGTTGTCAAATTTTGTTTACATTTGAATAAAAATAAAACGAAATACGAGAGCGCGAAAACAAAAATTTGACACAGAACCGGCCTCGGCCGTGGCCACAAGGGTACTGACGGGGTAGGGAGCGGCGCGGCATGGCATCGGACCGCGCGAAAACGATGTTTTTTTTTAGTTTTTGCTGGTTTTTTGTCTTTTCGTTAAACTTAAAAATTCTTACTATAGTAGTATGTCTAAAATTTAAGGTCAGCAATTTTCATTCCAAAAATCAAATAAAAACAATCAGCGGTTTAAAAATAAAATGGAAAAAACGGAACAAAAAGGGGTAACTTTGAGATTTTTTTCTATCAACTAAAATTAATTAGATCCTGTTTCCCTTTAGTATGATGACTAGATTAGATCCTTAACTAACACATATATTTTTTTCAGAATGAAGACATCAATTTTGTATGTCTCAGATTGTTTAAAAAAATCTCAAAAACACAAATTTTTGAACCACCAAGCCTTAACATCTGGGTAAAAATAACCTAACCTACTACGCAGACTACGTTTTCTACGCTGTGATTACGCTGCTATGCCGTGACTTCGCTGCTACGCCGTGACTACGCTGCTACGCCGTGACTAAGCTGCTATGCCGTGGCTAACTAAGTTGAGCTACGTAAAAAGAAGTAAATTCAGTAGTTATATATTAAAAATTGTCTATCTGTTCAAAATAAAAATGAGTTTTTGACAATAGATCTATTCTAGTTGGAGAGTCTTCCCCTTTTGATGTTAAGAGCTTGTGTTAGTAATAACGCAAGTCTTGGCCCGCACAGTGCCCGCAGGTTCAAATGGAATCAAAGGATTTCTAATTATTTTTCGAGCTAATAATTGATGCGGACGTGGAATCTTCAAACTATTTAGGCAAAACTCTTATGAGATCAGAGAGGTTGGAAACCGCCGAAGAGATATAAAGATAATAAAAAAAAAAAAATTAATAAAAGCCGAAAATATAAAAAACAATATTTTGAGTGTTTAATAATCAACTTTATTTAGTAGTAGTATTGTATTTGAGCAGATGAATAAAATAACAGACATGACGTAAATATTTAAGTATAACGAGCGTTAAACGGTCTCATACTATTGCTATACATTTGATTTGGGCGCAGCACGCCCCGCACGACGCCTCGCGCAACGCCCTGCGTGCGCTAGGCAGTACATCTCAGCCGCTGTACACATTAACATGCATTCATTTTCTTGTAAATAGTGTACCTAACCATGTGTAAATATATCATCCCTTCTTCAACCTCTGGAGTTATTTCTACTGCAGGCGGGCGGACATAGGAGTTCTCTAAATTGGCGACCTACGACGATTGGATTACAAAAACCGCAAAATTTTCAACACTCGCCCCACCAGTTCCATTGTAAGTGGCGACTACCTGCCTTCTTCTTGAGGACTCTGGGGGACTTCTGGAGAAGCGCCTCGCCGACTAATATAATAATAATCATCATCATCATCTCGGCTGCCCAAATTCAAAACCTAGTAACTGGTGTTTTTGCAAAAAAAACATTTTTGTCATTTTTCGACTTACTAGGCGGTATAGATTTGATATGAACCTTAAAACACCCAGTTTCTTACGTAATTTTAAAAATAAAATTTAATTTAAGTCTACCCAATTTGGAAAAGTTATTGAAATTTCCATGAAGTACATATTCTTAACATAGCGCATGTCGGATTACAAATAAAAAAACCTAGCAACTCAACCGACTTACTAGGTTATGAATTTGAAAGCTGACTTACTATGTTTTGAATTTGGCGCCGATTATAAAATCAATCAAATTTTGATGGAATTTAGTAAGTTACAAAAACAGTATACAAATTTGGCTGAATTAACCACGAGTCGTAACCAAATAGTAAACAAAACTTAATTCTGCCACAAATAAATCATTTGTATAACTTTTAAATGAATGCACTTCAAAAAATAACATTTTTCATTCGAAACGTACAACTAAAAATATAAATTGCTTTAAAAAGTAGAGAATTAACTCAGAGATTGTATTTCAAAACATAGTATTTCACACTTAGTTAATTAACTAAGTGTGAAATACTATGTTTTGAAATTGTTTTCATTGTCATATTTGGGTAAATTAAAAAAAAAAAAATAGTGGGATCGATTTAAGTGTGACTATAGTCAACAATATAGTCAAACTTTTGGTCAAACACCGAAATCGCTATTGCGTCTGGTTTCTTCGGGGCAACGAATTAAAGTGGTCGACCCGTTTTTTGGCTCTCCTGAATATTTTTGTTAAAACGAGTTACTAGGTTTTGATTTTAAGCAGCCGATCTCACACGATAGCGTCCACTGCTGGACATAGGCCGCAACCTTTACCAGGTCGTCTGACCACCTTCAGGGGTGTGAGACCAGCGTTTGGAGGGTGATTTGAGGTGAAGGTGAACCTTGAAGTGAGGGGGGGGGGGGGAATTCCTTAAAATTAAACTGAAAAGCAAAAAATAAAATCTTTTCATCAAAAAATTAAACAGCCGAAAAAACCGAAAAGCGTTAAATAAAAAGGAAACATTTTCTATTAAGACATAAATTACTGCCTTCTTAAAGTAATTTGAGTAAGTATACCACGTAATATTGTGCTAATGTAATATTAATATTGTGTTATCGGCGCCACAGAACTAACAAAGATATGATATAACTATATAATAAGTAACCTATGATTTAAGTTTTATTTGTGGGAATAAAAAAGGTAAGTTTGTAATGCGACGGTTTTATAAATGTAATATCGGTATCAAAATTGGTTTCTTTCAGCTCCATACAGATCCTAATCAGATGTTATGGTTCATTGTTTTGACATCTGTTGTCAAATTTTGTTTACATTTGAATAAAAATAAAACGAAATACGAGAGCGCGAAAACAAAAATTTGACACAGAACCGGCCTCGGCCGTGGCCACAAGGGTACTGACGGGGTAGGGAGCGGCGCGGCATGGCATCGGACCGCGCGAAAACGATGTTTTTTTTTAGTTTTTGCTGGTTTTTTGTCTTTTCGTTAAACTTAAAAATTCTTACTATAGTAGTATGTCTAAAATTTAAGGTCAGCAATTTTCATTCCAAAAATCAAATAAAAACAATCAGCGGTTTAAAAATAAAATGGAAAAAACGGAACAAAAAGGGGTAACTTTGAGATTTTTTTCTATCAACTAAAATTAATTAGATCCTGTTTCCCTTTAGTATGATGACTAGATTAGATCCTTAACTAACACATATATTTTTTTCAGAATGAAGACATCAATTTTGTATGTCTCAGATTGTTTAAAAAAATCTCAAAAACACAAATTTTTGAACCACCAAGCCTTAACATCTGGGTAAAAATAACCTAACCTACTACGCAGACTACGTTTTCTACGCTGTGATTACGCTGCTATGCCGTGACTTCGCTGCTACGCCGTGACTACGCTGCTACGCCGTGACTAAGCTGCTATGCCGTGGCTAACTAAGTTGAGCTACGTAAAAAGAAGTAAATTCAGTAGTTATATATTAAAAATTGTCTATCTGTTCAAAATAAAAATGAGTTTTTGACAATAGATCTATTCTAGTTGGAGAGTCTTCCCCTTTTGATGTTAAGAGCTTGTGTTAGTAATAACGCAAGTCTTGGCCCGCACAGTGCCCGCAGGTTCAAATGGAATCAAAGGATTTCTAATTATTTTTCGAGCTAATAATTGATGCGGACGTGGAATCTTCAAACTATTTAGGCAAAACTCTTATGAGATCAGAGAGGTTGGAAACCGCCGAAGAGATATAAAGATAATAAAAAAAAAAAAATTAATAAAAGCCGAAAATATAAAAAACAATATTTTGAGTGTTTAATAATCAACTTTATTTAGTAGTAGTATTGTATTTGAGCAGATGAATAAAATAACAGACATGACGTAAATATTTAAGTATAACGAGCGTTAAAATAACAAAACTACTAAGTCTGGTCACACATTTTAAAATCCATTATCCAATCCAATCTAACTCCTTTTCTCAACATCGCAGAATCGATTCAATTAATTTTTAACATCGTTACAAAGCAGAGTGAAACTCTGTACTTAACAGAATTGTAGAATCGCCTTTGATCAGTGATTTCATTAGGCAATCCTTAAGCTTGGATCCTCGGGTCATCACGGTGGTTCCACTAATGCCTAACCAACCGTGCTTCTATTAATTGCCTCAGAAGCTGGCAAAGACAAAATGGCCGCCAAGTTAGGAGCCCGCCAGCCCGCCTTAAGTGTCGCCTAATATGAATATTCAACTAGAGAATTTAATACAAACGCCTTGAGAACAAAGAGAATCAATTTGACCTGTAATACCGTTAATAATTGTAAATTTTGATTAACTACACGTCTGATGCGGAGTGCCATCTAATATTCACGGGGTGTCTTTGATTCTGGACGACTTCTTAATTTTGGAGTTTGTCTTTAATGTTGAAGTCATCAATGTATTAAATTTATTTTAAGTTTTCTCGGATCTGGGGCAATATAATGTATTTTTTTGTATAGGTTGTTTATTGTTTATCTCTTCAATTTGTATTGATTTATAAGTATTCATAGCTCAAGTCAGCCTTTTGTATCTTGGTAGATCTTTAAACTTATAACCAAGCATCTTAAAAATAATAACAAACAACAATCTACAGAAGTTGTCCTAAAACCTCTGTCTGTATATAATTCCCGTCCCTAGCCCACTCAAACACATGTTAATTCAAATTGAGCTAACCATGTAAGATAAACCCCGCACCCCCCACACCGCAGGGGAGGGGTTTAGTGTCGCTATAATCAGGTAATTGCATGAATAATTTAACGTCACCCACACTAACAAGTGCCTTGTGCGTGAATTCTACATAGAATATAGGGTAAGTAACTTAGAAGCTGGAAACTGATTATTCGTCGCTATAAATTTAAGGCTGAAGTAAATTTAACATAGAAAGAAAGACAACGTTTATTGGTTTACAGCGTAGGCACATTCCACTTCATGCGGCCAGAAATCGCAGACCAATTTTTTTAATACATTTTGTATAGAATCAACGCAAACCCAGAGTTCGAGTCGCGTTCTAGACACAAGCTGCGATCACCCACTCTACCAGTATGCCCCTTAGCGAATGGTGGCCGCGTATAGAAAGATCAGTAGCTCAATGTGTTTTTATAATGACAAATCAAATCAATATATATAAAACTCTTCCGTTACTGAATGACTGACTGACTGACTAACTGACATACAACGCAGAGCCGAATCTACTGGGGGTATAAATCTGAAAATTGGCATGTAGGTTCTTTAGGGAGTGAAGGTGAGCACTAAGAAAGGATTTCCCGAAATTCCCATGGGAACGGGAAAAACGGGATTTATGTGTTTATGATAAATCAGCGCGGGGCAGCCTCTAGTAACAATATAAAATAAGTTCACAAACTAAGTGTTTTCTGTAAAAGTGTGAAAATACTAATTTTGAATATCTTTCTTTTTTCTTAGCCCAAACGCATCAATACTAAATCTAAATCAATTCTACTTCGCGCGCTCATCACTAGTGCGGGCCCGGTTACTGCGCAACTATTTGATCATTTATTCATACGGCCGAGTGTTTTCATGATCGCGACGTACATATCAAAGGCGCGATAACAATCAAATAAAATTATTCGCCCGCCCATTCGATTTGCACTGTACTCGGCTTAATTTTTGGCAACATCACCCAAATAATTTTATATTTAACTAATTATTTCAGTAGGGAAACATATAGTGTACATATATATGTTTGTTAAGTTAGATAGGTTTTACATAAGCTATTTAAGTTCCCATCTTTAAGCCTGAGCTCTTTAAATAAGGTATTAGTTTAAAGCAAAACTATCCTTTGTTGTATAAAATCAAGGTTTATTTTTTTATTTTATTAACAGGCATAAGTTTTACACGCTCGAATTAAATGGCCTCTAAATTCGGAATCCATTCGGAAAACTGCACGCGATTGTCCTCAACCCAGAGACAATGTTAGGCCTTAAAGTGGTAGGGTGGGTAAGTTAATTTGTTGGCTACTGTACTTGCAGTAAATACTCTAAAGGTCGGGGCCAACAGATCAGATCCGTGTAACGTAACAAATTGTTTGAGTCGTCGACTCGCAGTGGCTTAGTCCTGTCGAATCAAAATATTTAAATTATAAAATGGTTAGTACTCATATCTAATTCCATAAACATTTAACATGGAAGAATGACAAAGTTAATTATTATACTATATAAAGGTGATGTTTTGCCAGCATGCACAAAATAAAGGTAGCTGAATAAAATTTTATAAAAATTCCAACTGTTTTATGGATCAACTAAAGAGTTAATTTAACTTGGCAATTTAATTTTTAGAGAATCACTACAAACAACATACGGGCGATCAGCGAGCTGTATGGTTTAACTAAAGTTCATTTTAGGCCTGTAATAACACTCACTTTCTTTTTCACATAAACAAAAAGTGACAGTTGCAGCTCAAACCAAAGTTTTGGATATAACGGGCATTAGTCAACTAAAGGTAACCTTTTAATGCTTTTTAACATAGGTTTTACAGTGCTATATATGTATCTACGGGGAAAAGAAGGCGGGAAAAATATTAAAATGGCGTCGTCTTATGTATTTTCTGTTGGAATAATTCAATTTTTTAGCCAGCTCAGGTAGCAGCGTTAGCGGGCGAAGCGGGCTTAATTGCCAATTTTCTTTTTACGCCATTTTTCCAGCTTTTAAGGAGAAAAATTCGTTAATGCATATTTAATCGGAGTAATCGCCTCTGCCGCTCACGAAATTAAGGTGCCGTCCGCCATGATGGCTTTATACTTCTTTTCAATTTAATTCATCATCTCGCGCTCGCTCGTGCGTGACAGTCGTGTCGGGTCTCTGTATCGATCATAATATTAAATTCAATTGATAAATTCGTGATTCGCTGTTAAGTGTTTTATCGATTCCTGCTCCCACGCATGGGCTCCTTACGGCTGAACTCCTCCCTCTGGGCGTGCCTAGAAAGGGATAGCTAGTTGACACTCAGCTTGTCATACCTTTTTGCTGATTCGTGGTGTTTCGGAGCAGTTTCGGTGCGGGCTCGGGCCGTTTTCCGGTTTGGCGCGAAGTTTGAAGAACGAAATACAAAGTTTTTGAATTAATAAGTTTTGGCGCCATCCGGATTCGAACCCCGGACCACCGGATTACCGATCCGCTGAATGGCCGGCCGCGCCGCGGACATCGCTACGCTAGTTGACAAAAACTACGATCTATTTGCTGCCGCCGATCGACGTCATAGCGCCGCCGTAGCCCGTAGCCTCCCCCGTAGCACGTAGCAACTCTGTAAGCTACGCCGCAGTTGCTTACGTTTGGTCAACGTAGTACCTAGCGAGCTACCTTTTAGCTGTTTATAGTAGAAGATGCCGAGAGTAAATCGCTCGCCGCCGCCACAGAGTTCTTTGCTAAAAACACCTGAGCAGGGCTGTAGCAAATCAACACCGGACCTTACTACACAACCACTACTGGATTTAGTAGAATTGTCTAACGTAACTGATCGAGTAAAAAAGCGTCCGCGCTTCTCGCCCACCTCACCAGAAAGTAGCAAACAAAATATGACGGATAGTATTCAGGATCTTCTAAAAAATTGGAAAAGGGATCAAGATATAGTGTTGTCCAAATTGTCAGCAGATATTAAAGAAGTGAAAACCCAGAATTTACGTATAGAAACGAACCAACAAACTATAGTAAACTCCATTGCAGATTTGAATAAAAAGTACGAAAATATAGAGGCAAAAATAGTAAGCCTTGATAAGGAACGTCATGAAATTCGCAGTAACTTCATGACAGTGGAAACCAAACTTAATGATATCGAAAATTACTCGAACTCATCCACTATTCAGATACGAAATATCCCCGAAAAAGCCAAAGAATCGCTTGATGACCTTACTCAAACCCTCACAAACTTAACCAAAGTCCTAGATATTGATTTACAACTAAATGAAATACGAGACCTTTACCGTCTGCCCGGCAAGCCGAATACAAATCGTCCAATTATTGCAGAACTTACCACTGTGCTAAAGAAAGAAAAGATAATCTCATCAGTCAAGATATTTAATAGAAATCGTACGCTAGACGAGAAAATAAACACGGATATTGCTGGTATCTCAGGACCTAAATTACCTATTTATATTGATGAACACCTGCCACCGAGTATGAGAAAACTTTTTTATCAAGCCCGTCAACTAGCAAAGACAGAAAATTACAAATTCTGCTGGACTAAAAACGGCCGGATCTATGTTAAAAAGAGTGAGGATTCTTTACCATTAAGAATTAAGTCCGAGCAATGCCTACTCGCTTTGAAATCGCAATCGATTTAATTAATAAGTGTTGGTTATTATATTTTCATATAACTTAATATTCCAATCTAAGGACTATAAGTTTTATTAGTTGGTTTTTCTTTTTTTTTTTTTTTTTTTTTCCTTTTATCTTTTATTTTATTTTTCTTTGTTTTCTTTGCTTAACGTTACTTTACAACATAATTCCATAGTGATAAGCTGTATTTCAGTTTATTGTCTGTAAGAAAAATACTCTGTAAGGCTATAACCCCTAACCACACGCCTTCATGCATTAATTATGGATAAATCTAACATTTTACCTGACCTAATCGAAACCCTTAATGTATCGGAGTCTCTTGTCTGCTTACCTGATCAATGCTATAATCATATCTACAAAAATAATGGAAGTTTGAACATCCTACACCTAAATATACGCAGTATAAATCGAAATTTCGATTCGTTAATACCACTTCTATCGCAACTTAACTTTCTGTGCCATTTCATAATACTTACGGAGTGCTGGCTAAGTAAAGCCCCGCAGCTTCCCATATTAAATGAATATAAATGTTTCTCCTCCTCTAAATTGGGTAATCAAAATGATGGTGTTGTGGTGTACATTAATAATCAATTAGCCAATGGAGAAGTTAGTGAACCCTTTTTTATTGATGGAAGCTGCCTTGTTTATAAATTGAACAAAATCGCAATTGTGGCCCTTTACCGATCGCCGGCCAAACGTCTACTTGATAATTTTCTTAACTCACTGGACTCAATTTTGGTTAATTTATCAGGTTTCGAAACCACTATTTTGATGGGAGACGCTAATATCGATATAAAGGAAAATAACAATGACAGAAACTCTGGTAATTACTTAAATCTTCTAGCAAGTCATGGATTGCTCCAGGCTCACTTCGTCCCCACAAGGGAAGGTAACTGTTTGGATCATGTATTTTTAAAATCAAAGTACAATACCTCCACTATAATAATCGATTCCCCAATAACTGACCACTTACCAGCGTTACTTTCCTTAGACACTAAAATAAAATTTCCAGTAATGAATGAAACCGTTAAGAAACAAAATTTCAATGATATTCTTGAAGACATATCTAAAATTAACTTTTCAGACATCTATGATATCCAGGACCCAAATAGCGCCATAGATATTTTGATTAACAGACTCACATCGGCAATTAATAAACATACTCAATATATTAGGGTCACTAAAAAGAATAAAATAATCAAACCTTGGCTGACAACAGGTATCTTGCGATGTATTAGAACCCGTGATAAGATGCACCAGAACCTAAGGAAAAACCCTGACAACTATATTTTAAAACTAACCTATCTTCGCTACAGAAATTATTGTAATAATTTAATTCGTAAACTAAAAATTAACTATTACAAACAACTAGTTGAAAGTGCCAAAAATAACCCTAAAAAAACCTGGAATGCTGTCAAACTAATAACTAACACCGTACAATCCAAACCTACACCTCATGAACTTCTGAACACTAATAATCCAAAAAAATCAACTAACATTGTCAACACTTATTTTGCGAATGTTGGACTTAACCTTGCAGCAAATATTGATAAACCAGATAAAGAATCTCTTACGCAGTTAAAAAAACATTCTAAATCAACACTCATCTGTAATTCTCTAGCACTCGTCCACACAGACGAAACAGAAATTGAGCGATATGTTTTGGGTCTCAGGAATGACTGTGCCACTGGGTGGGATGGCATATCTGTCTCCATTCTTAAATCTTCTAGACGTTTTATTGTCCCAGTGCTGAAACACATTTTTAACTTATGTATTGACAAAGGAGTCTTCCCCTACTCCCTAAAAAAAGCTGTAGTTAGCCCAGTCTATAAGTCTGGAGACAGAACCATGCACACTAACTATCGACCTATTTCAGTACTTACAACGCTTTCTAAAATACTCGAAAAGATTCTCAATTCCAGACTTATAAATTTCCTAGAGACTCAGAACATATTGTCTAATAATCAATACGGCTTTAGATCTGGAAGAAACACAGAGGACGCAGTTCTTGAGCTAACGGAACATGTTGTCAAGGAGTTAGATACAAAAAATAAATGTATATCAGTATTCCTCGACTTATCAAAGGCGTTTGATACGGTCCCAAAAGCGCTTCTGTTGGATAAGATGGAGAAGATGGGCATCCGAGGCCTACCACTGAATATGTTTAATGACTACCTGTCTAACCGTAGACAATGTGTTAAAATCGGAATGCACACCAGTGATGACATTACCCTTAACCATGGTTTTGGTGTTCCACAAGGGAGCATATTGGGGCCTACACTCTTTCTTATATATGTGAATAACCTTTGCTCGCTAAATATCCCGTTTTGTCGAATTGTTTGTTACGCAGACGATACAGCTTTGCTTGTATCAGGGAAAAGCTGGGATGACGCTCAAAAACGTACTGAGTATAGCTTAAAAATAATAATGTCATGGCTGGCTGATAACCTTCTAACCCTTAATATAAACAAAACGCAATATATAACATTTTCCCTACAATCCACTACCCAACCACCTGTTGACTTTAAAATTCTGGCCCATAGTTGTTCCTTACTAAATCTTACATCATGCAACTGCATTGCGATAAATAAAGTTAACGTATACAAGTATCTTGGAGTTCTAATAGATCAACACTTAAATTGGAAATGTCAAATTAAAGCGCTTGCTAGTAGAACAAGAAAGCTAATCTATATCTTCAAAAATCTTCGTTCAGTTGCTAACTATAGTTTAATGAAAACTGTTTATTATGCCTTGTGTCAATCAGTGCTAAGTTATTGCATTACAGCTTGGGGAGCATCTGGGAAAACAATATTCATTGAGATTGAGAGGGCTCAACGGGCAGCACTAAAAGTGATGACCTTTAAGCCCTTCCACTACCCCACTAAGGAACTTTACTCTAATAATAAAGTGCTCACTGTAAGGCAATTGTACTTACTTCAATCTATTTTACGCAAACACTCGCTGACTCCATTTGTATTGTCTCTGAAAAGAAGATCCTATGATGTGTGCACCATACCGGCTCATAGAACCAATCTAGCAAAAAGACACTTTTATGTACAAGCCTCCCGTATTTACAACAAAACAAATAAACAACTTGGTATTTTCCACCTAAATAAACATGAATGCAAAAATATACTACAACACTGGCTTCTAACAAAAGATTACGATGAAACTGAACAAATATTGTCAAACAAATAGCTTTTTACTCCATACACTGTTGCACAGCGTGATGGGACGGGGCTACCTCTTCCCACCATGATCCCAAGACTTTTTCCTTCGTCGTAGGGCTTTGTTGCAGTGTTTGTTTGAGTTACATAAATATTGCATGTATACATTATGATGGTGACCAACCTTGCACTATTGCACAGCGTGATGGGACTGGGCTGCCCCTTCCCACCATGATCCCAAGACTATCGTCGTAGGGCTTTGCTGCAGTTATTTTCTCATTTTCTCATTAAATACTATCAACATTACTTGAAAATTGTGATAAACCCTAACTCTGTCTCATAGTGTGATGGGATTGGGCTACCCCTTCCCACCTTCATCCCAAGACTCGTCGTAGGGCTTTGTGGCAGTATTTGGCTCAATCTTGCCTCATTGATATAAACTACCTATTTTTTCTAATACTGCTAACTTACTTTAAAATAACACTTACACTGTCATTTTTGTGCGTGAATGTTGTTTGTGTGTCTTAGTATAGTGTAACACTAACAATAACCTAATGTTTTGAATTTTTCTTTGTATAATCTTACGTACTTTTAGTGTGTAAGTAAGTACGTATAATGTACTCCCTTTTATAACTATATTTTTCCTGCTTTAATTTTTTATTCTGATACCCAGAAAATAGAATTATTAATTCTAGTCTGGGATAAAGAGCACATTTATGTAGTCTTAAACTCTTTTTGAAAAAATTGTTGCAGTTGAGTCTGAGATCGGATGCTGCAGCCATCCTTGTTTTAGTTTTATACAATACAGGCCTACCTAGTGTATAAGCTAGCTGGGAGGTATGCATGCGCACTCAGACTCAATCTGAAATTTGAAATCTAAAAAACTTACGAGTAAGAGTTTGTTTAACTATAAAGCTTAAGTTTACTAGTGTAAAAGTTTGAATAAATAAACATTTTCATTTATTTTCATTTATTTATTTAATTTTCTTGCGTAGGTACTCTGTTTTGAATGAAACATTTAATGAACAAACTTTTGTTCTTAAGAGACTGAATGGTTTAAAGAAAAACTATGGGATCATAATGAAAAAATTAGGCCGCAGAAAGTATTCATGATTAAAACGAGCAAAACTTTGTTTAAAACTTGCAAAGCCAGCGAGCGGTCTATAGTTCAGAGTTTTGCGTTCTGATGACTCCGACTGTCCAATGTGTGCGTTGTTGTTAGGGCTCAGTATATTAAAAAAAAACGCGACACAAAACTATGGACTCTTGACCGCTCGCAGTCAGCGTGCTCTTAGTATTTTACTTTCATCACAAAACCGAAAGACGTCCACTGTAGGAAACAGGTCTCCACTACACAGATTGTCAAGAGGAAAAACATTATGAGGGAGTTTTGTCGCAATCGCCACGCTTGGCAGGCGGGTGACTGTTCTTGCTTTAAAAAACAAAAACTACCTACAAGTACTCTTTAACCTCTTCCTCCCAACCTGCGCAGCATGACAGGTAGTCATAAATAACGTCGTGTAATCCACTCAGAGGTCGTCTCCACTATCCTGCTAGTCTCTGATGTAATCACTTTCTTTGAGGCGCCTAATCCCGAGTCTCATGTTTAATGCGCGCATATAAATTTCAATTTTAAACCCGCTACGGGTCAGGTTACACCCTGCATTTGCGGTATTACGCGGGGCGGGTTAAGGACTCGTGTACACTGGGAAAAGGTGCAGATAAAATGTTTAGATTTTGACTAAGTTATTGTATTTTTTTTTTAAATGACTGAATTTGTCTTGAAAGTGACTTGCCTGCAAAAGTGGCAATTTATAACTCTTTATCTCTTAGTAAACATAAACTCGGCTAAACGTGGCCCAGCGCTTTAGCTGGTGCCTCTGCCTAACCCTTCGGAAAATAAAAGGCGTAAGATTATGTAATGTTATCTCTTAGTAAATACTTTTGAAAAGTCCGTCTAGGTGCTCGTATGACATCTTCGCTAATATTACAAAAAGAAAAGAAATCTTTTCTTGTTGTTTATTTGTTTGAGTCGAATAGGCTTCGAAACTACCGGACCGATTTTAAAAATTATTTCACGTTATCCCTGATCAACAAAGGCTATAGAATATTCTAAAAAAATCAGAATAAGCTGTACGAAGTTCGCCGTGTCACCTAGTTTATAAAAATATACATTGAGACCCGGGCTGACTATATGGCAAACAAAGCTACTACTACGGTGGCGTAGCAAATGAGCTGCGTAGCGCACTTCCTGCGTAGCAAATTGACAGCGTAGCTAAAACTAGTGTAAAAATCCCTTACACGATTCTCTCATACTTTCTCCTATGTACATAATCATGAAAATGAGCCGGTCGCCGTGTCTTATAAATAAGCAACGTAGTAGACTCGAGCTCGGTTTGGGTAGTAATTCCCGGCGAGATATGTCGCGTACAAGTTCCGACTGCATAAGAATCTTGGCGTTAAATATTTTGCGTTTCTTTACTGTTCTAGTTCGTTATGACATATCTTAATAAGATATTTTTTTATTTTGTTTTTTTTTCCTCCTCTTTTTCTTGGCACAATTTTGTAGAAAGGGCATATTTTGTGATGCCTATTGCCTAACTGCAGAGGGCAATATCTTTGTTTGACTTTAGCATCCTAAGTGGAAGGATAAGGAGATAAAAAAATGACATGAAAAGCCTGTAAGATTGGCCCCTCGCAAATTTAGCTAGGCAAGGCAAAGAAAAAATCTAACCGTATTATTCATAAAGATAAGGTAGTTTTTAAGTAGCTTTACTTTACTCCTCTGGTTTGTTGTATGGTAAATACGTGAAATCTAGTCTAAATTCACCTGCGTCAAATAACTAAAATGACCTTTAACTTTTTATGAATAACAGGATAAATATTTTCCTTATTTTTTAATCTTTTAAGCAGATAATCCGAGTACTAAATTGTTTTTTTTTTTTAATTCTTTTAGTTTTAGTCTCGACCCGAGAAACTAAACTACGCAATAATTTCAATAAAAAGTAATGTAAGTTAGTATCAATTAAGTCAATGTTACCAAGACATAAATATATATTTATACAATTTACCGAAATCCGCAATCACTAATGGCCCCTCCGGTGGGTTTTAAAACTGCTTACGCGTTTTAAAGCATAGCCCACAAGCCCTTTCAAAAAGAAAAAATAATATTTCAAAATCTCATAATGGCTGCGTATTGAATCCGTAGTATTATAGGATTTGCAACTTGAGATGAGAGGTCGAGATACAATGTTATGTTTTACTATTTGTAACATGGTGATTTGAGGGCCATTTAAAAATTGGCTTGTTTTATAATCTTTGTGTTTGTGTTATTAAGTTCATATTTTTGTAATTTTGAATTCAAAGCATTTTGTCGTGTAAAAGTTAATGTACAGTAAAATTTAAATAAAGCAAAAAAAAAACCTCTTTATTTTTCGAGAAACACTGTGTTCACACAGTCTATTCCAACCAACACATCATAAATTCTCATCTAAAAGTATCACGAAAGCGATTAAATTAGAAAAATTAAGGATGATAAAAATAAAGTTCAATTAAACATTATTGCGTAAAAAAGGCATAAATTAATGTGACGGGACTCCGCAGCTAAAAGCGGCTAGGGTGGGGCAGCGTGTCGACAAATTGGCCCGAATTAAAGATTTATCGTTATTTTCGCGTAAAACAAATTTTGTTCAGTAGCTTATTAGAAGTATCGAGTTTCTCTAATGTAATTGAGTTTTCATAACAGATTAAGGGTATTAGTATCGATTGGCGAGATAAAAGAGATAATGATGGATGGGGAAAAATGTGCCATAAGTGAAACATAACAAACAATTTAGTAATTTCTTAATTAAAAAAAAAAAAAAAAGTTAACTTTTTAATCCGACAAAAGAAAAAGACGGAAAAGGTTCTCAAGTCGTCACGTACATATATTTTTCAATCAAATATTTAATAGTAACCTTGAATTTATTTTTGCTGCAATTAAATTTCTTTTAAGAGTTCAATAACAATCAAATTTATTTCGATATGTGATCTACAAGTTTCGCTTTATATTAAGTAAAGTCTACCTTTTTTAATTATTGTATAATCATTGTCGGGACTTATAAATAAAGGCTTGTGTTGTTCCCATCACTGTGTTGCTAGCGTAACGTCATGCATGTTCTGGAATTACGCGTTTAAATTGTATTAATTAGTCGACGGAAGGGTTCCATGGAATTAAAAGGCATTTCCATTTTATATCAACTGAATGTAGACACCGAGGCACAAACCACGATTTTATTTGTACCTCCAAATTTTTCCAATTGTTTTGATAAAAAATTGAAATTAATCAACCACATTATTAACAAATGATGCTTTGTTTGCACTTTTATAATTTCCGTGCATTAAATTTTTTTCGCGATCTAATCTACGACAATTTATAAAGGAAGTTTTGATTATTTATTAATTATTTTTATAGATTTTATTTAAATATTTAGATATTTACATAAAGCCAACATTTTACGAGGCGCAGTGAGAGTAAAGCAATTTAAAATGAACTCGAAACGTACTGCACAGATTTTGAAACAGGTTTTCAATCGAATATTATTCTAATATTAGGCTGCGGGTCCACGCTGGATGCAGGCCACCTGCGATCGGTACACATGGAGAACCTTGAGGGAGGCCTATGTCCAGCAGTGGACGTCCTACGGCTGAAATGATGATGATGATGATTATTCTAAGTAACCATAAGGAACGACACGCGATTGCTAAATATCTATGCCGCGCCTCGCCTCGTATGCGCTGGGCCTAAGAGTGTAATTGTAAAACATCATGGGGGTTATTAACATATTATAATCATAGTTGTTTTATGTCGTCATTACAACTCTTTATTACTGTATTTTGAATTAAGATAATTGGAGTGAAATATGACTCTATAATTTTTTTAAATCAGTAATTAAGCTTTTCCTGCACGTGTTATTTGCTGACATTAGTACTAAGATTATAAGAATGGTTGTGTGTTAATTTAATACGGTAGATACAACAATATTGATGAACACATGAATAGTGCTTTCAAAGCTTGACTAAGCGAAAAATTGGGTAAAATACCATAACATATAGATTCTCATTTAGCGTTTCCCCATAACGTATTTAAAATGATTCCGCCCCCCATGAAATATTACCTGCAGCCATCCAAAAAGAAAAATACTAAACTAAACTGAATATCATAAAAGGTAAATAACGCGTAATAGACAGCAACACCCTCTAGTGAATGATAGCGTTAGTATTAGGTAGAGACTTTTTAAACGCGGAGCGATAAGCTGAGCGTTTTAATTATAATTTTTGAACGTATTTGCCTCAGAGAAAGGAAACCGCCGCTACGCTTATTTGCTTCTACTAGTACACGTTTATCGCAAATATATTTGAACACAAAACTGAAAACTAGCCAGTAACCTAGTACCACTATACTAGGACGGCCACTTTTGTCTATGGTCTCGTGCGCCTTAGACTGTAATACCAAAGAGCAAGAGCTATTTTGCCGTCCTAGTCCGCCACTGTACAAGTAACTTACTATTTCCAAAATTTACCACTTGTAAAATGTACTGTCATCTGTGTCTATCTAAATTATCTAGAAACTATAAAAAATGACTTACTGCTCTTATCCTTAGCACGGCAGAATACGATAGAAAGGTTTCTTTGCAATAATATGCAAATATCGCGATTCACTATGCTCACAGTCTTCGACAGAGATCAAAGGAGGCGATTACGAAAAATCGTAAACGCATTTATTGACGGGCGCCGCGCGATGCATTATTCATTGCTGAAATAGCTCCGCATTCGAGAATACGTATAAATAAGTACTTGAGTATATTCATTTTATTTATGAGATAAATTACTTAGTTATTTATTGAGAACGCTTAATATAAAATAAGATTTTATGTTAAGTTTTAGTTTAAATTTTACTGAAAACCAGCGCTGGGAATCGGGTAACCAATTTTTAGCTTGCGCTGAGATGATTTCATATATTGTTTTTATTACCAACCCGTTTTTAGAACTAATAACTAAACCATATGTGTAACTAGGTATTTAAAGAGACAAGACTCTGAGTTTGTGAATTAACGTTCATTAAAAAAAAACTAAAATTATGTATTAAGTAATTATGAGCGTTGTATAAATAGTTTTCAGTATTTTTCTATCAGTAAAAAAGCCAACTACGGGTACTCAGTAATTAAAACAACCACAATTTATTTATATTTTTTAAACCGCATATTATTACTTTTCCGCTTTTCGCCTGTGTAAACATACCTTCACACACACAAGTGTGTCCGAGCTAACTTCCTGTTATTTATACTAAGTGTGGTGTGGCCCCGCCCCGCCATGAATTTGAAATAGTTTTGCAGTTGGGGGCATTTTTATTACCTACCAATAAGGCTCACTTTTACTGTGAATTCAATGGACTAAGTAGGTGGAGTTGATATGATTAATAACGCGATCTTCCTGCAGTTTATTTTACTATGTTTTGTAGTTAGCTGTTTACTTTGATATTTTTTTAACGCTTGTTTTATTCTGCTGCATTTAATAAACATATCTCGAAAAGATATGAGAGCCACAAATTGTTCTCTGACTTTAGATCAATTATTGTGTCAAATTCAGTACCTATGTTTTCATGGTTTGATGCGTTTTATATAATACTAAATTATTAATAACGAGCTGTCCCGGCTTACTTCGTTACGCCATATAGAATATAAGATACAAACAACAACAACAAACCACCTGTCAAAATATGTAAACAACGGAAAAAAGATTGCACCTTGGGTTACATTATTTGAGTTTAAGTAAGGATCCCTAATTTTTTTGAAAATCTAATATAGCCTATGTCACTCGGGGATAGTGTAGCTTTCTACCAGTGAAAGAATTTTTCAAATCGGTTCAGTATTTCCGGAGCCTATTCGTTACAAACAAACAAACACATCTTTCCTCTTTATAATATTGGTATAGACTACTGACTAAACTTTTAAGCAGTTAGTGACATATATAAAAGCAGCAGCAAATAATTAAAATTTATTTTGTCACCGTGTGACGACATAATACCAATCAGTTTTATATAATCACTAGTCGACCTAGCGAACTTCGTACCGCCCAACCTATTTCTATCTTGTGCATGTGTACTACTTATAAACCTTCCTCTTTAATCACTCTATCTATTAAAAAAGACCGCATCAAAATCTGTTGCATAGTTTTAAAGATTTAAGCATATATAGGGACAGACGCGGGAAGCGTCTTTATTTTATACTATTTATATATATATTGATTGATACCAGACATTAGACATCATGAAAACAAGTCACGCGTCGCACTGTAACATCCTTACAGCGCACCAGTCGGCACCACTGATTGGCGACTCTCAGGAAATCTGGTTTGTTTGCAGACAAAGTGACGGAATATTGACTGTTAGGGCGTTGCGGCGTAGAAGGCTCGTTAGCTGATTCTTTCCTTGCAACTGAATTGGCTGTTTATTTTTTTGTTTTTGATTTGCTTAGAGTTGACGATGTTACAGTAATATATTAGTAAGTTTAACCCACTTACTTTTCAAAGTACCTACTTTGTGATATTTTGTAATCTTAATACATGTTAGTATTCAGCAAACGAATTCATGGACATTTGTTGACGATTCATTAAAAAAATGTATTGTTCTGAAGTACGAATATGCATTTTAAAATAAGATTTATAATATCGGAGGTAATACCGAGTATCGTACTTCAGTCTGTTTAAAGGGATTAGAGCAGCATCACAACTCGCCGCCGCCGTCAGAACTCAATTATCATATTTTATACGTCATAATGCTTACGAAAGAGATATTCAATTATATAATTTTTCCTCGGAAAAGGGAATCTCTTTTTATTTCTCATTTGGATTTTTCTCTTAAGCAATTACGGACGTGCCTGGGGGCTCGTGAGATGACTCCGCCCGCCGCCGCGCCGCCCGCGCTCCCCCCGCCCGCCCGCTTCACGTCCGATTCAAATTTTCTAATTTATCTTTGACAAGAAACGAAAATGTGATGTTAACTTTAACACGGACCACGCTAGCTCTGTTTGAGTTTAATAAAAGCTCTACAATTCCTTCCGCGCTCCTTATTTGTTTTTCCTGAACCTCGCCTCAACCGAAATGAGCTCATTTCATACCGGCGCGCTTCAAATCGAATAATGCTAGGGCCTGAAACTAAACTTTAGACAATTGAAGAATCAACATTTCATCTGGGTAACTAATTTGAATAGACTTTCTCGAAAGCTGTTGCTCGCGCCCGCGCGGGGCGGCGGCGCGGCGGCGGCGTCGTAATCGCGTTCGAACCGCGGCCATACAAATTACCTTTGCGCTGAAACTCCGTAACTCCATCAACCCTATAAAGGAAGAACAAAGCGGACCACAATTGGGCGGGTAGAGGATCGCTACCTGAGTCGATGGAAGTTTTAAAAATGGCTGCTCTTTGAGGGTAAACTCGATAAGGAGCGCCCGCGGGACGCGTAAATACGATTTGCAAGGAATCGCTCGTGCCTTTGACGTCCTGAGCAAGTGTGCCGTTTGAAGATTCACTTGTTTGGTGCCGTCGCTACACCCTCCTCGCTGTATAAATAAGTGACTACACTCCGCAATTGACCTATATCGTGTCTTGAAAACTGAAAAGAGAATTCGCACTAGAAATTGTTGGCTTTATTAGGAGAAGTTACGCTCAAAATTAATCAAAAGTTATCTCGGGATAATAATACAAATCAGAAATCTCATCATCCACCTAATCAATAGGCAAATCCGCAAATTTCGTATTAACTAAAGCCCATTTGAAACAAACCCCATTATACGAGCCGAAGTCGGCGGAGTTGTGTCAACTAAATAAGCCGGCAGATGACAAAAGTTGCCTGAGACTGAGTAAATCAGCATAATTTTTATTGAGTAAATCATGGTGGGTGCGAGGGGGTGGAAATGAGAATTTTGAATTACCATTGAAGCGGGAGGGGTAATTGGAAAAAGTAAAAGTTGTGTCAAGTTGTGTTGTGTAAAATGTGATTTTAATAAGATCTTTGAGTATGGTATATAAGTATTCTTTTATTGATTTAACTATTTAATTTTTATTTAATCCTACAAAAAAATGTCTGTACACTTAATACAAATGCTAACTCAAGAGGAATAATTATATTTTAGTTTGTATCAACAAAATTAAAAAAATAAGTAGGAAATAGGTATTTTTTCCAGTTTTATTATCCCCCTTCCATCCCCTACAACCCAGTAGGTACCAGCTACCACAATTATTAATGAGCATTTCTACAGAGTGTTTTGACTTCGGTGCCATTTTTTTTATTTTGACCTAGAGACTTCATAATTAAAAACCATACAAAAGAGCTAATTCTGTATTCAAATATTGTTTTGGCCCACTTAAAAAGATAACAGTTTCAGAAAAAACTGACGTCAAATATTTTGTCTCCATCGAAATCAGAAAAATTTCCCACCGAATCACAATTTTACCACTGAAATCAGAAATCTATCCACCGAAAGCACAATCCCATACAATTTATCGTTAAAATTTTGAATAATTTTTCATTCAAACAGTATATATAGTTGTAGTAGTAAGCAGCGCTCATTGAAAAACATTTGCGTGTTTTATATTTTTTGTGTGATTTGGTAACAATATTTTCGGAGTATATATTTTCTTTGAACTCTGTATCTTTTCAAGAAGAGTTTAAAAAATAATAATAATTTAAAGTAGGTATATCTGAAAATATTTACATCAATTTTCAATTACTTTACTGTAATACTATAACTCTCGTATAAAATTATTGTTCAATTAATTTTAATAGTCAAAATAATAAGGATAACGTTTAAGCATTATAAACATTTTTATAAGTATAATAACAATAACGATTATTTACTTATTTTTTTTTATTCAAATGCAAAGTTTGTTTGTACATAATATCAGTACATTTATAAGACAAAGTCGCTTCAGCGAGAAGCTTCTGTGTATGTATGCTTTGATGCGGTTTTTTTAATAGATAAAGTGATTAAAGAGGAAGCTTTATGGAAAGTACATGCACAAAATAGGATAATTATATTAGGCGGTACAAAGTTCGCCGGGAAAACTAGTATTAAAACCCACCTGACTTAACTCGGCACAGCGCTGTACTGGTGTTCAATATTAGTTTTCATACTACCCTCCGAATAAGTTGAGTAGAGGATTAAAAAACAAAAATGATATGAATTTAAATGCACATTGTTTACTACCACTGATAATATACCACAAATAAGTAATATTATCACAAAAATGTGAAATATGAGCTATTTTAGCACTCGGTCGAAGTAAAAATCTGATTTTGGTGGATGTTTTTTTGACTTCGGTGTATAAAAAACCACCGAAAACCACCGATATCAGAAGCAGCGAAATCACAAAAGAGTACAAATCAAAATTTAACTCGAAATTCAAAAACAGCACAACAATCATCTGTACATCAAATAATACCAACCCGATGACGAGTGCATGGCACTAGTTGAAAGATAAATATTTCTTACGATTAGAAAATTTTTACCTACACCGAATTCAGGACTGAGGGGTACCCAAAACCACCGAGTGTCACAATTATCCTGAAAAAAAAATACTGAAATGTCGGCTGGGCACAGGTTTCTGGTTCGCGGCGTGTAGGCCATGACTATATCAAGCTACAGAGTACTTCAGGTAGTGCAAAAAGTTAATTACTATGGTTGTGGGTGATGATTTGTAAACACCATCGAAATCAGGGAGAATTTCAGGACGCTCATTCAGAGTGGTGTATTATAAAAAATATAGAAGTTTTTGGTTTTTCATGGTAACTACAGCCTTAATATACTCATCACTAAGGCGTGAACATATATAAATTAATCAAATATTACTTCATTACTTTGTAACAAGTGAGTCTTTCATGAATTCTGGCAACAGGACACCCCACCGATGTCAGGTTTTATGACTTTCGGATTTTTTTTCAGGTATTTATATTATATTTTCAAAAACGTTTCTATGCTCTCCAACTGCGTACCCATACATAGTTGTGGCTGAAATAATTTGAGCAGCCTACTTCACTGGGGTATATTTTATTTTCAAATTGCCACTGAATTTTGCCCGTCTGTAGAAATGCCCTAATGCTATGCAAATGGCGTCGAATGATATCAGTTCCCTCCAAAATTACTCTGCGCGTTTTAATTTGTTATTTGCCGCGCAAATTAGCCGAGCGTCTGCCGATGCATTAAGAAATAATGAAAAATAATAATTCTATAGATAGACCATTGCGCCTTTTTTTTAATCAATAAGATACTTAAAAAAATACTAGGACTAGGATATTAGTATTTAATAATTGAAATATGCATAAGTGATACCACAATGTTTATCCTTGTGGCTTTAAGTGCTTTTGCTTGCTTTAAGGAGGCCTATGTCTAGAAGAGGATTTTTTTTCGGTGTGTGATAGCATCCTGGATCTGAGAGTGTGTGTGTGTGTCCTTATATATCTGTGACAAGGACCCTAGATCCAGGTTCCAATAGTTAAGGGCTAAGTGTTACTATTGCATATCATTAAAGTGAAAGAAAACGCAAAACTATTACAATTTAAAGTTTTCTACATGCCTTTCCTTCGGTTCAATCTACATTTTTTATTATTAATGGAGTTCGGATAACGTGATTTTCACTTTGTCATATAACTTTGTTCGACTACTTCATCCGACGTGATTCGGTATAATTCGTATAATTAATGATAGTTTGTACATTAATGATGCATATTTTATTTTAATATACTTACTTACTTCGGAACTTGCTTTATTGTTAAAATTTGCTATATTTTTTGAATTTGTTATTATAATTTGAAACAATAGAGTATCTACATGGTTCCTACTAAGTTATATGACTTTATTTTATACTATGTATAACATATCTCTCTCTTCTGAGTTTTTCTTATAAATATTACTTTAAAAAAAAAAAAAAAACTAAACAAAGACATATTTACAAATAAAAAATGGCCTCCAAATCGCTGCCACCGGAAGGTACGGTGCCTAGCAGGCTGGCTGCGTTACCTCTCTGAATGGCCAGACTTATTCTCTGGCCAAGGTACGAGCCAGCCCGCCGGTCACCGGAATGGTCGATCAGACGCGTCGATAATTCCTTAAATAGTCGACGCGCCCCTGGCCCCCAAGGCCCTAAAGTTTCGACCCCAAACGGCACAAACTCATACTGCTGACTAATTGCCGCGTATTTGCGCCGTTTGAGGTCTTCGGCAGCTGCGGCCGCCGCGCCAGCCTCACCTGATGTTCTTTGCACGTGGCAAGCCGCCATGGTGTCAACACACGTGGCGTCCCACACCAGCGGCCTGCCACGTGTCCAGGGGACGATAGTCATACCGTCGGGCCTCTTTCCGTCGTCTCGCGCCAGACCGTTAGGTTCAAGAACGGCCGGCACGTTGACAGTGGTAAGGGCCCGACGGATAATGTCATTTAGACTGGCGTGGCGAGCCATGCGACCAGCGCTGCGCATACAGGAGAGGCCGTGGTGGCCGAGGTGATCGACCATATCTCCACAGTGGCAGCGATGAGGAGCACACGTCCTGACTCCCAATCTCAGGCACACCCCCAGGGAAAGTGTGGTCTTGTGTAAGAGGGTTCCCAGGTTAGCCGATGGTAGCGCCTGCAGCCAGTAACCTGACACCGGATCAAATGCTGCGTGTAGGCGAGCCCGTTCTGCAGGATCGCCGGCCGAAAGTATAAGCTTGTTTTGGATTATCTTGCAGATGGGCTCGTCCCACTGCTTCTGGGAGTTTTGGTTTAGTGGAAAATCTGCGCTCGGGCAAGCTGCGCTCCAGGCGGTCTTTGCCTCGCCTGAGTACGACGCCTCAACGTCACCGAGTGACGGGTTAATTAATTTACCGTAGAGGACGTGCGTACTCGAGACAGAGGATAGGAACGCCGGGAGCGCTATATCTGAAATTTTCCTAACTCCCAAACCGCCGAGACGAACAGGTAGAGAGCCCTGAGACCAAGCTTTTTCAGTAAACGGACAATTTAGAATCTCGGTTAGTGTTAGTTTAATCATATCATCGATTTTTTCTAAAAGGTGTTTAAATTTAAAAAGGGGGGAACAACGTAGAGCGTAAGTTAATTTGGGAACAAAAAGACAGAATTTTAAAATAAAGAAAGCCATATGGGGGTTTATTTTCAGAAGGTGTTCGTAGCTGTTATTGAATTTAGTAACCTGTTCGTCGAGGAAGTCGGGAATTGCCTCGGAGAGGAGAGGAGCTCCCAGAAGGCGAAGTGACTCTTTGTGTAAAATTTTAATATTAGGGGCTAGATTGTTAAATTTGGAAATAATTTCATTTTTACTAAGGGAATTTAGAGAGTCGGATAAAAACAGTTCACATTTCGAAAAATTTAATTCTAAACCAATATTATTAAAACTGGAAGTTAATTTAGATAGGTCAGCCAAAACGGTGGTCACATCGCCTCCAATGGTTCCGTCATCCAGGTACCACACATTAAATTTTGATTCAATTTTTGAAATTATAGGGTGTATTGCCAAACTAAAAATAGCTGGCCCGAGCGGGTCGCCCTGTTGACACCCTACCGCCGAATGTAGAAGATCATTTTTGTAGGTTAATTTGGAGGGCGAACTGTAACATTGCCATAGATAATTATAAATTTCTGGGGTCTGGTCTTTAATCTGGGTCAACAGAGCGCCTCTGTCGACAGAGTTAAAAGCGTTCTTGACGTCCACCTTCAGCAGAACGTCGGGGCTGCCGTGTTCCAGATAGGTTCTGGCAGCATGTACAGCAGCTTCGCAACCGCCCTTGCTGCCAAAACCTAACTGGATCGGTTGAAACCTGCTACAAACACTCGGAAGTATGTGTTTGCAGCAGATTTTGGATACCATTCGCCGTATGGTCATACCCACCGCGATCGGTCGTATCCCACCGTCTTTTTTTTTTAAAGCACAAAGGTTGGCGCCATACAGCAAATCCGTAGATTCGGCGTCAACCTTTCCTGCCAGCATGAGATTTGCTAGCAGTGTGAGGGCATTTAAAAGCTCATTGCCGGCATCACCGACGGTCCCACCCACAAGGTCTTTAAGATGTTGTGGGGTTAAACCGTCGAGGCCACCGGCAGAACCATTTTTAAACGACATCACAGCTGCTAGCACCTCTGATGCTGTTGTCTGTGGCGTGCTGGCGGCGGGGTCGGGCGGGTCCGGCAGGCATGACCCTGCTGAGGGTGGAGGGTGCTTACTCTCCAGAGCTGCGAGCGTTTCCGCGGTGGCAGGAGCGACATCGTCACTGCTGAACAGGAGCTGAGCTGCTCCCTTAAGGTCGCCGTCACTAATTTTGTTCTCCACTAATTTATACCTAAAGTTCGGTTTATTTCGGTTTGTTTGGTGATCTCGATTGGTTAAGGATGTGCGAGGATTTGTTCGATTAGCGCAGTTATTTTTTATTTTTTGGGTGAGGGAGCAACTGCCAGCATCCTTGTTCTTTTCTACGTGCAGTGCTTGGTAGGAAAAAGAAAACAGTTGTTGCCAGCTTTCTTTACTATTGATATTAATAACATTATTTATTGTTTCTGTTAGGGCACGGCACACAGACAATCTAGCTCCACGAGGGATTCTTTTTACTAATGGAAAATTTTGTTTTAGTATTGATAATTCTTGCCAAAAATGAGTTGATGGGGTTGAAATGGAGCCAGGGTTGGTGGCAGAGGGGTCCGCGGATACTATCGTTGGAAGTACCTTATGTACCCTTCCGATATGTATTCGTAGACCCCTCTGCCCTTTAAAATATTTGGGCTGGCAACAACTTGGGCACCGCACGAGATTGCAGGAGGCGTCGCTGTACTGGCTGGGTTGGGTCTGTGCCTGGGGCGGAGTCAGGGACATGCAACTGAATCTTAATTGCTAAAAAAGAAAGTACTTATCCAAAAAATAAAAATCAAAAACAAACACTAATACTAATATTATGTAACACCACACAAACACAATTAAATCTTCATTTCATTATATATGGGTTCCTTCCTTCAAGGTTGGGCACAGCAGCACAGGTGTTACAAAAAGATCGCAGATTTACTTTAATAATCATCGGCCAGACACGTAGATTTGCACTTTGGTAAACTTTATAGATATTTTTCTAGTTATACTGTTGTTTGTAAATATAAAACCAAATTCTTGTGGGTGCTGAATGATGGAGCTGACTGACATGGGCGATGTCATTCAAAATTTTGTTCGGGAATTCCTGATTTTCCTGATTTATCTGATATTTAGTATAAGTTTAAAACTTGTTCACATTGATTTTTTATATTCTAAACACTTCCGTGGGTAATTTTTAATAATTTTAATAATTATAAAAATTTTGCTTGCTTGCTGTGCGTTGCCTAGCAACCAATCTTCGGAACTTATTTAAAATGTATAAAAGGAATTATGGTTGATTTAAAATACTATAACGCATCATACTCAATGCCCTTTAGCTAGGTTCAACCTATAGCTAGGGTGCCCAAAACTTATGCAAATCCATATAAATAAATACCACAACGATGTTCGCCCCCGGCGGGAATCGAACCCGGACCGCAGAAGTACTAGTGTGGAAGTGTAGAAAGAGTACTCTGGGGGAGGCCCTATGTTCAGCAGTAGATGTTTTTCGGCTGAAAAGAGGGTAATGTACAAATTTTGATGCCGCGCGTGCCAAATTACTGCTCTTCACGTATTTTTTTCGCCATCACAATCGCAAGCATTAAGGTCAAGGGCGTCGCCAGCCGATGGCGCAGGGGGGGCAAGTTGACTACATACTACAATTCATACTTTTCTCAATCTCTATGAATGAGAAAAGTAGGTATGAATTGTAGGTAAAGTGAATGGTGATGATGAAATTTAAGGTGAATGGTTTTGTTGAAACATGTTAAAACCTTATACCTACTACAGCTACAGCTAAGTGTAATAAATATTAATTTAGCTTGACACCGATCATTGTGTAAAAAATCTTGCTTAATAAAAAATCTGATCAGTACCAAGTTACTTAACAACAATAGTATTGAATTCAACCCATAAAATAAAATGTCACTAAATAACCGGTCAATGCAGGCGTTACGAATCTAAGGGCGAGTTCACAGTGGCACGCTCCTGGCACGCGACAAGCTGCGATAACATCGCGGACGCCCGCGGCGAGCCGCCAGGGGGCGCGGGCGGCCCGTTCGATTCGACGCGGTCGACGTGCAACGAATAATAGGCTGAGCTCTTGATTTTTGTTTGTATTGATACTTGAATTATAGTGTTTTTTAATGATCATGTTGAATAGAACTATCGTTTATGTATTGGACTTTTCTTTTGAGGGACTGTTGCAAGGGACCACGATCGGTTTACAGTCAGTAAATAAGTGACACCATTATGAAAAATGCTGTTAATGAAAGACAAGCTATTGTTTGATTTGAAACATATTTAAGGCACTACATTCTTTACTTCATAGCTTGTTTTTTAATCATATAAAAAAAAAATTACAGCGACAAGAAAATTTCCTATTCAAATAATAAAGCAAGATTCGATGTAATAATTTCCAAAAGATTACATTACCGTCCAAACACAGAACAAAGCGACACTGGCTCATTAGGCTCCCTCAAAGCGATTGCTCAGCGTGTGCCGCGCGTGTTTTGTTTATTCCACCAGATTGCAGTCAATTTAGCGTAAACGATTCAACTACCAGAGTGTGGGTCGCGGGGTTTTGTGACCCGGCAACTCTACGGGTGGCACGAATCAAACTTTAGCAGTGGGCCAGTAAAAAAAATACCAAAATATATGTAATAGAATGCTAAGGAATGAAGTTGGACTTGGACTGGACAGCTTCAATGTGAACTAATTTAGATGTTATTAAAATTGCATTTGCAAAAGTGTTCCGCACTAGGTACTTACTTAATATGGAGCCTAATAAAAAAAAAAAACAATTTTCACGGAATATTGTTTTCCTTGCTAAAACACTTGCACACACACATAAAAAATTACAATTTAGTTTGCCTAGGTTTTACATATTGATCTTTATGAACTGTTTAGTTCTTCTTGCAGCTAAGTCCACGAGTGTAGTAATTTACCCTTAATCGAGGACCCATTATACCTTATCTAGGGGAGTTCAATGTGTTTCTTTCCGCTTTTTACGCGCGATGGGTCGGAGCTATTACGCGCAACGCAATATATTTTATGTCTAGCGTGTGTACTGCCTTATTGGCCTCTTACAATGTTTCTTAAACTGTGGTACCTGACCTATGTTCTCTTTTATTGAATTAGAAGAAAAATAATAAAATTAGTTTAACTTGTGTTACAGTCAAACTAAACAAATATATTTTAGGTCGAACATTTTTATGCAGTACGACTGGTTTGTTAAATGTCTTCGAGTAGGTATATCAGTAAGAACGAGAAACTTGTCCAAGGAAACTTAAATAGTTTTATTTGATTGTATTATTATGCTTCATTAATTTATAGCATACGTAGTATATATAGTTTTTTTTATATTTTTATATTTTAACACAAAATTAACTTTTACGCCTTTTGTGCATTAATTTTATGAAAAATATCAGTCCTTAAATTTTTAGAATATTTTTTATATGTAGATATAATAGTCTCGATAACAATCGGAGGATTCAAGATTAATTTGCTACTCGTAGTGAGAGTCCTTGCTTTTGATTATGTCCCCTTAGTATAATAGCCGATTGATGCCTTTTGAATTGAGTATTTATTGTGATATTGATTTATTTAAGTGAATCAATTTTGATGACACTGTAAAGTGGATAACAGTAGGTATTTTACTTCGGTTGAGTTCTCAGACGAAAACTTAAAGTTAAGATTAAAAAGTTTATTGCAAATAATTTAAAATTAGGATAGGCAATCAATAGGCGGCCCTATCGCTACGACCAATATTTTTCTGGAAACCTACACTTATAACTTAGTAAATAATATATTTATGTAAAAATGAAAATTGTTCTTGTAAACCATAGTTTACGGTCAATTTGATTTGTTTTAAGAATGAGAACGTACCAAGTTCCTGGTTGTTTTGATCTTTATAATCCGCTTTTCTATTCGAGCCTTTGTGTGGTCTACGATAACTTCTTTTGTTTCTAAGCTTTCAAACATTGCGGCCGCACGCAACTAACATGACTGAATGGTTATTAACGCGCTAATTAATGTTAAATTGAGCTAAATAGAGTATCAATTTAGTCTGCAATTAGATCGCGACTCGCGAACCACTGAGCCACGAACTCTGGCGGTGGGTTTGTATATCAGAATTAAGTATTATACTAAACTGGTGCATACCGCCTAACCTATTACTATTTTGTGCATGTTTTATACTTATAAACATTCCTCTTGAATCTCTCTATCTATTAAAATATATCACATCAAAATCCGTTGGGTAGTTTTAAAGATTTAAGCATACATAGGGACAGACGCGAGAAGCGACTTTATTTTATACTATGTATTGATTAATTAATGATGATATACCCTCACACCTTAACCCATAATTTCTGTTAAACAAAAAATAACATGTCCTGTTTGAGTAAATTTTATATCCAGGGAATATTTTTTTTACTTCCGTTCAATTAACCTATTTGTAACAGCACGAATTCGTAAAAAAATATAGAGCATAGTTAATAATTATTATCATCAATATATATTATCATCAATATATATAAAACTCTTCCGTTACTGACTGACTCACTGACAGACAACGCTGAGCCGAAGCAACAGCTTGATTTATGAGAAATAAGCCTCTAGTTTCTGCATAAAATTAATTTCGAAAGAGATTTAATTTAAAACAACAAAATAAAAAAAATAGGTACCTATCTGCGTTCCGGTATTCTAATAAAACATTAATGTAGCTTTTTGTTTTTAAACTTAAAAAAAAACAAGTACCATTTCTAAAAAACTAAAAACTAAAACTGTATCTCCGGCGCACACGCATCGCTCATAACTTCATAAGCAGCAAATTGCGTCCTCAACCGTTTCATTAACGAGATTAATTGGAGTTGAATTGACGCAAATAGGCGAACGCCATCAGTTAGCCGGCGGCAATCAACGCGACGTACTCTGCGCGATTTTATTATCCTACTAGGAAGAGTACAGAAGTCAGCACTTCATTCTTTTCTACCCTCCTTAAAACTGCCAGTTACGGGATTACACGGTGCGCAACTAGCGCCACTTCTAATAAATAATTAATATCTTCTAAACCATGGCCGAAAAAAAAAAATGCGTCTTTGACTCCCTAGATAAACTTACTTCGAATTTTGAAGGCCCTGTTGTGTAGCTTTCAGGTTCAAAATGTAAGGAATAAACTGTTGTTTGCTTAAAGTAGCCACTAAAGTTTCATGCGTTTATTTCTAAGATCATTATCCTAAAAGCTACACAACAGAGCCTTAAGAGCCAGTTTACCGCGATGCTAGCGCCATTTCGGAACAATAATTATATCTTCTAAACTAAGCCAAATATCAAAAATGTGGCACAGTATGACACTAGATAATTTTGCGTAGTATTATTTGAGCACAGTAAAGTAGTCCTAACTTAAAAGAACAAATTATTCACAGATTGTTGCCAAAAGTGGCCACTTTTAGCAACACTTTGTAGCTTTCTTTGGTCTTTAATTTAAAAGCTATACAACAGTGCCCTACACACACACTGTGCCACATTTTTGATATTTGTTTTAGTTTAGAAGATATAATTATTGTTCCGAAATGGCGCTAGCATCACGGTAAACTGGCTCTTAACATTTCTAAGCAAGATTATCTAGGGAATCAAAGGCGCATATTTTTGATTTCGGCCATGATTTAGAAGATATTGATTATTTATCGAAGTGGCGCTAGTATCGCACCAGGCCGGACTTGATTCCCTGTAAGGTTTGCTCACAGGAATACATATGTTTAAAATACTTATTCCATTAGTTGGCAATTGTAGCAGAAGATATAGAAAAAATATTGTTGCCAACAAGATGTAGAACACAGCAGAGGGCGTGGGCGTTAATGCGTTAATATACCAACAATATTGGATTATTGGCAAATTAGGAGGCGCGAGCGCGTGTCGGCAATCACTAATGTAACGAGTTTACCCAAGATCGATAGATTCAATTAGTTAGTTGTAGTATTACATCTTACCCAGACAAAAAAGGAATATATATTTTGAGTTCGATTCCCGGGCAGGGCGAATGTTGATATGATGAATATCGATGTTTGTTTCCGGTCTGGGTGTGATGTTCGTCTCTGTGTGTGTTTCGGGTACCCCAGATACAGGTTCTTCCTAGTTGTGATGTGTTATTATTATTGTTATTATTATTATCTTCTAAATCATGGCCGGTATCAAAAATATGCATCTTTGACTCCCTAGATAATCTTACCTAGAATTTTTAAGGCCCTGTTGGCATAGGACGAAGGCATTTTCAGAAATAAAAACACAAGTAAGATACTTTGTTTTTAAAAAACAATACAGCTATATATCACAATCAAATATGTACTATTATTAAAATTATATTCATAACAAAAATAGCCGTCAACACTTCAAAGTTCAATCGCAACGCGAGATGTAAATCTATTTGTCATATTAGGTGAATTTATGTGGGCAATTACGGAGCCATGCGGGCTGGAAAGGGTTGCACGGTTCAATAGTGTTGGTCTTTGGACGAAATATTGGCCGCTTTTCTGTTTTTTTTAACTTTAACCACAACGTTTGGATATAATATTATTGTGACTGTAATCACTTAGATAACTTTATTCGCTCGCGTTTTTTATCCTTTTTATAAATAAACTAGTCCAACCGACGAGGTTAGTACCGCCTTACCTATTACTATATTGTGCATGTATTATACTTATAAACCTTCCTTTTGAATCACTCTATCTATTAAGAAAAAAACCTCATCAAAATTCGTTCTGTAGTTTTAAAGATTTAAGCATACATAGGGACAGACGCGGGAAGCGTTTTTTTTATATACTATGTATATTAAAGTATAGACCTTACACGATCTAAACTATTAATAACTTTTACTACTTAGTAAAAAAAAAAACAAATATGTATGTAAGTTTGTACAGAATTATATTTAATTTCAATACGTGTATTCCTTTGTTTGAATATCATAATAAGTTAAAAGTTTAAGACAAATACATATAATTTTTATTTTATAACACTAAGCACATGGCAGATTCTATAATAATAAATCTATATATATTTTTCATCACAAAAGCATCTGGGTAGGGTGTTATTCAAGCTAATTTTACCTCAAAAGTGAAATTATTCGATATAAGCCATAATTCGACATCATCCCATCACTATTACCCGTAAAAGAGTTCATTCCACCGCTCAAGTGTGCGACTAACTTCCTTTTAATTGCAGCATTTAATTAGATTTTGTTCAGAAATTTAATTGTTTCGTTGACACGCTATCGCTTTCAATTGTTTAATATGGGGGGAGGTCCTTGAGATTTTTATGAACCAACATTACACATATTATGTAATTGCACAAAGTCTTTAGTCCTGGCATAAATAAATAATGTATCTAAGATTTTTTGCCAATAATAATAATAAAAGATTGAGAGCCTTAACAATGTCTTTACATTCAAAATTTTATTATTACACTTTAAATAATTTGACAACATTTTATTCGAAATAATAAATTGTTGTTGTAGCCCCTACCCCTGTAGGCCACATGTTTGTACACTGACTTTTTCTACACTGACACTGCTAGATGAACGAAAAAGTGTTATGTCGAATGTTAGAGTGTTGTTACAGTCCCTGTGATTTAAGTAAATGAAAAAAAGTTTCTTACAATATTTGAGCTTCATATTATAGTTGGTGAAGGTAAATAATAAAAATTTCAGTGTATTCGGGTCATATTATGTAAAAACAATTTTAATAACTAGGATTTTAGTATTTTCAACGAGCATTGAGCACGCGTCAAATCACGCAATAATGCAGGATCATTTAGACTCACTCAATTCGGTTTTATTGCCACCGCCGACGCACCGCTTATTGAACAATCAGAGCTGTGTGCTGTTCGCAATAGTGTGGTAAAATTTCCTTCCTCGTTGGTTTTATAATATCATCATATCAACGTCGGATATTAGCCTCCCCCACACATGACCACGAGACAAGCCTTATTCCGATAACGGTGACAGTGCTCACAAGTTCAGAGCGAGACAGCCCAAGCTTGTGAGGACTTGTGACACGCTCACGCTCCTTGTAAGTTCTTATGCTTGCTATACAGGGGTACTATTATGGCCACTTTTGGAATATTGCTTTTCGTCCTCTAGGGTGTCAAAGTCAATACAGAAAAAAACGAAAAGACAACGCAAAGCAATATTGCAAAGAAGGCCGTAATAGGGGTCAGTAAGCTGGGCTTTCAACAAAATATACTCGCGTTTTAATTTTAAGTCGATTCATATTATAAATCGCCGTGAAATCAGTACGAAATTAACGTGTACTGCTCTTTCGAACAGTTTCGAACTTTCTGCAAATTCGAACCAACTTAGCAGAAAGAGAGTACTTTAATTTAAACTTTAATTTTATACAAGTTCTTTTTTTTTCATTTATAAAAGTATTATAAGAACTGTTTCATATCGCCCTCGCCATCAGCTAACGGCGCAAACAGAATTTCCTTTACTAAAGAAAAGATAAATTTACGAGTTCCCGCCTTTCCTGGCGCAAAGGCGGCGCTTCCGGCGAGTGACCGGAAGTCGCCGGCTAATGCGATCGCTGGCGAGTCGAGCCGAGCTTATCGCGCCAGCCTTATCACCCAGCTGACCTAGCTGGCGACGCGTGGATTTGGAGATTATTTGTCATATGACAAAGGTAAAGACTTACCTACTGACTTTGTAAAGGTATAGGCTATTAAATAAGTATTTCTCAAACATTCTGAATAGCATACAAGATTATAAATATATCATAATTTTAAGTTAACTTATATAGTAGAAGGGCTATACAGAAGTTCGCTGTGCCAACGCCAACTAGTGTAAAATAAATATACAATACTTTTTTAATATGGAATCAAAACAACATTAAACCAAAGCAAACCTCTAGCTCTGGGGCTACCAAAAAAAGTATCGAGCTTTTTGGGAACTAATTCACTTGATAACGTAACCAGATAATATTATCGTGATGAATCTTTGGTACTATTTATATTATTACCTACACAATATATTGTCTTTTTCTCAAGTACCAAGTTAATAAACGTAAACCAATTTACTCGCCGATAATAGCGATCAGCAATTAAACTTCCATCTTGATTTAATTAAGAGAATCTTCGCCGTAAGTGGATCAGAGAGCCCAACTCAAACGTTCGCTTAACTTCAACTTAACTCGAACCTAATCGAGTTGCAACTTTTCACTTCATCTGCCCTGTTTCGGAGGCTAAGTGGACTAAACTTAATTTTGTCATCAGCGATACGTTGTGGATTATAAATTGAAATGTCGGACGTTTGTCGGATGCTGAAACTCAATTGTATATTAAGTTTAGTTTTCAAAATAAGTTCCTATGTCTGTTTGAAGTATGTTGTGAGACTATCGTTTTTAACGCGCCTTAACTTTTTATTTTGTGTTTTTGACTTTTTGATTTACTAAAAACGTATATAATTTGTCTAATACTAAAAAGTCGGTGTCCACAGCTTTTTTAAATTTTAATTCTATACATTCTACTTACGTATTTGTATTGTAACATTTTTTTTTAGTAATAAAGATTGTTCTTTAACAATAAATACTTAATACTTATCAATTACCTTTGTCTATAAGTATAAGTACCCACTTACCTAATTATGTAACAATATAAGTAAGTAAGTAGGTACATATAAATTCTTTCTTAATTTATTACTTCGATATATATATCTTCCGAGATGAGCAAGGGCCCGGTTACACTAATTGTTAATTAAGGCTACGCAGAGTTTGTTAACGTTAATTGCATTGCGGCCGCTTGTACATCATCAGACGATGAATGTAAAAAAACTATTGTGAAACGTAACATCGCATTTTAAGTCATGTCCAAATGAACATTGAAAAACACCTCATATTGATTTCTCACAAAAATCACGTTGTGGTTGATTTCGGTTGGCTAGGGCATTGCAGGCTTTAATCACTTGATTGTCCGCGATTTACGAAAGTAAGATGATTCCGTGCTTCAGTAGGCACGTTAAACCATTGGTCCTGGCCACAGTAGTGGTCGTTATAACCGCGGTGACAAGCTGGCTCCTTGTCACGTTGGTAATAAAACATAAACTCGGCTAAACGTAGGTCCGGCTCTTGAGGTGGTGCCTCTGCCTAACTCTTCAGGTAATAAAAGGCGTGAAATTATGTTATGTTATGTCCAAATGAACATTAATACTTATTCATCGGTACTACTTATTTTAAGCAGTACCGATGAAATAGCCTAACTGCAATTGCCAGATTGTTAAAAAAAACAAAATAATTAGTAGTATTTGTCTTCGTGGCAACATTCTGGGGGTGGGGGTGGCTTGTGGACAAGAGTGGACAGCTATATAATGCTTGGTATAATTAATGAATTATTGAAAATCGTGTATGGATAAAGGTCGATAACCTTTGACTGAAACCCATTTAGAAGAAACGGTTTCCATCATGAGATCCAATACCGTTTCAATGAATTCCGCTCTACATTGAAATTGCTCTAGACGAATCAATACTACTTAGAATCAGACTGTATTGTATTATGTCGATAAATTGGGCTAACGTGGTGGGTCCGTTGTTGGCCCAATATGAGGTCAGGCTGGTTAATTTTATGGATGGCTTAATTTTATGGACCAATCAAAAATGAACCTTATGTTTTTTAACTTGCTTGCTCTACATAACTGAGCTAGTAGAAAAATATAATGCTTCTTAAAATATAATTAATTAGCTGACACTGTGAACTTCTTAGTTCTTACCGCCTTGCGTATATCACCCGGGGATAGTGTAGATTCCAAATAGAGAAATAAATTTTCAAATTGGTTCAGTTCTTTCGGAGCCTATTCAATTCAATGCAAACAAACAAACAAACTCAATCTTTCCTCTTTATATATTAGTAATACCTAGATGTATTCTGGAAGGTAACTCATGTTTTAGTTAAATGTCTTTAATACTTTGGAATCTTGTTTTTTTTATAATATCAGGAGTTTAAGCTCAGAATTCTTTATATTGTGATAACTGTCTGACAAATGATAAAAGTCCTAAAAAATGCATGTAGGTAATAGCTTTTCCAACCAGAACATTTTAGGTCTCAGTACCTATTCAAAGCATGACTGAGTATCGTCACAATATCATGATTGATCTTGAGCTTGAGAGACTGGCTGATGCTTGAAAAAAAAAGGGAAAATGTGGCTCCGCTATAAAGCTAGGTACTCACTGGTCAAAAGGCGAGAACATGTGATGCGGTGGGCGCGCTTCCTGCTGCGCCTCCCGCGATCCCGCACTGCCGACCGACGGCGCCGGAGACGGACCACTGGCTTCTGACCTGGAGGTGGATATTTTGGTTTTGTATGATTGTGAATATTATACTATATATGGATATACTAATAGTAGTAATGAGGGTAAGTTGCTGCTTGCTGTGTGGTGGTGGTGGCTCCCCTTTACCTACTTAGGCTAAGGCATCAATCGAAGGACGGAAAGCAAAGCAGCGTCATTTGTTGAAAAACTTGAGGTTCCATTCCATACTGCTAAAGCTCATCCCGTCTAGTCTACTCTACCAAGCGTGGCGAATACGGCGAGCCCCAAAGATTGTTTGTGCGTTTGGTGACTCGTGGAGGAAGCCTATGTTCTACAGTGGACCTCTCTCGGATGATGAGGGTAAGTTAAAGGTGATATGCGAAAACATGATGACATAAAATACAAATATTGAATATTGATACAATTTCAGTTAAATTCCCTTCTGTGGAACTATGAAAACCAAAGACTCAAAAAATCACTACACATTGCACAAAATTACACAAAAAAATACCTGTCCGGTCGCGGCGAGCAGTTGGGCGACCTCCGGGGGGACCTCGCAGGCGACCTCCTAGGGGACCCGGGCGAGACAGGGGGTGAGCCGCGGGGCGAGCCCGGCGGGGAGGCAGGGGAGGCGTCCGCGGAACCCCGCGATAGGCATTCTGACGAATTCTAGGGGAGGGAATATAGGTATTAGTTTGTGACCATGGTGCTAGTACATACGGAAGTGAGAACTTTTTAATAAAATAAAAGACACAATATTATCAAATTTATCCCATTTCACATTCATCTGACAAAATATGATAAGACAGGATGTGCAAGGCTTACTAGACAAGGTACAATGTGAACCAAACGAGCAAAAATTATTGCTTAACAAAATTTACAAAAAAAAACACAGTGCCGTGTAGTGGCGGTCTAGAATACCGCTACCCCTCCTCTCTTTTCATAGTTGTGTCGCAAAAGGCGACTAAATGAACATCCGAAGAACGGGCAGCAGTGCTCTTCATTGAAAAACTAAGGAACCACACAGTGGTCGCCAACCCGCCTGCAAAGCGTGGTAAAAATGTAAAACGATCCCCGAAACGTTTGTCCTTGTGGCGAACTGAAGGTCTTCCTGAAGGTCCATGTCCAATAGTGGACATCTCTAGACTGAGATGATGAGGATCACTAAATGTGAAAGTTACCTTATCATCAGCCGGGTCCCGTTTCGCCATCATCTCGACTCCTTCCCTTTTCCGTTGTTCCTCTTTTAATCGTTCTGCTTTCCGCCATTTTGCTCGGCGGTTTTGAAACCAGACCTGGAACAAATAATTTTTAATACAGTGGCGGACTAAGGCGGCGTAACAGATTTGTCTATGGTCCCTTATGGTGCCCTAGACTGTATTATCAAAGAATAAGAGCTATTTTGCAATACAGAAAAACCGGAAGTGTTACGCCGTTACTGTACAACTACTGCTTAGCTAATGCCGAGTCAGTTTATTTGCTTTCTTTCCGTCTTTAAATTATTTTTTTATCTCTGAAGAAAGAAAAAAAATGATTCTCGGTAAATAACAAGAACGATTGGACGATAAGGCAGCCATTAGAAGAAGTGAAATATTACAAATTTAGTAAATATTGTTATGAGGCCTGTTGCACCAATCGAAACTAGCGCCAGGGCAAATCTTAAAAACATGGTTTTTAAAATATCTTGGTAGTATGTAATTCTTAGCAAAAAAAAAATACAAGCTTCATCAAAGATAATGTCACCCATAACCCATATAATAATGGCTTCTGACTTATGAGCGCAAGGGCCGCTACTGAAATATTAATTCGACCCTACGATGCGAGATAAAAACAGGGTGGCGGATTACGCTGGATTATTATTTTAACTAAATTAGCTTAGCTTACTATCGTTAAGGGATTGACAGGCCCTAAGCTTTAGTGTCAAAGAGTAATTACATGCTATTAAGTAAAATATTGTTAGAGACGTGCTCTAAGTGTATTTTTGTAAGGTTCAATCCTGAAAACAGAATTATTATTTTTTGTATTTCTATGATGGTTGAATCGGCCTCTATGGCCACTACTAACTTTTTATAAATTTTAATGTTGATCATCAAAGTTGGATTTTGTTTTCCTCGAAATTGCTTTTTACCAAAATTTATCTTAAAAAAATAATAGAAATAAGTGACAAAGAAAACTTATATAAATCCTTATCTTAATATTAAATTCGTTACTGTTAACAAACCGTATGTCACATCTGCAACTTAATTATTCACTAACAAAATTTCGAAGCACTCCCATCTTTACTACACCGAGGCTTATTAAAACTAAATTGCGAAAATTGCAGCGCAAATGTGCTCTCGGACAAACCTACCCTCTTTCTGTAACCGGCTTTACTAACCACCAGATTCCTTGAACCCACAATAGCGAACTAACATGCTTGAATGGGAGGTCTTAACAGACTGGCCCGGAATTAAGTTTTTATTAGGGCCTGATCTTTGAGGGTGATAATGTAATGTTAAAGAGTTTGTGATGACAGCTCGGCAGTAGATTATGTTGTTAGTGCGGTCTTGTTTTGTAATTTTTGGGTTATATATATGTTCATTATACAGGTTACCTTTTTTATTTAATTACCTAACTAAGTACCCTAGCTTTGTCTTACATGAATACTTCATAATATTGCAACATTTTTTCATTTAAAATTCAGTCTCAGGATAATGTGCCCATATTTATTACAAAAAAAAATCAACAAGACCTAATTTTATAACAAACTAGTCGACGCGGCGAACTTCGTACCGCCTAACCTATAACTATCTTGCGCACGTATTATACTTATAAACCTTCCTCTTGAATCACTCTATCTATTACTAAAAACCGCATCAAAATCCGTTGCTTAGTTTTAAAGATTAAAGCATACATAGGGACAGACGCGGGAAGCGACTTTATTTTATACTATGTATTGATAACAACTTTTTACGCTTATTTTTGTGGTACACAACACGAGCCGCCGCCCACCTCATAAGCTATAATCTGGTCTAAATTTTGGAGCGCCCCTAATGCGCGCTCTCATGCCGCTCATTTAGAACAAACTTTTTAATATTTCATCCGGAGTTAAATATGTAGCCGACAGTTCACTTACACGGCTAGCGGCTGCTAACGAGGATTAAACGAAGATGTTCTCCTGAAATTCAATTTGCTTTTACCTTGTGTCGGGGAGTTAAGACGCTTTTAATTACCTTAAATGTGGTTATCGTATACAAGCTTTTAAGGGTTTAAAGAGGTATTTTTAATATGTGAAAGCACACATTTATATTTACATTGATAATAAATATTATATTAAATGCTCAGTAGGACGTGATGAAATGATGACCTAATGTATTTCATCCCTTTAATATCAACTTCTTCTTCTTTTTTGTATCCTGTCCTGTCACGCCTCACTGCAACTACTTTTACTAACCTATAAACGAACTTAATTAAGAAGTAGTACATAATATATTGTACTTAGCATATAATAACAAATGCTAAAGCTTTCGCTCATAAGTTCCAATCGCGTTATGCGTCGTGCCTGTCTCCGAGTTTTTTATCACCTAAGCGCCACATTACTCAACATTTTTGAACTACAAAATTAGAACGAAATCGTAAAAAAAGTAATCGAGACTAGTGTTACTATGTCGTTGCTGTATCGTTTGCGCAAAACATACTTAGGGTAAATGTATCAAGTTACATGCATATATTATTTTCCCGAATCAAACTGATCTAAAAAAATGTATTAAATAACTAGCTAAGCTTCTTTACGAAGCCAAGCTTGTAAGCACGAGCCATGCAATCACATTAAAAATGTCGGTAAGTAACTTTTTAATATTTTTTAGTCTTCGAAGAACTTTTCTACGCTTCCTCATCTTATGTTACCAAGTAAGTGATTAGATCTGACGTGCCGAGCGGACTAATTCGCGCCAAATACACGATGTATCGTCCCTAACGCGTTTACTTTACTTTACTCAAGAAGATCCCAGTAGGGCTTTCAGTAGGTACTATGATACGATATACTTTTGGTTTATAATATCGATAGTGAGGTTTACACGTTATTAGTGGAGCTATGTACAGCAATGGGCGGCTTTCTACTGAGATGATGGTGATGACGTTTAAAGAATAGCAATCTTAATTCTTTATTGTGTTGAAAATGTGTTTTAATGGTGTTAAGTGTAATCAGTAACTGAAAACCTAATAATAAATATATTGCAGATATTACTTTGGTTTTGATGCTGATATCGCTGCACTAGTGCCATCAAACCCTTAATCTGAGCATATAATCAAAATTTTGAAAATACTAATTTTGGTTACCTAGACAAGAAAGTATGGCGTTTCGTACTTTGTGATTTCCATGCATTCCATGTATAAACATGGCGTTTAGAATTCAAATATCGATAAAAACCAAGTAGTAGAAGTAGAGTTCATCCCTAGGATGCGGGATTATATCCGCGGTATTAGCGAGTTGGATCCCGCGCAGGCCCGGCGGACGACGACGGGGCATTAGCAAGTATTGAGTTATTGACTGCTGATTCAACTTGCTATGTTATAATGTTATCATCTACTGAGAAATCAATATATATAAAACTCTTCCGTTACTGACTGACTGACTGACTGACTGACTGACTGACAGACAACGCAGAGCCGAAACTACTGGGCGTAGCGGGCTGAAATTTTGCATGTAGGTTCCTTAGGGAGTGTAGGTGAGCACTAAGAAAGGATTTCCCGAAATTCCCATGGGAACAGGAATAAAATGGATTTTTGTGTTTAAGAGAAATCTGCGCGAGTGAAACCGCGGGGCGGCCTCTAGTATGATTATAATATTCATTTATTATTGATTATTAATCATATACTTTCTTAGTACCTATAGGAATCAAACTGGAACGGGTATCTTTCGGATAGCTTTGCTTCAGTTTTCGTCCAACTTATATTAGTTCCGTACATTTTTATGATTGAATCTTTGATGCGTTCGGGTAACTAGAAACAGGATGATTTTTATTAACTAATCATGTGCTTTCAGAAAAATAAAGACTTGAGTAATCGCTCAAACAAAAACAGACTTTACTAACTCAATTATGTTATTACACACTATACGGCAAAAAATGTAATCTTCTCGTAATCTTAAATAAATAAAACGTCATAAAAGGGCGTCTGAAAAGGGGCACTACGTCATAAAAGCTTCAGCTTTGCGTCAAAACGCCGATGCGTCAGAGGAAAGCTGACGTGTGCTGCTTTGTGTCATGTCAGTTTTTGATTTGTTATACAGTCGCAAGACAGTGAGTTTTTCTAACTTTTGTAGAGAAGTGACACCTTATTGTATTATACTGAGTGTAAGATCAGCTATTGCATTATTTTCCAGCTGACAGGGTCAATGTACGGCATACCTTATACTTGTTTTGAGTATTCGACCCACGTTGCGAAAAATTGTTCGGTATTATATTATGTTTTATTTTTAGAAAAATCCTGTTACAGTACACTAGTTAGATTTTGCCGACCAAACTGCATGATTCAGGGCAAATACATATTTTTGTAAATCGAACTCGAATAAATTAGAATTTGTAAAATTAAAGAGTCCAAATACCTACTACTTAATTCTACAAATTCGTTGTAGATTCGTTCCTTGTTCTGTGCGTCCAAACATTCAATGAAACTTCATCGGCAATACACTTTACACAAAAAAAAGACACTGGTTTTTCTCAATCTTTTAAGCAGAACTTCTGCAAGCTTGCTTTAAACAAGTTAGTGATCGCATTAACCGGTAAACGCGAGAGTGTTTTAAAACATTAACCCTGCTCCTCCGCGCGTAATTCGCATCGCTTGGCAAAGTTAAAATTTTCAAGTAGACACACGTCATGTTTTTCAATGTACGCTAATGGGTGTTGCTAAATTGAATAGGCGATGACAGGCTTTGCCGGTTACTTATATAAGTACCTTATGTTACTTTTACTTCAAAATAATAAATGCAAGACTTCATTAAAATCTGAGACGTGAAAAGACCTCGCCCACAAATCGCCACGAGCACAAACATTTTGGGAGAGAGTTTTCCCTGAACACCATAATTGGCAGGCAGCTTGGCTATCACAGTTTCCTCGCCTCAAGTTTTCTCAAGCAAAGACGCTGCTGCCTGCCTTTCGGGTGGTCCCTTAGTAGCCTTTTACAACACCCATGGTAGAAGATGAGTGATGGTATTCTATACCGCCAGCTACGGTAAATAAATAGGAATAATAACACCATGGACAAAGAAAATACCTGATTACTTAGCATACATATTTTTTGTTGTTTCCATTGCAAAGGATGTTAAATTATACTTTTACTCATTAGGAGCTTGCACGGACAACTTCGTACCGCCTTACTGGACATGCGCGGATGAATTTTTTTTTATCTGTTCAGTACTTTTAAACAAACCAACAAACAATCAAAATTTAACTCGCGTTTTGCCTTAAAAGGGGTAGTCTTCAGCTTATTCAAACTAATACATTAAAAGCATTGGCGTAGTATTTAATTAATCAACTCTACTGCAAACCGTGTTAATAAAGTTTAGGTAATTTTAGTGGAGCTCGGCTTAAGTTATTAATTTAAAGTAACGATTAACTCGCGTAACGTTAACGTGTTTAACTTCAAGTTAGAGTGAAATCCGCTTTGAGGAATCTACTTACGACAATCCTTGTAAGCTGGAATATTGTTAAATATGTAGAGTTCACAATAATATGTGAGTTGCCTGGTAGAAATCTCTTGTAGCGATAAGGCCGCCCATTGCATGCAAATTTAACTTGTTTATACCCTGAACTTGTTAATGTACTTTTATATCTTACTTTGTATGCAATAAAGTATTTTCTATTGTATTCTATTTTAATAATGCATCACACTAAAAGCCCCTTACTAGGTTTAATATAATTTTGAGACACATATACACAACCAAACTCAAGATAAAAGCATCAAACACCAATTTTCCAGGCTATATTCTAAGAATTTTTTATTTTGGATTTATTTTTGAAACCCATTATTAAAATTAGGTAATTATGAAAACTTTGTCTACATAGATATTTCAACAAATAGATAAGTATTTCTAAGTATTTATATTATCATTAAAAAACCTTTTTAAACGTACGAAATCATAAGTATTAAATTTGTCAAGGGTTGGTATAACATACTGTCCCACGTATCTAGGGTTGCCACTCGCGACAAATTGCATGATTACGAGAGTTATTTATTACAACCACCCTCCTTGGGGGCTCGGGGAAAATGATATCAAATGTGGTATGTCACTTGAAGAGCTTAGACTTTAATATAGTTGTGGTAGAGTTAACTTATTTTAAAAGGGATTTCGAAATATGTAGTCATTGTCTGTACTGATCTTTAAGTTTTTAGTTGAAATTTGGAATTAATAAAAGTGATACCAAAGATGCAGCCCTATGTAGATTTAGAATTTTATATTGTTTTAGTATTCATAAAATATTCTTATTTTAGTATTAGAGTAAATTGAAGTTGATCATTGTGTTAGGTACCTAGTTATATATTTTGTAAGTAATGTAAAATAGTTGAATTTTTTCATATATTTGTATTTCTGGTCAAACGATCCTAAAAAAATATACAAAATTTTATAACAAATCAGTGTTTAAACGTAGGACCCTCAAAAAAGGGCAGAGTGCCATCGAAACAATACGGACGTTGATGTAAAGTGACGCCTGACAATACAACAAAGACAAACAATAAACCACTCGAGTTTTGTCGCCGGTGGCGCGCGAAATATCGCGAATTAGCACGAAGAATAGGACCCCGGCACGAGTGGTTATTAAATTAATTACTGTTTGTTTTTGCTGATTCTTTTGTTTTTTTTTTTTTTTAATTAGAGAGAAAGTGATGTAAGCAAGCAAAGGGTTCTTTTGTTTGACGCTTGAAATTTTGTTTTAAAATTAATGTTACTTTTTTCATCAAAACCTTAAATAGGTAGAGCTTAGTTTTATACTCCTGCTTTATAATAATAATTTAAATAAAAACAGATTTAAAACTTACCCTAATAAAGTTCCCAAATAAAGAAATAACCTCTCGAAAAGGAAACCACGTAAAAGTGGTCGAGTTTCGTCGATCTCGTTACGTACCCGTCGTCCGCTAACCCAATATGTCGGCATGTCGGACTGAAGCCGACATTCTATATTTTTCGGACGAATTATCACCGACACGGCCCGGACGGTCGAATCAAATTGAAAGGAGACTCAATTATGTTTACTGTTGCAGACTGTTTCAGGGCTGTCCGTTGTGTTGTAAGGCTTTTAAATTAATAGACTCTTTATTGATCGCAATCAACGTATTCGGAACGCTTTTTGTTAATTGGTTTGACATTAAGATAAAAACGCTTCATTACCTTAAAAATATTTTATTATTGATGTGTGATGTTCGTCTCTGTGTGTGTTTCGGGCACCCTAGATACAGGTTCTTCCTAGTTAGGGGCTCTGAGTGTGAGGTGTTATAATTATTATTATATATTATTTGATAAAACAATTAATGGTCAAACGAAACAAGTAGAAAACTAAAAATTTAAAAATAAATAAATAAAACAAAAATAATACAATTATAGTAAAATTTCGAAAGAGAAAAGGGAAATTAGTGGCTTTATCACTAAAAGCGATGTCTTCCAGACAACCAAGTTAGGCTTTAAAGTAAAGCGAAATAAGTTGATCGTTCCATCCAGTAGATACACATAATTCATTTCGTTAAAAAAAAATGTATTTATTCCTGATATATTGTTATGATTTAAATCTATGTTCGTTTCATGTGTTTGTATGTGTCATGTATATGTACTATTGTACCCGAAAAACATAATAGTAGGTACATATAAGTATGGAATATACCTAGCTAGAGAGCTTGTAATGGACATAAGTACCTAGTAAGAGAGCTCTGAGCGTGATGCGTAATTATTATAATTCCTAATAAATAAAACAGATTACCAAATATTACAAGTAATAGCTGCCCTACTGGAAATATGTTTAATATCTGATTCCTGTAAGTATTTTTACTATGTTTACTTACCGGGGATCGTAAAAACAACACATTCTTAAACAAATTATTCTTTTCAATATTCGTTTGTCTCATTTTCCCAACCTTAACGAGTATCCAAAGTATACATTTTCCATCTTGAATTGAGTATAAATTTACTAGATTGGCAACAGATCTAATACTGGCCGACATGTGCACGTTTCGACATTCAATTTCTGTTTTACCGGATGCCCGAATAATGTCGTGCGGTAAATAAAATTGATCAACATCGATCATCTAATAGTTTAATATTATTTAATTGCGTATCTTTAAAAAGAAATCTCGTAGGTATTCTATTCTCAATAAATTTTTCAATACTCCGAAGTTTCGTCTGCTCTAGTTTTTGTTTTCACAGTATATTTACCTATACAATTAATGAAATTCTAAAACAATATTTGTTAATTAGAAGACGCACATTTTATTACATGCAAATTAAATACTATTGTAGTGTGTGATACTTTACAATTAAGTGGATTTCTTTTGTTCATTTTATCGATATTTACTGCCAACACTAAACCGAACTCTGAACTCTACCGTTTGGTATTTTGACAATCGATTCGAGCTGGCTCGATTAATGAAAATGGAATCGAATGAATAGTATTCGAGTATTCGGGCGATGTACGGAATTAGCTTGGCTGATTGGATGGCTTGTTACTTTGTAAGTGGAATTGGGCGGCTGGTTGCTCGGACATTTGGACAGAATAGAGCGCGGAGTGAAAGGTTTTTTATTGAAGCACTTTTACATGCGTTAAAGTATAGAACTCTATATCGAATTTAAAATGCTAAATGACATGTGACATGAAATGAAATGAATAATATTCGCAATAACATTTAAAAATAGATGATAATAAATCTATCACTAATAAATATCTACACCATAACGAAAACTTCGATCTAAAAAGGATAGGTTTTTAAATGCATTTGAAAAACGTTGTAGGTAATTGTAACACTTTGAATAAACCACTTGAATTTTGATCTATTTTCACTGTAAAAATAACCTTTACCACTATTCTATCAATATAATTACCTAATACAAAAAAATATATAAATTTACCTCTGTAGAGATAGGATGTTCGTGGAAATATATAAATAATCGTCTTTTTTACCGTAAATTTTTTTTTTGTCCTTTAGTTCTACTTCGTTAAACATATTTTGGTCGAATAGATTACTTCACATCAAACATCAAAGCATGATTTGTCATGTCCCGACTCCCAAGCCTGCGTAATTCGCAAGCTCCAAAGTGCCATAAATAACGCCTGAAATTGGGCAATTTTTATTCGCATATAAATAAAACAGCAGCACTTGCGCGGCAATTTGCCTAAAACGTAACCAGTGGAACTACGTAAGTACGGACGGATATGGCTACATAATAAAAATAATAACACATCACACTCAGAGCCCCTAACTAGGAAAAACCTGTATCTAGGGTGCCCGAAACATATACAGAGACGAACATTACACCCAGACCGGAAACAAACCTCGATATTCATCATACCAATGTTCGCCCCGCCGGGAATCGAACCCAGGTACACACGCTTATACTCAGTCCACATCACCAACTGCCAACTGAGCTATGGAGCAGCACATATTATGTACTGTTCAGTGACGTTGATTCGTCACCTGACTATGACTTGAAATAAAAATACTGGTATATAGAACTTACTCTAAATTATTTTATTTACATATAATATTTCGCATCTTATAATTTAGATTTTTTTATAGAAAGTATGTATAGATATTATCACTTCAACAAATTGATTATTTGTGAGCAAATACAAAGTGTCATAGTTATTTAATGTCTGACTGTCACATAGACTTAGTTACAAAACAAAATAAAATTGAAAAAGGTAAAAAAATAATATAATTTTTATAAAGGATTTCAGTCATTATGAACTTTACCTTTACAATATAACCGTCACCAACCTAACATCATATTAGGGTTGTAAAACCTGATCTTACATACTAAAACGAACCTTAAAGCCAACGGATTAAGAGTGGATTTAGTATGTGCGTTAACGTTAACGTGTGCGTGGTTTACCTCTCCCGTCTCAGCCAATAACCGTAACGCTATGTCGCCGTAACGTGAATCATATTTTATATCGCGTAACGTAAACGTAGCTCGTTGCTTCCTTGATAGATTAAATTTTGCTTGATACTTTGTTTTGAGGTTAAACTTTGTAAAAGGTTGCTTTTAAAAATATTTTAATGTGGATATACCTATTAAATAGTTTAAAACACGATATACCTTTATATTCTCTATGCCTTTTCTAGGACTGTCTTATGTTATTGCTAGTGTAGGTAGGTTTGTTACACAAACGCCCAATTCCAAAAATTTCCAATTAAAAAACAAAAGACATCAATTCTAAGTGTGATGGTTAGGGCTATAACAGACGAGCGACCCTGTGCCGGCCCGAATTGTATGGGTCGCGCGGCTGCCGCGCGGCTCAGGGTTGCTCGTCTGTAATAGCCCTAATTGTTAATGACTGTTTATTCTTATACTTTTTAAAATCAAACGTCCCGTATTCTCCCATTTCAACTTGTTGCTTAAAGTTGAAAAGTTGCGAAAAGTTGTTAGTTGAAAGGAATTTAATTTAATTCCTTACAAAATTAAACAAATGAAATATACAAATTGAACTGACCTGCACCCTTGCCTCTGTCAAGTTAATCTTGAGCGCCAGGTCTTCCCGCGTGAACACGTCCGGGTAGTGCGTCTGCGCAAACGCCGTCTCCAGCTCCTCCAGCTGACGAATAAAATATTTAGGGATCAGTTGATTTAAGAATTTTTGAATCAGACGGCGCTAGAGCTTTAGGCAGTGGTCCCACCGCCGCTGCCAAGAAATAACTAAGGCTGACATTCACAGTCGAGATACAGCTCTAACTCGCACCCCAAAGTGGCAAAATGTAATTTTAAATCGTTCTGCACTCCAAATTCACATACACAGTCGAGTTCCGACTTCAAGACAGTAATGCATACGTTCGACGGAGTATAAGACGGCTTGAACCAGGATAATAAGCACTTGGGAACGACTTATCGGAGTATCGTACTCGACCGAGTAGCCTCCATACTTTGAATGTCAGCCTAACCACAATAAATAAACATTCCGTGCGAAGAAAAGGAGTTTCACTTGGTTATCGTTCATCGTCAGTAGTGGGATCACTGCCTTACGCGGCGCTAGAGTAGCGTCTTGTAATGTACTATGATAGTATTACCCAGTCACACAAAGCGCCGACGCTAGAACCCTCTGACTCCGGCTTTTTGATATAAAAGTTAGATTTTTCATTTTTTTTATTAACTTAGAGATTAGGATAGGAAAGCGTCATTATTTGATCGTGCAGCGGTTTTGAGCTTTTGATTTTGCAGCGTAGGTGTGCTACAAGCATAACTTACGCGGCCTTACCACAAATAAGTTAGACCAGGGACTTCATTCACTCATGAATCCATGAGTCAAATTTATTTAAATCAGTTCTAACGATTAAGATCCAGTCTAACTTTTTTTTTAGTAGGACAAAGACTCATAAATTTTACATTAACTAATGTCACTACACCAATATAATAGTTATTCACCTGCTGCAGTGTAAAGGTGGTCCTATTCCGCCGCTGTTTGCGACGCACGAAGGTGTCATCGTGTATTGCGGGGTGGTACGAGTAGCTAGTGTCTGAAAACAAAATGATTCGTTAACCGAGATCCTTGGAATAGGTATAATAAGTTATGAATTTATATTGTGTAAATCAAAGTCTTTGTTTTAATCCAATTTTAATATGTTAATCCACCAGGCAAATCCAAAGTTCATTATTTGTTAAAACAGTTTTGTGTGTGCGTGCCTGTGCTTGTGTTTGTGTGTGCTTAAACTATTCTATTATAGTGGCGGCAAAGAATAACAGGCAAATAAAGGAATACCAGAAGAATGGGCAGCGCATCCTTGGTTTAAAATCTTGAAGAGCAATTTAAATCAAGCGTGGCGATTGTGGCAATCCCACCCCAAAATGGATCTCCCCAAGTTACTCTTTGGAGATCTGTGGAGTGTAGGATACTTATGTCCGACATCATGGCCAACGCAATTTCCCTTTAAACCACAAATCTCGAGCTACCAATTTTCAGAGATATCGGCGTAGTGATTGTAATACTGTGTCATCAGTTAGTAGTTTTGGCGTGACAGAAAAAAAAAACATTTATTTTTATAATGATATGAACTAAATCCACAAAAACTAAATAATAAAGCAAACATTTGACAATCATCCCCTACTAATCCATTGTGCACGTATAGCTACCAGCCTAATTACCCGAGTGACGTCATTGTCACCCCATTAAACGCCACAAGGCAGGGTCTATGGGGGGAAATGAATTTCACTGAGCAGACGGCCTAGTGAGGTGCGGGGGGCAGGGTAGCGGTGACTATGATTTCGGATTGAGAGGAGATTTTGAAGTAATATTATAAGGTATTAAAATCGGTTACCAAAGCTTTGCCAATGACGGTTAAGGTGAAGTATAAAAGTACCCTAGTCTATAGTTGTTTATATTTGGGAGAAGATGAACTATCATTATTATCGTTCATTTATTTTTTTATCAATCAATGAAGGGTTTTTAAAGTGACTAAAAATAAAAAAAAAGTTTCATAATACGCCCGGCGATGGCGGTGAGATCGAGTATTGACTGACTCGTTAGATTGGATATTTTTCTGCTAATTATAAATCCTAATTTCACCCACTCCGTCACTGCCTCAGTTAAATTGAATTTTTTATGTTTTATTTTAAGCTATGCAATCATTTATTTCATCTTGACCTATTGCTCCTGTCAGAACGACATCTGAAAGCGGCGTAATAAAACTTGTTTTTTTCTTCTGAGCTGTCAAATTGAAAACCTCTCATTGAAAGTTAAAGGTTTTTGACTAATAAAGGTACCTACCTACTATTATCTATACCAATATTATAAAGAGGAAAGATTTGTTTGTTTGTTTGTTTGTTTGTAACGAATAGGCTCCGGAAATACTGAACCGATTTGAAAAATTCTTTAACTGGTAGGAAGCTACATTAACCCCGAGTGTCATAGGCTATATTAGATTTCCAAAAAAATTAGGGATCCTTACCTAAACTCAAATAATGTAACCCAAGGTGCAATATTTTTTCCGTTGTTTACATATTTTGACAGTTGGTTTGTTGTTGTTGTTTGTTTTTTATCAAGCCCATTCTGGGCAGGCAAAAGAACATAGTCAATAGAGCCAAGTCTTTTGTAGTATCTTATATTCTATGGCGTTACGAAGTTAGCCGGGAAAGCTCGTTAAATATAAAAAAATACTTTCCAAAATAATATTAAAAACCAAGGCTACCCTACATACAAATAGATACAGCTCAATCGTAGGGGAATGCTAGATTAGCAAGATAATGTCGTTTGGAATGTTAGTAGAGAGAATTATTAGCGATGGACTATTTTCACTTTGTGTGCAATCATTGGGTGTTTGTTGCTTTATAAGAATTATTATTTTAATAAGTTGTTTCAAATTAAATTTCCTTTGAAGTCTTGATATTATATATTTATTTATTTACTAGGTTTATCAAGATTTATCTTTCAGTTGAGAATTTTTTTATCCGACTTGTGTATTAAAGTTAAAACACAACTCCTGCCCTTATAATATAAATAGGTACAGTGGCGGTCTAGGAGGCCATAAAAGATTTGTCTATGGTTTCATCAGTCCTAGTCTATATTGCCAAAGAACAAGAGCTATTTTGCAATACAGAAAAACCAAAAGTTTTTCAGCGACCTAGATCGCCACTGTACCTACCTGTAGTGAACTTCCCGATAAATTATATGGAAATCGAAACCGAGTCCCAAATATATTTATTATAACATTGTATTCCAATGTATTCTCTCTTTAATTAATTCGCTCGGAACATTACACTAAAGGGTATACTACATAACAACATACATACTACTGTATGTTCTGAACTTTTTATTTACCCAGTGTTTAAAAATAAATTCTTAACTGCACCAAAAGGATTAGTTGGACGATGTTAGTGCAACTTTTCCAGTTGCAATATAGTTACCCCCCTCACCTCGACTCTACCCGCAAAACCCACCCTAAGTTCCGGCGGAAGTGGCGCTTTTTAATTTCCGTTTGCGAGGGATTTTTCTCTAGAACCGAAGAGCTGTTTTAATTATTAACTTTCAATTAATTTTCTTTTTAATTATTTAATTGAGAGTTGTATGAAATTTTTTTTTCTCAGAAAAAGGTTTATAAGTATACAAACTTACATTATATAGTTACCGCAAGTGGTTTAATAACGTCAAATTGATCAATTATCAGAGATAGAAAAGAAACTATATCTTAAAATTACAATGATTTTAACCAAAACTATTTAGATTTCGTAATAATACCTGCTTTTATGACTAAATGTTGTTGACATTACACCCCTGCATCCATCACAAAACCAAAACTCTCTGAAAAAGACGATTACCTGCTTTAGACGCCCCACACTGTTCATAACGCATTAGTAATAGTTGCAAAAACTCTCTTATGGGGTAAAGGATAAAGTCGTTATTCCAACAGGGCGCAAGTGTGAAAGCGGCTATTCTGACATAAGGGTAGGTACAGTACACACTAAATGGATCTCTGCAAACACCAGTGTAAATGCCCCGAGCCGGCCGTGTGATTGCGCCCTAACGAGCGCGCCATAGCTTCATCAAAACCTGAAAATTGCTTTTTAATTTTTAATAGATTCGTTTAAGCTGTTTTTTTATCCACTAGCTGAAGGAACGCTTTTAAAAAGTTCACCGACACGGCCCGCCCCCTCCCTACTTCAGAGTTTTACTGTAAGTAAACGTACATACTTACCGTTATTCTCTACCATATTATTTTATTTAGGTAGGTAAGCAATAAGCTTTAAAAAGTTTAAAAAAGTATTTTTATGAAAAAAACCAGACGGATCCGACTTCTGCGTCTTCAAAAATACAATTACCAACACTAATCCCATTAGAACATCCTTTGATCGTTGCCTTTTAAAATAATTAAATTAAAAAAATAAAAAACACGGGCCCTTCTAATCAAAAGTGACATGATACTCATTGAGTTATACGTAACCGAATTAGACCGGCCGGCGCGCGACTCAAAAACTATTTTATGCATAATAGATGGCGCTGCCGGCGACCAATCCCGGGGGAGCTCCGCCCACCGCCCCGCCTCACCCTCCGGCCACCCCTGCCTCTATTCATTACCGCATTACCACCCCTCGCGTAAGAAAACTGATTTTTGAACCCTTCTTTCTTAAAGATGGCTAAGCCGTTTTAAATACTTTTGGGTTGGTGTTTATTTTTTTATTTATTGCGTATTTTTCTTATTAATTTTATTTTAATTAATCTATACTTCTCTTTCTCTACATAAAGTCTGAGAAAAAAATCTCGAGTTATAAGTAGGTATTAAAATTTATAGCGCACCATTATGCTTTATAGCACACTTTATTATGAATATGTAATATCTTTTAAAAAATAGTTTATTGTAGAAATATCGTTAGGTGTTAAAAAATTCAGAAATACTGTAGTTTTTTTTTTAAAGAAATTCTTAAATAAATATTTTAGATTTTGTAGGTACGTCACCTCTCAAAAATAAAATAAAGACCAGATTTCTTTAAACCAACTTTAAACCATGTCTAGCAAAATCTATCCTAACTGTTCTCAAAGTTAAGTGAAATCGAATCCGCCAGCCGACTCTCGGCGGCGGCAACTCGCTCAACTGATTGTAGATGCGGACTCAATCGATTACTCCAACCGAGTTAAGACTTGGAATCGAGTTGGGAATCGGCGCTGCGATGCTGGCTCCGTTTTAAAGGTTCGTTCACACTGTTATAGTTTATTATTATATAATTAACTAGAGGCTGCCCCGCGGTTTTTCCAGCGCAGATTTCTCATAAACACAAAAATCCAGTTTTTTCCCGTTCCCGTGGGAATTTCGGGAAATCCCTTCTCAGTGCTCACCTACACTCCCCAAGGAACCCACGTGCCAATTTTCACCTTTCTAGGCCCAGTAGTTTCGGCTCTGCGTTGTCTGTCAGTCAGTCAGTCAGTCAGTCAGTAACGGAAGAGTTTTATATACAGGGTGTTTCTGACAAGGCGGTAATAAATCAAAGGAGGGATTCTGCTCACCATACCTAACAACTCTTCCAAAGCAACATGGGTCGAAATCTCAAAACAAAAATCAGCTGTCCCGTACATTGACCCCGTCAGCTGATCGAACCAATGTATGGAACAGCTGTTATTTTTTTTGAGATTTTGACCCATGTTGCTTTGGAAAAGTTGTTAGTTATGGTGAGCTGAATCCCTCCTTTGATTTATTACCGCCTTGTCAGAAACACCCGGTATATTGATGAATTAAGGTGGTTATATTTCAGGCGCTGACGCGGGTTTGTATCTATAGCCATGAATGTTAAGATAAGATAAGAGATGAGAGAATTCTTTATTGCAATCAAAATAAAATATAAAGTACACAAAAACAAGTTACAAAAATCAATGCAAATGGCGGCCTTATCACTAAAAGCGATTTCTTCCAGGCAACCAATTATCTGGGTGCGAAAGTTTTAATAATTTAATAGATATAAGATTAAGATAGATTTACTGTGTGATTTTGTTTTTTGTATGCTGAAGGTTCATTTGGCTCTATGTTACAAAAAAACATACTATTTAGAGCCTAACTAGGTAGAACTTAAGGTGCTCTTAACAAATATGAACATTTAACTAGAACACTCACAGCCTAGCCAGCTTAAGTCGTTACAAGATGTGGTCTTAATTGTTATATAATTGATAGGTGTATCAAAAAATTATAATTTATCTAAATCCGAACCGGTTGGGCCAGGTCAAAGTTTTTTTTGTTATAGTCCACGAGGGGTCAAAGAAAGATTTATCATCATCACTTACAAGGGTGTGAAGCTGTGAAGGGGTACTCCAGGGTCGGCAGCCGGTGCTGGTGAGGCGGCAGGCTCGGCGGGCAGTGGTAGCAGAAGAGGCCGCGGCCGCCGCCGCTCGGCAGCTGCGAAAAAATATGACACTTTAGGCAAGTCATTGTTTGGAGTCTATTCACGGAGTTTGATCTAGGACAAGTCGTTCTCAAGTACAGATTACCCTGGCTAGAGCCGTCTCATACTCAGTTGGTAGTGTTTTCACTATTTTGAAATCGGAACTCGAATGTATATCATCAATTTGTGCTACTCCAAACTACGACTGGACTGTGAATGTCAGCCTTAAAATTGCTTCATTGCACTTAAAATACGAAAATAATAATTTCATGTTTTTTAACCGACTTCAAAAAAGAAGGTTATCAGTTTGACCCGAGTGTACGTATGGATGTTTTTCCGCGATTATCTCGCGTTTAATGTATTAATGTATTTGTTACATTCAGGAGAAGGTTTTAGTACCTATTTTAATTTTAACCGACTTCGACAAAAAGAGAAAGTTCTCAGTTTATGTATATGTCAGTTTGTTAAAGGCGGGTCTCTTTTTATAAAAATGATATTATGTACAACCTTCCTTGGCATGAGACGTTCCATTATTTTTGCTTATGAAATACTATTCCATCAAGTATAAATTAATTAGTCTCTTGTTAGGTATGGTGAGCAGAATTAAATCAGCGAAATCCTAGTTTAATCAATATGAAAACTCTTCCGTTACTGATACTTTCTTACTGACAGACAACGCAGAGCCAAAACTACTGGGCGTAGCGAGCTGAAATTTTGCACGTAGGTTACTAGGTTAGGAACTAAGGAATAATTTCCCAAAATTCCTATGGGAACAGGAAAAAACCTGGTTTTATGTGTTTATGAGAAATCTGCATAGTTGAAATCGCGGGGCAGCCTCTAGTTTACAATAAAAGTTGTATGCGATATATCCAACAATCATTCTGTCCGACCGACTCCCATACAACAGAATAAAAACATCAAATCATTAATTGTTTATCCGCTGACACAATTTATTTGAATTAATATTCACCTCGCGATATAAAATTACCTAACCTAGCTAATGTCTTATTATTAGGGTATCAATACACAATAGGCGGCTCATTGCAGATGACTAGGTGCACTTTAAGTACCCTCTAGACCTCTAGGTACTGTTTAGTGCTAGATTACACCTCCAACAAAGGCTAGTGATGGGGATCGTAGTTACATAAAAAAATATTAAAAATCTGAAATTTTTTCTTACATTACTAAACTGGGACTTACAATTTAAAGTTTTTTATTTTTTGTTTTTATATACAGTATTAAAAAAAAAAATCAAGCACATAATTACAAATAGAAAACTGCTTTCAAATCGCCATCACCAGCGGTGGCACGGTACCGGTAAAGTTTGATTTGTATAGGTTGCATTCTTTTTTTAGTTTTTGTTTTTATTGAGTTATGTACTTACTATAAATAACGAAACTATAATATGGATCTTGGTCTGAAATAAAAAGTTATAATAGGTAAAATTTCAGTAATTCGATAAAAGTACATACTTTTAATCAAAAAATATTACTGGCATTTAAAGAGATTTTCCACCTGTAAACTAGGTACCTTCTATCTTCTTATAAATGTATGCTAGCCCTTTGACATCGCAACTTGAGTAAGGATTAGCCATTCCGAATGCGCAAGAGAAAAGATCGATTGTCCCGCGCTTTATTATTAAATGCGGCCTCATTTGAATATTAAAAGTGATATTAGATCGACGCAACGTTTCTATGTTATATCTCTCTGATTGCTGGGCTAGTGTTGGCATTTTAATTGGTTTTAAGGTTGGTTTAAGGTGGTATAGTGCGATACAGCGAACGTGCAAGTTCTTTACTTAAGCCACTCTTAATGATGATTATTTCTTCTATAGCCCCTCATTAGGGGTTAAAGTCTTAAATTAATTTTCTTCATTTTATGCGTCCTGGGTTCCTCCTCCAGGTCCTCTTACTTATGCATAATTGTACTTATCGCTAACCTGACATAGCTACAATTTCATAATGTCTTGAAATTAATTTAATTCTTCAATTACTGATAAATCTTACAAATGTATCGACTTGGAAAAAATACTATATTGTTTCACAACCTTTTTTTTTAGTTTACTACCTAGTCAAAATTGTGTCTCACTGCTGGGCAAAGACCTCGCCTCTGTAAAATAAGGATTTTTTTTAAATGTTCATTTGTCATCATGATATTTCTCTAAATTATCAATTGTCATCTGTCTCTCCTCAAAATATGACGAACAGTTTTGGTCTAGGACGGCGTAACACTTCTGATTTTTCTGTATTGCAAAATAGCTCTTGTTCTTTGGTAATACAGTTTTGGCCGCACGAGACCATAGACAAATATGTTACACCGTCCTAGACCGCCGCTGTACCTCGTACCATCAGTTTGAATATTGCACACAATTGTTAACCATTGTTAACTTAGTAAAATAGTAGCCTAATGAAAGAATACATCTTTATTTTCGATTCTAAGATTTGTCAGATTGACTTGTCATTTCACGCGATATTTTCCCTGCCAAGGTCAGCCCAGCGCGGATGCTCTAATGCCGCGGTAATGCGGTAATGTCAGTGTAATATAATAAATGACATTAACATCGGCGGCACCCCACGCCGGCAGACAGGACGTGCCAATACAGAGCTGCACTGCGGACCCGGTCGTGCGTTCGTAGCTAAAGTACGAATATTATTCTAGAATAAAGTACGAATTGGCCATGTGGAGGCAGCATAGAACCACTACCCTATCTTCATCCATGAGTGTCGTAACAGCAGAAAGACGGGCAGCAGCTTCCTGCGATGAAATACTTGAAGAGCTACACACAGCAATCGCTAACCCGCCAGTCAAGGGCGGCGATTAGGGAAAAAACCCTCCACAACGTTTGTAATGAATGATGTACGAATTGGAAAATTCCAAAATATGTCTCTCTATAATATAGAGAGACGTATTTTGGAATTTTCCACAAAGCCAACAACTGAGAGAGCCAACAACAGAGAGTATTGAGACATCATAAGACTCTTTATGATGTCTCAATACTCTCAGTTGTTGGCTTTGCGGATGGGTCTGATAAGCATAGCAGCATGCCGGAAGGCGCGGTGTTGGTCGCGTGGCATTACAGTTTTTCTGTACAGTGTTCTGTCCGCGCTGGTCGTACTCACTTCTGAGGTCTGTTGGTTTCACATTATTTTTCCTGAAGCCGTCTTGAGGGAAACATGGGGGAAACCCTGAACTACCTCCTATGTTTTTAATTAAATTAAGTCATTGTAAGAGTTTCAGTAGGACATATATTTTTTTTTTACTATAGTCAATTTAAATTTCAGAAATTCTTCGGTTGAGCCGCAAAGCCCCACTGTGCGACGTGACGTCACGCTCCACATCGAATGCGCCCGCGCATCGTTTAGCTAGCTCCATTACACTATTAATGTCATTTAACGCATGATGCACGTGGGCCGCTACTGGATCCGGCAAATTGAATATCATTGCCATTTATTTTATTGCATAGCTTTTTTTTTTCATTATTTTTCTAGGTTACAGTTTTGGTCTAGGTCGGCGTAACACTTCCGACTTTTGTGTATTGTAAAATAGCCCTTTTTCATTAGTAATGCAGTCTAGGGTGCACGAGACCATAGAAAAATCTGTTACACCCTCGTAGACCAAAGATTTCTGAAGTAAAGTATTGTAGCGTAGTAGCGTTTCCCCACCTCACTGTCTTACACTGCCACTGTACCAAGCAACAGATTTAAAGCTTATAAAAGGGAAGCAAGGCGACCTTGAATCACGAGGATTAGGAGATTAAAAATATTGATTGTTTTCTTTTTACGTCACGTCTGTGATGAGCTTTGAGGTTTTCTAGAATAAAGTACGAATGATTGTTTTATCTCTTCAATACTTCATACTTCTTCTATAGACAAAATTCCTTTAAAAAATCAACAGCATTATTTCTCACCTGAACGTGTCGCTTTTTTCTGAAAGGCTCCTTATTTAAAGGCAAAGATATCATCTCATTCAGCCACTTATCACAATCAGTGTTTACAACATGCCAGTTAATTCAATTCGCCGGTTCTTTAGTTTTATGGCTTTACAATCTGTTTTAGATTCGACTGAACTTTGAACAATCAATGATATTCGGTATACCAGTTAAATCTGTTAGGACATCCTGTTTTTTTTTTATACACAATAACTACTTAGCCCTGAACCCCACATTAAGCTTGGCTTTATTTGCTCTAGATCGGTTTATTTTTATCTTAAGCGAGATAATTCTCGCCTTGTGATCTGAATAGGATAGAAGACTTTGTGGCCCAAGCCGACTTGGTTCTGAGTTAAGTTTGGTGTGGGAATTGGCGCGAAATGCTGCCGATTGATAACATTATTTCTACCACTAGACTATACTGATAATTGAGATCTTTTCGATATGTTTGCGTAGGGTAAATTTTAACAAAGCGCTCATCTGGCAAGGCGAGACGATGATAATAATAATCGAAAATAGTCTTTCATTTCTATGGCACAGGGTTGAGGAGCCGTTGAATTGAAAACCGTTTTTTATCCGCAACTTAGAAACACACATTTTAAAAATAAAATAATGTAATTGCAAAGAACTTAGGAACAGTTTTTGAACCAAAGATATTTTGTTGGAACAGTGGCAGACTAGGACGGCGTAACATTTCTGGTTTTTCTGTATTGCAAAATGGCTCTTGTTCTTTAGTATTAAACTCGTATTAAATTTAGGGCGCACGAGACCATAGATAAAAGTGTACAGTGGCGGTGTAGGAGGCCGTAACAGATTTTTCTATGGTTTCGTCAGCCCTAGACTATATTGCCAAAGATCAAGAGCTATTTTGCAATACAGAAAAACCGGAAATGTTACGGCGACCTAGACCGCCACTGTACCTATACCTACTCCGTTTTTTTTGTATAAGTGTGTACTTACCTAATCAATAAATATAAAACTCTTCCGTTACTGACTGACAGACTGACTGACTGACTGACTGACTGACTGACAGACAACGCAGAGCCGAAACTACTGGGCGAAGCGGGCTCAAATTTTGCAAGTGGGTTCCTTGGGGAGTGTAGGGGAGCACTAAGAAAGGATTTTCAGAAATTCCCATGGGAACGGGAGAAAACGGAATTTTTGTGATTAAGAAAAATCTGCACGGATGAAACCGCAGGGCAACCTCTAGTTCTAAATAAAGTGATGAAAGCCAATTTCTCCTTCATAAATTGAAGATTAATAAACAAATTAATTGAGTAGGCTCATCAAATTGAACCGACTGAAGGTGTACTCGAATAAACTGTACCTTTCAGAGTAAACAGAACTTCCGAGAACTCGATTTCAGTTTAAATCGAATCCAATAAAACCGATTACTATAATCAATCAAATTAATTAATGCCCGCTTCGGTGTTAAATACCGAATTACAACGTTATTTCAATTATAGGCCTGAAATATACATCGGTACCGGATCATTTTTTGGTTTTTAATAAGTTCAAACGTAGTTTAAAATGTTTAATTTATACTATAGGTACCTACCACAATGTTTTGATATCTTTTACAAAGATAGGAAATCAACGAAACAACACTTTTTAAATGTGATTGTATCTACAACTGTGTGTGTGTGTTATTGTATCTACAATTGGCTTCTATTGCCAATGTCAGTCTTTCCGTAATCACACTAGTTATAAAGAAGAAAGTTTGTGTTTATTTTTGTTACTTCTTCACGTCTAAACGGCTGGAGCGATTTCAATGAAATTTGGTATGGAGTTAGCTGACACCCTGGATTACCACAGGCTACTTCTTATTACGGTAATAAATCGCGGGCAAGACTGCGGGGCACAGCTAGTATCATAATGAAAACTGTTGGGCATCCATTGGCTGGACACAAGATTATAGATTAGATTAGACACAAGGACAAACGCACGCACAATCACGCTTGGCAGGCGGGCGGGTTGGCGATCGCGATGGCTCTTTAAGTATTTCAACTCTTCGTTTGTTCTCTTAGTCGCTGTCTACGAGGAGGGATACGTCTACGTCTACCCATGGGAGGAGATCGGGTGGTATTCTATGGCTGATATTCACAGTCGTGCTGCAGCTCAAACTCGCACTCCTAAGTGTCAAAATGTATCTTTAAATCATTCTCCGCTCCAAATTGATATACATAGTCGAGGTCTGACTTCGTGACAGTGAAACATATGCTTCACGACTCGAGCCAGGATAATCAGTATTCGGGAACGACATGCCCAAGTATTATTCTCGACCGAGTAGCCTCCAGACAATGAACGTCATCCTATGTCGCCACCACACGGATTTTGAGAATATCATCAACAAAAAATGATTAGAAAAGAGAGCAAGATTGACCATTTTGGTAAAATTAAATTTGCTCTTACAAAGTTAAAGTTGGGAGTGAACGTTCTGTAATATCGGTGTAGCTTCGCGGAATTAACATAAATTATGCATTGTAATTTCAATCGTGGAGCCCGATCGAACATTATTGAATTTCTGAAAAACTTGTTAGGGTTGACAAATTTTTGGCAAATGCAAATTTATATTTTAGTAGGTACTTGGTTTGAAGTTTGTTTATGTACTTAATGTGAATGGTTATTTGAGGCATAAAGGTAAAACGCGTCAGATCAACCAGGTCAAACTAGTCTATTTTTTTTTTGTAGCACATTTCTTTTTTCAGGTTTCAAGCTCCCAACCAAATTAAAAAAAAATTGGTAATTTCAAAAAAGCGTAACAGTAGGAAGGTTTCTTATCACATCATCATCATAATCATAATCATAATTCAGCATTTCAGCCGAAAGACGTCCTCCAGTCTTGAGCGACCCTCATCCAGTGAGTTCTGCAGCCGTCAACAGGTTCTCACACAAAAAATTTGTCGTCTAAAATGAGCATCAGTCACACTTATCTAAAAACTCTTAAGACAATTCGAAATTTAAATTCAATTGGTACAATAACTGCCCTGCCCGCGTGGACCGATCAAAACAATCAATAATATTACGGGCGCACATCTAATATTACTTTTTATTGAACGCTAATGAATATCAATTGTTGTTTAAATTTCTTATTAGCTGCATTGTAATGGATCAATCAGTTTAGAATGGGGTTCTTTAGGTATATATTTAAAGCGATAAACTAATAAAATATTTAAAAAAAAACAAATAAAAGAAATATCGCTTAAAAAGACTATCACTAAAAAAGGATAAGAATAGCTTTTTTTGCAACAAAGCCACAACAAAACCAAAAACTTTACAATAACTCTTGATTACCGAAAAAAAACAATTGAACTTAGTTACAATAATTATCGGTGAACGGGTAACCCATTGAAACTAAACCGAAATAAATTATATTTAAAGATGTGGTCTCCCATCGCGTGAAAATCTTTTTATTTTATATTTTAAATTAAATGTTTTTGTACCTACTCCACACTATACAATACAGTAACATTATCTACATAAATAAGTGCAGAAAGAAAAACTTTCTACAACTACTTACCTACTATGTTATTTGGTTTTTAGTGCGTTTTATTAAATTTTATTTAAGCTGCAACCCTGACGAGCTGTCAGTCATAATTTGCGTGGTCTCCACAGAGAGTATAATCGGTTTATGCGACGGCGTTCGATCCGTTACAAAGTTGATTGTCAATGGAGGGTTTTTCAAGTTTGCTTTCACTCTTCTTTGCCTTTCTGAATGGTATAAAGGTATTGATTTACTGTAATTACATTATCATCATACTCTCGGTCAGTCTTGCGCGAGTTTGCTATTACCTTTGATAGGTCTGCTGACCAATGCGACCCTTTTTGGCCCATCTACGAATTTTTCTTGCCTTGCTATTTTTCCTCCTTATCTTTGCTGTTCTTTGGACATTGTTCTTATGAATAGTTTTGATTCATCAGCTGATTTCTTGCTTTCTGATTCAATGACGCAGCAAATGTCCTTACGTACAAAATTTATAAACTTGTTCTAACTACAATTCCAATTAAAAATCAAGACAGAAATCCAAAGTGACTGGACCAACGCCGTTTCTGATTATTAAAGCAACCTACAGCATATTTGTTAAATATTTATCTATTCTTCATTAGATTTGAAACAATTGTAAAATATTTTCAATTATATCCTTGTTAAACTAGCTGGGTAAAAAACATTAGCATGTTCGGATATTATAACTAAACATTTTGTATGACGATATTTCAGTATTCTAATTTACTTACATATTTAAGACACTATATTTTTATATTTTAGTAAAAACCATTTAAATAAGTAAGAATTTAGTATTAAAAAAAAATTATATATGCCTTAAAACTATTTCCTGTGGTCTGTTCAGATTGACAGTTGATGGCTATACACCCGTTAAAATAAATAAATTAATAACAATATCGTTACTATAAATACTGTTACTTACTTGTTCATATTTCTATATTTCTTCATCAATTTGATAATTACAAGCAATAGGTATTTATTAATAATACTCATCATAAACAATCGGTTATACGTCCTAACGACTTTTCTGTGGACCTTAAAAACGATTATAAACATCCAGAATACTAAAAAAGTTGGATAATTTGAGAATCATGTACTATCAACACCGATCAGCTGTCCTAAACCATTTCGTTTTCACCGGAGCGCGTCGAAATGTTTCTTGAATGCAGCTGATAATATTTGTTTTTAGAAATTTGTCAAAGATCGATGCAACTTTCCTGTTCTATGGATTAACTGGTAAGTTTCAGTATTATTATTGCAATTACTTAAATTCAGTGAACCTTTCTGGGAGTAGTATTGCAAATACAGTTTTTTTTCTTTCTACCCTAAAAATTATAACCGTTATCGATGTTTTAAAACTGAATTGTATTTTCTGTGGACATCTTTTCTGTGGACTAGACGTCCACAGAAGAGACATTTGACCACGGAAAAGTCGTTATTATGAGATTTTAATATTTTTCAGTTATTTTCAGCGTCATTAAGCCACTGGAAACCTTAAGTCTCGTTTAGGTATCTACATATTAGCAAAGAAGAGAAAAAGAAACGCCGTAGAGTATAAAAACAGATTATTATGAGGAGAGTATTTCTATGGAGGAGAGCAAGAGCTGACTGAGGAAAAGATGACTGAGACTTAGAAAAAAGACGCAGAAAGCATAAAGAAATACTAAGAAGGAATATATCGGCTGAAACCATAAAAAATAAGATTATTCTTATTGCTATTACAGCAGATGTTAATAAATTTTAATATATTGCAGATGCGATTCATACTTGGGTATAAGTTACCTTTTCAAGGGACCTTTCAGGTTCAGATATTTTACATGCTTTTAGGTTAACATATCTGAACCTGTTATGTATGATATGTTCAGCCCATCCTTATCCCGTAGGATCATCAGGCGTAGCAGGATTCTCCAGGGGGAGAACCCTGCTACGCCTGATGCTCAAGCCTACCCTACCTATCATATATCTAGATTCATATAAAATAAGAGCCTTAGGATCTCGTGAAATTTGATTATTAGGTAGACCTATCTTGTCAGTCCATAGATATTCCATAAGCTAATAGATGAAACAATGTAATGCCGTTACCGTGCCTACATATATTTTTAAATGATACTTGTATATAGGTACTGAAACAACGTGACTTAACATTTAATAATTAATTACGGCATCTTCAAGCTAATAATCACTAAGGATAGATACCGCTTCAACGGCGTCAGGTCAGGTGGTATCAGAACACTATTTTTGCAATTATCTGTAAAACACACACCACCGTCTGCGTCGTCGGTTTCCGCAACCACTACCACTAACGCCGAAAAAACCCTCTACTTTGAAGATCTTCACTTTGATGCCTCTTTAATTTTTCTAAAGCTAAACTAATAACAAATCAATCTTTCTTAGATGATTCTGATGAAAATATTTTTTCAGTAAGTAATTGTACAACGTTAAGTGTCCACAGAAAAATATCTTCTGTAGACCATATATATTTTTGTTGTATTAAGTGGTTCTAAGGATATAAGGAAGTTATTTTGTGTCAAATTTCATCCTTGATTGTTTTTAGTTAATTAAATAAAAGTAGAGTACGAAATATTAAAACTGTAACTTGATTCTTTCTTTCCTGTGGAATTTGGTCACTTCTGTGGACCAAAAAAAAAGTAAATGGTTAATTAATCACAGCCCATGCGTGAATGATCTCGCTCACTATTTTATTTATGATACATATGTCATTAGCAATCAATAAAGTCTAATTTTGAAATTATAGCAGCATTTTTATTTTATTTTTTTTCAAAATCCGCTTTTGTTTTTTACCCAGCTAAGTAAGTGGGCAAACAGAAACAGAACAAGTGTTCTTTAAATTATCGCCCCTATTAAGCCACCAACACACCACCCCCAAACTGCGAACTGTAGTAATTCGATCCGACGATCGATTCCAACTAGCCAGTATTCGATTCGTAGAATCGAATCGGCGTGTCCACGGACGGAATTCGAATTCAATTACCTCTCATTATGGTCCATTAGGCTGATATTGCCCGCCCGACGGCAAAGAGTAAGCAGAGGCACACATCGTTTAAAAAATTTAGATAGTATTCTGATTTTAAAAACTAATCTAATTGTATAAAGGGTTTCTAGCACAGGTTTCTAATATAAAATGTAAGTTTCGAAGTTCTGACTTGGAAACCATCGACATGACCTATTCATACTTCTATAGTAATACTAGAGGCTGCCCCGCGGTTTCACTCGCGCAGATTTCTCATAAACACTTTTCCGTTCTAATGGGAATTTTGGAAAATCATTCCTTAGTGCTCCCCAACACTTCTAAAGGAACCCACGTCCAAAATTTCTGCCCGCTACGCCCAGTAGTTTCGGCTCTACGTTGTCTGTCAGTCAGTCAGTAACGAAAGAGTTTTATATATATTGCTTATGAATACGAGTATCTCTTTTTGTATGTGTCTGTTTCTCGCTTTCACGCAAAAACACTGTTAAAAAGTAATTAGATTTTACAATTATAGATTTGGTTATTTGTCGCAAGTTCAATTCTTTTATTTATTAGACAAATACGCATTTTTTACTCACTGTACCGAGTGAGAGCAAGTTAAAAAAAACCGTTTATTTATTCATCAGGCAAGCGAGTGCACTGAATGTCCCACTTAAATTGATTGAGAAGTGATATTGAATCGTTTTAAACAGCTTCAACTCATTTTAATTTTTATTAATTCGTGTTTAGCTTCAAGCTATTTGTTCAAGTCAAGAACAGTCTTAGTATTTGTATTGTGTTTATTCAATAGAGTAAGTAAGGTTAGATAAGATAAGATAAGTTAAGAGAATTCTTTATTGCAATCAAAATAAAACATAGAGTACATAAAACAAGTTACAAATATCAATGCAAATGGCGGCCTTATCACTAAAAGCGATTTCTTCCAGGCAGGAAGGTTATGTTATATCTAAAATTTTATCCTTTCAAAATTAAAAATCCTATGACACCCATAAATTGACATTTTTTTACATAAAACTGTGGTAGCTATCGTCAATAATATACTATCTATCTATCTTACTATTGTAATTACCTATATTAAGACTATTGATTGCAATAAAAAGAATTTCTATTCTATCGATGTATTGCTAGGGTAACATGCCCTATTACGGCGCGTTTTGACGACATTTTAAAGTAGGGTAAGAAATTTAGCATTTCTAAATATGTTAGCAGATATTTGATTTTTTTTTTGACACTCATGATAATTATATTTTCTATTTCAGTTGTCGTTTTATTTATTTTAGAGTGATAATAAATTTTAAATAAATATTTTTTCTGACGATTCGGAATTCCTATTACGGCGGCAAAAAACAGTTTGAAGCCCATTACGGCGCTAGGCACAACCTATTACGGAGTATGGGATGACAACACACGCACCATGAAACATTTTGCTCATGGTTTCGTGCAATCAGAAAATGGTATGCAATGGCTGTAATTGTTACTGGCACTGTACATAAATACAGGTTCTTCCTAGTATGGGGATATTTTGATAATATTTTGTGTAATAACTATTTAATAAACGGCCTCGCGCTAAGAAGTTTCTAGTAATATAATTAGTTTAGGAAACACGAATAATGATTATTTGGCTGTATGGGCTACTATGTTCCTTTGCCTGACCTGAACGGGCGAATAACAAAACAACAATCAATCAATCAATCTACGGCATCATAACGTTCTTCCATCTCTCTGCACAACGGAACGGATGGAATTAAATATGGGGACGATTTTATTTTTATAAGCCGCGCTGATAAAGAAACGATTTGAAAATGGTGGCCGAACGAATGCTATCTTGCGTATATTAGTATGAGGGAAGAGTTGAGAAGAGAGACAGCCCATACAACGGCCGCCATTTTGAAATCGTTTTATATGTGCACAGGTTCTACCCATAATAGCGTAATTTGTGCGAATTTGGCTAGCTTATTAACACAATTTTTAATATTTGTTATTAATCTACATTAATTGAAGTTACAAATGATCATTATTTAATGTCTGTTGACCAGGTCAATATCTCAGTAGAGGCTCGACTTTTGTTCAAAAAAGGAAGATTTTGGCACAGTTTTTGCATTTTTCTTTAAGTTTCCATAATTTTTTGAAGTTTTTAATATTTGTTAGTATTCTTTGGACGAAAAATAAAATATCGTAAATTTTTTTCATTAAAATTAATCGAACCGTTTCGGAAATTAGTACCTTTGGCAGAAAGACAGACGATGATGACATGGATGGAATGGAAAAGACATATAATAAGGTCCCGGGATGTGAACCCGAAACCTTAATCAATGAACTGATACAAACCTAAACTGAGAACTTCCTCTTTTCTAAAATCGGTGAAAAACAGGTACTTAAACCCTTCTTCTGAATTTAAAAAATACTTTTGTGAAAATCGGTTTTGACAAAATCGAAATAATCGCGGACAAACATGCATACAAACATACATACAGGTCGAATTGATAACCTCCTTAACCTCGTTATAAAACAATTGCTGTTCGTTTTTCTCAAACTTTAATTCGATAAAGGGTTTTAATAATCCTACTAATATTATAAACGACAAAGTTTGTAATAAAGGATGTCTGTAACTTATTACGTAAAAACTACGAAATAAATTTTAATAAAACCTAACAAATAAAACATATTTGAAGGAAAATTTTACTGGCGAAGCAGCGGGGTGCAGTCAGTGAAGATTTAGTTAAACGGTAAAAAAAATTATATGTAAAATGTATTTCTACCCCAGCGGAGAAAGTTAAAAAAAGAAAGATACATTTTTTTACAACAACGTTGACACAAACATGCAATAAATTGGAACACAAAAAAAAACAACAACAAAACAGTAAACCAAGATACAATAATAAATAAAACAACCAACGAATCATAATCAGTTTTGTATGGTGTGTCAAAATTGTGGTAAAATCTAGTAGTAAATTATTATATTGATGGGAAAATACGATAAACCTAACCTTAGTACACATTTTTGTGTAATTTTTTTTAATTATTTACTTACCCTGTTATTCATAAAAAATTAAAGTGCATTATAGTTATTTGACGTATTCACTTTAGACAGGATGTCACGTATTTACCATACAACAAACCAAATAAGTAGACCTGCAGTAAAGCTTTTTAAAATGTACGGTATCTTTATGAAAAATACGGTTAAATTATTAGCTCAGTAATTTCCATACACCGTGTTAGGATTTCTTACAGCCTAATTAGGTAGGTACTAAAATATGTAATGAGTTTTTCTATCCTAATTCTGAAATATAATGTTAAGATATTTCGGTAATGAAAGTTATTACTTACAAATAAGAGCACTCTGTCTTTACCATAAAACTCTCAAATCGTTAGTAATCGTTGTATGAGACGATTTTTCTTCATAAAAACTCATACGTTAGGTTTCACAGTATTCTAACAAACTTAAATTTTACTGTCAACTTTAAGCGTAAAAAACAAGGATTTTAGTTAAAAAACATGTTCCTCCAAAATTGGTTTTATACTTGAAAACTAATGAAAATTACACTTAAATAACGAAATGTTCATAAATTATATTTATTATACCACTAAATTTATAAATTACCGACACTGCGTTTTTCCTTTTACCGATGGTACCCTCCGTAATAGGCGGTACCCTCAAATAGCCTTCCTAACACGGCGGCCTTTTGTTTACTCAAATTTACTTGTTTTATTTGATTTTAAGCTGAAATCAACTTGATTAACTAAGACTACTTAAATGTAAAAAGTATTCGAATATAGTAACATAATCTTAAAGTGTTTGTTTGAACTAAAAACGAAGTCTGAAAATTCAATGTTCTACCGCGAGTCAGTCTGCGTTTGTATGAAACAGCTTCTTGCTTAGCTGACGTTACACAAAATAATTAATTTAAGTCATTTTAAACGATTTTAAACGCAGGAGTGCTGGGTAATAAGTAACGTGTTAGTTTCCCTTGGACACTATGTAGTCACCTTTACTATACACAGTCGCAAAGAATCATAAATTGTAAAAGATAAAATAGAGCCGTAATAGGACGTGATTTTGACTACCGCGGTAATAGGACGTTTTACCCTATATTTTTTTGATTAATTTTAATAACTAGCGTTACGCTCTTAATAAATTAATTCTTTTGTAAGGACTGAAAAAAAAAATCTACTTAAAATTCCTAGGTTCCACTCCATTCAGAAATAATTTTCACGGAAAAATACATTATCAAACTACGCAATTAATAGTTGAAACATAGATTTAATATCTCCCCACTTCGAACGACACGAAACATCGCCTTCTGAATATTAAACAGGAATGCGCAAACAACTCAATTATCCCACTGCTATGCTATGCACAAAGACTAGCGAATAATGCGCTGTGGCGGCACTAGTGATGTTGTATCTAAAACTAGAATAACGTATAACATCATAGCCCCTCACTAGGTAGAATCTGTATCTAGGGTGCCCGAGATACATACAAAGACGAACAAATATCAAATACACCCAGAACGGGGAAAAAAACTCTGATTTTCATTATTGAAATGTTTACCACCGCTCGTGCCCGGTGGTCCCGCGTGACAGTCTACATAACTGCAAACTGAACTATGGAGACAGTGTAAATGTTTCCACTGTGTTAGTTTCTTTCAAAGATCAAAAGCATAAACTACACATAAAACGGTATTTCTATTTTGCATCAATCAATCGTAGAATTTCGATTGTAGGTAGATTGTCAAGAGAACAAATGATTTTTTTAATATTATTAAATTTAGTAGTATCTCACATGCATAATAAATCATACGAATTAGCTTTCTATTATACCTACTATAAAATGTAACGGAGATGCTCACTTAGTCTCAATTACTTACAAATAAACTTATTGACATGCATTCGTGTTGCGCCGGCGCCACTTATTTTGTATAGATGGTATGTATATAAATGTTGTATTTACGTATATAATTTATGTGAGTACGTATATACAAAATTATAGTGTGATCAATATATATAAAACTCTTCCGTTACTGACTGACTGACTGACTGACTGACTGACTGACAGACAACGCAGAGCCTAAACTACTGGGCGTAGAAAGCTGGGAATTTTGTGTTTATGAGAAATCTGCGCGGGAAAAACCGCGGGGCAGCCTCTAGTATAACAAAAAATTGGAATAAATGTTCCTCAAGAGGCTGTAGTAAATTGTAACCTAGAAAGGGATACAATCTTTAGAATTTCAAACACGACCAGTAGGAAAAAAACGAGAATTTTCAAAGTGGTTTAGGCAGGCTTACGGCATGCGGGGTGTTGGCCAGAGAACCTCCACGCGGTGCACCCTGGGCAACAGCGGACAATCACACTTTTCGTTTCCCGTTTGGTGTGATCGTCCGGTGGCTAATAATCTGGCGGGAGTGGTGCTCCACATGCTCTCTGCCCTATCAGAGAGCATAGTGTGAGTCGAGAAGGAGAGCGGGGCTTGAGACTTCCACCACGGCGAACTGCTCAGCGCCGTGGGGGGACTAACAAGCCCTGCTGAGCGAGGAAGAAAAATGAGGGGAGGAAGAAGGAAGGAGGAGAGATTGGCGAAGAAGGATGGCGACGAGATGGAGTGCGGGGATTGGGAGCTTCCCAATGGCACGTCCACGTGGGGATTGATGGCTCGGCTGATTAGAAACCCTGCGTTATTAGATGCCGGGAACAATAGTCCTGCCCACGGTTGGCTTGATGACTACGTCGCCAACCGTTGGGATCACAGGTCTACCCGGCTGATCCGAACCCGCAGGGGAGTAGATGCCGGGCTGTCATTTCTCCACGCTTTGCGGTCGGCTTGATGTCGCCGTCGCTGCCGCAATGGGCGTGCCGATGGGGCGCTCACAATGCCCCGTAGGAGAGGGTGGCAGTGTCCTATCCAGGGCACTGTCACACACGATCGCTGGGTGCTACGGCCAAGGTGGAACGGCTAGTAGCACCTGGCGGTCGAGGAGGAAGGGGCGGGGACTTGACGCTTCCAACATGGCACGTTACGTGGTGCCATGTGGGGAGTGACAAGCCCTGCTCCCGCTCGACTGCTGGATGGGGCGGTCGAGGAGGAGAGCGGGCGGGGCCTTAAAGGTCCCACCACGGTGGATCACATACGCCGTGGCGGGGCCGAGAGGCCCCGATTCGCCCTGCAGCACCGCTGCAGGACCCCGGGGTCGTTGGGTGCACGAGGCGGGGGCCTCGTGTAGTCACATAACGGCCCCGAGAAGGACGACGGAACGAGGTGTCCAGTTCCGTCGTCGGGCGTAGGAAGAGCCATCCGCGCTCAGGGGGGACTACCACCACCTGTCCCCCCGTGAAGAGGCTACACAGCCAATGCTGGGGGGGGTTGCGGAGAATTCCACAGGCTTACCCGCGACCCTCCTGCTATCAGCCGAGAAGGACACCGGCGGGGTTTTAGTGGGTGCGAACCCCACATAACCCTGCGGCTCCCCCCGAGGCTGCAGGGTACTCGTTAGGAGTTTCCCCGCCTTAAAAAAAAAAAAAAAAAAAAAGGCTTACGGCATGCAGTTAGTTGAATTATAATTTGTTTCGATCATTACGTAAGATATAAATATATTTGTTTAGTAACACACAGTCATACAAAATGGCAAATAAAACAACATAAAATAGAAAATTAATTAAACAAAAAAGGTGGTCATAAATAAGTATAGAAAATAGAAGTAGGTACTAAGCGAAGGGCGTTCGTTTTATGTCTTTTCAATGTTTTCAATGATCCGTCGGTAATATAATTATTTTTTGGTCTTGATATTTTTTAAAAGCTATTGTTTTTTAATTTAATACATAGGTAATTTAGAATTACTTTATAATTAATCTGCCGTCGTAACGGTAAATGCAGTACTTGCAAAAAGGTGGTTTTGAGAAAAGTGGCAAAAACTGTTTTTTGTAATTTTGAAGCTGATATTGTTAAGAATTGTGTATTTATGAAGTATGTTAAATTCTTTAAAAAAAACAGTAGACAAAATGGCATACTTTAAAATTAAATATATATAAGGAATATTAAATAAATGTTGGTAACTGCATTCCAACCTAGCAAAACAGAACATATTTAATAGTATTCCTACGCCAAAATGCAGCACTTGCGCTTATTACTGCATTCTTTCCTAGGAAAGACTTCGCGCGTCCCTCAAATACTGCATGTGAAGTATGGAACTTTAGTTCAAAAATTTTTACACAGCACTTAATTATTATAACAGCTTGTCCTAAAATATATTTTTTTCTAGAAAAGCCGCTTATTGCAATGCTTGAGTATCTTCACATAACAATTTTTTTGTTAACCTCATATTTTAACTTTTTTCCATATAAATCAGCTTAACGTATAAAAAATGAAAAAAAAAAAATTGAAGATTATATTCTTATATAGTTTCTTTACAATTTTTAAACATCTGTTATAGTGATTAAAAAAGCTTTTACGTACTTATATACCAAAATAAGAGGATTATTTTCTGAGTAAAAGTGTGTAATTACTGCGTTTCAAGCTAGTTTTTGTCGAATACTGCATTTAACTCTAGGAATGTAACAACTTTGCGTGTAAGTACTGCATTTTTGCTTATTGTATTTCAGTATTCTAGTACTTTTCAGGTGATAATAATATTTTTATTGGTAGATAAACGCCTATAGGTGCCATTTATGCAATAAAACTTAAACCGCAGTAATGGCGATTACTGCGTTTACCATTACGACGGCAGTAATGCCTTTCGTTAAATAAATAAAACTAACTACGCGCGTAGCCGTAGAAATTGCCTACGTAGCGTAGGTAGCGCTACGCGACTTGCTACGGTGTTACGCGCAGAGATTTGTAGCTACGTCTGTGGCTACGTTCCGCGTTTGGAAAATGTTCAAATTTAAAAAAAAAAAAAAAGTAAAAAGAAATGTATTAGTATACTCTTATAGGTAATTAAATTAGTTATTTTTGTAAGTGTCACTGGAAATAATTGAACAAATAGAATGTTAATACCACAAAGTCAATTATTAAATGTTTGAAAATATAATTAAAATCAAGAAATTAATTATTGCAAGCTTATTGTGTACTTACTTTAGTCGATTTTTTTACATTACAAAATTATTAACTTGACAAAATTGAAAAACAAACTTTCCTTCCAGTATTCCAAACGCAACGCAGTTAAAACACAAAAATTACCTTATTCGCGTCCGAGAATATTTTGCCGGCACAGACGGGAAGTTTTCCCGCCAACTGTTTATGTAACTCACTGCGCGCACATGGCACGTCCGACACGCGACAACAACGCGACGCGACTGATGATAACTAGCAAAGCGACAAGACTAGCGACTCGCTTAGCGGAAGCTGTTGCACCGCCCTACACCCCCCTCCACTTTCTAAATAGCATTTTAGCGCCTCCCTATAATGCTTGCGGGTCGGCTAGATCTAGCTCAATTTAAGTGCTAGGTTTTAAAAAAATGTTTTTGTATTGGATTCCATTATTTAGAGTCGTTAAAGTCAATTTCAGTCATAAAATAGGTATTTTGTCTTGTATAAACTAAATTGAATGTTTTATTTTTCAATAAATATTATTTTTGTTTAACTTTACTTAGTTTAAGCTTTACTGGGTCATCTAAAAACCAGCGCTGTGAGCCGGACAACTAGTTTTCAGTGTGCTTTATGTCGAAACCGTTTCTTTTTTTAGTAACTACCTAACGAAATTGTGTTAATTATATCTTTTATATAGTTTCAGATTTGTTTACTTTAAATACCTATATACTAAATACTAGTCGATCCGGCAAACTTCATACCTCCGAAACGTTTACTATATCGTGCATGCATTATACTTATAAACCTTCCTCTTGAATCACTCTAAATCAATTTTAAAAAAACCTTATCAAAATCCGTCCCGTAGTTTTAAATATTTAAGCATACAAAGGGTCAGACGCGAGAAGCGACTTTATTTTACACTATGTATTAATATAAAAATAGCTATTAATAGCTAATCCACAAAAAACTCAAACACCACGTCCTGATTTAATAGCAAGCGCGGGCACTGATTCACTTAGAACTCCACAACTTGCACCCTCTCTCTCACACTCGCACGAATACGACCAAACAACGCACACCTCTCTCTTTCTAACGCTTCACAGACACAAGCGTATAAAAGAGACAGCACTTTTACGGACTGAATTTGCATGCGGGGTACAAAGTTTATGTCCTCATTTCGTAAATTATTTATCCGTTCGAAAATTTTATTTCTGCCCTGGCGTCGGACCGCTGAAAAAGATTGCTTTAGCCGAATTAGGTGCCGACCGAGCAAAGTGACCCAAGTATTAATTATGGAATTTTGAAATTTGCATAATAGGATATAGGATAAGGCAGTGCCCTAAATAATAATATAGCTATGCGGTTGGAAAAATACTTATTTTTATTTATTTTACAAAAAGGCAAGAGGTGTTCATGATTTGAAATAATAATAATGTAGGTAAGTACTTAAATAATTAAAAAAAAGTTATTTTATTAACAAATATTATGACAAAAAACAAAATCAAAAACCTCAAGGACAGCAAATAATGTATTTTAGTAAAACCACAACTAAAAATATCATCCTATAATAATGAAGGAGAGGTAAACGAATCAAATAAATCAATTATCTAGGTAAGCTGAGTTAACTCACTTAGATCTATGCGTACGAGGTGCTAACGAACTCACCTTGTTTGTCTTTGGAAGAGAAATACCGGGGGAATTGCCGGTTGTTATACTTTAGTTGAGGTGAAAACAAGATCCAAATTAGCGCTTATCTATCTAAATATTTTTGCTTTTTTATTGTTTAATTTATTTCACTAGCTTCACATATTATCGATAAAGTGGCAATTGCAATCAATGTATTACAACAAAATAATATTCCTTTATATATTGAAAAAATAAATTATAGGCAATTTTTACAAAGGTGGATGCTAAATAACAAATAACATTTAAAACTGAGGCCCTTAAATGACATAACAACCATTATTCAAAACACGTCTTTAACAATTGCTGATTGAAAATTTATTTTATGAATTCGCTTCCATTATTTTTTTATTTTTTATTATTATTATTTTTTTTTTACGCATTTTATTAATTATTTGACATACATTATATGTTATTACATGCCTTTAAAAAACTAAACAAAGAAATATTTACAAATAAAAAATTGCCTCAAAATCGCTGCCACCGGGAGGTACGGTGCCTAGCAGGCTGGCTGCGTTATTTTTTATTTTAGAATGGAAAATTAAAATAAAATAAATTCAAAATTTGAAAGATGTCTATTATAATTTATTATATCCAATGTTATTTAATTAAAGTTGGTAGGTACTACGTATTTATATATTTTTTAAATGCCGTTTTGTTTTTCACCACTGCATTGATCTACCTACACTTTGTAGATTTATACTTAACTAGAAGCTGCCCCGCGGTTTCACACGCGCAGATTTCTCATAAACACCAAAATCCCGTTTCTTCCCGTTCCTATGGGAATTTCGGGAATTCATTCCTTCGTGCTCACCTACACTCCTCAAAGAACCCACGTGCAAAATTTCAGACCGCTACGCCCAGTTGTTTCGGCTCTGCGTTGTCTGTCAGTCAGTCAGTAACGGAAGAGTTTTATATATATTGACTAGTCGACCCGGCGAACTTCGTACCGCCTAACCTATTACTATTTTGCTCATGTATTATACTTATAAACCTTTCTCTTGAATTACTCTATCTATAAAAAAAAACCGCATCAAAATCCGTTGCATATTTTTAAAGATATAAGAATACATAGGGACAGACGCGGGAAACGACTTCATTTTATACTATGTATTGATTGATATTGATTGATTCTCACTTAATTTAATGAATTTGACTAAGTAATAAATATTATCTTACTTATCTTGTTTAACTTATATTTTATCTGATCTTAGGTATAAACCGCTAACAATACATACGTAAGTTATATAATTATTAAAACAATTATGTATAAATTGAAGCTATTTTATTTTATCAAAAAAAAAAATAATTTTTAACCGACGAAAAAACAAAAAGAATGAGGTTCTCAATTCGTCGCGTATTTTTTTTTAAAGTTGATATTAGCAATTTACTTATAAATTTTATTGTCAACATCTACCTTGACTGTATTTTTTATAAAAGTTAAAAAAAGGAAGTGACAGCATTTTTAAACTTTAATCAACAGATTGAAATTATTAAAATTTATAAGTACAAGTTCAAATTATTAAGTATATTTGCAGACAAATCCAAAATAAGCCGCTTAATACTTTATAAGCAATCGTTTCAGTGTTTCTGATTTCAAATTGCTTTGTGCAAAGTGACAATAAAACGGGGATTAGCTGTCGCTACCGTCTTCAAGTGGCCCGAGGGGGGTGAAGTCTGCGGCGGCGGGGCGAGGGGACTGCGGGGCGGAGCCTGCCGGAACTATACCTATCCCGCTCGCACCGCGATTCAGTTTTATTTCTTGTTGTCCGTCGCACTTTCTTCCCCATTTGCTACATAATTTATTTTTAGCGAACCACACTTAAAAAATTGGCTCGCCAAATTTGAGCTGCGAAATGGTGTTTGCGGACTGCTATAATATGGTAAATTATTTCATTTCAACTGCTGCTGGGTAATGGAGCGGGTTTCCCGGGCCGTTTTTAGGCATTTTTAGGCGCTATTTTTATATTTTTTAATTACAAAGTTTTCAGTGTTTTACGTTTCTATTTTATTTTATTAAAAATGTATTTAAACGTAAGGTAATAATAATAACCTACCTACTTAAGATACTTACGTAAAAGTAGTTATTAGGTATGAATCTACCTTAATTTATTATGGATACTAAGCATCACCTGTATCAGAAACACTGAAAACATACAAGCAAACTCAGGCAACGGACATATATCCATTTAAAAAACGTTTGCTCCCACCGGGAATCGAACTCGGACTGCGAAAATGACGATAACAGAAGTTGGCAATTTAGGCAGATTTTAAATATAAAATTAACTTATATGAAAGCCCGAGAAAAACCTTAAAAATAACATTTTCAGGTCAATTTAAAGTAGAACACCTGCCTGTCCCCGTCAAGTAGCAATAGAAAAGAGAGTAAAATTAAATAGGTGGTCTATAATAATGAAGGCAGGCATGAAACATTTTCCACCATCACTCTTCGTCCAGTGTTACGAATGCGTAAGAGCTACAGATCTTATTTTCATTTATGCTTAAATTGGTTATATAGCACACAAAAATAGGAACACGATTGGACAAAAAATTCTCGATAGAGAAAAATCCTAAAGTTACCCTATTTTTTAACAAAATGCACGGGATATATACTTATAGTAACGGCCATGCCATTCATTATGATTTTTCGCATTGTATAGATTCTATACTATAGATGAAGTATACATACCTAATACTAAACTGGTAGGAATAGATAATGATGATGAACATTTATGATTTGGCATAATGTCCGATAATGCTGTCGCAGTTTCATTATTTCCCATTCGAGCAGCCCCTTAAATAGGAGTTTTATGTACTTAGGTATAATTTTGTAAGGTAAACAGGTATTTATAATTGTTATAAGTTTTCAGCACTTAATAAAAACCCCATTCTTGGCTTTATCAATACTATCAATCAACACAACCAAGCAGGGAAATCAAAAAATCATTACAATAGTAAGTGACTCGGTATTAGCTAATAGTTTTCTAATAATAGCATCAGTGCTTTCATAATTGTGTATCTTTTTGTGAGGATAAAATGTAAAAAAGAAACATGGGGGACCACCCCTCCGTGATTTATTGAAGAAAGCTTTTAAACCCTTGCCCGTGGTGCTTGTGGTCGGCAAACGTTATTTATTATGGAAGCATCATTAATGGTAGATTTGCTCTATTAATTTTTATGACATTCTTTTCAGATTGTTTTTCCTTAATTACAAATGTGCTTGTGCTGTTTTAAACTCCCGACAAAAAAACAGAGGGTGTTATAAGTTTAACGTGTGTATCTGTCTGTCTGTGTCAGTGTGTGTGCTGTAGCGCCCAACCAAACGGATGAACCGATTTTCGTTTAGTTTATTTTGTGGCATACATAATTTTAGCCCGAGTGTTCTTGAATGAATGATTGAGTGAGGCGATCTAACTACCTTTCATATGTCCTATTGGTTTAAAATTTAGCTCAGTTACATACTTACTTCAATGATATTAAAAATGAAGTATAAGGTATGGTAATTAAGGTAAGTAAGGTATGGTAATATGATATTTTGAAGATGATTAGCCCTAGTTCTAGTTTAAAGGGGATCTGATGGGGTTTGATGAGGGGATCTGACTCGGTCGGAGGATATTTTTAACTTAAAATTTTGGTTATTATATAAAGATCTAGCTGACACAACAAATTTGTACAACCTTGCAATATATGTTTAAGTAAGTACAGAATATTTTTAATTATAATCTATTTGCTATTATCACATAATGTATGAGGTACTTTGTATCATAGGTGTAATAAAGTTCGTGATACAGATATTCGTGTATAGAAGCCGTGCACTTAAAGAAAAAATCTGAAAATTGCGTCCGTTGTATGGGCTTTCAGGCTGTCTCTCGCTATTCTCTCCGTAAACGGATAAACGCGAGATCTTCACATTTTTCTTTATAATATGCGCGGATTATAAAAATAGACAGATATAGGTAACTCACTTTTCTAAAACCCTACAATAGGATTCGATCATTACCACCACCATCAACAGCCTGTAAGAGCCCACTGCTGGACGTGGGCCTCTTCTTTCGCACGACAAGCACCACGGTCCTGTGCCAGTCTGATCCACCACTGCCTACCAGCTATTTAAGTACCTACATAGTTTTATTATAGACTACAGTGGGCGCCCCGCGGCTTCACCAGCGCCTTTTTCCTTGAAACATCAAATTCTCAACATTCGTTGAATTTCGGGATAAAAAGTAGCCTAAGTCTATTCTCAGGCTCTAGACTATCCACCCACATACCGAATTTCACTCAAATCGGTTCAGTAGTTTTATCGTGAAAGCGAGACAGAATCCAAATCAGAATCAGAAACATTTATTTCGAACATTGTGGTAAGATACAGGTGGTAGAGTATGGTAAAGTACAGCACATGAACCCTGTAGGGCACTGAAACATAAAAGTAGGTATATACTTAAAAATACTAAAACTTAAAAACTAGGTAGGAACTTCATATATTCCAGACAGACAGACAGAATTACTTTCGCATTTATAAGATTATGTATAGTATCTAGGTACCTATGAAAGAAGAGGAAGAAGAAAATTTAATAAGTTTTATAAGGTATCTATACTTACTTACATAAATCCTTATCATCCTTAGTAAGTAACAACGACCCAAATGATAAGGAGCTAGGCTAGACATGCAGAGTCCACGCATAGGGTCCACGTGAAACGTGCCTTCCAAAACGATGATGGCAACTGGGGATCGTACCTCGGACTCCTCGGGTGGAAGACCCGTATAATTCTGTTGCTCATGGCTACCACGAACGTGAAGAAGATTTTGTTAAAATTATTTAATGTTTTTTGAACGTACTTATACTTAAATACAAACATTCTAGTTAAATTTTGAGATCAATGTCTAGAAAAAAGGATGTAGATTATAGATGTAGATAGTTGCATTAAAATATGGTTATGTGAAAATATTAAACTTAAGAAATACCTACTAGCGTCATCTTTTATGAAGTGTGTAAGTTACGGTACGTTTTTTTCTCTCTCAAAGATATATAAAAAAAATGAGCCTCAAAGACATCATCCCTGCTGAGCCAAAACCTCCTCCTGAAAACACCACAAGAATCAAAATGTGGATTGTGGAAAATTGGTCAGTAAACGCGAGAAAATGGTGCTCGTTTCCCAAAATTTGGGATTTAATGTTCTAATCCCAAAACGATCGTTTCATCCAAACGCTCATTACGTTCCTTTGCCTGCTTAGAAATGGTAAAAAAAAACAATCAAACAAAATCATAGACAAAGAAGAACGCTTACAAATAAACTACCAAAAGTATATTAGTCTGTGTAAAATTTGAAAAGTATGTGCTGCCATCTGTTGTTAAAATTAAATTAAGTGGTTTCGTGTTGTCGGCAAAGCAGTTGTAACGTGGAAGGTCAAATTTAATTCCGTTTAATATTTTTTTTATTTTTTGATAATATTAAAATATTTTTGGATATAAAAAATATTTTTAAATTTTATTATGTAATTAATAATATAAAATATTTGATATTTTTAAGAAAAATACTAAAGTTGAGTTTTAGCGCCACGAGGACGCGATAGAAAAGCCATTTTGTGAACCCCATCACAGGAAGTGAGTGTTGAAAGTGCTACGCAGGCGCAAATTGACCTTTCGGTTGAAGAACCCGTCGGTCACATGTGAGTGTCGATAAATATCTTTGTTTTATCGTGAATTCTTTGTAATAACTTGTGATTACCGTTTTTGTAAGTAATTTTTACTGTGCTATTGTTTCTGTGAAAAAAATCTGGTTCCGCGGTGTGATTTTTATGTAGAAAACAAAAAAATATTGGTGACCGAGGTTTGTTCGGCGCCGCCGGCACATTTGTCATTTTTATATTTTCACCTTTTATCCCTTCGGTAGCGAGGATTACATAGCATTTTTTGGCACCTTAAGGGTACTAACAAGTGATATTAACAAAGGCGATATGGATAAAATTGTGAAATTTCAGTGTTAAAACAAGACAGATGCAAAATTTGCAAATCGTGTTTAGTCAGCCACATGTTCCACCTGGCTTCGCTAATTTTTGTTTCTGTATGCTGCTATTTCAAACCAGGCACTACAACGTTTTCGTAAATCTTTAAAATTGTTTCTGTTTTGATAAAATATTTGCAATCTTGCCATGTTTCCTGCGCATCAACACACCAAGTTCTTGACATGACATTTTTACCTCGTCGGAGGTGGGGTTAGGTAGGAGACAAGTTTTTTGACAAAAAGTTTCCGTGTTTTACGATTGAGGTGTCATATTTCCATTCCTGTATGTAAAATTTTAAAGAAACACAAAAGTGTTGCTTGATTCTTGTAGTAAGCTTTAGTTTGTAAGCCCTGTAAATTGTAGGTGTAACTTCTACCCACTGTATTCTATCTGAAGGTAATTTATTGATTCTTATGACTGCTTTTATAACAGTTTCTATAGGTTCATCCACAGTAAATTCATTATTTTTTTAAAGTTAGTAGACAGTGTGTTTTATCAATCAGCAATGTGTTTCAAAATATTATTTTAATAGACCTTACTCATTTTTTTTAACTCAATATTTATTAGATACCCTTCAAAACTTTATATCATGCCAGCCAACAAATACCCTTGCACTTTAAATCTTACATTTGGTTTCCCACTATAATTCTGGAAATTCTTTACTTTTGCACTCCTAGACCCCATTAATAGGGAGTCTTCAATTCAAATACAAATTAGTATTAGTTCTGTTTTAAAAGGAACTTTGCTAAGTTAAATGGTTCTGTTTTCAAGTGATTAAATCATATGCAGACTAATGACCATTGATCATTTCTTACTGTGAGGAAGTTTTTTCTTGCACTAACACATGTAAACAGAAAAATAGTAATTCATTGCAAAGATATTTATAAAAATGTGAACTAACCTTGCAGAGTTCAATATCATCTAGTCAGACAGGTCAATTACCTGTGTGCAAGCAAATCATAGTATCTATCACATTGCATGAATCACACTACAAATTTACAGTTACCTTACAAGGTCTTTTCAGTTAGTAAATGTATTTTTATATTTAAATTATTGTATTCAAGAGAAAATAATAGTTTTCCATTAGTTTTCAAGTTCTTTGACAATAGGAGTGCGCGGGATGAGGATTACATGTGACTGGTAATTGTGGCGATCTGTTGAGGCGTATGATCAGCAGTGGATGCTCTTTCAGCTGCAATTATATAATGATGAGCAATATTACTTATCCCCTTTTGTCACACCCTGACAAGCAACCAACTTTTGAGGCTACTAGTAAAGCTTCTTTGTGCTTAACTAGTACTAAGTGTACTGTGCTTTACTTTTGGCTAGTAAAGCTTAATGCGAGCCTATAGAGTCGCGAGAGCAGTGCCAATATTGCCTTCGTGCTGCGGGTACTCGAACATTATACCTGGCCCGACTATGCGTCTCAACGCACAGCTGTGCCTTGGGATCACCGTACAGGGGCACAAAATGTTTTGAAATTGCGTGCTTTGCAAGTATTTTAGGTTATTTTTTCCAATAACTTAAAGCTTAGAATTTACTCTTTGTTCATTTAAAGAGTCAGTATTATAATAGTACCAAATTAAATAACTTGAATAAAATTAAAAGTTAGATCATTCCTTTTCGTTTCCTCTGTCTGGGTATTTTAGTGTTGAATGTGTTTTTGAGCATTGAGAGATACAGGTTCTTATTTATTATGGACTCTGTGCTATGCATTTATTGTTATTATAAGTTAACCAGTCTACAGGGGATAAAGTTAACTCGAATCGCCAATCGGTTAAGAGGCAGTGCCAAGTTGTCTTTAGAATAAAAGTGATTGCCCTACACATTACAAACTTTTATGGTTTGACAAACACAAAAATTCCCGTAATATCCAACTTGGTTGAACTGTTTGAGTAGTTTAAGCTGCATAATATATCTCTGTCTTTCTCATATAAAAAAAAAAAGTGACAGCTACTTAACCACTAACACAGTTTAAACCATGTTGGATATGGATGACTTAGGCCAATAATCTGGCACTATTGACTTGCCGAAACTTTGAAGGGTGGAGGAGGACTGCTAGGGCAGAAATTCAGACAGAATCTAACCACAATATAGATATGAGACTAAGCTTCAATTTTCCACTTTTATAAATGAAACCTTGTCCACAGATCACTCCGACCCGTAGACAAGTAGCCAGCACACCAGCACCATGGGTGATATTGAAGACACTCACTTTGAGACCGCCGACTCTGGCGCGTCGGCAACCTTCCCCATGCAGTGCTCTGCTCTGCGCAAAAACGGATTTGTCATGCTGAAAGGACGCCCCTGCAAGATTGTGGAGATGTCCACCTCAAAGACTGGCAAGCACGGCCATGCTAAAGTCCATCTCGTCGGCATAGATATATTTAACGGCAAGAAGTAAGTTTTTCTGTATTTACTTTTTTTTTAAGATTGCGTTTATAGATTCCACATGCTAGTTTTAGTTTAGTGAGACAAGTCAATGGATTTTTTTTTATATTGTTATATAGATTATTATAAGGAGTGTTTACTAGCATCAAATAGGCTCCGAAATTACTGAACCTGTTTAAAAAATTATTTCTCCATTTAGTATTCTACATCATGCTCCCTGATAAACATAGTCTTACCGTCTTATTCATAAAGATACTGTAGATTTTAAGTAGCCTTACTGGAGGTCTACTTCTCTGGTTTGTTGTATGGTAAATACGTGACATCCAGTCTAAATTGACAAACGTCAAATAACTAAAATGCTCTTTAACTTTTTATAAATAAGAGGGTTAGTATATTTTCTAAAAAGTTAGAAAACTATCAAAAAACAACATTTCTATCTAGCAGTACCTCAGAATAAAGACAAGCATAGAAGGAGTCCTAAAATAAAAAGTCACATCATTGTGTTACGCTACTTACTCAAGTGCAACCATTGAATATGTTAAAAAGAGACCAATATACTTTCTCCACTGGGTCGTATGACTCTTCCGCACCTTGCCCGTACCTGGGTTCGACTTTTTATTTTTAATTTTCTAAAAAGCTAGTGATGGCAAAAATAACTTGTCCTAAATCAAGTTGTCTATACTTTTATACAAGACATGGTTCTTTATTATGGAACTTATCATAACTAATTCAGGAGTAATTGTATGGTATTATAATAACAAGAAAACAAAGACAAAGATAAAAACGCTTTATTGCTATAAAAATGCAAATAAAAATACAAAATGTAACAAACCGTATAACATTTTTAACAGAAAAAGAATAAGGGCAATTGTGCCTTATCGATTAAAGCGATTTCTTCCAGGAAACCTACTGCACACAATAAGTTATTTTAATGAATAAAACGGGTGTCTTGATAAAAATATAATAATACTTACCTATTTCTTAAGATTTTCCGTTCATAAAAAACTCTGTCACATCACATCAGATATTATTAGCACAGCTCTAAAATAATTAAAACTAAAAGATGTGTGCCTATAATAATATGTATATATAAAACAAGTAAAACAAATCTATTTTTGGAAATTTCATAATGTATGAATTATGCGCTTCTTTCTTTACACACTCATTTTCAATAATCTTGCTCTGCACTCTGCACCTCAAATGTTTGTTTTTGCCTGGGTTGATCTTGATCATCACTTTGTTTGTATGTGAAAAAACCCTGCTTGTGGTTTTTTTTTTGAGACCTAAAAATATAATATGTTTTAATTAAAACTTATAAAAGAGAGTAAGTATTATAAAACCTGGGTGTAAACAATTTATACATACGTAAGTGATATCCTGCAGCAACAATGGCGCTTTTGTTTTTATCACAAAGTAAAATTTTCATGGAATTTTATTTGTTTACAGTTTACAGCATTGGTTTACCCAAATTTACGGTTCATATATTCTGTAGCTTTTTTTATCAAAGTATTTTGTGAGGCCTGTAAGAAAGCAAGAAAAATGTTCTTAAATATTATATTCAAGACAATAATAATAATAATTTATTCAAATATATATTAATTAGACTACTCCGTAGCTCAGTTGGCAGTGATGTGGACTGAGTAAGCGTGTGCACCCGGGTTCGATTCCCGGGCGGGGCGAATATTGATATGATGAATATCGATGTTTGTTTCCGGTCTGGGTGTGATGTTCGTCTTTGTGTGTGTTTCGGGCACCCTAGATACAGGTTCTTCCTAGTTAGGGGCTCTGAGTGTGATGTGTTATTATGTTATTATTATTATTATTAATTAAAGCCTTCGTATTTTATTTTAGAAAACAGGTATCTTAGAGAATATTAACTTAAACGATGACATCCCGCAACTTAAACTTGAAATTTTCATATACAATTATGAGGATCTGCAGAAAAAAAACATAGATAAACTTAAACCTGTTTTATCCAGAATGGGCAAATTGTATGTCACGATATTTTCTTTAAGGCCTATATCCAGCAGTAGACGTTTTTAGCTGAGATGATGGTATTTTCTGGTTGCATTTCTTTCTTAGATATGAAATATGAATTGTCCACTGAATGTCGCTGTCCTATTTCCTTTAACATTAAGTTGATAACGAATAACATTTAATTAATTTGATATAAAATAAGCAATTGAAAGGGCAATATTTTATGATTACCACCAACCAACTTATTCAAATTGCAGCAGCAAAACTGTTGTTACAGTTTCAGGTTATAATCTTCACCATCTTAAATCTTCTTTGTTGATAAAACAGTATGTTGTGAATGTTTAAAATCTTGTCTCTTTATAGCATCCAGTCATTTTGTTTTTAGTATATAATTTACTTGAAAACTGAAAAAAATACAACAATTAGCATATTATTATGTCTGATTTTTATTTGTCCTTAAGTTAGAACGGATGATTTAGGTTCGATAACTTTTGTCTAAACATATTTTGGCACAACACTATCATAACCTTTACAGAAGGTGTTTTACCGTAATAATTCAATAAATTTAGGTACGAGTTCGACAAACAGCGTGTAAAATTGATGTTCTTGATAATTTATTTGTCAAAATAGTGCCCAGAAGTCTACAATGAAACAAAATTATTTACCGAATGGTAGGTGACCGAAACATCAAGATTTTGATTCCTTGACGCATTTGATTCACATCCCGTCACTACACAAGAGATTGTTATACATTAAGTTAAACATTCACAATCACAAAACCAATTTATCACACCTTTTTCATAAAAAATAATCATAAAACATTTGGAGCTGCTACCGATGTTTACAATGTCATATTATACGTCAAAATAAAACAAACCATAAACAAACCACCAAATATGTACCAAATTATTGGTTTTTAATTTTGTACGGTACTAATAAACCAGTGTCATCAATAAACCACTTTGATACCACAAGAAGAAAACTTGCAAAGAATTCTTATATTTTATCTCTCTCTAACTAATAGTCTTTTTGCCGTTTAGTAAGGAGCGTAACAATATGAAAATAACTTTTTATTTTAGCCCGGTTTCTATGCTTGTCTTTATTCTGAGAGCAGTACTAAGTTCGCGGGGGCAGCTAGCCTGCGCAAATAAAGAAACTATCTAAAAATGGCAGCCGTTGTATGGGCTGTCTCTCTTCTTAACTCTTCCGTCATACTAATATACGCGAGATAGCATGCTTTCGGCCGCCATTTTCAAATCGTTTCTTTATTTGCGCGGCTTACACTTTTTTGTTAGAGTGAGTAGGTTTCGATTTCATTTTTATATTTCCGTGCGAGCCCATAGAGTCGCGAGTGCAGTACCAATATTGCCTTCGTGCTGCGGGTACTCGAACATTATACCTGGCCCGACTATGCGTCTCAACGCACTGCTGTGCCTTGAGATCACCGTACAGGGGCACAAAACTACCCAAAAATATTTATTAGTCCTGTAATTTATTAAAAAGAGTTAATTACTACTAAAATTACTAAGTACTAAACATCAAAAGTACAGAAAAGCATGTAGCATCCTTCTATCAATCCAAGAGGGTGGTATTATCACTAAAGATTTATTTCTGGCAATCAAGGATGAAATGGAATAAACTTCCACTAGGGTGGCATCTTTATTCTTCTGACACTGGTCTATCCTAAAACTATAACCTTAACAAGGACTACAAAACGTCACGCCTGTTTCCCAAAGGGGTAGGCCGAGGCAATTGATTACTACTTGCGACGATGCCACTTCTTTCACTTCTTCTACAGTCTCATGAAGATGACGTTGTCATGCTTTGCCTCATCTGAGACATAGGGCTCTAAGTAAAGCTCGCCACTTGCGTAAACCTCCTTCGTCTCGCCCCACGGTGCTCCGATAGGTGCTTCTTGTTCCACCAAGTCATACATAACATATGACCTAACAAATCCACTCCCACTCTATTCCAGATACGAGGACATTTGTCCTTCCACCCACAACATGGACGTGCCTCACGTGAAGCGCGAGGACTACCAGTTGACAGACATCTCTGATGACGGCTACCTCACCCTGATGGGAGACAATGGGGACCTGCGTGAGGACCTCAAGATCCCTGATGGCGAGTTGGGCACACAGCTGCGCGCTGACTTTGACACCGGCAAAGAGCTTCTGGTGAGTCTTGTTGCTTTTTATTTTTTACTTACTAGCTGTCCCGGCGAACTTCGAATTTTATATGTGGAAAAAATTTAATTGTTGTTTTGAACAAACTTCCTCTCCATTTTTTCAATTTTTTTCACCTTTTAAACCTTCCCTGCACTACTACGAACACATTCACCTAATTTGGTATTCGGCCCGGCTGATCTCGAGTTTTAGCAAAACTAATGAACCATGATTCATTTTTATATGTGTTGTTGCATACAGTACTGTGCTGAATAGAAGTATGACACTGATTGTCTTCTGGCGATAGCTGGACGTGTCATGGCTTGCCAACTGTATAAACGGTTTTTCCTGTAAATCAAGATAAATCCGTGAGACTAAAAGGTGCTGGGCCTGATTTCTTATAAACCTAATTTAGGTAAATAGTTGCGTTGCATTGATAATCGAATCACAAGAGTAATTGCTGTACCAAGTACTAAAAATAAACTGTCATACTATTGTTATTTCTCTACATCATTGTTTGTCCATTATTCGCCGCTAAGCTGAGAACGTGCGCGACGCGTGCAGCGCGCTGTCTATCTTGAACGCGAGACAAATCTCACTAGCTCGAAACTTACTCCTCTGGTTGTAGATAACTTGCCTTCAACAGCTATATAGATATAATTTTGGCTATCGATCCTGTTAACCGCCAGAACAGTTGTGATTTCAAACTCATTTTCAAACTAAGAATCCAGAACATGCACTAACTAAACGCATCACAAATCTGTTGAGAAATCTGCTTTTCGAGTATAGAGTCTCTGACATGCTTCCATAGTTTGTTGGTGCTAAATCTACTCGGACATTAAACTTCATACCTTTTACCTGAGCCAGGGTTCATCTCTGTCTATATGGAATCAATGGGTCTTGAAAACAAGATTGTTTATAATACAAATATATATTTTTTATCATATATCGGGATTTACCACCTAATTTTACCTGATGGTCCTTTCAGATTTTATTTTTAACACAAAGTTATTTTGAGAACCATTAGGCAGCTCATCATCTACCCACTCTACCATCTTAATGCTTCCTACATATACAATCGATTTTACAATAATAATTGGTACTCGGATATGCTGGCTAGCACATTAAATATCTTGTACTTTTTTGCGATATCATGTTGTAATTATATTATCACTATTTACGATTATTGTCATTATTTCATGTTATAAGAAAACTGATGATAACATCAATTACTTACTTTGCCATCTAACTGAATATGTACTAAAATTATGTTTTTATAACGAAATTCGTCGTAACGTATTCTCGCTTTCGCTTGTTCCAGTGCACCGTGCTGAAGTCCTGCGGCGAGGAGTGTGTGATCGCGGTGAAGGCAAACACGGCTCTCGACAAATAAACCAACTCAGCATTTATAGGGATATAACCATATAATTTTTTTACAATCAAAACAACTCTTACATTAATGTAAAACATAATATTATGTGTAAATTAACATAAAATATCAACGTTAGGTCGCGGGCGGGCGCCAGCGCGGACGGTTCGCTCCGGGCCTTGTGAATAAACTATTGTTGACCCACTCATTGTCTTTTTGCACGCGTGTGCCGCCAGCCCCCGGCTCCTCTCTCGTCAGTGCTCTAGTGAAGTGTAACTCAGTGTCAAGTTTTCGTACATAGTCATACATTAGTGTCAACGTTTAGCGCAAATATAATTTGCTACTATACTCGTGACTCAGCTCTGTTCAAGGAACAAAGCCGTCCTGCTGTTTCCGTGGCCGCTCCGGCGCGCCGCCCGCGACGTACGCTCAAATACTTTTTGTTTTGTTTCACTTTTCGCTTTCTAATAGTATACAAGGAAGTATAAGTTTTCTCAGCGAATAATTTTGTTAAATAGTTGATTAACATCGGTGTGATGAAATTCCGCGTGGTGAATGTAAAATAATAAATATATAGTCGTTTATAATCTGACGAAAAGATGGACAAAAACTTGAAGTTATTACCATATTTTAAAGCTAAATTAATTAATACATATAATAAAAAAAAGTAAAAAAAAAACATAAAACTCGATAAAAAAAAGAAATAAAGAAAAGTTCTTGAATTAATTAATTGTTGTATAATTCTTTATCTCAATAGCGCCGGTGCGCCGCGAGCGCTGTTCCTTTGTCTAGATTAGACCAATTGAGGTTGCAATGAATATTATATTTAGTTCTATCCCATAAATAAATATCTTATTTATTTCTAATATCGTATATGAATCTTCGAAGGTGAGACTAACTTAAATGGATTGTCATTGAAATAAAGTTTGACTGAATATTGCATTTTGATAGATGGAATAGGTGTTAGGGTAATCGTGTGAGCTGCTGGGTATGTTTTTCATTAACTTGGGACTTGGAACGCAAAATGTGCCACTTTTTCTTTTCAAAAACTTATGCACCCAAGTACAATGCGAAATATTTTGGAAATCTGAAAGCCCGTAGTACAATGGCGATGTGAATACGATACCGGCCTTCCCTGCTCTCTCTACGGCCAAAGCAAAGTTAATATATCTCTGTTCTACACGGTGTACTGGATGTTGTAAAATCGTCTATTCTACCGCTATTAGTACAATAGTTATCATAAGGTAGGCGTCTCATTTTAAAACCATTGATGTCTGTCGGTTATTGATAATATACGAAATTTAAATGTAAGAAAATGTAAGGTAGGAGACCATAAGAAGAGATATTTTTTTATGCATTCAAATTTCATTGCAAATTTCTAGAGTCAGGTTAGGCTGTTTTGTTAATAAAAGATTACAGGCAAACAAACGGTTTCAGTTGAAGAATAAAATACTGTGAACAATTTTTTTTATCGAAATTGCATAATCGTTGTTGTTGGTATGTTTTTATACTTAGCCGCTTGTAATCAGGTTTTATTTTATAAAAAACCTAAGGTATTTGTAAAGACATCTGAAGGTGTAAAAAATAAAATACTTTAGCGGACGCAATACTTTTCTTTCTGTAGTTGCCTTACCATTTACAGGTCAAAACGGGGATGTTGTCGTCGTATGTACAAGTTCGTTAGTTTAAATAATAACAAATCGAAACATCAGTGTATTAAAAACATTTATTTTATTTACATGTATCACAGAATTCGGCTAAGGGCACCACGAGTGAAAACTATAGAAAATGAACATTCAATTAAAGTTACATTGATCAGCTTCAGTTTATCATTTGTGCATACATAGGGCTATAACAGACGAGCGACCCTGTGCCGCGCGACCCATACACCGAAAGCCGCGCGGCACAGGGTCGCTCGTCTGTTATAGCCTTTACTTATTAATGCCTCTATGCATGGCTTGCAACAAGTTACGTTCTTACATTTTGGTGCAAACAACAAACAAACCTTGTGGGGCTATTAACTACTTACATTTACATACATTTGTGAAAGGGTTATTGACGATTGCATACATAACAGCATTTTGTAATGAGGGGTTTTCAAAGTGACATAAAAAAATTGTTTAGCAGTACGCCCGTAGATGGCGTTGTCTAAAGTAACAATAGGTACTTAAGTAATTTAAATCAGATAAATAACTTAAAAAGTTTAAAACAAAACAAAATCTATTAAACTGACTCGTGACGAGTTTCAATTATATTTTGAGCTTTCAATGATTCATTTCAACTTGACTTTTATGTTTTTGCAAGGCGCCATCTGATAGCGGCGTGATAAAACTTGTTTTTTTTTTCATGATGATTTTTGAGATGTCAAATTGAACATTACAGCAATATTTGTAGGTACAGTTCGCAAAATAGCCCCACAAAGTGATTTTTTTTCTTTTTTTGGCGACCCTTGTGGTTGTGGCCACCACTATCACCCTCCTTCCCAGCTACGTTACCTTATGGGACACCCTGTTTAAAGACCTCTTGTTTTATGTCGCTTCTTAAATTAATATAATACAAACAACAAATAAAAGTACCTATCAAAAAAATCTACGTTAATGACTGATAGCTGTATAAAACTAAATGTGTGTGTGTGACGTAAAGTTAAATGTTAAAGTTAAAATGTGATAGCCTAACAAGAAGATTGTCTGCACTAAAAACAGACCCAATTACATGTCGACCATGCCTTCTGTGAAAAACATTATATACCTAATTGAAGAGTATAGTTAGACAAAATAAACGTAAACATTACAAAAATATAACAAAACGTTCCTTTCAATAAAACAAAAGGTATGGTTTTGATAACCTAGGTAATTAGGAAAGTAAAAATTACAGGTCGCGTTCGCAATCAATGCGGGTTAATTATTCCTCTTTCTAAAAAGATATAGGTAGGTACTTACTATAAAAGGCCAGGACCAGCGCATATGAAGTAAGTACCTATATAAAAACAATCAAGAATCCGGATTATGACCCTTATCGCCGTCTCCTTCAACATACTCAAGATCAGAATCGTCCTCGTCCTCCGAAGACGATATTTCAATGAACACAACAGGCTCGTCTATAAGAAACACCCTTGTATCAACTATGTCTTCATCAAACTCTAACATTAGCTTTAGAGTCTCATCCTTTTCCATCTTTATTTCTGTTTTCACTTTAATTTCATCATCTTTCGTATTTGTATTGTTTAGAAGACTGTCTTTTGATTCGTCCTTTTTATCATTCTCACAATTTTCCTTATTTTCACATTCATTCGTTGATTCTAGAATATTTTCTTGATAATTTTCGCAATGCGACATCCCAACAACTGTCTCTGTTTCTTCAATAATATCAATTTCAGGTTTAATCGTTGCTTCAATTGAATTTTCTTCTTGTTCGACTTTAATTTCTAATTCGTCATTGATGTCTGCTATGCTATTTTCTACAGGAATGTTTTCTTCTATAATAATTCCTTCATCGGCGTTCTCCAATTCATCAAAATGCTCTTGTTTTATTTGTTCATTATTTTCTATAGGGATTTCAGTTTCAACATTTCCTATCCTATCTAATTCTATGTTTGTGTTGTTTTCATTGTCCATCTGACTTTCAATGTAGTTATTCAGTCTTTGGATTGCTGCAAAATTGTTTGGTAATACTATGTTGCTTTGAACATGATTAGGTGCAACATCTTGTTTATTAGTTTCATTATTAGATATCTGTATTGAATTAACATTTTCAACTATATTGTGTTCTTTATTGGTGGTATTGGTAACGGTATCGGTAACATTAGTGACATTTAGTTTTTCTTTATTATTATTATTATTATAATTATCTGAGAGAATGAAGTTACATAAAGCATCCTGAAAAGTACTTGGAGAACCAAATGAAGGAACAGCTGTGTGTATTGATGTTGAAGGAATATCTAATGTAGGGTTAGAAGTAGCCTGTGGCGTAACTTGTGGTTGTTCCACATGAGTGGCACTCGTTTCTGCGATTAATGGCACTCGACGCGTGTGTCTCTTTTCTTTGATTTTCTCATCCATAGAAACGTAACTGAAAATAACATTATTTAAGGTTAAGAGTCCTTTTACACGAACAGTGGCGCCACTCTAAAAGAAAAACCATATCTTCCAAAGTGGCACTTTTAGCAACAAACATAAAACAGTCTAAACCGAGGGACCAAGATATAATGCACTAGGGTTCCCTTTTTTTATAAAAGCCTTATTTGAGAAGATGTGATTTTTCTTCTGAAGTAGCACCACGGTTCGTGTAAAAGGACTCTTTATTAGTCCGTTAAAAGTGAAAGTCAACATTTTAAAAGGCAGACTGATTGCAACAACTATTACCTCCCCTCCTAGTACCAGTCAGATGTCGCATCGAAATTGAGGATTTTTTTGAATAGATGGAGGAATATACTTTATACATAAGATAGAGTAGAAATTATTATCATTTCAGAAGAAAAACGGCCATTCCTGTACTACTATTGCGGTTGACAATGGGTATTGAAAAATAAAGATGGCGCTATACAAATTATAGAGTGCTGTCTCATTTTTTAATAGTTAAATATTGCTAACCACAAAAGATCCCCTGGAAATGTCCAGCCAATGGGCTATCTCCATAAATCGCCACAACGACCAGTCTTAAGTGACCCTCGTTCAGTGTACTCCCCCAGCCCTCGCCAGGTCGTCTGACCACCTTGTGGAGACACTGCCTATTCTGTGTGTTCCGGTGCGAGGTCGCCACTCAATTTTTTTTTGGCCTAGCCAACAATCAGCCGGCCAATATTACGGCCGCATTTGCAATATTGATAGTTTTTTTGTGTTGACTTTGAAATTAGAGGCCTTTAAGTATTATTGCAAATGTAGCCGTAATAGTACCGCTGTTTTTCGAAATAACAAATCATGAATCCGAAACCGAAACTAGCGCAACTCGCGATAAAAAATTATCTTTTAAACTAAGGCAACATTTTAAAAAATGTGGAACAGTATTCCACCAGATAATGTAGTCTAGTATTTTTAGGGATCTGTTTGTATAGCTTTTAGGTTAAAGACCAAAGAAATATATATGTATTTGCCTTAGTTAAGAAGATTTTTTTTCCCGAGTGCGCTAGTTTAGTCGATAAAGACCTGGTAAAAACAAAACATACTGTTCCAATATAGCAGTCTCCCTAGTTCGGGCAAGGCGGCTGTTCTCTTCCAGCCTAGCTCGTAATGCTTCGTCTTGTTCGGCCGGGTCGGCGTCTGCGGCTCGCTGCAGTTCCCGCCACTCGCGCTTCTGCCTACGCCGCTGGAGCGCGCGGCCGCATTGCGTGAATAGTAGGCGAGCTGTGAAGTTGCCCCTTTGTTTAGAAACTGACTTGCTAGTCTTTTATTACCACCTCAGGCCTGGCTTAGCTTACTGACACTAGCGATCAAATGTATGAAACAAACGCGTTCCTACGCATACAGTCTAAGCTCGTATAGGACCTATACTATAGGTGAACGCGTACCATGATTGTGTGAGAGATTATTTAAGAGCCACTTTACAGCGATGCTAGCGCCATTCGCGAAAAAAATTAATATCTTCTAAACTAAGGCAAATATCAAAAATGTGGCACTGTATGACACTAGATAATGTAGCCTAGTATTTTTAGGGCACTTCTGTACAGCTTTTAGGTTGAAGACCAAAGAAAGCTACAAAGTGTTGCTAAGTGGCCACTTTTGGCATCAATCTGTGTATTTTTTTTGTTCTTTTTACTCAGGACTACTTTGCTGTGCTCAAAAAATACTAGGCTATCTAGTGTCATACAGTGCCACATTTTTGATATTTGCCTTAGTTTAGAATAAGAAGATATTAATTTTTTTCGCGAATGGCGCTAGCATCGCTGTAAACTGGCACTTAACATCGTATGCTTGCCAGCCGACAAGTAAGTAAGTACTCAAGTACGCTAGTTGTGTGTTCTTAAAGTGTGGTGAACATACTCCGTCGAGCGTATACCTCACTGCCTCGAAGTTGGAACTCGACTTTCTATATAATTTTTAGCGGAGAACGATTACATTTTGTAATCTTTAATATAGAAATTAATCGCAAAGTGTGTTGGTAAGCGCAACGCCTGGAACAATTTTACCAATTCTTTTTTTTAAAATGTTTTTTGAAGTCCAAAAGGACAGTTATAACGGCGAGAAAACTTTACCGAGAAAACAACATAGTAATAGGCGGTACGGAGTTCGGTGATAGATATACCTAGTTTTGTTCCTAGCTAGGTCTGGGTATTTTTTTAAAGATTGTCGACGGACGGATATTTGGATCACTGGTAACAGTCACTTGCAAAATTCTATACACAGTATTGAGTCTAAAAAGCTTGCGCGCAAATACTACTGGACATTTCCATACATTACATACAAACACTGTGAGATGTTACCTTTACCGTATTTTCTACGATATGCCGGTAAATGTAACATCTGGATGCAATTATTGTTCCTAACTCTGTATGGACTAAAATACGTCACTGTACGGTTAGGTTAGGGTTTCTATCTCCCCTAAATGCTTGGCAGGAATTTTTGCATTACCTAGTAAGAATCTCTTAAGTATGATGCATTATTGTTATGATCTTAAATCATTCATACCTTCGTTTAAGATCATTTGCTTCTCCCAATTCAGTCCCCAAGCAATGCTGGCTTCAGTAACGCACTGCACCACATCAAACAAGTCAGGAAACTGAGGCATGCCATTTTCCTCAGTATGACTATTGAGCCAAGCTTCAAGTTTCTGCGAAGGGCCCGGGTGCCGACCGTCCACTGGATGGAGTTTTATCTGTTTAGTTTTATAGGAGCAATCCTCGCCTTTTAGGGCACATAGTTGCTTGTATAAAATTACTAGTTCCGCTTTTAATCTGAAATTTAAAAGAATTTATTTTTTTGTACAAGATATTTTTACACTATTACGAACCTGTAGCTTCCCCAGTACATAGTTCCCCATTCCCCTGTAGCTTTTCCAAATTAAACTAGAAGCTTATACGCACTAACTTATGCATACAAGGTGTAAACTAGGTAGGTACTGAGTATTTGATCTTAAATGTCATGTACAGAGATTTTCAAGATATCTAGAATATAAGATAAAAATTATTATTATTGCAAGACAAATGCTTGCATAGAAACATTTTAAATACTCACCCATCAACAACAATGTATGGTGAGGTTTCATCATCCAGATTAACTTCCTGCATTTCCAACTCTTCAATCCTCTTCTTTCGGGACTCAATCCTAGCTTCTAACATAATTATTTGATCATGAACTGTGCTAGTCTCTTCGGCACTTGTTAACAACTGATGAAAGTTTGTCGACTTGTTTTTATCTGGTCTTTTATATTTTTTTGTATTAACTCTTTGTAATCTATCTTCCGTTTGATTTTCTTTTTCATCATTAAGTACAATGACATCTGAAGGCTCTTCCTCATCACTCAGTTGGTCCAAGTCTATTGTTTCACATCTTTGCCTCTTTGATGGTGAGGAAGGCTGTATGTTGCGCTTCCTTCCTGAAAATTTAAAAACCAATTACTGATAACATAGTACCTTTTTTATATATGATAACCATTGTTTCATCATTATCATGATGAGCAATAATCTGGAGGTCTAGTTTCCAATCAAAAAGATTAAGTTTGAGAGTTAAGGCCATATTCTATCTAGCTAGTGGCAAATTCCATCCTCAAAGGTCACAAAGTTTGCAAACTTAAGATCTGTTTAACCTGAATTTTTAAGAAACCCCAAAATCTGTCTCCCTTCTTTTGGATAGCTTGAAAACTCTGGAAGATGGAACCTAAGTTGAGGACTTGGCCTAAAGGAATTGGTGACAAAATTTATAGGTATTCAATATTTAACTGAATTTTCATTACCCATTGACAATAATTGCGCTCTTTTTCTTGCATCTTTGGCTTTCAAAACATCACACACTTCTTTCAAATGTGAAAACTTGCGATTTGGGCTTGTGTTCAATTTGTAAATTGAATTCAAAATAAACTTTTTAAATCTCTTTGATTCTATGTACTTTTTATCGGCTTTAGTGTAGGATGGGACTAGTTTCTTTGTGATAATGCGTTTCATGCCGTCCGAGGACTCCAAATCGTAAATTAGTCGAAGAAATTTCAAAAACTCTTCCGTGAAACAGTTATTGGTCCTGCTGAGGTCTTCTATCAGATCACATAATTCTGAATCATTGGTAAGATCTATGTTGTAAGACACCTTAGGTTTGTTGTTGTTTGCATTAGCAGTTTCGGAGATTTGTCCTGAGAGGACGACCACCTCGTCAGCGTCGATCGGCCGAATTGCATCACGTTCATCATCAGAGGAATTAATTTCGATAACACTGCTCATCTCAGTCGAAGACAGGAAATGAATAATTTATTTGAATTAAAGCTATGAATACCTGTATCCTGTACTTAAATTATAGTAGAAAATTGTAATTTTACACGAGAAATCAAATAAAAGTTTTTGGTAAGCAAATCAAAATCGTATCGGATGGGAAGGACTTGATTGATTGATTGAGAGATGTGGAGGGAGGGGGGAATTGATTGATTGTTGTTGTTTTTTAAATTCGCCCATTCTGGGCAGGCAAAGGAACTTAGTCCATACAGCCAAGTCTTCAGTAGTTTATTTCTTAATAATCATTTCTTCTTTAGTTTATTCTTTGTTTTCCTTAACCTCGTTTCCTAACCTAACCCATTGAAATGCGAGGGTGGTCTGGCATTCCAATGTTCACACGGAAGTTTTCGAGGGACATCGATAAGAATTATTCGGGAGCGCCTTCCTTTATTTCTCATTTCGCTACACAGTTTTCCATAAAGGGCACATTATAACACTAATTCCACCCCACTAGCACATTAATAGCCACGAAAAACTAATTTAGAAAACTAAGAAACAAAAGCCCGACATCTTCTTTTCATTTCCCCCAAAACCTCTGAAATTGATTGATTGTTGGACTGAATTGAATGATTGAATGGGATTTGACAGTTCTATCAAGTTGTAATGCTAATTTTTTTCTTCTTCCGTTGTAGGCAAAAATCATATGACCTTACAGCCTTTATTTTTTTTGCAATCGCCATGGAACGTAGTCCATTCAACCACGTGTTGTTGTGTTCTCAGGTTCTTTCTCAGCATTTTCTTTCAATAAACAGTTTTTTTTATTCTAGCGCGATTTTCATTTGCTTTTATTTTTAGTAGATTTTCCGGTAGACATCGAATTTTTTTTCACAGCAGTGGTGAAGTGGAAATTATTGGAAGAAAATGTAGCTCCTCATTGGGAAGAAGTTACGTTAGCTTAATGTGTGTGTATTGTACAGTGGCGGTCTAGGACGGCGTAACACTTCCGGTTTTTCTGAATTGCAAAATAGCTCTTGTGATTTGGTAATCAAGTCTCGGGCGCACGAGATCATAGACAAATCTGTTACACCGTTCTAGACCGCCACTGTTCAAAGTGGGGGGCAGCACAGCAAGCAGCTTCAGCAGGGATTTTCGACAAAAGTATCTAAGGCACAGCACACACAGGGAAAAATTAATAAAAAAAAAGACTGATTTGTAAAGAAGATTTTATACTTGAGAATATTTTTTTTTGTCAGCACGAATAAAAAACAAATTTATTATTTTAGATAAATATTTATTAAATTAGAGAGGCCAGCATTACTGTAACAATTAAATCATTAATTATGTATCTAGATATTTAGAGAAAATTGCCTTTACCAAATTTTACATAAGTATGTAGTACCTAGATAGATGTATGTAATCTACATACACACCTATCATACATAATATATAACTTGGCAAATGTAGTAGATAAAGTAGGTAGGGTAGGTTTTAGTTTTCAGCGGCTCAGGTATATTAAACTATTATACAGATATTTTTATAATTATTATACTGAATCTCTTCTTTAAATAGTGCCTTATTAAAAATATAATAATAAGTAATTTTAATCTAATTTACAGTTAAAAAATCGTTTTAATATAGGTATAAAGATGGACAATATGGGCATGGAATAAATGCAATTATGTATAAATTATTGAATTTTTAATAGAATTCTGTATCTTATTAATATAATAATCGAAGCCATTTCTGCTAAGCAGATTTTTTAAATTTGACATTATAAATGCACAATCTTACCTTTTTATTTAAACTATCTTTAGACTAATTTAAAGAACTAAAAACTCAAATGTCCAATGAGCGGTTTTCGAACTGACACTTTTAGTTACAGAGACTGCCATAACATGGCACTAGTAATCAGGTTAAATGTCAAATTCTATATGAATTCAATCAGTCAGGTCAATCAGATTTGACGTTGACATTACACCTACATACATTGGCTATACAGTGCCATCTATTAGCATTCTCCTAAAACCATTAAAACTGTCAAAAACGATAACCCCTCGTTGCTTTAAACAATAACTAAACGGCGCTTAATTTGCTGTACATTCTGCGGAAATGAAATAGAATTGTACTTAGGACTATAAATAGATAATCTCTAGAATAGTAAATGTATTTGTTTAGAGGGTTAAACAATGTACTTTTTATTGCGTGTTGTTGCAAAGGGTTACAATTTACATAAATACAGGATGTAATTATTTAATTTTTAATACTAGTCGACCTGGCAAACTTCGTACCGCCTTACCTACCTATCACTATGTTGTGCATGTATTATATAAACCTTACTCTTGAATCACACTATCTTTCAAAAAAAACTGCATAAAAATCCATTCCGTACGCAACGGATTTTGGTGCAAATAATTAATAGACACTTGTAAGTTACACAGTGTAACAATTTCTTTCGATTCTTAAATAATCAGAGGCTATAAGAAGGTCACATTTGGCAGAATACCTTCTTTTCATCTAAAGCAAAAAGTCAGGTAATTAATGTGGGGACAGTTCGTTTGCTCGTGACTTCGACGAGCATGGAAATCTGCTCATAATTACTAGTTACTTTCATTATTATAATTACAACTAAATGCACCACATATCTCCATCTCCTTCTGTAATAAAAAAAAATTGGAGGCGTTGAATATCCAGTTTGCGAAAAATACCACTGCAATCACTTTATCTTTTCCACATTTTTTATAAAGCTATTTACACTTGTAGGGCGATAATCAATATATATAAAACTCTTCCGTTACTGACTGACTGACTGACAGACAACGCAGAGCCGAAACTACTGGGCGTAGAAAGCTGAAAATTGATACGTGGGTGTCTTGGGGGGTGTAGGTGAGCACTAAGAAGGGATTTCACGAAATTCCCACGGGAACGGGAAAAAAACGGGTTTTTTGTGTTTATGAGAAATCTGCGCGGGAAAAACCGCGGGGCAGCCTCTAGTCAATATATATAAAACTCTTCCGTTACTGACTGACTGACTGACTGACAGACAACGCAGAGCCGAAACTACTGGGCGTAGCGGGCTGAAATTTTGCATGTAGGTTCCTCAGGGAGTGTAGGTTAGCACTAAGAAGGGATTTCCCGAAATTCTCACGGGAACGGAAAAAACGGGAATTTTGTGTTTATGAGAAATCTGCGCGGGAAAAACCGCGGGGCAGCCTCTAGTCTCTATATATAAAACTGTTCCGTTACTGACTGACTGACTGACTGACTGACAGACAACGCAGAGCCGAAACTACTTGGCGTAGAATGCTGAAAATTGGCACGTGGGTTCCTTGGGGAGTGTAGGTGAGCACTAAGAAGGGATTTCCCGAAATTCCCACGGGAATGGAAAAAAACGGGATTTTTGTGTTTATGAGAAATCAGCGCGAGTGAAAACGCGGGGCAGCCTCTAGTCTATACACATAAAACTCTTCCGTTACTGACTGACTGACTGACAGACAACGCAGAGCCGAAACTACTGAGCGGAGTGGGCTGAAATTTTGCATGTAGGTTCCTTAGGGAGTGTGGGTGAGCACTAAGAAAGGATTTCCCGAAATTCCCATGGGAACGGGAAAAAAAATGGATTTTTGTGTTTATGAGAAATCTGCGCGGGTGAAACCGCTGGGCAGCCTCTAGTTACAATATATAAATTTACGAACCCACAGGACAAGTGCAAGGTGCCGGGTCAGCAAGTTCAAAGAGTCATGGGCATAAACGATCAAATTTGACTGGCAATTTATTTTCAAACTTCACGTCTTCAATAAAGATTGTTTGATAAATTCAGCTGCACTTTGACAAACACATAAAATCAACAAACTTATGCACATAGTTAACTGAAACACAAATAGTAAAATTACCTATAGCTTTAACCATCAGTCGGTCCGTGCCTGGTGGCGGCGCTTGAGCGCGTCGGCGAGGTCCTGCTGCAGCGCCTGCGCGCGCCGCGCCTCGTCCGCCGGCACCGTGGACCGCAGCCCGTTCACTATGTCCTTTGTTTTGCCTGGGAGAAAAACCACACAACCATCATCAACCAGATCGACAAAAATGACAGATAGATACGGCTTATTCGACAAATTGTCCGTCATGCTACCACCGCAGATTAACCATTCGCGGCCTAGCTATCCACCTGGACACACCTTGGACACTTAGAAAACGCGTTGCTTCGCGCACAGCCAAAATCGTGTACGTGCACGCGTATCATGCTTGTGAGAGTGAGATGAGCGTGCTGCTTGTACTGAGCGGTAACTGAGAGGTAGCCGAGCGCGGGGCGGCCTCACTTGCCAAGGAAGGCAGGGATTGCCCATAGTGTATGTGGTACTATTTATTATGCTATGTCCTAGCTGATCTGTTGGAGCATCCAGGCCTTATTCTCCAGTATGCTGAAGAGCTCGGAAGACATAAATAAATGTAGGGAAGTGTACACACGCGAGCTTAGTGCAGGCACTCTTCTACCCGCACAACAGAAGAAGAAAATTGGTTGTCATCACTTAAATTTCTATACCCAACTTAACAGACTAAACCAAATTAATACACACCAAGTTTGTTGATGTAGCTGATGAGGAGAAGATGAAATAATATCTGGGGTGTATGTACTAGTTCACCTAAAATTCAATTAATTAATGAATGAAACTGACCAAAGTATATATCGTTAAGCGTGTTCCGTATCTTGTTCTCCATGTCCTCCACCATGCGGCCGATGTTGGCGATGTGCGGCGTCACCTCGCTCACCGCCGAGTCCTGCTCTGCCTGTAATGGGAACAAAATCAATACCATAGTACAAAACCAAATAAAAATAAATCGTGGTTCGTTAGTCTCGCTAAAACTCGAAAACGGCTGGGTCGATTGAGCTGAAGTTGGTCTTGAAATGTTTGTCGTAGTCCAGGAAAGGTTTAAGAATCTATGGCGATACGGAGTTTGCCGGGTCAGCTAGTTAAATAAATAAAGATACATTCCATTCCATTGTTACCTTATTTAATTTGCTGGAATAATAATAATAGCAATAAATTGTATAACATAATGTTGTCTATAACTAGGTTATTCCAAAATATGTAAACTAGGATAAACATCCTATTGTTACTTTTTATCTAAATTATTTATATAGTAGATTAGATATTATTATTTTTATTACTAGACTGTATTGCCTCTTTTCCACACTCAATGTCCTGGCAACTTCCCACCACAGCCCTGTCAAGCGCTCCCAGTTATCACTCTATTGTTTCCTGATTTGAAAAATAGGTATAACTTGCTACATTTCTATATTCTGCACACACACATAGAATTTATCATTTTGGTATCTTTGCCTGCCAGATATGTGCTGTGCTGACACAAAACTAAAAAACCATTGTCTATTCTTAACTATTTCATATAATATATAGAAATATAAAATATTTTAAAACCATAGCAGTACCTGTCTAGTCAAGCTGCCGCCCAGGTTCATAGTCCCGCTGCCCTCCTTGTTCGTCTGCAGCCACAGCATAGCAGTGGATGTAAGCTTGTAATGTGCATTGCGTCCAGACATCTTCTCAACTACTTCCACTACGTGAATAGAATCCCAGCAGCCTTTGATTTTCTGAGAGCCATCTCCTGCTTTCTTTATGAGTATTACACCTGGAATTTATGAATTTATTGATTCAGCATTCTAATACAATACTAGCTGTCTCAACAAAGCTTACTTGCTATTCTGTGAGCCTAATTCTATTCTAAATACCTATAAGAATGAAAAGCATTTTGCCATTTTAAACTCATAGTGGGTATATAAATCTCTTCTCAAGAGATTGATACTCAAATGAGTTTAATATGTCAAACTACTTTCAATTTTCATAGTAACTAGAATGGCAATAGAATGAAGTATAAAACTATTACGCTGTAATTTTTTATGATTTAAGGAAGTGTAGTTTTTTGTGTGAAAGTAGAACAAAATGTCCAACATCCTCAGAAAGTTTTACATTTCAAAAATAAAAATATACCTGGGTATAAAGACTTTCTCAAATAAACAAAGACTATGTACTGTTAGACAGCAAACAATCTAGGTCATTCACACTAAACTTTGCTTATATAAGGATAAGAGCCCAAACCTGCAAACCCATGGTCCATGTCCCACAGGTACACGGAGCTCACGCCACCCTCAAAGTACATCTCTCTATACTGGTCAAAAGCATGATTGGCATCTATTTCTAACTTGCGGAGTCTTTCAGAAGGCATTGACCCATCTTCAAGTGGTGGATCATAGGTGTTAGACCAGGGCGACCTGTAGGAGTCCCCGTCACGGTTGTAGTCACATAGAAGGTAATCTTTCCCATCTTTCCGATCCTTAGCTATCTTCAAAGGCTGGTCAACTGATGATAAGAGATCTTCACACAAACTTGGCACCAAATCTATTAAATCTGTCAGATTCTTCTCAATTTGTTGAGGCGGTAGACGCCGCATAAGGTCAAGAGCGCAGTCCATTTGCTGTTCCGTCTGAAATAAGCGGAAACAACAAATTTAGTTGAAGTAAAAGATCTAATTTCGAAGCATTAGTCATCATGATAATCTACATGATCTCTTGTGATAACACAAAATTGTGGGTAAACTTACCATCTCAAGGAAATGTATGAAAACTTGCGAACAGAAGTAAATAAACTAAAAATCAGTGGATAATTAGCGAAATAAATAAAATATCTTGAAAAATTTGAGATTGATTCGACTCGCTCGACAATTCCTGTTTTTTTTTTTGTTGACAGAACTGTCAATCAAATAAATTTTGATTGATGTTTGTGATTGAATAGTGTGAAACACGATAATTTTAGAAAGAGCCTGAACTATACTGAACTTCCGGTTGAATGAAATGTCGTAAACAAAAGTCATGTGTCATATCAATCAATCAGTCTGTTAGTATTTTTTGTGCCGATGAATTTCGGATTCGCGTCCAAGTTTTGTTGTTGTGTTACTTTTTAGCTGTAAGTTTTTTACTTTTTAGTACCAATTACCACCTTATCTAACTGATAAATAAGACAACTAGTAGTCACTAAGTTATTGCTTTCTTTATAAGTAGTTTTACTGCATTGTTGATATGTAATTTATGATTCATACTTGGGAATGCTGTTCCCAGATGTTTATGCTAAATTGACTCACAAACACAGATAAAAGGAAGTAGGCTTTGTTTTAGAACAAACCCTTACTAAAACCAAGACCCTTATTTATTAAATTCATAATAAAAATACAAATTCTCGCATCTTTATTGCTACATTCGTAACAAGTAGCATGTAGGTTATATGGAAATCCTACTAAAACCTTGTTTACCTTTACAGATTCATTGTGTGAGTGTTTTTATGACTGTTAGTGTTCTCGTGTCATGATGCCTACCCAACTGGTGAGCCAGGATAACCCCAATGATGTTAGGGTGAAGACGGTGTACAGTGGGGACGTGATGATCACCTACATCACCCCAAACATTACCCTTGATGAGTTTACTCAGGAGATGGTGGCAATATGCCGTTTTCCTCCTGATCAGGTATTATTTTTGTTTGTTTAGAAATGATAGTCATTAAGATTTCTGATAATTTTCTTTGGAAGACAGTTGTTTCATTAAAAACTTACTACTACTAATGGAATGGATATTTAACAACAGTTTTATAAAAGATCACTGTCATTCTCTGGGGTACCTATGAATAGTATATCTTCTCATAGGTACTTCTAGAATTCTCATAGAAACCTCTCCTAATAGTAGTAAGTAATTTATAATGAACTTTCAAAACAAAAGTGTCATGCATTTCAGTTATATTTGTTACAATAGGTGAAACACCTAACTCTCTTAACCACCCATTATTTAGAATTATAATGTTTTGTTTAAAAACACCAAATGATCAATAATAATTTCCAGGTGTTCACTATGAAATGGGTGGATGAGGAAGGAGATCCGTGCACTATTTCGACGCAGCTGGAGCTGGATGAGGCGCTGCGGCTGTACGAGATCAACCGGGACTCTGAGCTGACTGTACACGGTAAGTCCTAGATGTGTCTTATGTCTCCATTGAAAAAAAGGACATCTTTGAAGGAAGGGTTCTCTTGGAAACCTATTTCCCACTGTCATTTAAAAGCCTCCTCCTATTATCATATATTTAAGTATACAGACGTAAGTACCTAGGGTTCACAAGCACCGTGCGCGAAGCAGTAGGCAACGTGAAAGCGATGCTGAGCTTCGTGGAGGAGCTGAGGTGTTTAGAGTAGCGCTACCCCTTTTTCACGCAAAATAGGCAGGATAGCTGTCAAATTGCGGAAACTCGCCCGTAAACTAAACTAACATTTATTTAAAATAGGATGTTATAATACATTGTTAAGTACATATATTTAGTCTTAGTTTTAGACTAATATTTGAAGACAAGGATTTGGTTGAAAGATTTTTATATGAAACCTCTGTGGTAGGGGTTTCAGTTTTTTTTTCATTACACCATGACAACCAAAAGATGGCGCTTCTTTCTATTACTACTGCCTTTAGTTTTATCGAAAGAAATCTTTAAATCATGCAATAGAATGGTAATTGGCAATATAGTTTTCAAGACACATTATACACTTATTTCGAATTTAATAATGGATAAAAATCAGACAATACTGTGGTGCACTATTAGTGCAAACCATCTGCTACTGCCAATAAAAAAACTAAGTACATTATATCTTTTAATATAGGAGACAATATTATCTCTATTTAATTTGTCTAAGTTTACTTTGGCCTGATAACGTCGACCGAGTTTCTTGGCAAATAGTGGCAAACTGTTAAAATTCAAACAACATCGTGCGCTTTATATTCATATAAGTACCCTGTAGAAAACTACGGCTAATAGCTAAAAATACATCGAACTTATTTGGTATATAATCTAATTAATATTAACAAAATATCAGAAACGTTGTGGAAAACGTAGTGTTGTTTCGTTGTTGAATCACGTTGTGGTTGTTTTCGGTTGGATAGGACATTGCAGGCTTGAATCACCTGATTGTCCGAAAAGTAAGATGATTCCGTGCTTCGGAAGGCACGTTAAGCCGTTGGTCCCGGCCGCGGTAGTGGTCGTTCCAACCGCGGCGACAAGCTGGCCCTTTGTCACGTTGGTAATAAAGCATAAACTCGGCTAAACGTGGGTCCGGCTCTCAAGCTGGTGCCTCTGCCTAACCCTCCGGGGAATAAAAGGCGTGAGATTATGTTATGTTAAATATCAGAAACGGAAAATTAGGGATAAATGAAAAAATCTGGAAAGAAAACTAAGGTTGTAACAATATATTGAACTTCTGAACAGGCGCTAAAATTAACACGTCTTATCTTTACATAAGTAGGAGGTAGGTAAACAATAAATTTTGCTTTTTTGTAAACCAAATCAAATTGTCTCCATTTTGCATTGATTACGTAGTGATTATATTTAACCTACCATTAAATACCATATTATACCAACACCGGTCTTCTAAGTACGAGGCTCGATTCGACTTGTGTTTGTATGAATGTATGTATGTATATACGCAATTATCTCGAGTTTGGCTGCAAAACCGCATCAAAATCGGTGCAGCCACTGCACCGATTTTGATGCGGTTTTCAGAAAAGTGTTAGGTTCGTTACATTCAGGAGTAGGTTTTAGTACCGATTTTAACCGACTTCGTTCCGAGGAAGTCCTCAGTTTATGTGTGTGTCAGTTTATAAAAGGCGGGTTCCTTTTTTGTAAACAAGAAATAATTTCACCTTGAGGAACCCAATATATTTATCGGTCGCTTATAATGTCTTAATCACTCGTAACTCGTAACCACCATATCAAAAGCTATATTGCTCTAAATTTTATATTTGCGACTGCGGATTGCTGTTAGTATGTTCGTGCATGATTTTTTTGTTATTTTTCTTTCAAATCCTTTGTCCTTGTTTACAGGTCCCATCCCGTGTTCCGTTTCCTGAAAACAAAATTTCCCACAGCTGAAATTATATCAAAAATCCTAAACCTATCCTACTCATTTATCATATCTTATTAAAATTATTGCTTTGTCAATATTGACCAAATTGTTTATATGATTGTTACTAGATTTCTTTCAATAAAATATAGTAAGTATCTCTTAATTTGTTATTATATTGGTGTAAAATTTATAGTTAGGTATTGTAAGAATTAAGATGTTCGCTGAATCAGCTAGTCAAGATCAACAAGATATCGTTGGCAGGGTGTATTTATGTAGCGGTTGAGTAATTTTATTAACTCCCAAAACTCCCTCAGATCCGGTTAAAACTCCAAAGCTCTGAAAATGTAAAGAAAATCTCCCCTGATTCTTGGTCCAGTCGCCGTATCGTCGATCTCCATAAATGAATAATTTATCTATAAATAAATTTATTTATTCGTAAACTGTTGGCGTTAGCGTTTCCGTGTCGGTAGCTCGTCACGTCAGCAGCCGAGCGACACGATATGACGTTTTCCCGCCAAATCTTATCAAAAAATGGCGGCAAACTTTTATTCCTCCAATCACGGATAATACACTCTCAATTTACCACTGTGTATCCAGGCGGACATAATATTGCTTTTCGCCATAAAATCCTTATCTACCCGCATGTGAATCCGGTCAGCAGCCATTTCCATATTCCGACTCGCCAGCCGTAGGTACGCGTATTCTCGTGGTTTTTTTCGAGAGAGCAACGGCGCACCCAGTCACGTCCAACAGGGATTCAGTCTGAGTAATAGCTTTGTTGCCGCTTCGACTATTGTTTTGCTTTGTGATCGGAGTGGGATTTGCTCAGATGAAATAACGAATGCTACGCGTCGCTGCTATTCACTTTGCCGCTGATATTGGGGCTCTTATAGTTTGCTCCAGTCGGGTCGTTTAGAATGCTTCGGTTCCGTTCAATTTATAGCTTCCGTGCGGACTATTGGAGTTCGGCGGGCGGGAATACATCGCTCGTTGAGGATTTAGTGCGGCCGAGGAGCTCGTATCTAACCGAGAGTAAATACAACGGAAGCGGGCGCAAACTCGCATGCAAACAGGGCGAAACTTTGCCTAATAAAGTACAAACATTGCGGGGCGGGCCGCGCCGCGCCTGTTTGTGCCGCGCTTTTAGGGATACTTTAATTAACTCCATGTGCGTTATGACGTTTTGAGCGCCGATTCGGAATCTCATTCCGTTAATTGAATACGTGTCTGGAACGTGACTGGATTGTTATTATTTTGCCGGTTTAATACCTCCTTGCTAGCTAATGGCTGCGAACTGGACTGTTCTTGCGGACTATAAACGGAAGTCGTTATTTCTATAGTAAATTGCAGTTTTTAAAGTGTCTCTGCTAGAAAGGCTGTTGTCGGGTTTGTTTATGGCTGTGCTGAAAGTTGTTAAGCTGTGTTCAGCCGGCTGCGACAGGTACGCGGCAAGATACCGGCACGAACTTCCTAATTAATATCTTGGTATAATTTCTCCCGCACAACTTCTGCTACGTGTAGCGTTATTAAATTCATGGTGCTGCCTTGCGGCGGTATTGGCGCGGTAGTTTGCAGAACTAAGGAATTGTGCCGAGCATTATGTGTTCTTTTTACGGCGGAAGCTGCGGATTTATTCATACGGGAGATCCCCGAGTGCTATTTATTGAAGGAACGAGTCTGTCTTCGTTTCCGTTTGGAATGAGATTGTGATTTGTAGGAAGAAGTTTAATAAAAATCCATCTTTACAGTCCATAATGTTTAGTAAAGTTATATTTTCTTTTCCGATTTTCTTTTTTTGAGGGTTAGTTCTGTAAAGTTGAGAAAACTCTTAACTAATTGTATCTTGTTGTGTCATGTCAAGGTTCTTAATAAGTCGAATAGCCTTTTTAAAGAGAACGAAGATTAAGAAGTAAACGATAATTTGTCGTACACTTAAAATCATAACACAATTTTTCAGAATTATGTCACTCGGAACCATCACACGTACTTGAACCCGAAAAACTTTAAAAAGCTAATTTCAAGAAACCTTTTTATTGACCTATATAAATGAAGATATATGTTTTAGAATTGACCTCTTAAAACGGAGGTCGAAATAAAAATTTCAAATTCACCGCCTCGTGTCGTAAAAGCTGTCCTAAAAGAAGTGTTTTACTGTACCTTACCTACATATTGAACGTAGAATTTCATTTACGAACTTTGATTCTTCTATCAAGTTCCATCATTAAGACTCCGTACTTTGAAGCTTCTTACCTAATTAGGTATGAGGGTCCCACACCCTCGCAGCTGTGACATGCGCGCGTCGAAATGCGAAATGTCGCGGCAGTTTCAAATTTTATTACTTTTCATACAAGCCGAAGTTAAATCGAGATGTTTATACCTACCGCACAATTTTTCTTTCCGATTTTCGTTTCAGCTAACAAGAATTTGCGTTTAGGTAAGGTATTTGTAATAACGAGTTTTTTTTAAACCATCTGAGAAATATAAAACAGATTTCTTAATTCTGAAAAATATAGATGTAGGATTTAGTTTAGACAAGTTATTTAAAAGTAACAAGATGTAATGAATTTCACTCTGTAGAAATAAATATCAAAGTAAACCCTTTTTGTAGTGTTTTCTCAATATAAATAAAACACGACTGGTTGTTTTAATTTTAAACAAATAACGATATAGTTTGAGTTGATAACTTTTTTTATTTGGAACTAAAATCACACCCAAAGGCCTCCTTTACGAAGACGCGGCGTGTTGTGCGGGATGTCGTGTGGGCTCCGACGCGGGCGCCCCACCACGGGCGCCGCCGCTGCGGGCGCCGCCGCGGGAGCCGACGCGTTTCCTTATACGATATCGAACATAGGCCTATGCGCGTCTCTTTAAACGGTCTCATACTATTGCTATACATTTGATTTGGGCGCAGCACGCCCCGCACGACGCCTCGCGCAACGCCCTGCGTGCGGCCTGCAAATGCGGCCTAAGGGTGGATAAAATATGGATGCCTTTTTTATTCACTCACAGATTGTATTGCCATATTGTAATTTACATGAGAACTGCTCGCATAAGTATATATATTTTTTATATAAAAGTAAATTGTGCCTTTCCTCCAACCTTTTTGTAACCAAACTAATTTTTGATACTGTTACTTTTTAATTTATAGAAGAAGATTTTAAAATTGACATTGTTACCTTTCAAAAAGACTTTTGTTAACTAGGCAGTACATCTCAGCCGCTGTACACATTAACATGCATTCATTTTCTTGTAAATAGTGTACCTAACCATGTGTAAATATATCATCCCTTCTTCAACCTCTGGAGTTATTTCTACTGCAGGCGGGCGGACATAGGAGTTCTCTAAATTGGCGACCTACTACGATTGGATTACAAAAACCGCAAAATTTTCAACACTCGCCCCACCAGTTCCATTGTAAGTGGCGACTACCTGCCTTCTTCTGGAGGACTCTGGGGGACTTCTGGAGAAGCGCCTCGCCGACTAATATAATAATAATCATCATCATCATCTCGGCTGCCCAAATTCAAAACCTAGTAACGGTGTTTTTGCAAAAAAACCGTTTTTGTAATTTTTCGACTTACTAGGCGGTATAGATTTGATATGAACCTTAAAACACCCAGTTTCTTACGTAATTTTAAAAATAAAATTTAGCAAGTCTACCCAATTTGGAAAAGTTATTGAAATTTCCATGAAGTACATATTCTTAACATAGCGCATGTCGGATTACAAATAAAAAAACCTAGCAACTCAACCGACTTACTAGGTTATGAATTTGAAAGCTGACTTACTATGTTTTGAATTTGGCGCCGATTATAAAATCAATCAAATTTTGATGGAATTTAGTAAGTTACAAAAACAGTATACAAATTTGGCTGAATTAACCACGAGTCGTAACCAAATCGTAAACAAAACTTAATTCTGCCACAAATAAATCATTTGTATAACTTTTAAATGAATGCACTTCAAAAAATAACATTTTTCATTCGAATCGTACAACTAAAAATATAAAATGCTTTAAAAAGTAGAGAATTAACTCAGAGATTGTATTTCAAAATTTTTTTCATTGTCATATTTGGGTAAATTAAAAAAAAAAAAAAATAGTGGGATCGATTTAAGTGTGACTATAGTCAACAATATAGTCAAACTTTTGGTCAAACACCGAAACCGCTATTGCGTCTGGTTTCTTCGGGGCAACGAATTAAAGTGGTCGACCCGTTTTTTGGCTCTCCTGAACATTTTTGTTAAAACGAGTTACTAGGTTTTGATTTTAAGCAGCCGATCTCACACGATAGCGTCCACTGCTGGACATAGGCCGCAACCTTTACCAGGTCGTCTGACCACCTTCAGGGGTGTGAGACCAGCGTTTGGAGGGTGATTTGAGGTGAAGGTGAACCTTGAAGTGAGGGGGGGGGGGGATTCCATAAAAATTAAACTGAAAAGCAAAAAATAAAATCTTTTCATCAAAAAATTAAACAGCCGAAAAAACCGAAAAGCGTTAAATAAAAAGGAAACATTTTCTATTAAGACATAAATTACTGCCTTCTTAAAGTAATTTGAGTAAGTATACCACGTAATATTGTGCTAATGTAATATTAATATTGTGTTATCGGCGCCACAGAACTAACAAAGATATGATATAACTATATAAGTACCCTATGATTTAAGTTTTATTTGTGGGAATAAAAAAGGTAAGTTTGTAATGCGACGGTTTTATAAATGTAATATCGGTATCAAAATTGGTTTCTTTCAGCTCCATACAGATCCTAATCAGATGTTATGGTTCATTGTTTTGACATCTGTTGTCAAAATTTGTTTACATTTGGATAAAAATAAAACGAAATACGAGAGCGCGAAAACAAAAATTTGACACAGAACCGGCCTCGGCCGTGGCCACAAGGGTACTGACGGGGTAGGGAGCGGCGCGGCATGGCATCGGACCGCGCGAAAACGATGTTTTTTTTTAGTTTTTGCTGGTTTTTTTGTCTTTTCGTTAAACTTAAAAATTCTTACTATAGTAGTATTAGGGGTCCCAAAACCGTAACAAATTCTGAAAACCGGTTTTTCGGTTTTAGAAAATTTCCAAAACCGGCTAACCGGTTTTTTCGGTTATTTCGAGTTTTAGTTATAATATTTAAAAAAAACGCTGTTATCGAGGTTTTTGCAGTTAAATCAGGAAATTCTTCATGTAATATTACTTTTTTATTATTTAAAAAAAAACATAAACAAACCTAACATTGGTTTTTTCATTCAACAATATTTTAAAGAAAGAATATGTGTTTTTAATGCATGGTTTATACTGTCTAAAGATTGCAGAACACTGTTTGATACTATGAAGACAGCTGTATTCTGCCAATAAGACCCATCTGCAAAGCTAACGATAGAGGCGCCAGGATAAGCCCCCAAACGACCTCACTTCAATCAAATTATTGTTCTCCCTGTCGCAAAGACAGCGTAGAGAATATTGGGCCAACTCTTATTTTGTTTTTTTTTTTTTCATATGTTATCATGACAATTAATTTACATAAATTGAAAGTATCCACATTCAGTTCGAGCAAATTATTAGTGCAGAGGCTACATCCATGAGTTTTTGTCGTCTACTTATCATTAACATTGTAATAAGCTTTCCACAGAACAGACTAAAACGGACAAACAAATACTTTATAGGAAACGAAGTAAGACTTTATAACAAGATACCAGAAGAGATTTTGATCCTTAATGGTAATAATGAGCATAAAACCCGTATCAAAAAAATTCTGATTAAGAAAGCTTATTACAATGTTGATGATTATGAAAACGACAAAGACGCATGGAAGTAGTATAGCTCATATTTTCATGTATGTACTTTAAATCTTATTAATTTATGTTCTTTGTATTGTCGCCAACTCGCCAAATTGAATTGTAATGGCACAAAATATAAAAAAAGAGAGATAAATTGTAAAGTAGAGTTTGTTACCATTTTCTTCTCTACGCTATAAAATCACTGCGAAAGGGAGTAGAATCATGTGACTGAGGAGGGCTCGTTTGGGAGCGTCTCCAGGCGACCATTGTCGTAAGGCTGACTCAATTAGTGGGCACCCTGAACTACCTCGCCTTTCGCAGAATAGGATACTTTACCAATTAAGGTATCAATATTAATTAGATTAGTCTAATTGACTTTCAATAAGTAATATCTTGTTTCCTATATTGAATATATCATTTTTGACTTTTTTTTACTTTCACAATAAAAACATTTTGACAAGAGTTTTAAAAACAAAATATTATCATTCAGAATTAAAATATCTTGTGGGATTTTATTATAAATCCTCATCATTTGATTATAAAACGGACGTTTTAGTATCTAGTCTTAGTTATTTAGTTTTTACTTTGCCTTTTGCTTTAATTTTATCGAATTCCTTATCAGAGTATCATCATTCTGTAAAGTCCTCAGATGGTTAACTACACAAAAAGCCAGTTTCATCAAATTTTTGTACGCCTGCAGAAGAATTTTGCCTTTCCTTCATTAATAGAGCCATTTGAACTTTGACCATATCTGTACAAAGTAAGATACTACAAGATATAATGACCAATCAGTCATTTTTCAGTTTTTTTTTGATAACCGAAATAACCGAATTAGCCGGTTTCGTAATTTGAAAAACCGGTTTTGAAAATTAGCCTCAAAAACCGGTTAAACCGGTTTTTTCGGTTTCGGTGAAACCGGTTTTGGGACCCATAAGTAGTATGTCTAAAATTTAAGGTCAGCAATTTTCATTCCAAAAATCAAATAAAAACAATCAGCGGTTTAAAAATAAAATGGAAAAAACGGAACAAAAAGGGGTAACTTTGAGATTTTTTTCTATCAACTAAAATTAATTAGATCCTGTTTTCCTTTAGTATGATGACTAGATTAGATCCTTAACTAACACATATATTTTTTTCAGAATGAAGACATCAATTTTGTATGTCTCAGTTTGTTTAAAAAAATTTCAAAAACACAAATTTTTGAAGCACCAAGCCTAGGTACTCTACATTTATCACTTTGTTTGCTTTTTATTTTGCTTTTTTGTGCTAAGTACAATATTTTATTATGTGTATATTTTTTTTGTGTGTAAAGACTTTCATATTGTATTTGTATGATTTTATAAAATAGGTACTAAAGTGATAATTTGTCAATATAATATTTTATTTTTAAATAATAACGTATCACACGCAGAGATCTCTGAAATAAATAAGTGCATAAACACATACAGACAAGAAAATAACTTAATTAAAGGCTGAGGAGAGCCTCAGTTTTAGAAAAGGTTTAATGTTAAAACGTTAATCCATACCAATATTATCTATACCAATATTATAAAGAGGAAAGATTTGTTTGTTTGTTTGTTTGTTTGTTTGTAACGAATAGGCTCCGGAAATACTGAACCGATTTGAAAAATTCTTTCACTGGTAGGAAGCTACACTATTCCCGAGTGTCATAGGCTATATTAGATTTTCAAAAAAATTAGGGATCCTTACTTAAACTCAAATAATATAACCCAAGGTGCAATATTTTTTCCGTTGTTTACATATTTTGACAGGTGGTTTGTTGTTGTTGTTTGTTTTTTATTCGCCCATTCTGGGCAGTCAAAAGAACATAGTCTATAGAGCCAAGTCTTTAGTAGTACCTATCTTATATTCTATGGCGTAACGAAGTTAGCCGGGGCAGCTCGTTATTAATAAGAAAGTAACTATGTCTGTCTGTCTCGATATTCTGAGAAAACTACTGAACCGATTTGAATGGAATTTGGTATATGGATAGTCCAGAGCCTGAGAAAGGACATAAGCTACTTTTTAACCGACGAAAAAACAAAAAGGAGGAGGTTCTCAATTCGTCGCGTATATAAGGTAAAGGCACCAGTCTTGGACGCTATAAGGATTTTTTTTCAGTTTTTCGCAAATATTTTCTAACCTATGATTGCTATAGTTGTAAAAGTTATAACATGAAATGAAGCGAGTTTTTTTTAACAATTACGTATTTTTTTAATAATTTTATGAAACAAATTGTTTAACAAAATATAGGAAAAAAGAAACGCTTTTTTTTCACCAGTCATGGACATGAAAAATCCAGTGATGGACACCCAGTGATGGACAGTATCCAGTTATGGACATCCAATCTTGGACGGAAGTTTTAAGAGTAATTTCATCATATAAGCGGACAAACGTCCACTGCTGAACATATGCCTCTCCTATATGGCTGTTCTGAGTTTCTCTGCGTGATCAAATAAAAGATCCGCAGAAAAACCAAACCAAAAATCCCAGAGAAGCAAAAAAAAACGGGGCAGGCAGGCCAAATATTCTTATGTAGCTCGAAGAATAGATAGCCGCTGGTGCCGAGAAAATCTAGTGGCAACTGGCAACGCTTCACTGAAAAAGGCAAAAGAGTACTGCTCCAAAAGGGTTGACATGACACCCTGACCCAACGGTCACCTGACTGTCAGATGAACTGTAGAAGGTTGAAATGAGGATCGCGCAAGACCGGTTATTATGGCAAACTTAGATTATTGTAATAAAAAATGGATGGAAATGATGGAGCGACGAACTGGGAGCACACGCCAGGCCAGGGCCTGGGGGCCAAGTTTCTTAACCAAAAACTAACAACTCGCAACCGTCCCGCTAGCGACTTCGTTAACCATTGCTGTTTTCTTTGGGCGTAAAACAGAATTGCCTTTGTTAAAGCGGCAATGGTTAACGAAGCCGCCAAAAAGACAATTACGAGTCGATAGTTCCCAGTCAAGAAACCCGACCCCCTGGTGGGAGTCCGCTCAAGATAGAGAAGTGTAGAAAAGGGGAAAAAGACCATTGTTCAGCAGTAGGAGAGTTAAGGCTTATAATAAAAACTTAATTCTAGTTATTTTAGCAAAAATCTAACTGAAAGATAATGATATCGGTGCTCGAAAAGGTATAATTGCATCTTATTGGGTTTCGAATAGGCTTCAATACATAGTATAAATTAAAGTCGCTTCCCGCGTCTGTCCCTATGTATGCTTAAATCTTTAAAACCACGCAACAGATTTTAATGCGGCATTACTAAATAGATAGAGTGATTCAAGAGGAAGGTTTATAAGTATAATACATGCACAAAATAGTAATAGGTTAGGCGGTACGAAGTTCGCCGAGTCGACTAGTATAACATATGATTAAGGTCTCGGAGACATATTTTTAGTTATTTAATTGGTTTGTGTACCAATAACATTTAGATGGAAGTGATCGATATGGAAGTTGAAGCTAGGAAATATTAAGAATGTGAAGGGCCAACACTTGTCTCAAAACTTGATGCTATCGTTCCTGATGATTTCTCGCCCTACACTTGTTTAGGAATCTAAATTCTGGGAACACTATATATCAGATGTACTATAAAAGTAGAGTAGATGATCGCCACGCCAGATTAAACATAAAATTTCCTAGAATATGACGTTTTATAAAATGTGTCGCTTAGGCTTAGGCAGTCGCTTAATAAATTAGAAAGGTTTTTATAAGATTGATATGAATTTAAATGATAGCAAGTGCGACTTGAACTTCTCATAATAATATGCGTCATGGATTCTTTCTTTTATGGTTCTTTAATATCTTTGATAGTTCTTTGTCTTTCTCTACTCCTCTTCTTTATTTGGGATTTTTTATGTTACTAAGATTCTAAATATAGGAAAATCAAATCCAGTGATTTAATTGTTTGAATTACTATGTAGTAAAAGTTAGCGCTTTACTGAAATCAGCTTTTGCGTTCGTAATTTTCATATTTTATGTTTTGTATTTGTTGGAAACCATTAAGAAATAATAAAGTTTAGAAGCGACAATAAATGAACTGTTGCTTTTGATATACTAGTCATTGAAAAAAGACAATAAAAATTTAATAAACTTACTCCATAGTAGGAGTAATGAACGGGCCCATTTTAAAGGCCCAGTCATGGACACTCCAGTCATGGACCTATGTACAAGACTGGATCTAGATGTGCTAAATCAAATCTGATTAGACTACCTAAAAGGATATAGTCTCGTAGCCATAAATGCATATTGTTACAAAAATATTAAAAAATCCAGTGATAGACAAAATGTCCATGACTGGAGAGTACTGACTAAACCGAACCAATCATGAACATTAATTTTCCACCCATTTTCTAAAGGCAGAATGTAAATATGAGGTTTTCTAGGCACTCTGAGTCTATTAAAGAACAGATAACTGTATAGAAATGTAAAAAAAAACTTTTAAATTCTTAGTAAAATCAACATCTTCCAATCAAGTCCTTAACGCAAATCACTTAGTTTTTACCCATTCTCTGCCCAAGTTACTACTTATATTTTTCATTTCGAATCTATTATAGTTATTAACTTTTAAATGTTTGCATGTGGTAGAGGGATTGTTACCAAACATAAAAATAATTACAAACGGGAATAGGACACAGCTGATTTCTTATTTTTTTAATCTGAATTTGAAATGTCCATAATAGGAGCCATGTCCAACACCGGTGCCTTTACCTTATATATTTTTTTTTTTTTTTATGTATGATCACGCATAACTTTTTACTGTGTGGACCGATTTTGATAATTCCTTTTTTAATCGACAGGATATACCTTGAAGTTGGTCCCATAAAAATTTGGAAATAAAATTCCAACCCTAAGGGTGGAAAAATAGGGTTGACTTTATTGTTCACTCACAGATTGTATTGCCGTTTTGTGATTTACATGAAAACTGCTAGGTATAATTATTAGTCTTTTTTATATGAATGTTAATAATCATAATCGCAGCCGATAGACGTCCACTGCTGGACATAAGCCTCCCTCAAAAATCGCCTCACCGACCGGTCGTGATCGAACCTCATCCTGTTAGTCCCTAAACCTTCACCAGGTTCTGTGGCCACCTTGCGGGGTGCGACCACCCTGTGAAGGGTGATTGGCTGGGGTCAAAAAAATTAGCCCAAAAAAACTGAAAAGCAAAAAATAAAAACTTTTTATCAAAAAATTAAACCGCCGAAAAAACTGAAAAGCATTAAATAATTGGAAAACATTTTCTATTAGGACTTAATTTACTCACTTCTTAAAATAATTTTGGTTAACCAAGAAATTTTGAGTCGGTGCCACAGAATCAACGAATAACGATCACTAAATTACCTGAAATTCAAAGAAATAACCGAAAAACGTGTGCCGCCGCGCATCGCGCTATGGTAGTTAAGGAATTTGCTTGTGTGGTGTGGCACCGACTTAAAATTTCTTGGTTAACCAAAATTACTTTAAGAAGTGAGTAAATTAAGTCCTAATAGAAAATGTTTTCCAATTATTTAATGCTTTTCAGTTTTTTCGGCGGTTTAATTTTTTGATAAAAAGTTTTTATTATCCCGAAATTCCTACGGGAAAATTGGGAATTTATATTACAAGGGCAAATGCGCTGGCGAAGCTGCCGCCCACTAGTCAGCAATAAACATACATTTGTTTTGAATGTTGATTGTAAGAGACGTAAATTTTACATACACACACAACACAACACATAGCATTTATTGTTCTTTGCACGACTGTGACTTCTGATTCTGATGGCATCACGTAACTTTGGAGCTGCGCGAAAATGGGGATACTGCGCATGTTTATTTTGCTTTGGTAAGGGTTGAATTCGTTAAAAGTGTCTCAAGTTAGCATCGGAGTAAGTAAATACAAATATTGAGAAACGCAAACGTAGTCACAGAACAAGGAAGATGCTCTCGTAAGAGTTCGCTTTTACGATGTTTGATTATATTCCTCGTTTCCTAAAGTTTTTTTCAGTAATCTTTGTTTGAAAATAAATCAAAAAGTTTCGCCCGATGACACAAAACTTTTACATCATTCATTCATAATATTTCAACTTTTCGTCCGTTTCATTCGTTAGATAAGTCTTGCCCAACTTCCGGGTAACTGAGAATATTTTTCTCAAAATATTTAACCTGTCGAAGTAAATTTATGCTTTCCTGAATTTCAGTGGAAAATAGAACACGTTCTCCTAGTTTCATATTCCGGCGAAGTCGGGCGTCGGCCGTGCGCAGGCGACCCATGACGTCAGCAAAGTCGCCGAGCCAATTTGCGCTCATCATAAAAAATTAACCATCCGGTCCATACTCGATATAATCAGCGCATCGGTATCGAGTGTCGGTGAGGGCGATGCATGAATTAAGTTTTACGTAAGTGCAGTAAGCGGGCGTATTATGAGGGCAGTGTTAAGTTATGTAAATGTTTCGAATAGGCCCGCCTCATTGAGGTTCATTGTTCTCCGCCTAGTGATCATTGTGATCGGCGCGTGGAGGCCGCGCCGCCTGCGCGCGCAACAGTTCGCCGGTGAAAATTCGTGCGCGTACGCGTGTTTTTTGCGCTGCGGTCGGCCGCTTGCGAAATGTCAAAGTTAGTGAGCGTTTTAAGTGTTCCGTGATTATTGTGTAAACTTGTGTACCGCGTACCGTCGACCTCGCTGATACGATCGGCTGGTTGGCTTTGTGTTTGTTTTTGTTAGCAGCTCGCTGATTTTTGCTACTGCCACATGTCGTGTGCCGGTGTCTGTTGATGTTTGTTTCCCGTCCGGCTCTAGGTAGTCCGGCTGTCGGACCCACATCAAGATCAGGCTCCCGGCCGCGAGTTATCTTTGCTTAGTCTGATAAGATGCTGTGTTTGTAAAGCAATCGGTGCGCATGTTTCCAATTACGATCCGTTTCGCGTTTCGATTGGATTGCTAACTCGGAACGGAACATGTGATTACATAGTTGCTTAGTGCATGTTGCGGGCATTATCGGGCTGACTCAAACAATGATTCTATGTTTCCCTTATCAGAGTAATGGTACAATTGAAGTCTTTGTCTACTTCTCAGAATAAGGACTAAGTCTACTTAGAGTAGCGAGTAGGTAATACAGTCCGACCTCCACAGACAAAAAAAACCAGCGCAAAAAGTCGGCGACTCGCCCGCGGTGTTTTTTTAAATAAAAGATGTCCACTGCAGTCGTTGGCCGCTGAAATATAGCCAGACGTTACAAAAGACTTCGCAAACGATTTTCGCCTTCGCTACTTAGCGTCTATTTTGTTATTGTTATGTTAAACTTGGACTTGCAAACATAATTTGCAAAAGCAACTACTTACACGATTTACTATTTAGTAAAAGGGACGTCGCGACGTGGCTAACATGGTATAATATATCGGAGTAAACGTCTTTTGTAATGTATCTATGTATATGTAAACTAATTCAGTACATAATAATGCAATGACAATTCATAGCAAACAATGTATGGCAAAATTTATTATTCAGTTTGATTTATTGAGCTCGCATTAGTCGCAAGTCGCAAGTGTCCATTACAAAGGAGCTAGTTTTATTTGTTTTTTTTGTTCCAATTTTTTTATTTAGTCAAGCCTTTTTCGGTCTGACCTTCGGTACTGGATCTGCTCCGATTTTGCTACATTTGTTTTGATAACAATCCAAACTTACTGTAGGTACAAACTGACTTAGGATAGTTTGAAATAAACGTGCCTAATTACAAGTACAAGGATTCAAAGAGGAGAGGTCTTTGCCTAGTAGTGCGACACAGTTTGTGAGACCATCGAAAAAAATATACAAATATATGTGGGTGATATAATAATCGAATAAGTATGGTTTTAATTGTCCTTACATATTCAATTCAACCACCTCCTTGGTTCCGTTTTGACAGTGCTGATGATTGAAAAGGTAGTTAGTGTTAGTAGTAGGATAGGCATAACCAAATAAAATAGCAAACATTTATTTATCTTCTTTTGTTTTACTTTCACCATGTGAATATTCACATGATTTTACACGTTGTTTTTTGGTTAACTGAAAATTGAACCATCAGTGTTGTATTGATAAGTTTTTGTGCAAGCTGTTTTATTTATTGACTGTTTTGGCCAGGCCGTTTGTTGATTTGACGTACTTACTTATATATGTATTTATATCAGTTAAAGCGAAATAGTTTGTCTCAGTTTTAATATTTCTCAAACAAACATTAAAAATAAACAAATAAAATCTGCGATTTATTGCTTTATCTTTCAGTCTCTATTGTAAGTGGACAATGAGACTTCTCGAAAGCTCAGTAGAGATATAAAAGATTCGATAACTTGAACTTCACGTCCAAATCCTAGCTTTTGTAGAGTGGATTTTAAAATGGCCGCTTTTTTAAAAAGGCTGGAAAATTACCGCACCGTTTCAGGAAAGGAAAACATTCTCGAACAATATTTTGGAATTTTGAAAATATAATTTGCAATTGATTTTTAATCGACTACTGCTGCTACTTTGAACAGGAAGTAATGATTAGTTAGAAAAAAACTAAAACAAACAGACCTCGATCGTAGGCGCTGCGCTTGCCACACACAAAACTTATTAGCGTTTTCTTATAGCTGTTAATTTGACGATCATGCATAGGTCACGTGGTTCATGCTTATGCTCACATCAATAATATCGTAATGAGCTAAACAAAGCTGCATTAATTTGGTTTATAGACTTTTATTATTACTGCTTTAATAAAATATACTTATTTATTGAAAGTCACTACTTATATGGAAATTAATTAAGCAAATTGTTATTTGGTCATGTTTTGCATGTTGATTGATTTCTTCTTCAATCATTAATAAATAGTAAGTATGTGTTGTTTGTTTCTAATTTTGATTTACCTATTCACAAAAATATTAAAAAGTTGTACGCACTTAAAATGCGTCTTCAAATATCGATCAATAAGATTAGAGTATGCTTTATAACAATCAAGATAAAATATTAAAGCAAGTACTTACATACATAAACAAATAAAATATAAGAAATATTATAAAATCTAATCATTACAATTTTAGGCCTGACCGAGAATCGAACGTAGGAAACCTTTTTGCAATCAGATACTCAATATGATACATAATCGTCAACGATTTATAGTAATCTATGAATGAGTGTCTCACACAATATTACTTTCACACATAATCTAGATGACACTTTCTGTTAAATTCTGTGCCACTCACTTCGGTATCAATAGAAAGGGACGCAATGACATTGAAAAAGTGAAAACAATGGCGACATATCGACATTATATCTAAAGTAGTTATGCCTGGCTGCAATAGCAAAATCGCTAGCGTAACGTACGTAACCATAAAAATAACCCACACCATAAGTTTGAAAGATGCTAGTAGGTTGGTAAGGTATACATATTTTATTATTTATTGGCACGCCATCAACACATAATAATTGTCCAAAATATCGCAAATATACTAAACAAAATGATAAATTAAATGAAGTAAAAGTAAAATGGTTTTATAATTTAGTGGGTTCCAATAAACGTATAATATTGCTTTACTCAATCAATGTAATATTAAAGTTGAAGAAGTTTAATAAAAAGTATTTAAAGTAAGTTTTGACTTACCAAAAACATTTTAAAATAAAAAAATATAGATACAACACCTAAATATTTATTTGAAAGAATTACAATAGAACAAAAATAAAACGAAATTAAAATCTACATATAATATTAAAATCAGTGCAATGTATTGTATACGAATTACGCTCATAATATTAAACTTTCAAAATAAAAATCTTGTAGCGTTGAAGATGAATGAAATGAAACCATTTACAAAAAATCTACATTCATATCCAGAAAACTCTCGGTTCACCGCACGCTTTCTTGATGCAAAATTTTCTTTGATATCTCTATCTCTGCATTTGCTTTACAAGAAAAGCTGGGTTTTCAAAATCAGGGTTATACAATTTGCCGCACCAAAAGCATTCCGCTCCGCGAGACTGTGTTATCTTTGGCCTTTGTCTTGGAATTTAAATCTTGTCATCACAAAGGAATTGTACATATTTACTTATTAACTGAGTTTTTATGCAATTCAGTCTTCCTTCCTGCTGTAAGACCGTGGCTTAGTTTGCTCACAGATTCGTCTCTGCCGCGTTTTCGGTTGCTGCACTTTTTTTTGTAAAAAAACGAAACTGGGGTACTGACTGGGTTAGATAACATTTTATTTTTATAGTTCTATTCTATTTTTTATTTTTATAGCGATGTGTCGTTTCCAACAATTCTGCCAGTGTCACGTGTAGGGATAAGCATCAGAAAATTATTAAGAACTTCATTGTGTAACTGACTTAGCCAATTTTTGTAACTCAGCAGCACCCCTTAGACATAAATGTAATGCTTAGGGTGATATGAACTTTTTTGTAGTATCTACTTACTTAAATTAAACTATACTTATGTTAATCTATACCAATATTATAAAGAGGGAAGATTTGTTTGTTTGTAACGAATAGGCTCCGGAAATACTGAACCGATTTGAAAAATTATTTCACTTAAAGGAAGCTACATTAACCCCAAGTGTCATAGGCTATATTAGATTTTCAAAAAAATTAGGGATCTTACCTAAACTCAAATAATGTAACCCAAGGTGCAATATTTTTTCCGTTGTTTACATATTTTGACAGATGGTTTGTTGTTGTTGTTTGTTTTTTATTCGGCCATTCTGGGCAGTCAAAAGAACATAGTCTATAAAGCCAAGTATTTTGTAGTATCTTATATTCTATGGCGAAACGAAGTAAGCAGGGAAAGCTCGTAGATATATAAAAGGAACACATGTATTAAAATATAAGATGTGTAATGTATCAATTAGAGTCCACAAAAACTTGCCATGACGCGCTGGTTCTTTATTCTCGACCTTGGCCTACTGTTGACCTTGCTTGTAATTTTGCACTTTAGTCCATCCGAAGCACAGATTGTTTTACCAACAGAGTTATACTAGCTTGAAAAAAATTGTACTGATGAACTATATTTAAGACTAGTGGGCGCCCCGCGGCTTCGCCAGCGCATGTCCCCGTGAAACATCAAATTCCCAATTTTCCCGTAGGAATTTCGAGATAAAATGAAGCCTGTGTCTTTTCTCAGGATCTAGACTATCCATGTACCAAATTTCATTTAAATTCACTTGGTAATTTTCTTAGGATAGCGAGACAGACAGACTGAGTTACTTTCTCAATTATAATATTAATAATAATAATGTAAGTATTGATGGATTCTTAGAACCCTTAACACGTTACTTACGTTTCGTTGCAGTCATCTGGACCTAAAGGATCTCTCACTTTCTTAGAACTACAAAGTCGTTCAAGGGTATACCTGTGTTCTTCGGTTGGAGAGGGTATTTGAATAGGGAAGTATGCAAAATGTCAATACAATAACTTCAAAAGCTTTTATGAAAAATTGTGACCCTGAAAGCGAAACTATAAGAATTCCTGTTTTTACTAAGGAACCACAGTATAATAAATAGAACTACATAACGGAACCCTAAAACGACTGAAGGGGTCTGACAGAGAAAATAAACGTTAAAAGTGTTTGAATCAAGAGCTTAGCGGCTTCGGCTGATAAGGCGCCGGTACGTGGCAGGGTTTTTATCAGCGCAGCTTTGTTCCTGCGACAGGAGAGATTTAACCCCTTTATTTAAACCAACTCTGAAGAAAGTACCGGTTTTATTTAATCTGAGTATTATAAATTATAGTCTTTAAGTTTTGATGTGTTACATTGGATGTCATTGCTTTTAGTCAACCAATAACATTAACATTTTTTTGACCAAGAATCTCGGACACCTAAGACTCTAGGTTTAACCTAGTTAGGGTTCTATAAGATTAATGTTATCGTGAGTAGTTAATGTAATAATATACTAATAAAATATATATAAATGAATCGTGGTTCGTTAGTCTCGCTAAAACTCGAAAACGGCCGGGGCGAATTATCTTATTTTGGTTTTGAAATGTTCGAAGTAGTCCAGGGAAGGTTTAAAAGGTGAGAAAATATGAAAAAATTGTGAGGCAGTTAGTAAAAGTAACAATTTCTTTTTCCCATAAAAATTGTAAGGCGCGATATGAAGTTCGCCGGGACAGCTAGTATAATAATAATTATAATAATGCAATAGAGTAATGTCTTAGTTATTGTATAAATGCAATAATAGTTTGTAAGGCGAGTTTCAACAATAAAATATTTTATTCATTAATAATAAATAATTAAAAAGATTAAGACCCAAGTTTCTTTATTGTTTTAACAAAGACCAATGAACGTTCATATAAAAGACAAGTGTTGACTTGACTATAGCTAATTTAACCAATTGAGAGTCCACGCGTTCTAGCGTGACGAAGTCAGAAGATATTTGAGAGTACTTTTATAGTGATGAGGTTGACGACACCATGTTTTTATATTGATTTCGTCACTCTTTGACTGCGATACTTAACTAGATGTTCTTTTTTCTTTTAGCTTCTTTAGTAGTGGGATCAATACAATAGGCGTTAACAACTAACACACCCAAATTCTACGAAATTTTTGTGAATAGATTACGTTGTGGTTGATAAATTTTACGTAAGTAAGTACATTTTCTTTCTGACGAAGAAAACCTAACATTTCGCTGCCAAGACTGCATTTCTAAACATTTGAACGTCTAGTCCTCTAAAACTGCGGTTGCTCTAATATATTATTTATTCAGTAGTCCGTCTCTGTTCACTAGCGAAGCTCCTAAGCCAGCTCGGGAATATTCTAGAATATTCTATACGCCAGAACAATGCCCGCTTTACTGCACATTTTAAAAATATTGCAACAGGAGGTTGGATCAATCATACACGATGACGCGCGCGACGCAAGAAAGTTTTGCTACTTGCCTCTTTCGACCCATGTAAACAGTGTAATTTCCCTCCTTTTAGGACACCCAACTTTGTTAATAGATCTGAGATGTCGATGCCAAACCAAATATGGAGTATCTTAAAGGTATCAGCACACTGAAAGCTGTAAAGATGTTGGTGCTGTCGAACCTGCCGCGCCCTAGCCATGCTCAGAAACACTTTGGTCCTTCAAGAACCTGCGAACAAGGTAAAGACCAGAAAGTTAGGCACAACTCTTTCCGAGAGAGACGTCTGTCCAAAAACGCAACCAAAGATGACGAAAAAGAACCAGATGCAAAGTTACCAATAACGTCATACCACTCGAGTAGCGTGGATGCTATTCTTACCCACAAAGAAGAAATACACAGTAAAGTGATGAGAAGTGCCAAAGGTTTGTTAGAGACTAATCTGGACGACTTGTTCTGTGATGATAACAATGACTTTATAGCTGATCAGAACAAATCGTTGAACGCCAGTGAACCTGCCTTGACGTATACTGCTAAAGAAACTCAAGTCAGTAGTAGTGAACCGAATGATGTGTTGGACCAGGATTACAGTGATGGTGATGATAGTGACGACGATACATCAGACAGTGAGTGTATGGATGAAGTGGTTCGAGGTCACAACAAATGTATGAGTGCGAAACGCTTCGGTCATATACTACGGAGGGTCATATCTAGAAACGGTAAGTCGCAAGTCTTGAAAAAGTTGTAAATGTATTTCTCTGGCCAACTTGGCTCGTAAGTTTTCTAGCTCAAGCGTCGGAGCGCGAGGTGCTGGCAAAGAAGACTTCAATCGTTTTCGTTTTTTTTTGGTGCTATGTAGTTTGGACACAAACCAATTCACTTTTTTTAGGTTATAGTGTTCAAGAGTTAAATAAAAATTGTGATAACGGAACCCCAAACTTACGTGACCGACGACGCTCATAATATTTTTCTAACTATTTTGCAAATGATTTAAAGTGTTTTGATAGTTTTTGTTTGAGATCGTGTATTCATCTTATTAATTTTACTATTGTGTTTTTATAAAGTGACGAATTGCAATTATGAACAATCAATAACATTATAAAAGCAACCTCATAAATCGAGTTAATAAAAAGTAAAATACAGTTTATAATTGTATTTACATCAAAATATTAATACTGCATTTCATCGACATTCATTATCGTTTTAAAATCTCTCATTTGACAACGGAAAATGCAAATTATGTCCGAAAGCCAGTGCGAATTGTTTTTTCATTTTAATCTTGTTTAATGGTTCAATAGAGACGTTATTTTCATCATTTAATATACGGGTACTTTATTTATGTGTCTGTAGATATGTATGGCTCGGATTTAAATCTTTCGAGCTTTCTTATTTTTACAGAAATAATATTTATTGTTAGCTATTTTAAGACTAACAACTAGATTCTCTGACTAATCAATTTTCAAAGTAAATTTGGGGCGCTAAATCACATTTACGTTCTTGCATAGATTAGCATCCTGTAAAACAAACAAGCATCCTGCAGTTAATCAAATTTCGAACGCAAATTTTGCGATAGCAAATTCAGGCAAGCTCGCTTGTGTGGTGTCTAAGTTACGGCGCTACACATGTAGCACTGAAATTGTAATCAAACTAAGTTCGCATTAATCTTCGCTCACGTGCCTTCCCCGCTAATAGAGTTGGTATTGGTAACGTTGATCTAGTGATGCGTCTTAGAATTTTAGGTCAGTTTTATTTAATGATTAAAATATGGACTAACCAATCATGTTGTTCATTAAATTGGTTTCTTCCACCATTTCAAAGCAAAGATTTTCTTTGTTGCTTCATTTACTTACATAAGTATAAAAAATGTAAACTGGAAAAAATTATGTAGAGTGATACTTTAGTCAACTTACTATACTGATGTATTAAGGTTCTTTTTTGTGTTTTTTGTATAATACAGAGAATATTCATTCCTTCATTCACACTATCAGCATTTTCATTATGATAAAATTGAGCTAGCGTAGTAATTTAGTTCAGTGTAACGTCAGTAAGGCAGTGAGAGATGAAATTTAGTACTATCATATAGTGTCTGCCACGCTCGCTCGTCTAATGAATCGTATCGCACTATTCGCACTCTAAATTTAGTGTAATGGAAACTTAAATTACTGCAATTTACCTTTTTTTTTTCTGCGTTTATTCTCAAGGCTGCTTGCTTTAGGTTACTAGTTAATTTAAAAGCCCTAACTTATTTTTTTTCCGTAAAACTATCGACCGTTGATTTCTAAATCTAAATGCCACAAACTTATCAGCATTATCATAAGTATTTTTCAAAGCTCTGATTAATGTACGGCTGGTCGTCTCACCGCTTATTTTGCAACTTTCGAGATTACTTCGATTGTTATATTTAATCAGTTTCTTAGTTATACTTATAGTTAAAAAAATATAGGTACCTAAAAAAATATAGGTTTATTTTTGGTCATAAAGTGATCAAAAACATTCTAAGAAAGATTTTTGAGACATAAGCCACCAACTACTACTTATATTCTACCTAATATCTAGGTACTTCAAACACTACATAATAACAACTTTCAAAAGTTGTGTTATTATTAAATTTATCTATAAGTAATCCTCATTAAAACGTAAATCAAAACTTTTTCGTTTTGCCAAGTAGTCCAGTTACTTTAGGTAGCTCTCGTGGGCGTCAAATCAATCAAATCTTTTGGTATTATCGCCAAAATTAAAAAAAATACAGATTTTTAGAGGTTTTTTCGATTTTTGATAGTGTTGGATTATTTATAAATCATCATTAACAAGTATGTAAAAAATCAGAACTACCCGATTAAACACCTACGACTACGAGCCAATAAAAAAAAAATATCATATTTCTGGACTAAAGTGAATAAGGTAAAAGTTTAGCCAGTGAACAGCACATCACTAGTCAAATACGTGTGTGCGGAATTTCGGGAAGCAGTAAGTGACTCATCAATATCAGTTCGCTAGCAATTGGGTTTGGGACCTAGTTTGGGAAGAGGCCTTTTGGTTGAATCTCTGTTGCAATTTGTATTAGTTTCCGCTGATTAATTTTTGTTCATCTATGTTTTCCTAGTATCTCTGAATACTATTACCTCTATTGGCCACCTCCGTGGTTCAGTTGGCTGTGAAGTTGACTGTGGCTTCGAGGGGCCGGGTTCGATACCCGGCTGGGGCAAACATTGTTATGATGGATATCGATGTTCGTTTCCTGAGTCTGGTTGTGTTTGTACAGTGACGGTCTATGACGGCGTAACACTTCCGGTTTTTCTGTTTTGCAAAATAGCTCTTGTTCTTTGGTAATACAGTCTAAGGCGCACGAGACCATTGACACATCTGTTACGCCTTCCTAGAACGCCACTGTACATACCCATACTGTAGTTGTGTAGCTCACATCACATACCCACTAGGGTTCTAAGTGTGACGCTTAATAATAGTTAGATTGAGGAACAAACAAACAGACAACTGTTTGTTTGTTCCATTACTTCCAAACGTTAGTGTCCACTGTCCAGTGTACACATTTCGTATAGTTGGTATTATTACAAGGAGTATGTTAAGTTTAAAAGTATTAAAGCGAAAAATATAATCAAATTCTCGAAAAATATTCATAAAACATGCAAGCACAAAAGGTAGTTTAATAACCATAAAAGTTAAAAACTCGTTAGTCGATCGCCGCCTAGTAATGTAACAAAGTTACCTCGTACGGTGGTCGGATGGTATTACATAATACAAGGTTGTACCTAGCATCCGTTTTACACCTGTGACCTGCAAGAGTCTGATACTTTCAGAGAATCAACCTTCGAGACGTCTCTTCATTTTTTATTTATAACTTAGGGTGCGTTTCCACTAGAGATGCGTACAATATATACGAACGACGAATGTCATTTTAGCAACCACTGTGATTTTAGGCTGTAACACACTTAACCATCCGCCATTTAATAAGTTAAGATATCTTTCTTCGTATTATCTTATATCTTCAAGTAAGGTAGCTTTGCACAGACGCAAAAAAAAATACTCTTCTTAAAAATTAATTAATACCTACATAACAGAAGTGACGCAGCTTCAGATCGTCGCTGCTGCTTCGTGTAATCCTACTCAACCAAATCTCAAAAATTACAAATTGCTTTAATAGAAGTAGAATGGACTTTACGAAATCGACATTAGTCTATTCGCATAAAATATAATGCAACATGGACATGGCCCATCGGCCCATCATAACAAATCACAACATGGCCGACCACTCCCACGGTTTGGCGGGAAAACGCATCAATTTGACAGATGACGCGTATCGGTGTCACGGGGAGGCGCGGCGACGCGCGATTGCTGACGGAAATGCTCTAATATCGGCTGACTGACCGCTTAATTTTAGGTACCATTTATTTTTAATACCGACTTAGGCCGCTAAAAACCAATATTAATCGGCTGTTCAACAGCCGGTTAACTAATTAAAGCGGTAGTTGACAGTATGGCTTTGATTAGTTAACCGACTGTTATCAGCCGATTATTGTTGGTGCACACCCGCCTTAGAGGTACTAGAGGTATATTAATATTTTCCAATTAGAAATCAATATTGTTTGAAGCTTAGGTTTTTGGTATAAACACAATTCACATACATCCCAAACCGCTTGAGATAATAAAGAGAGTAAAATTACAAAGTAAGTAGGTTCTTTACCGAAATGTTCACAAAAATTATATCTGAAAATCTGAAAACAATAATTTTCGCTCGTTCGAAAATATCATATAACTCTTCAAAAAAAACATACTTTCCCACGAAAACGATCAGCAAATATTGTACAGTATTTCTTTTAAAGTAGGTATACTTAAAACGAAAATGCGAAGACACAAACCTACTAAGGTTTTATAAAAAAGTGTACACCTTTAAGTATAATATTTTGTCTCGTCAAAAGTTCTATCATAAAATATTAACGACGGACGACCGTCGTGACGATGGCAGCAATATTAAATCCACTTCGTAGACTCTTCGAAGTTTCATTATTTCAGTATCGACCGAGAGGTGCTGGCATCTGCACTTTAATTAGCTAACAGACACTATTAGGGCTACCTATTCATAGATATTCTATGCTAAGACAAACTAACGAATGTATCAGGTTTAATAATGATTTTTCAGTTTTTTTCAGTTCCTGGACTTATGGCGTTTTCATTATTAAATCTAGCCATTTATCCACTTGCTAATATAACATAACAATATCAGAAAACTATGAAATGAACCCAGTGTCAAAATTTACGTTTGTAATCCGCAGATCACGGATAGATTAGCGTTTCCCCACCTTACTGGGATAGATTGGATATTGAATACGGCGATGATATTCATTCTTTCCTTGACTCCACATAGAGCAATGGGTCTTGAGGCTGACATTCACAGTCGTGGCCAACTCGAACTAGCACTCCAAAGTGTCAAAATGAATTTTTAAATCATTTCTCCGCTTCAAATTGATAAACATAGTCGAGTTCCGACTTCGTGACAGTGAAACATATTCTCGACAGAGTATAAGACGGCTCGAGCCAGGATATTCAGTACTCGGGAACTAGTTGTCCGAGTATATTCCTCGACCAAGTAGCCTCAAAACCCTGTGACTGTGAATGTCAGCCTGAGAGTCTCTCTCAGGACTTTTCTATCCTTGGCTCTTTCTCTTACGTCTGCCAAAAGCTCGTTTGCCTTGAGATCCGCCATCATAAAACTTTTAACTACACAATACTTTCGTATTAGTTTATACAGAATCAGGTAGGAGCTCTTTGCAAACAACTGTAGGCGGGGATTGAAATAGGATTGAGAGTGACTGACGGACGGCCGATAGGGATCTCGGAAGTATACTTCCTAGGGTATTGCGTTTCTAGCCATGACCCGATCTGTTAACGTTCTAGGGTTCGTACATAATTATGTATGTAACTAATTTGCTTACGTGCACAGTTTACTAAAATAATGTAGTTTTCTATGCTGGCGCCGTTGTAACCTCATGTCCCATCGAAGTCAAGAATTGAAAACTAACTTAAAAGGTTGTAAGATAACAATTATAGTTTTGTTATCTTACTACCTTTTAACATCAGCATTATTGTTTTAACCATAAATTAAATGCCTAAAATTTCGCAAGTCTGACACTACTTTATAATAGACAAAAATATAAGATAAAGATATTTTATATCAAATCTTAACTAACTTTATTCGAACGTTACAATGTCGTTTCAAAATAAAGATTTTATTTTGAAGAGAAACCAACATTTAACGGCTTTCCATTTTTTGAACTAACTTTATGTCAATTTGTAAACGTGTCAAAAGACGATATAGAAAAAAAAAACCTTTTTTTTTCAGATTCTAAACTTGAAATAAATTTAAATTTGTTATTTTAGCGTCTGCAAAAATATGACAAAAGAATCTTAATTCTTTTTCATGAACTGAAAAAGCAAAATGAAATAGAATTGAAACTTACGACCTTGGCCCTCAATGTCTGCAACGAGCTTCTCTGCCAACTGCCCGACTGCCAAATTATATGCATAAAGTGTATTCTGCGACATAATCTGCTAAGTTATGTCAGTTGCTATTGGACCTAAATAAATAGACAGTTAGCCCAGGCGCGCACTAGCGGCCGGGTCGCGGTGGCCAGTAAAATATATTCGGCCGCTGGCCGCGTCCTTGCGACCAGGGGGCCAAGTTTCTTAACTAAAAACGAGTGAGTCGTAATTGTCTTGTTAGCGACTTAGTTAACCATTGCTGTTTTCTTTGAGCGTGCAACAGAAATTACCTTTGTTAAAGCGGCAATGGTTAACGAAATCGCTAACAAGGAAATTACGAGTCACTCGTTTTAGTTAAGAAACTTGGCCCCCAGGTGCTCGCGATCCATACTCCATCCAGCGATTTCATACAAATTATATATCTCGCTTGCCGCTGCGACCTGGCGGCCGCGGCCCGGCCGCTAGTGCGCGCCTGGTCAGCATAATCTTAGTTTAAGATACCTGATCTAATAATAATATCTTGACATAACTATATTATAAGATAGACATGTATGTAAATCAACATGTCATGCATAATTTAATTGCAATGATTAATTGCATGTATGTGGTCTTCCATTGAATAATAATAACAATGACGAAGCATCACACTCGCTAACTCTTAACTGAGTAACTAACTCCGCACTAGATAGAACCTGTATTTAGGGTCCCCAAATAGTTTCTTCGAATCACGTACAAAGGGTGCTAGGGCGTAGGAGTGCTCTATGAAAGGAATTCTCCCGTCTTTTTCACGAATAAGTTAAAAAGGGATTTTATGAATATATTTTTAGTATAATAAAAGTTATTGAATAGGTAAAGGTAGTCTAGTAAGATATATAAGTACTATGATAAGGTATGAAATTCCGTCCCATAGATTTACAGACACCGTAAACGAGTTACCGAGTTAGGGCAGGTCGTAGCCGGATGCACGCGAGCTCGGATGAGCTCACCCGGCAATCAGCTATCACATCCGGGTAATAGAGATGGTTGCATCCGATAGTCACACACGTGGAAAATTCTACTATTTGCATACTATTTGATAAATTATAAATTTACCCAATTTTTTTGACAGGGCATTGGTTTTGTTAAGACTATTTATCTAGCTGTAATAAAAGCCTCTGCTTATGCTAAGCTCGTGCCTTTTCGCGGTTAATGCCACTACAATTTTCACCTAGAGTTCCACTTTTTTGTCTTGGATTAGCTTATATGTTACTTTTCTTAAAAAAAATTGTTCTTTATATTTGTACAGCTTCCCTCATCTTTGAGGTGTATGTAGCTACTCGTGTCACTACTTTAAGTAAGTAAGCGTCACTATCAGGAGGGTGCCGCGCCGTTATGCTAAAATGATAAGTAATTAAAAATATTCATTAAAAAGCACGTCGACCCACTGGTGAAAGCGGATCTCCTTGGTAAATCGATCGGTAGCACTCTCCACATTGTTTTATAATAGCTATGTTACAATTACAATGGCCGCCAACTTTCATGATTGTCTTCGTATTTACGACATAAGGCGAATTTTGGTTTTTAAATTATTTTAGGTGAACCTAATTCCTCCTCTGGTTATTGATCGATGCAGTTATAACTTGAATTTAAGTTTTGGTACTGTAGTTGGTAACTGTAAATATTTATTTTAATGAATAGTTCAGTTCAGAGTTTAATTATCCGCATATTAACTACTTCCGATACCATTTATTTTATTTATAAATTAATCTATTATTTTTAAAACTTTTGTGATATTCAACAGACTTAGGTTATTTATTTTATTATATTTTTTTTATTACTTTTGTAAGTTGTGATCCAAAATAAATTAAATTTCTCATCGATTTTTAAAAGTAGCAGCATTTCTATTCACACTATCGTCGCTCAAATAGCTCGTATTGAAGAATACTTTTCTTACAATGGACACAATAGAGCACTCAAGTATTGATATATATTGACGTTTTCCGTGCAATCAGTAATAATAAAGTATATAAATTTGGACGATATTATCATAGATAGATGGTAAAGAAAAATATTTCAGAGGTTAAACACACACACATGAAAAATACATTAACAAAAAACAAAGCAGGGTTTTGGGAGGGTTCGCCATAAATGCAACGCTTCAGTCAGGGTGGCGATCGATGTATGGTTTTTCAAGTTTTTCAACGGAGGATGCTGCTGCCCGTTCTTCGGGTGTTATCTTAGTCGCCTTTTACGACACTCCTGCGGCGGTAGCATGACGGAATATTTGTCGTATCTATCTGTCACTTTTGTCGATCATCTCCATAAATTTTCCCGCATTTAAATGTCAAAAGCGATCAAAAATGACAGAAAAACTCGACAAATGGTCTGTCATGCTACGTAGGCTGGGAGAGGATGGGATGAAAAAGTTATACCTCTAAAAGACATTTAAAGCTTAATCCGAATTTGCCTGTAAAACGTTTTTAAAACTTAAATCTTTTATCATATTATATCTGTAAGTAGTTATATAAGAGTTTCTGTAGTACAATGCGACAGCAGCTAAGTGCTTTGAAATTAGTTTCTGAGAACTTGCAGCTTTTTACATTTTCAGTAAACTTGTTACTTGTAATTTCTGAATTACAACTGAATTTTCTGATAGCTTTTTAAATAAAAATTTAAACTTGTCTTGAATATGATTTAATACGTAGGTTGAATTTAATGAATTACAAAATTTTCAAATAAAATTTAATATTTATTTATCTAATTACACATCATCATATAATATACTAGTCGACCCGGCGAACTTCGTACCGCCTAACCTCTTAGTATATTTGCATGTATTATTCTTATAAACCTTCCTCTGGAATCACTCTATCTATTAAAAAAAACGCATCAAAATCCGTTGCGTAGTTTAAAAGATTTAAACATACATAGGGGACTATTAGAGACAGACGCGGGGAGCGACTTTATTTTATACTATGTATTGATTTCTGATGTTTGATTTTAGTAACAATTAACTAACTACAACGTAGAACGTAGATAATAATAATAATAACGCAGCAAACTCGAGAGCCTAAACACAAACATCGATATCTATCATACCAATCTTAACAATTTTCGTCCCAGACGGGGAATCGAACCCGGACTAAGTACCAGTCAACACCACTGCGAAATGAACCAAATAATAATTCTGAAATATTAATAATTATTTTGTACGACCAAACAAAATCCATTCTAGCAATTTAAGTTAAGTAATTGAGAAGTAGATATCAATAAAACAATTAAATAAATTGTCTGCACCCTTAATTTAAAAATTGTACTTTTTGTGTCTTACTTTGTATGCAATAAAGTGATTCTATTATATTCTAAATATGTTTTACTTTTTTTTGTTACAGGTAAGTTGGGATGAAATCAGATGAAATATCGAAGTAAGAGGTAATAATATAAAGATGGTTTCATTTCATTTCGCGAGTGCCGCGGGCAATGGGCCAAATTAAGAGGCTTGAGTGGCGCTAGGTATAGCTTTTATTTTAAACAAACCAAAAGGCAATGAATTAAGGTAGTTTTCTCTGCTTTTGTTTGTTTGTGATCGCATGACGTTTATATTAATTGATATTAATTATTTATCCGGAGTGGCGCTAGTTTTAGCCGCGGGTCTTGCATCTCTAGCTACTCGCCAGTCGTTTCTGCCGGCGTCCTATCGATACTATGGACCTAGAGACTAGATATGGTGTGGGTTTGTGGTCAGCCTAGCTGCTTTCCTACTATAATACAATTCTTGCGACTCGCGACACATAATGATCTCGTCCTAATGATCGCCGTGTCGAATACGACAGGTTTTGTTTTTAACCGACTTCAAAAAAGGAGATTATCAGTTTGTACCTGTATGTTTGTATGTATGTACGTTTTTCCGCAATTATTTCGCTGAACTGATTTTGATGCGGTTTTCAGATACATTCAGGAGAAGGTTTTAGTGCCTATTTTAACTGAATTAGAAAAAGAGGAAGTGCTTAGCTGATGTAGTGTCAGTTTATTTAAGGCGGGTTCCTTTTTTTGTAAAACAATAATTATTGACTATACAATAGAATTTTAGAGTCAAATTGTACTAAATACGTATACATTTTACTGTACGCGACTGTATCCTTTGCTTTCTATTTTTCTAACTCCACGACAATGCACCGGAAATTGAAGGTGGCAGAAATGGCGACCGGAAAACAGCTTTCGATACCATTAAATGTGCTTCACGGGACAGTAACGAACGCTGCACAAAGGAAAACTGGATATTACCCGATTTCGCGCTATACCTACAGATTTTTGTTTTTCAGCGTTTTTTAACAAAAAAACTTGTGCCCAAAGCCAAATTTGAATTTTACATTTGGTCTTAAGTGTATAAATACATTAACTTTTGTCGTAAAAGTATGCCGCATAAAGACTGTGTTCTACTGATATTGCCATTATGAAGCCGTGACAATCCAGGGTTAACCACCTTAGTAGGTTTCCCATCATTTATCACCTTTTATCGAGATTAGATAGTAAAATAGAGTTTTAAACCTCATCGCGTCGTGCGCACATAAACTGTGCATAATTTAAATGCGTTTGAGGGTAGTCAATCGTTCCACGGGTCAGTGGACTGGACGCAGAGCGAGTATTGTCAAAACGTAAGTTGACTGCAAACTTAGGTCCGAGGTTTGATCATACATATGAAGAATTTAGTCTTTTCTGAATGTTGTGACTATCGCTTTCGTGCTTTGAAAGGTGCGTAAAGCCGTCGGGTCCTGCATCTGTAGATTTTCTCTTATCTAGAGATTAGATACTTTCTTAACATAATCTAATTCATGTGACATAAGACCTTATCGTCCTTATGAAGTCCATTGTCTCCTTTGTCGTATATAAAGGAGGTCATAATGTTATTATGCTGCTATACATATAGAAACGATATAAAAATGGCGACCATTGTATGGGCTGTCTCTCTTTTTAACTCTTCCCTCATACTAATATGCGCGAGATAGCATGCGTTCGGTTGCCATTTTAAAATCGTTTCTTTATCTGCGCGGCTTATACATGTGTCTACTGTGTATTAAAATTATAGACAAAAGTCGTTCACATTATGTCTTAAAACAGAGATCAAATATCAAGCAAGGTGCTCCAATTAGCCAATTGACCTATAAATTGAGATATTCAGCGGATCGGCATGCGCACATGTTTCTGAATTAGTGTTCGGCACTACAGTGTGTTAATCGTAGATTACTAGAGTCTGACCACAGCTATACCTATACCCACAGGCCACCAATCAGACATATCTCGAAATGTAGCAAGCAGGTCAAATTCTAGACGCCAACGATGACGGTAATTAAAGATACACTAACATTGATATAAAAGCATTGATAAGGCATTGATCCAGAATAAAGATAAGACGTTTAAATCATCCATCTTTTTGTTTCTTTGGTGGAGCTTGGTCAGCTTGATAAACGTCGCTCGCTTGAGGCTGTCAAAATTTTATTTGAAGAATGATTTCTTCGCGATTACACGCTTTTACGCTTATTTTTTGTAGTCAATATTAATTACAAAATTGATTCATGTAAAATTTATGTGTTCTTTTTTGTGCCAAGCACAATAGACACATGTTTTTTTAAATTATTTTACGAATTCTTAGCACTGTAGAAATCCAAGTTTATATCCAAATTTTAGTGAGAACAATGTAGTTGATATAGGTACTTAATTTCTTTTCTTACACACCCTGAAATTCTTTTTTTTTATTTCAAATCAACATGGTTTTAGAACTTAAATCTTCCACCTAAAATTATACCTACATATTTTAAAATATAAAACGGATGTCGCGTAGAAAGTTGCAGATAGTTGAATATAGGTTCAATAGAAAGCGTACCCTCTTTGCTTGAAATAGTTTGGTTATTTCTACAATGGCCGACACGACCGACCGACAGTGTGAAAACGTCTAAAATATTCAGACGTTATCATAACACTTCGGGTGTGGTAACGAGATTACATTTGGGTTTGCTACCCTTTGTGACCGGCAGCTGCGAAAAAAGTAAAAAAAGGTATCACACTTGGAGCAAAATAGTATAGAAAAAAAAGATTGCTTACTAGAAGCATGCTACAGCGTACATATGTAGATAGAAACGGTCGGTCGCACCTTAACTTTACACGTTTTTGTTGTAAAATAAACCTTATGTATTTCACTAGAGGCTGCCTAGCGGTTTCACTCGCGCAGATTTCTCATAAACACAAAAATTCCGTTTTTCCTCGTTCCTGTGGGAATTTCGGGAAATCCTTTCTTAGTGCACACCTATACTCCCTAAGGAACCTACATGCAAACTTTCAGCCCGCTACGCCCAGTAGATTTAGCTCTGCGTTGTCTGTCAGTCAGTCAGTCAGTCAGTATCGGAAGAGTTTTATATATATTGATTATATTTATGTTGTCTATTTTATCTTAAAAATGGGTTACCTGGAAGAAATCACTTTAAGCAATAAAGCCCCTTGCAATCAATGTATATTTTTTTATATAGCCTCTTTCTTTTGGCTCCCACTGCTGTGAGAAGGCCTCCCCCGCTTGATTCCATTGAAATCAAAGTATTAATTTAAGAAAATTACTATTATGATTGCAAGTTGATTGATTGTAATAAAGAGTCGATCTATCATTCTTCTTTCTACTTAAAAAGAGACCCCTTGTCATGAGTATTTTGTAAAAGTTATTGGAAATAAACATTTATTTATTATTTATTTATTTATCTTTACAACCACACGTACCTTACTAAAAGCTTTGAATTATATTGTAACTAATTGCAAAATCAGGTGTCCTTAAGCCTAATATACGATAAGTCTTAAATAAGTTATTTAAACCTCAACAAATTACAGCCATTCTATGTATAACTAAAGGCTGCCCCGCGGTTTCACTTGCGCAGATTTCTCATAAACACCAAAATTTCGGGAATTAATTCCTTAGTGCTCCCCTACACTCCCCAAGGAACCCACGTGCAAAATTTCAGCCTTATACGCCTAGTAGTTTTGGCTCTGCGTTGTCTGTCAGTCAGGCAGTCAGTAACGAAAGAGTTTTATAAATATTGATAATAAGATACCTTTGATTTTATTTGAGAATCCACTATATATAAAAAATATATATATCTAGGTATATATATATTTTTTAGTTTCTTTTTTTATACTTACTTTTAGTTAATAATAAAGATCGTAAAATTCACATTTCACATAAATAGACCGACTGTATATATGCCAAAACATATTACTGTAAAATTCAAGTAAATTCCACTTCACCAGGTTTTCGCTTGTCTCTATTTTGTGTTACAATTTACTTGAATTCTCTTCCTGGTTTTTAAGAAACCTACTCTCCAGCTATTACAACGAAATCCGATCATCAGCTTAGGACCACTTTCCGACAAACTACTCTTCGTCATTAGTTCAGTAGTTAACAAGTTTCTAGTTGTTTTTAACTAACTTTAAAAAAGAAGGTTATCAGTTAGACCTGTATGCCTGTATGTATGTTCGTCCGCGATTATCTAGTGTTTGGCTGAACCAATTTTGATGCGGTTTTTAGATAAGTATCTGTTACATTCAGGAGAAGGTTTTAACCGACTTCGAAAAATAGAAAGTGCTCAGTTGATGCGTGTGTCGGTTTATTGATGGCGGGTTCCTTTTTTGTAAAAAAAAAAATATCACTGCAAGTATGTTTAATTTTTTTGTTAACGTCTCGTTATCTGTAATCGGTAGCCTACTATTATTACTAAGCTTCTTTGATTTCTTAGTACTTTTTGCTCGTTATCGATTTTAAAAACTTGATATAGCTAAGTGTTAATATTTTTTTGTTAACGAAATACCCCTTTACCTTTACCGGATAGGACCAAAATAACCAACCGAGCGCAAATTATTAAAAAGAAAAAAAAAAAAAGGATATTCGAATTTCAAAGCAACATTTAGCGTATTAGCTTAGCTCCTCAACCGTCGTCTGAGTTGAAATAGAAGCGTTTAATGAAGCAGACTTTCCTTAATTAAAACCCGTCAAAGTCTTATAAAAACCCACTATTAGTTCAGATTTACCGGAACGAGGGAGCGCTTTAAAGGAAATTGAGGTTTTCTATTAGATAGGTTTAAGTACTTGGTTAACTCAAACTGTCCCAACACGCAGTCCATTCTTTTTTAAACACTGGAATTATTCCATTGATATTTTAAGATTAGCACACATGCACTCATATGGATGTACAATCATTGTTCGCATCAATTCTATTGCATTGCTTGCAGCATAAGCTATTTAATACTAGCTGTCCCGGCGAACTTCGAATCGCGCCTTAGAATTTTATATGGAATAACTTAATTGTTGGTTTTACTAAATTTCTCTTAATATTTCCATATTTTCTCACCTTTTAACCTTCCCTGGACTACTACAAACATTTCAAAACCAAAATCAGCTACATCGGTTCGGCCGTTCTTAAAAGTTTTAGCGAGACTAACGAACCACGGTTGTTTCGTAAATATATAGTAGAAAAGTAGATTTGTTTCAAATTTTCAGAATAATCAGTATTTTATTCAGCAAAAACTAACTATACAAACGGATGCTGGGTCCGAAATTTGTTGCATCCCGTCCCAATTTGTTAGTTTCCGGGCAGTGTTATATTTTGTTATACATTTTGTATACCTTGGCGTAAAATTATGTTCCGGACAACAATGTATTCTGACTGTGTTGCTTAGTAAAAAGGTGAAAGAAATAAAACATTTATTTAAAGTAGCAAAATTATTTACACAATTACGTAATATATATATATATATACTAGAGGCTGCCCCGCGGTTTCACTCGCGCAGATTTCTCATAAACACAAAAATCCATTTTATTCCCGTTCCCATGGGAATTCCGGGAAATCCTTTCTTAGTGCTCACCTACACTCCCTAAGAAACCTACATGCAAAATTGTAGCCCGCTACGCCCAGTAGTTTCGGCTCTGCGTTGTCTGTCAGTCAGTCAGTCAGTCAGTCAGTCAGTCAGTCAGTCAGTCAGTCAGTCAGTCAGTCAGTCAGTCAGTCAGTCAGTCAGTCAGTCAGTCAGTCAGTCAGTCAGTCAGTCAGTCAGTCAGTCAGTCAGTCAGTCAGTCAGTCAGTCAGTCAGTCAGTCAGTCAGTCAGTCAGTCAGTCAGTCAGTCAGTCAGTCAGTCAGTCAGTCAGTCAGTCAGTCAGTCAGTCAGTCAGTCAGTCAGTCAGTCAGTCAGTCAGTCAGTCAGTCAGTCAGTCAGTCAGTCAGTCAGTCAGTCAGTCAGTCAGTAACGGAAGAGTTTTATATATATTGATTATACGCACAATTAAAGTCTATATTATAAAATTACAACAAAAACAAAGTAAATTAAGCTACTGTATGTGATCATGGTATGTGATGATATGTATCAGCATTTGCTGCAATTTTCAGCGGCAGCGTTTATTTTCATTCCGATCCCAAATTAATGCGCTTAATTATGATTTATTCAACTTTTCAAATAAATATCAAAAATTATAATAAACATAATTGTAAAATTGTAATTTATCTCTCCTGAAATCTTTTTCAGACTGCCTCTCTACAAAAAATCCGATTGATTGCGCCATCAATCCTTCAATGTCTATGAAAATGAAGATAAATTTCCCCTGCTGACAACCCGGAATAAATTCAAAACTCAAATGCGCGGCTAGATGATGAGATGTTTAGGCTGTAAAATTCATAATTAATTGAAGTGGTGGTATGGTAGCCCAGGCGTGGTTCTTCCACGCGAGGAGTCTGACTGAAGTTTGATCACCAGTGGCGGCACAGGTTCTATTGACACTAAGGAGATCTAGAATAAAGTGTGGGTTCGTGGGTTCGTGGTCAGCGCTCCCTGCTTTTTTACTTAATTATTACTAGCGCGAATAATTAAGCCTAAGGCCTCATTTAGGGGCACGCGGGGTGTTGCGCGGGGCGTGTTGCGATCAAACGTATAGCAATGTTGAGACCGTTTACGGAGATGTGTTGGCACAGTTAATGCGGGCGCCTACGCGTGCACTGCCGCGGGAACCGCCGTAAAACATAGGCCTATGTTCGTTATATTACAAGGAGACGCGTCGGGGCCCGCACGACCCCCCGCGCAACGCGCCGCGTCTCCGTAAATGAGGCCTAACTAAATGAATCATATTTGCTTAAATATGATTATATTTATTGGATATTTGAATCAATGGCTGTCGTAATGCGGAGAGAGAGCATTTCCTTGTTCTGTGGTAATACGCGACTTACAAGGGAGGACCCGTGAGACGTACAGCAGCGTTCTTCATTGAAAATATTAAAATTCATACTACGATCGCCAACCTGCCTGCCCATCGTGGCGATGAAGCCAAAAAAACCCACTATTTCTCCGTAGCTATCTTTGAGGAAGGGCTATTTCCAGAAATGGTAGTCTTTGGCTGCTTAGAGAAATACTTGTAACTTTTCTTTTTTACTCCGCTTCCGCTACTTCGTACGTTCTGGTGGTCAGCCAGCCTAATATTTGACACCCTCTAGTAATAAATTCCGAGGTACATTGCGCACTGCGACGCCAAAATGCACGCATTAGGTGCCTGCGCCGTGCTCGCTTATTAATTAAGCTATTATATTAGTTTTTTTTTTTATATTTAATAACTTTCTTTACCAAATAACGTTTTGAGTTACCTAAAGTGACAATATACAATTATAATGATTACATTACCTAATGCAACAAACCGCAATATCCATCTACTGACAGTTTTTCACATTCCCCACTCCTAGGTCCACTCTAAACATTATTTTAGGACAAAGACAAATTTGCAAACTACCTCTTTCTATATTCATCTATTACTAAGTGAAATATCAATATAAATTATATATTTATTTAAATATTCAGATAAATAATAAATAAATTCCGTGCAGTAGTTTAAGTGAAACAAATATCGCATCAATCAAAACATAGTATTAAACAAAGTCACTTTCCGCGTCTGTCCCTATGTATGCTTATATCTTTAAAACTATTGAACGGATTTTGATGCGGTTTTCTTTAATACATAGAGTGATTCCAGAGAAAGGTTTATAAGTAGCATACATGCACAACATAGTAATAGGTAAGGCGGTACGAAGTTCGCCGGGTCGACTAGTAGCTATATATTACTATATATAAATAACTAGAGGCTGCCCCGCGGTTTCACTCGCGCAGATTTCTTATAAACACAAAAATCAATTTTTTTCCCGTTCCCATGGGAATTTCGGGAAATCCTTTCTTAGTGCTCACCTACACTACCTAAGGAACCTACATGCAGTCATGCAGTCAGTAACGGAAGAGTTTTATATATATTGATGATAGAAGTATAAAATTGAAAAAATAAAAAACACGGTTACTTTTCTTAATTTCGTTGTGGTTTTTGGCCGTTTGTGCAGCGCTTGTCAGGGGTTCGGTCTGCCGCACCAAATGCCTCCATGCAGTGCTTTACGGGTCAGAGCGCGACACTCGCCCAGCTAGTTGCATCGCTAACCTGCATAATATAGGATATATATGCAGGGCATACTGCAACCTGTTTTCATTTTATTTACTTGTTCTTATAAGCTCACTGCCTTGTTGTAATGTATATATATATTTTTTAATCTTTAATTTATAATTTTACTTATGTCGCCGGTAAACTGGTAAATAAATGTATTTTTCTTTCTTTCTTTCTTTATATTTAACGCACTGACTTTTATACTCTACTATTAACTAAGTCATTTAATAGTTCAGTGAAATACTGCACAAAATATAATACTGGGCGAGAGTAGCCACAATTTGGATTCCCAAACCCCCGAAAACTCGCACGGCCAGGACGATGACTGCAAGACGATCTTGGCGCATTATTGAAGACTGAGTGACCTCAGACTAAAAAGATCTGATACTAATAAAACCAGCAAGGGAAGGTGTGACCAGCTGTGGGATGTAAGAGTTGCTATACTTAAATGAGAAATACTGAAAAAATTTGCTGGTCTAGCATTATAAAACGTAATTTTTGATGATATCTATTGCTTGAACGAGCAAATCGGCAGAAGTCCGAGTCTACTTGAATAATACTTAAATACACGATCCCTTATTTAATCATGACGGATTTTTTTAGGACTAAGGGTGCCTTTCAGCACGTAAACTCATTTAGTAAGTAAATACAGTTTTCTTGCAATAAAAATTTTCAAGATAAACATTGATCATTTGCATTTTCATGATGGAAGCTATAAACAAGGATGTTACAGGACGTAAAACATTTATTTATAGATCCTGTACGTCGTAAATTATCTCGTCTCTTAGGGTAACTTAATTTCATAAATAATAACATTACGTTTTCCTTCGTAGGAGAAACGATCTCCAAAGAACATTTTCATGCCTGAGTTATTTGCTTCTTACATTTTAATAAATTAAATATTACTTAACATAAATTATGACGAGTAAACGGTTATGACGGGTAAGTAGTATTGTACGAAGTATAGTACGAAGTATTTCTTTAAGCTTACTAAGATCAGCAATCAGTTGGCATCAGGTCATCAAGAGTATACCGGACGTTTATCATTTAAAACATATTTTATATTAAAACATATATATTTTAAGTAAAAACACAAACTAGAACTAGACGATAAAATGATGAACAGTTACAACCAAAACTCGAAACTAACATTATATAGGTAGTTAAACTTATGTAAATCTAGTCTTGTCAGCTAATTAACTGTCTTTTTACCGAAAGTAAAATAATTAAGCTGCGTCGATTTTCAATGACAAAATCATCGAACAAAAAACCTCGGAAGTAACGTACAGTGGCGGACTAGGAGGGCCAGGCGGTCTTCTTGAATAGAAAAAACGCTACCATGTTTAACGAAGTAGAAATTCTAAAACAACTAAACCGAAAACCGAATTCACTGGTGCTGACCCAAGTAGGTCGCGGACGACATACCCTTTAGTCGGTCCAACTGTCCGCGTGATTTATGCATTACCAACACAGAATGGAACGGACGTTCGAATTTTAAAGAACGAACATTTAAGGCAAAAGCTGCGTTGGACAGTCAATGCATGTTAGCGAACAAAAAAATATTTTTTTCCCTTACGTTCATTGGCTTTGGGACCACCCTCCGGTAGCGGTCGACTTGTGACGAAACAAAATCCTTAGACGATTTTGCAATAATTTTAAATGTTAAATTATGCGGGAAAAAAGACAATTTTATTTTTCAATAAATGTTCGCCCGCACTTCGCCTTAAATACACATTTTCGGATGCACGTTGGGTTTTGATATAAAATATCTAAGGAAAGTAAAAATTACAATTTCCGTTCAAACCGCAAAATCCCAATGTTCTATTCCCGTGGGATTTTCGGAATAAAAAGCATCGCCTCTAGTTCTTAGCTAAACCTACCTAACAATTTTTAGCCATATCGGTTATACTCTCTACCACAAAAAGAGTTAAACTTGGTCTAAATCACTAGACTAGGTTTAAATCACTATTTCGTCATACAAATTTGCGATTTAGACCGGTCTAACTTTTTTGTGGTAGCAGGGTTACTGATCCAACGAATCTGTGACCAATATTTTTTACAGGTTGCCAGATTGAGCAAGTTTTTGCACTGTAAGCTGTGGCAAGCATCGCGGTGTGTTGCCAAATTGTGCATGGCATGACGCATTGCAGCTCTGTTTTGTAGCCGTTCGGTGTGTGAAAAGCATAATGTTTCGGCGTTTTATCGAATGTCGCATAACGTCATTGATGTATTTTTGTTGGAAAAACATTAAAGCGTTTTGTTACTTCGCGCGGAATGTGGTTTCAAAATCATAATTTCCCTTGATTTATTATAGAAAGCTATTTTTTAAGGATACTTTTAAGATGACTTTTGATTAAAGCTTATACTTAACTAGAAATGGGAGAGGTTCGCGTTTACGTCATCCCTTATACCAATAAACTAGTGATTAATGAGATATCTTATTAAATTTCATTAGGTGCTAAGATGTCTTAGAAACTGTTTATATAATATTAAAATCTATTCTCACTTCATAAGTTTAGACAATCATTGTGCGAGACTAAGATACAATTGTTATATAAATCTAGCTAGACTAATGTTATTAAACCGCGGGTGGATTATTCTGAACTCATAGCAATGATATCAATTTCGAGATTTTGACAGCTAACTTAACGCCAATGCGGCGCCGACTCATCTCTATTAGTTCTGCTGGGTTCACACCAAGCGATCGCGATTTTATCGCGCGCTCTACCTACGCTGGACCGCCAGTCAACTCCTTTGGAGCTTTCGCGCGGACTCACTTGGTCTGGACCCAGATATTGCCATTACGCTATGAGTTTGATTCAGCCAGTCCACTATAAGGCTGAAATTCACAGTCGTGTCGCAGCTCGAACTCGCACTCAAAAGTCAAAATGCAACTTTAAATCCTTATCCGCTCCAAATTGATATACATAGTCGAGTTCCGACTTCGTGACAGTGAAACATATGCCCGACGGAGTATAAGACAGCTCGCTCAGGATAATAAGTACTCGAGAACTACTTGTCCGAGTATCATACTCCACCGAGTAGCCTCCTAACCCTTTTTTTTTGTAACGAGGGGAAATGCCTATCGCATTTCCCGACGCTCGGGGGAGCGTCGGGAGTATGTGGGGCTCGCACCCACTGAAACCCCCCGGCGGCCGTCTTGGCGCTTTTGGGAAGAAACCTGGGAATCACGCATTATAGCGTCCGAAGTCTTCCCACGCTCAGCTAATATCAGCTTCGTGCTCGGGGAGGGCATATTGTTCCCTCCCCGGCTCGCCTTTGGAGCTGCGGCGGTACAGTGCCACAAGCTGTGCCGCCGCCCGTCTAGAGGGCGTTTGATGAGTGTGTCGGGCCCCCGCCCTTAACACCCACGACCCCACAGACCTCTTTTAGTCGCCTCTTACGACAGGCAGGGCATACTGTAGACCTATTCTTACGCCCGGACCTACAGGGCTTAGCCTCCTAACCCTGACTGTGAATGTCAGCCTTACAATGGCGGTTAACTGCAAACATATTGGAATCGAGATGATCTCGATGTGTTGAGAATTGCCGTCCAGATATTATATTAGATTAATTTAATTAAACCGAAGTTTCAAAATATTATCTAAGTAAAAGGACTAGTTTTTTTTTCCTTGAAAATATAGCCTGCAAATACGAATGTTTAATAACAAGTTACAAATACTATTTTCCTTACATGACCTCTTTGATAAAAGTGAGTAACGACCCTAATATTTGCGCTTGCTGAAAAATGTAGCGATCGAGACTTACATCTGAATAAGTCACTGATATATGTTAGGATATTATGCTCTCAGATGGAAAAGGTTCTCGCATAATATTTATAAGCTATTTCGTGAATATGTGTAAGTTACCTTTAGTTTACATATACAATATAAACTAATAATAATAAATGCTATTCGTAAGACTGCTGGACTGACTGATATGGATTATTTGTTTAAAAAAAGAATAGAAAAAATATTTCAAATTAGCTAACTTTCAGCTCAGCAAGCAGAAAGTTTAATTGTTGAAATATTTTTTTATCAATTTTGCTACATATCTAATCGTAAAAAACATATATTCGTACCGCCTAACCTTTGACTATTTTGTGATTGTATTACTCATATAAACTTCCTCTTATATCACTCTATCTTTTTAAAAAAATCGCATCAAAGTCCGTGGCATAGTTTTAAAGATATAAGCATACATAGGGACAGTCGCGGGAAGCGATGTTTTATATTATGTATTGATATATTTATGCTATCTTAACGACTAATAAGCGAAAAGCAAGTAAATAAGACAAACACGTAACCGCACCCTAAACTACCCACTCCCGTATGCGCAAGTAGTTTTATGTGTCTCCCGGTGTTATTGCCTTTGGCGACCTCGTTTCTCCCGCCGAGTTCTCGGGTTCCTAGTCATATTTTAATAGTCACACAGGTGACCTGGCTAGCGATCAGCCGTGCTTGAATTCGGCTATAATCCTTAAGTGAGGTTTGGTTCTTTTAGCATATTTGAGTTTTAGTAACCTACGTTAATAATTAACGCACTCAGAGCCCCACAATTAGGTAAAAACTGTATTTAGGGTGCCTTAAATAAAGACATACAAACAAACCCACCCAGAGCGGAAAGAAAATATTGATAATAATAATTAACAATGTTTCGTATAACCTAGACCTCCGACGTCTAGTGAAGAATAGTCACTTTTACATATTTTGTCACCGTTGAAACGTGCCCCTTCATACCTTTCCTGGATTACGACAAATATTTCAAAACTAAAATTATCTAAATTTCCAAATTTTAGCGAGAAAAATGAACTGCAATTTATTGTTATTATTAATATATATATAGAAGATTTTATTGATTCAAATACAAAAAGCCAAAAATTAAAATTGAACATTGAAATTCATCATCTACAATCAACAATAGATCTGAGGATAATCCGACGAAATGAATTCATTAGACGCCAAGCAATAATTCAGCGAATGAATGAAACGAACGAATGAATGGAATAAATGTGCCTCATTCAGGCCATTCAGCCATCTGTCAAAATAGGCGGGAATCCACTTTTACGTAATCGGCGCGTTGAATAGATGATTTATCAAAAATGATAGCCTATTTTAATGTCCCTAAGGTCCCTAGTTTGATCCTTCTACCTGTTTTTAATGATTCAATGGATCTGCGTTTATTTAGGTTTAAGGTGGTAACTCTCGCTATGGCGCGCAATTCAAATTTTTTCGTGTTTTTTATTTATTCTGGCGAAAGTATAAATTTTTAATAAAGTTTAAATGAATTCCGCCGGGAATCTAAGCGAACTCCGGTCACAGTTAACATCACTACCAACTGAACCACGAAGGCACAAATTGCTAAATAGATAAGGAGGTGAAGATTGTATTTTTTTGTCTGTAGCTGTGCCCGCGATTTCGTCCGCAACTTCGTCCGCGGATTTTTTTTCCATATTTTTCAACTGTTTAAAACTTCCCTAGACTAATGCAAACATTTTAAAACCGAAATCAGCTCAATCGGCCCGGCCGTTCTCGAGTTTTAGAGATACAAACAAACCACGAATACTACGATTGAATTTTATATAATATATAAAACTCTTCCGTTACTGACTGACTGACTGACAACGCAGAGCCGAAACTAAATTGAAATTTTGCACGGGGGTTCCTTGGGGAGCGTAGGGAAGCACTAAGGATTAATACTTTCTCGAAATTCCCATAGGAACGGAAAAAACTGGATTTATGTGTTTATGAGAAATCTGCGCGGGTGAAACCGCGGGGCAGCCTCTAGTATAATATAAAGATAGAAATAAGTGATACGTCGGCTCAAACATTTTGAAGATTCTGTTACTAAGTTTTTTAAATTGCATGGCACCGTACCACGCTAAAGTCTAGAGAGGAAAGGAAGACTTTTTTATTGTTTGTGCTATTATCACCTATTATAAACACTGCTTCCTCAATAAAAAAAAAAACATTTCATTATTTTCCGCTTGCCGTGCTACCCTCTCGCTCCATTAGCTTCCACACACATCACACTGATATGAAGAGTATAAAAAATGATATATTCTCTGCGGTAATATTGCTGATGCATGATTAATTATGCTATTTACTCGTACTTGTCGAAAAAAGTTCAGTCAGTGGGCCTAATGCCGATCTCGACGGATATGAAATTGAATAGCCTTTTGACATGTGTGTGATACTCATTTTCTCTTAAATATTGAAAATGTTTTGAATGTAACTTATCGCGTTCTCTTCCTACTATTCTCATAAAAACCAGACTTTTATTTATGATGTGCAGCAGCCAGCCTGTTAGGCACCGTACCTTCCGGTGGCAGCGATTTTGAGGCCATTTTTTATTTGTAAATATTTCTTTATTTAGTTTTTTTAAGGTAATATTTAATAATAACATAATATCATGTCCAGTGGCGGACTAGGAAGCCGTAAAAGATTTGTCTATGGTTTCGTCAGCCCTGGACTGTATTACCAAAGAACAAGCACTAGCTACAAGTACTAGCTTGCCAGCTTACTAACACTCGACTGGCTATCCTTGGCTCGAAAAAACTGCCTCGTGTGTTTCGACCTTAACTCTGTGTTTGAGATCCCCTTAGGAAAATGCTCAAATTTCTTCATATATGTTATTGTATTAAGAGGTACGTAGGCGTCCTTGCGAGGTCCCTTTGTGAATCTGACTGCTGAAGCGAAAATTTAAATTGACCGTGAAAAGAAAGGAAAACGAAGCTACATTATTTATTTTATTTACAGTCTCACTTCTTCAATACATATACGTACATAGTATAAAGTAAAGTTGATTTTTTTGCGTCTGTCCCTATGTATGCTTAAATCTTTAAAACTATGCAACGGATTTTGATGCCTTTTTTTAATACATGAGCATCATAATAATAGGTTAGGCGGTACCAAGTTCGCCGGGGCGACGAGTATTTTATAATATGCAGGTGTCTGTCTATATTCCCTGTTTTGTAGAGTGAGATTGGTGATTAAGCTCACCATAATCACACCTCGGGAACTTAGAAAAAAGCGCGTTGCTTCGCTCACAGCCGAAACCCGTGTACGTGCACGCGCATCATGCTTGTGTGAGTGAGATGAGACGTGCGACACTGCTTTATTTATGAGTAAGCGGTAACGGAGAGGTAACCGAGAGCAGAGGAGCCGCACTTGCTAAGGAAGGCACGGTAGTGCCCATACTGTATGTAGTTAGTTCTATTTATTTAATTGTGCCATAACTAACAACTTGCACATGCCCAAAGTAACATGGGTCGAAATCTCAACAAAGGAAACAGCTGTTTCATCAAGGACAGGCCAGCTGATTTTCGTTTTGAGATTTTGACCCATGTTGCTTATGAAGTTTTTAAGTTAGGTACATTGAATCACCTCTTTCATGTATTACACCATTACCACCCTTGGTAGAAAACCCAGTCAGTAGTCTTAAGAGTTATAAATATGTTTGGTAATTGTATTTTAAACTTATGTTTACTTAAATAATTATGCTACAGAAACAAGGTATACAGAGACTAAAGTAATTAGCCTGATCGATTGTTCGGCACGATTCGTTACAAAACATGCCACTCAATGAACGTTCCTCTTTTTTCAGGTAAGTGATCGACCTAGTTCCTGACGGCTTGATGTTTTTAACCACTCAAGTAAGGCGCATTGGGTTAAGATTTAAAACAGACGAACGTAATTTTGACCGTTTTTTTTAAGGGTAGAAATAGTGTTCGAGCGACGGTCATCGCTGAAGTTCGGTCGGACAGCTATACTACTCCGTCTCATTACCTGTAGGCCTCGCTGGAATTCCACCCTCCACGGTCGCCTCGTCCGTACCGAAGCACCGACGTGACGTCATTGACGCCAAGTCTACTGATAATGTGACCGAGTAGTATTTATGCAAAATCTGTAGCTTATCATTAGCGCTGCAGTATGCGCGTTCAAACATTTTCATAGATGCAGCCACGTCTGCCGTTCGATATCAGCGCGACGTCGCTTTTTCCAGCTTCATTGACATTTCAACGAGTTTTAGCTCTAAGCGATTTCTTTTAGGTAACTTGTTTCCATGATTTCAAGTGCTCATGGTTTTTAGTTGTAGTTCAAATGCAGGACGTGTGTTTTGGCCCTTACTTGTCAGTAAGTAAGTGTGACCTTGATTGTGTCTGGAAACTTGAAACAAGCGCTTTAACACTATTTACCATGAATATCTTTATATCTAACGAACAGGCTAATCCTCATTAGATAGAGACTTGAAAATCCTTATTAGAGTTTGGATAGATAGATCCTAATTGGTTTAGAGTGTGTGCAAAAGAAATAAATTTATCAGTTGGTGACTCAAAAAAACCTTTTGGCCTATTGCCCGGCTAAGATAATGAAAAGCATTTTGTCATGTTATACTCAACTCATTATTGGTATCACATGTTAAAATGCTGATCATTTTTATAGCCATCATGAAATGCAATAGAGAGACCCAATGAAACATTATTTTATGAAATTATTTAGGCAACGAAAATGGCGAATCTTAACTTAAATGTTTTATAGAAAAGAGAAAAACTCTTAAATTAGAGCGAGAATGAAGAAGGCTTAGTACAACACTTGTCTTAAGTTCGGTTTAACAAAAAAAGAAACAGGTAGTTTAAAAGTAAGGCGATTTTTCATCGCCCCTGGTTTCTGTCCGCCGCGATATTAAGCTCTGGAAACTATCTTTTTTCGTCTTTTGAGCTTTTCTTACAAATCCTATTCGGGCGGGAAACTTTAAAAACTGAAGTCGGCAACTTTTGCAATTGCGTTCTTGCAAAGCACTTGTATTCTTTTATTTATTTTTCTGCTGATCCTACCCGGTTGAGTCTGAATTGTTTCGCTACTTCAACTTTAAATTTAGTGTGGTAGAATTTACCTCCTTGGCATTGGTGCAGTTTTCAGTGATGTCGACGCTCTGCTGTAATGCCGGAGGATCAACTTCGATTCCCAATGGGAGCGAACATTTTTATTATGAGTTGCGATTTTGCTTCCAGGACTGATCGCCTGGTTACCTGGCAGCTCTATGCCCAACCTTTATGCCCAGCAGTGGACCTTTTTCGGCTGAGATAACTAAATAATGTAGAAAGTTTTTGCGAAAAATCCATAGAAAACCATGTCATTCGAAGTGTTTGTATAAATAACAAACGAGGAATGCGTTTGGGCGCATTTAGGGGCACGCGGGGCGTCGTGCAGGGCGAGCTGCGATTAAGGCCTCATCTCAGGAGACGCGGCGCGTCGTGCTAGTTCGGACGCGGGCACCACCGCGGGCGCCGCCGTAGCTTCCTAAATGAGGCCTTTTTCAGTTCGGAATGATATAAAGCAAGGCCCGCCCACCCCGACACTCATTAGTGGCGGGTTTTCAGTTACTTGTCCGCGCCGTCGAAGGATTTCTCTCTCTTTTGTTTTCAATCCAATTTCCTGTGAAACCATCGTACACTCGTTACTGGCAGAAGGTTGTTTACGCTGGCAGATCTCATTAGGAAGTATAAAAGGAAGGGTTAAAATAAAGCCATGTTTTGGCATGACAAGTATTTTAATTTTCTTTTAATGATATGTCAGAAACTCAGAAAAAACACTCAGACCCAAGAAATGCACTTTTGTTCCCTAATGCATACTTCGTTGTTATTGCTCATAATTGCTGTATATTTAATATCTTGTGCAAGTATAACAATAACAAATAGGTACCAAATATAACACACAAAAAAACCTAGTATAATAGTAAAACAACAATCCTGCTCTTGCAAATTGCTTTATAACCACTTTATATTAGACATTGTTAGGTCCGTAAGGAATTAGAAATGAAGTAATGTTCATTCAAGGCTTTCATTTGGAGAGATGAGGAATTCTATAGGCTTTGTGACGAATAATGAAACCCAATAAAAAAAACCGTATATTCTCGCTTATTTTGTCGTAGAATAGGCTTTTTTTGTAGGTATATTGTATCATTATTACGTTTTATAAAAACCTAATAATAAAAGAGAAAGGAAAAAAATTATATACTCGTTAAATAAAATCAAACACAATTAATACTACTACTGCAATCATTTTATTGTTCCCACAATTCATCTATACTGAAAATCGTACACTAGGGCAAATATTGAGCATCTTCAAGTGCAAGGGAACATTGTGAATCCTGATGGAAAGGGTTTGGCATAATCACCAAGATTGGCAGGAGGGTTACCGATCGCAGCATGCATCGCAAAACGTTGCTGCGCGTCCATTCAACATTCCCTTAGTGGTTTACCATATTTACGGTAGGAGATAGGATGATAGAATTCTATGCCGTCACCACACAGAGGCAATAAAAAAAAAACAATTTTGAAGTGTTATTGCTTTTACAATAAATTTGTACAGTGGCGATCTAGGATGGCGTAACAGATTTGTCTATGGTTTCGTGTGCCCTAGACTGTTTTACCAAAGAACAAGAGCTATTTTACAATACAGAAAAACCAGTTTCGCGCCGTCCTAGACCGTCACTGTACTAAATAACTGCTTATTTTCCAGATGCTTGTAGGTACTAATGTCGAAGACAAATGGCGACCCATGTCAGTGAGTTTACTATGAACTTGCAAACGTCGTTTAATTGTCTTTCCATCGCCGCTCTTGTCGGACGTTGACGAATTAATTGCTTTAAGGCCGCCGGGTAAACTGCAATTAGTCAACAGTTTGTACACTTGTCCTACGATAAATTTTATGTTGTCTTCTTGCCAGCCCTATGGTAAAACAGACTATCTGAAGACTATATTATAACAAAACTAGCTATCACGGCGAACTCTATTTCCCCTTTTTTTTAATGGGGGGAAATGCCTATCGCTTTTTTCTTGTATGTTGGGAGCGTACCCACTAAAACCGCGGCCGCCTTGGCGCTTTTGGGAAGGACCCCGGAAACCATACATTATAGTTCTTCCCACAACTTCATTCACCCTTACAATATAAATTTACACTATGTTATTAACCATAGTATTGTAGATTTTACACTTTGTTTTTTTTTACTGTTTTCCAAAAGCGTATTTTTTGACGAAAAATATTTGTTAGAATAGAAAAATCGGATCACATCGCGAATGCATTTTGTTGAGACAGTGATGTATGGAGGTTTCATCGATAACGGGTTTTCGATGCAACTTTTATATAAAGCTCGGAGCTTAAAAGTTGTGTTTGAGCGATCCACCAATGATACTTATTTAAAAATTTTAAATACACCGTTGAACTGGTTTTATTATTACTTATTTATATCGCCTTTAATTGCAAAAATGTGCAAAATAAATACTTTTTTATAATCAACTCTACACTAATATTATAAAGAGGAAAGATTTTAATCTAAAAAAAATGGCAAAATAGTTATCTCAGGCTTCAAATAGTGCTCGACCGAATGTATGAACGCGTAAAACTGCAGTGCTGATAAGTAGCTACGCGCTCACAGCTACGCGCTTACAGCTACGTTTGCGTAGCTAAAGCTACGTCCGACCAACGCGACTTCAGCGCGCTGTCGGTCGAACGTAGCAATATATACAAAACAAATGTATAAACGCGTAAAATGCAACGCTGATGATTAGCTACGCGCTTACTGCTAAGTTTTAGATAAAGCTTTACAATACACAATCATCAGCGCTTTCTGTACTGCCTACACCAGCCTGCCTATGCCAGTAGCTGATCATCAGCGCTGCACTATACGCGTTCGTACATTTGCATAAATAAGCTACATCCGACCGAACGTCAGCGCTGTGATGACCGTAGTTTGAACGCAGCTATATCTAGTTACTTTATTAGCTAAGTTTGTATATATTTTAATGATGGCTGTCGGGCGAGCATTACTTGCAGCCTAAAGTATCGAGACCATTTAATTTCAAACGTCATTGTTATGACATTTCCTATTGGCTTTGCGGGAGTGCTGGCGATCGCTCGTCCCGACCCGGCCACAGTCCGGGACTAACGTGATTTTGGTCCAGCCGTTCGGTCCCGGATGTGACGGGTGCTGGCTCTGACGAGCTAGTTACAATTTAACTGGTGCAGAAAACGGTTTGCCTTTTGGATAATGTTTCGTGTGAATTATTAACTTATCATCTTTGTCTATTTTATATTACTAATACTGATGCCATTGTCATACCGCGTTGAAAAATTTCTATTATATATATAAATATCTATACATATTTGCGTTTTGTGTGCGCCTTGTAAGTAGGTTAATTCCCCTGTAAATTTTTCAGTAAGATTCGGCGAGCGTATTTGCAACCGAAATCTTTTGCAAAACAGACTTGGTGCGGCGCAATGCGGCCACCTGTCGTCGCGCTTGCGTCCTCAGTGACGTCACACGGAGAATCCGAGAAACCCCGAGCTTTCCCGAACGCACCAGCTACCCTGAACCGCAGAGGATTGATCCATCCTCTCCTCGCTTTAATCAAATGAACCATCTAACATTTTTTTTGCAAACCCAAAGTGCTTGATTTCGAATTTGTAACCAGACGCTACTGAAACGGAATCAGATAGTCGCGTCGTTTCTTTTTTTTTTAATTTGCATAGCTTGCGACGCGTGCTACCCAGCTCTTAATCCAAGATGAATAGAACTTCAACTGGGATAGGAGGGTTGAACGCAGGCGCGGAGGACCGGGCTCAGTTCGCTCGAGTCCGCCGCGGCCGACGGACGCTTGCCCGCGATACCGGCGGAGCTCGCTGCCACCCTTCACGCGTAAATAACCTTATAAAACATATAACGGTATAGATTCAGCCTGAGTTGAGTAGTGACCACGTGATATTGTCCTCATTGCGTAATATAGGTATAGTAAAAAAGTTTAAGCTGTTACTGCTGCCTCTTCTCCTTTGACACGCGAGAGTTAAACAAACGCACTTGAATATCGATCACGTTGTTTTAACTCTACTCAAGGGTAGAGTGACAGTGCGCTCAAAATAAACAGAAGAACGTGAGAGTAGCGGTTATATGAAACATGTAATTGCGCTTACGTTTCGGTCGCAACTTTTCCAAGTAAACACGCTCATGTGGAAATCGCTGAGCTCCATAAATATTCGGGGAAGGCTATAATTTCGTTTCACTAACTACCGGCGATTTATTTCGCGTACCTTTAGGATTTATTATTTACTCCGTTTTTATTCCTTACGTGCTGCAACTTGCTATTATCCCTGTAGTTGAAACTGGCTTGGTTCCAATGAAACTTACCTTTTAGAGCAAGAGATATTTATTTATTATAAAAAATTTTAGTTCTTTTACAGAAACTGTCATGTTTTAGAATTTCTGACAAATCGTCCCTTTGAAATGTTTTTTATTGCTACGCTTTCGATTTATTTGCTAGCGCTTTCCGGGGCTATGCCTATGCTCTACTATTTGGGTAAGAAACTATAAAACTACTGTAACCATTTTCATGAAACTCACTGTATGTTTTAAGAGAGTAAATTAATTTTCCCAAAACAAATTTAAATCAGAGCTGTAATTTTTCTGATGAGCGTGCATAGACAAATAGACATTAATTTTAAAAACTATCATTGTGATCCCTAGTGTCGAAATACTAAAAAAATATTTTTTTGTTTTTATCTTCAACATTGAGCTTTATGACCAGCTTAACTAAAATAAATTTTTAAGCCTATTACAAATACAGATTACTTCAGTTTCCAAAATCTACCTTTTCCGTTATATTTTCAGCAATATAAACTTTCCGAGTCGACCGGCTAACTTTTTTTTAATTGTCTCTAATGAGTCTGACCCTAATTAATGAATCCGCGCTTCGTACAAGAAATGCGAAGATCCAAAAATTTTTTTTTTGATATTTTATTGCTTTTGTATAAAATATGTGCTGTAAATAATATGATCATGAACATAATCTAAAGCCTTTTATTTCCCGAAGGGTTAGGCAGAGGCACCAGCTCAAGAGCCGGACCCACATTAAGCCGAGTTCATGCTTTATTACCAAATAATAAATTAAATTAAATAATATGAATATTATATGTCCATATATGATTTACTTAAACATAAGCAAACTTACTCTTCCAAAGATCATTGTTGACCCCGTAAGTACTACAATTTTTTATGTTTATTTGGCAACACTAGTTTCACAATTAAGTTACTACATCTACATGGTACTAATAAGATAAAAAGTAAGCCTAGATTAAACTAGCCCTGTCTCATTCTATTTCACTATAATATTAAAGGAGAGGACTAGGTTTAAATTTTAAGTTTCAAGTATTTGGGGGTAAATCCTGCCTTTAAATGCTAAGGGATGATGTCTACGTATGAACTTTTACTTAAGACTAAATACCTTAAATACAGCTAAGATACAAATACATGTAGCCCTTGCAAGTTCATCTCAAACTCCTGGTTAGTCGTATCGGTCAGCAGTACCATTGATACTTAGGAGCTAGAGAAGAGAGTCGAATTTTGGTCAGCGCAGGTGATTTCCCCATTCTCGCGACACTTGACCATATCTTCTTTATGGTTTGATGTCGGCCGACTACGACAGAACGTCCAGCCTTTTTGCATTATTTTAACGAATTTTTTATTGTGTTGAAGTTTTTTTTTGGTGATTTTTATGTGTTAATTTACATTAATTTTTCACTATCTCCCGCTACTTACGTATACTTACAAGGACTTTACACAACCCTAAAAAGGTGCGAAGAAACCGGAAAAAGCTGAACATTTTCACAACTTATCTAAGGATTTTTCCTTATTTTTGTTTTCGTTGAAATAAGAGCTTTATTTTGTGCCGCTGAAAGTATGTTTTAGTGATTAATTAATGTTGTCTTTAATAATGTCTTTTGTAGTTGGAAGTATAATGATTAGGAAGTGAAAATATAATTAGTAGAAACCTTACTACTAATGGTTTTAGTTTATTTCGGGTCAGAATAGAATAGAAATATAAACTTTATTGCTAACAAACATAATTACTTTTAAAATAGACCTGAATTAACAATTCTGAATGGGCGTAACTATCGCTAAAGTTGTCTTTGAAACAACTCAGATACAATGTGTAACTAAGGACTTATTGGAAGTATCACTGGTATAGCATGTTAGTTCCCGTCGGAATTTCAGGTTGTTATATTAGGGTTGTACTTCTTCTTCTTCTTCTTCTTCTCTAGTGGGGGTTGATTAGTGCCTGCACTTAGCTCGCGTAGTTGGAGCCATTGTACATATCCCCACATTGGAGCCATCCGAAGCGTGGATGCTCCCACAGCTCAGTCAGGTGGTCAGCTGGGCCGCAAATTACAATTTTTTTTTTCCACTATCAATGCATTCTGATGTGGATTTTTCATCGACTGAAGCCTTTATTTCTACCTTGGTGGGCTTTAGAGCCCCTGCAGACCCTTGAAGCACCAGAACCCTCTCGAACCCCAGTAATTGCTCACGCAATGAAGGCTGATGGGACCTGCAGAGTCGCTTTGGAGCCCTTACAGACCCCTAGCGGCTCCTCCGAGCCCACACAGACCTCCTGCGCAGTACCAAGCAATACCAGATCGCTGAAGGCAGTGATGTATGAATTTTTGATTGGCGAAAGCGTTTATTTGCTACACTGGTAGGTGCTTAAGAGCCCGTTGCAGACCCTTAGAGAAGCACGGGAGCCCTTTTGGACCCCAGTAGATGCTTCAGAGCCCGCATAGACCCTTGTAATGCAAAGAAGCCTGATGAGACCCGAGGAGTCGCCTAGGAGCCCTTACGGACCCCAGCGGCTCCCTTGAGCCCACATAGACCTCCTGCACTGCTACCAGCGATACTAGATTGCTTTAAGTAGAGAAAGCTCTGGTAGCTTCTTCAGCCCTTTTTCTAAACTCCATTGCAAAAACTTGCAAATGAGGGTAGTTTTATGTTTGATTTAGCTTGGCGTAATTTCGTGAAAATTGTTATGTTTTGAGTGGATTTTCTTTATAAAATAACAATTACACATATAGAAAAACACCAAGACCACACTTTATAACACTTGCCACTCACTTTCCGCGATTTTGGCGTCTAAACACAAAATAATTTGTGGAGCCAATTATGTTGTTGCCAGTGTTGCCAGGCATTCTATCTATTAGGGTTGTACGCTGTCAGTAAGATTATCGGACACAGAATATGTATTCTTCAACTAGTGATCTTAGCCTGCGAATTTTTAATTCATAATATTTAATTTCTGTAATCACTCATACCAGTTTGAATTACATCTCCAGTGCGTTCCTTCAACCCGTAAGATATCATAAATACAAATTTAAAGTCTCTTTTTCAAGCGGTTTGGGCTTTGCGTAGTCTGCCAGTCTGTTATAAAACAGATACCTGCATACATAGATAACTTATTTTTTTCTGAAATATGCTTTTTAAAATAATCTGAAGATATTTAAAAAGTTAACTTATCTCAGCTACGAGATTCGATTTCGTAAACGGATCACAAAAAGCTTTTTTGTTTATTCAACTTGATAAATGCGTGCAATGTCGCCTGGTAACATTTTAACGTTCGCCTTCGTGAAAAAGGTGACCTTTTTTATCGGGCCTACTGAACCGCTAAAAATGCTGAAATACTTGCAAATTAACATTATACCTATTTCCCCGATTAATAAAGTTTATTTTTTAAATTGTTTGCAAAATTCCCCGCAATGATTCACCTGTCTTTTTGTAGTATTTTGCGCTAAAAACATTCTACCACATTAAGTATTACCTAGTTATTGCATTTTCGGTCCCATTATATATCTGGTATAGCTATTTTAAGTTTTATTATAGATCTTCGAATACAAACTGTACTGCAGTTTGATTGACATGATGATTGGTTGTTTTAGTTTTATTAGATTATTTAGCTAGCTATAAAACATATCTTTATTTTCCGATGTGACGTCATGAAAAAGTACTCCATTGCTAAATAAAGATGTCAAACTTGGTACATATTTCCCGGCCGCGGGTAAACTTATATCGTATTTATCTTGTTAATTGGTTGATAGCTATTCACTTAAATCATTTGAAGTTTTATTTACTTATACTGATTTTTATGAATTCAAATATAAACTCGGCCAAACATGGGTCAACTCGACTCGATACTGATGCCTCTCGTAAGCCCAGCGAATGAGCTGCCTCTGCCTAACCTACCGGGGAATAAAGGCAAAATTTTATGGTTTACAATAAGTTAATCAGAATTTAAAACTTATTATTCGGGGAATTCCCCGCTTATTGCCATCACTAATCCAGGTACAGTAAACGGAAGTTCTCAGTCTAGTTTACGGGCGTCGATGTCGCGATATTGTCGGCGGGGAATTAGCTCGAGTAACATTGGCTGTAATTCAGGTTTCAGCGGAGCTAAGAGGGGGTTTTCACTCAATTATTTGATTGCATTTTTAGGTTGCTTACAGTCTTTGTTACATTTTTAAAAGTGTTTAGCGGATTCACTTAAAACCACTGTAGTGTTAGTAAAAGCTTTTTTTTGAGTGAATTTAGTATTGGTATGTGTTTTTATAACCGCGGTGCCAAATAATAATTATTTCCTAGAATTGCATTGAGTTGTGAATGGATAGCAATGGATTTGTTTACACATTTTTCGGCATGTACTATCAAATTCATTAGTCTATATATATTATACTAGAGGCTGCCCCGCGGTATTTCCCGCGCAGATTTCTCATAAACACAAAAATCCCGTTTTTTCCCGTTCCCGTGGGAATTTCGGGAAATCCTTTCTTAGTGCTCACCTACACTCCCTAAGGAACCTACATGCCAAATTTCAGCTTTGTACGCCCAGTAGTTTCGGCTCTGCGTTGTCTGTCAGTCAGTCAGTCAGTCAGTCAGTCAGTCAGTCAGTCAGTCAGTCAGTCAGTCAGTCAGTCAGTCAGTAACGCAAGAGTTTTATTTATATTGTTTTTTTTTAGAATTAATAATACTAAAATATATCCATTGCCACCTCTGGCCACGTTTCTGACCGTACAATTTTATTTTATTTTGAGGAAAATCTAAATGAATGTATGGAAGTTAAAAGTGCAGAGAACAGTGGTTTTGGAGTAAAATCTGAATAACCCAATGCTGTGAAAATTATATGTTATTTATCAAGTATCGATATTTTTGTTAATAAAAAGTTTGATATCCTATAAAAATCTGTCACAAAACAAACAAGTTAAATGTATTCGTCAAAGCTCAAGCCTGGCTGATAATAGTCAAATGTTTCGATCAATTTGTACGAAAATGAAGGTAATCAGTAATAATAGATTGACTGACAGTATCAGTTTATGTATCTAAGTGTAATATATGTCGCCTAGCGTGTTAATAGCGGAGGTGGGCACGTTAATGTGTCGCCCAACCACTCCCCTCACACACCTACGATTATGCTGTCCCAGTTTTGTAGACTTGTCTTCGGTACTGAAGTGTTATAAATTAACCATTAAATCACTGTATATGATAATTATTCTGTACTCGTATACGTCTCGCGGCTTTTGCCAGCGCAATTTGACTTCAAACAGTATAATCAGAATTTTCAGTTCCCGTAAGTTTTTCGAGACAAAAAATATCATATTTTGTCGAAAGAAGGATTGAATGTTCAAGGAAAGTAATGAAAAAGCTATGAAAAAGCAAGTACTCAAACATAATGAGAGTAAAATGACATCTTTATCTTTAAATTTCATTAAGTTAGAACTCAAAGTGATTCAACGAATCGCACTCAAAAGAAATAACAAAGTTAAAGGGCCACACGAAGTCTATGTAAATAAACATTTGCATCAATGGGGTGTCCCTAAGTGGTTCCTTAAAATTAGTATAAAACTGAATTACTCACTCCCTTAGCCAAAGTTCCGTGAAATGAAAGTTTGTGCTTAGGTCCGCATTTTAGGTCAGGCCCTTACAATTTTCATGTTTTTAGCTGTTTATATGATTTGAAAAGTTTTAAACATAAATCACTACATGACGCTAATTTTGTTTAGTTATTTTTGTTATAAAATGTTTGATGTCATATTGAATTTCTTTGTATTAATAAAACTTTTTATCAAAAAATAGAACCGCCGAAAAAAAAACTGAATAGCATAAAATAATAATCGAATTACTAAGTTCTTAAAGTAATGTAGGGTTAACCAAGTAATTTTAAGTCGGCGCGCCACACAAGCAAATTTCTTAGTTACGTAAAGATTGATGCGCGTCAGCGCACTAATTTTGGTTATTTTTTAAATTTAAGGTACCTAATTTAGTGATCTTTGTACGAGGAATCTGTGGCGCCGACTCAAAATTACTTGTTATACCCTACATTACTTTAAGAACTTAGTAATTCGATTATTATTTTATGCTTTTCAGTTTTTTTTTCGGCGGTTCTATTTTTTGATAAAAAGTTTTATTTTATGCTTTTCAGTTCTTTTAGGGTTTTATTATTTTTTTCTCCCACAAGGTGTTCAGTGGTCACACCGCATAAGGTAATCAGACGACATGGTTTACAGGGACGACAAGACCGGTCGGTATGGCGATGTGTGGGGGAGGCCTATGTCCAGCAGTGGACGTCTTTCGGCTGATTTTATTTATTTTCAAAAGATATTGTAAGTAGGTATCAAAAGTTATAATGTAACACGGAAATGCAACCTGTGAGTGGATAAATCGACCCGCCGACCAAAAAGTCACCCCTATTTTTCCACCCTTAGGGTGGGAATTTTATTTCCAAATTTTTATGGGACCCACTTCAAGATACGCCCTGTCGATTAAAAAAAGAATTATCAAAATTGGACTACTCTGTAAAAAGTTATGCGTGATCATACATTAAAAAAAAATAAAAAATATACGTATCGAATTGAGTACCTCCTCCTTTTTTTTTTCGTCGGTCAAAAACTAGTCGACCCGTCGAACTTCGTACCGCTTAACCTATTACTTGCTCATGTATTTTACTTATAAACCTTCCTCTTAAATCACTCTTTCCTTAAAAAAAAAACGCATCAAAATCCGTTGCATTGTTTGAAGATATAAGCATACATAGTATTACATAAGGACAGACGCGGAGAGCGACTTTGTTTTATACTATGTATTGATAATGAATTAAATTAAATGATAGCTTATGAAAAAGAATAATATAATGTCGCATACAAACAATTATAATAAAAATAGGTTTTCCTTCTTATTTCAAAGATATCGGTTTCCGTTTTTACACACATGCAATTAATTCTATATATAAGTAGTGGTCTAGGACAGCGTAACAGATTTGTCTATTGACTCGTGCGCTCTATACTGTATACCAAACGACAAGAGCAATTTTTCATCAATACAGAAAAACCGGAAGTGTTACGCCGTCCTAGACCACCACTGTACATATCAACATTAATTAGGCTTATGTATAAATTAAATGTAATATTTTTATTAAAGCAATAAACTAGAAATAAAGACGTAACCAAACGTGACCGAGTAAGAACCACTCGTGTAGCGTGACCCTCTAGGTCACACTGTCGCCGTCGCTCCCGCTAAATGAGACGGAAGCATCCCGCCAGGATGTAGCCAGGCCACTCAGTCGGTGCCTCGTTTGAGCTTTACCACTAACATAAACATAAAAATAAAAACGCTTTATTGCCATAATAAACACAGAAATCAATTATATAAAACTCTTCCGTTACTGACTGACTGACTGATAGACAGACAACGCAGAGCCTAAACTACTGGGTGTAGAAAGCTGAAAATTGGCACGTGGGTTTCTTGGGGAGTGTAGGTGAGCACTAAGAAAGGATTTCCCGAAATTCCCACGGGAACGGGAAAAAACGGGATTTTTGTGTTTATGAGAAATCTGCGCGGGAAAAACCGCGGGGCAGCCTCTAGTAAATATATAACATAACATAACATAAAACCCACGCCTTTTATTCTCCGAAGGGTTAGGCAGAGGCACCAGCCCAAGAGCCGGATCTACGTTTAGCCGAGTTTATGTTTTATTACCAACGTGAGGCGGGGCCAGCGTTGCCGCGGTTATAACGACCACTACTACGGCCGAGACCAACGGCTTAACGTGCCATCCGAAGCACGGAATCATCTTACTTTTCGGACAATCAGGCTTTACCACTAACAGAGAAGTCTGGAGGAAGACTGTAGAGGCCCTAAGCTCCCCGAGGATTAATCATCATCATCATAAAACCCAGAACATAATACTCTAGTGTGTTATAGAGTATATTAACGTACTTGAACAAAGCACGAAAAAGCTACGGTTTTGTTGGTCCGAAAACTGTTATTGCGTTCAAATTATTAAATTGATTGATTTTGCCTTTTAAATTCTTGTCTTACCTTAAGAAGTACATAAGAAGGTAGCTACCGTTACTTTTCTTTCCTGTAAGTTTTCTTTCTTCCAAGCTCTAACACGGAATTTTTAATAATTAATATATTATAAATAACTCATAATCTCTTACAAGAGAATTAGCTTGCTCAATGATAGTTAAAGTTGAAAAACATCAAATTTTTTTTTCCTATCGCAGAACCACTCAAACGTAGTTTTTATAAAGAATGAAAAAAAAAACAGAATGTGTACTTTCACAATGCAAAGGCACTACCACTAAAGTTGACGAGATAGGACAATCTTAGGGTCGCTTGTTAAATATAGGATTTATAGGACGACATTAGTTACTGCCAGACGAATTTTAAGCAATGGAATGTTCCAGCGTTTTGATATAATAATTTTTACTAGCTGACCCGGCGAACTTCTCACCGCCCTACTTGTTACTATATTGTGCATGTATTATACATATATAAACCTACCTCTTGAATTAATCTATATATTAAAAAAAACCGCATCTGATTCATTTAAGCATATGGCGACAGGCAGCGGTAGCAATTTGTCTTATAAAACACCAGTCGACCCGGCGAATTTCGTACCGTCTAACCTATTACTATGTGGTACAGTGGCGGTCTAGGTCGCCGTAACATTTCCGGTTTTTCTGTATTGCAAAATAGCTCTTGTTATTTAGCAATACAATCTAGGGCTGACGAAACCATAGACAAATCTGTTACGGCCTCCTAGACCGCCACTGTACATGCATTATACAGATAAACCTTCCTCTTGAATGACTATCTATTAAAAAACGTCAAAATCCGTTGTATAGTTTTATACATTTAAGCATACATAGGGAGAGCGGGAAGCGACTTTATTTTATACTGTGTATTGATGATACGTATAATATTGCCGTCAACGCCAATGTTTAAAAATAGCAAACATATCTTAGTGCGATGTACCGTAGCGTGTTTTTAAAAAAATTGCAAAATGATAAAATACTTTTTACAAAATCACGATAAGAATCCATTGCAATAAAAAAGAGGTAATAATTTATATCTTTTTTTTCTTTCATGAAGCGCCCTAACCTTTTTGAAGTACTTTACTAATGTTATTATGGTAGGTATAGCAGCATTTAACTTACTAGGTAGGTACATCAGTTATAAAAAAAATAGTAATCCAATGAATATATTATCATGAACAACTATTTTTAATATCTTATTGTTAAAAAGCTAAATGATTAAACGTGTTATGACATTTATTTATTACATAATAGGAACAAAAAATATTTTCAGAACATTACATATTAATGATTACATGAATAAATGTTTTTTTAAACAGAAAGTTTTTTTGACGACATATATAATTCTGACCTTGCGATCGCGTTCCAAATTCTATTTATCGTATATCGCTTAATAATAATTTATATTATTCTACTATCAGATTTCATACTGTATCAACGAAACCCAAAGCCTTTCCGCTTCGTGTTTCCGGTTGAAGCGGGTCCTGTATCATGTCAATCGTATGTTATTCACCTAAATCTGAAACATGTATATTTGGCATACATACAACCGACCGTTTATGGGGCGAAACGGTGCTAAACTAGCGCCACTCCCGATAAATAATTAATATATTCTATACCACGGCTGAAATCAAAAATATGCGCCTTTGACTCCCTAGATAATCTTTCTTAGAAATTGTAAGGCCCTGTGTATAGCTTTCATGTTCAAAATCAAAGAAAAAACCCGTTTGTTGCTTAAAGTGGCCACTTTAGTTTCATAACGGATTTTTTCTTTGATTTTAAACGTAAAAGCTACACAACAGAGCCTTAAAAATTCTAAGCAAAATTATCTATAAAAAATATGCCTAAATGCGCCTTTGTCATTTAGGCGTATTTTTTATTTCGGCCATGATTTAGAAGATATCAATTATTTATCGAAGTGGTGCTAGTTTCACACTGTTTCGCCCCTTAAGCGTTATCGTGTTGTGCCATCGATCCTGTGTCCCTGTCTAACCGCAGCCAATAATCATCTATTCTGTCTCAGTCGTTGGAGCCCCGAATTAGGAAAGTGAGATGTTTATCAAGTCGATCAATCAGCATAGGGGAATGCAAATGTTTTTTTTTTATCATTTTGCTTCCTTGTTAAAAAAAAACACTCAGTATGAAATAAATTATAGGTACTTAACTTACTTATGTATATGAATACTTACTTATACCTTGTTTAATTTGAAAATGCATCGTTTTAGTTACACTAGGCCCTACTAGGGTCTTAATTTGAAATTTTTAAAAGATTTATCCAATACAGGACGCAAGGAATCACTTAATGTGACATCTCATGACATTAAAATACCTTAAATTAATTAAAAACTCAGTTTCCATATTGAATTTAAAAGTGAGGTAGTTCAGGATCGTCTCCCAGATCCCAAACGACCTTACATTAGTCAAATGGTTTTACTCCCTTTTGCAGAGACGCATCTTTTTGTTTTATATCTCTGTCATAAAGTTGTACAAAAAAAATCTAAGTTTATTTAAATTTAAAGCACTCCATATCACTATGGTTTAAAAGTGGATTTACCTGACGATTACTAATCATACGATCTACAACACAAGAACATACTTAGTAATTTCTTCACCGATTCTATTGAAACTTACACGAAGTGTGTATTAAGATGTGTTCTAGCTTTTGTGTGAAAACGTGATATCAAAGTGTGAAATTAAAAAAATGAAGTGCTAAAAACCATACATCAATATCCGTTAAATTTCGTGTTTCCAAATTCTACGCGAACCAAGAACAAAGAGCTGGACTTTGAACTCATTAGCTGCATAACGAACTCCTACGGCTATAGTCGTCGATCGCAATCACAATTTTCGCACTAGCTGTCACAGCGTCGTTGGTCGAGGGGTAAACGCGAAGATTCGCATACGAGCGGACGAGAGTTCGAGACCACAGCAAATTATTACTATTATTATTATTATTATTATTATTTTTTTTTTTAAACATCGTAATCGTATTTTCATAATGGATCAAAGCTACGAGGAAACTTTTGTAACTCAGCGAAGGACGAAGAAAACTTTTTCGACTAGCAAAACTTTTCAAAATGATTCGTTCATTGAAATGGACTTAACATACCAGAGTCTTCCAGATGCACAACTTTTGCAATCCAATGATGAAGAAAATGAAAAAGATGCTATTATTTCCAAACTACAAAATGAGATTGATTCAGCAAATGGTGAAATAGACCATCTTAATTCAGAAAACTCTATGTTGAAAGAAAAATTAAATGAATATCAGCGTAAGATAAAATTATATAAATCAGTAGGTTTCAGTGATCTGCAAACTCAAGGTAATTCAACTCCGATTCGATTCTACTCTCCACAATACAGAGCAATCAACCCTAATAAATTTAAAATTGGTTTTCCAAGGACATCACCAAACCAGCTTACTTCGAATGCTCTAAACATTATTGACTTAAATTCTACTCTCCTGGAACCCCATACATCATCACAGGATAACGCGAATCAGAAACACATTCTTAAAACTGTAACAAAACAGTCCGAATGCAACACAGAAAAACATAATACTTTACTTTCAAAAGGTCAAGCGTTGAGTGACCATAAAGATGACTTTGTTAAAACACATCAGGATTCACTCCCCTCCGAACCCAAACCAAATATATACAACGATGTACATGCGTTAACGGAGTCTGATATACACAGAGTTGAAACAAAAAAACAACGAGTACTGCTGCTTGCTGACCAAACGGGTAGAGGCTATAGGAAGAAGCTTCAATATTTGTTAGGAGACAACTTCTCTGTTATATCCTGGTCCAAGCCAAACGCTGCTTTAGGTAGCGTACTAGAATCATGCGAATCATTGTGCAAGGACTTCACGAAGAGAGATTTTGTTATTATTAGTGCTGGGTGTAATGATAACATTCCGATTAAGTATCAATCACACTTGTATCATTATCTTAGTAGGCTTGCCCATACGAATGTTTTAGTCACAAAAGTAAGCTATAACAAATCTTTAAATCTAATACCTTTGAATTACAGCTTAAGATTTATAGCTGCACAATTCCCTAATGTCATTGTAATAGAAAATAATCAAAATGCACGATTCTATAATCAATTACTAACAAGCAGAAATATTCTTAAAATTATATTACAAGTTAACTATAGAAATAACTTCTTGGAATACAAGGAACAAATACAAAGTGTAAAATTATATGTTAATGTAGAAACACAGACGGAATGCGAAATCAGGAAATGCAATGATATTAAATCAGATTCAGACCATAACACTCACACAGAATGTTCTTCTGATTTTTTTCGCGCCTCCGAATTATAATCTAGAGAGCTTAACCTACAATAAAATATATGTACTTCATCAGAATATTGATGGACTTATTAGTAAGTCAGACCTATTGGCTGTACATTTGGACGATTTTTTTAGCAATGGTATAAAAATTGATGTGGTTTGTGTAACAGAACATAACATGAAAGAATGTGATGTAAATCAGATAAGCATTCCTAATTTTATTTTTGCAGCACAATTTACCAGGAAAAACAGAAGGGGAGGAGCTTGCATTCTGATTAGAAAACAGTTAAAGTACAAGGTATTAGATGAGATACAAAAATTTAGTATAGTCAATATTGTAGAGTGCTGTGCTATAGAGATTGTAGAGCATAAGTTTGTTGTCATTTGCATATATAGAGTACCAAATTCTAAAAATAAATCTTATTTAATGGGTTTGTTCTTTCAGACATTAGAAAGAATATTGGAAAGGGTTTGCAATAAAAATAGAAGGGTCATAGTTTGTGGCGATTTTAATATAGATCTTTTAACTGATACAAAGTACTCTCGTGATTTCAAGGACATATTAGACTGCCATAATTTAACTACAGCAATAAATGAACCTACAAGATTAATAAGTAATACATGTTTAGATAATATCATACACAATATTCGACTAGCTAAAGGTAAAGTCATAGATTTTGCATTATCTGATCATACTGTTCAGTTGTTAGAATGTCCAGTAAGGAAAACATATAACTTCAAATACTGGTATAAAGAAAAAAGAGATTTTAGTAAAGAAAATATTATTAAATTTAACGAATATCTACTGAGTTTATCTTTTACAGAAACATACAATACTGATGATCCTAACAAAGCTTTTGAAAGCTTTACCGAAATATTTAATCTTCTTTTTAAACTTTGTTTCCCGAAAATTCTTCAAAAAATACCTACCACACAACGACCGAAATGGATCTCTAAAGGCATTAAAAGATGCAGTAGGCTTAAAAGACGTCTTCTCTGGGAATATCGTTTACATCCCACCAGTGAACGAAAACAAGCTTTTCAGAATTATAACAGGCGGTATAAAAAAATAGTCAAACTTACACAAAGAGCACAAAATGACTATAAAATAAAAACCGCTTCGAATAAGTCTAAGGCTACATGGTCCATTATAAATAAAACTAAGACAACATTAAATACGCATTATATTGAAAAAATTAACCTTAATAATAATGAAATTATCGATAACCCTTTGGATATAGCTAGATCATTTAATGATTTTTTTATTGAACAAGTAAAACCTCTAAACGTCGATAATAATAGTTTCAAACAAACTCTAACTCACAATTACTTACATTCAATTTTTATGCATCCTTCCACTCCACAAGATATCATAACAATTATTCGAGGTCTAAAAAATACTTATAGTACGGGTTATGATGAAATCAACACCAAGGTAATTAAGAGTGTTGCGTTAACTATAGCCCCAGTTATTAGTCATCTCTTAAACCTATGTATTGAGCGTGGTGTGTTCCCTCAGTCTCTCAAACTTACCATCATTAAGCCCCTTTTCAAAAAGGAAGATAAGGAGAACATGGAATATTACCGGCCAGTAGCGTTAATAACTATTTTTTCAAAAATATTTGAAAAATACTTATATAATAATCTGTATGCTTATTTTGAGGATAGAAATATATTAGCGGATGAACAGAAGGGATTTAGAAGAGGCAAGTCTATAAACTTAGCAATTTTCGACTTTCTAAAGGAGGTTATGGTGAACGTTGATCAAAGAAAACCTGTGGTCTCTATTTTCATGGACATGACAAAGGCATTTGATTATGTGAGGCATGACATACTTTTGACAAAGCTTGAGTCGTATGGCATAAGAGGAAATGTTAAAGACCTTATATCCTCGTACCTTAGTGAAAGAAAACAATGTACACAAATAAGCAGACTCGATCCTAAAACAAAAAAAGAATTTATTTACAGCTCTGAATACAGGGAAGTTTTATATGGGGTACCTCAGGGAAGTGTCCTTGGACCTCTATTATTTATAATTTATATCAACGATATGCCGAGAAGTATAAAACAAAAAATTATTTTGTTTGCAGACGATAGTACTGCAATTTATACAGGAAGTATTGCAAATGAGTTTGAAAGGGAAATCAATAACTCGATAAATATGATGATAACATGGCTAACAAATAACAATCTAGTAGTAAACATTTCTAAAACTAAGTCTATGCATTTTAGGATAAGAAAATTGCCTCTTTTTTGCGAAAATATCTGTTACGATGATAAAAAAATTGAAGACGTGGAGGTAACTAAGTTTTTGGGACTTTTTATTGATTGTGATTTGTCTTGGAAATCACATAAAGAGCACATAACAACAAAGCTTAATCAAATGGCCTATGCACTCTACATGCTTGCAAAAATTGTAAATCAGGAGGCAGTTATCACTGCATACTGTGCGTTTGTGGCATCTACTTTAAGATATGGACTGATATTTTGGGGGAATTCTGTAGGTATCGAAAGAGTGTTCTTAGCCCAAAAAAGATGTATTCGATCCATTTTCAACCTTAGGAATATTGAAAGCTGCAAGCCATATTTTATCAAGTATAAAATAATGACACTAGCCTGTCTCTACATAGAGGAAGTATGTCTATTTGTGCATAACAACAAACATAATATGTTTGTTAATCATAAAATACAACGCCTCAACGAAAGACTACGTCATATCAAGAGCAACTCAGAATATCTGAATAGGAGTGTATTCGGCATGGCTTCTAAATTGTACAACAAATTACCAAAAACTGTTAGTAGGACGGCAAGTTTTCAGGAGTTTAAGAAACAAATACATGTTCTCCTTATAGGGAAAGCTTACTACACAGTGCACGAATTTCTCAAAGATCAGTATTTCTGATGAGTACAAATATTTTAGATTAAATTAATTGCAACCATATATGTATTTTAAATGATATAATTATTATAAAATTTTATTTTAAAAATTTAATACATTAGTGTTTATTTTTTTGTTTTATTATTTTTGTGTTTTAATTAGTAATTTTTGATATCTTGTATCTTGTTTGTATGCCTGAAAAGGCTGATCACAGAGGCACTAAATTGTATATTTTTTTGTAAGATCTTATTTATACCTGTGTTTCACAAATCAATAAATGAATTATGAATTATTATGAATTACTAAAATGAGAGGTGCGCATAGGATAATAATTAACGAAACCGACCAACGTGCGGCCGACAATCAAGGTGGCAAAGTTTGCTTTATACATTTCGCACTCGCATAAGGGTGCTCACCCGGCGTCAAAGGAGATTAGGCTCGGTTACCCCTCCCATTCCTCCCCTCTTCTACCCCCCTTAAACCCTCCTGTGCCCCTTTAGATCACATGACCACCTACCAAGGATTACAAGCTTAAAACCTTCTTTGCGGCTTAGATGCTCTGCCAGGCTTTTCTCAAACCTCTTGTTTGTCTTTGAAAATAGTATGTTGAGTTACCTAGGCCGCAAATTCCATAGATTTTCTACTTTAACGTAAATTGAATCTAAAAGGAGTTTACTATCGCGAAGAGCTTTGCCTTTGTGTTCTTGATCTATTTTACTATAAAAATCATCTTTTGAACTAAAAATCTTTTTATTTTTTCACAAGCATTAATTATTTAAATATGTTATCGTAATAAAGCGTACTTTAAACCATGTTTTGTCAGAGGGAATATTTTTTAAATTCCCTATTACAGCTATGCAACAGCTTTTGGCGATATTATACAGACAAATTATCAAATAACAGTTTTCTTACTAAGCTCAACTCAACTTTGATTCCTTAGCTCTTCGTTATATGTGAGTGAAAAAAAAAAACAAAGTGAAAAAGACAAAATGGCGTGGGGTTACTGGTCAGCGTCATCCGTGCTGCCGGACCGCGGTCGCAGCCCGCGCCGGGCGGGATCCGTAGCGAACCACTCTCACAACAACCCACCAACCGCCAGAGAGGTCCTCGAAGATGACAGCATAATACATACAGCATCTACGTCCAGAGAAAGCCGAGACCACTCTGCGTCGCCTCACTCGAGTTCGAACGGGCAGCACGAGATCCGACACGCAGTGCCAGCCAGTGCTTTGTTCGGGGAGAACTATGGAGAGCTGTCTCGGCGGCCATCTTTGGATCTAGGCTCGGTGCGGTCTGCTATAGCTTCTTGCTCTGGTGGAGGGACGCTTAGTGCGGGTTCGACTCTCACTCGCGGGGGGACGCTTGCGGACTACCTTCCCCCGCCGGCGCCCTGCCCGCACCATCACAGAGTGTACGTGGATCATCATAAGCACTACGAGCAACCGATACAGTTGCCTCATGTGGGCGTTGCGCATGTCCACGCGCACTCGCATGTGTCTTCCCGGCATCATACTGATGATGAGGATGATCTGGAGCCAGCTTATGCTACAGGTATGTCTTGCTGATTAATAATTGTTCACGCTTTATGTTTCAACCACATAAGATAAAATTAAAATTAAGTTTTTTTAGCACCGTCTAAAACATAAATATCAAATATTTCTAAAGATTTATGAACAATAACTTTTTTTTTATATTTCACCAACTTAATAACAACGTACACCGCTCAACTTTACTCTTCTTAAACCAACAGTTATTGCCTTTTAATCCGGGGCAGGGCGTAAAGTTGATTTTATTAAGAAAGTTGCTTCCATATCTTTTAGTTCGGCGACCTACTTTTGGTATCCATCAGGGCACTTTCATTTGGCAGCTAATGTACCGTGCCTGAGTACTGGAAGAGGCAGGGGCGGCTGCACATTGCCCGACGCGTTTGCTAGAAATGAGGCTATAGTGATCGTGTAGGGGGGTACATATATTTCTAGAAGAGATGAGGCCTAACATGCTAAATATTTGAATAACTATAATTGGACTAAATTAAAACTTCATCAATATTTTTGGCTTAGCTGTAGTAGGGTAAAAAAGAGGTAGTAAAGCCTATTGTCAACCGGGAAAGGAATCAGTTTTTGTCACGTTATTTATTCACCGTATATTGTTTTTTAGAGGCCTTTAACTACCTACCTACATATTTATTAATTTTTGTATGATATAATTTCTTTTTTACAAAAAGACGCCTTCAACAAACTGACACATACATACACTGAGAACTTCCTTTTTTTATGTCGGTTAAGACACTAAAACCTTCTCCTAAATGTAACAACAGTTAAACTCGAGATAATCGCGGACATACATACATACATACATACATACAAACATACAAACATACATACATACAGGTCAAACTGATAACCTTCTTTTTTGAAGTCGGTTAAAAACAATCATTCATGTAAATTCATCGCGCACAGTCCAACGTGAAAAACCTACCTCTGTATCATGCATATTGTCTGTTCACGGCTCTAAAGAATGCCTCGTGATTTTGGTATTGTTGTTGATTCTTGGACGTTAGGATAGGTTTTCTTACAACCCGACGCTATGTGGCGTGTCATGCTGTTTTATACGATGACTCTATATTTTTAGAGGGAATTAAAATAGGTTGTTGTTTTGAACATATATTTGTTGATCGAAAATAATAATACATTGATTACTTACTTCCAATGTTACCAAATATTTATGTTTTTAACTAAAATATCTGAAAATTCTTAAGGGAGCCCTTAATTTGGTTTATCTTAAAAACTAAATAAAGAGGTCAAATAAAAAGCATCGAAATTTAGCCTATGGATCAAAATATTACAAGACTTTAATACTAAAACAATCCTACAATTTTCATACGTAAGCTTCTGTTTGTAACCTTCGAAAATATGTTTTAGTTCTTAATTTTTTTGTTAGAGTTTTAATTTTATTTCAAAATGCAGTTAGTTTGATTAGGAACACGGTCCGAATATTAAAAGTACACGGAGTCCGCAGCCTGCGCTCGTGTAAATCATGCAAATCGGCTCATTTGTCTCCGTTTATTAGTTTAAATGTAGGTATAGTAGAACATTTTATTTAACTTGATAGGTATTCTACGGTATTCCATCGGGGTAGGCAGAGACAATTGATTTCCACTTGCTTAGATCCTGGCATACCTCATTAATTTATAGCCTACGTACTATTTTGTCGCTGTTATTACTGTTAAGTTTCATCAAATTTTTATCAGTAGTTTTTCTGTTTTATTGGAATAATTCTCTACTCACAAACTTTCGCATTTATAATATGACTTAATACGACATTTCACAATGATAAATTATTGTATACCTAAGCCATATTAAAACTATCAAATTGTTAGTACCTGGGTCTATATACCCGCGTATAACTTCGCTATAAAATATTTTGAAATGTACTTTTAAAGTATTTCATGTATTCCAGTAGTGATGTATTTCATGGGTTCTAGTAGTGAAGTATTTATTGCAAAAAATAACGAAACAAGTATAAAATAAACCTTTTACAAACTACGGTCTTTGTCGTCAGCATTTTTCAAATACAAAAATACAACCTTTGAAATGAAAAGTCGTTTTACAAAAGAACAGTGGAAAGGGAGTAATAAACGTATTACCTATATTCCCACATAATTACACCTTTTTGTTATAAAAATCACCTATCAGCAAATAATTACTAAGGGCAGTAAATTGCAATTGAATTTGTGCTCTATATAAAAATTTCTAAGGTTCATTTTCTTTTGTGATATCGACAGACTTGTTGCTTTAGATCAGAATCTAATAACGAATTGGGCTGAAACGACTGAAAGATGTCTATCTCTTTCTAAATGCCTTGAGGAATATTGAATTGTTAGAAGCGGCTTAGTACGATACTATCAGTTATTTTCTATTGTCACTACTTAGCATATTATATAGCATCTAATTAATAGATACTAGTCGACCCGGCAAACTTAGTACCGCGTAAGCTATAACAATTTTGTGCATGTATTATACTTATAAACCTTCAAATAAAACGCATCAAACTCTGTTGCTTACTTTTAAATATTTATGCATCTAAAGGGAAAGCGACTTTATTTTATAGGTAAAAACGTAGGTAAAAAAAAAAACTTGTCTTTGGGTGGGCTGCCCGAAACACATACAATCACATCTACAAAAATAACCATCGATTTTTATCATAACAAAGTTCGCCACCTCCGGGAATCGAACCCACGACCTGCAGTACTCATTCTATTTTTTTTATAAACAAGGAAGGATTTTTAACTGGCGACAATATAAGTTACCCAGTCTTTTAAAAATATAATACATTTTCCAATATTTTCTTGAAACCTTAAGCATCTTAACCTTTTTAATAATTAGGGAGGTGGCGAGCAAAATTTCTAAATAATAAGCACGCTTGGCAGACGCTATTAATAGCGATAATAATACCCTTACAAACATTAAGGACCGCGTCTGCCACCATGGTAGCCCTGCGTTTACATTTGACAAGGTTTCAAAAATGTAAAAAAAAAAAACTCTACTAAATCATTTGCACGTGTCTGCCTCTGGGGCTGATGATAACAACCATCCTGTCAACACGTAAAATCGAAGAGGCAGACATCTAGGGCGCTGACTTTTGTAGATATTAATTTTTGATTTTTTTTTTATGATTTAAAAAAAATAAATTATTTGCACGCTTGGCAGACGCTATTAATAGCGATAATAATACCCTAACAAACATCAAGGACCGCGTCTGCCACCATGGTAGCCCTGCGTTTTCAATTGACAAGGTTTCAAAAATGTAAAAAAAAAAAACTCTACTAAATCATTTGCACGTGTCTGCCTCTGGGACTGATGATAACAGCCATCCTGTTAACACGTAAAATCGAAGAGGCAGACATCTAGGGCTCTGACTTTTGTAGTTATTCATTTTTAAATTTATTTTTATTATTTAAAAAAAATATATATATTTGCACGCTTGGCAGACATGTATAGTTTGAATAAAAACAATAAAAAGGACCTCGGAAAAATAGTCTGCCAACATGGTGGCCCTGCGTTTTCAATTGACAACGTTTAAAAAATGTAAAAATATGAAAAACTATACTAAATCATTTGCACATTGTCTGCCTCTGGGGCTAATGATTATATAGTCATCCTGTAAACGTATGACGGAATTAAAACTATAAGGAATCCTATTTATCAGATAAAATACACGCATTGCTTTGATTCCGTGAATTTCAAACAGTCGTACAACTAAAAATCAGCGAGCAAAGTGTCTTCCAAATGGTTTTTTTTATCCAGGGAGTCCAAATGAATCGAATGATCACAATTAGAATCGAAAGCAAATGATTTAGTAGAGTGTTTTTTTTACATTTTTGCACCTCCGTCCCATGAAAACGCAGAGCTCTAAGTGTCTGCCTCTTCGATTTTCGTGGTTTTTAAGATGATTGTAATCATGAACCCCAAAGGCAGACACGTGCTAATGATTTAGCATAGTTTTTTTTTTTTACATTTTTACAACTCCGTCCCATGAAAACGCAGAGCCCTAATTGTCTGCCTTTTTGATTTTATTTAGTTTCAAGATGATTGTAACCATGAACCCCAAAGGCAGACACGTGCAAATGATTTAGCATAGTTTTTTTTTTTGACAAGTTCAATCCGCTGTAACGCGAAAACGCAGCGACATAGGACAAAATTTTACTGAACCAAATCAATTCGTACTGACCTAAACTGCAACCCACCGCGATGTGGATTCCGTGCAAGTACTTTACCGAAATGCTACGCACCTCCTTCACTATAAGGACACTCGGGAAAATCCTTACTCAGTAAGAGGCTGCAAAGTGTTATGAGAGCCAAGGAGCCAAGTGTTACTTTGTAGATTCGAAATGTTCATGGTTTATTTGATAAATGTTTGTTTATTTTTAAATGGATGTTACGTATTGATAAGGATAGCCCGCAAATTAAAAATTTCCTCCTTACAACCAAAATAACTATTCAAAATATGTGTTACTAGTCGACCCGGCGAACTTCGTACCGCCTTACATATTAATGTGTTGTACTTGTTTTATACACATAAACCATCCTCTTGAATCACTCTATCTATTTAAAAACCGCACCATAATCCGTTGTGTAGTTTTTAAGATATATATAATACTAGAGGCTGCCCCGCGGTTTCACTCGCGCAAATTTCTCATAAACAAAAAAATCTATTTTATTCCCGTTCCCATGGGAATTTCTGGAAATCCTTAGTGCTCACCTACACTCCCTAAGAAACCTACATGCAAAATTTCAGCCCGCTACGCCCAGTAGTTTCGGCTCTGCGTTGTCTGTCAGTCAGTCAGTCAGTCAATCAGTCAGTCAGTAACGGAAGAGTTTTATATATATTGATGATAGGGACGCGGGAAGCGACTTTGTTTTTTACTATGTATCGATAACAATTTTATCTAATTTCAACGTAAAATCGCTGACGTGTGGGCAGTATTAGTGGGCAGTCTCGGTGGGCACTGGGCAGTCAACCTTGGAACTTGCGAAACACGGCGCTCTGTGGCCTGAAGTCGTTCTTCATGAAGTTTGTCAGGAAATGCGTAGGAAGTCTCACAAGAAACTAATTAAAACTCGTTCTATTTTTAACCTTAAGGGGCGGAACGGTGCGAAACTAGTGCCATTCTCGAAAATAAAGTATCATCCTCTAAACCATGGCTGAAATCAAAAATATGCGCCGTTGACTCCCTAGATAATCTTGCTTACAATTTTTTAAAGCCCAGTTGTGTAGGTGTAGCTTTCAGGTTCATAATAAAATAAAAAAACCGTTTGTTGCCTAAAGTGGCCACGTTAGTTTACTAGTCAATCATTGGAGGTACGGCGTTCAGTTTAATATTTTTTTAATTTTGGCCATGGTTTCGAAGATATTAATTATTTATCGGAAGTGGCGCTAGTCTGGCACCGTGTAAGCCCTTAAATAGAAAAGATGTGGGATGTGATAGAGCTATTTCACGTACACTTTCCGAGATTAGCCGAAGACTAGTCTCTCCTTCCTTTATTCCCGCCTTCCCGCCATCAGGTGATACTTAACCTGAAGAGTACTTAAGGAGGTAATCCTCAGACAAAATGGCCGCGAACAAAATGTTAATTGGCAATCCTTCCCATTAAGTTGAATTGTTAACGTCTTTTTGGATTCGCCAAGTTTTATTCCATCATTTAGAGCCTTAAGTAAATGTATACAATATGAAGAAGAAATTGGCTTTTAATTTAAGAATCTTGTTATTAACTAAGTATGAAAAAAAAAAACATAAAAAGTATAAACCTAGATATAGAATAGAATATAATATAATAGAAATACTCTTTATTGCAATCAATAGACTTAATTTAGGTGATTACAATTAGATATGTGGATTCCCAAATAAAATCAAAGGTATCTTATTATCAATATTTATAAAACTCTTTCGTTACTGACTGACTGACTAACAGACAACGTCGAGCCGAAATGACTGGGCGTAGCGGGCTGAAATTTTGCTCGTGGGTTCCTTAGGGAGTGTTGGGGAGCACTAAGGAATGAATTCCCGAAATTCCGATGGGAACGGGAAAAACGGGGTTTTGGTGTATATGATGAATCTGCGCGGGTAAAATTGCGGGGCAGCCAAATAGTAATTAACAAAAGCCTAGTTTTTAAGTCTTATGTGAAATTCATTGCAATCAAGCAAGACTGAGTGTTTTCAAGATAAGATACCATAATGAAAGCCCATTAAAACTTCCCCGCGTATGTAATAAACGTGCTCAAAGCTCCATATGACCATAAGCTTTTACGCGTTTCGATCCTTCCTATGCCGTGACGTCATGAATTCTACCAATTAACTGATTTATAATCGAGAGGGCTGCGTCGCGTCGCAATCTGTCCCTTTTCCTCCCTTAAGGTATTTACGTGAGACGAATACTGCACAAGTGATTGTGCTGTTGAATTGGAGTTGCTTTAAAAGAAAATAAGTTGTGAAGAGTATGTGGCTACTATGCTCGGACCTGACTTGTTAAACAGACGTTAGAACGCTCTGACGCCGGGCGCTTTGTGTGACAGGGTAATACTGTCATTGTAATTTACAACTGGATGCTCTAGCGCCGCGTTAGGCTAGCGCTTTAGCGCGACGCTACAGCGCCGTCTGATTGACAATCAATATATATAAAACTCTTCCGTTACTGACTGACTGACTGACTGACTGACAGACAACGCAGAGTCGAAACTACTGGGCGTAGAAAGCTGAAAATTGGCACGTGGGTTCCTTGGGGGGTGCAGGTGTGCACTAAGAAGGGATTTCCCGAAATTCCCACAGGAACGGGAAAAAACGGGATTTTTGTGTTTATGAGAAAACTGCGCGGGAAAAACCGCGGGGCAGCCTCCTAGTCGCTTTATATTTGCGAACTTTTTACATAAAATGTTTAATTGCTGTAACGGCAGCGTCGGTTGCCGATGTCATCATAGGAAATCTTTATCTAACACTGTAATTGATTGTCTTTCTGACAGTCTCCTCTAGCTCTAGCTTAAAACTCAACAACACTTCTATGAACTACTATTTTAGAATAATTTATTACAGATACAGTGTCTTCAGATACTACTTTACAGATCTTCTTTTAAACCTGCCTGTGTTTAAGTATTGGGTTTAATCTTTATCTTGCTGTTTATTTAAACCTTAAACATTTACAATAAAAAGTTTATGTGCTGAGCAACGTTACCTGTACCGCGTAATAATACCACTACAGTTTGTTATTCAGAAGAGGCTTTCCTTTTATTCATAATCGGCTTATGGTAATGTTTTAAAAATACAACTTTTTTTTGTTCGACCTCCGTCGTTCTTCTGTGGTTAACGTAATGGTAGTAACTGTGGTTTATATACTTTTTGTGGATTGTTGAGTGAACTATTACATAAAATTGAGTGCGTAAATACTTTCTGTTTTAGAGTCGTTTAAATCTTACCTATCTTTGCGAAGCTATTACTTTTTATCTAAAAAAATTTTCTCAGTGACGAAAAAGTTTTATTTGTAAGTTGATAAAAAGGCAAATCCACTAATCTTTAATTGCCTCTATTACAATAAACCACTTTAATCACGAAATTTAATCTTTGAAAATATACATGGACGAATAATAATTGAGATGCTATATTAAACATCCTACACGAAATTAATTAACATACATGGCTGTGTTCAGTATTTAGCGAGACTTGCCGTGACGTCATGTCCGGTCCCTTCAGCCTGGGAAACAAATTATTAATTAACCTCCGAAATGTGGTTTGGATACAACCCGCTCGCTACAGATCCTTTTTACCTTTTTTTTTTTAATTTTAAGTATCGCGAGAGGGGATGCTGGCTGGTTGCAGAAAATTTCCGCGGAAAAAGTTAGCGTGAATTTATGACGGCGTAACAGATTTGTTTATGGTCTCGTGAGGCCTAGACTCCATTATCAAAGAACAAGAGCCATTTTGTAATACAGAAAATCCGGAAATGTTACGCCGTCCTAGACCGACACTGTACGAGTTACTCTTATAATCCTTCAAAACGGTGCGAGTTACTGCAGTGCAGCTACTCGGAAGACTTGACTCGTACGCTAGCTCGCACCGTGTGAATCAGACACTGTAATATTTTTTTCAGTCGTGTTTTATTCCCAGCGTGATGGGAGTGTGGAATAACAAGTGCTTCATGCTATCTTGCTACTCTTTGCAATATTTTATTATTGTTTGTTTCACGAATGGAATTTCTTCTTCATCTTTTTCTCAGCCTAAAAGACGTTCACTTCTGGACATAGGCAGGCATAGGCCTCCCCAACCGAGATAACTACAAGGATGAGAATTTTGGTGACTGAACATTCACGTGGAATAATTCAGTTTGAATTAATTTCAATTCATTAACAAACCAACTTATCAAGTCTATATAGATAATTAAATTATAATATAGTCCGACATTAGTTTAAACAAGAGTATTTTCTCAGTCCTGTTCAAATAATAATTTACACAAAAGGTCCGGGCGTGTTGTATTAGTACGAGGATTATCAAAACAAGGATTTTCCCCAAATATGAAACAAACTTGATCATAAATTGGAAAATAGCAAACACGTTCGTTGGCGGAGGCTTATGTCCAGCAGTGGTCATCTTTTGGCTGAGATGATGATATTTTTTAACCGACTTCAAAGCAGGAGGTTGTCAGTTTGACCTGTATGTAATGTATGTTTGTCCGCGATTATCTCGCGTTTGGCTGAACCGATTTTGATGCGGTTTTCAGATAAGTATTTGTTACATTCAGGAGTAGGGTTTAGTACCTATTTTAACCGACCTAAAAAAAAAACGTTCAGTCGAATGTGTCAGTTTATTGAAGGCGGGATTCTTTTTGGCAAAAAGAACTTATGTAGATTTTGGCTTTACCGTTTCTTATGAAGGTCCCTGTGTTTTGTTTTTACATAATATTTCTTGGCAACTTTGTTATTAATCTAAACAATGTATTCACAGGCTCGTGTGACCATTAATAATGTAGCATTATGGACGGATCCCGGCCTGGACGAGATTGCTTCAGCTTTTCAGTTAATAATGTTAATAAATAACAAAATGAAATGATATGCATACTTTGTATCTTTTAAATGAAGCGAAACTTTTTTTATTTATGGGGGATCGGCAGGGTGTTGCGCGAAATTAATTTTTTTTTCGCGTTTTCCAAATGTCAAAGTGTCTTCCAAATGGTTTTTTTTATCCAGGGAGTCCAAATGAATCGAATGATCACAATTAGAATCGAAAGCAAATGATTTAGTAGAGTGTTTTTTTTACATTTTTGCACCTCCGTCCCATGAAAACGCAGAGCTCTAAGTGTCTGCCTCTTCGATTTTCGTGGTTTTTAAGATGATTGTAATCATGAACCCCAAAGGCAGACACGTGCTAATGATTTAGCATAGTTTTTTTTTTTTACATTTTTACAACTCCGTCCCATGAAAACGCAGAGCCCTAATTGTCTGCCTTTTTGATTTTATTTAGTTTCAAGATGATTGTAACCATGAACCCCAAAGGCAGACACGTGCAAATGATTTAGCATAGTTTTTTTTTTTGACAAGTTCAATCCGCTGTAACGCGAAAACGCAGCGACATAGGACAAAATTTTACTGAACCAAATCAATTCGTACTGACCTAAACTGCAACCCACCGCGATGTGGATTCCGTGCAAGTACTTTACCGAAATGCTACGCACCTCCTTCACTATAAGGACACTCGGGAAAATCCTTACTCAGTAAGAGGCTGCAAAGTGTTATGAGAGCCAAGGAGCCAAGTGTTACTTTGTAGATTCGAAATGTTCATGGTTTATTTGATAAATGTTTGTTTATTTTTAAATGGATGTTACGTATTGATAAGGATAGCCCGCAAATTAAAAATTTCCTCCTTACAACCAAAATAACTATTCAAAATATGTGTTACTAGTCGACCCGGCGAACTTCGTACCGCCTTACATATTAATGTGTTGTACTTGTTTTATACACATAAACCATCCTCTTGAATCACTCTATCTATTTAAAAACCGCACCATAATCCGTTGTGTAGTTTTTAAGATATATATAATACTAGAGGCTGCCCCGCGGTTTCACTCGCGCAAATTTCTCATAAACAAAAAAATCTATTTTATTCCCGTTCCCATGGGAATTTCTGGAAATCCTTAGTGCTCACCTACACTCCCTAAGAAACCTACATGCAAAATTTCAGCCCGCTACGCCCAGTAGTTTCGGCTCTGCGTTGTCTGTCAGTCAGTCAGTCAGTCAATCAGTCAGTCAGTAACGGAAGAGTTTTATATATATTGATGATAGGGACGCGGGAAGCGACTTTGTTTTTTACTATGTATCGATAACAATTTTATCTAATTTCAACGTAAAATCGCTGACGTGTGGGCAGTATTAGTGGGCAGTCTCGGTGGGCACTGGGCAGTCAACCTTGGAACTTGCGAAACACGGCGCTCTGTGGCCTGAAGTCGTTCTTCATGAAGTTTGTCAGGAAATGCGTAGGAAGTCTCACAAGAAACTAATTAAAACTCGTTCTATTTTTAACCTTAAGGGGCGGAACGGTGCGAAACTAGTGCCATTCTCGAAAATAAAGTATCATCCTCTAAACCATGGCTGAAATCAAAAATATGCGCCGTTGACTCCCTAGATAATCTTGCTTACAATTTTTTAAAGCCCAGTTGTGTAGGTGTAGCTTTCAGGTTCATAATAAAATAAAAAAACCGTTTGTTGCCTAAAGTGGCCACGTTAGTTTACTAGTCAATCATTGGAGGTACGGCGTTCAGTTTAATATTTTTTTAATTTTGGCCATGGTTTCGAAGATATTAATTATTTATCGGAAGTGGCGCTAGTCTGGCACCGTGTAAGCCCTTAAATAGAAAAGATGTGGGATGTGATAGAGCTATTTCACGTACACTTTCCGAGATTAGCCGAAGACTAGTCTCTCCTTCCTTTATTCCCGCCTTCCCGCCATCAGGTGATACTTAACCTGAAGAGTACTTAAGGAGGTAATCCTCAGACAAAATGGCCGCGAACAAAATGTTAATTGGCAATCCTTCCCATTAAGTTGAATTGTTAACGTCTTTTTGGATTCGCCAAGTTTTATTCCATCATTTAGAGCCTTAAGTAAATGTATACAATATGAAGAAGAAATTGGCTTTTAATTTAAGAATCTTGTTATTAACTAAGTATGAAAAAAAAAAACATAAAAAGTATAAACCTAGATATAGAATAGAATATAATATAATAGAAATACTCTTTATTGCAATCAATAGACTTAATTTAGGTGATTACAATTAGATATGTGGATTCCCAAATAAAATCAAAGGTATCTTATTATCAATATTTATAAAACTCTTTCGTTACTGACTGACTGACTAACAGACAACGTCGAGCCGAAATGACTGGGCGTAGCGGGCTGAAATTTTGCTCGTGGGTTCCTTAGGGAGTGTTGGGGAGCACTAAGGAATGAATTCCCGAAATTCCGATGGGAACGGGAAAAACGGGGTTTTGGTGTATATGATGAATCTGCGCGGGTAAAATTGCGGGGCAGCCAAATAGTAATTAACAAAAGCCTAGTTTTTAAGTCTTATGTGAAATTCATTGCAATCAAGCAAGACTGAGTGTTTTCAAGATAAGATACCATAATGAAAGCCCATTAAAACTTCCCCGCGTATGTAATAAACGTGCTCAAAGCTCCATATGACCATAAGCTTTTACGCGTTTCGATCCTTCCTATGCCGTGACGTCATGAATTCTACCAATTAACTGATTTATAATCGAGAGGGCTGCGTCGCGTCGCAATCTGTCCCTTTTCCTCCCTTAAGGTATTTACGTGAGACGAATACTGCACAAGTGATTGTGCTGTTGAATTGGAGTTGCTTTAAAAGAAAATAAGTTGTGAAGAGTATGTGGCTACTATGCTCGGACCTGACTTGTTAAACAGACGTTAGAACGCTCTGACGCCGGGCGCTTTGTGTGACAGGGTAATACTGTCATTGTAATTTACAACTGGATGCTCTAGCGCCGCGTTAGGCTAGCGCTTTAGCGCGACGCTACAGCGCCGTCTGATTGACAATCAATATATATAAAACTCTTCCGTTACTGACTGACTGACTGACTGACTGACAGACAACGCAGAGTCGAAACTACTGGGCGTAGAAAGCTGAAAATTGGCACGTGGGTTCCTTGGGGGGTGCAGGTGTGCACTAAGAAGGGATTTCCCGAAATTCCCACAGGAACGGGAAAAAACGGGATTTTTGTGTTTATGAGAAAACTGCGCGGGAAAAACCGCGGGGCAGCCTCCTAGTCGCTTTATATTTGCGAACTTTTTACATAAAATGTTTAATTGCTGTAACGGCAGCGTCGGTTGCCGATGTCATCATAGGAAATCTTTATCTAACACTGTAATTGATTGTCTTTCTGACAGTCTCCTCTAGCTCTAGCTTAAAACTCAACAACACTTCTATGAACTACTATTTTAGAATAATTTATTACAGATACAGTGTCTTCAGATACTACTTTACAGATCTTCTTTTAAACCTGCCTGTGTTTAAGTATTGGGTTTAATCTTTATCTTGCTGTTTATTTAAACCTTAAACATTTACAATAAAAAGTTTATGTGCTGAGCAACGTTACCTGTACCGCGTAATAATACCACTACAGTTTGTTATTCAGAAGAGGCTTTCCTTTTATTCATAATCGGCTTATGGTAATGTTTTAAAAATACAACTTTTTTTTGTTCGACCTCCGTCGTTCTTCTGTGGTTAACGTAATGGTAGTAACTGTGGTTTATATACTTTTTGTGGATTGTTGAGTGAACTATTACATAAAATTGAGTGCGTAAATACTTTCTGTTTTAGAGTCGTTTAAATCTTACCTATCTTTGCGAAGCTATTACTTTTTATCTAAAAAAATTTTCTCAGTGACGAAAAAGTTTTATTTGTAAGTTGATAAAAAGGCAAATCCACTAATCTTTAATTGCCTCTATTACAATAAACCACTTTAATCACGAAATTTAATCTTTGAAAATATACATGGACGAATAATAATTGAGATGCTATATTAAACATCCTACACGAAATTAATTAACATACATGGCTGTGTTCAGTATTTAGCGAGACTTGCCGTGACGTCATGTCCGGTCCCTTCAGCCTGGGAAACAAATTATTAATTAACCTCCGAAATGTGGTTTGGATACAACCCGCTCGCTACAGATCCTTTTTACCTTTTTTTTTTTAATTTTAAGTATCGCGAGAGGGGATGCTGGCTGGTTGCAGAAAATTTCCGCGGAAAAAGTTAGCGTGAATTTATGACGGCGTAACAGATTTGTTTATGGTCTCGTGAGGCCTAGACTCCATTATCAAAGAACAAGAGCCATTTTGTAATACAGAAAATCCGGAAATGTTACGCCGTCCTAGACCGACACTGTACGAGTTACTCTTATAATCCTTCAAAACGGTGCGAGTTACTGCAGTGCAGCTACTCGGAAGACTTGACTCGTACGCTAGCTCGCACCGTGTGAATCAGACACTGTAATATTTTTTTCAGTCGTGTTTTATTCCCAGCGTGATGGGAGTGTGGAATAACAAGTGCTTCATGCTATCTTGCTACTCTTTGCAATATTTTATTATTGTTTGTTTCACGAATGGAATTTCTTCTTCATCTTTTTCTCAGCCTAAAAGACGTTCACTTCTGGACATAGGCAGGCATAGGCCTCCCCAACCGAGATAACTACAAGGATGAGAATTTTGGTGACTGAACATTCACGTGGAATAATTCAGTTTGAATTAATTTCAATTCATTAACAAACCAACTTATCAAGTCTATATAGATAATTAAATTATAATATAGTCCGACATTAGTTTAAACAAGAGTATTTTCTCAGTCCTGTTCAAATAATAATTTACACAAAAGGTCCGGGCGTGTTGTATTAGTACGAGGATTATCAAAACAAGGATTTTCCCCAAATATGAAACAAACTTGATCATAAATTGGAAAATAGCAAACACGTTCGTTGGCGGAGGCTTATGTCCAGCAGTGGTCATCTTTTGGCTGAGATGATGATATTTTTTAACCGACTTCAAAGCAGGAGGTTGTCAGTTTGACCTGTATGTAATGTATGTTTGTCCGCGATTATCTCGCGTTTGGCTGAACCGATTTTGATGCGGTTTTCAGATAAGTATTTGTTACATTCAGGAGTAGGGTTTAGTACCTATTTTAACCGACCTAAAAAAAAAACGTTCAGTCGAATGTGTCAGTTTATTGAAGGCGGGATTCTTTTTGGCAAAAAGAACTTATGTAGATTTTGGCTTTACCGTTTCTTATGAAGGTCCCTGTGTTTTGTTTTTACATAATATTTCTTGGCAACTTTGTTATTAATCTAAACAATGTATTCACAGGCTCGTGTGACCATTAATAATGTAGCATTATGGACGGATCCCGGCCTGGACGAGATTGCTTCAGCTTTTCAGTTAATAATGTTAATAAATAACAAAATGAAATGATATGCATACTTTGTATCTTTTAAATGAAGCGAAACTTTTTTTATTTATGGGGGATCGGCAGGGTGTTGCGCGAAATTAATTTTTTTTTCGCGTTTTTATTAATTCTGGCGAAATTATTCGTTTTTAATAAAGTTTGAATCACTTACCTACGCTAAATTACCGTCTCTCACATTTTCATACATCGTTTTTGCAAGACAGAGTTACTGATTTTGTGCATGTTCCACATTTGGCCAAAAATCAAGAATTTCAAAATAAGTCTGAGTCAAAACATTTATTCCAATATGCATGTATCGTGATAACATACTAATGGCTGGTTTACACAGTGCAAGCAGCTCGCCTGGCGAGTCAGAGGTCAGCTACTCGGTTGCTACTTGGTTTGTCTACGAGTTACTGAGCAAGTAACTGAGTTCCGTCCAAATGGTACGAGTTACTGCAGTGCACCTACTCGGAAGGCTGACTCGTACGCTAGCTCGCACCGTGTAAACGAGACTTCCAAAATATCAAGCATGTATTTAGACGGCAATCACATATTATGCTAACTGAGCTAACAGCCTATCATCAGACCGCTTGACTAGGTAAACCATCGTCGGCATATCCGCCCTTAATCAGGGCCAATGATCACCTAACCAAATAGAGGTGTTACAGGGAACGAAAAGGGAGACACTTTTCTGACAACAATTCAGTATAGAATACTTGTATGGATAATGTTTATTCCATGGACGCTCAAGAATACTGCTGGTACTGACTGAAAATCAGCTCTCTGGGTTCACACCCTTAGCAAATGCTGCGGTAGCGAATGTTTGTGAGTGTGTATGATTGTTACTTCTTCACGTCTAAACAGCTAGAGCGATTTCAATAAAATGTGGTATGGAGTTATCTGATGACACCCTAGTTTAACACATAGGCTACTTTTTAGTTAAACTTATTTTTTAATAAACCGCGGGTAACACTGCGGGTCACTGCTAGTTTAATATAAATCTAAAAGTTTGAAATATATAACTGTGAAATATATAACTGTGGGCACTGTGAGATTTAATTTGACCAATTGGAGTAAAATATTTGCTAACTAGTTTGCCAGCCATTTTGGTATATTTATTTATGACGTTACCCCTCTATGAGTTTACGTCCTCGCTAATCAAGGCACAGCTAACCGGATACGGGATGTGCCGTGTAACCGGGCCTAATAGCCTATTAATATGTCGCTCATAGGTAGGAAGTGCTTATCTAGTAGTTAGGTAACGTTAGCAAAGTAATATGAATTGATTATTAGGATTATTAAACTTGAGCACTGTGTTATTATTGAAGGAAGGCTTACAGTTTGTTATTTTCATAAATTATACTTAAATAGCAGTTAATTCCCGCAGTAAAAAGTAGCTTATGTGTTAACCCAGGGTGTCAGCTAACTCCATACCAAATTTCATTGAAATCTTTACAGCCGTCTAGACGTAAAGAAGTAACAAACATGCAGACTTTCGCCTTTATATTATTAGTGTAATATATTTTTAAAGATTAGTCAGTCACATTTTAAAGTTTTTAATAAAAAAAGGCAACAGACTTAGAGCCCCTTTTTATAACTGTCAGTCTCTTGATTCTCTTAGCGAATTCAATATCAATTATGAAATTTTACTTTTTTTTATTGAATTTAGAATAAATTAAATGAAAATTGTATGAAAACTTAAATACATAAAGAGAAACTAATTGAGTAGAATCATTTGACAGAGGAGGGCTCGTTTGGGGGAGTCTCCAGGCGACCATTGTCGTAAGGCAAGGCAAACATTTGTTTGCCTAAGCCAATTGGTGGACACCCTGAACTACCTCGCCTCTCGCAGTATAGGATACTTTACAAAATAAGGTATCAATATTGATAAGATTAATCTAATTGACTTTCAATAAGCGATATCTTGTATCCTGTATTGAATAAATATTTTTTTACTTTACTTTACTTACTTTTACTAATTAATTAGTTGGTCTGTAGTGTGTGACGACTGTTTATTATCAAATACCTGGCCGGCTGGACTATGAATAATTACGTGGAGGAATGTAGGCGACCAGGCGACCAGAGGCGCTAGGCTAGCTAAGTTACCCGACATCCGGATAACTCCGAATATTTAGTATTTTAGTGATTTATTAAATAACTCTAGCACTTTGAGATACATTTCTATAACCATCCTATTTTTTACGGCCGACTCGCACTTGACCAATATATTACCTTCATCTTGAATATCTCTACCTATGAAAAAAAACGTATCAATATCCGTTACGCAGTTTTAAAGATCTAAGCATCGGGACAGACGCAGCGGGAAGCTACTTTGTTTTATACTATGTAAAGAAGACAAGGTTACTAAATCGTTTGTATTATTTGGTAGGTAACTTTAGAAATCCGTTATTTATTCTTTTTTTTTAATTAAGGGTGCAAACAATTTGAATAACTGCACCCTTAATTTCAGTTGTACTTTTTGTGTCTTATTTTGTATGCAATAAAGTGTTTCTATTCTATTATATGTCCTATCAAGATTGGTGTACCTCAGGGATCGATATTGGGGCCTTTCCTGTTCCTAGTCTACATAAATGATCTCCCTTACATGTTAGATAAACTTACAGATGTTGTCCTCTTTGCGGACGACACCTCTTTAACATTTAAAGTTAAACGAGGTGACTCCCTCAACTTAGATATAAACAAAACATTAGTGGAGATTTCTCAATGGTTTACTTCTAATAATTTACTTTTGAACGCAAAGAAAACTAATTGCATTAAGTTTTCCTTGCCAAATGTGACTGCTTATGATACAGACATACATTTGGACAATAACAAGCTTAATCTAGTAAATCAAACTGTATTCCTTGGTATCACTCTAGATTCGAAACTTCAGTGGGGCCCCCATATCTCAAATCTTGCGGCAAGGCTCAGTTCGGCTGCGTATGCAATCTGGAAAATCAGAAAATTAACTGATGTGTCTACCGCGAGACTTGTGTATTTCAGTTACTTTCATAGCTTAATGACCTATGGCTTGCTTCTATGGGGAAGAGCTGCAGATATTAACGTCATTTTTATACTACAAAAACGCGCAATTAGAAACATTTATCAGCTAAAAGCTCGCGAGTCCCTCAGACAAAAATTCAAAGAAATTGATATTTTGACGCTTCCGTCCCAGTACGTGTTTGAAATTATTATGTATACTCGTAAAAACTTACATATGTTTGATAAAAAATGTGATAAAATTAAAGACCTTAGAACGCGTAGCAAAAACAAACTAAGTATTCCACAGAACAGACTAAAACTGACAAACAAATGCTTTATAGGAAACGAAGTAAGATATTATAACAAGATCCCAGAAGAGATTTTGATCCTGAATGATAATGAGTTTAAAACTCGTATCAAAGAAGGTTTGATTAAGAAAGCTTATTACAATGTTGATGATTATGAAAACGACAAAGACGCATGGAAGTAGTCTAGCTCTGCACGATATTTTCATTATTTCATGTATGTACTTTAAATCTTATTAATTTATGTTCTTTGTATTCTAAATTAAATTGTAATGTCACATAAGAACAAAAAAAGAGAGAGATAAATTGTAAAGTAGAGTTTGTTACCCCTTTCTTCTCTACGCTGTAAAATCATTGCGAAAGGGAGTAGAATCATTTGACAGAGGAGGGCTCGTTTGGGGGCTTCTCCAGGCGACCATTGTCGTAAGGCAAGGCAAACATTTGTTTGCCTGAGCCAATTAGTGGGCACCCTGAACTACCTAGCCTCTATCAGTATAGGATACGTTACGAAATAAGGTATCAATATTAATTAGATTAGTCTAATTGACTTTCAATAAGCGATATCTTGTATCCTGTATTGAATAAATCATTTTTTACTTTTTTTACTTTACTATTCTATTTATAATCAGATTTGGAAAGTTATTTTTTATGCAGGAATTCTGACAATGACAAGTGATTCATTTCACCATACCTAACCTTTCCGAAAACTGTTTTAGTTACCTGTTGAATTCTCGAACGTCAAATTTTTCCCTTTCTCATAGGAATTACAGGATTTTTTTGTAGGAAATTATAGAACCAACAATCAACATTTCAAGTCTATATCTCAAGCAGGTTTTGCTCAACGTTGTCTGTCAGTATCTCAGTTTCGGAAGAGTTTTATAAATCTTGATTGATCTTTAAATAACTGTAAAAATAATAAAATTACAAATTTTATTTAAAATGTTCGGACGAAAATCGAGAATTAATATTCTCATCAACATTACTCAACTCAAGTCCCCGTGCTAGGTCCAGACTATTGCCCATAATTCACGCTGCACTATGTAGGTACACTGTAGCAATGTGACTAATCACCTTTGTTTATTGCTTTCGGTAACTCTCGGTCAGTCTTGCATGGCTAGCATCTATTTATTTACTAAAAATATTTTTACATTAAAACAGTTATTGATGTTATAGATGTACTAGAGGCTGTCCCGCGGTTTCACCTGCTCAAAATTTACACAGTAACGGTAGAGTTTTACATAGATATTATTTTAGAATTCAAAAAAGTAATTTAACTTCAAATAAAATACAATAAAATGCGATAGGCGATTTTATTCGTAAAAGCCATTTGTTAGTCTTTTGTATTATTTTTGTGGCAAGGCTACAAGTGAAAATTCCACGATATTTTCATAAATAAAGAAAAATAGAAAAACATTTCAAATTGGTCGGCTACTGAACTAAACGGTAAACTAAATGCGACCAAACAACATGGGCTCATCGTGATGCAATTGCACAATCCGTGGTCTGGCGTTTTTCCGGCTCGCCTGTCCAGCTTGTCGGTTTGACAAGGCCTTAAATCTGAACGCTGTATTTCATAGCTAGCTTTGTTAAATGTTTATACTAATCGACTGTGAATCTGTGATCCGTTTCATTAAAAGATACATACATTAAAATATTTATCAAAAGGACAGAAAAATACGGAAATGGCATTACCGACAAAGAGCTTGGATCTTAAATTTGAGAAAGACGAATGAGAACGAGATTTGGTAAAAAAATTAACATTAAATTTGTAATGTTAGTAAAACGTAAAACATAAATGTTTTCTTAGGTTTATGTATATGTAAATTTACACTTTATTGTAATGAATCGTCCCCTGCGCTCGGTTACCTCTAGGTTACCGCTCAGTACAAATAACACGTCTTATCTCACTTACACAAGCATGACACGCGTGCACGTACAGTGGCGGACTAGGAGGCCGTAACAGATTTGTCTATGGTTTCGTCAGCCCTAGACTGTATTACCAAAGAACAAGAGCTATTTTGCAATACAGAAAAACCGGAAGTGTTACGCCGACCGTGTCCGCCACTGTACACGAGTTTCTGCTTTGCGCTAAGCAACGCGCTTTTTTCTTTTAAGTGGCCGTGGTGTGTTTGGGGAGAGTTAGTTACCCTTGTCATTAAAAAAATTAAAGAATACAAATAAATGTACCTATGTTTTAAAATAAACTTAAGTTTAGTGCATCCTATGCATGTTTAGGTTCAACATTCAACAACCAAAATTCCTCATTTAATCAACGGTTATCAGCTGTCCAAACCATACGATTGTTGGGTTAGTGTATGGGTTAACCATACGCTGTACATACATGTATTGTTAAACAGTTCACATTCAATAGTGTATCAATTCCAATTTGTCATATTCATCAACTATTCAGCCTTTGTAAATGGGGAGTTTAGAGTAAGTTTAATAATGCACAATGGCCTATCGACTTAAATAGGTTTCTATATAATCCGTCAAGCTGGTTTGTAAGTTTCACTTGCCATAAACTTGGTACCATTGTTAAAAGACGTGCTTTGAAACTATACAGTTGGTAACTCTTAATGGGGATTCTTGCTGAGCCCAGAACCTTTGGTTCAACTATTTTAATGGTGTACTGTTACTGGAATGGGATGCAAAGATAGGTTTGTCTTTGCATAGTGGCTTTGTTATCTTCAATACATAGTATTAAACAAAGTCGCTTCCCGCGTCTGTATGCTTAAATCTTGAAAACTATGCATCGGATTTTGATGCGATTTTTTTTAAAGATAGATAGGTATAATACATGCACAACATAGCATAAGCTTTTGCTACGTAGTGCATGTATTATACACGAGTACGAAGTTCACCGGGTTTTTTTTTATATATAATAAAAAAAAATACAAAACTCGATACGAAACCAGACCGAATACGCACCCAGCATATTAAACCACTGCACTACGGAAACCCGTATGAATTAACAATAAAATGTCTACGTTGACTTTGTTACAGTATGTTTCAGTGAGTTTTAAAAATCTCATAATGGAGTCATTGCTACGTAAAGCACGGCTTACATCCTCGCTCTGAAACTTTCAGTTTTACACTAATGCCGTTAGTGCCGCTAGCTGCAGTTTCAGTACGTGTTTTAGCCTAATGGGATTTGCACTTTCAACGTATATATGGTTTAATTTTAAGATTACTGCGGCGTTTAATGTACGAAGTAATGTAAAATGTACTTGATACTCAGTTTTAATTAATTTTAATTTAATTAAAAATGCGATAAATGCTTTTTAAAAAACTTTTCACCAAATTATAACTTATTGATGAATACAATATTATTTATCTCAGGTAGGTATATTTTACATAATATAAATTCAACTGTAAGCTCCGTATCCGGGACTGCTAATTTTTTTTTTTTTACTTAAACTCTTTTTAAGCAAAACTTTATCAACATTAAATTCTCTAAAAGGACAATTGATCCCTTGAATGGTAACCCTTGAGCACCTTCCGGATAAAATAACCCTGCGAGAAACGGGTCTTTAATACCTCGCGCTATCTCGTCGCCCCACTGAGGATGCTTTAGTGTTCCAAGCAAGGCTTTTTGTAAAAAAAAAATACCTGTCATCTCCATTTGCTTTTTAGTATAAAGATTGCAGCTCAAAAGGTTTAAGGAATAATAATTTGATTTAACGGTCTTTTAAAGCTCGTTTGTATACCGTCCTGAGCTTGAATTAAATTCCGTGATTTTATTTATAAGTAGATATTTAGTTTTCTGAATCAAACAGACATGACTAACTTTCAGTATTTTTTAAGCGTTATTTACCAAAACGACCAACTGACCAAAAGGACGGTCAACATTCGCTTTCAAATTTGTAGGTCGAACATCAGCATCTTTATTTCCTTTGCGAGTTTCTTTTATTGATTTAAAAGATAGGTTTAACTATGTTCTAGAAAATCGTCGTTTGAAGCAAACATATCTTACAGGAAATCTCTAGTATACTTGATAAGTACAACTTGATCGTTGAACTGGCACATGTAAACACATGTATTACAGTGCCTATTCCACAGACATGAAATGCTCTGTCTAAAAATAACCAACTTTAGAACATTTGCTTTGGCGCATATTTCGGACATTTTACATTGCTTCCACTACAAAGGATTAAAATTTCGTCATGAACAATTTTTTTTATATGAAACCGTATCCAATGTTTGTTTTGTGTAATTCCGTGAATTTCGTTATGAAAAATAAGTTTTTTATTGTCACTCGCCAGCTTTTCCAGCGTTTCTATTTTAGAAATGAAAATTGCATCACTAATGCAAATAAAATATTATAAGAAATGTCTGTATGCCACGTATGTATGTTTAATTATGCCACTACAAAGTTGCAATTTACTTTACAAACTTGACCTAATTAATACAAAAAAAAAATTGAATGGATGTGGCAAAAACTGATAAACTTTTTTTTTATTTTTATTGCTCAAAATAATTACCCAAAAGTTTTAGTACCTCGTGCAACCGTTGTATAGTATCGTTATCTTTGAATATAGTAGATATCATAGTATCAAGATTTGCAGCCCACAAGGCCTTAACATAAGTCAATAGTAATACTTAAAAAAAACTTCTGTAAGTAACTTTCTTCCGATTTTCCTTTATGCAAGTAGCGTTTGCGGAGCACATCGCGTCAGAACTTCATTTCATATGACTATACATACCAACCTATTACATTTCATATGACTACATACCAACCTATTACATTTTTTAAATAACGTCTGAATGCGATGCGGGAACCTAGAGCCAATTTTACATTTCATTATATTTTCCAATATGTTATTTTCATATTTCCACGAAATGGATGTGTGTGAATAAATTATTTAAAACTTGTTTTTTTAATATAATTATGGAAATCAACGAAAAAGTAAACCTGTTTCATGTATTTTATCATCGAAAAAAAGAAGATAAAACTTAAGCAAAATTACTAGGTATAACATAAATCGTAAAGTACATCAAAATGAAGTACCTAAGCTACATGACATGTCGTACGGAGTACTTAAAAGTAGAATGCACTCCATTGCAGAGGGAATGTAATGCATGCATCGCACAGTTATTAAAAAAGACGAGTATCTCTTCTACGTACATACTTTAATATTTACGGTTACGGCGGTGCTAGCACGACTTTCACGTAGCATAATTGACTTATAAGTAAATGCCATAGTCACATAATAAAATAAAATAAAACTTTCTACTATTTAATTTAATTATTTTAGCATCCCAAATATTTCATTAATAAAAAACAAACAAAATTCAACAGACTAGATTGTAGAATCTAGAAGACTTCATGTGTTCATCAGCCATATAAAAAAGTTTTAATTTTTAGCCGCATTTGCGCAACTTTGAATTTCTTTTACTTTTGTGATGTGATAAATTTGCTTAAGAAATCGCAATGGATCGTTTATTAAAAACAAGTTGTAATATAATTTTTAAGCAAACGGTAACAAACACTATTATATGGATAGATTTAAATAATCTATCAATATTCACGATTAAATTTACTTTAAGTACTTTTTGGGCGTATTGATCTAGATAATCCATCTTATTGAACTCGTACTTTTTGGCGTTTTAATCCATCATTCATCAGCAGGACATTTCTGTCTTCATCGCATGAACACAGAATAATTAAAAAAAAAAAGTATCATACATAAAAAATATACCTTAAAAATTAGTTACCCCTATTAACAAGACACAAAAAACGGATACGAATTTCAAATTTAATAATTCTGTTCCTTTACTTCTTCTGTTTTTCTATTTAATGCATTTGCATAATTATATCTTTTCCCTCCTTTGTTTTCTTGCATCTTTATTAATTTTAGTTTTTTTAAGCCTGATTTAAAAATGTTGTGCTAGTGGGTTCTTATACACCATTGTGAAAATATGTCTTTATTATACCGTAGAAGTACATCAAGAGAGAAAAATGCCTACGCATTACAAAAACAAAAGTGAACTATTATATAAATATACAGAAAACGGCACTTTAAGCTTCTCACTTAAGATTAAAACATTATTTTTATCATGTTTTAAAGAGGGTTGGGTGTGTAGATTAAAGCTCTGGCACCTAACTAACAATACAACTAATAAAGCTAACAATTTTAATTTCTTTGTTTACAGGTAAGTGTTATGAAAAACCGGCGAAATTACAAGCAAAGGCAAGTTTTTCTTCTTAGTTTTAATAATAGAAACTGGCTGGGATTAATTAAGGAATACTTTAGTTTAACTGGCCGGTCGTGATTACCATCCTCGATTCAATTTGGCAGTGAGCCCTGTCAACGGTCGCTGGCAACTTGCAGCAAGGTCTTTTAGCCTTGGGGCCGTATTCTCTTATTATAAAAAGTGCCAAATCTTTTTATTGTGTTTTTTTTTTAAATTATATGACCGCCTCCATAGCGCAGAGTGCCTTTGATTAGGGCACGGAAGGTCGTGGGTTCGATCCCCGCGGTAAACACCACAATTTGTTGTATGGTTGTTAGATAGAAAATTGCAGGCTTGAATCACCTGATTGTCCGAAAAGTAAGATGATTCCGGCCTTCGGAAGGCACCTTAAGCCGCAGTAGTGGTCGTTATACAAGGCCGCGGCGACAATTTGGCCCCTTGTCACGTTAATAAAAACATAAACTTGACAACACGTGGGTCCGGCTCTTGAGCTGGTGCCTACCCTTTCGTTCAGGGAATAAAACACATGAGATTATGTATGTATGTATGACGATTGCCGAATTTTACGTTTTTGCAATACTCTAAACAAAAATCTATAGAAAAACTATTTAGGATCGCTGTTGTATTGACTAGCGCTAGGTCTGATTTTTCTGTATTGCAAACAATCCTTGTTTTCTGGTATTGCAGTCTAAAAGTGTTCCACTGGACGAGTCCTTGACTGTACAATAGTGAATGTCAATATAAGAGAATTCCGCCCCTGTTTCTACCCCGCTGTCCTCGGCCCGGGAACGTGGAACAAACTTTTAGAACAGGGAAGATTTATATGATACAAGTTTTTAAATAATGAATTGTTTATCTTGGCAAAAATACATTTACTTAATAATAGTTATTAGTTTATAATATTTCCACCACCGAGGGTTAGTTGCTAGTGAATTCATTAAGTTGACTAGTTCGTTCGTTGAAATCTCATAAATACTGGTTTAAAGGAAATGTGAACATAATTACAAGGTTAACAACCCAGCAGGTTACTAAGCAGTAATGATGATATTGGCTTTGGAGGTCCGCGGGTTCGATTCCCGGTAGATGCGACCATGTTTACGATAGAATTGATGTTTATTTCCAGGGTGTTTTGTTTTTATTTGTACTTAGGGGCTCTGGGTATGATATGTTGTTTTTTAATTAAAATTATGTGTCTAATCTAATACGGTGAGACTTACTTATGGTTTCTTACAAATAAGTCCTATGAAGATAATTGATCTTAAGAGCCAGTTTACAGCGATGTTAGCGCCATTCGCGAAAAAAATTAATATCTTCTAAACTAAGGCAAATATCAAAAATATGGCACTGTATGACACTAGATAATGTAGCCTAGTATTTTTAAGCACAGCAAAGTAGTCCTGAGTAAAAATAACAAAAAAAAACATAGATTGTTAACAAAAGTGGCCACTTTTAGCAACACTTTGTAGCTTTCTTTGGTCTTCAACCTAAAAGCTATACAGAAGTGCCCTAAAAATGCTAGGCTACATTATCTAGTGTCATACAGTGCCACATTTTTTAATATTTGCCTTAGTTTAGAAGTTTTTTAATTTTTTCGAAAATGTCGCTAGCATCGCTGTAAATTGGCTCTTAAACTCTACCTTAACGTTAAAGTTTGACTTGATAAGTACATGTTTTATTATGAAGCTAATGTTCTTGTTCTCTATTTTATATTTGTTCCTAATCCAAAAGTTTATTAACGTAAAGTTTTTTAGTAAACATAAATTTCTGAACCTGCGTACGCTAAGTGAACACAAAGCTAATGTTTGCTCTCTCAGACTCGAGTGGCATCCCGTGGCACAGGCCGCGACCGAACCGCCTGTTTGATCACGCAGGAAAGACGGAGCCTCTAAAATAAATTGATATTTTTATTTCCCTGGTTTACTTTGGCAGTATGGTAAACAGAATTTGATGTGACTTATATTTTAGTTGTACATACTTTTAATATATATTATAAATTCGTCCACAAAAAAACGTATCTTGGTGCAAATTGTTTCAGAGAAAGTTTGAAAACTATTTACTTACGACAATTGTTCCTAAAGCATAAAAATTCTTTTCCTTTGTAGCTTCAGTATTCAGCCGGCGTATCAAACCCACCCTGATATAGTAATACATACTTTTTTTGTTTCCTTATGTTAATTTTTTAGTTTAACTATAATGCTGCCAAGATAGGTATAATTATCTGTAGCAGCGAGCAGTCTAGCACAATGTTTCTATATATGTTATTTATAGTACGTACATATCTAAAAGTAGTTAAAATATCTTTTTTTCCATTAGATAACCTTTTATCCTATTTTAAAACGTATCACTAGTAAGGTAAATACGTTGGATATTGTGTTACATACTACTTTATAATGCAACTGTACAACTACCGAATGCAACAAAATATAAAAATAATATTTTACTTTAAAAACATCTGAGATTAAAATTAAAATAAAATCTTTATAAAGTTTTTAATAAACTTCAATAAGATGTTTTCCATATTTACGTATAACGAAGCAAAAAAAAGTCAATAACAACGTCAAACATTGCAGTACGGTGCCAAGGTCGGTCCGCGATCGCTTCAGAAGTTAAAGTAGTTGCACAGAACACGGGCATTGCATTGTTGTGCTGCTGAAAAATAGAGCAACTGGGCCGTGGCGTAAGTTGATAACTTAACTTTTTACACAAAACATCGCTGGTTTTTAAGTAATTGAATAATTTAGTTCAAAAAAGAATTATATTAAATTTGAAATGCAAATTTTTTATCCCGAAACTCGCACAGAAACGGAAAAAAGGGAATCTTGCGTTTTGAAGGGAAATTTCGCGGGGCTCACACTAGTATTATAAACATATTGTTAAACAAAAAAAGGCTTAGATCTTACAAATTTTCAAAGTACTTACTTACATTCAAACATAAAATGTTTATGTGAAAACGATACTGTAGTTGCATCATATAATATATACTACATATTTGTATCTCAGATATGAGAATACATCGATGTTAAATAAAAAAAAAAAAAAACAGATAACCATTAGATTGACAGCACTGTCAATCTTACCGCCAAAATCTCATGTCTTGACGCGCGGTGTCGTCGGAATGGCGTGGCAATTTCGACGCCACTCGGCGGCGCCGCCATCTGCGGAGGCGGGGAATCAATTTCTGAACTAGCACGACGCCGGGGTGCCTTTATCCTTTTTATATACGCTGGATATTTTTCTAACTCAACATAAGTACTAGGAGTAAAACGTATGTCGTGCTTTTTAAGGCTATGCTAGGAGTTAAACATAGAATGATAAATAAAAACTTTATTACAATTAATTAAGTACTTATTCAGAACAGAAGAAAAATAAAAGAAATAGCCAGTTTCTTCAGAAATCAACTCCGTCGTTAATTTGGCGCAGTGATGTTGTTTGATTTCCGGCGGGGGCAAACATTGTAATGCTGGATATCGATCGTGTTTTAGGCACCTTACTTACAGGTTTTTCCAACGAACGAAGCAAAATGAGTGGGATTTGCCTTTTTTTGGTTTAGTGGGCTAATTAGGGGCTCTGAGAATGATGCAATATATTATAATTTTACGATCTTTTAGTAATAATCAACTAGTGGACCCGTATTATACTTATAAACCTTCCTCTTGAATCACTTTATATGGTTAAAAAATTGCATCAAAATCCGTTACATAGTTTTAAAGATAGCAGTGAAAGTGTAGTTTTTAAAAGTAAAATCAACCAATAGTTAAAATACACCATTTAAAAAAAATACTATTTACTCGTTAAAGTATTCAATTTATTCAGTTAAAACAAACTAGGTAGGTACCTACAAAAATCAAAGCGCCGCCGCTGCATAACACAGATAAAATGCAAAAGAGAAAAAAGAAAAAAAAAACTGTAATTTTTCCCGCGCTGCAAGTCAAACAGCTCCGGCCCGGGAATCAATTTCTCATCCGGGAATCCTCATTTTATTAGAGCACCGTACCCACCAACTCCATCGGAACCCTATTATAGGATCCTCAAGATGAATGTTCTACTATCAAAATGTATTTATGTTTTTCATTATCACCACACTTGGCAGTCGGAGTTGGCACTTGGCAGTTGACGATTGCAGTATGGGCCTTCAAGTTGTTCAACGAAGGACGCTGCTGCCCGTCCTTCGAGTGTTTCTTTAATCACCTCTTATGGCTTCCCCATGGGAGGAGATAAGGTGGTGGTATTCTATGCAGCCAACACTAGGCGAAGGGCCACGAAAAGAGGTCAAAAACCTGGTCTAAATTAAAAAAATATGCCTAGACTAACGCTTTAGGCCTGCGGCGGTAGCATGACGAACAATATGTCGAATTTGTCGTATCTATCTGTCACTTTTGACGATCCTTGTGTTTGCGAATGTATGGAGATACATTTTCCCGTATTGAAATGTCAAAAGCGATTAAAAGTGACAGAAAGACTTGACAAATGGTCCGTCATGCTGCGGGGGCAGGTTAAACTTTTTTTGGTAAGGCCGTCAATGTTTGTCGTCCGTAAAGATAATATCAAATCAAATATCGAATAATTCTTTATTCAATATAGGATACAATATATCACTTATTGAAAGTCAATTAGACTACATCTTATCTAATCGCTATTGATGCCTTATTTGGTAAAGTATCCTATACTGTGAGAGGCGAGGTAGTTCAGGGTGCCCACCAATTGGCTCAGGCAATCAAATGTTTGGCTTGCTTTAAGCAAATTAATTAATTAATAATTTTGAGTTTTCATACTTTCTTGATGCCCGACACGTACCTGGCCGTTTATTTCATATTGAGTGCGGGCGCAGCGCAGGCCTTCGTTGAATAATTCAGCAATTATATTCAGGATTTAAAGGGCTGCTGGCCGCTTTGTCTGGAAAACAAAGTGTCTGCCGCTATCACTTGGCATTCTAGCATTAAATTGATATCTTGTTTTATTTTTGCGCCTCTTTTCTCCTTTTTAGTGTTAATTTAAGGGGCGAAACGGTGCGAAACTAGCGCCACTCCCGATAAATAACTAATATCTTCTAAACCATGGCCGAAATAACAAATATTCGCCTTTGCTCCCTAGATAAATCTTGCTTAGAATTTTTTAGGCCCTGTTGTGTAGCTTTCAGGTTCAAAATCAAAGAAAATACGAAGAAGAGTCAAAGACTCATATTTTTTATGTGGGCCATGGTTTAGAAGATATTAATTATGTATCGAAGTGGCGTTGTTTCCGTGTTTTTAAGATTTCTTTGTAACATTTTCAACAAATTCTATAATTATACATACTAAACACAATGCATCACAACACCGAGAGCCTTTTACTAGATGGAACCCTTTCTAGAGATGCAAGGATAACATCTGTGGATTAGATTGCTTCAGGCGATAAGGCTGCCCATTTCTCTCTTTCTCTCCTTATCGAAATGTATTTGTATTTTTTTATATTCAGCAATAAAGCGTTTTTCTATCTTTATGTATCGTGCCCGAAAATCATAAAAAAAACACCCATACCGAGAAAAAAACATCGATTTCCATTATAAAAATGTTCGGACATACCGCGAATCGAACCCGCACCAATCATAGTCTACATCAATGCCCACTTAATAACGGAGTAATCAAATTCATTTCCATATTGCTTATAACAATCTAGCTGTCTTCACAAATATTAAGCATTTATAGGGTATCCATTCAGCAAGCAAGCCGGGCGGGATCCCGCTACATCCCGGTAGAGCCACTAACCGGGCGCACTGTATAAATTATAGCTCATAATAGAGTTATAAATCGCGGTCCGTCGCCGGCTCTATTATTAATTTTCAAGAGAGCTACGAATTTATATTCCTTTCAAATAATGGAGCCGCAAAAAATGAGCTAACGAGCGAGGACCATGGCAATTAAGGATTCGTTTCAACAGACTCTACAAATGTATTTTTTATGTAGTTATGGTAAGTTGTGAAACTCTTCTTATTTTTTTTTTCTATTTTCTAAATGTACTGCTCCGTAGCTCAGTTGGCAGTGATGTGGACTGAAATGCGTGTGCACCTGGGTTCGATTCCAGGCGGGGCGAACATTGTTATGATGAATATCAATGTTTGTTTCCGGTCTGGGTGTAATGTTCGTCGTATGTTTCGGGCACCCGAGATACAGTTCTTCCTAGTTAGGGGCTTTAACTGTGTTGCGTTTTTATTATTATTATAAATAACAAGCTAGATGTTTATTTTATTGTTCCTCAATTATTATTATTATTATACGGAATAAATGCTTAGTGCCTAAACTAATACTAATTTTTAAGCAGGATTTTTATTCAAATTAGTTTTATTTATTTAAGGTTTTCATTCCTTACTTTTTTTAAATTAAATAATCAATATATATAAAACTCTTCCGTTACTGACTGACTGACTGACTGACTGACTGACTGACTGACTGGTCAGTAGAGGGCTGAAATTTTGCAAGTGGGTTCCTTGGGAAGTGTGGGTGAGCACTAAGAAGGGATTTCCCGAAATTCCCACGGGAACGGAAAAAAACGGGATTTTTGTGATTATGATAAATCTGCGCGGGTGAGACCGCGGGGCAGCTTCTAGTATATGTATATTCCTACACGGCTCTCGTATACAGGACGTGCTTTTATTATGCTCGCTCTGCGGGAGTGTCAAAATTTCACAACCCTTAACCGACCCTCAACATGGTTCTGTGCTATAGGACCTTTTAATGAGCGCGAGACAGCCCTCGCTCACACTTCCGACTGATAAGACCTGAATAGTTCTCAAGATAACCTTAACAACACTCCCTCCTAATGAAAAGATGAAAAGAACCCGACTTCAGGGTTCTGTGATTAAATATAAGATAAGATCCGTTTTAAAACTCCTTCGATTTCATTACATCAGGAGCATTGAAAAAAAAAACATATCCATATTATAAAGAGGAAAATTTTGATTGTGTGTTCAATGAATACGCTCCGAAAGCACTGAACCGATTTAAAAAAATATTTCACTTTTGGGAAGCTACACTATCCTCGGATTGAAATAAGCTATAGCATATTCTTTAAAATTCAGAATGCAAGGCGGTACGAAGTTCGCCGTGACTAAAACTAAAATTTAAATTACAGTAGCTTTGTTTGTTGTGATTATTTATATAGATATAGAATGGAAGGATATGAAATATAACAAAGACACAGAGCTACGTAAATTACAGTATTATTAAAACAGCTTTGAAAGTACCTAACCAGCTTCATAGAATATTTTTTATGTTCGTCTTATTTGTTTTTCCTTTTTTTTGTCGTTAGTATAATGATAATGTCATGAGCAGAAATGAAGTGCGGTTTTAAATTTGGAGTTTCTGTTTTCAAAGCGTTTTTGTCGTGTTTTTGTTTTCCTTTTAATTAGGTTCAAACTTGCATATATCGTAGTAAGATTTGATAATTAGGTTTTTTGCAAAAAAATAGGGATTTTGCGAAAACCCGGATAATTTGATATAAGCATTACTTTTTTTTTCAATCATCCTGACGTAAAGCAGTTTTTTTTGCAAAAAAACCTAGTATAATTGAAAACTTTGAAACCTTCGTTAAATCTGATTGGCTAGATTAATTGCTTGCTGGTAAACTCTCATTCTGATTGGTTCTCTGTAGCGTCAAAGGATATTTTAACGAACCCTGTTTTTTTTGCAAAAAACATAATTATCAAATCTTACTACGACACATATAGATAAACTACCTAAAAAGTATTTGAGTATATTTTTTCAGTACAGGGAAGTGTGAAAAAGGGGCAAGAGAAACAGGCCTGCGCCCAGCATTAGGACAGCTGAGACTAATTATAATAGGAAATAATTTTTACATCAGAAAAAATATGATTTTATGACGGTTTTTGTCTCGGTTGCGTTTTGTATCGCCATAAATATTGTTATTTGGTAATAAAAATCAATGCTCAGTTGTTGTTCATTTATTACAGCAACGAGTATGTACAGTACAACGTAGCAAAGTTAAGATGAATCGACTACGATTTTTCGTGCTCCCTGCTACGAACTTTTGTAGCTACGTGCTACGCCAGCTACGCCACGCTGTACAGTAGTAGAGTTTACTATTATATTTCGCATCGGATACCTTTAGTTGCTTCTTTTAAATTTTATGTTTGTTTTTGATAAAGATTATTAAGTTACAAAGTCAATAGGTACCTCGTTTAATTAAATAAATATATTATGTACACACGTAGTAGCAAAAAATATTAATTAAATTTAAATAAAACTGGAAATCTGCAAATACAAGTTATATATATTATTTAATAGCTCCGTACATATTTTTACCACGTTTTGTTTCATTAAATACAGAGAAATGGTCAACAATACTTCATAATTTATTTCCGAGGGGGCTGCGAGGATGCGTTGCCATAGCAACCGGGGAAAGTTGCAGGTGATGCCGACCAAAAGGTTTAATTAAAAATGACACAGCTCGTGGACAAAGAATTTATTGTGCCCTGGCGATTGCACGAAGCAGAAGGGTCGTTGTTTCAGAAACACATATTTATATCATTTGCAGACCGGCCGTAAAAATATCTATTTTAATATACAGTTGTTGTCTTCGTATCTTATTTATCTAAATCGGTCCTGATTCTAGCTTATTTTTATTTTTACTTCCCCACCGACGGGGCAGTTTAAAAATTAAATTGAACCGAGTTGAAGAGGGCTTTAAGTTACTTATTAACGGAAGTCGCTACCGATCGGTCGTAACAAGCTTACTCGCTTGAAATACGTAATTTATATAGTGCAGAGTTGGTTTCTCCTTTGTTTGAAACTGATTTCTATTGAATATACTTTAGTAATTTTTTACGTTATATTTGTACTACATATTTTTGCGGGGTATTGTTTAATTTGAATAGGGTGACTATGGGGCTTACCACAAAAAGCTTAGATTTAAGTATCACTAGATTTAAATCAAGAATTTGTGCCAGAGATTCGTGCATTCCTCAGATCTTGTCTAACTTTTTGTTGTTTGGCCTTTTAATGTATAAATAGTAAGACTAGGGGTAGTGGTAGTAAAAGTATAACTGTATTCATGTATGAATTTAGTTAGGGAAGGATAAAATAAAAAAAAAATACGATTTGATCTCCAAGCTGTAACGTAAACTGTATTGTCTATTTAAAATGAAAATAGTTCGAGCAACGCTCCGAAACGAGTTTGTGTTTTTCTGTTATAACAGTAAAAAGCAATTTCCTTTATAGTTCTGCCTTAGGAAAACATTGAGCCAATCTGCTATTAGTTCGGTGGCTGGCAAATAACAAACTAGACATTGTAACAGTGAAACAAATAGAAAATTAAAAGAGAACTAAAAGATTCAAGCTTGTTTGTCATACGATAAGTTATGAGAAAACACTAGCAACTAAGCAAAACTGAAAAGAAAATAAAAAACAAATCAAACCCATAGACTGCCTTATCTCTTTCTATCAGCCAAAAACTCGTCCACTGCTAGACGTAGGCCTCTCTCACAGATCAACACAAAAATGACGCTTGGCAGGCTGGTTGGCGATTGCACTGTGGCTCTTTAAGTATTTCAACGAAGGACGCTGCTGCCAGTCCTTCGGCGGTCCCTAGAGGTCACTTTTTTCCCATGGGAAGAGATGGGGTAGTGGTATTCAATGCCGCCTCCACACTTCCAGGCTGCCTTATCGCTAGGAGCTATTTCTTCTTAGCTAAAACGATACTAATGGTAAAAAGTTTGGTTCAACCATTCCATTCGTTAATTCAAATGAAACCCTAATAACTTTTTAAATTAACTCGTTTTTTTTTCTCTTTTTCAGGTAAGTTACAATGCGCAGTAATAAAACTTAGTAAGTAGATAAGAGGGTAGCAGGGTCGCCGCAGACACTGCTGCTTTGGTGCCAACTGGATCTCAACTTGTTAATGTCCAACTTTGAGAAGTTATGAACTTATTTCTGAGATCCTCTAATATAAAGCTAACTTGGCTAACTTACATAATTGGTTTTTTGTTAAGAAATTATATTTCTCTTCCCCTCGGTACTAATGACAGGTTTGTTAGCGTAACTTATTTATTTAGTAAGCATTTTAATAAAAATATATTTCTTTCAAAAAATATTTATAAGTAAACTTATATAATAACCTTGATATTTTTTGCTATCGCTATTCCTGTAGACAACTAAAAGGGGTCGCACATCGAGCTACTAGTCGCGGCCACAAACTGTGGACTAGTTTTTTCATTCATGAATATCATGTATGAAAAAACTTTGTATGTCGCAAACCGATGGTTCGAGTGGCCGCGTTCAAGCCACAAGCTGCGGGATTCGTCCGAGCTCTACCACTACGTCACTAGCAGCTGCGATTTCTAATTGTGCGTCCGCTCTAAGATAACAAAGTGGGACATTGAAGCTTTGCTCGTACAGTGGCGGACTAGGACCGCGTTACACTTTTGTCTATGGTCTCGTGCGCCCTAGACTATAACACCAATAAACAAGAGCTATTTAACAATGCCGTCCTAGACCGCTACTGTACGACACGGATGCAGGCACACGTTCTAGGACGTAACAATATGATGTCAAATGTCAATGACAGTGTGACAGTCATTGTTAAGTTCCCAGTTAGAAGAAATAAATAATAATTTATTCACAACAACCATTGACACACACAAGAAAACATTAAATTGTTTAAGTTATATAACCAATGAACTTGAAACGAGTAGAGTAATTGGAAACCAATGTGTCACCAGTTCCATCTAAACCATATCTAAACCCAGCAATAACCCTTGACATGTCGCCTGCGCTCAGGTATCGCCGGGGAATCACTCGACTGCGAACAAGACCTCTCGAAGGACTAGCTCAGGAATCTCGAGACAAAGAGAAATGTATTTTCTTGCACCAGTTTACATATTTATAAAGAAACTTTGTCGGTGTTTCTTTGGGGTCGTCGAGTTTGGACTACTCGAGTCTAGTTATGATTATTTATATGAAAATATATTGTATTCTAGTCTTTATAACATAGTAAACCTTCTTTAGCAATTGAAGGGTCTCTACTCTGAGAAATTAGTAAGATTATTTTGAATACCGCGCGAGTCTAGCTCGTGTTGGTCGTGATTGTACTTTTTGTATCTTGCGTGTGGGTTAATTCAACTAGTTCAGTGAATAAAGATTCACATTTATAATTTAATATAATAAATCCCGTTCCGATCTTTATGTTATGATAAATAAGATATTCATTGAAATGGGACCGTATTTCTTACAATACCGAACAAACAAAAAACCTTTTTATAAGAATAAAAACTATTCCAAGCTTCGAGACATGTAAATCCCATCGAGTATTTACTATTCAGATACGACGACACGAATCCATACTGTTGAAGCCGCGCCCTTTTTGCCTTAGCAATAAGAGTGAGAATTTTTAGTAAATTTTAGCGCTATGCCAGCCGACTGTACCAGTGACACCAAATCTCCCACGGCGCTCGTTCGCTATGAAAACATTTGTATATTCGTTCGCAAGTATTTTCAGGGGTATTCTTGCTTCGAGTTTTGTAGGTACCTCGCACGAAATATTCGTCGCCTGTCGATATGGGATTATCCCTCCCACTTGTTCCTTTTCTCTTGTTTTTGCTATTCATATTCAGTACAGTATAGTTGTTCCCGTGGTACCTTTATTATTTGCCGTGATATCGTTAAAAAAATTGTTTCCTAATGTAAAATTGACGCATCACACTCAAAAGTTCTAACTAGGTAGAACCGTTATCTAGGGAAAATTAATTTAGATGGATCCCTGCTTTTGCTTTTTTTAAAGGTTTTTATGCACCTTTAACATTTGCTGAAATATGTTTTCAAATATATATATTTTGACACATCTCAAACTAACATTGAATCTTATACCTATGTTGTACGTAAATAACGTTTTATTGTTATGAAACGATTCTGTGAACGAAGTTATCCCATTTAGGCTAAGAAAACAACCGCAATATAATAATGTAGGGAAATGGCGCAGCTTGCTACATCGTCTCATATTGCCTTCCTTCGGCGAATGTAATATTTTATATAATGTTGAGGCCTATTCGGGTAAAGAGTTCCATCTTAAGGGTAACTTTAAACCAAAGCTTTTGAGTTAAGTTCTAAAGAAAATGTAAGGAATTTAAAAGTGTGTGATTTTTGCTTTGTTTTTTTTTTTATCTTTATACGAACCGAATTTAAGTAGGTATTACTAATAGTAGAATCATTTTACAGAGGAGGGCTCGTTTGGGGGCATCTCCAGGCGACCATTGTCGTAAGGCAAGGCAAACATTTGTTTGTCTGAGCCAATTGGTGGGCACCGTGAACTACCTCGCCTTTCGCAGTATAGCATACTTTACCAAATAAGGTATCAATATTTATTAGATTAGTCTAATTGACTTTCAATAAGTGATATCTTGTATCAAGCTAGTATTTGTATCCTATATTGAATAAATAAATTTTGACTTTTGACTAACAAAGTGTAGCCCACGGGATGATGATTGAAACACTCTGCTGCGCTGGACTTGTTTTTATTTTAACTTTCTTAATAATATTCCAACCAACTTACAAGAATATTCAAAACAGAGTCAAAGTCATATCAAAAGAAAACAATAAAATGAAGTATAAGACAGTGGTCGACAGCTGTCTCTGAAATCGTATTTTTTTCCAAAAAGGTTAACGAGCGCGTCGCCTACATCCCCCACCCTAGTGCGCAGCACTCACCTGCACCGGGATACGTGCGACACGCGCTGACGATCGCCTCAGAGTCCCTGTCTGTGTTCTCACCTCCACTAGCCTGACTCGGCTGTCCTTGCCAGGCAGGACTTGAGACACGATTCCTTTTGGCCATGCGTTGCGTGGCGAGTTGGGATCTACAATAAAAACAAGATCACCTACCTTTATGGGGACGGACTCCTTTGTCCATTTTTGCCGCGGAATTAGGTCCGGAAGAACTTCTTTCACCCAACGTCTCCAAAACATGTCAGCAAGAGCCTGCGACTGGCGCCACATCTTCCTAAGAACTAAATCCGAGTCATTAAACTTACCATGCGTTGGGAGGAGACCGGCTGTACCTAAAAGGAAATGGTTAGGTGTCAGGCACTCGGTGCTCCCAAACTCAACTCCGACATGAGTCAGCGGGCGACTGTTTAAAATACCCTCAACTTCCATTAGCAAAGTTTGTAAAACTTCGCTCCTTGGTGCTCGCTCTTTTAATATTACCTTAAGGGATGTCTTTACACTCCTTATTAGTCTTTCCCAAGCCCCACCCCAGTGAGGACTAGCAGGGGCCGTAAATTTCCAGTCAACTCCTTCGTTACTGGCCAAAATAGCAAGTGTTTCCGTATCTATTGCCATAATAGATTCTCGCAACTCAATATCAGCTCCTCGCAAGTTTGTTCCGTTGTCTGACAGAATATGCGCGGGCCAACCCCGCCGAGCGGCCATTCTCCGTAAGGCCATAATAAGTGAATCTGTGGTTAGAGAAGGCACTATTTCTATGTGCACTGCTCGCACTGTCAGGCATGTAAACAGCACTCCATACCGCTTTTCGCGATGCCTGGCTACAGTGACTTCTATCGGTCCGAATAGATCTATGCCGCAGTAGGAGAAAGGGCGTTGGTGATGTGCTACTCTTCCTTCGGGCAGGTCACTCATTCTTGGCATCTCAGGCACAGCTCGCTTGATCCTACATAACATGCATTGATTCACGACAGTCTTCACAGTGGGACGCACTCTAAAAATCCAGTATCGCTGTTTTAATAAATTAACCACGGTTTCTTGATTGCCATGGGCAGCTTTTTCATGGTAATAGCGGACTATCAGCTTGACTACGTGATTACTCCCGTCTAAAATCACGGGTCTCTTTGTTTCAGTAGCGACATCTTTTGTAGCATCAATGCGGCCACACGCGCGAAGAACTCCGTGTTGGTCGAAGTATGGGCACAAGCTTTTCAGTTTGCTGCCGTTGCTAAGAGACTTTCCCGAGTGAATTGCGGCAATTTCTTGGGCAAAACTTAGAGATTGCGAGTACTTAAAGAGAATGAATTCAGCTTTCTCCTTTCTCTCATGCTCAGAAGCCTGCATTTTTTGGCACTTATATATAAATTTAAAAACTGCTGATGTGGCCCTTAATAACCGAATCCAGGACGAGAATCGCTCCGGTTCGGGTACGGGGAGCTTGGAGACCGTACTGGTCTGATCAATTAGGCTAACGTACTCGCTCACGTCAATATCCTCGTTCTGAATCACATCTTTCGGCCAATATGTCATTGCATGATATAAGAACGACGGACCATGAAACCACTCATTTTGAAACAACTCAGAGTCATGGGTTTCCCTTGTCCCGATATCGGCTATGTTCAACTTTGTCGGAATATAGCGCCACTCATTAATTTCTGTTAGCTCGTCTATTTCTCCTAGACGGTTTCCTACGAAAGCTTTTTAGCTTCGCGTATTGTTACGAATCTAATGTAACACCGTTGTCGAGTCGCTCCAGAAAAGGCGTCGTTGAGGTTTCATCGTCTGCTCCTTACATAAGGTGTCTCCTAATCTAGCTGCGAGTAAGGCAGCTTGCAATTCAAGCCGTGGCACCGTCGCATGGTTCAATGGTGCTACTCTGCATTTGCTTGCTGCAAAACTCAAGCGTGGATCTCCCCTATCGTCGATCCATCGCCAATACGCTACTGTACACATTGCCTTGGTGCTTGCATCGCTGAAAACGTGCAGTTCTAAATTTCTATAGACTGTTCCATGTGACGTGCGAGTGATTGGTGTAGTTACCGACGACGGTGGCTGTCTTCTTAAAGACTCCTCCACGCGACGCGGGTGCGACACTGCATTCCCTTCGCAGATCTCAAGTGGCGGCAACAACGGCGTGTGCGGAGGCGGCGGCGGCCCTGCAGATTGATACCAACGAGGTAAGCGAATTTTCCCTAGACTTCCGAGAAGCTTTATCCACTGACGCCATTTCTCAGCAACATCTTCTCCAACCACGTCGTCCCAGCCAATGTTTGCTTTCCAGGTATCCTGTATCATAATTTTACCTTGGATGCTAAAGGGCGACAGGTAGCCAAAAACATCAAAAATTGACATTACAACTCCTAACAAAATACGTTTTGTAGGCATTACCTCTCCGTTTAATATTTTCTGTGGGATTCGCTTCAAAGATACATCAAATCCCAGCTCGTCCGTGTCTTGGTACCATATGAGCCCTAGCGTGCGTTCGCTTCCAAACTGCTGCTCAGCTTTAAACTTTACGGCTTTACCTAAAGTCTCTTCTGGAACACAATCCAGCACCGCGGGACTATTGCTAGCCCAGTTTCGTATCAGGAAACCTCCCTCCTTGTGGATGCGACTGACATCCTGAACCATCTCGATCGCGGAAGCTTCGTCTGGGAAACTGTCTACGTAGTCATCCATGTAGTGTTGGTTGCAGACAGCAGCGACTGCAGCAGGCTTCGTCGTCTCGTACCTTTTTGCGTTCTTATTTTTTATGAACTGCGCTACGAAAGGTGAACAGTTGGCGCCGAAAATCAATGACGTCATATTATAAACTTTAATAGATTCCGCAGGATTGTCCCTCCATAGAAATCTTAACGCCTGTTGATCACGTTTTATGATCTTAACCCTCAAAAAGAAATCTTGAATGTCGCCCATCACCCCCACCCTGTTCTCCCTAAAACGAACCATAATGCCGAACAGAGATGGAAGTAGATCAGGCCCCGTAAGAAGATAGTCATTTAAGGAAAAACCATTACATTTTGCTGCGGCGTCGAACACTAGCCGCATTTTGTCTTTGTTGGGGTTGTCTACTCCGAAATGAGGTAAGTACCAAGTTTTCTGCGTTTCTTCACTGTTTACAGTGGCCTCAGCAAAGTCGTTTTTAAGTAAATGGTCAATTCTATCGGAATACCTGTGAGCGTAGCCAGGGTCTGCCATTTTCTTCTCGACACCCTTAAGGCGTCTTGCTGCCGCGTTGAAGCTATCTGGTAATTTGCAGTTGACATCCTTCCAGGGTAACCCTACATGCCACCTACCTTCTATGAGAGCAGCAGTATCTTCAAGCTGCTGCACCGCTCGGACATGCTCCGCGTTCTCTCGAACCTTACCAGATACCCCCATTGCGTCAAAGGAGAAGCTCCGCCTCATTTCCTCGTGCAGGTCATGCAGTGCTCGCTCCGATTCGTCGGCAGGCAAGCGTGAGTCGTCCGGACAGACTAGCAGGGAGCTCTGAGGGTGCGCGCCGCGCGCGGCCCGCAGTCGCCCGTGCAGACACCATCCTAGGGGGGTAAGAGTGGCGGACGGCTCGTTATTATTCCCCACGCAAACTTTTATTGGTAAAATCAAATGAAAATTGTCCTGACCAATTAACAATTCTGGTTTTTTGTTAGAACGTGAGACTGGTATCTTTTTTAATAAAGAACAATTTAAATCAGTACTATCCTGAATAGGCAAGTTTAAATTTTCAATGCTTCGTATATTAATTTTATGCAATACATCGTCTGCGCCTGATAGATTACAAGACAATACTACAGAGTTACAAACTAAAGCTTGATTGTCCCACGCGCCGTTGATGCGCATGGTCTCCAGTCGGCCCTGCAGGCCGGCGCGCGCGGCCAGCGCGCTGCTCATCAGCGACACCGTGGAGCCGTCGTCGAGGAGCGCCACCGCGCTCACTACGCCCAGTGGTCCATGCACCTTCACTGGAACTGTCTTAAGAAGCACCTTACACGTAGATAAGTTAACATTTGTTACCGTTTCTTTAGCCGACGTGTCAGGCTCAGGCTCAGATGTTACCTCTTGGATGTTTACACTTTTACCGACAGAGTAGTGCAACAACCTATGATGCGCCTCCCCGCAGCCGTCTTGGTCGCACGCAGCAGCTGGGCAGGTGTCTCGGGGATGTCGTTTTTCCAGACACTTGAAACAGATTCCTTGGCGCTTGACGTGTCTCCACCGATCCTTCCGTAGGGCCTTCTTGAATGGCTTGCACTCTGCTAGAGAGTGTTCTGTTTTTGCATGGCAAAAGGAGCATGACGTCTTTTTGTTCTTTGGCTCATCCTTGTTGAGAAGTACGCTCTGCGAGTTCGTCCTCTGCTGGCCGCGGGTATCGCTCATCAAACTACTTGCCGTGACACTTATCTTAGTTGCCTCATCTTGAAGAAAATCAGCCATTACTTGTAGACGGGTTTTGCCGTGTTCACTCGTCAGCTTGTCAAAGCTGTAGTCCGACCATTTGGACACTAAAATCGTTGGAAGCTTTCCCAGGATAATCGCTGCAATTACTGTTCCTTGCAGGTACTCAGTCTTTCCAAGAGCCTGAACAGCGGCGATGAAGTTTTGAACTTTAATAGAAAATAAAACTATTTCTTTAGTATAATCACTAGACATAGGGTGCAGCTTTTTTATTTCCTGCACTATTCTGTTTATAATGCTTTCTGGGTTGCCAAAACGCAGCTCTAAAGTTGACATTATAATGTCAGGAGAAGTCGCCGTTATAAGGAGCGCTCCTACTGCTTCCTTAGCTGGACCCCTAAGGCATTTTTGTAGTCGCCACAAATTTTCTTGTGGACTAAATTCACACATCTTTGTAGACTCAATGTATGCTTGTCTGAATTGGAGCCACTCCAACATGTCTCCGGAGAAAGTAGGTAAGTCTCTCGGTGTGCCCATTCGACGAAGAAGCTTGGTGATGGGACCATAATCGCTGCCAGCCTGAACTGCTGGCTTGTGTAGCTCATCCATATGATCAACTACCGTTTCCCTGTTCGCCGCCTTCTCGTTGCCTTCAAGCCACTTTTCTACGTTTCTACTAGTACTTGCCTGGCTTTCAATCTCCGATGTTCGTGGACTGTATTGATCTAACTTCGCTAAGTTAGCTTCTAAGCTTTTATCTATGAGCTCTAGTTGGATTTTTGCCTTCTGTTGCGCAGCTTCGAGCTCTAGTTGCCGTCGTTTTGCCATGACCACAGACGTGGTTTTTGACTTACTTGCTCTTGAAGCAGGGGCTGGTGTAGGAGAGCGTCTGACTTCCTCTTGGTGCTCCGACTTCAAAACCATGGTCTCGTCAAAGGGTGGCGGCTTTTTGTCACCATCATCACTGTTCTTTTCGTCAGTGGCTAGTCTTTGGCTCCGTTTCGTGACCCACGAGTCCATCTCCTTCTGTGATGGTGTACGAAACATTTCGTGATCCGGTTCGATGCGACCACAATGTAGCCCACGGGATGATGATTGAAACACTCTGCTGCGCTGGACTTGTTTTATTTTAACTTTCTTAATAATATTCCAACCAACTTACAAGAATATACAAAACAGAGTCAAAGTCATATCAAAAGAAAACAATAAAATGAAGTATAAGACAGTGGTCGACAGCTGTCTCTGAAATCGTATTTTTTTCCAAAAAGGTTAACGAGCGCGTCGCCTACACAAAGTATGTAGACTTTTGACTAACAAAGGTCGGTTGGTTGAATGAATAAAAAGGGTGGACGGTGGACGGTAAAAATAGAAAAGAGTTATTTTAGCTATAAGGTAAGTTAAATTTTATACTTTTAATTTATAAATCATCATCATCATCATTTCAGCCGTAAGACGTCCACTGCTGGACATAGGCCTCCCTCAAGGCTCTCCATCTGTACCGATCGCAGGTGGCCTGCATCCAGCGTTGCAATTTATAAATACTTTTTAATAACTAATTTCTTCTTCAAAAAAGTGTTCTGAACTTTATTTAGTGAGAAAAAGTATTCTGCTAGTCTTTATAGAAAGATATGAGGAAACATCTTCCAAAAAATAATAATTGTGTTAAAAAACAGTCGATCTCAACTGAATTGGAACGGTCATTTGATGGATAGGCCGCGATTTAGGTCCGAGTTTCTGAATCTTGGAAAAGGGTCGAAATTTACCCATTATGCCGAACGGAATATAAATTGAAAAAGAAAACGCAAATGTAATTCTGTAGGTAAGATCGAAACGTTAGGAATTCTTTTTTATTTTTGATTTTCTCTTTTCATTTTAAAGATTTGGATATGATATTTTATTATCATCTGAGGTAAGGTGGCCAGACGACCTGGGGCCTTAGTCTCTTAAACTTACGATTAAACTTTTATACTATTACTATAACACTATTACGATTGGGTCAAAAATCGCGAGTCTCGTAACTTTGATCTTGTAAAGCTATTAGAATGAAGATACTATCAAAATTTCGAGAATCGCAATTGTTGACCCTATCGTAATAGAAATATTATCGTAACGATTAAACTTCTATTCTATTACGATAATACTTCTATACATTTTTTTTCGTCATTTGTGTTTTTTGTAACAAAAAATCGTTTCGTTAATTAAAAGGGTAAATTGCTACCCTAATTTTTCTCAATATTCATGAGCTGTTTGTTCCGGGAATAATTCTTTTTTTTTTCTACTAAAACTCACGAAGAACTAATTAGTAATTGTCACTTTATTTTACTTTCGAAGTCTAATGAATTATTACTCTGTTTGAGACGTGCTTGGCTTAAAATACAAATAAAAAGTGATAATACGATTGACTGCTCCGTAGCTCAGTTGGCAGTGATGTGGACTGAGAAGCGAGTGCACCCGGGTTCGATTCCCGGGCGGGGCGAATATTGATATGATGAATATCGATGTTTGTTTCCGGTCTGGGTGTGATGTTTGTCTCTGTATGTGTTTCGGGCTCCCTAGATACAGGTTCTTCCTAGTTAGGGGCTCTGAGTGTGATGTGTTATTATTATTATTAATACGTTTAAATTTACAAAAAAAAAAGTGAGCTGAAACTGACAAACTATCCAAACACTTCGTCATATTTGTAAATTTTATAGCTTTATATAAATAAATTTAAAAAAGATTGTGCAGGATCAATGCAGAAATATTTTTTCAAATCGTACCAGTAGTTTCAAAGTCAATTTGATTTAAACAAACAAACAATCAAATAATTTAGTTTATTTTTATAATATAAGTGTAGATTGGCGCTAATAACGGTGTAAAGCCTCATAAGTCTTCAATTACTTAGAAGACGGCAAAAATACAGATGATGATGTTCTCGACGCTCGTCGCTCACACTCAGAGCCCCTAACTAGGAAGAACCTGTATCTAGGGTGCCCGAAATTATATACAGAGATGAACATTACACCCAGACCGGAAACAAACATCGGAATTCATCATACTAATGTTCGCCCCGCCGGGAATCAAACCCAGGTGCACACGCTTACTCAGTCCACATCACTGCCAACTAAGCTACGGTGCAGTCAAATGATAATGAGTTTAAAACTCGTATCAAAAAAGTTCTGATTAAGAAAGCTTATTACAATATTGATGATTATGTAAACGACAAAGACGCATGGAAGTAGTCTAGCTCTGCACTTAAGATATTTTTCATTATTTCATGTAATTTCATTTTTATTTATCTGTATAATGTTCATAGTATTGTCACTTAATTGTATTGTAAATATTGTAATATCACAAAACAAAAAAAAAAGAGAGATAAATTGTAAAGTAGAGTTTGTTACCCCTTTCTTCTCTACGCTGTAAAATCATTGCGAAAGGGAGTAGAATCATTTGACAGAGGAGGGCTCGTTTGGGGGCCTCTCCAGGCGACTATTGTCGTAAGGCAAGGCAAACATTTGTTTACCTGAGCCAATTGGTGGGCACCCTGAACTACCTCGCCGTTCACAGTATAGGATACTTTACCAAATAAGGTATCAATAGCGATTAGATTAGATGTAGTCTAATTGACTTTCAATAAGTGATATCTTGTATCCTATATTGAATAAAGAATTTGACTTTGACTTTGACTTGAGTCAATTTCATTCAGCAGCTAATTTTCCTAGTTGATGAACAAACGCAAGGCATTGCTAGATTCTCCTCATTGTTAGGTTTACCCGCTGTTTGGGTCGCTAACTAGCGGTGTAGTTCTATTAGGAGCGAGTTCTCTTGTTGTCTAGGAACTTCAACGGTTACCTGAACTTCTAAAGCTGGTTAGCAGTTTGAACTGCTCAGCTGTTTGTGCGATAGGTACAGTAGCCAGCTCATCAAGAACAAAGATGTTCTTGAGTTTTGTTCTTCAATAACCATGCTTGAGGTTTCGTAAATCTATTTATTTGGGAATCGTAATAAGTAGAATCTTCTTCGTCTTTCGCATCATATGGCAAAAATAATCACTGTTTTTTTTTTAAATCAGCAATTTTTAGTCAATACACAAGAAAAAAAAAATTACCAAATTTTAATTGTTCTCGCAAATAAGCGATATCTTTCTTGGCACCGTATTTTAAATTTAAATATTTATAAGTCAGTTTTTCTTGAGCACAGCCAAGGCCATTGCAAGTTAAAAACAATTTTGCGAATATAATAAAGCTATTGAAGCTTTAAAAAAAAAAACTGAAAAGCACTTATATGCCTTTCTTCCCTGAAATTCCGACACTTCAACCAGTAGTCGCTTTAAAATATTTAAACACCACTATTCGTAGCCACATCTAAGTTCGAAGTGATCTTAAAGTTTTCAGTTCCTATTGTTCTTCGGAGCACTAACAGGGGTAATAAACTATTTACACGCTGCTAACATAAACTACGCTCGTTGAGCAGGTTTTATGTACTCTAAACATATAAATAATAAAGAAAAATCACTCAAACCGTTCAAGCTAAGCGTGCCTTTCAGCTTTACCTTCAGGTGATGGCGTGGCACAGTAATATTAGGTTTACAATAGAAAAATGTATGTGTATGTATGTATCCTTTACACGCTACGTGGTAATATTACGTTTGCCCACCCAAAAATGATGCTTATTTCAAGTTAAAATTATATTTTGGAGTGCGTAGATTTTTTTAAAAGATGTCAAAGACACTTTGTTGCTTTAAATCAACTTAAAATACAAGGACAGAAAAACAGTGCTCATAGTAAATCTAATCTACATTCTAGCCAGGTAAGTCTAGTAGGTATTATTTAGCGAACCCAAGGTCCGTACTCCGCAGCGGGACTAACAATTTATGAACTCATTAGTGCAACTGACTTCACACCTGTAACTGCTAATGAGAATTTTAAGTTCTCTGAGTTTCATATTTTAATGCACGAATACTTTGAACATTTACTTCTGTTTATTTAGTTCTGGCTTGTACAGTGGCGATTTCGCCAGCCCTAGACTGTATTACCAAAGAACAAGAGCTATTTTGCAATACAGAAAAACCGGAAGTGTTACTCCGACCGTGTCCGCCGCTGTACGAGTTAATAATAAATTGACAACATTTATTCTATTCAAGAGTAAGGATGCATTTACGTACAAATCTGGTAACAAGTTTCGCGCTGGATTCAGCGTCTATGTCCGCGCAGGTATTTTCTATACATTTTTCGTACCAGCGCCAACAAGCGCTTGTTACCAGCTTTGTACGTAAATATGACGTAAATGCACCCTTAGCTTAGTTAGCTGGATATGAAGCAGCGAAGCGACTTATGGATACAAAAAAAGCGGTTTCGTTTGACATTCATAATTTGAGTTTGTAAGATAATTGCGATGTTCCCATATAGTTTTTTTTATCCCGTTGTCTGTGAGTGTCCGCCACTGCCAACCAAAATAGCGGACACTCACAGACAAGCCAATGTTCAAATTTAACTGGTTAGGATGCACCTTAGCTTTGCCACTTGCCTTGACATTTGTTCGAGTGACGGGTGTTATCCACAGAAAAGAGAAGAGAGCACTCTTCCTTGTTCTGTGGAATCATCATTAGATCAAATTAGGAAAACTTTAACTGGCCGTTCGTCGTTTGGTGGCAGGCAGCATAAAATACTACAACCCTTCCAAAGGGGGTCCACCGAGACTACTTCGGGAACTACTGGAATAGATGAATGGGTTCCTTCTATAGATTAAAAACCCCTTAAGTAGCAACTGGAGTACCTAATTCCGAGTTACCAAGTTGACCCGCTTGTTTGCGGCAAATCAAAAAGTAATCAAACAGCACTCAGCGGTCAATCCGACGGCGGATTGTTTTTCGAGAGAGGTTTTTGTTTGATGGAACTTGGTTTTTTTCTTTGTTTTCTATTACGAAGTTAACTCGAAAGCCAGAATTTGAAAAGTAAAATAGAATTATTCTGACATGGTTTAGCTATTTGTATTGCGAATTGAATTTTATTATTGAATTGTTTGAAATCTGATGCAAATAAAATAAAAAAATCAGTTACTTAGAAGGCCGTCCGTTGGTGGCCTTTAGTTTATTGGATAGCCGGAAAGTTCTATGACTTTTTTTAATATTCTCGTGATCTACTGTTGACACCTGATACAGCTGTAAAGTTATGCTCACGAACTAAAAAACAAACCCGTTGCATAAATACATATAAATTAACATAGTCTCTCTGGTATCGCTAACAAAAGCGCCTCTTCTGAACCTTTCATCACGTCCATATTAGCACAGAAACGAAATTACCACTTCTGTTGTCCGAGTTAATTCTCGTTAATCTCGCCCGACGCCCGACCTACATTCATGCTTGCGTAGCGAGTGCGCGCGAGGTAAACATAGCTTTGCAAACTGAAGGCTTAGCTGATCAGGAATTAACTAATAATACTAGTTTAGCCTTTCATTAAGTCGCCGTGTGGTGGCGGTATGGAATATTACCGACCCAACTCTGCCCTTGTCTTAAGGCGGTAACTCACGGTATGGCGCGAAATTCAATTTTTTTCACGTTTTTTAATTATTCCGTTCCCGTGGGAATTTCGGGAAATCCCTTCTTAGTGCTCACCTACACTCCCCAAGGAACCTACATGCCAATTTTCAGCTTTCTACGCCCAATAGTCTAGGCTCTGCGTTGTCTGTCAGTCAGTCAGTCAGTCAGTCAGTAACGGAAGAGTTTTATATATATTGATGTATACTTTCGCCAGAATAAATAAAAAACACGAAAAAATTTGAATTTCGCGCCATAGCGAGAGTTACCAGCCTTAAAAGGCGAATAATTCCTTTTTTACAAAAAAAGGAGCCTTCAATAAACTGACAAATACATCAACTGAGCTCTTTTTTTTTTTTTTTTTGAATTCTGTTAAAATAAGTACCAAAACCTTCTCCTGAATGTAACAAATACTTATCTGAAAACCGCATCAAAATCGGTTCACCCAAACGCGAGATAATCGCGAACAAACATACATACATACATACAGGTCAAACTGATAACCTCCTTTTTTGAAGTCGGTTAAAAAGGTCGAGCAGCAGCGTCCTTCGTTGAAAAATTTATTCAGCCATACTACGATTGCCAACCCGCCTAACATGCGTGGTAATAAAACTGTCTCTCTTCCCATAACTAAGTAAGTCCTGTCTAAATTGCCAATTTGTGTGACGATTTAGTGATTTAAACCTGGTCTAGTGAATTAGACCAGGTTTTACTACTTTGTGGTAGAGCCGTGTTTGTTTTTTGGCGATCTGTCGGACAGCTTATTATGTTCAATAGTGGAGTTCTCTCAGTTCTCCGTGGTCCAGTTGGTAGTAATGGTGACTGTGACTTCAAAACTCCGGGTTTAATTTCCGGCGAGCGGTTTTTTATTGAATATCGATGTTCGTTTCCTAGGTCTGTCAACATCACTATCGTCAACTGCGCCATGGATGTGGTCAAATGTTTAAAATGAAAATTCAAGGTTACTTTTTTATCTTGGCATGGTCTTTGCATGATATACGACTCGAATTAATTACTTTTTTTTTGACTGATTATGCCCTCCGCCCCCTTTCTCGTCTGGCGCCAGCTAAGCCACCGTAGGTTATGTATCTGATTGTACACATAATTTTTTTTTTTTTACAAAAACTTTCGAAAGACCTTAAGTGAACATGGTTCATAATTTTTAAATTTTGTTTTTAGGTATTAGTCTTGTATAAGTATGTCTACCACGTGTTAAAACTTCCTCCACGATAAAAAAGACATCCTGTATAAATTTATTCAAAAAAGAAAAGTCCATAATTCTTTATTCAATTATTAGACTAATCTAATTGGTATTGATACCTTATTTGGTAAATTATCCTATACTGCGAGAGGCGAGGTAGTTCAGGGTGCCCACCAATTGGCTCAGACAAACAAATGTTGGACGCCCCCAAACGAGGCCTATTCTTTCAAATGATTGTAATGTAGTTGTAATCATATTAATAATAACCTTAAATACCTAGTACTCTATAATAATGTTCACAGCACCTTTCTTCTTCTTCTTCTTTTCCTGTTATCCCTAGCGGGGACATAGGGCTTCAAGAATTTTCCTCCAGTTTTGGCGGTCTTGAGCAACAGCGGGTAACTCCTCCCAGTTTAGTCCCACACTATTTGCTTCTTGTAGCGCGGACCGTCGCCAGGTTGCCTTCGGGCGTCCCCTTTTGCGTCTTCCGGAGGGCTGCCACAACAGAGCTTCCCTGCAAGGACGTCCATCTGCTCTTCTTAACGAGTGTCCTATCCAACGCCACTTTCTAGTTCGGATTTCCATTTCAATTGGCCTTTGCTTTGTCAGGCGCCATAGCTCTGTGTTGGTTATGGTTTGTGGCCAGAATATCTTTAGTATCCTTCTCAGGCATTTGTTTATAAATACCTGGAGTTTATTGGTCAGGTCTTTTCTCACAAACCATGTCTCACAGCACCTTTATGCCCAGTATTTATCAGATTTAAACGAACAAACAAGTCAGCTTGTATTATTATGCAAATGCTTTCGGATTTAAAGTGACATCGGCCATTGTTGGCGAGTACGCCAGGCCGGCGAGGCGCTGAGCTGAAACTAGACATTTTGATAATAATAAGCTATTAACTTTATTCACTAAAGTAAATATTTAACTAGTTTTGTGGATATAAACGAGGAACATTTTAAAATTCAGCTTTAGATTTTTTAAAAACTGGGTAAATTGTACGAATATCACTAGCGATATGGTTTAAAGTGGCCACCTTAAGTAACAAACAGCAATGCACAAAACTATTATTATTTGAAGTACAAAAAATTTTAGGGACCAAGATCTAATGCACTAGGGTTCCCTTTTTTTTATTAAAAAAAAGCCTAACTTTAGAAGATAAATCCTTTACTTTTGAGTGGCGCCACTGTTCGTGTAAATGGACTCTTAATAATATTAAGTACACTTTTGATTTTAATTGAGTTTTTTTCGTTACTGAAAGGCAAAGTCATTTTCGTAAAGTCCGCAAATAATCTTTATTCCTATTAACTAATTCTCTCCAATCATATTAGACTTTATTGAAACTCCAAGGAGGCAAGTCGTCCATTTCCTCGGAGCTTTGATCTTAGCGAATAACGGAACGTAAATTGAATGAGTGGTGCTAAAGGAGACTTAAATTCGGAACTGGTTAAGAGAGGAAGAATAGTTTAATCTATTATATAAAATTGGTATGGTGAGCCGAATCGCTCCTTTCATTTATTACCGCCTTGTCAGATACACCCTATTTGCTACGAGATTCAGGGACTTTTATACTGAAATTCTTTAGAGATTTGACCGTTCGATCCTCTTCACATTAACCTATTCTGTCGCTTCAATAAAGGGACTTTCACTATTTTTAATATAAAGGGATCAAAGGGCAGGTAGGAGGATCAGTAAACAGTCTGTAGTTTCTAAACAACGTTAGAGTAGAAAATACCTTTAAAAGTTTTGAAATCTTCACTGAGTTTCGATAAAGTTCTACTTTCTTACGTTACAAAAGTTATATTTGAACGTATAAAATTGTATGTGTGTATAATATATAGAACTAGAGGCGGCCCCGCGGTTTCACTCGCGCAGTTTACTTATAATCACATAAATCCGGTTTTTTTTGTTCTCATGGGAATTTTGGGAAATTATTCCTTAGTGCTCTTCTACACTCCCAAAGAACCCACGTGCAAAATTTCACGTCCAGTAGTTTCGGCTCTGCGTTGTCTGTCAGTCAGCCAGTCAGTAACGGAAGAGTTTTATACCGGGTGTTTCTGACAAGGCGGTAATAAATCAAAGGAGGGCTTCTGCTCACCATAACTAACAACTTTCCCAAAGCAACATAAGTCGAAATCTCAAAAAAAAAAAAACAGCAGCTGTTCCATACATTGGTTCGATTAGCTGGCGGGGTACGGGACAGCTGATTTTTGTTTCGAGATTTCGACCCATGTTGCTTTGGGAAAGTTGTTAGGTATGATGAGCCATGAGAGATGTCCTTCCTTTGATTTAATACCGCCTTGTCAGAAACACCCGGTATACATTGATTTTCTCTAAAAAAAAACGTCAGCAAAAAGACGCCAACTGCTAGATATAGGCCGCCTCTTCAGTTCGCAATATCAACCGTTCTTGTACTACGACCCGCATTCAGTGTACTCTTGCAACCGTGACCATAAGGTCTTCTGACCACCTTGTGGGCAGTCTGCCTTCTCTACTCTAACTAAACAAAGTATCGTGTCCTGACAATAGAATAGAATAGAAAACACTTTATTGCATACAAAGTAAGATACAAAAGTACATTAAAATAGTTTGGTTTACACTTAGTTTTTTTTTTAACATAGCCTTTTTAGTGTCCCACTGCTGGGCAAAGGCCTTCCCCGCTTGCTTCTATTAATCTCTGGTCATTGCAGTTTCGGGCCACTCAGTTCCAAATTAAGAGTCGAGATCGTTCTGCCATCTTCGCCTCGGTCTGCCGCGCTTTCGGCGCCCATCGCGTGGGCTCCACTCTGTGGCTATTCTCGCTCAGCGATCCGGTTCCATGCGGCAGACATGACTAGCCCAATTCGTCTTTAATCTTAGTTTGATTAAAGGTTAGGTTAATTTAAAATAATCATTGGCTGACTGATTGTCTGCGTTTGTTTTGCTTATTTGAAAGTCTTTATAAAATTAAATACTCCTATTTTGTACTGTATGACAATCCGCACTTTCCTACCTAAGTAAACAAACGAATAAGCGTGACAAGCAAATTTCCTTGCCCTTTCTTCTAAGTTAAACTAAATTTAGCCTCTATCGTATACGCTTTAGAATAGATTTTGGCATAAAACAATGGTTCAGGTGCAATTCCGTCCTCTATTATCATAAAGAACAAAGAGGTAAAGGGTTACTGATAAAACATTTTAATGGTTGTTTTTTACCTTGTTGGGGTGCGGTGCGCCCATTCTAGATCGCAGCGCCACCCTGATATAAATTCACATTTTAAAAATTTTAACAATTTTATAAGAATTTTCTAAACACATACAAATCCAAAGAAGAGACCAATTTATAGCAGTACACTGCTTTCTGTTGAGTAGATCATGAAATACCTTCTGTCATTCGCCAAAATAATGATTAAAAATTAAAATAGAGTCAAAAGTCATATCAAAGAACAAAATACGAGCTATAAAGCCCTTAAGAATACTGGTATAAGACTCTGCGAGTTAAGGCACGTACTAATCCTACCGCATTGGTCCGGTGACCTACATACCGCTGCGACAGGACTGTCCGGCCCTGGCATTGTGCTTAATCATTTCCAACTTTTACGGCACTTTTATGACGAGTTGTGAGGCTATACCACGACGATTTACAATGCTGGAATTAAGTTTGAATGCTATAAAAGAAGAGGCTTATGACCTAGGCCGTAAGCCTCCTGTCCAGCAGTGTATTAAACAAGATTACCGCAAGGCCTGGCAGGCGGGTTGGCGATCTCAGTGTTGCTCTTCAGTTTTTCAACGAATGATGCTGGTGCCCGTTCTCTTAGTCGCCTTAAAGTGTGGTAAGCCCTGTAAGAATAGGTCTACGGCTACGGTATGCCCTGCCTGTCGTAAGACAAATGTCGTAAGAGGCGTCTAAAAGGGGTCTTTGGGGTCGTAGGTTTGAAGGACGGGGGCCCGACACACTCATCAAACGGCCCCGAGATGGGCGGCGGCACAGATTGTGCGCCGCCGCAGCTCGAAAGGCTAGCCGAGGAGGGAACAATATGCCCTCCCCGAGCAAGAAGCTGATAGCAGCTGAGCGTGGGAAGGACTTTGGAATTGACAACCTATGGTTCCATGCGTTATTCCCCAAAACGCCAAGGTGGCCACCAGGGGGTTTTAGTAGTTGCGAGCCAAAAGGCATTTCCCCCCGTTACCAAAAAACACCCGTGTCGTTGATCTAAACTTTATACATTGCTGTACAAGAACTAAAAAAGGTATGGTATCTAAGATATTATCAGATATATATTAATATATGGGTCTGTGTCCGATTTGGTAATTTACTTCGCTTCCATTTGAACCGTGAATAACTTCAAGTGAGAACCTTTCTTAACGGACCGTATCAAAATTTTGTTAATTATTTTAACGAATTGTGTTTCTAGAGAGCGAATTCGTTTTTGAAAGACTGTTTGAAAAGAAGTTTACCTGATATTTTTTCACTCAATTCCTATTTTTTTGTGCAAAAACTTGCAAAAAATTATCTAAAAATCCTCATTCGTCTTAGCCAGTCAGTATGCAAAACACGGCTCTCAAAAACCCTTATTTCCTTTCGGGATAAGTCTTAAAAACACCTCGGGAATACTCCCTAGATCAGTAAACAAGACATTCGTGCGCTAGGGAATACCTATCTTATTTCAGCACGTATAAGGTAGATAGTTGTTTGTGAAGTGGTGTTGTCTGTACGTAAATGCATTGAGGCCCTTCGAGGCCACTGCTGGAAATTGAGTGCAAAGTTCACTCTTGTATGGCTACGGAGAAGTGCCTTCTGCTGTTGATGCAGCGTGAATGTAAAATTTTATGAAATTGTACTAGCTTTTACCATTTTATATTGGTTTAAGCATAGCTGTATGTAGCCGTTTTAGGCCTGAGCAAAGTCTTAAAAAAAATGTCTGCAAGCATAAAACACTTTTTTAAAGACCGACTAAACTGTGATTGACAGTCAAAATACAGCCCCAACGCCCCAGGCCCCAACGCTTGTTGTTTGAACGTTTCACAAGACGCGTAATTACATTGTTAAAATTTTCTACATGAATATTTATTTACTTTTTAGAACACGTTAATATAATGTGAAGGCATCTCATTGATTTTCTTGCTCCTGCCGTTATTTTTTTTATCCCTCCCTTTCTGCGTTTACGTCTAAAAATAGATCGTTAACTTAAGTTCCCGTCATCTGCTAAGTGATGCGATGTTTAGTTTGAAAATGGAACGACAAACTCTTCAAGAGTTATGCGAGAAAACTTGTCATTTACTTATTTTATGACATTAAACTGGGCTTGCATTGTGTATGATTTTGTTGGGATTAAAGGTAGCATTTTGTGATTGATACATTTGTTTGTATTTTACAAGAAAACTATGCTGAAGCTACACAGGGTGTATATTTTGAGGTGATTAGCTATGACTACAGACTTTGCCAATTATACTTCGCGCTTCGTCCTCGAGATTAGTACATACATTACATATTAAGTAGGTTAACACATGTAGTACCGCCTTAGGTCTCGCCACTTCTGCACTATATTTGAGATCTTTTTTTTTTTTTTTGAAGGTAGTTTATAACTCTCCCGTTCCCCGGCGACCACGTCCCGCGCAGAGCCTCAGTCGCATTTTAGTGCTCGAGCCACTCGGTTCACTCTTTTATTTTCACAAAATTAAATTAAATTATATTTTCGGAAAATTTCTAAACGACGTTCTAAAGATTTAAGTGAATCAGTAACGTGCAAAACGTGTAAGTTTAAAATAACGTTAATACATAGTGATAAACTTTTGAAGAAACTCCAGCTTTTGCTATAGGCCAGCTCTGCGGATCCAAGGTAATCCTTCCCGCATATACCTATTTAAAAACTATGTTTTTGAAATTATTATTTTGTACGCTCAGGACAGTCGTTCGGGCTTATCCGCTGTACCTACTAAAGTAATTGTACGTCCGTCCTGACGTAGAGTTATCCGCAGTACCAAAAATCAATTGTACGCCCAGGACGGTCTTTGGGACTTATCCGCTAGCTCAGGAAAGTCGTTGGGACCTATCCGCTGTACTTAAATTATATTTACGCTCAGGAAAGTCGTTGGGACTTATCCGCTGTATATAAATTATTTTTACGCTCAGGAAAGTCGTTGGGACTTATCCGCTGTATATAAATTATTTTTACGCTCAGGAAAGTCGTTGGGACTTATCCGCTGTACATAAATTATTTTCACGCTCAGGAAAGTCGATAGACCTATCCGCAAAATAACTTCACCTAACGTGAATACATAGTCTTAAAAGTTTTGTAACCGGAAATGGTGGTTAAGATTTTTCGACACAAACCTTCTTACCCGACTGACTTGCTCCTTACCGATGAACGGGTTCATCCGTGTGTGATTCATGTATCAGAAATGTCTTTAGGACATCTTCGCCACATGCCGTTATTAATAATAATAAAATATGAAATCTTTACTTACCAATCTTTAACGATAGCATTTAGATCAGTGCCGTAAATAAGGTTAGAATTAGATACAGCCTAAACCTCCGCCCAGTTTTACAACTGGGTCTCAGCACCGAAGAAGTATCGGTACTGGCTCGGCTTTTCAGCCCGAATCCCCAGACAGGGATCCACCTAACGCCGCCCCCGCGGCCACCTTGCCTCCGCTGCAGCCTCGGCTCCAGCTTCGAACTACGAAATTGTTGTGAAACAATTAAGACACGCCCGAGGGCGTTCAGGATAAGCACAGCGGTTCCTAAGGTAAGAAAACACTGTACCTATATATTAGACGCAGAACTCTAATACGACCGGAGCAAGGTCTGTAATAAGTTTTATTACGTCATCACAAAATTCAGCAAAATATCAAAGTAATTTAGTAAAAAAAAAAAAAAAAAACTACCCGCAGTTTTAATTGCCAACAAAAAATGGAGCTCCACGTGTATCCGTATACAGATTCCTCTTTATTTTGAAGACATCCTGGTATTATAATTCTTATATTGACAGAGGCATCGAAGCCAAGCTATAACAAATCGACAGTGCCTTATCATGCAAATCATGACAAAAAGCGATGGAAATTGACGTTTTTGCTTTTAAATAAGCCAAAAAATTATAAGTACCTGCCAAGCAAGGTAAAGGACCTTCATAGTTGATGAAGCTATACACAAGACGCTAGTCTGTGCAAATTCGGTGGTAAAACTGACACTAAAGTAATAGCACCTCAAAAGAAACCTAGTTCGTTTTTAACGTCACAGATAATTTAGTAGTTACTACGCCGCCGGCGGGCTCTCCAGCCCGCAGGCCGCCGGCGCCGCGGCTGCAGCGCGCGCCGGACGCGCGAGCGCAGCCTAGCGAGCTTGCGCCAGCGAGCGGGCGGGATCATGAGCCGGCGCGCGCGCCCCGGGCCGGCCGCCGCCGCCGCCGCGCCGCAGCGCGCGCACTACGTGACCATCAGGCCATCCGCCGCCGCCGCATTACTGCAGCCGGCGCTGTTACTAGGAACATAGTACAAGGTCGTACGGTTTATTTTATTTCACAAGTCACGATTTATCATATCTGCTCGGAGGCGTCCACTGCTGGACGGGGCCTCCCCCAACGGTCGCCACGGTGACCGGTCTTGTTCGACCATCATTCGGTGCACTCCTGCGGTATTTATTAGGTCGTCTGACCACATGGTCGCGATTAATATACTAAAGAAAACACTCAAAAAACAATTTTAAAATACAATGAAATTAATAAATTTAAATAAAGTCACATAAATTAATGCTATTTCTTTATTACAACCATGCCATTGTCAATTTTACCTACGTATGTATATATTATACGTACGTAATCTAAAACTGAAACCAAACAAAAATAAAAAGATTTATTATCACTTAAAAATAAATAAATATATATATATTCATATAGTATAAGATATATTCATAAATATTTATGCCTTCCAGCTTATAGACCTCCGCATAACTTTAAATTTAGATCCAAAGTACTATTATTTAGAATGTACTATGTTGCATTATTCGATTTTGGAAACGCACATATTCCTTACCAATGCTGTAAGATCTAGAAAATAATTACAAAACTGATGAAGCTTTAAGAAATATCTAATCAAATTGCAACACAGATTTTTTATCACCTACCGTATAAATATGAGTTACTTGGTGAGACGTTCAGGTTTTTACCAGAATAATCAAATTATAAAATATTGCTAATATACCTGAACGGGGAAAAAAGCTTGCTTTATCCTTTCATGCCTTATTAGTTCTTGGGCGTTATCATAGATTCCAATGATCTCGTTGTAATATTTCCCAGAGATAATAAAAGATTTCAAATCAAAAAAAAAAAAAAAAAAAAGCGAGTACTTATATTTTAAACAAATAGAGAATCTACGTGGAAATTTATTGTGCTAGTGCATTGTTTATTGTCCCTAAACCTAAAAGATGGCACATTAATTTGTAAAAATTCTTGACTTTTTATTATGCTCTGATTAAATTGGTAGCTTAGCAAAATAATTGCTAATTGAGTGCCGTTCTAGAAACGATAACTGTTCAGGGCAGCAATATGTTCCCTGAAAGCTCTCAACTACGGGGGAGAAGCACCACGTAATGGCGAGACAGCCAGTGGTTGGTGCTCAAATAAAACCACATCACATTTACCCAGAGCTCTGCTCCTTACTTTAAAGGTATAACTTTAAAGTTAGTCGATTGCCAAAAAATAATGCACATCGATAACTTGATTGCTATCTCTTATATGAATCGTATGAAGGCAATACAATTCCCTCACCTGACAACATGCTAGTGCTATTGACTTGAGATGTTGTTTCCTTATAATGTTCAGAACAAGAACTTGATATTTTAATTTTCATTTATTATAATATAAATTGAAATGTACATCCTACGATTATACTATTGCAGATATGCTGAATTGCGAAGAAAACTTCTAGACATCGAATAATTTGGAACTAAACGGCTATTTGTAGGCATTAATTTTTATAACAAACGCGTTTGGTCATCCTTGATATAGACTTTTCAAGTCACATTGTGCATATAGATAATCTTTAGTCGCCTGACAAAAGAGTCTGAAGCGTGTTCTATTAAAGAGTTACCCTAGAACTATGGTGTAGAGTGAAAAACAGAATCAGATTAAGCTACAGGTATTTTAGTAGTACATGATTGGTCTAGACAATCATGGAATCTCATCTTTATTTAACTTTTCGTATCGAAGGTTTTTAATTATATTACAAAAAAAAAAAAAAAAACAAAAACTTATTCCAGTAATCATCGAATACCTAGCTAGAGCCTTCGATTACATTGCTGGCGGGCATCTTATCAGGGAAGCGTTGACGATCCGGGGGGAATGCCTCCTTCATTAGAATAACGATTTCGTTGCTATAACAAAATTAGTTAAACTCTTATGATGGCACTACGTTGAAAGGGTATTTCGCCTGCGTATATAAAGAGATATAGTTTTATTTATTAATATTAAATCAAATTATAGTAATACTTATAGCAAAACTAAGAGGGTTTAGCCTTATATTACACCAGTTAAAAATAAAGACCTCTCATTAGAAAAACTTACTCTTTTATAATTATTTTCAGCATGCAATTTACACAATGCAAATGTTTTTCGTTTATTCTAATACAAATAATATTTGTTTTATGGACATAGACTTACAAAAGCTCAGGACTTTGTTAAACTTACTTTTTCTTAAAAAAAAAAAAAAAAAATACCACGGCATTTGCCGAGCTATAAATTTGATTGCTTTATAGAATTAAAGATTTTCGCAAGGGCAAAAATTAATTTCAATTCGATGAAATCTCGGCAGCCGTTGGGGAAATACTCATGGTGACAGTGTACGATACTAGTCTATTTTCCACTGCGCGCACGGTTGTTCGTCGTTAGTGTGAAAACTGTAAGAACACGGCAAGCTGGAGAGGTAGCGGTAAACTTTCGCTACTTGATGCCTTGCCTAAGCCATTTAATAAAGGGCAACAGCTGTAACTAATTTAAAAAAAAAAAAAAAAAACTGGTATTTTAGTTAAATACGGATAAAATAAAGATTGTTTGATTTGGCTTGTAAAATAAACTTTATCTTTACGAATATTATTATTTTGGAATTGTGAAAATGATATGAAGATTTCTTGTTAAAAATACAATCGACCATATTTTCCTTTACTCTCAAGGTCTACATGTGTTAACCTACTTAATATGTAATGTATGTACTAATCTCGAGGACGAAGCGCGAAGTATAATTTATGATTAAACGAACTTACCTGTACGTGAAGTTCTATCATAATTATACGAAGCGCTTCGTCCGAAGAGATTAGTACTAAATCTCCCGCCCGTCCCAAACCTTCAGTCCCCATTTACAAGGAAAATATGTCATATCATTTTGAGGACTTGACTCTAAACTAACTGAGGCTCTGCGCGGGACGTGGTCGCCGGGGAACGGGAGAGTTATAAACTACCTTCAAAAAAAAAAAAAAAGATCTCAAATATAGTGCAGAAGTGGCGAGACCTAAGGCGGTACTACATGTGTTAACCTACTTAATATGTAATGTATGTACTAATCTCTTCGGACGAAGCGCTTCGTATAATTATGATAGAACTTCACGTACAGGTAAGTTCGTTTAATCATAAAAAATATTTAACACATTTAACTCGCTTTTTCAATAATATCTCAGAATAGTATCATACAGTAGAGCTCTATCCTTGAACCTGTACTAAATTACCATACTTATTTTAGGTTTCAAAAGTAATACTACGATCGCTTACCCGCCGAACAAGCGTGGCGATCATGGCATTAGTTACCCTTTACATATCTGTTTTCTTGAGAATATAAACTTTCTGCGATATAATATAAAACGATCTCAAGCTACACAGCGAAGGTCACGCTAAGCAAAGGTAACCTTATCAAATATGAAGCCGGCACGAATTGCCTGTAAGATCACGAAGCAAGCGAGGGAGCTCATAAAATCTTAATCACCCTACACTTCATCGACATTCATGAGAAACACAAAAGGTCAAAGTGAGATAACTGCCGTAAATAACATAGTCAATTTGCCTTCACAAAGCCGCAGCGGAATTGTTTCCATGTCGCCACGTCAGCGGCCGATTAAAAAAGTTGTCAATTTAAGCCGCCATATTTGTTTAGGTGGCGTCCGTCGCGGTGCCTAAATTGTGGCAGGGGTAGGTATATTGACATAGGTACCTCTTTTTTGTGATGGTTTTTTTCGTCGAGTTGGGCTACTTCTACACCATCCACGGTTATAAAGTTGATTAACGTGTAACTACTACTACTAACTGATGTTACTTTGTGTATGTTATTTTCTTCTTTATCGCTATGTAGTAACTGCACTTTCGTGGTTCGTAGCCAGTAATTTTGACTATTTTGGCCGGGCAGGACATTGTTATGATGGATATCGATAGTACTAATCGTACATTGCTACTGGACTAAGGGTGCATTCACTTACAAAGCTGGAAACAAGCGCTTGTTCGTAAAATGTATAGAAAATACCAGCGCTGACATTCGCGCTAGAACAAGCGTCTATGTCGAACCAGAGCGCCAACAAGCGCTTGTTACTAGAATACCCGTATAACGGGCAGCAGCGTCCATCGTTGATAAACTTGAAGAGCTATACTGCGATCGCCAACCCGCCTGCCATGATGGCGATTAAGGCACAACCCCCACACAGTGTTTGATCTTGTGGCGATCTGTTGGAGAAGCACATGACCAACAGTGGACGTCATTATAGGTGTGTATGTCAATACATAGTATAAAACAAAAGTCGCTTCCCGCGTCTGTCCCTATGTATACTTATATCTTTAAAACTATGCAACGGATTTGAGTGCGGTTTTTTTTTTATGTAGAGTGATTTTAGAGGAAGGTTTATATGTATAATACATGCGCAACATAGTTAAAGGTTAGGCGGTACGAAGTTTGGCAGGTCGACTAGTTTATAAAATAAAAAGGATCATTCCCTTTCTACGCGCAGCCATATATATTAATCCTATCTCAATTATACAACGTTACCGGAGCAGCCCGCCCGACTACTAATCACCACCGGATCGATCGTCCGACCGCAGCCACCACCGGACACCGGACATGTTGGTGTGTGGATCGCAGCCCGCTGGACATTAGACTAGTGAGGTGTTATCGCTTTTTATCGTTTTTGGTATTTATCGATACACTAGTCGACCTTTTACTATGTTGTTCATGAATTAATCATATATATTCTATATATATATAAAACTCTTCCGTTACTGACTGACTGACTGACTGACAGACAACGCAGAGCCGAAACTACTGGGCGTAGCGGGCTGAAATTTTGCATGTAGGTTCCTTAGGGAGTGTAGGTTAGCACTAAGAAGGGATTTCCCGAAATTGCCACGGAACGGGAAAAAACGGGAATTTTGTGTTTATGAGAAATCTGCGCGGGAAAAACCGCGGGGCAGCCTCTAGTTATACATAATCTCCTTCTACATAACCTTCCTCTTAAAAAAAACCGCGTCAAAATTCGTTGTATAATTTAAAAGATATAAAGACAGACGCGAAAAGCGACTCTTTTTAATATTATGTATTGATGATACGTATGCAATGCACTTACGCCTACTTCCAGAAGTGTAAGGATAGGTCAATGGACGACACTTGCTATGATCCTGATATACTTCCCTTGCTTTCTACACATTAAAACAATTAATAAGTATGCTCCACGATTCTTGCCACTTTGTATGTACTTCTGCAGTACTTTATTTAATTTAAAATATACGTCGTAATGGCTATTATAAATTTATTCGAATAACTCTAATAGTTTTATTCATACTAACTAATAATTATTAAAAAAATAAATAAAGGAAGTCAATGGATAATTTTACAAGGAACGGGAGACGCAGAAAAGGCAGAACATCAGGACGTAGTAGTAGTTTGATAGTTAGATCAGGACAGGTTCCGATAATATTTATGAAGGATATTTTTTATCTAGCTCGATATTTATTTACTTGTTATTTGCTCCGCTGCCCATCCCTAACTTAACATGCCGTAGATTGATTACGGAATCTGATTACATCCACACCGGACTGAAAGTGCAACACTCATTTATTTTCATGTGCTTCAGATTACAGTATCGAGAATGTTTACCTTTTTGAATTTTTAAAGAAAAAATGTATGAACTATCTATTTAGTTATATATATGTATTGGCGTTTTTACATTTCTCTGATATGTATGGATGAAAATCATAAAGATAGCATAGAAGATGCTAATTCTATGATAAAACATAGGATAAAAATTATCTTGTTGTAGTGTTAAATTTAATTTGCAGCACCACAGGAAAAGCCAAAATGCAAAGAGGATCCAAACTGAATTTTAATACCTTTAAAACAAAACGTTTAAAATTTTTGCTACTTTTATGTACTTATTTTACCTTCAAATTTAGCCAAAATTTTCTTAAGTAAACATCCAACCATCCAGCCCACTTCAACTCCCTGTTCCGGCTTATAGGCGAGATCACCGATCAGCAATTAAAATAGAGTCGTCTTAAAGCTATAAATGTATCGTGGCATATTTTTGAATATTACTAAACAAAACCTTTTTTATGTAATAACTAGCTGACCCGGCGAACTTCGTATCGCGTGGCGCTGTAATTTTTTTATTTTTTTAGGAACAACAAACAATCTTACATTACATTCTTATAAAGGCTTAATCTATCGCAGAGTAAACAAATGTAAGATCCACAATAGCATAAGAATAAAATAAATTTGAAATATTAAAACTATTTTTTTATGTTTTTACTTTTAGTATTTCAATAAATATTCTGCTATTCTTAATGGAGAGAAACCAACGAAGATTTTATCATTAAAATTGTATTTGCTTGTGTTATAAGGTGTAACTAACACGGATTGATTTTATGTAATTCCACATACCTATAAATTTTTATACATGATAAGATACGTTTTCTTTGCCTGTCCCTTTTCTTATTAGGTATGCAGTTTGAAATTCGTGGTCGAAGTACGTATGGCGTTTAAATTCACTTGAATCATCTATTTTGATATATGATCTCTGGTCGAGATTAATAAGTTGGCCCATCAAATCAAGATGGCGACCAACTTAGGCAAACTCCGAGGCAAGAAGTTAGAAGTTCTTGCTATGACGGAGTGTTTTCCTTTGGGAGCTCTCGGCATGCACCCGGATTAGGGATTTACGAACACTTGTGTTGGTACATATATTGATACTCGGAGTTTCTATGAACTGGTAATAAAAAAACAGAGTTATTTAATTTGAAAATGTCCTTGATGATCCCTAAAAGCTTTATTCAAATTCATTGAGCGGTTTTCAAGTTACATCCTTGTTACATCAGAAGAAATTAATTTTCAGATAGTCTAGCTAAAATCAAAAAAATATTTTGTTTGAAGAACGAAGCATTTCTAAAAACAGTTTCTTGAAGATGCTTTGTTCTTTGTGTAAAAGAAACTTAATTATGTTTTTTACATATAACGCTTTAAAAAGCACCAATAATACTTATAAATATTCAGCATAATTTCAGCTGAGATATATGTATTACGTCATATGTATGTATATTCTGTTATATAATAATTCTAATTGTGTGAAGGTTTTTTTTTATTATTATACTTATAACAAGTGCATTTATTTTCTGTTTCCTATTTATTGCTGCATTAAATAATACCTAAAAAGAAAAAGAAAGAAATAAAATATTAATTCATCAGCTAACACGGCGAACTTCGCTACGCCACAAAATTTAATACTAAACATTTGGCTCTATTGACTATGTTTCTTTTGACTGTCCAGAATGGGCATATTAAAAATAACAAACCACCAACAGTAAAAATATGTATATAACGGAAAAAAATCACCTTATTTTGAAAATTTTATATGGCCTATGTCACTCAAGGATAGTGTAGCTTTCTACCAGTTAAATAATTTTTCAAATCGGTTCAGTATTTACGGAGCCTATTCGTTACAAACAAACAAACAAAAAAATCTTTCCTCTTTATAATATTGGTATAGATAACAACACACAATAATATACAATAATAAAGAATGGAAAGAATCAGTTGATCAGATAGTGTCAAATGAAACAAATTTTATCATCTGAATAAGAGAAAAAGTAGTGGTAATATATAGAATATATTTTTAAGAAAATAAAATAAAAATATAGATTGGTCCCAGGCGACCAAGAGGAAGTTACATGAAGCAAATTAAGATAAAGTTCAAGTAGACGCTAACAAAGACGTGAAAGAAAGAGTGAGAAGACGATTAGAGTGGGTGAGGCTACACAGACAAGATCTATAGGATCTTAAATAAAATAAGAAACTAGATTCAATCTGTTGACCTTACCCATAATATCATGCTAGTTTAGGTACAGTTCATTTGCGTAGCACCGCGTAGCACTGTAGCGTAGCATCTGGTCTGGTGCTACGGGCTACGCCGTAGTAGTTTCATGTTAGCGGAAAGACGGGAAAAACTCATGTTTTTTGTAAGGAACAAACATAGAGATACATACAATATTGTTTTGTTTTTTTTAAACAATGTAATTATTAAATTTTTGATAAATCAACTCGTAGAACCATTTGTTAGTATTCTCGTCATTAATCACTTAAATCGAAACATTTTTCATTTCAAAAAGAATCATCACTCAACAGAGCACCACTTAATAAAGTAAAAAGACTTTATTACATCGCATTTATAAGATACGTATAATTTTAATTACAATTGATAAAAAATAACATCAATCTTGATTGAATATAGTAATACGATTGATTGACGATATTGAAAAACATGTGCGTAATAAATTCGTATTCAAAAATTTTATTCCTAGGTTACCTAAAAGCTTAATTACTGGTGTATTAATATTAGAGTTTATGTTTTTTCTTTTAATTAAAGCAATTGTTTATTCATTTTTACTAACGAACTAAGACAACTTAAAGTGGCATAAGTACATCGGTAAAAATAACAAAAAACTTTATTATAAGTTGTAGAATTTGCAATAAAAAATTAAGTTTTTTTTGACGATTAATTTAAATTAAAATCTAATTCGACAAGGGTAAAAAGCAACCAGCCATGTCTGAAACACCCCTAATTGAGTTCCCACGTGTGTGTGCCTTAAATAATTTAGCATTTTAATATGAAGACATCTTTTATGTATAAGCTTTCACAAAACTCGTTCCAGTATGGCTTCGGTCGGAGTAATTAAATTTCAGTCGTTTCATGTTAATAAATTATTTTGTATCAAACATTGAAAATTTACATTTTGTTTTTTAATTCCGATGTTATATTACCTAACACGTTTAGTCTAAATTTATTAAAAATACAAAAAGTTATAAAGTGTGCAATTTATGTTTGATGTGTTGTATATAAAGCGGTCATTTTTTGCATTTCGAAACTAGCGTTACGAAGATATTTAATGGATTGTGTATTACATTAATAGTTATAACGCGTCACACTTAGGGCCACTTTAAACCTAGTTGAAACTGTATCTAGGGTGCCTGAAACTCATACCAACAAAGACATACTAACACCAGAACTAGAAAACAAACATGGTCAAAATTCATCACAACAATGTTTGCCCACGCTGGAGAACGAACCTGGACCTTCTGGGGTGGTCAAATAACGATAACCTGCATGCCATGATATGCCTATCAATATATATAAAACTCTTCCGTTACTGACTGACTGACTGACAGCCAACGCAGAGCCGAAACTACTGGGCGTAGCGGGATAAAATTTTGCACGTGGGTTCCTTGGGGAGTGTAGGGGAGCACTAAGGAATGAATTCCCGAAATTCCCATGGGAACGGGAAAAAAGGGGATTTTGGTGTTTATGAGAAATCTGCGCGAGTGAAACCGCGATGCAGCCTCTAGTACATACATATAATAGCTCAGCGCTTGACACTAGACGAATCGAAATTCAAACCGCAAGGTGAACTAGTAAGCGCAATGTTGTAGACATAATTATTTAGCTAATGAACGAACTTATCAAAATAAAACTATACCAGAGGCCCTATTACGGCCGCTTTTGCAATATTGCTTTGCGTCCTCTTTGCGTTTTTTGTATTGACTTTGACACTCCAGAGGACGAAAAGCAATATTGCGAATGTGGCCGTACTCTGAATGTTTCATTATAGCTTTATTAGCGGAATTATTTGCAAGTAAAAAAACATATTTGCGTTCATAGCGCTAGTTTAGCAGCGCCTTGATTTGATATGATAAAATCTGTTGCAAGACGCAGGCATCGAATTGAAAAGACGGTATCTGTTGCAGAATAGATGATCTTGCGCCCCGCCCCGACTCCATTAGCGTTGGCCGCCTTTGTGGCGTCAAAGCATTGTGGAGCTCTGATATGTTACAAAAAATATATGTACTTACTTGTGGCAAAATCTGTACTGGACATTACAGAACTAACACAAAAAATTAAAGACATAGTCTTAATCGTTAGATTTATTTTTAATTAGTCGACTCGGCGAACTTTGTACCGCCTTACCTATTGGAATTCCTTCCAATAGTTAAGGCTGGAATCCTTCCTCTGGAATCACTCTATTATATCTATTTAAAAAAAACGCATCAAAATTCGTTGCGTAGATTTAAAGATTTAAGCAAACATATGGATAGAGGTGGGAAGCGACTTTATTTTATACTATTTATTGATGATGAATGGAACCATTAAAAAAAATGAAATCTTAAAATTCAACCAAAAAATTTAAAAAAAAAAGCCTTACTTTATAACGGGACCTGCTAAACATTGTTTGTTACCATTAAGGCTAAATTTATTAATATCGTACTGTTATAATTAACAACACCAATTTCCCACGAGTATCAAATTACAGCATTCGTAATAATTTGAAAATTTAATTAACTCGTGTGTAGGTGGTAGCCAGGCTAATCAATTTTCATTAAGTACCTACGTTACGTCAATAAACGTAATAATGAATCGAAATACAAACATCTCTTGGGCTTTAAAATAATGATCTCTTAAAACTACGTTTGTCTGCATGGCACAAAACCATTGCACAGTATTATAGCGACGGGCATGAAACGGGCGACGGCGCCGGCGGCGGCGACTGAGACCCAACGCAAAAATTCTGTGCATTCTCTAAATCTATGCACATGGTTCAAAACAGGTTTCGACTGAAAAGTTATTATAAGGAACGGTATGCGATAGATCCTCAACCCTGTGTGATACAAGTAAGTGTCCAGTTTCAGTTGTTTCAGTTGTAAGCCTCTCGGTTTCTTCGCCTCGCCTGGCCACATGTACGCTTGGGAAAGCAAAGGAGTACAAATTAACCTAAATGACACCCTTAAGTGCATAAAACTCGAGAAGACTTCCGTGGCTACACTATCTTTGAGTTATCAACGTTTTTCTTTTACATAAAAAGAGATAGAGATACTTTATTGGTAATTGTACATCACAGAAGTCACATTAGAAGTCATATAGTACATATAATTAATACATTTCGCTCTTTTAATCACATCTCAAAATCTCTGTCTAGTGTAGCCGCAGCCATATTTTAAAAGGACTTCAGACTTTTTTCGCATAAGCTGTCTTAAAAAGTATTCTATATGCATAAAGCGTGCTTCGTTTAAATTACGAGCATTATATAATATTAACTGAAAGACGTTCTACTCCGAGATAGTTTGAACAATTTTTGCAGAGTCGCATAAAATGCACTTATAAAACAAACCTAGGGTTTGGGGTCCAATTCTGCTGGCTTTGTAACGTTGTGGAATAATGAAGTATAGCCTGAAATTATTTGAAAAAATAATTTGGTCCATGACCTTTTTATTTTATGTTCTTAATATTTAAATTGTAATTCAGCTATTTCTGATAGAGAAACGAAACTACAATCAGGTAAATGGCTTTCGCCGCTCTTGGGTTAAAGCACGATTTTGTTTTATGTTTACAGTAGAATTCCTCCAACTATGAACTTCGTTTATTTTATAACGACTAACCGTTTATAGGGACGGTAGTTTTAGTGAAGATAGGTTTCATGGTTAGTTATGTAAGTATTTAGAGAATATAACCGTTTTGTGCATAATCCGGTTAGTACGTTATGGTATCACTGCCGCCGCCGATCTCTTGAAGTTCCTAATATGTGGAATCTACTGAATATATATTAACAGAATTGTGGCGGTTTTAAACATGTCGGTCACGTGCGGTATCCGACCCGGCTCTGCGGCGTTTTAGTTTAGAGTTCCGTAAGCCATGATAACTAACACGGATTGAAAGTTCGCCCCGACCGACCCTCAGACTGGATAAGACATTTGCATGACTTATGTGTCCTATCTATCTAATACTGCTGGCACACTTAGGTTACATAATATGTTTAACGAGTCGACCAGGCGAACTTAGTACCGCTCAAACTATTAATGTTGCGCATGTATTATCAATTATCAATATATATAAAACTCTTCCGTTACTGACTGACTGACTGACAGACAACGCAGAGCCGAAACTACTGGGCGTAGAAAGCTGAAAATTGGCACGTGGGTTCCTTGGGTAGTGTAGGTGAGCACTAAGAAGGGATTTTCCGAAATTCCCACGGGAACGGTAAAAAACGATATTTTTGTATTTATGAGAAATCTGCGCGGGAAAAACCGCGGGGCAGCCTCAAGTCAATATATATAAAACTCTTCCGTTACTGACTGACTGACTGACAGGCAACGCAGAGCCGACACTACTGGGCGTAGAGGGCTGAAATTTTGCATGTAGGTTCCTTAGGGAGTGTAGGTGAGCACTAAGAAAGGATTTCCCGAAATTCCCGTGGGAACGGGAAAAAACGGGAATTTTGTGTTTATGAGAAATCTGCGCGAGTGAAACCGCGGGGCAGCCTCTAGTTATACTTATAAATCTTCCTCTTGCATCACTCGCCCGCTCTCGGTTACCTCTAAGTTATCGCTCAGCACAAATAAAGCAGCGTCGCACGTCTTTTCTCAGTAACACAAACATGATACGCGGGCACGTACACGAAGGCTGCGGGTCCACGCTGGATGCAGGCCACCTGCGATCGGTATAGATGGAGAGCCTTGAGGGAGGCCTATGTCCAGCAGTGGACGTCCTACGGCTGAAATGATGATGATGATGAATGTCCCAAGGTGTGTTTATACTATACAATACACCCAGAACCCACCTGATGTAGAACTTGGACCTCCGAAGGCGCAGTAAACATCACTGCCAACTAAACGACGGAGTTCGTGTCATGAAGCTACAGAGCCAGAGGGTCTAAGGGTGTATTCACGTACAAAGCTGGTAACAAGCGCTTGTTGGCGCTGGTTCGAAAAATGTATAGAAAATACCTGCGCTGACTTTCGCGCTGGAACAAGCATCTTAGTTCGCGCATGAATTTTCTCTACATTTTTAGAACCAGCGCCAACAAGCGCTAATTACCAGTGTTGTACGTGTATGTACCCTGAAGGTAATATTTGTCGAAATGCTTTTCGTTAATGTAAAGAACAGCCAGTACAAAAAAAAACCGCTAGATGAACTTATGAATTCCTCTGTATGTGGCCTTATTACGGGAGTAGATCAAAATAGAACTATCACACAAAGCCTACGTTTTGTACTATTCGTGGAATCGCAAATACTGTCATAAAAAAGACTGTTTGATTAACCAACACTTTTCCTGTAAATAACAGAAACCCCACTCAAACATCTTCATTCTACCTGTGAGGTGAATTCGTATTGTCAGGGATAGGGTGACCAGATGTCAGTATTTTTTCTGACTTGTCAGGAAATTTCGGCAGTTAACTATTATTTTTCACAAAAACAAAGAGGTAAAGCAGTATTACGAGCACAAAACTAAACTCTTTTATTTAAATTATCATCATCATCATTGCAGCCAATAAGACGTCCACTGCTTGACACAGGCCTCCCCCAGAAATCACCACAAGGGCAAACCTTGTGGAGGAAGGGTGGATTGTCATAATCGCCACGCTTGGCAGGCGGGTTGGCGATCGCAGTACGGTTGAATTAATTTTTCAACGAAGGACGCTGCTGGCCGTCCTTCGGAAATTCCCTTAGTCGCCTTTTACAACACCTACGGGAGAAAATGGGTTTGTAGATTTCTTTGCCGCTACCACACGGCAGAGGCATCTCGGTATTAAAATAATATACAATTTAATAAGTTATTTACCTTCTCTGCCGCCCCGCCGCGCGTAACCCACGAGACGCCGCCACGAGCGCTTGTAAAAAGAAGTGTCAGGAAATCAGGAATTTTGTCAGGACTTTTGAAATTTTTATCTGGTCACCCTAGGCAGGACTGAGGTGGGAAGGGCCTCCCCTCCCGTAGTGATAGATTTACGTCACTTTTTATTGTCCCTCGAGAGCGCGAATACTCTTTGTGTCCGGGGTCTGACTTGACGATTTTTGATGAATCTACCAAAGGAGGAAGCTGAGGGAATTCGTTGGACTCGATGAGGATTGTGTTCATAGATTTTTTTTTACTTTTCCTTTTTATAGATTTTGATGACAATCGGCATTTTTTAAGTGTTCCGCAATCAATGGGGATTCCATATTGCTATCTAAATGTGTAGAATTTAAGATTTTACAGTGATATTTTTTGTTTCCCTAAGTGAACGATATTATGTTTTATATTGGAAAGTTATTTTATAAAACATTTGCATTGCGAAATTCTATAAATTTTAACTAAACTAAACAAATAATAAGGATGCAAAAGCCAAGAAAGAATACTTTATAAAGAAAATATCTGATGATACATTTTTCAATAAATTTTATTTAATAAAGTATCCCATTTCATTAACTGTAAAAAAATTGCTTCTGTAGGGCTTATATTTCAAACCGTTTAAAAAGATTCCAGTTTCCAGGTGAATGTTCGTAAAAAAAACTCTTTTCATAGCAGTCTGCCTGGCTCGATCCGATTTGTTCTGTGCAATGTTCAAACGAAATAACTTTCCATTCATTCGCAGTCCGATAACTTACAAATATGATGCAGAGCACGCCACGGCTAGTGCTGCCAATGTGAAAGAAAAAAAATACATTTATTTGAAGCAGCAAAATTTACATACAAAAAACGGTTTATTGAAATTTAGTTAACGACTCAAAGATGCTGAACTGATTTTTTTTTCTATGATTTTTACATCGTTTTCGGTATTCTTTAACTGCTATAACTATTTTTTTTTTAATAATTATTGAATCTTCATTCAAAAACTATAGGTTATTATCAGAATTTGACGAATCTTACAGTATAAAAATCATTATAAGCTAAATTTTTAACTGTCGTAAGGCGTAACGAAGTTCACTGGGTTAGCTAGATACGTCATAAATTATAACACACAGACTTCTATATCGGTACAGTTTAATACGTTAAATATTGTTATCAGTGAATAAAGAATGCTCATTTTCTTTCTAATATTGGAAAAAATTCGGGGAATTTTTAAGTTCCGGAATTCGGGGGTCTTTATAGGCGGCTTTATCACATTGGATTCCGGCACTGAATGACCTGATTTGCGGAAGTAAACACACCGGTCGCAAACATACGGTTAACTAACAGTTTTACAACTTTCGACAAACAACGCCAGGATTTACTGATCGATCCCGTTTTGTAACAGACTTCAAAAAAGAAGGTTCTCAGTTTCACCTATATGTATGTACATATTTAGAAAAGTAATAGCTTACTTAATGTTATTCTATTTAGTAAATAAGGCGCAAAATATTGATCATAACAAAATGGCATTTCTTTTAGAATTGAACTTAATATAAGCGAAAACTTATTTACTTTTTTTTATTTTGCCTATATTGTATAGCTTTCAAATTAAAAAAGCATTTAGATTTGTAGCACTTAATACTTACACTTTAACTTCATGTTAAAACGATTGAACAAACTATTTAATAAAATCAACGAATCGCAAATCAAACGCGTCGTGATAAGAATTTGAAAACCAATGGGTAGCGTCTGGAGCGCGAGCGTAAACAAGAAAGTTTTTATCTTTTGTTAGCGACTTGGCACCGTGTCGTTTCCAATAGATATCCAAACTTTTGAAGGTATCCATTGCTTAATTTGTCAAGACTTGATTAAGATTATTTTAAAAACAACTTCTGTTAAACAAATTAAAAAGGAAAGTTGAATCAAATTTAATCTACCAATACTTTAGGCTTTAGGTAACTACATTAGGTTATGGAAGCAGCATTGGAACATGTGATGTCTGTAATCCATTGCTATATTATATTATGAACAAATTTGAGAACACACGTGCGTCTGTCACTTTGTATGCTTATATCTTTAAAATTATGCAATAGTGATTCAAGAGGAATGTTTATATGTATAATACATACACAAGATAGTAATAGGTTAGGCGATACGAAGTTCTTCTGGTCGACTAGGATAAATCTAATCAGCTTTGAGTGGAAATTTACCAAAAACATTTGACATTGGTTTAATTTGTAAAGATATATGTTCAAACATAACTTTTATCGGGGAAAAAAGGGTACAATGGATATCCCTGCGGGAGAAGATTTATTGGTTTTCGGATATCGACCATATTTGTTAGTATTACGGGTTTTTGTTGAATTATTGTACTTACGTTGGATCAATCTCTTTGTTTATTTGTATTTGTTCTAATATTTTGATAAAGAAGAGGCAAAACATTATGTATCAAACCTTTTGTATTATTAGCCTATTAAATCCAACAACTTATCATTATTATTTTTTTCTGTATTCTAGACTTACTTTAGGAATTCATGATTAATCAATGCATAACATCAAAAGTAATGACTTGCCTTAGTTTTTCGTATGAATTACAAAAAAAGGTATGTTTTATTTTTTGCACGGACTAAGTTTCACAAGTTGAGATTCTGCAACGAACCCTCAGAAATACTGCAAACCAATCGCAACACGCAAAATACCAGTGAAATGAATTCCGATCACGAACACATAGCCTGCACGCGACGCCCCCCTCGGTCATGTACTTACTTCCCGTATTGAGGAGAATGCAAAGAGTTTGATTAGGGTTATAGGAAATTTTGATCACTGGTTACAGTATGCGACGCTCTTCAAGATTAAAACATGTCTTTTAATTGCGTTCTTTCAATAATTTACTTCTAGACTAGAGCAATACCTACCTAGTGTCTGTATCAATCAATATATATAAAACTCTTCCGTTACTGACTGACTGACTGACAGACAACGCAGAGCCGAAACTACTGGGCGTAGCGGGCTGAAATTTTGCACGTGGGTTCCTTAGGGAGTGTAGGTGAGCACTAAGAAAGGATTTCCCGAAATTCCCACGGGAACGGGAAAAAACGGGATTTTTGTGTTTATGAGAAATCTGCGCAGGAAAAACCGCGGGACAGCCTCTAGTGCATAGTATAAAACAAAGTCGGTTTCCGCATTTGTCGCTATGTATGCTTATATCTTTATAACTATGCAACAGATTTTGATGCGGTTTTTTAAAGATAGAGTTATTCAATAGGAAGGTTTATATGTATAAAACATGCACAACGTAGTAATAGGTAAGGCGGTACGAAGTTCGCGGGATCGACTAGTACTGTATATAAGTTTTCTATTATGTAAGCTTCTTGGTTTAAACAATAGTTGAGAGTGTCTGGTGTTGAGAGTGAACTTATATAAGTAGTTAAAATGCAACTACTTAAATAACTTCGCCCTGTTTCAATATGTAATGCAAGATTTATATATTGAAGATGAAGACACAATTAAACAAATCAAATGAACACTGGACACATAATATTTAAAATAGCAGTTCTTGTTGGGTTTTCTTGTCAAATAATTTTCATTAAACACTGTTTTTTTAGATAATAAATAAAAAACTCCCTTCTGAGTTATAAATAAATATACAGTATATCCATAAATTTAATAGTAGTCAGTTTAAGAAACTTTGTGACTTCTTAGAGATAGATACTTTGTTTTTTTTTCATTGTTCTATATTCGTTGATGTTTAATAAACCCCTTTTCTTGTTGCAGGTAAGCGAGCTTCATTAAAAGTTTCTTCCGCAAGGTATCGTTACGATTCGAGATACGATTTCATGATTGTGTTAATTAACTTATTTACATATATTTTATTGTAATTTAACGTAGGTTGATAGACATCCATTGCATATAGTTTTGGACTTTTGATCATAATCAATACATAGTATAAAACAAAGTCGCTTCCCGCGTCTGTCCTTATGTATGCTTAAATCTTTAAAAATATGCAACGGATATTGATGCGGTTTATTTTAATAGATAGAGTGATTCCAGAGGAAGGTCTATAAGAATCATACATGAGCAACATAGTAATAGGTTACGCGGTACGAAGTTCGCCGGGTCGACTAGTTTATAATAAAATTAAAATGTGATATTCCCTGAGAAATATTCCAATAATATTGTAGTTGAAAATTTTTAGGCGGTTTACTAGATTTTGAATGGACTAGGAGGCCTAAGACCAACTAACCGAATCAAACCTCAATAAGCAGTATATTTTATAATACTCTGAGCTATGCAGGTCACGACTTTTTCATAAATGCTTCTTATGAATGCTACACACGTTCTTCGGATTGTTTGCTTTTTTCTCTCCCTTTTTCAGTCGGCGTACCTATAAAAAAAATTAAACATGTACAGTCTCATTTTAATTCCTATTTCTTTGAATATTTTAGCTCTATTATTACCTATAAAAAAATTAAACATGTACAGTCTCATTTTAATTCCTATTTCTTTGAATATTTTAGCTCTATTATAATACATAATAATCATTTGACAGAGGAGGGCTCGTTTGGGGCCCTCTCCAGGCGACTATTGTCGTAAGGCAAGGCAAACATTTGTTTACCTGATTAAATTGGTGGGCTCCCTGAACTACCTCGCCTCTCACAGTATAGGATACTTTATCAAATAAGTTATCAATAGCAATTAGATTAGATGTAGTCTAATTGACTTTCAATAAGTGATATCTTGTATCCTATATTGAATAAAGATTAGATTCATTTATTTCACACTATCATATTCATATTACATACAAAGTTATATAATAAAATGTCAAAGTATAATGTGATCGTCAAAATACTGTAAAAAAATTATATAAAAAATAATAAGTAGTTACTTAATTATTTAAGTACTATGTAAACAATGTTTAAATGTATAATTGTATATAAAATGTCATATACTAAATAATAATTTCAATTTACTTGAATTACATATTTGAGAAGAAAGAAAGAATTTGAATATGATACATTTTAATAATTTGGATCAAATTCATTAAAATCAATTTAAGTCATCTACGCCTTACTTGAAACGATTGTGTCCTTGAAACGCTTTGATATCAAACAGTGCAAATTTAGGGCACGCTATCGATATCGATTACCTACACTCCTGTTTACCTTCCATTTATAGTTAGTGTGTTTTAAAATTTACAGTGACGCGGACTTACAATACTGTGATTGACTTTTAGTGATATTTTATGTATAATTTTTTTTAAGTAAAGTTGCGAAAAATAAATTTCTCTGTTATCAAATCAGACAAATCAATATATATAAAACTCTTCCGTTACTGACTGACTGACAGACAACGCAGAGCCGAAACTACTGGGGTTAGCGGGCTGAAATTTTGCATGAAGGTTCCTTAGGGAGTGTAGGTGAGCACTAAGAAGGGATTTCCCGAAATTCCCACGGGAACGGGAAAAAACGGGAATTTTGTGTTTATGAGAAATCTGCGCGGGAAAAACCGCGGGACAGCCTCTAGTATATAATATAAGGGTAATGCGTCCTAATACTACAGTAGCCAAAATCAGTTCCTAATACGGAGGCATATTTTTCTTTTGTTTTTTATAATTATTTCTATCCTTTGAGTTTAACGTTCCTAACTTTATATTTTGTAACGTGTCTATTATTGCTTAGATATATATAGTATTTTTTTCCGTGTAGTTTATTCAGTTCATGTTTTTTTATTCCATAAAATAGACAAGGACAGAATATGGCTAACGTTTGGGCTGGAGCCAATCCGATAATGCTTTGACCAACGCGGCTTTGCCAAATCAGTGCCCGCCACAGCCAAGCTAAAGTTTGTTTTTTAAAGACAAAACTAGCGTATTCTTAAATGCCCAGTTTTTTACTTGGATTTTTTTTAGCTACTATTAATTAAAATAAAATCTAATTAAAATTACTTTGTTTTATCAACAAGTGCAAAAGCTATTATAGGAGTGAACGTATCAGAACTAAAATCTGTTGAATTAATTGAATTTCTGCCGACTAACTGGCAAAGGCTTTCTCTCCAACCTAGACTGTCAAACAATACAAGACCATATTTAGTAGAAAATAAAGTTTGCTTTCGGCTGTATAGTGTACAAACAGGAAACGCATACGGAACCCGGTGTCCCTTCCGCTCGCTCCGGCTATCTTTTACCAAACTAAACTACGACGCTCTATTTGTGTAACACGCTTCCTCGTGTTCTAATATACCTCGTTATAAAGTTTTAGGGTTCCGCCGCCTTATGTTTCGGGATCTTGTCTCATTGTCCCTTTTTAGTATTATACAATACAGAGTATTTCTCGCTTTCATCAACTTTCCTAAACTGGGTTAAAATCTCAAAATAATTTATTTTTAAAAAAAGATACCCGCCTTCAATAAATTGACACATACATAGAACTGAGAACTCACTCTTTTCTGAAGTCTGTTAAAACGGGTACTCAAACCTTCTCCTTAATGTAACAAATACTTTTGTGAAAACCGCATTAAAATCGGTTTAGCCAAACGCGAGATAATCGCGGACAAACATACATACATACAAAAATACATACATACATGTCAAACTGATAACATCCTTTTTTGTAGTCGGTTTAAAACAGAAAAGAACAGACTGGCCTTGTCAGAAACAAGCTGTTTATAAAGTATTAAATTTCCGATTGCTTATGTTTTGGGATCTTGTCTCATTTTAACCGTCTTCAAAAAATTTAGTTATCAATTTGACCAGTATGTATGTATTATGTAATGTTTTCAGTAATGTATTTGTTACATTCAGGAGAAGGTTTAAGTTACTATTTTAACCGACTTCGAAAAAGAGGAAGTTCTCAGATTATGTTTGTGTCAGTTCGTTGGAGTCGGTCTCTTTTTGTAAAAAAGAAATTATTCTCCTTTTAGTCCGTGTTTTTCGGTTGGTTATTAATTGAATTCTTATACTATTACTTAATTTAATTTAATCTACAGTGAATAAAAATGGTGAAAAAAAGGGAGAAATATTGTTTACTTGAACTCATCAAGTTATTGTGTGACAACTGTGATAGTAAAAAAAGTGCTCAAAATCAGCGGATACGAAGAAGACAAAAAGAGCATAGAGATCCAGGTATTTATTTTATTTATTAACTAGCTAACACGGCGAACTTCGTTACGCTACAGAATTTAGGATACTTAACTACTAAACAATTGGCTCTATAGACTATGTTCTTTTGATTGGCTCTATAGATTATTTCTTTTGACTGCCCAGAATGGGCTAATTAAAAATAACAAACAACTACACCACAACAAACCACCAACTGTCAAAATATACAGTATACTACCTCGCCTCTATCAGTATAGGATACTTTACGAAATAAGGTATCAATATTAATTAGATTAGTCTAATTGACTTTCAATAAGCGATATCTTGTATCCTGTATTGAATAAATCATTTTTACATTTTACATTTTTTTTTACATTTTTACATATAAACAACGGGAAAAATGCACCTTGGGTTACATTATTCGAGTTTAAGTTATGTCACTCGGGGATAGTGTAGCTTCCTACTTCCTACCAGTGAAAGAATTTTTCAAATCGGTTCAGTATTTCCGAAGCCTATTCGTCACAAACAAACAACCAAACAAATCTTTCCTCTTTATAATATTGGTATAGATGTTTAAGATGGCCTTATATTACTCGCCTTTTATTTTTTTGGATCTAATAAATAATAGGTCCCGGCCGCAATAGTGGTCGTTATAACCGCGGCTACAAGCTTACTCCTTGTCACGTTGGTAATAAAGCATAAAATCGGCTAAACGTGGGTCCGGCTCTTGAGCTAGTGCCTCTGCCTTACTCTTCGGGGAATAAAAGGCGTGAGATTATGTAATGTTTATAAATAATTATTATAATAACTTATCACACTCAGAGCCTTTAGGTATCACCAGTATCTAGGGTGCCTTAACACACACCAAAGTTACCCAAAATACATCCAGACTCGGAAAACAAACATCATTATTCATCATAACAATATTTAACTTATCAAAGAAGATATCTACGAGTATATCACAACAAGAGCTATTACACTAATGTATATTTAATGCTACTCTTCATCGCGAATGTATTAGGGAGTGAAAATCAATAAAAAATAAAACGAAATTACATAAATCTCCCACCGCATAAAGGGCTCCCTTAAGCCATCATCCGGTAACAACCCTAATTTTCTCGCCTGAAATATTAATAACCATATGCTTAAAGAGCTGAAAGGTTGGCTTTATGATCGAAAAGACGCGGGCAAGCAAGCAAGCCAGTAAACAGTAGACCCGGTGAACTTCGTACCGCCTAACATATTACTATGTTGTTTTCCCGGTAATTATTCAAATTTTGGCTCGCCGTAAATACCATCATTGTACTTCAACGTATATTTATAAAATTGGTCCAGGCGTTGATGAGTTATGCGCTATATTGATATAAATATGTAAAATTCTCCCATTATTGACTGACAGAAAACGAAAAGCCAAAGTCTTTTACTTCGGAATGAAGGTTTTCGTAACAGTTTTAAAGTTAGAAATGCCATTAGATACAAACAGTAATAAAAGTTATTAACGTTTAGGTTTTTGAATAAAATTATAATAGCGGATAACACTCATATACCCTAACTAGGTAGAACCTGTATCTAGGGTGCCCGAAACAAATACTCACACACCCACAATTAGGAAATAAACCTCTATGTCTATAATAATAAACAATGTTTGTCTCTGTCGGACATCGAACCCGGTTTTTTGAAAACACAGTCAATAATACTGCCAGCTGAACCACTGAGGTGGTAAATAAACCCCCTATAGCTCAGTAAGATAATAAATAATTCGCAACACTCGTGAGTTTACAGCGCCCTGCGTGAAGGGGAGCTCGAAACAATCACAAATATACAATTTCACAAATATGTATACCAATATTCCCCCATATTGATGTTGGTTTTCGGGCCTGAGTGGTTGAGTAAATGTATATTTGTTGGTGTTTCTTGCAGAATAGATAAGAAACAGGTCTATCCTTGTACAACATCTGTTATTAATGGATCCTTTAGTTATATATTTTTACCAGTGTCTAAGTGCTCCCAAACGTAATATTATGTCCTTTTAGTGGTTTACAGCCATATCGGTTCAGCAGTTTAGGTGTTGTTACGTAGCACACAGACAGACAGTAACTTTCGCATAACTTTTTGTATAAAAGATAAAATTTTGGGCATATTTATAAACAGACGCAAAAAATATTTTCAGATACTTAATTTGAATTTTAAGTTATTTTTCTATTTTTTAAGAGATTTAAAACACTTAAACTAATGCCTAGGCATATGTAAATACAAAATATATTTATTATCATAGCATGCCATTCTTTTTTGGCTTTTAAACTAAACAAACTCAAACAGGGCTTATGGTAATTTTATTGTGTAACCTTCAGTGGCAGTGGTGATTATCGCCACTTTTTTTTATATCAGTCCCCAATCTTTTGATAGCCTACTTACACCATTTTCAGTTTATTAATTTGCTCCGCTTAAATGGTGTCGGCTATTGCGTGTAACTACATTTTATTGTTTTTTTTTACAAACTAAATTATAACTGCAAAAAAAACTAGGCTAAAGAGCCGCTAACGTGAAACGAGCAACTTAAACAATTTGAAATTAGGTGTCGTACAGTGGCGGTCTAGGAGGGCGTAACAGATTTATCTATGGTCTTGTGCGCCCTACACGTATTACCCAAGAACAAGTGCTATTTTGCAATGCAGAACAACAGGAAGTGTTACGCCGTTCTAGACCGCCACTGTACCAAATCAAAACCAAATGGTTTTATTTCTGATACTTTTCAAAACGTTGTTATTTGAAGTCAAGTTTCATGCAATGTTCTGCCATTTGTGTCAGTTATTCATAATTATGCGCTTCGTAACAGGTGACCATTGCAAAATTTATAACTAACAACTTTTTAAAATCAGAATCGATAAAATGCAATTTTTCCACACTTTTCCGTTTAACCAGGCAAGTAATATCGCTTGTTCAACCTAATTGTGTCTTATCTGCCGATTGTTTAACAAAGTGGAATCGCGATAAAGAACCAGTCACTCGTAACGCGCCCTCGGGAAATAACACCGCATTTTTATTAAAGAAATAAATATAAGATTCATAAATTTTTAAACAAAAACTGTATGTTAAAAAATAAATGAGCTTGCAAGATACGATTCCATTTTTAAACTTGTTTCGTTGACAGTTATAGTGATGTGACTAAGGCGCAGACAATATCGATAAACGATGAGTGTTAAAATGAGTTCGTTCTGGTCGGAACTGCTGACGGCTGCGGCAAGTCATCCTTGCAGCTCCCTCTCTGTGGAATGGATGTCCACTTTTGATATCAACTGGGATAGTTCTGAATGTTGGTGTGTTTTTATCTTTTTTTACCAAAATAGATTTAAAATCATTCTTCAAGTTGTCTAAATAATTTCATGATATTGTTTGTTCTTTTGTTTTCCTTTTTGCACTTAATTTTTTTGGTACACATTTAGGAATCCAAAATGATATTTTTACGTTAAAGTACTAAGCCGCAGCACTACATATATGTAAATTGTAACACAAACCACTTAATTAACCTAGAAAACAATCACTTCATGTATTTGTATTCTGATAACGCTTATTTACCTACTTTAATTTGTTTTACAAATATAGAATTAGTATTCTTGCAAGGTCTAACAGAAGTTTTAGGTATGTTACAGAACTCCTTGTTTTTATCTGTTACTATAGATTTTGTTTCACTGCGAGTTTGTGAGTTTTTTGCGAGTTTTTTCACTTATGTGTGGTGTGGTAAAAATAATTAATATTAATAAACAAACCTTAAGGTCTCACTTTTATAGCACAGCTACAGTCGGAATTAAAATCTCGCGAGTGCCTTATAAAAATTCTGGTCAGAAACATTTATGCTTAACAAAATATAAGATATAAGTCAGCTTCTAACAAAATTAAAAAAAAGTCCATCCCCCCTAAGTTTATCACTGCATGTAATAATTCGTGAATAAAATTATTTTTCCGTCTCTTTTGTTTGTTTAAAGTATTAAATCAACGAATAATGGCGCTGCATTATGCACAAAACTACGGTTCGCATGTCGGTGTCGAGTTTTCCAATTTCTCACTTTTATTATCTTCAAACTTTATCACCGGCTCAACTCTATTGCAAAGGAATAATCCTTAACTTTCTAATTATTATTATTTTACAATGGGCTGTCTGGGGACAATACATTGATCAATGGCCTGTAGTGTTTAAAAAAATTGACTCCACCACAAAGGTAAAATGTTCATGTTTTCCTTATACTTATTTACAATGTAAGGATTATTGTAAAGAGTATTGAGTATATTTAAAATCGAGTATTCTATAAAAGGCAAACCATAATTTTTTTGACCAGACGATTACTAACCCATTATTACATTATTTTTTAACCTATATTTATTTAATCACACCTGTCACCTGTACATCTATCTACATATAAAACAATAAACAAATCTAATAAACGCTCGCCCTTTTTAAAAACCTTGCACAAAACGACTTATCATCCTCTTATCACTCTTCTGATAACAGAATGATAGACTCCGTATCGCCTACGCTTTGTATTTTGATAATAGAATCATTCGGTCAGTGTTGTTCTCGATTCAACTTCTCGCGGACCACCGAAATGTAAAAAACTGAATTAACCAAGCTATTTAAGTTCCTTATACGATTGTAGCAAGAACTAGTGGTTTGAAGTGTGTGGCAATATAAAATCACGCGCGCAGGTGAAGCTTTGCGATTGGATCGCAGTTTATCTTATCATTCCTTTTCATAGCAATCGGAAATAACTGAAGAATTTTCTTCGACAATGTGGCCTTTGTGTGCGGTTCTATTGATTCTTTAAACGCATTAAATGTGAAAAATCGTTCCGTTACTTTTGTGAACAGTCAAAATGTGACTATTTTCTTGAGCTACTCAAAGAAAAGCATACTTTTAAAATAAGACTCTAAAAGAATGGTGATAGCAAAAGTGTCATGGTCTGAGACAGTGGAATGTGTGCGGGAGTGCGCCTGGCGGACTTTCTACTGCGGGTTGGAGGCCTGCGAGATCCTGGCCACTGCCCAGCACTTGCTCGCACAACCCTATCCAGCGTTCGACGTAGTTGTTGCTGCGCCGAATTTTAATCAAAAATGTTTGTTTAATATTTCTACCTATTTTTTACAAGAGCTTTAACTTATGGTAATTTCGTTAAATTTGGTAATTTAACGAAATTTAATTTCGTAAAATAAGGAATATTTTTTTAGGACATGCTGAGATTTAAATGTTAGAATTAATTTTTACTTTGGATTGAAGAGGAGACCCAGGTTTTCTTCTTCTTTGCCCATATTGCTTTGAATAGGTTTATTTTCTGTGAATTTTAGAGAAGAAGGCTTTTACCGGATTTAGATTTGAAATAATCTACGCCAGAAAATCTGTCGAACAGTGGGGCGTTAGCACGCCGCATACAGTAGAAGTTTTGTGAACGGTTAGTAGCTGATAATATTATCTATCTTATCTTGTTCTTCAGTTTTTTTATAAAATAATAAGTTTGAGTATAATTCTCTCTCGCGATATTTATTTACTTAAACCAAGAATGATAGACACGTCACGCATTTGTAACATCGTTTAACATTTTAACCATAAGAAAGCACTTATAAATGAATTATGAATTATTTACTTATTTTGAATTTTAATAATAATAATAACACAATCTAGTCTCGCTAGAACTCGGAAACGGCTAGGTAAATTTGGCTAATTTTGATTTTGAAATTTTGTAAATTCGTTTTGAAGAGGTATAATTACTCCCTTCGTTCATTTCATGTTGCATACGTCCTATAACATGCGCAATATGAAAAGAAAGACAGGGAAAAAGTAGAATGACGGGATTACGGTGCGGCAGTCTCGCGGGCGAAGCTGCGACGTGATTTATTACTAGATGCATGCGCATTTTCGTATTATTTATTATAATTTATGTTGGTGTGCTATGCACATGCTGCGCACTAGAGGTTAATATTTTACATCATATTCATATAATAATAATAATAATAATATCACGGGCTCCATCCCGTGATACCGAAGAGTATGAGAAACATAATAATAATAATAATAACACATCACACTCAGAGCCCCTAACTAGGTAGAACCTCTATCTAGGGTGCCCGAAACATATACAGAGACGAACATAACACCCAGACCGGAAACAAACATCGATATTCATCATATCAATATTCGTCCCGCCCGGGAATCGAACCCGGGTGCACACGCTTACTCAGAGCCCCTAACTAGGTAGAACCTGTATCTAGGGTGCCCGAAACATATACAGAGACGAACATTACACCCAGACCGGAAACAAACATCGATATTCATCATGTAGCGATGTGATTTGTAAATTATTTTAAAAATAAAGAGATCATTGCAAAAGCGGCCGTAATAGGGCCTCAGCACAGGCTGCTTTCCGACCCACCCACCATAAACCATTTCAAGCGACACATTGCTTTGCTATCTATAGTCATAATGATGTCGGTGGTCGCTGATGTTTTAATGACAGTTTTCACGGTAAATTTGCTAGACGATGCAGTTAAAATTTAGAATGGATATAGCTTATCAGTGGCGGTCTAGGAGGGCGTAATGGTCTCGTGCGCCCTAGACTGAAATACCAAAGAACAAGAGCTTTTTTTCAATACAGAAAAACCGGAAGTGTTACGCCGTCCTAGACCGCCACTGTAGTGCCTGCATGTTAGATCTTCAGTATGTTACCATGAAATTATAAACGAGTAACTTGTATAAAAAATACGTTTCTTTAGTTAAAAAAAAACTCGTAACCGCACCAACGCTTTTCAAAAGACCCCAACAAGTTATGTTTCTGCAATTTCTAACAAATTCTTTTCAACGTAGAAAAACACGGGAGTGTAAAAATAAATCGTTTTTCCCCTTATAGTCTTGTAGCATAATGTTTTAAAATAAAGAAAATCTTACTGTATGCCGTTGTTTGTGCACGCGTATATATATTTTTTTTAAAGATTACCTAAAACCAGTATCCGTTGTTTTAGGTTCTTCTTTGTGGCTAAAGTTAAAAAGAAGAAGTCTTATAGCCTATAGGCCTTTAAACTTTTACCCATTTATACATAAAGATAGCGTAACTTAGACCTGCACTGTAGAAAATTAGTTAACTTTCTAAGTTTAATTTTAAGTGAACCTTGTTTTTGTTATTATTACTATCAATCCTCTTGCTACCACAAAGAACAACATAGCTTTTTGTTTTGCGGAGTGTTGCGGTTAGTGGTTATCGATAAATTAACCTCTCTGTTGTATACTCTACCTCTTGAACTAATTGTATTGTAGCATCGAAAATTGTTTTTTTTTTATACTTTCGATTCTCGGCGAGGGCGAACATTGTTAGGATAGATATCGATATTTGTTTTCAGTTCTGGGTGTATTTGTTAGACTTTGTAGGTATGTGTTACGTGTAACATAAGGTACAGGTTCCTTTTAATCAGAGCCTCTAATCTCTTAAACTTACGATTATACTTCTATTACGATTGGGTCGAGAATTGCGATTCTAATTTTGATAGTACCTTTATTCTACTATTCCTACAGGATCAAAATTACGAGACTCTCAATTTTTGACCCAATCGTAGAAGACTAATAGTAGAATAGTAATAGAATAGAAGTATAATCGTAAATTTAGGAGATTGGAGGCCTAGGGGCTTTGTGTAAGTATGATATTTATGATTAGCATTTATTTATTTACTTTATTATTAAAAGTTATTTATTTAAATGCTGCGGTCGCCAGCACTATAATCCGGAGTTGACCCGCATCACAACGCGTGCGGTTAAACTCGAATTACTCTCATTTATCATTTGTTTTGTATTAAAATCATAATTTGAGCTTTATTATTTTGCGAGCATGCATGAATGATTAATATAAAAGTAAATCATACAACTTCTGTGTCTGTGATTTTGTTTTTAATATTTTTGTTCGGTAAATATTTTGTGAATGCAAAAATTTCACCGACTATTTTGTGAAAGCAAAAAAAATTAACCAAACGCATAGAAACATAATCTCAGTTATATTATTAAGGCGAAAGTTTGTGTGTATGTTTGTTACTAGTTCCCGTCTAAACCGCTGGAGCGATTTGGGTATGGAGTTAGCTGACACCCTGGACTAACGCATAAGCTACTTTTCACTGCAGTAATAAACCGCGGGTAACACTGCGGGGCACAGCTAGTAAAACATATACAAAACATCTATGCAATAGGTGTAGCCGTGTTTTTATATTCCGGGTAAAATACTACAATTTGAAATGGGTTTTAGAAAAACTTTTTAATTGGATTGACAGAGGTGCGTGACAGGTTTTTAATAAACGGGCAAGTGCGAGTCGGCTTCGCGGTTAGAATGTTCCGGACGTGTAATTTTTATTCACAGTAGCATTTTATTACTGTTTAATTTGTGTGTCTTAATTAATCTTTAATTGGTTTTGCTATCTTTTCACGGTAAATCGGCTAGATGATTTGGAATGAATAAAGATTGGAACAGATTATATAAGACATAGGATAGTGTAAAAACGCATGCAACGCTAGCTGCCATCACACACAATTTTAATCATAAATCTGGAAATTGCCAATAACGATCGATGTGTACCGGAACCCTAAAAAAGAATTGTGAAATCAAATGTTCTGTTCTCTGCTCGTCATGATTTGCAGAGCTCTTATTACTATTGACACAAGGTTTCGTATCGAAATTGCTTAAATAAATGTGAAGTGAACTGTAACGCTGGGCGCGAGCCACCTGTAGGCCTCTGTTGGCTTAATTACGCTCCTCTGGACCGGAAAACTTTTCAGCGGGATAATTATTATTGTTTTTGCAAAATTGTATTCGTTTCCATGTAATTTTTGTTAATGTTTTGTGATTTTAATTATTGTTCGTCTGTAAAAAGCTAAAGATTTTCTTTATCTTTTAAGGTACGCAATAATTTGATTGCTAAGACGATAAACATAGTTTTATCCATACATTTTATAAAACAAAGTCTCTTCCACTGTATGTCTGTCCCTATATGTATATGATTTTATCTTGAAAACTATGCAACGGATTTTTTATAGATATAGTGATTCAAGAAGAAGGTTTATAAGTATAAAACATGCACAACATAGTAATAGGTTAGGCTTTTCGAAGTGCCGGGTCGATAAGTTATTATTATAAAGATTAATTTATATTAAACAAAATAATAATAATAATAATAACTAAATTATTAAGTTACAATACAACTCTAAAATGTTGTTTTTGTTTTGCCGCTACAAAACTAGCATCTAGGATAGTAAATTGTTTGTGTTATGAGCAGCAAATCAACATTGCCAATGTTTGCCCGCAGTAATCAGCTTCGATAGACGCATGAAATATTCATCGCAGCGGCCGCAAATGTCATGATTGCAACCAAGCGTATTGATTATTATTTGTGACTTTGTTTTTATGTCTGTCTACTGTATACAACACTGATATTTTTTATTAAAACTTACATACAGGTCTTTTTATTAACACAAAAACCATTCAACGTTGTCGAGTATGAGTGTTTTGACAAAATAAATTAAGCCTTGTGTGTGTTAAATACTGTTTCTGGTACTAGCGGAATAATTGTATGAACAAGATAATCTTGCTTTAGGACACTGTATATATTTTAGATAAACGACCTTTCAAAGCTATTAAGTGTTGCTAAAAGTGGCCACTTTAGTGAACAATCAGCATAGTATTTTTTTAAAGTTATGATTGGACAGCAAAACAGTACCCTAAAATTACTTTTTTTTTTAGATAAATCGTGAGAGAAGCAAAGGATTTAATGTGAATTGAACTCCCGGCTCTGCTCACTAAGCCATTAATAAAAAAAAGAATTCGAAACTCAACAGTGGCGGTCTAGGACGGCTGTATTACCAAAGTACAAGAGCTATTTTGAAATACAGAAAAACTGGCTTATGATATTATTTGTTTAAAAAAATACGTTATCCTTCCAGCTTACACATTGTATTTATATCATTCATCGCAAGTGAGATGAGTTCTTATCCCCAGGGCATTAAAATACATTGTTGCGCCACATCCAATCTCCACAACACACCCATTATATTTTAATGTTACCAACTTTTATTTCCCCAAGGGCGTTAAATGCTACATTGTTTACTAAAGGTATACTTATTAATGTAGTTTTACTATAACTATACAATATATAAAACACAGACACAAAACTTATGTACATTGATAAGCTATGATTGGTAGAAGTCTTATGCCTTAAGTTTGTTCCCATTTCATTTTTTTGGTGAATTTAGTTAGTCAAGCAGCTGACGCGGAAACGGGAGGTGTGGAAGATGCTTCAACGACAAAAGCGTAGCTCTTATAATTGAAGAAAAAGAAGACGTTGGATTTTGTATAATAATATTGCTGCTGTGCTATGACCCATGTATTCATGAATTTTAAAATAAACTTAACAACTGTAAATAGAACTAGAAAAATAATTCGTAGTAGCTACAGTCAGCACATCGACCTTACCACGCGCGTAAATACTATTTTACTCAAATGGGTAGGTAACGTACTAGCTACTGTGCCTTATCAATTGGAATTGTTCGCGTACCATATAAGAAAGGTGCTACAGCAACATTGATATAAAAACCAGAACCTTGTTTAAGTATGCAAAACTGTGACGCAATAAAAGCCATATATTCCATGAAATTATACGAAGCCCCAGTAGCGATTAACGATAAAAGTATATCAAAAAAACGTTATTGCTATGCCGTGCCAACTCGTAGCGAAGTTTACTAATAACGTTTTTGTAACGAAACCGTTTAATAACGCACTTGGCGCGGACGGACCATAAAGCTGTTTTCCCGCTGCTGCAGTAACGACCACAAGGCGTTACTTTGAGAAAGTTCGCCGTGAGTTGAATGTAAATAATTAAATAACTTTATTTTTATGCTTCTTATCGTACCAACGAACGAGTATTTTTTTAATGCATTGCTACACAAAAACTGCTACGCGGCGTAGCATTCTACAAAAAAACTGCTACGAGACGTAGCCTACGCCGTACTGCTTGTGGTCTGCTACGTGCGCTTGGCGCTGTTGATATATTATTTTTAAAATATCTTTGCTTACTTCATTGTCCCCACCTTATATATTTATAGATTAATTTTAATTATACTTTTACTATAAATGCGAAAATAAGAATCTCTGTCTGTATGTTACGTTTTCACGCCAAAACTGCTGAATCCATTGGAATGAAAAATGCCAGTTTGGAACTACGAGACAGACTTTTTAAAAAACGGGAAAAATTTACCTTGTAAGGAAAATGCGTGGACAGCCGCAGGTCGCATCTAAGTAGTATAATATTTTTTAAATATGGGTCCAAGAGACACATAAAGGACAAGAGTCTTTTTAACTGCTATATATTGTTATACAAGCCAAAGGTATCAAACTACAAAGTGACCTAAATAATAACTAACATAACACGTTCGGTGCAGAATATCTGCAGCCGAAACTGACACAAGACGTGGAAAAAAGTTCTTAAAACTCAGACCGACTTGTTAGGAGCCAGCCAACTGTAAAGTAACTCTCGAATGCGCCTGGGTAAGATGCGTCCAGCTAGTCTGGACACAGCTAATTTAAATAAGACTTTGTTACGCTACGAAAAGGCTGATATCTGCGCAATGTGATCAAAAGTCTCTAAAATAACATAATCCCACGCCTTTTAGTCCCCGAAGGGTAAGGCAGAGGCACCAGCTCAAGAACCGGACCCACGTTTAGCCGAGTTTATGTTTTATTCTCTAAAATAAAAGATAAAAAAAAGAAATGAGATGCTAATGTTGAAAGTTAGTTCAGGGGATCATGTTTCTTAAATAAATACTATCGATTGTAATTGTATCGTTATCCACGTAGTTAACCATTGCTGTTTTCTTTGTACATGTAAAATAAATTGCCTTTGTTAAGTGGCAATGGTTAAAGAAGTCGTAAAAATACCATTACAAGTCGATTAATTTAGTAAAGAGACTTACTCTCCTGATCGGACGTACTATGAGCTAGTCTCGTAAAAAAAAGTATATTTAAAATACGAGCTATAAGATTAATTTTCATGTTATTAATAATGTGAGTGCCTTGGCTCTGTGAAGCTAAGTGAATGTTTATTTTACTTTTTGTGTTGAAGCTGTTTCAAAGCGAACTGGCTGGCATACTGCTTGCCAAATACTTTTCTCTATTCAAGTGTTTTGGTTTTGTTTTTGCATGCCAGGATGGCGAACACTTGTCTATATATATTTTTTCTTTTAAAATAGTTATTTACTTTACAGAATAGGCGGGACGATTTTTTTTTAATACTCTTCCGTAATGTTCAAACACATTTACTTTACACGAAATGAGTTTAATGCCATTTTTATAATATTTTTTCAACATGGCGGAAAACCCATTCAAAACGGGTATGACGTCACAATTATGTAAATTTCAATTGTTGCTGCGCGCAATCAAAGGAAACATAATTGAAGTAAAGTGAATTTTGACGTCTACCCGACGCCATGACACTGCGATGGTGATGATGATGTGTTCGATGGTTTTTCCGCGCTGTTTATGAAATAATATTAAAGGCCATATAACTCCGTTAAACTTAATTTTATCGCAGATATAAATTATATTTAATGTATAGTAAATGTGTACGAACATTATGGAAGAGGATTTAAAAAAAATCGGCTTGCCCATTAAATACGTTACAAATGTTAGCTTAAAATATAATTTAATGTTCAACATACATGCATTTCTTTCTTCTTAGCTTTATTATTTCTCCGAACGTTAAATTATGTCAATCTTGATTTAAGTGCGCACTATATAATTACTTATAAATTATTTTATTAATAAGCGTTTCATAAAATTTAAATAAACTGAAATTTAATGCGTCTCACAGGAGTATTTCTGAATAGAAAATAATATTTTATGAAAATTTAAAGCGTAAATAACCAAGTTTTATTAAACAATATTTAATAAGTCATTACGAATCCAATCTTCTGAAGAAATTAGTTAATTACTTAGTTAAAGTTTTCAACTAATTTCAGAAAGTAATTAGCGTGAATGCAATACGCGCGCTGTGTTTTAGACTTACCAAAGAAACTTTTTATTAAATAATAAAAATGGAATAAATATATTTCAAGTCAGTTCTATCTGGACTTTTTTTATTTCCACGATATCTTATACAAAGAGAATATATTTATCCTAAATAAATTATTATTATCACAATATTTATCATGAAACATTCAGATATTTTAAAGTGTTAGTCATTTGAGTTTCGAAAGTACCCTAATGTTCAATTTGGCATACTTAGTGTATTAATATTAACTAGATATTTCAGCTTCGAAAAACAAAACTAAGTAGACAAAAAGCAAAACGGAAAAATTATAAATGAAAGTAGTAGCGTTCTCACACTTCAGCGCCAAGTTTCAGGATTCAGCATTTTTCTCGAGAAACTAATGCGGTGGTTCGCGGGACGAATTCAATTGAGGTTGACATAGTGTTTATCACGTGTACGTGTTTCAATTTGATTTTGTGTTATCTATTATATGTATTAATAGTCGACCCGGCGAACTTCGTATCGCCTTACCTATTACTATCTTGTGCATTTATTATACTTAAAAACTTTCCTTTTGAATCTCTCTATCTATTAAAAAAAACTGCATCAAAATCCGTTGCAAATATTATACATAGGAACAGACGCGGGAAGCGACTTTATTTTATACTATGTATTAATGATGATATACTACGATTGTTAACTAGAATAATTTATTTAGAATATTGTTTATAATTATCATTGTTGATTCTTGGTAAGTACATAAGCACACAAATAAAATTTAATAAAAAAATATGTAGTTACAATGGATAGGGAGGTGACGAGCAAATTTTCTAAATAATAAGCACGCTTGGCAGACGCTATTAATAGCGATAATAATACCCTTACAAATATCAAGGACCGCGTCTGCCAATATGGTAGCCCTGCGTTTTCAATTGACAAGGTTTCAAAAATGTTAAATTTAAAACTCTACTAAATCATTTGCACGTGTCTGCCTCTGGGGCTGATGATAACAGCCATCCTGTTAACACGTAAAATCGAAGAGGCAGACATCTAGGGCTCTGACTTTTGTAGTTATTAATTTTTGAATTTATTTTTATGATTTAAAAAAAAAAATTATTAGCACGCTTGGCAGACGCTATTAATAGCCATAATAATACCCTAACAAACATCAAGGACCGCGTCTGCCACCATGGTAGCCCTGCGTTTTCAATTGTCAAGGTTTCAAAAATGTAAAAAAAAAACTCTACTAAATCATTTGCACGTGTCTGCCTCTGGGACTGATGATAACAGCCATCCTGTTAACACGTAAAATCGAAGAGGCAGACATCTAGGGCTCTGACTTTTGTAGTTATTAATTTTTAAATTTATTTTTATGATTTAAAAAATATATATATATTTGCAAAGTGTCTTCCAAATGGTTTTTTTATCCAGGGAGTTCAAATGAATCGAATGATCACAATTAGAATCGAGAGCAAATGATTAAGTAGAGTGTTTTTTTTACATTTTTGCACCCCCGTCCCATGAAAACGCAGAGCTCTAAGTGTCCTGCCTCTTCGATTTTCGTGGTTTTTAAGATGATTGTAATCATGAACCCCAAAGGCAGACACGTGCTAATGATTTAGCATAGTTTTTTTTTTTACATTTTTACAACTCCGTCCCATGAAAACGCAGAGCCCTAATTGTCTGCCTTTTCGATTTTATTTAGTTTCAAGATGATTGTAACCATGAACCCCAAAGGCAGACACGTGCAAATGATTTAGCATAGTTTTTTTTTTTGACAAGTTCAATCCGCTGTAACGCGAAAACGCAGCGTTATAGGACAAAATTTTACTGAACCAAATCAATTCGTACTGACCTAAACTGCAACCCACCGCGATGTGGATTCCGTGCAAGTACTTTACCGAAATGCTACCCACCTCCTTATCCACAATAGATACATTTGAATACCTTGCTCCGATACCGTATTTTTCATTTGTTTATCTTATTTTGTTTCTATATTTCTTAAAGAACGGAATGCAAATTTTGCTTCCGAGCAGGGAGAGGAAGAATGCAGGCAGTATCCAACAATTTTCTTCATAATTTAGATTTCCTACTAGCTCGTAGATAAAATGCTGTGATGTGATATTGAGCGACGTTGTCTAACGTATTAATTAAAATAAAAAGAACGCACTCAAATACTTTAATGTATAGGTTTTCAATAATGTGATTTTCGTCTAGAGTACAATCACAGCTAACATCACATAATTTTATGCCTATATTCCCCAAAGGGTAAGGCAGAGGCACCAGCACAAATTTGACTGAGCGCACGAGAGGCATCAGTGCATTGATCTGGACCCACTGTAGGGGATCTATGTAGGGCTGGCTTAATAAAAGACGAGAATGCGGTAAAAATGATGGCGCCGATGCAAGTTGGCACGGGCAGATCGCTCGCTGGTGAGGTGCGTACTAGAGGTAGGTCGGCCAACTTGCGGACACCCTCATATCGTTTATTTTATAACAAAATCAAATGTGTGGATGAATGTATAGTGTACCGGCGTGTGAATGTGTGCGTGTGTGTGCAAGCGCGTCGTCTACAATCTCCCCCCAGTGTCGTCTTGGCGACACTCATCACCTCTTGGTAACCGTGCGACGCGTGTAGCCGGTCTTCGCAAAACTCCTGATCTAGTCAGTACATCGACAACCCTAACTCTACCATCGCCACCAGGGTGTACCTTAACTATTCTTCCTTTCGGCCAAGAGTTTCTAGGAAAGTTGGGATCGGCTAAAAAGACCAAGTCGCCTTCTTGCAGTGGCACACTTTCCTCCGTCCACTTTTGACGAGGCAAAAGTGAAGGAAGAATCTCCTTCATCCACCTACTCCAAAATAAGTCAGCTAGTCGCTGAGCAATACGCCATTGACGACGTAGGTACAGGTCGCCATCATTAAATTCTCCTGGGATTGGCAGACCTGATGAGGAGCCTATTAAAAAATGATTCGGGGTCAGAGCCTCGTTCGCATCAACGTCAACTGAGACATGAGTAAGAGGTCTGCTGTTAACCATCGATTCGACTTCTGCCAGCAGCGTGATAAGCGTCTCTTCGCGGGGCGCTCTTTCCTTGAGTACTACTTTGAGAGCAGTTTTAACACTACGTATGAGACGCTCCCAGGCTCCCCCCATGTGGGGACTTACTGGCGATATGTAGTGCCATTCTACTTTGTAGTTAGCTGCGTATTCTTGTAAGTATTCATGGTCTAGCTCATTCCAAGATCTCCTGAGCTCGGCTTCCGCACCTTTCAGATTAGTGCCATTATCTGAGTAGAACTTCTTGGGCCAACCTCTTCGGGCCGCCATGCGTCGTAGGGCCATAATTAGCGAGTCGGTAGATAGTGACGCTACTATTTCAATATGGACGGCTCGTACAGTAAGACACGTGAATAAAACGCCGTATCTTTTTTCCCTTCTACGACACACTGCAACATCAATCGGCCCAAACAGATCCACTCCGCAATGAGTGAAGGCTCTCAGGTGGTGGGCAAGTCTGGCATCAGGTAAATCTCCTAGTCGAGGAGGCTGTGGGTTCAGTTTGCGCAGCCTGCAAAAGAGGCATTGTGATGAAATTGTGCGAACAGTAGGACGTAGTTTCAGAAGCCAATATTTTTGTCGGATTTCGTTCACGACCATTTCATTAGCACCGTGAGCTGCGCGTTCGTGGTGATCCTTTACAATAAGTCTTGCTATGTAGTCTCGACCATCCAGTATAATTGGGTTTTTGACTGACATACAGATATCTTTTGCGGCGTCTATGCGTCCTTGAACCCGCATCAGTCCGTCTTTTCCGATGACCGGAGTCAGAGATCGAAGTTTGCTTTTGCAGTCAACTGTACCGCTCGCTTTCAGTGCATGTATTTCCGCAGCAAAGGTAGAAGACTGAGAGTGGCGTAAAAGCAAGATTTCAGCCTTCTCCATGAGTTCGACAGTGATAGTGGAAATGCGCTTCTTTTTCAGTTTTTCTATAAAGAGTAAAACTGATGCTGTGGCGCGAAGTAAACGCAGCCAACATGAGAAACGAGTCGGTTCGGGAACTGGTAAGTCAAAGTTTTCTTTAGTTTTATTAGCGGTTAGTAAAACTATGCTGTCTGTATTTTCTAAATGTATATTTTTAATATTTTGTATGTTTTCAGGTTCTAAGGGCCAGCGGTTCACAGGTTGACGCAGGAACTCCGGGCCACGAAACCACTCACACTCCTGTGTCAAGCGATAATTGTTATTCTTGGTGGCGTAGTCTGCGACGTTCATTTCAGATGGCACGTAATGCCACTCCGTGGCGCTGCTCAGCCCGTCGATTTCGCCGAGTCTGTTCGCTACAAAAACATTGTAATTGCGATGGTCATTACGTATCCATAATAATACAGTTGTCGAATCCGTCCAATAATAGGTTTGATTGACTTTCAGCCTGTGTTCTTTTTTCAGAGTATCTGCGAGTCTGCAACCAAGCACAGCTGCCTGCAGTTCCAGTCTAGGAACTGATGTAGACTTCAAAGGAGCCAAACGACTTTTACTCATTATAAATGATATCCCAATGTGGTCTTTATTACATACACAATAAGTACGCCAATAGGCTGACGCATTGTACGCTGACGGAGATGCATCACAAAATATATGTAACTCATAAAAAGTTTGTTCGTGTGTACATTTGTCATCAGCGCACTGATTATTGAAGAAGTACCATCTTGGGATACGTAACGTATTTATAGTGTCGATTTGACTAATCCACTCTTTAAAAACAATAAACATTTCGTCCGTTATCTGCTGATCCCAACTAATGTTTTGTTTCCACGTAGACTGAAGAATTATTTTCGCTTTCATAGTAAAAGGTGCCAGTAACCCATAAATATCGAAAATAGACATTACGATACGCAAAAGTTCTCTTTTTGTCGGCTTAAGCTGACCGCTCAAAATATTTTTATTAACATTTCTCAAGGTTAAATTAAAACCTAGGCAATCAGTTTTCGGATACCATAAAAGACCTAAAGTTCGTTCAAATAAATCGTCGCCGTTAAAATCTAAACCTACACACGCTTGACTTAAAGAATCTTTGGGCGCAGCGTCGCAAACAGCTGGGTCGTTCGAAGTCCAGTTTCTAATGTCGAAACCACCCTGTTTATGAATAAATGTTATCTCGTTCATACATTGTATAGCACTATCTTTATTAGTAAATGAATCGACGTAATCGTCACAATAATGATTTTTTATGATAGCGTGAACTGAATCGGGCATTTCTTGTGAAAAACGTTCGGCGTTTTTATTTTTTATATATTGAGCCACGAACGGCGAGCAATTTGCTCCAAAAATAAGAGAGGTCATAGCATATTGTTTAATTTGACCCTCAGATGACCAAAGAAATCTTAGCGCGTGTTGGTCTTCCGGTCTTATCTTGACTCGTAAGAACATATCGCGTATATCCGCAGAAATACCTATCGCGTTTTCGCGAAATCGCAACATAATACCGATCAAAGATTCTAGCAAATCCGGTCCCTGTAGCAAGTAACTATTTAAACTGAAACCTCCGGTAGTCGCCGCGGCGTCAAAAACCAATCTTAATTTATTTTTGTTGGGGTTATCAACTCCAAAATGCGGCAAATACCATATACGCGGCCCTGACTCGTTATCACTAATTTCGCGGGCGTAATCGTTTAATAATAAATGTTGCATTCTCTCACTATAACGTTCGGCAAAACCTGTATTGCGTAACATCTTACGTTCTATGGACCTTAACCGGGTAAAAGCGTTTGGGTATGAATCTGGCATGTTAACATCGCTTTTCCAAGGCAGACCTACTTGCCAACGTGAGTCTATCAATTGTGCCGTTTTGTCTAAAATGGAGATGGCGGTGACGTCATCTCGATTCTGTCTCGGAGGGACCGCTGAAATACCTAATGCATCTAATGCAAATGACTTTCGCACGAGTTCATTTAACTCGTAATCATTAGGCCGTGATTTCATCTGTGTGTCTACATTAGTACACGATGAATATGACTGGGGCACGGTAAGTGCATTGATGTGTTCGTACTGACAGTCGATGTGTGAGTTTGCGTATAGGTGACCGTCGCGATTACGATAAGGTAAGTATACGGGAGACAAAGCAGACATTAAGCCGTGCACACACCACCCTAACGGAGTTAAAGTGCAAAAAGGTTCGTTCTTTTTACCTGTAATTAGTTGTAAAGGTTTTAACAAATCGTAGTTGTCCTGACCAATTAGAACTTTAGGTTTACAATTATTAATTTCTGTGATAGAATCTGTGATAGTGTTGTACAAGTGTTTATAATCCGATACATTAACTTTTAACATATTTTGTTTAGGTAAATTTAATTCTTTTATTTTTTGTGCTTTTAGTTCTAAGAAATTGTTAGTTTTAATGCCGCTGATTTTACACGTTACAGTTTCTGATGAACACACTATTTCGTTACTGTCCCATGCACCACGCATACGTAGTTCTTTCTTAAATCCATGTAAACCAATCGCATCCGCAATGTCACTAGCAATAAGAGAAACCGTAGCACCGTCGTCTAAAAGTGCGTGCGTTGTGATCACGCCTTTAGGTCCGCGCAATATAACGGGCACTATTTTCAACATCACTATAGAATCGGTAACCGAGATCGCATTGTTTATAGATTCGTTCGTAGTTGTAGACATATCACCGGGGTCGCGAACACTGTCCTCTTCGTTTACGTTGTGTACAGTCACTTCCTGAGCCTCCTGGGTCGGATCTTGAGACGATGACGTCGAGGCGGCGGGGCCGGGCCAGTGCAGCAGTGGGTGATGCGGCAGACCGCATTGGTTGACTTCGCAGTTAGATGCAGGGCACTCCTCGCGCTTATGCCGTGATATAAGACATTTCTGGCATAAATGTTTTGCTCGTACAAAGCGCCAGCGATCCTTTCGCATGGCTTTCTTGAATTTAGTACAGTTAGGCAAAGAGTGATTAGGGCCGCGACAGAACTGGCAATTCTTTTCTTCGGGCTTTGTTTGTACCAAAACAGTGTGTTTGATGTCGTGAAGTTTACGTTCTTCCGGTTTTTTGTAGCTGAACACATTACTTAGGCCCGCTACAGACGTTTTCGTCGCTTCGGCAAACAGAAATTCGGCAAACATCTCAAGCTTCGGTTTGTTTGCGTCCTGATGTGAGAAGGCGTAGTCTGCCCACTTTGTAATTAGAGTGGTCGGGCATTTAGAAATAACAGCGTTCATCAGTTCGGGGCTGCGTAGATAATCTGTTTGTTGAATAGCTTGTGCGGCGGCTACGTAGTTTTTGACTTTCAAAGAAAAGTTGATGAGTTCGTTGTGGTAGGCGTGTGGAAGCGGTGGCAACTTTTTTAGCTGACTTGTGATCCTATTTATTATAATCTCGGGCCTGCCATAACGTAGTTCAAGTGTCTCGATGATTCCTGCGGCTGATGTGTTGCTGATAAGCAATGACGAAACTGTTTCTTTCGCCTCGCCGCGTAAACATTTACGTAAACGGCAAAGATTTTCTGCGTCTGAATATTTGCATAAATCGGTGGAATCTGAGTACGCCTTTTTGAATGTTAGCCATTCCATCGGATCGCCGTAGAAGAGTGTTAGGTCTTTGTCTGTGCCTAGTCGTGACAAGAACTTACGGTTGTTGACTTCAGCCGTAGAAGAGATGATGGCGTCTTTCAGTGCGCAGGCCAATTGCTGGATGTCAGTAGGCGCGACTATGGCCGCGGCCTGCTGCTGCTGCCCGCTAGCGAGCGGGCGCTCCAAAGCATCCAGGTGACTACGCTGCATCCATTCACTCACTTTGTGCTCCACGTCATGAACACTATACTGTTCACTTTTTCGACTACTGTGACCACTAACACTGCGCTTTTGTTCAAGAGCGGCGATATCAGCTGCTAACTTCTTCTCGATGAGCTCTTTTTCTATCTGCGCCTTAGCTTGTGCGGCCTCCAACTCCAGGCGTTTCTTACTTGCGATAAACTTGGCTTCGCTGCTCATACTGGTAGCAGAGAAGGGTGCCACAGGAACTTCCGTTTTCAGGCTGACTTCGGTTTTTGATCGCATATGAACGAGGTCCTGAGTTTTCGTTGGTTTCTCAGGTTTTTCCGACTGAGCGTGAGCGTGAAGTAATTTATGGGCTGCGGCCTCCATTTTGTTTTCAATCGCTTTGCGTACCGCGGCAGAACCAGGCACCGCCGGCGGAGTATTAAACATCGCGTTCTGTCCTTATGTAGCTGGTAAACCACTGGTGATCCGGCTCGAAGGACCAATTTTGTAGGGGATCTATGTAGGGCTGGCTTAATAAAAGACGAGAATGCGGTAAAAATGATGGCGCCGATGCAAGTTGGCACGGGCAGATCGCTCGCTGGTGAGGTGCGTACTAGAGGTAGGTCGGCCAACTTGCGGACACCCTCATATCGTTTATTTTATAACAAAATCAAATGTGTGGATGAATGTATAGTGTACCGGCGTGTGAATGTGTGCGTGTGTGTGCAAGCGCGTCGTCTACACCCACGTTTGGCCGAGTTTATGTCACAGCTAAATTTACATTGAAAATTATTAATGGTAAACCTTTCTCGATTCAGGTATTCAATTATTCAAATGGTCACTGCCTACGTTTTCTTGTTCATAATGTTACTTTGCTGCTTACTTTGAATGCTACATCGCCTTTAAATTATTTCCGACTCGGACAAAGTTGTGGCCGAGCCAAAGTGAAGTGTTTTCGTTTAATTTCTCTGTTTGACTGTCTCGTTCACTTTATTTTGTAATTTAACTTAGTTTATTTCCGTTTAAGTATATTGCTATGATATATATGTAAAAATAAAACTACAATTGTAAATCTCTTTCAACCTTAAAATGCCAGGTTAATTTCTGCGTCGCGGAGTTGAACATAACGCTCGAAAGATCACCCGTGACCCCCTTGCTAACAGCCGAGGAGGACACCGGCGGGGTTTTAGTGGGTGCGAACCCCACATAACCCTGCGGCTCCCCCCGGGGCTGCTGGGTACTCGTTAGGAGTTTCCCGCCTTAAAAAAAAAAAAAAGGATAATTTCTGCTAAAATACCAGACTAAGCGTTTGAGACATACTATAAACTAGTGTTATCATCATCTGTTAATATTGTTATGGACTTGTAAAAAACTAAATATTACAACAATATCTCTAAAGTAGAAAAGTAACAGAGAATAAAAACGTTGTTTTATTGATTAACATTTGTTTTTTTTTTTTTGTTTCAGTATTCCCGAATGTTCCTGCGGCGCCTGGCATGCCCTGTATGGGCGAAGACCGTAAGTGAATTTCATTTAAAGAAATATATAACTTAACTAAAAATCAAAAGGTAGTTAAATAAACATACATATTATTCAAAAACATAACCGCGCATGGGGAGAAATCAAAATATTCCAAACTACTTCATTAGTTCTCTTTGTTGCTTTGTCTCCATTCATATAACATCCATACATCTTGTGTATTTTACATACGGCTTCATAAGATTACCGCAAAAGAACGTTATCATGAAAATCCTTTTGGCTGAAAACTCATCACTTTTCATAAAGCAACGACCAGAGTACCTACTCACTTTATCTCCTAGCTCTGATTACATCTCGCGAAGTGGACTGTACAGAGGGTTATTCTGAATGCATAGAGATTTTTTGAATCTCGAGATTGCAATGGCAGTATTCGACACCCTTTCGTAAACATTTATAAAAAGGTATTCACTGTCAACTGTTAGGCCAAGTTTGTCCGGTCAAACATTAGTTTCATGGATTATTGGTTTTACTTTGGTTCCAAAACCACGTGTTTTATTAGCGGGACAACGTTGCAAGGCTTAAGACCTTTTTTACCAGATATATCCTAATTTTTGAACATTGTCAAAATACTCGACTGATATAGAGTCAAGTCCATTAAATTATATAATGAATTAATTGGTGTGATGTATATCGTTGTTCGTTTACGGGTCTGACAGTTCTTGAGCAATTTAACTGTTTCAGTTACAGTTATCGTAACCTGAATTTTTTTTCGTATGATTTCATTTAATAGTTCACTAAACTATAATTTCGCCATGTCGGTTAAGCAATATGTATTTTTTTTTCTTTTGAGACCTAAAATGTGGCATTCTATGATTAATGTCGGAATCGAGATAATCTCTATGGCTTCAGAATGTCGCCTTAGTACGACGGAGGGCTCTCAATAAAAGCGGATACTTCCATTAGAAGAACAGTGAACTGAGAGTGGCGGCCGAGAGTTATCACTCTGCTGCACTGAAATATAATTCAAGCAGTTTAAATCTTGTGGCAGCAAAAGATTATTCTTATTTTTATTTGAATACCAAGTTATATAAAAAAATCCTTAACTTCAATTGCACAAAAAAGAGAATTGTAAAAAAAACACATAAACAAGAAACATAATACATCAGTGAGTTGACATAAAGGCGACCTAATCGCTTTAAGCGATGTGTTTCAGGTTTGTTTTAATATTCTGATTGCAACCATCTAAATTGGGTTTTTAAGTTTATCTTTGTTGGTTTGTTAGTTTGTATCTAGTAAGGGGATCTGAGTTTGATGCGTTAATTTTGTTTTCTTTGTTATTAAAATAAACTCAATCCCAAACAGAGCAAGGGAGAGTGCTATTGTGCATTGAGCAAATGTTAGCACATCCAAACTGCTTCAGTATTGCAAACCATTTGTATTGTAACATGCGAAACACGGTAATAGGCAGGTCTTGAATCGAAACACCGCTATAGTCGGACTGAGTCGTGCCTGAATAGTCGACACAAATCAAATTGTGGTGCCACAATGCATGTGTCATTTGTGGCACTAGGGATGGGTATCTGTTGTGTCTTCTTGTTCTTTTTTGGTTCCGAATTACAAATTAAAGTTTGAGCTATTTAGGCTTTAAGTTCAAACTGGTTTCAAAGAAAAATACTCATTAATTTTTATCGAATTTATCAAGATATCTATCGATATGATTTAATTGTCAGTTTTTAGAAGTAAAAATGACGGAGTTGCTTAGCTAAATAAACGATGAAAATTCGATGACTATAAAAAAAAGTTTTAAGAAACCATGGCTGCTTAATAAGGACCATAACAGTTCATGCCTAAAGAGAAGCAGCAATAATATTCGAATGCTGTGATTTCTGATTCACATCTAATTTTCATTGTTTTTTTAGCTAAGCGACTTACCATCCCGATCGTTTTTGCTTCTGGAAACTGATGAATTCTATTATTATTTGACTGACTTACCCTTCTGTCTAGATCAAATTCAAATCCATCCAACATACATATAATCTCATTTCGAATCACAAAGGCGTAGAGATAATGAGCAAAGACAATAGCGAGAAATGTCTCATTCCTCTATTCATATAGCGACAAAGAAATTTTACGCATCACTAGACGACTGTGAGCGCCAAGAATAGACGATCGATTGTCCTATACGACGGGGTATGTTTTGATTGAAATTCCCTCCACTTTATTTGCAGGCATAATGTGGAAAGTAAAAAAAAAAGAAGGTAGCTTGAATGTCAGTAGGAATTCATAAGTTCGGAACCAATAAGAATATGCAAAGCTCATTTAACTTGTTAGTATAATGTTATTATCAAGTAATTACTTAGGTTTCAATGTTTTATTTATTTATTTACATTATTCATATGACCCTGGAGCCTGTTTAAGGTAGTCCTGAGTTACAGGTCTCCAGCCAGATAGATAAAAATTTAAGAATACTAAGAAATTATCAAATAATAATAAGATATTGAAGAAAATTAGTTTGTAATTTGATGTGTAGGAGTTTGTTATTATTCGATCAATAATTTTCTAGTTGGTTGAAATGTTACATGTCAACATGCGAACTTAACAGAAATAAAACAGTATTTCTTGCGTATGAGCCATGCAAAACTCTTGTAAGAAAATTACACTTTCGCTATTTGTGCAGTGTTTCTGTTAGTGGTAAAAATAACTGAGAGCAATCTCTCTCCAATATGGTTTCACATAAAGTCCAAAGTAAACAAGGCGTGTTTTTACATGACCGCTGTCCAGTAACGTCTTGGTCAGTTTTTGTTATCTCGTCCCGTCGCGGATGATGGATCGCTCTTAACGACAATGGAGATTGATGTGTGTTTAGTGTGTTGCATTGCATCTGAAACTTGGGCTTGTATTTGTCCGCCCGACTTGAATTTTCTACTTTTAGCAAAGTTTTAGCGTCATTGTTTCGACATGGCAGTTTCCTTTCCTTGAAATCAAATATTGGACTGGACTTACAGTTAAAAAAACAACAAACTAACGTTCATTTGAAATCGATATTCAGAAAATATATAAGACAAAAAATTGTCTATCTCTTTTAAGTTATTTTTAGGACAGTATATAAAAAATAATAAAGAGCCCCTAACTAACTAGAAAGAATTTGTACCTAGACCGGAAAACGTTCGCCCCGCCGGGAATCGAACACGCTTCTCTGTTCACATCACTGCCAACTGAGCTACGGAGCAGTCAATTAAATTTCCATGTTATGATTTTTAATACGATACAACCATAGACATACTATTTCGCTATGGATACAACGGTATACTTAGGGTCTATTTTTAAATAGCGCTGTAATCGTTAGGAATAAAATGTATGTTTTTTTGGATGTAATGGAATTAAGGGATCCATTGTTTAACCTGTTGATGTAACTCAGAGTTGTATAATTTTATAAACACACAAACTGTTTCCAAAGAAACGATCGAACGTTTCCGTTCGCGCTAAATTGATTAACGCATGCTTCGATAAGCTATCTGATAACTTGACAATATTATATGTAAACTTAATTTATATATTTTTCAGTCTTTTGGTTAGTAGGTCATGTATTCAGTAAATTAAATAAAATATTTTAATACTTAATAAATAAAAAATGTGTTAAATGTAAATAAATGTCCTGCTCCGTTGAAGTTTTAAAACGTCTCACAGGTAATTCATTGGATTTCTTGATTGTTTGCACTGTTTATTTTTCTCTATCAAAAGTTTTCAATTTAAGGTAGTCGGAATCTCAGACATGAAAATTAAAGGAATTTAGAATAAAACATATTTTCTATACATCCAACAGAACAAATTTGCTAAGAAAAAACCAATAGTTGTTTTTTTCCGCATCTCCGTCGCGCTTCGCTGTTCAGACGAATATGTAATCTTTAATCAAGTTGAATCATATCTAACATCACCATTTGTTTACCATTTCATTAATATATTACAATCTGTAGCGTTTTGTTAACAAAAAAAAAACATTTAATACCCCTTTAATAAGTTTTCCCCCTTCTTCGATATATTTTAATATTTATTCTGCTATTCGGGGCAGAGACAAATGAACTCGTTATCGTTAAATCTCTTCAGCCGTTGTTAAAATAAATATCTGAAAGAGGTATAACTTCTTTGTTTGTTTTATTTATTTATTTAAAGGTATGTATATTTTATTTGTTACAGGCAGCATATACAGGAGGGGCGCGCGGCGGTGGCGGAAGCTATACCGCGTTAACGGCCATATATTTCAGGCCAAGAGATTTAATAGAGTAAGTATCCTAAGCACCAGTAGATGTTATCATAATGATGATTTAAATAACAATACGACGCCTTATATACAAATCCGGCAACTCGTTAGTGCCATAAATATTATTTTTTAATGGGTCAGAATGTATACCTTAATATATAAGTTTAATAAACTAAAGTATTTACATTTAATTTAATAGAAACATAGTAACCTATACTGCATGAGGTGAGGTGGTTCAGGGTCGTCTCCCATGTGGTTCCAGACAAGCTTTTGTAAAATCAACAGTCCACAGAAGGACAAACCAGCCTTAAATGCAGAACACTGTACGTAGAAAGCTGTGATACTAGGCGAGCCAGACTACACCCTGCCCCGGCATGCCGTCGATCAGACTTATCTGTGTCAAATATCTTTAGAAAGAGGTTACAAACACTACTTTCATTCGATTTCTTCATCTTTGTTCCAGCGTGCCTTCTGCGCATTTTGCCAGGACCGCATCTGGGGCCTCGGCCGGCAGGGCTTCAAGTGCATCCAGTGCAAGCTACTAGTTCACAAGAAGTGCCACAAGCTCGTCCAGAAGCCCTGCTCGAGCGAGCATGTCGACCCTATCGAGGTGAAGGATGACGCGAACGGTGAAGGGACGCTGGGCAGAGCTTCTTCTGTCAGGTAACTTCTACTTCTAACCAAAATTAAAATTATATTAGAACGCGAATCAGGCGAGAAATAGATCGCAACAACTGATCTCAGCTGAAAAAATCTAGAGAAGGCAGCTCAAGAGACAGACAGGACTATAATTATATTATTATTCGTCATGCATCTCCGTTTCTTTCGGCAAAACATTTAAATTTTGTAATGCAGTTTTGCACTAGTCAATGAGTGTAATATTTTATTAGTCATTAGCTGTGCTGGCAACTTTGTCTCCGTATATTATTTAAAAGGTACTAACGTTTCTAAATTTTCTCACCGTTTTAACCTTTCCTGGACTAAGACAATCATTTCAAGACCAAACTCAGCTAAATCGGCCTAGCCGTGAGTTTTAGCGAGACAAACGATCAGCCAATGATTTTTATTCATGTTGTAAATAGATTATCCTGCCGCTAACCAAAATTCTTCCCTCGTCAGGTCCAGAGCAGAACCAGACCTGCCCCACCTGGACGCACCGCCGGCTCCGCTGGCACCAACCGTCCGCAACGAGGACCTGGAGCCGGGCTCGCAGCGGCAGTACTCGCTCGATGACTTCGAGCTGATAAGGGTTATTGGACGCGGTTCATATGCTAAGGTGACGATGGGTTGGCTATGGAAGGAGATTTACGGCATTTTTGGGCAGATAGTTGATTTAGCTCCAATGTTGAGAGTAGAAGTATTATATTTTGCAGTAGCCACTTAAACTCTTAAATAAAAATCGTTGAAAATTATATTTTGATAATGAACTAACGTTTAGTTGCCAGAAAGAATAATGGGATATAAGTCTGCCAGTTGCCAAATCCGAATATTTAAATCAATAAAGCGTCAAACTCATAATTAGGAAGAACCTGTATTTAGCCAAACCACTTAGATACAAAGATCAACAAATGCACCTAGATGCATGCCGGGAAACTAGCATCGATATTCATCTTAAAAATGTTGGCCGCCGCCTGGAATCGAACCTGATACACCACAGTCCACATTACTGCCAACCGAACCGCGGAGGCAGTCAATATACACTTATAATAGACAACTACGTCGCTCTTCTTTAAAATATCATTCATATCTTTTTACCAGGTGCTAATGGTAGAGCTGAGGCGCACAAAACGCGTCTACGCCATGAAAGTCATCAAGAAGGCTCTGGTGACAGACGACGAGGACATCGACTGGGTTCAGACGGAGAAGCACGTGTTTGAAACAGCTTCTAACCATCCATTCCTTGTTGGACTGCACTCCTGCTTCCAGACGCCCAGTAGGCTATTCTTCGTCATCGAGTTTGTTAGAGGAGGCGATCTCATGTAAGTATTTACATTTTTTGACACATGATTAATTTGCCTCTTTCTTGGCACCCCGTCCCGTCCTATTATAGATTAGAGGCTGAATCTGAATAAACGAAATCTTGGCATTTTACTGCATTAAATAACTGCGGCCGTAGCATGAGCGACCATTTGTAGCCTTCGACCTTTTTCTTAATGTGTGAAAATTTTATTGAGATGTCAAGAGTGAGAAAAAATCGACAAATGGTTGTTAATGCTACGGCCGCTGAGGGACGAATGTCCAATAGAAAAACGTCTTTGGGCTAAGATAGTGATGACGATGACTTCTTTATCAGGTTCCACATGCAGCGCCAGCGCAGGCTTCCAGAGGAGCATGCTCGCTTCTACGCCGCGGAGATATCACTAGCTTTGCACTTCCTGCACGAGCGCGGAGTGATCTACCGGGACTTGAAGCTGGACAACGTTCTCTTAGACCACGAGGGGCACATCAAGCTTACTGACTACGGCATGTGCAAGGTATTTTTTTTGGTTTATTTAGCTACTATCTGTCCCGGCGAACTTCGTATCGCGCCTAACAATTTTTATATGGAAAATTTTAATTAAATAGTTGTTTTTTTTTACTTTCCGTTTATTTTTCCATGTTTTCTCACCTTTTAAACTTTCCCTGGACTACTAAAAAAATTCAAAACTAAAATCAGCTAAATCGACCGTTCTCGAGTTTTAGCGAGATTAACGAACCACGATTCATTTTTATAAGTAGATAGATAGTAGATGTAGTAACCAAATGCTAATCAAAAAAGAAAGCATATATTCAGATATCCGCATTATACATGGAACAAGGTGGTTCAGGATCGTCCCCAATGGGGCTCCAATGAGATTTATAGCAATGTTTCTAACAAAAATTACGATCCTGAAGGAAGTACCCAGTGGAATATCTTTCGATTTTTATCGATTGTTGTTGATATGTCCTTTTTTTTTTAATAAAGTTTATGTCAGGTTTAACTGTTAACCGTTACCGTGTTATAACAGGAGGGAGTCCGCCCAGGCGACACGACATCTACCTTCTGCGGCACACCCAACTACATAGCACCAGAGATCCTGCGCGGCGAGGAGTACGGCTTCTCGGTGGACTGGTGGGCGCTGGGCGTGCTCACGTACGAGATGCTAGCGGGGCGCTCGCCCTTCGACATCGCCCAGGCTGCCGACAACCCTGATCAGAACACCGAGGACTATCTCTTCCAGGTATTCGTCACTAGGTATATAGTGTGAGTGTGAGTGTGAGTGGATGTGTGATTATGACTAAATGTGAGTGTATGTGTGTTTGAGAGTGACCAGCGCGGTTCTTCGGCGCGGCGACTCGCTCCACGCAACTTGACTCTTGAACTCCGAATCTCAAATCTCGGGATAAGTATAAGTACTTATAGGTATTTTTAGTACCCACAAAGAATGTTATTTTATTTCCTGGCAACGGCGAGTCAAGACCACAACACACACTATATGCCTTTAGAAATCGCGAATTTAACGAAAAACTACACGAAATATCTATACACCTCTTTTTTTGCCAAACTCCTCCTTCCTCCCTTTCATGCCTCACGTGATTAATAAACCCCCAATAACTAAATAAAACATTTCAGGTTATCCTAGAGAAGACGATCCGTATACCTCGCTCGCTGTCGGTGAAGGCGGCGTCAGTGCTCAAGGGTTTCCTCAACAAGAATCCGGTGGAGAGGCTCGGCTGCAGCGAGAGCGGCTTCCTGGACATTGTCCATCATCCCTTCTTTAAGTCTATCGATTGGGAGATGGTGAGTTGGGAATTAAATTTATGAAGTTTAAAAAATTTTGATTTTTGTTGGAAAATGTCTTTGATTATAACTGGAACATTTTTAATTAGTTTTGTGAATATAAGCTAGAAATGTAGCTGCAGCGGTCTAACTAACGGAACCAGATAAACTTTGAAAGTGGTTTATGAGAAAAAAGCGTGATTAATAAATACATAGCTCGAAGAACAGTTGGTCGCTCGGGCCGAAAAGTTCTCAAGTAGCAACCGCGCATCGAAAGATGCGGAGTTGGCGGTCGAGCCGGTGAAGGTTGCGAGATTACACTGGATGAGGGTCGCTAAAGACGGCAGAGGACGAGATGATGATGATGATGATGAATTAAATTAGGTTTATAACCTTCTCAAGCGTATTATACTCGGTTATTTGTTTATCGTTGAGGAAAATTTAACGCCCGGTAGGTATACAGGACTGATTCCAGAAAACAAAATTGAAAAATAAACATGCTCAATTGAGGTAAGTACTTCGAAAGTTTTTGTAAAAAAAATAAACTAAAAACTATGTGTAGCATCAGAGCAATGACCTACGGTGGCTTAGCTGGTGCCAGACAAGTCAGGGGGTGGAGGGCAATGCACAGGGGGTGAACAAGGAGTCCATCGGTCTAAAATAAGTTTTCTTATTATCAATATATATAAAACTCTTCCGTTACTGACTGACTGACTGACTGACTGACAGACAACGCAGAGCCGAAACTACTGGACGTAGCGGGCTGAAATTTTGCATTTAGGTTTCTTAGGGAGTGTAGGCGAGCACTAAGAAGGGATTTCCCGAAATTCCCACGAGAACGGGAAAAACGGGCTTTTTGTGTTTATGAGAAATCTGCGCGGGAAATACCGTGGGGCAGCCTCTAGTTTGAAAATAAAAAAACAATAGTTAAAAAAATATCAATAAAGTATATAAAATATCAATATATCATAGTATAAAATAAAGTCGCTTCCCGCGTCTGTCCCTATGTATGCTTATATTTTTTTGTTTAATGCAACGGATTCTGATGCGGTTTTTTTAATAGATATAGTGATTTAAGAGGAAGGTTTATGTGTATAATATATGCACAACAGAGTCATAGTTAAGGCGGTACGAAGTAAGCCGGGTCGACTAGTATTTAATAATTTATTCGAGTCATATCGACGGTGGAAAGGCAAGATTGCTGATCTCCAAAAATGCGAATATGAGTTATATATACCGTTAGAATCGGCAGATTTTTCTCTATCTGCTGATCTGGGTCTCATCTCAATACGAGCCGTTTTCATGGTCGTTAAGCAATCTGTAATTACTGCTTTCTTGGTTAATAAGAGCTTTATTTTAGGTCTTTTTATATTTTTTGGCACTTAAGCTACCCCTTTAATGTCCAAATTACCGATAAGCAATTATTCCATTTTGTGTTAATCTAAATTAAATTAGAAAAGAAAATTTGCTTTGCCGTGAGAAAAAAGCAAAGTGCACATAAGAAAACTAGCCTCGCTGAGATTATTCATGATACGGCGCTTAAGCAAGTTTTGCTCTACCGTATTTTTTTGATTGTTTACAGATCAGCAATTTTATCCGACAAAACTAATAATCACTATGGATATAAGCAATTTTGGCAGGGCAAGAATTTTCTTGAAGTGGTACATAATGCAGTTTTACCCCACTTAACATCAATAATATTATATTTATAAGAAACTTTATCCCTACTTACTTGGGCACATTCAAGCTACTTCAGCATGTCTTCCGTGCAAAGAATTTTAAGATGTAGGGCGTATAAGCTCTCTTTTAAGGGTCTTGTATTGCGTCACACATAGAGGGTATGTATTGACCCAGGTGTGCGCGGGCGCATCAGTCACTCGCATCTTGTCGTTTGGGGTGGATGCCCGCAGCTCATTCGATAAAAGCGCGCACTAAATAATGGTTCGAGCGTACCCTGCGAATCCTGCGATTATTAACTATCTTAAACAGCAGCTAGATACTTTACATAATTGTGCCCAACTTAGCAGTTTTATTATTTGTGTTGAAAAAATAATGAATTTTTCTTACAGGTTGGAATTTTGTAATGCCAATAATACTTACTCTAAAAACCGGAGTCAGCACATTTTATTGAAAGGAAATATTCCTTTAGTTTTGTAAGAAACAAAACATATTTTTTTAACTCTACATATTTTATGCATTGCCTATGGTGGCCATTCGGCATAACTCCACCTATTGAATTTATAATCCAGATATATTGGTATTATTTTTACTTTATTTACCAACTTTGTTAAAAAGATTTGATTCTTATGATTTACCCTATTGACCATGCCATAAAAATAATATAAATATAAAAATTGTTACTGTACAGAACTATTTCAAAAGTTGGTCAGATTTCACCAATGTCTTTTTTTGTAATTTGTAGGCGGTTTGATTCTCAGATTTGGAAAAAAAATTTGAATGTAGTTTCCTTTCGGAAGATAGATATAGAGGAAAGATTTGATTGTTGAAGCTATCTTGATTGAAGCTACACAAACCCCGAGTGACTATGTTTTATTATATTAAAAAAAATAGAGATCCTTACTCAAATAATGTAACCCAAGGTGCCAAAAAAATGTTCTGTTGTTTACATTTTGATCGTTTGTTTAGGAAATTTCGGACATTTTGTTGTTGTTTTTTTATTCGAACAAAGTCCATACAACCAAGTCTACTACTAACCAAGTCATACAAACAAGTAAGTCCAACTAAAGTAATATTTTAAAGACGCCAGATTTTATTGTTTGTTTGTTTGCATCAAATAGGCTCTGCAACTACTGACTGAACGGATTTGAAAAAATATTTCACGTTATTTTCAAGAAAGATACACAATCCCTGAGTGTCAATTATGCTATATAATGTTAAAAAATAATAATTAGGGATCCCAACTTAAACTATCATTCTGGGCAGTCAAAAGAACATAGTCCATAAATTCAAGTATTTGATGTAAACTTATATTCTATGTACAGATGGTGTATTATAATTATGTGGAAAGTCTTTTAAAATTGTATTTAGTTCATCTTTGATTATTTAATACGCCAACGTTTTAAATTGTTGTATTTTTTTTATTACCTACTAGCTGTTCCGGCGATTTACAGAAATAGTACCGCCGCCATAAAATCACCCTCATCAGGACTACCTTTTCGAATAGGAAAGGGCGTGAAGCAGGATGATCCTCTTTCTCCCAAATTATTTACCGCAACGTTGGAGGAAGTGTTCCAAAAGCTGGCTCCAGAATGGGAGGACAGAGGCATAGTCGTCGGCGAATCGAAGCTGACGAACCTTCGCTTTGCCGACGACATTATCCTGTTCTCAAATTCTGCTACCGAGTTACAGTCCATGCTGGAGCATGGAGTACAGAACAGCTCAGCCAGGCGAGCCTCGAGGTTGGACTGAGGATGAATAAGTCAAAGACCAAAGTGATGACAAATAGTATTGAGCATACAGTAGATGTGGATGGTGCGAGGATTGCATATGTCCAGGAATATATCTATCTTGGCCAAATAGTCTCCTTCCAGGCTCGACAGGAAAAAGAAGTCGAAAGACGTGTCGACAATGCCTGGAGGAGCTATTGGTCAATGAAAGAGCTCATGAAGGGAGACCTTCCGCTGAGCCTCAAACACAAACTCATGGACATATGTGTATCCTCCCCATCCTTACCTACGCAGGTCAAACTTGGTCTTTGATGGACACCCAAAAGTCCGGACTCGAGGTTTGGCAGAGAAACATAGAGCGCAGCATCCTAGGCGTTCGATTAGTGGACAGGGTCCGAAACACCGAACTGCGCTCCAGGACTCAAATTTTAGACGTAGCTCGGAAGGCGGCGGAGCTCAAGTGGGACTGGGCCGGCCACTTAGCCCGCATGCAGCCAGACCATTGGGACAAACGTACCACCGTGTGGTTTCCAAAAGATGGCAAGAGGCTACGTGGTCGGATTAGGAAGCGGTGGAGCGATGAGTGCCCAGGATCGGGAGAAAGGGGAAAGAGGCCTTTGCCCAGCAGTGGGACGATACAGGCTGCTAAAAAAAACTGTTCCGGCGAATCGTGCCTTACAATTCTTAAAAATATCTCATCCATTTTTCCATATTCTCATTTTCTCACCTTTTAAACCTTCCCTGAACAAACATTCTAAGACCTAGTTTAGTTTGTAATAAAAATATAAATATTTTAATTTGCTGTCCCAATTATTTTGAATACGGCCACCCTTAAGCCAAATTTGCTTGGCATGACTCTCGGCCAGTTGGAGATCATCATTTCTGGACGGTCCAATTTTGAGAGGTTTTGGGATATAACCGAATTTTACCCTGTTGTGTTTCTGAATGCTTGCAGACATAAAACATTTTGTCTGACTTGAAAAATATACTTTTTGGCACATAAGCAAAAAGTGCAGAAATGGTTTGAGCTGCACTTCACGCTATCAGCAATTTAGCCTTGCCGTGGCATAGGTAATAATTGCTGAACCGCCACCTAACTCTGTTTCTATAAGTTGCATATATTATTTTTGAACGTAAGACTATGCTAAACTGTTTTTTAGACTATCATACTAATTTTCAGGTTAATCTGACACACAGTACCTTTTATACGATTTTTTTTGTAAAATTTGAAACTTTAAATCGCTCTCCTCACAAATCGTCAAATGGCGCTTCAGCAAGTTTGCCTTTCCAGCGTCGATATGTCATTTAGTCCTCAAAGTTTACGCCACAATAAAAAACTACCGTGTATTTGTGGGATTATGCAATTTAACTAATAATAATAATAATAACATATCACACTCAGAGCCCCTAACTAGGAAGAACCTGTATCTAGGGTACCCGAAACACACATTAATACAGTAATGAGACGTAAAATATTTCAATTTTTCCAGTTGGAGCAGAAGCAGGTGGTGCCGCCGTTCAAGCCGCGGCTGGAGGGCGAGCGCGACCTCGCCAACTTCCCGCCCGAGTTCACGGACGAGCCCGTCCATCTCACGCCCGATAACGAGTCAGTATTACACTTTTTAGGCACGCATGAGGCACAGCCACATCTGATCATACAAGAGCACTAATTATTATTATTCTGTACCGCATTGGACTTTTAAATGACTAAGTTCTAATTCATGAAAACCGACGAATTATTGAAATCCTCTTTTTTTTAAGTCGCTTAAAAACAGTTTAGGCCTCCCTTCTTATCAGTGTACCACCTACATAAATAGGAATCGATGTCATCTTGCCATCTCCTCGGACGTAAAGGAGAGGCGCAAACGGCACACTATCCGTGACACACTTTTTCATTTCTGAAAATAGAACCAATTATAAGCAGTACCTAAGTAACACATCCAAAAAGTCACGGACTTTCTTCGCGCAGAAATCTGCCGTTTGCCCCGCACCTTACTTGTTTATATGTATATTTTTTTTTACAATAAGTAATTATAATGTTTTCTCTCAACAGCACGGTGATAGCGGACATCGACCAGTCTGAGTTCGAAGGGTTCGAGTACGTGAACCCGCTGCTCATGTCGCTGGAGGACTGCGTGTGACGTCACGCCTGCCTGCTGCACCCGCACCACGACCCCGCGCAGGTAACACACACACACACAACCCGCTGCACATGTCGCTGGAGGACTGCGTGTGACGTCACGCCTGCCTGCTGCACCCGCACCACGACCCCGCGCAGGTAACTTACTCTCACACATTCACTCTCACGTCCACTCACACATCCACTTACAAATACATCCCTCACTATAACCAATCCGCTACACTCACTTTTTTTACTGAATGACAGCCAGCGTAAGAGAAACCTACAGCTCTTCGATAATCTATCCTTCTTGTTACTTCAATACATAGTATAGAACAACTCGCTTCCGGCGTCTTGTCCTTATTTATATTTTTTAGGTTTAAGAAATTTAATTTTTTTCTTGAAAAATTTACAATTCACTTTCATGAGAAACAATAGTTTGATAAAGTAATAATAATTAAAGCAGTCACTTTAACAGATTTTGTTTTTTTGCAGGCCTATGCAGTTTACAACGCGGAGTCGTCGTCGTCAGACTACGATTCCGTGTGTTCCGAGCTGCCGTCCCGCCGGCCCACGCTACTTCGCAACATGTTCTGTCTACCCCTCAACTGACGATCACATAAACATTCATAAAACATCCCATCTTTATAACAAAAACAAAAGTGGAAGAAAATATAAAGTTATGAAAAAAAAACAATCAACTTTTCTAAAAAAAAAAAAATTAAAAAGAAGTGTGAAACGGAACGCAGCGGAAGTGGAGGTAAAAGTGCAGCAGCAGTAATAAATAACTTGTAATTGTAAAAAGAAATGTAGAATCAAGCACGTTGTAAACTACCCGTTACAAACTATGTAAAGACACAGAATTACATAATTAGATAGGTAGTGTGTAACATTAAAAGGTTGTTGCGTTGCTTTTTGATGATTTGCGTTCTCTCTTTTCAGTTCCGTTGTAATTGCATTTTAGTTTTGCTTTCCCTTCTTGATTTTGTTTATTTAATCAATTTTCACATGCATAATTCAAATTATAGTTCCCTAAAAGTGCAGAACAAGATCGTTTTTAAAGAAAATTGTTAGTATACCCTCAGATTCCCCTAAGGAACTTTATTATTACATAAATAGGTATATAAATAAAGATATTAAGAATAAAGTAAATACCTTCGTATATAAATTATTACATATAAAAAATATACAAAATCGCATACAACTTCGTGATTTTGGTGCTCGAAACTAATAAAAAGTTAAATAGTTAAACTCCTAAACTGGAAATTAATAGAAAAAAATACAAAATAGCACAACTTTCCTATTAGATGCAATTCTATAATTGTGGAATCACATTATATATATATTTAACGCTTTGATGATTTTGATAAAACAAAATCTTGGTAAGTACTTATATAAAATTACGTTTATATTGTTTCGAGCAATACATTATATTTAAAATTAAAATGTAGGTAAGTATTATGAAAAAAATATTTGGTGACAATTAGGGCATGTAATATCGGAAGGTTTTCAATTCCGATAACTGATATCGGACATTTTATCTCAATACCGGAATTCCGATATTAATATCGGAATCGTAAAAACTCAATAAAAATTACTGAACAAACTAATATTTAAATCGTAACTGTGTATAATTTAATTTGAATAACATGATTTGTGGAGTCAGCAATCAAGCTGAGATGATCTGTTTCTAGGTTTTTATACAACAAATGAGAACAAAAAAAAAATTATGAATTATAAATGATTTTGAATCTTATAATAAAAAATATAACTTTATTGATCTATTTTTTTTACTATGTGAGTACCATTCAAAGATTAATTGTACCAGTACCTACAAAGTACCAAACTCCTAAGTGAACTGCTTTGAAAGCATGTTTCTGATTAAAAAAAGGTAAGAATTGACGAATTTACAGGGTACTTTTTATTTTGTAGCCATGCAGAACACTTAAAACAACTCAAAAAAAAATAAATGTCTTGTAACGAGATTCCGATATTGGCTTTTTCAATATCGGAATTGAAAATATCGGAAAATTCTTCCGAGATTCCGATATTACGAGATTCCGAGATTCCGGTATTCATGCCCTAGTGACAATTGAACTGCTCAAAGCACGCCAGGAATTTATTGTAGTTGAAAAAAAAAAAACAGTGCGTCATTCACTGACTTCATGCGATGGCGCGAAAACAAGAACAACACTGGTTTAAAAAAAACCTTCACACTTAAAAAAAAGATTTTAAGTTGTAAGTACAGTGTGTTTGTTGTACGCTGTCCTTCGCATGGAGTACCGTATTGTATGCCCTATCCTTGTATTAGAATATACCCTTAGTAGTACTAAGCTAGAATTGTAGCTAATCAAAAAATATACGTTGTGCAGCTTCGATGCGTTAAAAATACTAAAAATTCTGATTTATTCTGAAATCTGTTAAAATTATTAAAAAGCAGAGATCAGTATTTTTAACGCGTCAAAGCTTCTATTCATTGTTCTAAAAATTATATTCCAATAATCCTACTGTAGATACTGTTGTCCTTCATAGCTAACACCACTCGTTAGTTAGCCAACGAATTTTATAAATACGAAAATATTGAGCACTGAAACAAATTAAAATCGTGTATATGTAAAATAATAATAAAAATATTTAAACGGTTATAACATTAATTATTGTTAAACGTAGTAAAAGAAGACTTAACAAAATATTGGAATAAGAGTGTAGTGGAGCCGTCAATTGACGTCGCCTGCGGTATGAACGGAGGAGGGGCGGTGACTAGCTCCGATCGCAGTGTAGTCATTGGTTAATCTTCACAGAAAAATTATGTCCCACAAAATGGTATTCTAAAATAGTACGTAGTATTCTCTTAGGAATTTTGCACCGTTAGTGTCGTATTAACACGTTCTCTGATTATTACCTTGTGATTATGTGGTTACTCGTTGTCTTTATCATGTGTTTGGGCGTAGTTTGGTTAATTATTCTGTACTTAACTTACTTAATGTGGTTAAAAATCTTTTTACTAATTTGTTATATTGATGTTGAATGCTAACTGCGTCCGCCCATCTTATAATCTATTGATGTGTTGCTGAAAAATACAAATATTAAAGAATATAATGAAATAATTATTTAATGATAAGTGGGGTTTTACAGTTCGTGGCGTTGTAGAACTGTTGTGGGCGCTGGCTTGCGTGTTATCGTTTTGATAATTTATTTATTAAGCAACAGTATTTTGGTACTATACTTAAGTAATTTAAGGGTTGATGCCCGTTATGGCTCCTTTTCGAGTATCGCGCCTGAACAAGATTTTACTTTAAAAAAGTTTAACGTTTTTGTTAAAAAAAAGGAATCTTGTTTTGCCGCTCTAATCTGGAAAAGGCGCCTTAGTTATATTTTTTTTAGTTTACATTCCAATGTATCTTAGCTTAGTGTTATTTTATATTCCGTTGTGAAAATGACTCTTTAATATATTATTACTATATATTAGCATTAAAACATCTAACATCACATACCATTTCTTATTTTTTGATGTTACGTGAAACTAGACTGTATTTTTATAAATAACAGTACAGTCACGGACTAGGAGGCCGTAACAGATTTGTCTATGGTTTCGCCAGCCCTAGACCGTATTACCAAAGTAGAAGAGCTATTTTGCAATACAGAAAAACCGGAAGTGTTACGCCGAACGTGTCCGCCACTGTACCATACACTTGTATTTATTTTATAGTTCAAATACTTACTGCATGACATTATACCATCGAAATTATTATCTTGTTTAGTCTTGCACCATTGATTGCGAACAAATCTTTTAGTTTTATCTTTTTGTAACTATTATAAGCACGATCTGCTGGACGTTCTAAGAGCATGGAAGTTAATCAAAATAAATTCTGATGAGCGTAAAAAGTTGTATTGTCTGTGATACATAAGGAGTGATTCAGCTTACCATACCCACCAATTTATACACCCAAGTAACACGGATCATTATTCGAGAAACATTGAATAACTGTAGGTATATTTAATGTCAGACTTAGTTGTTTCTTTTATTTGTCACAGACTATTAAATCAACATGGAGCTCGCTATATTATGTTATGATTATGTATATTGTCACATATATTGTGTCTTATATATGTTGCATTGCTGATAACTCTTCTCCTTTATTCTGTAACGCTAAAATACATATAACTTTACCACCGCTTTTAAGAAATTTATTCCAAAACATTATTTTATGAAGAAATAAATTTATTTACCTGCTGGATTACTAAAATTATAGTATGATACGTATTTAATGTCTTTAAATCGGTGATTCATCTGAAAGAAATTATATCTTTCAGCGTTACGGAATAAGTGGCGTGGGTGGAAATTAAGTTTGCTTGCATTGAGTCGGCATTGACTGGAAAACTGTACTATTCTGTGCTTAATTGAAAATAAAGAAAGATTAATCCAAAGAATCTATTTTAATCCTAGCTTTAAACTACAAGAAGCAGCTACTAAAGCTTTTCTACAGTGGCGGTCTAGGAGGGTGTAACAGATTTAAGTATGGTTTCACGCGCCCTTTGTATTAACAAAGAAAAAGAGCTTTTTTGGAATACAGAAAATCCGGAAGCGTTACGCCGACATAGACCGCCACTGTTCCATAACTACTAAAACTCTACCAATTTATATTATGGTAAAAATAAAATTCAAATTAACACAAAAATACATTTATTTTTTTTCAAAATATAAACATCTACAAAAACTTTTTGAACTAATACCACATAGTAACGGTAACAAAGTACTTTTTTTATTTATCTTTGTTTAATTACTTAATAACAATAAATACAATAAGTTAAATCTTGAAATATAAGTGCGCAGCGCCACAGTTACGGCAACGTACAAGTTATGACAATAACAGGTTTTTCCGACCATGTTTTGCGTTTTATATAAGAAATAAGTAAATAATCATATTTAGTTTGAAAATCAAAAATATTTTTTAAATATCTTAATTTCTTGCGTTTTTTAACTAATCTTCTAGATACTTAACAAAAATACTGGTGCAAAATACTGGAAAATACAAATGAGATCTAAAAATAAAACACCAAGATACACTTTTTACCATAAACATGTAAGTTTAAAATTCTTATAACTATTCACGTATACATAATAAGTAGTAAGTAACATACCATAGATAGATTCCAAAATAGATCTCTCTGGTTTTGTACATATTCCTTAAAAAATATATGGATGAATAGGATCCATACACTTCCCAAATTAACGGCTATTATAAAATAAATAAAAATAATAAGTACCTACCATAATTACTTTGGCGCAGAACCCACCTACTTTATTTAGGTATCAATGGCACCTTAGTTATGACCTAACAAGAAAAACTGCATAAACACATGAGGGTGTCATTATGAAAAAAATTGCCAGCAGAGATTTTGGGACCGCCCTACATATACATGATATTATACAGAGCTGAATATATTGTAGACACATAGCTCAAAATATTCATTAGATATAATATAAGAAACAATAATCTTAAGTATATAGTGTAAAAGTGGCAATACTGTATGGAAATTTTTGAATATCCGTCAAATTTACATACAGTGTTGCCACTTTTTAATTTCTAGATTTTTATGTCGCACTATAAGTATCTTGCAATAAATATAAATTTGTATATTTTTATTCGACTACACCTTTGACATAATAAAAAGTAAATTTATTTATTTTAAATATAAATTACTAAAGTAATAAAACATTTTATAAATCATCTACTGGTCACCATTAGCGTGAGAGACCTTCTGTTTCTTAGCAGGAGGCGGCGCGAACATGCGGCCTGAACGGAGATCCGACATTAGGAATGGCACCTGGGGGGTATTAGCATTAAATAACATAAATTCACACAAACAAAGAGTCCCTAACTAGATAAAACTTAGGATGCAACGTAGATGCAACAATATATCGAAAAACCGAACATGGCGATATTATCAAAGCGAAAATACCGATATTATTTCGGCAAAGCATATCGATATTTTACAAGTATTTTTTATGTAAAATACGTGCATCTACGGTGACTCAGCCCACATCGCTGTCTACTTCGTAACGTCGACAGCAGATCTCTTTATACGATCACAAAATTCATATATTTCCAAAAAAAAAAAATTAGGTCTCGGATCACCTTATCAAATAAATTCTGGTTAGTTTATCTCACTAAATTTAAAAAACTGCTGCGTCTGATTTAGCTGATTTAAGTTTTGAAATGTAGTCGTAGTCCAGGGGGTCAAGTTTCTTAAATACAAACAACCGACTCGTAATTGTCTTGTTAGCGACTTCGTTAACCATTGCCGCGTTAACAAAAACTATTTATGTTACACGCCCAAAGAAAACCGCAATGGTTAACGAAGTCGTTAACAAGACAATTACGAGTCGATCGCTTTTAGTTAAGAAACTTGACACCCGGGGAAGGTTAACGGAGAAGGAAGAAAAGTTGAGAAACGATTGAAAAATTTAAAGGAAGATAGTAAAAACCAACAATATCATTGTTCCATATAAAATTGTAAGGCGATACAAAGTTCGCAAGGCCAGTTAGTTTTGAACACAAATACTGAATAAGAGCTGTAAGGTTTACCTTATGCTCGAGCTGCAAATGATGCGTGGGTGGCAGCGCGAGGCAAGCCCTCAGAAGGTTCTCAAGACAAGCTCGCTGCCGGCTCAGAGCATTCACCGTGGGCGCTCCGCCGGGAACAAGCGGCGCCTTCAGCAGGTACGCCAGACCGGACAGCACCGAATGAAGACCCGACCACTCTGCCACATAATAATATGTGTTTTATAGATGACCTATGATTACTGGGAGAGCAGATAGTGAACCTATTTCGACATTAGCTATGATTAGGTTCGTTAGTAATTCGAATTAAATTTTAATTTATAGGTAATCGGTTTACATCCGGCTTAAAGGACAAATAGACGTTTAACATAAATCACATCAATTATTTTCCTTGGGGAGAAATAATATTGAGTTGAAACTTGAAAAAGGGAGGGTTGTACCAGAAACCGAAATGGAAGAGCTTTACACCAGCATTAGATGCTGTTTTTTTCATAGCTACCCACGAGTTAACATTCAATCGAAATACCAACTATATCTTGTCACAAAAAACTAGAAGTAGAAAAGTGGCAACACTGTATTGAAATTTGTCAGATTTTCGAAGATTTCCATGATAAGAGATTCTTTAATGCAATCAATGAAAATAAAACATAAACACATAAATGAACAAGTTCAAAGATCAAGGCAAATGCAGGCCTTATCACTAAAAGCTATTTTTAGGCAACTAATGAGAAGATGAATAAGTACAATTTTGTAGTAAAAAAATGCTTAGCAAAAACTGAAATTATTTATATACCCAAAACTAAGTAAATGCAAGTACTTATAAGTAGATAGATAGATAGACTATTTAATACAATCAATCAACTTAAAATATTACAATATTCTTAAATTAAAACATTGATTGCAATGGGCGGCCTTATCGCTTAAAGCGATTTCTTACAGGCAACCCACTGTTAAGAAAAAAATAGACAACAGAAAATGTACGGTGGGTTGGTTCAGTAAATAAAAGTGAAATTCAAAATAATAATCAAAATAATAAGTACTAAATAATCTAAACGCCATACGGTGTTGTCACTTTTGACTTAAAAAATGTTTGTGCCGCACTGCAGAACTTACCACCAGTGGAAGGATCCTTGAAGGAGAGCCGCTGCATGAGGTCGGCCAGCAGCAGCAGGTCCAGCATGAGCGGCGCGGCGAGCAGCGAGTCCTCGCACGTGTTGTGGACCACGATCGTGCTGTGGCCGTGCATTAGGATTTCTGATGTGTACTCGTCCATCGCACGCTTTGAGTCGCCTGGGGACGATTACTCAAAACGTTTAGCGCACATAACCCCGTGCGTAGTTTGATTGCGTTGGAGGGTAGTTGGACATTCTCAATTTTTTTTTTTTTGAGATTTTGGTAATTTGAATTTAGGTAACTACTAGCTGAACCGGCAAACTTCGTATCGCGCCTACCAATTTGTATGGGAAAAAGAAATTGCAATTTTTTCCTAACTTCCTCTCAATTTTTCCATAATTTTTCAACTTTTAAACCTTCCCTGGACTACAACGAACATTTCAAAACCAAAATCAGCTAAATTGGCCCAGCCGTTTCCGAGTTTTAGCGAGTCTAACGAACCACAAATAATTATTATCATAGAAGATAATAGATATAATTTTGATTTCATTGCAATCTTTAACATAATATTAGAGGCTTACACGGTGCGCCACTCCCGATAAATAATTAATATCTTCTAAGTCATGTCCGAAATCCAAAAATATTATGCGTCTTTCACTACCTAGATAATCTTTCTTAAAATTTTTAAGGCCCTGTTGTGCAGCTTTCAGGTTCCAAATCTAAGAAAAGAACCGTTGGTTGCCTAAAATGGGCCACTTTAGTTTCGTAAAATAATATTTCTAAGATCATTATCCTAAACAACATAAACTCGGCTAAACGTGGGTCCGGCTCTTGAGCCGGTGCCTCTGCCTAACCCTTTGGGGATTAAAAGGCGTGAGATTATGTTATGTTATGTTAAAGTATCATAATCAAAGCCCCAAACTGAATCTAGGCTGCCTGATACACATACAAAGATAAACAATACACCCGGAAACAAACACTGATATTCATCAAAACAATTTTCGCGGCCATAGTAAATGGTTTCACTAGCGTATTAAACAACATGTCCTTGGAGCGTCCCCCAAGCGACCTTGTGTCTTAACTCACCGACATAGGGCACGTATTTGATGACGATCACGTGGTCCGGCTTCTCCCCCGGCCGGTACAACACTTGGTTTGCCGACACCATGTCGTCCACTACGTTGGTCTTTGTTATCTGTTAAAAAAAAACTGCAATGTTTAAAAATTACTTCAATTTTAGCTCTTCAATACTTTAAACTTAAAAATCAAGCACATTTGGGAATGCAAGGGTAAGAGACCGAGAGGGTTAATAACTTAAGCTGGAGTTGTATCCTTTTATTTGAAAAAGCACAAAATCCAATTATTAGTGTATTCTAATGATATGTCAATTGTAAAATTTCACGTTATTGAAATTCTATTAAAAAAAACGTCAAAGAAAAGCTATTTAGTTTCGAGCTGAGTATCTTTCAAGTTACAGACACAGATATAAAAAATATACTGTTCGTTATCCGACTTCAAAAAAGAGGTGTTATCACTTTGACCTGTATGTATGTATGATTTTGATACGGTTTTCAGAAAAGTATTGGTTACATTCAAGATAAGGTTTTAGTACCTAATTTTAACCGACTTAAAATATGTATGTGTCAGTTTATTGAAGGCCAGTATCTTTTTTGTAAAAATGAAATTACTTCTTTAAGTCACTTTGCAAACTTACCTCCTTAGACCTGAACTGTTTGGGCGCTGAGAGATTCTTGCCATCGTTGTTGCCGAGGTGGTTGTAGCTCACAATCGACACTGGCTTTAGACCTGCAAACAGACCAATCATAAACTTTAATCCCTCCTAAATTAAACATATAAGCCGAAAATCAGCCAATGCTGGTCAAAGGTCTACCCCACAAATCGCAATGATAGACTGGTTGTGTTCAACCAACATCCTGTACACTCTCCGCAAACTTCACCAGGTCGTCTGCACGCTGCTGTCAAACAGATTTCTGCGAGAGTACACTGGGTGAGGGTTGCCCAAGACCGGTTTTGGCTGAAATTATAATGATGACATACCAGCAGTAACAAGAAAGTCGACGAGCACAGACTTGAGCTTGGTCTGGCCGGACTTGAAGTCGTCTCCGGCGATGGCGACGCCGCGTCGCTCCGCGCGCTCGCAAACTCCCGGCACTAGAGTGTTTTGTGGAGACCCGTTTATGTAGCAACACTGGAACAATATAAAGTAGATACAGTCTGGCAACGGTGTCTTGAAACGGAATTATTTTTATTTTAAGTTGAAACCCAAAAAAAAATCTTCTTTTAAAGAAACAGATCATACATTTTTGACTTTTTATTTTGTCTTACCTTTGGCTTTATTGGTATCTTATCTTTTGAGAAAATGAAAAAAAATTACTAGCTCCACATACATAGTGGCGCCCCCATTATTTTCCAGATTTTTGTGCCAAGCTGTACAATTATTTTTTTACCTTTTCGTGTGTTTTCACTTTTTGTGAAGAGCTTGTAGATTTATCAAGACCAGAGAAGTGACAGTGGCCATTTTGATTTTAATTATATAATTTTATTTTTATTTTAAAGGTAAATCGTAGTTTATAAAAATGTTATATAACAAAAACAAAACGACTACTACTTGGCTGTGATTAATTTTGAGCTTCGACATAATTTCTCGTGTTTTTAATTTAAAAAATTTCGGGCACTTGAGGCATCAAATATGTAAAAGACTCACATCCTCATCGATGGCAGCCATAGCAAAGATAGTAGAAGGCGAGATCTCGGGCTCGTTTCCGCGCAGCGCCGCCTCCAGGTTGGCTGACGTGTCGTGCACACCAGCACGCACTTCGGTAAACCTGAAGACATCAATACATTACATACCTACATATCGACTGCTCCGTAGCTCAGTTGGCAGTGATGTGGACTGAGAAGCGGGTAAAATAATAAAAAAAAAGAAATTATACTACACCCATTAATTATTATACTATCCCATAGGAGGAGATAGGTTGGTGATCAAACCAGTCATTATTACCTCTCAGTATTGGCCGTCCAAAGTACGATGACTTTATCCAACTTCTTCTTGTCTTTAAAACTCTTGATATCGGCTCTGATCTGCAGATACTGCTCGTACTTCGTGCCACGGATTAGGTTCGTCGCTCTGTCTGCCTAAACACGAACAACGACATTCAAATAATATAAAGATAGAGGTGAAAAACGGATTATTCTAAATTTTTATTTCAAAATAAACTTACGTTATAAACCAAGAAAAGCTACTAAGGGCCACATTAGGCCACAATCAGTAAATTTATTAGGTCTTTAAACTAGAACTACATATACATAACAAACAGTGCCTTAAAAATACCAAATGACCAAATCAACACATAGTATAAAATAAAGTCGCTTCCCGCGTCTGTCCCTATGTATGCTTACATTTTTAAAATTATATAACGGATTTAGATGCGGTTTTTTTAATAGATAGAGTGATTCAAGAGGAAGGTTTATAAATATAATACATGCACGAGATAGTAATAGGTTAGGCGGTACGAAATTCGCCGGATCGACTCGAGTTTTATATTTGCCATGGTTAAGAAGATTTTTTTATTCATGGTAAGAAAAAAAATATCGGTGTAAGCTTATTTTAAAATATTTTAATATTGGTAATTATAAGACAAACAATTATTAGTTTTTACAAAATATTATAGAATCATGTTTACATTAATTGCATTTATAGTGCAATCTCATTTCCGATATAAAAGTACCTATAAATAACTTATATGTACTTGAAATAAACCTAGCTTTGATGCAAAGTATACGGCCAAGTGGAAATGAGTTGCGTAATAGGTAATAGGCAAACTATGGCATTATTTTTATATTGCTTGCGTTGCATTGTAATGTAAGCACGCGTCTAATAATGTGCATGGTTATTTTCCATGATTCTAGATTTCTTGGAAAGAGTATGTATTCTACCTGTTATGTATGATAATTAACTTTTATTGTAGATCGCATAGGCAAAATAAAAAAACTATTTTTTTTTAACCCATTCAGTTTTTTAATATTAACTATTCAACACGGCGAACTTCATACCGGCTTACCTATTACTATAATAAAAATAAAATAAAATAAAATAAAAATGTTTATTTCTTAAAGTATGTGCATGTATTTCACATAAAAACCTTTCTCTTGAATCACAGTATCTGTTAAAAAAACGCATCAAAATCCGTTGCATATTATTAAAGATACAAGCATACATAGAGATAGATACTTTGTTTTATACTATGTATTAATTGAATGCAATATTCTAAAATGAGTACCTACGTATAACAAATGAGTGTAAAATTACGACTTCGATATGCGTCATTCAACTGTAATGGACAAACTATTAGAATTTTATTGTTTTCTTATTGCATTCCTGCATTGTTCTGCACAGTGATAAAAGTCGGACCATTATTGATTAAATAATACAAGGTTAAGGACGCTATAATTTCTATGTATGCGTTTTGCTGCTAAGCACACGCCTTCTTTTACAGCAACATCATGATACAAAAATGTATTTAATTCATTTTCATTCAGATACATTCCAGATGGACTCTCACAGACACATAGGTTATTTATCAATTGATAAATAACCTATGTGTCTGTGTAATATTGTAGATTAATATTGGAAATATTGTAGAGTAATGTGGGGTACATCGCCTGCAAGGGATAGTAGGAAAAGTTTTAAAGTGTTCTATTAGAAAAAAAAGGCTCAGAGAACTTTAAAACAACAGTGCACAATGTTTAAATCAAATCAAATTATTTATTTGTTTACGCGGTCAGTATTTAGCTTTGATTTTAAATGGGACCATCTATCTAAATCTAGTTAAAGCAACATAATCGATGCTGGGAACACATCCTTATAACCGGGATAGACGAGGCTAGATTTTCAAACTAGGATAGCAAGCTAGTGTTTGTTAGTAAGCTAGCGAGCTAGTTCTTCTGGCTCCGTGTAGACAAAACCATCTTTGATTCTAAGTTAGGTTAGCTACGTAATAAGTTAGTTTTGTTAAAAACTAGCTTGCTATCCTAGCTTCAAAAAGTAGCGTCGTGTATCCCAGGCATTGGTAGTATATCAATACATAGTATAAAATAATGTTGCTTCCCGCGTCTGTCCCTATGTATGCTTAAATCTTTTTCTTCTTCGGTTTTTTTTAATAGATAGAGTAATTCAAGAGGAAGGTTAATACATGCACAAAATAGTAACAGGTTAGGCGGTACGAAGTTCGCCGGGTCGACTTGTAATAATATAATATTCATTTATTTCAGGCAATATTTACATTAAAAGATTTTAAATAACATAAACAGAGGCCCATATGATAAATACCTTAAAACTAAAAATAGATAATAAAAATTTTAACTATTAAGTTAACTATTACTATTTTATAGTATTTAGACAAACCTGATTAGCAGCAATAAAGTCAGGATCATAAATGGAGGGCCTGGGCTTCATGGCTGCCATCTCCTTCCTGAGTTGCTGTTGCAAGCCGTAGTCGAGGACCTTGGCACGCGCCGCGCTTTCCGCCAGATTCAAGGGGCTTATGTCCCAGCCATCAATAACTGGAGTATAGGGGGGGTATGGTGGTAAAAAACTTAACTTTATTGGAGACTAGTTGAACGAATACTGCGAACTTTTTAACATTTGCTATTTTAAAATTATTAAGAAAATTCTATAGCCATGTTCATCAGGGATAATGTAAGATTCTAATGGTAAAAGAATTTGTAAAATCGGGCCAGTAGTTTCGGAGCCTGTTCGATTAAAACAAACAATCCTTTTCCTATAATATTAGTGTACAGTGGACTAGCTAACCTGGCGAACTTCGTTTTCCTACTTACGCCCACTACCGGACATAGGCCTTAACAATCGGCTGAGCTGACCGCCTAGCTTAGCTTTTGGAGCATTAAGCCCTCATCCTCCAATAAGGGGCAATAGCGGCCGCAATACATGGCTGAGGGCCTATTACGGCCGCTTTTGCAATATTGCTTTGCGTTTTTTTTGTTTTGACTTTGACACTTGGAGGACGAAAAGCAATGTTGCAAATGCGGCATTATACAGACAGGGCTGGTCTTTTTCTAACATCATTCAACTTACCTAGGTCATCAGGATTGAGCATGGGTAGAAGGCGGCACATTGGTACGTAGACGTCGTTGCCCTTGTTATCCATCCCGAGCCTCACTGTCGACGCTTGGGTTATTGAACCGAACCTTGACGCCAAAAATATTTAGGGTTTTAGAGACCGTCTCAAAGAGCGATAGAATCGAGGCGAGTCGTAAAGAGAATCGCCCAATATCATCAGTGTGTCTAGCTCTAGACACGTGTGAGAGAGTGTGTACAGTGGCGGACACGGTCGGCGTAACACTTCCGGTTTTTCTGTATTACAAAATAGCTCTTGTTCTTTGGTAATACAGTCTAGATCTGACGAAACCATAGACAATTCTGTTACGGCCTCCTAGTCCGCCACTGTACAAAAACGTGGCATGACGACAGCTTCGACGCAATTCTCTCGTTTGTGCTGCGTCAGTTGTTGAAATTAAGCACTCTTAAGAGCCAGTTAACAGCGATGCTAGCGCCATTCTCGAAAAAATATTTTTTCTTCTAAACTAAGGCAAATATCAAAAATGTGGCACAGTATGACACTAGTTAATGTAGCCTAGTATTTTTAGGACACTTTTGTTTAGCGTTTAGATTAAAGACCAAAGTAAGCTACAAAGTGTTGCTAAAAGTGGACACTTTTGGCAACAATCTGTCTATTATTTTGTTGTTTTAACTTAGGAATACTGAACTGTGCTTAAAAACACTATAAGATTATCTAGTGTCATACTGTGCCACATTTTTGATATTCGCCTTAGTTTAGAAGAAATAACTTTTTTTCGAGAATGGCGCTAGCATCGCTGTAAACTGGCTCTTCAATTAAATTTATCAATTTTTTGTACTGTTAAGACCATGGTTTCGATTCCAGGCTGGGATAATTGCAGATATCTATATATAAAAATTGTAGTTACAATGGTTTTGTGTGTTTATTGGTCAAGTGAAAAACGATTTTTTCTCTAAGTACCTATTATGTTAATATACTGCCTTTTTAATAAAGCTAGGACCTGAGTTAGTTTGTACAAACTTAACTAAGTATGAAGTATGGATATTTTATTCTGATTCTTAAAGAGACAAATCGAAACATAATTTACACAGTAAAATTACCTAAGTGATGCCATGTAAGAATAATGTTGAGTGCTCTGTAGCTCAATTGGCAGTGATGTGGGCTGAGATTCGTGTGCAGGTCTGGGTTCGATTCCCGGTGGGGCGAATATTTTTATGATAAATATCTATGTTTGTTTCCGAGTGTAATGTTCTCTGTATATGTTTCAGTCAGGGGCTAAGTGTGATGCGTTTTTTTACTTAGTTATTATTATTATTGTAACTAAAATATGAATACATTCAAAATTATCTCACCAATTCGAGTCCATCTTCCCATCTTTAGTGTCCCAAGTGAGTTTGTGCTTGTTAGCCAGAACTGCAGCTGTGAAGGTGGACCCATTGTTGCCGCCCCATCCCACCAACATCACTCCCACTTTACCCACTTTGCGTTCAGTGCGGATCGATAAAGACGCCTTGTAGGGACGCACCTGGGAATTATAATAATTTATTTTTTACAATAATATTTTTTTTTTACAAAAAAAAACCGCCTTCAATAAATTGACACAGTATACATAAACTGAAAACTTCCTCTTTTCAGAAGTCGGTTAAAAATGTTATTTAGTTGTAGCAGTTCAGCAGGTATTGGCATTGAATAGCTCTGAAGTAGACTCATAGGTATTTTACATTAGATGATAAAGACAATAAAATAAAAAAAAACGTTGCAAATCCGGCCATGGTGTAGAGCAGGAGGGGCATTATCATATCAGTCTGTAAGGGCTAAAACATACGTGCCACCCTATGCCGCGCGGCAGCCGTGCGACCCGAATTAAAATTGTATGGGTCGCGCGGCTGCAATACAGCACTGGGTCACTATCATCTGTTATAGCCCTAAGATTTATAAATAGATAGACTCTTCACTGCAAACAATCAACTTAACATAATTATAATTTTCCTAAATTAATACATTATTTGCATTGAGCGGCCTTATCGCTTCAAGCGATTTCTTCCATGACACCTATTTTATCTGGTTTTCAACAACTATCTTGTCAGAAACAAAGTGAGGAATCAAGTTACATTACTTACATTGTTATTTTTATGCTGGACAAACAGTAAATAATATAACTTTTTATTTAGGACAATGATGTTAAATAGTTATTAAACATTTAAAGTTGTTGAATATTGTAGGTAGTTACTTTTTTACCACTTGTTCAGTGTGGGTAATATTAATGTACATATATGCAATTTGGGTAGTTTCTCTATTGAGTGAAGGTATGAAATCTGAGTGTCTGAGTCAATGACTTTGTCTTTGAGATATCATAACATCAAGGCTATATTATTATTGATATTGTGTAGATATTTTTTTTATTGTAAAGAGGAACAATTTGTGCGCCTAATTTAGGCATATCATAGTGATACATACACTCCTTTTTACTACATAACATCTGTAAAGACCTATCGTAACAAATAAAGATTATTCTGATTCTGATTCTGGTATGAGTAAGTAAGTACGAACATAGGTACTTCATGTATTACGTATTTGTCAGATTGACGATGTTTCTCGTAAATTGTAGGTAGACTAAGTAAGCAGGTAGGTAAGTCGGTAACATACAAACAAATCAATACGGAAGCCAACCCGCGTGATGGACTACACGACTGCCGGCATTTTAAAGGTTATATACTTAGTAGGGAATACTTATTTAAAAATTCGTTTCTAAAACTTACCGTGATCTCCTTCTCTGTGCTTGTGACCAGCGATTCCTCGTACTGATAATCCGAATAAATATATTCGTCCGTATAATTGATATTCGGACTATCAATCACCAATGTTTTTGTCTTTTCCATCGTAAGTAAGTACCTAGTTCGTTTTGTTATAAATTATTTAAGTATCTGAAATATAAATGAAATTATTATTGAGTTGTAAGTGTAAGAGTTAGACATAGTAACGTTTTGCGTAGGATTTTAATATTTTAAAAATAAGGGACGTACATTTTATTGAGCAACACGAACAACACTGACAAAAAATAAATGAATGAATGATTATTAAACGAATGAATGAAACAAACCATATGTCAAACTGACAGGTAATTGAATGAACCTTGAGCGTAGCAAAATAATAAGTCTATGGAATAAACGAACTAATATACCATAGACAAACCCACCCAACAAATAAAATTGTCACTCGACTACGGTTAGGCCATGTCATGGTTAGACCTTTTTTTTGCTCATAGAGTTGGGAACTTCCATCTTAGACTTCCATACACATCTCATGCACAATGATACACATAGTTTAAAACAAGGTCCTTTCGCTGTCTGTTTGTCCCTCCCTATACAAGGTTACTTTTTTTATCGTAGAGGTAAATTTAACTTACGGGAGGCATCAAAGACAATAGTAGATAGATAGTTATATACAGGACTGATTCCTGAAAACAAAATTGAATAATAATTAACCGTGCTCACTTGAGTAAGGAAGGTCCATTGAAATTTTTTGTTAAATAAAACTAAAAATTATGTGTAGCTTCAGAGCAATGACCTACGGTATCTTAGCTGGCGCCAAACGAGACAGGGGGTGAAAAACAATGCCTGGGGGGGTTGAACAAGGGATCCATCGACGAGAGGAAGGTTTATTTATCTAATACATGCACTACATAGTAATAGGTGGGTTAGGTGGTACGAAGTTCGTCGGGTCGACTAGTTTACTGATAAAATAATATCTGAGGTAGTCTTTATTTTGTATGTGTAGAGTCAAGTTCAGGAGATAAGCCAAATAAAAAATTCATAATAATAAATAATATTTTATGTTACTTATAAATTATTATTTTTGCGATGTCAGTTTCCTAGTTAAGCAAGCATTTAATAATAATAAAATAATAATGAAGAAAAAAAAATCACTACATTTTATATTACTTACTTACTTAGATTCCTAAAGTTTCATGAATAATATTATTATTACACAGGGAACAGCGATGCGTTATTTTTCAGGCCGAACTTAACTAAAAGCACGAAGCACAGAATACGTGAAGTAAAACGTGAGTAGAAGAACCATTTTCTTCTAGTGTGCGTGAGGTCGGTTTTCTTGTGTGTGTGTTTTTCTTTTTATGAACAGAACACACTCACATAAACAGGTTAAGTATCCCATTTTATTTGTTCCTTCGCTCGCCTCGCTCCCACACCCATCCACTCTCTTCCCGTTTCATTTCATGTCATGAGTGTGTGCGAGCAAGCGAGCAAGAATGTAAAATAAAATTAATAAATTAACATAAGAACACCCTTCCGCCAAACAAGAATAGAGACCAACTTACCTAAAAATTAGGTACTAATAAAACAATATTAGAACATAGAATCGTTTTCTAGAAAGCAGAAGATAGATGAGGTATCTAAAGGGAGATCCTTAATAAATTTTAAAGGTAGATATCCTACCTAACACCTCAGTACTTAGATACTTTAGATTTATAATTAACGAAAAAAATAAAAATATAGCAAAATATAATTAAGTACCTACTCAACTAAAAAATATGCTGAGAAAATATGTTAACCTACAGAACGTTGTATGTTGTTGTTGTATTATATTTTTCTATTTTTTAAATTTACAATACATTTTTTGATAACTTTACATGGCATCTCTCTGCCTCTACACTTGTATAAACTACGTACGGTACATACCTACCTCTCTTTGCATCTCTACTGTTTAATTACGTTGGAAGAACAAACTTGACTTTCTATAGGAAATGTCTACTAAGTTGTGTACATTTTATTACTTCTGTATTTAATTACGGTGTATAATAAAGCATGCGGGGGGCGAGGAAGGGTCCGCGGGCGCTCTCATATTCCGTATATTGATTGTGTGCGAGGGGGGCAGAGGAAGGAAAGGCGCGGGGGCCGTTGGCGTGCCCCACTCTGTTATTTTACGACACGGCTTTCTGTGAAACATAATTTTATGAATTTTATTTTGTGAAATGTTACGCTATCAATCGTGAAAATTCTGCAAGCTGAAGCTTATTTGAAAAGGTAAGAGACTGGCATCGATGTTCAAACTTTACCTTACGTGAAAAATATGAAATTAAACCCGAATTGTAATTTTATATTCTGTCGGCACAGCGTACATACCTACACAATGTAGTCATACAGCGTACATACGTAGTGTTTTTTACGGGCATCGTTCTAAAATTAGCCGTAATAATTATAATTTTATGTGGCGGTCGAGTAACTCGCTGGTTTTCTTGGTGTTTTTTTTTCCATCGCGTTGGTTTGGTTAGTACTACATACAATACCCCGTGTGATTTAGCAATTTAGCTGAAGTGTTTGTGTTGCGCTGCACAGATGCAGGGCCTGGTGAGCGATAAGACGTTCCACTTGAAGTGGAACAACCACCTGCAGAACCTCAGCCAGCTGTTCACCACCATCTACTCCTCGTCCTCGCTGGCGGACGTGACGCTGTCATGCCGCGACGGCACCCTGAAGGCGCACAAGCTCGTGCTCTCAGCATGCAGCCCCTACTTCGAACAGATCTTCAAGTAAGTTAATTTTTATTACTTAACATCTATTTAGAAGGTATTCTAACCCAACCAAATGTATTGCAAGAGCGCAAGTTAAGTTAAAGAAAGTCGCGTTATGTGTTGTGTAATGATACCAATTATCCTGCTTTTAATTAGGTTGATTCAAATTGTCAGGTAACTTTGTATTAAAATAAAATTAAGAGTTAAAACCTATTCTCGCCAAATCTTTAAAAGTTTTATCATTTTGGGGGTCATATTCCATTTGTCACCAATAAATATTATTTTTATTATCAGTTAATACTTTTTATAACAGATTTTCTTGCAATGTCAAAATGCCGAAACATGTTATTAATCAATATAATAAAACTCTTCCGTTACTAACTGACTGACAGACAACTCAGAGCCAAAACTACTTGGTATAGAATGCTGAAAATTGGCATGTAGGTTCCTTAGAGGGTGTAGGTGAGCACTGAAAAAGGGTTTCCCGAAATTCCCATGGGAATTGGAGAAAACGGGTTTTACCTATGTGTTTATGAGAAATCTGCGCGGGTGAAACCGTGGGGCAGCCTCTTGTACTAAATAAGTTTTTTGGGAAAACAAAAAATAAGGGGCTTAAAAATATAAACAGCAGTAGTTTAGTAATCTGCAACCATACTCAACAAAATGACATGCCATAATTGTTGAATTGGTCTGCTATATCATAATAATATTACTACTGACCTAGGAGAACATGAAATGCTAAGCAAATCAACATACTATGCTTTACATATTTTACTGAAAATTCTTCCTTATTTATCTACCTAACACAGAACCTATTATTTCAAAACTGTATTATTGTGTAGATGAATATTGACACAAGTGTTTCTTTTACGTACCTATTATTTGTCAAACATTATTAGAATTTAAACATTTTAATATTCAATTGAACTTTTAGGGACAATCCTTGCCAACATCCCATAGTGATACTCAAAGGGATACCGTTCTCCGAGATAAATCTACTAGTCGAGTTCATGTACAAGGGTTCTGTAGACGTCCAAGAGTTGGACCTCCAGTCCTTGATGCACACAGCTTCCGAGCTTGAAGTCCGTGGGCTTGCATATGAGGCCCGAGACAATGCTGCCCAGATGCTAAATGTGAACTTGGAGTACCCTACATACCCTGTGCCAACACCAACCCAGCCTCCACCACCGCCACCGCAGACCTTTCCGCAAGGACGCACTGATGTTGAAAGGCTCAAACAGGTAAAAAATTTTTGATATCATAAAATATTACATTTAATCATTATGCCAGCAGCATTATCAGCTTAAAAAGGAATAAATGTTGTCAAAAGAGTTAAGTAAAGCTTTTTGTTATTGTTAAAAAAAATCATAAAATAGGGAGTATCATTTGTCAGTTAAACATTCCTTTTTAATATTTTTTTTTAATTTTCTTGATTTGAAAACTGCCGTTATGATATGGCTAGAGCTAGAATGTACAGATACAATGATCTAAAAACTTAAGTACAAACATTCTTTAAAAGTTTTGCAGAAATTTCCTTTTCTTTTTGAAAAACAAATCCCTACTTTTAAAAGAATATTGCCAATAACTTCTCGATATACAGGTGTATGCTGTTTTAAATGTTAAATTAAAATGTTAATAAAGAAACCTATAATCATGTTCACATCTTAAATATCTTATGTATTTTATTACCAACACTGAAGGTATGCGAAAATTAAATATAAATGCATAAACTGGTTTAATTGAAGAATTTAGCTGCACATATTTTTTCTTCAATAAAATTATATCAAGTATATTTTTTTATCATAATTTTTATCCTCAAGGTGACACATCAATATCAATATCAATCAATACATAGTATAAAATGAAGTCGTTTCCCGCGTCTGTCCCTATGTATGCTTATATCTTTTAAAATATGCAACGGATTTTGATGCGTTTTTTTTTAATAGACAGAGTGATTCAAGAGGAAGGTTTATAAGTATATAAGACGAACTTTCCTTAATGATCAGAATTGCAAAGTTTAAAATAAACAAAATGTGTTGTTCTGAAAAAGAAATATTTTATTTTAGTTTTAACAAAACATGTTTCTTAGGTAGTTTAATTTAACACAAAAACACATTAACTTACCTGAAAAAGAAAAACGACATTTAAAGCCTATTATTTTACATTTGCAATCCTTTTTAGTTTTCACAATTTTAACTTAGAAAATGAATGTGCTAAATCACGTAGACAAAAAAAACAAAACACTACCTACGCTTCTACAGTAACTTAGACCTGCTTTATCGACCATATTGGACACCATCACGAAAGATCCAATATGGCGACTGTTTTATCGACTCACGTTGACTGCTCCATCGACAGAGCTTGACTGTGTTATCGATACACCTTAGAGCGCGTAAAGTTAAATATTAAAGAAATTCGTACACTAATTTCTTTACATCTCCCTCCCTAAAAAGTTTTTTTATTACAATAAAAATACTGAACTACGTTTAAACCGACCTATATTAGTCAACAATATAACTTTGGTTTTTTTTTTTTTTTTTACCTAAACATGCAACTTAAGTTAAGTAATCTACCTACCTATTTATTATTATTTTTAAACCTTGAAGTATGGTATAAGCTTTGTTATATGAAACAGGTTCGACTCAGCTTTTTTATGACCTGTGTTTATTCTATAAATAGAATTTGATATCTTTTCCATAATTTCAAAAGGACCAATCCTTAATTCATCTAATTTGTTTCTATTAAGCTTGTTGCCATTTTCTACATATACCATATCACCAATATTTAAATTTAAATTAGTCCTATTTTTATCAAAAACTTTTTTATTGTATTCATGACATTTAATTGAGTTAGCTAAGGCAATTTTTCTATCTTCAAGCCATTCAGCATTTGATTTATCTTTTTTGAGTTCATTTGGTAAAATTGAAACATTTTTACCATTTAATAGATATATTGGTGCAAATCCCGTCGCTGTGTGTACTGTATTATTATATTTAGCTACACAGTCATGAGCAATTGATGTCCACGCTTTTTTATTACCATTTTCATTTATTTTACACCTGATTTTATTAACAATAGTTTGATTGAGTCTTTCGTTTAAACCATTCGAAGATGGGGTATTTACCGCAGTGAAGATCAAAGGTATTGATTTATCATTTAAGAAAATTTTAAATTCCTGTGAGTTAATTCCCGGATATTGGTCCGTAAGTAGCATACCAATTGAATTAGAATCTGAAACTTGTTTAATTAGTTTAATAAAGTCATGGGCACTTTGTGTTTTTGATGTTATAATATACGCATATCGCGTAAAGTGATCCACCAAAAGATGTAAATATCTTTTTGTCGATCGAGATCCTCCAAAACCTCCGATAGTATCTATGGACACTATTTCGAAAGGTTCCGTAGCAGGACCTAAGTGTGACATTAGACCATATTTATTTTGTCCTCTAGTTTTATTTTTTATACATATCTCACAATTTTTACAATGATTTTTTATATTTATTGTTAAATTTTTTGCAGTATATTCTGGACAAATCCTGTTCTGCATTTGCTTTATACCTAAATGACACATATTTTCGTGTGTATGTTTTATTAATGTTTTACTTAGTTCTTCTGATAAAATAATTTTTTCATTATTTTTTACTTGTTTGTAGTAAACATTGTTTTTAGAAATTAATTGTTGTTTATTTTTTTGTATATATTCATTGTTTTGTTGATCTGTAAATATGTCATTTAATTTTAACATATTAACGATTTTTAGTTGTTCATCAGTATCTTTATTTTCATCTAACACTGGGTTTCTACTTAAACAATCTGCTTCAAGATTATTTTTTCCTGGAGCATATTTTATCTGGAAATCGTACTGTGATAGATAATAAGTTAAATCTCCTAGTTCCTCATCTGTTCTTGACTTAATATTTAAATTTTCTAGGGGTTTATGATCAGAATATACCGTGAATGATTTACCTATCAACCAATACTGCCAATATCTAATAGCTTCTTTAATGGCCAAGCATTCTAAATATATAGCTTTTTTTCTTTTCTGAACCTGATTTAGTTTTTTTGAGAAGTATGCAACTGGTTTATTATTTCCGTTCGGTTGGGTTTGTTTTAATACTGCTCCTATTCCTTCTATTGATGCGTCTGTATATATGATTATTGGCAAATTTTGATCATAGATCTCTAATATTGGTTGTGAACATAAAAGTTCTTTTATTTTTTCAAAAGACTGTTGACATTCTTCAGACCAAATGAACTTTTGATTTTTCCTTAGTAAGTTATGAAGTGGTTCTAATATAATTGCACTTTTTGGGATGTACTCATGATAAAAATTAACTTTTCCGAGAAATTGTCTAATATTTTTTTGTGTTTTTGGTGTGGGGAAATCTTTTATTGAAACTAAATTATCTCTAACTGGACGTACTGTGTTATTTTCTATTATGTGACCAAGATATTTTACTGAATTCGAAGCAAACTTACATTTTGTAAACTTTAGTCTAAAACCTTCCTTTTTTATAGCATCCAACAATTGTGTTAAATGGTCAATATGTTCAGAGAATGTTCGGGAAAATATCAAAATATCGTCGATAAAATTGACAGCAAAATTAGATAACTTATACTTCCTTAAAATATTTCCTAATATTCTTTGGAATATAGCGGGCGATGTCTTCAATCCGAAAGGCAGACATGTCCACTGATAGTGTCCTTCTTGCGTTACAAAGGCAGTCTTCTTTTTATCTTCTATTCTTAATGGAATAGACCAAAACGCAGAATTAATGTCCAATAATGAGAAGAAATTTGAGTTTCTTGTCTTGATCACTAAGTCGTCAATTATTGGAAAGGGTTGGGCTTGAGGTACCACTATTTTATTTAGATCTCTAAAGTCTATACACAATCTTGATCTTCTATTTTCTTCTTTTTTATATGCCAGAGTCACTGGTGCTGCAAATGGGCTATATGACTCTTCTATTAGATTTTTATCAAGCAATTTTGCGACTTGTTCCTCAATTTCCTTTTTATCTTCGATCGAACATCTGTAAGGCCTCTTATTACAATATTTGTCCACAAGTAAATCAATACGTGCTTCATATTCCGTGACCGTGCCAATGTCATATTTGTCCTTTGCAAAAATTGATTTGTGCTTTTCAATCAGGCTATTTATTTCCGATTTTTGTTCTGTATTCAGGTTATTCATTTCTATTTTGAAATCTTGTTCTATGATGTGCTCATTAAAATTTACTGACCATGAGTTTGTCTTATTTTTATCTTCCTTAGAAGTATCTTCCTTTTTTTGTATTTTATTTTTTTCTTTTATTTGAGTTATTTTTAACTCCTCATCTTGAGCCAGTTTGAATTGTTTAATCATATCCAGTCCTATTAAAAAATCATATTTGAAATCGTCTCCGTCAATAATATAAACATTTGTTTCTTTTTCTATATCAAATATCTTTATTGTTATTTTTGCCAAACCTCCTGTATTTTTAACACCATTAATTGTGATTAAATTATCACTGTTTTCATTATTTGTTTTCTCGTATTTTTGTTTTATTAATTTTGAATTTATAATCGAAACATTAGAACCGGAATCATATATACCAAATGTTTCTAATTGTCCATTTAATAATAGTTTGACTTTAATTAATGGTGTTATAATTAGTTTTTTCTCTCGTCATTATTAAGTTCAACGTCTATTACAGAATTGTTTACAGCTTTTCCATAAATTCTCTTAGGGTTATGTTCTTCAGATTGTTTAAACCAGCACTTCTCTTCAGGATGGAACCGAACACCTTTATTTAAATTCTCACAAATTTTACATGGTTTGATTTTATCAACTTTTTCTTTAAATTCGAAGGTAGTCTTTTTTATTTTATTAAAATTTCTTTTGTTTGGCATGTATTCATATTTTCCAATTTCATTATAGAGTCCTGCAGTCGAGTGTACAGCTTCTTTATCTATTTTATCTATTATGTAATCTGGTAATCCCATAACAATAAGATTTATCATTGTTTGGTTGTCAACGTTCTTGTTCACTTCTAATAATAGTTTTTCCTTTTTTGTGGCATATTCCAGCAAGGATCCAGCTTGAAATTTAAATGCAAATGCATATTTGACTTGTGACCAACCTTTATTTCCATATGTTTCACAAAAGTTATCCTTCCATACTGTCCATTCTGATTTTACTGTTAATTTTATAACCATACTACTGTACCAATTTAAGCATTGTTTTTCGATAAGGTGTTTTAAAATTTCAATTTTTTTGTCATCCTGTAGAATCTCGAATCTTTCACATTCACTCTCAAATTCACTAATCCATTGGTTAGCACAAGAGGTTTTGTAAGAAAATTTTTCTATGATAAATCGTTCAGCAACTTTTCCTAAATTCAAGTTTTCATTGGTAATAGGGCCCGTGGTAGTGTGTGAAATCACTGTCGCCTCTGTTATTTCTTCCAAATATTGGTCACCAAACTGTACATTTTCACCTTCATCTAGGTATATTTTCCTTAGATCGGTGTTTAACGGGATCCAAACTGAACGTGATTGGTGTCTTTTTTTTAAAGAATTTTTAATTTTAGTATAGACATCTAAAGACACTACTCCAGTATGCTTACTTGCAGGCTTAAGCTCATCAGGAACATTATAAATACGTCCGTCCGGTGTCTCAATTGAGGTTATGGTGATAATATTTGTTTTTCCATCTGACGATCCCATCACCAGGAATTTAAATCGAAGCTTATCCATTTTTGTTGATTTTAACTAGAAATGTCGTTTTATAAGACGAACTTTCCTTAATGATCAGAATTGCAAAGTTTAAAATAAACAAAATGTGTTGTTCTGAAAAAGAAATATTTTATTTTAGTTTTAACAAAACATGTTTCTTAGGTAGTTTAATTTAACACAAAAACACATTAACTTACCTGAAAAAGAAAAACGACTTTAAAGCCTATTATTTTACATTTGCAATCCTTTTTAGTTTTCACAATTTTAACTTAGAAAATGAATGTGCTAAATCACGTAGACAAAAAAAACAAAACACTACCTACGCTTCTACAGTAACTTAGACCTGCTTTATCGACCATATTGGACACCATCACGAAAGATCCAATATGGCGACTGTTTTATCGACTCACGTTGACTGCTCCATCGACAGAGCTTGACTGTGTTATCGATACACCTTAGAGCGCGTAAAGTTAAATATTAAAGAAATTCGTACACTAATTTCTTTACAAGTATAATACATGCACAAAATATTAATAGGTTAGGCGGCACAAAGTTCGCCGGGTCGACTAGTTTGGTAATAAATTACTTTTAAAATCTGGAAAATTATATTGCATTTTTTTATAAAACCTTTAATTTTTGATTATAAATGTATTTTTGTTGCAAAATAGTCTTTAAATAGTTAGTATTAAATTGGTTGGAGAAGAATAGGAGGTGCTGTATGCTGTTCTTGACTTGGAAATGATCTTAATAAAATAACTGTTAAGAATGAGTCATTGTACCTATTCATATTTATTTAGTTAACACTTTGTGTATGTGTGAGATGAGTTGGGTTATGGTTTTTTTATGACACTCATAAAATGACTCAAAATTAATATTATTCATGAAAGCCAGACTTCTACTTGCCAAATAATATTATTATTATTATAAGATATATTATTTTTCTATACTTATATAAAAGTAAATGGCTGCTATGCTTTTAAGTTAAATGCTAGATTGTAAAAAATTATAATATCGTAAATGTTTAATTAATGCCAATAAAACAAGTTACCCTACTGATAAATGCTAAATTAAGATTATAAAAACACTACTATTAATAAGAATATAATAATTTCTTAGGTAACATAAAAATGTGTTGTGAAATTTGTGATAATATTTATTTTTTAAACTTGTACTTACTTTTTTATCTTTATAATTTTCTTATTGTTATAAAGATAAAAATATATATATTATATTCATTCATACCTACGTACGCGTACGTACTAAGTACTACAAACGGCTTTAGTTCAAGTAATGATATAATTTTTTTAATATAAACCGAACAAGATAACAATTTAAACTTATTCGAGGCGGAACCAATCGTGGGCAGTTTCTTATGATAACTTAATAGTTATTCTAGTAGAACACAATCACTGTCATTAGTCTAGTCGGAGTTTGAGTTTACACTCCAAACTGTCATTGATTATACCTCGTTCTCCGCTCCAAATTGATTTACACATTTGAGTCCCGACTTTAACACAGTGAGCATACGCTCGGCGGAGTATGAGACGGCCCGAGCCAGGCTAATCTGTTCCCGAGAACGGCTTGTTGAGCAAGTTTGATTAGAGTAAACTCACTTTACTCAACTCACACTAACTCAACTGACCGCGAATTTCAATCTTAGGCTGGGTCGCCGAAACACTTCCGGGTTTTCTGTATTGCAAAATAGCTCTTGTTCTTTGGCAATACAGTCTAGGGCTGACGAAACCAACCGCCACTGTACGTGATTAGTGCAAGTACGAGTGGTAAGTAGAAAACACCGTGTTGACAGCAAACTGCGAGTGCAAGTTTCGCACTAATCAATGTGAATACAGGGGGGCAAGTTTCTTAACGAAGTCGCTAACAAGACAATTACGATACGATCATTTTTAATTACGAAACTTGACCCCCAGGCCTTTAGTCAATGGGAATAAGTGATACAATCCTTCAACCCTTCCCCAGATCCACCTTTACCAGCAGTCAATGATGCGAGCCGACGAAATAAGGCGCCGGCGCCGTGATGAGCCGTCGACTCACGCGGCGGTGAACAACATCCTAGCTGCCGCTGCGAGGGAAATGGAGGAGTGCCGGAATAGAGAGAGAAACGTTGCCAGCATACAGACTGAGCAGAATGACGGTGCTAATGTTAATCATGGTTAGTTTCAAACTATACTTTATTTTGCTAGTTGCGTTTACTTATTGAAATTTCGTTTTTTTTTCTTAAACCTTACAGACCGTTTCATGTCCCCTGCCACGAAGTTGGCATTATTGCTTGTCAATCTGTGCTAATTGTGACAACATCATGGCAGGGGACATTTTACATTAATGTACTCATTTAGGGTTTCTGTAAATATATGTATGTAGCAACTATGCTACAAATTATTTGCATAACTCGAAACCCTACCAAAATCATCACAGGGAAAAGACACTCTATGAGCTTTTAATGATAGAGCTATGTTGTGATTTTGGGATAGTAGATTTTAGAAAAAAAATACAAAGGAAATACTAACTTACAGGTTCTTCTGAAGTTAACTAATGTTTTTTTTTTTTTAATTAACTCAATATCAGTGATCAGAGAGAGAAATGTCAATAGCGACGTCGTAACTCCAAAATTATAGAACCAATACCATGAATGAACAATCACAATATATAAATTTCAACAGTACAAATGGAAGTGAAACGCGAGAAGATGGCAGAAACAGACGAGGACCGTCCAAAGAAGAGGGTCTCCATACTGACGTCGGAAGACGACCGGCTCAAGGCCAAGAAGAAGCCGGCCATGACCGTGCGCTTCCAGGACGACGTCAAGGGCGAGGAGCGGCCCACCAAGTCTACTTCACCCGGTATGTCTTTCAGCTTGGTTCATCGTTAGGATTATGGATGCTGACTATTTAGTTACGGTGTAATGTAATGTAACACAGCGAGCATTCATGCAGTCAGTACGGGTAATCAGCGAGCGAACACGTGCCTAATGACTGCATGAATGCTCACTGTGTAACATGTCACATTTGGTCAGTACCCAACTTTAGACGTCCACTGCTGGACATAGGCCTTCCCCATCAATCGCCACACCGACCGGTCTCGAGCGACCTTCTAATGTCTCAGCTTTCACCAGGTATGACCATATTGTGGGGGGTCGGCCTTCTTTGCGTCTTCCGGTGCGCGGTCGCCACTTAAAATCTTTTCGGCTCCAACGACAAACTGTTTTTTCAGCTATGTGCCCTGCCCATTGCCACTTAAGTTTTGCAATTATTTGGGCTATGCTGGTGTCTTAGTTCTTCTACGGATCTTAGTTACCTACCTTACTTACTTACTTGCCCAATCTCCGCTGCGGCCGAAACAAATCGTTGCAACTCTACGCTCTCTTGCCATGTAAAGAGCCAGTGTACCGCGACGCTAGCGCCATTCTCGAAAAAAATATTATATCTTCAAAACTAAGGCAAATATCAAAAATATGGCACATTATGACACTAGATAATCTTGTTCAGTATTTTTTGAGCACAGTGAAGTACTCCTAACTAAAAAGAACAAAATTATACACAGATTGTTGCTAAAAGTGGCCACTTCTAGCAACACTTTTTAGCTTTCTTTTGGTCTTTAATTTAAAAGCTATGCAACAGTGCCCTAAAAATACTAGGCTACATTATCTAGTGTCATACTGTGCCACATTTTTGATATTTGCCTTAGTTTAGAAGATATAATTTTTTTTGCGAATAGCGCTAGCATCACGCATCACGATTAACGCAGACTTTTTTCCATGTGTTCTCTCTGTGTTCCTCAGCGTTAAAAAATAACAAAAATTTGGTAATGGGCGGTTATCTGATAATATCTGTTATTTAGCAGTATTTCAATTCAGTGCCACGAGAAAAAGATTAAGTAAAAATCATCAATGTTTTTCTTTTCTTATAATAACAGTCTCAGAATTTATTTCTTGTAAAAAAAGGCCTTACGTTTTTTTATATAAGTATAAAAAATAAACTGTAGGCTGACAAGGTCTAATGAACTTTAAATATCAAATAAATATACCATTTTTTTCTCAGACATTTTTTTATAATTTATGCTCTTTTGAAACTTGAAACGCTCCAATGATGTCACGCCCATAAACCGTCTAATTTGTATTCCCTTTTATTATAAGGATAATAAGACTTTAAAATGTTAATATTATTGTATAGACGTACTAAAATATAATAAAATTAAACATATAATCTTTCTGTACCCATATTCGCGGAATGTAATAATCCACTAATAAATATTCATGAGATACGGGCGTTAATTAAAATGGTATACTTTTTAAGATTAAAATTACTACTTTACGGAAAGTTTATTATAACTCCAACTTATATCAATACATAGTATAAAATAAAGTTCCTTCCCGCGTCTGTCCCTATGTTATGTATGCTTAATCTTTTTTAAAATCTTTAAAATTATGCAACGGCTTTTGATGCGGTTTTTTTTAATAGATAGAGTAATTCAAGAGGAAGGTTTATAAGTATAATACATGCACACGATAGTAAATAATAGGTTAGGCGGAACGAAGTAAGCCGAGTCGACAAGTTTTGAGATAAAAAAAAATCTCAGCAAAAATAAAAGATAAAATGTAAGCTTTTTTTTTCATAGTAATATTATTTGCGCACGCAATTTGTTATTTAAATTGCGCAATTATGCCTACTTTGGTTGAGAGTAGGCTATTATAGTTTATAATATTATTGAATAAAAAATAACATAACATTCTTGGTAAAGGAAATAGCTCGTTACAAGAAATCTATTTTTAGTTTTCTTTGAAATACTGATTTTAATACTATGTAATACCTAACCTTGGTTATAAATTAGCTGGGTTGAAATTTTATTTTGAAAGTAATAAAATGGAACTAATGTTCAAATATTCTGCTCGAACAATATTATTATGTTAAGCCAAAACTCAAATTTGAATAAAGACTCAAATACTCATAATAAGTCTGTTTTTTATTTTTAATAAATGTTTAAAACAGAGTTTAATAATGGAATCTCTGAATCGAGTTTGCAAATCTACAAATAATTGCATGCTTGATAAATTACTTTCTCAGGAAGCGCACGACTCGATCAGACTTGTTAAAGAAGTTTATTATTTAAAAAAAACCTATTGTTTTACAAACTGTATCTTCTCACAGTTTACAATTTAGTTATTTCACTATGCTGCTATTTTATTGTACCTTACCGCCATATTAAATTGTAGTACTTCGCGGATTGAATCAATTTGGGATTGTTTTCACTGCAATAAGAATGTTTTATTACAATTACATCGAGATTGTCTCGATTTCGAGATTTTGACAGTTGAACGCTAATTACACATTGGGTAGGTCGAACGAATCATTGGTAATGTTGATCAAAATAATAATTTATGTTAGCAATTACCAAACCTACAAAACTTCATAATTTTACTCTTCCTAATAATTTGCTAAAGTTTGTGAGACCATGTTTGTTTTAGCTTTCAAGCTTAAACGATTGATCATAATTTAATTAAATGATCAAATTACACACTAATTATAGCCTATCAACAAAATAGTACATAGGGTAAAAAAAAAACTGGATCGAAAAGAACCTGCACTTAGAGCTATTGAGAACACAAATATGCAAATGAATTCATTTACATTATGTATATTTTCTTTTGCATAAAGGTATGGTCTGCAAGAGCGACGATGGTAAAGGTGGCATCAAGGTGGTGCAGCTGGCAGCCCTGCAGAAGACGAACAATGATGATGACTCCGATGGTTTGTTTCTTATTACATTTGATAATAAATAGTTTGACCCAATCCATGTTTTTAATCCATTTTAAGACGTATCTTGCTTTGCTTACTAACTCTCTATCTATAGTGTGGTGTTAAAAATACTTACAGGGTGTGTAACGACAAGTCATCAATAATTTAATTTAATATGAACTTAAGTATTATTATTTTTTCGGTTTTTGCCCCATTGTTTAGTATCGCTCAATCACACTTATTATTACCAACTACCAACTAGTCAGAAAATTCAGCCTACTATAATAAACAACAAACACATGTGGCTTTTTTTTTTTCAATTAATTGTTTAGGTGTGCCCTTAAAAATCCCTTACCATCGCTTAGTAAAATAAAACGACATATTTATGGCGTGAGCCTAACCAAAATTGCTTACTGCGCTCGCGTGCAATTTAATCTCTTCATTTGAAGCATGTAACTTAGTTGTATCGCTATACTTGAGTACATTTTCGTACTCAAGCTGTCCTTGATTCCTGTAAAAGTTTTTTTTTTTTTATTGAACAGAAAAAGGCAATAAGGACGACGACGAGGAGACGGATTCAGATAGCGGCTCGATGTCGGACTCGGGCGCCAACGACTCGCGCGACGGCCGCCCGCACGTCTGCGACGTCTGCGATCTGAGGTAAACTTCAACTCTTGAGAAAACATACATTTGCAAAGGTTTATTATTACATTTGGTGTACTTACTTAATTAACTGTTTAGTATTAGATCTTTTACCGAAATGTATTTGTGCATCAAAATGCCGCATCTGCTTCAGGAATTCTAAATATCAAACTAAAAGTCTCTATTTAAACAAGTAAAAGATACCCACAATTTTAATACCCGACACAAAGACCGCCTATACCTTCCAGGATCCAGAATAAAAATGATTAATGAAAGTCCATACTATATGGCAATAAAAATATTTAATAAAATTCCGGCAGAAATAAAAAACCATACAAAAGAAAAGATATTTTCCAAATACTTAAAAACTCACCTTATCTCAAATTGCTATTATTCTGTTGAAGATTTCCTATCAAGTTAAATTTTGGTTTCTACACTCAGTTCTAAAAAAAAAAGTTCCTATTATGTTAATTAAGAGATTTTGTTTTAAAAAAAGGTATTATTTTAATTTTATTAAATAGTTTATTTAAGTAAATAAGTATTATGTTGAAGGAGTAATTCTCTGTTTAGTATTTAATGTTAAGTTGCAGTGTCAAATTTTGATATAAAAAAAAAAAAACTGCTGTGTTACTATTTGCTGCGCCCTTTAAGGGCAACTAAGTTCTTAAGCTCTGTTTTTTATTTTAAAACCATCTGTAAAAACACTTAGTTCGCAATAAAATTTATGATTTATGAAAGAACTACAACACATTAGTATAGTGTTTGCAAATGATATCTTAGTTTTGGTCCAAAATGTATCTGGTATATTATGTCGGATGTCAACGTCGCTTGGCGACGATTATCACGCATGCTAAGGGCGATCAAGATTGGATGGAAAATACCAAATTGTTTTTACTAAAATAAATCATGATTATATCAAGCTGAAGCTAGAAAGATGAAATTTAGACAGTAGCTTCCTTCCAAAACGTAAGCACCAACTAAGACGGGATTTCGGGATTGTTAAACCGGGACGCCGTATACAGGGTGTAACAGCTAGTTTAATATAAATTCCAGATTCCAGCGCGCATCCCACTTATCGCGGCACCGGTTGACGCACACGGGCGAGCGGCCCTTCACGTGCGGCGGCTGCGGCCGCTCCTTCGCTCGCTCCGACAAACTTCGTCTGCACACTAAAATTTGCGAGCGGGTAAGTGCACACACACACACAGACTCAGGCTCAAGACTTGGACTCAAGTCTCGTAACTAATTTTTTAATGCGATTTTCTAAATGTTAGCCTATTTTATTAAGCGAGTTACAGAAATCGGATTTGTTAGAGCGGCAATGGTTGATGAAACATTACTGTTAAAAGTAGATCAAATTCCGTTACAAATTTTACTGATTTTAACGTTGCTCTTGAAAAGTTAGGTATGGTGAGCTGAATTACTTTTTTCATAAAACGAAAATATCGGAATATACTATCTGAGCACAATGCAAAACGAATATATCTGGACGAGATAGCATGATATTTGTCATGGTTTTTAAAAACTGTTCTTTATTGGCCTGAGGTAAACTGGCTATTTTATGACTAGGCCATTATTTGACTATAATGAAAGAAGTGTTAATAGCTTACAATAACTTATTTACCCAAAAGCTACATGGGCAAACGAAATCAATACATAGTATAAAATAAAGTCGCTTCCCGCGTCTGTCCCTATGTATGCTTTAATCTTAAAAATTATGCAACGGATTTCGATGCGGTTTTTTTTAATAGATAGAGTTATTCAAGAGGAAGGTTTATAAGTATAATACGTGCACAAGATAGTTATAGGTAAGGCGGTACGAAGTTCGCCGGGTCGACTAGTATTAATAAAAAATCAGAATAATCTAACATTTAAGCCACATTATAATCACGCCTATACTATTTAAATAAAAGGATTAGGCATATATGCACAACACAAATCTATTAACTGACTGTTGTTGTTGTTGTTTTTAAATTCGCCCTTTCTGGGCAGGCAAAGGAACTTAGTCCATACGGCCAAGTTTTCAGTAGTTTATTTCTTAGTAATCAAGTCTTCTGTAGTATAATTCTTTGTTTTTCCAAACCTAGGTTCCAACCCATTGAAATGCGACGGTGGTCTCAAATTTCAATGTTCACACGGTCTTTTTCGCGGGACATCGATCAGAATTGTTCGGGAGTGCCTTCCTTTATTTCTCACTTTACTAGACAGTTCTCCATAAAGGGCACATTATTTCAATAATTCCACCACATTAGCACATTAATAGCCACGGAAAACTAATGTATAAAACTAAAAAACAAAAGCCCAATATTGTCCTTACGCTTCGCGCGAAAAAGTCCATTGACTGAGCCCACGAGAGGCTCCACTGCTATCAGTTTATCGAGCCTGACCGCTGTTTTACCGAGTTTATGTTTATACAAATCGTGATAACGCATAAGCATCAGCTGCTGTATAATAAGTTACATTCTATAGGAGGACCCGACAGTGGACATGTCGAGCGAGTCAGCAGGTCCCACGAAGCGGGAAGCGAACACGGAGGTGATGTCGGGCATGGTGCGCACCACGCACCGCGAGTCCGGCCACCTCGTGTTCACACCCGGGGGCGACGTCATGCTGCCGCCGCGCGCCGCGCAGCACGCGCAGCCTGTCATACTCAACTCTACTCTAGACCAAGGTAACACATGACCTCGTGGTGACCCCCCTTGTACAATGGCGGACATGGTCGGCGTAACACTTCCGGTTTTTCTGTATTGCAAAATAGCTCTTGATCTTTGGTAATACAGTCTAGGGCTGACGAAACCATAGACAAATCTGTTAGGGCCTCCTAGTCCGCCCTGTTGTAAAATCTATCATGTAATATCAACGTATAATTTTGTAGAATCGTAAAATTTACTTATTGACTGACCTTTGGGTAACCTCCGTTTTACAATCTACCGCCGTTAAATTTGCATGAAGAAAGATATTGTAATCCTCTGTCGTGATGTATAAAACATGTACTTTTTTTTTACAAAATTTGGTTTTTTTAACTAAAGTTTATAACAATTTTTCAATAGTGCGGGATAATGCGGATAATAATGCTCGCACACCATCCATGATACAGCCAGCAATTTAGGATCACGTTATGACTAGGCTCTACGCATAGTTTGACAAGAAAGTCATTCAAACTGCAATTCGAATTGCAAATTTTTATACACTTTCATTTATATACTCTCATTAGTCTAAATGGAAATTCAACCAAGTCATATCTTTACTAGAAAGGTTCCATTCTGGATTTTCTTGCAAACTTGGACTTCAGTATGTTTTGTTGTAAAAATTATGTGTAATTTAACTATTTATTTATAATATGTTAGGGAGAACGGATATGAACGCGCGCGACTTGCTGGACCCGCCGCGGCGGGGGCGCGGTCGCCCGCGCAAGACGCCGCTGCCCATGACGCCCAAGATCAAGAAGCGGCGGGGACGACCTCCTAAGACCTCTTTGGGTAAGCATGATATTGATACTGTATACTACTTTAGATTCTAGATGGCGCTAGTGTGCTGCTACAGTACTTCCTCCTTATCGACAGCGCTAATATTCATAGGTATATATACAGGCACGTTGCTACATATTGAGTGTATTTTTCTTTCGTAATGTAAAATTATGTCGATACTGTGATTAAGATAAGAAAATACGTTTTTTCTACCAAAATAAAACATCAAACAACAAGAAAAAATAAACAAACCTCATAATATATTAAATTCTAATCTACTATCTACTCTAATATACAGTGTGTCCGGGGAAGTTATAACATAATTTTAAGGGTGTATTCTATGATCAATTTCATCGATGAAAACACCCCATATGGGGGGTCGCAGCCTCACCCCCCCCTCAGTATGATGTTTTTAATTTTTTTTTTGCAAAAGTCGACCCCGCCTACTTTTAAATTCACAGTTAAAGATCTAAGGCTCACAGAACCTTCATTAGGGTCTTAATCAAAGGCTAAGTAGTTAGGCTACCTAAGTTACTAACAAAATAACCAAGTATTGCTTTTACTTTTTTTTTAAAGATGATAAACCAAAAAAAAATTTTTTTTTTGACATTTTTTACGGTTTTTCAAAGTTTCCACAAAAAAATGAAGATACTTTTTTTTATTTTTTGTGTTTTATTGTTAGCTTTTGAGTTGTTCTCCAAATTGGTATTAAATTTATTTCTCTACGTCTATTACTTCAGAAATTATCAACTACCAAAAAGACCCTTCGCTTTTACCTTTTAATTTAAGATTTCAGTTTAACCCACTTTTAATAAAAAATAAAGTCAATATTTTACTCTTTTGTTAGTTATTTTAGTAGCCTACCTACTTAGCCTTCGTACAAAACCTAAATTAAGAGTCCTTTTACGCGAACAGTGGCGCCACTCTAGAAAAATAAATATTTTCTAAAGTAAGGCTTTTTTTTCAGAAAAAAGTGCACCCTTGTGCATAAAATCTTGGTCCCTAGTATTTTTTTTAAGTATTTTAAATAATATCTAGGTTTAGAATGTTTATGGATTACTGTTTTTTGCTAAAAGTGGCCACTTTAGGTTTATACTGTTTCATGTATTACTGTTTGTTCCTAAAAGTAGCTAAAAGTGGCTACTTTTAGCAAAAAACAGTTATCCATAAACATTCTAAACCTAGATATTATTTAAAATACTTTAAAAAAATACTAGGGACCAAGATTTTATACACAAGGGAGCACTTTTTTCTGAAAAAAAGCCTTACCTTAGAAAATATTTTTTTTTCTAGAGTGGCGCCACTGTTCGCGTAAAAGGACTCTTAATTTAGGTTTTGTACGAATGCTAAGTAGGTAGGATACCAAAATCTATATATATAAAACTCAAAGGTGATTGACTGACTGACTGACTGACATAGTGATCTATCAACGCACAGCCCAAACTACTGGACGGATTAAGCTGAAATTTGGCATGCAGGTAGATGTTATGGCGTAGGCATCCGCTAAGAAAGGATTTCCCAAAATTCCCTCAGGAACAGGAATTACGGGACTTTTTAGTTAGTATGAAAAATCGACATTATTGAGTGTATCGACGTGAAATTTGGTGTACAGTTTCCTCAGTGAATAAAGGACTGTTGTAAGAAAGGAAATAAAAATATTCCCACGGGAACGGGAACTACGGGACTTTTTTAGTGACAATGAAAAATCGACATCCTTGAGTGTTTCGACGTGAAATTTGGTGAACAACTTCCTCAGTAAATTTAGGAATGTGGAAAGAAAGTATTTAAGAAAATTCCCACGGGAACTGAAATAACGGGACTTTTTTGTGAGAATGAAAACTCGACTTCCTTGAGTGTATCGACGTGAAATTTGTGAACAGGTTCCTCAGTAGATGAAAGGGTGTTGAAGAAAGGAATTCACTAAATTCCCATGGGAATAGGGTTACAGGACTATTTATTTAGTATGAAAAATCGATTTCCTTGAGTATGCCAACGTGAAATTTGGTCTACAAGTGTAAGGATGTTGGAAGGAAGAAATAAACGAAATTCCCACGGGAACGTAAAACGGGTCTCTTTAGTTAGTATTAAAACAATGTATTTATATTTCTTTATTTCCACGTAAAAATAGGAAAACGGGTTCTTCAGTGGGTGTAATTAGATTCAGAGTTCTACTAAGAAAAAAATAACTAAAATTCACATGGAACAGAACATTCCCAAAAACATCAAGCGTCTAAAAATCTTCAACTTTTTTTTACTCGAGTAGGTACATATATAAGGTATGTAGGTATATCCAACTAATTGTACCCAACCAGCTAATGTAAGAAGTTTCAGTGTCTGAATAGTGGAGTGTAGAATTAATTTATAGAGTTGCCACGGGAAATGAAATAAAGATAGATATTTTTAGGGGGTATGAGTGCGATTAGAAATGATTTCACCAAAATCCTAAGTCCTAAATCAACCAGTAATTAATGATTTTAATGAAAAAGCGCGTGCGAAGCTGCGGGCAAAAGCTAGTAACTAACAAAAGAATAAAATATTGACTTTATTTTTTATTAAAAGTGGGTTAACCTGAAATCTTAAATTAAAAGGTTAAAGCGAAGGGTCTTTTTGGTAGTTGATAATTTCTGAAGTAATAGAAGTAGAGAAATAAATCTAATACTAATTTGGAGAACAACTTAAAAGCTAACAATAAAACACAAAAAATTAAAAAAAAGTATCTGCATTTTTTTGTGGAAACTTTGAAAAACCGTAAAAAATGTAAAAAAAAAATTTTTTTTTTTGGTTTATCATTAAAAAAAAAAGTAAAAGCAATACTTGGTTATTTTGTTAGTAACTTAGGTAGCCTAACTACTTAGCCTTCGATTAAGACCTTAATAAAGGTTCTGTGAGCCTTAGATCTTTAACTGTGAATTTAAAAGTAGGCGGGGTCGACTTTTGCAAAAAAAAATTAAAAACATCATACTGAGGGGGGGTGAGGCTGCGACCCCCCATATGGGGTGTTTTCATCGATGAAATTGATCATAGAATACACCCTTAAAATTATGTTATAACTTCCCCGGACACACTGTATATTAAAATGAATCATGGTTCGTTAGTCTCGCTTAAAACACGACAACGGCCGATCCGATTTAGCTGATGTTGGTCTTAAAATGTTCTTAATAGTCCAGGGAAGGTTTAAAATATGGGAAAATGGAGGCGAAGTTACTATAAACAAATACTTAATTTTTCCTTACAACATTGTACGGCGCCATACGAAGTTGGCCGGGGCAGCTAGTGTTTCGTCCTCAGACGAAATTAGTGATTTGATGGTTCCTTTTTACTTATTTTAGTGATTTGCTCCTTCCCGCCCCGTATATCAAGACACTATAGATCACTTTCTAAGTTATTTATTATACAATAGTTTAAGTTTCACTTTTTATTATAATTAAATTAATTTAGGAACGCAGAAGGCGTTCGTCTCTATAGGGTGTGTCGCGAGGAAGAGGGGTTCGCAAGTTGAAGATGGGCGACTGTCTTGCTTTGACGACGCGTAGTATGACATAAAATGAGCTAAGCGCCTGATTAGTTTTCTATGCAAATATTGCTTGAAAGTACGCATTGGTCGCGCCCGTAAGGCGCGAACAGCTAGTAAAGATGATTTATTTGGTGTGCAGACATGGAAGGCTGCGTGCTGACGGCGGGCGCGCTGGCGGGCTCGCTGGCGGGCTCGCTGGCGGGCTCGCTGGCGGGCTCGCTGGCGGGCTCGCTGGCGGGCCCGCCGCTGGGCGCCGCGGCCGCGCACCAGCTGCTCATGAAGAAGCGCCGCGGACGACCGCCCAAGAACTACCTGCTGCCCACCGGACCTGGTCAGTCTCATATAGGCAGCTCTATATGCCAAGATGCGGCGAAGACACCTAGTAGATTACTATCTGAACTGATCTCTAAATTCAAAACAGGGTGTAGTTTCCTAAGTTAAGGTGGTAACTTTCAGTATGGCGCGAAATTCAAATTTTTTCGCCATAATAAATAAAAAACGCAAAAAAATTTGAATTTCGCCATACCTTTGGTGAAAATTCCATGACAATAGCAGCATTCCTCACGTCAACCCTGTGAATTAATTAAAAATAAAATAAAACTTCGAAGCCAGATGTGGACTATGGTCCTAAGGCATTCATTGTTTGACTGTAGAACCCTAAAAATTTATTGCGCTAAATACAATTGCTAATTTAATACACTAGAAAGTGTTATTTTAATTCAATAAACATCAGTGATAGTCCTAACTTGTTTCAGTATATGCTATTTGCTTTTGTTTTTAAATTACGTAAAAGTTTACATTTTTAATGTTGGTACTGTAGCTATTATACAGGGTGTTTCTGACAAGGCGATAATAAATGAAATGGAGGGTTCGGCACAGCATACCTAACAACTTTCCCTGAGCAACATAGGTCGAAATATCAAAACGAAAATCAGCCGTCCCGTACATTGACCCCGTCAGCTGTTCGCACAAATGTATGGAACAGCTGATTTTAGTTTTGAGATTTCGACCCACGTTTCTTCGGGAAAGTTGTTTGTTATGGTGAGCTGAATCTCTCCTTTCATTTATTACCGCCTTGTCAAAAACACCCAGTATAGTTCACTATTGAAGCTTGTTGTGCATTAAATGTTTAACTCTCATTTGAATTAGTTAATTTTTAAACTTGCATGTTTTTGTATCATAGTGTAACATTTAGGTAAAAAAGCTTTTATTATTTTATGTTGAAAGGAATGTAATGTGACTAAATCTTTAACCTCGATCCTTAGGTGAACTCTTGGGCTTGCCGTACGGATTAAACGTGACACTTAGCGAAATTCGTTAGTATACAGAAAATTTATTTTAATTAAAAAAGCATGGGGTTTTATTGGCATTATAACATAACCTATTGGATGTTTTTGGCAAATCGGTAATTAATCGGGTCGGGCGGGGTGATTAAGCTCATCATGCCTTTTAAATCAACTTTTTTAAAGTTACCTGGAGAGAGATCTAAAAAAAAAACAGCTGTTCCATGAATTTGTTTTATTCGTTTGCTAGGTTACTAATAACGTACTAACAAAAAAAATGCAGCTTTTATTTAACAGCATGTTTGATTTTACTTCAAATACGAGGCAGCTGATACAACTTGTTTCAGGTAGAGGTCGAATAAATTTGTTTCTAGCATGAACTTTAATATTCTAACGAAGACATGCAGTTCCTTCTGTAAGGCTGTGTCCCCAATAAGCAAAATGTTAGCGGCGTATCTGTTTAATATGCTTTTCCTCTTACATACATTAGAAATGGGGTGTCCACAGTTTGCACTCACTCACTTTACACTTACTAATCTCGTGGTTTTCACCTCACCCTTGTGGGGCGCGGAGTCACTGCCACTGCCCGAGGAACTCTTCGCCTCCCGTTAATGCAGGAGTGTCGTTACTTACCGACTTCCATGTCGTCACTTACTAGTTTCGTTTTCAATTTACACTACACTCACTTTGTCGGCCGCTAACAGTTTGTGTACTGGTGGGGGACACAAGTTTAATCCAATCATTGGTCGTTGGTACTAACTTAAATTTAATACGTTTGCTAATGGGCTTAAGTTTCTTAAATAAATTCGACAACTCATAATCTCGTTGTTATTGATTTCGGTAACCATTGCCTCTTTAACAAAGCCGATTTCTGTTACATGACTAAATAACACAGCAATGTTGTTGAAAATCTCTACCAATACGATTACGAGTCGATCCAATTTAGTTACGAGACTTGCCCCCCAGATTACCTAATTCAAAAAAGGCTGGTTCTTAGGTATCTTTATGGCCATTTTGTCAACAGACGGCAGACCGAACGAGAACTACAACGCGACAAATCTTCCCTTCGGTGACTTTTCATACTTGACCGACATGATGTATATTCCGTCGCTGCAGTACAACTTCGCCGGCGCGGCGGCGGCCGCGGCCGGGGGAAACGACAGTATGGGGGATATGGACCAGAGCATGCTTACAGGTACTTGCTAACTACCATTTGTTCTAAAAAATCTAAGCAATATTATTTCACAGTCCATTCTGAGTTGTCATAAACTCATTCTACGTTCTTAAACCCGTAATAAACGGTGTTGAATGTGTTGTTGGTGGTGCAGCTGTCACTTTTTGTCTATATGAGAATTAAAGTGACGATGCAGATAAATTACTGAAGCACTTTAAATCAAGTTTGATATTACGGGCATAAATTGATGTACAATGAGTTCCGCCTTCAACCACAATGAGTGCATACGCTCGATAGAGTATGAGAAGGTTCGAGCCTGGATAATCAACACTCGAGAACGGCTTTCTGCAGTTCAAACTTGAGCGAGAAAAGTCCAAAGTGTGAATGTCAGACATACTGTGGCCACTATTTTGGTATTTGCCTTAGTTTAGAAGATTTTTTGTGCAAAAGAGCTAGAGTGTAAATAGCCAGCTTATAAATATTTCAGAATTTATGAGTTTTACTAATGCGAATGCAGAAATACTACATGTGACAGATACAAAACCAATTACCAAAACTGAGAGATCATTAGCAAACATAAAAGACTTGTGTAGTTCTTTAGTAAGGTCATTTGTGTTAAAACTTCCTGTATATTTTTCAGATACCTCCCACGAGCGCACCATAGACGTCTCAGATTCATCCTCGGAAGACGAAGACAGCCCGCGAGTAGAACCAGAGGAGAATGTGCCGCCCGTTGCCATGGAGACGCAGATCATGACCGTGGGAGACTGTCAGATCGTCAAACTACCCAACAACGACGACAAAATGGACACTACGGACAGGAACGAGACTCCACCGGAAACGGCCGTTTCACAAGCTTCCGGTGCGGTCACGATCACTCCTATCACAACTGTCGGTGACTGCACCATCAGACCCGTGGAAAACACGTAAGCTAGAAATATATACACTTATATATAATATTTCTTATATACTTTGACTTTACCCCAGTATATATAAATCTCTCCGGGGTAGTTTTTTAGTTTATAATGATAATATTATTGTGGTAGCATTTATTACGGAGGGTTTACACGCTCGTGTTTTGTGATGTGCGGAGCTTCCAGGCTTCAGGTGCCATGTGTGTGCAATGTCTAGTGTTGGTTCTTATAGGTCGTACAGATTTGAGAAATGTTCTATATATATATATGACTCGATGTCTTCCCGTATATTCAACATACAGAAAGCTTTAAAGAAAATGTCTTAATTCTCCCAACGCCCAAAACGATAAAAGAAAATTAAGTTGTTTTTTTTTCTAATAATTCCATATATGTTTTTCTTTTTTTGTATAAATTCAAATGTAACATGGGGTGTTGATATCGTCGCGCTGCGCCTTACTAAAAGTATTATATATTAAGGTTAGTTAAGTTTAAATGCTACTACAATGATGCGTTGAACGGAACGCTTTCGAATGACGTGCTAGCGCGTTGCCCGCTATATGACGCGAGGTAGCGCGCCGTGAAACGGAACGTGTCACAACAAGTAATCACAATCGATATGACTATGGAAAATTGATCTTCATGCCAAATCGCGGCTAATTGTTTCAACCTGCGATACTCAAACACCATGTATACCTTAACAGATAAGTAAAAACTAAATATATATGTATAATAAACTATTTTAGCATCACAATAAATAATCAGTATGTAATAAAAGGGTTCTACATGAGAATAAAAATAAATAGCCATTTAATTCAATACTAGTTTAAAGTAAATACGTCTTATGAAACAGTAGTGAAATATGTGTGCACGCAATGGTTTAAATAACCTGTTGCGATAAAAAATATAGTATACAGAATAATATATATCTGTCTATTTTATATATTAATCAAGCAATAGCCTTTATTTCCATGTAGAACCGTAATATAGAAGTTTAATATTTTGCGATTATCTACATAGAGGCAGCATATTTACGTGACATTGCTAGTTTTAATTATAATATTAACCGTTCTTGTACTGTTATATATACCAGTGGAAAGTTCATATAATCAGCGTAGTGGTAAATATTTGTGCACTTTAAAGTTGCCTTTGATGTTTTGTCGTTTAGTTTTTTAGATTATTATACCTATTTTTGTAGCTTTCTGATTGGCTGTTTTTTGATTGAGCGTTTGAGGGAATTCTAAACGCATGAATCAATATTATATCATGTTGACGTGTCTTACATATATTGTATATTCATAACAAAAGACAAAGCTCCAAAATGGCATACTTACATATTTTATGTATTGTCCTGTATAATAAAAGGATTTTTAATTAACATCCTTGATAATTTAAAAGGTAAAGAACGCCATTAAACGAAATTGCTAAATTTCAATAGATAAGTTTATTATCTATAGTATAGATAGCACGCTGCTGTTTCGCCTTTAAAAGTTCTTATTACTAGTTATTGGTATCAAGCTCTGTGAATATTAGATAGTAGCATAGTTTTTAGTGTTAAAAGTATATATTTTAAAATCGTAAACATCAACTGACATGTTCTTTGGGCAAATCAAAAGTTACTATATTATAAAAGTTCTTGCATGTATGCCATTGCTCATTGATCATTAAAATAGTACTTTTAAAAAACTTAAACTACTTGTTAGACCGTATTACTGCTATGGTAAACTTCAAAATTGTATACATTTTGTTGCATGTAATGGAATGTGTGCTAGCTCTTTAACATTTCATTTCATGCGACTATAACCTATCTGTACACTGCACGGTAACGGCCATTTCCAAAAGACTATCTCCATAGATAGCACTGTGAAAACCAGGATTAATGTTCAGTTTTAGACAGATCTAGCATATGGAAATAATGGCAATGAGCAATAATTCTGCAAAATTTAATAGAAGCTACTGTTAAACTATTAAAAGGATATGCTGATTTTTACGAAACCTCAAGAATAGAACAGAAAGTAGAGAAAAACGTTGCCTTTTTGCTATATTTTTAATAGTTTAACAATTGTAAAAAGACAGGATAAACCCCAATAAGCAGCCAATATAAAACGGCTGTATGACAGCTGGTATATTATAGCGATAAATAGAATTAGTTTTTTAGTTATATTATTATTATAGTACAGTGAATAGTTATTATTTCGTCGACTTTTGATATATAGGTAGGTTCTGCCAACAATTATATTATAAATATTTATCAAAGGCATATATAAAATTAATAAAATAAAATATGGCCTCAGTAAGTGAATATGAAATAAATGTTGGCAGAAGTTACTTTATAGTTTCAGTCGTAAAATCTGAAATCAAAGTATTATCCTTCCTAACGATTTATTATTTCGTCTCTGTACAGTAGAATAGTTCCTAACGTATAATCTATAAATCGTATAATCCCTCAAAATTAATCATTAAACATTTACATACCTAGCATATCTTATTTCGGACATAGGATTAAGTTTACTTTTTGTATGCGATCAAATTTTTATTTTACAATTATATGAAATCGTGAGTTTTTGTCATGTTACTTTTAAAGGTTTACGTTTGTTTCGTAACTAAGAAGACTGCTCGGTTTTTTTTTATTATGTACTTGTAATAGTGTTGTGAAACGATCAATTTTTAACGGGCGCTTTAATGGAACAAATCATATTATTGATTAATAATGTCACTGTTATTAACCCACACTATCAATATCAGCCTATTTTTTTTTGTAACAAGTGTTGTGTAGTGTTTCCGGCTGGCTGGGACACTTGATGTAGAACAATCTCGCATTTATCAGACTAAACCAAATCATTGGTGACGGTAATTAATTATGAATTAATCGTTTTTAATTCTGATAATACGCCAGTAAAAACAAAAACAATCGGTTCAGCTGGCCAGAATGTTATTTTCAAGATTCAATCTCGGAATAATTCCGGAGCGATTTCTAATCAAAAGTTTGTGACGTGACGTGACGGCATCTCAAGTAGTTTTACTCATTGTGATCAATACAAAAAAAAAAAAAAATAGAACAGTGACACCAGCCAGCTTGGTACGTAGAAGATGCCAACTTACATGTATCCAGTTTTTTGTGCGAAAGTATAAGCCGAAGAGGCATTTATTATTAAAACAATGAGTCTCAGACAAGCTTAGTTTAACAAACTTAGTAATAGCTGTATTTTTGTATAAGGTAATTTATTGCTGGTTACTATCATAAGGTCTTTGCTCGCACCAGTTTTTTGTTATCTATTCAATGTGTTGGGTGTTAAAACTCAAAATGCAATACTTAGTCATTATCACGGTTACCTATCAATATATTTTGATGGTATTGTTGAAAGCGTAAAATCTTATCCATATTCAGAAACTGTCGGGTAAAAATACCGATAGGGCACTTTTCAATGTGCAAGAAATGATCCGTGAGAAATTTCGCTCGGCCTGACAGTAGCTTTGAAATAAAAAGTGCTGTTACGCACTTGCTACGTAGTTTTCACTTGCAAGCTGCTGTTAGACTGTCGGTCATTTCTCGCGAAAGTTTTTTTGCAAGTGGAAACGCGGCCTTTACCTAAAGCCGCTATAACATTTATCCTGATTCAGCACTCTGAATCAGCATCCTAATTAGGATCCTTTTTAGTACACTCATTAGGATGCGTAGTTACTTATTATTACACCTTTCCTTATTCAGTCGCGATCGAAGCACGACCAGTGACGGACTCGGAGCTAGGACGTCCGTGTCCTAAATCGGATGCTGGCTTACTTAATGCAATTTGACTATCCTGAATCAGGATAGACTGAATTCAGAGGCTAAACCAGGATAAGTTTAATAGCAGCTTAACTTAGTTACGGTGACTTCACAACATCAAGCGGACCCTAAGCACGGTGCGAATTACTGAGCGGCAACCGGCAGCCATACATTCATAAGCCGCCCGCTTTGCTCATGGTCGGAAAATCGTCACTGATATAGTTATAAGAATAAAATTGAGACCGGTAACATACTTCCAGACTAAGTTTGCTGTATGTATATTGTATAGATAACTTAATAACTGGTTTAAATTTTAGAGAATTGACCTCCCAACTAAAACCCATCTGTCCTCTTTAATTTTAACGGCCCTATTGGCGTATTTAAGTTAAGTTTGTTCCTTACGTTTTGAATGGAATGTTGTGTTAAATTAGATTCAGCATTTATATTTTAAGTTTGTAATAAGTTTTTTTTTTCGAACAAAAGTTGGCTTTATTTATCTGAACAAATACACATATGAATTAAGGTTACTATTGAATAATCTAATGTTATGTCTAGTACCTTCTAAAAATGTTCAGATAAATGAGTTCTCAGTCACCCGTTACTTCTATAGTTAAAGGTTATGTCACAAATTTTGGGAAGATCATGTCAGTAAACATAGATTGTGACGTCATATTTAACTATGAATTAAGGCCTCCGTATACGACTTGGTTAAACAGTTTAAGAATTATTGTATCCATTTATTATTTGTGTTTGACGCAACATACTCATTTCGTGTTAAATATAGTTTGTTTAAGTTAAGTTTATATTGCTTCCTCAGAAATTAAATGTTTTGTAGAGAAAACAGCGAGCCCCTAATGTAACATGGAAAGTCATATTTTGGTTGAAAATTTTCGCCATTTACGCAGTAGACATAGCATTTCTGATTGTTCTCTTCTATCTATGTCGTTTGGTCAATAACATGTTGCGGGATGCGAGTAGATCGAGGCACGATATCTCTATAAGTTTAGGTGCTCGCTGCTCGACAACATCAAGTGGCAGAAAACGGATAATTTGGAAAGAGGAAGCTTAGTTCTAAGTTTTGTATTGGACGATATTAATTCCTGTTTTAGTTATGTATGAGAAATGTCCGTACATTTTACGTTGTGATCATTGAGTGCAAAATTATTGGTAGTTTTTGTTTAAAATATCAAGATAAAAGTAAAGTGAGTCGCGCAGTGCCGCCGATTATGTCTCGTTTGGTAATGCAACGTCCGAGAACAGTATTTTTTTTCTTAGATGTTAAATCTTTATTATTATTGTAATAAGTAATTAACATTTTTTTTTATTTTAACTTTTATCAAATTCGATCGTTAGTTACTTTCTAACAATGAAATATTTAATAAAGAAAACAACAAAATTATATAACTGGTTTTTTAATCTTTATCACTCTTTTTGTAAAAAATTAATGCAAGCATGGATTAGTTTTTCCTCTTACAACTAGAGTGAGGGAACATATACAATTAGTCTCACCAATTTACCTCAAAAAAACAAAATCAGGCCTTTCTTTTTTTCAAAAATGACTGAGATAGATATGAGATTTAAAATACGTTGAAGTTGAATTCGCGGCACAATAAGATCTAACAAGCTTCCGCAACGGTATAAAAGTTCTAATATTGTTTCATTTTAAATTTCACATTTGCTTCACATGAAAATCAAAAAGTTAAATTAAGTTTATTTGTTTTTAAAGAAGCGGGCTATTTTTGTAATTTATTATGCCGAAATTGTGCCTACGCAGAGCGACGTAATGGCAGTGACGCGTTTTAAACCCGAAAGTTTTATATGAGTTACGAGATTTTAAGTACGTTCTGAGGTTGAAGTTGACATCGCGGCACAATAAGATCTAACAGGCTACGCAAGCGAGTTACGCAACGGAATAAAAGAACTAATATTGTTTCATTTTAAAATTTCACAATTGCTTCACATGAAAATGAAAAAAGTTGAATTAAATTTATTTGTTTTAAAGTAGCGGGCTATTTTTGTAATTTATTATGCCGAAATCGTGTGCCTCATACATAGAGCGACGTAATGGCAGTGACGCGATAAAACCGAAAGTTTGGAAAAGCCCGGTTTTGTTGAAACAAAAGCTATTATTTTAGCACATTTACGCTCATTAAATCCAGTAGCGATTCTAACGTGTTTTATTACATCGCAACAAGTAATTTAAAATTTACTTGCCAATTCCCCAGCCCATGCCTGCTATAAAAAAAAAACCTCGTATACACAATTATCATATTTATTTTTGTTTATTATATAAATATAGAGAATCATATTTGGATATCCACACTTTAGTACTGTTAGACATTAAACGAGACTATTTACTAAAATTAATTTTAAGAGTAGGTAAAATCTTAACGTAGGTACTTTCTAGTACCAATTATAGTTCAAATTAAGTTCCAGGAGGTGGGGGTGGTGCATTTGACCACTGGGGGGGTGCGGTACAGTAGGGCCCCATCATGGGACCATTGTGCCTGAAGGCCATTTGTCCCTGGACGCGGGGGTTTTGCCCAAATTGGAACTGGTTCGTGAAGGGAGGAGGCGGGGTGGCAGGGTTGAATGTGGGAGGGGGCGGAAGGAATGTGGGAGGTAGCATGGGCGCGAAGGGAAATCCTTCTGGTGGGTGCGCGGGCCAGGGCCGGCCGTAGCGCGGACTGTTGAAGTTCGGATTCCTGCGGGAGCCCGCTGAGAACGGGTTGCGGCCCCGGCTCGGTCCACTTCCGAATCTGCGAATAACATTCAGTTTTATACAGGGTAGAATTTAGTAATGCCACCTGGAAAAAAATATTTTTGAAAGAAAGAAAACTGCATTCATTTTTTTTGTATTCAAAAATATAGGGTCAATCATAAGGATTCTAACAAAGTTGGTAAATCGAATGAAAGGAAAACCATGAATTCTGGATCATCGATAGATCAAGCTAAACCCTAATCGAATCCTGGAAGAAACAAAACTGCGTGAAAAAGGACCTTATCATTTACGGCATTTACCCAACAGTAGAACGAACCTGGAGCTAGAATCCAGCGGTCGCTGCTGAGCGCGTCGTTCCGGCCGCCTGCGCTCAGCATCCTCCGCATCTTCTCCATCACCCCCTTGTCCCCCCTGGCGAGGCCCTCCTTGTCCCCCCTGTCGAGGCCCTCCTTGCCCCCCTTGGGCACCCTGGGCCCCTGGTCGAGACCCTCCCTGGGCCCCCTGAGGCTTGCGCTGTCGACGCGCTCGGCGTTCATCTTCGTCGTCTGAGTACTCGACGTGGCTGGCCGGTGGCTCCACGTCGTCTAGCCAGGAGGCGTCTGAACCTTTTATTCTGGAAACATATTTATAATGTTATACTGGTGTTTTGTGCGGAAAGATAACAGAGAGGTAATGAAAGAACGAAAGAAAATATTTATTGGCCTCAACTATAACATACAGCATACATCAAACAAAATAAAATATGTTTAAAAAAAATCGAAAATTTCAATGGAAGCCATGGACGCAGTAATAGCACCAGACTGGTAAAATAAATCTAAAAGTCTAATAATACCTAAAAAGATTTAAAAACAAAACTTCTCAATATCTTCTCAAATTAATGAAAATAAAATGTTCAGGATTTTTAGAAAGAAAAAGACTTTTAGATACAATAATTGTATCTAAAAGCAGCAGTTTCCTAAAATATCTGAAAACCACATGCAAAAACAGTGTACATAGAAACAGTGTAACCATATTATTTATAAAGATACAGTAGCTTTTTAAGTAGCTTTACTAGAGGCCTACTTCTCTGATTTGTTGTATGGTAAATATACGTGGCACCCAGTCTAATTAGACATACGTCAAATAACTTAAATTCTCTAACTTTTTATGAATAACATAGTCTGTAAAGAACTCACTTCATAAGTTCATTCAGGAACACGTAGCTGGTGTGCTGCTGGTTTTTTGGCGCAATGAAGACGTCCATGCCGGGCTGCACGCCGCGCTCCTTCACGTGCTCCAGCGAGTTGAATCTCACGCAGTAGTGGGGTTCGGTTACCTAAAGTTTGAAACAACTTTGAATTCAGTTTCAAGGATAAGGATTTTAACGTTGGTTCTAAAATCAAGGGATTCTTTAGGCCAATTTTTTTGTATTTCTTATCACTTCAAATACTAAAAAGTTACGATTTTTTCAGGTAGTGCAGAGCTAAGCCATTTTAAACTTAACATTTCAAAATTCATATTTGTCTACTAAAATATAAAAATTAAAAGCTTATTTATTTAAAAAAAAACGTTTAGTCAACCAAATTAAAATACGTTTTTTTTTGTAATGATTTTGAAGAATATAAAGCTGGTTTTCTTAATTACAAAATAACTTACTGGGCCAAAGACATCAAACACTTTTCCGAGTGTTTTAGCACCATTTTCTAAAAACAGGACGCTGTCCAAATCTACGGCCGGCGTCTCGGGGAATGCTCGCACTATAACTGCAAAAAACAAAATTTTACTAGTCAGTTATAAATAAAAATAATATCTAGGCTCACCATACGTAAAAACATTCCCTAGCAACATAACTTCTAGGCGTCCAAATCTCAATATTCCATACTTACTACTCGCCTACTTTAAGAGCTTTTTAATATGTCCGTCTGCATAAGGTTCTAAGTGGGTTGCCTGGAAGAAATCGCTTTTAGCGATAAGGCCGCCCATTGCATGCAAATTCAGTTTGTTTGTACCCTGTATTTATTAATGTACTTTTGTATTGTATGCAATAAAGTGTTTTCTATTCTATTCTATTCTACTTACCAGAAATTCGAAAGTAACTTTGTCTGTCTTGCTTTGACACCAAAACCACTAAACCTATCCAAATATCCTACCTAATCCTGATAGAAAGGGTTTTTATCCCAAAAAACCCATGGGAACATAAAATTTTGAGTATTGTGTTTCAAGGGAAATTATGCTGGTAAAGCCGCTGGGTACATACTACATAGCCTATAGTACGTCAATAAAAAAATATTTAAGCAGTTAACAGCAAATAACATAGACAGAGGGTTCTCGGTAAATTATTTTTAGTAAGTTCTTGAATAATGTTTACTCAACTAACAGCTATTATAAATAGAGGGGGAGTCTGTTTGCATAAGTTTATACTCAGGGATATGTTGGGTTATTTTGGTTCTTTTCTATTTAATGGTAACATGATGATTTAATATTATTCTAAGGCAGCAATAACAGCTTTTTTAGCTTTCAGACACTGCTAATTAAACAGACAAATTTCTTTAATTAAATGGCCACCTCGGTTTTCTTTCTAATTCTAGAATTAAATAGCATCTGGAAACCACTATAATCATTGTAGTAAATATCTTTTAAACATTCATATATATATGTATTAAAAAGAATCATTATAATCAAGGAAGCATAAAATATAAGTAAAAACATAGAAATTTAATAAAATTCCATTATTAAATCAATATATATAAAACTCTTCCGTTACTGACTGACTGACTGACTGACTGACAGACAACGCAGAGCTGAAACTACTGGGCGTAGCGGGCTAAAATTTTGCATGTAGGTTCCTTAGGGAGTGTAGGTGAGCACTAAGAAAGGATTTCCCGAAATTCCCATGGGAACGGGAAAAAACGGGATTTTTGTGTTTATGAGAAATCTGCGCGGGTGAAACCGCGGGGCAGCTTCTAGTCACCAATAAAATGGCTCAATGATGCAGAGCAGACCATCCCTGACTTATAAATTACTGCTTACAATAAATTTATTGATTGTCTATACCAATATTATAAAGAGGAAAGATTTGTTTGTTTGTTTGTTTGTTTGTTTGTAACGAATAGGCTCCGGAAATACTGAACCGATTTGAAAAATTCTTTCACTGGTAGGAAGCTACATTAACCCCGAGTGTCATAGGCTATATTAGATTTTCAAAAAAATTAGGGATCCTTACCTAAACTCAAAAAATGTAACCCGAGGTGCAATATTTTTTCCGTTGTTTACATATTTTGACAGGTGGTTTGTTGTTGTTGTTGTTTGTTTTTTATTCGGCCATTCTGGCCATTAAAAAGAACATAGTCTTTAGAGCCAAGTCTTTTGTAGTATCTTATATTCAATGGCGTAACGAAGTAAGCCGGGAAAGCTAGTGTTATATAAAAAAAAAGAATACATAATGATTTCTTAGGAAATGCACACTTACCTAATCTGTCTACAATACTGGCAACATTTCCAATCTTTGTGGTCTCCTGTGAAGGCAGGCTGATGGCCAAGTCTTCAATAGGAGGCAGGTCGTCCAGCCCCAGTTCGCCAGGAACTTTCGGGATTTCCACTTTTTCTACCACTTCCTCTTCCACTACATTTGTTTCTTCATTTTCATCACTGTAAGGAAAGAGTTAAGAATATCATTTGCAATAAATAAAACAAATAATAATATAATCTATTTATAGTATCTGACTGAACCAGAAAGATTCCACAGTTAGCAATTGAGTACCTATAATATAAATGCAATAGTTTATTAAAAGACTGCAGTATTTGAAGCAATTTTTATGGTACAAATCCATCACAAAACTCAAAAAAAAAAAAACACATTTAAAAAAAGTAGTTTTCCTAGAAACAATCCATCACAAGACTCAAAAAAAATGCCGCATTTAAAAAAAAGCAGTTTTCCTAGAAATTATACCAAACAATAACAGCATGGTTTTTTAAAGGCATGTGTTATTTTGTAATGTAAAGAGTTTTTTCAACATGGCTTATTGAGAAAGTCCTAAATAACACATGGCTTAGTATAGTTTACTTAGTTGAGTTTCTGCGATTTGACAGCTATTGTGCCTATTTTGCATGATTTCAAAGATTTATTGCATATCTACTTAGTGTGTACATGGTGTTCCTTAAAGGTGCATAGTGCTAAAAACTATGCAATACATAATGCATATTGAGACAATGAGAAAGTTCTAAATAACACATGGTTTATCCAAAATAACACATGGCTTATTGAGAAAGCTAAATGTATGTCAGCTAACATTATAAATAAAAAAAAATATTTTTATGTACAAAAAAGTGATGATTTAGTTATTTGCTAACCCTCTTATTCATAAAAAGTTAAAGAGCATTTTAGTTATTTGACACATGTCAATTTAGACTGGATGACACATATTTACCATACAACAAACCAGAGAAGTAGACCTTCAGTAAAGCTACTGAATAAGACGGTAAAAGTATACCTGCTAGATAATTCTTCTACATCCTTCACACTGTCTACATCACTGTCACTATCGCTCGAGCTACTACTCTCCGAGGGGCTTTCATCAATGTCTCGGTACTCTGTCACTTCATATGCCAAAGCAGTTCCCTGCAATCTATCAATGAGTATTTGTCGGGCGGCTTCGGCTGCTTCTCGACCTCCTGGTGTCAGTGGACCGTGGGCGCACGCGTTAATTATGTTATTTTTCAAGACCATCTCAGTCATCAAACTCTCCTCTGACTCATCCATCATGTTCTCAATAGACGGAGCCTCCGTGTCGTCGGACTCCGAGTCCGAAGCCCCATACTCCGCGATAAGGTTTAGCGACACGTTTTTGTTGTTCTGATCAAGGTTTTCCATTGTGACGAGCGAACCGTGAATCCGCGTGGAGAACACTAAACAAGAAATTTCTATGTCAGTGCATTCCCTTGGTAATAACAGCACACTCGTTAATAAATTAGGACGCAAGATAGAAGTGCAAAGGGAAAATAAATTAAAACAAACGATTTTGGGAAACTAAACACTTCTGCGATGAAAGAAAGAAAATGAATGACAAAAACAAAATGTCAACCACACACAACACAGTGATGTCAATCAAATAGTGTTGTAAAAATACTATTTCTTGTTCTTGTCTTGAGCTTCGTTATTTTCATAACATAAAGCAAATTGTTTATGGTTTTATTTGGCCTTGCTTGCTTGGCCTTCTTGTGCAGCTTGTAGTCGAGTAAAAAAATCAATGCACAGACTAATTCTCATCTTATTATTGGGGTCACAGAATACAAAGAAAGCCGCGGTTAATTTGAAAATTTATTTTTAGCGTGTATAACGTGTTTTTAGCCTCAGCGGCTCAGCACAGCAGACCTCAGATTAATGTAGCGGCGGTTTCCTTTCTCTGAGGCTCAGACCAAGACCATGCATGGACCATGCTCAGACAGATTACCTCAGAGAAAGGAAACCGCCGCCACGCTCAGATTACCTAATAAATATGTAGGTAGGTAGCGGTTTCCAACCTCTTTGTTTGTAGGTAACGTGGTACAGTCACGGACTAGGAGGCCGTAACAGATTTGTCTATGGTTTCGTCATCCCTAGTCTGTATTACTATAGAACAAGAGTTATTTTGCAATACAGAAAAACCGGAAGTGTTACGCCGACCGTGTCCGCCACTGTACAGTCACGGACTAGGAGGCCGTAACAGATTTGTCTATGGTTTCGTCAGCCCTAGACTGTATTGCCAAAGAACAAGAGCTATTTTGCAATACAGAAAAACCGGAAGTGTTACGCCGATCGTGTCCGCCACTGTACCTAACTCTCGGTATGGCGCGAAATTCAAAGTTTTTCGCGTTTTTTTATTTATTATGGCGAAAGTATTTATAATTAACAAAGTTTTAATGAATTCGCGTATGTTAAAAACACAATACTATTTGTTACATTCAGTAGAAGGTTTTAGTAAGGTTTTTTATTTCAGAAAAGAGGGAGTTCTGAGAAACTGAGAACTCCCTCTTGCATACCTGCAATAAATTACCAACAAATAAAAAAGCGGTGGGCTATCAAAGTTAAGGCGAGTTTTAGCGGGGCGCTTTTTGCGCGGCGGGAGCGGCAGCAATTACTTTAATTAGTTTAACACTCTCTAGAGGACGAAAAGCAATTTTTTCCGTAATAGTACCCAGATCAGACAAATAACAAACAACCAAAATAAATAGGCACAACGATTTATTGCGTAGTAATAGTTGGCGGGGCATCAAAGTTGAGGCGAGATTTTGCGGGGCGCTTTTTGCGCGGCGGCTGCGGCAGCTTGTAGTGCACGGTGCGCACGTGCAGGTTGCGGCTCGACGAGTAGCGGAACCGCTTGCCGCAGAGGGAACATTCGTATGGTGTTGCGCCCGAGTGGACCTGCGGGGTAAAGGTGGGTTACATACACTTACGTTTGATTGATATTATATGTGTTGAGTTCTAAACAGCGCCCTCATTTAGGGCTATTACACAAATAATTTCTTTTTTACAGAAAACGAACCTGCCTTTAATAAACTGACTCATACATCAACTGAGCACTTCCTCTTTTTCGAAGTCGGTTAAAATAGGTACTAAACCTTCTCTTATCTGAAACCGCATCAATATCGGTTCAGCCAAACGAGACGAGATAATCGCGGACAAACATACATACATACAAGTCGGTTGAAAATTTAAAAAACAGGGCACTGCACAAAAAACTATGCCGCCGGCGCGGCGGCTAGTCCGATGGGTATTTTATAAGGGAAAGGAAGTAGGAGCTATCAGGCTAAAAATAGTAATTGACCGACTGTAAGATGATAAGCGAGAAATTTGAAAACAAAAGGAATCACTTAATTTACCAAGCAATCAGCATGATTATCACAATTTAAGTTTACTTTCGAAAACAGACCTATGAATACAAAACTATGTAAACCTATAGCGAGTCATATTTTGGACTATTCCTTGGGCTAAACTTGGTCCTTCGAGTCGGATAAGGACCAGTCACCTGGGGAATTTATTAGATTGAATAGTGTTTGCCATTTCATCTCAAAAACAATTTCCCACAACGAATTACTGGACGAGCCCTTACCTTAGCGTGTCGTAGAACAGTATTTTTGTGGCAGGGCCGCTTGTGTATCAGTTATCTTGGCGTGCCGGTCGAGGTTACCTAGCATTTAGCAACGTGTATTCTGTTAATTTCAAATGATTTTATTCTTAAAACAGTCCATACTATTATGTAGACAAGTCACCGGGTTGAACATGGTCCTTCGAGCCGGATATGATTCTATTGGTTCTTTCTTCTCGAAAACAACACTTCCTTACCACGCATCTTTGGTCTCGTTTTCTTACTTACCTTGGCGTGTCTGTCAAGGTTACTTCTCAGCTTGAAGGCCTTAGGGCAGAGTTGGCAGGCGTGCGGGCGCGCGTCGCTGTGCACGCCGGCGTGCCGCGCCAGTTGGAACTTGTCGTAGAACAGGCGCGGGCAGTGCGGGCAGCGCACCGTGCCGAGCCCGGTGTGACGTAACTCGTGGAGATGCAGTTTTGTTGAGTTCTACGGGTTTAGTTTACTTGCCGTTTAATTTAGCACTATCGAATCTACTTATTTTTTTTTCTATCTCATGGACAATCGTTTTATAAGCCAAAAAAACAATATATACCAAGGGGGCGATAGCGGATGACCCATGATTAGATTTGACAATGAAGATTTTTGTAATTTTACTTTTATTTAACAGCAGCTACTCGAGCACCTTAATACGTCTACATAAAGACTAGTTCCTGGAAGCCTTTTCCGTTCCCGCAGGTGTCGCAGCGGTGCACTCCCCCGAGCGACGAGAAATGCGTTAGGCATTTCCCCTGTTATCAAAAAAAGGGGGAAACCTAGGTTTATAGTTCAACGCGCAATTTGCATGAAGATTGATGTGCTGCGTCAAGGTAGGCAGGCAGTGAAAGCTTGACGTGCTAGGCTAGAGAAGAGAGGCAAGGGCAAGGGTAAGTCAAATTCAAATTCAAATAAATCTTTATTCAATATAGGATACAAGATATCACTTATTGAAAGTCAATTAGACTACATCTAATCTAATTGCTATTGATACCCTATTTGGTAAAGTATCCTATACTGTGAGAGGCGAGGTAGTTCAGGGTGCCCACCAATTGGCTCAGGAAAACAAATGTTTGGCTTGCCTTACGACAATAATAGTCGCCTGGAAAGGCCCCCAAACGAGCCCTCCTCTGTCAAATGATTCTACTGTAAGTTAATAATAATAACATATCACACTCAGAGCCCCTAACTAGGTAGAACCTGTACTTAGGGTGCCCGAAACATATTACAGAGACGAACATTACACACAGACCGGAAACAAACATCGATATTCATCATATCAATATTCGCCCCGCAGGGGAATCGAACCCGGGTGCACACGCTTACTCAGTCCACATCACTGCCAACTGAGCCACGGAGCAGTCAAATTATAATGAGTTTAAAACTCGTATCAAAAAAGTTCTGATTAAGAAAGCTTATTACAATATTGATGATTATGTAAACGACAAAGACGCATGGAAGTAGTCTAGCTCTGCACTTAAGATATTTTTCATTATTCCATGTAATTTCATTTTTATTAATTTTTTTTACCTGGAAGCCCTTCCCGCAGGTGTCGCAGACGGCGGCCACGAGGGGCCGGTAGCGGTGCCGCTCGCGCGGGTGCTCGCGCCGCACGTGCGAGTAGTGCTCCTTGCGGCTCGCCACGCGGCGCCCGCACTGGGAACCGTACAAATGTACCGTTTTGGAACTTGCACAACCGGCCCAACGAAATAATGGTCATCTCAGAAACGAGGAATAGCATGTGTACGAGCTGAGCTGTACATTAGAGTAGGTCACAGTGTAAGCAATTTAGTCTTCATTATTAGGTGCAACAAATCATGCTATATATTCGCGTTTGTTACCATACATAGCGTTAGCTCATCAACCATTTATCATCCACCAATTGTATTAAGTTAAAGTGATAATCATCAATACATAGTATAAAATAAAGTCGATTTCCGCGTCTGTCCCTATGTATGCTTATATCTTTAAAACTACGCAACGGATTTTGATGCAGTTTTTTTTTAATAGATAGAGTGATTAAAGAGGAAGATTTATAAGTATAGACATGCACAAAATAGTAATAGGTTAGGCGGTACGAAGTTCGCCGGGTCGACTAGTATAAGATAAAACCATAATTTCACTTATAACCTTAAACTACCATTTTAATTGTTGGACTTACACCCAACAGCATGTATTACCCTAAGAGCGCGTTCTGCATAAGGATTGTACACCCTACATATTATAGGATGTACCCACCGAGCAGGACCTCGGCGTGTGACATGCTGTTCAAGAGCGCAGGCCGGAATAAACCGTGGCAAATATCTATAATATCTATACTAATAATTTGAGGAAATATTTGTTTGTTTGTTTGTAACGAATAGGCTCCGGAAATACTTACTGAACCGTTTTGAAATCTTTCACTGGTAGGAAGCTACACTATCCCCCGAGTGACACCATAGAATATATTAGATATTCAAAATAATTAGGGATCAATGTAGGTAGCCCAACCAAGGTGCATTTTTTCCGTTGTTTACATATTTTGTGGTGGTTTGTTTTTGTTGTTTATTCGCTCATTCTGGACATTCTTAAGAACATAGTCTATAGAGCCAAGTCTTTAGTTCTGTGGCGTAACGAAGTTCGCCGTGTCAGCTAGTCAAAAATAAACCTCTCTTCTCTACTACTCATTAATATACAATACAATTCATTTTTCGTCCATGACTTCTTGAATCATGGACGAACAATAACTTTCATTGTTTATGTAGGGTTTAACTAAAATTTATTATAACAATGATACGAGCCGCCAATCTTTGAAAGATAAGTATAAAGAAAAACAAGTTATCGTATTTGACACTAGATATATGGATTATCTTTTCTACTTGTGCCTGTTTATGGACCTAATATAAAAGAGAATAAAGTGATACTTACGTGTTCACAATCAGTCGGGTAGCAGTCCAGGGGCATCTTACAAGCGGCCTCGGCGTGTCCGTCGGGCGCGGCGGGTTCCACTTCACTCGCTACTGTACCACTGTAAATTATTAAAAAGTTAAGAGCCAGTTTACAGCGATGCTAGCGCCATTCTCGAAAAAAAATTATATTTTCTAAACTAAGGCAAATATCAAAAATGTTGCACAGTATGACACTAGATAATCTTGCTTAGTATTTTTTGAGCACAGTGAAGTAGTCCTAACTTAAAAGAACAAAAATATACACAGATTGTTGCAAAAAGTGGCCACTTTTGTCAACACTCAGTAGCTTTCTTTGGTCTTTAACCTAAAAGCTATACAACAGTGCTCTAAAAATACTAGGCTACATTATCTAGTGTCATACTGTGCCACATTTTTGATATTTGCCTTTGTTTAGAAGATATTATTTTTTTTCGTGAATGGCGCTAGCATCGTGGTAAACTGGCTCTTAATAGAATAATTTTAAACATTTATTCGGTGTTTCGTTGCAGCCTACAAACTCAAGAAGCGTAACTAGACCAATAGAATGCTCATACGGAAAAGATCACTCGGTGGGCGAGGCCTAGGTTACGGACATCATGCCACATCAGTTCCTATTATAGTGGCACCTTGAGTCGTTTGGCTGCAGCGTCGGGAGCATATTACTGTGTTTTATCGTCTAAATACTAATATCACCTCTCGTTAGTATTTTATTAAATATTTTAAAAAATCACACTTGATCGCCATTTAGTAGCAATAATATGTACCAGCCAATAACGAGGGACCTAGCTCGCTGCTTTGCGACCGACGCGAGCGAAGCGGCCAATAGCGTGCAAGCTTGTCTATGATAATGTGTGAGTGTTTGTTGCAATAGGAGTTATGTTGTGTGCGAAAGTGGAACCATAATCGAAGGGATTTTGTAGGAGAGTTACGCTTCCTGAGTATTGTTGTTCGTAGGATGTTAATAGAATAACTTCAAACATTTATTCTGGGGGCCAAGTTTCTTAACTAAAAACGAGTGACTCGTAATTGTCTTTTATGCGAATTAGTTAACCATTGCTGTTTTCTTTGAGCGTGCAACAGAAATTACCTTTGTTAAAGCGGCAATGGTTAACGAAATCGCTAACAAGACAATTACGAGTCACTCGTTTTTAGTTAAGAAACTTGGCCCCCTGGCGTTTCGTTACAGCTGCATGGAACTCCACCACCCTTTCTCCACCCATGGGTGTGGTTACACGCGACAAAGAGACAGGCAGGATGATGCAATTCGGAGAATGTAGAAGAGCTATATCGCCAACCCGCCTGGCGAGCGTGGCGATTACGGCCAACTCTCCCCCCCCTAAAATTTTTGTCCTTGCACAATACAATGGACGCATATCGGTTGTAATGTTGAAAATGAAATTACAAGGAATTAAAATAACATATTACGGTAAAGTATAATTTCTTTTTATAAAAAAGAGAGCCGCCTTCAATAAATTGACACATGCATAGAACTGAGCACTCACTCTTTTCTGAAGTCGGTTAAAATAGGTACTAAAACATTCTCCTGAATCTAACAAATACTTTTGTGAAAACCGCATCAAAATCGGTTTAGCCAAACTCGAGATAATCGCGGACAAACATACATACATACATACAGGTCAAACTGATAACCTCCCTTTTTGAAGTCGGTTTAAAATAGGCCTGAAGGTAAGACTTACTTTTCCACATTCGACTCTTTATGCAGCGCCGAAGTATTCATGTGATCTTTCCAGGCTTCCTCTGTCGCGAAACCGATGTCACAGACTTTGCAGAAAAACATGTCTATCTGCAGCTTCTGCGCCTAGTAAGATAAGAATTTTATATGTATACTAGTTGAACCCGCGAACTTCGTACAGACTTACCTATAATAGTGTGCATGTATTATACTTATAAACCATCCTCTTGAATCTCTGTATCTATTAAAATAAAACGCATTTAAATACATTGTATAATTTAAAAGATTTAAGAATACATAGGGACAGACGCGGGAAGCGACTTTATTTTATACTAGCAGCCCGTCCCGGCTTCGCACGGGGTAGACAATTTAGTCATATGTTGTTTTGGCTGCACTCAAAAATACAGCCCGATCAGATCGACGAAATATCTCGAGCAGCTTGCCCGCCTCGTCCAAAAGGACGATAGGCCGGAAATCTGACGGAGCGACAGAGTCGGCGAGCCGGCCCTCTTTTCTGATGAGGACCAGCTTGCCCGTTTTCCACTGCAGAGGGAACACACCTTGTTCCATACAGGTGGAGAACAGGCTGCGGAGCCGAATCTCCAACGCCTCCGGCTTCAACGAACCGCTGCCGTCACTGCCAACTCTGCCTCTGAGTGCCGCAATGGGCGGCTAGGGGAGAAGTACGCGCTGAGTAACAGCATCTCCCCCAGCATGCTGGACACGAAACCCTCTCCCCGCGTTATACTCTCCGGCCGGAGACCACCGCGACGTGAATTTGCCACTGCGCCAGGACTCTTCATGAACAGGTCCATGGCTATGGCGCAGTGGTTCAAGTTTGCCTGCAGGATCCGGGTGGCCATTACTGGTCCTGAGGCGAAACTACATCAATGGCCACCGCGAATTGGCTATCGGCGGTGGCAGGCCTAGGGGGAGCACCGGGCCCCTTCGCCTTTCCTTTTCCCTTCCCCTTTCCTTTGGCCCCTTGGCTGGTATTGCCGCAGCTGCCCAGACTGTGTGAGGCAAGCTGGCCGCTCGCCTGGCGGAGCGGGCAGCTCACCTCAGCCTCGCAGTTTCCGGCAATGTGCCCTGGTCGACCGCAGCAGTGTAGCAGCGGCCACTGCGGTCGTTCTGCGAGGTGCAGTCTGCCCGGAGGTGCCCCGTCTCCAGACACCGGAAGCAGCGCCTCGTACGCCGCGGGAGGAGCCTAGACCGGACAATGCTCCATCCGAGCTTGAGTTTTCCGGCGAGTGCGATCGTCCGCGCCACATCTGTTGGGCAGCGTACCCACACTGCGCCGAGGCCCCTCTCGTTGACGATGCGCCCCACCTGGACGTCCGCCACCCTGCAACCACCGCTTGCCGCGACTGCGGCTGCGGTTTCAGCAGGGGTGACGGAATCGTCCAGATCCATGAGGCGCATCTCTGCGCAGCTCATGGGTCTGGAGACCCTCACCCTGTCTTTGGGCAACACCTCCCTTAGTTTCTGGGCTAAGGCGTCTGCCTTGGCCCTGGCTTCTTCTGGAGGCCCGGAGATCTCTAGCAGGCGGGCACGGGTTGCAGCCGCACGGAAGCGGATGCTGTCGATGCCCAGACCTGCCAGGTCGAGACTCCCTCTTGCAGCGGAGATCACCTGAGCATAGGTGAGACCTCCCTGCACAGCCACCGGGCCAAGGCTGACCACCACCGCCGCAGTGCGGGGAGTGCGCAGCTTCTTGGCTGCTGCCTTGGACTTTTCCAAGGCCGTCTGCTTCGGCCCTGGAGTAGGGGCAGCCGGGACTGGAGCAGCCCGCTCCTTGTCCCTGTTCCTCTTCCTCTTCTTTTTCTTCTTTTTGCCCCTTCCGGCCCCCGTCACCAGGGTCCAGCCGTCATCATTGGCCGGACCAGTGGGAAGAGGGACGTGGGAGGCAGAAGAAGTGCCCGCCTCTGGTTGCCAGGCGGCAGGCGGGCGCTCGGGTCTTCGGGGCTGGAGCCGCTCTGGGCGCTGGGGTAGCTCGAGTGGCCGGGGCCGCTCGAGGCACTGGAGCCGAGGGGGCTCTGTCTGCCGCCAAGGACGGCCGAGGTCGCTGGGCCGGGAGGAGGCGCTCGTCCAGGGCCTCCAGTCGCGCGTTCAACATGGTCCCAAACTGGACCATCATGTCGCGTTTGACCTCCTCCAAGTTGAGGGCAGAGGTGGCTCCAGACCGAGCAATCGTCCGGAGCTCCTCCATCTCCCTTCGGAGGAGGGCCATTTCTCCATGGAGGCTCCTTGCCTCCTCCGGGCTGCCTTCGCCTCTCCCTTGAGGTGAGCGTTCTCTGCCGCGAGCAGCCTGCTCTCCTCAGAGGAGATATGAGTTAAGATGAGTTAAGATGAGTTAAGATTAGTTAAGATTAGTTAAGATTAGTTAAGATTAGTTAAGATTAGTTAAGATTAGTTAAGATGAGTTAAGATTAGTTAAGATTAGTTTAGATAAGTTAAGATAAGAAAAGCGAAGATAAGATAAGTTAAGATAGGTTAAGAAAAGCGAAGATAAGCTCAGATAAATTAAGATAAGATAAGTTAAGAAAAGCGAAGATAAGTTAAGATAGGTTAAGAAAAGCGAAGATAAGCTAAGATAGATTTAGATGAGTTAAGATAAGCTAAGTTAAGAAAAGCGAAGATAAGTTAAGAAAAGCGAAGATAAGTTAAGAAAAGCGAAGATAAGTTAAGATTGGTTAAGAAAGGCGAAGATAAGCTAAGATAAATTTAGATGAGTTAAGATTGATAGGTAAGTTAAGTCAATATATGTCAAGCAAGATAACTTAATGTAGCTCAATTTAACTCGAGATAATTCAAGATTAGTTAAGATAAGACTTTGGTGTAAGGACTATGTTCCTTTGTCTGCCCTGATTAGGTAAATAAAAAAAAAAATATCTACTGAAGAATACTACTCAGAAATAAACTACTGAAGACTTGGCTGTATAAACTACGTTCCTTTGCCTGCCCAGAATGGGTGATAAAAAAAATCTTTATTATACAGAAATAAACTACTGAAGACTTGGCTGTATAGACTGAGTTCCTTTGCCTGCCCAGAATGGGCGAATTTTATATAAAAAAATGACCAACGATCAAACAAAGTAAACAATGGTAAAAAATATGCACCTTGGGTTACAATATTGGAGTTTAAGTAAGGATCCCTAATTTTTTTGAAAATCTAATATAGCCTATGACACTCGGGGATAGTGTAGCTTTCCAACAGTGAAAGAATTTTTCGAATCGGTTCAGTAGATCCAGAGCCTATTCGTTACAAACAAACAAACAAACAAACAAACAAATCTTTCCTCTTTATAATATTGGTATAGACGAGCATTCTCGCAACTTCGTTACGCCATAGAATATAAGATTCTAATAAAGACTTGGCTCTATACAACTAGACAAAACAAACTCTAAAAACAAACAACAACAACAAACAATCTGTCAAACTATGTAAACAACGGGAAAAAAATGCACCTTGGGTTACATTATTTAAGTTTAGGTAAGGATCCCTAATTTCTTTTTAAATCTCATATAGCCTATGACACTCGGGGATAGTGTAGCTTTCCAACCGTGAACTAATTTTTTAAATCATTTCAGTATTTCCGGAGCCTATTCGATGCAAACAAACAAACAAACATACAAACAATCAAATCTTTCCTCTTTATTATTGGTATAAATATAGACTATGTATTGAAGAGTAGATTTTATAACATAGTTGTTTAGTGATGTATTTATGTTGTTGGAGATCACGTTAAAACCCAAGCGCGGGGAGAGAATCAAGTTTTAATAATGGCTTGAAACAAGCAAGGGTTCTAACAGCACCCGAAGCGGAATAGCTTCAAATCCACGTTGTATATTGTACTTTTCATATTGACCCCGTCATCTGATTGGCCAAATTTATGGAACAGCTGTCTTTGTTCAAACTTTGTTGCTTTGGGAAAGTTGCTAAGTATATTCCTTGTTAGAAATTGATTAAATCAAATTAGATAAATGGTAAAGTAGAGTTTGTTACCCCTTTCTTCTCTACGCTGTAAACCATTGCGAAAGGGAGAGAATCATTTGACAGAGGAGGGCTCGTTTGGGGGCGTCTCCAGGCGACCATTGTCGTAAGGCAAGCCAAAAGTTTGTTTCCCTGAGCGAATTGGTGGGCACCCTGAACTACCTTGCCTCTAGCAGTAAAGGATATTTTACCAAATAAGTCTAATTGACTTAGAATAGAAATTTCTAATTGACTTGGACCTAGACCGCCACTGTACAGCGTAGTACAGTGGCGGACACGATCGGCGTAACACTTCCGGTTTTTCTGTATTGAAAAATAGCTCTTGTTCTTTGGTAATACAGTATAGGGCTGACGAAACCATAGACAAATCTGTTACGGCCTCCTAGTCCGTGACTGTACCGTGGTGGCCCGGTGCGCGCGCGCGTGCAGCCGCAGCCCGCGCGCGGAGCGGAAGGCGCGGCCGCACGCGCCGCACGCGAGCCGCCAGTGTGCCGTGCGCGCGTGCGCCGACAACGCTGATTCGTGACTGAAAGGTATATAAAACACTTTTTTAAAGGGCCTTTCAACTGATACATACATAAACTGAGAACTTTATCGTTTTTGAAATTGGTTTAAATCTTTATAAAAACATTTTCCTGAATGTAACAAATATTTTCAAAACGACTTTTTAAATCGGTTCAGCTTAACGCAAAATAATCGCGTAAAAACTTGCAAAACATTCAACATACAAGTCAAACTCAAAAAAGAACCTCCTTTTTTCCATACCGGTCGAACGTTTACCTACCCTCAAACGCATGTAAACTATGCACAGTTCATGTGTGCACGACGCGGTGAGGTTTAAATTATAAAACATGTAACTGACACGAGTAAAACAAAAACACTTACACAGAGGAGAAGTCACACTGATCGCACTTGTAAACGAAACCTTCGTGACGTCGCAAGTGTTTTTTTGCTAGAAACCTGAAAGTAACAAAAAATACCCACTCAATCAATATATATAAAACTCTTCCGTTACTGACTGACTGACTGACTGACTGACTGACTGACTGACTGACTGACAGACAACGCAGAGCCGAAACTACTGGGCGTAACGGGCTGAAATTTGCATGTAGGTTCCTTAGGGAGTGTAGGTGAGCACTAAGAAGGGATTTCCCGAAATTCCCACGGGAACGGGAAAAAACGGGAATTTTGTGTTTATGAGAAATCTGCGCGGGAAAAACCGCGGGGCAACCTCTAGTCAATGACTATTTTAGGATATTTTGGGCGAATATAGTACGAAATACAATGCATAGGACAAACCGTTGCAGTTAAAGACCGTGTTATTCATAAAGATACAGTTGATTAGTAGCATTACGGAAAGACTACTTCTCTGGTTTGTTGTATGGTAAATGAAAGCCATCCAGTTTCAATTGACATACGTCAAATAACTAAAATGCTCTTTAACTTTTTATAAATAACAGGGTAACTATTTTGTAAAGGAAGGCCATTGCGACGAGATAGAAAAGATAAACAAAGATTCAAGGGTAAGAAACATTATTATTTGGAGAAGCAAATAAATACGTATTAATTCTAAAGCAATCCAAAAAGGAAAAAATACTAGAGAATTGTTTTACAGAGGGGGGCTCGTTTGGGGGCGTCTCCAGGCGACCATTTTCGTAAGTAAGGCAAGGCAAACATTTGTTTGCCTGAGCCAATTGGAGCCAACCTAAACTACCGCGCCACTCGCAGTATAGGATACTTTACCAATATTCATTGGATTAGTCTAATTGACTTTCAATAAGTGATATCTTGTATCCTATATTGAATATATATTTTTTTATAATAGATACACTATACTCACACGTTAGTGAAGACCTTGGCACAGCGGCGGCAGTGGAGCCGCGTGCCGTGCGCGCGCGCCGCGTGCGAGGCGGCCCGCGCCGCGCTGCCGTAGCGCGCGCGGCAAACTCCGCATTCGAAACTACCGCGACTCTATACAAACATAGTTTTTTATTTTTATGGATATGAGTCCTAGTCCTAGTAGTTGCATAAAAAAAATACCGTTTGCTGCTAAAAGTGGCCACTTTAGGCCTGAAACTGAATTTTGAACCGGAAATATACCAAATTGTGCAAAAAATTCTAAGCAATATAATTTTAGTAGTGCATTATTACCTCGCATCTTGATACATCTAACAAATTACTACTAACTCAATCTAGTAGCACTTTTTTAGATGAAAGACAGCTCTATTGTTTTACATAGGAATAAATTTGGCATTGTTTGTTTTACTGATTATCAAAGTCGTTTAATGTATGCTTTGATATTTTTATTCAGTACTTTTTTTTAATAACAGACTTACTTTACAAAACTTTCTTATTAATCCTATAAAATTCAAACTTACCGGGTCGTGGTGGTCCATATGCATTTTGAAAGCGTCCGGATGTAAATAGGTCCGGTAGCAAATCTCACACTTGTACAAGCCGTCTCGGAACGCAGGCGATTCCTTCATTTTCAACCTCTCTTCTATTTGTTCTTGCAACTGAAATGTAACAGGACACTGTACTAAACCATTGTACCATTGGTTTAATGGTGGTGGGTGACTGGTGACCTAAGCTGCAAAATCCAAAGGGCAAAACCGCTGTGCGTAAAAGAGACAACATCATCTTCAGTTTCGTACAGTCACAGACTCATTTAGCGTTACACTTCTGGTTTTTCTGTAATACAAAAAAGCTCTTGGTTTTTAGTATTACAGTCTAGTACGCACGAGACCGTATACAGAAGAAGAACTGTACGTCAGAGCAGGGAATTATGCTCCTGTTTTGCCGTCAACTTTGTTGTTTCACACAACTTCCTGTATAAAACCCAAAAACTTTTACTATATTTCTATGAGTATCTACTCACGGTTTGTATGACAATGTTGAAATGTTTCTGCAGCTCCTCCTCTTCAGGAGTGAGCCCTTCAGCATTCTTTCGACTAGATTTCTTCTTTGGTTTACTTTGTTTGGGTTTTTCTTTCTTCACTTCCTGTTAACATTATAGAATATCTTATTATTCAATTTGAATGTTTTCTACAAACAAATTTCATTTCTTTTTTACAAAAAGAGACCCGCCTTCAATAAATTTACACATCTAAATTGAGAACTTCCTCTTTTCTCAAGTCGGTTAAAATAGGTACTAAAACCTTCTCCTGAATGTAACAAATACTTTTGAGAAAACCGCATCAAAATCGATTTAGCGAAACTCGAGATAATCGCGGACAAACATACAGGTCAAACTCCTGTCCTTTTTTGAAGTCAGTTAAAAATATATCTACTGAAGACTTGGCCGCATGGCCTTAGATTATTTAGATATTAGAGATTCTTTTGGCTTTTAAAAAATAAGTAAATAAAAAAATTACAACAACATTTGTACCCATTTTCTAAGCGCCATCTGTTGGAAGAAAAATAAAATCTTCTTATACTTTTACTAACATTTAAGTTTTTATCATCTATTCCAATATAGTGAATAGAGAATAAAGCATAACAAGATGTTAGTTTGAAGTATTCATAAAACTTACCAGCACACTTTCACTCTTTTTAATCTTCAATGCAACAGCCAGAGGCAAGTCATCAGCCAGGTCATCAGTCTCATCGTCCCTGCGGTCAATATTGTCTTCAATCCCATCAAAATTAACTTCATCATCAGACAAATCATTCTTTACATCAACATTAACAAAGTTATCATTACTATTATCAATCGTCTTGCAACTTAGTAGATCGGTAACTGCAACGTCTAAGTAAACATTTTCTTCGCTAGGGATTACTTTATTTTCAATACAACTGGTAGCTTCCCCAAATTCCTGCTAACAGAAATTCTCCACAGTTTCTGACGTATGAACGTAACTCGTATGTAAATCCTCATCATATTGCATAAAAACTACGGTTTTTGGCACAATTCTGTTAAAACTAAGACTAGATTCGAGATTCAGTTTTTTACGGTCAATTTTCTTGACATGATCCTTCGTTATCTGTAATGGAAATGGTTTACATTAGAATATAAATAATAGAAATTGGAGATTGATATTATAAAGAGCGGAAAAAAGCTCTTCTTAATTTACTAGTTTTTTATCAATACTAATATTATAAAAGCGAAAGTAAATCTCTGTCTGTCTTGCTTTCACGCCAAAACTACTGAACCGGTAGTATGGAACTAAATACGGAGCACCGTGATTCGCTCCGAGTTGAGTCAAGTAGTTAAATAAAATTTGGTACATGGTTAGTCAGTCGAGAGCCTGAGAAAAAACAAAGGCTAGGTACTTTTATACCGAAAATGTAATGGGAACAGAAAATTGGTATTTGCTGTTTTAAGGGAGATAGCGCTGGAAAAGCCACAGGGGCTGACTACACACTATTAAATATGTAAATGAATTTTAAAATTACTTGAGCTTGATTTAAAAAAATAAAATGTTTGAATACCTTTCCATGAGCATCAAGCAGAGCAAGCAAAGCCGTCCGTGCCGCTTCTGCACGGCGCACGAGCCGCGCGGCCCCGGCCAGCTGAGCCGCGCACGCGTAGCACGCCCAATGCGGCAAGCCTGAGCTCTCCTTCTGGAATACAACTTTATTATTGTATAAAACCACCCCAACTCCCACCAATTGGTGTTGTAAAAGGCGACTAAGCACCTCTTACCCAAAATGTTCCCACAGCTGTGTGTGATGATGATGATGATATAGAAGTCTGATTAGTTATAAACTTCTATATAAAAACAGATAAAGCAATGAAACACTTCTTAATTAATTTATTATTATTATTTTATTTAATAATAATATAATAATAATAGCCTTTATTCAGATATTTAAATGTTTCACAAAACATAATAATAAAGTTTTATAAAAGTAAATAATTTTGTTTCAATCTGTGTGCCTCTTGGCATAAGGCCTCCTCCAACTGTCTGCATTCTTCTCTGTTACAAGCTGTTCTTGTCCATGCTCCACCACCTATCTTTTTTATTTCATCAACCCATCTGCAAAATGGTCTACCCTTTTTTCTTTTCATGTATTTTGTAAACCAGAACAAAATTGATTTTGACTATTTCTTATCTTCATTACATACATAAATAATACATCAGTTTACATTTATCCATATCAACTTACAACTATCATCACGCAGTCATCAGAATAGTTATATTAGTCCATGGAAATACTGATTAATCTGTGAGTTGCATGATATGTGATTTAATAAAAATACTTACAGCCAAGCCTATGATAGACTTAAAGCACATCTTCATGAACTCGCTCCTAAAGCTGAACATCTTGACATCCACGGCCAGGCAGATGCGGCACACTTCCACTGATGATGAATCATAACACTCTTCCTGAGAGAAAAATTTATGTTATTAACTTAGTATACTGAAATAAACCGAAAAACACCTCATTGTCAAAAACAATACAAATAAAATAAAACATCTAAATAATACAATAGAAAGTTTTTTATTAGTAAAGTTTGAGAAAGAAAGCAATGGGTGGCCTTATCTCTTAAAGTAATTTCTTCCAGTTTATGGGATTATTTTAATTTTGAAACACTCAAAAATCTCACAGTTACATCTTTGTTGAGAACAGCTATTAATACAGTAATGATTTGTACCATAACTAAGTAAAAAAGGTTATGATTTTTATTATAAACTAAATATTATATTTATAGAAGAGGCATACATACTGGCAACTCCTTAGTTGGACACGCATCTTCTTTGAGCCTCGTCCTTTGGTGTTCCCGATTAATCTGATCATCTGTGAAGTGGTTGCTGCAGACCCTGGCATGAGTTGGGGGCTCCCAGCTTGGGCGACCAATAGCTTGTAGCCATTTAGTTCTTACTTTTGAGTTTGAAGGGAATCTGTTAAGGTTTAGTGATAAATAGTAAAAGTTTGGTCGGTGGGTCGTTTTAGGGTTTTGGCAATCACTAAATTAATTTCAGGTTGGATGAGCCTTCGTTTGCAAAGAATACAAAGTAATCCAAACTAAACTTACGCGTGAAAAGTTATGTTAAGATTGGGGTACTTTTTCTTGTCGCTACTGTTGTTGTTGCATCCATTTACGCAGCAATAAGATACCATTTTGAAAACAGGAACAACTTAAGTTAGTAAACAACATGCAATTAAGCCACAAGGTATGTATCAAGTATCAAAATTTAATCAATACTTTTTTAGAAAATCGAAAGCAAAGCGAAGGGGGAAGGAAACACACAACACAAACACAAACCAACCAACAAAATAAATTTCATTTTGGTCTTGTGTGTTTGATTGATTGTTTGTTGAGTATTGTTGACTTGACTGACGTTCGATTCGATCTCGATATTGTTTTTTTTATTCGCCCATTGTGGGCAGGCAAAATAACATAGTCGATACAGCCAAGTTAGGTGCTCTCTCTCTGATAGCTATTATTGCTTGGTGGTGGTGGTAGAGAGTAAAATTTTTCTATGGTGGTGGTCTCCTAGTCCCAATCCCCAACATAGTCATTTGGTCTCCTCCACTGACATGTCTAGATTATCACAGTAGGTACATTAAAATTTGTACATTCCAGAGAGGTTGGAAACCTCAGAGAAACGAAAACCGTCGCTACGCTTCCTAAGATTAATGAAAAAAGCGGCGGGTTCCTTTCTCTGAGGCTTTATCTGAGTTTTGTAGAGGTTTTGTACAGTGGCGGTCTAGGAAGAGAGTAATTTTTTTCTATAATCTAGGACGGCGACGCGGTTTCCTTTCTCTGAGGCGACGGACCTGGTAGAGGTTTTGGGGGAAACGAAAATAAGATGTCAAGCTTTTGTTTCTTCATTTTCTAAATTAGTTCAGAGAGAACTCAGATTATGTAATGAAAAGCGGCGGTTTCCTTTCTCTGAGAGAGAGAAGGTAAATCACTAAATTAGTTTTTCGTGGCTAATTTTGTGCTAGTGTGGTGGAATTAGTGTATGTGCCCTTTAAGGAAAACTGTGTAGCGAAGTGAGAAATAAAGGAAGGCGCTCCCGAATAATTGTGATCGATGTCCCTCGAAAACTATAGTGTAAACATTGGAATGTGAGACCACCCTCGCATTCCTAGACCGCCACTCTGTACCCTAACTAAATTCTATCCTACAATAAAATTACCTACTATATCATATTTTACATAATTTTTATTTTACAGTTCATCGCGTTGCTCAAAAGGAATGGCAGGCAGAAGTTTTCCCTCGCATTTTCCGAAACCAATCCGGACGCCATTTTCATTGACGGCGTACCCGCGCAAAATAACGTTGTCGCCATCTTGAATGAATTTTCTTTCTTCGCCGTTGAGCAGGCGGAGCGGCTTTGTGCCTTTCCATGCTAGTTCAAGCATGCTGCCATAAGAATCTACAGTCTGAAACAAAAGGAAAGGATTAATATCCTAAATAACTCGTACTTAATCTAAGGAATCTATTATTATGTTTGAAAAAACCTACAGTATAAGGGTTATGGATACAAATAGATATAATGGGTTATGGGTACAAATCCAACTAAAAACATCGTTGCGATTAAGGACGATGTTAACAATTTGCATCGGCCGTGTTCGTGGCGCAAAAAACGTAATGGAAGTAATAAAAGTTGAAGTAATATGTGTGCATGGAATTAATTAAATAATGTGCTCTGGAAAACTGTGGAATACTAGTTTTGAGTTTTTAAGATGAAGAAGAAAAATTAAGAAATTACTACTGAAGACTTGGCTGCATGGACTATTAATATGTTCAAACAAAAGTTTCGCCGGGTAAACCACAAGCAAAAAAACTAAGAATTTGATTGTAATAGTGAAGGCTTACTTGATACATAGTTTTAATCAGATTGTTATGATGAATAATTATATGGTGGGTAATTCTCAAGCAAAACAACTAAAAACATAACTGAAGACTTAGCTGTATGGACTATAGGTTAAGTTTATTTTAACAAGAATAAGTTTTGGCGGGTAAATCAAAATTGGCTGTATGGCTGGACTATAAACAAAAATTTGTTTTGGCGGCAAAAAACACAAATCATCCCTCACTTCGCCACTAATAGTCCCGGAGCCGAGCAGGTCGCCTGGCCGCAGGTTGCAGCCCGTCACGGTCTGCTGGGCCAGCTGCTGCTTCACCGTCCAGTACATGTAGCGGAAATTTGATCTGGAAACCGTACTGGGCACTGTTGATTTTTGCGCTGGAATTAAAATCGGTTTTCGTTTATTCTTTAAATTGAACAAAGTTTTATTTTTAATAAAAAAAAAGATGGTTATACTTACTATACATCATGATTTCCAGCTAGGAGAACATATTTATGATAATTATTAACGGTCTGGTTCTATTGTTCGTCTGAGTGTGAAACGTTTTATTAACATTTTTTTTTTCGACCTTTGACAGAGATTTTTTTTTTCGACCTTTAACAGAGATTTTTTTTTTAAGCAGGGCTAAAAAAATATTGGTAATGTCTAACACCTACTGTCACCTCCTAAAATGGTCAGGTCTACTAACAAGTAACCCGATTTAAAAAAATAATACTCACGAACAATATCAACCTCCAGCTTGATATCAAAATTGAAGTTGTCCTCGTGCTTCAAGTATTCAAATGGAACAGGATCCTGGGGGTAATTCTCGACGATGTAGGGGCGAAGAGCCTCAACTGACACTATCCAGGGGGAGATGGTGGTGCCAAGGTTCTTGGCTGTGAAGGGGCCAAGCGGAACGTACTCCCACTTTTGGATGTCGCGAGCTGTAGAGTTCGATAAATTTATATAATTTTAAGAAATAATAGAATACATTATTTAAACTTTTTTAAAACTAACACGTTTACAATACTCGTAGACCAGCATATCAGCATTGAATTTGAATGCAATGGGCGACCTTATTGCTTAAAGCGATTTCCCCCAAGAATATTGAATAGAATTCTAGAACACGAGAATTAAAAGTAGGTACAGTGGCGGACTAGGAGGCCGTAACAGATTTGTCTATGGTTCCGTCAGCCCTAGACTGTATTACCAAAGAACAAGTGCTATTTTGCAATACAGAAAAACCGGAAGTGTTACGCCGACCGTGTCCGCCACTGTACCTAGTATAAGGTTTCTGTTAAATAAGTAGGTAACAATACTAAGGCGGTTATCACACTGCCACGCACCACGCTGCATGTTGCGTTTCGACGCTACTACGCGCACGCGCGTGGATGCGTTTTCTGTGTGTTGGACTGCGCGTGTTTCTATACAAATCGAGGTACTTACAATCAATGTTAGAACACGCATTCCCGCGACACGCTGCGTGATGCGTGGCAGTGTGAAGACCGCCTAACAATGCACTGACCTAACCGCCCTAAAGATTTCCGGTCGCTGTTATCGAATACGACTGACAGGAGTTCTTCTTTAATAGAATCGTATTCACGTACCGCGCTGGATAAAACTTCTATGTCAGCGTAGGTACTTTCTATACAATTTCGAACCAGCGCAAACAAGCGCTTTTTGCCAGATTTGTACAGTCACGGACTAGGAGGCCGTAACAGATTTGTCTAAGGTTTCGTCAGCCCTACTGTATTACCAAAGAACAAGAGCTATTTTGCAATACAGAAAAACCGGAAGTGTTACGCCGATCGTGTCCGCCACTGTACGTGAATACACCCTTACACAGAATGCATACCTAAGGCCGCGTTTCCATCTGCAAGAAAACTTTTAACTTTGAGAAATGTCCGACAGTCTAACTTGCAAGTATAAACACAATAGCAGGTGCTGTCGTGACAGCACTTTTCTTTGGGGTTTCACTCTGAATGGTTTTCATGTGCAAGTAGCTGTCAGACTGACTGTCGGACAATTTTTAGCAGAACTTTTCTTGCCGGTGGAAACTCGCCGAAAGTATACTTATAAGTACCTACTATAAGTAAAAAAAAACTTTAGGAAGTCCTAGCTAGGTGCATTCCCCAATGGCGGGAAAAACGATTAGAGTATTTTCAGACTCTGAATGTTGGCACTTCTTTCCTATATAGTGTACTAGTCGACCCGGCGAACTTCGTACCGCCTTACCTCTTACTATATTGTGAATGTATTATACTTGCAAACCTTCCTCGTGAATTATTCTATCTATTAAAAAAAACCTCATCAAAATCCGTTGCATAGTTTTAAAGATTTAAGCATACATAGGGACAGACGCGGAAAGCGACTTCATTTTATACTATGTATTGATTGATATAAATCTTACCACTCCAATCATTCATTAGAACAAATCCGAAGATATATTCTTCAGCTTGTTTCGCAGTGACACGCTCGCCCAGCTTCGTCGGCGGTCCCCCGACAAAACAGCCCATCTCCAGTTCAAAGTCCATCAAGCGGCAGGGACCGAAGTGGGGAGCCGCGCCTTAAAAACAAATATTGTTAAACTTTAGATAATATACATAAGCCCGTAATATCCAACGCGGTTTAAACTGCTTCAGTAATTAAAACTGCATATGTCACTTTCTTTCTCATATAGACAAAAAGTGACAGCTGCAGATTAAACCAACAAAACAGTTTAAACAGAGTTGGATATAACGGGCCTTAGTGTTTTTGACCAGTCGGTTAAAATTAAATTTAAATTGATTACCAGTTCACCACAATCTAAACAACTTTCACAAAGAATCTCGATAAAGTAATCATATAACACATTTATTCGTTTGATCAGCTGACGGGTTTTTTAGGATCGGGACAGGTGTTTTTTAATTTTTCTGATAAAGATTCATGTTACTTTTCATGTTTTTAAGTACAATAGAGCTGAATCAAAGAGGGTGAGGCCCTATTACCAGAATAACCAGCAGAGGATGTCTTTCGGCTGTGATAATGATTACAAGTACCTTCAACAGGCAATGTTTGTCCATAAGGCCTTCTTATGGGAGTTCCCGACACCACAATGGAGCTGGAACGACCGTGGTACCCGACAGGCAAGTACTTCCTGTAATCAAAACAATTAAGAAACTTAGTTCCTTCTTAATACTTTTTCAACTTTACACATTTGATTCAACGTCACGTCGTGACTCAAATGACAGTGTGACGTTATCGTGACTGTCAGCTTCGATTCCCGGCGGCGGCAAAGCGAACATAGTCATGATGGATGATTCCAGAGAGAATCACCTTAAGGCGGTTATCACACTGCCACGCACCACGCTGCATGTTGCGTTTCGACGCTACTACGCGCACGCGCGTGGATGCGTTTTCTGTGTGTTGGTCTGCGCGTGTTTCTGTACAAATGGAGGTACTTACAATCAACGTTAGAACACGCATTCACGCGCCACGCTGCGTGATGCGTGGCAGTGTGAAGACCGCCTAAGTCATCGCCGTGTGTAGACACGTGCTAAGAAAGCGTATAAAATAAAAATACAAGGCTCGAACAATCCACGCTATATTTTCTCGCTCGCAGAGAAGAGGTTAAACTAAATTAGGTAAGAAAAGTAATATTTACCAATTAGGCATAAGAGCGTTCTCCTTACTACGGAACATGATGCCGACATTGGTCGCGTGGTGGATGGACGAGTAGAAGTCTGTGTAGTCGCCGATCTCCGCCGGAAGATGCATCGTCGCTTCCGATTGCTTCACAAAGGCTCTGGGTTTAAATTTCTAAAGTTATGTTCTAATAATCAGGAAAAGGTTTAGTACCTATTTTAACCGACTTCGAAAAAGTGGAAGTTCTCAGATTCAGTTTGTATCAGTTCGTTGAAGGCGAATCTCTTTTTGTAAAAAAGAAATTATAGTGCGTGTTTAAAGCAAGACGTGACCTATTCATAATAATCATCTTCTGACGAGCTGTCTAATAAATCCAGAAGCAGAGTTCCTTTCGTAAACGTGAACTCATTGTAACATCCTATATAAACATTCGTTAGCAAAAAACAAGTCTGCTCAGTCCGAGAGATTTCGAGTGAATGTATAATCTTGTAATATTACCGCATCTTCGTAATGTGTGGTATGTAATTTCAGATAAAAAAGTTTGTATACGCAGATAAAATCTTATCGCATCTGCGTAATGTGTGACAGGCTTTAGTGTAGTAACGGGTGACTTAGGGAACACCCGAAGGACGGGCAGCAGCGTCCCTCGTTGAAAAACTTAAGACTGCGATCGCCAACTCGTCTTCCAAGCGTGACGGTTATGGAAAAATCATCCCACAGTCACTGTGGACACTGTGACTTCTCATGCGGCCCACAACGTTTGTGTTTGCTTGTGGCAAACTACTAGAACTATATAGAACTAGGATCCACTATTGAGAACCCCAAGAGGTCCACTATTGGACGGTCCAATAGTGGACCTCTTGGAGCTGAGATGATGATGAACCTAACCATTTCTATCAATGTTATTTAGAATAGGTTTATAGAATAGAATCGTTGTGTCCATAATGCGGTAATTTATAAAAGCACAAGACATAAACCCTGTGTAAGGACACAAGTAACTTACAAACTAACAAGGTATGTTTTACTCTAATTAATTGTCGTTCGTAACAAAAATACCTTTGTCTCAGAGCACTATCATTTTGTAGTGTAGGATTTTTGACGTCCAATAGATTCTGTATGGTGCTCCTTGCTTCGATCCAGTGTGCTTTAGTCAGCCCCATGAAAGAGTTCAATTTTTCTTGCTTAAAATTTAAACAAAATATTTGTTAGAATAAGTAGGTAAATACCTAATTATACCTGCAGCAGCTTTTTGGTATGGTATAGCCGGGATTTTATGCAAGGATGAGTTCCCAATATTTCGCTTGTACTTAAGAGGCAGTTTACAGCGATGCTAGCGCCAATCGCGAAAAAAGAATTAATGTCTTCTAAACTAAGACAAATGCCAAAAATGTAGCACAGTATCATCATCGCTGTAAACTGGCTCTTGCGCGAAGTTAAGCTTCGCGGTTTTAATACCTACTTCAAATGTTTGTCATCGTTTGTTTCGAGAAACAGTCCAAATCTCTGAGTTTGGAGATCTTATTTACCTACCTCTACTTTATGTTTGGTCCGCCTTAATTCACTTAATATCAGTCATCAGTATATCGAAGCGAAATAACTACCTAGCTACTGAATACAACAACCGGAGGTGTATTTAAAGTGAAACGTAAGGTTTCCAGATTAACTTTACTTATTCATTAGTGAAGTAAAGTTTCCTAGATATAAAGTACTTAAGTGGTACCAACTTAATAGAATTCTATCCAAAACCTGATCAAAAGGTTGGACCACTTAATTTGCATATTATTGTATTAATTATTTCTATATAGGTAGGTTGTATATTTACCTTAAAAACATGCTGGTTGCTGCTCAGAAGTGGGCCAGTGAATAAATGTGAAATCACGTTTAAATCCAGGATTAGGTCTCCAATTGCCACCCCTATGTGTTTTTCAGCCTGAAATTAATAACTTTAATTAGTAAAACAAAAATATAGCGTCATAGTTATTTAAACTATACTTATTTATTATAATTTTGGTCCTCATACAAATTAATCATTTATTGATCCTAAATTCATCCTATAAATATGGACCATAACAATATTAGGAAAGGGGGCCATGAATGGGGCAGCTACTATAGTTTTAATAGTAAAACGATATACTTACATATAGGTACAACTATATAAATCAAACATAAAAGAAAAGTAAAATGAACTTACATTCTGAGCCGTATTAAAAACGCCATAGGGTAGATTTTCAATCGGAAAATCCGTATCCGCACTGTATTCCAAGAAAGATTTCATGATAACAACTTTATTTCGTGTTTCCTGCGCCAAAGCCAAACTATTTCTATAGCCAGTTTTACAAATGTGTAGGCTATGACAATTTTATGTTAAATAGTTTAGAATAAACTGGTTTTAAGTAATGCCGGCCGGCCTGCGCGCGCGCAACAAAATTTATTGTTTCTCACTGGATTCCATGTAGAAACTAACCTTATTCGAGGTCATGTCATACTACTGCGTTAAAATGCTGTTTTTTATCACTGGATTCTCAACCTTCATGTCTATAAACTAAGGTATTAATGTCGCAGATTCGTGTGCAATATGTGTAGAAAGAGATAGATAGACATAGTGTTGATATTTTTCTTTGATATCTCTGTTTGAATTGTTTATGTTTTTTTGTTTTTTTACTGTATACTTAATTAGATAAGTATGCACTAAAAGATAATTGAGAACGTATATAAAATAACATCTCTTATCAAATTTGGTAAAAATTACAATGATACAGGATGCGGAAAAGCCTGTTTTTTGTATGCTTTGAAAAGTGACTAGGTATGGTGAGTTGAATATTTGCTGTCATTTAATTATTACCGCCTTGTCAGAAACGCCACTTTAAAGTTCAACATACCTATATGATTATTTATTGTATTTTTGTAGTTTTTTCATAAATACCTAGTCTGACTAAGTGAATTTATTTGAAACCATGTTAAATATTTTGTTAAATATTTATTTTCTCCATTACATTTCAAGTAAAAAAACATTTTATTCATTAACTAAAAAATAAAATCTACAGCTACCTAATAAATAAATAACAGTATGAAGAAGACTCTTAAAGAGATATAAATCTTAGCAAAGGCAGAGCCTAAGTACCTGCCTACACAGTTTAAAATGTTTCGTCACAAAAGCACATCGTGACAAAAAAAAACTCATTGGTAGGTATATCTCACGTCACGCATAAAGATGAACACCTTTCGTTTCGTTCATCAATAGTTTTGTTATACTGAATCTTTGATCTAGCTAGATTGAAAAGCCAGATGAACCAAATTTGGCCCTTCTAAGGCTGGCAGTTAAATTTTAATAGTTTGGAGTGCCAGCTCAATCTCCGACTCGACTGTTACGCTGACATTCACAGCACATAGATAATCGAGTTCCAACTTCGACAGTGAGTGAAGAATACTCTCGACGGAATAATTTTATGAGACGGCTCGAGTCAGGATAATCTGTTCTCGAGAACGACTTGTCCGAGTACCAAACTTGAGCGAGTAGACTTCAACTTCAAACCCTGAGTCGAATATCAGCCTAAACGTCAGCCATTGAGCTGTATTACGAATCTACAGTAAAAATTTCACAATATAACATGCTCCTTAGTGAGCGCGCCGCCCGCTCGGTACAACTTTGGGCCTTGCTTCGCTTCTAGTGACGTTTCCGACTCCGGGACTGCCTGAAAAAATGCCGTCTTTACATATAGGTTGCTTGGAAGTAACCGCTTGCAACTCTCTCAATATATAATTGTTAGGTCGCGTTTCCACATGCAAGATACTTCCGAGAGAAATGTCCGACAGTCTTGCAAGTAAGAACCCCGCTGCAAGTGCTGTCGCGACAGCACTTTTAATATGGGTTTTCACTTGAAAGTTACCAGACATAATGACGGACATTTCTTGCAGATGCAATCGCGGCTTTTAAATATGACATAGATTGCAATGAAGTAAGTAGGTAGGTAGGTAGTATCTATAAAATCATAAAATATAAATATAACATAATCTCACGCCTTTTATTCCCCTAAGGCAGAGGCACCAACTCAAGAAACCGACCCACGTTTATAGTGGGTTTGTTAAGTCCAATAAATGTATGGGAACCAATATTTACTGCATTAAAGCATGAAACTTGGCACAGTTGTTGCTTAGGTGGCCCAGACTGAGAATCGCCCGGGAGGGAGCGGGAGACCCCCCTCTGGGGGGCGGGGGGAGGGGGTGAAGTTTCCTTCTACCGCGCGCGCTATCGATCCCTATTGCTGCTATTTTATAGCTACTAGGGCAAGTTTGGTGTCATTTTCGGATAATTTAAGGATGAGGAATCCATTTCTGGAACAATTTTTTTACATTTCTACACAAAAAAATTGGAATTTACCATAAAATAGATAATTGTCGACGCAAAAAAAAATCTTCTAATGACGATATTTTTTGAATGAGTATAGACATCGGCAAAATAAAAATATATTTGAAAAGCTGCATTTATGCAGTTTTCAAAAATATAGGGTTCGATATACTTTTTGTTTATATTTATGTGTTAAAAAAAAATAGTAAACACTGCGCGGAAGAGGTTGTAAAAATATTTAATGCCTAATTTCGGTTTGAAAATTACTTGGTTAATTCAAATTACTACCAAATACTGAACAGGGTCATTTAACCTGTGATAAATAACAATTTTCTGTATTAAAACATAGGTTGTATAGGTACAAAAAAATACATTTCTCATACATTTATCTACCCAATTAGCTGACAAGTATGTATGAAACAAAGGATTTTTTTGTGCTTTTGCCACTGAAAAGAGTTAAATAATAATAATAATAATAATAACACATCACACTCAGAGCCCCTAACTAGGTAGAACCTGTATCTAGGGTGCCCGAAACATACAGAGACAAACATTACACCCAGACCGGAAACAAACATCGATATTCATCATATCAATATTCGCCCCGCCCTGGAATCGAACCCGGGTGCACACGCTTACTCAGTCCACAACACTGCCAACTGAGCCACGGAGCAGTCGATGTTGTTATTTACGATATCGGAAGACAGCTTAAGGAAGCGAGAGCATCGGAAGTGGACCTGCATAAGTCTCGACGGTGCACTCAAAAAAGAGAAATAGACTTCATCCATCATGTCGACATATACATATAACCGTATATTGAAAGATGTATGTGATCAATGCGGTTAGAACCGGAAGCAATCACTGTTGGTACAGGACACATTGATATCAATGTTAAGCTCGAAAGGTCGCAACTGGTAAAGTCTACACTCAGACCGGCAAAACCGGCAGACCAAAACCCAAACTCGGAACTCTTTTAATTAGAACTCCAAAACCGTTTCGATTGCCTAGGGCGCAGCGTGGATGATGTAAATGAAGGGTTCTTGAGAAGTGTCACTGCGGTTGGAGATAATTACTTAATACTAAGCACACTTGATCTGATAGAGAAGAGGCGTGATACGTCTTAGCAGACAACGGCACCGGATGCCTTTGCCTGCAGGCAGCTGAAGAGACAGATCTTTATATCAATTACAATACAAGAGACATCAGGCGATTTTATACAAAAAATATTAAGGTGAAGAGCCATAGACCGAAACAAAGCCTCCAAAGTTTTTGCTCGAGATTAATTTTTTCGGCAAAGCCAGGCATGGCTGAAGACCGAGGATGGTTGGTAGAGTACTATATCCACACCTGAGATTGTGGGGGAATTCGAGAAGTTCTATGGACAGAACTTCTATTATACACGTCGACACGACAACCCATCACTGACAGTCAAGATAAGGTCCCGAGAGCAACTTGGACCCGACACTATACCGAGGACATCTCGGCCGTCAACATCTTACAAACAACAAGACTGCATGTAAAGTCGCATCAAATATGTTTGAATGTATGTCTCATTGTTATGTTATGTTTGCGTGACAAAGGCTGCTGTAAATAAATGATTTCCTTCTTTTTCGTTTCTTTCTTTCATCGCAGCCGAACTTCAGAAGGCAAGTGGTAAAACCAGCGTTTATGGCCCGTCAGAAATCCTTCAATTTCATTATACGCTAATCATATTCCCCGAAATCTGTTAACCGCTGCATTCCAGGATGTCTTCAAGACTCTGGACTGGAAGGAACTAGGCATCATTATAAACGGCGACAACATTACTCACTAGTTACTAGTTATGGCCCAGACCGCGAAGGATCTAGTACAATGCTCTATGTCCTCACCTCAGTTGGGCTTCCGATCGAGTTGGTATTAGAATGAACATGGACATAACAAAGATAATGTTCAGCGCCCATGTAGGAACAATTCAATCCACTCCAAATCAAAGATAATGACTACCATACACTAAATACACTCGAAGTTGTTAAAGAATACATACCTTGGACAAACTGTTCGTCCGTCGACTTCAACTCGGATGAGCATCGTTCGGGATTCTTAGCTTAACTTGAATAAGCTTACTGAACGATGCTCATCCGAGTGGCAGGTTCAAGTTTTGTCTTGAGGCAAGAGGTGCCTCAAGACAAAAGTCTTTGAACAATGTGCGTTACCAGTGGTAACTTACGGAACCGGGATACGGCTGCAAACAACGGGCCTGATTAGAAAGTACAAGGTCACTGGAGGATAAGGACAAAGAAAGAGCTGTTTCCCTGCGTGATATCCGATCACGCAGGGAAACAGCTCTTTCTTTGATGAGATCCTACGTCGAAGTTACTTACCTCCAACCGCATGCCTCCTGCTAAGACGTTTCACACCTCTTCTCGATCAGATGAAGTGTGCTTAGTAGTAAGTAATTACCTCCAACCGCATTGACAACTTCTCAAGAACCCATCATTTACATCATCCACGCTGCGCCCTAGACAATCGAAACGGTTTTAGAGTTTTAATTGAAAGAGTTCCGAGTTTGGGTTTTGGTCTGCCGGTTTTGCCGGTCCGAGTGTAGACTTTACCAGTTGCGACCTTTCGAGCTTAACATTGATATCAATGTGTCCTGTACCAACAGTGATTGCTTCCGGTTTTAACCGCGTTGTTCACAGACATCTTTCAATATACGGTTTTATGTCGACATGATGGATGAAGTATATCTCGTTTTTAAGTGCACCGTCGGGACTTATGCAGGTCCACTTCTGATGCTCTCGCTTCCTCAAGCTGTCTTGCGATATCGTAAATAACAACTCTTCCCAGTGGCAAAAGCACAAAAATTTCATATGTTTCATACATACTTGTCAGCTAATTGGGTAGATAATGTATGAGAAATGTATTTTTTTGTACCTATACAACCTATGTTTGAATACAGAAAGTTGTTACTTATCACAGGCTGAATGACCCTGTTCAGTATTTGGTAGTAATTTGAAGTAACCAAGTAATTTTTAAACCGAAATTAGGCATTAAATATTTTTACAACCTCTTCCGCGCAGTGTTTACTATTTTTTTTAACACATAAATATAAACAAAAAGTATATTGAACCCTATATTTTTGAAAACTGCATGAATGCAGCTTTTCAAATATATTTTTATTTTGTTGATATCTATACTCATTCAAAAAATATCGACATTAGAAGATTTTTTTTTGCGTCGACAATTATCTATTTTATGGTAAATTCCAATTTTTTTGTATAGAAATGTAAAAAAATTGTTCCAGAAATGGATTCCTCATCCTTAAATTATCCGAAAATGACACCACACTTGCCCTAGTAGCTATAAAATAGCAGCAATAGGGATCGATAGCGCGCGCGGTAGAAGGAAACTTCACCCCCTCCCCCCGCCCTCCAGAGGGGGGTATCCCGCTCCCTCCCGGGCGATTCTCAGTCTGGGCCACATAAGCAACAAGTGTGCCAAGTTTCATGCTTTAATGCAGAAAATATTATTATTACCTTTGGTCGTTAACAAACCCACTATTATGTACCCGAGTTTATGTTTTATTACCAACGTGAGGCGGGGCTAGCGTCGCTGCGGTTATAGCGACCACTACCTGCGGCCGGGACCAACGGCTTAACGTGCCTTCCGAAGCACGGAATCATCTTACTTTTCGGACAATCAGGTGATTCAAGCCTGCAATGTGCTACTTATCCAACCGAAAACTACCACAATGTGATATTTTGTGAGAAATCAAAATGTGGTGTTTTACGCGAGGATCGAACCCACGACCTTCCGTGCGTGCCCTAATCAAAGGCTCGCACACTGCGCTACGAGGCGGTTTCCGCTACGGAGGCGGTATGTATAACGAGAATAACGAGTACTATAAAGTATTCTGTGCTATAACATTATTATTATCTCTCAATCACAAGTAGGTTGTGTTTAGGGATGTTAAATAGGATGAGAATATAATAATAATAATAATATATTTATTTCCAGAATATAAATACGAAACCAATTTTGTTACATAATATCATGTTTTCTTCAAGATGACACGACTTATATAATTACAAATACATACATAAACAACATTGTTATCATATAACAACACAAACCTTATTTCATTACACTAAACTAACTAGCGCTAATAACGAAAAATAACACGGTGAGAAACTAGCGCCACTCCCAATAAATAATAAATATCTTCTAAACCATGGCCGAAATCAAAAATATGCGTCTTTGACTCCCTAAAAAATATTGATTAGAATAGAATTTTAAGGCCCTTTTGTGTTGCTTTCAGGTTCCAAATCTAAGAAAAAAAAAGTTTGTTGCCTAAAGTGGCCACTTTAGGTAAAATAAGATTTCTACACAACAGAGCCTTATCTAAGCAAAATTATCTAAGGAGTCAGACGCCTATTATTGATTTCGGCAAAGGTTTAGAAGATATTAATTATTTATCGAAGTGGCGCTAGTATCGCACCGTTTCGCCCCTTAAGACCGCCATTACGGACTGGCGATCCTAAATGCTTCAAGCTACAACTGAATAGTAAACTACAGACTTCTCTACGAGCGTACATACACGAACCGACCGACAGGCGGTTGCAACTGCTTCGGGCTGTTGGCAACTCTGTGTAAATACATCAAACAGTCGCCAGACATGTTGTACACCGAGCGTGTTTCCTCAAGAGGCGATATCGGTCGCGCGATGGGGTTCGACAGCCAATCAGGCAGGCTTCGTGGATGTACGAGCGATTTCTATTGGCTGTTGAGCCCCTGTCGCGCGGTCGATATCGCTTCTTGAGGAAACACGATAACTGAGAGCTGCAGCCTGCTCTCGCTTCGTTTGTATTAAAAAAAAAGGTTAAGATGCTTCTGTTAGGCTATTGCCGTTCACAATGAACAAAAGAATGAGAAACATTTTGAAATGTGATAAGTATAGGTACATTGTGGGTTTAAAGCTGAATCCCGCAATGTATACTTATCACATGTCAAAATTATTCTCATTTACATTTTAAACGGCAATAGATTTCCTGATTAGAATTGACTTAACATTGAAATTTCTAACTGTTCGAGCAGATATCAATGGCAGCTTCAAGCAGTTGACTCTGACTGCAAGAGTGGTCCACATTATGTTGGTAAATCACTGGGCAACTGCTCGAGCAGTCCGTGTATGGCGAGCCATAGTATTAGGTACTCAAAATTTTCACTCTAATGCGAAGGTTGTTGCTCCCTCTCACATCTTCTCTAATACATACAATAATTCAATGGGAACAGTGGCGGACACGGTCGGCGTAACACTTCCGGTTTTTCTGTATTGCAAAATAGCTCTTGTTCTTTGGTAATACAGTCTAGGGCTGACGAAACCATAGACAAATCTGTTGCGGCCTCCTAGTCCGCCACTGTACTTACGTTTCAGACATACTCTACAAGTATGTTTATTTTTATAAACTACAGTATAGCAGGCACATTTTTAAATTTTATTAGTTTTTAATATACATAAAACGATACTTGCTATAAAATAAATACTTTATTTTATATTAAAATATGTACTTACAGTAAAAATGCTAATTATGTAGAAATCTACTTAATAATATCTTACTATCAGTATTACTAACTATATTATTGTAACTAGCGCAGATAAAGAAAACTATTGGAAAAGAATGACAAACATCATACTGTCTCGCTTAGATATATTAATTTTAAGCGAGAAAGGCTGTCACGTATTTTCTAAACTTTCTTTATTTGCGCGAGTTAAAAACCCTCAGACCATCTTTTTGGGATCGGGGTCTATATACTCTAGTTTAAGCTATAAGGAATATAAATTATGTATACAAAAGTGTCTTATCTACACAAGGTGGCATCAATCTGCTGCAGCGAGGGTAGGGTAAGTTTAAGTTTTCTTCTGTAAGCCGGGTCGGAGGCGATCAAGTTCCTTTCCAGATATATTGTAAGAAGCTTCTTGTTTTCTTTTATGTACTCTATTGATGACCAGTCTGCGATTTGGTTGTCATTTAGCTGTAAAAATATTACATTGATTACTTTTCGAATACTTTTACATAAAACATTTTTTTTTTTTCAAATTAATGGTTTACGCGCCAAATACGAAATAAAGTAAAAAAAAATTAAACATCATTTACATAGACAACAAAACAGGTCCATAGACAATCACATCCGAAAAAATATTGTCTTATAGAAGTTTTTTAATTTAAAAGTACCCTCAACAATACTTACCCACAATTCCTCCAACTCGCTCATATGCCTCACATTTTCAATAGCAGTGATCTTGTTCAGTGCCAAATCCAAGGTCTGAAGATGAACCTGATTATCCATATTCTCCATAACAGTTAGACCATTCTCTGAAATGTACAACTGATCTAGTTTTGTGAGATTCTCCAAGTTTTCAATCTTTGTCAGTCTGTTACTTTGCAGAACTAGGCATTCTAAGTTTGTGAGATCGTCAAGATTTTGAATTTTTGTGATCTTATTCTTGCCCATGTAGAGCTGTTTCAGTGCTTTTAAGCCATCTAGGTTTTTTATTTCCTGTAAAAGTTGATAAATATATATAAGTCAGTTTATTTAATACCACTTTATGCTGGTAGTATGCAAAATCCAAAAAGCGAAACCGCTGCCTGCGTGTAGGAGAGCCATCATCATTGTCTGTTCAGGGAATTTTCACTGTTGTTTCGAAAACCACAAAACATTATTTGGCAGTAAAATATAAGTGAAATGCCCTATTCTAACATGCAACTCTGTCATTGTTGTTGACTTTTTATCAAGCAGCTGTATCTCCCTCTGCCTTTCAAAGTGGATGTGAGCTACCAGCATCTTAAACTGCACGGTTTTAATAAATGTTTCTAGAAAGTATGATAGGGAAGATAATTACCCTTATCCGATTGTCACCGAGCTCAAGTAAATCAAGTTTTGTAAGATGGTTCACATTTTTGATCTCTGTAATCTTGTTTGAACTCAGAAACAGCTTCCGAAGGTTCAGCAGCTTGTCCAAGCCAGTTATCTCTTTAATCCTGTTGAAAGAAAGGTCTAGGATCCTGAAAGTCAAAAGTAAAGTTTGAGTTAATCCTTTATGCTAACCATTATTATCGAAAACATTAAATTTAGTTTCTGCTGAAAATGGAAGTGACAGTTTTCTATGTTTTTTTTTTCATATAAGAATATTATTTCACCACCTATTTTAGGGATAGCACAAGAGTGCTATGCACATGGAAACTTTGGGTAGGAGAGTAAGACTATTATTTTTATTTGATTATTGTTTAGTTTGATATTCTATAATTAGAAAATCGTCAAATACTTGCTTAGTCCTTGCTATGCCCCTATGTAAATTTCATTTTTGTTTATAGCTACATTTACTTACTCAAGGTTAACAAGTGTCTCCAAATTCTCAATGACAACTATCTGGTTATCATAAAGCTCTAGTTCCACCAGAGTAGACAGAGTACTCAGACCTTCAATCTTCTTGATTAGGTTCCATCTTAGATACAATCTGGAACAAATGATGCAATTGTTTGATGACACATGCTTAAGTTGATTCATCTATCTTGCATTAGAAAAGTAAATAAAGATTTTTATATCTGTAGCCTTATTACGACTTATGGTGGCGATAATGGTACCACTGGGGTACCATAGGATCCAACAACAATAACAGCCTTATTATGAGACTAAGGATGAGGTACTGTCATGTTATAACTCCTTGATAAAATTATATTTAGTTTTACAATAATAAATGTGTTATAATTTATTGCAAGTTTAAAAAAATATACTATTCTTAAGAAAATTTGGTCTGTGGGTCGTTAACAACTAAAAAAATTACCTTTCAAGTTTCTGTAATGGCTCAAGATTCTCAATCTTTCCGATTCTTCCATGGTTCAGATCCAATTCGGTGGTGTCTTCATTGAGCACAATAATCTCCTGGGTGTCTTCGTTACCCGGCGGAGGTGTAGCCGGGGGCAGGGGAGACCCTTCGGACCTGTCGTTCTCCCCCACAGATTTCTGGTTATCACCAGGAGTAACTACTACTGGGATCTTGTCAATCTCGTTGTTTTCCGAAGGCGTATCTTGTTTGTCTGTAAGAGGTTCTAATTAGAGTTTCAAGGACGTTTTATATTCACACTAAAATCATGGTGTTGGGCGACTTACCGGACATGGCGGTTGCGCTCTCAACCTTGTGTTCTTGTATTTTTTCAAAGTAAATTACCGGCAGGCAATAATAATAATTTACTCTGATGTGATGTGAATGTGAGTAGGTATCGGATCGGAAAATACGAGTTCTTTTCTTTTTTAATTTTTCCTCAACCTCAACTCAAATTTTTCATCGTGTTTTTGACAGTGTTGCCAACGGTTGAAATAGCAATCCGCCAGATAAGGCTTCCTTAAGGCTACGAACGCACAGGCGGTTTTTTGCCGCGCGAATTTTATGTAACATACTGAATCCTATGGAAGTGTGCGCACCAGCGGATAAAAAACCGCGCGGTTAAAAATCCGCTGTCGCGGTTTTATTTCCGCGCGGCTAAAAATTCGCCTGTGCCTTCGTGGCCTATGAATAAGGTTTTTAATCCGCGCGGTTTGTTACCGCGTGTGTGCGTTTGAAGCCTAAACCACCAGAAAACCACTAATAAAAAGATGCTCCCCGCTGAAAACCACTAAAATTTCCACTAAGATATACAATATGTGTATGGCAGATGAGTGGATATACGTAAATAGGACAGGTAGGTGACCCTTTGATATGCGTCTCTTTATTGTTTTAAGGATTTTTTAATTTTCCGTTTATAAGACTTGAGACCCTAAATTGAACTTAAAACTTTAACTTTTCTAAAAATTAACCAATTCGCAATATTTAAATTTGAATTCAAGTATGGAAGGTATGGCAATGGCATTGAAGAAAAGAAAGCTTATAAGCAAACTGCGATCTAGACTTATACTATTGTCTTTAAAAAAATAATGAAGTGCTCAAGACAGCTACAAAGAAAACTAAGGGCCCTCAAAAAGATGAAAAAAAAATTGATTTACATCGACTTTGTATTCATTTAAAATAAAAAGAGGAAAAATATTGGAGTTCTACAAAATTGTCTCAAACATCTTTAGTTCATTCACTTTTGAACGGTTTAACGCAATCAATTTATTCAAAAACTGGCAACTGTTCTTGATCAATTTTTCCGTTAAAAAAATACACTAGCCACTAAAAGCAAATATTGCCACTAAATGGGGGATCCTAACCACCAGATTTAGTGGGAAATCCACTAAGGTGGCAGCACATCCTGATTTTTGTTAGTTGACTGATTGATTGACTTATTATATGGTGCAAACGGTGCAAAGAAGCGACTGACGATTGTCTTGATTGATTGATTTGACTCTGCATTTATCTCATTTATTTTCTTTCGCGCAAGTTTTTTCGCGCCATACGTAAAAATCATCTTGCTACTTGCGATGTTGTTCTTTCCGATTGTTATTAATTAATTCGGAGTCAAAATAACATGGAAACTGAAGGTATGGATGAATTATCTCAACTTGAAGAGCTGCTAAGCGCGGATCTAGACGATGTGCCTGTGGCAGATCAAAAAAAGCCAGCTTCACTTCGAGAGGTCGACTTATTTGTTCCTTCCACAAGTAACGTTCAAACTGCTGACGAGGATGGAACCAAGATCTCTGCCGTTCACAACGGCGATACTGATTCTTCAGACGACGCAGAACGACGGAACTATCAAGACCGTAAGTACGACAATTACGGTTCACAAGTCAAAAAGGTTTTAGATAGCGAGCAGAACGAAGTGCAAGACAAGAGACTTGATTTTGAATCCAGGCTGCGGCAGACTAATAGAGACATTAAAATTGAGCGCACAAACTCATTTAAAACTAAACCTAAATCACCAGAACAAAGAGTACCTAACCTATTTTGTGCTCCTGAACCTAAGGGGAAGGTAGCAGGCGATATATTCACTGATCCTGTTTTTGGTATCAGAATTACCAAGCCTTTGATCTCTAGCTCTAGTCTTCTAGACAGGATGCAAGGGCGTGAAGCCATCAGCATGCTCAGAGTAAAACGACATGTTGAAAATGAAGACTTGTCTAAGGACTGGGTTACTGCTGGTGTCATTGTGAAAAAAAGTGCAAGTAAAAAATCTCAAAAGGGTAGCCAATTTATCATTTGGACTCTGAGTGATATGAAGGATGATTTGAAAACGGTTTCTATGTTCTTGTTTAGAAAAGCCTATAGTGACTTTTGGAAACTCAGTGAAGGCACAGTTGTAGCTATTTTAAATCCAAATGTTTTAGACAGATCCCAAAACAGTGCCGACCAAGCCTGCCTAAGTGTTGATAACCCTGACCGAATCATGGTCTTGGGACAATCCAAAGACTTGGGAATCTGCAAAAGCAACAAGAAGAATGGCGAGCCTTGCACAGCATTTGTAAATATCAGCAAGTGTGAGCATTGCATTTACCATGTTAAACAAGAGTATCAGAAGTTCTCACGACGCCAGGAGCTTCAATCCTCAACTATGGGAAAAGGACTTGTAAATCTTCAAAATAAAATCTTGGGTAAAAGCACAGTCATCTATGGAGGCAAATCATATTCAGCCTTACCATCTGGGAATGTGAAGAAAGTAAAAGATAGAGATAACAATAGGCTCATGTCGCTAAGTGATTATTACAATACAGAGGATAATAATTTTATGACAAACAAGGCACCATGTGGGCCAGGAGCTTTAAAAAACAACATGGGTATTCTGCACAGTCCAACAACCCAAAGAACAACTGATAACGATAGACTGAACAAATTGACAGGTCAGTCCAACCAAAGTCCACTAAGCACCAAGTCTGGCCAATCATTGGCAGAGAAAGTTGCTAGTTCTCCAACTTTAGGAAAGGGTTTCAGCCTTAAAGGCAGTGGCACAATAGATCTAAGCATCTCCTATGGAAACAAATCAGCTGAAAAGGCTAAAGCAAAAGCCATAAGACTAATACAACAAAAAGGTGGAATTTTCAAATTAGATCCAAACAACATCAAAGGCACAGAAGCTGGCAAAAAGAGAGCTTTAGAAAAACTGGCCAATGGAGATGAGAACAGTTCCAAAAAATCAAGGCCAAATGAGTCAGAACTGAAGCCAAAGTCAATAATGTCTGAAAGGTTCAAAAAGATATTGGAAGCTACATCATCCCATCAGAACCTGATTGAGCAGCACGATGATGAAGAACAAGATAAATACTTCAACAAACTAGAGAAAAAAGAGTCAATGGAAGAGAAAATGTTAAACACCTTCAAGTTGGCCTGCAAAGCTGTGAGATGCACTAAATGTAAATATACAGCATTTTCTGCCTCGCAGCAGTGCAAGGATGAGAAGCACCCTCTCAAAGTCTTGGACACTTTTAAGAGATTCTTCAAATGTGGAAACTGCAGTAACCGCACTGTGTCCTTAGAGATAATCCCTTTGCACTCTTGCAGCAATTGCAAAAGCTCAAAGTGGGAAAAGGCGCCCATGATGAGAGAAAAGAAGGTGACCACACTTTCTGATGGACTTTCTATTAGGGGTGAAGAAGAGACTTTTATTGGTGGTCAAGTTACTTCTGGAAAAAATATTAATTTATTAGTCCCTGACAGTTGATAATTTTTTACTTTTAGGGGTGTAGCTTTAATTTTTATTTTTAGTTTTATGTTTTAAGTATTTTTAAAGTACCCAATATTTATTAAAATAAAAACAAAACATGTAAATAAAGCATAATATAATAATTTTATTATGAAACCTCCAGTCAATAACACTGAACCATTCCATACAACACAATGCGGCGTCGATTTCATACAACACTTGAATAAAACAGGGCTTTTACAATTTTTACACAGCCTTCAACAATAAATTAACTACCAAGTTACAAAACTGATTATTGGAACTAACTTTGACCTGAGAAATTGTATTCTGTGCTTTACCAATGTATTTACAAAACATTTCATTATACATAACATGCCGGGCAGTGGTCGACGTTGATAAAAATAACGAAAAAAGTCGGCTGCTGCCGAAAAAATTAAAAATATCCTAATTTACAGAGAAAAATACATCAACATGTCAACTATTAAGAATCACATTACAATCGTTTGTGTTCGTGAACAAATATGGATATAAAACGTGCAAAACCATTATCCCAAAAGCATACGAGTGTAATGTGAATGAGGCACTTTGTATAAAAACAATATAGGCTGCACGCACACACAATACAATATTATCTTACAAAGTATTTTGTTACTTCTATCGATTCCGTGCAGTCCACAAAGGCTTACAATGGCGTTTTTAAAATTCAGTCTATTTCGTGTATTGAGAGATGATGTATGTTAGAACGACAATAGGCATTATTATCAACAAATCATACTGGCTATTTAACAAAAAAAAATCCACCTATATTGTCAAACCAGTTTTTTTTTATATTTTACAAATTAATAACATTATTTTTCTGCATACTGGTAATGCAAAAATTACTAACAAGATTTGCTTTATTTTTTGTAATTTTTACTAGCGATAAACTAAATTTAAATTGATTCGAGAATTTGGTTTTCCGTATCGTAACCCCATTGTTTTTTCATAACGTTATCCACTAGAGGGTGGTGCGACTTTAACCCTTATAATAGTAGCTTAGTAAGTCACTATCGCTTTATTTTTTCTCAGAAACGATTGAAGTTACAGTATTGAACTTTTGCTCCTAATTATGTTACCGACAAATATTCCAAATTTACCATGGTTATAAAAAAAAAATAAGAACATTCTTAGCGCCATCACATGGCGGCGAACACTAAAATCATGTTTTGCTACTCACCAATAAATGGACGCTACTGAACCCTACATTGTGCGTAGCTGCACACGCACTTGGCTATTTAATACAAGAGCTAAAGTAGCGCCCTTCTAAGCATAGGTACAGGTACCCCTTTTTTAGACACTTCTCTTGTCATCAGTCCTAATTGTTGTTAGAGAGGAATTTCGAAATTCATACATTTTAGAAATCCTTGATATTGAACAGCTTATTCTGCACTTCATCAAAGTAAGAGCAAAAAATGTTTTAGTTTTGTTATATTGGGAGTTGGGCTTTACTTTAACTTATTATTTCACGAAAACTAGTCACGTCACCACTGCCCCAACGGTTCTTGAGTAAAATATATAAAACAAACATCGGTTCATAGTGTAGTACAGCAATCATTCCCACTCCGTTGTACCAGGCGGCTTCGCCGTGAGGTCGTATAAGACGCGGGAGATCCCCGGAACTGTCATTATCTCATTACGCATTTTGTCTAACACCTGAAACAAAATATTTATTGTTTTTCACACAAATGTATCAAACATAAAAAACAATTATTATTGCCATAGTATAGCATTGGCTTGCAGCACGTGAAGATAGTACATACGGATGTTTTGTACTGGATGTATCCGGCTCGAAGGACCAATAATAAAAACAAGAACAATATAAAAGATACGTTGACACTATCTGGGTAAACGTGAAAGGATAGTCTGCTTTGTAATAAAAGCCCATGAAGAGGATCTCTTTTTAGTTCATATTGACTTTGTTCTAGAACAAAGTAAACTATTCTACCAAAGTGGTTTTTTAAAGCAATTGGTGTCGAGCTAGATAGCTAAGTCTGCACTCTAATTCTCGTACTGCTGCATACTACCTTTATAAAATGTATGTTAAATAAAGCAGAGTTATATCTCAATCGGCATAGTCTCTGGCAGCGCATCAACTCGTGATGAAAGATCGAAGCTGTGAAGGAGATAAGCAAGTACAGGTCCCACCAAGTAACTTTAGCTCTGAGCAAAATAAGGAGGGGATTACTGCGCATATGAACAAAACGAGCAGACCGACTGTAGAATAAGGCGACGAATAGTATCACTGCGAGGACGCAGCACGATTAAAAGAGCCAATAGAGCGCTGGCGCATGATGCACAAGCCGCTCCACCCCCCTGTAGCTTTCCTATGACACATGATTTTTGATTTCTGCGCATTCAAGATCAAAGACAAAGTTACATATTGGGTTGGGATTTGTATCTAGTTACCTCCTGCGGCATATCCTCGGTGCCCGGCAGAGCGGCGGTGCCAGTCATGAAGTCGCTGGTGACGAAGGGCCGCAGCGCGACCGAGCGCTGGCAGGACGCGGCGCGCACGGCTAGATCTCGGTCGAAGTGGATCGGCAGGAGAACTACTGGCATTTGGGCTATGCGGGACCATGCGCTGCTTGATTCTAACACCTGTTTAAAGATACATTGTGTTAGGCCTTTTGTAGACTCGTTTGCATCGCCGGCCAAGCACAGTAAATTTAGTCGGAAACAATGGCAGTTAAAGCCGTTCTACCTACAGCTTGGCTAGAATGTCGTGAAAAATGAGGACGCCACTGTGCAATTGGAACTGTTATGTCTTATTCACTTCCTCCTAAAATTAAATACCATTTAACACCAAATTTAGTCTTAATAAAAATCAACAAATTCATGATCTGTCCCTTAAGACGCTATATGGGTTTTGAAGGTTTTTTAAGTCAAAGCCAAATTCTTTATTCAATATAGGATACAAGATATCACTTATTGAAAGTCAATTAGACTAGATATAATCTAATCGCTATTGATACCTTATTTGGTAAAGTATCCTATACTGTGAGAGGCGAGGTAGTTCAGGGTGCCCACCAATTGGCTCAGGTAAACAAATGTTTGCCTTGCCTTACGACAATAGTTGCCTGGAGAGGCCCCCAAACGAGCCCTCCTCTGTCAAATGATTCTACTCTTACTTGATTTAAATCAAGTAATTCTCTTATTCTATAAGAGGTAAAGATCTGGAATTTCAATATAACCTTTTTGAAGATATAACAAAGTTTTTTATAACTGAGAAACACTAGTGGAATCAAAAAACCTCGATACATTATATCGTCAAAGATAACTTTTCCAAAAAACGGGAATAGCTATTTCTTCGAAATGACTTACTAGTTTTTGTTAAAACTACCTAGGAATAATGATAATAAACAAAATTAAATTCTGGTAATTCAGATTTCATTTAAAAGTAATAATTAAAAAGATATTCAATATTTACTACTTTTTCCAATGAAATGTAGTAACCGATGTGGGCGACTGATATATGACTGTCCCTTGCCCTCAGTATGCTATATCAAAGAGATAGACTCTGTTCACTTGCTCCTTCCATTTATTTGTCGTATATCGTCTTAACAAGCAGCTAATTTTGTTAAAACAAAATTTTTTTTGTGGTTGTATGTTAGCAATGATTATACTTTTTGATTTTGGTTGGCTGGCAGTAGCTTCTTAGTCTAGTAGTAGTAGTAGTTGGTAGTCTACGATGCTCTATTGCTTCCTATTTAAATTACAAAGTGTCATGTTACAATTTCTGCAGTTTGTATCTTAAACTAAGCCATCTGGACCAATTTGGGACTCAAAGATGCGTGAGTAGAACTTACCTGATTAGCCAGGAAGTCCGCTTGCCTTATAGTTGAGACGACGTGCTGAGTTAAAAAGGTGGGCGTGATGTCCGTCACTTGCTCCTTTATAATACCGCCGAACGCGTAACAAACCCTGAGTAAAACAGTTTTATTAATGAAGTACTACTAATGGTAATAATGCGTTACAACTTATATAGGTAGAACTTGTTTTTTATAGGGTGCTAGAAATACATTTGACTGCTCCGTGGCTCAGTTGGCAGTGATGTGGACTGAGTAAGCGTGCGCACCCGGGTTCGATTCCTGGGCGGGGCGAATGTTGATATGATGAATATCGATGTTTGTTTCCGGTCTGGGTGTGATGTTCGTCTCTGTGTGTGTTTCGGGCGTCCTAGATACAGGTTCTTCCTAGTTAGGGGCTCTGAGTGTGATGTGTTATTATTATTATTATTACATACAAGCAGATCAAAAAGTAGGGTATTCTAGGCCGCATTTATATACAAGGTGTTTCTGACAAGGTAATAAATCAAAGGAGGGATTCAGCTCACCATACCTAAAAACATTCCCAAAAGAACATGGGTCGAAATCTCAAAACAAAAATCAGCTGTCCCGTACATTGAACCTGTCAGCTATTCGGACCAATGTATGTAACAGCTGTTTTTTTTTTTTGAGTTTTTAACCCATGTTGATTTAGTAAATTTGTTAGTTATGGTGAGCTGAATCCCTTCTTTGATTTATTACCGCCTTTCAAAGATTTCAAAGATATTTATTGCATACTTACCGTCTTATTCATAAAGATACAGTTCATTTTAAGTAGCTTTACTGGAGGGCTATCTCTGGTTTTTTGTATTGTAAATACGTGACATCCAGTCTTAATTGACATACGTCAAATAACTAAAATGCTCTTTAACTTTTAATGAATAACAGGGTTAGTGTGTACGCTTAAAATTAAGTGACCCGGCAAGAGTATAGCAATTAGGACTTTTGTCCAGAACGACTTAAACTTACTTATATTTATAACATAGAGTAGGTACCAATAAACTGTTATACTTACTTATATGCCTAGGTAAGTAAAAAAGCCTTGTCAGAAATACCCTCTATAATACGTAGAATCCGGATATAACGACTTCGCTTACATTGACTCACCGTTTTAGCGTAGTTTTTACGTTTTTACTCAAGTATGGTTCCTTACTTAGGTAAATTATACTTAGTAAATATAACCGATATGTGCGTCATCCAGTAAGTTCGCGATATAATCTCCTATAATCCCTATAATCGCCCTGGTCTCTTGAAGGTGTATTCGGATACTCTGTACTGTATTAGTAAAAGTAAACGCACCTGTTAACATTATGGCATACTCTGGGTATGAGTTTGGCCAGATATTGCATGTCCTTCCAGTCGGGCGGGTACCGCTCCGTTGACAACGCTACCACGTAGCTGTACGTCCTCCCGTCTCCTAGAAAACGAAAAAATAATGGCTCAGTGCGAGGCAGGTAGTGTCCTTACTGTATGTATACTCATACTGTGGTCAGGTGCCGTAAGAGATTATGCAGCTTAAACACCACCCTAGAACGCTCTTATACCGAGCGCTTTGTGTGAAAGCGTAATACCGTCATCTATACCAATATTATAAAGAGGAAAGATTTGTTTGTTTGTTTGTAACGAATAGGCTCCGGAAATACTGAACCGATTTGAAAAATTATTTCACTGGTAGGAAGCTTCACTATCCCCGAGTGTCATAGGCTATATTAGATTTTCAAAAAAATTAGGGATCCTTACTTAAACTCAAATAATGTAACCCAAGGTGCAATATTTTTTCCATTGTTTACATATTTTGACAGGTGGTTTGTTGTTATTGTTTGTTTTTTTTATTCGCCCATTCTGGGCTGTCAAAAGAACATAGTCAATAGAGCCAAGTCTTTAGTAACAAGTATCTTATATTCTATGGCGTAACGAAGTAAGCCGGGACAGCTCGTTGTACATAGCAGTCAGGCTAGCGCTCTGACGCGACACTATAGCGGCATCTGTTTGACGAAGCCCTAAGACAGGTATGCATGCGGCGTACCTTGCACGCCCACGCTGCGCACGGGCAGCAGCGCGGCGCCCACGCCGGCCGCGGACGAGATGCGGCGCAGCTCCGCCTGCTCGCCCGCCGTGGAGCAGTTGTTCACGCGGCCGAGCAGGGCGTGGGACTTGGAGCACATCGAGGCGTACTCCACCATTATCTTCACTATCACCTGCGGAGAGAGAGACCAGATGTCAGGTAATACAGCTACATAAGAGTTTATCATGGTTGCAAAAAAACTTTTTAGATGTCGTAACGTTAAAAACTGTCTAATAGCGATTTTAACTCGTTAAATCTAGAAGTGAAAACTTGTAATTGGCTTTGTTTAACATCATATTTTTTCTATAAATGTTTATGCTGTAAGTTTTCCTAACCAATAAAATAAATAATGGAAAAACCGAAGAATGGACACCAAACGCCTTTCAATAAAACGACAAATACCCATACTGTGATTTTTGTATTTGTAATTAACATATCTTTTTATTCTTCTTTTCCTTCTACAACCCGCCACTACGGCAAGACAAGGTAAAAGTATCAAAAGGTTTTCACTGACAGCGCAAATTTTCAGTCAAATAACAGTTACAATTTTCAGTCAATCAACAGAAATATAGATAATGTAAGTGTTTTGTCACAAACAAGTAAATCCAGTATAGTATAAGACCAAAGAGAAGGTAAATCAGTTTAGTATTAAACAAGGAAATTAAATATAGAGAATGTAAGTGTGTAGTGATGTAAAGTAAATACAGTGTAAATGTGTAGTATTGTTAAGTATAGACAGTGTAAGTGTGTAGAGTTGTAAAGTATAGACAGTGTAAGCGTGTAGTGTTGTTAAGTATAGACAGTGTAAGTGTGTAGTTTTGTAAAGTATATACAGTGTAAGTGTGTAGTGTTGTAAAATATAGACAGTGTCTATATCTAGCTGCGAGTATACCTGCGTCTCAGCAAAGTCCCGTTCAGCATGAGGCTCGTCCTGGCACAGCACGCGCACGGCCAGGCCCGGCCCGGGGAACGGGTGCCGCGCCACCAGCGGCGCCGGCAGACCCAGCTCTTGGCCTAGTTGCCGCACCTGTGGACTCACGCATTCATCTATCAATCAAGCATTCAAAACAGCTAGAAAGGTCTTTTGAACAAAGGCCAGCACTCCTCCCCAATGTCCCCTGCTAATTGCCTGGTAGAATATAGTTGGGTATTATAGATCTACGCCGACTTACGCCGTCAACCGACATTAGATCGATTGGTTAGTTTAACGGTTTCCGCCGACAAAAAGTTCCCACCTGACATATTTGTCGATTACAATACTGGTTGATCAACAATCGATCGATTGGTCTGGTAACACACTCAGACTTTCGTCTCAACCTGCCACACGGTTCGAAACTAGCGTCACTTCATCAGAGCATAAAATAATCCAAGCAAGATTGTTTAGGGCGTCATTGACGCATATTTTCGATTTCGGCCATAGAAGATATTAGATAGATTATTTATCGAAGTGGCGCTAGTGTCGCACCCGTTTGCTCCTTAAGGCACTGCGGTAACTTGGAGGGGAAGATGTAGCGAAGCTTCGGATGAACGTTACTCATTAACATAGTTTAAATATTGGAAGTACGATACCAAACAACATTTTATGTGAACAATGTAATTTTAAACAAAACTAAAGCGAATTAAAATAGCAATTGAAGCGCCCAGTAAAGCAGTATTTGACATAATTTCTTTTTTTTTTAAAGGTACCCGCCTTTAATAAATTGACACATACATAAACTGAGAACTTACTCTTTTCTGAAGTCGGTTAAAATAGCTACTAAAACCTTCTCCTAAATGTGACAAATACTTTTATGAAAACCGCATCAAAATTGGTTCAAACAAATTTGAGATAACCGCGGACAAACATACATACAGGTGGCCAAGTTTCTAAACTAAAAAAACGAGTGACTCGTAATTGTCTTGCTAGCGATTTCGTTAACCATTGCCGCTTTGACAAAGGTAATTTCTGTTGCACGCCCAAAATCAAAAAAATCAAAATCACAAAATCTTTATTCAATATAGGATACAAGATATCACTTATTGAAAGTCAATTAGACTACATCAATATATATAAAACTCTTCCGTTACTGACCGACTGACTGACTGACTGACTGACTGACTGACAGACTGACTGACTGACGGACAACGCAGAGCCAAAACTACTGGGCGTAGCGGGCTGAAATTTTGCATGTAGGTTCCTTAGTAAGTGTAGGTGAGCACTAAGAAGGGATTTCCCGAAATTCCCACGGGAACGGGAAAAAACAGGAATTTTGTGTTTATGAGAAATCTGCGCGGGAAAAACCGCGGGGCAGCCTCTAGTACATACATACAGGTCAAACTCATAACCTCCTTTTTTGAAGTCGGATAAAAATAGATCACAATACCACCATCTCTTTTGCACATTCGTAAACTCACCTCATCCTTATGAAAGTCCCGCAGCGGCTCCACGACTCGTCCCCGCGCCCGCAACGCGCGCACCAGCTCAGTGTCGTTGTGATGCGTCTTGATGACCGCAGCCTGAGTGGAGGCCAGAGCCGAGGCGGACTCGATCAGGTCCGGCCGCAGCGTGCCTTGACCTAGCAGCACCTGGTCTTCTCTGATCGGAGAATGAAGGAGGGAAAAAATGATTACTTTTAGCAAATTTTAGGAACAAACAGTATAACTGCAACGAACCATATCAGTTTTGTTGATTACACTCTTTGCCAGATGGATGCTGGTTGTCAAGTGGACACTGCATTTTTTGACTTCCGCAAGGCTTTTGATGTCGTTGACAATGACTTACTCCTGCGGAAGCTATCATGTTTTGGCTTTACACCTAGCCTTCTAAAATTTATTGCTAGCTACCTAGGCGACCGTGTACAGTATGTCCAGCTTCAGCAATACCGTTCTTGTGACTATTATACTAGGTCAGGCGTAATCCAAGGTAGCACCCTTGGTCCAACTCTATTTGCTCTTATAGTGCGCTGTCTGTCAGTCAGTAACGGAAGTTTTATATAAATTGTTTGATATAAGTATGTACTGACTGTAGTCTCAGATCGCGCACGGCCTGCTCGGCGACCTGTATGAACACGTCTCCGATGATCTTCCTCTTGTCCTCGGGCGCGGCGGCCTGGCACAGCAGCGGCGTCGCCCGGGCGCGGCCTTGCGCGTCGCGCACCACCGTGCTGCCCGACCGGAACTATAGGAACAATAACCTCGATAAACTATAGACCAGGGAGTCAAAATTAAACTTTCTAAATCGTTCTGTAGGGGGGCACACTAGCGCCACCTAGTGATGCCTTGTGAAAGCGGAGATCGCTCGATCAGCAATTCCTACATCGCGCCAACGAAGTTTCTGACGCAGCTAGCATAAATAGAATTTACAAAGTAGAAGCATAGGGAGGTATTGGCCAATTCCTCTTTGCTCTACCTTAAGTTCTTTACTCCATATTGATATAAACAGTCGAGTTTCGCCGTTTCGGTGGTAACTCTCGGTGTGGCGCGAAATTAATTTTTTTTCGTGTTTTTTATTTATTCTGGCGAAAGTATACATTTTTAATAAAGTTTAAATGGATTCGCGTATGTAAAAAACCATCTCCCACATTTTTGGAACCAGACCTACAGATTTTGTGCCAAAAATCTAGTCCCTTGAATATACACAAAATCGGTAACTATGTCTTACAAAAACGATATATCACAATGTGGGAGATAGTTTTTTTACGTACGCGAATTAATTTAAACTTTATTAAAAATGAATAAAACTTGTGGAACGATTGACTACCCTCAAACGCATTTGAATTATGCACAGTTTATGTGCGCACGACGCGATGAGGTTTAAAAACGTGAAAAATTTGAATTTCGCGCCATTCCGAGAGTTACCGCCTTAAAGACTGTGAAGCATACGCTCGACAGAGTATAAAACGGATCGAGCCATGATAATCATCATCATCATCATTATTTCAGCCGTAGGACGTCCACTGCTGGACATATGCCTCCCTCAAGGCTCTCCATCTGTACCGATCGCAGGTGGCCTGCATCCAGCGTGTGTCTACTTGCTTACAGCGTGTCTACTTGTCCAGCGTGGACCCGCAGCCTTGCGCAGGGCGCCGGCGTAAGAATGTCGCCCTCCCCTCTCCTCCCGTGGGAGCCGTAGGACCCGGCTGAGGGACAGCACCAGAAGACGGGCAGCAGCGTCTTCTGGGTTATACATCACCACACTGCGCTCGCCAACCCGCCTGCCAAGCGTGGCGAGTATGGCAATCCCCCCCCCCCCCCCCCCCCCCCCTCATGAATAGTCAGCATATACCCAGGCCCCATGATAATCAGTACTCGGGAACTACTTGTCCGAGTATCACACTCGACCGACAGTGTTAACCGACTACGAAAAAGAGGAAGTGCTTAGTTGATGTATGTGTCAGTTTATTGAAGGCGGGTTCATTTTTTGGAAAAAAAAAAAATTGTTTTCAGGCATCAGTCCAGTATAACTAACTATGCTTAGAGTGTGTAAAAGTTTCCTCCACGATAAAAAAGGAAAGTTAAAATAACAACTCGCCTGGTGGGCGGCGTTGACGACGTGTATGCGGACTCCAATCTCGCGGAGGCTCTTTTCAACTTTTGCACTTTCGTTTTTGCGCATAAAACCTGTTAAGAAAAAGAAAAAACAGAATTTATACTCAGAAAAAATGTTTATTGTAATGAGACGAAATAGTATCGATGTTGGCTAATTTAAAAAAAAAAAAAAAACTTAAAAACTCATAAAGTAATTTTTACAACTATATTGCTTCCAGGTCCCGCCTGGCTCCCGGGACCTGGAGGAGGCAGCCCAGGACCGTATAAAATGGAGAAAATTACTTCGAGCCCTTTGCCCCTGATGAGGGGCTATAGGAAGAAATCATCATCATCATCATCATATTGCTTCCACAAAGCCTACCAGAATGTCTTTTTTTTTTCAAAAAGGGCGCCACCATCCGTACTATTTCGTCTCAAGTTATTATGTCTACGAATCTATTTTCATCATTATCATCTTCATTTTAGCCGAAAGACTTAACATCTGGACATGGGCCTCTCCCACAGAACGCCACAACGACCAGAGCCTTCAGTCAACGACCTCATCCAGTACACTCCCGCAGCTTTCACCAGGTCTTCTCTCTATGTTTTACTAGTATATAACTCAAATTAAAAAAAATTTAAAACTCCCGACCCAGTCAGACTCCTCATCAACTTAACTAGAACTAGAGCTAATCATCTTAAAAAGATCATGGTTGCCTTCAATATCATTGAAGTAACATGGTACCAAATTTCAACTCGATCGGACATAAGGAAGCTAGTTAGATCCTCTCATCCTTTATTCAAGAGCTGATCATTTTCAAACGGCAGATCAGGTCATGGTTACCTTACCAAATACTTTCTATATCATTGAAGTAACACGGTACCAAATTTCAAATCGATCGGACATAAGGAAGCTAGTTAGATCCCCTCATCACCTAGAAAAGAGCTGATCATCTACAAACCGCTGATCAGATCTTCATCAGACATGGCTAAGAACACTCGGCCTGAAATTATCTATGACAAACTTTACCCAGCTTACTTCGTTACGCCATAGAATATAAGATACTTCAAAAGACTTGGCTCTGTAGACTATGTTCTTTTGACTGCCCAGAATGGCCGAATAAAAAACAAACAACAACAACAAACCACCTGTCAAAATATGTAAACAACGGAAAAAATATTGCACCTTGGGTTACATTATTTGAGTTTAGGTAAGATTTTTTGAAAATCTAATATAGTCTATGACACTCGGGGTTAATGTAGTTTCCTACCAGTGAAAGAATTTTTCAAATCGGTTCAGTATTTCCGGAGCCTATTCGTTACAAACAAACAAACAATCAAATCTTTCCTCTTTATATTTTCCGTTATTGGTATACATACAAAAAAAACAAAACGAAACTCTGTTCAGCCGTTTGGGCTCTACAATGCCACAGACAGATATACAGGACAGACAGACAGACAGATACACACGTTAAAATTATAACACCCCTCTCTGAATTTTCGTTCGGAGGTTAATAAATAAAGGGTATAATGTAATGGTCACCGTTGTCGATGTGCAGCGCGATGACCTGGTCCTCGCGCAGCGCGTGCCGCAGCAGCGCCGCGCACACCGTGGAGTCCACGCCGCCCGACACCAGCACCTGCCCGCATCAGCATCATCATCATCATCATCATCTCAACTAAACACAGCCCAGACATGTTGACTGGACTTCTGGGTCACATTCCCGGCGGGGATGTTCATTGTTGATGGATTTTCATGTGTATATCCTTGGTCTTTGTGGTTTTTCGGACACCCTCACTAGATACATGTTCTATATAATGCGTTATTAAACATTATTATCTTTACTAAAGACAGCCGTCACTCTCGGCCTGCCTGCTTCCTTTGTTACAGTTGCATCAATTTGGCAAAATAAAACCAGAGTAAAAGTTAGTTACAATAGTTAGACAATGAGAGGTTTCCAATTTGCCAGCTCAGAAGAAAAAAACAAGTTTTTACGCCGCTATCAGATGGCGCTCTGCCAGGAGCAAGAGGTCAAGATGAAATGAATGAATAGCTCAAAATAAAACATAGAAATTAAAATTTAACTGTGGCAGTGACAGAGTGGGTGAAATTAAGATTTATTCTTAGCAAAAAATAATCCAATCTAAAGAGTCAGTCGATACTCGATCTCCCATCTCTCTGATATTGCTGTAGACAGCGCCATCTACGGGCGTATTATGAAACTTTTTTTTTCTGTCACTTTGAAAACCCCTTATTGATGTTTTAAAAACTAATGTTATCTGTTGCTATTCAATGTATATTTACTTATAAATCCAATGAATACATACCAGAACTTTATTAGTTTCACCGACCGTGTCCCGTATGTACTGTATGCAGGCGTCGCGGCGCGAGCGCAGCGTGAACCCCCTCGACATCCCCGCTATGTCGAACAGAAAGTTTGACAACATCTGCTTGCCTTTTGGCGTTAGGTCCACCTGGAAAACAAACAATACCGTGAAAACTATTTACTGTGACGGTCTCATACAGCGTAACACTTTTGTCCAAAGTCTCGGGCGCACTAGACTATAATAATAACAAAAAAACAAGAGCTATTCGGTTACGCAAAACGTGTCCGCCATATAGCCATACCTAAAGTTAAATATCAAAATCATTTTCTTCTAAAAGTATATAATTGCACATGCATACATATAGGATAAGACCCAATGCCCTAGCCTAGCCGTACTTTCAATTATTTGCATGGTCGTGCATTTCGTAAGTTTACAAAATTAATGTATTGATGCTCTTTCAATGCTGTAGATTGCCAAAAATCATTTATTCAGCCTATAAATGAACGGCACAAAAAATAAGCTGCATACACAACTTTCCGTCTACATAAACATCAAGTGTGTGAGTTAACTTATGTACCTCAAAATGGAACTAAAAGTACAACCCAAGCTTCATCTATGTACTATTATGACACCTCCATTCATGGGAATTCCTTGATGTACACTTTATAGTACTGTATTTGACCTAAACTTACCTCAGGATGGAACTGAACCCCATATAACTTCATCTGCTCGTTGTAAATGGCAGCTATGACGTGGTTGGAGGACTGGGCTCCAACACGGAACCTGTCTCCGACCTTCTGCACGCTGTCTCCGTGGGTCAGAAGAACTGGCTGCAGCTTTTCTAGACGACTGTTTGGACAAATTATTAGGTTTTATATTAGGAATTGTATTAGGAATTTGTATCATTTTAGGAGTATCCATGTCAGATCCGGCTCGAAGGACCAATTAACTAATACATCTACTGATTCCCAAAATGGCAGCTATGACACGCACGGCACTTATTTTTCTACATCTAAACTAAAGTTTAAGTGAACACCGTGGGGCGAGATGGCAAACTAAAGTTACCTATCATAAACTATTTAAATTTTAAAGTCTTAATAACCTAACGATTGTAAACGTAAGATGACGCTACCATGTGAAAGAGGTTAAGTAAAACATTCTCAAATAAACCAGCATCTAATCAAGATTGTGTGGGCTCTAAGATGGCCACATTTAGAGAGTAGAATACTTTTCATTCACCAAGAGGAAAAACGCAATCCAAAGAAAAACCTGAATAAACAAAAGGAGTTTTCGTTTATGCGGCTTTATTAAAGGATCATATTATATTGTGTACATACTTGAACAGAGGGCAGGTAGTTTCAATTTCCACCTCGTACTGGCCGTCTTCTCGGGCCTCCTTTCTCAGCACCGAGCCGCCAAACTCCTTGTTCAACATTTGCATGCCATAGCATATGCCTGGAGAAAAAATATTTGTGTTATATTTACTACATATTTACATATTATTATAAACGCAGTTAAGAGTGCATATTAACTACTAGCTGGTGCCCGCGACTTTGTCTGCGCATATAATATATTAGTATTGAATATAGATTATGAACTTAATAAAATCTTAAGTCTGCTCATTTATTACTTACTACATTAACGCAAACTTTGGACATGAATCAATTTTTTTTTTCTATATCTATAGTTTGAACGCATTAATAAAGGATTGTATAGTCTCAATGCGATTAGTCTGAGCGCTATCATAATACAGGTCGCCGGTAGACAGTGGATCAGACTGGCGCAGGACCGTGGTGCATGGCGTGCGAGAGAAGAGGCCTATGTCCAGCAGTGGGCTCTCACAGGCTGATGATGATGATATCATAGTACTTACATACTTCGAAGCTAGGTAATGTTCGTAAGGGGCGCGCAATAACACGCTAGCAGTCTGAGCACTATCATAGTACTTGTAAGCTGGCAATTTTTTGTAAGGCGCACTCATTCGCGCACTAACTCGCGAGTAGTCCAAAAGCTATCATAGTACTTAGCTCGGGAATGTTTGTAAGCCACAATCACTAACTCGCGGGCACTCTAAGTGCTATATCTGTACTTGAAAGCTGGGGAATGTTCTGAAGTCACTAATTTGCAAACGTCTGAGCGCTAACATAGTACTTGGCAGCTCGGGAATGTTTGTAAGCCACAATCACTAACTCGCGGGCAGTCAAAGCGCTATATCTATACTTGAAAGCTGGGAATGTTCTTAAGTCATTAACTCGCAAACGTCTGAGCGCTATCATAGTACTTGGCAGCTCGGAAATGTGTGTAAGCCACAATCACTTACTCGCGGGCAGTCTACGCGCTATTAGGTACTTATATCTGTACTTGAATGCTGGGGAATGTTCTTAAGCACTAACTCGCAAACGTCCGAGCGCTATCATAGAACATGGCAGCTCGGGAAGGTTTGCAAGCCACAATACTAACTCGCGGGCAGTCTAAGCGCTATTAGGTATATCTGTACTTGAAAGCTGGGGGATGTTCTTAAGTCACTAACTCGCAAACGTCTGAGCGCTATCATAGAACATGGCAGTTCGGGAATGTTTGTAAGCTACAATCACTAACTCGCGGGCACTCTAAGTGCTATATCTGTACTTGAAAGCTGGGGAATGTTCTGAAGTCACTAACTCGCAAACGTCTGAGCGCTATCGTAGTACTCGGCAGCTCGGGAATGTTTGTAAGCCACAATCACTAACTCGCGGGCAGTCAAAGCGCTGTATCTGTACTCGCAAGCTAGGGAATGTGAAGGTCTGACGTCCGAATACTTTAATCACGTTTATTGAATATTATCTCAAATAATTTCAGCCGTTCTTGACTTATAAATAGTGTTATTAACACGACTTTATTTCATATATATATATAGATTAGAGTGTGCCCCATTCCCAATATTCCCGTGGGAATTCCGGGATAAAAAGAAGCCTATCTCCTTTCTCAGGCTCTATAGACTATACATTGTTGTGTAGATATAGTGTGCCCCCGCGGCTTCGCTAGCGAACTTTCCCTTGAAACATAAAATTCCCAATATTCCCGTGGAAATTTCGCGATAAAAAGTAGCCTATGTCCTTTCTCAGGCTCTAGACTATCCATATACAAAAATTCATCCAAATCGGTTTAGTAGTTATCTCAGGAAAGCACGACAGACAGACAGACAGACAGAGTTACTTTCGCATTTATAATATTAAGTATGGATTTAATCTGCAGATTACCTAGGCAAGGGTATTCCGTTAAAGTGCGAAATATTTTTTTCCTGTCTAACTAGGTAAGGTCGTCTTCAAAGTCCCCAGTAAATTTCCAGAATTAGGACGCGAATCCAACTGAAAGAAAACTTCTGGGATAGTCTGTCTGATAGCAGCTCTGTCGCGACAGAACTTTTATCTGATACTTCTCGCGGAAATTTTATAGGTGGAAAAGCGTCCTATAAAGCCCCATGTCCCAGGTAGGAATACCAGGATACGAATAAGAAGATATAATCAATGTATATGTCACCGGAAAATAACAAGAACCGTAAATTTATAAATTTACTAGGAAATTTATAAACTTTCGTAGGATTCTACACGAGTGATAAATTGTATTATTTTACGCCTACATTTTCGTAAATTGATAAACTTACTAAACTCACTCGTAAAATAATAAGTAACCAATAACCAAACGCCATGTATAATGAATTGAAATTTAACACAGAGCTACGAAAGTTTTAGCCATGACCAAAATGTTTTATTTTGGTAGAGTGAAATAGGGAATTTTAACCCCCTACTAGGTAGGTAGGTAGGTAGGTACCTAAAATACAAGGTTACTTTTTGATAAAATATGCTATTATCCCATAATAGCATATTATATCTGTCACCGTTATAGTGCGAAATACGTTAATGTGCTCTCTCCCGGGCACACTGTTTAGGTCAGTTAATGTGTGAAATTAAATAAATTTTATGTGAAATATGGGATATCTGGGGTCTCGCCGTTAAAGTGCGGAAAACAGAAAGCTCCTAACGAAAATTCAAATCTAGAGCAAAATTGTAGGTTAGGTTAGGTTTGGCTTGTGATCTTTAACCAGCGTAGCGAGCGAAGCGAGCGGAGCTTGGGTTACCTGTGTTAAACTGAAATCTAAGGCAACAATTTTTCGAACTTAACTTAGTCGTTAACTCTGTAGATTACCTAGGGATTTTGCAGATTACCTAGTTAATGTTGAGAACAACATTTTATTTCGAACTCTAAACGGATTCAGCCAGTTAGTGCACTTTTACTGAATTTCGCACATTAGCGATCACATATTAACCTATAAACCTACTAAGTTTTTAGTACCAGTAAAAATACTTTTAGTGTGATCGAATTGTTTGGCAAGTCTGATTGTACGTAAGTCTATGGACGCAAGCATTTTCACTGTCAACATCGACCAATCAGAGAGCAGTGTGTTATTTTCCGTATTTCAAAAAGCGTAAAATTAAAAGCTCTTCTGTGATTGGTCGATCCGTTTAGAATCTTACGGATTGATATCCGTTAGTTTATAAATTTACTACGACGCGTCGAAAATTTATAAATTTGCGAAAAAGTGGGCGTAAAATAATTCAATTTATCTCTCGTTTAGAATCCTACGAAAGTTTATAAATTTCCTAGGAAATTTATAAACTTGCGAATCTTATTATTTTCCGGTGACATATATAAAACTCTTCCGTTACTGACTGACTGACTGACAGACAACGCAGAGCCGAAACTAGCGTAGCGGGCTGAAATTTTGCATGTAGGTTCCTTAGGGAGTGTAGGTGAGCACTAATAAGCATTTCCCGAAATTCCCATGGAAACGGGACAAACTGGATTTTTGTCTGGAATCTCTGAGAGAGATCTGTCTGGAAATCTGCGCAAGTGAAACCGCGGGGCAGCCTCAGCCTCTAGTAATGAATAAACCCTTACCCAAAACAGGTAGTCCAATCTTGAATATATCCGAGTCGTATCGCGGCGCATCCTCAGCGTACACCGAGTTGGGTCCGCCAGAGACTACGATCGCGCGGTAGCCGGCCTCCTTTAGGTGATAGGCCGGAGTGTCCAGCGGTAGGATGTCCGATTCTACGCATAGCTCGCGTATGCGACGGTCTATCACCTGTCAAAAGATAGAAACTTTAACACACACAAGTAAGATACAAATTTATACAATTGAAGGAACAAAAACATAACAAGCTTGCGATGAGCAAGGATAATAATATTCAACATAGAATATATGGCTTTCAAATCAACTTAAAACATTATCATATACTAGTCGACCCGTCGTATCGCCTAACCTATTACTGTATTGTGCATGTATATTACTTGTAAACCTTCCTCTTCAATCACTCTCTCTATTAAAAAGATCTTCATCAAAATCCATTGCATAGTTTTAAAGATGTAAGCATACATGCACACATTTAAGGACATAAGGACGCGGGAAGCAACTTTATATAATACTATGTATTGATATTGATTGAGGAGTTGATTCAAGCTCCCAGAAGAAAATAGCACAGAATAGACAAAGTCACATTCTAGAGTGAATCCAGCTATAACCAGATACCTAGCTGATAGCAGATAGATAGTCACTATCATGTATGTATTTGTAGGCTGGCTTGGATTTCTGATGTTAAATTTATTATTCATTCATTTGTTATTCATAAAGATACAGTAGATTTTAAGTAACTTTACTGGAGGTCTACTTCTCTGGTTTGTTGTATACTAAATACGTGATCCAGTCTTAATTGACATACGTCAAATAACTAAAATGCTCTTTAACTTTTTATGAATAGCAGGGTACGTCTTTGCTAACCCTGTAATTTACATGCATGCATACTGAGGGAGTTACCCTCAGGGGTTGCGCTTGCGCTGCCGAGTAAGAGCGGGATACAAAACCTTGTCACGCGTCTTGTGTGACGCATGTTAGCACTACAGGTTAGGGTGCCTAATCAATACATAGTATAAAACAAAGTCACTTACCGCGTCTGTCCCTATGTATGCTTATATCTTTAAAACTATCCAACGGATTTTGATGCGGTTTTTTGTAATCGATAGAGTGATCCAAGAGAAAGGTTTATAAGTATAATACATGAGCAAGATAGCAATAGGTAGGCGGTACGAAGTTCGCCGGGTCGACTAGTCATTAATATACCTTGCCATACTGCGAGCCAGCATCCAAGATGGCGACCTTGTCGCGAGCGTGGTTGGCCCCGTTGGTCCCGCAGTACTGCCCATCGGTAGTGGCTGTGTGCATCTCTCCAACACGCCAGCAGCACTGCAAAAAAAAATAGAAAATGATTACCAAGCTTTTGAAAAGGAAACATATTTTTTTTAAGTTACTACAATTGAACAATTGATCATTGTACATAATACATTTGATTTAATTATTAGATTCCAAAATGAGTTTTTTTATAGCTCTAACCTTTGTATAGGTTTCCATACAAAGAACTGATATTGTGCTTTAGAAAATTTGCTCTTAAAAAAAAATTGTCAATATAGACAAGTCAATTAATTTTATCTCTACATCCTTTGTACAAACAATTTTTAAAACAAGATAATATAAACTACCTACTAGCATAACAAAATATAAAGTAAGTGAATATTCTATTTTAATTTCCCACAGAATAAAATAAAAAATTATTTCCTCAGTTCATTAGAAGTAAAATTTTACCTTTAACAAAAAATCTTTAAAAGCAAACATCACTGAAACTAAACCAGAAAATCCCACAATCAATCACACCAACAAAACAAGACATTTCCATAATTCCACTCTACTCATTTGCAACTTAAAAATTTGTAAACAAAGCACATAGTTTGAGTAATTAAAACAAAAACATAAGACTGAAAATGTGTCTCAGTCAGCTGACGACACAAAGTGTACTTTCATCTTCAAGAGTTGGCTATTTTTAGAGGACATCCCACCTACGTCACAGTGTGTGTAAACAGATTTATATTGATCTACCCATTGTATTGAGTTGAGGTGTTAGATTATGTTATTTTGATTTGCAATATGTTTATAAATTTAGTTTATACATAAATGAATAAATTTAAATTTATTATATTAACTTGTATATTGGTGTTTATGAAAACAATAGTGAGATATAAAGAAATATGGTTCTAAATCAAGATTTTGGCAGGGCCAGTAATCAACCTTTAATGAAATATAATATGTCAGTTTCATTTGCCAAAAGAATAACAATATCCCATCCCATCACACAGCACTTAACTTCTTCTCTATTATTATTTCTATTTCTTTTGTTTGGTTAAAACTAATGGAATAAATCACTTTTAGTGATAAGTCCGCCTTTTGCATTGAACTTTGTATTTTTTATTATGTATTTGATATTTTAGTATTCCTTATCTTATCATAAGTTTTGGCTATGCAGTTTCTGAACAGCCCAGTATCACTGCGAACTTTGCAGATCTATTGATTACCACTATTGTATTGAATCTAAGGTTTAACAAAAGATAAAATTAATGATACTTGACCAAAACTAGGATTGCATGACAGAATACATGATAGCAGAGGGCCCCTATTGCCTCTTACTCAATGCAAAAAGATTGTCTCCTTAGTATTGTCTTTCTAACTTGTGTTGTCTCCCATACTTCATTTGTCAGTATTGATGCCAAAGCAATGTCCAAACCAAAGTGTATAAAATAAGGACTAATTACCAAATAAACAAAGTAGAAAATGAAATATTGTCTATAAACTTAAATGATAATAATACCATAATACAGAACCCAATAGCATGCCAATTGATTTATTATTTATAATATGACCAAGTAAAATTTGATAACATAATAGGTAATAATAATAAAAAATTATAAAGATTCCTACCAGCTGGTAAAAAGTAAGGTTAGGCCACTATCAGTTACCACGATAACATAATGACATCTCTTGAACTCGAACAAATCTAATGTGTGATGTAAATTGGTGTAGTTTTTCATCAAAACTTACTCTTTGATTAATGATAGTTCCACATGTCTTTTGACACCAAACAAACCATCAAACACAAAGAAAACATACTTACCTTGCGAAGAATAAAAAACATAGTCACCACACAGTCACATAGTAAGATGTGATTCTGCTACCCATATCATCGCAAAAACCCATCATTTAATGATAAAATAACTACAGATAGCATCAAGATAAACGATGTATAGCCGTGTTTACGATTATTTGAAAACGGCACGGCAGAATTCAAGTGTCAAGATCACTAACCGGGTGAAAAGGCGAATGATTTGGAGCACCTAATTTAGCAATAAAACAAATAGCAGGAACGCAAGGTTTTACTTACTAAATTAATAATTTTTTATCAAACATACCTTCTTTGAAACCTAGATCTTTTATAACACAAAATTTTGTTGTTTTTAACCGGGTATAACAAACGGCTGACGTAGATTTGTGGGTCAAAATAAAGATGGTGTTTTACAACTAATAGAAACTTTCTTGTAACTGTCGTACCTAACTATTTTTACAATTAAAATTATGGCAAACTTACCAATAGATAAATATTAAAAGAATCAGAGGATAATATTCATGAAAAACACGAAAAAATGTGGTTCCCCATTTAATGCGAGGAGCGAATACAAAATATTTTTTTCCGGTAGAGGCGCTGTTGTGTTGAGTGAGCAGAGCAATATTTATTTGGATGCGTTCATTGTCAGATTATTATTTTCAAATCACGCCTTCAAAACAAAAATAAACATACATATAACATTCTAACCTGTTATTCATAAAAAGTTAAAGAGCAATTTAGTTATTTGACGTATGTCAATTTAGACTGGATGTCACGTATTTACCATACAACAAACCAGACAAGTGGTCCAATAAAACTACTTAAAACCTACTGTATCTTTATGAATAATTCGGTTAGATTACATTTTTATTCTAACGTAAACGTATAACATTTATATTACCTACATACATATAGGTTAAAACTTGAAATTTTCCCTTTTCGAAGTCGGGTAAAACACCAAAACCAAAACCTTCTCCCCTAAATGTAACACTAAATGCTTTTCAGAAAACCGTATCGAAATCGGTTACTTAAGCCAAATGCGGGATAAAGATGGACAACAAAAATATGCTACACCTACGTATGTACATTATAATATAATAATAATAATAATAACACACTCATAGCCCCTAACTAGGAAGAACCTGTATCTAGGGTGCCCGAAACACACACAGATACAAACATCACACCCAGACCGGAAACAAACATCGTTATTCATCATATCAATATTCGCCCCGCCCGGAAATCGAACCCAGGTGCACACGCTTCTCAGTCCACATCACTGCCAACTGAGCCACGGAGCAGTCAGTCATTAAGTAGGTATGCTACACACACACATTACAGCTTTGCACAAAAATTTTGTCAATAATGGGGGCGCCACTTTATATGTGGAGTGGAATAAGTATTTTAATTCATTTTCTCCTTCAATAAAACATCATATATGCCCAAAGTCGATAGTTAGTCAAAAAAAGGGTTTCCATGTTGAAATAAAAATCGTTCCGTTTATAGCCAAGACTCACGTGAAGAACGATCGGTAGAGAAAAAGGGCATGTAAAACAGAAATGTTATAGTGTTGGTTGAGTGCATTTACTTAATTCATTGTTCAGTGAGTTTTATTTTCTTGTTTGTACGGACGGAACCATTAAAAAACCAGAGAGATTGGAGAACGCTAAAAAGCAGGTCAAACTGAACGCATCCTAATTTTGCTTGTCGCTTGTCATCTTTGAGTAAACCGTTCCTATATCCTTTCCATGACTTTATATTTTGCCTTTTTAAACCAGCCACGGAAACACGGAAACTACAGAAAAGCTACGTTACGATCGAAAAGATTGTGCGTAAATTGAAACTTACTGATTGATAGATATTCACAATTTGATTGATTGAATAGTTACCGACAGGACAGGGATTGATGATTGATGGTTTGGTTGTGTGGATGATTTTGCAAATCAAAAAGTTCAAAAACAGTTTTTCAAAGATTTCTGTGTAATTTATTGTGATTAACTAGTATTTTTTAATTAAATCATCATGCCAGACCATTTAGGAGATGATATGCGAAAAATTAAAGAAGACAAAGAAGAGCCAGAAAAGGAAATCAAATGTAAGAAGATTCGCTTTTTTGTAACCTATTTTAGCCTTTTTTTTATTGCAATGAAGATAATTCCGTAGTTCTGTGATTCTTAAACTAAATTTCCTTTTCAGCATTGGATGAAGGAGATATTGCTTTACTCAAGTCATACGTAAGTACTTTTTTTTCTTTTCTTAGTTCATATTTTGTAATGACTGGCAAATTTTGATTTTGAACAAAACATTTTGTTTTTCAGGGCCAAGGGCAATACACTAAAGTGATCAAAGATGTAGAAGAAGGCATACAAACTGTAATGAAGAGGGTCAATGAACTCACAGGGATCAAGGAGTCAGACACTGGGTTAGCCCCACCAGCACTTTGGGATTTGGCTGCTGATAAACAGACTTTGCAAAATGAGCAGCCTCTACAGGTAATTGAAAGAAAACATAATAGTGCAGATACAGAAGAAGCACTCCCCAAATTAAAAGTCACATTTTAGACAAGAGCCTGCTGAAGAAGAATAAGAACAGAGAACTTATCAAATCATAAATTTTATTGCAACTTAGTGTTTTTACAGATGGTATCACACTAATATTATAAAGGCAAAAGTTTGTGTGTATGTTTGTGACTTCTTCACGTCTAAACAGCTGGAGCGATCTTAATGAAATTTGGTATGGAGTTAGCTGACATACCAAACACATAGCGTATGTGTTAATGCAGGATGTCAGCTAAGTCCTCAGTAAAAACCTCAAAAAAAGTAACTCAGTAAAAAGTAGCCCATGTGACAAAGACTACTTTTTACTGCGGTAATAAACTGCAGGTAACACTGTGGGGCACAGCTAGTATAAATATAAAACAAACAGAGCTTAAGAACCTAGTACTAAAAAAAGTTTTAAATATTGCCTGTTTAGTTAAAATAATATTTATTTTTTATTTTCAGGTAGCAAGATGCACAAAGATTATAAATGCAGACTCAAATGACCCTAAATATATTATTAATGTGAAACAGTTTGCAAAGTTTGTTGTGGATCTAGCGGACTCGGTTGCACCAACAGATATTGAAGAAGGCATGAGAGTTGGGTGAGCATTCTTTATTGAAATTATCATTAATGGCAATGTGGCAGCTATTCAGGTTTTTTTTCATCTATAACTTATTATGAAGAAGAAAGATATGTCATGTCACCTAGTTTAGTTTTTTTATAAAACTGTAAAATTTACAATATGCTGTTGTTTGAGTAAACATGTCAAAATCTTTTACATTTTTATATCCATTGATAACAGCAATTAGGTCTTCAGACTTCAGTTACACATAATAAATCAATTCTGAAATTTAAACATAACTATCCAGTCCGGGAGTGAAGTACTCAAGGAGAGTTTTGAAAGAAACTTGTAGCTTTGCATTTTTTTTTAATTCTATGCAGCTCCAAAATTATGTAATGTTCCATAATTCAACCTGTGTTTTTGAGCAATGACTGACTGCAGGCTAATATTATGAACAACATAATGTTTTGTACCTACTCTCTTAATGTGCATTCTTAGGCCCGTGGTATATCCAACTTGATTTAAGCTGCATCCTGTCATTTGTTTATATAAAAAAGAAAGTGACAGATGAAATTTTAACTACTCAAACAGTTTAAATTAAGTTGGATATTATGGGGCTTAGATCAACTGAAGAAAGGGTGCCTTTTACCTGTGGTAAACTTACAATGCCTTAGAAGGCCTGAAGCAAACATCAGCAGAGTAGCCTTAGAATGGAACCCTACTGGCGGCCGAAGAAGATTGGGTCGCCCCGCTGAAACCTGGAAGCGTTCTATCATGACAGAACTCAGTGCGGCAGGAATGACCTGGAACGACGCCAAAGAAAGAGCGCAGGACAGAGAAGTCTGGAGAAAGACTGAGGCCCTATGCTCCCCGAGGAGTTAAATGATTAATCATCAATCATCTAACTTATAATCCACATAGTTCCAGCTGGATGCGTAGGTTCCCGACAGCCAAAAAAATCATTTTGCATATTTGCTCTTTAAATCAATATTTTTATTACAACATTTGTTGGTAACAAAACTTGTTACAAATATTGTGCTAGCCACAAGCCTTGACTGAATATGAAAAGGTTACAATCCTTTAAATAACATAAATTATTTCTCAGAGTGGACCGCAACAAGTACCAGATCCACATTCCTCTGCCGCCGAAGATCGACCCGACTGTCACCATGATGCAGGTTGAGGAGAAGCCAGACGTGACATACAGCGACGTCGGGGGTTGCAAGGAACAGATTGAGAAGCTGAGGGAAGTCGTTGAGACACCACTGTTGCACGTAAGTTGATGAAGATACAAGTTTTAAGCAAAAATGCTCTATGCTTAGCCTCCCCCACCGGTCGACATACTGACCGGTCTTGAGCGACCCTCAGCTTTGCCAGGTTGTCTTTCCGCGTTGTTGGGTGTCTGCCGTGCGTCTTCCGTTGCGCGGATTCCTAAATCCAACAGAAAATAATTGAATAAAATAAAAAATTAAAGAAGGACTAGTAAAGTGCCAGTAACATGCTACTTTCTGGTTCCGTTCAAAGCAAAAAAATTAAAGCCAAAAACAACATAGACATTTTACAAAACACCAGAGCGCATACAGTGCCTATTAAATGACGAGGATAGCCTATAGATTGCCGATATATTCAAACTGATTTGTGAATGATTAAATTCAGTATCAAACTCATAAATAAACTATGTCTTTTTTTTCAAACAGCCAGAGAAGTTTGTAAAGCTGGGCATTGAGCCACCGAAGGGAGTCCTGCTGTTCGGCCCGCCCGGGACTGGCAAAACTCTCTGCGCGCGCGCAGTCGCTAACAGGACCGACGCTTGCTTCATCAGAGTTATTGGTATGTTTATGTTTACTTGGCTTTTTGTATGTAATCATTTAATTTTACTATTTATCCTACTAATATTACAAACACGAAAGTTTGTAAATGTATGGATGTTTGTTACTCTTTCACATGAAACTTCTGAATAGATTTTACGATAATATAACTTATACATTATATACGTTATTTTAGATAAAGGCTTCAATTTAAAGCTATAAGCTACTCGAAATACAATTCCTGTGCAAACGAAATCGTCGGCACAATCTTGTAATAAATAAGAAAATACATTATATGTGGAACAATAAGCGTAAAAATCTAAGAACAAAATAATCCATTAATTTAAATCTGGGGAGTAAAGAAAGAATGTTGTTCACAAGCTTTGGCTATATTCTGATACAACTCCCCAAAAGCATTTTTTTGCACATACTATCACTTTTTTAGTTTAGTTAATCTAAAGAAGTTCTAATGTTGTAAGACATTTTAACATTTTTTCGCATAATTCCTATTTTTTTTTTCCAAAAACTAGTTATCAAATCTTCGTACGATATATACAAGATTTATTTTCGTTTGAGAATAATAATTCGCCGCTTCCGTAGCCTTTGATTAGGGCACGAAAGGTTGTGGGTTCGATCCCCGCAGAAAACACCACATATTGATTTCTCACAAAAATCACGTTGTGGTTGTTCTCGGTTGGATAGGACATTGCAGGCTTGAATCACCTGATTGTCCGAAAAGTAAGATGATTCCGTGCTTCGGAAGACACGTTAAGCTGTTGGTCCCGGCCGCAGTAGTGGTCGTTTTAACCGCGGCGACAAGCTGGCCCCGACTCACGTTGGTAATAAAGCATAAACTCGGTTAAACATGGGTCCAGCTCTTGAGCTGGTGCCTCTGCCTAACCCTTCGGGGAATAAAAGGCGTGAGATTATGTTATTATCAATATATATAAAACTCTTCCGTTACTGACTGACTGACTGACTGACTGACTGACTGACTGACTGACTGACTGACTGACTGACTGACTGACTGACTGACTGACTGACTGACTGACTGACTGACTGACTGACTGACTGACTGACAGACAACGCAGAGCCGAAACTACTGGGCGTACAAAGCTGAAATTTGGCACGTAGGTTCCTTAGGGAGTGTAGGTGAGCACTAAGAAAGGATTTCCCAAAATTCCCACGGGAACGGGAAAAAACGGGATTTTTGTGTTTATGAGAAATACGCGCGGGAAAAACCGCGGGGCAGCCTCTAGTGTTAATAATAATTGTAAAATTCGATTCCGTCCGATGTTGTGCCGGCCGGGCGATGGAGGTGCATCTTTCTAGGGCGTCTTGTCTTGACATGATACAAGTGGTAAATGAATGGTGTTGGCCGTGTAGGGTCGGAGCTGGTGCAGAAGTACGTGGGCGAGGGCGCGCGCATGGTGCGCGAGCTGTTCGAGATGGCGCGCAGCAAGAAGGCCTGCCTCATCTTCTTCGACGAGATCGACGCCATCGGCGGCGCTAGGTGAGGCATCATAGGTCTCTGTCCCAGTTGTACCTTAAGCTAGTACCCTAGTACCCTTGAGGGTACAACTGGGACTAGTTTGTCCGAGTAGTGCCCGCCTAATCCTCTTTTTTCTTCTATTTATTATTTAACTACCTACATGAATAAAAATGTAACCGAATTTTGCTGCTTACCACATCGATTTCATTCATTATTTTTTGTTAGATTATTTATAATAATGCATCACATTTAGAGCCCCCAACTAGGAAGAACCTGTATCTAGGGTGCCCGAAACATATTCAGACACGAAAAATTAACCCAGACCGGGAAACGTCAACGATACTCATTCAACTTTATACCTTGTAAAATGTTTGTTCGGAACAAAAAAATAAAAAAACAAAAATGTAAAAAAGGCCTTGCCCAAATAGATTTTGCATTTCACTACTAGATTCGTAAGAAGACGAAAATTTAATTCAGACAGGGGAATAATAAGACAAAGCGCACACTCGGCGACACGCGACAGCGACATAGCCGCGACGACAGACTGCGGCCGATAATTTCATACAATTTGTATAAAGATTCGCACACGCGGCGACAGTTTGTGAAGCTTTAGCATTAAACAAAAATCAGCTGTCCGCGTACACGACCATCGAATGATCGAACAAATGTACCGAGCGCGCTATTTTTTTTCAAAATCATTCTAAAATTTGGTTCCTTTACATAATTTAGAGTTATTCCTTATCAGATTCGACGACGGCGCCGGCGGAGACAACGAAGTGCAGCGCACCATGTTGGAGCTGATCAACCAGCTCGATGGTTTCGACCCTCGCGGTAATATCAAGGTAAATTTATCTATTTATTTCTGCAGGTATAACTATCCGTTTCTCTTCTTTTCTTTGGAATTTTATTATAGTCTAAAGGTGCCAATACACCGAAGTGCGCGAACAGTTTGGAACAGAGCGTGGGTCAAGTGATTGTTTTGCTGTAGTCTAGTCACTCAAGCAAACATTAACTAATACGCGGACAGCAACAAATGTTCGTGTTTCACTGTTTTTAACCGACTTCAAAAAATGAGGTTATCAGTTTTACCTGTATGTATGTTTGTATGTATGTTTGGTTGGTTTGGTAATTAAAAACCTTCACCTGAATGTAACAAATGCTTATCTAAAAACCGCATGAAAATCGGTTCAGCCAAACGCGAGATAATCGCGGACAAAAACACATACATACATACAGGTTAAACCTCCTTTTTTGAAGTCGGTTAAATAGCCTCCATTCTCAGGTGCTAATGGCGACGAACCGTCCCGACACCCTGGACCCGGCGCTCATGCGGCCCGGCCGTCTGGACCGCAAGGTGGAGTTCGGCCTGCCTGACCTGGAGGGAAGGGCGCACATCTTCAGGATCCATGCGCGTTCCATGAGCGTCGAGAGAGATATACGCTTCGATCTGCTAGCTAGGCTCTGCCCTAACTCCACTGGCGCTGAGATCAGGTGGGTGTTGTAGGAAGTAACATAAATTTGTTAGATTGATATAGATTCTAACAGAGATTTTGTAGAACGTAACATTGTTTTGGTGGAATGTAACATAGTTTTGGTAGAATGTAACATAGTTCTGGTAGAATGTAACATAGTTTTAGTAGAATGTAACATAGTTTTGGTAGAATGTAACATAGTTTTGGTAGAATGTTCTACTGTTCTTAAAAATTTTACAAGAAAGTTACATTGGAACATTGCATTGAAGGAGGCTCGGAGTTGATACCTGAGCTTTTTCTCACAAGTTCGTTAGTAGCGCGGCAGTCGAGCTTCTCAGAAATTACAGAATAATCTACTTCTACTATTAATTAATTTATGTTCTTTGTACTGTAAATTGAATTGTAATGTCACATATATAAGAACAAAAAACAAAAAAAAAAAAAAAAGAGAGAAATTGTAAAGTAGAGTTTGTTACCCCTTTCTTCTCTACGCTGTAAAATCATTGCGAAAGGGAGTAGAATCATTTGACAGAGGAGGGCTCGTTTGGGGGCGTCTCCAGGCGACCATTGTCGTAAGGCAAGGCAAACATTGTTTGCCAGAGCCAATTAGTGGGCACCCTGAACTACCTCGCCTCTATCAGTATAGGATACTTTACGAAATAAGGTATCAATATTAATTAGATTAGTCTAATTGACTTTCAATAAGCGATATCTTGTATCCTGTATTGAATAAATCATTTTTTACTTTTTTTACTTTACTTACTTTTACTAGGCCGCGGCAGTAATATGATAATTAGTAAAATTGGCCAGTGTTCTTGAAATTTAAAACTGGGGAGTAAAGAAAGAATGTTGTCCTAAAGTTTTGGCTGTATTCTGATACAACTCCCCGAAAGCAAACATTGCAGTGAACAACTTCCTCTGATTAAAACTTTTGACGAAGCTACACACTGCAAAACAAATTTATTATACAGATTTTTTGAAGTATTCTTCCAGCATTAGGCCGTATTCACGTACTGGCAACCAGCTATCTACGTGAACACAGCCTTAGGCTGCGTAATAGTCTTCGACCGTAGTTCAGCGCTGACGTCTTTTAAAAGTAGGCTATATTTTTGCTAATGTATGAACGTAATGCTGGCTGATTAGGAACGCGCATACTGCGCTGCATACGCGATACTAACCATCAGTCGAGCACTATTTGTAGCCTTTAGTGTGCCTGCCCACGACCGAAAAACTGTGACCGATTTTTTGTAGGAAGGAAATAGAACGAAGAAAATAGAACGTGATTGCAATTATAGTGCAAAGCACACGTCCTTCAAAAATTCAATACAAAATAAAATCGGCCCGATTGTCGGTCCTGCAAAAAGTTTGTCGTGGGCTGGGACTCTATTAATGAATTCATCTGTCACTAGGTCTCGTTTATATACTTAACCCTAAACTAGAGCTCGCAAAAATGTACGTCAAATTCTAAACTAAATGATTGTTACAGGTCGGTTTGCACTGAAGCGGGCATGTTTGCGATCCGCGCGCGTCGCAAGGTGGCCACCGAGAAGGATTTCTTGGAAGCGGTGAACAAGGTCATCAAGTCCTATGCCAAGTTCTCGGCCACACCGCGCTATATGACTTACAATTAAATCTTAAAACTTGTATTAGAATATTTTATGTATGCTAAAATGATTTATAAAATAAAAAATTGAAAATGTAACTTTGCTGTTTCTATTTACTTATACAAAACATAAAACTTGCTTTGTGAAATCACTTTAGATGGCTGAATAGCATTATGCATATGCCGTGCCGCTTAAAAAAAACGAAAATTGATTTTTATTTTCTGAGGGTAGTTGTGAAAAAAATTCAAGTAAATTGAAACAAACAGTTTTTCATGAGTGATTCAGTGTTTTCGATTATCGCCAGTTCAATTTCGTTTTAAAATGTCTTCAGAATCGGTAAGTTTATGTTACATCTAGAATTTATTTCTTATTTCTCTCACCTTGATCTCATCTGTTCGGTTATCATTTTTGATTGGGTAACATTGTTTTTTGTTAAAAATATCTTAAATCATTTGATTGTTCGTTTGTTTTTTTTTCATTTTCGTAGCTACAAACTCAAGAGCCGATCACGGACGTGGTGGAAATCTGCTCATTACTGCAATGCCTTGGTTTCACTGTCAAATCTATGGAGACAGGTGATGTGAACCTTAGCCAGGATGCTGGTGTGTGTACCGTTGTCATCAACTGCCAGGTAAGCTCATTTCATTAATCTTGTAGTACAACACCTATACAATTTATGATTTAAACGAGTGATGATGATGTCTTCCACGACGTATCCGTCGACGGCGACGTCAGTTTCTGGTGTATGCTCGGATGTGACTCGCAAAACCGAACTTTGTGTTAAGCGTGCAGCCGCATATATTGCACTGTAGCTGTCCGCTGGTGTTGTATGTGTAGTTGTAGGAGACCTTGGGACGAGTCTTTCGGGCGTTGCGATTGGCGTCGAGTTCTTTAGGACGAACATCTTCGAACGAAACGAGTACTATGTAATTAAATAGGTGAGTAAAGATTTGTCCCACTGGCTACACTAGGTATACATTTAAAAAAATCCAGATCATCGACATAATTTCAGCAGAAAGACATCAGCTGTTGGACAATACCCTTTCCCATATATCGATAAACATTGTGGAGGATTTTATCAAAATCGCCACGATTGGCAGATGGGTTGGCAATAGCAGTTTAGGCTCTTCAGTCTTTCAAATACGCACGACACCCATGGTTGTGAGAAGATGGGGTGGTGGTATACAATGCCTATCCCGATGTTTTAGGCCTGACACTGCGTGAAGCGGGCACCCGTACAAAAGTCTTGTCGCGGAGAATTTTGTATGTGACTCACAACGCAGTATCAGGCCTTAGGAAAATTGCTAATATTGGTATTAGAGAATAACAGTAAATTAATCGATTCAATATAAAGTCGTCAGGGCTCCACGTGGTGCTAGAGGGAGCCGGCATGCTCTGCTCGTGCCCTGCCGCGAGCGACCAGAACAGCTCGTTCTGGCAAGTGTCTGCTGTTAGCGGTGGAAAGAAACTTGACAAGGTACCCACTTGTTATAAGTACATACACTTTGTTGCAATCAATCACTCAACATAATTTCAAATTTTCTTAAATTAATACATTGAATGCAATGGGCGGCCTTATCGCTTAGAACAATTTCTTCCTGGCAACCCTTGCAGTAAAGATAGGTCCGGTTTTCGGCTAGGATGTATAGTATTTAGTGTGTTACGTGTTGTGACGAGATGTATACCAATCGAAGTTTATTTCTCCGCTCATTAGTCGCCCATTGCATGCAAATAAAATTTAAATTAAAGCGTAGGTACGTTTGGACAAAGGTATGTGTTGCTCGCACAACATTAAAAGTCTTTGGTTTGATCAGTTTAACTATTTATTTAGATTTAATTTAGTCAGAGCACATACATTCGGTTCACGGGAGAGTTGAGAGAGAGAGGAAACTTACATAGACAATACTATAGACTATTGACCATAAAGCATGTGCTGTACTACCGTTTATTGACTATGGAAGTTAAAGCAGGAACTACATTATCTTAGGTTGAATGTTCTTTGAACATATTCCCGGGCAGGGTTTCTAGTTTTAACATTACAATCAATGTTACATTAACCTTTTATTACAAAGTTATATGAAATTTTAAGACAAGCGTTTTATTTTTAAATAAACAACTTCAATAACTGAGATTACCGCTATAGGATAGTATAAGCCTATAATTTTTTTAACATTTTAAAACAAAGTAATGAGAAATAACACATTACTGTACTAGTTAAAATATTATTTAAATTAAATAGAAAATTATGAAACTTATTCACATAGGTAACACATAAGGTAACAAAAAATAAGTTTATTTTTATAAAATTATCTAATCTATAGGTAACACGCAAATCTTATTTATAGCTCTACGAGTAATACCAGTTGGCGTCTATAAATCTACTACCCGTACATTGCCATCGGATCCTGGATATAACTTTGCGATTCTACCCATTGGCCAGTGATTGGGTGTCGTGTTTACATCTTTTAGAAGAACTAAAGGTCCTTTTAGTAAATTAGCTGTAAAAGCTTGCCATTTTGCAGTAAAATGACTTTTGCCTGACAAAACAATAGGTTTCTTTGTGAGAAAGGCACAGATGCATGCTGCAAACGGCCACTAGCTCTAAAATAATTATCGCCATCTCTAGACAAATAAAATTTATTTAAATTAGATTTTACAGGAGTTTTGTTAGTCAAGATTTGTATTTCTGCTGAAAAATACACTTGTTGCAGCTGTGAAATTATCTTATTACTACCTTCTAATTTCGGGTAGCATTTAACTACCGGTTAACTTATTGTTTTTATTTTTACAATTATAAACAAATCTTAGCATATACGCTACTACGCGATTCAACTTAGTGTAAGATGAATATTTCTTAATAATTCAGGCTCTTCAATTATGAGCTCTTGTTTGTCGCGCGGCTGCAACATACAAACTGCATGGTTGCAATTTTTAAATGCACTAAGTGACTCAGGTGAAAAGTCAGGAGACTGCAGCTGGGGCGGTCCTTGGAACCAGAGCTGGTTGCCTTGCAGGCTTGCGCCGCTGCAGCCTCGCGGCAGACAGTCCGCTGGGTTAATGGCGCCATCTATGTGGTGCCAGTTACATTCGTTTTCTGTAAGAGACTTAATTAAATTAACTCTATTTTTTACAAAAGCCGGTAAATTTTCTTTTGCTGACTGTAACCAACATAAGGTTACCATTGAGTCAGAAAAGTAAACATTCATCAAAATTTACTTTATTTAGTATAGCTCTTATTTTCGCAAACAACTTGGCTAGAAGCAATGCCGCGTTTAGTTTTAGTTTGGGTATTGACAACTCATTTTTCAACGGTGCTATTCTAGACTTAGAACATAATAATGTTAATTTAACATACTCGTTATGAACCGTCCTTACATAGAAACAACAACCAAATGCTACTTTAGAAGCGTCGCAAAACCCTATAAGCTGTTTTTTATCAGCGTTGTGCAATTTTAAATTGCGATTAACATGCAATGGCGGCATCGTTATCAAGCTTTGATAGAAATCTACCCATTGTTTGAGGAAATGATCAGGAATTTTGTCATCCCAGTCTAATTTTTGTTTCCATAGTAGTTGTAAGAACTCTTTCGCCTTAACCGTTACTGGGCCAGCGATCCCTAGAGGATCGAAAAAGGAGCCTATAAAACTCAAAATTGATCGTTTGTCCCAGTGTTGTACTTCCTTTGCAGGACATTGAACGATAAAATCGTCGCCTTTTGTATCGTAGGTTATACCCAATGCTTTCATGCAAAAATTGTCAGATCCTAAATTGTGATGGTCAAAATTTCGCTTTTCTTCTGGTATAGAATCCAGAAGAGATTGGTCATTTGATGCCCACTTGTGTAGTTCGAAACCACCTTTCTCGAGCAAAGATATAAATTGATCTCTTACTTCAATGGCATCAGGGATGGTGTCAGCGCCATAAAGGGCGTCATCGACATACATGCAGGAGCGTACTACCTCGGCGGCCGCCGGCAGCTCGGCGCCGAACCGCGCCGCCAGCTCCTCGAGACATCTTGTTGCTAGGAAGCTCGAACTTTTCAGGCCATAGGTTACAGTCTGTAATTGGAGAATAATTTTACGATTATTTTTGTCACGCCACAAAATGTTCAAAAGATTTTTCTGCTCTGGGTCTATATTTATGGCACGAAACATGTGCATTATATCACACAAAAAGACCAACTCGTGAGATCTAAATTGAATTAAGATATCAAAAAGATCTTTTTGAACCTTAGGACCGTTCTGGAGCACATCATTTAAACTGTTATGCTGGGCACTAGCTCTAGTGTTGCCATTGAAGACAACCCTAACTTTTGTCGTTTTCTTATCCTCCTTTATGACGGGATGGTGCTGCATAAAATACAGCTCTTTGTTTTTGACCTCAGGATCATGAAGTTGCAAAACCTTGGCATGACCTAACTTGACGTATTCGTCAAGAAATTTGTTGTATCTTTTGTTTAAATTTTCATCTTTTGCCAGTCTCTTTTCAATAGAACTTAATGTTTTATTTGCAATAAAGTATGTGTTGCCTAAATTGAGCTGATCTACAGGTGCGCTGAGAGGCAGAGAAACCGTGAACCTATTGTCCTCTAACTGTACCGAGTTTTGGAAGTCGGCTTCACAAGAATCTTGCTTTGCTATAACCTCCCTTTTGATTTCAGGAACAAGTTCTGTTTCCCAAGATTTTTGTAGGAGGTGATCAACCGAGTCAGACTGTAATGTGGCATGCAATACAATTTGATTGCCATTGTGAGACTGGATGGATGGAATTTTGCCTATAATTTCGCCTGAAACTATTGCGCCAAGCTCGGTGTTAACTAGGTACAAATTTGAGTCCCCAAGCTTGACCTTTTCAGGAAGAAGAATTTTGAAGAACACATCAGCTGCCAATAGAAAAGATATCTCACCTGGTGAAGCAAACTGATCATCAGCCAGCGTCATTGATGGGGGTACTTGGATACTTCCTTGATCTATTGGAAACTGTGGTAATTGTGTGGTGATTTTGTCTACAATTGAAAATGTTGTATTACATTTAAAGTCGTTCAATGTAGATTGAATGTCTATATTGACAGCCTTAGATACAGGTTTGGCTTGTTGCCCTAAAGCTGTGACATTAATTTTTGAGTTCTGAAACTTAATTTTCAATTTTTTGGCAAGGTCAGTCTTTATGAATGAGACCTGACTGCCGCTATCCACTATACCCCTAGCGACAATTGGGATGCCATTCTGACCAAGCATTTTGACCTTCACAGTTGGCAACAACACAGTGGAGCCAATAGTATTGCTGTGATGGTGGGAAGCTATATTGCTATCATTGCTGTGTAGCAGAGTGTTGTGATCTTTGTTGCTGCACAGATTGCACTTAAAGTGAAATTTGCATTTTTTGTTTGCGTGGAAGCCAAGACATATTTTGCACAAATTATTTTGACCTACGAACTGAAGTTTCTCAGAGGAAAGTTTTGCTTCAAATTCGGGGCATTTGTGCAACTTGTGGGCATTGGAGCTACAGAACCTACAGGAGTATGTCGCTAGGTTTGTGACTCTACTTTTATTAAAAGTATTGGATGTTGACGGCTTACCTTCGCTCTTTGTGCTCTCTTCGAAACTGCTGGCTCGTCTCTCCACAAAGGTGAAGAACTCATCCAAATTTGGCAGCTTGGTGTTGTCTCTCTCACCGTGGTATGCTCTGCAGGTAAACTGATCTACCTTGCGTAGTAGAATTGTTAGCATTATCATGTCCCAATGTGTGGTTGGTTGGCCAAGAGTTTTTAATGCCCCCAAATGTTGTCTCGCATGGGAGATCAACTCGCGTAAACAACTGGCAGTCCCCTTAGCAATGGGCAGATAATCTATCAATGCTTGTATGTGATTGAAGATCACAATGCTTTTGTTGTCGTACCTATTTTTGAGAAGATTGATTGCTTCTGTGTAAGAATCTCCTACCAAAGGAAGGCCCTCTATCAGAAGCAATGCTTCTAGCTTTAAATATTTACGTAGGTAAAACAACTTTTCTACCTGACCCAGCCGGTCATCATTGTCAATGACAGCATTGAAAATTTCAAGAAAAGCTTGAAATTTTGTGATATCTTTTCCATCAAAATGTGGAATTTCAATTTCAGGTAACCTGATTTTAAATTGAGAGCTATTTTGTGTGGTGGGAGGTGTTGCTGTGGAAGAAAACTTTCCTAAGAGCCTTGTGATGTTGGACATAACCTCCATGCAATTCTCTTCTGTCTCATCATCAGCAAAGTTTTCCTCATCAACATCATCTCCATTTCTACATACTTGGTACTCTATTGTTAACAGTTTGTATCTTTCCAATGACCCTTGTAGCTGTTGATAACGCAACTCCAGTCCTTCCTTGTCCAGACAATCGGCTTGATTCTGCTTGGCCACGAACTTGTTTGCCTTGGTGATAACACCCTTGATGTGTCCCATTTGTCCTTTCATGCGCCTCATTTCTGCTTCTAGTTGGAGTGTAGCTTCTTTTCCAGTCGTAGTCATGGCGAACACTGTAGCTGTAGTTCCTAGTTTCACTTTATTTTGAAACAAAATATTCGAAGCGAAATTTCGGTTTCTTGTTTACAACTCGTAGACAGGTCGACAGATTGATTGAAAACGATGTGAAGATTGAAGCATAGACAAGGTAGATGAAGATTAAGATGACACGGAGAACGGCAAAGAATGAGTCTGTAGAGTGAGATGGATGGAGCTTCCGCTTTTTGTCCTTTTCTTGCAGCAAACAAATGAAGGTGCAAAGTGAAGAAAAAAATGGCGCTTTGCCGCCGAAAAATTTTCACACGGCGTCACTTGGAAAAACTTGTAGTATGCGACTATTTTGGTTGCCCGTACTCAAATTAACTGTCCTTTGGCACTTATAAACTGATGCAGACGTTTTAACGGCGATACGGCACAACTTAGATGAATTTTTCTTGATTTTAACTTTTCGAACTGATTTTTACTAAGGTCCAAATTTTACACTTATCGCGTGATTTTATTATAATTTATATTTATTTTGGTTTCGGCACCATAATGTTGCTCGCACAACATTAAAAGTCTTTGGTTTGATCAGTTTAACTATTTATTTAGATTTAATTTAGTCAGAGCACATACATTCGGTTCACGGGAGAGTTGAGAGAGAGAGGAAACTTACATAGACAATACTATAGACTATTGACCATAAAGCATGTGCTGTACTACCGTTTATTGACTATGGAAGTTAAAGCAGGAACTACATTATCTTAGGTTGAATGTTCTTTGAACAGTATGTACGTACCTTTAATAAAGATATATAGAGCTATTATCCACACTTATCTAGTCATCTCTATGAACCTACATAGTAGGTACATAAAGCCTAAATTACGCCAGGTATGTGTGTTAATAAATGTTGCTGTTTTATCTTTCTTTCTTTCTTCTATTTCTCATCAACAGGAATCTGGCAACAATATACTAGGCTCCCTACCAAAACCGCTCCGTGATCGTCTTACCAAAGACCTTCGGGAACTGGTCCGATGTATAAAGACACACGCCGATGAGCCGAGCGATGCCGTGCTCACTGACGTTGCTAACAAATCAGCTAGCATGGTCGACATCAATACTACTCCTGAAAAACGGTTAGTCGTTGTACATTTTAATAAGTATTAATCATCATCATCATTTAAGCGGAAGGCGTCCACAGCTAGACATAGGCCTCCCTCAGACATCGCCACAATAACCGGTTTTGGCGACCCTCATCCAGTGTGATTCCGCAGTGTCCGCAGTGTTCATAAGGTCGTCTGACCACCTTGTGGTTGAGGAGGGCCTGCCTACTCTGCGTCTCGGTGCGCAGTCGCACTGAGTGAAAGCCAGTGAACCTATAGTTAAATATTTATTTGTTGGAACTTTTTAAAGAACCGTTTTTAGGATTCCGTAGTCAAACAAAGAACCCTATAGTTTCGATGTCTGTCCTAGTACCATAGTAAGTTTTTTTCAAAACTATTAAACTAATGGCAGGGTTAAAATTATTGGTAATTAGAAATTACACTGACTTTTACCTCCTGACACCTGAAATGGTCAGGTCTACATACCGTCTTATAGATTAACAAATATGTAAAACACATAAATCTTTATAAAATAACAGATCACATCAAATAAAAGCTGACACGCCGACACGCTACCGCTCTCTGGACACGTTGACGAACACGAAGGGAGCGGGAGAGCCGCAGCTGCCGGCTCCGGGGGCTCTGATCAAACACGTCGACACGTCCGAGGAGGGACTCACTTCTGAACATCTTAAGAGGGTAAGAATTTGTAAAACTGGGGGGAATTGAGGTATACTTACATTTCATTCGTTTCCTGTTTTCCTCCTTGGTCGGGGAATTACAGAAATAACAAAATTCTACCTTAGGGGTGTGTGTGTGGAGGTGGGGGGATATTTCGTATATATCAAATCTAGTTTTCCGGTTTCCCCTCGGTTTTCCAGCTCAAGGGATATTTCTGAAAAAAAAAAAACACTACTCGTAATGACCTAAATTATCTGTTGGCCGAAAAGACCGACCCTTTGTCGAGTCTTTCTGACACTTGACTTCTTTTGTAAATGCAGGAAGAATGCTAAAAGAGGTCAGAAGAGAAGTGACGGAAAGATTCGACAAATGGTTGGTCATGCTACGGCTGCTGGAAAGTGGCCGAGTTTTTTTTTGGTCCAGTTGACGCCTAAGCCCTATTTCTAAATAATCTCGCTATGCACCGTCTCCACGAATCCATCTTGCCTCGCTGGATAGGCCTGATGAAGCGCTCAAAATTGAAACTCCCGCTATCAGTTCGTTTAAATACTTGGTCTGCCTACTCTGCGTCTGAAAAGTTTAATTTTCAGTTAATGTGTCGTCGGCAAAGCACTTACACCGTGGCGTCGACGCCCGGGAGCTCCGCGTCGAGCACCAGGCATCGCAGTAAGACTTCTAGGTGAGACGATACAGTTTTTAATTTAAAGTATTAAATTTTACCAGCATCATCACTTCACTTAGGTTGTTGACTAAAAAAATACCCTAATAAATACCGGGTGTTTCTGACTAGTTTGAAAACCGTGTATTTCTAAGATCTTTATCCTAAAAGCTACACAACTACATTAAAAAATCTTATCAAGTTTATCTAGTGCATAACGGACGCATATTTTTGATTTCACCATGGTTTACAATTTTTTTTTTAATTTAAAGTGGCGCTAGTATCGCGGAACTACGAGGCCGGCCGGCGCGCTCTTAAGAGCCAGGTTACAGCGATGCTAGCGCCATTCTTTAAATAATAATAAAAAAAAAACATCTAAACTAAGGCAAATATGTATCAAAAATGTGGCACAGTATGAAACTAGATAATGTAGCCAAGTATTTTAAGGGCACTGTTGTATAGCTTTTAGGTTAAAGACCAAAGAAACTACAAAGTGTTGCTAAAAGCTTTGCTAATAAATTTTCTTTATTTTATCCAGTCCCATACAAGAGACAGCGAACAGTCTCCTAGAAAATCTGATAGCAGCAGAGAAGGCGGCGGAGGAGCTGCGCAACAAGCTCGCTGTGATCGTGAAGGACTTCGCTGACGACAAGATTGACTCTTCTATGTCTTCCTTAGCTTTGGATGTGTCCAAAATATCGCTTTTGAAGGTTGGTACTATTTTGCTATGCAGTAGTAAAATTTGTCAACTGGCCCGTAATAATGCCGCATAACGTGAAACTTTTCCTCTCTAAAATTTGGCTTTTGCTAGAGATTAAAGAAAAATATTTTATAGAATAAAAAAAACCAATGATTCATAAAACATTATCAAAAAAACCTAACCGGTAACGATGGCTTATTTCCATATTGATCTATAACATCACGTCGGGGTCACCACTTCGGGTAAATGAGAGAAACTGACATTCCCACACTGCAAACTTACGCAAATTTGGAAATTGTATTTAAACTGTCCTATCTATTTACAATCAGCCCGTATGTGGCCACAGCGAATGGTTCCTAACTATAATTTATTGAGACCTTTGTTGGTGAGTTCTCAGGTGACTGGGGCTTAGCCAATTTACTGCAAGTCAGCACCATTTCAACATAATTAAAATTAATTGTCTCAGTTAATAGGTATTATACACTTTAAAACAGGGAACTGAGAACAGCAAGGCTCAGTTCGCGTCCAGTCCGAATCTGTCAGGACTTGGGACGGTGCACGAAGACAGAGCCAAAGGCCGCTTCAAGCGGTACGACAGCGCTTCAACGTCCAATCTCGCTTCAAGGAAACCTACTCCAGGTAGGCTGGAAAATTTTAAAGCGATTTATAAGCTACTTGGTATACGAACTTTCCTAATATTGTGGATCGAAGATTTTCCTGAATGGATCCAAAGTGAAATTATGTTTAGAGGATCATAGTTAAAAGGAGTGTTTGAATAGTTTGCCATACTTTCTTGCTTATATCACACAGGCCCACATTTTACTACATACATTGTATTCATCATCTCAGCCGAAAGATGTCCACTGCTGTACATAGGCCTCCCCCACAAATGGCCATTCCCGCAACCTTTAGCAGGTCGTCTGACCACCTTGCCTTGGGGGTCTGCCTACTCTACCTCTTCTGAGGCTGACATTCACAGTGTTTGGAGGCTACTCAGTTGAGTATGATTCTCGGATAAGTCGCTCCCGGGCACTGATTATCCAGGCTCGAACCGTCTTATACTCCGTCGAGCGTATGCTTCACTGTCTCGAAGTCGGAACTCGAATGTTTAACAATTTGGGTGGGGGAACGATTTAAAGTAAAATTTTGACAGTTTGGAGTGCGAGTTCGAGCTGAGACTCGACTGTGAATGTTAGCCTGATACTCGGGCGCAAAACTAAACATCAACTTTTAGGCTTCAAACGCATAGGCGGATTTTTATACGCGCGGAAAAAAACCGCGCGGATAAAAATTGCGGTTGCGGTTTTATTTCCGCGCAGTTTAAAGTTGTTGTTGTTTCATTTTCAACCTTATTAATATGCCCAGAGCACACGCGATTTTTTATCCGCCCGGAAATAAATCCGCAACAGCGGATTTTTAAACGCGAGGTTTTTTATCCGCTGGTGCGGACACTTCCATATGATTCAATCAATATATATAAAACTCTTCCGTTACTGACTGACTGACTGACTGACAGACAACGCAGAGCCGAAACTACTGGGCGTAGAAAGCTGAAATTTGGTACGTGAGTTCCTTGGGGAGTGTAGGTGAGCACTAAGAAGGGATTTCCTGAAATTCCCACAGGAACGCAAAAAACGGGATTTTTGTGTTTATGAGAAATCTGCGCGGGTAAAACCGCGGGCAGCCTCTAGTATGTTACATAAAATCCGCGCGGAAAATAACCGCCTGTGCGTTCGGGGCCTTAGTTTCGATCCGAGCTCTTCGAGCTATGTGTCGTGCTCGTGCTTGTTGCGACTTACAAGCATATTTTACATGTTTTCTTATTCAATTACAGGAAAGGAGGATATAACTAAAACATCGCGGCTGAAAAGACTTTCGCCTAATTTCTTTAGAATGAAGAAAGATAGCCCCAAAGAAACAAAGACTGATGGGAAAATTACCAAGTTTAACAGTAAGTAATCATCAATATACTGGGTGTTTCTGACAAGGCGGTAATAAATGAAAGGAGGAATTCAGCTCACCATAACAAAAAACTTTCCCAAAGAAACATGGGTCGAAATCTCAAAACTAAAATCAGCTGTTTCATACATTTGTTCGATCAGCTGACGGGGTCAATGTATGGGACAGCTGATTTTAGTTTTGATATTTCGACCTATGTTGCTTTGGGAAAGTTGTTAGGTATGCTGTGACGAACCCCCCATTTCATTTATTACCGCCTTGTCAGAAACACCCTGTATATAAAACTCTTCCGTTACTGACTGACTGACTGACTGACTGACTGACAGACTGACTGACTGACAGACAACGCAGAGCCAAAACTACTGGGCGTAGCGGGCTGAAATTTTGCATGTAGGTTCCTTAGCGAGTGTAGGTGAGCACTAAGAAAGTATTTCCCGAAATTCCCAAGGGAACGGGGAAAAAGTCGATTAATGTATTTATAAGAAATCTGCGCGTGTAAAACCGCGGGGCAGCCTCTATTATTACCTATAATCATATATGCTTGGTGTTTTGGTACCTGAATCTGAGAAGTCGGTAATTGTGGAGTGATGGATGTAGATTACCATACATACACATTTGTTCGATCAGCTGTCTAGGTCAATGTACGGGACAGTGATTATTGTTTTGAGGTTTGACCCACGTTTCGTTGGGAAAGTTGTTAGAAATGGTGTACATAATTACTCATGTTTTAAATTACTTATGTATATTGTTTGGACCGTAAATTTTTAATAGTCAGTTGACTGCTCCGTGGCTCAGTTGGCAGTGATGTGGACTGAGTAAGGGTGCACACCCGGGTTCGATTCCCGGGCGGGGCGAATGTTGATATGATAAATATCAATGTTTGTTTCCGGTCTGGGTGTGATGTTCGTCTCTGTGTGTGTTTCGGGCACCCTAGAAACAGGTTCTTCCTAGTTAGGGTCTCTGAGTGTGATGTGTTATTATTATTTTTATTAGTTTATTTTTGTTTTATCAAGGTCTAATCAAGCCAAGAATAGTGACGCCAGTAAGGATCCCAAAGAGCATGGCCTCTACCCCCGAGGCAAGCCCCAACATGAGTGCTTCAAAGAAGAAATACAGCCATATAAAATCTACAATACCGCGAGCTACGTGTAGAAAAGAATAAATTTCTTAACGGATTTGTGGCCAATGACACGACTTATACAGGGTGTTTTTGACAAGGCGGTAATAAATCAAAGGAGGGATTCTTCTCACCATAACTAACAACTTTCTTAAAGCAACATGGGTCAAAATCTCAAAAAAAAATAACAGCTGTTCCATACATTGGTTCGATCAGCTGACGGGGTCAATGTACGGGACGGCTGATTTTAGTTTTGAGATTTCGACCCATGTTGCTTTGGGAAAGTTGTTAGGTATGGTGAGCAGAACCCCTCCTTTGATTTATTACCGCCTTGTCAGAAACATTCTGTATATCATGCAATGATGTATTTTGCCCGTAGTGAAACTTTGACCTTAAGGCCATGGACTGGAATCCGTGAAGGTTTATTTTACGCTTGTGTGTCGTTAATTCAGTCCATTAATCCAGAATGTGGACTCCAGATTGACTGACTAACTTAAGCTACAAATTGATAGACTATACGTTAGTACAGTGGCGGACACGGTCGGCGTAACACTTTAGGTTTTTCTGTATTGCAAAATAGCTCTTGTTCTTTGGTGATACAGTCTAGGGCTGACGAAACCATAGAGAAATCTGTTACGGCCTCCTAGTCCGCCACTGTACCGTTGAGAATGTTAAAAAATTAAATATGTATAAAGATAGCCAGAACTACATATATTACTGTGTTGTTTGTTCTTTGTGCCGTGGCGTGTCGCGACAGAAGGCTTTCATTTTCTCCGTCGATTAGATTTTCAGTTTGGCATCCATATGAAGATACTAAATGGAATTTGGAAGAAATGTTAATTAGATTCATGTGCATGACAAAATCCTGTAGTAATGAAATATATATTTTTTCGATAATTTGAGAAATTTATTTTACAGAAACTTACATGTACAGTATACTTTATACATACAACAAGAACAACAAACAAAAAACAAACGATCGTTATCATTAGGTAAAATCAAAATGTCGACAATAGTAAAAATAAATATTAACTCACGAATCAGAACTATCTGAATCACTGTATTTTTTTATATATTTTCTTGGTTTTCTAGTCTTCGATTTTGAGCCACTAGATTTAGCTGAGTATAATACTTTTTCAACCACTCTTGCCTTGTAGACATCATCTTTTGCACCCTTTAGTCCACGAGACTGGGGCTTACCTTCGGAATCTCCAACACTAATGTCGTTACTGATTTCCTCATTCTTTAGTTTATCATAAATTATCTTCTCTTGGCTCTTCGTGGTCAGCTGTTTCAAAGTATACCCTTTTTTTACTTGATTTTTTTCCTTCTTAGCTAATTTAATACAAATCGTCGCTTTCGGGTACCCAGTGAACTGCTGGTAACAATCGCCTTTTTCTAAAGAAGAGTACTTATTTAGAAATTTCCTTGGATGCAGTTCTTCAGGGGTCTCGTTAAGAAGAATGTACGATTTCTTCAAAAACGTCTTCTTTTCTAAAGGGTTCTGTGTACGAAAAAACTTTTCCACTTGCTCTTGAGTCTTAAGCTTTCTTAAAGCGTTTCTTTGCACAATGTTGTATGAAACTACAGCCATGAGTAGGAAAGCTGGCTCGTTGCTGAGGATGTGATCCCAAAGAATCAACCAATCAGACGAAACTAAGACCTCGCTGAAAGCAGTTTCAAGGATTTTAAGAGCATACGTTTGGTTAGTAACTCCTATATCACAATAGTGCTCTAGTAACGCCTGGTCGTGCTCTGAAAGTAAATTCTCGATGATTGCAAGGACGCTGATCGGCGGGTACGGAGCGTATTCGAACCATAGTTGACAGTAGTTCATGAGTACTGACGACACACATTCAAAAAGAAATAGCGGGTCTTTCTGTAGCACTTTTACGAAAGGAAAAACAAAGCCGGGTAGGAACTTCATTACGGCAAAAAGAGGGCACCAATGGGCCAGGCAGGATAATAGCCTTTTGAGGTTTTTGAGAGTCCCCGCGCTGTGTATAGTGAACATCTCTTCTATCCCTTTATATGAGGGATGGATTCCCTTATTTACCAGGGCGGTATAAGCAGATTTGTTTCCAGGCGTGTCTAGAAGAGATCTCCAAATAACAGCTCGAAACTTTGCAGGATATTCTCCGTACTGCATAAGGATCCGACGGAGTCTGGTGCTGTCCATACATGTTCTCATCTTCTCTTCTATCTCCGCTTTAGAAGGAGTTCTGATAGGTGAATGTATCCTACTGGTAGTGGGGAGTTCTTTGGGCTTTGATTCTGGAGAGGTTTGACTTATAACAAACGAGGAGTTGTAGATGTTTACTTCACCAAGCTGAAGAATGCAGACGAAATACTTCCCATTAGGACTGACATTGAAACTCTTTACAGCAGAAGACGTTGGGCTGATAGTGTGTAACACTGTGCAGTTCTCAATATTAAGTATGTACAGGACACAGTCATTGCCAAGAATCGCTAGTACTTTATTGGCACCACCATCAAACGGTTGAGGGATAAACGCTATTTGCTGAACTGCTGTCACCTTGAACTTGGTTAGGTCCATGGATTTGAGCGCTTTCCATGTGTCCATGCTGAACAAGATCAGAGAAGGAGTAAGACCGGCCATTATCATCGCGCGCCCGTTCATCGTGAAGGCAATGCTCTTCATGTGCTTCAGCTGGCTTGGAACGATCTGTTTCACAGGTTTCATGTTCTCGTGTTTCCATATCTGAACTGTGTCATTTTGGAAGCAGGCCACGAGCTGGTCACCGGCCGGAGCAAACAGAATCTGTTGAATCTGCGCCCCTGGGTTGGTTTGCAGCGTGAAGAATTTTGTATAATTGGTCGTCTCCCATAGGAAAGCTTCAACCTGGCTTGCGGTCAGCAGTTTTTGTTCTTTCTTTTTGGAGAATGCTACATGCTTGATTGGAGCCGTGTGTCCTGTCAGAGCAAACACGACTTCGCCGGTCTCCGTGTCCAGGAGCTTGATCTCAAATTCTTTGTTAGCGATGAGCAGAGTGTCTGCTCTGTTAGGCGCGAACTGTAGGGCTGTGCAGATGCCGACTCCAGTAAGCTTCCAGAACTTGAGGTCGGCGAGGTCAAGGATGAAGACATTGCCGCCGTTGTCGGCACAGGCAAGGGTCTCGCCGTCGTCGCGGAAGGTGGCGACTGAAAACCTGATCCGCCTCGTCTCGCCGCCGGCGCAGCGCACCGTGTGGTGCAGCTGCAGCACCACACCATCCTTCGGCCTGTCCTTTAGCTTTATATTAAACTTTTGAACACACTCGAAGGTATTCGGCTTTCCACTCTCCATCTATGTGAGAAGTGTGTGGAGATTTGGTATTTAAACAAGACATTTTTATAACATTATCTAGTAGGCGAGTAAGTATTATAAGAGTAAGTAAGTGTACATTGAGATTTCCACCATAAATAGGTCGAATAAATCACGTTTGTTTAGCTATTTTTTGAGATATATGTTTGTTTACTTTCGGCAGTTTAATTTGTTTTGGTTTGGTTGGATTTCGATTTCCATAACAACATGAAGTTGACATGGTATTGGTAACTATGACAACAAAATTGGATGGCTGGCCGCTACATGCTTTCCAATAAGTTTAACAAAATTCCTTCATCAAACTGGAACGAATGTGTGTGTGAAAAAAAACGTCTCTTACCGCGCGCAGTCGATACCTCAACCGCATGCAGTCGATACCTCAACCGCATGCAGTCGATACCTCAACCGCATGCAGTCGAGACTTTAACCGCGCGCGTACGGCGTCGTCGAACGCGCGCAGTGCATCGCCAACTGCACACATTTAGTCAAGGAGCAAAGAGCAAATCGAGATTTAAACAGTAAAAAATTTACATTTCTGAAATTAGTTCTTTTAAACTGAAACTATATGAATTCATGGATTGAAACATTACGATTACCAACACGAATGACAGTCAACCAGTCTATATAATTTCTTAAAAATATTTTTACAAATAAAGGAAAAAATAGTTTACAACTCCTTTACTTAATTAGATACACAATATGATATAGGCACATGTTAGCATACAAGGCATATGTTAACAACTGCTTTAGAGCGCTCTGCTTCTTGACTAAAGCGATGACAGTAGGGTCGACGCTGATCGACTGCAAGCCGACCGCACGCGGTTGAGTCGAGACTGCGTGCGGTCGAGGGTGTCGACTGCATGCTGTTCAGCAGTTGAAGTGTCGACTGCGCGCGGTTGGTGCCTTGCGGGTTCGTCTGATGTCACGCTATGCTTTATTATTTGCGTTATGAGTGGATTACCGCGTCTGTTCCAATGTATGCTTAAATCTTTAAAACTGCATCAGATTTTGATACGGTTTTTTTTTTATAGATAGAGTGAATCACGAGGAAGGTTTATAAGTACATATAATACATGCACAACATAGTAATAGGTTAGGCGATACGAAGTTCGCCGGGTTGACTAGTTATTAAATATAGCTAAAGCGTCGTCTAGCAGGAAAACAAAGGCTATTATTATTATTGCCGTTGCAGGCAGTCAGAGCAGGCCTTTGTTTTTCTAAAGTCAAGCTGCACCGTGTAAACCAAGCCTTAAATTAATGTTGATTTTGTCCATGGTTGATACCCGAATGATGCATTTAGAGGTGGGACCTGGTTGGTTGGTTTGGAGGTGGTAACTCTAGCTATGGCGCGAAATTCAATTTTTTTGTGTTTTTTATTTATTCTGGCGAAAGTATACATCATCAATACATAGTATAAAATAAAGTCGCTTCCCGCGTCTGTCCCTATGTATGCTTAAATCTTTAAAACTATGCAACGGATTTTGATGAGGTATTTTTAATAGATAGAGTGATTCAAGAGGAAGGTTCATAAGTTTAATCCATGCACAATATACTAATAGGTTAGGCGGTACAAAGTTCGCCGGGTCGACTAGTCTTTAATAAAGTTTAAATGAATTCGCGTATGTAAAAAACCATCTCCTACATTGCAATACAACGTTTTTGGAAGACAGACCTACAGATTTTGTGTCTAAGGGGTAAAAGGCCAAAAAACAAGTTCCTTGAATATACACAAAATCGGTAACTCTGTTTTTCAAAAACGATATATCACAATGTGGGAAATAGGTTTTTACGTACGCGAATTCATTTAAACTTTATTAAAAATGAATACTTTCGCCAAAATAATTAAAAAACGTGAAAAAGTTTGAATTTCGCGCCATAGGTATCGCGAGTTACCGCCATAATGTAATAATAAAAAAAAGGAAGAGCTCAGCACAATTTTTTTTAGCTAACCAAGACGATTTAGAGCTTAATCTAGCTCTAAATACTCGGGTTTGGCAACACTTTGCTAATTTGCTCATGCTCACGCTCAGTCAGTTCATCGCCCGCAGGTTGGCTTCCGCCTGACATATTATATTATCCAAAACCAAAAACTAAATACTAGCGGTTGCTGCGTCGAATGGTTAGTAAAACTATTTAAATAAATAAATTTAATGTAGGTAGGTAAGTACGTTGTTTTCTCAGGGTGTTTCACAATCACTAGGGTGACAGTCACCCAATGCTACGCGGTGGTCATTGGGTGAAGTTACATCAATCGGTATTACTTCTGTCATTATTAGTAAAAAGTTTAAGTAAGTTTAACACTAGTTTATTTTATGTTATTTTGACATTATACTAACTCACTATGGATACTGTACCAAATAATTTATTATTATTACTTATTTAGTAAGTAGGGAACGGGCTCAGAGTAAGGAAACCGCCGGGATCGGGGGTAGTATATTTTTTTTCTCACAAACTTTATGATTGAAGGTACTTACATTCATTTGCAAGGAGGTAGGTGCAGGCAGTGGCGGTCAGGACGGCGTATTACTTCCAGTTATTCTGTATTGAAAAATAGCTCTTGTTCTTTAGTATTACAGTCTAGGGCGCACGAGACCATAGATAAAACTGTTACGCAGTCCTAGTCCGCCACTGTAAGCTGAACCTTACCTACCCTGAAATAAAATTAATTAAGTACTTACTTTATAGGTATAAATATACTAAACAAAAAATATATAGAATAGAATAGTTTATTTTCCTTCATGTGGTAAGTACAAAAGGTGTTCTAAAAATTTATGAGCAGCACATGAATCCTGTTAGGGCAATGGAATATCTTAAAAACTAACTATATACCTACTTACAACTAAAAAAATATTTTTGTAACTGTTTAATCACGTAATTTAATATTTATTATGATATAAAGATATAATATTTACAACCGACTAAGAAAACTTAAGGCTAAAAGAATACACATTAAAACTAAAAAATAAAATTTGAAAAACAAACTAATTAAAAAGTCCACCGCCCAAACAGCCCTGTTCGAAAGCGCCCAGGATGCTGGCAGCATTCCCGCGCTGGATAGCCACGGAGAGCCGCTGCACCAAGAACGAACCGGAACGCCGGTCGTGTCCACGGTCCACGAGGCGACGACCCAGCTTATTTATAAAGCTAGCCGCCTCTGAACCCCACACTCCCGACGTTTCGAAGGCCACAGGTACAAATATGTAGGCATCTTCCAGTGCCGCATATTTGACGTGTTTGGCTCTGGCAGCACTCTCCGCGGCGGAAGCAGCTGTCCTTGTTGTGGATGGGAGATGCGTAGCAGCGAAGGTGCTAACGCATGTCGCATCCCACAACAAGCAACGACCCTTTTCCCAAGGCACCAGCGTCAAGCCATCCGGGCGTTTTCCGTCTGTACGACTTAGCCCGGGAGGTTCCAGTACGCAGGGAACATTGGCTGATACTAATGCCCTGCGAATAATGTCGTTCAGCGCATGATGGCGGGGGAATCTGCCAACGCACCTCTGGCAGCTCAGTCCATGATAACCCCTCGGGTCGACGACTGCCCCGCAGAAACAGCGATGCTCTTCACAAACTGCACATCCTAAACGCAGAGCAGCCGCCACCCTGAGAGAGTCGTCGTCTAAGAGCGTACCCAGCTGTGGAGAAGGAAGTCCATGCAACCAAGCACCAGATTCTGGTCTGGAAGACGCTTTCAACCTCGCCAAGTCCACACCTGAACTCTTTGCAAGCAAAGAGTCGAGGATGCACTTGGCAAAAACGTCATCCCAACTACGCTGGCAATGTTGGTATTCGGGATCTGGAGCACTTTGACCGGCACAGACAGCTAGCCACTTCAATAAGGCCTCATCTACAAAAGGGAGCCGTAATTGATCGCCATTTATCGATAAAATTTGAGCGACCAACCCTAGCACCCCATGAGACGAAGCCAAGAAAGCGGAGAGCTGTACGTCCTGCACCCGACGTATACCCAGACCACCATGACGCACCGGCAGAGCAGCTTGTGTCCACTGGTTCTCGTCAAGGGTCACATTCAGAATATCCTGTAATATATTCTTGAGCATGTTATCAAGTGCTAGAACCTCATCTCCGAATCGCCAAACTGGACAGGTTCTTAAAAAATAAGTTAACTTTGGCATTGAAAAACATTGACGGAGTAATGTCAGAGCCGTGTGAGCAGAAAGTTTTTTCAAATTTTCATGAGCCCGCAAAAGTGAACGCCTTTTTAGATCAATTACAAGGGGAACCGAATCTGGGAATATTGAAGATCCTAACAAAGTAAAATTGTGCCGGTTCCGGTTGTAAAATTGTTTAATAGAATACAAAATGCGTCTGCGTCGCATCTATCCTGTTGTAAAAAGGCACCATCAAGATCATCAGCTACAGAACTGCAAACTCATAGTGGACGCGAAAAGTTTCTTCAAAAATTCTTACGAGAAGAGTGGCTGCCAGTACATACTTGGTGGAGAGTATGACAGGTGTGGTCCCATCAATATTATTCTACCTCTTCGTAATCAGGATCTAAATGCCCACATGACTAATTCTCTGTGGTGTAAGTAGATATTTTAGATTTTTTAAATCGCTCGCACCACGAAAGAGAATAATTTTTTGTTTCTCTGGCGTATGGTCATAAGTTCAACTTATCTCTTTCTATAAATGCCTATTTGGGTTGCCTGGAAGAAAACGCTTTTAGTAATAAGGCCGCCCATAGCCCTTTGTAATATGCAATTTTTACTGTATGTATTATTGTTATTTATTTCTGTGTGTATTATGGCAATAAAGCGTTTTTATGTTATGTCATGTTGTAAATATAATAAATTTGAAAAGCTACAACTAAAATGGCAGGAAATTTACATTTTGTCTGTTTTATAGGTATGCAGACTACCTCAGAAAGTTGTTGGTCAACTTCGGAAGAGCTCACGTTGAGTGCTTCGTGGTTTTCCAGGGAGGTATGGTAGCAGACATCAATCGAAGGCTTGAGATACATCAAAAGACTATAGATAGTACTGACGCTATAACTTTTAAAAATAAAGATACCAATTTCTCTGAACCCGCTTTTGTAAAGGATGTTAATAAACAAGTCCTAGAGGAGCTTGGTATAAAGTTTACTATTTGCGATGGAGAAAATCTGAGTGAAATGGTTAACTTAGCTAAAAAGTTCGAATGCGCAATTCTGACTGATTACGTAGAATGCTGCCTCTTTCACGTGCCTTGCATTCTGAACGGATCTCTCAAATTCAATGATGAACTGAATTTCTTTGACTGCAAGCTTTATGAACCAAAGCTCGTCAAATCACGTTCAGGAACCCCTTATCCACATGAAAAAATGGCAGCGTTTTTGGTTTTAATGGACGCAAACAACGAATTCCTGAACGTGCTCAAAGATTTACTCCACGTCAAGCCCAATATTGTGGGCATTACTTTCCGGACATGGATGTTCAAGCAGAGTAAGGATCAGGTTTTCTACCATATGTCTAAAAGACTTAACGCTTCAGATTACAAACAATTTGAAGAAGACTACAAAGTCATGTTTAAAAAACTAAATTCTACGCAGAAGACATTAGCTGTAAAACATTTTCTTGAGTCGAAACTAAAGATCAGCGGAAAATTATTCGAGACAGCTCTTGCCTCTGGTAAGCTTACGACCGCTTACATTAATTTAAGAAACCTTAGCCTCTTCAGCGAATCTTGGCTTATCGTGGACAAAAACAAAGAAGATGCAATGCTGCCATCAATGGATATAGTAAGATTCGCTCACGAAGTGCTGACAGGATTTAGTAACGCTGATATAACCTTCGTGGGCCGCGTTGGTACTGCCAGCAGCACATGGGCAATCAAGTCCAACGAAGAGTTCGATAAACCGCCACCATCTTGTAGTTCTTACTTCGATTATTTCCTGAGCATTGTTCTACCAGGCTTCGACTTTGCCATACTCAAGAACGCGGAAGAAGACTGCAAATTACTGATAATCAGCCTGGTGTACCACAGCGTTAGAGTGAATAAGGACTTCACTAGTGAAGCTTACAGCATTATACTATCCTATGTTGTTCTGAGTCAGGTTTCCAAAAGAGTAGGATTGTTGAAGAGGAGCAATTACTCGATGGAAGCTGATGTTTCGAGTGGGGAGACCCAGGAATGTGTAGCAGTTGCGGATATCTTGGTGAAGTACTTCTATATCATCGATGGAGATGCTAAGTTCAATAGGCGCGTTCTTCACGCCTTCGCTGAGTTCGAGCATGTTCTTACCCAGATGAACTACTTGAACGAGTTCTGTGGGAGACACAAATGTACCGTGTACCACAACACCTACAACGCGACGTTCATACACAACGTCTTTCATTTGATGAAGGAAGGAGAACCCATAAAAGTTGTAGAGTCTCTTTTAGCTAAGAGCCCTTCTGTATTGAGTTTTTACAAAAACATTGTGAGAGTGTACCATGATTGTTTAAGCGCAATAAGACTGTGAAGACTGCTTAAAGTTTATTATACTATCAACATAGAAAAACCCTTATAGTTTTGCTAATTTTGCTTCTCCGTCTTTTCGTATGTCGCCTTTTTTTTAGTTATTATTGAAGACACATATTGCAATTTAATCATTCCTGTTTAAATTTTATTTGTGTACTTAATAACACTTCACAAAGAAATATATCCGAACATTTCTGTGGGTTTAGCCAAATTACATAATTATCAGTGTTATCTATAGCGCAGTTGTTTGGCGGGCAACATAAGACGCCGCTACAAAATTGTTTAATTTTCTGTATTATTTGTTTGATTTAAGAATAGTTGAACTTTATGTTGATTATTTCAAAGTTTCAAAGTTTTTTTTTTAAATAGGTGTTTGTCTGTCTACCAAGACAAAAGCTATGAAATTGAGATCTATTAGTGCACCCAGTGTGTACCTATGTGATAAGGCTGTGGCTAGCTCTATACGTATACTACTATTTCTTATTGTATTCAGTCTGTCTGGTAAAGATAGGTAAATATAATTGGTATGATGATCCATGATCCAATGTGCTATAATTAGTGTTATCTATAATTAGTGTTACTTATTTTTAACGAGCTGTACCGGCTTACTTCGTTACGCCATAGAATATAGGATACTACTAAAGACTTGGCTCTATAGACTGTTCTTTTGACTGCCCAGCATGGGCGAATAAAAAAACAAACAACAACAACAAACCACTTATCAAATTATGTAAACAACGGAAACATATTGCACCTTATGTTACATTATTTGAGTTTAAGTAAGGATCCCTAATTTTTTTGAAAATCTTATATAGCCTATGACACTCGAGGATAGTGTAGCTTCCCACCAGTGAAATAATTTTTCAAATCGGTTCAGTATTTCCGGAGCCTATTCGTTACAAACAAACAAACAAATCTTTCCTCTTTATAATATTGGTATAGATAAGCTGTATCAGAGCTGATAGAAATAAAGTTTCGTTATATTTTTTTTTGTACTTTTTAATTATTGATGTATAGAATACTTACATGCTAGGTAGGTACCTACATAATTACATAATTTTGCAGAATTTACCTTGATGTACCTATTTTGCATCAAAGGTCTCTGTTTAATTGGTTTTTAATGGCACGTAGCAGTGGTGGTACTTGGTTACTTACTTTTTCGAGGCGTGACAATGGCGTCCGTCACGGGCGCGGTGACGTGACGTGACCCGGATCATTTTCAGCGCGTTTTCTCTAATCGTCTTCGTTTTTTCACCTCTCTGGGGAAATGCGAGGTAATTTGACGTAAAACGATTAAGTATCTACGGCGTGTCGGAGCGGCGGCAGCGGCGTGGCAGCCGCGCGGCGCCAGTGCTCCCGCGGCAGGCACCGGCGACCGACACCCACCCCCACGCTCATTTCATTGCTAACTTTCCTCACGAAAGTTATCTTTATGAAAAATCACAAACCAAATCGATGTGACAGTTTCATTACTTACACACAAAAAAGAAGCACAACCGGCGTGTGCGATCGCGCGCGCGAGCTCTGTAAAATCGGCACCGCAAATTCTTAGCTAACGAACCGGCAGCAATGCGGGATGGACGATGATGAGGATTTTATTACAATAGTGTTTTCACTCGGATGCCGACGTACCGGCTGGCTGCGACTTCTGGCTGGCTGAGGAAGCTGAAGATGTGCTTCCTGAACGTGTTGCGGCTGCATGTGTCGCAGAGCCAGCGTCAGAAGCGGCTTTACAAGCAGTATATGGAGCAGCTGGCGGGGGCTTACGTGGAGAGGTACACGGACTTGAGCGGGATGCAGTGCTGGGAGCACGGGTACAGCCCTGACTGGCGATATCATGTCGGCTACGAGGAGCAGTGGTGCAGCAGCGAGGGAAGAAGCTTGACTTGCGGCTCCGAGTGTGACAGCGGACGGTGTTCCTCGCCCTGCTGTTCGGAAGTCATCTTCAATGGAGGACAGCACTTCAGCGGGAAGCGAGCGCCGGCCAGCCACGTCTGCCGCCGCCGACCCATCTGCTACCCTGGCAACTTCTCGTAAGTAAATTTGTTGTTTTTGTTGCTAGTTCATTACATTCCTAAACATTTTATCATGATACATAGGTATACTTAGGTCATTTACAAAAGTAAATCATATATGTATTATCTTTGACCGAGGTAACTAATACATTGACCTATATAATTTTTTGCTGGTACCTACTTAAAGAGGTAGATAGTAAGTTGAGTGTGGTTGAAGTGAGCTTGTTTTATGAAATAGATTACGAAATATACACGATTCTCATGATCCGTAACTTGTTAACAACAGATAGGCGTGTGAAAACTGATAATGGCGCAACGTGAATATTTTCGAAGACAATTTCCTTATCAAATCAATAAAGACAATGCTGTTCACCGGCACAGTTATGATGCGCAACAAACGCCGGAAAAACTAACTATGCTCTTGTACGGTCAGCAACAAACAATGAAACGCTTTATCTATTTTATTTTACTTTATTCGATGTTGCATAACATTGGTAAGCAGTTGAAGTCAACAAGCTTAAATTGTCTCTAAAATCTTTGGCACAGGGTTTAGAAACATGTTTAAATAAAATAAAAAAATATTAAGCTACCATAGGAAACGGCACGTCATTAGTTCCTAACCGTGTCTATAACATAGAAGTTAGCAGATAGGTTATTGTGCATGATTTGGTATTATAGCGAAGTATAGTTTTTTTCATTATTTTCCTAATGAATGTAACTGTTATTATAAAAGAGATCCAACACATAAATGTGTTTCGCTTAAGGCTTAACTGTCGGTATGGCGCGATTTTTTCCCGTTTTTAAATTATTGTGACGACAGTATTCATTTTTAATAAAGTTTGAATGAATTTGCGTATGTAAAAACCATCTCCTACATTGTTATACAACGTTTTTGGATGACAGACCTACTGATTTTGTGTCTAAGGACATAACTTGACTAAAAGGCCAAAATTCATGTTATCTCCTTAGACACAAAATCAGTAGGTCTGTCTTCCAAAAACGTTGTATAACAATGTGGGAGTCGGTTTTTTACATACGTAAATTCATTAAAACTTTATTAATTTCGCCAGAATAAATAAAAAACATATACATAAATTAAACATATTGTATAATACTACTGGTGTGATACAAGGGATGTTTCTGCTGACCGTACAGCGACCGTGTCCGCGGTGCGCGCTCAGCTGTGGCGGTATAGCGCTGTGCACTATTCTATGCACATTTTTATGAGAATAATAGTGCAAAATTATACAACACCATGTTACCAATATGATTATTCAGAATTATAACGTTTCTACCTATGTTAATACTGCTGCCCGCACCCACACATAAAAATCCTGTGATTTCCCGTTCCCATAGGAATTTCGGGAAATTATTCCTTAGTGCTCCCCTACAACTCCCTAAGAAACCGACGTACAAATTTTCTGCCCGCTACGCCCATTAATTTCGGCTCTGCGTTGTCTGTCAGTCAGTCAGTAACGGAAGAATTTTATATACTAACCGTGTTATTCATAAAGATACAGTAGATTTTAAGTAGCGTTACTGGAGGTCTACTTCTCCGGTTTGTTGTATGGTAAATACATGACATCCAGTCTAAATTGACATACGTCAAATAAGTAGAATGCTCTTTAACGTTTTATGAATAACAGGGTAATTGATTATATTGTTTTTTCTCTCTAATTTTGAAACTTTTTTTTATTAATGATTAACTTACTTATCTTATTAGACCATTATATAGATGGGTAGATGGTATCTAAATAAAAATAGAATGATGTTCCTGTATTATGTATTTTAATCATGCATTACAATTACCACAGATACGATTAGTATAACTACGTAAGCTTGAAGGGTTCAGGTACCCACAATAATATAATGTGAAATCAACCGATCAACATTCCCAAGGATTGTTTTATTCCCGTGGTATGTAATGTCGGGATTATTCTTCTTTTTGTTTCGCAGACCATACGGATTACGGACGGTTATATTTAATTCACTAACGGATCCCTAAAAAAATATTTTAAAATGTTTGAGAGGCATAGGTATATTGTCATTATAATCAGTCCTCAGAAGTGTAATAAAAGTGAAAACTTATAGCGTAGACGAGGTTCAAAGGGCACGAGCGCGCGTAAATTACCCCGTTAAAAATCAGACAACAACCGTGAAAATATTCACTTTTCATAATAACATAACATAACTTTTTGTGACTGTTTACAATGACCATATTTACAGAAGGTAATGGATAATGTCCGGAAAAACGTGTTTTAATTAAGTTACATACGTACATATACGAAACGCTTACAGATGCATTCAATAAAAATTTAATTTAATACATTCTAACTTAGCTTTTATCCGATTCCATTTAAATTTTAATGATGTAGTTTAAAATAAGATGGTCAGCGGAATTAGGAGGTAGGTAGGGTACAGATCTAGTAAGTGGCCTGTCTTCAATAGCTTGCAGCGATAAGATCGCCCATTTCATGAAAATAGAATCCATTTAAATTATTTAACTATACTTATTGAAGCTAGTAAATAGGTACTTTTATTGAAACTATTCTTGTTTTGCAACAAATTGTCTTCTTTTTTAAAAATAATTTTCTTTATTATTCGTTTAATTTTTCTCATTTCGCGGTAGTTACAGGAATGTCAATATCCGATCCGACAGCAATTAATCAAGTCTAGCCGCTGCCGCTCGCCCCGCCCCGCCGCCGCCCCGCCCCGTGTTGCCAACATCCGTGTCATTGCGTGACGCTGGACCGCCTTGAAGGGATGTCCACAATGGAAAATTATTTGTTAACTTTGTCGATATGTCGATGTGATGTTCGTCTCTGTGTGTGTTTAGGGCACCCTAGATACAGGTTCTTCCTAGTTAGGGGCTCTGAGTGTGATGTGTTATTATTATTATAATTATATGTCGTAATTGCTTGCTGGTAAACTCTTATTCTAGTTGGTTCGTTAAAATATCCTTTGACGCTACAAAGAACCAATCAGAATAAGAGTTTACCAGCAAGCAATAATCTAGCCAATCAGAGTTAAGGCAGGTTTCAGATTTTTCAATTATACTACGTTTTTTTTTGCAAAAAAACTGCTTTATGTCAGGATGATTGAATATAATTAATGCTTATATCAAATTATCCGGATTTTCGCAAAATCCCTATTTTTTTTGCAAAAAACTTAATTATCAAATCTTACTACGACAGATATAATCCCAAAATTTTATTTGCCTTTCCCTCGGCAGAAAGAGAATCTAACCTTTGAATAGGACGAAGCCACTTATTAGCCGTAGCCTGCTATTTGCAATTTGTGAGGGAAGCAAATGATCAATAGTAACGTCTTACCGACTGAAATGATGATATAATAAGTATTAAGATTACCATATCCAACAATATTTCTGTTTCCGATAAGGGCATAGCTCATGTGACGGAGCGCAACGGAGGCAGCAGGGTTTTGCTAGTTGAATTTATGATATATTTCAATACGGATAATTTCGATAACAGTTTGATTGGATAATAAAGAGAATGCGCTGCGATGCGACAAACAGGCGAGGGAACTGATGGTCATAGGAAAGGACTAAACTCAACATAACGAATTATGTAGGTAGTTTAACTATGAAAATATTTACATTTGATTTTCCACACATTGTTTTGGGAGTTTCCCAGGAATGGTACAGCGGTAAGCAATAGCCGTATTTATCTAGATTGTTACCTAACTATCGACATAACCAATTAATGCTATCGATAAACATTAACATGAAACGCACTTATTGAAAACAACACTATTTTAATTGATATCCACATAAAGTGCCCAGTTTTTATTGAGAACGGGGTTTATTCACGCACTGGACTAGCCGTGGTTATGGAATGTATCAAATAGTTCCGGTAAAAGTACACTTTAGTAAACACTGGTTAGGCATAGGCAGGTCAGATTAAACATAAAAGTGTGACGGCCTGAATTCTTGAGTTTGGGCAAGAATAATTTATCGCCATAATTTTTATTATAGAGTAGCCTAGTATAGATTCACTGGACTTAAGGGGCGAACGGGTGCCATACTAGCGCCACTTCGATAAATAATTGATATCTTCTAAACCATGGCCGAAATAAAAAATATACGTTATTGCCTCCCTAGATAATCTTGTTTAGAATTTTTGAGGCTATGTTTATTTATTTATCAATACTACACTATTATTACAGTAAACACCAATGCAACAGTGCAGCTTTATCTTAATTTAAAGAATCTGGTTTCCATAATACAATATAAATATAAAAGATATAATTTTATCAATTTTACAAATCCACCATCCTTAAGAACCAAAATACTAAAACATTTGTGTTGTACCTTCGTAACAAATAAATAACCCATAGTGCTGACCTCGTAAATTCATTCAGAGAACAGACAAAAATGTCAATGTGCTGATATCTATGTTGTGTAGCTTTTAGGAAAATGATCTTAGAAATGTTCTTTTATAAAACTAAAGTGGCCACTTTAGGCACAAAACGGGTTTTCCATGGATTTTGAACCTGAAAGCTACACAACTGGCCATTAAAAAATCTAAGCAAGATTATCTATGTAGATCTAGGGAGTCGTAAGACGCATATTTTTGATTTCTGACATGGTTTAGAATAAGATATTTATTATTTATCGGAAGTGGCGCTTCGCACCGTGTAATGTAAGCCCTTAAATCTGTGCGCAAATCTAGGGTACTATTACGGCCACATTTTGCAACATTGCTTTTCGTGCTCTAGAGTGTCAAAGTCAATACAAAAAAAAAACACAGAGGACGAAAAGCAATATTTCAAATGTTGCCGTAATTGTACCCCTGATTCTTCATTGCACCTGATCTGAGCTGTGCCTAAGATATAAATCTTTGGGTCTTGTATGCTTTAAACAGCAGAGGTGCTTTACTAGATGCATTTCCTAGTATAATTGGCGTGTAAAAGAAAATGCGACCTAGATGAGTGTTGGAGTTTGAAGTGGAGAAATTGATTATCGATGATTATACAATTCTTGGTAGCTGTGTGTTCGAGAGGTGATCTAGATTGAATTCCTTATGACTTCAGCTGTTTTTTGTAATTATATTTTAACCGTCTTATTCATAAAGATACAGTACAGTTTAAGTAGCTTTATTGGAGGTCTTCTCTGGTTTGGTGTATGGTAAATACGTGACATTCAGTCTTTATTGACATACGTCAAATAACTAAAATGCTCTTTAACTTTTTATGAATAACAGGGTAAAAGTTTATATATTCGGAGACAGTTAATTTTTGTTTTATTTTTAAACTTATATTAGTTTTGAAATGTTTGCTGTAGTCCAAGGAAGATTTGATTTGAACGGTGAGAAAAGATAGAAAAGTCCCTAATCCACGCGGAAAAAGTCGCGGACACACCTAGTAAATCAATTAAGTTTAGTTAGCTATTCTCGAAAGTATATAGGTACCTATTTACTAGAAAATGCATCTTATATCCTGAAGTATAATTCATCACACTAATATTATAAATTCATACTAATATTATACAATTGTGTATGTTCGGTTCTTCTTCTCGTCTAAACAATATACTTTACAAGGTTTATTTATTTGCAACCAAATTACAATAATTATCCCATACATGCTACAAAACTACAACTAAATATCATAAAATGCTCAGTTAGACTTATAATTTATTTAATTTAGCTGAAACAGCTCTGCAGGTTTTACATTGCAACTGATGAAGCACCACTGATAATGACAGAAGTTTCATCTTGGGTAAGATATAGCGCTTCCACTTGGTCAGCACCCTCACCCGTGACCATCTGTTACTTCTTCTTAAACGGCTGGAGCGATTTCAATGAAATTTAGTATGGAGTTAGCTGACACCCTCGACTGGATTAACACATAGGCTACTTGTAACTGCGGTAATAAACCGCGGGTAACGCTGCGGGGCACAGCTAGTATAGAAATAAGGGCAAAATAAACACTATTTGAACAGAAAGTCGTAATTTGTAGTCTCTAGAGCGGCACGGGTTAGTTATGGCGGGTTTTCACTCGGGCTTCAATAATTGATTGTGGCTAATCAACAAGACTTTTCCTTTTTTTCTTGATCGGTAATTAGTACTTATTTAAGTACTGAGTGCACTAGGTTATCTATGTAGATTTAGTAGATGTGACTATAAGTTTTATAACCTCTAGGAAACTATAGTTTCGTATTAAGTATTTTAATTTTATCTACTGATATAGAAAATGTACTATCTACTCTACTTTAAGAATGAATCGTGGTTCGTTAATCTTGCTGTAACTCGAGAACGGCCCGGTCGATTTAGCTGATTTTGGTTTTAAAATGTTCATAGGAGTCCAGGAAAAGGTTTAAAAGGTTAGAAATTTTGGAAAAATGGAGGGGAAGTTAGTATAAGTAACAATTTCTTTTTCCCATACAAATTGTAAGGCGCGATACGAAGTGCGCCGGGAGAGCTAGTAGTAAATATATTTTATGAAAATATAGTCTGAGTAGTCTTCGGTTTACTAAAGTATCTTTTTTAACAATAAAGCACTATATTTTCATGTCTTTATTATAAAATATAGCGCCATCTCACGGCGAGTAGGTAAAGTAGTGGTGTTGCTATTCTATACTAGATGGTGCTTGAATTAGACCGTAGCATGTCGAAATAAATTGTATCGGTGAGAAAAGATAGAAAAGTCACTAATCCACGCGGAAATCTGCCTACCCCTTTGGGAAACCGGCTATATGGCTATATCCTGGTGATGTTCGTCGCTGTGTGTGTTTGGGGCACCCTAGATACAGGTTCTTCCTAGTAAGGGGCTCTGAGTGTGATGTGTTAAAAAAATTACAAATAAACCTTTCAATTAATCATTCTATCAATTAAAAAAAACCGCGTTCAAATCGTGTCGTAGTTTTAAAGATCTATACATCCACACAGACTGCGGGAAGCGACTATGTTTTATAATACACTAGTCGACTCTGCGAACTTCGTACCGCCTTATCTATTACTATGTTGTGCTTGTATTATACATTTAAACCTTCCCCTTGACTTACTCTATCTTTTAAAAAAGACGCATCAAAATTCGTTGCATAGTTTTAAAGATATAAGCATACATAGGAACAGACGCGAGAATCGACTTTGTTTTATACTACGTATTGATTGATATTGATAGTTATGCTAATTGTTACATAACAATGATAATAAAAAAAACATAGTAGCATATCAACCTACTGTAAGAGATTCAAACACGCCCAGCCCATGATGCCACTTTCCAAACAGCACATGTACTGTCGCCCACACAAATTTACAAGAAATGACAAGCGAGTTTATAGGTAAACAAATTAATTAAGCATAAGTATTTAAGTAAAAAGAAATCAGTCTAATTCAGATTAGAACAAGCTAGTTGCCACAATACAGGCTCACGCTTAGTGTGCAAGCTATTGTTAAAATTACTTAGTTTAAGGATTTAATATTTAAAATAAATATTTTTCATTTAATTTAAATTTTCATCATTCGTGCTTAATGTCCTTCCTTTTGTCTGTAATTTTTTTGATTGTTTTTTGATTTGAATGCAAAAAAATGAAATTTTAGAAGTCAAAATAAAATTCAGGACTTCAAAAAGGCGCGTTAACTACATAATTAATTTAGGTAACTACTATTAATTTAGTTAGGGAATATTATCTATTATTTATTAATGTCGTAATTACCGGTTATGTCGAAATAAAACAACAAGAATGAACGCAATTACAGAATACCTAAATTGTAGCTGCCCCAACACTTTTCTGTTCACTTATACTGATATATAAAGACATGTAAAGTATGTGATATATTAGAGAAGGCCGCCAAATCCGGTTAAATAAACCTAATTAAACTTTAAATATTCGTAACAGATTCACTTTCGTATGAATTTTAATAGGGACTTTTAAAAAATCTTACTTGCTCTGTATTGTTAACTTTATTTTATTTTAGAGATAGTTCCCACCCACATATAAAGATGAACAGCCAAGTACGAGGGCTCGCTTCTAAATGTAAGAAGAACTCATTGAATAACATCAAGGTCAAGTAACAGATGGGTGTCGGACCACAAATGTGTATGCTGTAAACTTACAGAAACCATTTTTAGTGTACTTCGCGGTATAAAGGTACCTACTTACTTAGCGCAATGTATAATAAGTAACAACTGACAAGCGCATCACAAAAATGGTTGGTTAGGTGAGATGAGATATCTAATTTTTGTAACTTTTTTCGTGCTCAGGGCAAGTTAAAGCGAGGCAGACATTCCATCTACTTGGTGAAGGTTGCACACTTTAAATGGGGGTCGTGCACACTTTAAGACCGGTCATAAGGACGACCGTGGATGAGGATCTATCATCAGGTGTGAACGTTTCCGTTCAATTTAAATTTTACGACCAAATTAATTAATCCTCCTTTAGGAGGGTCGCTTGAAGAGTCCGTGTTGGGGTTGATAACTGTGGAACTAGAAGAAGCAAAATAAATTCACAGTTCAGTTCAGGTCAGGACCGTTTCAAGTGGAAATCTATCGTCTCTGGCTACCCCGATGGGAAAAAGGCATGACGTTATGTATGTATATTTTGTACGATCCTCAATCAACACGGCAGACATTGAGCAATCATCCGACCTGAAATGGACGTATTGCTTACAATCGGTTCCATTGTCTTTAAGCATATTGTTAAGACTGCATGAGGCTTCTTCGAGCACCATGTTTTGTCTTTCGAACCTTGCAAGAAAACGATTGTTTGCAGATTTCGGTGAAAATGTCGAAGATTTAATTGAATTTTGTAAAAAATACTAGTCGAGCCGGCGAACTTAGTACCGCCTAACCTATAACTATTTTGTGCATGTATTATACGTATTAACCTTCCTCCTTCCTTCTTGAATCACTCTGTCTAATAAAAAAAATCGCATCGAAATCCGTTGCGTAGTTTTAAAGATTTAAGCATACATAGAGACAGACGCGGAAAGCGACTTTTTTATACTATGTATTGATTAGCTTACAAAACTTGCTCGTTCATAGGGGTACTTTTTAATCACGCTTTTCTCTGAATGTCAATTTCCAATTTTTATTTCTACAACCGGAATTACTACTTTGTTTATTTCTTAAAACAGAAAAAAATATTAAAAAAAAAATTAGAAATATTTAAAAGGGTAAATGTAGATATTTACGAGAAAACTGTTATAAACTACAGATAATATGTTATTATTACAACTATATACAAGAGCAGAATAATTACATGTTTTGTATACTAAGTACAAACTTAAATCCATTAGCACGAATGTAGGTACTTTAGCAGTAGGTTTTGTTCGCATAGCGATGTGCAGCTATTAACAGTTTTTGCATCAGATAGTGTAACAGTACGTAATATCAGACCCGAGCCGAACTGGACCGGCCATAAAGTCCAATCGATGGATGTAACGTAATTTGCGCACGCGCCGAGAACCGCAGGCTCGTGCATTCATTCGCTACGGTGCGAGAGACGCGGCTGCATCCCGACGGCCGCCATCTTGAATCTGTTTTTCCCGCGGAAACTGAAACGTCAAAAGTTTTGTGTAAAAAAAAGTTTCAAAACAGCCAGTGTTGTGTGTGTTTTTTTTTAATGAAAACATTTTGGATTGTAGACTCTTTGGTGACAACGGGTAAGTTATTTACAAAATAACACCCTAGCTTATTGTTTATAAGAGCCGGTGTCTTTGGATGCGGCTAGGACTTTCACACATGATCGGATATTGTGGTTTCTCTGTGTTATTACATAAAACTAAAACGATGCTTTTTATGCCCTTCAAGTTTTCTTAAAATTTCTCTTTAGTATGATGTTTGTCGGGTACGTAAGCTAAGATAATAAGTGCGAATACACTGAATAACAAGTGCTCATCATTTTTTTTTAAATTATGAAGGGAATTTAGAATGACATTATAATATTTAACTAAAAATCGGATAGGTAGCAACCAAATAAGGTTTTAATTATAGAAAAAAATGCCAAAACCACCTAAGATGTGGGCTTAAATTATTTCACTTTCTTTCATCTTATACTGTAACAGTCTAACAAAAGGTACAGGATCAATATTAGGTAATTTTTATGAAAACGAAGTCGACTGTACTTTTTAACATTTCATTAGACTAGTAATTTGCCGCATTTCCGCTCGGATGGGTATTGGTAAGCACTGTGTTCTTGTGTGAAATTGCTAGCAAAATTACTCAAAAGGTTTATAGAGCAAAAATATGAAAGCCAACCCGATTTCCTTAGCATAAGTTATTGCTATAATCTTACTCGTATGTTCTTAAAGTTAGTTTATAAAACTTTTGTTCTAGTTAAAAAAAGGAGTCAAATTTAAAATTTATTTATTCAATACCTGCTTAAAAAGTCCCTATTTAAGTAGGTATTGATAGAATAAATTATCAAAAAATTGTGCAGTAAGTTTGTAAGCAGGTTTTTTTCACAAATAGGTATGTATAATTTCAAATATTGTTTTAATTAAATTTGCATTTTATTCCGGTCAGTGGTTAAGTGGTATCATTCTTAACGGTTGGCGATGTTTTTCGGTTCCGCGTTTGTTATTAAACATTAAAAATAACCCACAAGGTGTTAGGTAGGAATACACTAGATTTCAAGATATATTTACTGACTTAAAAAAAAAAAAGTTTTTAAATTGTTACAGTACACAAAACTCTTGAAGCCCTTTCTTTATACTTTTTATTTTTGTTTCTTTTATTTGTAGGTATTCTTTTTATTTTAAAAATATTAAGTAACAGAGCTATAATCTAAAGGAAGGTGTATACTCCTCCTTTTTGGTAATACTTTCTGGCTGTTATAATTTTAGCTGGATTTTTTTTTTTTTTATATTATACCTTACTTATATTTCACACTTAAAACGGCAAAAAGGAAACGATCTGCGGAAAGTTTAATTATGCAGTTTTTTTATCTCCGGAACCAATTAGACGCTGTTATACTGATCTTATCTTTGCTTTGTTGCTATGCGAAGTATAAGTATAAGTGCAATAAATTCATACGGCACAAATCTAATACGTAGATACAATCCGAGAAAGAGCCGGTGGTGATCTAAACAAAATGGTGGGGAAGACCATTTACGTCGTAAGTCCCTACGTATTTTAAAAAAAACGGGAGAATTTTCAACACTAGACGGGGACGTTTTTTTTATTTCACCAGTAATCTAACAGTTTTTTTATTTTGTCCGGAAGATATGTTTGTTTGTTGTATTTATGTAATATGATTTTCAGCCCTTAAAATTGTTTAAAATTTATATTCTTTGGAATTTAATTTCTAGTCTATTCTATTCTAATGGAATATGTTAGCTAATGGAATTATATTATGTACATTACACGCTTTTCTAATTCCTATTGAAACAAAAATCAAACCGCTATTTTTCACCTTTCCACTTGTACTACCACCGCAACAACTGTGAAAAAGGTAGTTCTAATGCCGACGTGTTAGGGTTTAAATTTAAATCAATTAAGGCCTCTCAGTGCATGCACGCTCCAATTATTTTAAAACACTATCTTGTATCATATCGTTCTGTTGTATTAGTAAGTACCTTATTTTTTGAAGCCTTGTGTCTAGTAAAAATGCAATTTTAATATTTCATCAAGTAACTAACACAATTACAATCTTACAAGGTTATTCAATTCATTTTCAATTAAAATTATTGTCTTGAACTTTTAAAATGTTAATGTTGCACTTAAATATATGACAATTTATAGAGCAAAGTGATAATAAATTGTCTAAAACTCGAAAATATTAAAAAGGTTTTAATAGGTCAAATTTATTTTTAAATAACGAGAAATACAAGCTCGATTTTAAATGATAGAATTTTGCATTTCATTATGTACAGTCGCTTTAAAAAAATTAAAATACTGAATTGTAGGTACTTTAATTTTACATGGTTGAGGGACGAATTATGGTAGCTTAGAATTTATTTCATATTTTCAACCCTGTGCCATAGAATTTAAAGATCAGTTTTAATTGTTACCCTGTCTCTATATCCGCACCTCGCCAAATGTGCTCTGGGCCTAAGGGGACTACACAGTTTATATATGAATTGTGTTATTTAATACAAAGGCTAAGTTGACATTGCTAGGTCGACAGATGATGTATTATGGGAGTAATTGTTACAATACCGCACGTTAAAGTTGTAAAGGTAAACGTTAACTTATCGTGATAACATCATTAATATACCCTAAAACCATGCCATATTACTTTAAAGTAAGTAACTTCTTACGTGGAGATGCGGGGAGGGGAGTGTGTTTCTGGGACCGGGTTATTCCACTGGTTGTTTGGGGAGCATTCCTCGCTGCGCATCTGTGGATGAGGCGCACCCTTAGTTGGTTAAGATTTTAAGAAAATATTATATTATAGTGTCGAACTGTAATCAGTATTATGTACGAAAATGTCAAAAAAGTGATCTCACCAATCTGCAGATAAACTTGTGGTTTTTGCAGATGGTTCATTTAGAGTATGAAATGTTTGTACTTCCTTGAAATGATCAATAAAACCCTAAAAAAAAACTTATCTCAACATATCATTTTGATAAAAAAATTGATAAAAACTCATGCGGTTACTGATTTTAAAAAAGGCACTGCTATATAACAAAACTCAATTTAAAAATGATACTGATGATTAGTTTAATAGACAATGTATTTTTATGTAAATTGTGTGCGTCGATCCGTGTTTAAATGCAAGGCTCATCTGAAAAAATAAATTTATTATTGTCTTTTTAGGTTAACATGAAAATGCAGAGAAGGGAATATTCCCAAAAGTAATTTTTGGGTTGGGTTTAAATTAAATCTAGCAACGCTTTTCAGCGCCGCGCCGCCGTTCAGTCCCGTGTTGTTAAATGTCCATCTACCTTTACTACGTAGGTTTGATATACGACAACAACAACATTTCTAGGTCCAATTAAACAGTACAGCAGATCGGCGACAGTTTTTGCGGTATTCGTCTGCAATTATAACTAATTGGCATCTCACTCTTTATTGTGTGTAATGAGATCTTTTTTCACTCTCTAATGTTAATGTTCTTTTAGATTTGTGAAACTTATAATTTGAGTCGCTGCTTAGGTTTAAATATGATTTGAAATTCTGTTAGATAGACTTCTGTCGCTGGAGATAACCCCCCCCCCCCAGATCGCTACACCAACCGGCCTCTGAGAGAGAGTGACCCTCGTCATCGTCAGGATAACAAATTTATTTTTTGTACCTCTAGCCTGTGCCCCGGTTTCACCCGGGTTGTTATTGGGAAAATAATAATACCCTATGTGTTAATCCAGGGTGTCAGCTAACTACATATCAAATTTTATTAAAATCTCTCCAGCCGTTACGACGTGAAGAAGTAACAAGCAAACACACAAATTTTGGCATTTAAATTATTAGTGTGATTTAATTTTTCATCATCTTTTTGTCCTAATATAGCTGTTTGTAAATAAAGTAAAAGAGCTTTCAGGTAAAATTAATGTTTTATATAAAAATGCTGGAAAAAACCCGTTATTATTGTTCTTACAATAAACTTTTCGAAAAGAGTTGTCCTTTTAATTAAAACGTAAGTATGTGTGATGTAACATGCGTTACAGGCAGACATAATCAACTTTCTAGCGCTTAGGATTAGGTACCTAGCGAGGTTTGTCTCTATTTCTAATTAGCTAAGCGACTTGTGGGTTGTGTATTTTACCACCCACGCCCTTTTTTATATAACACTAGTCGACCCGACGAACTTCGTACCGCCTAACCTATTACTATCTTGTGCATGTATTATTACTTATAAACCTTACTCTTGAATCACTCTTGAATTAAAGAATAAGCATCAAAATCCGTTGTTTAATTTTAAAGATTTAAGCATACATAGGAACAGACGCGGGAAGCGACTTTATTTTATACTATGTACTAATATTGATATTGATTAATTGGTGTACATAGTCGCTTTGCCTGCGCACAAATATAAGTATAATTACTTATATTTTCATTGAATATCCAGTTAGTTGTTTTCATGTAATAAAATATTAAATTAAGCATCGCAGGACGTGTTTTAATAGATTTTACAGTTGTGTAAGTGAGATTAAGTAAATCATTAATTAACTTAACAAATAGCACGTAAAGTTATTTAATATTATGGATATAATATTCCTTACTGTAATTGCTAAGTGTATAGAAAACACGGTTTTATATTTGCGATTGAATTATCGTTTAAATTTTTTTTTAATAAAATTTTTAAGTCACGGTTTGTCACACTAAGAAGTGAGAGAACTCTTTGGAGATAAGAAAATAAATATAAATTAACATAAGGTATAGTTAAAACACAGTTTTATTAAAATAGGGGGACACCGTAGTAAGCGCTTTATTTCAGGTAATCTAGAAAAATATTGAGGTGATATTAAATAAACCACTTTTACTTTAAGTAACATAAAGCAAGTAACATACAATACAATGGATACCAAAGTAAACGTATGGACCTGTACTGTACACTTGTACAGCAAAGCAATACAAAAGACATCAACGGGGTGCGGCGCTTATTTTTTTTTAAATTTCAAACTTTGTTGCGATGATAGTTTTTACGAATTATTTTTATGTGTGTATGTCTGTCTGTATCATCTTTTTTCATCTAAAATACGTCCACTGCTGGACATGGGCCAACCCGATGGATCGCTACACTGACCGTACATACACAATAACATACCCAGACCTACCAAACGAACATTGATATTCATAATTAAAAACGTTCGCCCCCATCGGAAATTGAATCTGGACCTTCAATATCACTGTCAACTGAGCCACGAAGGTTGTAAAGTAAATACTTTATTGAGAAAAGGGGATATTTCGGCTTGCGGTGGCCCGCTGTATAATGTTGCAGGACAAGTTAAGACCACTTTCGAGTGAGAACCGTTCTTACGGATCGCAAGTTGTAATCGAGACTTCGATCACAAAATATTTATTGAATGGAGCCTTTTAATTAGGTATATCAGTTAGGGTGACTAAAATATAAATACTTTTCTATACCAATATTATAAAGAGGAAAGATTTGTTTGTTTGTTTGTTTGTAACGAATAGGCTCTGGAAATACTGAACCGATTTGAAAAATTCTTTCACTGGTAGGAAGCTACATTAACCCCGAGTGTCATAGGCTATATTAGATTTCCAAAAATATTAGGGATCCTTACCTAAACCCAAATAATGTAACCCAAGGTGCAATATTTTTTCCGTTGTTTACATATTTTGACAGGGGGTTTGTTGTTGTTGTTTGTTTTTTATCAAGCCCATTCTGGGCAGGCAAAAGAACATAGTCTATAGAGCCAAGTCTTTTGTAGTATCTTATATTCTATGGCGTAACGAAGTAAGCCGGGAAAGCTCGTACATAATAAAAGGAGAAAAGGGCTAAAATTGAAACACAATAAAATAAGAGACGAGCTCAGGTGCTGTCAAAATAACCAGCATTATATATTTTGTATGATATTGTGGCTAATTTATGACTTTTTACTGAGACGGTAGCCTGTTTGGCTCACCGGACGCTTATTGTACTGTATTATCTCCTTTTCTATAAGTATTTATATCTACCTTTTCTCCTTTTATTTAATCATGTAAGTATACTGTATAATATTCATAATAATTTTATCCCTGTGTTGTGTGTGTATTACTAAATATCTTAGCCGAAAGACTCTCAGGGGCCTAAACATTCTCAAGTGGCGACGCAAAGTAGGCAGACTCCCTACAAATTGGTCAGACACATTCTTCTTCTAAATAAGGCTGCATATAGGGAACTCCTTGTGTTCATCTTCCTAGTGTAGTTTTTGGTATTGAATTTTTAGTCGAGAAGAATGAAATTTGGCCATCTTAGAGCATTTTACTCGACCAAATCTTAGTGCCTTTGGTATAGTTTGCGGGAGTATACTGTATGAGGGTCGGGAAATGAATTTATATTATTTTTCTCTTCTATTTGTTTGTGATCCAGTGATAAATTCAAAGGCAGCGTCGGTGGCGATTGGCCGGTGATTGATGGTGGTAGCGTAGTAACGTAGCGGTTCTGTAGCCGTAGGTACTGTGTTACCATAATTACTTTTTTTTGTTCAGGAAGGAGGTTTTAAGTACCTGCACTTAGCTCTCTTGTTTGGAGTCATTGTTTGTATAATAATGTCATTTATTTTGTGGCCTTTAAGTTTTTGTTTTTGAAGCAAATGCGTACTGTTTAATTTTAATAAAATTCCCAAGTTAAATTTGGTAAAATTTACAGTTAACGTATATTACTTAATTGTCCGTACTTTAATAATTATAATTTTAGGAATCTCTATTTACCTTGGTAACGACATCACGCGTGAACGGATGAACGAATTTCGATAAAAAAAAAATGTTTTATGTTTGTTATTGCTAGTTAAAGAATATATTGATAATTAAAATTGAGCAAAACATTGGAAATATGACGAAAACTTGACGAATTTTATTAAAAATTTTATGGTGTTCGATAATCTATGTTTGAAAAAGAAAATATTTTTTTAAAACTTATTTTTAATTACTCAACTCGTTGGTCAACACCACCTCGCGGAATTTCCACGCAACTATAACAATAGTAATTTAACACCGCCACAGGTAATCGCTAAGTGAATGCGCACGCGCAGTTAAAACTAACGAGGTGGTTTTAAAAGTAGATATGTTTTGCGGTGCTTAGAGCTAGATGGCACGTAAATACTTCAATACATAGTATAAAATAAAGTCGCTTCCCGCGTCTGTCCCTATGAGATGCGGTTTTTCTTGATAGATAGTGTGATTCAAGAGGAAGGTTTATAAGTTAAATGCATGCACAAAATACTAATAGGTTAGGCGGTACGAAGTTCGCCGGGTCGACTAGTAATTTTATATACGTTGTACGAACAAATACAAATTTTGGCCAATTGTTTTTAATGAAAAAAGAGCAATTAAAATTCTGTGATCACAAAAAAGCTACATTTATTAGACACCAAATAATACAACAATGTTGAATTTTAATTACATTAAAAAAAGACTTCTGATCTACCTCACGCTAAAAGAGTAATTTTTAAAACCAACTAAAATATATACAAAAAGTAAAAGTAATACCGTGAAAGCTGTTTTTAGTACCTTCTTGCAGCGCTGCTGGTCGGCATACTCTGTTGCTAAGAGCTCCACTAACTACACTCGTTATATATGTAGGTAATGAGTGAGAGTACATATAAAACTTGTCAAGTTGTCTGGCTGGTCCCTATTTCACTAAGGTTGACAGGAGGTTCGTAAAAATATTTTCCGTATGCAAACTCATATATAAAAATCACTAAAACTGTCATAATTTCACAAAGTAGGGTAACATGCCCTATTACGGCGCGTTTTGACAACATTTTAAAGTAGGGTAAGAAATTAAGCATTTCTAAATATTTCAGTAGATGATTGAATTTTTTTTTGACACTCATAATAATTCTATTTTCTATTTCTGTTGTCTATTTATTTAATTTAGAGTAGTTATTAATTTTAAATAATTGTTATTTCCGACAATTCGGAATTCCTATTACGGCGGCATGAAAAAAGTTGCAGCCTATTACGGCGGTAAGCACCGCGTATTACGGAGTATGGGATAATACCATAGGATGATACATCATTTAATATTATGCAATGGTTGAGTTCTGAGTGTATTATTCGTATTTGTAAGTGTTAAGGTTACTCTGATGGTTGTTGACTACTCCGTGGCTGAGTTGGCAGTGATGTGGACTGAGTAAGCGTGTGCACCCGGGTTCGATTCCCGGGCAGGGCGAATATTGATATGATGATTATCGATGTTTGTTTCCGGTCTGGGTGTGATGTTCGTCTCTGTGTGTGTTTCGGGCACCCTAGATACAGGTTCTTCCTAGTTAGGGGCTTTGAGTGTGATTTGTTATTATTATTACTAATACTCTGCATGGATACAGGTTCTTCCTAGTTAGGAACTTGGAGTGTGATGCATTTTATTATATTACTAGTCGACCTGGCAAACTTTGTACCGCCTTATGTTTCACTATGTTGCACATGAATTATACATATTAACCTTCCTTTTGAAGCACTCTATCCGTTGCATAGTTTAAAAGATTTAAGCATATATAGGGCCAGACGCGGGAAGCGACATTGTTTTATACTATGTATATTGTTAAAGATATTGATTATCAATACATAGTATAAAATAAAGTCGCTTCCCGCGTCTGTCCCTATGTATGCTTAAATCTTTAAAACTATGCAACAGATTTTGATGCGGTTTTTTTAATAGAAAGAGTGATTCAAGAGGAAGGTTTAGAAGTAAAATACATGCACAAAATAGTAATAGTTTAGGCGGTACGAAGTTCGCCGGGTCAACTAGTTATTATATAAAGGCATCATACTCAGAGCCCCTAACTAGGAAAAACCGTATCTAGGATGCCCGAAACATATACAGAGACAAACATTACACCCAGACCGGAAACAAACATCGATGTTCATCATAACAATGTTTGCCCCGCCGGGAATTGAACCAAGGTGCACACGCGTCTCAGTCCACATCACTGCAAACTGAGCTAAGGAGCAGTATTATTTACTTGCTGTGCCAGCACTGTTACCTACTGTTAACTACCTCAGTGAAAAGTAGGCTATGTAGTAATCTAGGGTGTCAGCTAACTACATATCAATTTTCATTGCAATCGGTTCAGCCGTTTAGACGTGAAGAAGCAAAAAACATATACTTCAAAAACTTTTTTCTGTATAATATCAGTGAGATAATGATATAGAATTAATATTAACTATTTAAAAAAAAAGCTCAATCAGTTACCCTGACCTGCCGTTATTGGACTTTTAATAAAATTTATTAAATAATTCTTAAACATATTTAAACAATTATTTTTATAAACCACTCGCTGACCCGGAAAACTCCGTATAGCCTTACCCGGGTGTCACGTATTTACCATACAACAAACCAGAGAAGTAGACCTCCAGTAAGGCTTAAAATCTACTGTATCTTTATGATTAATACTGTTAGATTATAAGTTTACACCGTTTACACCATTATAACTTGCTACCCACTAATAACTTCAATATATGGACTATGTTTCTTTGCCTGTCAAAAATGAGCTAATGAAAAACAACAATGGAAACGAAAAAAATAACAGTTTCTATGGTAAAAATAAATTGTTATTTTTACTAACTTCCTCTCCATTTTTCTATATTTCCTCACTTTTTAAACCTTCCCTGGGCTAACAACAAACATTTCAAAACCAAAATCACCTTAATCAGCCCGGCCGTTCTCGAGTTTTAGCGAGATTAACGAACCACAATTCATCATCAATCAATACATAGTATAAAAACAAAGTCGCTTCTCGCGTCTGTCTGTAGGTATGCTTATATTTTTGAAACTATGTAACGGATTTTGATGCGTTTTTTTTTAATCGATAGAGTGATTTAAGAGGAAGGTTTATAAGTATAATACGTTCACAAGAAAGTTAAAGGTTAGGCGGTTCGAAGTTCGCTGGGTCGACTAGTCATAATATATAGTAGACTAGCTGACAGAGGTAGTCTGAGTGAACGGACACTACAAGGTTTTATGGTATGAATAGAAAAAAAAACAAACAAGTCATAAATAATTAAATCATTATTATATTATATTTGTTCTCTAAAACAATAGTTTAGTGTAGATAAAGATACTTGCAATAACAAAATAAAAAATTTCTAAATCCACCGACCGAGTCAGTCATCTAAACTAGACTCTTAACTGAACTACTGAACTAAACTAGAACGAGAGCTGATCATCTTCAAGAGGTCATGGTTACCTTACCATATCACACACACGACACATCACACATGTACACTCAGTATTAATATACACTCAGAGCCCCTAACTAGGAAGAACCCGTATCTAGGGTACCCGAAACACACACAAAGACAATATTTGCACCCAGACCGAAAATAAAACTCAATATTCGTCCCGCCTGGGAATCGAACCCAGGTGCACACGCTTACTCAGTCCACATCACTGCCATGCCAATTGAGCCACGGAGCAGTCGTACTTTCAGTATAAAGATTTCATAGGTAGTTATACGCCTATGGGCGTCTAACTACCTATGAAATGAAAGGTAGTTTGATGCCCTCATCCACTATTTAAGAGCTGATCAACTTCAAATGGCTGATCAGGTTATGGTTATTTTACCATATAATCTTTATATCATTGAAGTAACACTGTACCAATTTTAATATCGATATAATATGTGAAGGTAGTTAAATCCTCTCATCTACTATTTAAGAGCTGATCATCTTGAAACGGCTTATATTTTATATAGTCATGGTTACCTTACCATATACTTTCAATATAATTGATATAACATGATACAAAATTTTAAATCGATCGGATAAGGAAGCTAGTTAGATCCCCTCATTACCTAGAAAAGAGCTGATGATCTTCAAACCGCTGATCAGATCTTCATGAGACATGGCTAAGAACATACGGGCTGTTATTATTTATGAAACAAATAATATAACTCAAATTTAAAAATTTAAAAACCCCCGACCCAGTCAGGCCCCTCATCAACCTAACTAGAACTAAAGCTAATCATCTTAAAAATATCATGGTTACCTTAACATAATATACTTTCAATATCATTAGTAACACTGTACCAAATTTTTTATTGATAGGACAAATGGAAGGTAATTAGATCCTCTTATCCATTATTCAAGAGCTGATCATCTTCAAACGGCAGACCAGGTCATGGTTACCTTAACATATACTTTCAATATCATAGATGTAACATGGTACCAAATTTCAACTCGATCGGACATAAAGAAGCTAGTTAGATCCTCTCATCCATTATTCAAGAGCTGATCATCTTCAAATGGCTGATCAGGTAATGGTTACCTTACCATATACTTTCTATATCATAGATGTAACATGGTACCAAACTTCAAATCGATCGGACATAAGGAAGCTAGTTAGATCCTATCATCCATTATTCAAGAGCTGATCATCTTCAAACGGCAGATCAGGTCATGGTTACCTTAACATATACTTTCAATATCATAGATGTAACATGGTACACTCGATCGGACATAAGGAAGCTAGTTAGATCCTCTCATCCATTATTCAAGAGCTGATCATCTTCAAACCGCTGATCAGATCTTCATCAGACATGGCTTAGAACTATCGGCCTAATCAATATATATAAAACTCTTCCGTTACTGACTGACTGACTGACTGACTGACTGACTGACTGACTGACAGACAACGCAGAGCCGAAACTACTGGGCGTAGCGGGCTGAAATTTTGCATGTAGGTTCCTACGGGAGTGTAGGTGAGCACTAAGAAAGGATTTCCCGAAATTCCTATAGGAACGGGAAAAAAATAGATTTTTGTGTTTATGAGAAATCTGCGCGAGTGAAACCGCGGGGCAGCCTCTAGTCAATATATATAAAACTCTTCCGCTACTGACTGACTGACTGACTGACTGACTGACTGACAGACAACGCAGAGCCAAAACTACTGGGCCTACAAAGCTGAAATTTGACATGTAGGTTCCTTAGGGAGTGTAGGTGAGCACTAAGAAAGGATTTCCTGAAATTCCCACGGGAACGGGAAAAAACGGGATTTTTGTGTTTATGAGAAATCTGCGCGGGAGATACCGCGGGGCAGCCTCTAGTCTATATATATAAAACTCTTCCGTTACTGACTGACTGACTGACAGACAACGCAGAGCCGAAACTACTGGGCGTAGCGGGCTGAAATTTTGCATGTAGGTTCCTTAGGAAGTGTAGGTGAGCACTAAGAAGGGATTTCCCGAAATTCCCACGGGAACGGGAAAAAACGGGAATTTTGTGTTTATGAGAAATCTGCGCGGGAAAAACCGCGGGGCAGCCTCTAGTCAATATATATAAAACTCTTCCGTTACTGACTGACTGAGTTTTAACTGGCTCACCTCATACCCTTTACCCCGCTGTCAACACCCGCGCCACCTACATTGGGTCAAGGTTGAGGGAGAAAAAGCGCACAAATGGATATTTTTTAGGTCCTACGTGCACCTAATGCTGGGCGCATGTATATCCTGTATGCGGCAGATTAGTAGTATTCCTACTAGTCCTATCAATCCGACAGAGGGCACCCTAACACCCGCCTGTAACTAACTGACATATACATAAACTGAGTACTTCCTCTTTTTCGAAGTCGGTTAAAATACTTAAACCTTCTCTTTAATGTAAAAAATATTTTTTCTGAAAACCGCATCCAACTCGGTCCAGCCAAACGTGAGATAATCGAGAACAAACATATGTTGAAAACTTTCTCTTTTGTCATGTCGGTTAAAACATTAAAACCTTTACCAGACAGTAACAAGTATTATTATGATAATGAAATTGGTTTAGCCAAACTCAAAATTTACACACGTACAGGTGAAACTCATAGCCTTTTTTTTAAGTCTGTTAAAAACACATTTACTCTTTGTTACTGTAAATAAGAATGGAAGTACACAATATAGGTTGATTAGCTAGCTTAGAATCGAAATATTAAAAATAAAAAAGTTTTATAAATTTATGGTAACACCATTTTAAATATATAAACTTCCTTCTTTGCCTGCAAACAAAAAGGTAACTGACCCGTAAGCCTAATATTTTTGTAAATGATAACCAAGCTAGACAATATCATTGATGTGCCGAGCGTTGTGTTTGGTCCAAATATAATCCATATTCTTGACGTCAGACACCAAAAACACCTCTGTACTGGGTTCGTAATACACCCGCGTACAAAAATTGTCGTACAAAACTCGGTCGTGCAAAACTTAGGCGGTAATGACACCTTCGTGAATATTTTGTACCCACGGCCTGTTTGTTTATGCGAGTCCATGTTTTTCCATCCAAGTTTTATCCATGTACATGAAAAACCTGACTGTGCAAAACTTGGGTGTTAAAAAACCGTACTCTATAGGTATAGACTACTAGTAGAACCGGCGAACTTCATACTGCCATCTATTAAAATTACCGCATAAAAATACGTTGCATATATTTAAAGATTTAAGCATGGGTAGGTAGGTATGTAGGGATAGAAAGCGGAAACGACTTTGTTTAAGTATTGATTGATATTGATTTGAGACTAGGAAATAGGTTACTGTTTAGAAGCTGTAAAAAGTTTTATTTAATTGGCCTTTTTGAAAAGTTTTTTTTTATATTCATATAAATTAAATATCATTATACAAGTTTTATACCAAATAATTATTTTTTTCAATAAGTTATTGAAAAGTTAAACTTTTCAATACTGTACCGAACACATGCCGACAGCTCCCGAAAAAACCCGAGCGATCATGGGACGTAGCTCTCTACTCTAGCAATATGTAACAAGTTTTGTTCATTGTAGTACAATCATTGGTAGGTAGCAGTAGGTACCTTTTTTTTAGGCGGGGAAACTCCTAACGAGTACCCTGCAGCCTCGGAGGGAGCAGCAGGGTTATGTGGGGTTCGCACCCACTAAAACCCCGCCGGTGTCCTTCTCGGCTGATAGCGGGAGAGTCGCGGGTGAGCCTGTGCAATTCTTCGCGGCCCCCCCACCAGCATTGGCTGTATAGCCTCTCCTCGGTGGACATGATGGTTGTCCCGTAGTAGCTTTCCCAACGCTCAACGGCGGAAAAGGGACACCCGCGTTCCGCCGTCCTCAGGGCCATTATATGACTACACGAGGCACCCGCCTCGTGCACCCAACGACACCGGGGTCTCCTCTTAGTAGCCTCTTACGACAGGCAGGGGATACCTCAGTCCTGTCTGTGTCTTCGGCCTGGTACTGCAGGGCGTTAGCAGTAGAAACCTAGAGTTTTTTATACTCAAAAAATATTTTCGAGAATATCGAATATGTAATGACTTTTGTTTGGTAGCATTATGTACAGTGGCGGACTAGGAGACCGTAACAGATATGTCGTATGGTTTCGTCAACCCTAGACTGTATAACCAAAGAACAAGAGCTATTTTGCAATACAGAAAAACCGGAAGTGTTACGCCGATCGTGTTCGCCACTATACGAATACTATAAAAACAACTCCCGAAAAAGTATTTTTATATGTTCCACAAGATAAAAAAAGTCAAAAGGAATGATGCCAAGCATTGTCCCGAGATAAATTAAAACTAAATTATCCCAATCGGCCCAGACGTTTTTGAGTTTAAGCGAGACAAACTTACCACGATTTCTTTTTATATCAATACATAGTATGAAATAAAGTCGTTCCCGCGTCTGTCCCTATGTATGCTTAAATCCTTAATTATGCAACGGATTTTGATGCGTTTTTTTTAATAGATACAGTGATTCAAGAGAAAGGTTTTTAGGTAAAATACATGCACAATATAGTAATAGGTTAGGCGGTATGAAGTTCACCGGGTCAACTTGTATATAATAATGATAACGAATCACAAGAGCCCCTAACTAGGAAGCAACTGTATCTAGGGTGCCAAAAACACATTCAGCGACGAAAAAATCAATACAACCAACCTGAAAACAAACATTATTATTTATTATAGCAAAGTTCGCTCCCTCAGTCGGGAATCGAACCCAGTGCTCCCGCATCACATTTTTCATCACTGCCAATTGAGATACAGATACAGTAGGATATATATCATCATTTCAGCCGAAAGACGTCCACTGCTAGACATAGGTCTCCACCACTATAATTTGCCACAACGACCGGTCTTGAGTGACCCCCACCCAGTGTACTACCGTAAAGTTCACCAGGTCGTTTAACCACCTTTTAGAGGGTTTGCATACTCTGCGTTTTCCGGTGCGCGGTCACCACTAAATGAACATTATTAATTATTTTATAGAGAACTAGTCGACCCGGCGACCTTCATACCGCCTAACCTTTAAGAATTTAGTGCATGTATTATATTTATAAACCTTCCTTTTGAATAACTCTATATATTAAAAAAACCCGTATCAAAATCCATTGCGTAGTTTTAAAGATTTAAGCATATATAGGGACAGACGCGGGAAGCGACCTCATTTTATACTTTGTATTGATAGATAGGTAGTTGGATATTTTCATTAAGAATACCTTAGCACCTTGAGCTACTTCATTAAGAATTATTAAAACCTCACGTCATTTATAAAAGAACTAGTCGACCCGGCGAACTTCGCAACGCCTAACCTATTATTATTTTAAGCATGTATTAAACTTATAAACCATCCTCTTGAATCACTCTATATATTGAAAAAAAAACGCATCAAAATCCGTTATGTAGTTTTAAAGATTTAAGCATACATAGGGACAAACGCGGGAAGCGACTTTATTTTATACTATGTATTGATATAATACGAATTTGCTTTTATTATAAATCCTTTATCGTATAAGTACCTATACGGAAGTCGGAAAAAACCTATAAGTCGGAAAAAATTTTTGAAATTGTTTTTAGTAATAAAAGGATATTTGTCTGCTTCGTAGCTCAGTTGGCAGTGTTGTGGACTGGGATGCGTGTGCATCTAGGTTCGACTCCCGGCGGAGCGAACATTTTTATGACGAATATCAATTATTTACTTAAATTATTAGTTCTGTAATATCCATAAACTGTGTTAGGATTCCTTACAGCCTAATACGTTTTGTACTAAAAAAATTATTGACTTTTATATCCTAATTCAGACATATAAAATTAAGATATTTTGGTAATGTGAGTTATTAATTGTAAAAATAAATACTCTGACTACACTCTGAAACTATTTAATGGTTTGTAATCGTTTAATTATACTATTTTTCTTCGTTAAAACGCCCACGTTAGTTTTTACAGGTTTCTAACAAACGTTCATTTTACAGTCAACTTTTCGCGTCAAAATCATGGATTCTAGTAAAAAAAATATACCTCCGAAATTGATTTTTAAACTTAAAAACTAATGAAAACTACACCTAAATGTTGAATTTATTATAAATATATTTAAAACACCACTAAAATTGAAATTTCCCGACACTGTGTTTTGCCAATTACGGTTGCTACTCACCGTAATAGAAATACCCTAAAACGACATTCCTATCACGGCGCACTTTTATTTACTCATATTTACTTATTTTATTTGATTTTAATCAGAAATGAACTTGATTAACTAAGAATACTTGAATGTAAAAAGTATTCTTATATAGTAGCATAATCTTAAAGTGAAAGTTTTCACAAAAAATGAAGTCTGAAAATTCAATGTTTTAATACGAGTCTGTTAGCGTTTGTATGAAACAGCCTCCCACTTAGCTGGCGTTGTACAAAATTATTAATTCAAGTTACTTTTTATGATTTTAAACGCAAGAGTGCTAGGAAATAAGTTACGTGTTAGTTTCCCTTGGACACTATGTAGTCACCTTTACCAGAAATAGTCACAACGAATCATAAATTACAAAATATAAAATAGAGCCGTAATAGGACGTGATTTTGACTAACGCGGTAATAGGACGTTTTACCCTACTACCTAACAACGATTTTACACCTGCGACGGCTTCTATCTTCTTGTCAAGAATTATCGACAAATCTACAAATTTTATGTCGATTTTACGTTTTGTTTGACCTTATTATTTTCAGCCAATTTAAATTAGGATAATTTTATAAATATAAAAATATTGTGATGTTTTCATGCAATTTAAGGCAATTCTTTCAAAAATATCTTTCTAGACTGTCGCTTTACAATTTGTCACTCGACGTATACATTATGTCGAAGATACAGACGCCGTATTATCTCATTTTAAAAAGCACAAAAACTTAGTACCACGATTTCTTTTTATATCAATACATAGTATGAAATAAAGTCGTTCCCGCGTCTGTCCCTATGTATGCTTAAATCCTTAATTATGCAACGGATTTTGATGCGTTTTTTTTAATAGATACAGTGATTCAAGAGAAAGGTTTTTAGGTAAAATACATGCACAATATAGTAATAGGTTAGGCGGTATGAAGTTCACCGGGTCAACTTGTATATAATAATGATAACGAATCACAAGAGCCCCTAACTAGGAAGCAACTGTATCTAGGGTGCCAAAAACACATTCAGCGACGAAAAAATCAATACAACCAACCTGAAAACAAACATTATTATTTATTATAGCAAAGTTCGCTCCCTCAGTCGGGAATCGAACCCAGTGCTCCCGCATCACATTTTTCATCACTGCCAATTGAGATACAGATACAGTAGGATATATATCATCATTTCAGCCGAAAGACGTCCACTGCTAGACATAGGTCTCCACCACTATAATTTGCCACAACGACCGGTCTTGAGTGACCCCCACCCAGTGTACTACCGTAAAGTTCACCAGGTCGTTTAACCACCTTTTAGAGGGTTTGCATACTCTGCGTTTTCCGGTGCGCGGTCACCACTAAATGAACATTATTAATTATTTTATAGAGAACTAGTCGACCCGGCGACCTTCATACCGCCTAACCTTTAAGAATTTAGTGCATGTATTATATTTATAAACCTTCCTTTTGAATAACTCTATATATTAAAAAAACCCGTATCAAAATCCATTGCGTAGTTTTAAAGATTTAAGCATATATAGGGACAGACGCGGGAAGCGACCTCATTTTATACTTTGTATTGATAGATAGGTAGTTGGATATTTTCATTAAGAATACCTTAGCACCTTGAGCTACTTCATTAAGAATTATTAAAACCTCACGTCATTTATAAAAGAACTAGTCGACCCGGCGAACTTCGCAACGCCTAACCTATTATTATTTTAAGCATGTATTAAACTTATAAACCATCCTCTTGAATCACTCTATATATTGAAAAAAAAACGCATCAAAATCCGTTATGTAGTTTTAAAGATTTAAGCATACATAGGGACAAACGCGGGAAGCGACTTTATTTTATACTATGTATTGATATAATACGAATTTGCTTTTATTATAAATCCTTTATCGTATAAGTACCTATACGGAAGTCGGAAAAAACCTATAAGTCGGAAAAAATTTTTGAAATTGTTTTTAGTAATAAAAGGATATTTGTCTGCTTCGTAGCTCAGTTGGCAGTGTTGTGGACTGGGATGCGTGTGCATCTAGGTTCGACTCCCGGCGGAGCGAACATTTTTATGACGAATATCAATTATTTACTTAAATTATTAGTTCTGTAATATCCATAAACTGTGTTAGGATTCCTTACAGCCTAATACGTTTTGTACTAAAAAAATTATTGACTTTTATATCCTAATTCAGACATATAAAATTAAGATATTTTGGTAATGTGAGTTATTAATTGTAAAAATAAATACTCTGACTACACTCTGAAACTATTTAATGGTTTGTAATCGTTTAATTATACTATTTTTCTTCGTTAAAACGCCCACGTTAGTTTTTACAGGTTTCTAACAAACGTTCATTTTACAGTCAACTTTTCGCGTCAAAATCATGGATTCTAGTAAAAAAAATATACCTCCGAAATTGATTTTTAAACTTAAAAACTAATGAAAACTACACCTAAATGTTGAATTTATTATAAATATATTTAAAACACCACTAAAATTGAAATTTCCCGACACTGTGTTTTGCCAATTACGGTTGCTACTCACCGTAATAGAAATACCCTAAAACGACATTCCTATCACGGCGCACTTTTATTTACTCATATTTACTTATTTTATTTGATTTTAATCAGAAATGAACTTGATTAACTAAGAATACTTGAATGTAAAAAGTATTCTTATATAGTAGCATAATCTTAAAGTGAAAGTTTTCACAAAAAATGAAGTCTGAAAATTCAATGTTTTAATACGAGTCTGTTAGCGTTTGTATGAAACAGCCTCCCACTTAGCTGGCGTTGTACAAAATTATTAATTCAAGTTACTTTTTATGATTTTAAACGCAAGAGTGCTAGGAAATAAGTTACGTGTTAGTTTCCCTTGGACACTATGTAGTCACCTTTACCAGAAATAGTCACAACGAATCATAAATTACAAAATATAAAATAGAGCCGTAATAGGACGTGATTTTGACTAACGCGGTAATAGGACGTTTTACCCTACTACCTAACAACGATTTTACACCTGCGACGGCTTCTATCTTCTTGTCAAGAATTATCGACAAATCTACAAATTTTATGTCGATTTTACGTTTTGTTTGACCTTATTATTTTCAGCCAATTTAAATTAGGATAATTTTATAAATATAAAAATATTGTGATGTTTTCATGCAATTTAAGGCAATTCTTTCAAAAATATCTTTCTAGACTGTCGCTTTACAATTTGTCACTCGACGTATACATTATGTCGAAGATACAGACGCCGTATTATCTCATTTTAAAAAGCACAAAAACTTAGTAGGTACATGTATTAGTAATTGTCAAATTTTTCGTTATTGCAATTCTCTAAACATCAATCATAGAATACCTATTTAGGTTTTTTATGGTTAAGGTATGACTGTAACTGAAAACTATATATTGACGCATGCTAGTTTAACAGTAAATGTTAAAATAAGATAATTATTCCCACCCAGGTGATTGATGTCAGCCTAACTAAATTTAGCAATCTCAAATCATTTTGACAGCAACCGTATTATAAATGTAATTATAAATAATTATAAGTCTAGTAGGTACTAAAAACAAATTTATCGATGAAACTAACAGAGCGGAGAAGTGGGTTTATTGCTTTTGATACGAGAAACGCTTTAGATCATTTGTTCAATTAATCTGGTACACAGAATTATCTTTGGAATTCGGATGTCTAGTGCTGTGCAGACTGGTCATTTGACGATCTGTGGACTTTGGGGCCTATGTCAACTTCATCCGGGGTCGTGGGTGTGAAGGGCGGGTCATAGCTTGTAGCAAGTGCCGTCGCAGCTCCAGAGGTGATCCGAGGAGTTCGCATAATGCCCTCTCCAAGAACGAAGCTGGATAGCAGCTAAGCGTTAAGGAAAACGGACGCAATGATTCATTTTCCTTCCCGAAAAAATGCCAAGACGGCGACCGGGGTGTTTTACTGGGTGCGCTACATACCCCCGTCGCTTTCCCTAGTGACGGAAAATCCCTTCTTAGTGCTCACCTACACTCCCCGAGAAACCCACGTGCCAATTTTCAGCTTTCTACGCCCAGTAGTTTCGGCTCTGTGTTGTCAGTCAGTCAGTCAGTCAGTAACGAAAGAGATTTATATATATTGATAAAACCGACTATATACATAATGTAATGCTTGTTTATCCCCTCGTGATTTATCCTAGGAGTTTCTAGTAAACTTTTGACGATTGTATTTTGTTTTCTCACGAGTTTCCCCACACTAGCGCCTCGCCGCGGGAAAATGGGAAATCATTGGAACTCATGCTCTCAAGTCGATCACGAACGATGAACGAAATGCATTTGCTTTCACACAGCATGTATAGTTGTAGTGACATACCGGTTGTCGCGGTTAGCGCTGCTTTTTACACTTTTTGCGTATTTTATATGTGTTTTTACGACTTTTATTAGTCGATTTTACTATATTTGTATAAATAAGTGACATATTTATGATATAAGACGATTTTGTGTTAGTGACTTTTAAGTCACGAAAAACTATGACTGAACAATGTCTTGTTTTAACAAATTATAAGTTACTTTAAGGAATAAGGTGTTTTAATTAAGAAACTGATAATGTGGTCTTGAATATAAATGACAAATATATAGTGATATGTGGTTTTTAATAGTGACGGTTATCCTAATATGGCTATTGGACTGTCTGAGAGAGAACCAGCCGTCTCGCTCGCACATTATGACGTCACATAGCTGCTTAGAACTGTACGTATAAATAATAGATAAACAGATACTTTATTGCAATTAATGAACGTAATATAGTTAAACATTAATTGCAAATGGCGGCCTTATCGCTAAGACGCGATACGCCCACCTATTACGGCGATAATTCCTGGAGATATATTTTAACTAGTAGACTCGGCGAACTTCGTAACCGCCTTACTTACATTATTAGTTTTATTACTATGTTGCTCATGTATTATGAGTAACTTAAAACATTCCTCTTGAATCACTCTATCTATAAAAAAACCGTATCAATATCTGTTACATAGTTTTAAAGATTTAAGCATACATAGGGGCAGACGCGGGAAGCGACTTTCTTTTATATATGTATTGATTGATATTGATAAAAACAAAGTAGGTTGGATAGTATGTGTAAATAATTCATTTATACCTATGCTAAGCTGTAGTAGAAGTCTTCCCAAAGACCGCTTATTGGACGAATGGCGACCGCCAATCTGCACTGGGCCCGCATAGTGGACTTGGCCATTGGTCGATGGCCCAACTCAAGTATTAACTAAACTCACTCAAGTATTAAGAGCCAGTTTACAGAGATGCTAGCGCCATTCGCGAAAAAAACTTATATCTTCTAAACTAAGGCAAATATCAAAAATGTGGCACAGTATGACTCTAGATAATGTAGTAATGTTTAGGGCACTGTTGTATAGATTTAAAGTTAAAGACCAGAGAAAGCTACAAAGTGTTGCTAAAAGTGGTGGTTATAGTTTAGAAGATATAGTTTTTTTTGGAGAATGTCGCTAGCATCGCTGTAAACTGGCTAACAAAAGTTCTTCTCAAGAAAGGATCTTCGTGCTTTTCAGTGGCAGAAGGTTTGTTACTAGTATAGACTAATAAGTAAGAACATTGAAATATGAACTTATGAACTATCAATTTTTTTTCACGGTGTTTCTCATATTTTCTAATGGCTCTATTGTCCATCGTATCTGTGCCAGCAGGCGTCTCAATTTCCCTTGTTACAACTTACAACGTTACAACGTATTCCCACTGTCATAGAACTGACATTGAACTTAAGGCGCATACAAGATCTTGTGATTTTGTTTTTGGCAATGGCAACACTATACAGGGTTTTGGTTACTTATTTGTCGTGGCGGAATTTTCAGGACTATGTCTTTGCATGATATACGACTCATTTTTTTTTAGAGTATATAAAAAATATATATATTTAAGGCCGATCGACCCCTTGTTCAACCTCCCGTGCATCTTACTCCCCCCTGTCTCGTCTGGCGCCAGCTAAGCCACCGTAGGTCATTGCTCTGATGCTATACACATATTTTTTTTGGATTTTATTATCAAAAACTTTCGTAGGACCTCATTAACGGAGCACGGTTCATTATTTTTAAATTGTATTTTAGGAATCAGTCCTGTATAACTATTTTTTTTTTTTTGTAACGTGTGCCGCCGGCCATCTTGGGGCCGTTTGATGAGTGTGTCGGGCACTCGCCCTTAATACCCACGACCCCAAACACCCCTTTTAGTCGCCTCTTACGACAGGCACTGTATAACTATGCCTACCGCGTGTTAAACTTTCCTTCATGATAAAAAAAAGTAACTGCGTATACCTTATCACACTCAGACCCAGGAAACAAACAGGATAGAACTTGGAACCCCGAAGACGCAGCGAACATCATGGCAAACTGAATCATGGAGGTGGTCAATTAACTCACGAATCGTTACAAAGTATGCAATATTGTTGATTCATAATAATCAAAATAATCGCGTTAAAAAGTAACACAAAATAGTACTCAATTAATTAAGAATAACTTATTGCAAAATATTTTGTGTGACCGATTAAATTGATAAATCTGATGTGCTTTGATCCAATTTAATTGTCATACCATGTCGGGCTACTAATTGGATATTTAAGTGATAAAATAGTTTTTTTCTCTATCTCTTTGGCTCCGCTAGTGATGTAATATCACGCAATCATAGCTATCGGTAGGATCACCGCTTTCGTTTTCGGTATCTGGGTGTCAACTGTTTAACTTGACGGTGACATAAATTTCGGACTTTTAAATTAATTATTATTTTTATGGTTCCAGGATATGCCTATTACCTATTATTATTAACTAGTGGACACTTTCGAATTTCATACCACCTCATCTATTACAATAGTGTGCATATATACAATATAATAACACATAACACTCAGAGCCCCTAACTAGGGAGAACCTGTATCAGGGTGCCCATCGAAATACACACAGAGACGAACAATACACCCGGACCGGAAACAAACATCGATATTCATCATATCAATATTCGCTCCGCCCGGGAATCGAACCCGGGTGCACACGCTTACTCAGTCCACATCACTGCCAACTGATCCACGGAGCAGTCATGCAGTGCATGTATTAAATACATAAACCTTCCTCTTGTATTAAAACAAAAGCGCATCACAATCCGTTACATTTACATAGTTTTAAATATTGCATTATGTAGGGACAGATAGTAGTCCACAATCTTGAAGCCACCTTGGAGTACAGCAGTGAACAGTTTTGAAAATAAGTAACATCGCCCTGCCTACTCTTCGTTGCAATCGAACAGCCTTCGAGCTCTTATTCTGTTGTTGAACTGGTATAGTGGCGTTTTTATACCAATTCTACAACCTTTGATATAACGGTAGTCCACTTGGCACCGCTGGAGAGATAGCCTAGGTCGCAATGGAATCAAAGGCTTTCTCGTAGTCTACAAATGCTAAGCAAGGAAAATCAAATATTAATATGGATGAAGTATTAGGAAATACATCCTTGATCGGTTGCATACTTGCATCCGATTTATGGAACTAATTTATGAAATATTCATTGGAAATCGCTCATTTATCTTACATCACTAATTCGATTTGCCGGTAAGTAGAAAATCGGCAACAAAGCGTAAAAGTGACTTTTCTTTATGGCTTTGTAAGATTTCTTAGGGAGATCACACACACGATGCTGTTTTGTTTTGTCATACATGTAATCTAGAAGATTATGCTACCCATGAACTAATAATTCCATAAGAAAATATCAAAATCAAATACATACTTTGATTTTGATATTTTCTTATTCTTTATGTGTTTAATGAAAAATACAACACACACAAAAATACATTGCTGTCAATTATTAAAATTTAACACCTACCAAATGCAACTAAATTTAACTATTATTTAAAAAGAGGACGACAATGTTATTTAAATTGGGCTAAATCTAGGCTGAATTGATCCTATATTCAGCGCATCGAACGGCAGTTAGGGACCGTGTGTGATCCACTTTATCTTATGCAAATGAGAGATCGAATGAACTGATTAATGTTGTAATTTAACAATAATGATGTACTCTGACTAATAAAAATACATTGTAAAAGTTGCCAATAAAATTATATTTGTTTTCCTAAAAAAATATTTTTTTAGCATTTTGAACATCAGCTTCGCACGTTTCAGTTTTGCGCTAGTTTTTTTGAGTTTGTTGCTTATTCTTGCCATTAATGCCATTTGTAATTAGTTTGATGCATTTGTCGCAGTAAAATGTTATTTATTACCCTTCTTAAAATGTATTATTTTCGAAAAATAAGGCTTTGGATCGTAAATATAAACGAACTTAACGCGAATACTCCAATTGATTTCCTTTTTTCTTTAAAAGTTAAACTACCTAACCAAAAACTTTGAAAACTTAGCAACCAAAATAAGGAATACAGAAAAAAAAATTCGCGCTGAGACGTTGATAAATCTACTATTCTACAACAATAAGTTTCACATAATCCTAACAAGATTTAAGAATTAATGTATAACAGAGCATAGATATTATGTAAAAAAAGATACATATTTTAAATACTTACTTATTTTAAAACATGAACATGAAAGCGGAATTGCATGAATATTTATGCTGGGCAACCAGATTAAAAGTTTTATATAATTGTGTAATCTGTCGACACGGCAGATGGACATCTTTATAAGAAACGGGCAGATTTCTTGACTTTACACTAATTCTAGCACAGGGGCTCTAAGAAGGCTACACGTTGTAAAATACTTTTCGTTCATCTAGAACAAAATCAAACGATGGGCTTACTAAAGAAGTTCCTCTTTATGCGGTCTTATAACGGGGGTAGTTTTGGTTGTGTTGCACCTATGTTGCACACAAAGGTTTTATAAAAACGATACGTCAACTGCTTTAATGGACAAAGAAAAATGAGACTGACTGTTTAAACATATAAAACATTATATCTACCTACTGAAAAATAAAATTATAAACCAACGTCAATTTCAATATTACTTTTGGATTCAATGAATAAACTGATTGGAGAAAAAGTTTGGATTTTAAAACGTTTGAATTCTCATACATATTAAAAGATCCGAAATTGTAACAGAGTCGTCACTTTGATCGTAAATTTTAATCTAAAAACATAGTATGAATTTATCAGAAGTTACGACCGCTTAAATTTTTAAAGCTATAAAAGACGTAATATAGTGTTTTATTACAATATGGTGATTAGTATCCTAATAATAAATTAATAACTAACGTAGAGGATTGCTCTGCGAGGGAGCAACGAACAGCGGGCTGTCAGGCGCGCGTAACAATGGCCAACACTAATTTCTATCAACAATGCAAAAGTATAATCATGATCACAACGCTTATGTAGGAATGGGAGAGTACGCGGAGCGCGGCAGTCGCTCGACACGCGCAATTCGATATGGTCAACTGTACATAATTGCGTGTGGCTTGCACCAAATACGTGCAACCGAACGCACCCTAAAAAAAGTAAAGCAAAAAAAAAAAGCGGCCAGTATTTTCCCGCGTTTTTCGAAAAACTTTTGGTGGCAAACTCAAGTGAATGAACTTTGCAACTGGTTCCGTGCCATATTGAAAGTGAATTAACATTTTGTTTTCTTACAGTGTCGTGAGAGTGAAGGTGAAACGAGTGTTGCGTAATGGAGATGTCCGGATTTTTGAGTTTTAATTTAGGCAAATTACATAGGTAGTGTCTGAGGATTGATAAATTTGGGCAGCGTATTACGTGTTTAACATTACAACACGACCGTGGATTGATTAGAGGCGGTTTGAACAGCTGTGTTTTGATTTTGATTGATTATTTTTAATAATTTGAGACTAAAATATGTAAATACAATTACATATACTTGCAATCTTCAATTGTTTGGTTTTAAAACCCGTTTTTTTTTTAAATGAAATTATTGCTCGATGTTGTACTACATATAATGCATCACGATTATTTTACATAAATTTGGATGATTGCTAAAAAAAAGTCAAACTAATAAAAAATATTCTTAATAGTTATCGTACTAAATATACCAACTAACCTAGTAGTAGGGACATTTACTAACCCACCCTGCAGCCAAAAAAAAATATAAAAACATCAAAAATCACATTATTTTAAGGTAAAATCATCCATTTCCTAATTGAAGCTTAAAGCACGATCGAAACCTCTTATTTCGGAATTAATGGTGTAAAGCTGAAAAAGCCAAATAATTTGTCAAAAAACTTATACATTATATGTGCGCTTTTTTGATTAATGTGCTAGTCCTGTCCCCCTAACCGGTTACTTACTGTACTTAATTTATTAACATCCCGTCTTATTTGATTCCATAATAGCTTTTATTTCTATAGCAGTAAAACACACTAAAGAAAAAAACAAGTATGAATTATTTGTGAATACACGTCAAAACTTTTAGTTAAAAAGGTTTTTTAAATTCCTGGTTAACACAAAAAAAAACTAGATATTACAAGAAAAATATAATTATTAGCCCTTTTTAAATTAGTTAGCTACGCGTGCGAAACTTACGATAATTAAAAAAAAAGCATTTGAGTATGAAACAATTACTTTAGAAACTGCAAAGTTCATTACCTTAGGTTCAATTATAAAAACCAAATAAGCAAAGAAAAAACAAGATTAACACATAAAATTAGCAAATAATTAGTAAACAATAACCAATTCATAAACGATGATCTTGATTAAATAATTCTGATCGCTAAGGTTCCCAAGTTTTTCCTAGAATTTCTCTTCTTGTGTAAATCATGATCAAAAGTGATTAGTGATTAAGTTCCCAGCGCAATGCGTAAGTTCCTATATAAAAACTTCGCAAAAACGTCTATAGCTAACATTATTTTGCACATAATGTCAATAACTGAATTATGTTCTGAAATGATACGGGTTTTGAAAGTTAAGTATTTTTGGTTAAGGCGGCAAAACTCCTTACGAGTACCCTGCAGCCCTGGGGTTATGTGGGGTTCGCACCTACTAAAACCCTGCCGGTGTCCTCTCGTCGGCTGTTGTCACGGGAGATAAAAATAACGAAAAATCTATACAACATGGTTAATAGTTTCATGCTCCATTAGGAAAATACATTAAGCTGCATGCAAGTGAACCATGGTAATGGCTACTTATAAATTATAATTATTTAGAAATTCTACAATAACTTTTAATTGTAGTTTAACATGTTAATATTACATTATTAATAATATATTTGAGTGATTATCTTGGAATATTGCAAATATAATGTTTCATTACCTGCGTGGTTCAGTTAGCATTGATGTAGCTGTGAATTTGAAGGTCCGAGACTGGACTCGGTTCCCGGCAAGGGCGAACAATGTTATGATGAATATCGGTGTTCGCTTCCTAGATCTGAGCATGTTTGTATGACTGTATATGAGTAGTATATTATTGGGAAGTCTGGCTCACGGTTCCCTGGGAAAGGAACTGGAGTACACAAATTCAGTTTCTGAGACATCAGTACACAAGCACACTGGATTCAGTGCGAGCAAACCGCACATAAAGGAGCGCCTTCAGCGCTCCTTGTGCGGTTTATTGTCGCCCTGATACGTGTGCTTGTGAACTGATGTATCAGGAACTGAATTTGTGTACACAAATGCACAAGGCGCTCCTTTACGTGCGGGTTGCACGCACTGATTCCAGTGTGCTTGTGTACTGATGTCTCAGGAACTGAATTTGTGGACTTCAGTTCCTTTCCCAGGGAACCGTGAGCCAGACTTCCCAATAATATACTACTTATATGTGTTTCAGTCCCCTTGAATACAGCTGAACCTGGTGTTACCTAGTAAGGGGCTCTAAGTGTAATGTGGTATTTTAACATATTCGTGCACATGAAACACGACATAGAAAGTAATATATTCGATCAGATAAAACTGCAAAGTATGTGACGTTTACTGTACGTCCCGCCCAGCTGATAACATCAGAATTTAACGTTTTTATAATTATCGAAAGAAAAACTGAAAGAACGGTCAAGCGGTTGTTGACTCTGCATTTTTAAGCCGGGAACGCTAATCCATTAACACCGATTTTTCTAAACTTAGTTTGTTTCTTCTTCATTCATACATAGGAAGGAACCTATTTTTATGCATGACGATCTATATCCCTTCCGCTGTCTGTCGCTACAAATGCTTAAATCTTTAAAACTTTGCAACCGAATTTGATGCAGTTTTATTTATAGATAGACAACATAGTAATATTTTAGGTGGTGCAATTTTCGCCGGATCGACTAGTAGTTTAATAAGTTAAAGTTGATAAATAAAAAAAAAACAATGTTATAAAACATATGTTGCACAATTTTATTATATTCCCCAATATTTACAAAGCTAGAGATGGTCAAAGTAACAAACGTCTATCAGCAACTAAAGTATGCGGAAAGAGCGTCAAGGAAAAATAACTTTTTCAGCGTACAGCACACGAGCACGTGCGCGACTGTCAGGCGCGAAAAGTAATTGCCACTAATTATGCGGCCGCGTTCAGGAACACTTTCTTTTGTATTCACTAAGTTAAAATGTCTCGGAATTTCCAACTTTGTTACGCATTATCATTTCGGCCACGAGAGCATCTTCCTTGTTCTGTGATTTAGGCCATCAAAATGATAACCCATGATATGATATAAGTATAATGCAAATCGTTAATTTTGCTGCTGCAAATAAACACCCTAGTATTCGTTGTTTTCTTGTATTTCTATTATGAAAGTCTATTAGAAATAAATAAAATGCATACATACATACATAACGTCACCCCTGTTTCGCATAAGTGTATGTAGAGACAATTGATTTGCACTTACTACGATCCAAAGTTCTTTCGATTCATCTACAGTTATAACTCTTTTCATACACGCACGTCGCTTTCATGAACTCTTTTCCATTTCTTTTGCATTTCTTTAGGACGTCAACAATTTGGTTGGTAAACGATTGCCGTGGCCTACCTCGTCGATCCGTGCCTTCCGGATCCGCGTTATATATTTCTTTCGTCAATCTCCTCACTTCGATCCACTCTAAGTGGCCAAACCAAATAGGTAATAAAAATATGTAATAAAGTACATATATAATAAATACTTTTTTTTTTTAATAATAGGTCCTCTCGATTATACAGCACATTCTAACCAATACCTGAAATTAAGTGGGCGACGAAAACATTCCAAGAAATCTCCGAAACAAACTCTTAAACGATTGTTATTAGACGCGGCCGGTGCCGCGCACGTAATAATTTTACGCGCACTGCCACTTTCTAGAAACAAGTAGGTACCTAATTTTAGAACTTTTAGCCAGCCGTCAGACCAAGAAATTAAACTTCAACCATCTCGATGAGTTATTATATAAAAATTGTTATAATTATGTCATTTGTCTGCATTGTGATAAAGTAATTACAACTTAAATCGGAACCGTGAGTTTCATTATCTTCTAAACACTCCTCTACCTACTTTAAAATTTAAACGTAATTATGAATCTAGTAGAATTCGAATCGCTCACTTACGTAACTAAATAAGAAAGCCTGACACGCCTTCGCGGAAGTTCAAACCGTCGCTAATCGTCCTAACCCTCAGTTTCTAGGTCACGATCTATTTTCTGTACTCCTTCCAAGTAGTGACAGTTAAATAATGACATCAAAGAATATGGAACACTGATTCGTGTCAAACGCAAGATGCCAAAAGAACGTTTTAAGGACGAGAACTGCAACGCAATTGGGCGGCTGATCAAAGACCTATGCAGTTGCTCCGAGAACGGGGCGTGGTCACCTGACATGACTTCCGAAAGACCCGATCCCTTCTTAAAGAGCGAAATGACTAATATGTCAGCGATGAGACGGAGGATCATGACGATAGCAAAGCGGAGGACGAGGGAGTTCAGCCCGAAGCCACCAAAAGTAAGCTCCCAGAATACGCTAGAGAAACCAAACGAGAAGCTGACATCGAACCTCATTAGCAACACCCTGAGCTCCGAGGACAGCACTTTACGAAGAAACATAGATTCCTTCCTCCAATCACGTCGCATGTTTGCGCTCGACGAGGATCTTTACGAGAAGCCAATACAGTTCAATTTGAAAAACTCGACTTGCGGCGAAAACTGGTCTCTCAGCAAGGCGTGGAAGAACAACAACAGCGATTTCTTTGAGACACCCTCACCTGACAGCGACTACCGAACTCCTCTAATAGACAGCTTAAACTACGGTTACCTGGAGAAAATAGATGAAGTGCCGACGTTGAAGAGGAAGCGGGATTCTCAGCGGTTCAAAGAGCAGCTGCGGTATGATAGGCATATTAAGCGACATATAAGAATACGAGTGATGCTCTCCTTAAGGATGAGGCGGTACATGAAGCGTCGATTACGTCGTAGTTTAATGCCTTTAAACGTAAACGTGCCGCCGAGAGAATTTATCCGTGGTGCGTCGAATGTGTCCAGCTTTGGTACCCGGTCGTACAGGAGTGTGATGACGGACAAGCTGGGTGATGGTGCGGTGGTGTTTGATGTGACTGAGGCGAGGAATGCGACCATGGAGCTCTGTCATGACTACGAAGATGACCTCGACACGTTAGAGATTGCCCTTCGCGCCGGGAATTTCAGGTAAATGGAAGGCAGAGAGATGAAGATGGCGGGATGACCTGATTACAGCATGTTTGTAAGGGTGGACTTATTTTAGATTATTTGAATTGAAAATTCCTCTATCCATTAGACAGATCTCTTAAAAAATTAAGTAATGCTTAAATGCGCGTTCTTCACAGCGACCGCAGTTTTTAAGTCCATATTTTTCAAAGGTATTGTATAATTTTAGTGATCTGGCAGGTAAATTCTGTCTTAGGAGTTTTGCCGCCTTAGAAAAAGTTTAATTCTGTCTTTCCTACAAAGTACCTAATAGAATTATTTGCAAAAATCTCTCAAAAACAGCGGTGATGTAAAAGGGCGGCTAATTTTCAACTTTACTAGTACCATAAATCAAACTTGAACAGTTTCACAGATAGAAAAAGCGGAACTGTTTCATTATTAATCAAACAATGAAGGACGATCGGTATCATTCACACTACATTTTCATTTGTAAGGTCAATGTTTTATTTAGACTGAAATATAGCAACATCATTTTGGTTCACCCAGGAAATCATAACCCTAATTTTTTCATATTAATGCCATAATTTTAATCGCTAAACTGATTTTACGCCAAAATTTTATTATCATCATCTAAGGTGAAAGGTATCCACTGCTGGACAAAGGCCTCCCCCAAAGATCGCCATTCCGACCGGTCTTGAACAATACTCATCCAGTGTAGTCCCACAGTCTGCGCCAGTTCGCCTGACCGCCTTGTGAGTGTTCAGCCTACTCCGCGTGTTCTGGTGCGCGGTGACCACTTGAGATTTCGGCCCTAGAGACCATTTTGTTCTTCGCAAATCCTTCCTAAAAGTCCCCCATTCAAACAGAAACAGTATTTTTAGTGTTAGTAACTTTAGTAGGGCATAGTAATCTTTTCGGATGGCGACCATCAATTATTCCGGAAGTGTGGTCGTCCTACCATGACGTATTGTTGTCACCCCACTCTGTATGTACTCACTCGAAATTAGATTCAAAACAAGTAAAAATAACGTTTTTTTTAAAACAAGATTTGGTTTTTTGATCGGAAAACAATATTGCATTGTTCTCAGAGTTCAATGTGAAGGTCGTCTCATATCTTAGGCTGACATTCACTTTCAGTGTTGTTTTACTTGCTCAAGTTGAACTCGGAAAAGTCGTTCTGGACTACTGATCATTCTGGTTTAGACCGTCTCATTATACTCCGTTAAGTGTGTACTCACTGTGTTGAAGTTAGAACTCAACTGTGTACCTTTAATTTGGAGCGGAGAACCGATATCGTAATTTTGGAGTGCAAGCTCTAACTCCTACTCGATTGTAAGTGTCAACCGTAGGCCCAGAGCATATCTTTTGAGTGAAGATAACGAGAGGATAAAAATGAAACTGGTCTTTTGACTTTTGTCATATGGGACAAAGTTGAAGAGCAATCAAGTGCCGTTTCTCTTGGTATTAGAATAATTCTTAGGAATACCTGTTTTGGACCCTGTGTCCCATGGAACTAGAGAGAGTTTAAATTGATCGCCGCGCCGCGCCAGATGTGCACTGGGGGCCTATTACGGACGCTTTAGCAATATTGATTTGCGTCCTCTTTCCGTTTTTTTGTATTAGCTTTGACACTCTAGAGGACGAAAAGCAATATTGCAAAAGCGGCCGTAACAGGGCCTCTGGGCCTAACCGTCAACCGGAAGTAATATTCTCTCCGTATTTCGTCCGTCATTTTCAGATTGTTTCTTTATGTGCGCGGCTTATATCTACAGTTTTACTGTGGCTATCAACATCTATTATTTTCATATCGTCCTTAATAGCTAGTTAACAGCGATGCTAGCTCCATTCACGAAAAAAATTAGCTTGCTTAAAGAATTTTTAGAACACAGTAAAGTAGTCCTAAGTAAAAAGAACAGTATAATTCACAGATTGTTGCCAAAAGTGGCCACTTTTAGCAACACTTTGTAGCTTTCTTTGGTCTTGAACCTAAAAGCTATAAAAATGTGTCCTAAAAATACTAGGCTACATTATCTAGTGTCATACTGTGCCACATTTTTTTCGCGAATGGCGCTAGCATCGCTGTAAACTGGCTCTTAAGCAATCAAATAATTTTACTTAACCCTACAAGTGGACATAAAACCATTGACCTATGACAGTCCACAGAGTAAAAACATATTGAACAAGATGCGGTAAAAGTCATGGCGGCCATCTTGGATTAAAACATCCAGTTCAACAGACGCGGTAAAAGTCATGGCGGCCATCTTGGATCAAAACATCTAGTTCAACAGACCAGGGGTTAACAAGTTGCTGAATTGTGAGAACAATAAATATTAAATATTAAATATAAACCAAATATTTCTAATCACTTTGGATCATTGCGTCAATGGCTGTACTTTAGTTAGTTTGTGTTATGGAAGCTGATTACTAAGGGGTATCATTTAAGCTATCACCAATTTAATTAGTTTTGTGTTTCTTAAATAATAGGGTTTGTCCTCAAAATAGTAGATCTGTCACCAAAATGTAGTCACCAAACAATGCAAAATCAGTTCCACAATAAATCACCTAAAATCCTGAGATATAAGGTCTAGTACCAAATAAATGTTTTTGTATGTATTATAATAGGTGTGTCCTAATAAGTATTTAAGCAAACTAATTTAAAGAGATCACCAATAAATCATATTATCTAAATAATAATAATAACACATCACACTCAGAGCCCCTAACTAGGAAGAACCTGTATCTAGGGAGCCCGAAACACACAGACGAACATCACACCCAGACCGGAAACAAACATCGATATTCATCATATCAATATTCGCCCCGCCCAGGAATCGAACCCGGGTGCTCACGCTTACTACTAGAAAATTGCATTAAGTGCAAATAAAAAATTTGGGTTGTCATCATCGTTTCAACCAAAAGATTCTACTACTTAACTAGACTCCCAAGGTTCTAAATTAAAATAAAAATTTTAGCAGAGTAGTAAATAAAATAACTAAAGTCAAAATAATCAATATTTATTGTTTAAAATAATTACCACTGAACAATCAGTGCTGGTTTAAAATAGCTGGCTTATGGCTAGCAGAATAGTGACCGATCTACCATTCTGAGCACAGAGCTATTATTTAAGTAACAAAACTGTTATTATAAGAACGAAGTTTATATTCATGTAATGCAATATAATTTTATTGGTTATCGATCTCTTATTTTACACATATATTAACATTAATTTGATAATTCATACCTGGGAAGAATTTTTGTTTATCTGAGAACGAAAATATTTCGTGGCGATAGATCTATTTATTAGGTGATACAACTTGATGACAAATATAAATTTTGGTGATAGAAAATATAGTTCCCATTACTAAGTACAGTTGAGCTGGCTGACTCGTAGTTTCCTATATAAAATGTATGTATGTATGTAAGAACGAACTGCTATTAGTAGAGTCCCGTAAATCGGACACCTGCGATGTTCTGTAGTACTTGGAAGTGTCATAGAACTAGATAGATAGATAGATTCTTTATTACAATCAATATTCTAACTTATACTATTAGCAAAGAATAATAATTCGTAAATTTAACTTTGCATCGCCTATCACATAAGGTTTCTATTAATTTAATTTGCTTCAGGTGGCCTAGAAGAAATAGCTTTAAGTGATAAAATATCCTATAATTTAAGCACCTAAATTATGTGAAATTATTTTAAACCATTATATTGTAAAGACATAGACATATCTCTCAGTCTCTGTCATATACTCATAGACAGTAAATTGTGTAAACTACATACCCAATACTTGAAAAATTTTGGCTTAGCAGCTCTATAGCAATTGAAAACAAAACAAACGGATGAAACCATGGGCGGGTGCAAGTCTTTTGTAGAGTCAATCTAGTGAAGCAGTGAAGCCTTATTTACTAGCGCCATCTGTTGTCGGATAGCAAACGCTTTACGCTCTACATAACTCTACATTACTCTACATTGGTATGATGTTTTCCTTTCAGAAATGCTTTGCTTTCAAGCACTCTCTGTTGAGTTTTCTTTGGTTCAGCTACTTTGCGGTAGGTGGCGTTAGTTTGCAATGAGCGCGTTGATGTGTTGTCATATGAAAGACATCAACGCGCTCAAATGAGCATCGATATATTATGATATGACAACGAGCCAATAACTAAATTAATTCATACAGCTTAAAGTAAATTACTCTTATCTTTCTCTTTATCTCTCGGATCTCCCTCCGTAGTTCAGCCATAGTCACATAGGTATCATCCAACTCATCAACGAATTTTGTAAATCATGTGGTGGCGGCATAGAATAACCACCCCATCTCTTCCTGTGGGTTGTCGTAAAATACGACTAAGGGAATTTCTAAAGGTCGGGCAGCAGCGGCCTTTGTTGAAGAATTTAAACAACCATACTGCGATCGCCAACCCGGCTGCCAAGCGTGGCGATTACGGCAAATTCCCTTCACAATGTTTGTCCTTGTGGCAATCTTTGTCTGTGTGGGAGATCTATGTCCAGCAGTGGACGTCTACTAGTTATAAAGATGATGATGATGATTTTTGTTCTCAGGAGCGGTCGTCTAGCTGTCGAGGGCTGGTGGTGCGGGCGCGCCATGCCCGGCGCCGGCGCGCGCGCCAGCAACGGCGCGCTTGCGTTGCACTACGCGGCCGCAAGGGGCTGCCTCGACTGCGTGCGACTGCTAACCAACACTACGCCTGACGTCTCGTAAGTACTAAAAATACAGAGCTATGTGCCCAGGAGCGGTCGGCTAGCGGTTGAGAGCTGGGAGGCTGCCTCGACTGCATGGACTGCTGACCAACACTACGCCTGACGTCTCGTGAGTACTAACAAATAGATTATGTTACAGGAGCGGGCGGCTAGCTGGCTAGGGCTGGTGGTGCAGGCGTGCTTCTTAAAAAATCGGGCTCCATCCCGTGATACAGAAAGTTCTTGCAAATGGACTATAATGCGGTTATGAACGTACATCTGTCTCTATCGCAATTCACAACCACACCCGCTCCAGCCTTATCAACTCATCATGCACTCTCATTATTACTCGATCTCGATATCCATTTGGCTCTGGCCCGTTACTGTTATATTCTACCGTCGCAAAAACAGAGGTTTTCGAACAAAAAAATACTTAACAACTTTACTAGATAATGTGGAGTGTCTGAAAATACAAAAACATACATACACACCCAGGCCCAGAAAACTGTGAAACATCATTAAAACTGTTTACACTTTGAGTTTTCAATTTATCCGTTCATTTAGTTAGAATGAAGTAAATACGACAATGAAATTATTTTTTAAATTACTTTTTGAATCGTTAAACCACCGGCTTATGAAAAATCTCCAGTCATAGTTTAATTAATGCAAAATATAATCAAAAAGATAGAACGAGGTCAGTTTTCGCTAAACCAACAATAAAAATATCTAAGCCAACTAAAAAAAGTTACACAAACACAAATTAAATTAGGCACTTTGTTTTTACATAACCAAAGATTACATAGACACCGAAAACTCACACAGAAACTAGACTGTATGTTGCAACAATTAAACATAGCAAATGCAGCGTAATATTAAGATAATAGGCTACTGAACCCGGTTTATTTGTTGAGTATTAGGTATTGAGAAATATTGACCGACGTAATATTCTGCGCATGATATCTTTGTAGCCGTCCAAAAAATGACGAGAGGCAAATCGCCTGGTTTCGATGGCCTTAGTGTGGAGCATATTCAGCACGCGGGTGGGGATATATTTGAAATTATGTCCACGTTGTTTACACTATGTGTTAATTTTGGTTATATGCCTGAAAATATGATGAGAACTGTTGTTGTTCCGGTGCCTAAGAACAGGACTGGTGACTTGTTTTCTCTTGGGGGCTATAGGCCTATTTCGCTTGGCACGGTATTGGGTAAGGTTTTTGAGAGGGTGCTGCAGCCCACACTGGCCTCTAAGCTAGATATTGATGAAGCGCAATTTGGTTTTCGTCCAGGACTCTCAACAGACTCAGCTATTTTTAGCCTTAAAAGTACAGTTAAGTACTACACTGACCGTGAAACGTCAGTGTATGCCTGTTTTCTTGACCTCAGTCGCGCTTTTGACCTTGTAAATTACAAATTACTTTGGTCAAAACTGAGAGCGACTGGGGTCCAGCCGAAGGTTGTCGGTCTGTTGAGATACTGGTATGAGAATCAAGTTAATAATGTTAGATGGGGCGGAACCCTATCTAATGACTATAGATTAGATTGTGGTGTGCGTCAGGGAGGGCTGACGTCTCCGGATCTCTTTAACTTGTATATCAATGGCTTGATTGAGGAGCTGAGAAGTACTGGTCTCGGGTGCCACGTGGGGGGCATAAGTGTTAACAATTTAAGTTATGCTGATGATATGGTGCTTCTCAGCCCCTCGATCAGAGGCCTAAGGCGATTGCTTGAGATATGTGAGCGCTATGCTGGTGCTCACGGTCTCAAATACAACAGCAAGAAAACAGAGATGTTGGTGTTCAAGTCCGGGAGAGGTCCGGAGACGGTGCCTGAAGTGCTGCTGGACGGAGTGCCGGTGAGGGTTGTGGCTAGCTTCAGATACCTGGGCCATATCCTCACTGAGAGGCTTAGTGACGATGATGATATTGAGCGAGAACGTCGGGCGCTGTCGGTGCGGTGTAACATGCTGGCGCGGCGGTTTGCTCGTTGTACTGGAGATGTTAAAATCACGCTTTTTAAAGCATTCTGCCAGAGCTTCTACACAAGTCAGCTCTGGTGTCAATACACAAAGCGTTCCTATAATACGCTAAGAGTGCAGTACAACGATGCATTCCGTATCTTAATGAGACTTCCGCGGTTTTGTAGTGCTTCTGGTATGTTCGCCGACGCGAGGGTGCCCGATTTTCACGCGGTCATCAGAGCCCGCATCGCCTCTTTTTGGGGAAGGATTAACGCCTCCAAAAACGGAATAATCAGAGCTGTAGCAGACTTTGCGGCCGGTCCTGTGGTTAGGCACTGGTCGACTGTCCATCGAGCTGCTAATGTTAGGTAGCTACATTATAAGCATGACGAAGTAATTATTTTACGTACCGCGTAACTTTAGTTTAAATTTTATTCTATTTATTTTATTATTATCTTATTTTTCTATGGGTGTAACAAATGCCTGAAATAAATGACTATTTATTTATTTTTTATTTTATTTTTGTAAAAAAGAAATTATTATTTCCTAATGATCCTGTACCACCTCTAAGCAGTTCACGAAATGGTTATCAAGGTCGTGCCGATTATTGTAACAGATAAATGTACCTATATACAAAGTACAGCTGATAAGCTTTACGAGAGTTATCTTTATTGGTTTCTGTAAATTACGTTTCCTTATCCAAAATCTATCTTTCTTTCTTCAACAAGCATTAATAAACAATATCAATTATCTAGTTCCAGTACAGCGCGTCGCATTTACAAGTGACCGTTACAGAATTATATGTGCACTGTTAAGTACAGTCGGCAAGCCTCGCAAAGTAAATCATTTCTTAAGCTTTGACGGATAGGTGTTACCTTTTTTATCGAAATTCTGTAGCAATAATTTGCTTAAATAATCTTCTTTTTAAATGTTTTGGATCGATGAACGATATCATTGAGTGAATATTTGAAAAAAACTTATGATTCAAGAAATAAAGACTAAAATTGCTTGTTGGTTAGTTTGCGTGTTTTTCACGCCTATTGGTTGCGGTCGTACGGATATCGGCTGAGGTTTTGTATGGAATATTGTATTGTATGAAATAATAGTTTACTATTATTACATTCAAATGTTTTTGTGCCGAGTTGCATATGAATAGTTATGTATTTGCAATTCACGACAAACCCGTAATGTTTTACAAATAGATACATCACGCGTGGATTGGAAAATACAATCATTTTTGATTTTGTATTTTTTTTACTCACCAATATGTGTCAAATACTTTGTTAATACATTAATGGCAATCGCAATAGATCATTAATTAAGTTCAGACTCAAAATATGGACACAAAACTGAGATTGGACCAAAAATTCTATTAACGTAATCCACAGCTAAAGAAATTAACGAAATTTAATAAAGACTAATACATAATACAATCCTGGCTGTATGATATTTGTTTAGAGATTCGGTGCTTTCAGGTGAATGAATATAGAAATTTAATACAACGCATCATGTGCTGCAATTTAGCACTTAAGGTGGTAACTCTCGGTATGGCGCGAAATTCAAATTTTTCGCGTTTTTTAATTATTCCGGCTAATATTTTAATGAATTCGCGTATTTAAAAAACCATTTCCCAAATTGTAATACAACTTGAATTTCGCGCCATACTGAGAGTTACCATTTTAACGAAACTTATAAAATCTACGTACTTACTTGTTTTTTAAATAGGATAATCTTTACGCAATTCTTTTAAATAAATAAACCATTTAACACATAAGCAATCTCTGACCGACTTTTCGCTAATTACGTAAGTAACTGAATTAAGTATTTTCTAACAGTTTTATAATTTTCACCGTATAACAAGTAACGTATAAGTATACCTACAGGTACACGTCACAAAGTGTGAAGATGCCAGATTGTCCGATACAGCCTGATAGCGCAATTAATTCAGTGTGCTGTGTTGTGGTAACGCTTTCACGACCTTCTCTCGATAATGTTGTTAGTAAAAGGTATTACATGCAGCTCAGTTACTTGTTTTAGAACTAAGGTTTTATGGAATATCAACTACCTACCTATACTTTTAAGAACCTTACTTTACTACGTAAAAGGCGTAAAAGGCGACTAGGGGAATGAAGGACGAGCAGCAGCGTCCTTCATTAAAATATTGAAGAGCCCTAAGGTGATTGGTATCCCGAAAATGTTTCTACTTGTGGCAATTTGTGGGAGAGGCCATTGAGAGATGATTTTAAGAAATTAAAAATCGTAATTTTTAGTCACATACTGCAGGTATTTACCAAATGATAAACAGTAAGTAAAAGTGTACGCTGCACGAGTGGTCATTGAGTTATTACTTCAAATAAACGATTGTGAAATGTCCAGTGCAGCAGCAAAATACTTAATAATATCGAGAAAACAGAAACTTTCATAAAATGATCATAAAGCAAATGTGACTTCAGAAATATGAATAAAATTATTGCAAATATACTTTCTTAGGTACAATAGTTTCTATAGCGATATAACCTATCCATAGTTGTAAATATACTGTAGAATGTAGAAAATATTTTTGTTGAGGCCCATACAGGCGATTTACATTACCGTAGTTATTTAGCACAAAAAGTAGGTAAGTCTGAACTTTTTTCAGCCAAAATTACATACAGTAAGTAACGTCGAGGCACCAGTTCTACCTAGGTAGGAGCTGTGAGTCATACTTTGTTGATAAAATTATTTATGAATTGGCTTCAACATAGCGGAAAATGCGTAATTATCGAAATGCATTGGTGATAAAAATAATAATAATTGCATACGACAAAGAAAGCAAGTAATTAGAGCAAGTGGGTAAATGATGCTGAGGTTGAGGCCGGGCTTTGGTGGCTAGCGGATACTTATTTGAGCTAACTATAAGCGAAAAACAAAGTTTAAAGGAATTAAAGTTATTTAATTTAAAGGTCGTCGTATCAATTAGAGGTAAAAATAGAGCCACAAAAACTAAGTTCAATTAATTATTTTATAGATTACTTAAGCAATGGTATTTATAGAAATAACAAGTTAAGTATGTATAATTATTTATCCCATTAAAAGGTTAGTAGAAGAAAATATAAATGTCTTTAAAATCAAGTTATTTTAATAAAATCCACTGTACCTCTACAGCCAACAACCATTTTAATTGCATTATTAGCTTGTTCATACGCTTACGACCTTTCTTTCAACCCCTTACATTGTCTCATGCCGCTGCCCGCCCCGCCTGTCGCTCAGCTACCCACTAAACCCTCTACCTGTCCAGAATCAGAGCTCGGAAGCGCGTGCCCAAGCGCATGTGGACTAACAATCTTTAGTCGCATGAGAATCTCTACTCGGCGCGTACTTGCTACGAGTATGCGCTAGAGTGCGAAGCGTGCCGTACCGATCTTAATTTGAAAACTCGGTGACAGTTCGATATAATTTGAAATAAGAATCGTGAATAACGAAGGACGTTTAACTAAATCGGCCGGTTTTAGTATTTGCGGTTTGTGATTTTGATTTACGAATTATTTCTGTTACTTGTGTGTTCGATTTTGGTGATATTTTGTGTGAACCTTAGTCTCTTGTTTTTGGATAAATGTGTTATTTATTTTTTTGGATAGTCTAATTTGTGTCCCACTGTTGGGCAAAGACCGTCCGCCCTCTGTATACACGTGTCCCTTCCCTTTGCCACCTAAATACAGTGTGTTCATTAGCAAATTAAAAATAACCTAGGTAGGTACTTCTATCTAGAAATTTATAAGATCAATCATTGTGATATAAAATCTCAAGGTTATATAAAATCTGCATAACATTGATATCCGGACTACGATTTCTCGTTTTTCCCATACAAAACAATGGTCACCCTTGACACAGTGAAACGCGTTCGATCAATACGCTGAAAGGGCTAATTAGGAACAATACACCATTGTTTGAAGTTTGACTAAATGATGCGCTTACGCTATTGTATCATTAATTGTTATTATAACCTTATTTCCAGTTATATTTTTCAACCCGAAAATCTCTGTTTTCCCAAAGAAAAGTCTCTGTTTTTTGGTTTTAAACAACAAGTTTGTATTTAGAAAACTGTCATTACGGCAAATTCATAGGCATTTTATTATATTAGGAAAATTAAGCTGAAGAGCCCAGCTCTAGTAAAAAGGATTCATATAAATCGGAACTTCTTTTGTTCATCTTCCGTTTTTTTGGGTGAAACTTTTTGCTCTAGATGAACGAAAAGTATTTTACCATTTAAGGCCTTCTATAAGTGCCCCAGTTAGTAAATTAATCAAACTTTATTAAAACGTATGATATACTCAATAGTTTGATTTACATATAAATTATAGTGCAATGTAATCTAGTGCAGGATATCCCGTTATCTCGAAATTGCCTATTTTAGTACTGAACAAATTTATTTTAGTCGATATTTTAAATTAAAAGCAGTTTTATGAGATCCAACTTCTAATATATAGTGAATCTTTATAGTTTTATGATTGGCCGTTAGTTGCGGTCAATAGTATTATTAAAGTCTACTTAATTTAAATTGCATAAGCAAACGTAGTAGGTAAATAAAATATTATAAAAATACCTTTATTGGCTTATCAAAATAAAACCTAATTATATTAGTAGTATAATTTAATCACCTGCCACCTGCCTTGTCCTGAAAAAAAAATACATTTTACACATCACAAAAATATTTTATACAAAGAGTTCCGTACTTACGTTGAAAATCTATAGCTGTATATATAAAAATGAATCGCAAAATGTGTTGGCCAGAAAAAAACGAAACATTACTGGGAAAACAACATGGTATTAGCTTAGGCGGTACGAAGTACGTCAAGTCGACTAGTAAGAATATAATTATGGCAAATAATAATAATAGCCATAATCACCGCACTTGGCAGACGGGAAAGCAATTCCAGTATAGCTTCTTTAGTTATTCAAAAAAGAACGCCTTTGCCGAGCATATCTTAGACGTCGTTTATGACACCCAAGGGAGTGAGATGGGGGTGGTGGTATTCTATAGCACTAACACAAGGCAAAATATCTTGAGAACCGTCTTCATCATTCTATTACGATTAAGGAACCCTAAAAAGTCAGCTCGAGTCAGCTCAGCTGTCACTGTCAGACGGCGCAATCGTGAGGGAATGCCCGCGGAATGCGCCGCTCGATCAGTTGCGAATTATGTTCCGAAAGCGGACTCTAGATGCTGCCACAGATTTAACGCGGCTAATCCTTTGTTTCGTTTTTGTAGATAATTAACTTTATTACTTGCTTCTTAATTGCTTTTATACTGCAATGAATTAGTATTGTCTTAGTTATTTATTGTATATAGGTACCCAATCATCGCCGCCGCCGCGAGCCTGGAGCAAAGGGCTGCGTGCGACTGAAGTGAATTTCCCCCATTTTTCAAGAGCAGCTCTTCACTAGCGTATAAAAATATCACTGCCAATTGAACCATGGAGGTGACCAAAATATAACTATGACTAATTTATTAACCTAATAAAAAAGGTTATCTACAATGCTACCTATTTAACCTTTTTCGCAACGTTATTAAAAAAACCAATGTAGATTCTCATTAAGATCATAGCTAAAAGTTACTAAACACAATATCAGTTTCTTATCACCAGTCAAACTCGCAATTAACTAAAGTATTTAATAACTAAACATTAATTATCGGTCGATACTTATCGGATCTACTTAGAGCGGCTTTCGAACTGTGACAGATCAGTAACTTCATAGTGACAAGTGACGAAATGATCAGCGTTCCGGAATAAATCAAAGATGGCGACGTGTCCACGACGCGAGAGGCCGTTGCGTTCATCTTCAGCGAGGCTGAAATATTCTAAAACAGCTCCACCCAGCACAGTCAGGTTTGTATTGCATGAATAATATTACCTGTCATGCACCATTTCTTCTGCCGTAACTGTTATGCACATTTTTTGTTCTTTCAAATCAACAATTAACTATTCCTCTCTAATTGAATTCTGTATTAACGTTGCGATAAGTTACACGCGGTGTTTGATTGTTTTTTAAAGATAGAAAATAAACTGTTGACTTTTATTGCGTCTATTATTTTAAAAGGCTTATTAGTTGTGATACTCATAACTTAGACTTTCTTTTTATTGCTATATTTTATAGCCTTTTATTACATTTTATTGTAAAGCAAGTGAAGATAGACACTTCACACGTACATATTATCTGTATTTTATAGTGCAAACGGTCAGTTCTACTTTAAAGTAGATAATGTCAAACGATCGATCGATTAGATTGTGACGTAAATAGGCTTTGCGGGATTTTTGATTGGCTCGCACTACTCCGGGCATAATCAGTTACATTACATGATGATAATTCCAACTGTTTTCAACGCCTGCGCATCGCACGGGCTAGCGGTAGCGTTCCGTTCTGAATAATGTGGACTTCAATGTTTATGCATTTTCACTGAGCAGTTTCACAATGCGAAAATTGTTGTATTAATTGAATTTTAGTACGTGTTCTCAATTATTGGATGGATTAATTGCTCTGTATTGATATGGCCCAAATAGTAAATTTGTGTAGTAAAGCTTTCACTCATTTCAATGCACTTGCAATATTAAAGGATTTACAAATTTTTTAGTTATGTATTTTGGTCACTTTATTAAGAAGCAGTGCTTTACTTTGGGGAATTAAACTTATCAATTCTTTTTTCTATCTGTACCTTTGTGAAGTTTCCTTAGAATGCAAAAAAGGGGCTGAACTTAATTTAAATGATTTTGCATACTTTATTGCTTGGCCATTTTGCATAAGTATTTACTTAGAGATTTTTAGATGAATTTTCGTTTAATGCAATAATCAAGCTGGCTGCATCTTGTTGAATGAATGAATGAATGAAATATTTATTCAATGAAACAGTTACGATACAAAACATTACACGATATGCATTCAATAATAATACAAGTTAAAAATAAGTTATATACAACAGACACGGTATTAATACACTGTACATACAAAAAATTGTTGCACCGCAACTGCAACACTGAAAAGGCTCTGGCTCAGCATATGCAGCTGAAAAATATAAATACGGGTATTTCTCACAAAAAATATTCTTCATCTAAGATCGCTGTCCATGATTTTTTTTTAGAATTTGATTATTTTGATAAGTTTATCGTAAACAAGAACAAAAAGTAATAGTTTTCATGATGGAGGGACTCTTTTTTACCCAATAGTTTCTCTGCAAATCGCTTTTGAAAAAATTAGGACAGCGATCTTATATTCACTGCCAGCGATCTTAGAACATCTCATATAACTGAAATAAAAACATGTTGCACATAATATTTTATTGTAAAAAGTTATTATTTTATTTCAAGAAATAATAATAGAATTCTTGGCACAGTTTTAACAAGCTTGCATCTACAGATTTAGATTAAAGAAACATAAAAAAACTCCATCGCTTCTTATTTAGATTTTATTTTGTAATATTATAATTATGTTAAAGTAACGTTATCCTGGGTTCTTTGGATGAACCTACTATTTCTGTGGAATATTCAAAAATCTAATCAACATGCCGTAAAGCATGTATCTGTTCTATGGTCCTGAAGCCTTTACGGAAACCGGCTTGTTTGGGTGGCTGAAAGTCATCAATCCTGCGCACAATACGATTCCAAATGACTCTCAAGAACAGTTTGTAAACATGGCTAAAAAAAAACTTAGATCGGCATGTGATTCTTCAGCAAGGTTTTATCATCCTTTTTGAAGAACAATACTAGGTACTACTCTCCTTTCCGTGCTTCTGGAGTTTTCAAATCTCTGGTACTTAAGAGGCATAGCACAGCTAAAGTAGCAAGCGAAAAGAGTAACCGTCTTATTCATAAAGATACAGTAGATTTTAAGTGGCGTTACTGGAGGTCTACTTCTCTGGTTTGTTGTATGGCAAATACGTGACATCCAGTCTAAATTGACATATGTCAAAAAACTAAAATGCTCTTTAACTTTTTATGAATAAGAGGGTAAATATCTTCTAAACTGAGGCAAGTATCAAAAAAGTGAAACAGTATTCTCCTAGATAATTAAGCCTAGTATTTTTAGAGCAATGGTGGTTAAAAACCATAGAAAGCTACAAAGTGTTGCTAAAAATGGCCACTTTTGGCAACAATCCGTAGATTTCCTTGGTATTAAACCTAAAAGCTATACGACAGTGCCTTTAAAATACTAGGCTACATTATCTGGGGTTCTGGCCAGATAAACCTCCAAGTGGTGTACCCTGGGCAACACTAATCGATGACACTTTTCGTTTACCGTTTGGTGTGATCGCTCGGTGGCTAATAATATGGCGAGAGTGGCGCTCCACATGCTCTGTGCTTTATCAGAGAGCATAGTGTGAGTCGATAAGGAGAGCGGGGCTTGGTACCCCCACCACGGCGTACTCCTCGGCTCCGTGGGGGGGGGGGGGGGTTAAAAAGCCCTGCTAAACGAGGAGAAAGAAGAAGGGAGTCATTGAAGAGGAAGAGGGAAAGATGGCGAAGAGGTGGATTACGGGACTTAGGGGCTCCCGCAATGGCACGTCCATGTGACACTGCCACGCGCGATCGCTGGGTGCTGTGGCCAAGATGGAATGGCTGTAGCACCTGGCGGTCGAGGAGGAAGTAGCAGGGTTTTTCAACTGCCACCACGATGTCAACACTCCGCCGTGGCCCCCCAGTAACAAGCTCTGCTCATATAACAAACCTGGGCAGGATGACGGAACGCAGTGTCCAGTTCCGTCGTTCAGCGTTGGGAGAGCCATCCACGCGGTGGGGGGACTACCATCTTGGCCCCCCATGAAGAGGCTCAATAGCCAATGCTGGAGGAGGTAGCAGAGTTACACATAAAGATCAAAGATCTGCCGTGACCCCCTTGCCAACAGCCGTGGAGGACACCGGCTGTGTTTTAGTGGATGCGAACCACATTATCCTGCGGCTCTCCCCGGGGCTGCAGGGTACTCGTCAGGAGTTTCCCCGCCTACAAAGGCATTTATCATCTAGTGAAATATTCGATATTTGCCTTTGTTTTGAAGATATTAAATATCTTCGCGGGTGGCGGTACTTTACCTGTGCTACGCCTCTAAACGGAATTATACAATTACCTACTGTAGGTGTTGGTTGGCCCTAAGGATTGGTTTTCTACCCGCCTTCAGAAGTTCACCTGTGGTTGAACTGATGATACCCTTTATCAGAAACATTATACCTACACTACATAGTAAAGAAGAATTCTAGAAAAAAATAGTAACAGTGAAATTTAAAAGTAAATTACAAGATCGCTGTCATTGACTATAAGATCGCTGTCCTTAGGACAGCGATCTCAGAAATGACAGCGATCTTATGGACAGCGATCTTAGCAATTAAAAAAAAAAGTGGATTATTTATAGGAAATAAAAGGTCTAGCAAGTAAATAATACTACAATAGTATGCAAAACACATAGTATTTCATTATAATCTAATTACAACAATGATATAATGGCTTGATTTTTTTCTATGCTACAAAACAGATTTTTAAGAAAGGGTGACCAAGCGTAACTGCGCTCAAACATAACGTGATTGAGTCGAAACGAAGCATCTCAGTACATGTGTCACTACTGTGACTTACTCAGCATCAGTAAGGGTTCACGGCACTGACACTACAAAACTTAAAACCCATTGGTTAGCGAGTTATGTAAGAAGAACTGCGCGGTAGTTCAAAAAGTACTAAACTTCGGACGCTCGTATAAGTTGAATAATATCTTGAACAGATAATTAAATTAAGTTATCATATTTTTTTTAGTGTTAAACAACGTATCAACCATCGATTAAAATAAAGTTTTTAGTTCAGTCTCTTATAGTTAAAAAGTTATAACATAATTTTGAGCGCTGGTCGGAGTCCGGACGCACCGCTGACGGCCGATTTTAGGTGAAAAAAATTTTTTTTTCCATGTTTCCTAAATCCAATTTATTACTAACTGTTTAGGTCTAGGTCCTTTTTTGGATAAATAATAACATATTAAAAACTCAGGCTCATAGATTCTTCAATCTCTCAGTTTCACGTCTGGACGCATGTTTTTTAAGGTCTAAATATTCACCCATATACCTTTCGCTGCGCTGGTATTCTGCCATTACCTGTTGTTGGTAAAAGTTGTATAATTATAAAGAATACTTTTACACTTATTAAGTGCATTTAAAATTAAAACCTATGTACGAGGTCGGCAAACTTATATATGTAGCATTGAACTGCAATAAGCAGAAATAAAGTTTTTTTTTCATTGTTGCCATCCAATCGTATCACACTTTGTAATGTATAGAAACATTTTTGTAACAGACTATAACACAATGATATTGACTGATTGTTTGTTTGTATTGCAATTAGATTATTTATGTTACCTTTAAAATCAATATTTTTTTATTATTTCTGGTACTTTATTGCTTTGTTTTAAACCATGCAAGTAAAACCAGCGCCACGCGTGTTTAAAAATAATAATAATAATAGAAAATTCACTTTTTTTTTTAAACGCGTGCCGTAATTAGGTATGTGCCTTGAAATAATTTCTGAAGATGAGAGTTTTTTCTATCAGAGAGCAGTTAAAATTTATCCTTTTAGGCTCGTTATATCCAACTCGGTTTAAACTGTGTTGTTGGTTTAAGCTGCAGCTGTGACTTTTTGTTTATGAGAAAGAAAGTGACAGAAGTTGGATATTTCGTGCTTAAGTATCTTCGCGCCTCGTCAGCTTCACGCTTGGCTCTAAAAGAAATAATTAATGTTTTACCTCCTAATCAAACATGCCAATAAAAAAAAAATTGGTCTGTTTTAATGGCCCGTTGCGCTATTGGAGTGCAGAAAAATACTGTTTTTTTATGAGTCATTTAAAAACAAATACAATTAAAATATAATAACGTTAACATTCTAGATGTTGTTTATTTTTAATATTTCAGATCGTAATTTTTCTTGTAAAAACAAGTAGAGCCAATAAACCGAAGCTAGTATTTACAGTGAAATCCACGCTACAAAGTGTGATATCATAAAGCCGTTTTTTTTTATATTTTCCCATCGTTTCTACTCGATATCAAATGGATAATATAAGAAGTGTGATTTGTTCGCTGTATACTAATGAGTTAACTTTTACATCGTAATTAACCTTTCAATAGGTTTCTGTGACCTATAAAATATGCATGCAGTGACTGCCTCCGTGGTTCAGCGGGTTCGATTCCCGTTGGTGGTAAATATTTTCGGTTGGCTTATGTGTTATAGATACCATAGATATAAGTAAGTATGTCTGTGTTATTAGTTAGACTAACAAGCATTTATTGTATCTAATTACACCTGGAAATCAAAACTAGTACCATAAAGGCACAATAAAACGTACGTACTTAATCAAAAACTATTCCCTTAATGACAGGCAACATTCAGCCCAAACCACTGGTAATAAAAACTTTATATTTGGCCTAAAGTTTCCTTTTTGGGGTAAACGGAAAGCGGAAAAAAGAATTATCAAAATTCCCCGAAACCAAAAAGGGAATGATCGTTTAATGCTTAAAAAGTCTAAATAGTGGTAGCCATTAAATATCTGAACTGGTTAAATCAGTTAGTGCGTATATGACTAAGCATAATAGGCCTCCTCAATTACACAAACCCAAGTGCAAGTCGGCTGTCATGTCATAGAAACAGCGAAAGTAACTCAAAAACCCAGGCGTCATGGTAGGAAGTTTAAACAAAAGTGAAACTTGTATTTTTAAGTTTGTATAATGTGTGTTTTTGAGCGAATTAAAACTTTAAGACGGTGATTGCTTAATTTAATTACTTACTTGAAAGTTAGTATGAAGTAGTGTGATAAACAAAATTGTTTACGAAGATTATTATTATATGTTTTCGCGAACTGGCGATATTGATGGCGTTATTTTACGATCAAAAGCGGTTCACTTTATTCTTTTGGAGTTCAGAAAATATTTAGTGGATTATTTATTTCAGCAAGGGGTTATTGTTGCAATGTTTAAGTATTTTTTAACCGACTTCAATAAGGGAGGTTATCAGTTTGACCTGTATGTATGTATGTATGTTTGTATGTTTGTCCGCGATTATCTCGCTTTTGGTTAAACCGATTTTGATGCGGTTTTCAGCAATGTATTTCTTACATTCAGGAGAAGGTTTTAGTACCTGTAATCGAACCCGGCCATCAATAACCATGTTGGCGGTGCAAATATTATGCATTTTTAATCAATATTTATAAAACTCTTCCGTTACTGACTGACTGACTGACTGACTGACAGACAACGCAGAGCCGAAACTTCTGGGCGTAGCGGGCTGAAACTTTGCATGTAGGTTCCTTAGGGAGTGTAGGTGAGCACTAAGAAGGGATTTCCCGAAATTCCCACAGGAACGGGAAAAAACGGGAAGTTCGTGTTTATGAGAAATCTGCGCGGGAAAAACCGCGGGGCAGCCTCAAGTCAATATATATAAAACTCTTCCGTTATTGACTGACTGACAGACAACGCTGAGCCGAAACTACTGGGCGTAGCGGGCTCAAATTTTGCACGTTGGTTCTTTAGGGATTGTAGGTGAGCACTAAGAAGGGATTTCCCGAAATTCCCACGGGAACGGGAAAACACGGGATTTTTGTGTTTATGAGAAATCTGCGCGGAAAAAACCGCTGGGCAGCCTCTAGATTGAAAATAATACACCACCGTTTTATCGACTGTGGAAACATCGGTTCACGAGATACGAATGACATTATGTCAAAACATAACAACAGTTTCGTAACCAGAGGTAAACCTATCAATTGCTGATAAAGCAATAGTAACTCCATTAGAATGTAATTTGTGTAATTAGATATTTTGACGTGTATTTCATTGTTGCGATTAAGGGCACTATGCCGGGCAGTTACATAGTGAAACGTAACTGATATTATGTTAGAAATACTCGAACTCTATAGTGGAATTAGTCGGTCAACAGAAAGTAAAGTAAAAAATGATTTATTCAATACAGGATACAAGATATCGCTTATTGAAAGTCAATAAGACTAATTTTATTAATATTAATACCTTATTTCGTAAAGTATCCTATACTGATTGAGGCGAGGTACTTCAGGGTGCCCACCAATTGGCTCAGGCAAACAAATGTTTGCCTTGCCTTACAAAAAATATTTTCTAGCTGTATGTACCTAAAAGCAAATTAATTTTTTTTTATAAATATCTTATTGTGTGGCATAGGCATTATTTGACTGGTATACAAATACTCGTCATTTATCTACAGTTGAGAATCATTAGTGCTTATAATAGGGAATTTCTGTGATTATGACCGGTGATAATTGATGAAGCACGGAAAATTAACGTTTACATTTTTTATCTGAGGCAAGTCTTGTACAGACAATATTGAGCATGAAAGGTGTGCAGTTTTATGTACTGGCTATTGTACATTATATTAATACAATTTATAGGAAGATAACTTTTAAATTCGAAACCTCTGTCTAAAGTAGAATTAATTGTCAGTTCATGTTTATGAAACTTAAACTGTCATACGGACTACTTGAGTTGGTCTAACCACCTACCTACCTACTGCTACTTACTATAATCTCCGTAACTTTTATATGCATAGCTTACCACATGAGTACCAAATATATGTAAAGCTGGAGAACAATGGAAGATCAATAAACTTTTAAAAGTTGACAGACACTTATGTCATTACAACTTTGTATGTATGGGAAAAAGAGAGCACTTTCGCCTCAAAGTTTTCATGTGGAAATCGCGCTACAGCCTTAAGCGCCTCAGTTAAGCGACAGCCAGCGACGCAGGCGCATGCCGCCATTTTGTAAAATTTAAATTACGAATTTGAATGTTTTATTCAAATCAATGCAAAGCGCAGATTACCTAACTTTTGTATTATGTGAATTATGTACACGATGTTCATAGTCGATGTGTTGTTAAGTGTTTCGTGAATAACCTTTTTGGACTAGTGCTAATTCTTTGATTGATTTCCTTTGATGAACTGTTGGAACTATGGTTGTTTAAAATCTTAGCATTCAGTGGTTTACGGATTTTATCAAAATGATGACTTTATACAGTCATCCCTCGTATGGAAGGGGAACTGGAGCTGGAAATATTTTCACCAAGAAAGGGAAGAAAAATAAAAAGCACATGAAATCAAAAGCTGGGACATTCTCGGGAAGGGAATGGTAGCTATATTGATATACCTATTTGAATATTATATCTGCAAAATGATTATTTTATCGTGTAAATATGTGGTAGTATCTCTAGTTAGTCTGTGATATGTGGTAGGTATGGTATGAAAACATAGGCTTCCTGTAGGGTGTCGACTACAACCTAGTGGGAGTCACTATTGGAGCCAAAAACTATCAAATTAGAGGATTTGATAGGATTGTAAATACATATATACAAAGGTTCACATTTATTCAAGCTCGTACACACACTTCCGATTAACGGAGTTAGGTCAAACTCGTTTTACTGGTCAACCTTTTCTCGTTTCGAAAATTGTACTTAATGCGATATCCTTATTTCCACACTTTTGTACTTAACATCCTGTAGGTACTTAGATTGCTTCCTTGAATTTTGTTGATTTTAAATTTCACAGGACAGCAATAATATTGATAAGGATCTGCAGAACTGGATTTTGATAACAACACATCTGGGCGTTCAGTCCCTTATCTGTCATCCGTTCACCAAAATTTTGAATCAATAACCAAAAATCGACATAAACGGACCACACTCCACCTACCATAGGTCAAAGTCAGATAATCAATTATGCAATACGCGTTACCATAACGTACGCAAACAAGCTTTACGTCAGATTGTATAACGCACATTTTGGCATAACAGCACAACCGGTCTGTCCGCAAGAGAAACCGGAGAGAAAATAAAAGTGAAACGAGACACTCCGAGATCAATGGTCGGTGGATTATCGACTGATTATTGGTGTTCTATTGGGTTCTGATAGAGTAATTTGTGCAGCTGTTTTCTAAGTTACTCTTATTCATAATGAGAGGTTTTAGGTACGATTTGTCCTGGCATGAATAACCTTTAAAATAATTAGGTATGTCCTATCCTGTATCTGGAGATTTTCAACTATTTTGAGACATTTTTAAACCTATTGTAAATAAACTTTTTTTTACCACAATGATGTGATTGATAAGATAGGTATAATACTGTATACATCTTACAAATTAACGGCTCTACTAGCGGCAATTTCTAACCTCTTTGGCTCTACCACAAAAAGACATAAACCTGGTCTCAATCACTAGAGCAGGTTTAAAACACAAATTCATTATACTAATTGGCGATTAAGACCGGTCTAACTTTTTTGTGGTACTATTATAAGTGGAAGTTTGAACCTAATATCGGTAGGTATACTTACACCTAACGAATAATAATAAAAACAATAATGCATCACACTCAGAGGCGATAACTAAGTAGAACCTGTATCTAGGGTGCCCGAACGAAACACATATGTATAAAGACGTGCAAACACACCCATAGCTAGGAAAAAAACATTAATAGCATTTTTTGAGTTTAATTCTTCGAACAAATTAAGTAAATTTTGAACAGCGGCCGGCTACCAAAATGTACCTCAGTACACATGTGCGTTCACTTTCTCATCCTAAAACAATAGAAAATTATATTTAAAGGTAAATTAAGAAAGCCATCACATCAGTCACTTTTATAATATAACAACTAAACTTTTCCACAGTGCAAACACAGCAATGGACAACGACGTTACTCCGGTCTACTTGGCAGCTCAGGAAGGTCATCTGGCAGTCCTCAAATACCTAGTACTTGAAGCTGGAGGCCGGCTGGATGCTAGAGCTAGGGATGGGATGTTGCCCATACACGCTGCCGCTCAGACTGGATGCTTGGACTGCGTCAAATGGATGGTAAGATTTAGAAAATATTGTCATTTATAAATAAGGGTGGACCTTAATGAGGGACCTAATATTGAACTTTATTGGGGTTGAAGATATAAAAAAAGGTAAAGTAGTATTCTGTACTTACACTTGCACTTAAAAAATTTAATCTTCTGAAATATGACAGAGACGCAAATAAAAACCGATGCACAACATTTTATATTTTGGTACACTTGAAAAAATTTGTGCAGTGTCTACTAATAATCATGTTTTAAATTTTTAATAGCTATACAACGTTATAAATAACGTGTGTGTATGATAATGGTTAATCCTTAGTTACCTTTGATTAATAATATAGTAAATCATTTCGTTCGCTTAAAAATTACAACGCAGTAATTTTAATTTTGTTAAAATGTGACTTTACAAGTTCGACGTATCGATAGAAACGCATAGATAACACGAGTTCGATAGCAAATAACGTCAAAGCAGATATAATCTCGTTTTGTCCAATTCTCATTAGAGAAATGACGAAACGTTCCCGCAGGTCAATTCCGGATCGGTTTCAGGGAAAATTACAGGCAAATCGAATACCAAATGGATGAACGTAGCTTTTGAGCTAGATATAGGATAATTAAGGTGCACAGGCTATGCCATCAGAGTTTGGACTGTAAACGGTAGGGAAAATCCTTTGAAGTTTCAATTTACAGTAACGTTTATTTGTTACTGTACTTGTTTCATAGCAGCGTCAAAGGATTCTGTGTCACATCTGCTGAGTCGGAGCCTATTTCGGTTGTATTATACGAAACTGCCTAGTACCGTGTCAAAAGTATATATTGGGTATAATGTTTCAGGTTTCTACTTGTGTATAGCACAGTGTATAATATGTGTTTCTATTTGAACTTACCACTACTTTCAGTGGTTAATAGTTCTTTGGTGAGATACACATAGTTTTTTTTACGATTTAAAACTTTTATCTACTATATACATAAAAATGAATCGTGGTTCGTGAGTTTCCCTAAACCTCGAGAAGGGCCAGGCCGATTTAGCTGATTTTGGTTTTGACATTTTCGTAGTAGTCCAGGGAAGGTTTAAAAGGTGAGAAAATATGGAAAATGGAGGGGGGGTTGGTAAAAACAACAATTTAATTTACCATATAAAATTGTAAGGTGCGATACGAAGTTTGCCGGGTTAGCTCGTTTATACAATAAATAAACCCATTAAACTTTTAGATCTTCATAAAATGTTCATTATATAATTCAAATGTAATACATATACCTACACATTTATAGTATTTAGCAGCAAGTTGGCACGATCCGTCGAGTGTTCGGTAAATATCGCAGTTTCAATTGGAACTAGATATTTACTATTGGAAACTGTCTATGTCTAGTGCCACTAGGTTACGATCGTAAAAGGGTTGCCGCTGTATTGCACCCTACATCAAAACCTTTATTAGTATCATCTAAAAGTTAAAAGATGTGTTAGCAGTTATTTGTTCCTTATCATCAAAAACGTTATTTTCAATGTTAAAAACTGAAGAAACAATTGGAACAAAGATTAAAATAGAAAAGGAAGGTCAGCCGTGTCCCGTTATTTTATTATGTACCTATTTACATTAAAATAAAATATAGAGTTCATTGATTTAATTATACTCACTCTTTAGTAATTTAATACATTTGTAAATAACAAAACATTGTAATGAAATAACAAATTCACCTAAAATATAAAAATTTCACAATTTTTTAAAAGAAATACCCATTATTTTTAATCGACTTCAAAAAAAAGGAGTTCAGTTGACCTGTATGTTATGTTTGTTTGTCCGCGATTATCTCGCGTTTGGCTGAACCGATTGATGCGGTTTCCAGATAAGTATTTGTTACATTCAGGAGAAGGTTTTAGTACCTATTTGAACCGACTTCGTAAAAGAGGAAGTGCTCAGTTGATGATGTATCAGTTTATTGAAGGTAGGTATCTTTTTTGTAAAAAAGTAATTGTTGCATTTCTTATTTTGAGTTTTCTAGACGCAATGTTTCACGTCTATTCTTGAATCACGCGCAAGGAAATCGTTCAGACGACATTACCCGCTGTTCCTATCGAGGATCGACGTCGCGTCGCGTCGCTGTAAGGACAGGTTACACATATTATGTAACTGAATTTGTATCAATTTAAACGAAAACTAGAGGCTGCCCCGCGGTTACATGAAAATGAAAATGAAATGAAAATGAAATGAAATGAAAAATATAAATCAACATATACATCAACATAAACACATAAATCCCGTTTTTTGCCATTCCCATAGGAATTTCGGTAAAATTATTCCTTACTGCTCCCTCCTACTCCCAAAGGAACCCACGTGCAAAATTTCAGCCCGCTACGCCCAGTAGTTTCGGCTCTGCGTTGTCTGTCAGTCAGTAATGGAAGAGTTTTTTATATATTGATTGATGATAAATAGAATAATAAGGATTCGATCTTACACAACTAAGTAATTTTATTATCCATCTTTAATGTTACCTATGTTTTCACGAATAAATAATTTGAATTTGAATTTGATCTATTCCTGCAGTTTGTTTGGAAGAAATCACTTTTAACCATAAGGCCGTCCATTGCCTTTATTATCTTACATTTCGAAATTTTACTGTTCTAGTATTATTTTGATGTTTAATTTTATTTAATTTGTTTTTGGCAATAAAGCGTTATCTCACTTCATATTATTTCTTTTCAATTTTTAAATAAATGATTCAATGAGACAAAATTGAATTTATCCCGTGCCTTTATAATTTAAAAACACACATTTTAAAAGTTGACTAATAGTTTTTAAACGTAGCTTGAAGTATTTTGAAAACTCTACAAAAGTTCTACAAGTTACACCAAAATTTCTTTATTTCACACGAGTCTCTAATAACGTTAAAAGTGGTCACTAAGAACTCTTTTAAAACGTTTAAAAGGATGGTTTCTTAGTTACTTAGTTTTGCACCTTGTAATTTGTATCGAGAGAAGCTTTGTAGAGTTGTATATTCGCGTATAGGTTTACTCAAAACCCTACAACCCTTACTTTTCGTTCCATGGCAGTATTGTGCACAGGCCCTAAAATTCGCGTGCGAGCAAATTGTATAGATCACGCGTTTTCCGGATCCATTCTATTGAGTCGTGTTGTGAGTGATCTGTTCTGTAGACCCGACGCAATATACGAGGTGTTACACATCTCTGCTATTTTGCTTTCCAATAAGATCGCTCGTTAGAAAGAGGAAATTGATGTGTTTTCCGATATTAAGAGTTTTCTTTAAGATAGCTGTAGTCGTGATTCCACTTATTTTCCCGACTTTTTTCAAGCTGCCTTTCACGTTATTAGACCATCATCCGCAAAACTCATTGAGGAAATAATATGTTGCTAATCGTTGAAAATAAATCAAGCAATATCATGTAGGTTGATGAAAATATCTGGAACACTTTATATATATTATACCTACTAGTGATGCGACTCGAGCCATATTTTTCTACTAGAATCACTCGATGACGAGTGTGAATACTTTCTTTTACTTGATTTAATCAAAAAGGAAATTCACTCTAAAGAGTAAAATATGCGACTCGAGTCCCATCACTAGTAGGTATAATATATATAAAGTGTTCCAGATATTTTTATATGAAACTACTCACCGGATGATAAAGTCAATGTAAATTATATACTTACCTATAATACGACCCGATTAAAAATCGGCCCGACAGACAAGTAAGAAGGAGGGAAGGCTCTTATCATATCAGCATTAAAATACACATCTCACATGTTTAAATTCTCATTCTAGATAGTGGAACGTGGCGTAGACCCCAACGCTCGCGATGGCGACGGAGCCACGCCCCTTCACTTTGCAGCATCCAGGGGGCACCTGGCTACTGTCCGCTGGTTGCTCCGACACGGGGCCAGACTGCACCTCGACCGGCATGGCAAGAGCCCCATCAATGATGCAGCTGAAAACCATCACCTCGAGGTCAGTTCCTTTCGAAAGCCTTTTTTTTTGGTAACGCCTATCGCGTTTCTCGACGCTCGGGGGAGCGACGGGGGTAGTCTTGGCGCTTTTGGGGGAACCGTTCCCTTTAGAAAGCCTAAATAACCCTGTAGGTCAAGCTTTGCTTAAGTGGGAAGGACACCGGAAGCCGTTGATTAACTATTCCTGGAGTCTTTCGCAAAGTTGCAAAAACAGCTAACGGAAGGTTTTAGTGGGTACAATCCCCATATCGACGCTGGAAAGGAAAAAGTACCTAAGCGACAAGATGGTCGATATTGAGTTATATACCTTGTTGGAATCGTCAGATTTTTCTGCGTCTTTTGGTGTCACTCTCATGTCTCTACGATGAAATTTATGTCGCTTAGGTATTTTAGATTTCCCTCTTTTTCCATCTTTTTATGGCGACCAAGCGACAAGTTTTCGATCTTTTTTATTATTTTTTTACTTAGGTATCAAAATTTTTATTTATTTTTATTTGGATAGTTTATGTCGTAATTTTCAAAATTAAATTATTGCTAAGGAATGTTCACCCTACTCCAAATGTCTTTTGTAATTCTGGTAAAGTATTTTTTCCTGGAATATAAAATCTTTAATGGAGAATGAAGATATTTTTGATCATCTTTTATTAATTTATATATGGAACTTGGGAATTTTTTCCAGAACTTATTTTAATTAAACGATAGATTAGGTATTTTATAAGTAAAATATAATAAAAGTTAGATGTCGCTTGGGTACTTTTACCTGCCGACTTTTCGATTTTATTCGGCGTTTAGGTATTTTCTGATGGAAACACAATTATAATAATTCATGAATTAAGCATATTGCGATACCAAGCATATGTCGCTTGCCCGGGCTGTAAATATTTATGGTATGGTGGTTGGTAACGAAAAAATTGTCATTGCGGTTTAAATTGTTATTTAGGTAGCGCGTACGCACCGTCAATATTAATTGGGCCGTCGCTTAGGCATCTTTAGCAGGATTATTTTGTATTTGAAATTAAAGTTTTTCGCAGTGCTACCAATTAATTTGATTTGGTAAGGAAAATAATACAGTTACTAACTGCTATCTTTTTTTGTACAATTCAAATAAGAGTAATGCAAATCAATCAACATGCGTGTCTAATGATTGGTTTCAGCCCGAATTTTTATTCAATGTCGTTCAATAGGATTTAATCCGTTTTCACTAAGTTTTAAGCCAAAAACATTGGTGTAAACTTTTTCTTATTCTCAACATATATAGCAAATGGATAAGAGTCTCATGATTTTAATGTAGGTCTATGAATATTTTATTTTAAAAGTATAAAGAATGAAATAAAGTTTTTAAAATCGGGCTATTTACCCCAAGAAAGTGGAGACGTTGATATCATCACCTTATCGGCCGAAATGCATCCACTATTGTACATATGCCCCACCTATAGATCGACCTACTGATCAGTTAACCCGTGCGACCCTTATCCAGTGCACCTCCGAAACCTTTAACAGGTTTTACTCTTCATCTTACGGTTCGCAAAAACGTAAGGATTCTATTAGTGATTCAGCAACATTTGCAGTTACTAACTCTAGTATCAATCTATCAATCATCATCATCGCAGCCTGGACATAGGCCTAGCCCAGCGATCACCACAAGGACAAACCTTGTGAGGAGGGGGATTTGCCGACCGACACACTTATCAAACGGCCCCGGGAAGGGCGGCGGCACAGCGTGTGGCACTGAGCCGCCGCAGCTTAAGAGGCGAGAAGAGAGGGAACAACAAGCATCCCCGAACACGAAGCTGTATATGGGAAGGATATCGGACGCTGATAATCAATGGTTCCCAGGGTCCTTCCCAAAAAACGCTGACACGGCCACCGAAGGGTTTAAGTGGGTGCAAGCTCCACATACCCTCCTCGCTCCTTCGAGCGGAACAAAAAATGGGGGGTTTACCATAATTGCCACGCTTGGCAGGCGGGTTTTCTATCGCAGCATAGTTGTTTAAAATTAATTTTTGTTTTGATGAACAAAGGATGCTGCTGCCCGTGTTTCGAAAATTAGTCGCCTTGTACGACACCCACGATAAGAAATGGGGTGGTAGAATTTTTTGCCGTAACCACACGGCAATAAATTTATCAATGGGTTATAGGAAATTATAAACGCCTCTCTAAATTGGGCAGATATCTTTACCCAGGGAATCAAGCGACCATCTTCTCTGATGACAACGCTATGAAAGTTAACGAAGTACTAATCATTTTATTCGTATTTTATGAATATGGTGTATGTTGGGTTGACTAGTTGTGAAAGCTTTTACCTTTACCAAACTTGTTAGTTAAGTTTTTACTAAGTCTATTTAGCTAAATTAAAATAATGCAGATGATGTACGACAATATATTATTTCAGGAGCAGCAGGAGTAGGTATTCTGTGGCAGGAGATATTATATTTAAGTACCCGTTCCTTCAACGTGTGGCCACCTAAAAAGTTTTATTAATATATTAGTTGGTACGTCAAGGGTTTTAGGGATAAATAAAAGCGTTTTAATTGAAAAAGAAATAACCGCCAGTGGCTGGCTTCCATTTGCGACTTAACTAAATCTGAAGACAAGTTCTTCACGTCCTTGCGAAAAGTATAGCCTTGGCATCTTTCAAAGCACATGAGCATTGAGGACTGAGATGTTATTATCATGATATTTTGGATATAAACGTTTCTTCCTAACCTGAAAAAAAAAGTTATGGGGATAGTTCGAAATTTGTGAGGAAATAGATTAAATTTCGTGTAGTATCGTATTTCGTGATATGATGCTGAGTATCTAATACCATGAATAACATTTTATCGTAGGTCTTGTAGTATATTATTGGGCGCAGAAATAGATGAATAGATGAGATACTATCATCTATGATCTAAATCTATCTATGAGCAGAGAGAGAGTAGTATGACTATAGGTACTCTGAGGTCTCAAACCAGTAGTAATTCCAAATACTACGTAGGTAGGTAATAGTACTTTATGTTCTTCATCTGATAGCGTCTCGAGTGTGAGTTCCAACGTCGATTGTTGAGCTACCCGCAAACGTATACAAACAACGCACAACGTGTGTGCGCAGAACACTGGACGAAGTAAAGTAAAAAGTAAAAATTGACAAGATATGAAGTAAATGATTTTAATTAAAGGAATTAACGTTTCTTACAAAAAAAAAATTATGTGAACATGCCCAAAAGTGAGGAAAAAAACTAACACTCAGTAGTCTCGATTCTCCAGACAAGTACCCATTATAATTTTATTGTAAATTGTGTGTTATATGCCTTTTAAAGTATAACAGCTCCACAGATTTTGCTATTTTAAAGTTTTTCTAGTAGTTTTACACTTGGAGTTAAGGATTTCTTTGTGCAATTTAGTTCACTGTCATAAAATAGAAATATATATAAAATATCCCTCAAAATAATAGTTTTAACTTTATTCATATTTTGGAAAAACGTTATTTACTTTGATTTTAAATTATTTTTAATGGGTTTAAAAACTACTCGATTTTTTCAAAAGTAAGTTTTTCTAGGGAATATTTTAGTAAACTGAAACATTTAGACATTTTTACTAATATGCGGTGATAATAAAATGTTAATTTCAGTATTTTTTCCGTTCCTAAGACATTTATTGAAATCACTATGTGTTGTTTTATCTAGGATGATAAATATTTTGCCTGGGCGCTTGCGTATTTTTTCCGGGTACTATTTTTATATTAAAAATACCTAAGCGACACTATCTTCTAAAATAATACGTTTTTATTAAAACTATTAATATTAAAAAAAGCGGAAAAAAATCAGTTTGTCTGCAATGTAGGTTTCACACTTGTAGAATAATTAGGAAAATTGTAATGATTTTTTTTTCAAAAACAAGATTTTCAAATTGCTCTCCTGAACATTAGGCATAATGTCGCTTAGGTACTTCTTCCTTTCCAGCGTCGATATACACTTACCATGAGTGAAACGCCAAAGCGTTAAAAAAAGTTCTGATCTGAAGTAGCAAACAAACAAAAAAGAACTAAGTATATATTGAGAATCTCTTTCTTGGGAACCTACAGCATAGCCTTGATGAGTATTATCATCAATGTAGAAGAATAACATACAATATATATCTACAAAATGCGTGGCAGAATCTACGACTTACTTAATATCTACAAAATGCGTGGCAGAATCTACGACCTACTTAATCTTAGAATCATGCAAATGAAGACCAAATCCTGTTTTCACGGTAAGCAGGACAAAAACCACAACATTTAACGATAAGACAAATTTACATGCGTGTGGAAATCTAGTACAAGATTATTACACCATTTAAAAGATAAAGTGCCTTTAACTAGATGCAAATGAGTAGTGCAGCTAGCACAAGAATCACAAAACGTTTGAACCAAAAATATTTACAAAATCAGGATAACGAATTCCGATTTTGTAAATGTTGTTGGTTTTATGATGATTACTTTGGTGCGTACTTTGGTGTTTTCTGAAACACATAATGAAAAAATAATATTAAGAAGACATTAAAATATTTTCTAAATCAGATAAAACTGGACAGTGAAATTGAAATTGGCTGTCATCACTGAATTCGAGTCAGTTTGTTCCAATTAAAAGCATCACAAATTTCCAAAACCGTTTGAAACTCATACAAAATCGTGAAGGAGAATAATAAAATCCACGTAAATTTTAAATCAGAAGCCGAAAGACGTCCACTTCTGGACATAGGCCTCCCCCACACATCGCCACTCCGACCATTCTTGAGCGATTCTCATCCATGAGAATAATTTATGATGAAACTCACAAAATAAGTCATAAATTTTGTGGTAGCCCAGCAGGTCCGGTGAAGTTGGTAACACTAGAAGCGTAATTGGTCGTTGAACAGCAATTACAAAATAATGCAAATACACGCAGCAGACTGTGGCGGGCTGGTGAAATGTGCTTCACTTTCCAAACTCGTGTTTGTTATTCAGAAGTTAACACTTGAAATGAGGCTAAACATAATTGATAGGAGTAATAACCGTTTAAAGCACTGTCTAATAAATAGTACCTACTACATGCATGGGCACTCCCTGCCTCCCTCAGCAAGTACGGCCCCGCGCTCAGTTACCTCTCAGTGACCGCTCAGTACAAGTAGCACGTCTTACCTCACTCACACAAGCATGGTCCGCGTGCATGTACACGAGTTTCGGCTGTCGCGAAACATCACGCTTTTTTCTATAAAGTGTCCGAGCTATTAAAGATATATCGAGGACTCATTATACACTATGCTGATAAGCTCAGATAGCTTCAGGACAATAGAAAGGGTTTTCCTGCGTGATCAAATCAGCCAATGAAGAGATGTAATGACAATCAAGAACCAAAGTCACCGACCGACATAGCCCAAAAAATTGTAAAACTTAAATGGTAATGCAAGATAGATAAATAGATACGGCAATGGGCAGGGCCAGGGCACATAGCTAAGAATGTATCTGTGGGAAAGCCCTATGTCCAGTCGAGTCTTCAGCAGTAGATGTCTTTCGGCTGAGAAGATGATGTGCAAAAGCTCATGCACTTATTTGGAACTATTTTTCCAAACAAGTAAGCAAATTAAAAGTGTTTATGGCCCCTTGAAAAAAAAAAAAACTTTATCTTAATAATATGTATTGTTACAGTGCCTTAACGTTCTGGTGGCGGCGGGCGCCGGCGCGGGCGCAGAGAGCAAGCAGCTGGCTGGCTACAAGGCGGTTCACTCCTGCGCGTGTACTTCTGGCGAGGCGAGGGTAAGATAGATAGATAGACGCTGTACGATTCACGCTCTAACTGTTTAACCGTACAAAAAGCAACCCGTACTTTGTAGCTACAACATCAGCATCTGTATTTCCTTTGCGAGTTGACATTATCGATTTATTAGGATAGGATTAATCAGAAGATAATCGTAATCAGAAATTAATCTCCTCTATATCCTTGTATCATTTACGGGGAGGCCCATACAGACGCTTTATTGAAATTAAATTCCCTTTTTTTTAGTGGGTAGTCTAGATAGTGTCCCACTGACGGACAAAAACCTTTCCCCCTGTAATTAAGTTCACGTTAACCTTTCCTGTGCCACCTGAATCCAGTTGGATCGATGTCAACCCGGCATCTCTAGCATTATCATGGAATATTCATTAGAATTTGGTTAAAAAAAACTACCCCCAGTATGTAAAACATAAATATTTGTAAATTGTTCTAGTGTGCACTGCCGAACTGCATCAATGCTAATGGCAGCCGCTCCCCGTTCTACCTGCACGCGCCGGATCGGGAGCGCCGAGCTTCAGTGCAGGTATACATCACCACCGATAGACGTCCACTGCTGGACATATGTCTCCCAAAACGGTGAAACATTGTGAAGGGAGCAGTTTGCCGTAATCACGCTACGTTGTGACAAGGGGGTAGTGCGTATCGCAGTGTGGCTCTTTAAGTATTTAAACGAAGAACGCTGGTACCCGTCTTTCGGTTGTTCCCTCACTCGCCTTCTACGACATGCGTGGGAGGAGATGGGTGGTATTTTAAGCTGCCACCACACGGCCAGCAGTTGAAACAAGTGATATATATCCTGGCGGCTCTGTCATTGCCTTTGCGGATGTCTGATCGGCAACATGCCGTGGGGGGGTGCAGCCTGACGCGTGTGGCAGGTATTACTGTTCGTGTGTTCTGTTAGGGCTAGTCTGTGGTCCCGTATGGAATATTGTCGAATACGACAGCAGGTCTTATACTATTATAGGTACAGTCACGGACTCGATCAGCATAACCCTTCCCGTTTTTCTGTTTTGCAAAAAAGACCTTTTTTCTCTGGTATTACAATCTATCGCGCTCGAGACCATATACAAAAGTGTTACGCTGAAAAAGGCCGTGACTGTACCTAATTGATAAAGAACCCAAATGGCAGATGACCCAAGCATGGAACTAATCCAGGCGACCATTCTCGTAAGGCAAGGCAAACATTTGTTTGTGTGAGCCAATTGGTGGGCACCCTGAACTAGGTACCTCGCCTCTTGCAGTATAGGATACTTTACCAAATAAGGTATCAAACCAATTAGATTCGTTTAATTGACTTTCAATAAGGGATATCTTGTATCGTATATTGAATAAAATATACATTTTTGACTTTGTCTTTTGACTAATATAAATGTGTCGTCTCAGGAGCGCCGCGGCTCCCTCCCGTCGACCGGGTCAGCGGGGTCGACCAGGTCGGGCCCGGCCGACGGCCTCTACGTCAACCCGATGCAGCGAGGCACCTCCACCAGCGTCACGCATCACAGCTCCGAGGAGGAAAGCTCTGGTAAGAGAACGATAATTCTATCTTATTATGTTTTGTATTGATTTTTTGAACCCGTCCTCTATGCTATTAGCAATTCTGGGCTCAAGAGCAGTAACTTACTTCTGAAAATAGCTCAAGTCAAATATTCTATGGATCATAACGCAGCCGACGACCACAGACAGATGGCAAGACTGCAACGCACACAGATGAAGTAACTGACTCATGCCTGTGCTGCCACGGACGAGACTGCGAGTTGATCCGGGCGCCCTAATGACTCCATCGTTGGTTTTGCGGATGAATCCATACGGCAGCATTCCGTGAGAGGGGGCAGTCTTTCTGCTTGCGTGGCTTACAACTGTCTCCGTACAATTTTCTGCTGCTAGGGCTGGTCTTTGCTCCTGTGAATTCTTGGTTTTACATTCGCTTGCCTGGGAGGATAGAAGACGATCATGAACCATCTCGCCTCATACGTAGACCGTTCTTAAGTAGGTTCTACTAACTTCTTTATCTCACAGAACAAACTAAAACAATTTCCCGTTGTTGTATAACTAAAACTATGTCATAATAGATCACTTGTTAACATTCCATATATACTTAGTTTCCGTCTTTTTAATAACACATCTCATATTTCACACTAAAGACAATCCGATTGTTAAATGAATACCTCTATAATTATTATCTTTACGACACCGCCGCGCCTGCTAAAAGTACAATTTCTTATATTCGTTACAACGTAACAATGTAATCAAGCGAATCACTATAGTAACCTATTTCCATTGCCGACTCTTTAGGTCTATAGCACATCTGACAAGGCGCGGCGAAGACGCTCTCTAAATTGTATGAAGCGGGGTTCAGGAGTACCTAATCTTATTTGCAAATTTGAATGGGTTTACCTTACCTACTCTCAGACCAAGTAAGTCACTCTCAGATCACGTCTTATTTAAGCCACCTCTAAGGAAGTAGATATTTCTGGGTTTTAAATTCAGATACTGTGCTGTAAGTTATTTTTTGTTCTAAATTCTGATACTTACCTACCTAAAATATCGATAAATACTTAAAGCAATTTTTAAAAATTGTATTACTTATTAAAAAATGTAAAGTTATTTTCGACACTACCTCTAAAATTCAGAAAGTTAGTTTTCTGGCTTTGGTACATGTGTAGGTATAACAATTTTCGATTTACATAGTTTATTAGTACAAAAAATAAATCGATTATAATGAAGTTAATTCTACGTATCGATTCATAAAGTGATGCAATCTTATTACTTATTAGATTATCATATGCTTTGTGAACACACTTGTTACAATAGAAATTGTGTTTCACTAAAAGTTACTCAAGATCTAATTAATATTCGCTAATTTCAGGATATTTACTAATTTAACAAAGGTTCACCTATGCACATTATATACGTTCTTGGCCTGTATTGGTCAAGCCAAGAAATATTAACTCCATGCATATTCACACATTGTTGTCAAACGTCATGGTTTGGTATACATTTTAAATGGTAACTTCCCGAAGTTTCTGCATTAATTTTAATAATTGTAAAATTTAGTAATCTTTAGTGTTTTTTATCAGGCTATTTTAAACACCATGAGCGTAACGTTAATAATTTCAGCAAGTTTTAATGACCTCCAATGTAATTCATTCACTATAAAGAACTCGATGGGAAACGGTGAAGCAAAAATTCGTCACATCACACACATCACATGGCAAGCTTCATTTGTTTCAAACAATAGGCACCCAACGAGCGCGGGCGCATCTAATAGGTCTAACCAACGAAGCATCACGGAAGCAGGAAAGCAAATTTCCCAACGTAACCTATGCCTTTTTTTGCACCCGATTGGGCAGTTTACTTCCTGATGCCGGCGTGGATTGACGTGTTATCTTCGCAATAAAGTTTCAGTACGTGTTGTGTAAGATGAGCGTGATAAGCAAGCAGGGTCTTGTTTACCCGTCGTGGTGCATTAAGGAAAATGGACTGGTGTATGGGGGGTTTGGTGGGTTGTTTGACGTAGAGGTTTCGTTTGAGGTTTTTATTCATGAAGAAGGCTTGAAAGAAGGACAAAGGCCTTCCCCATAAATCGCCACCACGACCGGCTGAGCGACCGTCACCCAGTGTGCTCCCGCAGCTTTGACCAGGTCGTCTCACCACCTTGTGGGGGGGTCTGCCTACTCTCTGCGACTACCTGTTCGTCGAGCTATGTGCGCTGCCCATTGCCACTTAAGTTTCACAAAATCTTTGGGCTATGTCGGTGACCTTAGTTCTTTTGTGGATACCTTCATTTCTGATTCGATCACGCAGAAAAACTCGAAGCATATCACTTTTTTTGGACGACCTTGAGCTTCTTGATTAGGACCACAGTCAGCGACCAAGTTCCTGAACACTAACAACACACATTGTTCGTAAACTTTTGTCTTACGGCATTGCGATAATTTGGACGAGAACTTGTGATGATGATACCTGAATATCCCCGCAGCATGCTCAGCGGCCTCGGACGCAGATCACAACGGCGGCTGGTATCTCCACGGAGGGGGCAACAACACTGGGGCACCGGCGGCCCTGTACCAGAGGGTCCGTGATCTTTTCCACTCCCCCCGGTCCCCTGGACCTAGGGCGCCTGCGGAGGGACAGGAGGCACCCATTATGACTGGTAAGAAACATTTGTGAATTACCTACAAGACTCACGATGCGTGTAAGAGTGCCTGGTTGGACGAATATAATACATACTTACGTACATAATTACGCCTATAATCAAAAGCGTTTGTAAGGATAGGACAGTCTCCACGGTACATATGTTATGTTCGAAGCAAGGCCGAAACTAACAGAAAGATTCGACTTTGCGTAAGGTTTGTTCTGTGCCACGTTCAGAGACTTTCTTTTTAAGTTATCCTAGTTGACCATGACATAAAGATTAAGGCATTAAGAAGGAAGAACATTACATCCTTAAATAAAAAAATTTATTAGAAACTCAGTAAAGTAAAAAAAAAAGTAAAAAATGTTTTATTCAATACAGGATACAAGATATCGCTTATTAAAAGTCAATTAGACTAATCTAATTAATATTGATACCTTATTTCGTAAAGTATCCTATACTGATAGAGGCGAGTTTGTTCAGGGTGCCCACCAATTGGCTCAGGCAAACAAATGTTTGCCTTGCCTTACGACAATGGTCGCCTGGAGACGCCCCCAAACGAGCCCTCCTCTGTCAAATAATTCTTTTTAACTTTTTCATTTCTTTTTAACAGTAAAAGCGGAGATCCACGGCGCGGAGACGAACCCGATTCCAGAACATTCCGACAGCGACAGCGGCGCCGATGCCGCCAGGCGCGACCATGACTACGAGGACATCTACCTTCCGAGAGACGACCAGCAGCGCAGACGGTGAGAACTGTTACCTATATGAAAAGGGAATGAAGGAGTTATAAGGAATATTATTACTGTTAAAGTAACTGTGTGTTGTGCAATAAAGCCTAAACTGTTGAACCGGTATGGCTGGATATTTAAAGGTGGAAGACTGGAAGTCTCCCACGGAAACGAAACATTTTGATGTTGCGGTTTGAAACGAAATTGCGCTTCCGAAGGCTCATGGCTTAGACCTGTGTATTAAAAACAATCGAGCTAAATGGCCTAATTTGGTTTTCCTCTCCAATATGACCTCCTAGATGCTCCAGAGATTTTGCAAAACATTGACCTGGGAGTGAAATCTCGTCATTAATCATGAACATGTCGTTATTCGACAAAATATAGTTAGGTTCCTACCATACTTCCTAGTGTAGTAGGTATCATAAATAAAGAATTAAAACAAGAGATATTTTTGACCAGGAGCAGCTCGCACGACTCGGGCAGCCACAGCCGGCCGGGCAGCGCCGCGCTCGTCGTCGACTACACCACCAAGGAGATCGATAAGTAAGTCCGCATCACCTATGTGGTCCTAGTACCTCAGAATTAACCGATTTGAAGTTTCTAGACCCTTGTCTCATCCTACGCTATGGGTTGCCTGGAATAAATCGCTTTTAGGCTTTTAGCGATAAAGCTGCCCATTGCATTCAATTACAATTTGTTTGTGCCCTGAATTTATTAATGTACTTTTGTATCTTACTTTGTATGCAACAAAGTGTTTTCTATTCTATTCTATTCTATTTTACGCTATCTATTCTATAGCATGTCTACACCACACCAATGCGCTTTCCCGTTCATCTAACGTCTTCCTCTGGGGCATGCCTGAGCAACTACAGCGCATGCGCTAATTCTAATCTATTAATATTAATGCTAGTTCGAACACGTGCATACTTTTAACGTACATGATCTGTACCCACCACACCCATCACATGCACCTGCGTAACATGACGAACCATTTGTCGAATCGTTCTGTCACTTTTCATCGCTTTTGACGGAATGCGGGAAAATGTATGGAGATGATCGACAAAGGTGTCATATAGATACGACAAATTCGTCAAATTGTCCGTTATGCTACCATCGCTGGTGGGTATATAAGTAGAAGTGCAAGAAGTTGAACATAAAAGCGCAATAAGCGCACTGGGGTAGACATATACTAGCTCCCAATCCAAAGGGTGAATGTAAAAGTTTTAGTAAGATGTTTATATTAAGGCGGTAACTCACAGTATGGCGCGAAATTCAAATTTTTTCACGTTTTTTAATTATTTTGTCAAAAGTATTTATTTTAAATAAAGTTTAAATGAATTCGCGTACGTAAAAACCTATTTCCCACATTGTGATATATCGTTTTTGAAAGACAGAGTTACCGATTTTGTGTTTATTCAAGGAACTTCTTTTTTGGCCTTTTACCCCTTAGACACAAAATCTGTAGGTTTGTCTTCAAAAAACGTTGTATTACAATATGGGAGATGGTTTTTTACATACGCGAATTCATTTAAACTTTATTAAAAATTTATACTTTCGCCAGAATAAATAAAAAACACGAAAAAATTTGAATTTTGCGCCATAGCGAGAGTTACCACCTTAAGTTTGTAATGTTTTTATGTTTTAATCAGCTCGAATAAGGCTTACGAAGAGGTCAACTCGCCGGCACCGGAAAGTCCAACGAAGTCTACAATCGCAACGAAGCTCGCCGCGCTCACGCACAAAGCTCAGAACTTTGTAAGTATCTCACTTAGCTTTAGCTGCAAGACCTAGGGTTAGGTTAGGCTAGTGTAGGGCTCCCAGGCGGTGTGGTTTCACGGGGCGAGAAATCCTCCCCCGACGAACACACCCATCATTGTGGGCGGGGAGACCATTGCCGTCGAGTCGACCCTGAAATACCTGGGGTTGGTCCTCGACGGTAGGTGGACGTTCCACGCTCACTTTGAGCGCCTGGGACCAAGATTGCTTGTGGCGGCAGCAGCGCTGAGCAGGCTGCTGCCGAATCTTGGAGGGCCAGCGGCCTTTTGCCGGCAGCTCTATGCGGGGATCGTACGGTCCATCGCGATGTACGGCGCCCCGATCTGGGCGCCTGCACTGGACAGCCACATTGAGGTGTTGCTGGGCCGAGCCCAGAGAACGATGGCTGTCCGGGTAGCGCGTGGATATCGCACGATCTCCCGCGAGGCGGCGTGTGTGCTGGCGCGGAGTCTGCCGTGGGACCTTAACGCGAGGGCCCTCGCGGACATCTTCCACTGGCGCGAGGAGGCGCGTGCGAGGGACCACTGGCCCACTCCGCGCGAAATAGCAGCTCGCCGGCAGGAGGCCGACGCCGCTGCAGAGGAAGTTTGGGCGCTCAGGCTGGAGAGGCCGAGCGCGGGGCACAGGACGGTGGAGGCGATCCTCCCCGTCCTGCCACAGTGGTTGCATCGGCATCACGGGGCTCTCAGCTTCCGGCTAACGCAGGTGCTCTCGGGGCATGGTTGCTTCGGGAGCTACCTTGCTATGCTGGGGCGCGAGCAGTCCCCCCGATGCCATCACTGTGACTGTCCCGAAGATACGGCCCAGCACACCTTGGAGGTGTGCCCAGCCTGGGCGACTGAAAGAGCGGCCCTCAAGGCCACCATTGGGCAGGACCTCTCCCTGCCGGCCGTGGTGCGAACTATGGTCGGCGGCAGAGAGGCCTGGGAGGCGGTCGTCTCCTTCTGCGAAGCAGCCATGCTCGCCAAGGAGGCGGCCGAACGCGAGAGGGAGGCGGCGAACCCGGCCAGACGGCGAGTTCGTCGCCGCGGCGGCGCGAGACCTTGAAGCGCCGCCGCACGCCCTGCAGTACCGGGCCGAAGAATAGGACTGAGGTATCCCCTGCCTGTCGTAAGAGGCGACTAAGAGGGGACCCCGGGGTCGTTGGGTGCACGAGGCGGGGGCCTCGTGTAGTCATATAACGGCCCCGAGAAGGACGGCGGAACGCGGTGTCCCGTTTCCGCCGTCGAGCGTAGGAAGAGCCATCCGCGCTCAGGGGGGACTACCTTCACCTGTCCCCCCGTGAAGAGGCTACACAGCCAATGCTGGGGGGGGGTCGCGGAGAATTCCACAGGCTTACCCGCGACCCTCCTGCTATCAGCCGAGAAGGACACCGGCGGGGTTTTAGTGGGTGCGAACCCCACATAACCCTGCGGCTCCCCCCGGGGCAGCAGGGTACTCGTTAGGAGTTTCCCCGCCTAAAAAAAAAAAGAAAAAGGCTAGTGAAGGGCTAGGGTGGTTTGAATTGATAACTCTTGCGTAAGGTTCGTTCTGTTATTTTTTATTGACATTAAAAGTTATACTAATAAAAGCTATTTGGTACTGATTCGTAGTGTCCAGTATAATGGTGCGGATCAAGTTTACTGGGTTTCTCTATAGTCTTTTTCTTATGCTCGTTATATAAATCTGTCTGTCTCATTTTTTTTATATGAGAAAGAAAGTGACAAATTCGTCGGATAGGTTTGAACCGAGATGGATATTACGGGTCTTAGTCAATTAAAAAAATAATATTAAAAAAAAAAGGGATTTTGGGTAAAACGTCATAATACGGCGGTAGTCAAAATAACGGCATTTTTTTTTATTTAATATATTTTAAGCTCAAAGCATCCTCCATATTGTCAAATCAAAAATAACGCGTAACTAAATATAGAGTAAATAGTTTAAAAAGAGCATAAAACCAACTCCCCCCCTGATCTCCCACCAGGCCAGCCGGCTCTCGTCGGCGGCCGGCAGCCGTCGCCCCTCAGTGACCGAGGAGCCAGTCGTGGGCGCCTCGGCCTCCTCAGGAGTGTCGTCTGGAGGCAGCTCGGGGGACGAAGCCCCGCCCCCGCCTCCGCCGCCGCCGCCGCCCCCTGCCGTCTTGGAGGAGCCGGCGCTGAAGCCCAGTGAACTACGGGCTAGACTTGGTAAGTTGATGTTGGTTGAAATTTTGTATGGTATATTTCAGAAAAACGAAAACATTGAACGCCAAAGGTGGAAGTGAGTCGATAATGGGGCGTCTTACCCTACTTTTGAAGATCATTTAAAACAGCTCAATCAAGATGAAACAGTTCCGTAGAAGTTTTCAATCTTTCAATGACAAAAGGACTTTTGTCTTTTTACTTATGACATCTTTGCATCAGTTGTTGCGAGAAGTATCAATCAAAAAAAGAAAAACAGCTGAACGCACTGAAGAAGTAACTGTAATTACATATTATTTTAATGTTATTTACGTCCTGAACTTTGGCGGATTTTAAAAAAGAAAAAGCAAAGGATAATCTACTATATATATATATATAAATTAATCGTGATTCGTTGGTCTCGCTAATACACGAGAACGGCCGGGCCGATTTAGTTTGAAATGTTCGTAGTAGTCCAGAGAAGGTTTAAAAGGTAAGAATATAGAAGGGATTTTCAAAAATTGATGGGAAGTTAGAAAAATGGCGCAATACGAAGTTTTCCGGGCAGCTAGTTTTGTAATATAAAAGTAGATATGAGGTTTTATGCAAGAAACTTAAAAACTTTACCGCTTGCTGACCATATCACATCCGACAAGACCTTGCATCTTCCTACTCGCATTCTTTATACGGATGGCGCATTTAAGAAGATGAATCCCCCTATAAATAGTTATAAAGTCGCGGGAAAGAGGGCCAAGTCTGCCCTTATTTATCACCACTCCTTATGTATGAAAGAGAAAAGATTGTGCATGTGCACTTTGCTTGTTGTGTATTAGGATTAAAATATGAGACTACCAGAATTTGAATACTTATAGTCATATAGTATAGACTGCTCCGTGGCTCAGTTGGCAGTGATGGGGACTGAGTAAACGTGTGCACCCGGGTTCGATTCCCGGGCGGGGAGAATATTGATATGATGAATATCGATGTTTGTTTCCGGTCTGGGTGTGATGTTCGTCTCTGTGTGTGTTTCGGGCGCCCTAGATACAGGTTCTTCCTAGTTAGGGGCTCTGAGTGTGATGTGTTATTATTATTATCATTATTATTATGTTTCTCAATACTCTTCGGTATCACGGGATGGAGCCCGGTCCTTTGAGAGGCGTGCGAGGGGACGAATCCAACTCGTAGAGGCCCTTTCGAGAGTTTTGCTATATTGTATATGGATCACCAACCAGGCATCGCGACTAAATGCACAAATAGATCATGCACCCAGAGGCGGCACCCAGTAGGTGATAGGAACTATTGTAAAATGGATGACAAGAATTGGTTTATGGGGGTGAACTGTTTAATGGACCGGTTAACTGGTGCCGGTGACTCGCTGTCCACTGGGTGGGCTTCCACTAAGTCGCCTATATATTGGCAACGGGTAGCAACACTGGTCGTGGACAGCTAAGGTTGTCGAGAGGTGAGACTGCGGGCAGCATAAGATGCACCCGGCGTTATGACATTTTACTCTTCCAACCTGGAGCATAGGCTTCGCTCTTGCTACTCCACTCTGGCCGGCTGGTGAAGGCAAGCTCAGAGGCGGGGGGGTGTGTGTGTGTGATGACTGAATGTGAGTGTGCGTGTGATGACTGCGTGTGTCCCCCTGGAGGTATAGGGTCCGTGGTGTCGCCACTCACCATCGACTCGCCACAAGCCGTCCCTGCGGTGACTAATTGCAATGGAAGTTCCAGACTGAAAGTACTGGAATTTCCACTGGGCGATGGGGTCGTCACATCCCTACGCCATTATTATTATTATAGTTGCGGATACGCACGGCGTAACACTTTTGCCTATGGTCTCTCGCGCTCTGGACTGTAATACCAAGGAACAAGAGCTATTTTGCACTGTAAGTACTAACGTTCACGTCAAACTAGCTCTTGTCTCCTATGAATACAATAGAAAATAAAATATTTATATTTCATATTCTTATGATTATTACATCATTAAGTGGACAAAAAGCGACCTTATCACTCTAATTTTGCAATTATGTCTATGTTAAATGAAATCGGTTAATTTTTTTTTTAATTAAACAATTTTTTTCAGCTAAACGCAAATGAATCTTACACACTCCACATATAAATGCCCGCCATAATCACAGCAAAATTAGTATTCTGTTATAGAAATGCAATTAGACATTTTACTAAGCAAATCTACTTTCTACCGACGCATTAGTCGCGACCTGATTCAGAAACGACCAACAATGCAAATTACACGTTTTTGTTTTTGACCTACCGATAACGCATTGCACTTAGAGCATGTATACAAAACATATACGAAAATATATTACCAGACCCATATACAGCTTCATATAAGTTCCATATACCTACATACTGTTAGTGGTCTATCGACTCGGGACTGAGTTAGCGGCATATCGGCTTATTGAAATGCAGTTTCCATAATTTGCAAGTATTGCACGAAACGCTGCAAACTGCGTAGAGTGAGAAAAACTAGGGTCGGTGGGTCGTTTTAGGGTAGCAATATATGTACTTAATTTTTTTACCTGCGGGAAACACAGCCTTAAGGTGTATCTGTAAAAAAAAAACAGTAAGTAATAAACATAAAACATAAAAACGCTTTATTGCCTTAATAAACACAGAATTAATAACATAAAATAATACATATTGTAAAATTTTGATATTACAAAGGGCAATGGGCGGCCTTATCGCTAAAAGCGATTTCTTCCAGGCAACCCAAATAATAATAAAGTACTTACTTAATAATTATTTGCTAGCCGTTTCTCAATTTGCTAACTTTTTTACAGGGGTTATTTTTGAAGAATGCAGGAAAACATAGAAAAGTTATTTCCTAAAGAAAATAGATGAAACGCCACTTTTTTTCGCTTCTCAGAAATGAAAATACTAAGTAAGAAGCGGTAGAGAGGCGACTCTATTAATCACCGCTAGGGGTGCGCAGAAACGATGCATTACTGGGGAATTTTTTTGGTTTCATTCAAAATTTGAAGTTTGCAGGTGTACACCGGATGAGGGTCTCACATTAATGGCGATGGCTATGGGGGAAGGATTATGTACAGCAGTGTACGTCTTTTGGATGAGATGATGATGATGATTCACTATTAAATCTTCGTCTTACACATGGACGCTACGTTCAAGCGTCTTTATCGCAAAAATATTCCAGTCATGTTGTAGTATTGTGCTATTATGATTTCGCGTGAGGCTATACCACGGAAAACAGAAAATGTAAAACAAATTAAAAAAAATGGCTTACAATGCTTTTTATTTGTTTTATTTAACAAAATGTTTTCCAAAACCCAAATAAGAATGGCCTCAAACAAAATTATTAAGAAGCCTATTACATCGATACTTAGCGCCATTTGCGAAAAATCTATTTCTTTTGAGCACCTTCTCGTTTATTTTTTACACTGTGAGACCAAAGTCTCATCCCTACGTCTCAACGCGGCGGCTTAATGAAGTCGGTGTTACGGGCTTTTAACGTAAATTACGAGACAATACTTCCCATCGTTAAACAAGTCTTAAAAAAATAACGCAAATGGAAAGCGGCCATCTTAGGGCCATCTCCTGTGCTTGCCATTGTGTATTCAATGGAATTTAATCTTGTGTACAAAATTTAATTATCATTTAGGTGCTCGGTTTTCGAGATAGGGCACGTTTTTAGGCTGAAAGTTATGAGAACCTTTTTGTTTTTTTTTTAGCTTTTAATGTGCGAGTACTTTTAAAAACCGAAGAATCGCCTTTTAGCAAAATATGAGTTTCTTTCTTTCCCTAGATAGTCTTTCAATATATATAAAACTCTTCCGTTACTGACTGACTGACAGACAACGCAGAGCCGAAACAACTGGGCGTAGCGGGCTGAAATTTTGCATGTAGGTTGCTTAGGGAGTGTAGGTGAGCACTAAAAAAGGATTTCCCGAAATTCCTATGGGAACGGGAGAAAATGGGATTTTTTGTTTAAGAGAAATCTGCGCGGGTGATACCGCGGGGCAGCCTCTAGTCGTTTTATATTTCTTTAGCTAATTACGTAGGATCAAATAACTATACTTACCTATATAATAAAAGAGGAAAGATTTGATTGTTTGTTTGTTTGTTTGCATTGAATTGGCTCCGAGACTACTGGACCGATTTCATAAACCATTTAACTGTTGGGAAGCTTCACTATCCCCGGGTGCCATAGGCTATAGAATATTCTCAAAAAATCAGAACGCAACGCGGTATAAAGTTCGCCGTGAAAGGTAGTAAAAAGAAAATCTGCGTAGCGCGTATGTATATATTTTCAAGAAACTACAAATAGTACATTTCCTCTGCCGTCTAATACTTTATACTGAGTTAAACTTTTTTATGAGACCCCTGAAATATAGACGTACACCGCTTACCGTTACAATTCTACTTATATATATCAATAATATGGCTATAAATTAGTCCAGACTACAATTTACGATATCGTGAGATGTTGGAGGTGTTTTTATCGCGTGCTAAATACTTTTCAACAATTACTATGTATTTAAAGGTAATAAATTGTTATTTAAATGAATCTTAAATCTTGTTCGCATTAAGAAGTTGATAAGTTACAACATGGGTTTAGCATATAGGTAGAGCATCAACCAAAGCTGATTTTCTTAGAAAATGTAACTGAAAAAAAAAAAACTTAAGCAAAAATTCGAATTAAAATTGCAATTATTTGAAAGGGCGTTGTACTTTTTTAATTGCAGTTATTTAAATAATTTAGTAAGGATTAAAATAGCATTAAAAGAAACACCCTAATACTTGTTTATTAAAATTAAATAAAAAAAAGTTCTCAAGGTGACGATATTATGAAAAAAACCTGGGTAACTGAGGTAAAAAACTATTGGTAATGACCCTTACTGTCATCTTCTTAAATGGTCATGTCTACTTTCCAGTAACCCTGTATTTATCTACTACGAGCTGTCCCGGCTTACTTCGTTACGCCATAGAATAAAAGATACTAACTACTAAAGACTTGGCTCTATAGACTATGTTATTTTGTCTGCCCAGAATGGGCGAATAAAAAAACAAACCACAACAACAAACCACCTGTCAAAATTGTAAACAACGGAAAAATATTGCACCTTGGGTTACATTATTTGAGTTTAAGTAAGGATCCCTAATTTTTTTGAAATTCTAATATAGCTTATGTCACTCGGGGATAGTGTAGCTTCCTACCAGTGAAAGAATTTTTCAAATCGGTTCAGTATTTCTGGAGCCTATTCGTTACAAACAAATCTTTCCTCTTTATAACATTAGTATAGATTTACTTGAACTTCTACTATGTCTACTATCTACTATATATAAAAACTAGAGGCTGCCCCGCGGTTTTTCCCGCGCAGATTTCTCATAAACACAAAATTCCCGTTTTTTCCCGTTCCCGTGGGAATTTCGGGAAATCCCTTCTTAGTGCTCACCTACACTCCATAAGGAACCTACATGCAAAATTTCAGCCCGCTACGCCCAGTAGTTTCGGCTCTGCGTTGTCTGTCAGTCAGTCAGTCAGTCAGTCAGTCAGTAACGGAAGAGTTTTATATATATTGATGAATCGTGGTTCGTTAGTCTCGCTAAATCTCGAAGGCGGCCGGGCCGTTATAGCAGATTTTGGTTTGAAATTTTCGTAGTAAAATGTAGTATAATTTCGCCGGACAGCTAGGGTGTATAATATAGTTTTTTAAATAACTTAATTGAATTCTAATATGAATCGGTATTTAATATCAAACTGAGATTAAATAGAAAAGTTAAACAATTAGAAAGTAAGAGAGAGGTAAGAAGTAATAAAAACATATTATTTTTTATACATACAAGTATGAATAAGTTTCTTATTAAATTTTACTTAGTTTGCCTTTCCACTTTCTACGCCATAAAGTACCTGTTAATTGCAGAAAATTCCTTTAAGAGCCAGTTTAACGCGATGCTAGCGCCATTCTCGAAAAAAATTAATATCTTCTAGACTAAGGCAAATATAAAAAATGTGGCACAGTATGACACTAGATTATGTAGCCTACTTAGTATTTTTTGAGCACAGTAAATTAGTCCTAACTTAAAAGAACAAAATTATACACAGATTGTTGCTAAAAGTGGCCACTTTTAGCAACACTTTGTAGCTTCCTTTGGTCTTTAACTTAAAAGCTATACAACAGTGCCCTGAAAATACTAGCCTTAGTTTAGAAGATATTTATATATATTTATTTTTTCGAGAATGGCGCTTGTATCGCGGTAAACTGGCTCTTAAGGAGGTCACCCTAATAACAAATACATACAAAGAAAGAAAGGTACCCAGACCTAGTAAACATATTTACATTGGTATAAATTAATATGTAACATCAACAACTTACCTTAAATCAGCAAATTCCCAATTATCCGGCCCTTTCGTCGCGAAAGCGAGACAGACAGACAGAATGACAGGGTTACTTTCGCATTTATAATATTACTTTTCGACCCGGCGAACTTCGTACCGCGTAACCTATTACTATGTTTTGCACAGAACAAGGAAGATGCTCTCTCTCTATGTTGTGCATGTGTTATACTTAAGTCAAGGTCAAGCTTCGTAGTTTCCGCTGGATTGCTACCAACCTTTCCGCGCTTTAAAGTTACTTCTGAAAGGGAGGAAGTGACAATTAAACATTTATTACAGTGTCTATACTAGCAAGCCTGTATTAAAATGTATTTTCAAAGACCTATAACCTAGGTCTTGTATGTGTATTTTACACCATTCACCGATACGATGTAGCGTCATAAGAAAACCTTAGATTATTCCGTGCATCGGAAGGCATGGCCGCAGTAAAGTTGTGGTCGTTAAAATCGCGGTGAAAAACTGGCCCCCTCAACACGATGATATAAAAACAAAAACTCTGCTAAACGTGGATCCGGCTCTGCCTAATCCTTCGTGGAGTTTAGGACCGAGATTACGTTATGATAACCAAACACATTCTACTAGACTGCAAACAGGTAGAGTTATACAGACGTAAGTACCTAGGGTTCCCAAGCACCGTGCGCGAGGCAGTAGGCAACGTGAAAGCGCTGCTGAGCTTCGTGGAGGAGCTGGGGTGGTTAGAGTAGCGCTACCCCTTTTTCACGCAAAATAAGCACGATAGCTGTCAAATTGCGGAAACTCACCTGTAAACTAAACTACGTTATGATAAAAAAAACGCTCGACGCTCCGCTCAGTACTCAGCTATTAGCCGAACAGCAGATGCTATTTAATAAGTGTTAATTAAAATAGCTACGATACGCAGCCTCGGTAAACAGAGCGACACCAAAGAGTCTGCTTTTAATTAGCTTGGAGGGTTCCGTAGCGTTTAGTGTAAACCTATTACCGAGATAATTTTTTTTTTATCGATTAGAACAGCTTCACTCCCTATAAGATTTCGATTTGTTCCCAAGTTGCACTCCTAAAATTAGAACTCGTCAACCGAGCTGTCTTCTTTTTTTATTCACTTTTAATTAATTTTATAATTTTTATCGATTTTATAGATTAAAATTAATAACACAGATTAAGTAAAGTAAAGTAAAAAACACTTTATTGCACACAAAGTAAGATACAAAAGAAGTAAAATAACAGGTTAAAAAAAAATAGAACATTTGAATTTGCATACAAGGGGCGTACCTTATCGCTAAAAGCGATTTCTACCAGGAGAGATTAGTTCGGAGTGATCACAGAAATCTAATCAAAAAATAGGTGTATTTGAACTTACGATATTTTTATTTACGTAGCTTTTTTTAGCTGATTTTGGTCTTAAAATATTTGTAGTAGCACAATGTGGTAGTAGTCCAGGGAAGGTTTAAAAGGTGATAGAATTTGGAAAAATGTAGGGGAAGTTAGTAAATAACCAACTTAATTTTTAACCGACGAAAAAACAAAAAGGATCTCAATTCGTCGCGTATATTTTTTTCCATATAAAATCGTAGGGCTCGATACGAAGTTCGCCGGGTCAGCTAGTTAACAAAATAAAAGTTAATATTAATAACAAAGTAACTAAAACTAAGTTGTAAAGTACTTACGCGGCTTAAAGGTTCCGATAGTTAACGTCCTTTTGTACCCAAGTAAGAACTTGTACAGAACCCTGTTGTCGACGAAGTTGTTCAAAGTTAAGGTGGTAACTCTCGCTATGGCGCGAAATTCAATTTTTTTCGTGTTTTTTATTTATTTTGGCGAAAGTATACATTTTTAATAAAGTTTAAATGAATTCGCGTATGCAAAAAACCATCTCCCATATTGTAATACAACGTTTTTTGAAGACAGACCTACAGATTTTGTGTCTAAGGGGTAAAAGGCCAAAAAACAAGTTCCTTAAATATACACAAAATCGATAACTCTGTCTTTCAAAAACGATATATCACAATGTGGGAAATAGGTTTTTACGTACGCGAATTCATTTAAACTTTATTTAAAATGAATACTTTCGCCAAAATAATTAAAAAACGTGAAAAAAATTGAATTTTGCGCCATACCGTGAGTTACCGCCAAACAACGGTTCGCTGAAGTAGAACATTCTGAAACTTTAAAGTTAAAGTTAAAAAACACTTTATTGCATACAAAAGAACATTATACAATTAATGGTAGACATATTTAAATTTGCATGCAATGAGCGGACTTATCGCTAAAAGCGATTTCTTCCAGGCAACCCATGTGAAATGTTTGCACATAGACATATTAAATTGGTCGTAGGCGATACAGTATTGTAAGTAACAAAATTAAATACTAAAGTTTTATTTTTAAAAATACATACATACAAATAAAATATTCAAAAATAAACATACATTCAACTAACTTACTAAATATACACATACATAAACACTAAATAAACATAAATACATAAACAATAATAAACTTTATACTTACTCAGTGTTTTAATTCTAAACGACGAGAAGCTGCAAGGTGGTAGCAACAAATTAATACCAACTTGTTAGATTGATTTAAAGTTCGGTCCAAGTTTGGTGCACAGGTTTTAGTTTTCAGAGAAAGAACGATTTGTAGTTTTGTCGGTAGATAGAAGATTGGTACAGCTAACTCAAAACAAGTTAATTTACATAATTTGTTTTATTTGATTCTACTTAGTAAATTTATCTACTTAAATGTGTTAGTTAGTAATTCTATTTGTATTCTTATATCGATGTTTGTTTCCGGTCTGGGTGTGATGTTTGTCTCTGTATGTGTTTCGGGCACCCTAGATACAGGTTCTTCCTAGTTAGGGGCGCTGAGTGTGATGTGTTATTATTATTATTATTATTTATTAGTTCGTAGACAAAATGAAAAGAGCTTTTTTTTAATATGGGATACAAAGATCTCTTATTGAAACTCTCGTAAACTAGAACACCCTAAATTAATTGAAAATACAGTATCCCTAATATATCGCTTAAGAGGAGGTGGTTCTGGATCGTCCCCAAGCTTCTCCAGACAACGAAAGAGACACCAATAGTCCACAGGAGCACAGACAAGCCCAATTAACAAAACACTGCACAGATACAGTTGTCATGCCTCGCGGGCCAGGTTGCATGCAGCTGATCAGAACCATATTCGCAAAGTCAGCGATGAAGCCATTGCCTCTTAAAGAAAAATAAAATCGTGACGGTCTCCTCACTGATTTTAGAAAATATTAATAGTTTTCATTGTGGACGAGAAAGAACTGCCTTGTGTTGTGTAGTTCGTCAACCCTAATCGTTCGATCATATATTTTCCATTTATATAAATCTTCAAACAAAAAGTCCAATCGAGATATTATCTTATGATATGACTCGTAACTATTGTCTCTGCAGTGATTAAAGTGTCAGGAATTATTGTCACTTTTTTATCTAGAGATCAATTCATCAATGGCAATAATCCGAGCGATTGTTTAAAGAGTGTTTCGATGCGTGAGATGATTTATAAGTAATAATAAGATATGCGATACTGTTTGAAAGAAACAGAAAGTCTATATGATAATTCTTATCTAGTTTCGTTCGAAAATAGCATTTAAGCGATTTTTTTAAAACAAAGTATACGTCAGCACATTCTAAACTGCATTAAAATTTAAAGCGATTTTCTCACGCATCGTGAGCGCACTTCAGGCTGCAATAGAGCCGGTGAGTGATCAGTATGAGAGCTGGCGCGCGCTGCGTGCGCGGCGGAGCGTGGACTTTCTCTCCCCACTAACGTATGCGTTGTTGCAGGCGCACGGCGCGGGTCCGCGGCGTCGGCAGACGAGGAGCGCCCGCGCGGCCCCAACCTCGTGAACAAGCAGCCAGCGCTGCCCTTTGTGCCGCCAGCCTTCCCGCACAACGCGCCCGACCGGCTCATCAAACCCTCCGAGTATCTAAAAACAATCACGGCTCCGTGCAAGCGAGACGACAGCGCGGCGGATCCGAGGCCTCCCCCTCCGCCGCCCGCGCCTGAAAACATCCCCGCCCCTCCCCCGCAGCCGCAGCTGTCCCACCAGCCCCTGGCCGCCATCAGCAGCGCCGAGCTATGCGCCGTGCGGCTCCGAGCCCCTGCCGCGAAGACCCTGTCGGCGCCCCCGCCGGCCCGCTCGGTCAGTCTACAATGCCTACCCAGCGCTGCCGAGAACTACCGCTCGGTGAAGACGGACCTTATAGAAGAACTCAAAATGTCCAAAGACATAACTGGCATAAAGAAGTTGAAAGTGGAACGCGCGCGCCGCGAGAGCCTCCAAGATAAGGAGTCGTTCACGGAGTTCACCAAGCGGTTCGCGGCTGAGAACTTCGTGGATCAGGTTAGTGCATATATTAACATTACTGGGTGTTTGAAAGTGTTGAAACTTTGCAGTGTGATTCTGCTTGTGTTAGTACTTGTGGTAAGGAACTCTGAATTTAGGAACCAATTTTTTTTGCATTAAAAAACCGCAATGTGCCATAAGGAACACAAAGTGCACAGCCACACTGCGAAGTTTAAAATATATTTTTCCATAAATCTAAAATAATATCCGCAAGAGCAGTCGCATCTGGAATAGCAATTGTAAAAGTATGACAAAAAACACTATTGCACAATGCGTAGCAATTACAAGTAATTACAATAGATTCAGCTATGGAGATGTTTCAGAAGAAATAAGAAATACTTCCACATTTGACACGCAAGTGGCGTGTGCAGGAAACAGCTTCTGCGTCTAACCCACTACACTATTTCCGCTAAATATATAGTTCATTTCGTTCTCACTAAACTATGTAAGGCAGATTATGTTTGCAATCGGATTAGCAGTAATTTGCCAAATTGTGATTTCAGTTTTTGAAGAATATATTTATTTATTTATTTATTTACACACATACACTTATCTATTATTACAGGCTTACCCTAATGCAATAGAAAGTAACTTAGGTAGGAACTTTGACACTTAAACATTGATTGCGATTCAAGCAGTTAGACTTTTTTTGTAAGAGCTTTCAGGTAGGTACCTAAAACGTTTTCTTTATTAGTATTACCACGATGTGTCACCATTGGCTAGAAAAAGTTAAAAAAAAAACTCAGAGCAATTTGAACAAAATGTTAAATGGTGTCAAAACCTACATTAACTTAACCATATGGTCGCGACTTCATTAAAAGGCATAATAGCACAGGGAAAGTAGCGCCACCCGCGAAAAAAAGTTATAACTTCTAAACTAAGGCAAATATAAAAAAAAAACTGCAAGTGGACACTTTTGGCCACAATCTGTAGCTTGCTTTGGTCTTTAACCTAAAAGCTACACAACAGTGCCCTAAAAATACTATGCTATATTATCTAGTGGAAAACTGTTCCACATTTTTGATATTTGTCTAAGTTTAAATTTTTTTTTTTGCGGGTAGATGCCTCTTAACGGTTAATTTAACCATTCGTAGCATAACATTTTCTTTAGGGCTTTTAAAAATGCAGTTTAATACAGATAAATGAATTCAAATGAAGCGGGTGCAAATTATATAGGAGAGGGAATAAATGATTTTAAAAATGCAATTGAGATTCAGTGAATCAGTATTCATTCTGTTTTGCATTCGTTCGTTCTTCTTCGCTTAAGATAGTAGTAATTTTAAGTAGCTACATATACAAACAAATTACCTTTGTTTGTTTAAAATGTATAGTTAGGTGTGAAAATAAGGAAGTTAATAATTAATTACAGTTTTGTTAATAAATATTCACTTGATTGATTTAGTTTCTAAACACTTTTTATTTAACTATAAATGACTTGTATATGTTTTATATATAAGATACACGAGTTTTTTTTTTATTTGCAACTCGTATAACAAATAACGTTGACTATGTATTAAGTTGGGCTAAGAAAAACAATGAAGGGGTAACTAATAGAGATGCGAAGAGGCGACGTGGTCGTCCGTGAAAAAGGCTGATATTCAATAATACCATAATATCCATACTTTCATACTTACATTATAATTGCGAAAGTAACTCGGTCTATCTCTATTCAGCTTTTACGACAAAACTACTGAACTAGTACACGCATAGTCGAGAGCCTGAGAAAGGACTACTTTTTGTCCCGAAATTCCTACAGGTAAATTTTGAATTTGCTGCTTCATGGGAAATTGACTAGTGTTAAATAATTCATAATAATAATCAATATATATATAAAACTCTTCCGTTACTGACTGACTGACAGACAACGCAGAGCCTAAACTACTGGGCGTAGAAAGCTGAAAATTGGCACGTGGGTTCCTTGGGGAGTGTAGGTGAGCACTAAGAAGTGATTTCCCGAAATTGTAACGGGAAAAAACGGGAATTTTGTGTTTATGATAAATCTGCGCGGGAAAAACCGCGGGGCAGCCTCTAGTATTTAAATAAAATAGAGGAAAGCCACTTAAGTTTGTTTCCCGCTCCGCGCGTCACCGTGCCCTATGGCCGGGGCGTCGTCGTCGTCGTGAAAACGCGCGCGACGCCTCAATCATTAACATTGTTGAGTTTCATCGCGAGTGCGCGAGCTATGTCGCTCTGGGAGACGTTTACTGTACATGTACAAAGTATACGATACAGTTTATTTTAAAACGGTATTGAGTGAAGTTACAGCGGAATAAATTGCTGCAGCTTACGAATCGAATCAGCCGAAAATACGGTCAACTGTGTTGGACATAGACCTTTCCCACAGAACAAGGACAAAGATTTTGGAGGCTTTTCCCTAATCGCTTTAGTTAAATAGTATGTTAGTTTTTTTTTGTTTATCTTGCTATTAATTTATATTATCAGCTTGTTTTTATTTTTTCCACTTTCAATACAAATTTCTCATAATTAATTGATATTTGCAAATGCTACTTTGTTCAACTGCAATCAGACAGAATTGATTCAATTACATTTTTGAACAAAACAAACCCTATATATAATATCTTCTCAATGATATCGGATTTTCAAAATATATTTTTTTATTTTAAAATAAGTAGTGAAACTCTGTGCTAGGAAATTATATTTAATAGCAATATCTATTGGTTTTATATCTATCATTCTCACTGATACAAATCGATTGGTGATCTAGATACGTGAAATCATTTCTGTATTGCCTATTTTATAAGTAAACCTTCATTAAACCAGTGAAAATGTGATGACTGGTGGACGAAACAAATGATTTATGGTACAAAAATTAAGAATTTAAAACTGAAACAGTTACCAAAATATACTGCAATGTAAAATGCTTAGGTCCTTATCCAACTGTGTTGGTGGTTTAAGCTGCAGTTGTCACTTTTTGTTTATATGATAAAGAAAGTGACAGATGCACTACTGAAGCAGTAAACCGAGTTAGATATTGCGGGCATTACAGTTTTACATGAATCAGCTGTTAGGTTAGAACTAGAAAGAAGACGATTAGCAGAATAAACAAACAAAAACACAACTATAGTTGAAAATTTTACCACGTAGCGAGAGTGGAAAAAAGGCCGACATATTTTCTCAATTTTCTGGAAACATCGTAGAAGGAATTAGTTTAATAATGTGCCGCTTATGGAAAAATATGTAGTTACCGTGAAACATAAAGGATGGTGCTTCCGTATTATTCTGATTTCTGTTTGATCAATGGCCTACCTTAAGGGCTCTTCTTTTTAAATGAGTAAAGTTAGAAAAAATGCCACTGATAAGACTGTACGAAATATATTCCTTTGTTATTGCCAAAATTGGCGAAGAATACGACAACAACTAAACGAACCTAGCGTTACAATATATCATGTATCTGAAAAAATCCAACTTGTTGAATGAGAAAAAAAAAAGTAATGGACTCGAAAAACAAAACAGCAACCGTCGAAATGCATAAATTTTCCCGCCAACTAAACTGCCCCTGATTAATTCAGCTGTTTTAATTTTCACTCCAGTAGCGAGCTTATATTGCACTCTGCTACAAATATACATACTGTATATCCTAAAGAGGAAGCTGTAGTGTTTGCAGTAGTGTTGTATATTTTAGTACCTATATACAATGGTGTGCAGTAAAATTGTCTTTCGGGAAATAGGAGTGAATTTATTTTCTCGAGGAGAGTTCAACCGTGAGATGTAGCTACATTTACAGTGTTGCATGAAGCTGTTTCGGTTTACTTTGAATCTTATTTAGGTTATTGTATGTTGTAAAAAAAAAAACATGAAGGTGATAGATGCGAATAGTTCATCTAAATGTAGTAGTTACTAACTATGTAGTAACTGTGGTTCATTTGAAACAAAGTTCTTGATTGTGGTACCCAAATCAATAGCAAAAGCATGTTAAAATATAAAATTACTTAACTTATTTTTTTTTTAAACTTTGCTGTCGCCGAAAATCGATTAGGTAGGCTATGTAGTAATCTGCATTTTTATATACTTGACAATTGAGTCACATTTTACACGCTGCTTGCTTTTAACAAAGCAAACATTCAAAATTCGTTTTTTTCTTGATTGTTAACTTTATAGTGTTAGTACGAGAGTCTGAGCATTTAGTGTTGCCAGTTAAATTACCTCTAGTAGCCACTGCCAACTGGACTTCCTTTGTGGTGCAGTTGACGTGATATTAAATGTGACTTTGGGGTTCCAAGTTCGGTTTGGAAACGAACTTTTGATATCGATCTTAGTTTCCTGGGTTTGGGTGTTTTTGTACATTTTATCTTTGAAGATAGATCGTTTTTTTTTTAATAGATAAACACTTTATTAAAATCAAATAACTCAAAATAAGTATCACAATTTTAATTTCTGTTTTGTGATCCCCGGAAACTCATTGCTCTGAGTAATTTATAAATTTCTTAATTAACTAGGGATTCTACCCAATATAAATATGATAAAATTTATCGAGTAATTGTTAGAATTTTAACAAACATTAAGTCGTAAGTATGTCTAATTCTATACGTAGGTACTTAACTTTTTTAAACGGCATTAATTTTCCGTACCTATCCCATTAAAATTGTATGCAAAATAATACAGACTAGAATATGTGCTAAAATTTTAATAATGAAATGTTTTAAGTTTGTATTTTCTTAAAAATAAATTACAAATAAACTTATTCTCAAATGATTCATTGATCTTCATCAAAGGAATAAAAGGCTTTTGTCTTTATTTAGCAAAACTCGTGATTGCGAGAGAGAATAAAAATAAAACGAAAGTTGTTGCAAAACGATTTCTTTTAGTAACGTTATAAAAATTAAGATCGCAGTTAAAACGTGATCCGGATTCAGACTTTCATTAACCACCGGATACTAAAGTGCGACAAGTTAATTAGATTAATTTATTCTAGACTATGTTGTAAGTTCGCTAAAATAATGGAAATTTTGTTTGCATTTCACTTGCAGAGTGGTTCCTTGATAGATCTAGGCTGACATTCATAGTCAGTGTTTGGAAGCTACTCGGTCTATTAAGATACACTCAAAATTTACTCGTTATTTATCAATACATGGCGGACACGGTCGGCGTAACACTTCCAGTTTTTCTGTATTGCAAAATAGCTCTTGTTCTGTGGTAATACAGTCTAGGGCTGACGAAACCATAGACAAATCTGTTACGGCCTCCTAGTCCGCCACTGTACAATGCAAGTAAAGTCGCTTTCCGCGTCTGTCCCTGTATGCAACGGATTATGATGCGGTTTTTTTTAATCGCCGGATCCACTAGTATTATTGAATTAGGTACTTGTTTTTATTTTGACAATAATTAGTTTTATTTTATCTTTATTTTAGTAAGACCGCAACAGTTTATTTTGGCTATAAGTAATAAAAACTGAATTGAAAAGTTCATCGTGTTCGCGCAGCACAAGCTATAGTTAAAAGATCCGTTTCACGCTTTCTCCACCACATAACGTATCTTTACTCTATGCAATTATGAAGTTTTGCTGCGTTGTTTGGATTTGAGCAAACATTTTATAACCAGTTCATAAATTTATAATTTTTACTCTTATTAAATACAATTTGTTACTTGAACATAATTTTAGGGGCGCCTTGTCTTGGTAAAGCTGCACATACGCGATTTTACCGAAATAATAACATTAAATAGTCCTTTTACACGTACCATGGTGCTACTCTAGAAGTAAAATCATATGTTCTAAAATAAGGCTTCTTAAAGATTAAAATACTCTTTCAAAATGACCGTAGACAGCTTACTTTTTTTTTTTTACTTAAATGAAATGAATTAATTGTCTGCTCCGTAGTTCAGTTGGCAGTGACGTGGACTGAGACGCGTGTGCACCTGGGTTCTATTACCGGCGGGGCGAACCCTTTATTTTGAATATTGATGTTGTTTCTGGTCTGGGTGTAATGTATGTCTCTGTGTATGTTTCGGGCACCCTAGATACTAGGAGCTCGGATTGTGAAGCGTTATTATCAATATATATAAAACTCTTCCGTTACTGACTGGCTGACTGACTGACTGACTGACTGACAGACAACGCAGAGCCGAAACTACTGGGCGTAGCGGGCTGAAATTTTGCATGTAGGTTCCTTAGGGAGTGTAAGTGAGCACTAAGAAAGGATTTCCTGAAATTCCCACGGGAACGGGAGAAAACGGGATTTTTGTGTTTATGAGAAATCTGCGCGGGAAAAACCGCGGGGCAGCCTCTAGTATATCAATATATATAAAACTCTTCCGTTACTGACTGACTGACTGACAGACAACGCAGAGCCGAAACTACTGAGCGTAGCGGGCTGAAATTTTGCATGTAGGTTCCTCAGGGAGTATAGGTTAGCACTAAGAAATGATTTCCCGAAATTCCCGTGGGAACGGGAAAAAACTGTATTTTTGTGTTTATGAGAAATCTGCGCGAGTGAAACCGCGGGCAGCCTCTAGTTTTTTATATAATAATCGTAGAGCATAATAATGTTTCACCATGTCGATTACGCTAGTAAATAATAGTTCAATGTCTAATCGTGCTGTTAAGGAAATTCTTGTATTATATAATGATGAAGCTATTCCCATGCAGCATGGCCGGTGCATCGTCCCCCGAGCTATAAAACGAAACGACAATGTTACGAGAAATGTTATTGCTTTGTCCGGAACGAGCGATAAAAGCAGCCAATAAGTTTTATATTTCTATCTATAAATAGTTGAAGTTTTCTCGAAATTACTAAATAATAAAGTTAAACAAACTTGAAGAAAAACACAACAATAAGACGAATATAACTAACACTGATCACTAATAATAGCTATTATACAAATCACATAAGTTGGTACTCTCATTATACGTTACGTCAATACATATTATTTATAAAACAAAGTCGCTACCAGCGTCTGTCCTCTATATATATATGCTTATATCTTTAAAACTATGCATCCGATTATAATGCGTTTTTTTTTCAAACATTGAGTGATTCAAGAGGAAGGTACATATAATATGTATGTATAATGCATGTACACTGTACAGCATAGTAATAGGTAAGGCGGTACAATATTCGCCGGGTCGACTAGTCAATCGAACACGGACTTTCAAAGTTACAATCAATAACACTGTTGAACTGAATCTCGGAGGTTTTGGTGAAAATATTTCAGAGGTAGCTAGGTATCTATCTATCTATTCGTACTAGCATAAAGTAAAGTCAAAGTCAAAAATGATTCATTTAATATAGGATATAAGATATCACTTATTAAGGTCAATTAGACTAATTATTCTAAGTGGCATTGATAATTTGATACCTTATTTATCCTTAGTAAATTATCCTATACTGCGAGTGACGAGGTAGTTCAGGGGCGTCCACTAAGCGGATCAGGCAAACAAATGTTTGCCTTGCCTTACAACAATGGTCGCCTGGAAACGCCCCCAAACGAGCCCTCATCTGTCAAATGATTCTACTCCCTTTAGCAATGGTTTTTAGCATACCTAGATAAGAACGTACGTGCACTAGTATTCTGGCTTTGTAGTTTCTAATATATTTTTTAAACTTGACTTTAGTATGGCCACATGCAAGAGTTTTACGAGCCACCAAGGTAGTTCTACAAAACGCTTTACAACTTCCAACTCGCATTACGGAATCAAGCTTTCACAGTTTCGTAAGCTCGTAAGTTTTACGTATGTAAGTGAACAAATTTCCGGAAGTTCTAAAAGTTTTGGTGCGAATTTTAAACTCTCTTGAAGTACTTAAGTAACTTTCTGCACTTTTAATGCAGCTTTTATCCTGCCTGTTGTAAACATAAAAAGGTACTTACTAAGGGATAAGTTCTCGACCCTTTTCTTTCTTTATAACTAAGCTAAGTAGGCGCCCCGCGGATACGCCAGCGCATTTTCCCAGTGGGAATTTCTGGATAATTTCATTCAAATCGGTTCAGTAGTTTTCTCAGGAAAGCGAGACAGCCAGACAGACAGAGTTACTTTCGAAATTATAATATTACTAGTCGACCCGGCGAACTTCGTACTATTACTATGTTGTGCATGGATTATAAACCTTCCTACTGAATCACTCAATCAATAAAAAAACCGCATCAAAATCCGATGCACAGTATTAAAGATTTAAGTATACATAGGAAGGACAGGTGCGGGAAGCGACTTTGTTTTATGCTATGTACTTATTGAAGTATAGTTAAGGCTTACTACTCATTATAATCTAGAAAAGATAGTAAGTGAGCAGAGCAGAAACACATCTTGTCTCGCGTGTTCGACCCGTTAGCTTAGTATTAACACGGCCACGGTCAGTGTACCTTTGCGTGTTATGTAATGTTTATTATCTGGCAGATTTATGGATGGCTGGATATACATGGATGATTATTATTTAACTGAACTTTGTAAAGTGTTAAAGTGAACAGTTAAAGTTATGGTAGATTTTTTTAGAGAATGTGATTGAACGTTAGCGCAGCAAGGTTTATCAATGAAAGAATTCAATTCTACTTCTATTAATAAGAACTTACATAAATTATAATGATTGATTTAAATCAATCAATGTGCTTAGAACGATTTCTTCCAGGCAACATAACAACATGATTTACTTACTGACATTACAAATGCTATTCCATTTGTAAGTTTTCAATATGGCTTAATACTTTGTATTTAACTAAGTGTGGTTTAAGTTTTTTTGTGCACCTATTTTTCTTTTGAATCCATTGTCATCAGTGCCCCCACCACCGCCCAATCAAATATAAAACCTCACCAGCATGGGTCACAGCTATTTGTTTATAGATTTTGTTCACAATTCACAAAACAAATTAGGTTTACCTACCTAAATCACAGATTACTAAATCCCTAAATTATTTACTTACTTATTATTCGCCCCATTGGTTTTTAAACAATTTTGTTGGGTACCTACGTACAGTGGCGGTCTAGGACGGCGTAACAGATAAGTGTTTGATCTCAGCGCCCGAGACTGTTACAACAAAGAACAAAACCTATTTTGCTATATAGATAAATGGGAAGTATTACGCCGTCCTGGACCGCCACCTGTACTAACGTAGATTGGTTTTATTTAAAAATTCACTTCAAAATTACCACAAACAATTGAACAAACTACTAAAAAACACCTAGCAATCACAAAATCACCTCACACCCCGTTTATACATCCAAACTCGATGGGACAGGACTTACAGGTCCCGGAGCGAGATGCAGCTGGCAACGTCATACCGGCCTGGAAACGGCAAATGTTGGCACGAAGAGCAGCTGAACGGGCGAGGAAAGACCTGGAAAAGGAGCTTGCAGGGGAAGCCGAAAGGCGGCGGGCGGCCTCCGTGCCAGCTTGGAAAAGACAGCTGCTGCAGAGGAGGGAAGAGGCGGAAAATCGGTTAAGGTAACAACATTCTTTATTCTATATACACACTAATTGCGGGGTTATTCCGTAACACTGAAAGAAATAATTCATTCAACTTTACCACTACTGCTATAAAGATATCTTTCGATAAAAAAAATACATTTAGTAAGTACTTACTTACTTGTTGTATTACTAAAATATTAGTATATTCTTTGGATTTTTTTTTTCAAACGATGCTGAAGATGAAATACTTAATTCAACTATTTAGTAATCTGTGGTTACGGATAGGGGTGCCGATACTTACGCATTGTACTTACTTACTGACTTGCCAAACTCTAACTTAAGAAGCAACAAACCAATCGAAACTACATCTAAACGGCGAATGAAACTAAATCTGTTAGCAAACATAAATCCTAGACGGCGGCAAGTCGGCTACCAAACCACTGTCAACAGTTTAGATCGAGATTTATGCAAGTTTGTTCACTGCAATGAGGTTTCAGTGACGAGGACGACGACGACGGAGAGATTCCTGACATAAAGTTGCTAACTAGATTTGGTAGTTTGTTTGATAGATAGATAATTCTATTCTTGTATCTTGTTTGAATATACAAAAAACTCTACTTAATGAATGAATGAATGAATATACACTTTATTACTCAAATCTAATAATATGTTAACAATCAGCATAAAGTAAGGTGACAATAGGCGACCTTACTTATTTCGCAGTAAATAATTTATAGAAGAAGTCCATTAGGAGCCATAGCACAGCTAAAGTACGAGAAAAAAAATCAATATCTTTAAAACTAAGGCAAATATTAAAAAAAAACTGTACAACAGCGCCCTAAAATACTAGGCTACATTATCTAGCTAGTGCAATACAGTTTCACATTTTTAATACTTATTTGCCGTATTTTAGAAGATATTGTTTTTTTTCGCGGGTGGCGCTAATTTACCTGTGTTATCCACTATTTAAAGAGAGTGTTACTATTAAAAGACATAGAAAGTCAGTATAGTATTGGAAAGTTTCAAAAAGATAATTTAAAGTTCTGTAGGTACCTATAGCCGTATATTTTATGTAAGTATATAAGACGTAAATAAATAAGACGAAAAATCCAGTATGAAAACCTTAAATAGGCAAAAAAATTGTGCGAATCATTTGCAACATTGATGTATGTACTTACTTATTTTTTTTCTGTTCTCTCCCCTAGACAATCGCTGTACACGCCAAAAGTGGAAGAGACTAATGGCACGGCTGGCGATTGGCGCTCATCGTACGGCTATCCGTCAGGCGCTAACGGGCAACGCGCAGTGTCCATAGACAACATTACTCTGAGCACGCACTACGAGCCCGCGCCGCCACGACCACCTTCCGAAGCAGATATATCTGAACAACATTGCAATGGTATGAAAAACACCTTATTGATAGAGATATAAGATCTATGTCCCTTTTATCCTATTGTTCCGTGGAGACTGGGGCCGTCGGAAGACCATAGGCTCCACAAAGGGACCAAAGGCACCTGTACTGTCACGGACTCGTTCAGTGTAACACTTCCGGCTTCTCTTGCTTGAGTTTTTATTCTTTGACATAGACGTAGACAAATCAAATCAAAGATGTAGCGCTATTGTGCCGGTTCAAGGGTAGCGCCAAATCGGTAATTGTAGCGATCTAAAGAATACATACCTACTCCAAACAAAAGGACATTTTTGTCGCTTTATAATGTCTTGCCTAAGTGCGGTCACAATGCAGATAGAAATTCGTTCATTGAACTCGTTATATGTCTTTGTCGCGCGCGTATTTCGTATTCTCGCAAAGCTCGCTCGCAAGCCTGTGCGAGCGTGACGGCAATGCGAAATACGCGCGTGCGACAGAGACAAATAGAACCGGTTCAGTGTACGAATTTCTTCCTGCATCGTGACCGTAACTTATCCTTTCAATTCTCTTATTTCGTACCCATTTTAAACTTACATATTTTTTTTTCAGGACACACGATGACCAACGGCAAGCACGTCGACTCTGACGAGGAAATAAAGATCATACCGTGGCGCGCGCAGCTGCGCAAGACCAACAGCAAGCTGAATCTCCTAGAGTGACGTCATCACGCATGTATATTTAGTAATAAGGTTTTTATTTAGAGGATCCGTACTTTAAATAGCTGGCGAATGAAAATAGATGACTTTATTGGTATAAATTATTGTAAAACGCATTTCTATTCACCCCCTGTTAAGGTAGGCTTCAAATGGTTGTAAGGGTAAATTACTTGCAATATAATTTTTGAGAATATTCTATTTTATAGCCTATTTCATCCGGGTTAGTGTAGCTTCCCAACAGTAATATATTTTGTGAGATCGATTTAGAGATCTCGGAGCCTATTCAATACAAACACACAAACAATCTAAGTATACCAATATTATAAAGAGGATATACTTAGATAATATCGAAGAAAGTTTATCAAGCTATTAAAAAAAATGAGGTGCAGCGTGCAGTTCAATACTGGTAAATACTTTGAAATGAAATTGAACTGAATGTAAGTAGGAAAATGTTAAATATAAGTTAAATTCGGCAAAACAACGTGGCTTGAAACTATCCAAACCCCCACAAGTCATCTCCTTTTCATTCGTCAAATAGTCAAGTAATTTGTAAACTAAATAACTTTTTGATAACGATATTTTAATTTTATAAACGAAACGAGCATTGTGAATCTCTGAATGGTGCTACACAATAAGTTTAAGGAGCAAATAAAACAATTCATTTAAATAATTATATATACCCCCGATTACTTCTAAAATTAATCGTATAAACTTTAAAATAATTTTTGATTTAATTCCAATAAAATTACGACTACAAAATGATCAAAATTAGGACTAATTAAATCTATGAATCGAACAACTCAGTCAGTCGCTATACTGATGATGAAAATGGCTAATGCCAGAATGAGATTGTAGAAATCAACTTTAAGTATCTCTTCTTTTTTTCCTTTTAACTTATACCTAGTATAAAAACAAACTTTGTTTCAATCGAAACTTTTTTTGAACAGAACTAAATAAATGAATTACTTAAATATTTTTTTTTATTAACAAATACTCACATCTTATTCAGAATTTATTTATAAAATACCTAAGAATTGTATCATTATTAAGATTAATTATACATTATTTTGTAAATGTTTATGAATCTAGAAATAAAACATTTTTTTACGCCCTCGATGATAACTCGTAAATACACATAACACTGGCTTTACCTTTTAATTAAAATGAAGAAGCAACAGAATCATAACAAAATATATTTTACCCTATTTAAAAAAAAGGTACTACTTAATTACCTATGCCTAGCAAGAGAAAGGTAATTGGAAAAATAATTTTTTTTTATAGGTATATTTTAGGAATTACTTTATACTTTTACATAAAGTGAAAAAATGGCTTTAAATATAGCTTCTGTTTTATTGTCAAAATTAATAACATTTATATGATTCAATTTGTTTAAAAATGCAAGTGATATATTGTTGCAATATTAGACTTAAGTGATGTACCCTATATCTTTTAATATTATATATTTAAACCCTTTTTTTACTGTGTTTCTGTTTTATTTTAGGATAAGGACCGTTTTACAATTTTCTTTTAAATAATGTTCTGAGTGCATAAATGTATGAATTTATAATACTTTTTTTTGTTAATAAAATGCTGTTGCTTAGAAGCGTGTTTTATTAGAAAAAAACAGGGATTTTACAAATATACCATGTATGTACTTACCTTTTTTTTTGCCTATCGCATTTCCCGACTCTCGGGGGTATGTGGGGCTCGCACGCACTTACCCCCCCCGGCCGTCTTGGCGCTTTTGAGAAGGACCCCGGGAACCATACATTACTGGCGTCCGAAGTCCATCCCACGCTCAGCTACTATCAGCTTCGTGCTCGGGGAGGGCATGTTGTTCCCTCCCCGGCTCGCCTTTGGAGCTGCGGCGGCACAGTGCCACAAGCTGTGCCGCCGCCCATCTCGAGGCCGTTTGATGAGTATGTCGGGCCCCCGCCACGAACACCCACGACTCCTTTTAGTCGCCTCTTACGACAGTCAGGGCATACCGTAGACCTATTCTTACGCCCGGGCCTACAGGGCTTATCTAACCTGCTTCTGAAAACTGTATACTGCGGCTTGTAATATCTCCACCCACCTCCTCCAATGGGTGTCAAAAGGAACCACCTGAGAGGTAGGCAGCAGCGTCATTAGTTGAAACATTTAAAGAGCCATACTGCGATCGCCAACCCGCTTGCCCGACGTGGGGATTTTGGCGATTATAATGTATACTTATTATTAATAAAAAAAATTTTTTGTAAGTAACTATATGAGGTTATTGCTTTTTTTTTATTGAGTTGAAACGGTTTAGTATTTTTTTAAACAAAACAAGCTTTAGATAAGAATGCCTATATATTTCATCAGTCTTAACAAATAAACATTTTACCAAACTTATTTACTTATCTAAGTACATTACATACAAATGTTTGCTTTTCGGTAACCACACACCCTAGATACAGGTTCTACCTAGTTAAGGATCTGAGTAATCTAATTTATTACCCACTTGTCAGAAAAATCCTGTATATAAAAACACTAGAGGCTGCCCCGCGGTTTCACACACGCAGATTTCTCATAAACGCATAAATCCCGTTTTTTCCCGTTCCCATGGGAATTTCGGGAAATTATTCTGCTCCCCTACACTTCCCAAGGAACCCACGTGCAAAATTTCAGCCCGCTACGCCCAGTAGTTTCGGTTCTGCGTTGTCTGTCTGTCAGTCAGTCAGTAACGGAAGAGATATATTGATTGATTGATTTTTAGTGGCAAATACTGCGTAGTGAACGCCAAACTAGCAACCTGTGGCGATATCATTTCAAACATTATGGAAGGGTACTTAACCGATACGCGCGTCCACATTTTGCTTCCTGGGGACACAGCCTTATCACAGTATGAAAATGAGTACTACACCCGCGCTCGGTTACCTCACAGTTACTGCACAGAGCCGCGCACATAAAGAAACGATTTGAAAATGGCGGCCGAACGCATGCTATCTCGCGTATATCAGTATGAGGGAAGAGTTAAGAATTTCTTTGACTGCTCCGTAGCTCAGTTGGCAGTGATGTGGATTGAGCTGAGACGCGTGTGCATCTGGGTTCGATTCCCGGCAAGACGAATATTGTTATGTTTGTTTCCCGGCCTGGGTGTAATGTTCGTCTCTGTATATGTTTCGGGCACCCTAGATACAGGTTCTTCCTAGTTAGGGGCTCTGAGTGTGATGCGTTATTATACTGAGTGTTTCTGACAAGGCGATAATAAATCAAAGAAGGGGTTTTGCTCGCCATAACCCACGATACAGGTTCTTCCTAGTTAGGGGCTCTGAGTGTGATGCGTTATTATACTGAGTGTTTCTGACAAGGCGATAATAAATCAAAGAAGGGGTTTTGCTCGCCATAACCCACATTTTTTATATTTCGACCCATAATGGGTCGAAATATAAAAAAAGCCCATAAAACGGCCGCCATTTTCAAATCGTTTCTTTATGTCTGCAAGTTACACAAACAACACGTCTTAACTCACTCACACAAGCACGGTGCGTGCACGTACACGAGCTAAGACTGTGTGCGACGCAACGCTTTTCTTTCATACATTTGATCGCTAGTGTCCGAGGTGTGGCCTTATGGTAGGCAGAGTCCTATGTTAATACCCGTCAGTATACAAGATAGGGAAGTGCTGTACGCGGCCGCTGGACCAGGCGATGGTGAGGCAGGCGCCGGCGGAGAAGTTCTGCTGGAAACAGAACGTGGCCGGGAGCTCGTCGTCCACGCCGTTTACAAAACAACTGGGGAACGGGTACAACACTATTGAAGAGGCCTTTTACTCAAATTAATTTAAAAAAAAAATGCATAGCTTCGAACCACTGGCGAACATCAAAAAAGTCTATACTCTTTACATCAGGGGGTCAAGTTTCTTAACTGAAAACGATCGACTCGTAATTGTCTTGTTAGCGACTTCGTTAACCATTGCCGCTTTAACAAAGGCAATTGCTGTTGCACGCCCAAAGAATACACCAATGGTTAACGAAGTAGCTAACAAGACAATTACGAGTCGACCGTTTTTTTTTTTCAAGTTAAATAATTTGACCCTCAAGTCTTTAGTTTAAAGAATAAAATAATCTGCTTATTGTTACCTAAAGTAAAAATACTAATCAAGATTGTATATAATGTAGTGTCAGTGTCATTTTTGATATATCAGTGTGTAGAAGATATATTTATTAAGATTGTCGCTAGCATCAGTTAAAGCAAAAGCCCTCATAATAGGACATCGATTTTACTAAGACTTGGCTTTATAGGCTTTTTTTTAGAATGGGTCAAGAAAAAAAAAACTATTACATATTTCCTTTTTAAAAAAAAAAAACTCACCAAGGCGTGATCTTGAGCTGCATCATCAGACTAGTAGTACAAAAGATGGCAACGAGAGGCGATTCTTCAAATAACACTGCTAGGTAGCGGCCACTCGGGTCCCAGGCGAGGTCCAACACGGGGCCCCCCGCCGCGTAGCCGCTTGGCAGCTCTACTTTTGTCAGGTCTAACACTGGTTGGGCCTTACTTGCTTGAGCTCCTATTAATATTAAAACATAGTATAAAATAAAGTCGCCTCGCGCGTCTGTCAATATGTATGCTTAAATCTTTAAAAATATGCAACGGATTTTAATGCGTTTTTTTTATACATAGAGTGATTTAATATGAAGGTTTATAAGTATAAAACATGTGCAAGATAATCATAGGTTAGGCGGTACGAAGTTCGCCGGGTCGACTAATATAAAAATAAATATCTTAATAATTGATTGTATAATTATAAAAGTTGACGAAGCGACCTCGCAACTGAAGACGAAGAGTAAGCAGACTCTCCACATGGTGGTCAGACATCCTGGTGAAGGATGCGGGGGTACACTGGATAAGGGTCAGGGCTTACTCTGCCAGCCTAGTTTTCCTCACTCGTCCATCCTATAGTACTTACTATACGGTCTCTCACGCCCACGCCGCCGCCGCCACCCGCCCGCTGCGCGCCGGCCAGCGCTCCATAGTCTCCCACTCTATACCAACCAGCTCATAGGCTCCCACACTATATGAGCCCAATATGCTCCCACACTATACCAGCCCAAGTTTTCCACTATCAGTCCAATCCATAGTCTATCACACTATACCAGCCCAATAGTCTCCCACACTTTATTTACAAGATAAGTTAAGGGAATACTTTTTTGCAACATACCAACATGAAAATAACAAATTACAAAGAACCAAACAACATTCAACATTTCATAGGTAAAGACGATAACATAGTCTCCATCTCTTAGAGTTAAGGTTTGATTTTTGGCCTTTTAGTCAAGTTATGTCCTAGACACAAAATCAGTAGGTCTATCTTCCAAAAACGTTGTATAACAATGTGGGAGATGGTTTTTTACATACGCAAATTCATTAAAAGTTTATTAAAAATGAATACCTAGTTAAAAAACGTGAAAAAAATTGAATTTCGAGCGAGAGTTTTGAGAATTTTGAGAGTTACCACCTTAAATAGCAAAAATTACCACACCGTTAAAAGAGCCCTTTTTTTTTTTTTTTTTAACGAGGGGAAATGCCTATCGCATTTCCCGACGCTCGGGGGAGCGTCGGGGGTATGTGGGGCTCGCACCCACTAAAACCCCTCGGCGGCCGTCTTGGCGCTTTTGGGAAGAACCCCGGGAACCACACATTATAGCGTCCGAAGTCTTCCCACGCTCAGCTACTATTAGCTTCATGCTCGGGGAGGGCATGTTGTTCCCTCCCTCCCCGGCTCGCCTTTGGAGCTGCGGCGGCACAGTGCCACAAGTTGTGCCGCCGCCCATCTCAGGGCCGTTTGATGAGTGTGTCGGGCCCCGCCCTTCACACACACGACCCCAAAGACCCCTTTTAGTCGCCTCTTACGACAGGCAGGGCATACCGTAGACCTATTCTTACGCCCGAACCTACAGGGCTTACCGTTAAAAGAGCCCTGTCTGAGTGCAATCTGTGAAAAGCTTTCAGAAGAAACTTACCGCTCATAAGTCCAGTGTTGCTAATAGCATAGACGACAGGCTCGGGGCGGGCGGCGAACAACAGAGCCCCCCCCGGGCCCCACGCCGCCGCCGCCGCCCGCCCGCCGCGCGCCGTCCAGCGCTCCGGCGACCAGCTTGTAGTCTCCCATACTCTAAACCAGAGATTCCTTAACTTTATTTCTTACTAAAATGCGTGCCTTAGGAAACGCGGGACGAGATAGGGTCGGGAATGAAAGAGCATTATAGCTGATCCTCCCCCCCCACCTCGTCGGGAGGTTCCTAGCCTCGTCGCGCGGTTCCTAGGCGCCGTACAGAGGTATTGGAAAAACTATAGCTGACACGGCAAAATTCGTATACATAAACATAATCTCACGCCTTTTATTCCCCGAAAGGTTAGGCAGAGGCACCAGCTTGAGAGCCGGACCCACGTTTAGCCGAGTAAAAAATTCGTATTGCCTTACAAAATGCATTAAACCTCTATACATAAGTTACAGCCCATGTGCTATACTTACTGATTTTTTGAGAATATTCTATACTTAGCCTATAATATAGGAAAAATATTTCATAATTGTAATCTGAAAAATATTTCATAATTGGAATTTTATATTATTCCTGCCTGTTAAATATAGGCCCTTTATTTAACAGGCAGAAATAATATAAAATTCCAATTATGAAATATTTTTCAGATCCTATTGAAAACAAACAATCAAATTTTAATCTTATCAATTAAGTTAAACAACTAGTAAAAATTTTGCTGGTTGCAGTGGAATCCTTCCTACAACATTTTATATCTAACTTAATAATAAAATTTAGAAACAAAAAAAAAAAAAAAACAGTCCAACTTATTCCCCCTCGAGTCTCCCGTGGACTTCTGGGGGTCCAACTCGACCATTTTGGGAACTACTGAATTTAAATAAAAAACAATATTACCTAAATATAATTGAAGAAGTGGCAGCAAACACTTTGCTAGCATCCCACGACCACCGAGCAAACGTGATTCCACCACCAGCAACCCTTCGCAATGGTATAGCCGTTTCCATGGCAACATCCCAGACCAGCATGGATGTGTCTGCTCCACTACAGCTAATGAGTAGGTCTCCATTTGGTGACCAGCTTACGTCTGTGACTGGACTGTGGTCTGATCTGTTAGATTAAAACTTAAAAGTTAAAAAAATATATTTTCAATGCAGCACAATGATGCATATAATTTATTTAAAGAACTAGTATAAAGAATCTATTAGTATTCTATTATTAATCTATTACTAGTATAAAGAGCCAATTGGTGGGCACTAGGGCATGAATACCGGAATCTCGGAATCTCGTAATATCGGAATCTCGGAAGAAATATCCGATATTTTCAATTCCGATATTGAGGTAGCCAATATCGGAATCTCGTAGCAAGACTTTTCTTGTTATTTGAGTTCTAAAATAAATGTTTAAAGCATTCTACAAGTCTCCAATATATTAAGTAACTGTAAATTTGTTAATTCTAAGCTTTTTTAATCAGAAACAATATTTCAAAGCAGTTCATTTAGTTATTTGGTACATACTTTGTACTGGTACAATGTAGATAAGGAGAAACCAAAATGTTAAATAAATAATACATAATAATAAAAATAATAAATCAATTAAGTTTGTTTTTTCAAATTACAAAAACATTTTTTTTTTTTTCATTGTATTCAAAAGCCTAGGAAGATATCCTCTCAGCTTGATAAATCATGAAATTCTTATTAAATCCAATTCGGTATACGAATTTCATACAGTTACAATTGAAATATTAGATTCTTGAGTAATTTTTATTGAGTTTTTACAATTCCGATATTGATATCGGAATTCCGGTATTGAGATAAAATGTCCGATACCAGTATCGGAATTGAAAACCTTCCGATATTACATGCCCTAGTGGGCACCCTGGACTACCTCGCCTCTCACAGTATAGGATACTTTACCAAATAAGGTATCAATAGCGATTAGATTAGATGTAGTCTAATTGACTTTCAATAAGTGATATCTTGTATCCTATATTGAATAAAGATATTTTTTTTTTTTTTGATTTTGAATCAAGATTGGCTCATATTATAACTGACTCTTTTTGTAATAGACTACTTACCTGTAAACATGCATAAAATAATAAATGTGAAGAATATTAACAGTTGAGCTCGGATGGCTCCTATAAATGTGGGGAAATGCACAATGGCTCCAAGTTTGCGAGCTAAGTGCAGGCACTTCTCTACCCCCACAACTGAAGAAGAAGATGAAGAAGAAGAATATTAACAGTTTTTTTCTAATTAAATAACTTATTTATTCAAGGCTATCTAGTTCATTTATAATAAAATGAAAAATTACCTTTTTAGAACAACAGCATTACTAGAACTTGGTTTAGTGAACATTGAATTAGGGTCAACTGTCCACACAATGACGCCCTGCTCACATCCCACCGCTATCTCCGAAGCAGAGTTCGGTCTCCAACTAATTGACGACACATGTCCTTGGGCTTTGCATTTCAATGTTGACACAAACTGCGCTTCTGAACAATATATCCTAACATTATCATCTGAAGTAGCGACTGCTATTTTAGTTGTATGAGGATGCCAGGCAAGGCATCTTACTAAGGAGTTACTCCAGTTTCGTGTTCTTGAGTACTTGGCAACTATTTTAGGCCCAATGTCTTTGAGGTGCGGTTGCATAAAATAACGAAGCGCTGTAAAGGCGTTTGCTACTTTTAAAATATAGGTTGCCGCCACTGCTAGTGTAGGGCTCTCTCTGTTGACCCTTGTGTCCGCTGCTACGCTCAGAGCCTCCAAGAAACCTTGCTTGTACCAAACGCTGGTAATTTTCTTCAATAGGTTATCATCTACATCGACATACATGGATATGTTCTCATCTGTCGCTCTGTGGTGATGCACATCTCGAGCAACGTTGATTTTAGGGTGGTTTTTTGTCTGAGAACAAAACTCTTTATAAACAAATAATGTAGGTAATAAAACGAGAAAAATATAAAAACAAACCTTACCGCATTCGTGAAAGTCGAGATATTACCAAACTGCGCATTGTCACAATAGTACACTTCGTTTATTTTACAGAAAGCAACTTCATCAGGTCCTGGGAGATCAGGAAAACCGCAGAAAGCGGACATTTTCAGTATTTATTCAGTTTCGCGGGCAACAAAAATAAAATTAAAAATTTGCCAAAGCCGACGAAGCAACCGTTAGCGGCGGGCGACGACGGGAACTGATTGATTGACTTGACTACATCAGCTGATTTTGAATGACGTGAATGACAGTTGGTTGTTTGTTGTTGTTGTTTTCCACTGGGCAGGCAAAAAAACATAGTCAATACAGCCTGGAATAGCCTAGAACGCTGCGCTTATTATAAATCTAATTTTTAAAAGGCCATATTGTATATCTGTATTTAAAGTACCTATTATATTTTCTTTTGCTGCCACATTATAGCCACGAAAAACGAAAACTTATTTAGAAAATTGATGGTGAGTGTGCTAACCGTTAAGCGTCCATAAATAAACAGAAAACTTTTTTCTATTAATACAAAATATTTTACACACACGATAAAAAAATAATGAGATGGACCGCACCGCACCAACCGAGGGCAGTAAAGTTGTGAGCTTGACTGCAGCGCGGTTGAGTATTTCGACTGCGCGCTGTTGATATGAACCGCATGCAATCGAGACACTTCACGCGGTTGGCGGTGGTAGACGATGGACAGCATGCGGTCGACGCTACTCGATTGTTTGTGCAGCCACCCGCGTGAAGTTGAGTCTCTCTCGACCGTATGCGGTTCTTAACGACTGCGTGAACTTGTTACTAAATCGCATCCAGTCGAGCCTACAATTCCCGCGGTTGTGGATGTCGGCCGCGCGCGGTTGGTGCCGTGCGGTCCGTCTGGTCTGATGGGCAACCTTACTGACTATTATATACGTTTTCGTAATACTTACCTAATTAGGTATATTTTAAATGGAAAATCGTGGGCGAATACAAATATCTACATCGGTATAACATAGAACTATTAAACCGAAATTTAATTAAAATCAAGCCACTTCCGCTTATAAAAGAGAGAATCCGAAGCAAATAATCCATGAAACTGTAAAACTAATTTCACGTCGCCGGCATTTATCAAGACAATCGTGAAATTTTAATTAAAACCTACCCGGCCAAGGCACTGATTCTGACATTATTCGACAATTTAACTCTCATCCTGCAAATTATTTCTGACTTGCTTGAATTTGTTTACTCCTTGTAAGTACATTTTCTTGCCTTAGAAATACTTAAACTTATCAAGAATAAGATATATAAGTACCTAAGTAAGAAAGTATAATTAGAATCTCCAAAACCCATTTTATATTTAACTATAGTCGACCCGGAGAACTTCGTACTATTATTATGCCTTTGCATGTATTATAACCTTCTTCTTGAATCACATCTTTAAAAAAAACTTATCAAAATCCTTTGCATAGTTTTAAAGACATAAGCATACATAGGGACAGACGCGGGAAGCGACTTTGTTTTATACTATGTACTAGAGGCTGCCCCGCGGATTTTCCCGCGCAGAATCCCGTTCCCGTGGGAATTTCGGGAAATCCCTTCTGAGTGCTCACCTACACTCCCCAAGGAACCCACGTGCCAATTTTCAGCTTTCTACGCCCAGTAGTTTCGGCTCTGCGTTGTCTGTCAGTCAGTCAGTCAGTCAGTAACGGAAGAGTTTTATATATATTGATTGATTGGAAAAGGAAGGTAGGTACAGTGGCGAATACGGACGGAGTAACACCGCAACACTTCCAGTTTTTCTGTATTGCAAAATAGCTCTTGTTCTTTGGCTTTACAGTCTAGTGCAAACGAGACCATATATAAATGTGTTTCGCCGTCCCTGTCCGCAACTGTACATAGTAATTCGTTTGTTTGATTTCTCGACGACTAAGACTCAATGCATTCAGAATTGACCCCTGAAGCAATCCGCGTTAAATGATAGAAACTGGCGTTTATTCAGTGAACTAGCTAACTTGCTGCTATGAATACCTTAGGCACTATTTGTAAGTTTACATCAATATATATAAAACTCTTCCATTACTGACTGACTGACAGACAACGCAGAGCCGAAACTACTGGGCGTAGTGGGCTGAAAATTTGCATGTAGGTTCCTTAGGGAGTGTACCCATGGGAACGGGAGAAAACGGGATTATTGTGTTTAAGAGAAATCTGCGCGGGTGATACAGCGGGGCAGCCTCTAGTAATAACATATAACTCACCTCATCTTCCCCACGGATGTCGTAAAAGGTGTCTAGGAATATTTGAAGGACGGGCGGTAGCGTCCTTCGTTTAAAAACGTGAAGAGACATACTTTGCCCGCCTGCCAAGTGTGGCGATTATGGCCAACCCCTAAATGTTTGTGTTTGTGGTGATCTTTGGAGGAGGCTATGTTCAACAGACTTTGTCTCTCTCGACTTAGGTGGCGGACACGGTCGGCGTAACACTTCCGGTTTTTCTTTATTGCAAAATAGCTCTTGTTCTTTAGTAATACAGTCTAGGGTTGACGAAACCATAGACATATCTGTTACGGCCTCCTAGTCCGCCACTGTACTCTTTATTATACTGTGTCAGGTCTTACATGATCATGATGTATTTTTAAAAGAAAGTATGTGATACAATTGGGCATCCGATCCTGGATCCTACTTAGGTTGGCGTCATGCATTCAAACCTTATTATGCGACGGACTTGGTGGAGGTTACAAGAGTGAACTGGGTGAGGGTCGCACAGGATCGGTCAATTAGGCGATCTGTGGTCTCTTGGCTGAGATGATCATATAGATGATGCAAATATTTTATCGTGTATCGTCGATTATTTTATTGGTATATAAGTTACTAGTCGACCCGGCGAACTTCGTACCGCCTTACCTATTACTATATTGTGCAAATATTATACTTATAAACCTTCCTCTTAAATCACTCTATCCTTTAAAGAAAACCTTATCAAAATCCGTTGCATAGTTTTAAAGATATTAGCATACATAGGGACAGACGCGGGAAGCGACTTTATTTTATACTAGTCGACCCGGCGAACTTCGTACCGCCTAACCTATTGGTATTTTGTGCATGAATTATACTTATAAACCTTCCTCTTTAATCACTCTATCTAATAAAAAAAACCGCATCAATTTCCGTTGCATAGTTTTAAAGATTTAAGCATACATAGGGACAGACGCGGGAAGCGACTTTGTTTTATACTATGTATTGAAATATTATACTTATAAACCTTCCTCTTAAATCACTCTATCCTTTAAAGAAAACCTTATCAAAATCCGTTGCATAGTTTTAAAGATATTAGCATACATAGGGACAGACGCGGGAAGCGACTTTATTTTATACTATGTATTGATAATGATATTGATGAGTGCCCGGATCGGGAAAAGTGGAGAAAGGGGAAGGAGGCCTCTGCCCAGCAGTGGGACACTACAGGCTGCAAATAATAATAATATTAATATAAGAGACGCCATTTTTTTTTTTTTTTTTGTTATTTGGTAGGTACAATTAATCATCGCGTCGGCCTTTTAGATTTAGAACCCTAGTTTTATTATAGGTGTATTTATCAGCATCACCCAAAGCTTGTCGAAGCCATCACCAGAAAACCTTGACTACACGAACAGTCTTCAGGTCCTGCCAGTGAAGATGTGTGAGGACCTGATCGCTGCTGGCCACAATGTTAAGATCAGCATCCTTGATGATGGGGACATTAATTATGCTATGTGTGTTTTAAAGGTAGGATTATTATAATGTGTGTTGCCATCCCAGTGATGACTTACGGAACCGAGAAAAGGAGCCCAATCAAATTACTCAAAGGAAGGGCTATTCTCTGAGTTTTCCTCGTGATGATGTGATCCGTAGAAGAACCTCAGTCATCGAAATAGCCCAAATATTGCAACAATTAAGGGCAGGGCACAAAGCTTCAAGAACAGGTCACTGGGAACACGCAGAGTAGGCTGACCCCTGCAAGATGGTTAGACGACCTAAGCGAAGTTTGCGGTGGTATTCTGGATGAGGGTCGCCCACTACAGTTTCGTGTAGCGATCTATAGGGGAGTGTTATGTCCAGCAGTGGACGTCTTTCGGCTGAGATGATAATGATAATATTTAAAAGCTGTAAAGTTTGCCATAATACTTTAGTACTTTTAGTTGTTCTGTGCTATTAATAAATTTATTTTATTCAATCAGGGTCCATTTAAGACCAATTCTGCTGCAGCCCACCGCCGCTCCTTTGTGCGGCCAGGAGTAGAAGTTGGTCCGGGAGAGTTCAAATCTGAACCTTTGACTTACGACCCTGAGTTGACTGACAAAAGGTTCAAATACCTCTTGGAGAGGAAGAAAAAGTTAGACGAAGAGGAAAGAAAGAAGAAAGAAATGCTTACTGGATAGAGATAGTTAATTTTGCTTTATAAATTTTGTGTCATTAAACCTAACCAAAGACTTTCGGTTACCGAGACATTTACTCGCTTGTTACGTTAATAAATAAATACCTATATTTTATTATGATAGTTACTTAGTACTTACTTATTTTTTACCATGTTTTTTTTTGGTAGGTTTAGCTTGTTCCCTTTTTAGTTTTTTTAAAAAGTAAGTATATAGAGTTGAAGTCGCGACTCGCGACCGACATCCACCAAAGCAGCATTAGAAGTGCTCATGTTATTACCCTTTTACTCGCTTTATTAACTTAAACCTGTTCCATAGAACAAGTACTAGTTTTAATTGTTAAAAGTATCATTTCAGTATCTTCGCCGCACCCTACAAGATGTGCGCTGGGCCTTCTTTTAGTTTTCTCACGTTTAGCCGTGTCGCTTCATGTTACACTGAAAAGTTTTAAAACTATTTCCCGTAACGGAGCTGTCTCGCTAGATTCTTCTACCGAAAGGCTTTAGAATGCGTATTTGTTAACTCTGGTACAAGAAAATCGCTACAGTGTAACGAAATAAAAACTTTTTTCGTTTATTAAATTTAGGTTTAATAATAATGTTTAGTTTTTATTTCATAAATATTTAATGACACTTTATTAAATTGTAGAAACTTAACATAAAGTAACTTTATCATTGATTATAATGAACGGCCTGATCGCTTAGGGCGATTTATTTAAGGCAATCATGGTAATGTAATATGTTAGGCAGCTGTAAATATTGTCTATGAGTCAGTCAGTACCGGTTTATCGTTCATCCATATCTCTGTCGAGAGACGTTAACTGCTGGACATAGCCTCTCGCACAGATCGCCAAAAGGGTAAACATTTTGGAGTAGGTTTTCCACGAATTGACACTTGGCTTTCACAAATAGAATAGAAATCCCCTGCTGGTCCTTCGGATGTTCCTATGTAGTCGCTTATTACGACACCCATTGAAGAAGATGGGTTGGAGGAACAAGTTATTTTTTTGTTAACAAAGAAGAGTTAGCTCATACGCGTCCACGTAAGGTTGTAACTCTGAAAGTGCAGTGAAACGCCGCGTCGCTCTCCCTGCGAACTCTCCTCTGCGAGTTGCAGAGCTAACGACATTAACTTACGGACATACTAACTTGCCGACGACGGGAATTCTATATGAAGCGCCTGAGCGGGTTTTTATTATATTTTAGAAGACATGTTGTGATATATCAAATATATTATGTACCTACTACCTACCATCCTTTCTTCCCCTACGAAGATAGAGGCAACATTTGTTTAAAATGTGAAAAAAATAAGCTAAATAAAAAATTATTAAATTCAAATTTAGGGTTTTGTCTTTTCAATTTGTTTTTAATATCAGTACAGTGGCGGTCTAGGACGGCGACGACGACGACGGACGTCTTTTCTTTACTGCAAATTAGCTCTTGTTCTTTGGTAATACAGTCTAGTTCTGTTAGGCTGCCCTAGACCTCCACTGTACCTATATTATATACTAGAGGCTGCCCCGCGGTTTTTCTCGCGCAATTTCTCATAAACACAAAAATCCCGTTTTTTTCCCGTTCCCGTGGGAATTTCGGGAAATCCCTTCTTAGTGCTCACCTACACTCCCCAAGGAACCCACGTGCCAATTTTCAGCTTTCTACGCCCAGTAGTTTCGGCTCTGCGTTGTCTGTCAGTCAGTCGGTCGGTCGGTCGGTCGGTCGGTCGGTCGGTCGGTCGGTCGGTCGGTCGGTACCCGTTCCCGCTTTAGTTTCATTTTTATAATTCAAACGTAAAATTTCAATGAATGGGAAAGAAATAATATTATTACGCATCATAAAATTGTTATCTTCTTACATCGTGAGCTTTTTTTTTAATTTAACTTTAAAGAAAACTAAACCTAATTTACATTGTAATTCCAAGTGTCCCTAGACTCTAGGCGATCTGGATCCAGTGCTGAATTCAAGTCACGTTTCGCTTAGAACAGTTCGAGGAACGCGCGCGAATTACCCAAGACTCAAGACCTGCAGTAGCATCGATTCTTTGCACGTAGAGTTTTAAAATAAAGTACTATTGATTGAAACTTGAAATATTGTTATGTCTGTATGATAACATTTTTTCTTTGAGTTTAAAGAACGTTTCTGCCGGGCCAGTAAGTAAGTATCAATATCAATACATAGTATAAAATAAAGTCGCTTCCCGCGTCTCCCTATCTATGCTTAATTCTTTAAAACTACGCAACGGATTTTTTTAATAGATAGAGCGATTTAAGTGGAAGGTTTATAAGTATAATACATGCACATAATACTAATAGGTTAGGCGGTACAAAGTTCGCCGGGTCGACTAGTATTTATATAAAATTTTGTAAAATTATCGCACATTTTGCGACACATACAAAGAACACTAAAAAACTAGTCAACTGTTTAGCGTGGGAAATTTTATTTGTTCAACTTTTTTTTCTTTCTGTATTAAAGACTCCGTACCCGCTAGAAACATAACCCAAAACTTATATGAATGTATCAATACATAGTATTAGGTTAAGCGGTACGAAGTTCGCCGGGTCGACTAGTTAATAACACAAATAAACTATACTAGGTATCATAATATATTCATATTCATTGGTACATAAACAGAGTCAAGAGAGATGAAATAAAACAGAATAATGTCAAAATATAAATCTTCTAATTGTGCAGATAAAACGGTCTTGGATAGTTTTTTAGAGTGCTGTATCTTGGAATTTCATAAAACATTAAAATTTCCTTTCTTTTTGTAAATATGCCTGATAATATTTACATGAATCTATTTGTCTCTATTAATAATAACAACACATCACACTCAGAGCCCCTAACTAGGAAGAACCTGTAACTAGGGCTCCCGAAACACACACAGAGACGAACATCAACTAAGTATAATCTCTTATATTTACAGTAAATAAATTAGGTACTTATTCCGATTTTTAAGATGTTCTGCAGTTTGTTTTCTAATACCTACTTTACTAAGAAAGAGTTTTTAATTGTTCATTGCTAATTGAAGTACCAATTACCGAGATGATGTCAAAAAATCGGCAAAACCTACAGATAGTATCGAACTCGGCGAGCCCTGCATTTTAACTTTCCTCAAAACGAACTTGACTATAATTTCTGCAGCACATCTGCTATCTTCCTGGGAGTCTTTCGAGCTATATTAACAGGCACAGTATAAAGCAATATTCCTGGGAGTAAAAGAACAGTTGCTCCCAACTCGCTTCTAAATTAAGACCGCCCTCGCGTGGCCTCGCTCCGCCATGCGCCCGCGCACACAAGAACGAAACTCAATAAAAAGCAAACGTAGTACATATTATATATTTTTTATTTATACGACAACGAATTTCCTATGGATCACGTGAATTATACGTAATTATGTGATTTGTGGTAACTGGTTGCAGCTTTAGAAGATAGCTATGGTATGTACTTATGAAGTTTTCTGTTGGATTTATTTTTAGATTTTTCTTACTGGCTCGCGAACTCTGCAATTGCGTTCGACCCTATGATATTTGCAGTTCTTTACATCATGTATTACTTTTTACTTTCAATGGTATTTTACTTATTTACCAAACCGTAACAAATTACATAATTGAGCAATTGAACTTCCGTATTTGATAGCTTTACGTTATGATGATTTTAATGTATTTACGCTCACCAAATATTTTTTCAGCTATGAATTGAAAGCAGTGGATTTGTGGTGACCTTTTTTACTCCAAAAAAAGGGCACAATGAAGTTTACTATAGATGTTTTGGGGATCTTCCTCAAAGTTGTTGTTAGGGTAAGTTTGATTTTGTTAAAACATACATTTTACATATAATATATGTACCTTCTAGCTATCGCAACATATTTTATATTAATAGCTGGCCAAAACAAAAGTAAACACTACATTTGAGGCTAGTACAAATTTACATTGCAGTGCCATTGATTGCCAAAAGAGCACAAGTGTATTTAATTGAGATAAATAATATCTTATATAAACAAAATGTATTTAAATGTAAACCGACCCATGTTGCTCATAGAGATGGTATGTTATTTAATAGATAAGCAATAAAATTAATCAAGCTTACGGATGATATTAAATTCTCATTTAGTGTTACTATAGCCTTTATTCTCATTTTCAAATAGCCTTTCAGATTTCAGTAGTTAACAAAATGTTCTCGTACAAAAGATAATTGACAGCATTCATACTCTTAGGAGTGTCTTTGATTCAACAGTTTTTTATTTAACATAAGTCGACTAGTACCCGGCGAGCTTCGTACCTAACCAATTACCATGTTGGTTAGGTACGAAGCATACCGATAAACCTTCCTCTTGAGTCACTCTATCTATTTAAAAAAAAACTGCATCAAAATCCGTTGCATAGTTTTAAAGATTCAGATATAAGCATATATAGCGACAGACAGACGTGGGAAGCGACTTTGTTTTATACTATGTATTGATTGATGATTGATTGTGTGATACAGTCATCAAGACAAACAATAGCTTTAGTGTTTCCGGGCTTAGGTTTTTTTGTCATTATTACATGTAAAGTTTTTAGCACCAACACTACACGTCACGCCTTTTATTAAATATATATAAAAAAAATTCAGTGCGGCACAAAAATCTAGAAATTAAAAAGTGGCAACACTGTATGAAAATTTTCGAAAATCCAACAAATTTCCATACAGTGTACTATTTAATTTCTAGATTTTTGTGCCAAGATATAATAATATGTGAGGACAAGGCTCCTTAGTGATAAATTTAATTACATAGAAAAAAAAGTTAGTTTTTTCTAGCCAGTATTGTTTCTAAGCGGAACAATAGGTGCGGGCTGGTCTTCTGGCGTTTTTCCAAAGCCACTGCTCACTGCTGTACTGGCTTTAGCTACAATTTACAGAGGAGTGTAGCGGAACGATTTAGTAGTACAAAGTATTTATTTTACTCTTTTTTACTTTGATATGTATACTAAAAACAAAAGAAAAACTTTTTATTTCTTGATTCGAGCCAAACACGGATGAGCGCGATTCTTTCTGGCCAGTACTATTGAAAGAAAGTATAGATAACCCGTTGAATTTTAATTTAAAAAATTATATTAATACAAGTCGACCCGGCGAACTTTGTGCCGCCTAATCTATTTCTATTTTGTGCATGTATTATACTTAAAAACCTTCCTTTTGAATCACTCTATCTATTTAAAAAAAACTCATCAAAATCCGTTAAATAGTTTTAAAGATTTAAGCATACATAGGGACAGACGCGGGAAGCGACTTCATTTTATACTATGTATATATATTGATATTGATGATTACATAGAAGTGTATGTAGTCATTTTTAGATTCAATATAAGACATGACATACTGTGTTTTAAAAAAAATATACGTGTCGAATTGAGTACCTCCTCCTTTTTTTTTCGTCGGTCAAAAAATATTTACAATTCAAGGACGAGCGAGAGCTCTCGTCTTAGAAAATGTATCTCCTAAATTTAAGAAAGGACAGATTTTGATGCTTTTTTTTTTGAAAAGATACCTACAGTGATTCAAGAGGAAGGTTAGGCGGTACAAAGTTCGCCGGGTCGACTAGTTTAATTATATTTTACGGAAGCTATACACCTAGGTAATTTAATCAACGGCTAGACTGAACCTGCACCAGTATTTCGTCAAACTCCCGCAAACTTGTTGAACATTGCGACTTGATTACTGTTCAGGATGTAGCCAGACAAAATCCACCCTTCAAGCCTCTTAGCATAAATGTTAGATTTGATTAAATTGCGTATGCATTGTTGCGGTCAAACTGTGATACTGTGGGAATACCTTATTATTAGTACATTCTATCTAGCTCTATCCAAATAGATAATTTAACTTTATTTAGGTATTTCGAATCGTGCACTTTTTTTTGGTATCATCATCTTAGTCAGGACGGTCTCCTGACCTCCCGTCCATGTTGGAGATATGCGTCCCCCTCATACAAGGTCGAACTTTTAAATGGGGTAAGCCATAATCGCCACACTTGACAGGCGGTTTGGCGATCGCAATTTGACATTCTCTAAACTGTGGTTTGGCTCTTCAAGTTGTTCAACGAAGGACGCTACTTCCCGTCCTTATTTGCTTTTACGGCATCCATTTGAGTGGATGGGGTGGTAGTATTCTTTGGTATGCTTTTCGATATTTCTAGACAGAATTCAACCAAGGGCTCTACGTGTGAGGCGTTATTTATTAATTTAAACCTTATTTTCAGATAAATAAAGTAACATTCGCCCCACTAGTGGTTTCAACCTTATTCATCCTTCTGACGTCACTGCTAGCACACTGCGCGCGACGCGTCGTGCAAAGGATCGTGAAGGAACCTTTTTTCAGGTTACTTCTGGAGGAGGCTATAGCAGCTGCTGAGCTTTGCGGATGCTGCTTTGAATTAATTATAGGTATGTGAAATGACCTTAATATAATACTTAAGTTAGGAGGCCTTTAACAACGATACTAGCTCCATTCAATCGCGAAAATGATTAATATCTTTTAAAACTTGGCAAGTATCAAAAATGCAATGCTTACTGCATAACACTAGATAAATAAGTAGGTAAGGTGTATAGGGCTCATTTTACATAAAACTTAAAAAAATATATATATGATAGTTATGATAAGTTTGAGTATGATTTATCGAAATCATGGAAGTAAAAATATATCGATAAACAAGCAGACAGAACTCGAACTTTCACACTGACTACCGCCACTCTGGGTCCTTTAATGCCCTTTTATTTAAGTACGCTTCATTGCTTGGTTTGCTATTTACATAAATTTATTGACCTTTAATGAAATTTACTGAAAATCAGTAAAATGTAAAAATTGTGTATTGAAGATTATAAATAATGCATAAAATTGCATAGGTCATGAAATCCATGTAGAATTCATCAATATGTGAAAACCTATTTTAAATTTCATTTTAACAGTTTCCACTGTTTATTATTGCATTCAGAACCTGTGAATTAATTTGTAACAAGGGCTCGACGCGCTTCGTCGATATTATGCATAATTTAATTAAAATTCGAAAACACGATGTTTTCACAGTACGTTTATGAAGTCATGTATTTTTTTACCATTTCGGTGAATTCAAATGTTTTATAGATAAAAATAAATGAGTCTTTTTTTGCAATGCTAATTCCATTAACTAAGTACGTAAGGCATCGATTTATGAATACCAACCAGGGAGAAGGTAAATCACCACGTTTTACCAACGTTAGGTACAGTGGCGGAAACGGTCGGCGTAACACTTCCGGTTTTTCTGTATTGCAAAATAGCTCTTGTTTTTTGGTAGCACAGTCTAGGGCTGACGAAACCTCCGTCCTCCTAGTCCGCCACTGTACCTATCGTGGCGTCTCGTTTTAGATGAGAACAAAAAAATGCTTTCTATTTCAGTTCATTAATCATTGCACTTTTAATTAATTCTATAAATAACTATCAGAATATTAATTATTCCTGAAAAACAAGTGCACTGTTTGAGGAAAGGTGTTCATTAACTTTATAATGATAAATTAAATTAAAGTATTGAAATCAAAATTTGATCAAAAGTCACTAGGTGTACGTTTTTCCCTTTCGATTTCCCTGAAAAGTAAAGCTGAAGCGTCATTTTTATAAAACAATTACCTACATTACAGCAGCTAAGCTAAGTTGTATTTATTGGCTCTACTTACGACTAGTAGGTATGGCGCTCTACGACTTAGTATGCATGCACTAGACACTGACAGTCCTACGTGAAGGGCTTGCATGGAGGCGGACGAAACTACCAAACACATTCTACTAGACTGCAAACAGGTAGAAGTATACAGACGTAAGTACCTAAGGTTCCCAAGCCTCATACGCGAGGCAGTAGGCAACGTGAAAGCGCTGCTCAGCTTCGTGGAGGAGCTGGGGTGGTTAGAGTAGCGCTACCCCTTTTTCACGCAAAATAGGCACGATAGCTGTCAAATTGCGGAAATTCGCCCGTAAACTAAACTAAACTAAACTACACAAACGAAGAGAGGAATAAGACTTCAAATCCGCATTTTTATCCCAATGAGCTAGAAAGAGACGCCACCATTCTCTGAGTAAATTGTCTGCTTTTGAGTAAGAGGCTACAGCGGCCCACTAAAATGACCTCTACTAGAAGTCGTTTTTTGTTTTCAGTGGCGGACAACTTCGGTGTCGGAACGTATGCCATATTCCTATTCCTGTTGACGATATGGTGGTCCATGAATTGGGGCGATGCCACCGCTTGCCCATACACACATCTTGAGGAGATCGTTGAAGGTATAATATAACACCAAAAACATTTCTTTTATTCTAGTTGAAAATGATAATTGGCCGGAGGTCTTTGCAAAATTGGTTGAAATTTTGTTGCGTATCTTTTCCGATCCGTATGGCTGACGAACTTAAACAACCCAACCTTCGCCTAAACTAAATGACCTGAACGGATATGACGGTAGGTATGTTGATATTATTTATACCGAAAATTCCATGGGAACGGGAAAATTGCATGCGCTGGCGAAACAACATTACGTTATCTTTAACTTTAATCATTTATCATAAAACTTCAGGTAAAGGTGACATAAGAAGAGCTATTCTGAAGACCTTCGCGGAGCTGGGTGGTGGACTGCTGGTTTTCAAGTATGTCCAGATGTACTGGGCCCTGGAGATCTCGGAGACGCATAAGGATCGTGCCTATGAAGACTGCAAGGCTGATTTGCAGGTCTGTATCATATTCATTATCATCTTAGCATAAAGCAAAGAATATCTGATAGTAGGTGTACTCAAGGAATATCAGCCTTTTTTTTTTAACGGGGGAAATGCCTATCGCATTGAATTTCAGCCTGCCTACACTACAAAGAATAGCTGATTACTAAAATACATAAGGCTACTCCGAAGATGCGATTAAATAAATAATAATTCTATTTGCGTTCTTATAAAGCACAATCTAGCTCGGAATTACGCAAAGTTATCGATTATCAAGAGCGCACGATAAGAACAGGAAAGTGTGGAAAAGGGGAAAAGAGACTTGTGTTCAGTAGTTCGAAAGTTTAGGCTGATAAAATAATAGCGTGTTGTGGCGTGTTTCTAGAGATATTTGAAAAATACTTTCCTTCCTAATGTTATTTAAAAAAACGTCTTCATGTAACTCTACTATTCAATGTATAATATGAAAACCAAATTTTGCCCGAACGAAAAATTTCTCTACAGTTTAAAAAAATTAGTTCTGCATTGTTATTTTATTTGCACTTTCGAACAGGTTCCGGAACATTTTCCAGGATTTGAATAAAGGTGCTAGATTATGAGTCCTCTCCAGACAAGGCTGCATTTGATTATCTTTGCAGAGCTAGAGTCCGTTAGGGCACAAGTGCACAATGAACTTTTATAATAATTATAAACTGGCTGACCCAGCAAACTTTGTATTGGTAAACTTTACAATATTAATTCTACAAGGCCTCTTTATAGTCCTTATTAACTTTTTTTTTTCTTGTTTTGAAAAAAGTGACCCGCCTTTAATAAATTGACATATACATTAACTGAGAACTTCCTCTTTTCTGAAGTCGGTTAAAATAGGTACTCAAATCTTCTCCTCAATGTAACCAATACTTCTGTGAGAACCGCATCAAAATCGGTTCAGCCAAACTCGAGATAAACGCAGACAAACATACATACATACAAACATACATACATACAGGTCAAACTAATAACCTCCTTTTTTGAAGTCGATTAAAAAAAACAATTCCTCAAAGGTTCCAGTTCTATACGGCGCAGTGGTTGAGGGCATCGCGACCTGCCTCTGTCGGCTCGCCTCCAAGTCACTGGGCGACCTAAACCCTCGGCTGTCTACTGCCATCGACGCCTTTATCGGAACTTCCCTTGTTGTTGCTGGTAAGTTTAGTAGAAATACTAGTTTATAGGAAAAATTGTGGTGCGAATGTGGAGACGAAACAAAATTATAGGCTGCAATGCAAATAGTGCTTGACGTTCTGTGTTGTCGAGATAATTAAATTCAGATTATTTATTGATTTCATGAGTGCGTACTTGGTGCGTATAGATGTTAATAATTCTAACTATCTAACGAAATAAAACTTATTAGTATCTATTTAATTCTATTTTTATTAAAACAAAGTTGTTTTTTGTAAATTAAACAATTACCTACATTGTTTGGAAAGCACGCGCGTCAAATAAATTGCGAACCAAATTTACGCTAAAATACTTGAAACTTGCATTAACGCTTATTTGATAGTGGACGTGCTGCATCCTCGAATCAAGTTTTAAAGGGCTCTGAGTTTCATCTATAGAGCATATCCTAAATGACATAAACATTATTAAATTTCCCACATTACATTATTTCTTTGCCTACATTACATACGGCTTAAAATACTGGATTAATAGTTCATTTTGTTTACGCAAAGGTCTGATTGCAGGTGTGCTGACAAAGCACTTGGTATACGTGTACCGTTATCAAGACAGTGTCAATTCGGACCTAAGCGTGTCCATTTTTTGCAAAGTGCATTTAGGAAAAGGTACTTATGACTGCTTCCAGTAGAACTGCATTGTATAAAAAAATCATTTTAAGGGTGCATTTTATAGTGATGCTGTTGCGGCTTGTTGCTACGCTATGTGGCTATGGTCGACTTAATACATAATTAGAAGCACGAAAACATAATAAATACTAAACTATCCCGTTCTATCGCGCGAGTGTGATTTGTATGCTCTCTGTTAATGTTTTTCATAATATTATTCATAAAGATACAGCAGGTTTTAAGTTGTTACCTACAGTAAGGTCTATTTCCCTGGTTTAATGTATGTGTAAATACGTGAGATCCAGTCTAGATTGACATACTAAATAACTAAACAGCTTCTCGTAAAATCTGATAAAAGGAAAGGAAACGATTAAAATAATGGTAAAATAAGTAAGTTAGGGATCGATCCTGATAACAAATCAAAGATACAATATAAACAGATAGATTCGATCACATATTTAAATATTTCATGTGTTATGTAAAAAAGAGGTAGACAGTATAAAAAAGTCTCGCAAGCAAACACTAGCTCTAAAATGCACCCGACCGATCGTTGTTTAGCTTAGCTTCCCTCATTTTTAGAACCACTTAGTTCATCGTACAACTCGTTGCTTTTTTGTATGCACGATATATCATGTACCTATCTATGTATTGCATACTTTTTTTTAGATTTCATTTTGTAAGTATATTTAGGATTAAATCCTTACTTTTTAGAATAATAAAAATAAAAATCGATGTCGGTCGATTTAATTGTTTAAAAGCAATATATTGGTAATTTTGTAGCAGTATAATTTTAGTTTATTCGCAAATTGTTTCTTTGAAATGTCAACTTCAATTTCAAAAACGTTTTGTTGAATTACCATTTTCTTACATACTGTATCTTTGGTTGTACCATACCGGCCGGTATGGCGGTCTATGTTGGACGTATTTTCGGCTATAATTACGATATTTTTGGTGGTCAGCCTGGCGATGATTCCGGGTGGGATGACACTGAGGGTCTAAAAGACCGATGATTGAGGCGATCTGTGACCTATTTTGGCGAGGAGCCGATTCTGATGATGAATTATTTTTGTTTTCAGCATTTGACTACTCGGGCGGCTACTTCAACCCGGTGCTGGCGACGTCGCTGAAGGCTGGCTGCGAGGGGCAAACGCTCATTGAACACGCTATGGTTTACTGGATCGGCGCTTGCGCTGGTATGTTGTTTATTTTTAAATAAACATTTTTGGCAACTTCCAGCTTAAGAATCTAAGACAGAGACTTGGAATTTTAAGCTAATTAACGGCCTTGCCACAATAATAAAACCGTTCTAAACCGCAAATTTGTATAAAGAATTTGTAACTAAAACCTAGCGTATTAGACGGTTTAACTCTTTTTGTGCTAGCGTGGTAAGAGTAATATTTATTGCAAGTGTCAATTCGTTGTAGGTATAGTTAGGCACCTACCTGGCATCTCGCGTCTGCTCGTTCCTTTAAATCCCTTTCTTCGTTCAATTCATTCAGGATATTTAATTTTTAAACTCCGCAACCATATATAAACCAAACACATTCAAAATAAACTTGCTTGCAACAATACATTGAAGTCATTATATATTTTGATTAATTAGACCTTATTTTTGGGTAGAATCACTTCTTTAAAGTATTACCCACATGTTATAACTTGTTTTTTTGTACTTTAAGAAAGCTTTTTCTTATTTTAGGTGCAGTTTTATCGGTCTACATCTACAAGCTGCCCTACATCCAGAAATTCGTTAAAGGAACTACCGAAGTTAATGGTGACAGCATTTGGGGAGATAAGGAAGAATAAATAAATAATATAAAAAAGTATGTAAAAGTACTGACAAAATAAATAATAACGTTAATGTCTAAAACGTAATATTTTTACTATAGTGAGGCACAACAAACAACGTTGAAAAGAAAAATTCTAGTCATTTTATTGTAATTTACTTTCTTTTCTTTTTAATCTTTTAAGTACAAATGCTTGTAAATCGAACCCATAGATTTTTTATTTTTATTTATATGATACCACATCAAAATATAGAAAAAAAAATATAATACGTGCTACGTTAGTGATCCTAATACTTGTTGTTGTAAATAAAATATTTATTTTCAATTTGTTTAAATATTTGTTTTCTTTACCATGATTGTAGTTTTCTTTCCGCTTTTTTTGGTAAATATGTAATGTATACTATACTTAACTGTAAATATTAATAGAATGTCAGCATAAGTATAATAGCCACAGATTTGTTTGCCTGAGCTAATTGGTGGGCACCCTGAACTAATTGGTGGGCACCCTGAACTACCTCGCCTCTTACAGTATAGGATACTTTACTAAATAAGGTATCAATATCAATTAGATTGGACATTGTAGTCTAATATTTTGACTTTCAATAATATCTTGTATCCTATATTGATTGATTAAAGAATTTTCGACTTTTTTTTAACTTCTGATTAGAGAATATGGTATAGCGCTAAACCAATATTCCTTGTGTGGATCATTAGGTCGGACCTCTTATTAGATGTGTCGGATTTAAGGTATATAAGTTTATCAAAAAAAATTAATGTGTAATAAAGAAACGCAGTAAAAGACAAAAAAGAAAATAGGTCCAGAGTTAAAAATAGCCAGTATTTTTACAGAAACTTCCATTCCTTTTCATAGAGGTTCGTTCGCGTATTTTGCTTGAACGAATTTGATGAAAGCTCTCGGATTAGCATTGGCAGCCTTCTGCAGTAAGTTACACAAAGTTCTTCAAAAAGTTAGGATTTTGTACTCGGTTGTAAAATAAGTACACGTACTTACTTACTTATTATGTACGATTGTTGTAAGATTGTTGACTTGAGCTAGGTTTCCAGAAGTTGGGTCATCTTGTGTTAGGTTTCCAGAAGTTAGATTTCCAGAAGGTATTCCAGAAGTTAGGTTGTTGACTCGAGTTAGGTTTCCAGAAGTTAAGTAAGTCGTGTGTAAGGTTTCCAGAAGGTAGGTTCACTCCTACTGACCCGAAATTACCCCCACATACCCCCACATTTGTTTAGTCAGTACGTCTTTGCTCGATTATTTCCACGTTATAACTACGTGCTAACTGTATGAAATTTCGCTGCGTATCATGTTACATTGGAAGACTTGGATAAGATTTACAGCCGATAGGGCGAACTGGAAAATAATTGGAGAGGCATTTGCCCAACAGTGGGCTGATATGTGCTGAGGAAGAAGAAGAAGAAGAAGATTATGGTACATTACATCTATGGGGGCCTAAAGCTATTCCAAAATTTCCCTCATAAGAATTATCTGTCTATTTCCGTAACTGTCACACTTTGTCGTCAGAAATGTATTAAGATGACAACTGCAAAAGCTCTGCCTAGCTTTGTCATTGAAAAGTTTTCCATTTCCTATTGAACAAGATAGGTCGTAGACCAACAAACTTATAGACAGGACCTTTATATTAAAGGTCCTCTAAGTGCCTAGTCGTATTTTTATTTAGAATACGACTAGTACTAGGAAGTTAACTGACGTTTATTGTGCTGTCAATTTTTGATGAAATAAAAATAGTGTTGTGACAAAGTGAATAGTTTAAAAAAACTCCTGAATGAATGAAATTGTCTCGACACTCATTGTTTATTCATCTGATTGAACGAGAACTGAATGAATCACTATTAATGGCACATTATTTTACAAAGTGACATATTAGCTAATGCAATAATAAAATACCGCTATAGGGGTCTTCCACCTCCGTAAATCAGTTGGCAGACATGTTGACGGTTACTTTTCGGAGGCCCGGCTTCGATACCGTCAAAGGCGGAAATTTTTATGGTGGATATCGATGTTTGTTTTCTGGGTCTATCGTTGTTTTAGGTATGCTCGATGCTCATCGACGTTAGGAGATAATACATCAATGTTTTAACATCGATGTTGCAGTATATCAAATATAGTAATATTTTATTTATTTATTTTATTTTACATGTATGGAAGGCCAACAGCTTATTCAAACAAAATAGTACAATAAATATTCATAGATAGCCAATTAAAGGCCCTCGCTGATAGTGATAAAATATGAGTTAGTACGTCCAAAAAAATGAAAAGAGTAATGTACGCGGAACGGAAACAGAATTTTGTAACAAAATGGGGATAACATTTTACACTTAAATTCACTAGGTTATATGCAATACAGTTAATATGCAGCAGAAAAAAACAAATATATTTTTTATTTTATTTTTAGATATATTTTTATATTATTGCTTGAAGAACAAGTTGCTCATAAGATGCCTTACAGATTTACAGCTCGTGTTAAATAGATCAAGGTCATAGTTCTTGCTAAGCTCGTTAAATGTCCTACTTGCTCGTAGAAGAAAGGTGTTTTGACGATATTTGGTGTTGCTTTGTGGAACTGAAAGGGGTGTATTGAACCGAAGAGAAATGCGCGGCGGGATCCGAAGGAATAAGAGTGATAGCAGTTCAGCACAGTCGGTTTGGCCTGAAGTAATTTTTAACAGGTAAGATATGTCTGCTATTTCCCGTCTTTGGTGCAGTGGTAGTAGATGGTGTTTTCTACAGATGTTGAGGTAGTCAGTAGAGGCATACGGTTGTTTAATGCGATAGCAGAGATAACGGATAAATTTACGTTGAATATTTTCAATCCGTGTTATATAAATATTATATGAGGGATTCCAGATTTGAGATGCATACTCGAGATTACTTCGAACTAGTGTACAATAAAGAATCTTTAAAGTCTTACCTTGAGTAAAGTCCTTAGAACTACGCATCAGGAACCCAAGAGCCTTGGAAGCCTTAGCCACTATTTGACGTATATGGGCGTCAAACAGTAGCTTAGAATCATGAAGGACACCCAAATCACGGATACAGGACTCTCGTGCAAGAGTCTCACCCATCAAAGTATAATCTAGTACGAAAGGATGATGACTTCGTGTATAAGTAATGACGCTACACTTAGATGGATTAAGGTCAAGTTTATTTTGGTGACAATAGTTTTCGAGACGAGATAAGTCTTCCTGTAGGTCTGAAGCATCATTCGGCGATGTTATAGACTTAAATAATTTCATGTCATCTGCAAAACATAGTAATTGGGAAGATTTCAGATGCGAATTTATATCGTTAATGAAAATTATAAAAAGAAGAGGTCCCAGCAAGGATCCTTGTGGAACACCACTAGGGACGGTTACCCAGCTTGAGGTGTAGTTGTTGACGACTACTGCCTGGGTACGATTTTCAATATAGGATGCAAGCCATCTATATAAATCGCCACAGATCCCTATTTTTTGTAGTTTCATAAGAAGGATTCTATGCTGTATTCGATCAAAAGCCTTACTGTAAGCGGTATAAATGACATCTACTTGCACTCTATTGTCCATTGATTTTGTGAGAAAATTATTCATTAGAACCAGATTGGAGACTGTGGACCTTCCCCTTAAAAAACCGTGTTGGGATTCATTAAAGCAATGTTTCAGCGCGGGGTAAACCTGGTTATATATCAGTTTTTCAAAAACCTTAGATACAATACAAAGCTTTGAAATAGGTCTGTAGTTAGGTATCTCTGTTTTATTGCCCTTTTTGTGAACAGGAGTTATAAAAGCTTTTTTCCAAAGGGTAGGTACTACACCCGTAGAAAGTGATTTTCCAAAGAGAAGACATATAGGAAAAGATATAGTTTTAGCACAATTTATTAAGAGAGTTGCTGGCAAACCATCCGGTCCAGGAGACTTAGCGGGGTCCAGTTTGCGCAACAACTCAATAACATTATCAACTTCGACTGAGATGTTAGAGATGTCACAAACAGGAGAATAGCTCGGGTACGTAACAGGAGGAGTGTTAGAAGAATTTGTGGGTGAATCAAGGAATGTAGAACAAAAATAGTCAGAAAAAGCATTACAGATTGATTCACCGTTATTTACTACAGAGTTACCATTGGTTAGACAGTTCGGAATAGTGTTAGATTTAGTTTTTGATTTAATATAGGACCAGAAGTATTTAGGATTTTTTAGGATAGATGACTCAACCGTATTCATGTAGTTTTCATAACATGTCTTTTCAAGTTGTTTTACGCGATTTCGTAGATACTTGTAACACTCCTCATCGCCACGGTTGCCATACTTTTTATATTTCTGAAAATATTTATGTTTTTCTTTTATTGCCCTTTTTAAAGCAGGAGAGAACCACTTAGGGAAGGAGTCTTCTTTTATTAGTTTAGAAGGTACATATTTGTCACGAAGCGAGAGAAAAACATTATAAAAAAAGGAAACAGCTTCTTCGAGTGATCTACACGAGAACTCTTCGTCCCACCTAATATTAGATAGTTCATTGTTAATTGACACGTAATCACCATGATTAAATAGGTACTTGGTGTAGGGTTTAACTTTTAGTGGTTGGTGATTGGCGAAGAGCAATTTAATTACTAAGGCACCATGGTAAGGATCGATCGGTACTAGGGAATCGTTGCTAGAATCACTAACATGAACCTCCTCATTAGATAATACCAAGTCGAGTGATTTGCCATACATATTTTTTATACCATTAAATTGGGACAGACCGAGATAATTTAGTTCATCTACTAAGTAAATTTCATCGACAGTGAGGTAGTTAAAGGGATCAAATGAGTTGTTTGCATTGTTGATTGAAGCCCACTGGATATCGCTCATATTAAAATCACCAACAATTAAAAATTTGTCCTCAATATTTTGCATCATATTCTCATTGAATTTAAAAAAGAAATTACGTAATTGTAGCGAAAAGTTACAATTTTTTGTTTACATAGATAAAGCGCGCAAATGTGCAGAGAGGAGGACAGAGCCCTATTACGTTTGTTTATTTTAATTGTTAACCAGATATCTTCTGCCTTTGACACGAACGACGGTTGGAATGTAACGGATAGGTCTCTTCTGGTGCCGATAAGAACGCCTCCCTCTAGAGTTTGATTTTGTGATTCATTATCACGATCACGGCGCCATACCACGTACCGGTCATCAAATAATTCCGTGTCCCTTATGCCGTCCAGTAGCCAGGTTTCGGTTATTATTACAACGTCATAATTACTACTGCAAACATTTCTGTAGAAAGTTGTGGTCTTAGTGCGCAGGCCTCTTGCATTCTGGTAATACACCCTTAAATTACTAAAGTTAGCCATATCGATGTTGTTATATCAAACATCGAAACTTCGATGTTGCAACGTAACATCGATGTTAAAAACAGAAAATATAAATCGGGCCCCACAAAAAAATTGATTTCTCAAAGTTACGATCAACAACCCTCAACAAAATCTGTACTATTTTATGAAATAAACGCATCCACAAATATATTTTTTTAGTTTCTGAACGCAACGAAGCAAAAAAAGACGTTTACTAATCCATAGAGATGTCTGTAAAAAACATCGATGTTGCCTGACATCGATGTTAGCTATCGATGTCACCATCGAATCGATGTTAACATGTTTTTTCATCGATCATCCCTAGTGTGTTTCGTATGACTTTATTTGTGTGTTGTTGTAAGCACAGAACAAGGAAGATGCTCTCTCTCTCTAAATAGAAATCGCGAGTAGGCGGAGCCCGCGTGCCTATCATTAGCTCTGCAGTGCATATGCGTAGTTTTTGACAGATTTGATAAGCTCAGTTGCTTTATGCTTCTTGTAAACAAACCACCAGGAAAAATATGAAAAAAAACCCACTAAAATGCCATATTGTGCTGTGTTGGAATGCAAAAATTAAAGTTGGGGACTTAAAAGTACTAATTATGCCGTATCATTACATCGGTAAGTAATATTTCACTGTATTTTTAAATAAATTTGAAATTATACATGAACAAGAAAACAAAACCATAAGTGAGAAAATGAAAACACCCTAATTACGGAGCAGTAAAATTGAATTTTCATTGAAGCCTGTGACTGTGACTGTACCTTCATAGCGTTCTTCTTTATCTATGGTATTAGACTCATGACTTTTTCTAGAACATTTTGACAACAGTATAATGGAAATCAGTTAGAGATTGCTCAACATGATGAAAATCTATCGATAATTTTCTATGATAAAAATCTATCGATAATGTTGTAATGTGTAAAAAATAAAGTCGCTTTCCGCATCAGTCCTTAGGTATGTTTAAATCTTTAAAAATACAGCGGATTTTAATGCGGATTTTTCTATTAGATAGAGTGATTCAAGAGGAAGGTTTATAAGTATAAAACATGCACGTTCTAATAATAGGTTAGGCGGTACGAAGTTTGCCGGGTCGACTAGTATTGTATAAAGACAAGTCGTCACTCTTATAGTGTGCTATATTTTATTTTTCTTTTCATTTATTTACAGCTTATGTTACTGGATCACCTTGGGCCAAGCTTAGAACCTAATACACTTAAGCATAAACTTGAAGATAGAGCCATCATGAAAGCTTCTTAAGCTAAGAGGAGTTTCAATAAACAATACCTAGAGAAGAAAAAATGCTAAATATTATATATTAAAAAAACCAAGATTAGTTAAGAGTTTAAGGCAAGTAATAAATTAGCAAGTACTTCGATATTAAAAAAGATAAAATAATATAAATATAAAACCCATCTTGTTTTATTGGTCTATCTACCCATCCACTAAATTGTTTACTTTGATTAAAATAAAGCTTCATTTAAAGTACAGTACTTACTCCAAAATTAATAAAGCGCATGCAGATTCGCTAATTGTCGATTTCACGGAAACACCTGAATCAAAAATCATAATTCTACTAAATTACGCATGCAGAAAATGCACTTAACCTCCATAAATACATATCGTCTTCCGTCGCTTGGGAATTCGACCGTTGTCGAACAGTGACGAAGATTTCTATGCGCATTATAACTTTTGCAGTACTGTAGGTATATACAATTTTATTACTAAACACATTTTTATTTCTGAATCTCTATTTATGCGAAGCATAACTGTTGAATACAAAACAACATTGGAAATATAAAAAATAAACTGTACACTAAAATAAACTTTGTTCTATGAGCGACTGGTTTTTTCATATGATAATACCAATACATCGCCAATCACCAAGAAGGCCGTTTAAAAAAAAGTAATTGTTAACTGTCATATGAAAGAAAGTTGTATATCGATAGGTTTTTCTGTTTTCTCATCGACAAACTTTCTCCCGCAATATGTACATCCCTAGCTTAGTTTTTCATTTTTCGACGTAGCCACCTAGTGTTTAGTAGCGGTAGTACAAAAGGTGTAGTTCCATCTAACGTCGAATAGTAAAACTAGGAACAATGCGTGAGGATTTTAAAGCAAAGAGGATGTATAGCTTTCTACCATGTCTTTGGAAAAACCTAATTTCATTCTTTTATCATACGTATGTCATCATTAGCTTTAGTATTTCATAATTGTTATTTGATTTTGATCTTTGTTTATTTGTAAAAAAGGTTCATAGTCTACTTCAAAGTTTTGTGATGTAGATCTTTTCGGCATTGTCGTTATTCACCAATGGTAGCTTGGATTTCATAGTGAGAGTTTGGTTTATATGTGTGAGTTTGGACACACTGGTTTCGGTACTAAAAGCTCATGATGCTATTTCTATTGTATTCTCTTGTTCTGTGGTTGTAAGTATTGTGTTTCGGTCACCCTATAGATACAGTTTTCACCTAGTTAGGGGCTCTGAGTGTGATGCTGAGGTGTGATGGGTTATTTATTGTTATTATTTTAAGCTGATGGTAGCTAGGTATGTCCATAATTAAAAGTGTCAATGTTCTAACTTCCTGCCACGAACTTTGTTCGGAGCTGTGATCGAATTGAATTCGGGAAACACAGATCACAGTTACGTATTGGTGTTGTGTGTCGTAAGTACATCTTTATTTATATTAACGGTTTTATTTAATATATAAGCCAAAGTTACCTAAACTTACGTAAAACATGATCATCACAGCTGTAAGATGTAGGTACCTATACAAACTATACATTGCTCAAAGACGCGATCCCGCAACCCTTGAGGTCCCTTCTGGTCGTCTGACCACTTTTTGGGAAGCCTGCCTATTCTGCGTCTTCTGATGCATTGTTGCCACTGGAGATCGGACAAATAAACAAACAACCCAAGAAAATCGATGTTCGTCTTGCTCATAATGTCTCAAGTACAAAAATGCGACCAAATTGCTACCACGATCGACCCAACATTGTGTCCGTCCGTACACGTACGACACGTGCGTCGAACGTCGGACCCCACACCGGAGTTTTAACAAGGTTTCTTTCATTAGGGAACCCTGTAAAATTAAAACGTTGCACTGTGTAGTACATACCTATAATATGTTTGTATTTGTTATACGAAATTCCCATCTCCTTATCTGATAAGAGTTACGAGTAACGACGAAAAAAATTTACTTACCTAATTACTTTTTGTGCTGCGTAAAAGGTTCACAAAAAGCTTATAATTATTTTTGAATTATAATTACTGGAGCGGGCGTGAATAACATGAGAAACATTTTAAACTGGCTTAACTTTTACGTGGAGATGTCAAATATTTTATTTACTTTCCTATTGGTATTTTCTTTTCAAAAAATTTCTTTAGTTAGCTATGTATACTTTGACACCTTCGTGGCTCAATGGGCATTGCCTGTTACTTCGGAGTTCCGAAATCGATTTTAATCGGGTGCAAAATTGTTATAATGAATATTATGGATGTTTTTTTTTCCCGATCTGGGTGTGATCTTTAATTTACGTCTTTTGGTCACCCTTGATACAGATTTTACTTAGATTAAAGCTTTGATTGTTATTCGGTTTAGACAAAATATTTTATACTTACAGGTGCCTAATTGTTTATTTTCAGTAGGTACCATTTGTTTACTTTTATTTTTGATTTATAGTTAATCTAGTTTTAAAACTTATTTTAAGGTTATTTTATTTTTTATTAAAAAAAGCAGCTCTATACATTCCATTCCATTTTCCACTCTCTACCATTAACTAGTTTTTTTAAACTACAAATATTTTTTAGCTTTGTAGCGATGCGGACGAAAAAACATATTAAAATGTTTGTCCATTATTTTCTAATAAATATGTTACTCCTTAATAGTGAGAGTTTTCAAAGAATTCATAGTGAGACCAATGCGCGCAATCATTCTTTTGAAAATTGTTTACTATATCTCAAAAATATAACTCAAAACTTTATAATTTATACTGAAAATAATAATAAAGTGTCTGAGGATAGTGTACTGTACACACTTGTCAAGGCATTACATACAAACCACATACCAAATATTTTAACTCACGATTTAGTAGCTGCAACAAAAAGTTTTGAAAACAATAAAAGTCTAGTGATAATAATACTAACTGAAAATACAACTAATATTACAAAATTGATGGAACGAGTCATACTTAAACAATTCAAATACCTAATTTTGATGTCAAATGATGATCTAAACAATGTCGGTCGCAAGTTCAGTAGAAACGACGTGACTTTCATTATTAAAAACTCACAAGACAATTACGAATTCATCACTTACATTCCCGATATTGACGAGCAAAGTTGCAATTTGAATAGTAATGTTAAGACTATTAACTCATGTAACGAAGGTGTGTTAGAAGGTGCTACCGTGTTTCCGATAAAAAGTTATGTAAACAGAAAGCAATGTCCACTCAAAGTTGGCGTGGCACCCAATTATCCCTTTGCCGCCGTTAACTCAACCAAAAAAGATATGAGCCCTGTGGCAACAGTTAAGGGATCTGATGTGGAGCTCGTGAAGATCATATCCAAATATTTTAACTCTTCTTTGGAATGGTACAGAATCGTGCAGAAGCAAGACAGTCCCTTCGTGAACACAGAGTTTACAGTCTATCTAAGAAACGGAAGTCTTGACTTTTGCGTCGGAGGACTTTACAGAATTTACGGAGATATTGTGGAGTACTCTGGAATTTATAACAGGCAGGTTGTCGTTTGGATGTACAATGTCAAGAGAGAGGGTCGGACCTGGAAGGCTCTAGTCAAAAGACTAAACGGGCTGCATATCTTTCTTACTTTCTACATTACATACTCTGCCTGCTGGTTATTAGTTACGAAATTTGACGACAACAAAGCTTGTTTGTCTGATACCCTGGTCTATAACTGGGGAGCACTACTCGGCGGATCGCTTCTAAAAAAAGGAAGAACTAGAAAGCAAAAGATTTTAAACGTTGTATTTCTATGCATGAGTATACATTGGACTGCATATATCAGTATACAGTTCTTTTCCTTTCTTACCATTCTGGGTCCACCACATATGCTACGAACTAATGATGATGTTATGGAATCTGGTCGTCAACCTTACATGATACAGAATTCTAAAAACTTCATTGAAGATCAGAAGTACCTCGCCTTCGTTAGTTCGTCTAAAGATTGTTACAGTTTTGAAGATTGTGAAAAGAAGATAATGGACAGCAATGGCGTAACAATAATAGTAGATGGATACTTTGTGCCATTTCAAACTCAGACAGCCGTGAATGATGAAGCGAGGTTCATGACAGCAACGGAGAACGTATTGACGATTTACCATGAGATGGTGTTAAGAAAAGATAGCCCGATAGTTATGAACTTTAAGAAAGTAATGTTGAGGTTGTTTGAAGCTGGTATCTGTGACAGGTTGGTGAAGGAAGCTATTGGTTTAACTGTGGTTGATAAAGCTAAGACGGCTACCAAGAATATAATGGGGAACAGCTATAGTTGCCACGAAGGGTGCGCGATTACACTATTGCAGTCAGCTGGAGCGTTTTATATTTGGTCCATTGGATGTACTATATCGTTTGTGGTATTTTTAGTGGAATTATTTCTGAAGTGGAGTAGAAAGTAAGCAAGTTTAGAAATCATTGAATAAAATAAGCTTTAAAAATAGTAGAAAAATCAGCTGTCCCATACATTGACCCCGTCAGCTTATCGAACCAATGTATGGAACAGCTAATTTTTTTTTTTTTGAGATTTCGACCCATGTTGCTTTAGGAAAGTTGATAGGTATGGTGAGCTGAATCCTTGTACTACCGCCTTGTCAGAAACATCCAGTATACATACATTGTTGACAGAGTTAGAACGTGGTTCTATCATTAGGTTGGGCATGTAATAGGTATGTATGTATTAGTATTTAAAAAGAATTAATTTTTGTTTTAAATATTTTAAAAACTTTTTTAGAATAAACTCTTTTACTCTTTTTTTCTCTTTTATAATACGTAAGTTTTGTAGTTAAGGCACTACGCAAGGGTAGAGAAATAGATATTTACTACTGCTTAACATTTTTGAAGAGCGTTTTATTTTCAGCTTATTTCTTGGATGACATTAAAGGCTCATTCATTTCGAACCCTTTGTTACATCTTGCATCTCTCGGGTTTAAAGGTTAAAGTTAATAAGGGCAGCTGTTTGTTTGCCTTATATAGGTCAAGCTGCAGGTGGAAATAACTAACATTTTAAAATTTTATTGAATTAATTAATAAAATACACCAGATAAGTTTTTATTTTTATGGTGTTTTATTTTTCACGGCCCCCATTCGATCATAATCCCCAGAACTGTATCCAATACTGTTTAAACAAACAATAAATACAGAAGCCCATTTATTGATAAGGCTTCCTTTCAATTTCATTTCGGAATTGCTTTCCGCTATTTCGCCGAGTTGTTTTCGTTGTAATAATGCTATATTTGCTGGCTGCCGCGATATTCCGTAAGTATTTTACCTTTACTATCGAGTAAATTAAAAAAAAAACTAAAGAAAAGTACCCACTGCTCGTGATCTGTAAAAGAGGGATAAATCAAGCAGCTCCTTATTTGCTTGCCTCCGCTATAGATTAGCAAAAAGATAAAATTTGAGACGAACTATCTCAAAATGTTCAACAAAGGACGGCTGGTCTTTTTTTGGTCAATTCTTAGTCGCATTTTGCAACACCCACAAGAGGAGAAAACTGTGATGTTTACCTTTGTCTAATTGAATCAATAGATTTCAAAACCAACCAAGTCACATTTTTAGGCGTGTCTATAGAAAAAGAAAACAAAAAAGCTTTCTTTGTATTTTGTTAGAAACAATAAAATCACAATAGATTGCATACAATCCTTATTCAAAAACAGTGTTTTATTTAAAAACCAGCCATATCCAATACTAACAGTTAAGGCCACAGACAGTGTAACTGTCACCGGAAAATAATAAGATTCGCAAGTTTATAAATTTCCTAGGAAATTTATAAACTTTCGTAGGATTCTAAACGAGAGATAAATCGAATTATTTTACGCGCACTTTTTTGCAAATTTATAAATTTTCGGCGCGTCGTAGTAAATTTATAAACTAACGGATATCAATTCGTAAGATTCTAAACGGATCGACCAATCACAGAAGAGCTTATAATTTTACGCTTTTTAAAATACGGAAAATAACACACTGCTCTCTGATTGGTCGATGTTGACAGTGAAAATGCTTGCGTCCATAGACTTACGTACACTCAGAATTGCCAAACAATTCGATCACACTAAAAGTATTTTTACTGGTACTAAAAGTAGGTAGATTAATAGGTTCAAATGTTACCGCTAATGTGCGAAATTCAGTAAAACTGCACTAACTGGCTGAATCCGTTAGAGTTCGAAATAAAACGTTGTTCTCAACATTAACTAGGTAATCTGCAAAATCCCTAGGTAATCGACAGAGTAACGACTATGTTAAGCTCAAAAAATTTTTTACTTAGATTTCAGTTTAACACACTACGCTTCGCTCGCTACGCTGGTTAAAGATCACAAGCCAAACCTAACCTAACCTACAATTTTGCCCAGATTTGAATTGTTGGTCGGAGTTTTCTGTTTTCCGCACTTTAACGGCGAGACATCCGGTAATACGCACATTAACTAGGAAAAGTGTGGATACCCCATATTTCACATAAAATTTCGCACATTAACTGACCTAAACAGTTAATGTGCACATTGCCCGGAAAGTGCACATTAACGTATTTCGCAATATAACGGTGACAGATATAATACAAAAAGTAACCTTGTATTATAGGTACCTGTCTACCTACCTAGTAGGGGGTTCCCTATTTCACTCTACAAAAATAAAACATTTTGGGCATGGCTACCATAAAACTTTCGTAGCTCTGTGGTAAATTTCAATTCATTATACATGGCGTTTGGTTATTGGTTACTTATTATTTTACGAGTGTGTTTAGTAAGTTTATCAATTTACGAAAATTTAGCCGTAAAATAATACAATTTATCTCTCGTTTAGAATCCTACGAAAGTTTATAAATTTCCTAGGAAATTTATAAATTTACGGTTCTTGTTATTTTCCGGTGACATAACCAAAGAAACACGTTTTACGGAAAAACAACCTGTTTGGACTTGGTTGGTTTTGAAATCTTTCGACTCATTGAATGGAAAATATGTTAAGCTTGAGTTTTTTTTTACAGTTGTAAAGTTTTCATCGGCAGAACCGGCAAAACCAATAGATATTGTAATAGAAAAGCATGGGGCAACTAAAAGTAGAATGCCGAAAATATACCCTTACTTGCCAGACAAGATACCCTTGATCGGTAGGAGGATCCGTGAAGCAATGCTTGAATCGAAAAAGTTCATAAAGGGCATTCAGGATAATTTGAAAAATAAATGGACGAAAAACAAGACGGGGTTGATGATCTGAACTTTATTTATCTTTTTAACGTTATCAATTAATTTATAAATTATGTAAGATAAGAAAAGAAAAAAGTAGTATACCTACTCTACCCGCAAGCCTATCTTCATAGGAACCCACTTCAAGATCAAGCCTATTTTTGATATGGAACATATTTTTGAGAAAAAGCTTAGTTTTAGTGAAAGTATAACATATACCTTCCTACACCCACCGCCTCGGCAAAATGGGTTTCTTGATGTGCAACATAAAGGACTTTAAGACGATAATAAAGAACAAAAGCAAAACCGTAGAAGCAAAACTCATCCGAGCTTCATTCAAGTTTGTATAATTTTGAAAAGATAAGGTCCAAGACATCATCCCTCAAGGCAAAGGCAAAGAGGAGTTTTAAGAACCAGTTTACAGCGATGCTAGCGCCTTAAGCGAAAAAAAAAGAATATCTTCTAAACTAAGGCAAATATCAAAAATGTTGGACAGTATTTAAAATGTAGCCTAGTATTTTTAGGGCGCTGTTGTATAGCTTTTAGGCTAAAGACCAAAGAAAGTTACAAAGTGTTACTAAAAGTGCTCTGTGGATTATTTTGTTCTTTTTACTTAGGACTACTTAACTGTGCTCAAAAAATACTCAGAAAGATTATCTATCGTCATACTGTGCCACATTTTTGTTATTTGCCTTAGTTTAGAAGACATTTTTTTTTCGCGAATGGCGCTAGAATCGCTCAAAACTGGCTCTTAAGGCTTGGTGGTTCAAAAATTTGTGTTTTTGAGATTTTTTTAAACAATCTGAGACATACAAAATTGATGTCTTCATTCTGAAAAAAATATATGTGTTAGTTAAGGATCTAATCTAGTCATCATACTAAAGGGAAACAGGATCTAATTAATTTTAGTTGATAGAAAAAAATCTCAAAGTTACCCCTTTTTGTTCCGTTTTTTCCATTTTATTTTTAAACCGCTGATTGTTTTTATTTGATTTTTGGAATGAAAATTGCTGACCTTAAATTTTAGACAAACTACTATAGTAAGAATTTTTAAGTTTAACGAAAAGACAAAAAACCAGCAAAAACTAAAAAAAAACATCGTTTTCGCGCGGTCCGATGCCATGCCGCGCCGCTCCCTACCCCGTCAGTACCCTTGTGGCCACGGCCGAGGCCAGTTCTGTGTCAAATTTTTGTTTTCGCGCTCTCGTATTTCGTTTTATTTTTATTCAAATGTAAACAAGTTTTGACAACAGATGTCAAAACAATGAACCATAACATCTGATTAGGATCTATATGAAGCTGAAAAAAAACAATTTTGATACCGATATTACATTTAAAAAACCGTCGCATTACAAACTTACCTTTTTTATTTTCACAGACAAAACTTAAATCGTAGGGATGATAGAACAATAGCTGCTGACGAAAACTTGGTTGTTTAACTGTAGCAGCGAGCGGTCTCAGATCAGACAGTGATATTATAATATTATATAAACATACATAGACCTAAATATTTTACACAAGTTATTTTGCGTATAGTGCTTGATAGCTCAGACTTGCCTTTGGAAAGTTTAATAGCTCGAATTTCTGCCATCTTGGTTTCAAAATGTTGGTAGGTATTATATCATTTTCGTTATCAGCGAACCCGGAAATCTACTTATTAAATAATTTTTCTCGTAAAAAACCTATATACTTACAATGCAATATACGCGCTACCGCATCCAGTGTGCCCGCCAGTTTGAGAATTAAACAATAGATAATAGAGGTACACAACAATTTTATTTAATCCAACAGTACACGCAAAATCATACCTACAATATAATTAAAAACAAAAAACATAGTTTACCTTCAGTTTACATATTTAACTAAAATAAAATAACATGTATGTAATGTAAATGTGCATGGCGTGCCAGAGAAGAGGCCTATGTCCAGCAGTGGGCTCTTACAAGCTGATGATGATGATGATGAATGTATTGTCAAGCCTTTTTTTCTGGCTTACTCCGCACTTTAGGTATAAACCTGCAAGTACGTGCGGCGGCAATACGGAAGCGCAGCGTTCTACTTTGTCTATGCCTAAATACAGAATGTCAAATCAGAAGAAACCCAAGTTTCTTAAAATTAAAAAAATATTTAAAAAAATATATTAAGTACATTTTCAGAAATAATTAAATTGTGTACTTCTTACAATATTAATTTATTTTTTGAAAATAACACCATCTTAATGTGATCCGTTACAATAATTGTAATTATTAGAGGTACAATTGCGGCACTCATGCAAACGAACGTCTAAAAACTTTTTTATCAAAAAATTAAACCGCCGAAAAAAAAACCGAAATGCATAAAATAATAATATAATTACTAAGTTATTAAAGTTATGTAGGGTATACCAAGTAATTTTAAGTCGGATATCCGATTCGGATATTTTCTTTTTGATCAATAATTGTCTTCGGATTAGTTTTTATTTTATTAGACTTTAGTCTAAAGACCCTCTAAGAAAACCCTTTAAGAAAAAGTCCTTTGAAGTCAGATCTGGTGGTGGCCAGGGAATGACGACTACTCTTAGAGAAATAAATTACGGACGATAGGGAAAGTGGTTTAAGAGATGTATCTATTTCCCGCATTTATAGGTATGTAAACATAGTAAATTGAGCAAAAAGTTATCAACTCAAACTATATAGTAATTTGTATGTAATGTTTTTTGAGTCACAAAATCAAATTAAAACAATCAGTAGTGTATTTCTAATGGAAAAAAACACTACAAAAAGGGTTCACTTTGTTTTATTTCTACAGAGTGAAATTCATTAGATCTTGTTACTTTTTAATAACTTGTCTAAACTAAATCCTACATCTATATTTTTCAGAATTAAGAAATCTGTTTTATATTTCTCAGATGGTTTAAAAAAAAACTCGTTTTTACAAATACCTTACCTAAACGCAAATTCTTGTTAGCTGAAACGAAAATCGGAAAGAAAAATTGTGCGGTAGGTATAAACATCTCGATTTAACTTCGGCTTGTATGAAAAGTAATAAAATTTAAAACTGCCGCGACATTTCGCATTTCGACGCGCGCATGTCACAGCTGCGAGGGTGGGGGACCCTCATACCTAATTAGGTAAGAAGCTTCAAACTACAGGTCCTTAATACGTTTGATCAAAGATTGTTGGAAAATTCTTAAGCCAGTGCACAGTACGGACAGGATCGTATTTAAAGGATCTTCGGTAACTCTGGAATTAAAACTATTTTCTCTGAAGCTATGTTTTCACTGAGCAAGGACTGGTTTGTATAGGTACACTTGAATTCCAAAAGCACCACATCTCGAAATCCTTGTGTGGTCCAGGATTTAATGCTCTATATACGTAAGAACAGCTTTTAGAATTTATTTTTCTAATTGAATAATAAAAGAAAAGATGAATAATAAAAGAAAAGTAGGTATGTTGATAATTAAAATAAAAATATCCGTCTCGCAAGCAAAATAAGACAAATACACGCCAAATTTATACCAATATCAATACAAATAGTATAAAATAAAGTCGCTTCCAGCGTCTGTCCCTATGTATGCTTGAAGCTTTAAAATTATGCAACGGATTTCAATGCGTTTTTCTTAACAATAATAATAATAACATAATAACACATCACACACAGAGCCCCTAAATAGGAAGAACCTGTGTCTAGGGTGCCCGAAACATAGACAGAGACCAACATTACACCCAGACCGGAAACAAACAAAACCAATGTTCGCCCCGCCGGGAAACGAACCCCGGTGTACACAGATAGAAAATCGAAGAGATAGAAGTAATTAAAAAGGAAGGTTTATAGTTTATACGTATAATTAGTGCACAAGATAGTAATAGGTTAGGCGGTACGAAGTTCGCCGCGTTGACTAGTCAATACATAGTATAAAACAAAGTCACTTCCCGCGTCTATCCCTATGTATTGCTTATATAACTATGCATCGGATTTTAATGCGTTTTTTTTAATAGATAGAGCAATTCAAGAGATAGGTTTATAACTATAATACATGCACATCATAGTGATAGGTTGTGCGGTACGAAGTTCGCCGGGTCGACTAGTAATATTATAAAGAGGAAAGATTTTATTGTTTGTGTGTTTATTTGCATTGAAAAGCCCCAAGAAGAAAGAAGAATTTAAAGATTCTTCTTTAACTGTTGGGATGTTACAAGTACTTGCATCGGCTGAAATAAGCAAAAAAGTATATTGTAAGTCGGTAAGACGTTCACGTTTCAGAAAACCTATAAAAAAATATTAATAAAAAAAAACCCTTATTTTGATTGAAAACCCTGTGTCACAGAATTTCAAGGATCAGTTTTAATTGTATCTTTTTGCTTCGCCTCGCCGAATGTAGGCTGGGCTTAAGGAAGCGGTCGCGAGTGGAGTTGGAACTTATAAAAATATCTTCTTTTAAAGAGCTATTTCATTTATGAAGTCTTTAACTACCTACCGACTGCCAATCGGCTTTAAGTCCTCTTTGAAACAAATGTTTTTTTCCACGAAGTTTATTTTCTTAGAAAGAACGGAAGGAAGGAAAATTTATAAGAAATCATGGTCACTCAAGCTTGCGCACATATCACGAGGCGCGGCAAAGTTACGGAGAACCAGTTAACAGCGATGCTAGCGCCATTTTCGAAAATAAAATCTTCGAAACTAAGGCAGATATCAAAAATGTGGAATAGTATGACACGAGGATAATGTAGCCTGGTATTTTAAGGGCACTTCTGTATAGCTTTTAAGTTGAAGACCAAAGAAAGCTACAAAGTGTTGCTAAAAGTGGCCTCTTTTAGCTACAATCTGTGGATTATTTTGTCCTTTTTACTTAGGACTACTTTAATGTGCTCAAAAAATACTAATTTATAATAATTTATAATACTAGGATTTTTTGCTAATCTTCCACGTGGGCCCAGTGCTGCTGATTGATGAACGATTCCGAAGTACCTACCATACAAGTATCTTATTAAACTTTATTTTAAATGTTTTTAAATAAGTACTTCCTAAGAAGCGCTGCTGCTGTTCTGCACAAAAACTTTGAACATTCCCGTTCTAATAAGCTATATGTTCCATTATTTTTCCAATCAACGCACATTTATAATTTCTTAGATGGGAACATTCACAAGGGAATATAAAATGGAAATAAAAAAAAATTTCGAAGCGGGAAATAAAACTGCGATTCTTGGCAAAGGCGATACATGGCAAATTGGCAAATGGATGTCAGTTGAAGCTTTTCTTTTTCTTTGTAGTTTTCAATAAAACAATGCAGTGTTTTTAATTTTTTTTATATATAAGTTGGAGATATCAGAAATTGGTCTCACTTAGCTGAGAAGCCTGGAGACTGCGCAAGATCGAAAGACACGAGGATCCTTTATTTAAGTACATCATCATAATTTAAAACAATTGTTTCACTTGTTTTGGAGTTATAAAGAGGAAAGATTTGATTGTTTGTTTGAGCTAAGTACCTATCTAATAGAATCAGATCCGAAACTACTGGACTGATAAAAAAAATCTATCACCATTAGAATCCTATTATCCCTGATGAACATACATATTATATTTTCTATCATTCAGAATAGCACATAGGCTGTTTGTTAGGTAGTCAGAAAAATTCCTCAGAAACTAATCTAAATTCAAAGGTCCCGCCTGCGAGGACTGCCTGCCAGTGCCTTGCAAAAACTAGTTATCAGAATCGACATGTCTCGACGAGTTGTAACATGCACTTGTTGAAACTTGTTCATCATTCTGGAAGCGGAGTTGAATAACAATGCGATTTGAGAGGATGAAATTCCTGCGGCCAAGCGAGTCCCACGACATCCGACTGGAATCATATTTCAATGTGATTTTTATCACGGCGACGATACGAGAATAGCATGCAATTCACTTTAGAGGTCATTACTGTAGTGATGATTATGTTAAAATTTTGAATTGGTTTGAGTTTTGTTATGTTAGGTACCTAGGAAGTGAAGGAAGAAAGGAATATGTTAAAGACAATTAAGACGAGGCGGAGCAAGATACTCGACAACTTCATCACCAACATTATTGAAGGCAAGATTGAGGGGAAAAGAGAGAGGGGACGACCAAGACGGAGTTACTTTGATCAAATAAAGGAAAAGATAGGGCTCGTGTCGTATCAAGAGGTTAAGCAGCTGGCGGGGAAACGGGAGGTGTGGAAGACGCTCCACTGACAAGAGCCTAGCTCTTAAATTTGAAGAAGAAGAAGGTACCAAGATGGTTGAAAAAGAGATTGCTACAACTAGTCTTAAATGGCGGTACTTGAAGAAAGCAGCCCAGTACCGACAGGGGCTATAGGCAGAAATCAATATCACCATCATGTGTGTGCAAATATCGTTGGTAACATGGGTTTTTAGTATATTGTGCAGACAGTCACCGCACAAGCGCAAGGTCTTCATACGACTGGAAATGTTTTTGGATTTGCTAAGCGAAGAACGGTTATAATAATCATAACGCATCACACTAAGAGCCCCTTACTAGGAAGAACCTGTATCTAGGGTGCCGGGAATCGAACCTAGGTGCACACGCATCTCAGTCCACATCAATGCCAACTGAGCTACTACGGTGGCGCTCTTTGTGGGAGGCTCATTGCGAGCAGTCTTTCGTGTGAATAACGATGTTTTACTAGGATTAGAAGATTTATTGCATTATTAATTTAAAGTAAATTGCTCAATATTATAAATTTATATAGCTACTTTATCCTTTACCTGATCACCAATCTTCCTTAATTTGTCCCAAAAAAAGCATCCTTAATTGCGTAGCGGACTGTGAAATACCCATTGTATTGTGTTAAACCCATATTTACCGGGTTTCTTTAGAAATGTGATCTTTGCACTTGCCGCATCCTCTAGAGCAGGTAGCTTGTATTTTTACAACGGATTATTCTTTGTTGATTCAACGTATGAGATTGCATTGCATACGAGTCTTTTCTTTGCTAGGAATTGCTTCGGCCGGAATTTGTGTTGAGTTAAGGCGGTAACTCACGGTATGGCGCGAAATTCAAATTTTTTCACGTTTTTTAATTATTTTGGCGAAAGTATTCATTTTTAATTAAATTTAAATGAATTCGCGTACGTAAAAACCTATTTCCCACATTGTGATATATCGTTTTTGAAAGACAGTGTTACCGATTTTGTGTATATTCAAGGAACTTGTTTTTTGGCCTTTTACCCCTTAGACACAAAATCTGTAGGTCTGTCTTCCAAAAACGTTGTATTGCAATGTGGGAGATGGTTTTTTACATACGCGAATTCATTTAAACTTTATTAAAAATGTATACTTTCGCAAGAATAAATCAATAACACGAAAAAATTTGAATTTCGCGCCATAGCGAGAGTTACCACCTTAATACATCAAAAATTAGGCAGGAAAGATTATGATGACCATTTTTAGTAGTTTTGAGTAGACAGCCTGAGATGGTAAGGGTGTGAAGAGTTTGTCCGCCAAAGAATTAAGAAGACATGTGAAAACCAGTGACTTTTTGACATGTGATATTCACTATTGTTATTAATTCTCCAATATTCATATTTAATATCCATTAAGCCATCCGCCAGAAAGAGATTCATACGATAGACACAAAAATCCAGTTTTTTCCCGTTCCCATGGGAATTTCGGGAAATCCATTCTTAGTGCTCGCTTACACTCCCTAAGGAACCTACATGCAAAATTTCAGCCCGCTACGCCCAGGAGTTTCAGCTCTGCGTTGTCTGTCAGTCAGTCAGTCAGTACTTAACGGAAGAGTTTTATATAATTGACTAGAGGCTGCCCCGCGGTATTTCCCGCGCAGATTTATCATAAACACAAAAATCCCATTTTTTCCCGTTCCCGTGGGAATTTCGGGACATCCTTTCTTAGTGCTCACCTACACTCCCTAAGGAACCTACATGCCAAATTTCAGCTTTGTACGCCCAGTAGTTTCGGCTCTGCGTTGTCTGTCAGTCAGTCAGTCAGTCAGTCAGTCAGTAACGGAAAAGTTTTATATATATTGATAAATAATGAGTAAATCATGTCAAAATGCCTTTTCATTTTCATTGCAAAATAGAGAAAATTGAATAGATATTTTTTTAAGAAATAACCTTTCAAGATGGAAAAATTAAGAGCATTCCAGAAATATCGACTTTTTATACATTTTAATGATACTGAAATACCGTCGAGTCAGGCTGGCCCCATGGGAATGTTTGCTGCCAAGAATGCCCGCTAGAAAATGTTGCAATTTGCTTAGAGGATATTTTCTTGTAATTTTAATAATATTTCTTTATTAAAAATTGCAATGTACCTACTTATCTTTATATAGTGACTTTTATTTTAATACATTATACATGCATGTATATTTTTAACGCCACGCTAGCTTCCTATAGTAAGGGTAGGTTAAGACATTTTCCACTTGCTTCGATTCTGATAAGTATTTTTCGATAAGTTTCTTTGTATCCTTTACTACACATTGACAATGAATTTGAATCCTGACATACTTATTTGCAGTCTTAATCAATACATTAATACATTCCACACACGAAGGTCGGTGGTCCATGGTTTAATTAACTCTATACGCGTTCTAACTCAAGGACGTCACAAACTTTGCTATTTCTCTATCTTTTCGTAAATAATTCCTAGGTAAGTTACTTACATATGTGTAAAATGTTTCAAATTATATGTCTTTTGTTACACGTGTGCGCTAATTTAATGTATAAATTGTACACGGTTAATGTTGCTTTATTAATAAAATTTCTTGATTCTATTTCAGTTCACATATCAACATCCTGCCACTGCACGGCACGCGATGCTTTATGTGCGCAATGCATTTTATTATGACTAAAATTGCATGGTTTATCTTCTTCTTCCATTAATTGCTTTTTTTATCTTTAACTTTTAAGTACTTAGCATCCTGATTCTGCCAATTCTTCAAAACCATGACTAAATGAAACCACATCAATAGCTATTAATTTTATAAAAATACTTTAGTAAATCACTGTAAAATACTTGGTGGTATTTCGATAAATTTTGTTCATGTCACTTACTGAAATTTGGAATTAAGAAGTTTGGTCTATATTGTAAGGGTTCTAAGTTATTGCTTATACAAAGGGTAACTACTTAAGCTATTACCTATACAATGAGTAACTAGTTATGAATAAAACAAAACATTAACAATGTTAACGATACTGCTACTATCACTATGACATCATTAAGTTTCTTCTATTATATCAATGGCAGTGCCACTAACTGCAGTGGTTTTAATTTCAAGTTAAGAGTTTGCAATCTGAGAAGAGGCTCTATATCCATTATTTTGCTAAGAACAAAACTCATGGTACTTTAACAATGCGTCTATTGTCTACCAAGAATGCACTTGCCGCAAATTGATTATAAAAATTGCACGTCCCAATCATCTTAATGTCGACGTTTAGCCTTACTCTTCCAACTGGTCAGAAAAGCAGCATCCATCCCTCTCTGCGAGTCCTAGACACAGCCCCTGATATCGACGCAGCCTTATCAGTACACTCTGTCGTCTCCATAATAGACTGAATGTCAAAGGTAGTAAAGTTAAAATTAGCATGAACTCATCTCGCTGCTGAGGTTGTTCAGATACCTGAATGGCCGTAAATCGTAGTATTCGATGCTCACAGGCTCACATTCAAGAGACGGTTCGTCAGCCAGCCCTGCTCCACCGCCCGCTAGCTTTCAGTGTTATTTCGAATTCTGAACCGAGCAGACGTGTGCCGAAGTTTCCGCTGATAACCGGCATTTCTCATGTTTTTTGTCGATCATCTAGTCGAATGGCTAGATTTTTGAATTGACGAATATTCCATGTGATGTTTGAGTTTTAGTGCATTTTTGTTTTCGTGCGTTCGTATTGTGCTGTGTTGAATTGATTGACGTTTATTAGTGTATTGGACATTGCTTGCTGAGTAAAAGGTATGTGGACCAGTTATATTTTTTTTTCCATTGGTATTTTAAAATACTGGGACGGATATGGCCGATTTACTTCGGTACTAGTGTATTGCGATTATTGCGAAACTGGTTTTCCGTCCGGTGCGCACCGTGGGAAGGGTTTGAGCAATTATTCTGATTGTTAATTGATTGTTTTGAGTTTTGATTAGTCTTAATTGAAACTGGTTGTCAACTTACTTCTAATTGGGACTCGTTTGTATTTGAATTTCAGCTTTTGTAGCTTTATATTCATTTAAATAGGTAAGTATTATTTATTTTGAGTCCGCCAATCACTTCTGTCTGATTCATCAATCTCCACGTAATATCATCATCACAGTGATCGTTATCTTACAGCTTGTGATAGGTACCTACCTACTGACTTACTTAATCTATGCTTCATCAACATGAGGGTATATTATTTGCACTTAGCATGCCTTATAATTACCTACATACCTATATTATTATAAACTTATCTTGCCTGATAATGTGTGTGTGTGTCACTTGTTAATAACAACAGTGTCGAGGTTAGTTATTTGTACACTTATTACAGTTAATAAAATAAACCTACTTATCAGAATTTACTTTGTTCTTTATGGCAGGAGGGAGGTAGGTAAGTATTAGAAAAATATTTAATTTTAGTTCAATTATTTAAATGCATGGAATTGTTATTAAAACTTTACTTAGTACCTAGGTACTTCCATGAGTAGGTACCATGGTAAATGTCTCAGAGAAATCAACTAACCAACTTTTGAGAGACAAATTTAAAAAAAGTCAACAAATAGGTCATGTATGTTATGTACCCATTGTATTAAAGAATAAATCCTTTCGAAATTGTAGGTGAAGTTAATTGAAGTACCCAAATATTATAAAAGAAAGTAATTCTGAAATTCGATACCTAATTAATCAAAGCAGGTCAAACCACTTAAATATTAAATTCATATCAAAAACCGAAGTATCTTCAACAATATCTAATCAAATAACAAAATTGAACGATAATTCACTACAAAATAAATAAATGAACGCGATAACGTCACGTTGGGAGGTTAATTTATTATCATCCATTCACAGCCAATAAAAGGTTTACCGCTTCTGGCAAGAAATAGGAATAAATTGTAAAAATAAAATAAACTGTCCTGGAATAAATCGGGGTCGTTGCTCCCGGGCTGTTCCAGGGACGGAATTCTCTTATTTTGACATTCACTGCTTCGCTAGCATAAGTCAATAATCATACCATACAACAGCGAGCGATCCTAAATACGTATATCCTAAATAAGTAAGTAGGTGTTTAAAGAATAGCCAAACAAAACGTGACATTTCAGAATTGTCATCAAGAATAATAAATTAAGTTTTTAAGCTTTTAAAAATACGAGAATACGGGCCCAGTCTTCTGGACTGAGTTGAGCACGTAAATTTGTATTCTGTTTATCTTACCAAGCTAGATTTATTAATATTTTACAATTTCTCTGGAAAGATTAGGAAAATTATAATCCGTAAAAAAATCGAGCAAGCAGCAAATTTTCTTTAAGACTTTTTCCGGTTTATTACTTTATTACTTTTTAAGTGGTTCTACTTGAACTCTACTACAAATTTAAATATGGATAAAACTAACGAGCCGTGGAACCGATGCCATGGCGGTGACTGTGACTTAAGCTTCAGACTCAGACTGACATTCACAGTCGAGCCATAACTCAACTTGCACTCAAGTGTTAAATGTAACTTTAACTCGTTCTCCTCTCCACTCCTAGTTGATGGGTCGAGTTTAGACTTCAATACATAGAAGCATATACGCACGAAGGGTGGGAGTAAAAGACGACTCGCGCCAGGACAATCTATACCTACTCGGAGAACGACTTGTCTGAGTTAAAGCTCGAGCGAGTAGACTCCAAAGCACTGGCTGTGAATTTCAGCTTCAGAGTGTGTGTTTCAGGTACCCTAAATACAGGTTTTACCTTGTTAGGGGCTCTAAGTGTGCAATGCGTTATTATTGCATCTTTAGTAGGTCCGGCGGCGGTTTTTCAGGCAATTTAGTGTATCGATAGCTGGAAATCGCGAAAAAGAATAACTTATTCAAAACATTTGAACAGAATTAGAAGCAAAACCCTTCCTATAAAAAAGAAAATATTTTATTTTTGACAAAAAAGGAACCCGCCTTCAATAAACTGACACATACAACAACTGAGCACTTCGTCTTTTACGAAGTCGGTTAAAACGTACTAAAAACCTTCTCCTCAATGTAACAAATACTATCTGAAAACGGCGTCACTTACGGATTTATGATTTTTTGCCAATGCCAATAATATAGGCCCTATATTGTTCCTTTCGTAAAAAAAAAACGATACCCAGTAGATTGGTACCACATTCATTTCCATTGCCGACTTGCATACGAGATCTCATGCATAATTCATGGTGAAGCCGCAATGTATTGAGCGTTCTGTGGGCTCGCGGTTGACAAGTTGATTCACTTGTAGGTGGTATTTGCATGTCCTACCTTATTGAAGTGAGCCATTATAGTTTCATTGAGAGATAATTTACAAAAAATGTTGTGTGTACTAACTTGATTTATTGATTAGTTACAAATTAATGTAAATCCATACTATGATAACCATACTATTTACTACATTGTATAGGTACGATCAATACATAGATGTGTGCCTAAATCTTTAAAACTATGAAACGGATTTTGATGAGGTAATTTTTAATAGATAGAGTAATTTAAGAGGAAGGTTTATAGGTGCAATAATGCATAAATAGTTATAGGCTTAACGGTACGAAGTTCGCCGGGTATTTTTATGTATAGATCAATCTGCGCTAGCCATGCGGTTTGCTCTTATCAGTAAACTTTGACACATTAAACAATACTAAAGTTCATTGCCCTATCTCTATCATCGTAATTTTACATAACAATGTTTTAGGTACAGTCGGCATTAAAATATGGCTTCTTCCCCATTCGCCTGAAAATATTCGCCCGAAATATTAAATTTACCCATTCGCCCGAATTTTATAAAAAGGGCTCCCCATTCGCCTGAATTTATTTCATGAATAAATACCACCGTTACAGGTCACAAAACACCACTATTATACACGAAGGCAACAGATGCTTCAAATTTTTTATAACTTCCAAGATTCTGTTCCTAGTTTAGGGCTTATTATGATAGTAATAATAATTTTATAGCGGTGCTCGCTTAAATTATTTCTTTCGTTATAGCAGCCAAAGGATTTCTGCCCATTGCAGTGATAGACATAGGTAAGAATCCCTATGTCTCTACTTACTTGACTGTCTGTCTACTACTTGTATTCTGATGCGCGGTCGAATTAAATATTTATCGAAGTTGGTATATCTAACGTGAAATTGGTTATTTATCATCTCGGTTTTTTATTTTTTTTAACCGATTTCAAAAAAAGGTGGTTTTCGTCTAACCTGAATGTATTAAGTATGTTTGTCCGCGATTATTTCGAGTTTGGCTGAACTGATTTTAATACGGTTTCCAGAATACTATTTATTATATTCAGGAGAAGGTTTCAGTACCTATTTGGACCGACTTAGGAAAAGAGGAAGTTCTGAGGTCCCTTTCAAAATAAAGAAATTATTTGTTTTTTTTTCTGCTGTCTGTACACACACATATATATATTCTGTACATAAATATCAAATCCAATATAATAAACAACTGGCGCGCGTCCGTCTGTCCGCCGACCGCAAAGTGTCCCAAGGGAACGACCGCTTGCTCGATGGAAATATTCAGGAGTCCAGTTTTACGCTCAGTTAAATATTTGAAGGTATTGGAAAACAAAATAAGTACCCAGCTTTTCAGTGGTCCCACCAGTTGGAAGAAAATAAAATATAATACCTAATCGACTAGATAAGATACGCTCTATATAAAGCGATAAGGCCGCTTTTGCAATCAATTAAAAAAAAATTATAGCCTAATTTTTGTGTCACACTGCTGGGCAAAGACCTCCCCCCTCTGTATCCACGTGTCCCTTTCCTGTGCCATCTTAAACATGAATAATGAACATTAATTTATGGAAATTAATTAGGTACGTCTTAATAATATAAATATGTATAATGTATAGTATGTAATCTAAACATTATTCATAAACATGAAATCTTCAGGAAATGTTTGTTTACTAGTCGACAGGAAGTTGTCCTAAAAAGTGTCAGCCAACAAGATAAAAAAGTGCAGTGATAAAATAATAATAGTAACTCTGAGCTCTGAGCATAGTGAGAGTCATAATCACGTCCTAATAGGGATGCATTAATTTCTTTTGTAATATATCACTATTTGTTTTTGTGCGAGTTTAACGTAACTCCGTAATGTCCATAAAATAAAAGTTACTTAGAAATTAAGGGGCGAAACGGTGCGAAACTGGCGCCACTTTGATAAATAATTAATATCTTCTAAACCATGACCGAAATCAAAAATATGCGTCTTTGACTCGGCGCTAGCTTAGCACCGTGTACAAACAGACAAAAAAATGCTTTTCCGTATTTAGGTTAGGACGTGATTTACTTAAAATTATTATCGATAGTGTTAAAGACAGGAATGTGCTAGGTATGTCGCACAATTTTATAAACTTGTGCGGCAACATACTCATTACAAAGTAAACAAAGTTTTGTCTGTTGACTTGACCTAGATAATAAAATAAAAACCTCAACGAAGAACAAGCGAGAATGCCAGACGAATCCAAATTACAGACACCTACAAAACCTGTTAATGACTCAGTGGAATTGATTCGCAATTCGCAATACTTTCTGTTCATAAAAACGTTCAGACAAATAAAATATTGTAGATACTTATGTAGGTATAGAAAATAATTAATAGGAGGTGTCTCCATGCGACTCCATTGCTGATGAGTCTGACGCGGCATGAAGCGGCGGTACATTCTTGGTCGCGTGGCATATCACCTCTGTCTACCTAGTATAGTACAGTGGCGGTCCAGGACGGCGTAACACTTCCGGTTTTACTGTATTTCAAAGTAACTCTTTTTCTTACGGGTATTCTACGCCGCCACCACACCACACGGCGTTTACAATCGCATAGAATATTATAATTCAACTTAATATTTTTCCGACTACCTAGTGTTAGCGAAATAGCGGAAAACGAGGGAAATTAGATTTTCAACTTTTGTTTATAAGTACAGTCACGTAGACAAGCCAAGCACCTTAATTAAGGTCGAGGATGTGCTTATTTCCTAGAAAAGGTTTGGTTGGCTTGGTTCTTCATTTTATAACTTTGTTATGCTTGCATCAAAAGAAGGTCGGAGGTTACTAATTATGGAGGCGTAAGTGAGAAGGAGGCCTTTGCCCAGCAGTGGGAAAAATAAATGGTGATGATAACACAAAAACTTAGCTAAATGTAGAGATAAAAATACACAACAAGAAAAAATTGTAGACGTTGCAAATTTAACTAGTAAATTAGTATTAAGAAAAGTAGACAAACCACATACTAATACAAATCTGTAAGAGGAAGCGCATTAAAATGTGGCCCATAGTCCCAGTGCACAAAAATAAAACTCATTTCAAATTCAAGGCCGCAGCACAAATGACCATGTTGGTATGCGCAGGAGTGCAAATGACGCAGTCAATACTAGTGGGACTTGGAATGTCGCGATATTATTACATTCCACGCATGTCTGTAGGTAGATATAAAGATATGACAAAAAATTAATGTCAATGACCACAACGACAAGCGATCACGTGAAACAAATAGGAAGGAAGTCGTTAAAGAAGTGTCAAAGTTGTAAACTTTGTGAACTCCGGTTGCCGTATTAACATTTAATTTTGTCAGGGTACTGGATATTGGCAAAGAAAAAAGAGAATATTCAATAAAATATTTTATGAATATAGCTTCACTTTCTTTCTATGTTTTTTTCACTTTTCTGTTAAATGCCCATCAACCTGCCCCCGCCCACGTTAAAAGTTCTAATAAATACTATTATAATACAAACATTTATAAGTGTATTACTGGCAACTAAACATATCCACTTCTTCTTTCTTCACTTCTGTAAGTCGATACTATATAATTGATACGAAATATATCTTATACTAGGTGTCCCGCCCGGCGAACTTCGTATCGCGCCTTGCAATTTTATAAGGAAAAAAATTTTGATGATTTACTAACTTCCCCTAAAATTTTACATATTTTCTCACCTTTTAAACCTTCCCTTGACTACTACGAACATTTCAAAACCAAAATCAGCTAAATCGGGCGGGCTGTTCTTTAGTTTTAGCGAGACTAACGAACCACGATTCATAAATGATGTAGATAAAGGTTTGTCTCTTGAGTTGTCGCTAGAGTATAGTGTGAGTCTAATCTGAAATTATGTTGCACTAACTCTATAGATTTTAAATTCTCATGCAGCCGGCTTTGAAAGGATAAAGCTAAATATGATTTCTAGAGAACCTATTCTACCTTACCTATTTACATTCATAATTACGTAGGAAAAATATGACTTTAATCATTATGCAACTTACTTACAGTTGCATTGCTATGCCTTGACGTTGTGTGTCCTTAACATTTTTCTGCGTCCGGCTTTTTAAATAAGAGGGCTTGGTAAATACTTATATTTTTATAACCAGTTTACTTGCTTGCTTTTAATAAAAGGATTAAGGTTTATGTTTAATGGAATCTTAATCAACTAACAGGTAGGATAAAGATAGGTAATAATATTTAAATTATTTCTTTTTTACATTACAAAAAAGGATCGCGCCTTCAAAAAACTGACCCAATATACATCAACTGATCACACCTCTTTTTCCAAGTCGGTTAAAATAGGTTTACTAACTGATGAAAACCGCATCAAGATCGGTTCAGCCAAACGCGAGATAATCGCGGACAAACATACATACATACATAGGTACATACATACTTACAGGTCAAACTGATAACCTCCTTTTTTGAAGTCGGTTAAAAAGGGTAGGGAACTCACATTCAGAAATGGGTACCCTTGCTATACCATGTATTATAGCAATACATACAAATACCTACTTATTTCAAAACTTTTAATGACGAAATTTGATTAAACTTACATACGAGAATGTTCTCATGATTTTATTTGAATGAAATTTAATACAGAGTATTTACTTTCAGAAGGTTGTTGGCAATAAGCGACATTTTGTTGCCCATTCGGAAATTATTAATTTCGTTGTTAATTGTTTAGTTTAGTAGGCTGTATGTTGTTTCTGATAAAGTATTTCTTAGTTTTCTTTAGGCAACAAAGAGTATCTCGTGCAAACATTTCATATTTATTTTTGTTATGCTGTTTCGGAGAAAAGTGCCTTTGAAACAACTATCTAGTAGCCTGGAAGAAATAACTTTAAGCGACATGGCCGCCTATTGAAATCAATGTACTAATTTAAGAAAACTGTAAGGTGATAAGTTAAGTAATTGATTGTCAAAATTGTCTATGTATCTATTTTTGAGCGGGTAGAATGGAAACATATTCTACAAGGGAAAAGCCTAAACTTTACCAAAAAGCATATTCAGCCTCCTCGGCTTTATGTCATATTCAGACAGAGTGACATTAACTCCTCGTAAAATGTCAGAACATCCTGTACAGCTCACAGAACTTTCTCGAAATTATAAAGGCTGATTCTAAATAATAACTCCAAAGTTCTGAACTCCGCTGCCGAGTCTGATGTGTGACGTCGTGTTATAAAGTTATAATCTTTTAATGTTACTGTTTCTTTTCTGCTCCTAATATTTGTTTTTAATTAAAAATATGTTTAATCTACTTCACTGGTAGGAAGCTAAATTAACCCCGAGTGTCTTAGGCTATATTAGATTTTCAAAAAAATTAGGGATCCTTACCTAAACTTAAATAATGTAACCCAAGGTGCAAAATTTTTTTCCGTTGTTTACATATTTTGACATGTGGTTTGGTTGTTGTTGTTTGTTTTTAATTCGGCCATTCTGGGCAGTCAAAAGAACATAGTCTATAAAGCCAAGTCTTTTGTAGTAGGTATCTTATATTCTATGGCGTAACGAAGTAAGCCTGGAATACTCGTAATTCATAAAGATACAGTAGGTTTTAAGTAGCTTTACTAGAGGTATGCTTCTCTGGTTTGTTGTATGGTAAATACGTGACATCCAGTCTAAATTGACATACGTCAAATAACTAAAATGCTTTTTAACTTTTTATGAATAACAGGGTTAATCTGCTGCGCTTGTCTCTAGGTCTTTAGTGTCATAGTTCTACAGTATAATAAAAAAGTACAGTGGCGGTCTAGGTCGGCGTAACACTTCCGGTTTTTATGTATTGCAAAATAGCTCTTGTTCTTTGGTAATACAGTCCAGGGCGCACGAGACCATAGACAAATCTGTTACGCCCTCCTAGACCGCCACTGCACTACACATAATACCTAGTTCAGCTGACGACACGACTGACGAAGGGCTAGAGATGCAGGACCCTTCATCACGAGCCCTTCTGAGCACTGAAGCCATGGTGGTTCAAGACTTCATTGAAATTCCCGCCACTTCTTCCATCATTAGACTCCTTGATAAAGATAATAATATTTCAAAATTCCAGAATAGTACACACTACACAGGCTATAATTAATAATAATAATAAGCCCTGTAGGTCCGGGCGTAAGAATAGGTCTACGGTATACTCTGCCTGTCGTAAGAGGCGACTAAAAGGGGTCTTTGGGGCCGTGGGTGTGAAGGGCGGGGGCCCGACACACTCATCAAACGGCCCCAAGATGGGCGGTGCCTCCGCAGCTACAAAGGCGAGCCGGGGAGGGAACAATATGCCCTCCCCGTGCACGAAGCTGATATCAGTTGAGCGTGAGAAGAACCTCGGACGCCAGTAATGCGTGGTTCCCGGGGTCCTTCCCAAAAGCGCCAAGACGGCCGCCGGGGGGTTTTAGTGGGTGCGATCCCCACATACCCCCGACGCTCCCCCGAGCGTCGGGAAATGCGTTAGGCATTTCCCCCCGTTACAAAAAAAAAGGCTATAATTAATAATAATGAGTAAACCCTTATTGTAAGGCGGTACGAAGTTCGCCGGTTCAGCTACTTATTAATACATTAATCCACAAAGTAACAGGGGCTCGAGAGAAATGGGTTAAGCGCGTCATAATTAATTTTCCCGGAAGTGAAGGCAACATGGGTCACCGCCAATTTCCGGTTTCCGGTCTCTGGCCGGTATGGCGGCGCCTGGTGACATTTAAAGTTCGCAATAAGCTACCATTTTGCTGACTGTCCTGTGGCTCAGTTGGCAGTGATGTGGACTGAGACGCGGGTGCACCGGGTTCTTTTCCCGGCGTGGCGAAAATTGTTACGATGAATTTGTACATGTTTGTTTCTCGGTCTGGGTTTATTCTTCTTCTTTGTATTATGTTTCGTGCACCCTAGATACAGTTTCTTCCTAGTTAGGGGCTCTGAATTTGAGCGTTGTTATTAATAATTTGAATTTAAAATTGCAATCGACAATTCCTACCTAGGAAGAACAAGGAACCCCGCCCATTAGACATACAAAGACACATTATTTAGCGATATTTTCGGGCACCCTACTGTGCCCTAGAAATAGGTTCACCTAGTTCTAGTTAGAGGCCCTTAGTGTGATGATTTTATTATATAAAAAACTACGAAGAAAAGCTTTCTAAGCTTTCACGTAGAGCAGAAAGTAAATAAATTGCAATCCAATGTAAGGAAACCTATTTACTTTTTAAAATTCAAAGCCTGAATGTGGGACGAGAATTCAAAGGAGCCTCGCAACGCAATGAATCTAATGGAAATGATTCATATCAAGTACACTTGGATGCAAAAACTGAAATCGTTTTAAAGTTAAAAAGAAAGAGCCTGCACTCGTTTGTTTTTTGTCTTTTTCATTTCGTTTTTATGAATCTTGCATTCCTCCAACTTGTGTTTCTATACTACAAGTATTACAGTAATGTAGTACTTATAGAGGCGCATTTTTTTTTTAAAGAGTTCAAGGTGGATTTTGTAGGTTTCATTTTTCCGGAGCAGATTTTGTTTTACCTACGTATTCTATGATTATGTTTGGTCAGTTCTATTTGTTTCTAGACAATTTTGTTTTAGTTGATACTAGAGGCTGCCCCGCGGTTTTTCCCGCGCAGATTACTCATAAACACAAAATTCCCGTTTTTTCCCGTTCCCGTGAGAATTTCGGGAAATCCCTTCTTAGTGCTCACCTACACCCCCTAAGGAACCTACATGCAAAATTTCAGCCCGCTACGCCCAGTAGTTTCGGCTCTGCGTTGTCTGTCAGTCAGTCAGTCAGTCAGTTAGTCAGTCAGTCAGTCAGTCAGTCAGTCAGTCAGTCAGTCAGTCAGTCAGTCAGTAACGGAAGAGTTTTATATATATTGATTAGTAAACATCATTGTGTTAACCTTCCTTAAACAATCACAAAAAAAACCACTAGATCAGCGGATCTTTAACAATAGATACAGCTAGACAACAGCATAAAAACAAAAAAAAAGTATTTTCAGCTGAAGAATTATGAACATGCAATTTTTATATTCCGTAAGTAATTCGTAGTGTTTTGGGAGATTAGATAACCCCGTGATCTCGTGAAAATTTAACATTAAATAAAAAAGGGATTTTATAAATATTTTTTAAAACTTCTGTGTCCGCCAGTACAACCACTGGGGCAGAATTTTCAATTTGTGCATTGTCTTTGAAAAACAATATTTTATTTATTGAACTAGTCTCTACACTTTGCTGATAATACAAACAGCGAGCAATGAACAGAAAATCAACTAAGTACCTATTCTCAAAGGCTTTTGTGAAAATACAGTCGATTGTGTTGCAAATGTATGTAGTATACGTTCACCAGACAAAACTAAATAATTAGTAAATATTTTGTTGTTTGTTTTTCATCGAACATGAGCGCCGAAACAACTGGGCCAATTTTAAATAATAATTTTCTTTTACCATAGAATACATTCTCCCTGATGAACATAGGTTATAGAATATTGTCATTAAGACGTTCGACAGGACTGCCTAAATAGTGTAGAAATTTACGACTCGCACATGTACATCAATATATATAAAACTCTTCTGACTGACTGACAGACAAAGCAGAGCTGAAACTACTGGGCGTAGCGGGCTGAAATGTTGCATGTCAGATCTTCGAGGAGTGTAGGGGAGCTCTAAGGAACGATTTCCCGAAATTCCCCTGGGAACGAACAAAAACGTGATTTTTGTTTTTATGTGAAATCTGCGCGAGTAAAAACGCGGGGAAGCCTATACCAATATTATAAAGAGGAAAGATTTGTTTGTTTGTAACGAATATGCTCCGGAAATACTGAACCGATTCGAAAAATTCTTTCACTGGTAGGAAGCTACATTAACCCCGAGTGTCATAGGCTATATTAGATTTTAGGGATCCTTACTTAAACTCAAATAATGTAACCCAAGGTGCAATATTTTATCCAATGTTTACATATTTTGACAGGTGGTTTGTTGTTGTTCGTACTTTTATTCGCCCATTCTGGGCAGTCAAAAGAACATAGTCTATAGAGCCAAGTCTTTTGTAGTATCTTATATTCTATGGCGTAACGAAGTAAGCAGGGACAGCTCGTAATGTATAAAGGTGAAAACATCTTACCTTTCTAAAGTATACTATATAAGTACACAAACATTGACTTAGGTGTATGGCCGTGCCGTATGTAATGTAGTAATACTAATAATATTTCGAGTAACTTCACCATACCACCATACCGGTAATAAGTGAAAGCGGTGACGCAATAGTATTGTTCGAGTACAATGTGCCATTTAGTGACGCTTGTACAGTTCACAGCCTCCGAGACTCCCACTCTACGTCCGATTTATAGCTTCCAGAATATTGTTACATGTTTTACTCCAAAGTTTATTAAACTGCAATAAATCAAATTCAAATTCAAATAATTTTTTATTCAATATAGGATACAAAATATCACCACTTATTGAAAGTCAATTAGTCTACATATAATCTAATTGCTATTGATACCTTATGTGGTAAAGTATCCTATACTGTGAGAGGCGAGGTAGTTCAGGGTGCCCACCAATTGGCTCAGGTAAACAAATGTTTGCCTTGCCTTACGACAATATTATAGTCGCCTGGAGAGGCCCCCAAACGAGCCCTCCTCTGTCAAATGATTCTAATGATTCAAATCTGATCGAAGGCTTTCATCACCATCCGACTGCTCCGCAGCTCAGTTGGCAAGTGATGTGGACTAAGTACGCGTGTGCAACTGGGTTCGATTCCGGGCGGGGCGAACATTGGTATGATGAATATCGATGTTTGCTTCCGATCTGAGTGTAATGTTCGTCTCTGTATATGTTTCGGGCACCCTAGATACAGGTTCTTCCTAGTTAGGGGCTCTGAGTGTGATGTGTTATTATTATTATTTTATCGTCATTATTTCAGCCGAAAGACGTCCACTGCTGGACATAGGCCTCCCCCATAAGTTGGCACAACGACCGGTCTAAAACGACCCTCATCCAGTGTAACCCCCACAAAGTCACCAAGTCGTCTGACCACCTTGTGGCGGTTCTGCCTACTCTGGTCTCTGGTTCGTGGTTGATCGAAGGCTGTGTAGTTAAGTGAAAAGACCAAAGTTCCATCTTTCCTTCTTAAGTCTGGTGTATTTGTATGTATTTCTTGCACGCTGGATACAGCGTTCTTCCTAGTTAGGGGCTTTGTTTGGTGCATTATTATTATCTTTACTAAATTCTAAAGATGGTCTTGAAATATCTTCTTGAATTGTAATCGGATTTAAATCTCAGAAAAACTATTATTAATCAACAAATTATTAATCAATATTATTATTATTTTTTCCAATAATTTTCTTAACTTCTAGACGTACTGATATTAGATCGACCTTTGTTATTATCTTGAGATAAATCACAGTCATGCTTCTTTAATGAATTGTTATTGACTTGAGGATAATTATTGCAACATCGTCGCCAGCCAGACTGGGGAATATTAAATAGCAGCATTCATTTGCAACGTAATTAGATTGTGCCTTTGCAGAAACGCAATCTGCTTTGATAAAAATACCAATAGACAGTACGGAACGAGTAAGTACAGTGGCGGACTAGGATAGGAGGCCGTAACAGATTTGTCTATGGTTTCGTCAGCCCTATACTGTATTACCACGGAACCAGAGCTATTTTGCAATACAGAAAAACCGGACGTGTTACGCCGACCGTGTCCGCCACTGTACGTTGATTAACAATAATGTAGGCATTTATTTTTGACTAGTCAACCCGGCGAACTTCGTACCGCCTAACCTATTGTTATGTTGCTCATGTATTATACTTATAAACCTTCCTCTTGGATCACTCTATCGATTACAAAAAACCGCATCAAAATCCGTTGGATAGTTTTAAAGATATAAGCATACATAGGGACAGACGCGGGAAGCGACTTTGTTTTATACTATGTATTGATATTGATAATAAGCTAATTGATAATTTTTAGGTAAAGAAATATTTGAAAAAATACCTAAAATGGGTAATTGGAACACTTATGACCTCAACGCAACGAACGAGAACGAAGAAGAACGAGACGCAACTATTGTGTTGTAATAAAAAGTATAGAGTGTAAAATTCTAGTAACAAGTGTATGTATTGCACGAAAAAAAGTGAAATGTAATGCCCTCCGTCCAATCACAAATTTATTGTCATTGAGGCCCTACTTGATGTTCTGTTTTCGTTCCTTCGATGTTTAGAAATATATTAAGTTCCTACGATACATGATTTTAAAAAAAGGGCTGTTTAAGCAAACTAGTCTTCAAACTGTCTACGCTGCTGTCTCTTTTTCGGGTGTGCCTTAGTCGCCTTTAGAGACACCCATTGAAGGATAGTAGGCAGACGGTGGTATTTGTTGCCGATACGACACCGAAATTCATTCATAAGTAAATAAATGGCTCCATCCTACGAGACCCTTCCGACATTTATCTACTTATATAGAAATGAACCGTGGTTCGTTTGTATCGCTAAAACTCGAGAACCGCCGGGCCGATTTTGGTTTTAAAATGTTCGTACTAGTCCAGGGAAGTTTTAAAAAGCGATACGAAGTTCGCCGGGACAGCTAGTTTAAATTAAAAGTTAGGTAACGTGTTTAGTACATGAAGCTAGTATAGTAGCTACGCTCCATAAATTTAGTAGGGCTAAGCTTCGGACATCCGGCTGATTGACAGGACTGACAGTTTATTGTGTTCGCGCCATTGTGGGTGAATAAAACATTTTGTTTTTTTTTTTGCCAATAATTTATGTGAGTGTTTTTTCTTGTTTCAGGTATTGTACCGACCGAGTGATCTTGATTAATGTTGACCAGTTAGCTGAGAAAAGAAGAAAAAATAATTTCTAAAAAGAAATAAGTATAGAGTTAAAAAAAATTGCTTAATAAAGTAAGTAAAGACTTGAAAACACAGCGTCAAATTTGAAACAAATTGCAGTTATATGTTTATGTAAGGGAAGTTTAAGCGCGGTCCCATTCAAACGCAGAGCCCTAAGTGTCTGCCTCTTCGATTTTCTTTACTTTCAAGATGATTGTAACCATGGACCCCAAAGGCAGACACGTGCCAATGATTTAGCATAGTTTTTTTTTTTTTGACATGTTCAATCCGCTGTAACGCGAAAACGCAGCGACATAGGACAAAATTTTACTGAACCAAATCAATTCGTACTGACCTAAACTGCAACCCACCGCGATGTGGATTCCGTGCTCGCGACCATCCTATCTATTACGAATTTCTTATTTTATCGAATTATTATTTCAAAATAATTAAAGTAAAAGGTTTAAACTAAATTTACTATCTACTTTTATAGTCATCCAACACCCAATATCGTCTCGTCGTCGTCTTCAATGACATGCATCATTGTACTAACATTAGTAATATACTACTAATATCTACATTACCTAAGCAATCCAATTATAATAATATCAATTTCAAAGTGGTAGTTGGTAGACAGAAACACTAATGATACTCTGCTATAACGTAGCAAGTAATTTGTCAAGACAAATTAATGTATCACGGAGGGCAAGTTCTGCTGTGTGCTATCATTTAGTTTGGGATATCAGTAATTAGTAATGACGAGGCACCCTTCTTATACCGCAGGGCTGTCTCTATTCGTACATTCATAACGTCAAGCCTGTATCCCATCGGGGTAGGCAGAGACAATTGATTAAAAAAGAAAAAAAAGATACAATAGGTTTTAAATAGCTTACTGGGGTTTACTTTTCTGATTATTTGTTTAATTCAGTCTAAATTGACTATACTTTAAATAACTAAAGTGCTTTTTAACTTTTAATGAATAGCACGGAAAATCTTTAACTATATTATGTCGATTGGTTTTAGGTTTGCACTGACTCTCCTTTATTTAGGCTTTATTAATTCTAATTCTCCCAATGTCCCTTGTCCTTCCGGTTATCTGGAAAGGTCTTTCTGCTATATCCAATCGTGGACGTCAGGCGGTTTCGTGGTGATGATGATACATAAACCATACATAGTTTAATAAAACAAAGTCGCTTCCCACTCTCTGTGTGTATGCTAAGATTTTTAATACTTTGCAACGGATTTAGATGCAGATTTTTATTTCTTTGAATAAATAGAGTGAGTCACTTTGAAAGGAAGGTTTATGTGCAATACATGCGGAACATAGAAATAGGTTAGGCGGTTCGAAGTGGCGAACGAAGTTGTAAGGATCAACTAATTTGAGATTAAAACCAAAACATTCTTCACACACACAACGAAGATGGTATACGGCGCGTAAAAAAACTTTTTATTTTTTCTCTGAATAAAATGTGTAATTCATTACCATCATCAGTGGCTAAAGAAGATTTTGTTTTGTGAAAAAAAAAGTAAACTACGATCAGCAGGGAAATCTACGCTTCAGAGGACCTCATTTGTATCCTACAGCGTCACGCTCTCCCCTTGACTCTTTAAATCTCTCATTTCAGATTTTAGACACTTAATGTAACGAGTAGAGAATCCAGAAGAATGAGTTCGCTTAAAAACCTGACAAGAAAGCCTGTATAGTCCGCCATTATAAGGGCACGCTCCATAAATCGCTAAAAAGGCCATGTGTCTAGATACGAGAAATTAAGCAAGCTTTGTGGTAGACGTTTTTACGGAAAATGGAACTTTGGAGACTGAATTAGGTAGCAATTTTTCCCGGTATTAGCTGGGAAGTTGAGTTTAAATGAAAAGAATGAGAGTTAGAGAGTTAATTTATTTTACAGTTTTGTGCTGAACTGAATGAAAAATGCATTTCAATGTATCTTTTCTAGAATCGAAGATAGGACTTACTGTCTACTCTCTATGTATTTTTCTATCTTGCGTCAATAAGAAATTAGGAAGGCGTCCATTCATGTACAGTGGCGGACACGGACGGTGTAACACTTTTGTTTACGATCTCGTGCGCCCTAGACTGTAATACCAAAGAACAAAGGCTATTTTGCAACTGTACATAATGTCAAAATTAAATCTATTCCTTGCGAATTATTTAGCACATACAATCATACAACACAAAGCACATCCTCTAAATGATGTTTAAGATCGCTGCTTGAATACTAACACAATTTCATAGATAATCTTCATGTTTAGACGCACTTTAGTACCATATTCTTCTACGTAGCACGAAAGCCTGAAGCGACATTATAACAGCATTTGTATTCAGTCCGCGTGAGACGTAACAAGAGACACCTAGTACTTTTCTTTTCATCCCCTAATTTTGCCGAAAAATAGCCGTGACACGCTGGGTTCATAAAGGATTTAAAAACAAACGCGAGTACCTATTTAATGAAAATGAAAAATACGTTGTATATTTATTTAAGCAAAAAACTTACGGCTAGAAATACAAAATAATTAAGTTTAATTGAAAGTTTCAGAAACATATAAAAATAAACTTTAGAATAAGATAGGTTGGTAGGTAAATGATGTTGTTAATTTTTTTGCTCTTCGTTCCAAACATTACTTCTATTTGCTTTCTATATATTGTGAGTAACATTATGTGCTTATCTCGTGTAACTCTAGCTCTACTGAACTTTTTAAATTTTGTTTCATTTTCAATTAATCGCCATTTTGTAATGGTAGCAAATGTCGAATAATTTTTAAAAATTAAGGAGGAAAAATGGAAAAATGTATAAGTATTGAACGTAAATAACACGGAAGCTGCCGTAGTACACCGATTACGGGTACCAGATGGGTATTTCCATAAATAAGGGTGGGCTAAACTCAATTTACATGACGAGATAATTTTATTCAAACAAAAAGAATCAGGACTTGTTACTCGGATAATAAATCAGACGTTTTTTTTTTAAATAAATTAGAACCACTTCAATCTCTATGGTTTTTAAAAGGCTCGCAGACTAGGATAACATGAAAACGCTTAGAGCCATAAGGACGCCTTTTAATTGTCAATTTAAGTACTTGGATTAAGTTTGTTAGTTTGTGTTTTTTTGGTACTTATATACCTACGTTAAAAACATAATTCGTTTATGAATAATTAATTCGTGGTAAAGGTTTTTTTTTCAAATTCTCTTTTAAAAGAAGATAATATCGCAATAGAAAATATTGCTTAAAATCTCACGCTTGAAAAGAATCCAAAGGGATAATAATTTTCACATTCCACATTCCACGGCATACTTAGAACTTTTCACAAAGCCTCATTTAACTTCATTAAAAATTTGAAAATAACTTAACTTTGTATATTAATACTAGAGGCTGCCCCGCGGTTTCACCCGAGCAGATTTCTCATAAACACAAAAATTCCGTTCTTTCCCGTTCCCATGGGAATTTTGGAAAATTATTCCTTAGTGCTCCCCTACACTTCCCAAGGAACCCACGTGCAAAATTTCAGCGTGTCACGCCCAGTAGTTTCGGCTCTGCGTTGTCTGTCAGTCAGTCAGTCAGAAACGGAAGAGTTTTATATATATTGATTGATGAAGTTGAAAACGAGCTACAGTAAATTTTTTACTGATTGTTGTGCAATCTGATACTCCGACTCGACTTTGAATTTCTGCCTTAATCCTTTTCAAACTAAGTAGGTAAGCTATAAGTACGATTAGCATTGTAACTATCCTAAGTTGTTTGATTTCACAGTCTATCTATAGTAAACCTAATGTGTTCTCTGCCCGCCACTTTGACTTTGTGGGCGCGGCCGCAAGCCGATAATCTCTTGATCCGGGGAATCCCATCCAGCTTTCATTAGTCAAGCAAGGGCTGATTGTATTAAATTTCAATATTAATTAGTTAAATCCCAGATCAGACAGTTAAGTTGCTGGGATCGATGGCTGCTACTTTGATTTTAATTTTCAAGAATTTTTCCTTGTTATTCATATAAAGTTAAAGAGCATTTTAGTTATTAGACGTAAAACAAACCATAGAAGTAGACCTTTAGTAAAGCTACTTAAAACCTACAGTATCTTTATGATTAAAACGAATAGTTCTTAGGTTGGTTTTTGGCACCTATGCACTTTTTTTTTAAACAGATTTATACTTACCTACTTTCTTATTTAAATTGTTGCATATTGAATTCGTCAAAGCAATGCAAACCACAAAAACTTGCCAAATTTGAGCTGGTTCTTTTGACAAATGTGCGCGGGGCCTTAAATTTTAGTTGTGTAAACGATTTGAATTAGTTAAACTATAATTACTTTAGATAAACTATAAATTATTGTTTTGTGGGGTTAACACATTTGGTCAATTCAATAATAAAGTTAAACCCCGAACTTTGCTCGCGCACACGGAGTCTAGTCTACTAGCGGTATGGACAAACTATAGGCTTAAAAACTTGTTTGTTTAACAACTTTTAACAGCAGATTTTTGTCTTTTAAAAAAGTATTTATAAATTTAAAATGTAAACATCTGCGTTACTTTTTACTAAAGATAGTTTTAAATTATTGCGATAAATCAACATAACATTATTACAATTTATGTTTTAATTAACATTGATTGTAAATCCGCCCGTATATACTTTTGTTATTTTCAACAATATTGTATTTCGCATCTTGTGTAGATAATTAAATAAAATGTGCTAATTAAACTTAATCATACCCAAACTGTAAAAAAATCTGTTTCTAGTTTGGCGGTTATAATAATAACTAGTTGACCCGGCGAACTTCGTACTGCCTAACCTTTTACTATCTTGTGCATGTTTTATACTTATAAGACTTCCTCTTGAATCACTCTATCTATTAAAAAAAAAACCGCATCAAAATCCGTTGCATAGTTTCAAAGATTTAAGCATTCATAAGGACAGACGCGGGAAGCGACTTTATTTTAAACTATATATTGAAGCGTTACTAAATCGGATAAAATTTAGTTAGTAGTAACCACACCTTGTGGCTCCCGTGGGCGCGAGCACTCTACGGAACGCAACATAAATCCAAATCAACCCTTAGTAATTCTATTTCAGCAAAGGGCTGAATGTTTTGTCCTTGTATGCGAAAACTATTTACTGAAAACTTATAGTCTTGAATATTACGTTCTGATACTGGTATTTGGTTTATATTTAATGGCATTTATCTCATACCAATATTATAAAGAGGAAAGATTTGTTTGTTTGTTTGTAACGAATAGGCTCCGAAAATACTGAACCGATTTGAAAAATTATTTCACTGGTAGGAAGCTACACTATCCCCGAGTGACAGGCTATATAAGATTTTCAAAAAAATTAGGGACCCTTACTTAAACTCAAATAATGTAACCCAAGGTGCAATATTTTTTCCGTTGTTTACATATTTTGACAGGTGGTTTGTTGTTGTTGTTTGTTTTTTTATTCGCCCATTCTGTGCAGTTAAAAGAACATAGTCTATAGAGCCAAGTCTTTAGTAGAATCTTATTTTCTATGGCGTAACGAAGTAAGCCGGGAATGCTTTTTTACAAATAATTTGACACATAATAAAAACATAATATAATGTAATAATACACATACATACACACACTTAATTTTATTTTAAAGAAGAAAATGTATTTAAATAAAGGTGTTTTTTTTTACAAAATAATATTGCCCCCGACATAGCTACTATATATTAAACTAGGCCCATGATTGCCCCCTGATATAATAATATTATACTGAGCATATTAGGGTTTCCATTCCATTATTTAGACATAGACATAGACAAATCTTTTTTCACATCAATAATACAAACAAAATTTACAGCATTAATAAAACCTTAAGCAATACCCTATGATATAAACAATAAAATAAAAAATACAACAGAGAAAAAATTACAATGTATTTCCGCCGGCACACCGTCGCTCGTCTGTTTGAGCCCTAAACTCATTAGAAAAAAGCGTTTTACAAGTGAAAAGGTGTCATGCCGATGATTGATGCCCGTTCTCACCGGTGCGCTTTGGGCTTCGCGCCAAAATAACGCTGCAAAAACTGTATAATGTCACAGATTAAACTGTTATTACACGCTTTTTGTTAAGCGAGCAAGCTGGCTGGGGTTTGAATTTATTTAGTCCCTGCTACTATACTAGCTCCATGCTTGCTTGCGAAATTTTTTTAGAAGGTGCTGATCTAGTATCCGTAAAGTTGGTGTCTAAATTGAATTTTATTAGTAAGTACAGCCTCTAGTAATATTATATGCCACGTCCACACGGCCATATTCTTATTATTTAAAAGCTAGTTACGTATAAAGCGAAACCCATAACAAAATTGAAGGCGACTGTAAACCTCAGTTGCCGCGGGCGCCGGCGTTAGAATGTCGCCCTCCCCTTTCCTCCCGTGGGAGCCGTAGGACCCGGCTGAGGGACAGCACCAGAAGATGGGCAGCAGCGTCTTCTGGGTTATACAACACCATACTGCGCTCGCCAACCCGCCTGCCAAGCGTGGCGAGTATGGCAACCCCCCCCCCCCCCCCCCCCCCTCATGAATAGTCAGCATGAGACCGAAGAGTATAACTTGCCGCTATGTCTAGCGTTTGTGGACTATGAGAAGGCCTTTGATTCTGTCGAAACATGGGCGGTGCTAGAGTCTCTCCAACGATGCTGGATTGACTATCGGTACATCGAAGTGCTAAAGTGTTTGTATAGCAACGCCACCATGTCTGTCCGAGTACAGGAACAGAATTCGAAGGCTATTCCCTTGAACAGAGGCGTGAGACAGGGAGATGTTATATCTCCGAAACTGTTCACCGCCACTCTAGAAGACGCCTTCAAACTTCTAGAATGAAAAGGGCAGGGCATCAATATTAACGGCGAATACATCACTCACCTTCGGTTTGCCGACGACATCGTAGTCATGGCAAGGTCGATGGAGGAACTCAGCACGATGCTCGAAGGCCTCAACCGAGTCTCCCAACAGGTGGGCCTTAAAATGAACATGGACAAGACGAAGGTCATGTCTAATGTCCATGTTCTGCCTACCCCAGTTATGGTTGGGAACTCGGTTTTCGAAGTTGTCGACGAGTACGTATACCTAGGACAAACCATCCAGTTAGGTAGGTCCAACTTCGAGAAGGAGGTCAATCGCCGAATCCAGCTCGGATGGGCGGCGTTCGGGAAACGGATAAGCTCGTTGAAGTGGCAATGGGCAGGTCATATAGCCCGCAGAACAGATGGCCGCTGGGGCCGAAAAGTTCTCGAGTGGAGACCACGGATCGGCAAGCGCAGCGTAGGACGTCCACCGACCAGATGGACGGATGATCTGCGCAAGGCTGCGGGTCCACGCTGGATGCAGGCCACCTGCGATCGGTACAGATGGAGAGCCTTGAGGGAGGCCTATGTCCAGCAGTGGACGTCCTACGGCTGAAATGATGATGAAACCTCAGTGCAATATAACTTTGTAGAGCATATTTAGTCGAGCATCAACTTTCTCCCGCCAACGCCATTCGATGTAATAACATGGCGATCTCTACGACAACTAGTGCCATTCACTTAATATAAAAAAATGTGTATGTGAGTGCACAGTACTTATAAAAAAACTTTTTTATTTGACAAGTTACTAAGAACCTAAAAATTTTATTAAAATTTCGTCAGCGAAAAAAGGCATACGTAGGTTGATTTCCAACTTAAAATTTATTTTAAAATAAGAACGCCTGTAGACGGAACAAAATGCGTTGTAAAATTTATAGATTTGATTTGAAGTAAACCGTTTTTTATAACTAGTTTGAGAGGATCGTAATTTTATATTAAGCTTATCGCTATAAACACAAAAATCCCGTTTTTTTCCGTTCCAGTGGGAATTTCGGGAAATCCCTTCTTTGTGCTCACCTACACTTCCCAAGAAACCCACGTGCCTATTTTTAGCTTTCTACGCCCAGAAGTTTCGGCTCTGCGTTGTCTGTCAGTCAGTCAGTAACGGAAGTGTTTTATATATATTGATTACATTGTAATTATTTGGGCTATGTTTGTGGCTTAATTTTATTGTGGCTCTCATTATTTTCGATTCGATCACGCAAGAAAGCTCCTAGCAAAGCCCGTTCCATTTACTTTATATATAAAAATGAATCGTGGTTCGTTAGTCGCGCTAAATCTCGAGAACGGCTGGACCGATTTAGCTGATTTTGGTTTCGAAATTTTCGTAGTAGTCCAGGGAAGGTTTAAAAGGAAAGTAATTTTTGTATGTAAAAATTAAAAGGAAAATAGTAAAAGTTACAATTTATTTTTCCCATACAAATTGTAAGGCACGGTACGATAGGTTCGCCGGGACAGCTAGTTTTAAAATGAAAAAGGCAAGGTACAAAGCAAGAAGAACAGTACCAGGCGTATGGGGAGACTTCGGTCCAGCAGTGGACTCCTTTCGGCTAAGATAATTAATATGAATTTACGTAACCTGATACTTATATAGTTTTGAGCTGATCACGGGTCGACAAAGGTAGTTGAGTTCTGTGAGAGACTTTGTATAGTAAATTAGTAACATTGCCGTAAATACGTGAACTTTATTTTAAGTCGAAGAATATATCATACTTAAGGGCTTACACGGTGCGAAACTAGCGCCACTTCCGGTAAATAATTAATATCTATTAATTATTAATAAATAATAAATAATAAATAATAAATAATAAATAATTAATAATAAATAATTAATATTAATAATTAATATTAATAATTAATATTAATAATTAATATTAATAATTAATTAATATCTTAAGGCTAATTAAAAATATGCGTCTTTGACTCCCTAGATAATTTTGCTTAGAATTTTTAAAGCCCTGTTGTGTAAGCTTTCAGGTTCAAAATCTAAGGAATGAAGCGTTTGTTGCCTAAAGTCTAAAGGCCACTTTAGTTTCATAAAATAATATTTCTAAGATCATTATCCCAAAAGCTACATATCAGAGCCTTAATTTTTTATTTCAGCCATGGTATTTATGACTAGAGGCTGCCCCGCGGTTATTCCCGCGCAGATTTCTCATAAACACAAAATTCCCGTTTTTTACTGTTCCCGTGGGAATTTCGGAAAATCCCTTCTTAGTGCTCACCTACACTCCCCAAGGAACCCACGTGCCAATTTTCAGCTTTCTACGCCCAGTAGTTTAGGCTCTGCGTTGTCTGTCAGTCAGTCAGTCAGTCAGTCAGTCAGTCAGTCAGTAACGGGAGAGTTTTATATATATTGATATTTATTATATATCGAAGTGGCGCGAGGCGATACTAGCCTACTACCCGTTTGCCCCTATTGAATGTGTCAACACTACAACAGATCTCGCTCTCGTGTGCAAAAGTACTAAAATCAAATTGCTAGCGACTACGAGAAAAAGTCCGTTTAATTATCCAGAGAGAAATTTATGGGTACTTTAGGGTGGGTTATTAAAAAGAATCGCTTACCCCTTATCCGGTCTCGTAATAACGTGTGTTACATTACCCCTTTTTATTGAGGTCATGTAAAGGAAAGCACGTTAAAAGTAGAAATGTACATACAGTGAATGTTTTGTGATCTGAAAACGAAGTTATCGAAACAAAAGTGGTAGGTTGGGAAAAGGTTGAACATTGTATCTTTATAAAGATTATGGATAACGTCGAAAACGATTACTCAGCAAAGCTTTCCATTTCGCAAATTGGATTTGAGTTGAATATCATAATTTAGGACGCGACGCTTTTATATATAACTAGTCGACCCGGTGAACTTCGTACCGCCTAACCTATAACAATCCAGTGCACGTATTATACTTATAAACCTCCCTCTTGATTCACTCTATCTATTAAAAAAAACGCATTAAAAGTCTTTTGCATAATTTTAGAGATATAAGCGTACACAGGGACACACGCGGGAAGCGACTTTATTTTATACTATGTATTGATTTAGAAGAAAAATCACTAGATGTAACGATTTATAGCGTCATTTCATCCCGGCAAAAAGTCGGGATAAACCTAGATTATCCAAAGGGTCCTGCAGGGCCGGATCAGTCCCAGGGATAAAAGTATAAATAACATGTACGAAGCGTTTTTTTCTCTATATTGGATCAAGGCGAAGTTTTATTGCTTTTTAGGCTTTGTGGCATCCTTTAGTAAAGTATTTAGTGTTTTAAATTAACTTTGTTTAAGTCGCCTTGGACACTTCATAGAAAAAAGCTCGTTGCTTCGCGCACAGCCTCAACTCGTGCCCATGCACGCAACATGCTTGTTGAGTGAGATAAGACTTGCTATTAGTACTGAGTAGTAACTTAGAGGTAACCAAGCACATGGGGCTTACTTGCTGAGGGTGGCAGGGAGTGTCCATACTGTATGAACTTAGTACTATTTATTTTACTGTGACCAGGGAGTACCTCAATTAATTTGTTTGTGCCTGCCTAACCTTTCCCTAACAACCTTCGTTCTATATTAGTTTTCGTGAAAACCCATCTTCAATCCAACCATCAAGGAGAGAGTGGCTTAAGTAATACAAAGCGTTGTATTAACCCGGTCAAGAGCCCTAGACGACACAGCCGCTCTGGACAAAACATCATTAATTTCGCCCAAACCCGCCCCGGTGACAACACAAATAATGAGTAATTTACCACGATCCACGCTGCGACCTTTCTCGTGTAGTGTACAGCTTTATCATTTAGTAAATATACATTAGTTACATTTTATTATTATTTATTATTACGAGCCTGTACTGTCCCACTGCTGGGCAAAGGCCTCCCTCCCCTTCTTCCACTCATCGCGTTCTTGCGCGGTCTGCCACCAGTTTTTGTCTACTGTTCTCAGCTCTTCGCTCCATCTCTTTTTCGGGCGACCACTGTGCCTCTTCGCGTCTTTTGGTAGTCATTCTTATACAATAGAAAACTAAAGTATATAACAAAATTATTATATCACTAATTTGAATGTATAATACGACTAGCCGGTAACCGCGACTTCGATCCATTGGAATAGTGACTTTCTACATAATATTGTCTCACCGTTTAAACATTCCCTGGACTTCGACAATCGTTTTAGAAACAAAGTTAGCTAAATCTTCCTAGCCGTAGTCATTTTATTTAGAGAAAAGTACGTACTCATAGCAATTGATTTTTTAACTATAAATAATACAACTCTAAAATATTTTAGTTACATTAACACACAAAACACTAGACACAAAAATCTAGAAATAATTATTTCCAAATTTTTATGGGACCTACTTCAAGGTATACCCTGTCGTTAAAAAAATAATTATCAAAATCGGTCCTCACAGTAAAAAGTTATGCGTGATCATACATAAAATATATATATATATATATATATATATATATATATATATATATATATATATACGCGACATTGAGAACCTCCTCCTTTTTGTTTTATCGTCGGTTAAAAAGTGAAAACACTGTATGGAAATATTCGAAAATCCGACCAATTTCCATACAGTGTTGCCATTTTTTAATTTCTAGATTTTTGTGTCGTACAACTATGCAAAAGAACTGCTTTATGTTGTGTTGTGTTGACGTGACTTTCAAGGTCTGAGTTAGATTCCCAGCGAGAGCAAACATTGTTAAGAAAGAATCGATGTTCTTTATGGTACGCGTGGGTGGATGGACCCTTAATTAATATTCTTTCCTTCGGGGCCAAAGCCGATCGTCTCAAGAAAATAGTAAATTACTAATAATTGCCTGGGAAGGCGGGCGCAGCTGTGGACGCTAATTAATGTAGCTTGTGCCAGATACCTTGCCATAGTCTAATTAATTTGTAAAAAAGGCCAAAATACTTTTGTTTTACGAATTAATTTGACTCTTAGAAAAAAAGGAAAATGTTTTTTTCTCTTTAGGTTTTTATAGTGGTTGATTTATGTTTAATTAATTGCGGCTAATTACTTTGAAACAAATACCTACTTATTTCTGAGGCATATAAAAAAGTAATCACTTTAACCTAAAAATTTTCCTTTAGCATTATGGATCAAAATCTGAAAACAAAACATGGCGTCCTATACTTAACGCTTTAAGTTACGTTCGATCTAACGGAGATAGTACGGGACAGCTGAGATTAATTTGAAAATCTGTTTGTCTGTCTTAATGTCAATCAATGGCAACTAATCAATTTTAAACAGCTTGTTTTGTTATCGCAGATTTAAGTTTATTTTATACGGAACCTTTTATGTCCGAGCAAGTCTCACGACTGACATTTTATTAGAAAATAACGATGAATAATTCATTTATCCTACATTTATCATTTATTTTGACAGTAAAGTGTTTAGTCAACAACAGACAAATAAATCCAAGATTAAAGAAAAGCAAAGCTACGAAACAAATCGACAAAAGTAGCTTGGACTTGTATTTAGCCTATAGAATTTAATGGCACAACTTACGGAGTTCAGAAAAAGCTAATATTTTATGAAATTTAGTTAATAGATCGATTTTTCCAAATTTTCGTGAAAATCATTGAAATAAGGTACAATTTCAATAAGTTAGGTTGGTTAGGAAAAATACTAAAATACTACTTCTTACTTAAAACTTGTCTGTTTGCTGTAACTTAGAACTCTTTTGCCTGCCCAGAATTAGCCGATTAAAACGAGAAGAGAAAGATGTTTGCCTGTCTTTGTGTTCTTCTTGTATCAATATGTAATTTTTTGTGTACCTATATACCTTAGACACAGGTGCTACACAATTAGGGACTCTTGAGTGCGCTTTTTTTATCCGACTTCAAAATTGAAGGTTATCAGTTAAACCTGTTTAAATATGTGTGTTTGTCCGCGATTATTTCGTGTTTTGCTCAACCGATTTTGTTGCGGTTTTCAGAAAAGTATTTGTTACATTCAGAAGAAGGGTTTAATACCAATTTTAATCGTCTTCAGAAAACAGAAAGTGGCTTCACCAGAGAATTTTCCCTTCAAACCGCAAAATCCAAATTATCCATCCCCATGGGATTTTTGCGATAAAGAGTAGCCTATAGCTTGGCACAGATTTAGAAAATAATGGTGGCGCCATGTGGAGTTGGAAATATTTATAAATTTTTCTCCATAAATAAACCCATTTAAGCCAAAAGGAAGTCAAAAGAAGAAATAAACAAATTCATGATCTAATTCTTTACAAGAAAGGTTTTTTTTAGGTTTTCCAACATTGGTTTCGTTTCAGTCTTATATCAGACTATATCTGTACAAAATTTCATTTAAATCGGTTGAGCAGTTTTGGCGTAAAAGCGAGACAAACAGACAGAATTACTTTCACATTTATAATATTAGTATATGTAGTCAATTAATATAGTAGAAGTCTATTCGTTTAGTAATCCAGACACGTTTCTAACTCCGCTTGTTTTAGCGAGTTGAATGAAAAAACTTTTTGCAAAGTTTCCGAATAATTTATTGCGGCCTAACATGAATGAATACGGACAACTTACTGCTAAGAACTCTCTCTGGCCGTGAAGCAGAAACAAATATCGTATTAAAATGATAATAATAACGAAAGTGATGAAGAACCTGTATCTAGGGTGCCCGAAACACACACAGAGACGAACATTACACCCAGACCGGAAACAAACATCGATATTCATCATATCAATATTCGCCCCGCCCAGGAATCGAACCCGGGTGCTCACGCTTACTCAGTCCACATCACTGCCAACTGAGCCACGGAGCAGTCAAAATGGACCCGCTGTATCAAAAGATAGGGTAGTAAGGAAGTAAGGTATATCTAATTTGAAACGTCATTGCATTTGTTTTATACCTAGGTTATTTATTCTGATTAGGCATCTCTTATACTACTTCTTATAACTTATAGTCCAAGTAAAACAATATATATTTGTACTTATTTTGTACTAAGTAATTATATTGTTTTAGAGATCATAAAAATCAGATTCCTATGGTTTTCATATCATTTAACCGGTCAATAACTTTTTGTACTTTTTACTTACTTAGCTCTGATATAGGTTTTTAAAAGTAGTTTTAGTCACTTTATAAAAAAATATATAACTTTAAGCCACTTTAAAACAAAACAAACAAGATAATAATTGATTTAAACTATAAAGGCCCCATCTCACTATCTATTCGTATGTGCCTACACAGTGTGGTGTGGTCTTCAACCTGAAGAAGTTCTAAGAAACTTTGTTTCAAAGAAAATCGACTTCCAACTAAATTAATAAGTACGTATTTTCGTTCATTCACCTAATATTATCTTCTGAGTTATTGAAATATCAAGGGAAATAAACTGAAGCCCTTTTAGATGGGATAATAATTTTCCGTAAAGTTATTACTACACTAGCTTCGCCAGCGCATTTTCCCTTAAAACAATAGAATTCCCTATTTTCCCGCGGGAATTTCGGGACCTTTCTCAGGCTTTAGACTTTCCACATACCAAATATCATCCAAATCTGTTCAGTGGTTGAATCGTGAAAGCGAGACAGACTGACAGACTACCGAACTAAGATTATTTTTAACCGACGAAAAAACAAAAAGGAGGAGGTTCTCAATTCGTCGCGTATATTTCTATTTTTTTATGTATGATCACGCATAACTTTTTATTGTGTGGACCGATTTTAATAATTCTTTTTTATATATATAGTAGAAGTAGATAGACATAAAGTAGAAGTAGATTACTTTTGAAAAAGATTGTTGAAAGTGCATTTTGTCAAATGGGGCATGTTTTAGATTCAAAGGCAGACTGCAACGCAAGCAATTCACAAAGCAACAAACAACAAGTTTAATAAAAACACCCATTTGTTAGTATTTAGTGCTTAAACTACAAAATCTACAAATTTAGGTGCTCCTAAATGAAGTTAGCCATCGCATTAGCTCGCAAATCCCTGAAACATCGGGACGGCCATTAATTTACCCAAGCAGTGAACACAAAAAGGGACACGACAGTGTAAACGCCTGTGTATCTCTAAAGTTTCAGCTTCACAAATGGTTCAATGATAAAGAGTTAACAACACTTTATAAGCGTATACGCTTTCGCTAAAGCTAAAGAAATAAATCCATCTTATTTTAGCATGACATTAGTTTCAGAACTTTAGTTAATACGGTTAATTAAATATACTGGGTGTTTCTGACAAGGCGGTAATAAATCAAAGGTTATAATTCTGCTCATCAAAACTAACAACTTTCCCAAAGCAACATTGGTCAAAATCTCAAAAAAAATAACAGCTGTTCCATACATTGGTTCGATCAGCTGACGGGGTCAATGTACGGGACGGCTGATTTTTGTTTTGAGATTTCGACCCATGTTGCTTTGGGAAAGTTGTTAGGTATGGTGAGCAGTATCCCTCCTTTAATTTTTTACCGCCTTGTCAGAAACACTGTATATATATTTTTGTTTTTTTTTTTTTCTAATTCATTTATTGATAGTGAAATTAATCTAGTAGCTAGATGCATTTTATAAAAATTTACGTAAAATGAAAAAGAAAACTGCTAGTCTAGCAATACTTAATCGTTTTTTAACTTGTTTTTTTAGATAAACCTTTTTCAAATATTAATTGCCTTACCCACCGATGAAATAAAATCTGCTGATGTTGACCGGAAAAGCTAAATAATGACGATCACACTTTATAGATCTGCAAAGGTCACAGTTATCTGAGCTGACTAAGAGTTGCATAGCCGCAAAACAAATATCATCAATACCAATACACAGTTAAAAAAAGTCGCTTCCCGCGTCTGTTCCTATGTATGCTTAATCTTTAAAATTATGCAACGGATTTTGATGCGGTTTTTTTAATAGTTAGAGTCATTCATGAGGAAGGTTTATAATATAATAAATGCACAAGATAATTGGTTCGAAGTTCGCCGGGTCGACTAGTATAAATAAAGAGCCTTTATAACTCTGTGGCTAAGTACGATTTAGAGCGAAGGACAATTGCGTTATTGTGGAACCACTTAAATAAATCGTTAGTTTAATGTCGTTTACGTTTGTTCTTGTGCGACTGATATTATTGTACTAATTTCTTGTTTCAGTAATTTTACGAAGAGTAAGGCCAATGACATGTCGCGAGGTGTGGCTAAGATACCGAAGGGATAACAATTTAATGTGTTCTCTAAATTTAATGGCATAGAGTTCAAAACAGATTATCAAACGAAAACTATCCTAAGCTACCATTATAAGGTACTTTAAGAAAATGCACGAGATTGCTCCTCAACTGCGTGTTACTGTTTCGAAAAAAGAACTCGCTGAACCTACATGGAAAAGTCGCTAGATTTTGAAAAGGAGCCTAAGAGGAAGTTGAAGGAGGTTTTTGGAGAATTTCTTACGATAGTTCATACAAACTACCGGGCTTTACAGAAATATTAAAAGATTTTTTTTGTCGCTAAATCCTAAAAAGCGTCGCTAACGACGCTTAAATTCCTCTAGATTTGGCGATAAAGTTGCTAAAATGGCAACACTGGTGCCATAGAATTTAGGGACCAGTTTAGGGCGCTAGCGTCGCTGTAAACTGGCTCTTAAATAATTAACCTTTCAGTATTTTCGCTGGGCCCCACCAGATTTCGGCTGTACCTGCTGCCTTAAGAGGCATAGCACAGCTAAAGTAGCGCCACCCGAGAAAAAAATAAATATCTTCTAAACTAAGGCAAAGAAAGAAACTGATTGTTGCTAAAAACGGCCGCTTTTGGCAACAATCAGTTTCTTACTGTGGTCTTTAACCTAAAAGCTATACAACAATGCCCTAAAAATACTAGGCTGAATTATCTAGGAGAATGCTGTTTCACATTTTTGATATTTGCCTTAGTTTAGAAGATATTTATTTTTTTCTCGAGTGGCGCTACTTTAGCTGTGCTATGGCTCATAATATATTCTTTTGGATAGCTTCAAAATGTTTATTCTCTCTAAATTTATCTTATCTTGTTATTATGGCTAGATAACTTGGCGTTCGTCCCACTGTGCCGTGCAATGTGCACCCCAAGTTCCAAGAAGGTGAAACATCATTTTATTAAAAAGATGACAAACGCGTTGAAAATAACATTTTCACAAATCACAAACTTTTATCTTGCTCTGATTAAAGAGTTGGCAGGGCTAGAACAAGAAAAATAGGTGCTTATCAGACAAGTGTGTTTTAAAAGAAACTTTTTTTTTTTGTTTTTGTTTTCATATTCAGTAGATAATTTAAGTCTATAATCTTAGGACCACATAGAAGTGCTTTAAAAATAATTAACAACCGCACGAAAATCCGTTGAATAGTTTTAAAGATACAAGCATACATAGGGACAGACGCGGGAAGCGACTTTGTTTTAAACTATGTACTAGAGGCTGCCCCGCGGTTTTCTCCGCGCAGATTTCTCGTAAACACAAAAATCCCGTTTTTTCCCGTTCCCGTGGGAATTTCGGGAAATCCCTTCTTAGTGCTCACCTACACTTCCTAAGGAACCCACGTACCAATTTTCAGCTTTCTACGCCCAGTAGTTTCGGCTCTGCGTTGTCTGTCAGTCAGTCAGTCAGTCAGTCAGTCAGTCAGTCAGTCAGTAACGTAAGAGTTTTATATATATTGATTGATAAAAGATCATGTGGTCATAAATCTAGTGCTAGACATGCAAGCTCGTATCGTTATATTAGTTTCTATCTCTTTTCTTCCTCCGATTGTTTGTATTACACCTTCTCGTTTCTTTTCCGTCACGAAGTAAATTTACTTTGACTTAATTTTAATCCTGCTTTAAGTTTGACCATTTTGCTTTTCCTCTTAGAAGACTTAACGTTGCATTAATTAGTTTAAAAACAAATGAATATTCATTAATGAATAACGAAGTATCGATCTTTTGACTCAGTCTTATTATAATAACTATTGATTTACTTTAATAAAACTATATAAATTTATTAATTAGCGTACGATAGCTCAAAAAAAATATATTTTTGTGAAATAATACCTACCAATAATTCGTTTATCCGTATCCGTCGAATTTATTTATATATAGTCATATGTCTTGAATTTTTTTTAATGTTTTAATCTTTGTTATTTTTGTGATTTTCTGTTATGTTTTTGTTTAATTTGTTTTGTAATGTGTGTCGTTATTGTTGCGAATAAATATGTTTTCTTTCTTTCTTTCTTTCCTATCCGGTTTCTGGAATCCAAAAAAAAATTGAAACAATATTTTCCTGCAGTTAAAAATTTAAATAAAAACATTTTAAAATTAAATGTTTTACCCGCACAGTGCATTCATTCATCAGGGCACTCGTTGCACGTACATCATTGTAATTTTTGGCATATTTCCGTATATATTCGCACGACCGTTTCTTCCCGGAGAAAGTTGGCAGCGGGCCCACTGTGCACAGGAAATGATCAGAACGTTGAGGTAGGAAAGATTTTATGAATGTTTTACAATAGATTTTAGATTTTTTCTGCAAAATTAAAATGTTTTGCTATCAGATTTCACTATTTAGACGTGACAAATATAAGCATTATAATAGCTTTAATACATAATTTCAAGAATGCTATGGATGCATGCACGCATACGCCACCATTTTATTTTACCACCAACAGTTTATAAACTAACGTAGAGGCAGAAAATTATTGGAATTATTTAGGGGTTGCAATCTGAAACTCGAACTGACGTTGACCCCTTGACCTAAGCATATGATGTTGATAATGCGTTCATTCTACTTTACCGACTTGAAATATAGGCGGCATTTCAAGCTTCCCATTTCTAAAATTTGAAATCGACCTTTTTAGTAATGTAAGAAGAGAAGCTATTTGCTCGTTACTGTACTTTATCAAAGTAATATAATAATAAACCATGTTAAACAATAAATAACTCAAAAAGCATTTTACTTATTTGACGTAAGCCAATTTAGACTCAATATCACGTATTTACCATACAAGTAACTAGAAGTAGAGCTCCAGTAAAGCTAATTTAAACTTACTGTATTAAATAACTAGTCGACCCGGCGAACTTCGTACCGCCTTACCTGTTATACTATGTTGTGCATGAACTATACATATAAACCTTCCTCTTGAATCACTCTATCATTTAAAAAAAACGCATAGAAATCCGTTACATAGTTTTAAAGATATAAGCATACATAGGGACAGACGCGGGAAGTGACTTCATTTTATACTATGTATTGATATTGATACGGAAAGTCTCTTAACTTTGAAATAAAGTCGATTCCTGTGTCTGTCGCTATATATGCTTAAATCTTCAAAACTATGCAACGAATTTTGATGCGTTTTTTTAATAGATAGTAATAAGTTAGGTCGTACAAAGTTCGCTGGGTCGACTAATGTGTACTAAATGCAAAAAAGAATCACTGTCTGTCCGTTTGTATACCTCTTTGAATACAAACATGATGTACGTTGCAAATATTCCAGTCGACTCGTTGGAAAGAGGAGCAATAACTGTTCCCTTCAGCTGGTGAACTACAGGGACGAATTTAGAACTGTTATATATTGAATTGTAATAGTGACAGCGTAGGGTAGTTTTCGGAAGTTCAATGACAGCTGTCACAAATGTTAGTTTAGGTTTGCAGTCGAATAAATGTCGTCAACCCGATCTCTCGTGTTTTATTACATATTTATCAGTGGCGACGAATGGAGAACAAAGAAAAGGAACGCGTACATCTAGTAATGTCCAATATGGCGGTGGGAAAATTAGCGGAATTTAAAGTGAACAGTGGCAACTGGGACTCCTATTGTGATCGGCTCGAGATGTATTTTAGTGCAAATGACATTAAAACGGAAAAGAAATTACCGACGTTAATCTCTGTGATGGGAGAGGAGGCGTACGAGTTACTCGCGACGTTATGTAGCCCGAAAAAACCAAAAGAAGTCACATACGACGAGGCCATTTTGTTAATGAGTAAGCATCTTCAACCTAAACCGTCGATTTTATCGGAACGTTATAAATTTAGACTGTGCAGACAGAGTGAAAGCCAATCTATTGCACAATATGTTGCACATCTTAAGGATTTGTCACGGTATTGTGATTTTGGGACTGCATTAAACGATAATTTACGCGATCAATTGGTTTGCGGGCTAACGAGCGAAATGATTCGACAGCGTCTATTCGCGGAAGAGGACGTGAAGTACGAAAAAGCTGTGAAGATTGCTCTGTCGTTAGAAGCAGCAGAAAAAAACGCACTAGCGGTGAATAGTATCAGCCGTCAAAGCCAAGATTATTCGGTAAATCAGGAGTTAGCGGGCTCGTTACACAAGATTCAGTTAAATGGCTGCAAGAGGTGTGGAGACTTCAGCCATCGCAGTGAAAATTGTCGGTTCAAAGAATATGTTTGCGGACGGTGTAATGAGCAGGGGCATTTACGGCGAGTGTGCCCTAATAAAAATCAACGAGTAAATAGATCGGGAAACAATGGCGGCGGCGGCGGCGGCGGCGACAGTTACAAGCGCCGCGGCCACACGGCGTGGCGCGTGGGCCGCGGCCGGGGCGGCGGCGGCTATGGCGGCGGCGGCGGTGCGGCCGGCCGGGGCGGCGGCCAGGGGTACAACACGAACTGGGCGCGAGACGACCAAGTGACAAATGAACAGGAAGGTTCTGCTCAATCGGAAGACGAGGAAGCAATATATTTCTCGTCTTTAAGTAAATATAAACCGGTAAGGATGAATTTATTGGTGGATAGTCAAATGTTAGAGATGGAAGTAGACACGGGCGCACCTTTGTCGTGTATAAGTAAACAGACGTATGATCGTAGATTTTCGCATTTTTCGATCGAACCGAGTAATGTATGTGTTCGGTTTTATGATGGCACTAAAGTCAAACCATTAGGTGTAATTAAACCTACTGTATCGTATGGAGATAAAAACTTAAAATTAGAACTATATATTTTTAATAATGGCACAACGACGTTATTAGGCCGGCAATGGTTGGCGGAGCTACAAATACCAATACCTATCCTAGACGTACACAATGTAAATTTATGTAATATGTCTCGAAATGAAATTGTTGAAAATTTGACTTCCAGGTATAATGAGCTGTTCGAAAATAAATTGGGGTGCTTCAATGGAGGACGGGCCACACTGCGGCTGCGCGAGGGCGCGACGCCGCTATTCTGCCGAGCGCGGCCGCTGCCCTACGCGCTGCGCGAGCGCGTCGACGCCGAGCTGGACGCCATGCTGGCCGCCGGCGTCATCGAGCCTGTCGACTCCTCAGACTGGGCCACGCCTCTGGTAATTGTTCACAAACCGGACGGAGCTTTACGCTTGTGTGCAGATTACAAAGTCACGTTGAATCAATCTCTGATGGTCGACAAGTACCCTGTACCTAAAATTGATGATTTATTTTCGGAGCTAAGTGGTAATATACTCTATTCAAAGCTAGATCTTTCACAAGCGTATAATCAAATTATTTTAGATGACTCAGATAATTTAACCGTTATTAACACGCACAGAGGCCTATTTAAGTATAAAAGGCTGGTTTTTGGACTATCATCCAGCCCAGGAATTTTTCAGCGAATAATTTCAAAATTATTAGGAAAAATACCTAACGTTAGCCTATTTTTGGACGATATCCTTATAGGGGGCAAAACTGTTGAAAAACACGTAGAAACAGTGGAGAAAGTATTTAAAATTTTAAGAGAAAGTGGTCTAAAATAAAAGAAAAATAAATGTGAATTTTTAATGAAGGAGGTTAAATATTTAGGGTTCATTATTAATAGAGAAGGTATTAGAGTAGATCCGGATAAAATAAGACCAATTTTAGAAATGACGCCCCCCACCACCGTTTCCCAGCTTAAGTCATTTTTAGGGATGGTCAATTTCTATGGAAAATTTGTACGAAATTTGAGTGATAATTTAGCAATATTTTATGCTATGTTAAAGAAAGGTAAACATTGGAAATGGACGGCAGAACACGAAACGTCATTTATTAAAGTAAAAGAGCTGTTAGGAAGTACTCAGGTGCTAGTACATTATGATGGTAAAAGCGAGATGGTAGTGACGTGCGACGCGTCCTCAAGAGGACTTGGCGTAATATTGGCTCAGCGAGGAGGCCGCGAAGGCGATGTGGAGAGGCCGGTAGCCTACGCTTCGCGAGCGCTAACACCGGCGGAAATTAATTATAGCCAAATCCATAAAGAGGCATTGGCTATCATCTTCGCAGTAAAAAAGTTTCATCAATATCTCTACGGTAGACACTTCATTTTGAAAACAGACCATAAACCATTAGTAAGTATATTTGGGCCGAATAAAGGTATTCCGAATATGACAGCAAGCAGGTTACAACGGTGGGCCTTAATATTATCAGCATATGACTTTAACATTGAATACGTGAGAACAGACAACAATACGGCAGATGCATTATCACGGCTAATGGCGTCATATAGAATAAAAGGTAGCGAGGACAATTATGAGGAACCGGAACAAACATACTTGCATTTTGCAACAGAAGCCTTATCGTTAAACTATGAAACAATAAAAAAAGAAACAAAAAATGATGCTATCTTAGGTCGTATAATAAATTATATAACGAATGGATGGCCCAAAGAGATAGAGATAAAGGAATTGAAACCTTATTTTAATCGTCGGGAAGAGTTGTATCTAGAATTAGGTTGTGTTATGTGGGGCCACCGATTAATTATACCCACAAAGTGTAGAAAGTTAGTATTGCAGGAACTACATGACACCCACATGGGTATTGTAAAAACAAAAAGTATAGCTAGAAGTTACATATGGTGGCCAGGTATCGACGAGGCGGTAGAGCTGGAGTGCCGCGCCTGCGCCGTCTGCGCCGAGGTGGGGGCGGCGCCGCCCGCGCACGCTCCCCGGGCCTGGCCCCGCCCAGCAAGGCCATGGACTAGGGTTCACGTCGATTTTTTAGGTCCTTACGAAGGTTTAAAATATTTAGTACTGGTTGATTCATATTCTAAGTGGATAGAAATAACGAAGACGACTAACACAAATGCTAAAGTAGTTATATCCAAGTTACGAGAAATTTTCGCTAGATTCGGCCTTCCGAAGTTTTTGGTTAGTGATAACGGACCTCCTTTTTCGAGTGAAGAGTTCAAAAAATTTATAGTAACTAATGGAGTGGAGCACATATTTTCAGCACCCTATCATCCGTCATCGAACGGCGCTGCAGAAAGTACGGTTAAAATATGTAAAATAGCTATCAAAAAGGCCATATCTTTAGGTCAAGACGTAGATACTGCCTTAGCACGTTTTTTGTTAATGTATAGGAACACTGAAAACTATACAACGGGGGCGAGCCCAGCGCAACTGTTGTTAGGACGTTCGCTGCGAACTCGCTTGGATCGGTGGCGGCCAGATGCGGAGCGGCGCGTGGCGCGCTCCCAGTCCCAGAGCCAGGCAGCGGCAGCCAGGGGCACGGAGAGAGCATTCGCAATCGGTCAACCGGTATGGTTCCGATCTTTTAGTAAAAACAATAAGAAATGGCAAAAGGGTTTCGTTGTAGGAATAAAAGGCGACGTAGATTACGAGTTAAAGGGAAGTGAGGGAAATAGCGTACATAGGCATGTCGACCAAATTAAACAGAGACTTGTCGAATCAGAGATTGACTTAACACCTAGTACTAGTCGAGATAATGCCAACTATAACCAAGCACGAAGTTCGTCTGGTTTGTGTCCAGTTCCTTTGGAGGACGAGTTCTGGGCGGAGGCGCCGACGGGCGCGGAGCCGACGGCGGTGGGCGGCCCGGCCGCAGGGGGCGCTCTCGCGCCGCGCGGGGGCATGCCGCCAGCCGCGCAGGCTCTGACTTCTTCAGGGGGTGATAGAGAGATAATTGCTAATAGAGTTAATCATGATACCCCAGAAATGTCAAAGCCTTCGCAGAGTGGCTCGTCTCCTATTGTGGTAGATAGAAATGAAAGAGAAAGAAGGAAACCTTTAAGATTCGGTTTTGAAATAGATTAGTTTATTTATAGGTATAAGAACCTACCTAGAGATAAAGTTAGAGTTTAAAAAGTTAAGTAAGATGTGTTCTTTTTTTTTTGCTTTTAGAATTTAACACTAAGTTAATATTACCTAGTACCTAAGTAATAATTAAGGGTGGAGATGTTATATATTGAATTGTAATAGTGACAGCGTAGGGTAGTTTTCGGAAGTTCAATGACAGCTGTCACAAATGTTAGTTTAGGTTTGCAGTCGAATAAATGTCGTCAACCCGATCTCTCGTGTTTTATTACATATTTATCAAGAACAATCTTTCTAAAAAAAAAAAAAAACAAATTTCAAAACCCATCTCTCTCAGTATCTATATTTTATCTTCTACTATCTTTACTATAATATAATAAATGCGTAAAGTATTTCTCTGTGTCTGTGTGTTACGCAATCACGCCTAAACTACTAAACTGTGGCTTAGAACCACGAGACTTGGAAGACACGCTAGCGAATAGCGAAGTGTCGCGGCACTTAGTACTATTAGAGTACTAGACTTACTATAATAAAATGGTTAACACGAAGATATTTGCAGAAACCGATTGTATGTATAGAATTAATTGTATAATACATATCAATCGGTATATCGTAAAGGGCGTATGTATCGGTATATTTTGATGTATATTGTGAAGGGCGAGTAGCTGAAGACACTTTTTTCTCTAGAAATGCCTCCTATTAGCCTGATTACGGCCTGGCCTGGGTTGCCTGTTAAGTGTACCCATAATATTCGTTACAATACTCCCCGAGATAAAGAGTCTTAACCCAAAAAATAACGTGCCATAATACCTGATTATGCCCAATATCTTACGCTTATGAAATAGCTGAAAGCCCTTATCCATTGTTTTCTTTCTCTTTTGTCTGTTTCTCTTATGTTATAGAGGGTGTTATTTATTTGATGATACACCTAATATTTCTTAAGATATTATTTAGCAGAATAAAAATAGTGTAACGTAGGAAAAAAAACAAATGCGTGATGGATATGCTTTTCTGACAAACGACTATCACAGTTAATAAATAAATGTGGAAAATAAGGCACTTACTTACAACCTTACCATAAAAAAGTTACACGATCTAAATTTCAAATTTGTATGAGAATTCGTTACATTAACCTTGTCTATTCATAAAGACGGTCTTATCTTTTTGTGGTAGATCAGCTAGATTTTTCGTTATATTTTTACTATGCAATAGAAATATAACGTTACGCCTGTATCCCATCGGGGAAGGCAGAGACAATTGATTTCCATTTGCTACTACGATCCTGACACACTACGTTCGCTTCTTCTACTTTCATACACGCACGTCGGTTTCGTGAACTCTTCGCGCGGCCTTTCCTCAGGACGTCACCAATTTGGTCAGTGCACTGAACGTTCTCCGTGGCCTACCTCTTCCAACCATGCCTTTTTTGGTTCTTTATACTAGAAAAAAAAATCCTATTCATATAAACTATTAGCAACATGATATACGCAATCTTACACATCAAAGACTCCGTGTATTTGCGTACAATTTGCATTATAGACAGTTTCTAGTTGTCGTTACAAACATTTAAATCTAAGAAAATGTTTCCGCTTTATTTTTGTCACTACTGTGACAAGCATTTTTTTTTTTCCGCAACACAGCTGTTAGCTCAAAAGATGTATGTTAATATAATTACAATTCGTATACTATTATAAAAAGAATTTCCTATAAGTACAAAACTTAAAGAGCATTCATAGAACTACGCATAAAACCATTAAAACAAACATTGATATCCATCATAACAATGTTAGCCTCCGCCGGGAATCAAACCTGGACATAAGAAGACACAGTAAACATCACTGCCAACTGAACCACGGATGAACTGAACCAAGTTGGCAGCAATCTATGTGCCTAAAGCCTGTCTAATAAAAAAATGAGAAGCGTGGTAACTATTTGTCAGCTCCTAAATTAATAGGCTCCATGACTACACGGGGCTTCGGACTACACAGTCAAAGGCAGTGTTAATCCCGGTCGTATCCGGGATTCCGGGACTCGTTTACTGAACTGAGGAGACTGACACTTCACTTTGTCATGTTAACTAGTAGCTTTATGATAACTTTGTTCCTCCACTTTGTAAAGTACTAAGTTGTTTACCTATTCATAAACCTGAATAATACTTTAAGGCCATGTTAAGCTCATCTTGTCCCTAAAATGGCCTTAAAGTTTCAAGTATTCGGAGGTTAAAGCCTTTAATATACGGTTTCTTTTTTATCTTGGCGAAAATTTTTAGGACTTCTAAAAAAACGTATTAAATGCCGATGGACCACTTGTTTACCCCTCCATGCATTGCCCTCCACCCCCTGTCTCCTGATGCTACAGATCATTTTTAGTTTTTTCACAAAAACTTTCGACAGACCTCAAGTTAGAACGGTACATTATTTTTTTAGGTAGTTTTCAGTTATCAGTCCTGTATAACTAGGTAAGCCTACCGTGTCCTAAATTTTCCTCCACGATAAAAAAGTAACCATATTTAAATCAGGTTTGAACTTTCAAAACTAACAACTAATCTCAGTTACTGTTGCTTTCACTTGCATCACTATTGTTAGTAGAGTAACTATAACCATTAATAATACCGCATCACTCTCCTGAACCTGCAACTATCAAGAATGTCTGTAACGCAGCTAGAACCTAGAAAAAAACATCGATATCGATTGCTATAACCTACAATATTCAACCCCGCCCCGCCCTGCCCTATGAAGTCACGTCAACATCACTGCATGCTAACTAAACTGCAAGGGTGCATTTACGACAAAAGAACATAGAGGCAGAGCTAGATTAATATCATACTTTCTTAATATTTTAGATTTTAGTATTGACACAACGACAGAAAAACGAATAAATGCTCTAATCGAAAATCAAGAATTAGTTAGAGTAGGAATAGAATTAGCATAAAAAAGAGAGAGATAAATTGTAAAGTAGTTTGTTACACCTTTCTTCTCTACGCTGTAAAATCATTGCGAAAGGGAGTAGAATCATTTGACAGAGGAGTGCTCATTTTGGGGCGTCTCCAGGCGACCATTGTCGTCAGGCAAGGCAAACATTTGTTTGCCGGAGCCGTTTGGTGGGCCATGAACTACCTTGTAAATATCAATTTGTATAAATCTCTTCCGTTACTGAATGAATGAATGACTGACAGACAACGCAGAGCCGAAACTACTGGGCGTAGCGGGCTGAAATTTTGCACGTGGGTTCCTTAGATAGTAGGGGAGCACTAAGGAATAGTTTTACGAAATGCCCATGGGAACAGGAAAAAACTGGATTTTGTGTTTATGAGAAATCTGGGCTTGAACCGCCGGGCAGCCTCTAGTTGAATAAATATTTTTTGACTTTCGCCATTTGCAATCATTAATGTAAATGCACCCTAATATAACCGCAAACGTATATTATAAAGTAAGTATCCCAAGCTTTCCAAGACTTTCATAACGTCGTAAGTAAACTTGAGCACAGAATATTTCCGGTCTGGTCGAGCTTTACCTCAAAGCTCTTGGCTCAATAATGATGCAGAGCTTAGCGCAACTTAGTGCATCCTTGGTGAATTTAATATCAGCATGAGTAGAGTAGAGTCCTTCGCATATCAATACATAGTATAAAATAAAGTCGCTTGCCGCGTTTGTCCCTATGTATGCTTAAATGTTTAAAACTACGCAACGGATTTTAATGCGTTTTTTTTTTAATAGAAAGAGTGATTCAAGAGGAAGGTTTATAAGTATAATACATGCACAAAATTGTAATAGGTTAGTCGGTACGAAGTTCGCCGGGTCGACTAGTTAAAACTATAAATATAGTCAGTATTGATTGTAAGAACTAGTCGACCTGGCGAACTTCGTACCGCCTTACGAACCGTCGCGGCGGTTTCCAACCTCTCTGGCCTTACCTATTAATTACTATGTTGTGCATCTATTATACATTAAACCTTTCACTTGAATCACTCTATATTTAATAATTTATTTAAAAAAAAAAGAGACCCGCCTTCAACGAACTGACACAAACCTAATCTGAGAACTTCCTCTTTTTCGGAGTCGGCTAAAATAGGTACTAAAACCTTCTCCTGAATGTATCAAATACATTACTGAAAACCGCATCAAAATCGGTTCAGCCAAACGCGAGATAATCGCGGACAAACATACATACATACATACAGGTCAAACTGATAACCTCCTTTTTTGAAGTCGGTTAAAAAAATAAGCGCATCAAAATCCGTTGCATAGTTTTAAAGTTATAAGCATAGATAGGGGACAAACGCAGGAAGCGACTTGTTTTATACTATGTATTGAAGAATGATCTCTATCACAAATAATATAATTACTTTTTTTTTACAAAAAAGGAACCCGCCTTTAATAAACTGACACATACATCAACTGAGAACTTCCTCTTTTTCGAAGTCGGTTAAAATAGGTACCTTGCTAAAACCTTCTCCTAAATGTAACAAATACTTATCTGAAAACCGCATCAAAATTGGTTCAGCCAAACGCGAGATAATCGCGGACAAACGTACATACATACATACAGGTCAAACTGATAACCACCTTTTTTGAAGTCATACAATTGCAATTTGACATAAACTTATTAGGCGATAAGGCAAATTATTGCTTTTAGCAATTTCTTCCCAGTAGTGGGTGCTTGACTGCTTGTGTGATTAAAAAAATTGCGATTGTTTAGAGATTTGCTAAGTACAGAGAATTGAATAAATCTTACCTTTTGCATGGTATTGTAATTGTGCTCTTCGTGTTAAGAATTCAACCACACAGGGCCATCAATTCATAAATTTTCCTAGCAATAATCTCAGGATACTTGTCTCCGCCGACCGACCTGGTTCTAACAAAGGAGACTCCCGGGTAACGAAACTAGAGCAAAAAAGTAAAGAGCAAAATATTTTGCCCGCACGTCTTCCAGTGGCTATAAAACATAACAACTTACACAGGGAAATTCGTGGTTTACAACTCGCAAGAAAATGTTAAAAGGTATGCTTGTAAGATTTTATCTGATCTCAGCTGAAGACAGAAGTACGGGCAAAATATATTATGATGATTCTTACGAAAAAGATTTTTTTTTTTTTCATGAATTATGCAGTGTATTACAATGCTTATAAACTTCATCAATAGCTTGTTCCGACTTCGGAGTACAGTTAACAGCAGCAGTTTTAGTTAGGTACTCATTTTAAAATTGTAAAAATTTGTCTTCATGAGGTATTCATCAAAACATAATATAAAATGAAGTCGCTTTCCGCGTCTATTCCTATGTATGTTTATATTTTCAAAACTATGCAACGGAATTTGATGCGGTCTTTTATAATAGATATAGTGATTCAAGAGGAAGGTTTATATGTATAATTTATTCACAACAAAGTAATAGGTAAGGCGGTACGAAGTTCGCCGGGTCGACTAGTAATTTAATATAATAAAGTGCTCTAATTAGAATTACCATTTCAGCTAAGCTTAACTTAATGACCAAGAATTTATTATGAACCTTAATTATACAAAATCGAAACTCGAGCAATGAACTCCGCGACTCCCCTTTCCCCCGAGCTTTATTAAAGCATCCCATTCAACCTTCAAAAGCTCAAACTAAATTAAATTTCCAATTCCATTCATTTAATCACATTTCTAAAAAGGATTTACAGCGTTTTTGTACAAAATATTGTTACCAATCTGACTCGTAAACAAAATATAAACTAAAACCTATGTATACTTATATACAAAGAAATAATGCTACAAAAATTGTGTTGTAACTGTGAAACACTACAAAAACACTAGTTAGAAGTCTAAATTGAAACCGAAACCAAAACGCACCCGCCTCTGTCGGTCTAGCAAGGTGCTGACCACCAGCCGTAAAGTCCTCACATCATTTTGAGGCTCGTGAAACAGGACCTCCTTTTGGAATGTGAACCCTCCACACCTCTGAGAGTCTATAAAGATCTTGACCTCAGTGCCGTTGAAGAAACTCTTATGAACAGCTACGCCAAAAGTCGTCGATCCTCGTCCCTCATTGATGATCGACGCTATCCTCAAATCTGGTGCTAGTTTCTTATATAGACACATTTGGAACCCTGATCTTCCGAGTGTTGAGGATGCAATAAAAGAGGCTCGCTCGTATCTTGCACTGATCGACATGAACGGCGAGAGAGGCGACACCATGGGCCTGATGCTCATCTCTGCTCCAAGGCATAGCTCCGGTCGCACTTTATAAATATACTGCGTCACCAACCTCATCGTGTTGGGGTCCACGTCTCGCATGTTGAACGACACTGAGCCGGCAGACTTGTCGATTTCCTTCTCGAATGCCAGTTCCGTTTCTGATGAGACAAGGTCCCGTATTTTCGATGTCAGTCTCATCTCGTAAGCCCCATCGATGACTTCTCGGTACGTGGCTGTAGCAGACCCGCTAGAGTCCAGCAGAAGTCCTTCGTTCGTCTTATCAGGTTCCATTTCCTTGTGGAGCATTTGTTTATAGCATCGGTAAGATTCCTTGGGCTTACCGAAGTTGTACTGTTGCACTAGTCTGACCCTGTCCATTATATCGCTGAGTATAACAAGTTTGGCACCGATGAAACATCCTGGAAACACGGATTTAGCTTCTGAATGTATGTCACTAAGTCTTGTCACTTTGTCTCTCTTGAGTCCTAATATTAGGTCCTTCTTCTTCGGCAGCATTTTCTGGAGGGAGGTGATAAAATGGCTTACTTCGTTTCTGATTACGTCTTCATTTATGTCCATGTTTTGTTGTGTGTTTTTGTGTTTTTTTTTGTAAAGGCCGGGCGTGTGTCATCGACCTGTCCACTGGTATTTTTAACTGTCAACTGAGGCAGCCAGCGTCTGTAATGAAGTTTGTTTAAAATTAGTATTTGTGTGTCTGTGTACAGCGGAACTACACGTCTGCGGCTTCGCTCAAAGATGGCCCAAAGCAAAGTGGCAGACAGGCAGACAGAGGTGTTTCAAGACTAAAAAGCCCAGCGCACATCTAGCGCGGCGTGGCAAAGCTACCGGAAGGATAACAATTTAAACTTGTCCCTAATTCTATGGCACAGGGTTAGACTTAAGAGCCAGTTTACAGCGATGCTAGCGCCATTCGCGAAAAAAATAATATCTTCTAAACTAAGACAAACTAGCATCGCTGTAAACTGGCTCTTAATAGCTATAGAGCGTGCCGTTTTTTTTCTGTATAAAAACCTGTTTCAAACTATGTGCTATAAAATTTAGAGACCGTTAAATTGTTATCCTCACGCTATCTTCTTCTTAAAAGTTTAATTAAACAACTAAAAACAGTTACATCTCAAACATAATCAAGAGAGGAGGAAGTAACAAAAAACTTTGAAAATGTGGTTGGAAATAATAAGTAAAAGTTTGAGAGCGCATTCCGTCTGTGGATATCTACGGAACCCGGACCCGGACGTACTTAGTTACGCGCTTAACTTTTTAGAGTTCCATTAAAACTGAAACGAACCTCTTACTGAATTAAGTGGATTATTAAAAGTAAAATGAACATTGCTACTGGCTTCTGTTTTTAGATAGGGATTTTGGACTTTTGTTTGTTTAGTATGTCGCTCAATAGCTATATAGCAATAGCACAACATTTGTAGCAGGTTTTCTGAGTTTGATAATAAAGTTAATGATATCTTTAAAAAAAAATATAATTAAATATGTACAGTGGCGGACTAGGAGGCCGTAACAGATTTGTTTATGGTTTCGTCAGCCCTAGACTGTATTACCAAAGAACAAGAGCTATTTTTCAATACAGAAAAACCAGAAGTGTTACGCCGATCGTGTCCGCCTAAAAAAAAATTAAATTTTGCACGTGATTCTAAAAAAAAAATACTTTCTCATTTATGGACATCAAAATCACCTTGAATAAAATAAATGCTAGTAGAATGCAATCGAAAATAGGCATAGAACGCCATGAACGTACACAAGCGGTTTTTTTTTATTACCATCGTCATCTCAGGCGAAAGACGTCCACTGCAGGGCTAAGGCCTACCCCACAAATATAATAATGACCAGTCTTACGCGACTCTCGTCTGCCCAGCGACCTTCACCTTTATATCATCTACTTAATAATTACATTCCCATCAAAAACTTATTTAGTAGAGCACCTTAAAAAATATGCGTAGCCATATTATAATATGTTCTTATTAGAGACCGACCGAAACATGATTTTCAGCCAAAACCGAAACCGAAAACGAACCTTCGGCCCTGGCCTCAGTTTCGGACGAAACCGAAACCGAAACTCACGTAGTCTTGTAAAATATTAATGTTTTGAGGGCGCACAGGGCAGCTCAGTTCTTATACCATTTTAATCCTTTTTAAACACTTTAAGAGGCATAGCACAGCTAAAGTAGCGCCACCAGCGAAAAAAATTAATATCATCTAAACAAAGGCAAATATCAAAAATGTAAAACAGTATTCCCCTAGATAATGTAGCCTAGTATTTTTTGGGCACTGTTGTTTAGCTTTATGGTTAAAGACCAAAGAAATCTACAAAGTGTTGCTAAAAACGGCCACTTTTGGCAACAATCAGTAGCTTTCTTTGGTTTTAAACTTAAAATACTAGGCTGCATTATCTAGTGGAATACTGTTTCACATTTTTGATATTTGCCTTAGTTTTATTAAAATATTCCAGTATCCCAAAAGTAAACCACAGTCATTTATAGTTCATGTTCCACATTTATTGTTACAATTCCAATATTTCCTCTTTTTATTTTCACAGTAACCCTTTTTTCCAAACGTCATCATTCTAACCTCTAAATCCGCTCTAATCTTTATAGTACATCCTGTTACTTCTTACATTTACAAGTCCTTCTTTTAAATAATAAACATTATTCATCATATTTAATAACTTTCTTATTTGAATTATATATCATATTTCTTAAGTCTTTTATTTATAATATTCGTTTCATTAATAAGTATTTTAACATTATTGTATTAAATAAAGCACTTTTAATGAAGTAATGAAACAGCCATCTTTAGTCAAACTCAGAACAGTATTCCTAAAATGCTTTATTACTTTTATATTTCACCGGAAACAATTTTTTCTTACTATTATTTTTATATTTCTTACATTCGGCCTTTCCTGACACTAAGTTTGTCCTCAAACTTGGACTTCACACTTACATAAGTGCCAAAGCAAAACATATAATTTTGAATGATTATTTATATATAGGTACTATACATTTTAATTAGGTATTCACAATTATTAATATTATGTTTTTTAACTATGACATGATGTTAGTAGATTTGCAGCTCTACTATCAGCTTTCTCAATACAATTTTGACATTGTGATAGTGGAACACAATCAAACTTTAATTTTTTTTTTTTTTTTTTGCTAATACTACTTTAACTTAGTTAAAGTGACCTTTACATTACTTACATAAACTTTTTTATTTTATTTTTATATTTCTACCATGATATTTAATAAGGTAGTCAATCTTTAAAGTTATTCATCAGTATCTTATCATACTGCTTCTTAACTTATCTTCTCAACGATATGATGATAATGGATCTCCACCATTATCAAACAAACTGTGTTTTAATTAAACAAAACTATAAGTATTTTACTATCAATATATAACATAACAAGATGATAGTGCGCGTACAACACTATCCATCCGTCTTTGTAACAACTTTGATAATCTGACGTAGGTAAATTAACATTAATTACAATCATCTCTTAATGATAGTGTGTTATACACTATTCAATATTTTCTTAACAACTTTGATAATGTGACGTAGTATAGGTACAATACTACATTTACATTTATTACAACCATGGCATAATGATAGTGCGTTCAACACTATCCATCATTCTTCTCAACAACTTTAACATTATGAGTGGATCTATCAACACTGCCATTCGACATGATATTAGTGGATCCGTCAACACTACCCATCAGCTTTCTTTCTACAACTTTATCATATGAGTGGATCTATCAACACTGACATTTGACATGATGTTAGTGTATCTGTCAACACTACCCATCAGCCTTCTTACTACAACATTAACATATGAGTGGATCTATCAACACTGCCATTTGACATGATGTTAGTGGATCTGTCAACACTACCCATCTGCCTTCTTACTACAACTTTAACATATGAGTGGATCTATCAACACTGCCATTTGACATGATGTTAGTGGATCTGTCAACACTACCCATCTGCCTTCTTACTACAACTTTAACATATGAGTGGATCTATCAACACTGCCATTTGACATGATGTTAGTGGATCTGTCAACACTACCCATCTGTCTTCTTACTACAACTTTAACATATGAGTGGATCTATCAACACTGCCATTTGTCATCATCAAATATTTTTCTATTCATTAAATTTCTCACTTTTTTTTTTTTTTATATCATTTCTAGCATAAAAACATATTTATTTTGTTCATCGACATAACTTTATTATTATTATTATTTATTTATTAAACATATAAAAAACTGTTTAAACAATTTGTCTGCGGGATCAGCTGAGTCTCGACATTATCACTGTTATACATTACTTTATAACTATAATGTACCTAAATAATCCTTTTTTAACATCTTTTTGAATTTAGGTACCTTGAAACTTAAATGGTGGAACTTACCTTACTGGCTTTTCCTACTGAACCATACTATTCGTTTTTGAAAGCCTGTAACATTACTATTTGTAGTACTATCGCTCATATTTGGTCGCATCAACGTGTAAGCATGTTTCATTATAAGGGTTATAAAGTTTTAATCCACGTAGCACAGTTATTGAATTAATTCGCCCTTATACCAGAAACCCCGTTGTATAGTAGTAAACCCCGTAGTAAGGGAAAACCTTTTAATTTGGCCAGTACCTATAAAACATTGTATTTTACCTTCGCTAGGAGTGCTTTGGAGTTTGCCAGTCTAGTGTGAAACCCCTTCTATCATATACATATTAATAAGATTGAGAAAATACAAAACAAATTTCTGAAATCTCTCGACTATCGTATTCGCCATGTCTTCGACAACTACAAAGCTTGCAGTGTATGCTACATTTTTTTTTTTTTTTTTACATTTATAACGACTTTGTTTCGTAAATAAATAAATATCTAATAATAGGATATTTCACGATAAAATTTGGTAAGATAAAATCGAATTAAACTACTTCCAAGAAAAATGATCCTAGTCGCAGTGCTCCGTCGTCAGCATAAGCCAATAAATTACAAAGAATTGGCAATGCGGTCGTACGGAATACGCACGAACGCAACTATATTACGAGTATTTGCTCGCGCGCGTACCCACCATTTATTTAATACTGAATATTAAATATATTTATTTAGCTTACTACAATGGTAGGTGTACAAATATAATTTTACAAAAATGTTTTAACTGTAGTTCCTGCTTGGTAAAAACAAATACAAAAGCCACAAAAATATAAAACATGTTGTACATATAATTTCCAATTATTATGAGTATCTATGTAATAATGCATAAAGACATGTTATTAACATGTTCTATGTCTTTAACTTCAATGTTTATTTTGTACCAAGTATAAATATATATGTACTAATATTCGAACAATGCTTGCTAGAGTTGTGAATTTATCTTTGCGAAATCCCTTTTGCTTTTCTTAAAGATATATATATATATTTTTTTTTTTTTTTTGAACCACCTAGTTGGTAGAATTGCTATAATGGTCGACAATTATTCCTAAGGAACAATTCGGTTTCAGGACAGGGCATTCGACAGTCAGTTCAGCAAACAGCGATAGTTCAACAGTGTCGCTGATCATATATCAAAATCGCTAAACAAGAATCTTCTTGCTCGACATTCAAACAGCCTTTTCACACAGCGAGCTTCTTCAACTGTCTTTTTTTTTTTTTTTTTTATTAAATAAGAATTCGTGCTCATTACAATAGTGTTGTTTCACCTTCCTGTTAATCATATTACAAAATTCTAAACATCGATAATGCGCATCAACGGTAACGATTGCCCCACTGATGGGATGATCACTGCGTTATCGCCAACAGGCAAACCAGCCGGCCCGATGACGCACGAATGACTGCCGTTAGAAATGGCAACGCTCCTATCCTCTTGAGTAGTGGAATAGTACAAGAGAACAGTAATTTTATTCATTTTTTTTTTTTTGATTCTTATAATTAATACTTTATAATATTTCAAATTGTTTAGAATTTTATATCATTATATATTTTATGTAAATTATCCAGCGCTAATATAAATACCACATTTTAATATCGTTCTAGAAATTCTGTTTATAAATTTTAAAAGGCTACCAGATTCTTATAAAATGTGTAAATTTCTGTTAAGTGTAAACTTAACTGTGTTCTCGTTTATAATTATTTTTAACATCCTAAATATAAAAAATAAAGGTCTTTTTTTTTTTTTAATATATATACCAAGAAGTAGTTATTTTTACCGTAATTTATGTAAATCACCATAAAATACGCATATTTTACCAGCGTTTTCGATTAAATTAGTAATAATTAATTGTAGATCTATTTATCCCCTTAAGAGGTCGTAATATTTCCTGCCCATCATTTTACAATATTACATTCCCTACAGCTTGGCACAGATAACTAGAAAATATGGGGCGCCACTTTGTATGTGAAGTAATAAATCTTTTTCTAATTTTTCTCTTAATATAAAACACAATTTAAGCCCAACGTTGGTCAAAATCAAAAATCTACAGATTCATTATCTGTTTCTTTACAACTGTCTTTTTTTTTTTTTTTTTTTTTTTATTATTAGATTTTCTAACCTAAGATAAAAATGGTTCCGTTTTAAGACACCGTTGCCAAGCTGTAACTTTCAATAAAATCTCATTCTCCATATACCATACAGTTTTTCTCAACTTGTACCCAGATGAATCAACAACATTATCTGCTGTAACGTTTTCAAGTAGGGCCAATTCGTGCGCTAGACTGTAATATTAATGCCAAAACCTTTGTCTGTGTGTATAGAATTGGACTGTACAATATAGGTATTTTAAAATAAAAATTCACTTTGGCCCTAATATTATATTTAAGTTGTCTATACTTTTCTATAGGTACTTTACATGTGATTTGATCCTTGTACTGTGATGTAGCAGTGTGATTTGATACTTGTACTTATACTTTTTTTTTTTTTTTATTATTTCTGTGAGAACTTCATCACACTACTGCGTCTTTGTATTAACTTTTCATGGTAAATCAGCTAGATAAATTCAGTTTCATGAATGAAATGAATGAATGGATGTAAAATATTTAGTATTCGCCCCCTTCTTAAATACTTAAATAATCTAACCTACGACCAGACAGAGAGCTTGTGTCTCCCGTGTAAGTCTCGCCGTAACTAGGGTAATTAATTGACTATTCTCTATAATTTTAATTTTATAACATAATTTCTAATTTAATCTACTTATTTTACTAATTCATATTTGGACATAATATCACACTTATTACTTTGAATTATTATTTTTACTATTATTATTATTATTTTCTATATCTGCACTTAATTTCTTTTAATTACAATCTTAGTAAGATTCTAATCAATATATATAAAACTCTTCCGTTACTGACTGACTGACTGACTGACTGACTGACTGACTGACTGACAGACAACGCAGAGCCGAAACTACTGGGCGTAGCGGGCTGAAATTTTGCATGTAGGTTCCTTAGGGAGTGTAGGTGAGCACTAAGAAGAGATTTCTAAAAACGGGAATTTTGTGTTTATGAGAAATCTGCGCGGGAAAAACCGCGGGGCAGCCTCTAGTTTCAATATATTTTAATGTTTACTGTAACAGGGCTTAAAATCATAAATTATTTTACAGAAATAGGGCTCTCGATACAGGCCTAGCCTAGTGAGTGGCCCTTACTAAGCAAATTTTATGTTATTCATTTTACTAAGGCTAATGCATGCTTTTATTTAAACTATGTTTTTTATATTCTAGGTTAAGAAAGCATGCCAATAAATAAATTTTTCATTTTTCATTTCATTTTCAGAAATATCATCATTTGTTCCCCCTTACCACAAAAAAATTAGACCGGTCTAAAATCGCCAATTTGTATGACGAACTAGTGATTTAAACCTAGTCTAGTGATTTAGACCCGGTTTACTTCTTTTTGTGGTAGAGCCGTCTATATCTATTCAGTTTTAAGGATCCGTTTATGATTTTTCCTAACCTTCATAAGGTTTAGTTTGAGTTGACATGATTTTTATTAGGTATCTTTTCCTTTATTATATAGAACAAACACATTATTATTATATATTATTAAAATTATATATATATATATAAGTTAAGTTTTCTCAGTTTGAGTAACATTTTATTTATACCAATTTAAAATATTACAAAAAACAAACTATTTACAAAACATTCTGTTGATTTGTGTCTCCAAAGATTACAAAAACACTAAATTTATTTGTAGGTTTTCAGTATTTGCTACTAAGTGTCCCTTTTGTTTACCATTCAAGTTAAAGCTTGAAAGTTTCAACAATCTTCACTTAAATATCCCTGTGAACTTATTCAAATCCTAAGTTTGTCGCTTAAATCGTTTAAGAATAAATAAAATAAAATCTTCTGGTTCACAAAATCTACCTGAGAATTAACTTGTTAATTTATCCATTCCTGAATTCCATGATTTTGGACATCCGCTGTTCTTTTCCTTTAATATTACACATGTTCAATAATTCCATAAGCGGACACAACCACATTTAATCGGTTTCAGCTAAATCGCGGACAAACATTCATACATACCGGCCAAATTGAGAACCTCTTCTTTTTTTTTTTTTTTTTTTAAGTTACTTAATAAATATATATTTCATCATAATATTGACTAAACTATTTTTATTTTGCATTCAAGCATTTAAATTTCCATTATTATTACCAAACAAACATGTTTACTCATGTAATTAGTCACAAATCACTTCAAGAAACATTCAAAATCTTGCCAAATGGTTCATTCAATGGCAATAACACAATTCTCTTCAAAGACAAAACATATTTTATTAAACAATTTGCCTGCCTGGAAGAAATCTCTTTTCAGCATTATGATAGTCTTTTGGTAGGTACCTTACTGTTATAAAACTTGTAAATGTCAATACCATAAAGTATTTATTCATTAAGTTTTAAGGCCGTCCCTGTCCATTACACTTATTTTTATTATTATTTTACTGTATACTCAATGTTTCTATGACATCTATTTCCTTGAGAACTTATAGAAATCCGTTGATATTAATTTAGTATTCCTGTGGTTTGTTTTCTCTAACATGATGCCTAGTTAGTGAGCTGTATGCTCATTAGACATGTATTAATACTTATTTACTTGATGTACATAACCTGTGATTGTGAGTTTGTGTTCTGGCACCGAGCCAGGGTCACATTGGAGGGCAGCATCAGAATGTGCTACAGACACCTTACCAAAGCTGAATAAATAGCAAGAGGGACGTGCTGACGCACGCACGCCAGAAGTTGCCGGTCTCAAGGCGCCTGCGCTCCCACTGCAAAGACGAGCTACCCCACACCTCGCCAGAACGCTCTGATACTGCAGCTCTGGCCGGCAGCAGCGACGGCGACGGCGACGGCGACGCGTTCGTTAACCGAAAACAAATATTGAAATTGGTTAGGGAAAGTATAATAGTCTAAAAACATAACTTGGTATATGTGTGTGCTCACCGTTTTTTTTTTTTTTTTTTTTTTGAGGTAAGAGTTGACGCCAGCAGGAAGACATTTTCGGCCTCTCTCGTCCACAGCCATCGTTTCTATGCAATCAATATCCATTTTTGCTATACTGGTGCTCCTGGTCTTGATTACAAGACTGTAGGTACATACATAGTGGTATAAAACAGCGGTCATCATCATGGTGTCTAGCAAAAGCAAGAGCATTTCACATAACCAAACCAGCATTCTGTAAAACCTGTCGTTTTGTTATCCGCTGTGCTGGCTGGTTGTGGTAATGGTATCCAGCCCAGCTGCCTTCCATTTATACCTGTGTGACTATAATTTCATTTCCACATCACCCGCCGAATTGGTATACTTAGTGGACTTGGGTTTGTTGCACTTCTGATATTAAAATATTCCAGTATCCCAAAAGTAAACCACAGTCATTTATAGTTCATGTTCCACATTTATTGTTACAATTCCAATATTTCCTCTTTTTATTTTCACAGTAACCCTTTTTTCCAAACGTCATCATTCTAACCTCTAAATCCGCTCTAATCTTTATAGTACATCCTGTTACTTCTTACATTTACAAGTCCTTCTTTTAAATAATAAACATTATTCATCATATTTAATAACTTTCTTATTTGAATTATATATCATATTTCTTAAGTCTTTTATTTATAATATTCGTTTCATTAATAAGTATTTTAACATTATTGTATTAAATAAAGCACTTTTAATGAAGTAATGAAACAGCCATCTTTAGTCAAACTCAGAACAGTATTCCTAAAATGCTTTATTACTTTTATATTTCACCGGAAACAATTTTTTCTTACTATTATTTTTATATTTCTTACAGTTTAGAGGATATGATTTTTTTTCTCGGGTGGCGCTACTTTAGCTGTGCTATGGCTCTTAAGCCAACAGCGCGCACTTTAGCTGTGTTTGTTTGGTCCTTTGGAGCGCGCTATAGAATCGCGTTCGATCGCTTGGTGTGAACCCATCTTCTATCGCTTCGCTTGACGCTCAGCTCATCGCTAAGCCAGAGTACGTAGCACACTCGTTACTAGAACAATGCACGCTGTAGTCCGCTTTGCCTCCGTTCGTGCTAATTGTTTTTTACCGTTGATTGGGCCGAAATTGAGTTGAAGCCTTCAATGGTCGAAATATTTCCGTATGTATATTTTATGGAATGGCAGGTAAAAATTTTATTCAGTAAACTAGTCGACCCGGCGAACTTCGTACCGCCTAACTTATTAGTATTTTGTGCATGTTTTATACTTAAAAACCTTCCTCTTGAATCACTCTATCTATTAAAACAAACCGCATCAAAATCCGTTGCGTAGTTTTAAAGAGTTAAGCATACTGGACAGACGCGGCAAGCATCTTTATTTTATACTATGTATATTGATGATAAGCGTATTGTATCATCAATACATAGTATAAAACAAAGTCGCTTCCCGCGTCTGTCCCTATGTATGCTTATATCTTTAAAAGTATGCAACGGATTTTGATGCGTTTTTATGCATAATTCATGCACAACATAGTAAAAAGTAAGGCGGTACGAAGTTCGCCGGGTCGACTAGTTGTATAATAAACCAAATAAAATCTGAAACAAAGAGCCCTGCCTGTGACATGACTTGGATTCATTAGAAGAGTAATTTATTATTAGTTTTGTTAAATTATTTTCAACATTTTCTTTAGTCCTACTGAAATGCGAAATAAAACTTTTACGTCCCCTGCGAATGGGGTTGCGGATGGTCATGGCTCAATTCTGCTAAACGAAATCTCAGAATTCGAGTAACTCCTATGAATCCTACTAACATATATATAAAACTCTTCCGTTACTGACTGACTAACTGACTGACTGACTGACTGACAGACAACGTAGAGCCGAAACTACTGGGCGTAGCGGGCTGAAATTTTACATGGAGGTTTCTTAGGAAGTGTAGGTGAGCATTAAGAAAGGATTTCCTAAAATTCCCATGGGAATGGGAGAAAATGGGATTATTGTGTTTAAGAAAAATCTGCGCGGTTGATACCGCGGGGCAGCCTCTAGTTATAATTATGAATAACAAAATCTATTTATTTTTATTTTATTTCACCATCTGCGTGGTTTAGTTGGCTGTGTTGTTGATTATGTGTTCGGAGGTACGGGTTTGATATTCGTCGAGGGCGAACATTTTTAAGCAAAGATACATCAAAAAGAGGAAATCAAACCCGGTGTGATTTCCGGCGTGAGCGTACTTTGTCATTATGTATATCAAACGTTTGTTTCCCGGTCTGTGTGTATCATCATCTTACACAGGTTCTATCTTTGTATCTGTGATAAAAGTTCTACCTAGTTAGGGGCTCTGAATTAAATGTTATTTTCTTTTGCCTTAAATAACCGAAACGAAACACGTCCTGCGTCACAATACACATCACAGACAACTGTACCACGGAGGCAGTGATTTTTTAGATTTCTCTGATTTATAAGAATCGCAGGTCGGATCGGATGGCTTGGCTACTTGATATCGAGCGTTCCGCTCAGGGCCCAATAAAACGTTATAGGTTTTATAACTCCGCGATGCACGAAGTCGTTTTCTTTTCGGCGAGCGGCTGTGAATTTGCTATTATTTTTCGCTAGCGTCCGGGTTCTGTGTTGGCTTTGTTGTTTTATTTATTTGTTGTTCCTTGAGGAATTTGATTTAGATGTGTGTAAGACTTCTCTTCCCATTCTTATTCTTATTATTTCGCACGTCATCTCTCATGTAAGCTAGGCTAATCATCATTATCGTAGCTCCCCCACATATTTCCATACCGAGGATTGTCTTGCCTTCACCGGTCGTCCACCTTTTCTGAATCTTCGATACTCATAATCTTTTCGGCTTCAGCGATCCTCTGTTCTTAGTCTCACATCTTATACAACATGTTAATTTTGCATAGATTGCATTAAACTGGCCCTAAACACAGTTCATTTTTTTATGTTTTAATTACTACGAGCGGTCCCGGCTTACTTCGTTACGCTATAGAATATAAGATACTACTAAAGACTTGGCTCTATAGACTTCGTTCTTTTGACTGCCCAGAATGGGCGAATAAAAAACAAACAACAACAACAAACCACCTGTCAAAATATGTAAACAAGGGAAAAAATATTGCACCTTGGGTTACATTATTTGAGTTTAAGTAAGGATCCCAATTTTTTTTGAAAATCTAATATAGCCTATGTCACTCGGGGATAGTGTAGCTTCCTACCAGAGAAAGAATTTTTGAAATCGGTTCAGTATTTCCGGAGCCTATTCGTTACAAACAAACAAATCTTTCCTCTTTATAATATTGGTATAGATCATGTCATTAAACACCGCCACTGATACTGACTGACTAGCGAAGCAACAAAAGTTCTTTTAAATATCTTTTACAATTCTCTCAATAATAAAATTATGTTTCGCACAACGTTTTAGGCGGATCGCTTATTAATTTTCAATTCTCTTCGGCGCTTTATTTTTATGGCGCCATTTTGCAACATTTGGCGCGGATGTCTATTATATTGCAAAATTTAAATACAAAATGTTATTTTGATATCTGATTATATTAAAGCGAGTAATGCTGCATGAATTTCTTTAGATACCTAGCTATTTTATTAAAATGTATTTATAGTAGAGTATCTTTTATTAAGGATAATACAGTTCTATTCAACTTAATTATTTATTAGGTACACGACTAAATTCTGCGGTTCATTAGGTAGTTAATTTAATCTTAGCTCAAGAAATTACTGATACAATAGAATACTTAACCATGCAGTTGCAGCTTCAATGAAAATAAAAATGTTTAAACAAAGAAGTGATATTTTCATAATTTCTTCCTGTACGGGAAACATACTTTTGAATTTAAAGTTCCATTTTGAGTACCAATTAACTGCGCAATAGGCGAACCTGTATTGCAGTATCGGTCTTAAACAGTTGAAGCTACCAGCGTATAATTATATAATTTGCTGTTATAATTTGTTTATCACAATTCACATTCTCTAATTAATCACATATCATTGTCCACAGACTAAACTACACAATGTGGACAACCAAGAAGACAGACAGCAGCGGTGCAGGCACTCCCACCGCTGAAGAGGAGGTCAAGGTGGTCCTGGTTGGAGACACCCAGTGCGGGAAGACCGCCCTGGTCCAGAGATTTGTCTCTGACACTTTTATTGAGGTAAGTCAGTAGTAAACTAGGGTGAGCCTGTATCGAATGTTTCCTTTTTTTCCGTTCCTGTGGGAATTTCGAAATAAAAAGTACTTTTCGTCCTACCGACTCCGAGTACCTTGCGGCCTCAGGAGGAACCGCCGGGTTATGTGGGGTTCCACCCACTAAAACCCCGCCGGTGTCCACTTCGACTGTTGGTAAGGGGGTACGGGAGCTCTTCCGATCTTTATTTTTAACGCCGCGACCCCATCAGCATCGGCTGTTTAGCCTCTTCACGGGGCACATGCATGATGGGCGTCCCCCTAGAGCGTGGTTGCGAGTTCCATCGCTCCACGACGGAACTCGAAACGTTATAAGCTACCTACGTAGGTTCTGCTACAGAGATTCCGACCTCCCTGATTAAAAAATAAAAAACTCGAGTCAAATTTAATAGCAGAAAGTACTTGAGTTTTAAAATAGGCTTGGGTAACTCCGGACAAGAAGACTTAAAATTATTGCCACTCTCAATGTTCGGGCGGCAGATTCTGACTCGTACGGATCCAGATTTGAGGAGTGGCGCGAAGTGCTTGGAGCGTATTGTATTCAGAGTTATTATGGGGACCCGGCTCGATAAGATGAGTAGAATCCCAGAGCGGATCCGGACATAAGATAAGTCCAATCACTCTCCGGAGCTGGGAGTACCCAAGTCTATTTAAAAACCATAAAGGACAGGTTTATCTGCAGAAGACTGTACCAATTTTCATGCAAATCTAATTATTATTATAATTGGGAATCTAACAGTCATGCAATAACACAACAGGAATGAGAGGAAACCTTTAAAATAGGGAAGTTAGTTTAGTTCCAAAACGTAATGGTAAACCCAAAAATCCAAAACAGGAAATGGAAATTCAATAAGCAAACAAAGTATTGAGAACAGAGTATTGAGTTTACAAAAACAAACCGTCTAAAATGGGAGCAATCTAGTGTAATATACTTAAAGTTAACGATGAATCTGTATACTTCCGCGAGGTGCTCCAAAACTTCGACTTTATTTTATAAAACTGATGGGTTACCTTTCCTCTTAAATAATATTTTTAGAGATTGAAACTTTAAAATATTGTGCATCCCATGTGCATTGTGCATGTAGACCTGTAACAGTGCTTACAAGAATAAGAGGCTGTGTTATCCTAATTATTGTTTTACTGTTGTTGCAAAAAAAAAAAAAAAACAGAATGCGATGCGACTGTAGTTACTCACAGTTTACAATTACAAACTTATCAAAAACAGCCACATTAGCCTACATATAATACCACGAGCTTTCCCGGCTTACTTCGTTACGCCATCAATATATATAAAACTCTTCCGTTACTGACTGACTGACTGACTGACAGACAACGCAGAGCCGAAACTACTAGGCGTAGAAAGCTGAAAATTGGCACGTGGGTTCCTTGGGGTGTGTAGGTGAGCACTAAGAAGGGATTCCCCAAAATTCCCACGGGAACGGGAAAAAACGGTGTTTTTGTGTTTATGAGAAATCTACGCGGGAAAAACCGCGGGGCAGCCTCTAGTAGAATATAAGATACTACAAAAGACTTGGCTCTATAGACTATGTTCTTTTGATTGCCCAGAATGGCCAAATAAAAAACAAACAACAACAACAAACCACCTGTCAAAATATGTAAACAACGGAAAAAATATTGCACCTTGGGTTATATTATTTGAGTTTAGGTAAGGATCCCTAATTTTTTTGAAAATCTAATATAGCCTATGACACTCGGAGTTAATATAGCTTCCTACCAGTGAAAGAATTTTTCAAATCGGTTCAGTATTTCCTCCTATCATTACAATCCTATTCGTTACAAACAAACAAACAAATCTTTCCTCTTTATAATATTGGTATAGATAATAACTGTACCTATTTGACCATTTGACCCCTTTTTCAAAACTCTCCAGCGCTCTGAGCAATTACGTTCCACTAGACGCAGAACCCTACAAAATAATGACTCCCATATGCGTGTATTGGACGAATTTAAGAGGCATTGGCATAGCACAGTTAAAGCAGCGCCACCCGAGGAAAAAAAAAATCTAAACTAAGACAAATATCAAAAATGTGAAACAGTATTGCCCTAGATAATGTAGCTTAGTATTTTTAGGGCACTGTTGTATAGCTTTTGGGTCAAAGACCAAAGTGTTGCTAAAAACTGCCACTTTTAGTAACAATCTGTAGATTTCTTTGGCCTTTAATCTAAGAGCTATACAACAGTGCCCTAAAAATACTAGCCTGCATTATCTAGTGGAATACTGTTTCACAATTTTGATATTTGCCTTAATTTAGAAGATATAAAAAAAATTCGCGGGTGGCGCTACTGTAGCTCTGTGCTAGCTGAAGGCCTAGTATGAGTTTTACCATGGTTACGTTACGCGTTGAGCGTTCCCATTTTAGTTTGGAAATCTTTCCAGCGCCTCTGGTGGGGAGTAGCAAAACGATAAAAAGTTTAATATAAAACATAACTTCATGCGTAAACTCGCTTGAAAACCGGCACTGATTTTTTGGACACTACTGTAATTGGGATTCTTAGTTTCAAGAATTTAAATAGTTTTAAAATTAAATACGTATATGAGTGACTAGAGTCTGCCCCGCGGTATTTCCCGCGCAGATTTCTCATAAACACAAAAATCACGTTTTTCCTGTTCCCGTGGGAATTTGGGGAAATCCCTTCTTAGTGCTCACCTATACCCTAAAGAACCTACATACAAAATTTCAGCCCGCTACGCCCATTAGTTTTGGCTCTGCGTTGTCTGTCAGTCAGTCAGTCAGTCAGTAGCGGAAGAGTTTTATATATATTGATTGTTTAAAAAAGAACTACATTAAAACATAAATATATAAACTTCACACTTGTTTGCCATCGGGGAAGGCAGAGACGTTAATTGATCTCCTGCAATTGATTTAAATAAGTTACCTACCTAAGTAAATTCAAATGTATAGTAAAATAAAAAAATGGTTTTTACTACCAATTTTTAAATTTTTGTACTGAAAAACATCAGTGCACATTTCATATTCTGAGTTCAATATCTATGTTTACCCCAAATAGGAACCCGCGATATCGGAATGGACGTATACGCAAACGTAACCGTAAATTTTACTCATTGCGCACTAAACGTTATTTACGACTCGATTTTACTGTTTGTCTCTTTCATTATTATTGGAAATTGTGAAACGGATGGATAGTACGACTTTATCGTCTGTCTGGCGGGTTTATTTTAGGTTGCATTAAAGGCATTTGCACAAAAATGCAAAGAAATACAATAAAATGTTTATTTAAATTTATCAATGTTACATTATTGTATACTGACTTTTATGTACTAGCTCCCAAGCTAGTACATAAATATAGGGTACACACGGTGTAACTTATTGATATTCTAAGATTTATGCCAATACTTTATTGCAATCAAAATACATATCAATATATATAAAACTCTTCCGTTACTGACTGACTGACTGACTGAATGACTGACTGACTGACAGACAACGCAGAGCCGAAACTACTGGGCGTAGCGGGCTGAAATTTTGCATGTAGGTTCCTTAGGGAGTGTAGGTGAGCACTAAGAAGGGATTTCCCGAAATTCCCACGGGAACGGGAAAAAACGGGATTTTCGTGTTTATGAGAAATCTGCGCGGGAAAAACCGCGGGGCAGCTTCTAGTTAATCTATATCACACTAGTATTATAAATGTGAAACTTTGTGAGTGTGTATGTTTGTTACTTCTTCCCGTCTAAACGGCGGGAGAGATTTTAATAAAGTTTGGTACGGAGTTAGCAGACACCCTAGATTAACTCATAGGCTATTTTCCCTAATAAAACGCGGGGATAATCTAGTATTGTACATATATTATGTAAAATATAAATTTAGTATAAAGCGTTAGAATACCAAAAATACCAAACAAGTATACCAGTGGATAGTTCTACAAAATGTCTCTCTAACAATAACCATAAAAAACTTTTTTCATTCATATTCAAAGTTTTCTATTCTGTTCCATTATTTTAGCGAGCTCGGACGTGCTCTAGAACTGGGGCCGTATTCTGTTATTTTCAAAAGCACGAAAACTTATTATATTGTTGTAGGTACATTTATAAATTTCACGCTTTTGCAATTCTCTAAACCAAAAAAAAAAAACATAGAAGAGCTATTTGGGATAATGAATGCTGCATTGTCTTGCGCTAATACAGTAGCGGTCTAGGACGGCGTAACCCTTTCGGTTTTTCTGTATTGCATAATAGCTCTTGTTCTTTGGTAATACAGTCTAGGGCGCACGAGACCATAGACAAATCTGTAACGCCCTCCTAGACCGCCACTGTACAGTACCTCAAATTAATAATGCGCATGCAGATCTTCGCCAATCGTCGTTTACCGACAACGGAAAAACGACCGTAGTCAAACAGAGACGAAAATTCCCTATTCGCATTATCACTTCGGGAGTAAGTACTATTAATATTTATATCTATAAACCTTACTCTTAAATCACTCTATCTATTAAAAAAAACCTCATCAAAATCTGTCGGGTAGTTTTAAAGATTTAAGCATACATAGGGACAGACGCGGAAAGCGACTTTATTTTATACTATGTATTGATATTTATAATGATGATATTGATGTTAATTATTATTTTATTTATTAGTCAAATTTCACGTTTTAGCAATTCTCTAAAATCAAATATCCATAGAAGAGCTATTTAATTTATGATCACTTTTGTACGGTATTCACTATTAATTAGCATTGTACAATTTTTTATGTCAAAATAAGAGAATTCGGTCCCAGCTTGGAAGTGTGTTGGAAAAATATCACTCTGCGACGTGGCTCTAGAGGGGAATGACTAGATTACTGGTGCAACGAACTTGACTGGACTTACAATTTAAACTGGATTATTCTTGATTGAAGGAAGCTGAAAGTTACTTTTAAATGGTTATAAAAGAAAACTATTTTTTTTACTTAATACCTTTTAAAAAACAGAGCGCTTCCCTTTGTCTATCTTGTATTATAGTTTTTTGGAACTACGCAATGGATTTTGATGCGGTTTTTTTAAAATAGATAATAAAGTGATTCAAGAGGAAGGTTCATAAAGAAATATATCTTTAATCTACGGTATAAAATGGTTTTTTACCGTAGAATGTGGTTAAGTACAGTGGCGCACTAGGAGGCCGTAACAGATTTGTCTATGGTTTCGTCTACCCTAGACTGTATTACCAACGAACAAGAGCTATTTTGCAATACAGAAAACTGGAAGTGTTACGCCGACCATGTCCGCCACTGTACTTTGAAACGCCGGGTGAATGACAAGATATTTTTGCGCATTTTATACAGTTTTATTTTTTTTCCTTTGGTTGGCACTACAGATTCTTGCCAACCGAAATATTTTAATTGCAGCACGCTCGGACCTGCAGAAGTTGTTATAAAAAAAATACATTAATGTTTCTGCCTTTAAACAAAAATTCATATTAACTTCGTGCCATAGTGACCTACAGATTTTTTTTCTATATATTTGTTATAACTTTAGAAAATTTTTAATTTTCACGATTGGCGCTAGTCTTAATCATAAAATTTACATATGAACCTTAATAACCCTTAAATTAACAAAATCCGATCCTGCCTCACTCGACATAGGAACCAGATTCGCATAGGCTTTAAACGGACAAAACAAACAGTTTGCAAATCTGAATTCTAGTGCGATATCTCATAAACTCCGTGTACTGTGGCATCGGTCGAGCAAACACAATTTGTGTAACTTGTGTACGCATATTTTGGAATCCCGAAAAACATGTCAGAGGAAATATTTCATCTAGTGTGGCGTAGTTAGGTGCAGGTTTTCGGGCCCCTAGTAACAAAGTTTGAGGGGTACCTAATAAGAAATACATAATAAGAAAGAATACTTTAATTTTATCCCTCCAGCTAGATGTCTTATATTAAACAAATTGTTTTTTGAATTTGCATACTTTTTATTTAATGTTCTAAATTATCAATATACTGGGTGTTTCTGACAAGGCGGTAATAAATCAAAGGAGGTATTCAGCTCACCATACCTAACAACTTTCCCAAAGCAACATGGGTCGAAATATCAAAAAAAATATCAGCTGTTCCATACTTTGATTCGATCAGCTGGCGGGGTCAATGTACGGGACAGCTGGTTTTCGTTTAGAGATTTCGACCCATGTTACTTTGGGAAAGTTGTTAGGTATGGTGAGCTGAATCCCTCCTCTGATTTATTACCGCCTTGTCAGAAACACCCTGTATATAAAACTCTTCCGTTACTGACTGACTGACAGACAACGCAGAGCCGAAACTACTGGGCGTAGAAAGCTGAAAATTGGCACGTGGGTTCCTTGGGGAGTGTAGGTGAGCACTAAGAAGGGATTTCCCGATATTCCCATGGGAACGGGGAAAAACAGGATTTTTGTGTTTATTAGAAATCTGCGCGGGAAAAACCGCGGGGCAGCCTCTAGTATTTTTATAAGACAACATTAAAAAGTATAGAATAAACTAACTATCATTTGTGATTGCTATAATTATGCTCAGTCAGTAACTTTACTAGACTTTATTAACGTGGTTTTACCTAACCGCAGCTGTATTTAATTGAAGGTTTTTAATGGCCTATAAGTGTTTAGACTAGACCGCCATTTTTTCCTTTCGGCAGTTGGTATTTCAGCCACGGAAAGGTGGCGAATGCCTCTGTGCCCCCCGGCGGGCGACCGGAAAAGTTCATAATACGCCTCTGGATTTTGCCCCGAATATTTTATGCCAATCCCCGGTTTATCAGACACGGTTGACACGCTGAAATATTGTGGAAACCATTCACATAATATACTATGGAATAGAGTCAACAAAGTTATAATATAGTGTGAAAGTTGTGTGCTTATCATTTTGGAATAGTTGTTTGTATGTTACGCCGCTGGAAAGCCGAATAAATTTTTTGAAATTTAAATTTGTTACTAAATCTAAAAACTTAAGTTAGTCGTAAATTTACACAGCAAAGAGGAGTGGCCACTATTAGCTTAGCATCCTTCGTAATTCTGAAAATCCTAGGATAGTTGTCGGCATCTGTCAGTTCCGGTAGCCCCATGCAAACACATTACCTATTACTATATTTCCAAAACTTAGCATAAAGATAGATATTTTTAGATAACTTTTTGTCACGCCAATTTAGACCCAACGTCGAGTATCCAGTTTGATCTGGCTCCTCCTGGATTTGTTTTGGGTGACGAATACAGCTCAAAGAGCGGTATACGAATTTAAAAACTATTCAGTTCAGGCCATAGTGGTATTGATTGAGGAACTAAGCTACACCATCAGTCAGGGGAATCCCGTAGTATGTCACACTAAAATACAGTGACTGAAACTTTTATGGAACCGAAATCTATCATTGACAAGATGGATTCTCTTTCGTTTGGATAAAGTCGGCGACCGTGACTGATTTATTCGTACAATGTTGGAACAGAGGTCCTATTACGGCCACATTTGCAACATTGCTTTTCGTCCTCTAGAGCGTCAAAGTCAATACAAAAAAAGCCATTGAGCAAAAGCGGCCATAATAGGGCATCAAGACCTACGAATGACTTATTCTAGTTTTTTCTGGGTTATTGAATTCAAATTGAGAACCTTGTAATTGAAGTATAACTTAGTAATACTAAATAAGGCAGCACACTTAAAGCATTTAATTAGGAAGACCCTGTATTAAGGGTGGTTACTGAAACATACAAACAAACAAACACATAACATACCGAGACCCACAGTCTACTGACCTACTGCCCGTCCTTTGGATGTTCCCTTAGTCGCCTCTTTCTTTCGAGGAGAGAAAGGTGTAAGAGTTGTGTTTTTTATGCCGCTTATTATTTATTACCAAACGGCGAACGTCCAGTCAAAAAAAAATACTGATTCAATCGATGAAGTGGGATTGGGCTGTCCATATAGCCCGTATGGACTCCGATCTTTGGGCAAGGAGGGCTACAGGGTCCCGAGACACGCCAAGAGAAGACGTGGTCGTCCTAGGAAGCGATAGAGCGATGACTGGGAGCGCACGATAGGGCCTGGTGGGAATCCGCTAAGGACAGGGAAGTGTGGAAAAGAGGCTTTTGCCCAGCAGTGGGACAGATTAGGTTAGGTTAGATATAATAATTCGATCTAATGAAATCAGGTATCTAGTAGCTTGTTGTCTGTAAGGTAGCAAAATCGAGCCTCACTATCAAAATCATTGTCTATCTCTAGTACAATACTACCTCTGTTTGTATTATTTCAAGCTATTGGAAAAATAGCTGCTTCTCTATTCAGCTTAAAGCTGTATTGCAATAGTATATAGCTCTGACTTGCGCTGTATTGGCTGCAATAAACTGCTGCTTTAATGCGACCGCAATAGTTGCAGTCTCCGTTTTTGAAGGAGTTCACATAGAGCAACTTTTATTGCATAACTTTAAAGTAAAAAAAAAAATATTTTATGTTACTTAAAAGAAAATATTGGGCGCCCGCAGCTTTGCCAGCGCATTTTCCCTTAAAACATTAATTTCCCAATTTTCCCGTGGGAATTTCGGGATAAAAATTAGCCTTTATCAGGCTCTAGACTATCCCTATACAAAATTTCATTCAAATCAGTTGAGTAGTTTTCTCGTGAAAGCAAGACAGACAGACAGGAAGCAGTTACTTATGCACTTTTGTTATTGAAGTTGAACATAAACCTACATGGTATTGTTATGGTTTGGTTCGATTTTAGGTCCGGGTCCGAGTGAAAAACACAAACAGAAAAATTTTTTTTAATTGAAGTTAAAAAAAAAAAAAAATTATAGCCTTTTAAAACTCACAATAATATTTTAATACCATTGTTAACATTGTACTGCGAATACTGCGCTACTAAAAGATAGGAAAATTTTGTTTCAAGGATCGATGCCATTAAGTTAAATAGGATATATAGAGTTATACATCCTATTTATTTACTTACTACAAAGAATGTTTTACAACAAAACAGCTCGTGCTCCATAATACAATCTGCAAATAAATCAAAAGTCGTGTAAACTAGCCCTTAAATATTTCCTAGCGTTATAATACTTTATAGGTGCTTTCTTAGCGTTAAAGTTACAAAGATTCGACCTCTTTATTAGATAGCTTACTCCCGGTCACGTTTCTGGAGGACTGGGGATATTGTTGTGCCAACAAATCATGATGGGATTTCTAACTTTTCCATTTTCCAAACCTTTAGCTTTAGGAAAGCTGAACAATTCACTTTTAACGAACTTTAATAAGTACTTGACTGCTCCGTGGCTCAGTTGGCAGTGATGTGGACTGAGTAAGCGTGTGAACCCGGGTTCCATTCCCGGGCGGGGCGAATATTGATATGACGAATATCGATGTTTTTTTCCGGTCTGGGTGTGATGTTCATCTCTGTGTGTGTTTCGGGCACCCTAGATACAGGTTATTCCTAGTTAGGGACTCTGAGTGTGACGTGTTATTATTATTACATAAGTATGGGAAGCGGCTAGACAGGAAACAAAATGTACCTATTGACGATTGTAAGATATCGTCGTAATTTTGGAAAATTAGGAACCGCAAAACTATTTAGGCCCTATGCACCAGTTTAAATTGTTTTTCGTTTGGTATCTTCTCCGCGATAGATGTGCGCTGGTTCTAACCGGTTAAAGTTATTGTTAAAGTTCATTCAACCAATATGCGAAAAGTCTTGTAAAATTCAGATAGTTCGGAAACTCTGACGTTACGTTATTTTTAGTTTTTATTTTGTAGCTTATTTATGCAATAGACGTAAACATAAATACTTAGGTAGACTCTGTAGATTCCCTTTTTTTTTAGCTGAGAGTGAACACAAAAAGAAACAACAACGTTTTCCAGACTGTTTAATTTCATTGTTCCCGCTGTTTGTTTTAGTTATTTCATTATTTTACTTTTACAACTGCCTTGTTTTTATTTTATGTTATGTTTTCTATTTAGTTTTTGCCTGCACTGCAATGTAAAACGGCGTTGTTTTTTCTTAAAAATACTATTTTACTTTGTAAAAAAAACACTAAAGGCAATTTTCAGGTAGGTATTTATTCAAGCGGGATTTCCAACGTTCCACATGCTTCTCTCTATCCTGTAGGATGTACGTTATTAGAGGTAATTTTTTTGTGAAAATAAAATACTTTTAATATATAGAGGTAGGCCTACTCAGGTACAACTACAACATTCTATAAAGTTTCGTTGTCGAATTATAATTATTTGGGAATCTGTTTCAATTATCGTTCGTACAGACGAAAATTTCAATAAATAAATTTGTATTTTTTTCTAAGGGCTTGTCTGGGTAGATTTGAAACAAATTTTTGGTATCTCTAGATACAGGTTCTACCTAGTTAGGAGTTCCAAATATGCATTATGATTGTTATAAACCAAGGGATTTAAAAAAATACATCCCGTAGTCCCGAACACCATAATTAACGAGCCAATGTGAATTCCACACAAGAATTCACCGCTTTGGTAACAAAATACGATGGTCCAGACTGGTTTGTATTTTTTGTGGTGTTTCCTGGAAGAACCGAATCCTCTCGCTCAATGGGTGGCGGCCGGCGGGCCTGTTCATTCATTAGCTTTCGTATGCCCTTTTTGTAGATAAAAATACACTAGGTACAGTATAATATTTATGGCTTGACAATCTTGAGAATACCCACGGTTTTGCTTGAGTGACATAAAATAAAGGTACATCCAACACTTCTGACACTACTTGAGATGTCAATTTAAATTTGAGACACCCTTACTCCCTTACGTACGGAAATAAGGGAATCTATCAAACAGAAAATATTAATATTTAGATCACTTTACCCCAATAAATAAGTAATATTATAATATTATACACTTATAATATTACTAACTAACACAACTTTGATTTAACTATATAGAAAATGTGATTGAGTTCAATCGTTCAAGCAACCAAGGCACTTGAAAAGAGATTTGCATACAAAGCTATTGGAAAAAGTGCTAAAGGGCTGATTTGGGTCAAGCGTCCCCTTTCATCTTACCATGCAAGCAGCTATGAGATTGAGACTCTATTCGTCTACTACTTACCTACCTATTTGCTTAACGATGTTCCGACCTAGCATATATTTTTTACGTTTATTTATGATTTAATTTCGAAACGAAAGAGAGCATTTAATAACCTTTAGAAAGAGGTTTTTTTTTTAGGTTTTGTGTGAGAAAAGCTTTGGTGCAATATAATTATTAGCTCGCCAAATGTGAAAATTTATTTTCATACGTATTGGTTGCAAATGCTGTACAAAGTAATAATATCAAAACTGACTCGAGTTCGAACCAACATTTCAATGTTATTTAGTTTCTAAATTACATTTAATTTCACTCACAGTGATTTACCTTCCCTTTGTCACTTTTACCATCCCCTCACGCCATCTTTCTTGGTGTGAAGTTGGAATGCCTTCGTCTCAGTCTTGCTTTGTTATTTTACCGCCCATTTCGGCTTTTTTTTTATTTCTTCGAATCTTTGGCGCCGTTTTTTTTTTTCTTTTTCAACAAGTGAGTTCAGGAATTTAAACTGTTTAAAAGTTACAATGCTTTCGGCAATTTTGTGAACATTATCGTTTTTGCTGAACGGAAATTAGGGACATGTGTCAAAGTCAAGTGGAAGAGTGACATTTTAGTATTGGTGTCACCACCACTGAAATTGTATTAACTGTCCGGGTGATTATTTTCTATTATTAGATAAGATTATATAAACACATGCACGCACAGTGATTTTGAAATGAATGCCTAAATTCATTAAAAGGTGACTATCAAAACAGACAAAAAAAAACTGTTTAACTGTTCGTATGCCAATCAATCAAGCTTTTCTTAGGTATTTCTTATTAAAATGTAAGTTTTTTTTTTGGGTAAAATTTTGTCGTTTACTGCATAATGTATTTAGATAAAAAATAAAATAAAACTGAACGGCCTTGTTAAAGAAGTGGTTATAGTATCTTTCAATAATTTAGGGCGAATACACTGTACTTATATAGAAATGCTTTGTCACTCAGGCACGTACTTAAAAAGAGAAAACTATTTCTTGTAAATACTCTTTATATACCCTAAGTACGTGCCTGAGTGACAAAGCGAGTAGCGCCAAGGGTGGCCAATAAGTATAGTAAATATAATAAATATTGCAAAAGAAACTCTGTATGTCGGCGTGTTACGCAATCAGGCCTAAACTAGGTACTGAACAGATATGGCTTAAAATTGGCACCTGCTACCTAGGTAGCTTAGAATCACGAGACAGAGATAGAATAGAAAACACTCTATTGCATAAAGAGTATATACAAGAGTTAGTACATTATTAAATCTAGGGTGCGGACAGATTGAATTTGCATGCAATGGGCGGGCTTATCGCTAAAAGCGATAGGATACTTTCATCCTGGAAATCCCACGGGAAGTGGTCTACACATAGCCACATCACCCCGTCCCTGTACGATCCTTATCTATATAGTGCATTTCCGCAACCTTTACCAGGTTGTCTGACCGCCTTATGGGAATCTGCCTTCTCAATATTAATATCAATATATAAAACTCTACCGTTACTGACTGACAGACAATGCAGAGCCGAAACTACCGGGCGTAGCGGACTGAATTTTGCATCGTGTGTAATTAGAAGAGTTTAGCGGAGCACTAAGGAATAATTTCCCGAAATTCTCATGGGAACGGGAAGAAACGGGAATTTTGTGTTTATGAGCGGATGAAACCACGGGGCAGTCTCAAGAGTAGCAATTAATAGCAGTTATAATGGTAGAGTTATAAAATCAAAAGCTAGTTACAAAGTTTCAATTATAAAAAGCTACATGCACCTTAATTAACATTAAAAAATAAACCAACATATAAGAGAAACAGTGCCGGCATTTCCTTATAAACCTGTTAAAAGCAGGTCGTACGAAGGAAGCAAGCAGCAATATAGCGGTTCCCAGGATATTGCGTTACAATCGCTTTTGGCGCTAATTGGCACTACATAAGAACCTAGCTGCTGCCAAATGTTGATTAAAAACACAGCTGGTAGCGGAAAAAGACTGTATCTTGTTCTTATTTTGAGGAAATTAAGGTTGTTTTCTTTTGTAGATATTGTTTTTCTAGAAAGTTAAGCTGTGTTTGCCTAACAATTTAAAAAAAAAGGTGCAGTGTGCGGCCCCGCGCAATAACAAAATCCCAATTTTCCTTTTCCTTGGAATTTTCGGGATAGAAATTAAACTTTGTCTGCCTTGTGGTTCTTAGCTGAAGCTTATTTTCAGCTATAACGGTTCAGAAGTTAAGGCGTGATTGCGTAATACAGACTGAGTTACTTTGGCATTCACAATATTAATAATTTCTTATTTAGTGCGGATGTTTTTATAATGACGTTTGGAGCGCTAAATGAAATTAGGTCAAAATCAAACTTGAAAAAACTAAATCCGTAAAAAGACACCCTAATTCGAATATCCGCGTTACAGACGAGTAAACATTGATGCGTTTTTTTGGGACCTGTCTCCAAAACAGCCCCTTTCGAAAGGCACTTGAAAAAAAAAAACTACCTGCCACCGTGGGAATAGGTTAGAAATATGTTCCGTAAATTGTTGCCACTTTCTCTTTAGTATAGTGTTTCAAGAACTTCGACAAGTTGGAATTTGTTAGGGGTAGAGGTATTGAGTGTGTAAATTGATAAGAGTGAATGTTATAGTTGTGTCTATAAGGGTTAATTTGCGACAAACGAGAGATTGCTCATTCTATACCCACTCTATCAAATTATTTTAGTGTCAACAGACGTAAGAGTATTTTTAATTTTTTATCATTATTTTGTTGTTTTGTCTGTACATTTTTTTCTTGTTGTAGCTCTAGCTCTTTGTTCGTTTGATGTAAATGCACCATACAAGAAGACAAAAGAAAGAACTAGCGAAAGATAGAACGAGATAAAATTCTCCAATGGAAATAGCTTTGATTAATTATAGGTACTTATTAAATTTAATTTATGGAAGTGACTCCACTTCAGTGGTGTATTTTGCCACTGTCGAGTTCACAAATCAGGTTAAATTATCACTGAACTCCTAGCACAGAATACTTATAGTACCAGGTACCTGCTCCTAGTGAACGGCGTTCATCCTTGAACCAGAGTCAGATAGTTAAAACGGTGGACATAAAACTGCAACGTTGTTCGGCTATTATAAAGTTATTGGATTCTTCTTCATAGAGGTGATATTCCTTGCCGCATTTCATGGCACAGTTTGTTTTTAGTTATATGATACATGGATACATTTAAAAAAAATCCTATACAAAAGTTTTAACCCATTTAAAATCTAGTAAAAGCTTTTTTAATGAAAGTAATTGGGGTGAATAAAACAAGTAACAAAACAGAAGAGCTAAAGCCAAAAACCTTTAATTTAAAGTTCAACATTTTCGCAACTAAATTCACTTATAAAATAAATTCGTTCCATTAATTTAATCGGTTCATTTCAGATAGAATTTCAGCTCCAATAAATATTCAGATAAATGTTGAGTTCAATTTAAGCGTTTCTTTAAATCTAATAGCAGCCAGTTTTAATTAGAGGGATTTTAATTACATTCCAACAGTCTAAAAAATAGGTACTTTAGTTGTTAGTTTTAATAATTTACTGGACGAAAAGGGTAAGGAAATACGAAGATTTTAATCACACATCTTAGCCCTAAAAGTGAAATAAGGTACTCATTGGCAGTCGTATACATTTTAAATAATCGAAAAGCGTTTCGTATTTTCTTTTATATTTTTCTTAAATTTATCCACTAGCTAGATTTTCTTAAAGAGTTCTAACTTTCTTGAATAAAATCGTGGTTGCCTCCAGATGTTCAACTATCGAATACTGAAATTCCGTTTATGCAGGGAAAGTTTTCGTTGAAAAGAAACAAAAAGATATGTTACCATTGTGGTTAGACGTTGAAACCTGGTGTTCAAGACATGGCGTGGAATCCTTCTTGAGGCTGATTTTAAAAGTAAATTGTTTTCATATCGATATCTTAACTAATCTTTAAACAATAAAATATTTCTATTTCAAACAGGTCTTTCAATTTTTCAGTTTGTTTGTGGGCTATCCTAAAATGAAAAAGGTAAAATTCGAAACTTACTCTGTTATTCACAAAAAGTTAAAGAGCGTTTAAGTTATTTGTCATAGTCAATTTAGACTGGAAGTCACGTTTTTACCATACAACAAACCAGCGAAGTAGACCTCCAATAAAGCCACCTAAAATGTTCTGTATCTTTATGAATAATACTGTTACTTATATTTTAATTTAATTTTAAATAATATAACTCCTAGAAGGCCATATTTGATAGAATACTTTTCTTTCGTTTGGAGTCTAGAGCAAAAAGTCAACACAAAAACGCTAGAAGAACCTAAATAAGTTCCTCTTTTGCCTTTGGTTTTAACGAGGACCTCGTCATTAACATTATGAAACACAGGACAGTGTCAAAGACAACATTTCCTAGATGCAACTAACAATTTTTTCTTTGTTATAGTAGAAAATTTACAAACGAAGGTACTCTAGCTAGAGCTAAAAGTTTCATGAAACTATTCCCGTAACTTTGAAAGTTCCGGCAGTTTTCACCTCCAATACCCGGTATCTCAAATAAGCTATGGAGCAAGATATTTTGCTGGCTTAACATTAAAGAACCTACCCACCCGCTCCGTAGTTCACAAGAAAACTTGGAAACAATGCGGAGTCTCTTCATTTTACACTTTTTTTATTTTATTAAAAAAAAACTTAACGAAAAATAAAAACAAATTGAAAATTACCCCAAATTTACTGCCATTAGAAGTTGGTGCGATCCGCAATTTGTGTGGTTAGCTTTAAATGTTGCCTAGTAATAGTGGTCTGGTAATATTAGTCTCAATGTTTTTGTAAGTGTTATTTTGGTTTTAGGGTTCATTTTCCTTTATGAGTCACTAGTCCACCCGGTGAACTTCGTACCGCCTAACCTATTGGTATTTTGTGCATGTATTATACCAATAAACCTTCCTCTTAAATCACTTTATCTATTAAAAAAAACCGCATCATAATCCGTTGCCTAGTTTTAAAGATTTAAGCATACATAACAGACAGACGCGGAAAGCGACTTGATTTTATACTATGTATTGATAACACAGCTAAAGTAGCAGCACACGGGAGAAAAATCAGCAGTTTAGAAGATATTAATTTTTATTCGCGGGTGGCGCTACTTTAGCTGTGCTATGCCTATTAATCAACTAAAGAACCTTTTGAGTTTCAGCAAAGCGTCGGTTTCCAACTTCTCTGGTCTGTCTCTACGTCCATCCGTCTTTCCGAGTGTCACCCTTTTTTAACTCGAAAACTGTTAAATCTTCTTCTTTGTCCGTAACATGTAATGTTTTATGGTCGGCCTCCTAGTCCCTTTTAAAATGACTAATTGCGCCAGATTACGCTACCAGCTACAAAATAAATAAATATCCCTACAAGCATGGCTTGAACTTTAAGGCTACGAACGCACAGGCGGTTTCTTGCCGCGCGGATTTTATGTAACATACTGAATCCTATGGAAGTGTGCGCACCAGCGGATAAAAAACCGCGCGGTTAAAAATATGCTGTCGCGGTTTTATTTCCGCGACAGCATACCGCGCGGATAAAAATCCGCCTGTGCGTTTGAAGCCTTAATGCTCTTGATTGTTTATTAATGAGTAACGAAACGACAGCGACCGACGAAGTGGCGATAACTTCGTCTGGCATCTTTCAAGATGCCTGATTACCTTAGAAAATATTTAAGCCGCAATGAAATGTCCCAAGGGTCTACGTCATGTCTACGGTGTAATCATCGTTAAGCTTTGAATGTAGAATTTCATTATTATTTTAGGGCAATGTTTACTACTGTATGTTTACACCTACTCCTTATCAATATTATGAAGCAAAACAGAACCAATATAATGCTGCATTTCACATTCGTGTTGCAGATCGAACTCGCACTCCATACATACGTAACGTCACGCCTGTATCCCTTTGGGGTAGGCAGAGACAATTGATTTCCACTTGCTACGATCCTGACACACTTCTTTCGCTTCTTCTACAGTCATAAGCCTTTTCATACACGCACGGCGGTTTCGTGAACTCTTCACGCGGCCTTTCCTCGCACTCCAAAATGACATTATTTAGCTTCAAATCGTTCTCTGCTCGAAATTAAAAATACTATAAATAGTCGAGTTCCGACTTCGCGACAGTGAAACATAATGGTCGACAGAGCATAAGACTGCTCGAGCCAGGATAATCAGTACTCGGGAACTACTTGTCCCGAGTATCATACTCGACCGAGTAGCCTCCAAACACTGACTGAATCATGAATGTCAGCCTTAAGTTTGCGTTTCCATCAGAGATGAATGTATTTTTAAGTACCAATAGAACCACTTAAGTTGAACTAACAAAAATTGTATTGACTCAGCAATTTCTGAAGGTTTTCACCGATAGTATCGCTGATTTTCAGGCACGCGATCCTACTTTATAACTTTCACCCCTATTCTACGCAGTTTTAGAAGGCGTAAGTAAAACTTTAGTTTAGACTTAGGTATTTTCTACATAACCCACAAGCGTTTTAAACCAAAGCCGTTGCACATAAAAGAGATTCTGTTTAGAGCAGTTCCTTAGTGCTCACTGCCTCGTAAACGTATTTCTTGGTAAGCGACCTAAGCTTAAACATCTAGGGAATTTCTTAGACCAAAGCGTTTGAGAATTACTTATGTACGTGCACCACTCGACGTATGGTTTAGAAAAATACACTTTTGAGGTTTATTTCCAACGTTAACCGTGATGCAGTCGAGTCAGTATGTACATAGTAAAATTATATCAGACTTGAGGGTCCTGAGTAAGATTCCCGGCTGTGTCGATTTTGTCTCTGGTTCTTGGTGTCTGTTTGTTTGTCTTTTGCAAACTCTACATCTAGGTATAGTTAGGGGAAACTCCTAACGAGTACCCTGCGACCCCGGGGGGAGTTGCAGGGTTATGTGGGGTTCGCACCCACTAAAACCCCGCCGGTGTCCATCTCGGCTGTTGGCAAAGGGGTCACGGGTGATCTTTCGATCGTTATGTTCAACTCCGCGACCCCCTCCAGCATTGGCTGTTAAGCCTCTTCACGGGGGGACAAGGTGGTAGTCCCTCCTGAGCGCGGATGGCTCTTTCTACGCTCGACGGCGGAATCGGGACACCGCGTTCCACCGTCCTTCTCGGGGCCGTTATATGACTACACGAGGCCCCCGCCTCATGCACCCAACGACCCCGGGGTCCCCTCTTAGTCGCCTCTTACGACAGGCAGGGGATACCTCAGTCCTATTCTTCGGCCCGGTACTGCGGGGCGAAGAATAGGAAAAAAAAAAAAAAAAAAAAAAAAAAGGTATAGTTAGGGGACTGGAGCATCATTTATCTTTTTTTTTTTTTTTCAGGTAATGGTAATGCGTACAAGTTAGGAAATCTGTAGCAAACTCCTTGCCTGAGTTTCATGTATAATAATGATGCAAAAATTTATAAATAAATAAAATTATTAAGTATTATTATCGGGCCACACCCACACGGTGTAAACTAGAGCCAATTCCGATAAATATTTATATTTTTTAAACCATGGCTAAAATCAAAAATATGCGTCAATGACGCCCTAGATAATCTGGCTTAGAACTTGGCTATGTTGTGTAGCTTCAGGATAATGATCTTAGAAATATTCGTTTTTTGACTTAAGTGGCTACTTTTCATTGACGCATATTTTTGATTTCGGCCATGGTTTAGACGATATTATTTATTTATTAAAGTAGCGCTACGCTAGTATCACAACTGTTAGCTCCTTAAGGGGCTTTAAGTCCAATGAGCCTTCTTTTGACAAGTTATCAATTACCTCGTAAAATTGATGTTTTCTTTAAATCCTCAGGCATACACACCGACGGGCTTCGAGAAGTACGGGCACACGTGCGCAGTCGCGGACTACAGAGTCAACTACTCCGTCTGGGACACTTCAGGTAACATAAAAAATTTCAGTGATATTTGCCTAGAGCCATTAAAACTGCGATCATACGTTTTCCGCTCCGAAATAATATAGTAGGTACAACCAAAATTTAGGAGGCGCAATGCAAAATTAAATTGTCAAAAAAAAACAAAACTTATTTTATCGCAATAGATTCGAGTCATTCAATTAATTTTTCACACATTCAATATTTTTTTATTCGAGTCATTCAATAAATTTTTCACACATTCAATATTTTTTTTCTTTTTATAATAGCAATCCCCATGTCCTTTTACTCATGATGAGTGTCGTAAAAAACGACTAAGGGAATTTCCGATTGACGGGCAGCAGCATTCCTCGTTGAAAAGTTGAAACAGCCATATTGCGATCGCCAACCAAACCGCCTGCTCAGCGTGGCGATTATACTATAGCAAAACGCCGACACAATGATCATACTTGCGGTGATATGTGGGGAAGCTTATGTCTAGCAGTGGAATTAAGGCTGAAAAAGAATAGCAATGCCACGTCTGACTAAAACACATGACGCGAGACGCGAAGTCAGCATAAAAACTGCCGCCATTTTAGAAATAAGCATGATTGTGTTGAGCCAGCATTGCCCTGTCATCGTTATTCTCGATGCATGAAAAATGCATCCGAACTGAACCCGTCTTTATCTGGTCTGAATATAAATCGACTTGATCATATGATTCGTCGAAATCCAGGATTTATGCGGAGATTTAAGACAACTGATGTGAAAGACAAACGAGATAGTTTTAAGAGCAACAAAGAAGAATGTGACACATTTTTTTTTCTTCTACTTACTGGTAGACTTTGGTAGCTAGATGTCTGACCTGCGTGCCCTGCCTACATACATAGGCTACTTGAAAAGTATTGTTTTTTAATGCAGATTTTGGTTTGCTCTGTTTATTTTTCACGAAGCTTGAAGTCGCGCCGCAGGCTTTTCACAATAAAAGTTATTTAGCTCACCATAAGACCAAAAAATGCAACGCTTCTTACGCGACCCTTATCCTCACTTGTAGGTCGTCTGCGTTCTCTGCGTGGAGTGCGGCCGCCACTTGAGATTTTTACGGCCCTATTTGACCAGCTATTGGCTATTCTGGTCACCTTCCGATATTAGCCAATCTGCGGCTAAGTCCTGTGGTATTTACGTAAGGTATTTACCATCAGATTATCTAATTGGGCAATGTGTAATACAAGTGTCAGCTCTACGTACATATCGGGTTACCGATCCGATTCAACCACAGATAATTCTTGGTAAATATAATTTATAGCCTTTTGGTTGGGTGACGTGTAACTGAGGCAAATTTGAATTAGCAGGGATTGGAGTTTAGTTTAATACCCATTGATTTATTATTTTTGAATGATTAGGAATATATTATATGGTTTGTTGGACTAGAGTTTTCGTTCGCGTCTTCTCACAGTCATGTGTAAAATAACGTAAAAAAACACAAAAAATTGCATATATAGTTATTGTATTTCACTTGTTTGATAAGGGTCAAACCTATTTACAGCGTCATCTGCAAAAAGTTTTCCGTGTACAACCCCATTAAGACAGCACTAGATGTTTTGATTTTTTATCGACAGTGTATGTAGTACATAGAAAAAATTTACTCTCTAGTGGAGACAGTGTAGGTGTAGGACTATACGTATGGCTTTGTATACGCTCTTTAACGTTTGATTAATAATTTCACGGCTCCGATATTCATGAATTTCTAGCTAGAATCAGTGACCTGTTTGTATTGACGACCAAATGGTTGCTCGGTCGACTGGCTGGCTGGGCTATCGAAATGGCTCGTCTACTGTTCTACTGTTAAATAATAAAACAATATTCTATGAATCGCCGTTTGTTTGTTCAAACCTCCTACCTCCTCGCCCAACTCTCCCAAGGAAAAAACCTGATTGATGTGATTAACTTGTAAGATGACAGTAGTCTCAGTCTCAATATAAAAAAAAAGTTAAAATAACAAAAATGTTAAAACTAACCTCAAATCAGCTCAGCTGCTATCTCAAGAAAAAGGAAGTACTCGTCTCGTGCGTGTGATGTGTGATGCGAGTGTGATGCGAAATGAATGGATAAAGCAGAGTATAGCCAGATAACGCCATCTAGTAGAGGTTGCAAGAAACGCTTTGTAGCTGATTGTGAGACGTGCGTGTCCCCTTGCAAATCACTTGCTCTTGCACATTCAGCAAGAAAAGAACAAGTGATTGAGTATTCATGAGTTGTCATTTTTTTAATGTAATTGTTACTACAAACCTTGTTGCCTACACCTACATCTGAGAGGAAAAGATTAACGAACGGGTGCGATACTAGCGCCACTTCGATGAATAATTAATATCTTCTAAACCATGACCGAAATCAAAAATATGCGTCAATGATGCGTTATATAAACTTGCTTAGAATTTTTAAGGCTCTGTTGAGTAGGTTTTAGGATAGTGTTCTTAAAAATATTCGTTAGTAAAACTAAAAAACCCTCTTACCACAAAAAAGTTAGACTGGTCTAAAATCGCCAATTGTATGACGAAAGTGTGATTTAAACCTAGTCTAGTGATTTAGACCCGGTTTAACTCTTTTTGTGTAGAGCCGAAAGTGGCTACTCTAGGCAATTTATCTGTCGGAAGTGCTCTAGTTTCGCACCTTATGGCCCCTAAAAGGAGAATAACAATAAAGATACCTAGAGGATCTTCATTTTATTGCTAAGAGTTCAAAAATTGTTGGAAATGTTAATTAAATTTATTATTAGCCCGTGAAACGGCACGCGATTATGCCTTATGATGAGCCAGTTTATATGCGATGCTAGCGCTATTCTCGAAAAAATTTTTTTTTTATATTTGCCTTAGTTTAGAAGTTTTTTTTTTTTCGAGAACGGTACGCTAGTAAACTGGCTCCTAAAATTAAAAGTCACAAAAAAAATCTCAAATTGTAATCAAATTTTTACACAAACTTAATAAACACAATTCACATTTAAATATCTATCTTCGGAGAGTACTTAAATGTGAAGAAAAAAAAGATATTTCCAAATGAACTGCTTTCAAGATGTCAACCGCATGAGCAAGCAGATTGTAGATGAAAGGGCAAAAGTCGATGACATTTTCTTATTAGAAATTACTCTTTGGGAAAATTCCTTTGTATCGTTAGGTAAGTAGAGGTATTTGATGGTTCAGTCGACATTGCAGTTGACTGCGACTTTCAATGTTCAGGTTCGATTTTCGGATGGGGCGAGCATTTTTATGATGGATACCGATATTCGTTTCCAGGGTCAGTAAGTATCGGCCCTGTAGTTACGGGCATAAGAATAGTACTACGGTAGCCCCTGCCTGTCGTAAGAGGCGACTAAAAGGGGTCACCGGGGTCGTGGGTGTGTAGAGCGGGGGCTCTACATATCTATTATAACGGCCCCGAGATGGGCGGCGGCACAGCTTGTGGCACTGTGCCGCTGCAACACCAGTGGAGGTGCAGGGGAGGGAAAAACATACCCTCCCCGAGGCAGAAGCTGGCAATGCAGCTATGCGTGGGAAGGATCCTAGCGGAAGGCTTTGAGGCGAATCCCGGGGTCCTTTCCAAATCGCTGAGGCGGCCACCGGGGAGTTTTAGTGGGTGCAAGCCCCACACACCCCCGTCGTTCCCCCGAGCGGCGGGAAGTGCGTTAGGCATTTCTCCTCGTAACAAAAAAAAAAAAAAAAAGGGTCAGTAAGTATTTGTAAGTTTGTTTATGTTTTTCGGGCACTTAGATACAGGTGCTACCTAGTTAGGGGCTCCAGTGTGATCGGTTATTATTACATGTAGGCCCCAAAAATCTACTTTTAAACTACCTACCTACGTTGTAATTTTTCTTTCCACTGTCCTTTTGATTCCTTTTAGTTTTTTTTTTAAGAGGGTGTTTAAAGTTATGATACTAACAATTTTAGATCACCTACTTACAATAAACTCTGACTACGTCTATAAAAAAAACTTAGTAGGTAGGTAAGTACACAATTTAATTTATTTAAAAAAAAGATAAGTTGAGTCTGAGCCTTGATAAAATAAAAATAATTTCAATTTAGATCGTAATATTGTAGCTTCAGGCAAAAAAAAACTCTTTCAGACATAGGGCAAAGCTCTGAGAAAATAAATTATATATGAATGACAGGTCTGTCGTGGACGCAGACTCCGTTTACGCAGTCATTGAAGTGGAAATCTTTGATAAAGTCTGAGAACGTACTTAAAATAGGTACTTATTTATTTTCTTGTACTTGGTAAATTAAATAATAGGTTAATATTTTATTTCGCTAACTAAACAACATGATTTTTGGGTTCTTCTAGTTTGTTGTAAAGATGTTAAGAGCCAGTTTACAGCGATGCTAGCGCCATTCGCGAGAAAAATTAATATCTTCTAAACACATAAAAAAAAACTTAAATTAAAAAAAAAAAACAAAAAAAAAGCATATATCAAAAATGTGGCACTGTATGACACTAAATAATGTAGCCTAGTATTTTTTGAGCACAGCAAAGTAGTCCGAAGTAAAAAGAACAAAAAAAAATAGATTGTTGCCAAAAGTGGCCACTTTTATCAACACTTTGTAGCTTTCTTTGGTCTTCAACCTAAAAGCTGTACAGAAGTGCCCTAAAATACTAGGCTACATTATCTAGTGTCATACAGTGCCACATTTTTGATATTTGCCTTAGTTTAGAAAAAAACTAAAAAGACTAAACTGAACTGGCTCTTAAATATAAATTTCTGTATCTATCATATTAATTTATTCAGATTTGAGTCTTTTCTTATACTTGGTAAATTTATTAAGCTTAATTTTTTTGCCTAACTAAACAACATGATTTTTAGAAATTTCTGCATCCATTATATTTATTTATTCAGGCTTGCTTAACGTAACATAGACGTACTTAATATAATATTTTTTGAGAAACTACCTTAAAAAGAAGATATTGCACAATTATTTAGTACGTAGCAACAAAACATAACATAATTTCAGCTAAAATACGTTCACTTTTCTTGACGTACCTAGATAGACCAACTCTACAGATAACCACACTGATTGACCAATCTTGCGCGACCCTCATCCGGTCCTCATCATCATCATCAACTCATCCGAAAGACGTCCACTGCTGGACATAGACCTTCCTCACAAATCCTTCCTTCTGTCCTTCATAGACATAGACCTTCCTCACAAGTCCTTCTGGTACGTACGTGTTAGTATGTGTTTCGGTTTTTTATTATAGTGATCCATTTTACTCCGGATTTCGGCAAACTCATAAAAATACCCTTCCCACTATCACCTTTTGTTTAGTTTTATCAAACGGAACCGTGTAGCTTTTTTGACACGGGTCGACAAGACACGCAGACGTTTCTATCTAAGTACCTATCTAGGACTTGGATACAGAGGGTCATAAATGGTGCGAAACTCGCGCCAACTCAAAAAAATCGTTTTGAAACTAAAGTGGCCACTTTAGGCAACAAACGGTTTTTTTTTTCTTAGATTTTGAACCTGAAAGCTACACAACAGGGCCTTAAAAACTCTAAGCAAGATTATCTAGGGAGTCAAAGGCGCATATTTTTTATATCGGCCATGGTTTAGAAGATATTAGTTATTTATCGGAACTGGCTATAGTTTCGCACCGTGTAAGCCCTTAGGAAAAGCATGTTTTTTTTTGTAAGTTCTCATGTCGTAAGTGTAAGACGTGGTCGTCAGTTGTAGTATCGTAGGTGGGTCGGGACCCCGATACGACCGACCGAACCACTTCGCATGGAACAATCTGTTTTACTAGATATCGAAAAGACTAGGTTCATAGATACTTTATCTACCGTCTAGAATTAGGCAACAACATCTGAGATTACTGTTCAATCAAAACTTTGAATCTTTGTTACATACAGTCTGCAAAGCGTTTAAAATAAAGTTTTTATTGCACTTTACTGCAATAGTAATACGGTGTAACAATAAAAAAAAGTTACATCATTTGCCTAGATGACTGTACATTATAAAACGTGTCAACAGCTCTCTGCGTCTGCGGTATTAAAACCAAGGTCCTGTCTTGTTGTGGGCGAAGACCTTAGAATCACGTTTTAAAGTATTATTACTGCTATTAACCGCAGTGTGTAGTGTGTAGGGCTATGTACTTAGTTCTGAGTCTTGAATATTTAAATTTACTAAGTCAATTTTAATCATTGCTTAAGTATGTCCAATTGTGCAACACACGATGTACTTTGAGATGTCGTATGTATATGAACAATCTTCGAACAAACTAAAGATATATCGAGAATAAAATATCTAAATACCACTTCCTGTATACATCTTTTTGCCGCCAAAACTTTCAAAATTAAATTTTGTTCATTTTCGATTGAAAACACATTTTTTCTTAAACTAGCTGTCCCGGCGAACATCGTATCGCGCCTTACAATATTAACTTCCCCTACATTTTCCCATATTTTCTCAACTTTTCAACCTTCCCTTACTTTACTACGAACATTTCAAAACGAAAATCTGCTATAACGGCCCGGCCGCTCTCCAGTTTTAGCGAGACTACCGAATTACGATTCATTTTACATATACATTATGTAGAAGTAGATGACGTCTTTGAAGGAAATGAAGGTCCATAAAGGAGAAACGCCTGATAAGGCTATTTGACGACGAGTTATTAATGATTATATGACGTGATGAGCTCTGTAAAGCTTACTGAATTATATGATGTTTTGCCCACAGGAACAGCAGCTTACGACACAGTGAGGCCACTAGCCTACCAAGACGCGAAGATATTTATGCTCTGCTTCAACATCGCCGAGCCAGACTCCCTCAACAATGCTGTAGCCAAGGTCTTTTATTTATTTATTTATTCATAAGTACACAAACAGCTATGCAGACATTGCACAATAGACAGTAGAATAATATTCTTATACTACTTATTATACTAACATTGTTAAATTATTAATCTAGTCCCATATCCAAAATATGTGCACATAGCATTGTGTGTCTGTTGTTATCAAACCACCAAATTCTAGAAAACAGGATAATCATTCTTGTAACTATGTGTGATGCAAGTATTGCTTTCCCTTTGGCCTTTAACATAGTTCGATTTCTGTATATAGGTACCTACTATTAATACCTAAAGTACCTATACCTTATTCGAAAACTTGACATGGACAAAATACTGCAATCTTTAAAATGTTACAAAGTCAGTGGCGGTTTCCAACCTCTCTGACTGAAGTGCTTAGGTACTTAGCTATCCATTTACAAACTTTTCAAACATAATAAAGAAACAGGACCTTACCTCTTTCTTTATTACGTATTTTTGGTTAAAATTTGCAAAATTATGTGCGATAAAATTAAGAACAGTACCCAGCCGGTAGTCTCATTGCGCAATCCATATATTTTCTTCTTTGTATCTCAAGCGGTTTCGACTAGCCTACGAAGACTAGTATTAATTTAAAACTCTCAATATTTCAGTGGTATCGTGAAGTACGGACCCACGGAGGGTCAGCACCAGTCGTCCTCTGCGGCTGCAAGGCTGACTTGAGGCACGACAAGGAAACCCTGACCTTGCTGTCCAAACTGAAGACGCATCCTGTCACCAGCGAAGAGGTAAGCAGCATCGCTATACCATCATCGCCTTAAACCATTGACTTAAACGGTTATCTAATTCTACATATAATATAAAAATGAATCGTGGTTCGTTAGTCTCACTAAAAGTCGAAAACGGCTGGTCCCATTTAGCTGATTTTGGTCTTAAAATGTTTGTAGTAGTCCAGGGTTAAAAGGTGAGAAAATATGGACAAAACGGGTGAGTTTGTTTTTTAAGAATTGTAAGGCGTGATACGAAGTTCGCCGGGACAGCTAGTAACAGTATAAGTGTGCATTTACATCAAACCAACAAAGAGCTAGAACAAGAGTATATTCTTATTTGATGTTTTAGTACAAACTACAAACAGAGCAACGAATCAAACCTCTACGTCTGCTTTCACTTAAATTTGAAAGTTTGAGGATAGATAGAATTAGCATTCGTATATAGCTCGATTGATAAAGATGCACCCTATACTCGTACGAACTGGAAAACGAACGTATGCTAAAACAAGGGATTGTGCAATCAGAAATTTTGAGAGTTTGCTGCGATTCAGAATCTTGCGACTAGGTATGTAAACATAACTCCGAACACGGAAATCTCTTTCTGACTCAGTTCGGTATGCTATCATTTACTATTCGTTACCTTGTGAGAAGAAATTTGTAGATTTTAATTGAAAAGCAAGTTTTCGTAAAATAGCTAGTTGCCAAATGATATTCTAAATATAGTAAAAAGCTCCATTTTTTTAATCTAACTGTACCAATTTCCTAATTACCATTGCTTGTAAAGCTAATGTGAGCTATTTAAAAATTTAATTCCATAAAACGAGGAATTTCATAAATTTCATAACGTTAGGTACCAACAAAAGGGTTTAGAACGGCAGGACCCTTTCCCACTTGGTTGTGTGAAAATTACTGACAATCCTAACACGCCTCGGCGCTTTGATAAGGATAATCGTGAACATTAACTTGAAATAGAACAAAAAGTGACGTGTCTCAAATTGCTAAGGGTTTTTAGGGTGGAAAAGGAAATGGATAGTAATAAAAGCTCGCTTAATCTTTAATTTGCTTTTTTATTTAGGCATCCATCTTATTTTATCCATATTATTCACAAAATTTGAAACAATCGCTAAAGGAATGTTTAAAAATATGTAAAAAGTTATATAAATTTACTCTTGCACTGAGTGTCTCTTTGTATGGGAGTTTTTTACATTTTTTTATAATTAATTTTAGTTTTTTTTTGTATATAGTACGTAATCTGTTAACAGTTTATGTTTTCTATCACTTCATTGACGGAGCTAGGGCCTTGTATGTGAGAGATCAACGTCCACAAGATATTGTACGCTCAGTGTGTGTGTGTCCAGTTTTACACTTCCGTATATGAAATTTAAAAAACTAGGTCTATTCACTCAGTTAGCTTCCTCGCAATGTCCGGCAATGAGTACCGAGGTCATTTCAATAACACAACAAAGAAGATATGTTATGAATTAAGCGGCTGTCGACAACGTGAATACATGCCATATTTCATGTCTCACACATCGCCGGACCGTACTTGATCACAATGAATGTCTAACCTATACTGCAGATGATCAATTAATTTTGGCAATACACCTATTCATTTGTTATAACACTTGTGTTTCTACGCTGCACGCTATGTGAATCAAAATATTTTTTTGTGTCGTAAACATACTAACAAGTTAAGGAATAAGTTTTGTAGATAGTTTTATATTATTTTATAGCCATTCAAAAATACTTTTAATTTAAGTAGGTATTTACTTATTTTATCAAATCAAGATCACGAGCAGGCAGACCCAAGACAATGTGGGAAGACGACCTGATAAAGGTTGCAGGAGTAAGTAAGGCGATCTGTGCGGGAGGTTTTTGTCTAGCATTGGTCGTCTTTTGGCTAAGATAATAATGTTGAAACCAAAAACGGTTCTTTTTCCCCGTTAGCCTATTCACCAATCGATTGTGCTTGCTTTTAAATTCTGAAATCGATTCTGAAAACAACCCTTCCTATTAATATCTCTAAACTCAAAGAATCTTCCTTTCTATTAGTAACCTTAACTTTTATTTCCAGGCTCTAAACGTAGCTCGTCAGCTTGGAGCCACGACATACGTGGAAACATCAGCGATGGCTTCTAGCAAAGGCGTGAAGGATGCATTCGAAGTAGCTGCTTTGGCAGCTCTGGGGAAGCTGAATAAGCAGCAAGTAAAGCAGCAGCAGGTTTGTTTTTTGTTTTATCTAGTACTTGTCGACCCGGCGAACTTCGTACCGCCTAACCTATAACTATGTTATTGTGTATTATTATTATGTTATTATGTATTATACTTATAAAATTTCCTGTTGACTCTTGAATCACTTTATCTATTAAAAAAGTAAGGAATCTGTATGAGTCTAAAGCTACAGGATACTAATAAAATAAAATATGTAAGAGTTAATTTTGCGTACATATATAAAGGTACTTACAAACTTAGTAAAACTAACAAATTTTATTAATTTCCACAGAAACAAGTCGGCCGTAGCAAAAGCAAGCGCGATCTTAAAGCTGAGCTAAAGGGCCGCGCGAAAAGTTGCTGCGTTATGTGATCCGCGCCCGGCCACCCGTCGCGGTGGCCGCACGATTGCTAGGCGACCACCGCCCTTCGGACCCTTCTAGGATTTTAAAAAAAAACTCCAGAAGCTTTCTGAATCAAAAAACTACAAAATCCCGTTAAACTTTTAACAGTAGCGGTCTAAGATGAGAACCCTGAGGAACTCCTCGCATACTAAACTAAACACATTGTAGATAGCTAAGAATGGGAGCAGAGCATTTAGCTGATATTGATGAGGTATTTAATTTAGGTATAGTGATACGATATGTAATAAAAAAAATAAGAATCGGAACCAAAATATGGAAATTAACGATATCGAACGACTTTTGTATGTCTAGAAATTATATTGGAGTGTATTTGAATGGTGCAATGATGTGACCCTCAGGGTATGGAGTGTGGAAGCCTGTGATAATAGGAAATTTTTAAAATTCGTTCAAAATCTGATCGCATTTAATTAATTAATGGATATAAAAATGAAACATAGAAATAATGATGGTATTTACAGCGTAATATTATAATTGAATAATGTAAAAATATTAATAAGAATAAGTGTTTTCATATACATTGGTGTAGCAGCTGATATTTGATGTTTTTCTATGACAGTAGAAATACCGTTAATGTTTTATGTAGGTAATTAAAAAGATAACGATATTGTGTGACGAATAGTAACATTGGATATTATTTTCTTCAAAATTTTGAGGTTTTGTACTAATATGTATATTTAAATGTTTTCAATAATAATTGTTAAAGATAGAAATAGCAAAACAATGCACAACAATGGACAATACGAAAAAATATTACAAGAGGTCCATTTTGCTAGTAGGTCACGTCCGTATTAATATTTAATATTTGTTAGATATATATTTAGAAGTTATTTTATTTGTAAATTATTAAAAATGTGCTTGCTTTTAATGTTTATACTACGTCTACGTAAACGCACAATCAATGTCTAACTAATGTTCTAATTTTGTGTTATAGATGTTACTATAGGAGTACTTATTTTAATACCTCCCATGCCTACGGCTACATGATCGTCATAACTATTAAGTCTATTATCATTACATTCATAGTGATACACAAATAAAATTCTTAACACTCATTCATTTAAACATTCACTCACGCACACTCATACACACAAAACACACATACATTATAGGTATATATGTACCTGCTTACCTGATATCGATCATGTAGTCAGCGTTCTGAAAGTCCTTTGCATAATTGCTTTGTATACTTACATACAAATACTATACATGTGCCTGCAGTTCTGCCAGTGAAAGTTTGATTTTCCTATTCCATTTGAAATTTCGGGAACTCCTTTAAAACTATATATAATAATTTCAAGTCCTAAAACGGTTCGGACTGTCTGTTGTCGGTCAGTCTGTAAAAGACACGGGAGTTTCTTATTATTATTGATTTTGTACAATTTAATTTTAAAATACAATTTGTTGTAGTTTAAGTCCATATCAAGCTTTAAATTCGATGTTAGCTTTAATTATTTAGTAAAGTTTTTACGGTTACAAGTATTTAAAAATGAAATGTAAAAAATGAGAAAGAGAAGAAAGAGTTATAATTGTTGTTTGTAAATTCATTTAATGAACCTTAGTAATGAAGTGTTAGCGTTAAGTTAAATGGGTGTTTAGTAATGGGCCGAATGAGCTTTGAACCGAATACGAAATTCGGCCGAACATTCGGTGAAAATATAAACTCGGCCGAAGTTCGGGCGAACTTGCCTTGCTTGACTTATTTACGCACTTTCTCAAATATATTATTCCAAACAGGAAATAAAATCCGCTTCAAGCGTTTTGTAGTAAAATAAGTCCTAAACATTTAAAATAATAATAAACAAAGTTTTAATTGCATACTTATCAGCCAATTAAATACTTTAATAAAAAATAATTATAAATCTGTACATACCAATATTCCAACCAAACCGCGAAGTTAATTTTTTTTAACTTTTAGCGTTGGTTTATTAGAAGAAACGTGGAGCGAAGCTATGTCTGTTTGTTGCGGATAGTCAAAGTAAACAAAAATAACCTTCAATGCTAAGTATTCGCCTAGATGCTTGCAGCTTACGACAAAAATACTTTATGATACGTACATACGTTAAACGTTATTTTTGTTTACCTTGTCTATACGCAACAGACATGTCCGCGCCATGTATCTTTGGTATCATAAAGGACTCAATTGCTTTATTGACTATCATGCATAGTGCGAAAAAGTCTTGTTTTTAAAGTACCGAATGTTCGGCATTTAAACCGAATTTCGGCCGAATGAAGAAGTTCGGCTTAAGCTGCCGAAATTCGTTTAAACCGCCTGTAAAACGAATTTCGGCCCATCCCTTGTGTTTAGTTTATTTAATTAAACTTAAGAAAAAAACTGATTATTTATGGAATTGTTGCTGTTATGCCGAATGAACATCTGGGTAGGCGTGGCGAAGATATCAAAAGCACTTCAAATATTCTATTGAAACCGGTTTTTAACACTGTGCCATAGAATTCAGAGGAATGCAGGGTTCAAAACCGGTTTTATATCAAATAGAATTGCTACCATGTAAAACCGCACAAGACTACACAACCGCACTAGGTACTCCTCAACAACCATGGTGTCCTCTCGGCCTCCCCAGATATTCGCTGTCTGCGCTTGATTTCAAGCACTTCATAATTTCCCTTAATTTTCAGGAAATATTTCAATATTTCTTACAAGCCTTACGACGAATTATAAGCCACGTTTTCTTTTGTTTAATAAGTTCATAGTAAATTATATATTTTTGGTACTTTTGTAGAGTTTTACAAGTTAAAATTAATACCCTGCTTCTTTTTTATCATTAATCTGATGTCATAATGAAGCTACGACATTCATGAACTTATTCATTGTACATATCAGTGTTATTAATAACTTTTATTTTACAATAATTCGAAATATTCTACTTTAATTTAACTTGATATTGATATAACTTTCAATGTTATTTCTAGGCTCCAAATATAGTGTTCGATGTTTTTTGAAAAATGACTTTTATTGTGGGTTGGGTACCTCTACTGTTTCCTATTTAGGTAAATAAAGCATTGTCGATGAATCACATTACACACATATCTGCTTTATTTTAATGGTTCTTTAATATTCCAACTTACAAATACAGGCAGATAATGTACTGTAATATAATAATATATAAAATAGTTAGTTAGGTACACAAGAAACTCTGTGCTACTAACGTATAATGTCTGTAACTTGAGTTTGTTTCTACCTCGTTTCTACAGGTTTCTACAAACTTCCACAGACAGTATTTTGAGAACAAAATGGCCGCCAAGCGGCTCACAGCCAACAGGTTAAGTTCGGTAGTAAGAACTTCGAACAACATTGTGAATTTCTGACATCATAGTCTTTACAAGTTCATCATCAAAGTTACTCTGAACAAACGCATTGAGGGTTTCTGCAGCCTTCAGAGCTTCAGAAACACTCACAGTTGGATGAATCGCCCCTGCTTTCTCATCATCATTACCGTTGCTAGCTTTGCTATACGCTTCGATGGCGATGATATTTTCGTCCTCATTTCCGTCGCTATCTGTGCTATACGCGTCGATGGCAATAATATCTTCGTCGTCATTGCCGTCGCTATTTCTGATATTCGCGTCGATGGCGATGATATCTTCGTCCTCATTGCAGTCGCTGTCTCTGCTATTCAAGTCGATGGCGATGATATTTTCACCTTCATTGCCGTAGCTATCTCTGCTATTCGAGTCGTTGACGATTATACCTTCCACAATGTTCTCATCAAACGGTTCCTCATACCTTATATTGGCTGCCATTCGAGATATTCCCTCCTTTGTTAATTTTCGTTCTTCGTTCGGACATTTTTCATCTTTAATGTTCAATGTATTCTCTGGGGATAATATAAAAAACAGCCCTGACTCATCATCAGACGCTTGTTGAGTAGAAGTAGGCGAAACGTTTTCTAAGCAAACTACATGGCCCTGTTGCATTGACGAAGACTCTCCAGCAATCCTCCCTCTGGCTATGTTGTGTCTTTGTATAAAAGAGTTTATCCAACTCATGCAACATTTGAAATTTTTTTTGTTAAACTGTGTAGCAAAAAAATTTGCTTGCTCTCGTAGTTGACGTCCACTGAAGCATATTCCCCGGGCGCTCTGAAACTTAACCCATTCTAACAACGCATTATCCACCTGCTCATAAGTAGTAGTCCTTACACTTTTACTATTCAAGATATTGGCATTAAACAGCGACTTTATTTTATGTTTATTCTTCTTTATCGTGGATATTGAAGAATGTGGTATACCTAACTCTTTAGCGAGTTTAGCATTTGTTTCACCGGCCTCTAATCGGCGTAATATTTCACCTTTTTCTTTAATTGTAAAACACTTTCGCTTCGCACTAGTCATTTTTTCGTGCTTTATGGACTTTTCGCTACGGCTGGCAAAAACTAACTGACTATAATGTAACGCTCGGTCGGCGCGGTTGCGCAATAAAGAGAGGTGAAGCATGAAGGGCGGGGTGGAGTCCGGGCCCCTTGGTGCGCGGTCCGCGCGTGCGCAGTGTCTAGGTAGGTAACAAAACTGTGCGCGTCGCTATATAGCCGGACGTATTTATGAAAATACAAGGTCGCTATAACCAGTTGGTTAGTCTGCGGGTACAAAACTTGCGACGGCCGAGCGACGGCGACAGCGACGGGCATGAACGGGCGACGGCAGCGGTGGCGGTTTCGACTATTTAGTAATCTGTGGTTTCGTGCCCGTCGCTGGTCGCCTAAATGTTTTGTACACTTCGCTGTTGCCGTCGGCGACACGGACACGTCGCTCGGCCGTCACAAGTTTCGTGCCTGCAGACTATAAACCGTGTCGCTAATAAATGATTATACATACCTATTATTATTATTTTCTCAGAAGGTAGGTAATTCTACCTATGAAACCTAACTTTGGTACCTACCTAGGTAAATATTATCGTACTTAAGCAATAACTTTTCTAGTCACTGTTAGCAATAACAAAACAAATACAATTTTCAATAGTTCCAAGCTGCAAGTCAACAAAAGCTGTTAGAAATTTATCTCCCAGACTCCAGATCCCTAAAGGGTAAAACTATACGATACGACTAGAACTGAGTTTCATACAATAAAAGTTTGTAGATCGATACAGACTTGTTTATGAGCTGTGAAAAGCTTTTTCCGAGAAGAATGTTTATTTTTATGAGTCCATTTCACAACAGAGGAAAACAAAGAAATACTTAGGTACCCATATACCTACTTAAATGTATAATAATTATAGGATACACGGTTACTTTTTTATCGTGGAAGAAAATTTTACACACGGTAGGCATACCATATACAAAACCTGACCTACGCTAGCTTAGCTGGTGCCAGACGAGTAATGGAGTGGAAAGCAATGCACGGGGGAGGGGGGTTAAATTGATTTTTTTTATAGTTCTCATTTATTTTGATTCGTCTACAAATCTCTTCGTTCAGATTAACAGACAGAATAGACATGCGTCAAGGCGTTTTTTTCTAATCTTGTCGTACAGAGTGGCGGTCTATTGCGAAATAGCTCTTGTTCTTTCGTAATACAGTCTTCTACAGTCAGGCGCACGGGACCTTAAACAAACCTGTTACGCCGTCCTAGACCGCCACTGTACCGAAGAAAAATAGAAGATTAGAAAAACTTATCGACAATTTTCCCCATTCGTAGCAGATGTGACAAGGTAGATCGTATAACACAAGTGTGTGTTTTCTGTTTATTGCCACTTCAGCTGTGGTGAACACGATACCACAGTAATATAATCAAATGTCTAAACATTTGAGCCCAGCAATTGCCGATAACCCCGATAACATTAAATTTAAAGCCTCGAGCCCTTTCTGGGGTTCCGATGGTAAGTTTCCGCAATAGAACAAAAATCAAAACTTCTGTCCCCCGAGAGAGAGGAAATTAATCATTGGTACAGTGGCGGCGGTCTCGTTCAGCGTAACACTTTTGTCTATGGTCTCGTGCGCACCAAGGAACAAGAGCTTTATGCAATATAGAAAAACCCGAAATGTTAAGTTGAACGAGTCCTTGACTGTAGCAACATACTTAGGTATGGTAGGTACCATATTTTTATTTCGTTGATTTCATCGAGACAAGGAGAGGTAGTTTTAAAATTCAGATTTCAATGTTACATTGCTGCCCTACTGACTGGTCTAAAATGCTTCTGTAAATGCCGTTCTACTAACCCATAAAGCTGAAGTATAATCCGACCGCTCCCTCCAAATGGTCTGACAAAGCATTAGCGTTTCATGCCATTTCCTTTGCACGCCTGTTACCCTGGTACCTCTACCACCCTGTTCTCGAAATTATTGGAAGCTTTTTGCTTTGTATAGGTAGCCAAGCCAGCACATGAAGCAATTCATTCTTCTTAAAAGTATGACGTCATGTAGCCTTTACCTACCTCTGATGGTGAGCAGTTCCATTGTTAAATGAAAATATAAATGAATGACCCTTGTATCATGGATAAATCGGCGCGACGTCTGGTGACCAGAGTCCTCAATCCAAAAAAAAATCACAAATAAAGAGTGGTTGAGGGTTTCTGGCTATTTTAACACCACATAAGCAAATAATAAAAAGGAAATTCAATTCTTTCTTAAAATAACGGGCGAAATTGCGCTGTTCTGTGAAATGTTCTAAACCAACGCCGAAATAAAAAATAGGTACCTATATGCGTCATTAACGCATAATAAGTAATAATAACCTAGATACTCTTGCTCAGAATCTTTAAAATATTGTGTAGCTTTCAGGCAACTACTAATATTTATAAGATCACGAGCAGTCCGGCTTACTTCGTTACGCCATAGAATATAAGATACTACTCAAAGACTTGGCTCTATAGACTATGTTCCTTTGACTGACCAGAAAGAATGGGCGAATCAAAAAATAAACAACAACTACAAACCACCTGTCAAAATATGTAAACAACGGAAAAAATATTGCAGCTTGGATTACATTATTTGAGTTTAAGTAAGGATCCCTAATTTTTTTTTAAATCTTATATAGCCTATGATACTCGGGGTTGATGTGAAATGTCCTACAGTGAAAGAATTTTTCAAATCGGTTCAGTATTTCCGGAGCCTATTCGTTACAAACAAACAAACAAACAAATATTTCCTCTTTATAATATTGGTATACATTATCCTGAAAGCTACAAACAATTCTAAGCAAGGTTATCTATGTCGTCATTGACGCATATTTTTAATTTCGGCCATGGTTTACAATATATAATTATTCGTCGGAAGTGGCGCTAGTATCGCACCGTGTGGCCCGTTTAATTGGTTCTGAGGGCCTATTACGGCCGCTTTTGCAATATTGCTTTGCGTCTTCTTTGCGTTTTTTTTTTGTATTGACTTTGACACTCTAGAAGACGAAAAGCAATGTTGCAAATGTGGCCGTAACACCCTAATTTAAGTTTAATCAATATATATAAAACTCTTCCGTTACTGACTGACTGACTGACTGACTGACAGACAACGCAGAGCCGAAACTACTGGGCGTAGAAAGCTGAAAATTGGCACGTGGGTTCCCTGGGGGGTGTAGGTGAGCACTAAGAAGGGATTTTTCGAAATTCCCACGGGAACGGGAAAAAACGGGATTTTTGTGAATATGAGAAATCTGCGCGGGCAAAACCGCGGGGCAGCCTCTAGTATTTCTATAATTTAGTATTTATACTTAATACTCACCTAGCAAATTGTCTCGATTATTGCCTATACGTCTGCACTTACATATCGGCTAACACGTGTCATGTTTTCAATGACCGCATGACAACATGATCCGACACTCTATCGATCTAGGCAGCGCTTCTCAAAGTTTGTTAACTACCTAGTTGTTAATCTAGTCTTGAAAATACTATTTATATCGCACACTTAATTCTGTAAATAATAGGTCTGTGTAATAGGTAGTTCTGCATTTTCTTCATCTTGTTGTAGTTGTATTTTTAAAGTATTTTTGCAGTATATTTCAAATAAAACTGCAAAAAATACAATATTATAAACGTATGTTTCACTTTTCTAGAGCTTTTCTTTGTTGCTGGTTCTTCCTCAACGATATTAAGAGCCAGTTTACCGCGATGCTAACGCCATTCTTGAAAAAAAAATCTTCTAAACTAAGCCAAATATCCAATCGACGTGATTGTGTGTGTATCTTAAACCTAAGAAAGCTAGGTACTAGGTGTTGCTAGGAAGTGATAGCTACTTTAGAAAATCACTAGACCATTAAGATATTTAAACTTAGGACGACATAACATAACTAAGCAAAAATAACTAGTGTAACACAACGACATTTTTGAATTTTTAGCCATGTTTTAGGAAATCTTAATTATATTTCGAGGTTAAAATACTTAATTGATACCATCCACTCTCCGTGACATAGGATTTGCTGCAAATGCACCTCAAAGTTTGAGCTCTTGTGTATAAATGTCTGTGAGTTTACCTGCATTCAGCCTATGTTGACGTTTCTGTTACTTAACACATTTAGGATAGGATTGAATAGGATTCAGGTGATTCCGGCTCTCGTGATGCTCTGACTAGACGCTTACATAACTGATGATTAAGTTTAACGGAAACTTTAACCAAATCAAAAGTTGGTAAAGGTAGCGTCTGCGTCTACGTCTACGTCTGCGTAACACTTCCGGTTTTTCTGTATTGCAAAATAGCTCTTGTTCTTTGGTAATATAGTCTAGGGCGCACGAGATCATAGACAAATTTGTTACGCCGTCCTAGACCGCCACTGTACCTCAACCTTACACGCCTTAGTAATTTCATCCTTAACCTCCTGATGCCCAAGTGAGAAAAACTGACCTCACAAGTACAGTCACGGACTTTTACTGTATTACAAAAAAACTCTTCTTCTGTGGTATTATAGTCTACATAGTGCGTACGAGACTATACTTTGCTACGCTCAATGTGACCGCCACTGACTGTACTTTTAATGAAATCTATTTTATTACCACTTAGGTACCTATGTCAAAAAAAATACATTCATAGTTGAGGCGGTAAGTGGAACTTACTCAAATCCATACCAATATTATAAAGCGGAAAGATTTGTTTGTTTGTTTGTAACGAATAGGCTCCGGAAATAGTGAACCGATTTAAAAAAAATCTTTCACTTGTAGGAAGCTACATTAACCCCGAGTGTCATAGGCTATATTAGATTTTCAAAAAAATTAGGGATCCTAAACTTGCATAATATAACCCAAAGTGCAATATTTTTTCCGTTGTTTACATATTTTGGCAGGTGGTTTGTTTTTGTTGTTTGTTTTTTATTCGGCCATTCTGGGCAGTCAAAAGAACATAGTCTATAGAACCAAGTCTTTTGTAGTATCTTATATTCTATGGTGTAACGAAGTAAGCCGGAAAAGCACGTTTTTAATAATTATAGCTGGCCAGTATTGGCTTCATTTGATACTCATTTAATATGGAGATAAAATTACCGATTAGAAAATAACCATTAGTGCAAAAGCAACAATTGTTTCAAGCTACCTTTTGTTCCTCCAACAATATAAGCCCGGCTCGGCTCGAGTATTCCTACACTAATTAGTTAAGTATCAAATTTCGCAAAGCTACTTCTAGCAAGAGAATTGCATGCTAATTTAATAAATTAAAGTTACCCGTTACCAAGGAAATTTGTATAGAATTTAACTTCGCAAAGCATTTCCAGTTCTGCTCGTTTAAACATAGTTTATAAATTAAATTGAAATTAACTGCCATGTGACTTAGGTTCGTTCGGTGTTCAGTGGTTATGCCGACTATGACGCCCCGATGAAATAGCCGTACGGGTTCGATTCCCGGCGCGGGTGCATTGGTATCATAATAGATATCGATTTTGCAGTTTCCTGGGTCCGGGGTGTTCTTAACTTTGTTTGTGATCGGGCGTCCTATTTATCCATAATACAGTAGGTATCTAAAAAAAATATATTACCTAATAAAAATGTTTTTCAGCGTGGCTTACCTAACAAACTGGGTGTCGATGGTAATCTCAAAAAAACTGTTTAAATAAGACAAATTAAACAAGAATATTAAATGAATGTCTGTGTTAAAAAGAAACAACATAAAAATGGGCAAAAAGCGGCATTTTTGCTCTTAATGATTTCTTCCTATTAATAATAATAATAACACTTTACACTCAGAGCCCCTAACTAAGATGAACCTGTATCTAGGGCACCCGAAACACACACAGAGACGAACATCACACCCAGACCAGAAACAAACATCGATATTTATCATATCAATATTCGCCCCGCCGAGAAATCGAACCCGGGTGCTCACGTTTACTCAGTCCACATTACTGCCACTCATAGATAGATCTGTTTTTCTTTTATTACCTAGGTACTATACAATATGAGTTCCCTTATTATGTTTCAACGTGATCAAAACCGCACAAATATCCGTTATTTGAATGATTTCCAAACACCAATCACGCGTTATACCAATAAATGGTCGAACGTGATTTCAGTGGCATGGCAGCGGATTACAGCAGAGTTTATGAATGTGGTTTTAAGTAGTTTCATAGCTTTTGTGCCTGAGCGGTGACTGATAAATCTGAAACCGTTTTGATGCCGTATTTATTTAAGTTTTAGCTTGATCATATTTAAGTTAAACAAACATAATATGAAACTAATCGATTTACTTACTTTTCTCTTCTAAAAAGGTTCTTAGATGTTTCCGAATTCGTTTTTTTTTTTAATCAAGTTTCCTGGAGGAAGTTAAGGATCATAGGATCTTAATTTGAATAAACCGCAAAACAGTGTAATGACAAGAATGATAAATAAAATTTTTGAAACAAAAAAATATAGAAAAAAAAATAATGCGATGCAAATATGATGCATTATAAAAAAGCTATAGGAAGTTTTAACAAAAATGAAAATATAAGTAAATTCGCAAAAATAAAAAAGGGTTTCCAGGGTTTTAAAAACAAATACGTCGAAAAGTATTTCTGACACAAAACCTCTTCCAACTGTCCCACATAAACCCAGTAATTATCCCTAATTCCTGAAAAAAATCCGTGAAATTTTCTGTTCTGAAAGCATTAGCTCGAAAGCGGATAGTTATGAAAAACGCTTTTTTTTCATAAGATAACGTTGAGACACTCATTAGTGGGAAAGGAATCCACAAAAAATAATGAACTGCTTTTCTGAGAGGGTTAATTCTCTTTTTCATTTATTTGAGTCTCATTACTTATATTAAAACAAGATTATTTTATACATACTAACCGACCCGGCGAACTACGTACGCATAATAGAAGCTCTTAGAAACCTCTAAAATAATATGAATGAGTTCCTCTGGTATATATTAAAAATCTTTCTCTTGAATACTACCTATAATAAGAAACAGCACCAAACTTCGTTACATACAGACAGTGAGTGACTTTTGTTTTGTACTTACTATGTAGTGAGTGAAGTATGTATTTCCAGGAAATTTTGGATGTAGGTAACTTTATTAGTACCCTATGCTAAAGCGTCAGTCAATAATGCTTAAAGTGCATTTTCAGGTGGGTGGGACATAGTCTAATTAAAGTGTACTTATAAATAGGGCCACAAAAAAGAAAAAAAAAAATACTGAAGCTAAAGAATAAAATAAAAAAAAATATGTACAGTGGCGGTCTAGGACATCGTAACACTTTCGGGTTTTCTGTATTGCAAAATAGCTCAACTCCTTTGGTATTACAGTCTACACACATACGAGACCATAGAAAAATATTTACTAGAATTGAGCTTTCACAAATCCTCTACGGTACTCTGCAAATACGTCATAAAAAGTCTTTCTAAAAACTAGGTTTTTTGGAGCTATTTTATATTATAAACTAGAGGCTGCCCCGCGGTATTTCCCGCGCAGATTTCTCATAAACACAAAATTCCCGTTTTTTCCCGTTCCCGTAGGAATTTCGGGAAATCCTTTCTTAGTGCTCACCTACACTCCCCAAGGAACCCACGTGCCAATTTCCAGCTTTCCACGCCCAGTAGTTTCGGCTCTGCGTTGTCTGTCAGTCTGTCAGTCAGTCAGTCAGTCAGTCAGTCAGAAACGAAAGAGTTTTATATATATTGATTAAAATAATTAAGCACTTAGTGAAGTATAATCATACAATGAGAGACACTTCAAGTTATATATCTGCAAAACTATCAATTTTATTCTAAGCTGCACGCATTTCCGGAAACAACCGAAATCTCCACATATTCACCCTACCTACTCCACTGAGAAACAACCAATTACAGCCAAAGCACCGCCCAAGTCAGCACAGCATACTAAACTACTGCACCCCGGCAAACCCACATCAATTTACGAGCATCTTTCAATAGCCTGAGCAACCAATTTGGCAGCTTGACAGCCGCTGATCCATTCTGCGGAACTTTCAGCCAAGTGGCCGGGATGCTATGCAAGTTTCTGATGGCTTAGCGAATATTAGGAACTGGCTGAAAAAAAGTTTTTCTTGGCTAGCGTAGTTTTTTTAGTAGGTAAACGATCGATCTACGAGTAGAATTTAAAAATTTTGTTATATTCTAAATTATATTCAATCAATCGGCCCAACATGAAAAGATAGATATATATAAAGAGGAGAGAAACTCAAATAACATGAGATGGTGCCTCAGCTTAATCCTTTGGGGAATGTATGTGTCAGCAATGAACTCGAAATCAACTTAAAAAACATAACATTATATGTTGATTTCGAGTTCATTGCGAGTTTCGCTAACTGCTTTCTGTAGCAAAAGTGTGCGAAAAATGGTCGTGCAATCGTGCCTAACGTGTCTTAATTTCAGGCCTGCCTGCGTAGTATGACGGACAATTTATCGAAACTTTCTGTCACTTTTAATCGCTGATGTATGGAGATGATCGACACATAGATACGACAAATTGTCCGTCATGCTACCACCGCAGGTTAGACATTTTCAAAACTTTTTAAACACCTTTAACATCACCTCTCAACCACATCTACTAAGACAAGTAAAATAAAAAGATCTTAGTAAAAACTAAAAGGAAAATTTATTGATTAAAAACACATTGCTCGTATCGCCGCAGCCATTTCCGGCCATTCTCCGATCTGTTAAGAGGTGATGTACAGCCGTATCCTCCGTTGCCATTTATCATCATGTAGTCGAAGCAGTTGGTGACCCCGTCGTTGTTGCAATCCTGGTGATGAGAAAGTATCATTATCAATATCGTTGTCGAAAAGCGTCCTACTGATAACAGGACTTCCTCCCCAAAAATCGCTATTATTTAAGACCGATCTTGAGCGACCCTCATCTAGTGTATTCCCGCAACCATCACCAAGTCCACCTGGTTTTTGTGTGGGATTTGCTTACTCTTTATCTTCCGGTGCTAGGTCGCCACTTTAGAATCGTTCGGCCCCTGGAACTATCTTTTCTTCGAGCTATATAATGTGCCCTGCCACTTAAGTTTTATTATTTAAAATTCTTAGGACTATGCTTATGAAAAAAATTGATTGATGGTCTATCTGACAACAGCTAGGGCCAGCATCATGGATCTTATGAACTCTATTTTGAATTACAGCTCTAAGGGTGCATTCACGTACAAAGCTGGTAACACGCGCTTATTGGCGCTGGTTCGAAAAATGTATAGAAAATACCTGCACTGACATTCGCGCTGGAACAAGCGTATATATGCCCACGCAGTTATTTTCTATACATTTTTCGAACCAGCGCCAACAAGCGCTTTTTTACCAGCGTTGAACGTGAATGCACACCCTGAGGGTACGTTTCCATTTCCACCAGAGATGCAAAGCCTTGTGCTTGCTAGATTTAAGCAAGTGTATCTGTACCTTAACAATAATGTTAAGCGGTACAAAGTTGAGTCTAGAAAGTTTGATTCGTTTAACCTAACATGTGCTCACTTTGCCAAACCTCTGCAAGTATCCTTCTAAAATAGCTTTTGAACAGTGGTAGTTGCGAGCGCAGTCCGACCAGGCTGGAAAGGAAAGAAGATAAACATATGAAAGGTACTAATAAACCAGGATTAATGAAAACAAACTAAGTAGAAGATTAAAACGACAAAATGTTTAAACAACGAAAAAAAAAGTGAAGAGTCGAACCGTCTTATTCATAAAGATACAGTACATTTTAAGTCGCCTTACTGAAGGTCTACTTCTCTGGTTTGTTGTATGGTAAATACGTGACATCCAGTCTAAATTGACATACGTCAAATAACTAAAATGCTCTTTAACTTTTTATGAATAAGAGGGGAAGTATATAAAGATAGTATTTATGTGTTGTGTATTACTTCTGAAATAAATTTATTATCTATCTATATCCTTGAATCTTTATTTAATGTGTGTGGTCACACTCATACATTTTTGTTTAGACTAGTCTGATTTTGATAATTAATGGCCAGGGTTTCATTCAACTCTCGAAAAATCGCTTCTCATCTTTACAAAAACATTTACCATGATTCCGACTAGGATCATCCTCGGCAAAGGTGGGTTTCCCAGCGTCCACCCAGTAGACGCGTGATATGTTGAAGGGTCCGCAGTAGCCGCCGGTGCACTCGTTAGACGTTGCGCACTGTGTCGACACGTAGCAGAGGCAACGGTAGCATGACTCGTCTAGGTTTGATATGAAAACTCCTGGAAGAATATAAAAACCCTGTCAATATAAAAGAATAATAAAACTTATAACACAGGCGAAAAGTTATTCTGCTCCGGGTTTGTTAGAACCCTGCCATTTTTCCCTTGACAAAACCTTGAAACCCTCACTGAACGAGTTAACATAACACCCTCAAACATAATAATACATTACTTTTCGCCCTTGCTAGGTATATAAACTACTACTTCATGTAATAAATTAATATTAGCTTTTATCAAATGGGTTCTTCTCCGAAAGCCCTAATTTAAATGCACAGGTGTTTCAATATAAAATGACTTTGGCATAACCTGTCTGCTGTGTAGTGGCGGTATATAATACTCTCTTCCCATTGATGTCGTAAAACAGCCGAAACATGGGCAGAAGCTTCCTACGTTGAAAATCTTGAAGAGCCAAAACTTCGCCGACTATGGTATCCTGGTATTTCTGGCCTTAACCGGGGAGGCCTACATCCACAAAGGCCTTCTCTCGGCTATTTATATGTATACCAAAGTGCCGGCTAAAGATACTTGTTATTAAAAAATAAAAACAATATCTACCTGCTGAACCAGATATCCAAATCGCAGCGATCGAACACAAGAACACAAAACCTAAAACACTATTCATTTTAAACCCCTTATCCATTTTGGCGCAAAAACTTACAGCTTACTTGCATATATACTATAACATTACTTGCAGAGACTAGCGGAGAGTAAAGACTGCGTGCGAGCAGCTGGTTAGACAACAAAAACAAAACACTACGTTCGGTCAAGTTATTTTGCTATGTGAATCCAGTTCCTTAGTTGCACCTTGCGTGGTAGCTTCATAACTTTAAACGGAGGCACTACTGTTTCTCAATAAATAACTTTGTAAATACTGAAGAGGTTTGGATTGCAGCCGAAATCAAGCTACTGAAAAAGGTGAACGACTTTCAGCTATCGAGCTTTTAAAATGTTGCTAACAAAGTTAGCACAAATAACATTTCCAAGGCATTGCGGTAAATCCTTATAAAGTTTTTTTTTGCGCACATTTAGTGATTTTGCAAAGAAAACTGGTAGCTTCAAGTACATCCTATTATCAATGTTACCATAGTAAGCCTCAATATTTAGTTGCAAACCTTGAGATGGGTTGAGGAGTTTGCGGACGCTTGTTGCTCGGCGACGACGATGTCTAACGTTATTTTTTTCCTCTAAATGCAAAATATATGCAAAATGCAAATTTTAATTAGTTACCTATTAATCTTGTGAATCATGCAACTTTATTAATTATTAAAGAAATCTAAATGTTATTTTTAAAAGTGGTTCAAAAGTTTTTTTTATTATTATTGTCCAAAAAAAAAACCGATGGAAATTAAAATTTCCTGCAAAATTTACAAGTATAGGTAGAACAATACATTATACCATCTGCCAGAAGCTGGACCCAACATGCGTTTTTTTTTTGTATAGTTAAGTTAGTAGCACGGTGAAATCAATTGTCTCTGCCAACCTCTATGGGTTACAGGCGTGATGTTATGTTTGTATGTACTTAAAGTTAATAGGTGAGATAATATGTAATAATCGCCATAAAAATTCTTTAAAGCTATAGTTTTTCCCATACAAACTGTTTATACCAGAGTCCTACATTAGGTTTCAGCACGTTTTTGGGATATTAGTAGAACTTCTACTAACTTATAAACTAACTAGCAGACATTACAACCGGTCCTCCAGAGACTTATTATTTTCTTAGGCAATAAAGCTAAGGCTTGTTTATAGGGTAATTAAATTTATTGGTAACAGGAGTGTAAGTAGACCTAAACTTTACCCACTTGTGGGTTGTTATTCTTACCCTAAGCCTAGTTTACTATTACCCTCTTACGAATAGCACCCTTAAGACATGAAACGATTAATAATCGTGAAAATTTATATACTTTCATAGTAAGTTACGAATTCGAAACGCAACGCACGCGTTTGACTTTGTAGGTCAAACATCTTTATTAACTTTGCGAGTTTGGTTTAAGTAACTATCGATTTAATTATATAGTTCTAACTAAAAGACAATCATCATTCATTATTTTTCGCAGCAACCAATCTTACGGGAAAAAATTCTCCATGACTATGTTTAATAATCAATATATAGTACTTATGAAAGAAGTCGCTTCTCGCGTCTGTCCCTATGTGCAATCTTTTAAACTATGCAACGGATTTTGGTGCGTTATTATTTATTAGATATAGTGATTCAAGAGGCCTTTGCCCAGCAGTGGGACACAATAGAGGCTATAGAAAAAAAAACTGATTCAACAGGAAGGTTTTTTAGTAGGTATAATCCATGCACAAAATAGTCAAAAGTTAGGCGGTACGCAGATCGCCGGGTCGACTAGTCAAACAATCAAATCTTTACTCATTACAATATAAGTGTGGTTGTAAAAAAATTAGTATCAAAATATTACACTGCTAACATTTAGGTAACCAAAGAGCTTTGTCAAACCGGCTTACCTAAAATACCCTGCCTAAATATACCTTGTATCGTACCTTTCCCTCGCTTCAGCTACAATGTTCGTATGAGATTGTATTCAGTAATCTTGTAAAATTAGGGGGACCACACAGTATCCTTACCTGTGTTGTGTAATGTAAGAGCAAAGTAGGGTATCCCCTCTGTTCTGTTTCTTTCATACTTATTTTAGGAAGTAGCGAATGGAACTGTTTCTTGCGGCTCCATCATTGGCTTTGTGGAAGGGTCTAATCGGCTTTATGCCGCGGAAGGTACGGTCTTTAGCTGTAAAATGACGGCTGACTTCTTACATACAGTGTTCTGTTATTCGAGTTGGTCTGTGCTCTTTCTGTGAACTGCTGTGTTCTCATACGCTTGCCTGTAGCCGCATGGGGGATCCTGAACCACCTCGCCTCTTGATAAAGCCTATATAAAAAAACCTAACCATGGCTATCTATAGACGATTAACATGTTTTTATTCAATAAGTGATGCGTCTTACTTTATAAGGTGTATATTTTGATTTAAAAAATCTAGCGGTTAGGTGAACGACAACATTAAGTAGGATGTGTTTGTGGTCAACCTACACCAAACTTCCGGCTCCTTTCACACGAAACGCGTCCTGAAGGACCCGTTTAGAAAATAACCGGGAATTCGGTGGAGAATCCATGACCCAAGGCTGGGCCCAAACTCTACTCAAATTAAAAAAAAAAAACAAAAAATTCTTTATTCAATCACTTATTGAAAGTCAATTAGACTACATCTTATCTAATTGCTGTTGATACCTTATTTGGTAAAGTATCCTTTACTGTGAGAGGCGAGGTAGTTCAGGGTGCCCACCAATTGGCTCAAGCTAACAAATGTTTGCCTTGCAACGATTGACAATGGTCGCCTAAATTATCTAAGTACCTACATCCACATGCAAGTTCAATTGTAATACCCATTATTCTAAATGGATTACGGATTCGTATTTCGTACCACCTACCATTTTTGCTGTTAATATTGTACTGTTTGTTAGAAAGCCTGAAAGAAATTACTTAAAGCGATAAGTCAGCTCTTGTTACTTACCTAGCTAATCTATACCAATATTATAAAGAGGAAAGATTTGTTTGTTTGTTTGTAACGAATAGGCTCCGGAAATACTGAACCGATTTGAAAAATTATTTCACTGGTAGGAAGCTACAATTAACCCCGAGTGTCATAGGCTATATATTAGATTTTCAAAAAAAATAGGGATCCTTACCTAAACTCAAATAATGTAACCCAAACCCAAGGTGCAATATTTTTTCCGTTGTTTACATATTTTGACAGGTGGTTTGTTGTTGTTGTTTGTTTTTAATTCGGCCATTCTGGGCAGTCAAAAGAACATAGTCTATAAAGCCAAGTCTTTTGTAGTATCTTATATTCTATGGCGTAACGAAGTCAGCGGGGAAAGATTGTGTTATAAGTCCGTTTAAGTGTTATTATTGTGGTGCAATAATGCGTTAATTCATTGAATTTGCTAACGTGTTAAGATCAGTTTATAGTGTAAATGTGTATATAGTGATAATAAAAAACAAAAAAATATATACACAAGTAATATAAGATTTTTTTTTTTTAATAGGCAACTTTTATTAAACAACAAGATTAAGAACTAATACTGTAAGGTACTTAAAAAAAGATTAAGTTTACTGAATCAATATTGTAAGTACTTAAGTATTATTAGCTGTTGCAGATTTGTGGCTCTTTATTAATGCTGTGTAGCCTATGTGTAGCATACTTTTTCTTAGAGTAAAAGAAAGCATCTTCCAATGGTGGTCTTAAAAACTCTAGCCTCTGGCCATTAATATTCTCTGATTTTCAGACATTCTAGAGATAGTAAATTATTTTATAAGGCCGCCCAAAAAGAATGGTTTTTGAAAAGAAAAAGGTAAGTATGTTGTACTTATTGCAAAACAATTTTTTATATCGCGCGCTTATACTTTAATAATAGGTACTTACTTTGTTTGTGCTGGATCGATCCCCATATTACAAAGTTAGGTTCATGTAAAACAACTGCTAGAGGCAAAGTTTTTTATTAATAAAAACTTTTTATCAAAAAATCAAACCGCCGAAAAAACTGAAAAGCATTAAATAATAGGGAAACATTTTCTATTAGGCCTTAATTTACTCACTTCTTAAAGTAATTTTGGATTACCAAGAAATTTTAAGTCGGTGCCACCCCATATAAGCAAATTCATTATCTACGTAAAGCGCGATGCGCAGCGACACACGTTTTTCGGTTATTTCTTTAAATTACAGGTAATTTAGTGATCTGTGGCACCGACTCAAAATTTCTTGTTAATCCAAAATTATTTTAAGAAGTGATAAATTAAGGCCTAATAGAAAATGTTTCCCTATTATTTAATGCTTTTCAGTTTTTTTGACCCCTGCTAATCACCCTCCACAGGGTAGTCGCACCCCACAAGGTGGCCACACAACCTGGTGAAGGTTGAGGGACTACCAGGATGAGGTTCGATCACGACCGGTCGGTGAGGCGATTTGTGAGGGGTAGGCCCGGGCGTAAGAATAGGTCTACGGTATGCCCTGCCTGTCGTAAGAGGCGACTAAAAGGGGTCTTTGGGGTCGTGGGTGTGAAGGGCGGGGGCCCGACACACTCATCAAACGGCCCTGAGATGGGCGGCGGCACAACTTGTGGCACTGTGCCGCCGCAGCTCCAAAGGCGAGCCGGGGAGGGAGGGAACAATATGCCCTCCCCGAGCATGAAGCTAATAGTAGCTGAGCGTGGGAAGACTTCGGACGCTATAATGTGTGGTTCCCGGGGTTCTTCCCAAAAGCGCCAAGACGGCCGCCGAGGGGTTTTAGTGGGTGCGAGCCCCACATACCCCCGACGCTCCCCCGAGCGTCGGGAAATGCGATAGGCATTTCCCCTCGTTAAAAAAAAAAAAAAAAAGGCCTATGTCCAGCAGTGGACGTCTATCGGCTGAGATTATGAATTAACATTCATATAAAAATACTCATAAATGTACCTAGCAGTTTTCATGTAAATCACAACACGGCAATACAATCTGTGAGTGAACAATAAAGTCACCCCTATTTTTCCACCCTTAGGGTGGGAATTTTATTTCCAAATTTTTATGGGACCAACTTCAAGGTATACCCTGTCGATTAAAAAAAGAATAATCAAAATCGGTCCACACAGTAAAAAGTTATGCGTGATCATACATAAAATAAAAATATATATATATACGCGACGAATTGAGAACCTCCTCCTTTTTGTTTTTTCATCGGTTAAAAAACAAAACTTAAACTATTTCAAGCCAGATTCTTTGGGAGCTGTAAAAAGTTTAATAGGAGATGCACTGGCTGGATAGTGAACTCCAAATATGAAAAAAAAAACTTTTATAAATGAAATAAACAGATTATTAGATTATTATTCAAATAGATACATAGTAGTAATGAAAAAATCGCGATTGAATCTGCAGAAACATACCTACTCTACTCGGTAGTTACTATCAAATACATCGCTACAATAATATAATTTATAACTAGTGAGATTTTCAGGATAAAAAGTGTCCTTTGTACGTCTCACGGTTCTAAGCTTCGTTGCTACTATTCTCTGCCATTTCGGTTCTGTAGTTTAGGCGTGATTGCGTAACACACATACCGACAAAGGAATATAACCGTAGATGTAGGTGTAGGTACCGCATTTAAGACATTGTCTAATCCCGCTTATTATTTTAAAAGATTGTTTCAGTCTGTGCTGCACAGACCATGAAATAAGCCTTTTCAAAATGGCCGCGTCACGACACTAGCTGATTTATTGAGGCGCGCTCTTGCGAAGAGAGTGGAAATGTCTGCTTATGATGTAGCGTGGATAATTTATTTTATGGCCTAAGATTTTTACTGAAATACTTAGGTTCTTTTCTTTGAAACAAACATAAAACGTGAAATAACTCTGTCTTTCTGACTATATGTTACACTTTTACGCCTAAACTACTGAACTGTCCTCGTATTAAGTCTATAAAGAGGAGCTCTTTTCTTTCATGTACAGTTTTTTTTTTTATAATAATATCGATATTCATGATAACAAATGTTCACCCCCTGGAATCGAACCCGGTGCACCCGCGATCGTGATGAATAAAAACTATTCTACCAAAATGTGGCCTTCTCAGAGCAATGACAATGCTGAAAGTTGTAAGGTAGGTAGGTATAGCTTAGAACCACTCGAAGCATATGGGATTTATCCTATGTCCGACATATTATCCCGAAATTCCCACTGAAACGAACAAAATGGTATTTTTCATTTTGAAGGGAAATTTCGTTGGCCAAGCCGCAAGGCGCGCACTAATATCAGTTGTAATTAATTGAAAATATACAAAAAAATAATAATATTGAAATGCGTCTTTAACCAACTTTTTGTATTTTTGCAGTGTTGAACTCTGACCGACAAGTTGGCCAAGCCGCAAGGCGCGCACTAATCAATATAAAACTCTTCCGTTACTGACTGACTGACTGACTGACTGACAGACAACGCAGAGCCGAAACTACTGGGCGTACAAAGCTGAAATTTGGCATGTAGGTAGGTTCCTTAGGGAGTGTAGGTGAGCACTAAGAAAGGATTTCCTGAAATTCCCACGGGAACGGGAAAAAACGGGATTTTTGTGTTTATGAGAAATCTGCGCGGGAAATACCGCGGGGCAGCCTCTAGTAATTTTTATAAAATTAGGACGCGATGAGCATCTTTAAGGAATCTCGGAAGCACGTTTCACCCATGCTATCCTATGCTTGTCATGAATTTTTAACACCTTCCTTCATACATATTCACACGCTCCGACCGTCTTCTTGCAACAGTTTAATTAAATTGAGCCGGTTTCAAATGAGATTAAAGTGAAACTCCTGCGTACAGACTGTAGCTTTTAATAAGTTATCTAATAAGCTTTTAGGTTATAGCATAGATATGTAGTAGGTTGTGTGATGCATTAGAACTAATTAAATTTTGGTAACGAATTAGGATTGTTTAATTTGTACCCACTTAGAAACCAAAATAGAGTTGGCACCATCTAATCTAATAAAATTGAGATAAAACTTATTTTAAGGGTTTACAATTTTATTTAAATAACATTGTAAACTTAAAAAAATATGTAACCTATCACGAACCACTATGAAGACCTGTGGAGTGGGGCTTCGAAGTGCGGTAAAGATACTTACCGAGGGGTTAAGAGCCTGTTTACAGCGATGCTAGCGCCATTCGCGAAAAAAATTAATATCTTCTAAACTAAGGCTAATATCAAAAATTTGACTAAAACGTCGTGTCAAAAGTCATTAAAGTAATTTCTAATGTTTCTTAATATCTGGTTCCGCACTTTTTAAGTAGCTTCATGTGCGAATGGCCTAAAATTCTATGCAATTTTTTTTATTGTTGGTAGAAAGCTTAAACACAACGGTCCAACAGGATCCTTAGATAAAAGTTGCGTGGTAAAATTTACATTAGATACCAAGGGGTGGATTCCTGAAATAACCATTGGGAAGGCAAAACTGCGGATGTCCTCTAGTGGACTAACTAATAAATAGTAACCTACATCCAAAGACTGTAGCTTGGCAAGCAATGGTCATCGTGTGGGAAGAGCTTTAAGTTATTTTTCCCCAACACAAGTACTAACGAAAAATCAACCCCACCGAGCAACTTTGTTTTTATTTACAGACGCAAGGTGTCGTTTTCTTGCTGGTTCCGAAATTTAAAAACAATTATTTTATTGTTAATTGGTTGGTACATATATGTTCGTTATTCTATGTAGCATACTTTATATGTAACCGCAAAGAGAGCCTAGAAACCTAGAACCTAAAATAAAAGGATAATAGAATAAAATGTTGAATAGTTTAAGTAATAAAACTTTCAGGAGAGCTGGTAGAGACACTTTACCTTATAGCTTCTTTCAGCCGTTTCAGGCCCACCAGTTTCGACATCTCGCCGCAGCATGGCGACACAATCGCACTAAAACTACGCATGCGTAAAAGAAAGAACCAACCAAACCACCTTCAATGAAAAACCATGAATGGTCTGCAAAGCCTATTCGGCATTAGTTTTAGTTAATTTATTGATACAAAATGTTAGTTTTATCAAAACCAAAATCAGTTACAATTCCTGTACCAAATAGATAGTGTTGTGATGTGTGTGATGCGGAAAAGCGCGGGAAATCTCACAATATTTTGACAATAATCGTTCTAATTTCCAGTCGTAACGTAAGTTATATTTTGTTTTTTGTTACTATTTATAAAATCTTGTTATATTATAATATAACCATTTCGGCTTGTTATTAGGGTTCATATTTTACCATGGTTGTATGTATCGGGATTTTACTTCACAAAAACAAACACCGCATTGATATTCCACGCTGTAGGTCTTGAAAACAAAATGCGGTAATTTTATCGATTTGACACTTTAACCCTAATACCGCTCGCTTGTGAACAGTTCCAAGTCTTTCCAAGTATTTATATTGTGTTTTGAAGATTATTAATTTGAAATTACGTATTAAGCTATGTAATACCTGCATCGTATACTTACGTATACCAATTAACCATACTAACCTAAGGTATAGTATTGTACGTGCTTATCTATTTATTATTAAATTATTATTAGTATTTTATAGTTTTACATCCGGGTAAAAACTTTATTTTAACTTTTGTTAGCCTAGCACACATTGGCAAAAACAATAATACTGTACCTCATAAACATTTAAAAGTTAACTGATTAAACTGTTAAATTATTACTTACCTATTGTTATTTATAAAACCTCTTACGGGGTCAAAAAATCATAAAAATATGGTCTTACTAAAATAATAAATATTTTAGCTAGCCGTCAACTTGATAAAAAAAAACTATACATACACATATACCTACCATTACTAAACCTGATTCTGACCCACATTTAAAAAAAAAAACAAAACAAATTTTCAGACAACAATATGTCAACCAGCCCATTTCCCTACACGTGCGAGCTATGCGGAGCCGAAGGTTTAACAGACGAAGGCATGAGGGTGCACACATTAGAAGCCCACGTCAATGGGAGACCAGAATGTCCATTCTGTGACGCCGTGGTGCCACAAGCCCAGCTAGTTGGCCATGTGCAGAGAGCCCATCTGCATTATTTGACGCCCGAAAGAGAGTTGATGGCTTTTATTGATGATCAGAGTCCGAGGTAAGAGATTCCAAAGTTGGTTTCAACGCGAATTGATGGGTTAGTCCAGAAATCCCCATAAGTTATTCACTCCTGAAGGGGCAAACAGGAATCTTGTTTAAAACATACTTAGATTCTTTACAAGAGTCTTCAACAAAATTAGGTATGTACTTACCTACCTTGGTAGGTTTTACCTTTATAAAATAACCTACCGATCGGCTATAAATTTACCTCTCGGGATCTCTAAAATTCTTTACCAAAGTAGTACTACTTAGTTAGTTATTTATTATACCGTGACCGAAGAGCAAATTTTATATCCTTTCTACTTGATTTAATTACGCAATAAACATCTATTTCAAAGTGCATTTTTTTTTTCAGGCATCCCGCTGAAAATCAAAGGTAATGAACACTCATTATTTTTGCTTATTTGGTCTGCTCCGTGGCTCAGTTGGCATTGGCACTTGGAAGTAATGTGGACGCGGGTGCACCGGTTTCTATTCCCGGCGGGGGTAAACTTGGTTATGATGAATATCGATGTTTATTTCTCGGTCCGGGTGTATTGTTTGTCTCTGTATATTTTTTAGGCACTCTATATTATACTAAATACTGGTGTGATGTATTATTATTATTATTATTCTTTCTCTTTCAGTTTCGACGATGATTCAAAGATGTCTACCACGGACAGTTGCAGCTTCTACACACCAGGCTCCCTAAATGGCTGGCACAGTCTCGAAGTACCCTCGTCATCATCCTTCCAAAACGGAGCCATTTCAAAGAACAACCTCAACTACCAACAAAATGGCGACCGAGACAGAGAAAGCAGAAAAGATTACAGAGAAAAAGACGAAGAAAGAATTTCCAGATCCTCAAAGAATATCAATTTAAGTAACGGTCTCAAAAATATTAACGTTAGTAACGGTGTGATACCAAAAAATAAGAATAGAAGTAGGGAAAGCTCCCAAGAGGGTGAAATTAATGGGCATCAGCGTAAATGTAAGTAAGTTTTAATTTAAATACATATTTAAAATAATAAAAGTCTTTGAATAGGTAAAAAGTTTAAAACTTATCAAGACAACGCTCTTATTTTGCAGATGCTCAAACTTCAAATAGTCCAAAACATAATGGTCAAACTAATTACGATGGATCGCCTGGTAAAAATAAGGTAAATTATTTAATGCAAAGTAAAATATAGCTCAATGAAATAATAAAAATTTATTACTTGAGTTTTATTTTCAGATGGGAATGGCAAGCGCGGGACGAGGATCGCCATTGAGATCTCAGCTTGCTTTAAAACTGAAACCAAATACACCAAAAAAAAGTTTACCTAACCCTAGTCCAACTGTTCAGGTAGGTTTTTGTTCATTAGTAAACCACCTAAACCCTTTGCAGTAGGAACGGAGGTAGGTACCATACAAGTAAGAAAATAAATACGTAGGTATTGGCTGAACCGATGATTGCCATTGCCTGCGTGCGATTTAAGTTACGAGGAGGTTACGAGGTTCGCATAATCAATCAATCAATCTAACTAAAACAATCATAACCAATCAAACTGTCAATTTTCAAATTTGAAAACAAACAAATTCATAACCTCAATTATGTATACTCTCTTTTCCTTATTTTGCGAACTAATTAATTAAAACTAAACGATCTATCAACAAAAGTAGCGAAACAGCATTCTAAAACCTCCAATTCAACTTCCCACTTTGAATTTCAGTGCCTTCTATGCGATTATACGTCAACATGCCCAAAGAAACTCGAAGAGCATATAAACCGGGCGCATTTCGACCTGACATCTCCATCTGTTTTGGCCAACTCTAACGCTAACTCCAACGCCAACGTCACAACAACTACTACTACTACAACAGACAACCCAACGTTGGGTCTAACCAGCGCGATGGCTTTAAATCCTGAACCGGGAACCTCGACTTTTCAGTGTCCCCTTTGCGAGATGGAATTCAGAAACGTTAATGATGTAGAAATACATGTCAATGTTGATCATAAGGACATATTGAGCCCTCAGAAAATGGTAAGTCAGAGAGATATCAGAGTACGTAAATTAAAGAAAGCACTAATTATTAAAAAGACAAGTTGAAATCCTTTTTTTTTTGTTCCAGGATCAATGTATGGACAATGCATCATCAAATGAAGATGTGATCATGATACCAGAAGGTCCAGTAGAAACATGTCCAGTCTGCGGGAAGTCCCTACCACAATCACAGCAAGAAGTGGTTAATACTTACATATAATAATAATAAAATAAAATAAAAACACATGACACTCAGAGCCCCTAACTAGGAAGAACCTGTATCTAGGGTGCCCGAAACACACACAGAGACGAACATCACACCCAGACCGGAAACAAACATCGATCGATCAAACTTAATTAAAATCCTTCTAGTTTAATTATAAATATTCTGTTATATTCTCTGTTCATCCAGGATAATGTAGGATTTTTTAAGCAGTCCAGCCCCCTTATTCCGTAATGCAATTTGTTTCATTTCATGCAATTTCCTACCAACTTACCCTCAGCCACATAGACATTTTTTTTAAAAGAATTCTTTAGATGTAGATATAAGATATCTATTTACCTGCCAGATTACCATAAAATTACAGAATTCTTTAAGGCAAAATGTCTTTAAAGTTGTGAGTTAGTTTAAGGGAATGAAACAAATTGAGTAACGGAATAAGGGTCAGTATTTTACAACCTTTTTTTTTTTCACGCCACTTTAGCTGTCCTATGTCTCTTAAGTAAAAAAATTAAATTTAGCATATGCCTATTTTAGCTAGAGCACATAGAAGACCACTTTGAGAGGTCTGAAGAAGGTTACGAAGCAGCCGGCCTGTCAGCAGCGGAGAGGCAGGCCATGAAGAACAGGGAGGAACATGAGTTTCAACTTCTTAGAGTAAGTGTATATTTACCGTCGAATGTCTACCTACCCTCAAAGACATTTAAAATTTGTACAATTATGTGCGCATGACACGGTGAGGTTTAAATCACATTCTCCACACAAATTATAAATATGAAAGGAACAGCTATAGCTGTCTTTTTGTTACCTCATCACGCACGTCTAAACTACTAAACCAATATGGTTCTTAAACAAGCCAAAGAATAGTAATGCATAGTTCGAAAAATTTTGGTAGAGCTGTTTCCTATAAAAAATGCATGCTAAACTTGCAGTTTATGAAGCAGTTTAAACCGATTTGGATATTACGGGCATTAGTCAATGAGCTTGTGCCTCTGTGTGAGATTATGTTATCTCAACTTAATCACTTATCATAATGATCTTCTCAACCAGGCACAATATGGTATGGAAGAGGATGATGATGAAGGGTACACGAGTAGAACGACCAACAGTCTGAAGCGAGCAGTCTACTCGGGGGCTCTCTCTGTGGCCGGATACTACGAAAGGAGCGTAGGTCTACGCCGCGCCGCCGCCGCCGGGAAGGATCCCGGAGCTTCGAGAACTACTGGTCAGTTGGTAGGAAAGGTAGATGGTGGACGGACATGGGGAAGGTAGTGGTCATTATGGCAAACTATGTGGCAGGCCTATAACTATGCCTAGCAGTAGACTTCTTTCGAATGAAATGATAATATAAATTGAACGTCCCAAACAGAGACAACCGACCAGCTGTTTGCACCTAATTATTAGAAAAAATAAAGTAATCTTTTTAAAACCACCACCTGTACAAGTATGTTTAACTGGCGCTGATAAAGAAATGTTTTAAAAAGGCATGACAGTCTCATGCTTTCTCGCTAAAAATAAATATATCTGAGGGAGACAGCATGATGTTTGTCATGACTTTTCAAAACTTTCTTTTATTTAACAAGTTACTTATATTTGTTAAAATCTGCAGGTCTAATAGAGAAAATAGAGCAGCTGAACCTACAGAACCCGGACATTGTGCGGACATACCTGTGCAGCGAAGTCGACCACTACGCCAGCACCTACGGGGATCGCGGCTGGGGGTGCGGCTATAGGTAAGTAGGAAACCATTAAAAAATAAATCCTTTTTAACCGACTTCAAATATGGAGGTTATCAGGTTTGACCTGTATGTATGGATGTTTGTCGGACAAACTTTGTCTGTTTTTTTCTCGAGTTTGGCTGAACCGATTTTGATGCGGTTTTCACAAGAGTATTTGTTACATTCAAGAGAAGGTTTTAGTACAGTCACGGACACGGTCGGCGTAACACTTCCGGTTTTTCTGTATTGTAAAATAGCTCTTGTTCTTTGGTAATACAGTCTAAGCCTGACGAAACCATAGACAAATCTGTTACGGCCTCCTAGTCCTTGACTGTACCTATTTTAACCGACTTCGAAAAAGAGGACGTGCTCAGTTGAGTGTCAGTTTATTGAAGGCGGTTTTTTTTTTCGTAAAATGAAATTATTTCTATGAAGTGTCCGAGGTGTGACATTATTGTGCCAAGATATAGTAAGGCTTTATAAATAGCTTATTTTTTGTCCCCAGAAACATGCAAATGCTACTATCCTCCCTTCTCCGGCACCCCCAGTACGGTGAGCTGTTGGCGGCCGGCCTGTCCCCCCCGGGGGGGCCCGCAGACGGCCCCGCGGGGGGGGCCGCGCCCTCCATACCGCAGCTGCAGCTGCTGGCTGAGAGGGCCTGGGACATGGGCTTTGATACTCAGGTAGACTATTTTGAAACACGCTTTTTTAAGAGGCATAACACAGCTAAAGTAGCGCCTACCGCTACTTTAGCTGTGGCATTTTTTAAGCACAGCTAAAGTATGCCGCTAATTTTTTCTCCTAAACTAAGGCAAATGTCAAAAATGCGAAACAGTATTCCACTAGATAATGCTGCCTGTAATAATAATAATCTGCCGATAATGATTTTTAGGGCACTGTCGTATAGCTTTTAGGTTAAAGACCAGAGAAAGCTACTAATTGTTGCCAAAGGTGGCCGTTTTCAGCAACACTTTGGTCGCAGCGGCGGCGGTGCGGTGGCGGTGTCGTCTGTTTGAGCGCTTAAAGGCTTTTATTGTGATGCAATGCAATTTAATAATTATTTATTACTAGCTAACACGGCGAACTTTGTTACGCCACAGAATTTAACACTTGGCTCTATAGACTATGTTCTTTTGATTGGCTCTATAGACTATGTTCTTTTGATTGGCTCTATAGACTATGTTATTTTGACTGCCCAGAATGGGCTAATTAAAAATAACAAACAACAACAACAAACATACATACATACATAATCTCACGCCTTTTATTCCCCGAAGGGTTAGGCAGAGGTACCAGCTCAAGAGCCGGACCCACGTTTAGCCGAGTTTTTTCAAAATATATAAACAACGGAAAAAAATATTGCACCTTGGGTTACATTATTCGAGTTTAAGTAAGGATCCCTAATTACTTTGAAAATCTTATATAGCCCATGTCACTCGGGAATAGCGTAGCTTCCTACCAGTAAAATAATTTTTCAAATCGGTTCAGTATTTCCGGAGCCTATTCGTTACAAACAAACAAACAAATCTTTCCTTTTTATAATATTGGTATAGATTAATCTGCACAAGAGAGGGAAGTGTGGAAGGCGGGGAGAGAGGCATGTTCTAAGCAATGAGACAGCATAGGCTAGACATTAATAATTAAATTCTTTGTTTCAGGGTTCAGAACAGCTGGGTTGTAAACTTTACAACACAAGGAAATGGATCGGTGCCTGCGAAGTGGTCACAGTTCTCTCGTCGCTTAGGATAAAGTAAGTCGTCGATAAGTTGACTTGCTAATCTTGCTATGAATTACAAACAAGGAACCCGCCTTCAATATACTGACACATACATCAACTGAGCACTTTCTCTTTATCGAAGTCGTTTAAAATAGGTACTAAAACCTTCTCCTGAATGTTACAAATACTTATCTGAAAACCGCATCAAAATCGGTTCAGACAAACGGCAGATAATCGCGGACAAACATACATACACTGGACAAACTGATAACCTCCTTTTTTGAAGTCTGTTAAATACGGTGAGTAGCATTAACAGCTTTTTTATGTGAGCCGAAAGAAGGCGAACTTTTCACTTAAAACTGATTTAGTGGCCGCGTTTAGTGGCTTAACTTAGCAATAAGTGGCCGCGTTTAGTGGCTTAACTTAGCAACAAGTGGCCGCGTTTAGTGGCTTAACTTAGCAATAAGTGGCCGCGTTTAGTGGCTTAACTTAGCAACAAGTGGCCGCGTTTAGTGGCTTAACTTAGCAATAAGTGGCCGCGTTTAGTGGACTAACTTAGAAACAAGTGGCCGCGTTTAGTGGACTAACTTAGTAACAGGTGGCCGCTTTTAGTGGACTAACTTAGCAACAAGTGGCCGCGTTTAGTGGACTAACTTAGTAACAAGTGGCCGCGTTTAGTGCACTAACTTAGCAACAAGTGGCCGCATTTAGTGGACTAACTTAGCAACGAGTGGCTGCGTTTAGTGGCCTAACTTAGCAACAAGTAGCCACGTTTAGTGGCCTACTTAGCAATAAGTGGCCGCGTTTAGTGGTCTAACTTAGCAACAAGTGGCCGCGTTTAGTGGACTAACTTAGCAACAAGTGGCCGCGTTTAGTGGCCTAACTTAGCAATAAATGGCCGCGTTTAGTGACCGCGTCTGGTTACTTGAATGAGCCCCTTGTAGCCACGTTCAGTAACTACTTCGCGACTGCTCCGTGGCTCAGTTGGCAGTGATGTGGACTGAGTAAGCGTGTGCATCCGGGTTCGATTCCCGGGCGGGGCGAATATTGATATGATGAATATCGATGTTTGTTTCCGGTCTGGGTGTAATGTTCGTCTCTGTGTGTGTTTCGGGCACCCTAGATACAGGTTCTTCCTAGTTATGGGCTCTGAGTGTGATGTGTAATTATTATTATTATATACTTAACGGAGCAACTAGTGATCGTGCTCTAGTTATTTGACTAGGACACTAGTGTCCATGTTAAGTGAGAGCGTGTTGTGGCTTCTCCAAGCCACTAGTGACCTCGTCTACTTTGTGGTCAATCCTACTTATGAGGCATTGAACAGCTAAAGTAGCGCCGACCGCGATTTTTTTTATATCTTCTAAACTAAAGCAAATATCAAAAATTTGAAACAGTATTCCACTAGATAATGTAGCCTAGTATTTTTAGAGCACTGTTTTATCGTTTTTAGGTTAAATAGCAAAGAAAGCTACCGATTGTTGTTAAAAGTGGCCGTTTTTAGCAACACTGTGTAGCTTTCTTTGGTCTCTAAACTAAACGCTATACAACAGTGCTCTAAAAAATACTAGGCTGCATTATCTAGTGGAATACTGTTCCACATTTTTGATATTTGCCACAATTTAGTAGTTTTTTTTTTTTTTTTGCGGCTACTTTAGCTGTGCTATGGCTCTTAAGGCGGTAAGTCACGGTATGGCGCGAAATTCAAAAGTTTTTCGCGTTTTTTAATTATTCTGGCTAAAGTATTCATTTTTAATAAAGTTTTAATGAATTCGCGTATGTAAAAAAACATTTCTCACATTGTAATACAATGGCAAATGGTTTTTTACATACGCGAATTTATTGAAACTTTTAAAAATATGTATACTTACGCCAGAATAAATAAAAAACACGAAAAAATTTGAATTTCGCGCCATAGCGAGAGTTACCACCTTAACATCGAGTTGCCCCCTACAGATGCAAGCTGGTAGACTTCCACAAGCCCTCTTCTCCAGACGGCGGTCATCCCGCTCTTTTCGCGTGGGTTCTTCGCTACTTTCAGCAGCCCGGCCCAGGCCCTGGCCCCGGGGGGTTTAAGCCCCCACTCTACCTGCAACATCAAGGTAAGTCACAAACATGTCTTAGGCTGATATTCACCGTCGAGTCGCAGATCGAACTCGCACTAGAAAGTGTCAAAATGTAACTTTATATCTTTCTCCGCTCCAAATGGATGAATCGAGACAGTGAAGTATACACTCAACGGAGTATGAGACGGCTCGCACCAGGATAATCGGCACTCGAGAACGTATTGTACGAGTTGAAACTCGAGCCTCCAAAACACTAAGCGTGTTTCCTCAAGAAACGATATCGATCGAACGGGTTCGATCGACAGCCAATATAAATCGCTCGTACATCCACGAAGCCTTTTTTTTAGGCGGGGAAACTCCTAACGAGTACCCTGCGACCCCGGGGGGATTCGCAGGGTAATGTGGGGTTCGCACCCACTAAAACCCCGCCGGTGTCCATCTCGGCTGTTGGCAAGGGGGTCACGGGTGATCTTTCGATCGTTATGTTCAACTCCGCGACCTCCTCCAGCATTGGCTTATTAGCCTCCTCTTGGGGGGACATGATGGCTGTCCCCCCGGAGCGGAGCATGGATTGCTTCCCAACGCTCGACGACGGAATCGGGACACCGCGTTCCGTCTTCCTTCTCGGGGCCGTTATATGACTACACGAGGCCCCCGCCTTGTGCACCCAACGACCCCGGGGTCTCCTCTAAGTCGCCTCTTACGACAGGCAAGGGATACCTCAGTCCTATTCTTCGGCCCGGTACTACAGGGCGTACATCCACGAAGCCTGCCAGATGTAAGTAATATTGATAATAATTGATATTACTTACATCTTACTTACTAACGTTTTTTAATATGTATCTTTAATTTTCAGGTCATTCTCGCACAATAATAGGTTACGAAAAACATCGAGACGGAAAAGCCACTTTACTCGTGTTGGATCCATCGCATTCGCCTGCTCAGGTAGGTTTGGAAATATTTTGTGACTTTAGGGCGCGCGGTCTGCGATACTAGCGACAACCTTGAAAAAAATAATATCATCTATATTCTATTACATGGCAGAAATCAAAAAAATGCGTCAACTAGAGGCTGCCCGTGAAAATCCCGTTCCAATGGGAATTTCGGGAATTCATTCCTTAGTGCTCCCCTACACTCCCCAAGGAACCCACGTTCAAAATTTAGCCCGCTACGCCCAGTATTTCGGCTCTGCGTTGTCTGTCAATCAGTCAGTCAGTAACGGAAGAGTTTTATAATATTGATTATGCACTAGCTAAGTAATCTTAGTTTGAATTTCTTGGACTGTTAGAATAGAATAGAATAGAAATACTCTTTATTGCAATCAATAGACTTAATATAGGTGATTACAATTGATTAATAGGTGATTGACTGTTGTGAAGCTTTCAGGTTTAAAATCTTAGAGATATACAATTTGTTGCTAAACGTTGCCGTTTTAGGTTTTCATGGTAACTTTTGTAGGGATAACTGATATAAAGTGTTGTGGATGGATGTAGGTTCGTCAGGCGGCGTGGGGGGGCGGCGGGGCGGGGCTGCGGCTGCTGCGGCGCGGCGCGGGCGCGCTGCGGGCGCGGCAGTACCAGCTGGCCAGCGTGCAGGGGGCACTGGACTCGCCCGAGTATGAGGTAAAGCCATCGTCAAAGGAATTTGAGGCGGTAACTCGAGGTATGGCGCAAAATCAAATTTTTTCGCGTTCTTTAATTATTCTGGCGAAAGTATTCATAAGAAGTTTTAATGAATTCGCGTTAGTAAAAAACCATCTCCCACATTGTAATACAACGTTTTTGGAAGACAGACCCAGACCTACTGATTTTGTGTCTTAGGACATAAAGGCCAAAAATCAAGTTACGTCCTAAGGCACAAAATCAGTAGGTCTGTCTTACAAAAACGTTGTATTACAATGTGGGATATGGTTTTTTACATATACTTTCGCCATAATGAATAAAAAACGCGAAAAAAATTGAATTTCGCGCCATACCGAGAGTTACCACCTTAATGATGCATCACACTAAGGTCACAGTATAATAAATAGTACTACATACAGTACGGGCGCTCCCTGCCTCCCTCAGCAAGTGCGGCCCCGCTCGGCCGCGCTCGGCTGCGCTCGGCCGCGCTCGGCTCCTCTCAGTGTCGCTCAGTACAAATAAATCAGCGTCGCTCGTCTCATCGCACTCACTCACACAAGCATGCCGCGTGCACGTACACGAATTTCGTACATTTCCTACCTAACTAGAACTAGAACGAGCCTGTATCTAGGGTGGCCAAGAAAGTGATGCAGAGACTTACATAGATCTAGATTTTGGCTAAATGATATTGAATTGACTTGTTAAATTGATATTAATATATACTAGAGGCTGCCCCGCGATTTTTCCCGCGCAGATTTCTCATAAACACAAAAATTCTGTTTTTTCCCGTTCCCGTAGGAATTTCGGGAAATCACCTCCACTCCCCAAGGAACCCACGTGCCAATTTTCAGCTTTCTACGCCCAGTAGTTTCGGCTCTGCGTTGTCTGTCAGTCAGTCAGTAACGGAAGAGTTTTATATATATTGATTAATTAATTTCATCTTAAATTTAAGACTGGACAACTTGACAACTACACATCATAACAACAAAATATACATACCTGCAGAAAATCGATCCCATAACCTTCATAGTCACAATCGATATCACTACCCACTGAACTTCTGAACATTCTAATAAAAATTGTTTTTCAATCTGTGTTACTGTGCTCTTATATCCATAGACTAAGTAGAACGCTGCGCTTCCTATAGGCGGAACATAGAAGAACTGAATGCGAGCAGTCATCAAATGTGTATGTGTGTATAGGTTGTATAGTTTTGAGTCCAGCTGGACTCAAAATAGTAGGCAAAATGGCTAAAACATAGACAAGAAAATTCTAAATGCTGCTCGCGTGCATTCTTACCCTGTTATTTATAAAAAGTTAAAGCTCATTTTAGTTATTTGACGTATGTCAATTTAGACTGGTTGTCACGTATTTACCATACAACAAACCAGAGAAGTAGACCTCCAGTAACGCTACTTCAAACCTACTGTATCTTTATGAATAATACGGTTAGGCTATAGAGAGTTTCTCTGTCTCTCATATGATTAGTTTGTTATTGTTGAAGGAATACGAGTAGTGATTCTCCGTTTCTGCTAAAATAGCTTCCATCTAGTACAGTCACGGACTAGGAGGCCGTAACAGATTTGTCTATGGTTTTGTCAGCCCTAGACTGTATTACCAAAGAACAAGAGCTATTTTGCAATACAGAAAAACCGGAAGTGTTACGCCGATCGTGTCCGCCACTGTACATACCTTTATTGTATCCTTTTGGTTGACGACCCTTTTTAATTTCAGGCCAGCAAAGTACTGCAGTCCGAGCGCATTCCATAAAGCCAGGTGAGATGGGGTCGTCCGTAAAAGAAAATCTCTACGGAAGCAGATGCGGAAGAGGAAGTTGCACCATCGCTTTACCAAATAAAACAGTTGCTGACTAACGTTGCTGCATTATATAGTTTTAGGAATCAGTCAGATAGTTTCATAAACATTTAAAAAATATAATAAAAACGCTATTGAAAATGTTTTTTATAAAAGCAATAAAAATAGATATTAAATTCACTAACTTCAAATGTTATTAAGGCTTTAAACAATCACACTATGAAATTACACCTTGTACAGTGGCGGACACGGTCGGCGTAACACTTCCGGTTTTTCTGTATTGCAAAATAGCTCTTGTTCTTTGGTAATACAGTTTAGGGCTGTCGAAACCATAGACAAATCTGTTACGGCCTCCTAGACCGCCACTGTACATAGGGTGTTAATCGAATTTCATGATTCAGCTTGCAAACAAATGTAATGAGGCTTACATAATTATATAGTTTTGTATTATTTTATTATTTCTCCTCTGTAAGTAAATAAGTATTTAATATCTATCACGTCGTAAATATTTTGTCAATTATCAGTAAGTTACTTTGTCGATTTATTTAAAAGTAAAAATTATTACTGAGATCAGTCTTAAAATTGTATAATCATATTTATTTCAGAGACTTATTATCTAGTAGTAATGTATTATAGATAATTTCTGACAGATTGAGCAAAATAAGTACACTGCCTGTTGCCTGTCGGGGTAGGCAGAGACAATATTTCCGATATGACATGTCCTGTCGTCTTCAATACACAGTATAAAATGAAGTCGCTTTCCGCGTCTGTCCCTATGTATGCTTATATCTTCAAAACTATCCAACGGAATTTGATGCGGTCTTTTAAAATAGATAGAGTGATTCAAGAGGAAGGTTTGTAGGTATAATACATGCACAAGAAAGTAATAGTTTAGGCGGTACGAAGTTCGCCGGGTCGACTAGTATAATATAAATACGAAAGTTTGTAAAAAGTGTTTGGATATTTGTTCCACTTTCACGCAAATCCAAATGTTAGGTGGTAATGGTAAGTTCCCCGGGCCAGCTTCCTTCTTTCTTAAAAAAGTGTCTTAAAGCCTTACAAAAACGTTATTAAGCCGTAAGGACGAAAGGATATAGCATCACTTTAATATTTTGAAAACAAAAAATAGTTAAGTATATTTATTATACTATAGTATAGTGTTTAATAGTTATCAAATTCTAGTCTATTTATACTTAATAATAATTATGGTACCAATATGTCGCTTCGTAAACAAATGCCTTTAAATTAATTTATTGTAGTTATAAATATTAACACTATAGCTAGATTAAAAATAATATGAATATTATTCACATTCTCTGTTAAATGTTGGTTCCATTTCGTCTCATAGTTACAGGATGCTATAGTTAAGTTGGTAATAATTTGTAAAAGTAATTCAACTAACCGTAAAATTATACAATGAAGTTCTCTTTCCTTTATAGATTGATTGAATGAAAAGTCCAAGAAAAACAACAGAACTATATTTCATTTAATAATTTTTTTTTTGGAATTTCGACTCATTTTCGTCGTGTGCAAGGCCTCATTTACGGCGGCGGCGCGTTGATCGGGGCGTCGTGCGGGCGCCCACGCGTCTCCTTGTTCGATATCAAACATAGGCCTTATGGCCTCCTTTACGAAGACGCACCGCGTTGTGCAAGCTCCGACGCGTTTCCTAATACGATTTGAAACATAGGCCTATGTTGTCGTTATGACGCAGGCACCGGCGCGGGACCCGCGGCGTCGCCCGCGACGGTGCCCGCGACAGTGCACGCGTCGGCGCCCGCCAACGCGTCTCCGTAAACGGTCACATACATTGCTATACGTTTGATTTAATCGCAGCACGCCCCGCACGACGCCTGGCGTGCCACAGGGGCACGCGAGGCCCCTTAGGCCATGAGGCATAAGATGAGCTCATTCACTCCTTGAATTTATTCTGACTTTTCTGTAACTTCCTGTATAAGTAGGTATATGTTCTTAAAATATTGTTTGTTAGTTGTTTTTTGATGGGAACAAACGAAGTTAGTTTTTTTTGGTAGTGATTTATTTAAATTATAGCTTAAATTTTACCTGTGTTATAAATGTTAACTTATCGAACTAATAAGTATAAATAAATAATAGTAAGAATATTCAAAATTGCTAAATGATTGTTATCTTGGCACGTTTATCATTATATTTAAATTCTGACTAGTACAAAGCAGTCATTGGGTAGTAGTGCCTAATAATTCTAACAGAATTTTCATTGTTATATAATTGCTTAATTAATAGAGCTGATTTCATGTTAGAAATAAAAATGACTCGTCAGCGTCACTAAATCTTAATTGCAAAAGTTTACTGTAACCGCCTGGGCTAGATGCGCATGGCTAACACCTGTAGTATAGTCAAGTGGCGGTCTAGGAGGGCGTAACAGATTTGTATATGGTCTCGTGCGCTCTAGACTGTATTACCAAAGAACCTAGAGCTATTTTTGTTGAACCGGAAGTGTTACACCGACCTAGACCGCCACTGTACCTACAGTCGGTCGTTTGCAATATATAATCTAACGAGCTGTCCCGGCTTACTTCGTTACGCCATAGAATATAACATACTACAAAAGACTTGGCTCTATAGCCGAATATAGAGCCAATTGCTGGCTCTATACAGAATGGCCGAATAAAAGACAGACAACAACAACAACAAACCACCTGTCAAAATATGTAAACAACGGAAAAATATTGCACCTTGGGTTACATTATTTGAGTTTAGGTAAGGACCCCTATTTTTTTTAAAAATCTAATATAGCCTATAACACTCGGGGTTAGTATAGCTTCCAATCAGTGAAAGAATTTTTCAAATCGGTTCAGTATTTCCGGAGCCTATTCGTTACAAACAAACAAACAAATCTTTCCTCTTTATAATATTGGTAGAGATAACTTTTTTTACTTTTTGGACCTTATTACTATGTCAATAAAGTGCAACAAGTAGAAAGAGTGAAAAAAGCTTTCCATACCTTACCGTTCTCTGTGAATGCATTTTTTTACAGTCAAATAAGTGATAAAATCTTTGTGAATTAATAATTAGGTAAATTAATGTAACTTAGCCTTAATTGCACTCATTCATGTGATATTATAAGAAAAATGCGATTTCTCTGTTACCTGTGTTTTGCGTTATATAAGCCGCGCACAAAAAGAAATGATTTGAATATGGCTGCAGAACGCCGAACGCATGCTGTCTCGCGTATAAGAATGTATAATATAATTATCAGTATGAGGAAAGAGTTAAGAAGAAAGACAGCTTATACCGGGTGTTTCTGACAAGGCGGTAATAAATCAAAGGAGGGATTCTGCTTATCAAACCTAACAACTTTCCCAAAGCAACATTGGTCTTAACCTCAAAAAAAATATCAGCTGTTCCATACATTGGTTCGATCAGCTGATAGGGTCAATGTACGGGACAGCTAGATTTCGTTTTGAGATTTCGACCCATGTTGATTTGGGAAAGTGTTTAGGTATGGTGAGCTGAATACCTCCTTTATCTTATTACCACCTTGTCAGAAACACCCTGTATAACGGCCGCCATTTTCAAATCGTTTCTTTATGTGCGCACGTTATACTTGTCTTTTACTTGTTATCAAATTATGTTGAATCATGATGATGTCTGAGTCCTATTACCTAAATACTCTTAGTTTATGTTTCATCGCTGTATCGTTCGCGCGAACTTCATATTGGTGCTTCAGAGGGTTTTCGACAAGTCTGTAGTAAATTAGAGTTAAACAGCTCACCATAGCTCCGATTTTTAAACGACGAAAACACAAAAAGGAGGAGGTTCTCAATTCGTCGCGTATATATTTTTCAATTTTTTTTATGTATGGATCACGCACAACTTTTTATAGAGTTGACCTATTTCGATAATTCTTTTTTCACTATTCGTTTTGAATTTTAAAAACGTCCGAAAAAAATGTCCGATGTTTTCCATTCTTCATCCATAGGCATGATGTACAATCTATATATATAAAACTCTTCCGTTACTGACTGACTGACTGACAGACAACGCAGAGCCGAAACTACTGGGCGTAGCGGGCTGAAATTTTGCATGTAGGTTCCTTAGGGAGTGTAGGTGAGCACTAAGAAAGGATTTCCTGAAATTCCCATAGGAACGAGAAAAAAACTGGAATTTTGTGTTTATGAGAAATCTGCGCATGTGAAACCGCGGGGCAGCCTATAGTTACATTATAAGCTAAATAAAACAAATTCAAAATATTCAATCCTTGCTGTTTAACAAATTCGCGTGAACCTAGTGATCTAAATTTGCTACTTAATTTATTATTTAACTCTTAAAACGATACTTCGATTATCGGAGCAAAGAAAATATTGTAAGTTAAAAAAATATTTGCCTTTATACTTGGTTGTTGATTGTAATTTGTTTGTTCGTCTTCGTCGCATAGCTGACAGCTCACCCACACAATGCCTTGTAGTGTTAGCGGGCTCGAGCCCCGGCCAGCTAGGCTGTGCTGTTTCTGTTTACTCAATAAATATATTACTAAGTTACTGAATTACGTGTTTTTCTTAGTAATTTTTATATAGACACGGACTCATTCAGCGTAACACTTGTCTATAGCCTCGTGCGCACTAGACTGTAATACCCATAGACATACTAGTAATACCAGAGAGCAAGGGCAATACAGAAAATCTAGAATAGGCTGAACGAGGCCGTGACTAACTACGTGGGTTTTTGTGGCTTTTTTGGTTAACTTTTTTAAACTAAGCACGGTAAACCGTAGAATGCATGCAGCTTATATCAATGCTAAAAATAAAATCTACATTTTATTGTTGTTAAATATTTATTTAATATTAAAAATTGTTGATAGGTAGTTTACAAAAATACTTTATATAATTTTACATTATAATTATACGTAGTGCATTTTGTACCAAACAGGAAGGTACAATACAAGATTGTTGTCAGGCTGTTAAATAAATTTCTATAGTAAAACATTATAATTCTTATAAAAACAGACTTCTCTTCAGATAAATAATTCAAAAATCTTAAAAATCACTTATTTCTTGACACTATTCCGATCGATTCGATGAATACATATTTATTTATAATTTTGTCCCAAAAACAGTAAAACTGAGATAATTCCGAGACGAACAGTTATAAACACAAATAATAATATTAAAATTAATACCTATTTCTATACTGCCACTTAATTTTTGTTCTCTCAGTTGCTCCTCCGGTTATAAACAATACAGAAACAAATAGAATAATTTGTTGTATAGAACGAGCAATCTGTATTTAACATCCCTCTTCTAATCTAAACTAGCATATTATTCCTTAAATTATTATTTCGCTATTACATATTTTGTATTAGTTATCTGTACTAACAAACACCCATTCGAAATTTATGAGATTTTGGATATTGTAAGATTTCAAAAATTGGCACCAAATGTTGCTGCATTTATTTTAAAGAATAAAAGATTCGTATAACTATTTTTAACCATTTGTCTTAGTTTTTAAGAATCGCTCTGAAAACTTTTGTTTGACTAAAATAAAGTCAATAAATAATTTAGTCCCATCTTAGCTTGTTTGGTGCCAAAGCCTAATGTTATTTTGAATACTTCAAACGTTCGAATTCTAATAATTTTTAGATCATGAAATACTAGTTCTGTCACTCCTTATCTCTATAAATTTTAGGTGACAGACCTAGTTTCACATGACCCTATATTTAAAAGAATTAAGGGATAATGTTAGTTAAACTTTACCAAGTGATTTACCACAAAGTATACATTGTCATAAAACACGTATTTGATAACCTGGGCGTTACGAAAACAAATCATAAAATAAAAAACAAACACAAAATAGCTTATTTGTTTCGCAAAATACTGAATGTAATTTAGGAACTACTAAAGCCATTTGATGATATTATAACAAAATTTAGAGATTGTTTTTCTAAACAAACATTAGTGAGCAAAACCATGTTAAATACTTATATAAATTTTCCCAAGGTTTGTTCTAAACAAAGTTGGTCGGTAAAAAAAAAGATTTTGTTCAAATGTTACTGTTTTTAAACGAATAGAAAAGTGGCCATAGACAAGCCTCTTTATCACAGCTGTCGAAATGCACATTAGAAAAACAATGCATTGTCCCTTGTTTTTAAACCTAAGTTCATGCTTACTTATATCTATGTCTTACGGTTAAAAAAAAAGTCACGAGAGTTGTCTATGGTCATTTTTAAATTATTTTTTTAAGGCTGCATCTTTGATAAGATTTATAAATCATTTAAGTAGATTAGAAAAAACTGTATTAAAGACAAGACGATTACAATAACATAATATGAGTGATTCAGCTCACCATACATAGAAATCTAGAGGAAAAAAAAGTTAGTATAGGAATTACTATTTCGGAAGATGCAGCCCATTTTGGTTCAACTTACTCAGTTAAGGTAGACAATACAAAAAACATTAGCTAGTAAAAACAAATGGCTATTCACAAGAAATTTCCTAAACGCGACACAAATAGAAAAATAAATAACGATACTTACATTGTATCTAATTAATATTACAATTATTAATATTCAAAAGATAATACTTATTTTAAATAACAAGAAATCAAGATATCTACAATCGAACTTCTTACTGGGAATGTGACTCACTATTTATCATCACTTTCTACCTCTGTACATCATTGGTTCTAAAAATCAATCAAAATATATCGTTTTTTAAATCCTACATCGCGCCTTCCTAAGGGTGCATTCACGTACAAAGCTGGTAACACGCGCTTGTTGGCGCTGGTTCGAAAAATGTATATAGAAAATACCTGCGCGGACATTCGCGCTGGAACAAGCGTCTATGTCCGCGCAGGTATTTTCTTACATTTTTCGAACCAGCGCCAACAAGCGCTTGTTACCAGCTTTGTACGTGAATGCACCCTAACACTTCTAAATAATAGGCAAACCAATATAGGTCGATATCCTGTTTTGTTATATTGTTGGTCCCGAAACCAAAATTTTGACCTTTTTGATATAATAAACGATAGGTACCTTGATTTCTTGATAACATTATTATTAATAGTTTAGCTTATCGTTATTTTTTACAATTGAGTCGGGTTTGTAGGACACAGTATAATTAAAACGTTTTTTTTTTTAATATGAAAATGTATAAGTACTCGTACATTTTGAATTATAGATTGAATTATTTCGCTTAATATTATAATAAAAAAATCATTTCCTTTCAAATAGGTACAAGAAGTCCCTTTTGCGCAAGCCGGTCCTGACTTCAAAAATTCGTAAAATCGTACAGCCTTTTTTTTTTGTTCTTTTTTTTTTATTATTTACATGTTATACCTACTATGAGTAAATATTAATATAGCACAAGACTCGCTACGCAGTAGTGAGCTTAATTTAAAAAAATAATTCTCCTAAGGACAGTTTCTAACAGTCTTTATTCGAAATTCTACTTTATTACCTATATTTTTTATACCTTCTTATATTCATTTACTTACTTAAAGGATATGTAGTTGATTTGTCATCGTCATTATCATCACAATTTCATAGAAAAAAAAATTTTTAGGTAAGTATAAGTACTCGTCGACTGTAAGAAAATGTCCTATATTTTTTTTCACTTTACATACATACACACCTATAAAATGAACGTAAATTATTTACTGAAGTTTTTGTATAAAATTTTGTGTATCAAATACTATTTAAACTAAATTGTCACTGTCTTCTCTACTAAGGCATTAGAGACAGGACTAGCTCAAGTTAAAATAATTTTAGCCGAATTTTCAATTCAACTGACTTCTTCTACGGTGATTCTAAGGGACTAGTTTACTAAACAAATCAGTTAGGATAAACAAAAAATCTGATATTCTTTAGCATACATCATTAAAAACTTTAAAAAATAATTGGAAACAAACTAGGGATTCGAGAAGTTAACAGATTTTCTGGTTTTAAGAGTGTTATTACCAATACAGGTTTTACCTAGTTTAGGGGCTGGAATTTATGTCTATAAATTATGTATTTTATGTATTGCTCAAAGCTGTTTTTGATTATCATTTTTGTTTGTAATTTATGTTGTTGTGCAAATAAATTATTATTATTATTAATACAATACTAGCATCCAAAGACGAAAAAAATATTTTATTCGAAACCATGCCCTATCAAAAATGTGATCCTATGATGCACCAGATAATCTGGCTTAGATTTTTTAAGGCACTTATTATATTGTGCTTTCAAGTTGAAGATCTTAGAAAGCCACTAAGTTTTGCGAAAAGTAGCTACACTAGGCAACAATCAGTATATTTTTTGTTTTTTAAACTTAGGACAAAGTAACAAGTGCCCTAAAAATACTAAACAAGATAATATAGTGTCATAGTGTACAGTGGCGGTCTAGGAGGCCGTAACAGATTTGTCTATGGTTTCGTCAGCCCTAGGCTGTATTACCAAAGAACAAGAGTTATTTTGCAATACAGAAAAACCGGAAGTGTTACGCCGATCTTGTCCGCCACTGTACCACATTTTTGATATTTTACAGTGATTTAAAGTTTTTTTTCGTGTTTGGCGCTAGCATCATAGTAAAAAGGCCTTTTAAACACAAGTAACCCCATTCCTAAAAGTCCATAGGCTTAAGCTTTCACCTCAGCGTCGGTATTCAGCGGCTGGGCGGCGTCGAGCGCGGGGTCGAGCGCGGCGGCGAGCTGGCGGCTGTTCCAGCGCTGCAGCTCGCCCGCGCCCAGCCACGTGAAGCAGAGCGCGCCCAGGCTGTACGTGCCCGCCAGGATGTAGAACACTATCTGCCATTGCTCGTATGTGTTCTGGTGAAATGAAATTAAATTTATTTATTTGCCAGTATATGAGTTTCATTACAATAGATAGATGGTCAATTATACACTAGGATCTAACATATTCTACTGGAAGTCAGTGTGCAAATACTTATTTAAAACAAAAAAAATGGTGGGGAAAATATAGAATAGAATAGAAAACACTTTATTGCATACAATGTAAGATACCAAAGTACATTAATAAATTCAGGGTACAAACAAATTGAATTTGCATATAATGGGCGGACTTATCGCTAAAAGCAATTTCTTCCAGTCAAAATATAAGGATAATAATTAGTTCAATAGCCGATATTCCAAGATGATGGCGGCGTCTATTGTTGGACACTTGGGCAGGTCCTCCACCAGCTCAAGCCCTGTAGGTCCGGGCGAAAGAATAGGTCTACGGTATGCCCTGCCTGTCGTAAGAGGCGACTAAAAGGGGTCTTTGAGGTCGTGGGTGTGAAGGGCGGGGGCTCGACACACTCATCAAACGGCCCCAAGATGGGCGGCGGCACAGCTTGTGGCACTGTGCCGCCGCAGCTCCGGGGGCGAGCCGGGGGGAGGGGGGAACAACATGCTCTCCCCGAGCTAGTAGCTGATAGCAGTTGAGCGTCGGAAGAACCTCAGACGCCACGCCAGTAATGCGTGGTTCCCTTGGTTCTTCGCAAAAGCGCCAAGACGGCCGCCGGGGGGTTTTAGTGGATGCGAGCCCCACATACCCCCGACGCTCCCCCGAGCGTGGGAAATGCGTTAGGCATTTCCCCCCGTTACAAAAAAAAAAGGTCCTCCACCACAAATCGTCAAACAGGAAAAAAAATGAATGGGTTATGCCATAATGGCCACGTTTTTTAGGCGGTTCGGCGTAGCAGTTTAAGGTGGTAACTCTCGCTATGGCGCGAAATTCAAATTTTTTCGTGTTTTTTATTTATTCTGGCGAAAGTATAAATTTTTAATAAAGTTTAAATGAATTCGCGTATGTAAAAAACCATCTCCCACATTGCAATACAACGTTTTTGGAAGACAGACCTACAGATTTTGTGTCTAAGGGGTAGAAAGCCAAAAAACAAGTTCCTTGAATATACACAAAATCGGTAACTCTGTCTTTCAAAAAATATATATTTTTATGTGGGAAATAGGTTTTTACGTACGCGAATTCATTTAAACTTAATTAAAAATGAATACTTTCGCCAAAATAATTAAAAAACGTGAAAAAATTTGAATTTCGCGCCATACCGTGAGTTACCGTCTTAAGTATGGCTCTTCAAGTTAGTCAACGTAGGACGCTGCTGCCCGTCCTTCGAGTGTCCCCTTAGTCGCATTTAAGACACCCATGGGTGGTGCTATTCTAGAATTGAATATCAAATATTCAATAGAATACTTACTGTGAAAATTCAGTTCCAAAATAATACACGAATTTTAGTTTAATTTTATTTTACAATCAACAATTGGATCGAATTTTAACTGCATTGCGTTTTTGTCAAACATTTTCAATGTCTCTAAGAATATGCCTTCTTTTGTGTGACTTTATTACAATTTACCTTTTCTTTCGTAAGCTCTCCGACCATGAAGGTGGAAGCCCATCCACCGAACGAAGATAGAGTGTTCGCCATACCGAAAATAGTTCCTGTAAATAATATAAGTCCATTTTATATCCAATCCTTTTGCATTTTCATGATGAACAAAAAGGACTATAAGGCATCAAGGTTAAGGGATGTATGTAAAGCTTCATGACTTGCCACACTTGCATATTAGTGTAAGTAAAGGTATGTCTCCATCGAAGGGCCGGCCAGCACGACATCGTACAGAATTGAATTTTACATTTCTCAAACGAGAAGAAGTGTTTATTTATTTATTTATTATTTAAGGTGGTAACTCTCGCTATGGCGCGAAATTCAAATTTTTTCGTGTTTTTTATTTATTTTGGCGATAGTATACATTTTTAATAAAGTTTAAATCAATTCGCGTATGTAAAAAACCATCTCCCACATTGCAATACAACGGTTTTGGAAGACAGACCTACAGATTTTGTGTCTAAGGGGTAAAAGGCCAAAAAACAAGTTCCTTGAATATACACAAAATCGGTAACTCTGTCTTTTAAAAACGATATATCACAATGTGGGAAATAGGTTTTTACGTACGCGAACTCATTTAAACTTTATTTAAAATGAATACTTTCGCCAAAATAATTAAAAAACGTGAAAAAATTTGAATTTCGCGCCATACCGTGAGTTACCGCCTTAACCCCCGAAATGTCGTGCGCACATACCCTGTGCGTAGGAATTTGGTACGGCAAATGTCCTACGCACACACCCTGTGCGTAGACTTTTAGGTTGGCAATACTTTTTTTTGTACGACTGATTTCGCTGTTGGTGCCCCTGACAAAAATATCCAACCAATCTGTGTATTGTAATAGACAAGTGAGAATATTTTGACCAGACTAAAGTGCAAATAACAAAGTGAAAAAAAAAAAAAGTTGAAACCTATCCGCGCGCTCTGTCACAGGCGGCCATTACGGTTTTTATTGAGTGAACTTTGACCTGTGATTCTAAGAGAAATATTTCTGTATTTTATAAACGGTAAGTGTTTATCACATGTATTATACCTCAAATTACAGGTAATTGAGTAGGCCACACGTACAGTATGTAGTTTTTAGTATTAGAGTAAAATTTATTAGTAAAAAGACGATGAGACTTTTTATGATGCAACAATTCATGCCCGTCATTGCTGCTTTGTTTTTGTTATCGTAACAGAAATTCAATCAGAATCTTATTAGAAATAGATAAGTTTGTGCTAAATTCAGTAAGAAACCGATACATTCAGTCAGTTTAGCTTGAAACACAACAATTTTCGTAAAAAAACCGTTTATGTTTTGTTTTGGTACAAAATTACGAAAATGTACAGTTGGCAAAAAAGTAAACGTAAAATGAATATATATTTTGCTATACTAACATGAAAAAATCAATGTATGGCATGAATAATACAGAATTAGACTAGCTTCGTGAATTTGTATAAACCATAATATTATTTTTTATTTCTTTTGTATGGACAAATTTTTTTGTTTCGTAACGGATGTTTTTTTATATATTTATGTAGGGGACCTATACACATACTTTTTTAGTGCCTATACCTTTTTCTCTATAGTGTATAATTTTTGAGAAAACTGAAATTGTATTTTTTTGTTTTGTATGAGAAATTTTTTTGCTCATAACCTATAAACATACATTTTTATGTAGCAGTTATACTGGTTGTTTTCTTTTGAAGCACTGGTTTATCAGTCGAATATATATATATTTTTTTCTTTAGACCACCAGTACCAGCAATGCGAGCGGAGTGGGTGCAGCGGACCCTGGGAGGTTCAATGTACGTGGGGGACCCCGGGGTTTCGGTGCGCACAGCTCAGAAGCCTCAGCAATCCATCCAGTAAGTTGAAAGATTTTTATTATTTTGAATTATGTACATTATAGAAACATTTTCTTATGAAAAAGTATGAAATTCATCATCATGACAGCCGATTGACTTCTATTGTTGACAATTGTATGCCTTTATTTTCAAATTTTATATGTATTAATTTCTAATATCTTTATTTATAGCGTCGCACCTTTGGAGCAAACGGAGGAGATGGACGTGGACCAGGAAGAGGGTGACGAGCATCTGGAGCATGTTCAGATATCAGTCGCTAGAAAGTGTCAAAGCTGTTCCTTATGATGAAGTACTGTTAGACTATACTACACTACAGCTGTCTACCTAGTATCTTCAGTGTTCTGTTATAAATACATGTTGATTTTTGACTTTTTTGCGTATATATAAATTTTTTTTTTTAATAATATAAACATTGTTTACGAAATGTTTGTTTTATTTGTGACGCTTGTGTATGACGTAGGAAGATCTGATAATTAGGTTTTTTGCAAAAAAAACTAGGGATTTTGCGAAAACCCTGATAATTTGATATAACCATCACTCCTTTTCCAATCATACTGACAAAAAGCAGTTATTTTGCAAAAAACCTAGTATAATTGAAAAATTTGATACCTTTCTTAACTCTGATTGGCTAGATTATATTGCTTACCGTGCAACTCTTATTGTGATTGGTTCTCTGTAGCGTCAAAGGTATTTTAACGAACCAATCAGAATACGAGTTAACTAGCCAGAAATAATCTAGCCACCAAATTTTTCAATTATACTAGGCTCTTTGCAAAAAAAAAACTGCTTTTTGTCAGGATGATTGAAAAAAAAGCAATGCTTATATCAAATTATCCAGGTTTTCTCAAAATCCCCTTTTTTTTTTGCAAAAAACCCAACCATCAAATCCTACTACAACATGTACACATATTTGTTACCCTGGTAAAATCGGTATTAGTTGGATTTGGTAAAAATGGTATTAGGTGGTTTTGGCATTTGTGTTCCGGTCCGGGTAGGCTGGTATCTCCCGGGATGAGGTAATTGTAAGGGTAAGTATTTTCTACAAGATATGAAGTATAACATAATAAATACACGGTCGTGCGCTTTTGTTTACCGCAAGGCTACGAAAGCATTGATAAAATAAGCCTGTAGTTAGCCACTACCACTAAAGGCTTTGTCAAACAGACGGCGCTAGAGCGCCAGCCCTACGCGGCGCCAGAGCGTCGCGCTCTTTGTATCACTACGCAACGTAAAGGAGCGTGAGTGATATAAAAGAGCGCGACTATAGCGCCGTCTAATTGACAAAGCCTTTATAAAACGTACCTACCTAACCCTCTTTCAGTCGGGTAAAAAGTAAAACACTTGCTTAGTAACATACATGTTTTATCCTTTCTTGCTATTTCATTTTACACATGACAAGCAGAGATAATATTTATGAACTGATCAAATGCTTAACTTTTTTAAATAAGGCCATAGCCGATCTATATTATGTGTATATTTATTTATTTATATTTCCGTTTTGCATCGCGGCATAATTAAAAAAGAAAATACTTAAACTTCTAATCTTTCTTATTTTTATATATACTTATACAAAAAGGCTGAGAAGAAAACAAAAACGCTTATACATACATAATTAAGTGTAAGCGTTTTTGTTTTCTTCGTGGCGTTTATAAACATATAAAAACCGTTTCTATTTTACTCGCAGCCCTGTCATATTGAATACGTACCTATTTAAAAAATATGCAAGTAATAAAAGGTTGGTTACGCAAATAATATAAAGTAGAAAAAGATACATGAATCCATCTATATATATAATCTATTTATTTGAATATAATGAATAAACGTAATAACATCAAATTCTCTTTACTAAAGGAGTTCCTATTTATTTGATAATCAAATTTAATATGAACCCATTACATTATACAAATAAAAAATTAATTATAATTATAAGAAATAAAAAAGGTACCATAATCCGAGCATAATCCTTACTTTGAAAAAATATTGTTTATAAAAGTAATTTGTAATATATTGTATAATGATAATACAAATTCTTTTGCTAACTGTACCTGTACCGGCCGGCACGGCAGTTGTGCGACTAGCGAAGTCGATGGCCGCCATTTTTTTGGTGATCGCGTAAATAAATATTTATTGTGAAGTAAATAGGGTTTCTGTGGTAATAACTAAACTAATTATAGAAACCTTACCTTGCAAGCCTACGATATATTGTTGTGTATTGAGGTATGTGGCTATAAATTTCGTGAAATCAGTGTGTGAAAATGTGACTGGCGGGAAACAAACAAAAGAAAAACGTTATTTTTGTAAAAGGAAAAATTATATTGAAGTAAACAAGTAAGTGACACGAAAATAGTTATAAGTATCGGCAAGGGAATGTATTTACCCTCATTTTAGTATATAACACATAACATATTATTATATTTACTAAGTACCAGGAACATATTTCTATGGAAAATCGGGAAAATTTGCATAGTATGACGATCATTTCGGCAGCATCCATAATCAGGTCCTCATCATTTGACGGGTTAAGGATTGCCAACAGGTGTTCAATGGACACTTCATAGAAAAACCCGCGTTTCTTCGCGCACAGCCGCAACTCGTGTACGTGCACGCGGCACGCTTGTGTGAGTGAGATGAGACGTGCGACGCTTTATTTGTACTGAGCGTAACTAGGAGGTCACCGAGCGCGCCCGAGCACAGCCGAGCGCGCCCGAGCACAGCCGAGCGCGCCCGAGCACAGCCGAGCGCGCCCGAGCACAGCCGAGCGCGCCCGAGCACAGCCGAGCGCGCCCGAGCACAGCCGAGCGCGCCCGAGCACAGCCGAGCGCGCCCGAGCGCGGGCCGCACTTGCTGAGGGAGGCAGGGAGTGCCCCTACTGTATGTAGTACTATTATTATACTGTGCTTAAGAAGCGTTTAAATAAAAGTCAATAACAAACAACTAGACGCGGATGAGAGTGATATAGGACATGCTACTTGTACTGATCGGTAACTGAGAGGTAAGCAGGGAGTGCCCATACTGTACGTAGTACTATTTCTACTGTGCTATGGGGTCTAGTCTTACCACTAAAGTTGGGCGCGATGTCGAGTCCATTTCCGAGGTAGCCGGCGGTGACGGCGCCGTTGATGGTCAATGCGAGAGTGAAGATGGCCACCGACCACACGCGCTCGTGGCCGAACTGAGCTAGCAGTAGCATCATTATTGCTGGAAGAGGAGAGGATGTTGTTATAAACTGTTACATATATCAACTCAACTAACTAATACAATAGTTGATTGAATGCAATAAAGTGTCGATCATCAACGAATCTACCTACATTACTGGTCGAATAATTTAAAACACACACATACGACATGTGCAAACAAATTAAACACTTAAGGTGGTAACTCTCGCTATGGCGCGAAATTCAAATTTCTTCGTGTTTTCTATTTATTCTGGCGAAAGTATACATTTTTAATAAAGTTTAAATGAATTCGCGTATGTAAAAAACCATCTCCCATATTGTAATACAACGTTTTTTGAAGACAGGCCGTACAGATTTTGTGTCTAAGGGGTAGAGGGCCAAAAAACAAGTTCCTTGAACATACACAAAATCTGTAACTCTGTCTTTCAAAAATATTACAATGTGGGAAATAGGTTTTTACGTACGCGAATTCATTTAAATTTTAATTAAAATGAATACTTTCGCCAAAATAATTAAAAAACGTGTAAAAAAAAAATGAATAACCAAATACTGTGATTTGCCTATTAGAAATAAGGCCTGCCTTCTACAATTAAAGCCTAGGCCTTATTTGTGCTGTGCAACTCGAGCTACCTGGGTTAAAAATATTTGAAAAATACATAAATTCATTTACATAAAGTTCATAGCCCCTAATGGATAGGAAAAATAGTAAATAACAAGCTGTGATCGTTACATTAAAGATTACCAGTCAATAAATAACTAAAAAAAATAAGTGAAAGCCTGTAAATATTAACTTGCAACGCAAAACTACGCGCACCAACGGTAAATTTGCTCGCACTACCACAGTGAGTGACCATGGGCCACCCTTGCACCCTATTTCACATTTTAGGGCTTATATGTATGTGTGCCGAAAGTTTTTTTTTTTATTTATTTATTTGGGTTTTAGGCATGTTAGGCCTTGTCACAGGATAGGCCTTATTTGTATCAAGTACCTTATTAAGAGCACACTCTATTTAACATAAGTAAATAAGCTTCTGTGTGTCTGCCGATGATGTTTGCATCTTTCTTGTGCAGCGGTTTCACCCTCCGAATTTCGTAGCAATGATGTGCTACCACCATAAATTACGTGTAAGTACTTATCTAAACACATGGCGTAAGCGTGTCAAGACAAGTCATTAGTATCCCTATGTTACCTGGGAGTCCGACAGCGAAGCCGGTGAACAGTTTCCTGGCGAGGCAGGTGGACACGCGGCCGGAGCGGCGCAGCGAGTCTGCCAGAACTGACGAACCCAGGGCCATTAGGTACTTCCCTAGGTACGGGAGGGATGACAGCAGCCCGTTCTATGAAACAAAAGTAGAATTAAATCAATACATAGTATAAAACAAAGTCGCTTCCCGCGTCTGTCTTATGTATGCTTAAATCTTTAAAACTACTCAACGGATTTTGATGCGGTTCTTTCTAATAGATAGAGTGATTCAAAAAGTAGGTTTTTAAATATAATACATACGGAAAATAGTAATAGGTTAGGCGGTACGAAGTTCGCCGGGTCGACTAGTTATTAATAAAACAAATAATTAAGGTGAAACTAAGTACTTACCTATTACGGCGGTAATGATTATTTTTTTATTATTTGTAATCCAAGCTGTAAAAGACACTAACTAAATGTGGAGTTAAAAAAATGGGAACTTGTTTTTAACCGACTTCAAAAATTGAGGTTATCAGTTTGACCTGTATTTATGTTTTTATGTATGTTTGTCCGCGATTATCTTGCGTTTGGCTGAACCGATTTTGATGCTGTTTTCAGATAAGTATTTGATACATTCAGGAGAAGGTTTTTTAACCGAATTCCAAATGGACTAAGTGCTCAGTTGATATGTGTCAGTTTATAAAAGGCGAGTTCTTTTTTGGAAAAAATAAATTATTTTATTACTTATTTGAATTTTCTATGGGTGTGGTCTGATCCTGCATAAAAATTACTATTTAAAGGAATTGATATATCTATCTGTCTGCCTTATTTATTACATTACTTTTTATTTTTCTAATCTCACACTTGCACAAAATACATTAATCTGTACCTACATGCATTACATAACCAAAGCTTTCATACGTCATTGATTATCAATGATAGAAAGTACAACATCACGTCAGCTTAATATAACTAATGATAGCTTCTCTCGTAGTGATCTATCAAACTAGAAAGATTATTGACGATAAGAAATACTCAGAGCGTGGGTTTATTTTATCTGTTTAAAGTTTATCTAACTACTTTTGTTCTTATAGCTCTCTCAAATCAAATAAATCTTCATTAAATATAGGATACAAAAGATCACTTAATGAAAATCAATTAGACTACATCCAATCTAATCGCTATTGATACCTTATTTGATAAAGTATCCTATACTGTGAGAGGCGAGGTAGTTCAGGGCGCCCACCAATTGGCTCAAGCAAACAAATGTTTGCCTTACCTTACGACAATGGTCGCCTGGAGAGGCCCCCAAACGAGCCTTCCTCTGTCAAATGATTCTTCTCCCTTCCGCAATGATTTCTCTCTGCGGGTGCAACTTTCAGTGATAAATGCGAGCCTACTATCAAAGCTATATGACTCGCGACCATCCAGGTCACGCATCTTTCCATATAAATTCATAGCTTAGTTCAACCCGATTCCACCAGTGATATGCTATGTGGACCAACTAACATAATTGTTGGATATCAGACGCATCCATTGCACAACGTAGCGTAGCACATCTTTGGTGGATAGGCACCCTAAGACTAGTCCACCGCAAAACCATAGTAATTACTACGTAATAATCACCGACGAGACCACGATTGGAACTTTAACTACGACGACCCACTTGCAGCAAATTGCATACAATTTCAGTGCGGCAATTGACTAAGTTTGAGCGTCCTGTGGCATCAATTTCTTGCATTATGAGATCAATAAGGAACGTATGTGAACGATAACCGTTTGTGATACGTACATAAGCCAGCACGTCAACCTACCAAGTTAAGTAAATAACATAACATGATCTCATCTCACGCATAGGCGTGATGTTGTTTCTTTGCATCGAATAGGCTCCGGAAGTACTGAACCGATTCGAATAATTCTTTCACTGTTGGTAACTATTAAGTAATCTGTGGCTACCGTGGCTACACTATCCCCGGGTGACATAGGCTATAGAAAATTGTTAAAAATTAAGAATCCAAGGTGGTACAAAGTTTGCCATTTAATAAAAAAGAGACCCGCCTTCAATAAATTTACACATACATAAAACTGAGAACTCTCTCTTTTCTGAAGTCGGTTAAAATAGGTACTAAAACCTTCTCCTGATTGTAACAAATACTTTTGTGAAAACCGCATCAAAATCGGTTCAGCCAAACTCGAGATAATCGCGGACAAACATACATACATACATACAGGTCAAACTGATAACCTCCTTTTTTGAAGTCGGTTAAAAATAAACTTACATGTTTGATATCGTAATGCAGTATGCTCTCGATGTAAGTCGGGAGCTGGTTGACGACCGTGAAGTATCCGAAGACGGAGGCTCCGTGCGTTATGATGATCGCCCAAACAGGGGCTGAGGTCAGGATAGCCTTCCATGGGACTGGCAGTTTCTGTGGATCAATTGATTATCTCTTAAAAAAAACTGTTCCGTTAATGACAGACAACGCAGAGCCAGAACTACTGGGAAAAGCTGGCTGAAATTCTGCACGGGGGTTCCTTGGGGAGTGTAGGGGAGCACTAAGGAATATTTTCCCGAAATACCTATGGGAACAGGAAAAAAATGGATTTTTGTTTTCATGAGAAATCTGTGTGACGCCGCGGGGCAGCCTCTAGTTTCACGTAAAACTTAAAATCTAGAACTTTAATAGGTATATCAGTAAGGTAACAAAAATACAGGAAGTTCTTGTCAAGTCAGTCATGAATTATAGGAGTGATAATGCACACCATACTTTACAACTTTCCCAAAGTAACATTGGGTCGAAACCTAAAAAAAAACTGCTGTTCTAATTGTTCGTTCGTGCATTGACCCCACATTGACCCTGTCAGCTGACGGGGTCAATGCACGAGACAGCTGATTTTTGGTTGTGATTTCGACCAAAGTTGCTTTGGGAAAGACTGTAAGGTATGGTGAGCTGCATCATCAATTCATCATCTAAGTAGAGAGAGAGGCGTCACTATACTGGAACACCACAAGGACAAATATTATTGTCACTCTTTAATAAAAACCTCTAAAATAATTTTAAAATCATGCTATGTGTACATTACCAATAAATTAAAAAGCTATGTCATGAACATATTGTTGTTTTGTACACCAATAAATAAAATAAACAGTACCCACATTGGTATTATACTTAAAAAAATGTGTACTTATATCCTCAAGCTAACAAGTAAAACCACCATAAAAACGGATAACAATAAAATGCAGATTGTACCGTGTAATCTTTGTGGTTTACAATACAATTGTTAAGCAGAATTAGCAGGTACATGAATCACACATGTTTAAAATACACGTGTATTCGGTTAATTTTGCTTTATTCTAAAGTTTTATATATATACTACAATTCGATAAATTAAGTAGGTACATATAATTTAGTATCTAGCCGACGCAGAAAACTACGTAGGTACCGCATAACGGAAGCAACCACTAAAATAATGTGCATTTCTCTCATTTATTGTGCATGTATTATAAAAATAACAACCTTCCTCTTGAATAAAACTAAAAAGACGCAACAAAATCCGTTGCGTCAGACAGACAGCGGCAAGCAACTTTGTCTTATCCCAAGTATGATTGGTGGTGGTGTAGCTGTACAATAACATCTAGAAATCTGCGGTGAATGAATGTGTATTGTGTACATCTATACCAATATTATAAAGAGGAAAGATTTGTTTGTTTGTTTATATGTAACGCATAGGCTCCGGAAATAGGTACTGAACCGATTTGAAAAATTATTTCACTGGTAGGAAGCTACACTATCCCCGAGTGACATAGGCTATATTAGATATTCAAAAAAATTTGGGATCCTTACTTAAACTCAAATAATGTAACCCAAGGTGCAATATTTTTTCCGTTGTTTACATATTTTGACAGGTGGTTTGTTGTTGTTGTTTGATTTTTTATTCGCCCATTCTGGGCAGTCAAAAGAACGAAATCTATAGAGCCAAGTCTTTTGTAGTATCTTATATTCTATGGCGTAACGAAGTAAGCCGGGACCGCTCGTTTAAAATATAACTAGACTGCACCGCAGTTAACTTTATGCGAAGATAAATTAAGTAGTACAGGTACTTAAATCATGGATAATTTATTTTTATTATTATTTGATTTATTAACCCGACTGCGCCACAGAATGAAGATTTCACGTGCATGTAAAATTATTCGGCGGAAAAAAACGGATTGACGGATTTCGACAAATAAGGTGTCGGTGAATTCGTGGAGACCGCGATTGGTAGGATAATCTTGTTAGTACTTCTAAGGGTACATTCACGAACAAAGCTGGTAACAAGCGCTTGTTGGCGCTGGTTCGAATAATGTATAGAAAATATCTGCGCGGACATTCGCGCTGGAACAAGCGTCTATATCCGCGCAGGTATTTTACATTTTTCGAACCAGCGCCAACAAGCGCTTGTTACCAGCTTTGTACGTGAATGCACCCTAAGGAATGTGGATAGTCCTTTGAGGCCTTTGAGATGTGGTGCTGGGGAAGAATGGAGGGAATACGCTGGAAGGACAAAATTACCAACGAAGAAATACCTACTAAGAAGGGTTGGAAGAGGAAAGAATGATTTTAAAGACCGTTGAGAGCAGACGGGAAAAGGTTTTTGGGCATCTCATACGACACGACTCCTTTATCATAAACATCATGGAAGAAAAGATTGAGGGAAAAAGAGAAAGGGACCGAACGAGAAGTAACTTCTTTGACCATTAGTTGGTTGGAAGGGATAGGTGTCGTGTCGTATCAAGAAGTCAAGCAGCTAGCGGGGAAACGGGAGGAATTGAGACGTCTCCACCGACCAGAGAGAGAAGAAAGAGAGAGAGATAGTCCTTATTTTTAAAAACCAAACTAATCTCATAAAAGTTTCCTAAATCGACAACTTTTAGCAACGCAGACCTCTTAATTCCAGCATAATCGTAAGAATCAAAACCCGAGACAGATCAAAAGGCATAATTACATGTGCAAACTTTACCTGCCACAATGTAATTAATCCTTTTATAGACAGATCTTTGTATTTGTTCAGTTGTTTTTGAGTGACGCAGTCTTTGCAAGACGGTTTTTACAATACTCGTGACTGTCTGCTTTATAAAATTAATTGGTTCTGATCTGCTTTATGGCACGTGAATTATTATCTTTCTAGCATTCAATAGAGAATTATAGAAAGGGAAAATTATATGCAATTTTTTACTACATTATATAAAACTACAACACTGCTAGTTAGGTCTCAAACAGACGAAAGTCGCTGTATTCGTGACGGCCGCGCGACCGAAGAATCCTCCAGTCACCGAGTGCGCCGATCGTCGCGCGGCCGGCCGCTTCGCCGACTGCCTTGCGGCACCGGTGACTGGAGGATTGTGCGGTCGCGCGGTCGTCGCCGACACAGCGTCGCTCGTCTGTTTGAGCCCTTACCCTTACATAGGTACAACAAAGTCCCTTCCGCTGTCTGTCTGTCTCTATATGTATATATGCTTTTATATATTTAAAACTATGCAACGGATTATAATGCGTTTTTTTTTTAGATAGATCAGAGTGATTAAAGAGAGAGCAGGTTTATATGTACAATCAATATATATAAAACTCTTCCGTTACTGACTGACTGACTGACAGACAACGCAGAGCCGAAACTACTGGGCGTAGCGGGCTGTAATTTTGTACGTGGGTTCTTTGGGGAGTGTAGGGAAGCACAAAGGGAAACGGGAGAAAACGGGATTTCTGCGCCGGGTGATACCGTGGGGCAGCCTAGTACATGTATTACATAGTATTATGTTAGGCGGTATGAAGTACGCCGGGTCGTCTAATTAATTATAAAACAACTTACCCCTTTTTTCGAGGAGTCAGTACCCAAAGCTTTCTCCAGGTAGTTTCTCTCAGTGTCCGATATCCTCGGGTGCTGAGCTGGAGTGTCGTAGACTACGGCGAACCAGGCTACCGACCACATCACTCCTATTATACCTGAATACCACAAATAAGTAAATGAATGCTATATAACACAGAACACAAATAATTTCCTTTTTACAAAAAAGGAACCCGCTTTCAATAAACTGACACATCCATCAACCGAGAACTTCCTCTTTTTCAAAGTCGGTTAAAATAGCTACAAAAACCTTCTCCTGAATGCAACAAATAATTATCTGAGAACCGCATCAAAATCGGTTCAGCCAAACGCAAGATAATCGTGGACAAACATACATACATACATACTTACAGGTCAAACTGATAACCTCCTTTTTTATAGTCGGTTAAAAAGAAAGGTAAGTTCCTTTCCGGCCAATAAGACGCTATATGAGTTTTAAAGGTGTTCAAATCAAGTAATTCTCTGGATCTTCTATGTAGAGGTCTGAAATTTTAATATAACCTTTTTGAGGATATAACAAAATTTTCATTAATCAGAAACACTAATGGAATCCTCTATACATAATTTCGTCAAAGATGATCATTCCAAAATACGAGAATAGCTAGTTCTTCGAAATCTACTTCTACCTCTCTATCTACTCTATATATAAAAATAATTCGTGGTTCGTAAGTCAGGCTAAAACTCGAGAACGGCCGGTCCGATTTAGCTGCTTTTTGTCAATGTTTGTAGTAGTCCAGGGATGGTTTAAAAGGTGAGAAAATATGGAAAAATCAGTCAGTTAGTTAGTAAAAGTAACAATTTATTTTTCCTATACTAAATGTAAGGCGCGATACGATTTTTGCCGGGACAGCTAGTCTATTATAAAAATGAATCGCAAAATGTGTTTGTGAGCGCATAACTCAACAACGCCTGGACCAATTTATCAATTCTTCTTTTTAATGTGTTCGTTGAAGTCAAAGGATGGTTTATACCACCGAATAATTACCAGGAAAACCTCAATATTAAAAGGTTATGCGGTACTAAGTTCGCCGGGACCGCTAGTGATAAATACATATTAAAATCTGTGTGGTGGGTTGTGGCATAGAATTCTACCACACCATCTCCGGGGAACATTAGCGCGCATGACCAGCCGCAAACCACCCGTCTGTTTGCCTAACGCTTTAACAGACATACCGGTAAAATAGAAGGCGGACTCCCAGCCAAAGTGCGCGATCAGGAATCCACAGATCGGCATCGTTATGGCCGCGCCGAGGGAGGAAGCTGCCAACAAAAATAACAAAATTTTTACTCTTCAAATAACTAAGTACCTACTAATACTACTTATACCAATTTTCCGTTCACGTTGGATTAATGGGGAAAAAATATTCTATTTCCTTCACGTGGTTATAAGCTACGTCCAATTTTCAGTTAAAATTCTGTCTAAAATAATGTCTAAAATTTCTATTTAACGTACTTAGTCAGTTTGATAAGAATTTGAATTTTTGTAATCCATACTTCCATACTAAGCGATAAAGCTAATGCGAACGTAACTCTGTCTGTCTGTCTGTCCTTGCTTTCCTGAGAAAACTACTGAACGGATTTGAATGAAATTTCGCATATGGATAGTCTAGAGCCTAAAAAAGGACAAAGTCTATAATTTATACCGAAATTCTCACGGGATAAAGGGAATTTAATGTTTCAAGGGAAAATGCGCTGGCGAAGCCGCGGGGCGCAAAATGGAAAGGGGAAAATAAAATTGTAGGCGCTATACGAAGTTCGCCGGGACAGCTAGTTTACATTACATTTAGTCAAAGATATTATGGAAGCTGAATTGGCACAAACAAATCCTATTAGTCAACTGACAGTTTGCAAAAATTGATTCGTAATATCTAACACACGCAAAGTTTAATTTTATTGGCACAAATTCGGCCAAGCATCGTTTATTCGCAGCGTAAACAGTCCACTTGATGAATATTCGTACTTATTACCTACGTGTCTATGTGTGCGTGTGTGGAGTGATGACGTCATCATTGGCCTGGAATTCTGGAACTTTCCGAGGCGTGGTTGTGGTTTGTGCAGACATAGATCAAGCGAGCAGTAAGTATCTTATAAACGTGCACTTTATCTTTTAAAAAACAAAGGACGTTTTTCAATAAAGTAAAAATACTACTTGCTTAATTTTATTTAAGTACAGTACACCCAAATTAATAATGCGCATGCAGATCTTCGATAATTGTCGTTTTCATGGAAACACCCGAATCGAAAACATAATTTTACTAAATTCGATACATATTATAGTCTTCAAACGCTCGGGAATACGAGTGTCCGCCCGTAATTGAACAGAAACGAAGATTTCTATGCGCATTATCACTTTTGGAGTAGGTAATTGTAAGTACCTATTCAAATATGTAGTTAGTTAATTTATTTTTGCTCGCTATTAAACACAATGATAAGTGGCGACTATGGATAAATTTCGTCTCAATGTGGCAAATTGCGAGAGACGCCTATGGTCCAGCAATGGACTTGAAGTGAAGTTAGGAGTATGCAATAAATAAACTATAAATAGTTGTTTAGAAAGAAAGATAGGTTTCCTAAATCGAATTCATGAACCCGAGATTTAATTCTTTAACTTGGCTTCGCTAGCATCGGTACGCAATTCGCATACATTTGTTCGCTATCTATGTATAAACTTGTAGTTCGTAGGTATAAACCAATCATTTTTATAAATAGAGTAAGGGGTGAATAGATGCAATTAGTTCTAAATGTGAATATGATTGATTGCTTATTAGAAGAAAAAAAAAGCGGCCGAAAATAAGGGGAGCTTCAGTCGTCTATAATTTGGACTGGTACATCTCTGTAGTCTGTAGTTCAGTTGGCAGTGAGGTTGACTGTGAAATTAAGAGCCCGGGTTGGTTTCCCGGCGGAAGCTAACATTGTATTAAGGATCTATGTTTCCTGAATCTGTGAAGTAGAACTATTTGACAGAGGAGGGCTCGTTTGGGGGCGTCTCCAGTCTCCAGGCGACGATTACGGCACCCTGAACTACCTCGCCTCTCGCAATATAGGATACTTTACCAAATAAGGTATCAATAGCAATTAGATTAGATGTAGTCTAATTGACTTTCAATAATTTATATCTTGTATCCTATATTGAATAAAGAATTTTTGATTTTGTGTTGTAATTTCACGTTATCATCGTCATTCTATGAAAGTTAAAGAACCTCTTAATTACAATTTTATAAAGGCGATTGTGTAACTAATTAAATCGAGCATTCGTTGAACTTAGACCTTAGAGGGAACAATACTAAGGCCCTGTACACTCATTGCTAGGCGCGGCGAAAGTAGTTACGGGCATAAGAATAGGTACAGTACTCCCTGCCTGTCGTAGGAGGCGACTAATGGCAGTTTTCAATATACTACTTACCGAGATAGATATTTTGTCAATTCATACAAAATCAAAACAAAAGCCTAGTATCTGAAGTTAACTAAATTGTACCAAAGTGACAGCTATCTAACTTTATAGATATCATTTTGAAAACCATGGTAAAAGGTGTCATCGGGGTCGTGGGTGTGTAGAGCGGGGGCTCTACACATCTACGAAAACGGCCCCGAGACGGGCGGAGGTACAGCAGCTTGTGGCACTGTGCCGCTGCAGCACCAGTCGAGGTGCAAGTTACGTACTATCTATACTCTAATCTGTGGTGCAGGGGAGGCAAAAACATATCCGACTGACTGCTCCGTGGCTCAGTTGGCAGTGATGTGGACTGAGTAAGCGTGGGCACCCGGGTTCGATTCCCCGGGCGGGGCGAATGTTGATATGATGAATATCGATGTTTGTTTCCGGTCTGGGTGTGATGTTCGTCTCTGTGTGTGTTTCGGGCACCCTAGATACAGGTTCTTCCTGAGTGGCTCTGAGTGTGATGTGTTATATCATCCCCGAGGCAGAAGCTGGAAAGAAGCTCGAAAAACTGGATTCGTGTGTTCCGGCCATTACTTTTATAGTACAGAGTTGAGCAGCAATCGCGTGACTTTTTTTTTTAAACCTCGCTTACTTATTATCTTTTCGGTATCTTTACTTCGCCTCGCCTCCTTATATGAGCACAGGGGCTAAATTTAATAAGTACCTACTATTATAGAGTATTTAAATAAAATAACAAATCGGAACCCTAAACATAAATTACGTAGCTACCTTATTGGTTCCTTTCTATTAATTTACATTGCATACTTGGGAATATACTTACTTACCTACTATTATAATAATAAGTTCACTTATTTCTTTCGTTAAACTTCCTATTTGACTTTTCTAACCTATCTAACCTAAATTAAAAAAATGTAGGGTGACCACGCATTCTTGTTGAATTAACATTTGTTCTATTTAAACGTACCTAAACGTACATACTACCTTATTATGTGATATACGAGGTAGGTGGTAAGTACAAAACAAAATAACGTTGTTTATTGAATAGTGATTGTTATAAAATTTTTATTTACTTATTTTGATTTGCAAGTTTGCGTGTAAATTAAGAATGTACGTTGTATGTGATTTTAAACAAAATATACCTTTTATTAAATTCAATTTTGTTATAAAATTAAGACATTCTTCAAATATTTATAGGTAGCTACACATTTTTAACCCTTATCGGTTACCAAAGTTTGTAGACAGACAAGACGTTTCCTCTGACCTCAATATCATAAATGTTAGCACGAACATAGACACTTGAACTAGAAAGATTACAACAAATTTATAGAACACAGCTTTCGTTGTTTATCAATATTAGAAATCAGGGCAAACGGGGCATAACCTGTAAAATTCCGGCGGACGTTACGTTCAAAAATCAGCGCGTGTACGTTACTTTACTAATCTTCCAAAAAAAAAATCAGCCATGCCTTCATATTGATTCCTTTTCCTTACATTCTTGTATTAAATCAGAATGTTCCGTAAAGCATTTGTGCTGTAAATTAGCAACAATGTAAAAAGCTATTCAGCTACATCAGCAAATTAAGAATACAAAGTAATGGGTTTTTCTAAGCAAGTAATAGATAAATCAAAGTGTTGACATTCTTAAACAAAGAATAATTGTCAGTATTGTTACTATAGCGTTCTTAGGAATGGTATGAATGATCAGCATTTTATGATTGACCGTTGTATTACTAATAAACAAGATTTATTGACCGTAAATATTTATTGGTTTGGATCTGAATTCTTACTGAATGCAAGTCTCTGTGGAGAAAACATCTCTTTAAGAAAAATATAATCTAACCGTCTTATTCATAAAGATACAGTAGATTTTAAGTAGCGTTACTGGAGGTCTACTTCTCTGGTTTGTTGTATGGTAAATACGTGACATCCAGTCTAAATTGACATACGTCAAATAACTAAAATGCTCTTTAACTTTTTATGAATAAGAGGGTAAATCTATATAATTTATCAATAATGAACGTTGCTATAATTTTTCACCCGGAAGACATTATTATGAAATATTCAAGTCTTATGTTTACGTTCCAAAGGAGGAAATGCGTTACACATACGGCCTCGATTTGTGCAAGGTTGAAATTATGTACTCTGATGAATTCATTCACTGCAGCTTGTCCAAACAATCATGTCACTGTTGCGATTTAATTTTGAAACTTTTTACTAAGGCGCACCTGCTGTAACTGCTGTACCTACCGCCTACCCAAATTTCAGCTGTTTTTTTATAAAGATAATAAATTAAATAAACCATTCATATTTAACTTTCTATATTAGGTTAAGGTTTTTACTAACAATTACAAAATACAGAACCTGCAAAATAAAACAAAGTATGTGTTCAGGTTTGTTGGGCAGGCATGGGATCATTACACACGTCTGTCGCGCAATGCCCTCCTGTCGCAACCTTGCAAACGGATACGAAGCCATTATCCAAACCACGTGAGACGATTTAAAAATAACACCCAGCTCTACAGTTCTCAGAACAGTCTAACCACACCGCATATTTAGCGCATAGCAACCGCTACGCAGGGTTAAATAAACCGCGCGGTCAAATGATCTGGCAGCCAATGAGAGAGCTGCAATGCCGTGACGTCAGCGACCACGCCTGCGCGCGCCTCCACGACGCGGCTGTCTCGTCGCCGGCGCCATGATGTTGCTTTCAAATATCAATAATAAGCAATGTTCGCAATCGAGCCCCCCTGACGTTTACAGATAACGAGTGATTGTCAGAGCCGTTATAAACATCCATTAGGCAGGCCAGATATGACGACGAAATAAATTTGTGGTCAAGGCAGTCAGTGAACCAATCTCACTAACAATATGATTGGCATATTTGTAAGGGCCATTAATCGGGTGAGCAAAAATAAATTAAATTGCCTCTTTACGATTCTGAGAAGTCACACCACACCATGTTTTGAGAAACAATAGAGGTTTGCAGAGCTTCCTCAAATCATGTTGTGTAAATAAATTAATATTGTTGCTATTTCTTGCTACACGTGTTAGTTTTCTACTCACCCATCATGTTGGACATGAATTTTGAGCGGTCCATCGGCGGGATCCATTTTGAGGCCATGGGAAGGATTGCAGGCCAGGTGGCACCAAGGAAGAAGCCCAGCAGAACCCTGAGGGCCACCAGCCAGCCGAAGCCGGCTGCCGCGGCCCCAGGCGTCAGCAGCGTCAAAACGCTGGCCAATAGAGTACTGTATCCAAATACTCGCCTGACGACAAACAAAAATTATATTATCATTACCATTTACCACAATTAAATTTCTGCCGGAAACGGGCGGTTTTAATGATTCATCTATCATCATCATGTCACAAGCACTATGCTATTGATATGTTACATTTTGGAGTAATTGAGCGTGAACCATTGAACTATTATAAATCATAAATAGCTTAATATTATTGCGTGAACACAATTCGCTATTTGTTAGGTAAATGAACTGGCTTAAACGTGGCTAGCTCCCGCTCAAGGCTCACATAAAGTGCTTTGTTTTTTAGGTTTTTCTTTCCGAGACACAAAGATTTTACAAAAACATTACTAAGCATAAAAGCAGTTCATCAAATTTGGATGAACGCTGCTATTTTTGCCAAAAAAATCACGTGATGTGCAGAGAGACATAAATCCTTGTCATTAGCATACAAAGTACCATTCTATGAATTGAAGTAGTACATGACAGGCGTGGCAACTAAGCATTTACAAATGGCGATGATGTGTGGGCTTCTAGAATGTTTAACAGTAATGAGTCATAGTCAATAATATTTGCTAAACAGAAAATTTCACTGCTTTTATAAAACGCTGTCGCTACACGCGACGACGACGAACGAAACGAGACGCCCCAAAAAGAAGCATTTTTAAGTTAAGTATACGTAAGTTGTTTGAAATCAATTTAAGTTGAAAAATACTTTTTAAATAGTATTAAATAGGTATATTTTAATACGCTCTATTTAACGGACAACAAGCCCAAAACAGTTGAACTTTTATAACATCCTAAATCATATTTATGATTCTAATTGCAAGTTGACGCATGTGTATTGCGTACCACCCGGGGAGTTATTAGCTTCGTTGACTTACATCGACCCCTTTATTATCTCACAATTGAGTTCTAGAAAGAACGATGGCAATTGCTAATACGATATGAAATTCGAGACAATTAGTTGCTATATTATATGGTATAACTCACGACACGAACAAAAAGACTTCATTGGCAGTTATAATTAATTAATGATATGACATCGAATTACTCAAATGAAATCATATGGAAGGATCGCGAAAAAATGGGTCACATTAAAGCACTCCAATACAAAATCAAAAAAATTGAGGAAAATATGTACAAATTTTTTGTACGTCGAGATTCCGAGAACAGGTCCTTGAAACCGCAAACCGCATGGTCACTGTACTTATTAGTATATGAATAACATTACTCAAAATCGACAAGCGTAAAAAGCAAATTAAGTATGGGGCCAATGCCCACACAATCTACTGCAAAATAAAAAGATTTACACTTATCCAGTAAGAATTGAACTGTGGATAGTTTGCTTGCACTGGCTGGAATAAAACCAAACGAGTTTAGTGTATACAGTTACAGTATTTTATATTTAGGTATCTTCAAACTTTGTTTTAACTAAAGAACAATAAAGACTTTTGTATTTGTATTTTGTATATAATTTAGTCAAAGTGAGAGATCATCTTTATTGTAATCTTGGGACGTAAATGCCGATAGAGACTGGGTTACTGGTTACTGGGTACTTTCCCCATTTCTATATCAGATGGACTATTCATTTCTTTATTTTTATATATGGATATGGAAAACCTTATATTCTAGGCTAACCACAAAAGAAAAACTTGGTCCAGGGCGAACTGCAAAAATACTGGCGCCAATTACTGGAACAATCTAAAGTATCCTTTATGTGACATTAATTCTGGTTGGCACTTGGCAGGCGTGCCACCAGAGCCGGCGCACCGCATTCTTCAATCCAAAAAAAAAACAATAATAGCTGTTTCTTTTGCGAACAAAGAAAAAAAATGTTTAGCTAGTTCCTTTGAAAAGGGACCGCCATTCGAAGGGTAGTTCATTCATTCGAAGGAACCGTTACGAAAAGTATGAATGAAATTATACAATCTTACGTTTGAATAGTTTAGCAGCGGTTTTAACGTGGAGGAGATGAAAGTGAGAGTGGCTGTTGGATCATAAAACTAAGCAATAGATCCATAGCTGAGACTGTGAGCTCGACCATGCAATACATAATAGTGGCTAGACTAGACTTGCGTAGGTTTAGTACGTTGTCATAGTCCCAACAAAATATCGGAAATCATATTTTTCTATGTAGTAATTCTAATTTAGTAAAGCAAAGGTTATAAAACACGTAACGATATTTATGCCGTACTACAGGAATCCTTCTGGCCATCGAAAAACAATGCAGAATTTGATCAAGAATCAATTCGAGCTAATTCACTTCGTCCTACGTTCCCCAGCAGCCTGGGCATCCTGGGTAACGATCTATGTCCTATAGGTTTTAATGCCAAAATGTTTATCAGTATTATCTCACCTGGCACCAATAACTTCAGCCAGTCGACCACCAGGCAGTTCTGTCATCACGTAGCCCCAGAAGAAGCATCCCAGGAGGAGGTTCTTCTGTTTGGTGTCCCAGTGGTACCTGGTTTGCTCTATGTGCTCTGGGTGCTGGAAGGAATATTGCTGTTAAAACATGAAAGATTAAAGGAAATATAAGATGTTATTAAATTAGCTAAAACATTAGACAGCTAGTAATCAGCGTCTCACACCGGAACCACGCGTGGTTTCTTTCTATACGTTTATTTTCGTTGCTAGACATAAGTCTGCACCACATAAAACCAAGAATTCAAATAAAATAATTGCAACTAAGCAATGTTATCAACAAAATTAATAAGCCAACAATCAAACTTGTTATGTAAATCACAGAAAAGTAGATACTTCGGAAATTGTTAAGAATTAAACGTCTGGTACAGGAAATTGGTTTTACGAGTTTCCTTTCCTTAAATTCGCGATCAGTTCAAGGTTTAATGGCCATTCATTAAAATTCGAAGCTTAATTTTATTGTTAACATACAAATAACCTGTGCGAATAACCAACAAATAAAGCATTACATTCAGAGCTGTCTATAGCACAGCAATTAATTGAAAACTAGAGATTAAATGCCACAAAACAAACCTCTGTAACATTCAGGGCTTCGGTGATGTTGAGTGCGGTGGCATTGTCTTTGAGATCGTAAACCATTTCGACAATAGCAATGGTGAGGTTTACTCTCAAAGCGTAGTTTAACATAAAGCCGAGGAGGACCATAATGTTCAGCACTTGAACACATGATAGACATCCTGAAACAAAAATTGAATGTCAATTATCTCTTGAATGTGTTGACTAATGAAAAGAAACAAGTTATTCTTCTCAATTCCTGTCCTTATATATCTCTATACTTGAGAATGTAAGTCATTTTGAAAAACCATGTTTGAACTCATTAAGTCATAAAAACGATTACAAAGCATATGAATTGAATGAATTATGAAACAAATAATGGCATAAAGCTAGAACGGTAATCGAAGACGACCTGAGAAATTTAGTTGGTTGGTGTTGATAAGTACGATGCTGATATTGCAAATGTATTATTAGAACATCCTATGACAGGTGTTGCGTAATATCCAATTGACAACATTCACAAAAGCTACGACTTGACGACACGACTAGAATTGCTTGCTGTTTACGAAATATGAATCCGTGAGTAAATGGAGAAACGCTTGTTTGGTTTACATTTTATACAGTCTTGGCATTGTAAGGATTTGAAACCGTGCAGAGATTCAAAAGGAAAAATATATACCTAAAAATAAAGATATAATTGCTTATTTATCAGACTAGGTGAGGTTCTCTTTCTTGTCGCGTTTATAGCTTTAGTTCTGGTTTTTTTTTTTAAGTAAAGTAAGTAAACAGTTTTATTTTCAGAATCAGAATTAGCGTGCGATATCACTATCATTCCCAGTCCTCTATCCTTTGCTATCATTAGGTTGAAACTACAATTTACTATTTTAATTAAAATTATATCTAAGGTATTAAATTGTCAATGCAATCGTTAATTCTCATAAAAATCTGTTTTGACCCAAAACTGTGTTGAAATAGCCATTCAAGTTATTGCAAGTAGGTAACAGTTTTTACCTTCATCGAGACCGTAATTGCAGATCAACCAGAGGTTGGTGTTGGTGTTGGTTAGTACCGATTGCATTTTCTCTGAGTCAACATTTACAAGTTTTACGACACGTGGGATACGAGGTCGATCCAGTTCGAAGTAGTTTAAACCGGTCCTGTAGTACTATTAAATCGCAAATTAACATAATATATTCATGGTTATATAGCCGATCACGTTTGGATATGTCAAAATTAATATAAATATACATAGCGTGCATATATTTAGAATTTTAGATGCAACTTTTTGGAAGATCTTGTCTGTATTCTTATTTAAGATAACTAACATTTGTCAATATAATTTTTCATAAATCGAAATATAGGATCATTCCATACAATGCTTAAAACTATGCATTTGCTTCGTTCGCAATACAAAACTTTAATTAGTTTTGTCTGTCTCACAAACTCACATGTACGTGTAATTTTTTAAAACGATCATTGCTATTAAATGTAAATTATATAAGTAAGTGTTACCTTTTTAACATCTATTAAACAAATACTTATTGAATTTATTTTTGCGGTATTATTATATTGACCTTTGGGTTAATATTAAAAAAAAATTACTTCATAGTCACCCTACAGATTTCATTAAAACTAGCGCCGGCCCTACCCTGCCTCTCCTATAATATTATTGTAAGTACAGTTCAGTAAGAATTAGCATTAAACAAGTTTCAACCAAACGTTTTTAGCGATGCACATTATAGGCATTTGTTAAATGTTTTATAAGTTTGTTAAGACTCCGCTTACAAAGACCAACGACGACCGTTTTTACTGTATTGTTGTTAATTTTTTGGGTAAGTAAATGTATTTTGATTTATTATAAAGTAATAACTAGGTAACTACAAATAACTAATAGAAAATTTTGGACACCCTACTTAGTAATAAAAACCAGAACCAACTTTTTTATATGATTTTTTTGTGCCACTAAGTTTCTTATTAAAATCTTTTTATGTGACTTTTTGTTAGAATAAATTAATGCAATTCTGCAGCAGAGAACCGAATTACGAAATCACTGACAAACTGGTTTTAATTTTAAATTTTAATTTTAATTATTTTACTTGAATTTATTCAAGTATTTTTTCAATGGAAACAAGGACAGCATAGATATCAGTGAGGTTCTCAGAACCGAACTTATTAAAAAAAAAGGTAGGTACTTAAAATATCCATAAATCCAGTAAAAAACTGCAAAATCCAAAATGCATAAAATTAAGGTACAGTGGCATACACGGACGGGGCGGCGTAACACTTTTGTCTATGGTCTCGTGCACCCTAGACTGTAAAAACAATAAAGAACAAGAGCTAATTTTGCAGGAAGTGTTACGCCGTTCGTGTCCGCCACTGTACGTATACAAAAGGAACTGGGCCTGTCATGTGTATACAAAATGGGCATGTAGCGGACCGGACCTGTGGGTTAGAATCGTTTCGAGTGGGTTCCTTACGAAAAACGTGGTCGGACCAGACGGAGATGGCGGGACGACTTCAACTTTCAGGAGGATTGGGTTGTAGGTGTAGGTGGCATTGGATACAGTAGGTGAAAACTGAGCACGCCCTGCAAACCGGGCCGAAGAATAGGACTGAATTAGTATCCCCTGCCTATCGTAAGAGGCGACTAAGAGGGGACCCCGGGGTCGTTGGGTGCACGAGGCGGGGGCCTCGTTTAGTCATACAACGGCCCTGAGAAGGACGGCGGAACGCGAGTGTCCCGTTTCCGCCGTTGAGCGTTGCTAAAGCTACCACGATCCGCGGGGACAACCATCATGTGCCCCCGAGGAGAGACTATACAGTTAATGCTTCCGCGGAGAATTCCACAGGCTCACCCGCCCGCGACCCTCCTGCTATCAGCCGAGAAGGACACCGGCGGGCTGCGGGGTTTTAGTGGGTGCGAACCCCACATAACACAAAAAAATGTGAAAACTGAGCATAGATCAATGGCCTGGCCCAGTAAGTATCTATGGGAGCGAGCGATGTCCAATACTAATACCAGCTAATTGCACTGCGAGTTGCGAGACAGTGTTATGTGTCTAACGGACCAACGGAACGAAGGTTGCGCGGGAGCTACACATCAAGTATCATATCAATGAGGGCAGATGGCCATATATGTATACCTACCTACCTTCTTTACTGACTCTATCATCATCTGCAAGACGTCCACTGTTGAACAAAGGGTTCTCTAACATATCGCTACAAGGACAGACCTTTGGGGGGTCCTGAAAAAATCACTTTATCCAGATTAGCACGTTTACTAATAAAATTAGGACATTTAATTTTGCACAATAGAGATTTTTTTTTTCTTAATACCTATCTCCCATTTCTATTGTAAAACCGTATTAATGACTTCGTTTAGGGTCGGTAGGCTGATGTGCTGACTACGGCTACATGAATTAACCCCAAGCTCAATGTCAAATTCATAGTCATTCAATACTTAAAAATCAAATAGCTAACAAATCATACAAAACAAGAGAAGAAAGCGTTCTTAACAAATCAAGTTGGTTAGCAACTAACTTAGCAAATAATATCAAACAATGCTGTATTTGCCAATCCGCGTAGCCCCGTAGGTTGACACGTAAGTATATGCATGCATAGTTTATTATGTATGTATGCTGAACTTGACCCGTTAAGCTGTATAGCATGTGCGTTGGGTTTCCATCAACCTTCAGACCGGAAGGTCAGTGTCTCAACAGTTTTCGTGTTGCCAATTTTAAAGACCATTGATGTTGTTTTTTTTCCTACTTTATTGAAAGGGTTAATTCTACTAAGGAAAACATTTAAAGTTATTTGCGATTTGGTGTTGCCAGAATGTTGACCTTAAAACGAAATATGTGTGCAAAATTTATAATGTGGGACAGTAGGTAAAGTGTCTTTCGCTAAATGGTTATCGAAACTGACCTTTGAATCGGAAGCCCCAGATTTGATCCCCACCGAGACAGCATTATAATTCATGATGTTAGTTTTTAAATCTGGTTCTCGTCTCTGGTCTGAGACAAAGTTTAAAACTTTACTGTACAGTTAAAAAGTTCTAAGGATTTTTTTCATTAGTCAGTATTAATGTCTAATTCCACAGTTTTCTTTTATTCAGAAGATAATAAAGCAATGCTTGACGTAACTCACATCCGTAGGTGTTGGAGGAAGGAAGACATAAATAAAACTTGCACGAGAGCCAAAATAGCCAAGACGTAGTTCGTAAAATTACGCTTTCATTAGATGGAGAAGCGACAAACATGTTTTCATGTAAAATATGCTTTGTTTCTCAAATTTTGTTACCTAAAGTTTTTTTTTGCGCCAGAATCAAGATGGTTTACAGAGCAAACGTACTAATTAAGACATTTAATAATTGTATATTGTCATCGAAAGATCCAATTAATTGATGAATACAAACAGCCATTCATCTTAATAAATAATAGGACTGTTTAAGTGATTCGTCTTTGGTAAAGGAAGTATCTAATTTAAAGTTTATTTGGCACTGTAGGCAAGGCATAATTCAGCAATAATTGTTACTAGGGAACATACAATACAACATCGAACTGAAGAAAGAATAAATAAAAATATCCTAATGCTTGATTATAAAAATAATCGTATTTGAGAATGCCTTGTACTTTTGCTGAAACCAAATAAATAATTTAGATTTAATTAAGTTGACAACAAATGAATGCTTAAGTTTAAACATAGATCTATGTTTAAAACTGCGAAATGAACATGAAATACGTAGACGTAATATATTACCAATTTACGACTATACCTTAGCTGACGTAACGGAACGATATCGAATTGTTTATACAGTGCGTGTTACGCTATGATTATAAATAGATAAGTTTTACGTTATAATCTGTGGAAGAAATACGAAAATACCTAGATAAGAGTAAAATGTTAATGTTGCTTGTGATCATCTTTACGTATTTTCTGATCCAATCAGCAGATTTAATTGCAGATACTAAACAAAGACCTATTTCTGGAAAAATTACGGCTGGGGCTGCAATGAAGCTAATAACTTTTACATTGATATTATTCACTCACGGCCACACAAGTGAAGAGAAGGTAAAGAAAATCAAAAGGCTACGTAGCATAAGTGCGACAAATTACTTTTCTTTTACGATACGACAATTTGACACCCTATAAAGTCAATTTATGGGAAAACTAAAAATAAAATTATATGCTGACATCTGTCAAATAGCTCTGAGATCGTTTGTACGTAAGAAAAGTGTTTCCATAGAAATAAAACGTAAATGTTTAAGCACAACATTTGTCGCAAATTGTGATAGCTAAGCACGACAAATTCATCCTACGTCTGCCTTGCATTATTGCCAACATGCTGTCTGTTAATTTGGCTACTAGCCATTAATTTTCTTTAAAAAAAAATGGCAGCAAGCCAAATTTACTGAATACAAGATGCAGTATATCCAAATCAACGTAGATACGTACACAACGTAGGAATTTTTAATCCTAAATCTGACGACATCGAGCGTGGTTAACAGAACTATTAAGTTACCTTCAAAAGGAACACGCAATATAAGCAACGCAGTTTTTAATGTTTAGGTAATAAAAAATATTAATTGAAAAGTGGAAGTAAGATTTATATGTAAAATAAATAATTAGTAGCTAGCTGACCGGCAATGGTCTTGAAACCTGTTATGGAATATGGTTCTGCAAAAAAACTGTAGAATTCAGTTCAGGGGCAAGTAAGGATTCGCCAAAGGGTTCTTGGTTCTTACCTGTGAAATTTCTTGGAAACGACTTCTCAGTTTTAGGCATCTCGTTGGAGGTCTCTGGAATGATTGACGAAGATTCTGCAAAAAAAGGTTCATATGAATTTAATGTTAAATACTTAGTATGGTACTTAAAATTGTATCTGGGTGGCAATGATTGTTTTTAAATATGATTTTATTGAAATAATTACACATATAAACATTTTCCGTGAGCGGCGGCCGCTGCCGCACTTCAATCTAGGTATTTATGGTTTTTATTCTAAAAGTGGCATTATGGTTTGATTGATGATGCGAAAAATTTAAATAAAAATACAATCGGTACTTTTATTTGTATGAATTTGTTCATATAAGAACCATCACAATATTTCTATTAACCAGTCCTAAATAACAGTAGATCTAACTGTCCTATCCATGTTTACTTTCACGACACAAATTAACCGACCTGAAATAATTCCTAACAGGTTTAGTCTTACCTATTTGAAGTGAAGACATCATTTCTAAGGACAACTTATTCCGATCTGTCAGAGCAACTTTCGTTTTGTCGATGAGATCTTTCATCTTCAATCAGCTAAGCGCAAAAAAGAATTAGTGAAACTTAATTTGCACACGTCTCTAAGTAGGTTGATATTACTAACACTCTAACACTTGACAATATGTTTGACCCGAAAATCAAATTCGACTTGACAGTTTTCGCACTTCAGCAATTTATCTAAGTTGGTACACCTACCTACTGACTCTTGTGGGAAAAGCAAATAACTCAATGACGACACCCTATTATAGGCAAAAAGGCAAAAGGATGTAGTTTGACGGCGACTTTTAATTAATAACAAAATGATGAGCTTTAAAATGTGTAATTGAATTAAAATTTATTATACTGTACAAAAAAAAAGGAAAAGGGACATCAGATCGATTTTCTTTGATTCAAAATGCCGATGGTAATTGAATGCAGTTAAGCATCTTCATGACCAATTAAGCAGAAAGTAACTCGTGAAAATACCGTTGTAAAACGAATTATTGCAAGGCTTAAAGAGTGAATCGCTCTGGCGATGGCGCCAGATCCTAACGGATCATATTTAACGCTCCAACAGCTAATTAAGTTAAGCCTGCGTTGTTACCATTTTTTATTATTATGGGCATCAATAACCATCAATAACTGGTTCAACTTAATTTAAATTGAAACATCTTGGTAAAAAAACGTGATTTTATTGATGATGCAGTGCAGTAGTTAATCGCAATCTCTAGATACATACTATATTTTAGGTAGATTTAATATAATGAAAATAATTGTAAGATAGATGTAAGTAATATTGAAATCAGTTAAGAAAATACAAAACTTTTTTCTATTCAGATTCGCCACCGGTACAAGTACAAGGTCGACTCATTGTACCTACAACCTACAACGTATACGCTACGTCAATCTGACGTAGGTTTACGTATTTTGTTTCCTAGCCGTAGGTTTGGCTAATAGCGGAAAGGTAGGTAGGTATATAATTAAGCATAGTTTTATAGCAATACTGCGCTTTTAATATGAGTTTTAGTCATAGTTATATTTTAAAGTAAAGAAATAAAATGATGAATCCATCAAATGAGCACTTTCCATGAATATTAGAGTTTTTTTGTTATGTTGGTAACTCTGGGTATATAGCGCGAAATTAAAATTTTTGGCGATTTTTATAAAAATTGATTAAAAACTAATACTATCGTCTGAATAAATAAAAATCGAAATAAAAATTGTATTTCGCGCCATACCCAGAGCTACTACCTTAAACGACACAAGAGGCCCCACTTTTGGAGGTTCCGTAGTCAAACAAGGAACTCTGAAAAATCTTTTATGACGTCTTCTAGTGCTAGTTATTTTACTCAAAAACTCATGAAGTAGAAAATAAAGCGTATAATGCCAAACAGTGACACACAATTAACAACAACACAGAAACAACAATAAATGCATTGAGTTAAATAAATTTGCACCAAATTTTATGTAGCACTTCTCATTAGGCATGGCTTGGCTTGGTAATCTGGGCATGCTCATAATATCTATAAAATAACAATCCGCAAATTACACTAATAGGTATATTTCGATAAATTAGGAGTTTAATCTATAGTGCGACACAAAAATCTAGAAATTAAAATGTAACAACACTATATCACAGATTCCCAGAGAATAAATTGGTAAGTACTTAAGAGCCAGTTTACAGCGATGCTAGCGCCATTCTCGAAAAAAATTAATATTTTCTAAACGAAGGCAAATATCAAAAATGTGGCAGTGTAACTGTATGACACTAGATAATGTAGCCTAGTATTTTTAGGGCACTGTTGTATAGCTTTTAAGTTAAAGACCAAAGAAAGCTACAAAGTGTTACTAAAAGTGGCCACTTTTAGCAACAATCTGTTTATAATTTTGTTCTTTTAAGTTATGACTACTTTACTGTGTAATTTTGTACTTTCTTTATTACTCAAAATATACTAATCAAGATTATCTGGTGTCATACAGTGCCACATTTTTGATATTTGCCTTAGTTTAGATGATATTAATTTTTTTCGCGAATGGCGCTAGCATCGCTGTAAACTGGCTCTTAACACAGTATAAAAAAATTACGTATTATCGAAAATTTTAATAGAGTGGCCACTTTTGAATTTCTAGATTATATTTTCCTACTTAAATTTTTCATATAGAGTAACACTCAAAAATATGAATTTAATCTCGGATCTCAAAATTTGTGTTTGCAGAATCAACCCCTTGAATTTTTTTCTAAAATCTGAATACATTAATAGGCAGGTACTTAGATAGATTAGGTACCTAAGAATTTTTTGATTGTTTGACGGGTATGTAGGTATGTGCGTATGTTTGACTGCGATTATCTCGCGTTTGGCTGAACAGATTTTGATGCGGTTTTCAGAAAAGGGTATTTTTAAGGTAAGGTATAGGTGTATGTATTCTAAGTTTTTTTTGCAATTTTTGCCTTGCAAAAAACCAACAATGGCTTTAGTTAACAATAAAGAGGGCAATGCAATTAATGCAATGCAACGTTTACATTACAATTTGGATGGTAATTTATTACGCACGAGACCTACCCCTCCTCAGTTAAGGAGGATTAATGCTGGCACCCTAATAATGTAATGTAATTTTAGTAGTTTATTTAACAAAAATCCATCCATTGACCGGGAAGAAATTTTATTCATTACGTTAAAAATAATTACCGGCTCAATCATACATAATATGTAGTATTTTGAAAGAAACTTACCACTCAAAAAGTTTTTAGGCACAGATAAAACACACTAAATTAAACACGCCTTTTTAAAACATACAGTTTTAAAACTAAGTAAAAAGATTATTCAATACGAAATTAAACGAGCCGAAATAAACCCACACCTCCGGCAAGCGCAAAAACCCGACTGAAGCGACCTCATGCGGCGTGCGGCGGCGGAACAGAAGCCAGCATCAAGCCAAGCGCGCGCAGTGGGGAGGCAATGGACGGACGACGAATCCTTCGATTATACGTAGATCTACCTACTTCTTGCAAACCTAACTTCAGTTCTGTCTGTCCCAGAATCTCCGTATCAATATCAATACATAATCATCAATATCAATATCAAAATATATTATATTATATTATATATATATATATATATATATATTATATAGTATAAAACAAAGTCGCTTCCCGCGTCTGTCCCTATGTATGCTTATATCTTTAAAACTATCCAACTGATTTTGATGCGGTTTGTTTTAATAGATAGTGTAATTCAAGAGGAAGGTTTATAAGTATAATACATGCACAAAATAGTAATAAGTTAGGCGGTACGAAGTTCGCCGGGTCGACTAGTATACAACAAAGTCGCTTCCCGCGTCTGTCCCTATGTATGCTTATATCTATAAAACTATGCAACGGATTTTGATGCAGTTTTTTTTAACAGATAGAGTGAGTCAAGAGGAAGCTTTATAAGTATAATACATGTACAAGACAGTAAAAGGTAAGGTGGTATGAAGTTCGCCGGGTCGACTAGTCTTATATAATAATAAATAATTGTTTCGGACAGAATCCATAGTGGGTTAGTAAATGACAAAATAACTTATAAATTAGTGTAAAACGTAACTTACTAAGATAGCTAACGCTATTAATAATAGTTAAGTGAATAGGTATGGGTGTGTAACTTCACCCAATGGCGCAGAATAGGGGAGTCCCACCGATCGGCAAACAATCTCAGGAGCCCGTTGGTGCTGGCGCGAGGGCGGCGCAGGAACGAGGCGCACCGTTTCCTTATCGCGTGAAAGCCGTCAACGTGTGCCCCGCAAACATCCTAACGCACCTGACCGCCCCACAAGATCCTGGACGCGTTATTGTACTGGACGCGTAGGTTGCTTAATAAAAGCTTGGTTAGCTGGTCCAGAGGCTGCACGTGTTAAAAGATGGGCAGTGAGCTCTGGACAACGTTAACGATACTGCTTTTGTACAGCGTGCAAACCTTCTGTCCAGCATATTGCAGCGGACAGCCAGCGACCTACGCTCTCTCTCAATGTCTTCGTCGTGACCCAGTGACCCAGGAACTTAAACCTCCTCACCCTACTGAGGGGGGAGCCACAGAGTGAGGAGTGACACAACATCGTACACGTCTTACGCCACGACTACCTACTAATCAAATTGTACAAATTTGAAAAATGAGGACGACTGACGACGAATCTTCCGAGCGATGCAGGGTGCAGGGGGCCAGATGGGCCACATCTTTCCATTTTGTTTGCTTTTTTCGAATTCTTCTACTATTTACGCATCATAATTGACCGGGGGACAAATAATGAGTTGTGGACATTCATTATTGCCCGGCTGCAGACTAGATGTAAGTAAATAAATAGAAACTTTAGTCCTCTTTTTCGAGAGGATGGGATGATAAAAAATATATTTCATATTCAGTTTTAGCCATTCTAGCACTATTTTACTACTACGTACAATATATATTTTCGTGCGAAAATATTACTTTCTGTCTTTTTCAAATAAGGAGTAAGTAAGTACCTAAATACTACGCTATTTTGAAAATCCGAGTCGCACGCAACGCAACACTAGACCAACCATGACGGACAAGGACAACCGATAACCGATCAATGAGAGGTTTTCAAACAAGTTTTATTGCGCCGCTATCAGATGGCGCTCTGCCAAGAGCAATATGTCAAGATGACATGAATGTTTGAATAGCTCAAAATAAAACATAAAAAAATAAAAATTTACTGAGACAGTGACGGAGTGGGTGAAATTTAAGATTTATACTTAGCAGAAATGATCCAACCCAAAGAGTCAGTTAATACTCGATCCGCCATCTCTCTGATATTGCTGTAGACACCGCCATCTACGGGCGTATTATGAAACTTTTTTTATATAGGTATCACTTTGAAAACCTTTCATTTGACATCTCAGAAAAAAATCAAGTTTTATCATGCCGCTATCAGATGGCGCTAACAAAAATCTACAAGTGAATTTAAATGAATCACTTTAAGCTTAACCAGTCAATAAATAGTTTTTGTTTTGAACTTTTCAAATATAACGCCATCTCTACGGGCGTATTACGAAATATTTTTTTATGTCAGTTTGAAAACCCCTTATTAAATAAATAAAAAAGGAAGGAGAATATTTTTAATAGAACTTCAAAACAGAGAGAAGATATTTTAAATTGCCAAAAAATAACTTACTTTTGCAACGTTTCGTTCGCTTCAAGCTCAGAGTAAGGAAACCGCCGCTAGCTTCAAGCAGGCTTCAAGGCTTATTTTTTTTTATATTGGGCAGGCAAAGGAACTTAGTCCATACAGCCAAGTCTTCAGTAGTTTATTTCTTAGTATTCAAATTTGTACTTAGATACTTTGTTTTCTTAGCCTAGGATCCTAACCTAACCCATTGAAATGTGAGGGTGGTCTTCACATGTTTACACCGACTACTTCACGGGACATCGATCAGAATTATTCGGGAGCAGCAACCTTTATTTCTCACTTCACTACACTCTTCAAGGCTTCAAGTTCGTCACTTCTTTTCAAGATTACAGGATTTCCGGTTTGAATGTTCACAAGAGTTGCCAAATATTCTAAAATCAATGATGGAAATTTCAATTGGCGTAAAGGACATTTTAGCGAAAATGACTTTTGAATGCCACTTTACTCAGTTTTTTCCGTTCTTTCGAATGGTATATTTGAAATATTTCTATCTCATAAAAGTCCTTTATGCCCTAACTTTTTTTTATACTAAACCAATTTTTTTACCAAAAAAATGTCGTAAAAACCAACCATTTAGATTTCATTTAGAATCTAGGGCGTAAAGGGCAACCAAAAAAAATTAATCGCACGCAAATTTTACAAATCGTTTAAACTTACCTTTACGACCTACGTAATCTACGTATAGAGACAATCAAAAAGCATACTTATGCAATAGAAATTAAGACACTATATGAGAAATATAACCCAAAGAGAGGAAAAGGAAAACTGACAAGAGGGACTATTGCTAAAAGAAAAGATTATGATACTGAAGCCCTTGTATTCATACATGGAATACATAGAAATGCCGGTTTTGGTAGATATTCCAGACTGATTATAGGAGATAATAACAATAACAACACATGACACTCAGAGCCTCTTACTAGAAAGAACCTGCATCTAGGGTACCCGAAACATAAACAGACACGAACATTACAACCAGACCGTGAAACAAAACAAACATCAATATTCATCATAACAATGTTCGCCCCGCCGGGAATCGAAACCGGTACATCTGCGTCTCAGCGTCTCACAACCTGCCAACTCACCTACGAATTAGTCTAATGTGATGGACGCTTAGAACTCAATGTTTCTATGTACCGAATCTATCTGGGACACCTTTTTTTGTTTGCCTTATTATATTAATAGATTTGTATGATAATATTTTGAATTATGCTTATTAAATATGATTTTAATTTACTGTTTCTAGGTTATTTTAGTTGTTAATAGGAACGCAGTAACCTAACCAGGCTGGGCAAACCATTGGTTTCTCATAAAATTTGTTTGATAATTAAAGAATCATTGGTGTCTGGTGTCCAGCTCGTTAATATGACCAAGCAGTATTCTTATATTCTGCTTTTAATGTTTTTTTGAAATCTTGTAAAATGTCTCCAAAGACAACAGCTGCTATTTATAAAATTTTACCGATTTTCCAAGCTGATTGTGATTATAATAAGTAGGACTTTTTTATATATTTTTTGTACGATACATTTTAATAAGCTTTTATTTAATGGTTACATTTTTCTTCCTTTTATAATAAATTTTCCTTTTTAATAATGTACTTTTTTATATTTATTTGTATGCAATAAAGTGTTTTCTATTCTATTCTAAGACTAATAAATCTATCAGAACTTTATAATTTAAGAAATAAGTTTTTAATTTTATTTTTGAAACATAAAAACCGCAACTGTTTTATTTCATAGCACCTACCTTAATCATACAACATAAAAGTAACAATTCAATATAAATACTAAATTTTTGTTCTTGACCATTAAATTTTAACTTAAAATTAAAAACTTTTTGGTCTTTTTATCCAAAAATAACCATTTGTTCACTCTCAATAACTTTTTTTACAACCCAAAAAATACGATAAATTAAAACAAAAATGTACTTACGACAAATTAGATTTTCCAATATAAGGTTTTTTAAAAAGACGTAAGGGAAAATCTTGATAATTTTCAAGGGAGTAAAGGACTGAAACATTGCAGAGCTAACTTCTTACATGACTACAAAGAGCTCGCAAAATAACACTTTTTCACTTTTGACTGTTTTTCTACAGTCTAACAGAACAAAAGTTATAGCCGATAATTGTAAATGAAAACACATTTTTGCTCAATCCCAAAAGTCGTATTTTGTCCTTTACGCCAATTGGAATTTCCATCATTGCAATCACAACACAACCCTACATTTACATGTCCATCCATCTCCTTTTTGCCTCCATCTTCTTTATTTGACCGCTATGAGAAGGGAAGGACTGACTGCTATTTTTAACCAACGAAAAAAAAGTAATTCTTAATTCGTCGCGTATTAGGTATATATTATTTTTATGTATGATCGCTTAACAGAGTAGACCGATTTTTTACCTACTTCAAAAAGGAGGTTATCAGTTTGACCTGTTTGTATGTCCTTATGTATGCATGTATGTTCGTCCGCGATTATCTCGCGTTTGGCTGAACCGATCTTGATGCGGTTTCCAGATAAGTATTGGTTACATTCAGGAAAAATAAGGGTGTCTTCATTATTTACTCACAGGTTGTATTGTCGTTTTGTGATCAACATGAAAAATGCTAGAATAAGTTCATACATGTTCATTTTATGACGTAACGTATGTGTTATTTTACGGTGACATTACCAAGCCTAATAAAATTTATGCTTTACACTTTATTTTAATGATGCCATAGATAATCTTGCTTTAATTTTTTTAGGGCACTGTAGTAGCTTTCAAGTTAAATTATAAGAAACTAGAGGCTGCCCCGCGGTATCACCCGCGCAGATTTCTCTTAAACACAATAATCCCGTTTTCTCTCGTTCCCATGGGAATTTCGGGAAATCCTTTCTTAGTGCTCACCTACACTCCCTAAGGAACCTACATGCAAAATTTCAGCCCGCTACGCCCAGTAGTTTCGGCTCTGCGTTGTCTGTCAGTCAGTCAGTCAGTCAGTCAGTCAGTAACGGAAGAGTTTTATATATATTGACTAGAAGCTGCCCCGCGGTCTCACCCGCGCAGATTTCTCATAAACACAAAAATCCCGTTTTTTCCCGTTCCCGTGGGAATTTCGGGAAATCCCTTCTTAGTGCTCACCTACACTCCCCAAGGAACCCACGTGCCAAATTTCAGCTTTCTACGCCCAGTAGTTTCGGCTCTGCGTTGTCTGTCAGTCAGTCAGTCAGTCAGTCAGTCAGTCAGTCAGTCAGTCAGTCAGTCAGTCAGTAACGGAAGAGTTTTATATATATTGATTACTAACTTACTAAAAGTGGTAACTTTACTTTAGGCAACAAACAGTATATACATTTTCTAAGATCTAACCGTGACTTCAATTCTATAGTAAGTAAGATTATTTGACTCACATAAGTAGCAGTAAAATTGGCTATTGTTTATAAAAAAATCTATAGGCGCTAGTAATCGTGCTTCATTGAGCGAAGTTTTTATGAGCTCGCTGCTCGCTGTTTCATTTGCCATCACTGGTTTAACAACTACCCTCATATTTTTTTTAAAACCTTTAAGAAAAAGGTCATCCATAATTTTGTTTCAGTCAAGCCGTAGTCCAGTGTAGTGGTGTAGTCCTGGAATATTCCAGATAATACATTTATTTATATTTTATTAAATTTAAGTATTATGAATTTAAAAAACAATACTTATAAATAAATACGTTAAATTGACCAGAGATTGAAAGTAACATATTTATTTTCAAATAATGAATTCAATGAATTCGTCCAATTACCTAACCGTAAAATCGCATTTATCAGAATTCAAATCAAATTCGGACACAGTAAGTGAGGTAAGTTTAAGTATCTGAATTCGTTTAAAGATTAAAAATCGAAGTAATTAGTGCAATATACGATTCTTAACCTTTACTACCCACCATTTTGGCATCGTCGTCGTGGCAAACTGTTACATTGTTCTGTTGTTTTCTTTGATTCTATCGTAAATCGTATTACGTTAAAAATCATTTCAAATAAACATTTTACAACATAAATTAAATTTCAAGTAAATCTCTAAAACAATATACCTATATCTTGCGCAAATATATAGAAACGATTTAAAAATGGCGGCCGTTGTATGTGGCTGTCTCTCTTCTTAACTCTTCCCTCATACTAATATACGCGAGATAGCATGCGTTCGGCCGCCATTTTCAAATCGTTTCTTTATCTGCGCGGCTTTTACCAAGTTAATACCAATTTTAATACAGGTTACAAAATCTATCTTGCATCCTCAGCTTGCATCATGTTTCTAAGTTTGACTATTGAAAAATTCTACCCTGTTCTATTGTATTTCAGGCTTCAGAAAGTGGTACAAGCAATTCTGTGACATCGGCTGAAGAACTTCAAAAGTTTGCTTTGATTCTTGGACTGAACAGCGCTGAAGATGTATACCAAGAAAGATTCCGTGTCGACAGAAGACGCCTGGAAGCTATGCTTGCAGGTATTTAATATTTATGTCATGCACAAGAATTTGCGTAAAAACATAACAAACATTATGCTGTTTCGCTTAGCCATATTCATTCTTGCGACGACGCATGAGTCTGTCATGGTTTTATGTGATTGGCTTATATTATTATTTTAAAAAGTTTAAATTAATATTTTTTTTTTATTATTTTTAATGATAAGTACTTATACCTACCTACTTACGTAAAATTATGTTTTTTTTTATAGACACATTGGATGAATCGCAAACGGCCCAAGCATTCTTTCATAGGGTAAGTTAAATAAACACACATCTTATTTCTATACCTTAAAAATATGAATTTAATTATGAAGAATTAAGAAAGAACTAATAATTTGGTTAAAGCATTGACTGTTCAATAAATCTTTCTTTAAAGTTTGTCATGCATAAGTTCTTTTTTAAATTTATATAAATACGAGCGGCATAAAAATGTAGAAATTAAAAAGTGGCAACACTGTATTGTAATTTGCCCCTTTTCAAAAATTTTATGCAGGGTTGCCACTTTTTAATTTTGTGCCACACTGTAAAAGGTCCTTTTTATATGTCTTTTACTTTTAAATAAAAATACTTCATCCAGAAGTAAATTTAATTGAATTTGAAATAATAAAGTTATTCCATCATTTTAGATCTCAATAAATAAAATACATTTTCTAACAGGTAATGACTGAAACAAATACCCTTGTAAAATGGCCAACTCGCCTTAAAATTGGTGCAAGATCTAAAAAAGGTAAGAACTCATAACCGTTTTTATTTAACTTTTAATTTAAATACAAAAAACTGCAAATATTATGGTTCAGAAAAAACCTGTTTCATAAAAAAAGAGGACCTCTCGCGAACATAAGTTTTGAAAACGTTACATTTTCAAACAATATAGGCGGCGCGCGCGCGGCTCGCTGGTTGGCTGATAGGCCAATGGCGCCAAACCGTCTAGACTACGCGGCTTCCGGGCGCCAATATGTCTGAAATTCAACAACTTTTGACAAAATTTTATTCGTATTGCGATGTTTACCGTGATTGTAATGCATTTTCTATACTAAATTTAAATTAATAATCAATTTACGATGGATTTAACTACGACAAGTGATGAATTAGTGTATCATGTTCTAAAAAAATTAAGTTTGCAAAATTTTGCACAGCTCAAAGGTGGGTAATTTTTTGAATAATTAAATTACGGTTTAATTTTTGTAGTATAAGTATTTTTATTTTAATGTGAAAAATGTGTGTGTTATGTAGATCCCCATGTGCGGGTGGCAGGACGTATGGAAAATGTGAAGCTGGCTCGAGATAAAATAATGCAGTTGCTGGACACCAGGGTACGTTTATTTTCAAACGTAAAAACATTGGTTTTTCTGGGATTCAATCAAATCATGGTTCGAACTATTTCTGGAGGAAGTAGGTACCTAAATACTAAACTTTGTTTTACCCTAAAGAAAGATTCAGCATGAGGTACTTATAGGTACCTACCTTAAAATAAGATTTGATAGACAACCGTACAAATAGGACTAGGTACAACTGTACATCCCCTAGCCCTATCACCGAGTGAAATACAACAAGACTTCAATAGTAACTTTTTCAGCAACCTAAGCTTGCTGTACGAACCTTCTACTGGGTACCTTTGTAGGTATGTAAATAAGTATACTGCGTTATGTTTATCTAAAATCTTATTTTGTAAATTTTTAGAGCAACCGAGTAACGATGAAGATCGACGTTAGCTACACGGATCACTCGCACATTATCGGAAAGGTACGTACCTATATAATATACCCACTGTAACTCCGGAATTCCGGGTTTGAATCTCGGCGGCTGCGAACTTTATTAAATAATTTCTTGGGTCTGGTAATAAGTGTGTTATTATGTCTGTGCATGTGTTTCTGGTACCCTAGATACATTTTCTAACTTCAGAGGCTCTTTTAGTTTGCGATGCGATGCGGTTATATCGACGCTGGAAAGGCAATCTTGCTGAAGCGCCATTTGACGATTTGTGAGGAGAGCGATTTAAAGTTTCAAATTTTACAAAAAAAATCGTATAAAAGGTACTGTCTGTCAGATTAACCTGAAAATTACTATGATAGTCTAAAAAACAGTTAAGCATAGTCTTACGTTCAAAAATAATATATGCAACTTATAGAAACAGAGTTAGGTGGCGGTTCAGCAATTATTACCTATGCCACGGCAAGGCTAAATTGCTGATAGCGTGAAGTGCAGCTCAAACCATTTCTGCACTTTTTGCTTATGTGCCAAAAACTATATTTTTCAAGTCAGACAAAATGTTTTATGTCTGCAAGCATTCAGAAACACGACAGGGTAAAATTTGGTTATATCACAAAACCTCTCAAAATTGGACCGTCCAGAAATGCTGATCTCCAACTGGCCGAGAGTCATGCCTAGCAAATTTGGCTTATAGGTGGCCGTATTCAAAATAATTGGGTCAGCAAATTAAAATATTTATATTTTTATAACAAACTAAACTTGGTCTTCGAACGTTTGTTCAGGGAAGGTTTAAAAGGTTAGAAAATGAGAATATGGAAAAATGGATGAGAATTTTTTAAGAATTGTAAGGCGCGATACGAAGTTCGCCGGAACAGTTTTTTTTAGCAGCCTGTATCGTCCCACTGCTGGGCAAAGGCCTTTTTCCCCTTTCTCCCGATCCTGGGCACTTTCCACCAGGGTTTAATGTGGGCTCCCAGCTCATCGCTCCACCGCTTCCTAATCCGACCACGTAGCCTCTTGCCATCTTTTGGAAACCACACGGTGGTACGTTTGTCCCAACGGTCTGGCTGCATGCGGGCTAAGTGGCCGGCCCACTCCCACTTGAGCTCCGCCGCCTTCCGAGCTACGTCTAAAATTTGAGTCCTGGAGTGCACTTCGGTGTTTCGGACCCTGTCCACTAATCGAACGCCTAGGATAGTGCGCTCCATGTTTCTCTGGCAAACTTCGAGTCTGGACTTTTGGGTGTCCATCAAAGACCAAGTTTGAGCTGCGTAGGTAAGGATGGGGAGGATACACATATGTCCATGAGTTTGCGTTTGAGGCTCAGCGGAAGGTCTCCCTTCATGAGCTCTTTCATTGACCAATAGATCCTCCAGGCATTGTCGACACGTCTTTCGACTTCTTTTTCCTGTCGAGCCTGGAAGGAGTCTATTTGGCCAAGATAGATATATTCCTGGACATATGCAATCCTCGCACCATCCACATCTACTGTATGCTCAATACTATTTGTCATCACTTTAGTCTTTGACTTGTTCATCCTCAGTCCAACCTCGAGGCTCGCTTGGCTGAGCTGTTCTGTACTTCATGCTCCAGCATATACTGTAACTCGGTAGCCGAATTTGAGAACAGGATAATGTCGTCGGCAAAGCGAAGGTTCGTCAGCTTCGATTCGCCGACGACTATGCCTCTGTCCTCCCATTCTGGAGCCAGCTTTTAGAACATTTCCTCCAACGTTGCGTTAAATAATTTGGGAGAAAGAGGATCATCCTGCTTCACGCCCTTTCCTATTCAAAAAGGTAGTCCTGATGACGGTGATTTTATAGCGGCGGTACTATTTCTGTAAATCGCCGGAACAGCTAGAAGGTAATAAAAAAAATACAACAATTTAAAACGTTGGCGTATTAAATATTCAAAAATGAACTAAATAAAATTTTAAAAAGACTTTCCACATAATTATAATACACAATCTGTACATAGAATATAAGTTTACATCAAATACTTGTATGTATGGACTACGTTCTTTTGACTTCCCAGAATGATAGTTTAATTAGGGATCCCTAATTATTATTTTTAACGTTATATAGCATAATTGACACTCAGGGATTGTGTATCTTTCTTGAAAATAACGTGAAATATTTTTTCAATCCCGTTCAGTCAGTAGTTGCAGAGCCTATTCGATGCAAACAAACAAACATTATAATCTGGCGTCTTTAAAATATTACTGTAGTATTATAAAGACTTGATTGTATGGACTTTGTTCGAATAAAAAAACAACAACAAAATGTCTCAAATTTCCTAAACAAACCATCAAAATGTAAACAACTGAACATTTTTTTGGCACCTTGGGTTCATTATTTGAGTAAGGATCCCTATTTTTTTTAATATAATAAAACATAGTCACTCTGGGTTTGTCTATATAAGTATAAGATAGCTTCAACAATCAAATCTTTCCTCTTATAGGAATAGATAACTTATATTTTTTTGAAAAGAAAGGAAACTACATTCGATTTTTTTTCCACATCTGAGAATCAAACCGCCTACAAATTACAAAAAAAGACATTGGTGAAATCTGACCAACTTTTGAAATAGTTCTGTACAGTAACAATTTTTATATTTATATTATTTTTATTTGGCATGGTCAATAGGGTAAATCATAAGAATCAAATGTTTTTAACAAAGTTGGTAAATAAAGTAAAAAGAATACCAATATATCTGGACTTATAAATTCAATAGGTGGAGTTATGCCCAATGGCCACCATAGGCCATGCATAAAATGTGCAGAGTTAAAAAAAAATATGTTTTGTTTCTTTCAAAAATAAAGGAATATTTCCTTTCAATAAAATGTGCTGACTCCGGTTTTTAGAGTAAGTATTATGTGGCATTACAAAATTCCAACCTGTAAGAAAAAAATATTATTTTCTCATCACAAATAATAAAACTGCTAAGTAAGGGCACAATTATGTAAAGTATCTAGCTGCTGTATATGATAGTTAATAATCGCAGGATTTGCAGGGTACGCTCGAACCATTATTTAGTGCGCTTTTATGAATGAGCTGCGGGCATCCACCCCAAACGACAAGATGCGAGTGACTGATGCGCCCGCGCACACCTGGGTCAATACATACCCTCTATGTGTGACGCAATACAAGACCCTTAAAAGAGAGCTTAATATACGCCCTACATCTTAAAATTCTTTGCACGGAAGACATGCTGAAGTAGCTTGAATGTGCCCAATGATGTAGGGATAAAGTTTCTTATAAATGTAATATTTTGATGTTAAGTGAGGTAACTGCTTTAAGTACCACTTCAAGAAAATTCATGCCCTGCCAAAATTGCTTATATCCATAGTGATTATTAGTTTTGTCGGATAAAATTGCTGATCTGTAAACAATCCAAATAATACGGTAGAGCAAAACTGGCTTAAGCGCCATATCATGAATAATATCAGCGAGGCTAGTTTTCTTATGTGCACTTTGCTTTTTTCTCACGGCAAAGCAAATTTTCTTTTCTAATTTAATTTAGATTAACACAAAATGGAATAATTGCTTATCGGTAATTTGGATATTAAAGGGGTAGCTTAAGTGCCAAAAAATATAAAAAGACCTAAAAAAAAGCTCTTATAAACCAAAAAAGCAGTAATTACAGATTGCTTAACGACCATGAAAACGGCTCGTATTGAGAGGAGACCCAGATCAGCAGATAGAGAAAAATCAGCCGATTCTAACGGTATATATAACTCATATTCGCATTTTTGGAGATCAGCAATCTTGCCTTTCCACCGTCGATATGCGTAACCAGTCCACGCGTTTGGCCCCCACGCGCACTGAGCGACGCGGAGTAGGCAAACCTCGCCATTCGGATTCACTGTCTTTGCGGCGCTCCGACGTTACGGCGCTCCTGGCCCACGCTTTAAACCCACTGTCACTACGTCGCTCTCCATTCTTCAAGTACTGTCGTAACGTCGCTCGTAAAATGTATTAATTAAGGGGAAACTCTTCTAAAATCTATTAACTGAAAAGAAATATATTGCACTGTTTAATCCCTATAATATATGTAATGATTTATAGTTGTAAAATTTTTGCCAGTCCAAAATCATCAAGTGACAAAAAAACTTAGACTATTTTTCAAATTATCGGTGAAGTCGTAATACTTTTTTCTATCTACGTAAATAAAACTTAAATATTCATGTAACTCATTAAAACTCCTACAAATCATATGTACTGCACATTTTGAAAAAAATCCGTACATGAATTTTGCTCTTTCAATTTAAATAGGCACTCGTTAAATAAAATCCTAGAACAGGCACCCAACAAGGATGTTGATTTTTTTATCAACTACCCGGTTTTTTATTATATTGATGTGTGTGTTTCGGCGTCGGATTCCTACCAAAAAAGTGAATTTAATGGTAAGTTTATAAAAAATCGTTGTTATTTGTATATTATTCAGATAAAAACGTGATTTATTTGCATTTAGGTATATACCTATATGTACAGCTGTTGCATGTGTTGATTTTATTAATTCATTACAGAAAACAAAAGAATCGAGAATCAGGAACCTCCACATCGCAAGCATCACTAACAACTAGCAACTAATCACCTGTTATGGTCAGAAGTTCAGAACCACTAACCACGTGAAAGGTTGGCACAGCAGACTGAACCGCAAGTTCAGTAAAAATCCGTCGCTTAACCTGGTCCTCGAGATTCTTAAAACTGAATCTCTCAACGCTGATTTTCAGATAGACAAGATCCAAAACCACGTCGACGTCATTCCAAATAAGCGTCGTCGCATTGATTAAAAAGACGTGGTTATTGAGAAGATTATCAAGGACTTGGCAACTGAAAAAACTGACATTGAGGATTGCCTTAAGCGCCTCACTAGGGTGAAATTCAATCAAAGTTTAAAACAGTAGCGACAGATTTTTACTGACTTGCGTTGAAATTTTGTAAGACTGATTTTTATATTATTATTTTTTGCATATTTTAATTGTTTTGTTTTTCTCATTTTTTTTACATGTATTAATTTTTTTTTGTTTATTTAGAATATGTTTTTTATTTTACTGATTTAAAATTTGATTTTTACATATTATATTAATATTATTTTATTTAGATAGTTAGCTGATTTTTACATTTAGGTAATTTAATTTAAGAATGATTATAATTATGATAATAAAAAGACTGATTTATTGATAAATATATAATTTCTTTCCTCTCTTAGTTTTTTATTATTTCCTAATTAAAATTAAGCATGCCCTTAAGTTACTAAAAATTCGGAGCGACGTAGAGACAGTACGCTGGAGGCAGGAGCGACGTGCCGACAGTGCTTCGTAGGTGCCGAGCGACGTAGCGTCGGAGCGCCGCAAAGACAGTAAACCGCCATTCGGTCGTCAGACGACCTGGTGAGGGCTGTCGGAGTTCATTGAATGTAGAATCGCACATGGCCCATTAATGTCCTAATTCCTTACGTTACAGATTACGGCTCGATTATCTGTAATGTAAGGAAATCCTGCAATATCCAACATTGGCTATATTCTCGCGGGTAAGATGCCGTTTACGATCAGAATTTTCCGTGACTCAGTTGGCAGTTAAGTGGACTGCGACGCGGAAGCACCGGGTTCGTTTGCCGGCGGGAGCAGACATTATTATGATGTATATCGATTTTTGTTTCCCGGTCAGGGTGTATTTTCGTCTCTCGTACACATGTTTCGGATACCCTAGATACAGGTTCGTCCTACTTAAGGGCCTCTGAGGTTGATAAATGTGATGCTTTATTAATACGATAATGTAATAATTTTTCGGTGCGGATTTATGGGGGAAGCCTTTATGGGGGACGTCTTCGGCTGAAATTATGATGATGATTAATGATAAAGTATACATTTTCTGGACAGGGCGGTCTTACGATCAAGCGTGTAATGGAGGAAACAGGATGCCACATCCATTTTCCTGACTCCAATCGCACCAGTGCTGTCGAGAAGAGTAACCAGGTCTCCATTGCTGGGGATATGGAGCGCGTGGAGAGAGCTCGCGCACGTGTCAGGGTACGTTTTCAGTGTTTCGGGGTTTACTTAGCCGAGTTGCACTCGCACAAGTCTTTCTAGAGTACCGATTTTCCTGGCTTGAGCTTTCTTATTACTCCGTCAAACATATGTTTGACCGTCACGAAGTTGTACCTATATAAATTTCGAGCGGAGAACAATTTTATTAAAGTTACATATTTGACACTTTGAGGCTATGAATTTCAGCCTTAGTTTCCATATTATACTATTTTTCTTCTAACAAGGTAGTATGTATGAAAAGGAGTGATGGAAGGACACACAGCATTCAGCACCTCTTTTGTACTTAACAACTTTCCCAAAGTAACATTGCTCGATAAAAAAAAACAGGTGTTCAATAAATTGGTATGTACGTTCGATAAGCTGACGGGGTTTAATAAACGGGTCAGCTGATATTGTTTTTGAGCTTTTGGCCCATGTTTTTTAACTCAACTGCCTCAATACAGCCTTCAGTTTTAAAGAGGTGCACTTTTATGCCACTTTACAGCCGTTGGCTGTTTTCAATGCCTTTGGATGAACAAAAACATTAAGAAGCATCACAGAAATGCTTGTTGCTGCGAAATAGTATTAAAGCGAAATATTATAATGCACTGTAAATCAAATACAACCCAAGTAAGTAATTTTTTGGATAGGTGACCTGGCAAAGGTTGTAGGAGTGCATTGAATGTGTACAGACTAGCCATTGCGGCGATTGTTAGTAGGTATGATGTTCTTTATTGTAATGTCAGAAAAGAACAAAAGAAAAAAAGAGAGAGATACTTATCTAAATTAATCGTAGAGTTTGTTACACCCATATATTTAATTATACGTTACACCTTTCTTCTCTACGCTGTTAAATTATTGCGAAAGGGAGTATAAATCATTTGACAGAGGAGAGCTCGTTTTGGTGTACTTCAAGCTGTAATCCTCATCTTTTAAATCTTCGCTAAAACAAATTTTAAGAATGCAAATAATTAGTCATGAATTGATCCAAATTGGTCCACAAAGTAAAATAATTAGTCCACTTATACTTTAGAAGTTATAGCCAAATGTTTGTGAGGATTATGGCTTGACGTTCAAGCTGTAATCCTCATCTCTGGTCCAAGAAAACGGTAGGGTCTATGGACTTGGTTCAGGTCTAAATAATTAGTCCTCAATTGATCCACACGACATGCCAAATCTCAGAATTGGTCCTCCAGAGGTTCCGAAGTTATAAGGGCATCTTAGTGAGGATTATGGCTTGAACATTTGGCACCTTCAATTATCTCCGAAACGCCTATAGCTATTGGTTTGAAATTTGGCCAAAAATTAATCCTCAATTGGTCCACCAGAATCATAATCATTTTTAACTAGGTTTTCTTTGAAGAAGTACGTTAAAATCATCGGTTTTACTTTCCCATACATTGCGATCCATGTACAGTTGTGCACAAAATAATTGATAAACATTGATATTAACCGGTTACCTAAACGATTCTTTAGAAGAGTAAAGTGGGTAAAGTATGTACTTATTATTTTGACGAGTTCCCAATTACGTAAATGTACTTACCAAGATATTTAACCAAAAAAAACCTTTATCTATGATTTATATTTTTGCATGTACTTCAATTAAAAGTTTATAATAGTTTCTTTTTTTACTTAACTTAATTACAGCACCGTTTATATTGCAAAAAATATTTAGTTTTAACAAAATCACAGTTGGTTCAAGTGTAAATAAAACAACAACAAAAAATTGTTATGTACTTGCGCTTGCACCTCTCATTAAATAATTATTTAAAGTAACCAGTGTTACTATGTTTGACATTACGTGTCTGTGTCAACGTAAATTGCTATCTATGTGTATGTATACATATTTTTATTATTTTGGATGTAAGCAATAATAAGCGATTTTGTAAGGGCGACATTGGATCTTTCTGTCCATTACGCAAAATGTGTTTTATAACGCGGAGGGGAGACGGAGCTGTAAGTAAGTACTATTTATATTATTATTATTAGGTACCTACTACTATTGTATAAAATACTAGTCGACCCGGCGAACTTTGTACCGCCCGACCTATTACTACATTGTGCATGTATTATACTTTAAACCTTCTTCTTAAATCACTCTATCTGTTAAAAAAAACCGCATCAAAATCCGTTGCATAGTTAAAAAAAAAATATAAGCATACATAGGGACAGACGCGGAAAGCTACTTTGTTTTATACTATGTATTGATGATATTGATGACAACAGTAACAAACAACACAGTGTAAGGGAAGCTTACGTCTACTATCTCTATATGTATATACTGTAACACTGATCTCTATCTTCGATTGCGTGCACGCTGCTTTTGAGTGGAGACAAGGATAGCGCTATTTGGCCAATCCTGGGTTGATAAGAGACATCATGCGCGATACTCCTGTAGAGTTACATTAAATATATATATGTCACCGGAAAATAACAAAAACCGTAAATTTATAAATTTACTAGGAAATTTATAAACTTTCGTAGGATTCTAAACGAGTGATAAATTGTATTATTTTACGCCTACATTTTCGTAAATTGATAAACTTACTAAACTCACTCGTAAAATAATAAGTAACCAATAACCAAACGCCATGTATAATGAATTGAAATTTAACACAGAGCTACGAAAGTTTTAGCCATGACCAAAATATTTTATTTTGGTAGAGTGAAATAGGGAATTTTAACCCCCTACTAGGTAGGTAGGTACCTAAAATACAAGGTTACTTTTTGATAAAATATGCTATTATCCCATAATAGCATATTATATCTGTCACCGTTATATTGCGAAATACGTTAATGTGCTCTCTCCCGGGCACACTGTTTAGGTCAGTTAATGTGCGAAATTTTATGTGAAATATGGGGTATCTGGGGTCTCGCCGTTAAAGTGCGGAAAACAGAAAGCTCCTAACGAAAATTCAAATCTAGGGCAAAATTGTAGGTTAGGTTAGGTTTGGCTTGTGATCTTTAACCAGCGTAGCGAGCGAAGCGAGCGGAGCTTGGGTTACCTGTGTTAAACTGAAATCTAAGGCAACAATTTTTCGAACTTAACTTAGTCGTTAACTCTGTAGATTACCTAGGGATTTTGCAGATTACATAGTTAATGTTGAGAACAACATTTTATTTCGAACTCTAACGGATTCAGCCAGTTAGTGCACTTTTACTGAATTTCGCACATTAGCGGTCAAATATTAACCTATAAACCTACTAAGTTTTTAGTACCAGTAAAAATACTTTTAGTGTGATCGAATTGTTTGGCAAGTCTGATTGTATGTAAGTCTATGGACGCAAGCATTTTCACTGTCAACATCGACCAATCAGAGAGCAGTGTGTTATTTTCCGTATTTCAAAAAGCGTAAAATTAAAAGCTCTTCTGTGATTGGTCGATCCGTTTAGAATCTTACGGATTGATATCCGTTAGTTTATAAATTTACTACGACGCGTCGAAAATTTATAAATTTGCGAAAAAGTGGGCGTAAAATAATTCAATTTATCTCTCGTTTAGAATCCTACGAAAGTTTATAAATTTCCTAGGAAATTTATAAACTTGCGAATCTTATTATTTTCCGGTGACATATACACGAGTATAGCGCCTGACGCGCGTCGCGGAACTGTTGTCTCTTATCAACCCGGTATCTCCTCTCTCCACTCAAAGGCAGCGTGTGCGCACGCAACTGCGCACTTGAAAATAGAGCCAGGGTCTCGAATGTCGAAGAGCTAGTATTAGCTAAACTAGAACAGGACTAGAATGTAGCTAAAACGGGTATATTTGTAGCCAAAAAGGGGAGATGAAAAAAAACAATGTAAATCTATACCAATATTATAAAGAGGAAAGATTTGTTTGTTTGTTTGTAACGAATAGGCTCCGGAAATACTGAACCGATTTGAAAAATTCTTTCACTGGTAGGAAGCTACATTAACCCCGAGTGTCATAGGCTACATTAGATTTTCAAAAAAAATAGGGATCCTTACCTAAACTCAAATAATGTAACCCAAGGTGCAATATTTTTTCCGTTGTTTACATATTTTGACAGGTGGATTGTTGTTGTTGTTTGTTTTTTATTCGGTCATTCTGGGCAGTCAAAAGAACATAGTCTATAAAGCCAAGTCTTTTGTAGTATCTTATATTCTATGGCGTAACGAAGTTAGCCGGGAAAGCTCGTACTTGATAAAATTATTTCGTTTATTTATTAAAAGTATAGTTTCGCGCCATACCGAAAGTTACCACCTCACCATAAAAAAACTGTGAGTATTGCAATGAAGCAACTGTGATTATTAAAACATTTTTTTTTGTTATTATTATAATTGAACTAACTGAGATTATTGTTAGTTATTAAAAATAAGTAAGTAAGTATAAGTATTGTGATATAAACGGTGATTTAATTAAGTTAATTAAGAAAAGACACTATTGTAAACTTTTAATTGAATATAAACTTACAAAAATTTAAATTATACATAGAAGTTTTTTTTGGTACATTAATGATTCACCTGCAACTAGTGATAGCAATCAATCAATCAGGCTGTCTTAAACATAAGTACATAGCGAAAACCAAACCCACTTTCACTTTTCTAAAGAATCGTTTAGGTAACCGGTTAATATCAATGTTTATCAATTATTTTGTGCACAACTGTACATGGATCGCAATGTATGGGAAAGTAAAACCGATGATTTTAACGTACTTCTTCAAAGAAAACCTAGTTAAAAATGATTATGATTCTGGTGGACCAATTGAGGATTAATTTTTGGCCAAATTTCAAACCAATAGCTATAGGCGTTTCGGAGATAATTGAAGGTGCCAAATGTTCAAGCCATAATCCTCACTAAGATGCCCTTATAACTTCGGAACCTCTGGAGGACCAATTCTGAGATTTAGCATGTCGTGTGGATCAATTGAGGACTAATTATTTAGACCTAAACCAAGTCGATAGGCCCAACCGTTTTCTTGGACCAGAGATGAGGATTACAGCTTGAACGTCAAGCCATAATCCTCACAAACATTTGGCTATAACTTCTAAAGTATAAGTGGACTAATTATTTTACTTTGTGGACCAATTTGGATCAATTCATGACTAATTATTTGCATTCTCAAAATTTGTTTTAGCGAAGATTTAAAAGATGAGGATTACAGCTTGAAGTACACTCGTTTTGGGGCGTCTCCAGGCGACCATTGTCGTAAGGCAAGGCCAACATTTGTTTGCCTGAGCCGCTTGGTGGGCACCCTGAACTACCTCGCCGCGGCGGTTTCCAACCTCTTTGACCTCGCCTCTCGCAGTATAGGATACTTTACCAAATAAGATATATAAAGTCAATTAGTTTCTCTTACTTTCGATCAGTGATATGTCTTGTATCCTATCCTATATTGAATAAATACATTTTAACCGACTTCAAAAAAGGAGGTTATCAGTTTGACCTGTATGTATGTATGTATGTATGTTTGTCCGCGATTACCTCGCGTTTGGCTGAACCGATTTTGATGCGGTTTTCAGTAATGTATTTGTTACATTTAGGAGAAGGTTTTAGTACCTATTTTAGCCGACGCCGAAAAAGAGGTGGTTCTCAGATTATGTTTGTGTCAGTTCGTTGAAGGCGGGTCTCTTTTTTTAAAAAAGAAATTATTATTGACTTTTGAATTTTTGATGATGAACTTGTAAAGAAAGAAAAGCCTAGTTTCTCTTGACTTTTATGCAATCACGTCATAACTTTACATATACGCCAGGCCCTGACTCCACTCGTGTTCAGTTTCGAGCTGCCGATAGTGGCGCCCTCGCAGCCGCTGCCCGACCTCACCTCGCCCTACGTGCAGCAAATACAGGAACAGTACAATGTGCAGGTTAGTTAAATTCACAGAACAAGGAAGATGCTCTCTCTCTCTGTTAAATTGGTCTATTCCAGAGACAACGTTACCTACCGCGGTCCAGTCAACAAAGCCAGCCGCCCATAGTCAAAGCTTTGAATGTGAATGTATCAAAATTTTTTACTGATTATTATTTGAACATGTGAACATCATATATAGAGCTATGAACATTACACAAGCACTTTTAAAATTGAAAATTATTTAAAAAAAATTTTGGACCAAATTAAAAAGCTTCTTAATAACACACAGAAGGATCAGCGCGCGTTATTGGAATGCATTGTGGTTGCAAGGCCGCATTTCCATCTGCAATAAAACTTCCGATATAATAGATATTCGACAGTCTGTCCTCGGATGGTCCACGGCAAAGATCTGTCTGACATAGGTCTGCAGGAGAAACAACGCGGTGTTTACTTTACACTTGCAAATCGGACTGGCAGACATCTCGAGGAAGCTTTTTGCAAGTGGAATCGCGGCCTAAGAGGAAACCGCGAGGCGAGATGAACATGATGCACAAATAATTAAGAGCCAGTTTACCGCGATGCTAGCGCCATTCTCGAAAAAAAAATATATCTTCTAAACTAAGCCTAATATCAAAATTGTGGCACAGTATGACACTAGATAATGTAGCTTAGTATTTTTTGAGCACAGTAAAGTAGTCCTTACCTAAAATAATAAAATTATACTCGGATTGTTGCTAAAAGTGGCCACTTTTAACAACACTTTGTAGCTTTCTTTGGTCTTTAACTTAAAAGCTATACAACAGTGTCCTAAAAATACTAGGCTACATTATCTAGTGTCATACTGTGCCACATTTTTGATATTTGCCTTAGTTTAGAAGATATTATTTTTTTCGCAAATGGCGCTAGCATCGCGGTAAACTGGCTCTTAATAGGTTTGATTATTACAACAGGTGATGATGCGCAACCGTCCGAAGCTCCACGCGAACCTGCTGGTGGTGAAGGGCGTGCAGTGGGAGGTGCTCGCCGCCATGGAGGCCACCACGCTGCTGATGAACTACATGTGCGGACATCTCGCCGTAAGTTATAATAAATACCTACTTCAGTAACGTTATAAATACTTACTTAAAACTCTTTATAACTTTTTCAAATTTTCGAGGTTTTACAGACAATATGGATAGATAAGTTAAAATCAATAATTTCAATAAAAAAATAAAACAGAATAGGTAGCCATATTTTAATTGGAGGGACGATAGCGTATTTAGAATAAGGTTGAAGGTACCTCGAGGGTATCTCGATAACTGTCTAGTTTAATAATTTCCACGCATCCAAGCAGAGAGTAACAATGATTGTGTCAATGCTGCTTGTTATAGGATATAACTGCTCCAAAGCTCAGTTGGCAGTGATGTGGACTGAGTAAGCGTGTGCACCTTGGTTCGATTCCCGGGCGGGGCGAATATTGATATGATGAATATCGATGTTTGTTTCCGGTCTGGGTGTAATGTTCGTCTCTGTGTGTGTTTCGGGCACCCTAGATACATGTTCTTCCTAGTAAGGGGCTCTGAGTGTGATGTGTTATTTTTTTAAATAACACACGTTCATTCTCCCCAGAGCCAGACCCAAGTCCAGATGACTTTGGAAATATCACCGATGCATCACAGCGTGGTGGTGGGACGGAACGCGGAACAACTCAAGGTCATCATGAAGGGAACAAACACACAGATCATGTTCCCCGACGCTGATGATCCCAACATTCCCGTGTTGAAGAAGAGCTGTGTCACCATTACTGGGCAGATTAAGGACGTTTATACGGCTAGGCAGCAGTTGGTGGTGAGTTTTTTTTTGTTTTACAGTGTCATATGCTTTAGGTTAATCTAGGTGAATAGTGCAAGGCAGTGTTTTAGGTCCAGTTTTCTTTATAGTTGATGCTTTTGAGATGCATTTTAATCTAAAGCATATGCTTACTTTATTATACCATTGTAATGCAAATATCATTATTCCTCAAGAAGCGTCATGGTTTACAGAAGATGGTCTCCTAAGGAAAGCTTAAGAGTTAATAGATAATGCGTTGGAGAGAAGTTATTCTGCTTTCGTTATATTTTAAACGTGTGTCATTCATAAACTGTGCTTTGCTACATCATGGAAAAAATATTAATTTTAGGGCCTGTTCTATTCTTTATCTTCATAGTTTTTAATATTACGTCATGTCCAAAGATTCTTGCCGTCTTATTCATATAGATACAGTACATTTTAAGTAGCGATACTGGAGGCCTACTTCTCTGGTTTGTTGTATGGTAAATATGTGACATCCAGTCTAATTTGACATACGTCAAATAACTAAAATGCTCTTTAACTTTTTATGAATAACAGGGATAGTCTATAAATACTTAGTCGTATCATTTTGTAATTAAAAAATCCTACTATAGAAAACTTTGAAGTAGGGATATATGGGGCATACCGAGGAAAAGTTAATCGTAAGAAGTTGCAACATTTTTAATAAGTAACCTAACTACTATATTTTTTACTATGAAACCGATGGTATTATGGGCAGTATTTAATTATTGACCATCCTACCACCCCACCAGGGAAGTCTGCCCCTGGTGGTGATATTCGACGTGGCGGACGAGAGCCTGCGCGCGGACGGCGCGGCGGCGGCGCGGCTCATGGCGCAGCACCGCGTCTACATCAGCATCCGCCGCAAGCCCAAGCAGGGCATCGCCTCCGTCGTCATCAAGGGCATCGAGAGATGTGCTGGTAACATATACTACTGCTTATCTATACCAATATTATAAAGAGGAAAGATTTGTTTGTTTGTAACGAATAGGCTCCGGAAATACTGAACCGATTTAAAAAATTCTTTCACTGGTAGGAAGCTAAGCTACACTATCCCCGAGTGTCATAGGCTATATATTCGATTTTCAAAAAATTCAGGGATCCTTACCTTAAATCAAATAATGTAACCCAAGGTGCAATATTTTTTCCGATGTTTACATATTTTGACAGGTGGTTTGTTGTTGTTGTTTGTTTTTTTATTCGCCCTTTCTGGGCAGTCAAAAGAACATTGTCTATAGAGCCAAGTCTGTAGAAGTATCTATATTCTATGGCGTAACGAAGTAAGCCGGGATAGCTCGTCCTCGATAAAGGTGACTTGCAATAATATAGATTTGATATTGTTTTGAGATTTCGACCCATCCATAATGTTTTTTTTTAAAGGTGTTAAAAATCGTATATTTCCATTATGGTCGATCGAAGTAAAAAAATAACAAGTTTATGTTTTATTTTTAGTTTGTATTCCATATTACATAGATTTAAATTTATTTGAAAACTACTCGACCTAGCTAAAATCGTATCGCCTTAGCTATTACTATTTTTGCATGAATTAAGTATACCTATAAACCTTGCTCTTGAATCACTCTGTCTATAAATAAAAACCGCATCACAATCCATTACGGAGTTTTAAAGATTTAAACATGCATAGGGACAGCCGACGAAAGCGACTTATTTTAAATTATGTATTGACATGTAGAATTTCTGGATACACAATACATACAGAACAAATCACAGACGTCCATGGAAACATTATGAATTAACTAAGATTGTAGATTATTGAAGACGTTTGTTTAATTAAACTAATGAAATGTTATCTAATCACCCAACGTATCTTCCCCAGGCGATCTGTACGAAGCTCGCCGCGCGCTCCTCGACAACAAGGAGCCAGCCATCACAGCGGAAGTGCCGGAATCCTACAACATTCCCTCCCTATCCAACGTCATGCCAAACTTCGGCGGCTTTAATCCCTTCAGTCCAAGTAACATCCCGAACATTACCAATTCTCCATGCTCTCCCATGATGACCAATCCTTACAGCTTGAATGACCTGGCAAACTTCGCCAATGGGTCCCCCTTGTTCGTTCAGCCGCAAACCCCGGGGTACCCCGGCCCCCTGAGTCCGGCCGCTATGCCGATGACCCCCCCTGTGTTTGCTAATACGTGGCTGATACCCTCACCTCAGCCTAGGGGGGCCCAATTCCATTATCCTAACATTCAGGTGCCCAATCCGAATATTTATGGGAAAGGACAGGCTTGGAATCGTGAGTATTGTTTTTTTTGGTGAACAATATTTTATGAATGAAGTGAAGGTAGTTTTGAATTTCTTTTTGAGTTAATTTATAAAATAAAGCCCGTAGGGGCTATTACGGCCGCCTTTGCAATATTGCTTTGTGTCCTCTTTTGTTTTTTTTTGTATTGACTTTGACACTTGGATGATGCTAAGCAATATTGCAAAAGCTGCCATAATAGGTCCTCAGATCCCACTAGTCATCCTTCGTGCATGCCCCATTTAAATCGGGTGTTCCAGTAGCAGAACATTTTCTAAGAAGACTATTCACACTTGTTAGAAATTTCTGTTTAATTTCTATGTACGACACAATTTCAAATCGCCCTGGCAGACGACAATAAATCGCTACATATAATTCTCTTTACTTAAATAATCCATAATAAAAAATAAGAAAAACTGCCTCAGAAATAAATAAATAAGCAAATAAATAATTTTCGTAGCAATGGTGAATGGCAGCGAGGCGGGCTCCATGCAGCCTCCCATGATGATGCAGCCGCAGTTCCACCACCAGCACCAGGAAATGGCTATGAGACCTGTAAATACTAATTACTACTACTACTACTACAATAAAAAAAAACTTAGAAACTGGGTTATAACAAAACTAAATATTTGATTGTGAAGCTTAAAAAAGTGTAGTGGAAGAGCGTTTTACTAGCACTAGCTCAAAAACTTAACTCTTCCCTCGCGCGCGAGATAGCATGCGTTCGGCCACCATCTTCAGATCGTTTCTTTATGTGAGGTCTGGGATTATATTATCTGTGTTCCAGGGGCGAACAAGGATAACCTGGATAGGCTTCCTGTGTCTGGGTGTATTTCTATGCAGGGTTGTACAGTGGCGGACTAGGAGGCCGTAACAGATTTGTCTATGGTTTTGTCAACCCTAGATTGTATTACCAAGGAACAAGAGCTATTGTGCAATACAGAAAAACCAGAAGTGTTATACCGACCGTGTCCGCCACTGTACGTACATACCTACATACCCTGGTTCGTTCGGAGGGCTAAAAATGCTCCAACTTTGCGTATTTTTTAGCAATGTCTATTTTTTTAATTTAAAATGTTAATGTACAATTATTACACACTAAAAATAATTTTTTTATCAATAATTCAGCAGTCACTGAGCCAGCTTCTGAACGCGAGCTCGGCGCCGAGCAGCGGCTACCAGAGCAACTTCACCGGCAGCTGCATGTCTCTGGACACGCAGAACATCTCCGGTGAGACTCTTACTAACTTATGATAGCCTGGTACTTTTTTACTTAGCGCAATATCTTGGCAGCGGATTTCTTAAGAGCCAGTTTACAGTATCATCTTCTAAACTAGACTCTTACTAACTTATGTCAGCCTGGTACTTTTTTACTTAGCGCAATATCTTGACAGCGGAGTTTACAGCGATGCTAGCGCCATTTGCGAAGAAAAATTATCATCTTCTAAACCACAGAACAATAGAATACAATAGAAATAGCATCATGAGCTTTTAGTACTAAAACCAGTGTGTCCAAACTCACACATATACACCAAACGCTCACTATGAAATGCAAGCTACCATTGGTGATTAACGACAAAGCCGAAAAGATCTACATCACAAAACTTTGAAGTAGACTATGAACCTTTTTTACAAATAAACAAAGTTCAAAATCAAATAAGAATTATGAAATACTTAAGATAATGATGACATACATATGATAAAATAATGAAATTAGGTTTTTCCAAAGACATGGTAGAAAGCTATACATCCTCTTTGCTTTAAAATCCTCACGCATTGTTCCTAGTTTTACTATTCGACGCTAGATGGAACTACAGCTTTTGTACTACCCCTACTTAACACTAGATGGCTACCGTAAAATGGGGTGAATAGGGTAGGTTTTGAACTTTGAGACCAAATTTAAGGTCCTGAGACTACATATATGTTTTAGTTAGTATTTTTATATTTTTTCCGGGAACTTGTTTAGCAAATTGAAATTTATAGTTTAGATGTTTTCTAAGAAAATATATTTTAAAAATGCAAAAATAAGGCGAAACCCCAGTAACCCCAAATTTGGGGTCAATAGAATCAAAAGCGGGGACAATAGAGTTTATAGCTAGGGTTGTCACTGAAAAAAGTTAATATTTTAATTGAATTATGTTAAATACTTTTCTCGATTAACTATGGACGGTAACATTTTTATTTGTGCAAGAAGCAGGTTTAAAGGTGAAATTATTTGTTTTATTTATGTGTACCAGTCATACTAATAGGAAAATAATTACAAAATATAGGTATTTATACACACTCAATATTTTTTATTTTAGTTTTATTTTAACACAGTCTGTTTAAATTATTTTAATCAATATATAGTATGAGTTATATATATTTCATGCCTCTTTAAAATTTCTGCATAAAAATAAAACAGATAGACAATTTATAACAATCAATCAATTTTAAGTAATTACAAATTTTCATAAATAATAATACATTGAGAACTTTGGGCAGCCTTATCGCTTAAAGCAATTTATTTTTGAAACTACAGATTTTTATGTGGTAGCCCTAGCACAGCATATCCTATTCACCCCGCTGGTGACTCCAATCAACCCTATTCCGATTCGATTCCCCTCCTTCTCGACCCTATTCCCCACAGCATGTTACTCTATTCAACCCATAGGCAACCCAAATAACCCCAAATCTAGCAAAAATATACACCTCGATGAAATTGTTTACGAAATCCTTTAAAATAAAGTTATTTTATAAATTTATTATACTTTGTACTTTCTTTTCTAGAACGAAGTTAATGGAGACCAAAAAATGGGTGGTTCGACTATGTTCCTTTCACATGCCTTTTTTAAACCTTTTTCGCTTGTTTTTGGATTTTGTATTGCCGTAAAACCAAAATTAATACCTTCAAGTAAATAAATTCATAAACATCCTGAACGTAGCTTTTTTCCATAGAGAAAGAATCTAGCAAGCTAGCAATGGCATAATTCTAAATGCTGATAAAACTAAGCTTTTTATCATAAATTCACCTTACATGCCTATTAGAGATACTCCAATGCCTATGTTAACGCACAGCTTCGACTGGATCCATAATAACCAAATTAATTGTTTGTGTAAAAAAATAGAAGAAGTAGATAGTGTTACATATCTCGGTGTTAAAGTTAATAAGCATTTCTCTTGGTCTCATCATATAGATTATATATGTAGCAAATTAAGAATATTACTAGGTAAGTTCTACCATTTAAGTTTCAAGGTACTTAAAAGCACGTTAAAATGTTTATACTTTGCACTAGTTGACTCAATTCTCGATTACGCTTGATTGTTTTGGTCTTACTTTTAAATCTTATATTGATAAATTAGAAAGCCTACAAGTAAGATTTTTAAAACTACTTGTTAGTAATAAAACTAAAAATAATTGTAATGGCGACTACCAAAAACTATTCAAAATTTGTAAAATTCTACCAGTTAGTTTAAAACATAGATATATTTTATTAGTAAACAATTTTGACAATAAAAATATAAATATAAAATTTAAAATAAACAAGTATAGTGCTCGGGCACAGTATCTAAGAAAGTATGAAGTCCCAAGAGTACGAAATTACTATGGCGATAGAACATTAAAAAAACGTCTTCCATACTTGCTCAATACTTTGCCCCAGTATTTACGCAGTAGAGAAATCAGTAAACCAAAATTCAAAAATATGTTAAAAAAGTATTATTTAGATTAATTATAGTTATAAAGTAATGTATAACAGTGATAATGTCGAGACTCAGCTGATCCTGCAGACAAACTGTTTAAACAGTTTTGTGGGACTATGTATAAGTTGTATGTAGCATATTATATGTTTAATAAATAAATAAAGAAATAAATCGACGCCAAAAAATCTTCCCGGTTTCAACCCTATTCCCCCCGTGAACCCTATTCACCCCATTTTACGGTACTAAGCTAGGGATGGGACATATTGCAAGTCCTAGTTTGTCGATGAGAGAAACCTATCGATAAACATCTGTTTCATATGGCTGCAGTAAATAATTTTTTCTACGAAATTCTATGTAAATTACACAACCGGCCAATATCACAAAGCTTATGCTTGTGGAAATTCAGATATAAAAATGTTTTTAGTTATTAATATACTTTAAAACTATAAAGCCTAATTTAAATTTTATTATATTAAGTAATAAGTTTATTTTATTACCAAACTAAATATACTTTATGTGGATGTAATAGATAAACCAATAAAACAAGATGGTGGACTTTATTATATATATTTATTAATTTTTTTCAAATTGTAGTAAGTACTTGTTAATTGCCTTAAATTGTAACCCTGTTATACATAAAACGTTAAATAGCATTTTAATTATTTGACGTATGTAAATCTAGACTGGATGGATGTCACGTATTTAGCATTTAAGAAACCAGACAAGTAGACCGCCAGTAAAGATACTTAAAACAACTGTATCTTTATGATTTACAGTAACGGTAACTATATACTATTTTTAACCCCGACGAAAAGTAAAGTAAAGTAGTAAAGTTACTTTACTTTACTACTTTACTTAGCTTTAAAAATGATTATTCAATAGAGGATACAAGATATCGCACGTTGTCTGTGAGTGTCCGCCACTGCCGACCAAAATGGCGGACACTCACAGACAACGGGATAATGAAAGTCAATTACACTAATCTAATTCATATTGATACCTTATTTCGTAAAGTATCCTATACTAGAAGAGGCGAGGTAGTTCAAGGTGCCCACCAATTGGCTTAGGCAAACGAATGTTTGCCTTGCCTTACGACAATGGTCTCCTGGAGACGTCTCCAAACGAACCCTCCTCTGTCAAATGATTCTACTCCCTTTCGCAATGATTTTACAGCGTAAAGAAGAAAGGGCTAACAAATTCTACTTTACAATTTATCTCTCTTTTTTTGTTATTTTGTGACATTACAATTCATTTTGGTGACAATAAAAAGAACATATTAAATTAATAAGATTTAAAGTACATTTATGAAATAATGAAAATATCGTGCAGAGCTAGACTACTTCCATGCGTCTTTGTCGTTTTCATAATCATCAACATTGTAATAAGCTTTCTTAATCAGAACTGTTTTGATACGAGTTTTAAACTCATTATCATTTAGGATCAAAATCTCTTCTGGGAGCTTGTTATAAATTCTTACTTCGTTTCCAGAGGGGTGTTATAATTTTAACGTGTGTATCTGTCTGTCTGTCTTTCTGCGTATCTGTCTGTGGCATCGTAGAGCCCAAACGGATAAACCGATTTTCGTTTAGTTTTTTTTTATCATAGATAATTTCAGCCCGAGTGTTCTTAGCCATGTCTCATTAAGATCTGATCAGATCTGATCATCAGCTCATTTCTAGGTGATGAGGGGATCTAACTAGCTTCCTTATGTCCGATCGATTTGAAATTTGGTACCGTGTTACATCAATGATATTGAGAGTATATGGTAAGGTAACCATGACCCTTTTAAAGATGATCAGCTCTAGTTCTAGTTTAGTTGATAAGGGTCTAGTTTAGATGATCTGACTCGGTCTGGGCTTTTTTTTAATTCAATTTTGTTAATAACGAGCTTAAAAAATCACTGACCTTGAAACAAAACATACTTATTCAAAAGTTGACGTTTGGTTAGTTTCATGTTGATTTTTAGGAGATGGTGTATACGCACGTTAATGTAGCGTTCAGCTATGGCTTTAATTAAATCCGCTACGTGATTTGAATCAGGAAATTGCCCTATTTGATGGAAGCTGATCCCATCAAATATTCTTTCTCCTACAAACTTTTGTAGTATCTTACACATTATCAATTCTTGTTTGAATATGCGGCCTTCGTAAATCCGAAGGACACTTTCGGCCACTTTACATATGTTTATCACATCTTTTGATGGATACACAAGTCCTCCTTTGTCTTTAGCCACAATAAACCTATGCATGCCATTTTTTTCTTCTGTAATTAATGCTTTCACACATATGTTACAAGTAACTTTTTTTATTAACATTCGTGCAATATATCCCGCAATGTACGCTATAACTTGGGAACCAAATTCCGATAGATTGTTCAAAAGCTCACCAATTTCGTATTCTTCAGTTAAATCTTTGCTTTGTTCATCTTCGGTCAGAATCGGACCTGCAGTTTTGTTAATACGCTCTACAGCTGATGAGCAATTTAAAATTCCTAGCTGTTCTAGTGCGGAACAATTGCCTGTTCCGTAGTCTTTAAGGTCAACGTGCACCAATAATTTCTTATATGCAGCCACGAATTGACGTGCTGTTGGGTTATTGTTAGAACCCCCATGAGCTCTAATATTACCAAATAAGAGCTCTAAATGATCTTGACTGAGCTTGTAGAATGGCAGATACACAATGATCTTTTCCTGAATAAGGCTTACATACAGTTCTTTTAAGGCTTCAGCACACGCCAGAAATCCCAGAAACCCCGTTTTTCGGGGACTGTCCTTTAAAAGCTGGCCATTTTTTGTTCTCAGGCTTGATATGTAACTGCAAGCTGAGTTGAGAAAACTAAATATCTGTGTAGCATTCTTTTCACTTAATGCTTTTTTGAATCCATATTGATGTGGGTTTCTCGAATTGAAAATGTCGAAAAGGTTGTTGATTATTAGCAAGAACTTTTCAGTAGCCGCGCTCTCTTTGAAAGTTTCGATGTTTAACTCAGTCCGACAAAATGTCATGGCTTCAGCTACGCTTCGACTAAATAGCTGCGCTGCAAGTTTAACTTTCATCCTCTGGTTTTGAAAGTTAATGTGTCCATGTTTCAGTTTGTTTGCTAAATGAAACTTTTCACTGTCTTGCAAATTGCTTAACTCTACAACATATTGCCAATCGATTACCGTGCCATCGTCAGCCACGAATGTTTTTAAATTTTGGAAAGCGTTTCTAATTAGTTTTACCATATGGCATGGATCCAGTATAACCACAATTGGCTGTTTTGTAACGGGATTTGTAAATTTTATATTGCCTGTTTGAAAAGAGCAACCTAGATTTGTGGCCATGGATATGTTGGCTGCGCATCCGTCGAAAGTTAAGGCAACAATTCGGACACCTGTCTCATGGACACGTTCAAAACACTGGCAAACAAGTGAAGCTCGCTGCACTCCCGTGACACCATCTACCAAAAAGAATGCCACTGGAATCTTGAAATTTCTGTTAATAGCAGTAACTAAAAAAACCAGTGCTTCTTTTGCTTCGGGTAAATGGTCACCCTCTAAACCTGTCCCCATGTCAACATAACCATGAAATTTATGGCCATCCCATTCGACTCTTCTGCGTATAGCCATTTCGTCGATAGCTAGAGTTGCTATTATGGAACCATTTGAAGAGTCAGCTTTAAGTTTTAAAGCTTTAAATGCTTCTTCAGTAAACCCAGGGTCTCCATTCATTTTGGCGTACCATTTTTTTAGTGTTTGAGGGTGAGGCAAACAACTGTTGAAGGTACTACGCACATAAATATATGCTTTTGGCGAATAGTAGTGCAATGTCAGCGCAAAACTGCGGAGTTCTGCAGAATATGTTTGTGATGTAACCGTTCCTGAATTCAAATTCTGCATCTGCCTGGCGACCAAATCATTGACCTGAAAATAAAGAGAAAAATCATGTACATAATATTAATTTATTAGTTATTTCTGAAACATTAGGATAACGAATGATAACTCGTGACTTACTTTCACATTGGTGTTTTTTAACACTGTTAAATTTTCAGGGTCAATTGAACATTTGTCTTCCAAAGTCTTCAAAACGTCTCCAATTTTCTTAATTTTTCGCTTCAACCGTAGGTTTCGTGCTCGCAATTTTCTGATTTTCAAATTTTGTTTCTTTATTTTATTTTCTTTGTTTTGTATGATGGCTTTGTCGTTTGAAACTCGTCTTCGTTTAGAACAAGCTTCCATGGTGGCTCCATCGTCAATTTTATGTTTTAGAGACTTCGTTTCTGAACTTGTCCCAAGATTGTCCAATAATGCAGACTGTAAATAAATTAAAAGAAAAGTAAATATAGCACATTATCAAAGTGACGATTTATCTTGATGCAATATAAACATTATTATAATAATAATGATGATGATACTAATATCATTTCATTCATACGCAAGAATTTAACCTGAAACTGAAGCACATTTTTTTCGGGTATTGCTGCATCACATAAATACCGCCTTCCGCCTTTACTTGTAAATATAAAGTGTTCTTGAAAATGCTTCGAACAGATTGTGCTTGTCTTTAACGGAAACCAATTTTGCCTCCCTGTCGCTTCCATCCATTTTAATTTAGTGTCCGGTTCTTTGGGAAAACTGTAAATATTGATAAGTCAAACTCGAAAAAATAAAACGTATTGTGTTGTGTTATTGACTTTTTTTTAATTTAAACACGGGTCGATTTGGATCTTCTCGTTTTGGAACTGGCTTAGAATATTATAATAGCATTTAAAAATTAAATATGTAGTAAAATTACATTTACTCTTATTCACGTGCGATGTGCGCGCAGCTCGCTACCGATTGGTCCACGTAAACGTCTGCGCATGCGCCGGCCATCACCGGTCAAGCCTATTCGACGCTACTTCACTATTACTTATATTCAAATACTTGCGAATCATACACGTATTACATTGTAAAGCTTAAATTAATACGATTTTGCTTTTAAACGTTAAATAATAATCTTCATTAAAAAAACATCCGAATCCCTCCAACTAGGCTACGTCTACACCACAAACAATAATTTATCGACAAATTTTTATCATAGAAAATTATCGATAATTTTTTATCATGTTTTGACAACCCTAACTGAGAAACATTAAAAATTTGTCAAAATGTTCTAGAAAAAGTCAGGAAAAAGTACCATAGTCAAAAGAAGAACAGTACAAAAGTACAGTCACAGACACAGGCATCAATGAAAATTTTACTTTACAGCTTCATAATAAAGACGGTTTCACTTTGTGATTTTTAGCTGGATTGGTTTCCTTGTTCATGTTATACAAATTTAATTAAAATACAATGAAATACTACTTACCGATGAAATGATACGGCTTCATTAGTACTTTTATTTCCCCAACTTTTATTTTTACACTCTAACACAGCACAATAAGGCATTTTAGTAGATTTTTACCATATTTTCGTGGTTGTTTCTATGGTTGTTTGTTTACAAGAAGCTCAAGGCAACTGAGCAAATCAAATCTGTCAAAAACTACGCATATGCACTGCAGAGCTAGTAATAGGCACGCGGGCTCCGCCTACTCGCGATTTCTATTTAGAGAGAGAGAGCATCTTCCTTGTTCTGTGTTCTAAACTAAGGCAAATATCAAAAATGTAGCACAGTATGACAATAGATAATCTTGCTTAGTATTTTTGAGCACAGTTAAGTAGTCCTAAGTAAAAAGAACAAAATAATCCACTGATTGTTGCCAAAAGTGGCCACTTTTAGCAACACTTTGTAGCTTTCTTTGGTCTTCAACCTGAAAACTATAACACAACAGTGTCCTAAAACTACTAAGCTACATTAGCTGTGCCACATTTTTGATATTTGCCTTAGTTTAAAAGATTTTTTTTTCGCGAATGGCGCTAGCATCGCTGTAAACTGGCTCTTAATGGAACAGCAACTTTATGTGTAACTATTGACAGCTTGCATGTCTCCAGCTCTAGCTAGACTAGAATGAATCTCTTACTAACTTATGTGAGCCTGGTATTATAATACTTAACGCGCTCTCAGTTCTCAGCGACTTTCTACAAGAACATCGATATAGCATCAAGTGAACAAAGCTAATAAATTTAAATGTAATTTTTGGTAACAGGTGAGAACGGCAGCAACATGGCGAGCCCGTCCGTGAGCCCCATCAGCAAGGGCCACAGCCCGCCGCCCAACAAGAGCGACGCCGACCGCTCCACTAGTGGTAGATATTACCTTCTTTCTTTCTTTTCTTCTTTCCTTAATGTGTATGGAGGCGGTCTAGGACGGCGTAACACTTCCGGTTTTTCTATATTTCAAAATAGCCCTTGTTCGCGTGACTGTAGACAAATATACATCTCTTAATACAGGTAGTTTCTACTTAAAAAGAGACCCCTTGTCATGAGTATTTTGTAAAAGTTATTGGAAATAAACATTTATTTATTATCATTTATTTATTATTATTATTAAATATGATACGCCCTCCTAGACCGCCAATGTATCTACCGACCCAATCATTAAAATTATGAGGAAGCGGTCCTTCGATAAAAATTTATAACTTACGAGCTTGAGACTTGGCTCTATAGACTATGTTCTTTTGACTGCCCAGAATGGCCAAATAAAAAACAAACAACAACAACAAACCACTTGTCAAAATTATTTGAGTTTAGGTAAGGATCCCTAATTTTTTTTAAAATTTAATATAGCCTATGACACTCGGGGTTAATGTAGCTTCCTACCAGTGAAAGAATTTTTCAAATCTGTTCAGTATTTCCGGAGCCTATTCGTTACAAACAAACAAATCTTTCCTCTTTATAATATTGGTATAGATGTCCAAGGAACCCTTTGTGAGGAGTTTTGTCGTAATCATCTTGTCAGGCGGGTTGGTGATCGCACAGGTAGCTCTTCAAGTATTTCAACGAAGGAAGCTTCTGCTTTCATGATAATTATGTCGGCTATACAGAAACTGAATATGGAAGCATGAAGTGCTTAAAATAACGTAAAACAAGTTTTATTAGATAGGTACTATATTTTTGTTATTTTGTTTTGAAACTTGAACAAGCGAGGGTTGGAACAGTATGTAACAGCATACGCCCTGCAGTACCGGGCCGAAGAATAGGACTGAGGTTTCCCCTGCCTGTCGTAAGAGGCGACTAAGAGGGGACCCGTGGGGTCGTTGGGTGCACGAGGCGGGGGCCTCGTGTAGTCATATAACGGTTCGAGAAGGGCGGCGGAACGCGGTGTCCCGATTGCGCCGTCGAGCGTAGGAAGAGCCATCCGCGCTCAGGGGGGGCTACCTTCACCTGTCCCCCTGTGAAGAGGCTACACAGCCAATGCTGGGGGGGGTCGCGGAGAATTCCACAGGCTTACCCGCGACCCTCCTGCTATCAGCCGAGAAGGACACCGGCGGGGTTTTAGTGGGTGCGAACCCCACATAACCCTGCGGCTCCCCCCGGGGCTGCAGGGTACTCGTTAGGAGTTTCCCCGCCTTAAAAAAAAAAAAAAAAGTATGTAACAGCATCCGAAGCGGAATAGCTTTACACCCACGTTGTATATTAAACTTTTTAATTTGTATAACATAACACGAAAAAACTTTCTACCTAACCTAATGAAGAAAGATTAATCTTCAGCGATAGGCGTAGGACCGTGTGCACCAACAATAATCAATAATTGTTGACTAGTCTACTACCTTCTTACTTATTGTTGTTGCACACCGGCTTTAGATACTTAATATCACACAATTTACCCACAGAGCTAGCAAACATAATATCAGACCTACAAATCTCCGACCGGCGCGCAGTTGGCTGCGAGAAGAAAACCCTGGAGACGCTCAACAAGCTGTCCCCGCTGTCCGAGTACCGTCGCATGAAGGCCGAAGCCAGTAAGGTAATTAAAATTATGAACGGTGTCCTTCCCAAAATTCGCTGAGACAACCAAGTATTTATTGCGAGATTGCAAGCCCCATATAACCGGGCTCCCCCGAGAGTGTCGGAAAAAAGGTTTGGTAGACATAAAAACGTACAAAACAGTATTAATGATTCCCGAGTTTCTTTCCAAAATCGCTGAAGCGGGTGCCGGGGAGCCCCCCGAACGGTAAGAGGTTTACGAGGGTTAGTTAGACGGTTAGTAATAAATAATATAAATATAAAGTAAAATTATTAGCAAAAGACAATTCCAATGCGTCCCAATCTCACTTTTCCAGAAGTATATTTCTTCTCTGCTATAATATTGTTTTCTACGTAACTTTTATTAACACCTAAGTATCAAAATTAATGGTAGCCACGGTTATTATGTTTACAGGCCATGCAAGAAACAGTCGGCAGCGGGTACCGGGTTCCTACCCCGCGCTGGGCGGGTTACTATTTCAGCCACACTTCGCCTGGACCCATTAATTTGGAGAACAAAGGAGAGCCTAATGCTAATCCTAATGTCACAGTAAGTAATTTTATACAAGGTGTAAGTAAAGGGTTAGTGTGATTGAAAGTTATTTTTATACAAGGTGTAAAGGGTTAGTGTGATTTTAAGTTATTCTTATACACGGCGTAAACGATTAGTGTCATTCAAAAATGGCGTGCCATTTATATGTATATTTTTTATTTATTAAAAGTGTATTTAATAGTTTTATATGTATAATGTTGTTCTTTCTTTTACTACCTTTCAGCAGTAACTTTGCGCTCTAACTAAACTCATGTAAAAACTGTTTTAAATACTCAATATGTTATGTTATGTAAGTTATGTTTGATGTGCAATCAAAAATTTTAAAAATATAATTTCTTACTTAGCCCGAGAAAGGTTGGAACCGTTCTGAACTGAGCCGTCCGAACATCGCACTGGCCTCCCCCCAGCAGTCTCCGCCCACTGCAGGCAACAAGCCGTGCCGCTACCGGCAGCTGTACGATCTACTGCGAGAATTAGGACTGCAGAAGTATATTGGTGAGTTTCTTAGTTATCTAAATTTGCTCACTTAATTTTCTGAGTCGTTATCTACACGGCATAGCCATAACCTTATTAGATATTCGTAATTTCTTTCGGTTTCCTTAGTTTTTCTTTGTGTTCATTATGATATACATATAACAGCCATAGGGTCGTAGGATATCTCTATCCTTTTCACTTCGGCTGGTCTTTTAATGTCTTCGTAGCATCGCATCGTTATAGTACCACAGACTTATCTGAACCGGTGACAAAATCTAGAACTTGTGGATACGCTCAGAATTAACGCAATAATAGCAAAGTCGTCACTGGATCAGATAAGTTTGTAGTACTCTGGGTGTGATAACCATCCCAAATTTTTTTCATACGACCGTCACCCACTTAAGAACAACTACAGCAAATCATGTTTCATGCTTTACCAGCTAAGACTGAATACAGTAAAATAATTCAACAGAGTTGTTCCGCAAACATGAGTTGGACATGTCGACGTTTGCCTCGCTGAGCGAGGCTGACCTGACAGAGATTGGCGTCACAGCCTTCGGGGCCCGCAGGAAGATGTTGCTGGTTATTGCTGGTTAGTTATAGCATAGGACTATTATGAGACGCGTATGAAACTTGGTTGCTTGTATGGTAAATACGAGATATCCAGTCTTATTTGATCCATCATCTTCGTCGAGTCCAAGTTGCGTTTCATACTCGTCTCGTGATTAGCACTAATAATCTGTTATTTTATCCTTCCTGGTTAAAGTGTATACACACACATATACAAAACGTACCTTATGTTCCAACACTGCGAAACTCTTAATTCAGCGTATTTTTCATAACGATTCAATTTATTTATTCATTTATTTATTTATTTATTAAATTTGGAAAACTTACAGCATAGAGTTTAAGTGAATGAAAAAGAAATTTAGAAAGTTACCTTGCCATTTACAAGTTTTCACTTCCAGAAAATAAAACTAGATGATAAATACCCCTAAACATTGTGATATCTGGTGGTCCAAAGACAAGTAACGAGACAGAAAAAAGTGCATACTAGACCACCTAATACAGCAATTGTGAAACTATACAATAATAATTGCTTCAAATTGGTTACAAGTATAGTTTAAATTTTCCCAAAGAAAGAGGAACTCAATTTAATTTACAATTACATTATTGAACTAAGTATTTGGGGATCTTATTTTTGTTTTTCGTTCAGGCCTAACGTGAGGGTATTGCGTTATTTTATTTTAATATCTAAGCAGCATTATGGTAAATAAATATACAAATATTATTGGTAGTATTTTAAATATTATTTTTACCTTATCAGAGCTTCAAAAGCAAAGCAGCGGCTTCAAGCGAGCGCCATCATCGGGTCCTGATGGCAAAATTGTCAACTCTCCCAAATATAACGTCGAGAACCTTTCCGAGGATAAGTGGTAACGACTGAAAAACTTTTTATTTTATATAGTTTTATACCTTCTGCCTCTCTCATAGAACAAATAAGGCACGAGAAAATTTTATATCGATCTGTTTGAAACTAGACCGTAACAAAACAATGTATATTGACAGTTTATCGACAAAAAGCAATGTTTTATCAGTTTATTCAGATTTATATAAAATTTTCTCATGATATGAGTACAATGACTAAATAAGGAGCTGAAATATGTTTAACTTGAAACTGTAGGTTGGACCAAAAGACGAAATCAGTATGACTGAATCAACAATAATAATAGTATTTTATATTATATACTTGTTAAACATGTTTCTGCTTAAAATTGTGCCTTTGATCAAAAGACTGTTCACTGATTCACCTTAAGACCAATTAAGTATTAACAAAACCTATATATTTTATATGATTTATTTGTTCAGATAATGGATCAGCAAATTTTATTGTTCTATTAGACTGATATCATAATTTAAAGTTCCTATTATGTTTAAGGAAGGAGTGAGATGAGAGTGCTGTTGATTTGTATGAGATTTTTTAATGATGTTTTTTTTAGATGTAAGTAATCGCTCTTAGAAAGATTTTTATATGATACAGCTCAAAGCAAAACGACGAATTGATCTCTATTTTTAGACAATTGTTGAAGTAAACAGGCCTGGGGCCGCTTTTAATTTTAGGAGCATGTTTTATTTAAGATTTTTTTAACCACATAATTTTTTACACTCCGCACCTAAAATGTTCCAGACCGCTTTGATATCATGTAATAATTATCTTTCAACGTTTTAACCATTGATTATATATATTTTTTTCGTTCAATATAAATATTTAGGCCAGTGTTTGTTTTTTTTAGTTCATTGTTTTCATCAGACTTGTGTCTTTTCGAGATATATCCTTGCGATTACCATATTTTAATTATATGAAATCTAAAAGGATAGAAATGAAAAGCTAATATAGACAAAATCAGTACATCAATATATTTAACACCAAGACCTTAGGGACTCTTGACCTAATTTTGAAGACAAGACTTGGTTTATCAGAACAAACAATGACAAACTTTATTGTGATTATAGGTATCACTGTATGAGAAAAATATAAAAACGCAAATGCTGGTAGATTTTAACCCCTAACATTAGTATATTTATGTATGTATTTCAATATTTGCTATGATTATGAATTTTTAGTTGTCTTATTATTGTTTGTGCATCTTTGATTTTAACCTCATTAACATGTTAATTAATTGAATGCATAGTAATTAAGTAAAATGTACTGCACATGCCACAAGTCAGTGTTTTGGTACATATTTTTTGTGATTATGCCACTTTTCATCAATTTTACACGTTTCTTTGCTACCATGAGATCTATGTATCAATTCATTTACTTTCTTATATCATTTAAATCTTTTATATTGTTGAAAATTTAATTTTAATCATGAACTCGTGATTTTTTATTGTTTTAAAGTGTGATTTTAGAGATGTTTTATTAACTTTTTTTTAATAAATTACAAAAATAATTGTCTAAGAATTATGTTTTAGTTTTTAATGGAGTTTAAAGATAATGCATTTTCTCATTGTTTCTTTTTTAAGTATTTTAAGTTTTTATTAAAAAGAAAATTAGGTTGATAACCATCGTGATTGGAGTTGCACGATTGTTTTAAGTTTTTAGTTTGCTGCATTAAAAGTTTTGTTCATTTTATAAAATCGAAAAATTTAGTTTTTTTTTCGGGAAGGGGTTTATATCGAATTATCTATTTTTATTATTTGTTTTCTCAATTTTTTATTTAATATTTTTTTCTGAAGGTTTGTTACTTTTTTTATTTTGAAAATAAGTACATTACATTTTATAACTTTTTTGAAGACGAAAATGAGCTCTAATGAAATTAAGACTACATAGAATATGTAGCTAAGCTAATAGTTAGAAAATCAAACTCGCATTTTGGAACCAACAAATCAATTTTTTTACACCTTGTATATTTTAGCAGAGGTATTTGTCAATCACAAACTAAACGATTTTCTGGTTTATTCTGTTCTTGATGAGTCGAACGAAACGTAGTATGTCGACCTTGAATGACATTGGATTTTGTTTGACAGCTGTCAGCTGTCATTTTTTTACCGTCCCCCCTGGCGGTCGCTGGGTTGACCTCATGAACTTTTTATCAAACTTATCGTAAAACTAATTATTTACCACAGTTGGAGACGTTTCTGTTATTAGACAATAGTGCCAAAAAGTTTATTTTAAATTAAAAAATGTTTAGTGCGGTAACAGTGCCTACAAATCCTTACGAAGGTCAAAAGCCGGGTACGAGTGGTTTGCGCAAGAAAGTTAAAGTTTTTCTTCAGGAAAACTATACTGAAAACTTTATCCAAAGTATCTTGGACGCTAACAGAGATGCTATAATCGGTTCCACGTTAGTAGTCGGTGGTGATGGCAGATACCTGGTCAAAGAGGTCGTCGACAAAATCATTAAGATATCAGCTGCGAATGGGGTAAGTAATACAAGTTGACTATTCGTAATCCTGTCAAACAGAACTCAACATTCGTTTAGTAATAATAACAACAACCCCCAAGCCAAAACTACCTCCTGACCGGCTTTCAAATAGGAATAAAAAAATGTGTTTCTTTTGTGTACAGGCAGTCCTATCTTTCAAACCTATGTTGTTCGTAGGTTCAAACCATATGCATAATTAAAAACTTAGTTCTAACTCCAACTTCTAGCTTGTATATTAAAAAGTTCTTGTCTTGACTCATAGATAGATAGATAGATAGATAGACTCTTTGTTACATAGTGGTCTGGTCCATCCAGTGCCTGTACTTTGAATAATAATTCTTGTCTGGGTGTGATTTTGGGCACCATAGAACCAGGTTCTCTGCGTTCGAAAATACAAAAATAAGGCTAAAAAACTATATTGTAGAGGGGTAAGCAAGTTATGTAGAATATAGAACAGATTTATTTAATAAACTAGTCGACCTGGTGAACTTTGTAACCTAACCTATTACTATGTGGTTTTCCCAGTATTTATTTGATATTTTCTGTCCATTAAAACTATCCGTGGACTTCAACAAACGTTTAAAAATATTGGTTTAGGCGTTGCTGAGTTATGTGCTTACCAACACATTTTGCAATTTATTTTTATATTATAGGAAATCTCTTAGCCACTAGTTGTGGGCATTAACTGCTACCACAAGTGGCTCAATCAAGTCCCCAGAAGCCGCTTTCAATCTCTGCCTAAGCGCTAGTGAGTACAGGAATAGTGCTCAGGGGTCTTTGGGTGGTTTGCATGGAATTTTGTCTGACCAAGGCTTGCTATACAAAATTTTATTAAACACTTGCTGTGTTATTCATAAAGATACAGAAGATTTTAAGTAGCATTACTGGAGGTCTACCTCTCTGGTTTGTTGTAGGGTAAATACATGACATCCAGTCTAAATTGGCATACGTAAAATAACTAAAATGCTCTTTCTTTTTATGAATAACAGGGTTGTTCTCTTATTGTAAAAATCCTTAAATATGTTTATTTTCAGGTATCAAAGCTGCTTGTTGGCCAAAATGGTATTCTGTCTACGCCAGCTGTCTCTTGCATCATTAGGAAATATAAAACTCTAGGTATGTTTGTTAAAAAGTTTTTTTTATGTTTATTTAGTTATTGAGTTGCTGTCATTAAATAAGTTTTAAAACACTTTGATTTAGCTTCTCTGGGGGCCAATTCTTCAAAATTCGATCACACAATAGGAGGATACGAGAATTCGCCCCCTGGTAAGTAAGTGTCGGAAAATAAAGTATTAATTAGGCACACAGCACACCCTGCTTACGGGTAGAATTATTCTTGGCAAAACTTATTTCATTCATTGACTAAGGTAAGGTACCTAAACTTATGAAACATGTATTATTACTTAACGTAATTTATTTGTTTATGACTTGTTATTTTGCAAGTCGTGCACGTAGTAAAAACAAGGCCAGATAATAATCTCAATGACAAACAAAGTGCAAAATAGAATATCATAGAAATCTTATGATTTTATCACTGTATCAGTATGACTCAGCTTTTTATAATAAAAAAAAACCTGTTATTATTGAGGAGAGTATTTTATTGGTTAAAAAAAAAAAACAAATTATAAGTAGGTACAGCTTGGGAACGGTGTCTTGACACAGAACCATTTTTATCTACACTAACCATTTTAGTAACAATCGGTGTATAATTTTGTTCTTTTAAGTTGAGACTACTTTACTGTGCCCTAAAAATACTAGGCTACATTATCTAGTGTCATACTTACTGTGCCACATTTTTGATATTTGCCTTTATTTAGAAGTTTTTTTTTTTTGCGAATGGCGCTAGCATCGCTGTAAAGTGGCTCTTAAGTTGGAAAACCTAATAAATTATAACTTCTACTAAAAAAAAAACAGATCATGAATTTGTTAATTTTTGAATTTGACTAACTTTGGGCTTATTTTTTTTATTCAGGGAGAAATTTAATAAAAATTATTTAGTCCACATACAAAGTGGCGCCCCCGTTATTTTCTTAGTCTAGTTATCTGTGCCAAGCTGTATGTACCTACCTACTAAGTATGTAAAGCATAACCTGCTGCTTGAGTTATTTCTAATTTACCATATTTGTTTAACGAAATATTGAAATCACTATTCTCATAATCCGGCCGCTGTGTAGGCACTTAGGCAGTGATTTCGACTTCGACGCGCGAATACCGGGTTCGATTCCCGGCGGCGGCGGAGCGAACAAATTTAATGATGAATATCGATGTTTGTTTCTCAGTCTGGGTGTATTGTGCATCTTTTTATGTATTTCAGGAACCTTTAATTGGGAATGGGCAGGAAATTTAATTTTATAACCTTGCTATCTTTATTTTTTATCTTTATCTCATTTGACTGCTCCGTAGCTCAGTTGGATGTGTTGTGGACTGAGTAAGCGCGTGCACCTGGGTTCGATTCTCGGCGAGGCGAACATTGATATGAATCCCGTTTGTATCCCGGTCTGGGTGTAAGGTTCTTCTATGTATATGTTTCGGGCACCGTAGATACAGGTTCTTCCTAGTTATGGGCTCGTGGATTGTGATGCATTATTATTATTATTCCCAGGAGGCATAGTCCTGACAGCGTCCCACAACCCTGGCGGGATCAACAACGATTTCGGCATAAAGTTCAACTGTGCCAACGGTGGCCCGGCTCCCGACGGCACAACTAATGACATCCACGCCCTCACAACTAAGATTACTCAGTACAAGATCGTCAAAGACCTAGCATGTCCTATTGACCAGATTGCCGTTAGGGATTTTAATGTAAGTGGGTACTTAATTTTTTGTGTGTTGCCGGTGATGACTTACGGAACTGAGACATGGTCGCTAACTATGGCCCTCATCATCGGAGTTTTTTCTGTGTGATTGAATCCAAAATGAAGAGATACGTAGAAGACACAGCCCAACGAATTGCGAATCTTAAGTGGCAATAGCAGGGCACATAGGTCGAAGAACAGATGGTCGCTGGGTCCGAAAAGGTTTCGAGTGACGACGCACGCACCGGAAGACGCTGACCTGCCACAAAATGGTCAGATGACCTGGTGAAGGCTGCGGGAGTACAGTGGATGAGGATCGCTCAGGACCGGTCGCTGTGACGATTGATATGGGAGGCTTTAGTCCAGCAGTAGACGTCTTTCGGCTGAAAGTGTGGAGGCCGCATATTCGAGCACTGGGTTGATTCCCGAAGGTATCGAAAATTATGATGAATATCGATGTATTTTTCGGGCACCTTCAGGTTCTACCTAGATAAGGGCTCTGAATGTGATACGTATTGTACTTATAGGTTTTATTTTTATTCAAAGGTGGATGGCCGAAAGTTTACAGTGGAAATAATAGATCCAGTGAAGGACTACGCGACCCTGATGATGGAAATCTTCGACTTCCCGAAGATCAGGTCGCTGATCCAAGGTTCGGAGAAGAGGCCGCCGTTCAAAATACTCATCGATTCTATGAGTGGAGGTTGGACTTAATAATTAAAAATCTCATAGTAAAAAATCGGTATAAACCGCGCAGATAAAGAAACGATTTGAAAATGGCGGTCTAACGCATGCTATCTCGCGTATATTAGTATAAGGAAGAGTTAAGAAGAGAGACAGCCCACACAACGGCCGCCATTTTGAGATCGTTTACTATGTGCGCAGGTTGTACCTATAGGTAATTTATATTAAAAAAATTTGAATGTCGAAATACCCTCAAACGCATACAAACTACGGACAGGATATATTTGGATTAAAAATCGAATAATATCTCAAAATCCGTACCTAGTGAGCGCCCGCAGCCAAGCCGCAAAATCCGCAAAATCCCAAGTTTCCGTGGGATTTTCGGGAAAAAAGTAGCCTATGTCCTTTCTCAGGCTTTAGATTATCTCTCTAGCTAATTTCATCCAAATCGGTTCAGTAGTTTTAGCGCGAAAGCGAGACGGACAGAGTTACTTTTGGATTTATAATATTAGCATGGATTGCTAAGTTACCTACATAAAATAATATTGTCAACGAGGCTAGGACAATGATAACCTCCGTTACTGGTTACTGATAACTCATTTAAGAGGCATAGCACAGCTAAAGTAGCGCCACCCGAGAAAAAAATAAATATCTTCTAAACTAAGGCAAATATCAAAAATGTGAAACAGCATTCCCCTAGATAATTCAGCCTAGTATTTTTAGGGCATTGTTGTATAGCTTTTAGGTTAAAGACCACGGAAAGAAACTGATTGTTGCTAAAAACAGTGTGGTCTTTAACCTAAAAGCTATACAAAAATGCCCTAAAAATACTAGGCTGAATTATCTAGGGGAATGCTGTTTCACATTTTTGATATTAGCCTTAGTTTAGAAGATTTTTTTTTTTTCTCGAGTGGCGCTACTTTAGCTGTGCTATGGCTCTTAATAAGGTAATTTCTATTTATGAATATAACCTAGCTATTTAAAATGCGATAGCAATCCACTTCTTTAAGAAAATTTGAATGGTAAAGTATTTTTTCAATATATAGGACACAAATTATCACTTATTTTAGAGTCAAGTAAACTGAAATACTGACATTAAACTCACGGTATGGCGCGAAATTTAAATGTTTTCGCGTTTTTTTATTTGTTCTAACCAAAGTATTAATTTTTATTAAAGTTTTAATGAATTCGCGTATGTAAAAAACCATCTCCCACATTGTAATACAACGTTTTTGGAAGACAGACCTACTGATGTTGTGTCTAAAGACTATTAACTTGATTTTTGACCTTTTAGTACTTTTGTATCCATTGTTGTTGTTTTTAAATTAGCCCATTCTGGACGGGCAAAGTAACATTATCCATACAGCCAAGTTATAGTGGGTAGGTAGTATAATAATAATAGTGTAAACTTATAATCAGGCGATACGAAGTTTGCCGGGTCAGCTAGTACCCTATATTTTAATTTATTTAACGCTGCCTAGCTTACACCAATGGTTGATTATATCCTAGTGACGGGACCATACGTGGAGCGTATATTCCTTCAAGAGCTATGCGCGGGCGCATCTAGCGCGCGTCGGGCGACTCCTTTGGAGGACTTTGGGGGCGCGCACCCCGACCCCAACCTCACTTATGCCGCCGATCTCGTCCAGGCTGTCAAAGATGGGAGCTATGACTTTGGAGCTGCTTTTGATGGCGACGGTATGTATTATAGTAATTTGATTCTACAAGAGTGGCCAAGTCTACGAACAACAATACTCAGGAAGCGTAACTCTCCTACAAAACCGCTTCTATTTTGGTTCAACTTACGCATACACAGTAACTCCTATTGCAACAAACATTTACTTACACATTCTCATAGACAAGCTTGCACGCTATTGGCCGCTTCGCTCGCGTCTATCGACAAAGCGGCGAGCTAGCCCCCGTAGCCCCCCTGCTTTGGCTGGTACATATTATCGCTACTAGATGGCGGTCTAGTGTTATTTTACAAAATATTTATTTAAAGGTGATATAAGTATTTTTTTTGTGTCTTTGTTGCCCACCGGGGCTTCTTTTCCGTGTGCATTGCGTGGGGCATTTTATTGGGCTAGTTACGCTTCTTGAGTATTGTTGTTCGTAGGGCCAAGTCCTATTAGGTACTTTATTTTAATTCTTTTTTTTAATCAATATATTCTCACAAGTGGGCGCCTTCCGGGCTTTGGCAGCGCATTTTCCCTTGAAACATAAAATTCCCAATTTTCCCGGGTGAATTTCGAAATATAAAGTAGTCATGTCCTTTCTCAGGCTCTAAACTATCCATATACCAAATTTCATTCAAATCGGTTCAGTAGGCAGACAGTCAGAGTTACTTTCGAATTTATAATTATTAGTATGTAAGTATGGATGTAGCAATCGGCGACGTGAAAATTCCAAACATAAAATGCTGCGAGTCTGACTTTTGTGTGTCGCGGGAGCACTGGGTTTGATTCCGGGCTTACAATGTTATGGGGAATGTCTGTTTGTTTCTCGGTCTGTGTGAATTTGTTCGTCTTAAGCCTGTCACACATTACGCAGATGCGATAAGATTTTATCTGCGTATACAAACTTTTTTATCTGAAGGTACCACACATTGCGCAGATGCGGTAATATGACAAGATTATACATTCACTCGAAATCTCTCGGACTGAGCAGACTTGTTTTTTGCTAACGAATGTTTATATAGGATGTTACAATGAGTTCACGTTTACGAAAAAGAACTCTGCTTTTGGATTTATTAGACAGCTCGTCAGAAGATGATTCTGATTATGAATAGGTCACGTCTTGCTTTAAACACGCACTATAATTTCTTTTATACAAAAAGAGATCCGCCTTCAACGAACTGACACAAACATAATCTGAGAACAGATATCTTATCGTATCTGCGTAGTCTGTGAAGGGCTTTATTATGTGTTTGGGACATATTTTATAGATAGCGTTTTTATTCTAGTCTTGTTTAATTTCAAGTCTTGGACAACTTTTTCTACCTTATGCCGCCTACCTATTATAATCAATGCTTATTATAAGCACTTTTATTGCAATAAATAATGTTTTAATCCTATCTACCCTCAGGCGACCGTAACATGATAATAGGCAAAGACGCATTCTTCGTGACCCCCTCGGACTCGCTCGCGGTCCTCGCTGCGCACGCGCACAGCATCCCGTACTTCCTGCGCGGCGGGCTGCGCGGCCTCGCGCGGAGCATGCCCACCGCCGCCGCGGCTGATCGCGTCGCCAAACTAGCTGGGATCGACCTGTTTGAGGTGCCCACTGGTATGTACTGTAACAAACACAATACATGCCAACACCCCATACTCTACTGCACACTAATAAAGAGCATAATGCAATGACAAAGGTTGCTTACTAGCTGATGGTCACTGTATGCCCACCGCCGACGCCGCGGATTCCGTCGCGAAATAGCTGTGATCTACCTCTAATCTAATAAGAATAATAACAGCAAAATAAAAATTGATTTTAGAAAAAGGTTTGTGTTACACCTTTTTCTAAAATCAATTTTTATTTTTATTTATTTATCATGTTATTTAATAATTTTATCTAATTTTTTCGGCTGCACGGCTACTCAAGGTTCTGGCAGAATAATCAGCGCTGCATTTCTTGCAGCACATGCTGAGTCGGAGCCTTTCCACATGCACAATACATGCTTTCATAGTTTTAGTTTCGCTTAACTCTTCTTTGCATTTTTTCTTCTTTTTTTTGTATGCCTGTATTGTTCGTGTGAATAAAGATCTGTCATTTGTCATTTATAATCTAATATTTTGTGCTAATTTTCTTCTTCGTTGCCTATAAGATTTTTTTCTGAAGTAACTTAATAAAATTACATGGAGTTAGAAAATATTTAGTAGTGTAAAAACGTTTTAACTTTTTGTATGGACGCATACCGGGTATACTATAGTCTTATCTTAAGGGGTCTGAGTATGATACGTTATCAATATATATAAAATTCTTCCGTTACTGACTGACTGACTGACTGACAGACAACGCAGAGCCGAAACTACTGGGCGTACAAAGCTGAAAATTGGCACGTGGGTTTCTTAGGGAGTGTAGGTGAGCACTAAGAAGGGATATCCCGAAATTCCCACGGAAACGGGATTTTTGTGTTTATGAGAAATCTGCGCGGGAAAAACCGCGGGGCAGCCTCTAGTCAATATATATAAAACTTTTCCGTTACTGACTGACTGACTGACAGACAACGCAGAGCCGAAACTACTAGGCGTAGCGGGCTGAAATTTTGCATGTAGGTTCCTTAGGGAGTGTAGGTAAGCACTAAGAAAGGATTTCCCGAAATTCCCATGGGAACGGGAAAAAAATGGATTTTTGTGTTTATGAGAAATCTTGCGCGTGTGAAACCGCGGGGCAGCCTCTGTAAAACAAAATGGCCGCCGGTATTTTATAACTATTGTGGCGATTATGGCAAAATTCTTCCACAATGTATGTCCTTGAATCTTTGGAGAAGATCTTTGTCTTGTCTTGCAGACGTCTTTCTGCCGAGATAATAATCATGATTTAATATAATTATAGGTTGGAAATACTTTGGCAACCTGATGGACGCCGGTCGTCTGTCGATCTGTGGCGAGGAGAGTTTCGGAACCGGCTCCGACCACATCAGGGAGAAAGACGGAATTTGGGCGGCGCTCGCTTGGCTCCAGGTAATATATGCCTTCGTGGGTCGGTTGGCAGTGTTGTCGACTGTACGGCTGGTCGTAGAGTATCTATCCCTTACTAAAAGTTTGCCTTTACGCGTTTGCCATTTTGTATGGATACTAGAGGCTGCCCCGCTGTTTTTCCCGCGTAGATTTCTCATGAACACAAAAATCCCGTTTTTTCCCCGTTCCCGTGGGAATTTTGGAAAATCCCGTCTTGATGCTCACCTACACTCCCCAAGGAACCCACGTGCTAATTTTCAGCTTTATACGCCAAGTAGTTTCGGCTCTGCGTTGTCTGTCAGTCAGTCAGTCAGTCAGTCAGTAACGGAAGAGTTTTATATATATTGACTAGAGGCTGTCCCGCGGTATTTCCCGCGCAGATTTCTCATAAACACAAAAATCCCGTTTTTCCCGTTCCTGTGGGAATTTCGGGAAATCCTTTCTTAGTGCTCATCTACACTCCTTAAGGAACCTACATGCCAAATTTCAGCTTTGTACGCCCAGTAGTTTCGGCTCTGCGTTGTCTGTCAGTCAGTCAGTCAGTAACGGAAGAGTTTTATATATATTGATGATTGATTAATAAAGCCTCAGCGCCCCAGACGGAATAGTAAAACTGTTTTTTTTTATGTAGCCTTTATTGTGTCCCACTGCTGGGCAAAGGCCTCCCCCCTCTTCCTCCACTCCACTCTATCCAGTGCCACCCCCAACCGATCCTCCTGAAACTTGTCAAACTTGTTTCTATGTTATTAAATAAAAAAATTATTAGCGCGTGCGTAAACTCGCTGGTAAACCCTTGGTATAGGCACAGGTTTCATTTCTGGCTTGCGTGATCATGGGGTTATGATAAATTAGCTTACCCGGCGAACTTCGTAGAGCTAGCAATGTCGTTTTTTTTTTCGATCACTAACTTCTTTGATAATCATAAATCAATATATATAAAACTCTTCCGTTACTGACTGACTGACTGACTGACTGACTGACTGACTGACTGACTGACTGACTGACTGACTGACTGACTGACTGACTGACTGACAGACAACGCAGAGCCGAAACTACTGGGCGTAGCGGGCTGAAATTTTGCATGTAGGTTCCTTAGGGAGTGTAGGTGAGCACTAAGAAGGGATTTCCCGAAATTCCCACGGGAACGGGAAAACACGGGAATTTTGTGTTTATGAGAAATCTGCGCGAGTGAAACCGCGGGGCAGCCTCTATTACTTATATAATACTTTGTTTGTTTTTGTTCATTAGGGATAATGTACGCTTCTAATGGTTAAGAACTGTTTTTAAATAGGTATACAGTGGCGGTCTAGGACGGCGTAACACTTCCGGTCTTTCTGTATTACTGTAGTTTTGGAACCTATTGATTTAAATTTGTCTCTGTTGTATTTCCACGTATGTGTTTCGGGTAAACTACATTCAGTTTTTAGTTAAACTAACTAGTAAACTACACCTGTTTTTTTTTTGTACAGTATGTACAGTCACGGACTAGGAGGCCGTAACAGATTTGTCTATGGTTTCGTCAGACCTAGACTGTATTACCGAAGAACAAGAGCTATTTTGCAATACAGAAAAACCGGAAGTGTTACGCCGATCGTGTCCGCCACTGTACAATAAAAAAGGTGTAGTTTACTAGTTAGTAATAATGTAATGTAATGAATTTATTTGTACAGGTCATAGAAGCGACGGGCAAGTCAGTGGAGGACATACTGAAGGAGCATTGGGCTAAATTCGGACGCAACTACTTTACAAGGTAACTATCAGAAAACCGTTAAATTCCGTCCGTTTCTGTCCACTGTAAGCGTACAGCTTGGCAAGAATTGAGGCGGAACCATTTTTTACATTTTTATTTTAAGTATTTTATTTTTTACTAGTCGACCCGGCGAACTTCGTACCTCCTAACCTATTACTATGTTATGTATGTATTATACTTATAAACCTTCCTCTTGAATCACTCTATCTATTAAAAAAACCTCATCAAAATCCGTTGCATAGTTTTAAAGATATAAGCATACATAGGGACAGACGCGGGAAGCAACTTTGTTTTATACTATGTATTGATTTATACCTTTAAAATTTACTTCTTGTAAAGAAACAGATCATGAATTTGTTGATTTTAAATTTTGAATAACCTTGGGTTTAATTTATGTTTTTTAAGGAGAAAATAAATAAAAATAGAAGAAAATAAATTTTCTACAGCTGTATTTGTTTATAAGGATTATTTTTAAATAAATTTAAATAATTAAACTTTTTATACCCTGGATTAATATGTCATCATCTTATCCTAAAATGGTCTGCCTGCTATGCGTTTTGCTATCAGTGCAAAAGTACAAACATTGTGAGTTTTTTTTTGCTATAGGTAATCTGCACACTTGGCAAGTGGGAGAAAATCTTCAAGATTTTTGCAAAACATTTACTGTTACAAGCTGGCCCCTTTCAAAAGTCCCCAAAAAAGGAGGTTATCATTTTGACCTGTATGTATGTATGTATGTTTGTCAGCGATTATCTCGCGTTTGGCTCAACCGATTTTGATGCGGTTTTCAGCAATGTATTTGTTACATTCAGGAGAAGTTTTTAGTATCTATTTTAACCGACTTTGAAAAAGAGGAAGTTCTCAGTTTATGTGATTTAGTTTGTTAAAGGCAAAAAAGAAATTATTACGAGTCTATAATAATAAACTCGGCCAAGCATGGGCCTAGCTCGTCTCGTGGGCTCAGTCAATGAGCTGGTGACACTGCCTAACCCTTCGAGGAATATAGGCGTGAGATTATTTTATGTTTAATGTTAAATTTTTACCAGATACGACTACGAGGAATGCGCAAGCGACCCATGCAACGATATGATGCAGGCTTTAGAGAAGAAGATGACTGAGCCAGGATTCGTAGGCTCTGCCTACTCCGCTGGAGGCAAGACTTATGTCGTCAAGGTCGCAGACAACTTCTCCTACATGGACCCTATAGACAAATCTGTCGCTATGAAACAGGTACCTACGTAAACGTAACTAGTTAATATGCAATTTTAAGATAATAATCTCTTCAGCCGAAAGACGTCCACTGCTGGACATAGGCCTCGCCCACAGATGGCTATACCGACCTCTCTTGTGTGACCCTCATCGAGTGTCTGACGTCGTTGTTTTTGCCTACTCTGCGTCTTCCGTGGCGTGGTGTCCACTCAAGAACTTATCGGCCCCAGCGACAATCGTTAATTCGAGTTCTGTGTCCGAGCATTGCAATTTTCTTCAAAGTTGCCTGGAAAGTCGCTTTTGAAATAATAATAATAATAACACATCACACTCAGTGCCCCTAACTAGGAAGAACCTGTATCTAGGGTGCCCGAAACACACACAGAGACGAACATCACACCCAGACCGGAAACAAACATCGATATTCATAATATCAATATTCGCCCCGCCCAGGAATCGAACCCGGGTGCACACGCTTACTCAGTCCACATCACTGCCAACTGAGCCACGGAGCAGTAAAAAAAAAAATGAAATAATTAAAAAATGAAATATGAATGAAATGAAATGAAATAATTATGTATCTGTCGATCATTGTGCGGTACGTCCATTGGCTGAGGTGACTACTATTATTTTCACTAAGTATGAAACTTATAATTTTTCAGGGTCTGCGAATTATATTCGAGGACGGGTCCCGTGTAGTGCTGCGTCTCAGCGGGACAGGAAGCTCCGGTGCCACCGTTAGGTAAGGAATTCTAATATCATAGGCTCATAAGGCTATATTTTATTCTTATTACTTTTGAACTAATTTTTTTTTTGAATAACAATTATATTCAACCTATGGTTAAGGTTTGATTATATGGGTTTAAAAATAATTTAAGTAAAAAAACTTGTATAAATAACTTCCTGAAAATTTTAAAGGATTTTTGTTTTAAACGAGGGCTCCACCTTCAATACTGTTGCACCTTAATAGCCAGTTTACAGCGATGCTAGCGCCATTCTCGAAAAAAAAAAATCTTCTCAACTAAGACAAATATCGAAAATGTGGCACAGTATGACACTAGATAATGTAGCCTAGTATTTTTATGGCACTTTAGTATAGCTTTTAGGTTGAAGACCAAATAAAGCTACAAAGTTTTGCTTAAAGTGGCCACTTTTGGCAACAATCTGTGTTTATTTTTGTTCCTTTTACTTAGGACTACTTTGCTGTGCTCAAGAAATACTAAGCAAGAATATCTAGTGTCCTACACTGTGCCACATTTTTGATATTTGTATTAGTTTAGAAGATATAATTTTTTCGAGAATGGCGCTAGCATCGCTGTAAACTGGCTCTTAATTGTATTTCATATATTTTATTCTACCACCAGACTGTACATAGACTCGTACGAAAAAGACGACGTTCTCGGGGAGGCTCAGCGTATGCTGCGACCGCTTATAGACGTGGCTCTGGACATCTCACAACTCGCCTCCTACACCGGGAGGGACGCTCCCACCGTCATCACGTAGGGAGACAAATGCCGAGGTAGGTTTAGAGGAGTTTTTGTTTGATGTAGGGTAAGCTGCCTCTTTTTGGCATCCTGTCCTGGGAATCTATTGCGGATAGCTATAAAAAAAGAGACAGCGCTCTATAATGTCTATAGCGCCATCTTTCTTTTTCAATTACCCATATCATATCCATTGTCGACCGCAATAGTAGTACTGAATTGGCATTCGATTTTACCATTACCATCTGAAAACCGCATCAAAATCGGTTTAGCCAAACTCGAGATAATCGCTTACAAACATACATACATACAAACATACATACATATAGGTCAAACTGATAACCTCCTTTTTTGAAGTCGGTTAAAAATATTACTTACTTCTGGTGGCTTTGTGGATGTACGAGCGATTCTTATTAGCTATCGAACCCCTATCGTGCGATCGATATCGCTTTCTGTGGAAACACGCTTACACGACATGATCTATTAGAGAATAGTACGGGGTGCCAAGAATGCGGCAACTTACCCTGTAATATTATGAAAATAAATTAGTATGAAAATATAGTTTTGCCATGTCTCTTTATTGGATATACAGGTTGTTTTTTATAAGCGAAAATGAATAAGCTTACCATGTTATTTAGTCTATTTTGTTAAAATGTTGTTATTTAAAAAATATTTAATTTTAGGTTTTATTTTTAATGTACAAAAAACATGAATTGGTGTTGATATTTTTTTATTCTTTAGTGGAATTGTTAAATGATGTTAAGAAAAGAGATCAAATATGTATGTAAAAATGTTTATAATTTGTTATTCTTTTTGAACTTTTATTTTTTGCAAAAAGTCTAAATACTATTTTCTAAAAAAAAAAAAAACTTTTTTTAAGTAAAGATGTTGTTTTTTAAAACTATTTACTTACAATCATAAAATGTTTAGAGATAATCTTCTACATATATAACGTTTTTAAAAATAAAAGTGGATAAAATATGATTTTATAGTTTTATTACAAATATCTACCTTTTGCAAAGTGCTAAAATCATTAACAAAAAAACTAAAAAATTCGCATAGTCTATAATTAAAATTATTGGGAAATTCGCCGTGGCAGTTAGTATATAATAATTTCAAGGTTCTTATTCTATTCGGCTATTTTGCGTCTTTTAATGTGCCCTTGCGTTCCTTAACTAAAAATAATCAGTATATATAAAACTCTTCCGTTACTGACTGACTGACAGACAACGCAGAGCCGAAACTACTGGGCGTAGCGGGCTGAAATTTTGCACGTAGGTTCCTTGGGGAGTGTAGGGGAGCACTAAGGAATACATTCCAGAAATTCCCATGGGAACGGGAAAAAACTGAATTTTTGTATTTATGAGAAATCTGCGCGGTTAAAACCGCGGGGCAGCCTCTAGTACAAAATATGGGAGTGGACTCTAAATCTTAAATCTAGTCTCTTATAAAGAACTGCATGATCAAATTAAAGACTCCTATACAAATGATGGTTCCGTAAAGCAGGGTCTTTGCAAGTGTGAGTTTCCCGCGCAATTGCAGCGACCGGACGTGGAGGAACGACGGCAGAGCGAAGATGTGGACGAGGCCGCTCACTGCTCCCGTGTACCTGAGAATAAAATAGTTTGTAAGGGGCGAAACTGTGCGATACTAGCGCCACTTCGATAAATAATTAATATCTTCTAAACCATGTCCGAAATAAAAAATATGCGTCTTTGACTCACTAGATAACCTTGCTTGGAATTTGTAAGGCTCTTGTGTAGGTTTTAGGATAATGATCTCAGAAATATTCTTTTATGAAACTTAAGTGGCCACTTTAGGCAACAAACGGTTTGTTTCTTAGATTTTGAACCTGAAAGCTGCACAACAGGGCCTTCAAAATTCTAAGCAAGTTTATCAAGGGAGTCAAATGCGCATATTTTTAATTTCGGCCATGATTTAAAAGATATTTATTATTTTTAAATCAAAGGAGGGCTAAACCTAATAACTTTCTTTTATTACTTAACATGGGTCTAAATCTCAATATAACAATTATCCTCATAGTGAAATGATTCTACTTATAATACAGCTACTGAAAATAATTGTAACACCCATGGCAGGTGATGGGGCGGTGGTAGGTACTCTATGCCCCCACCACACGGCTCAACGTAAAAGGCGACAAAGGGAACAGTCGAAGGACAAGCAACTGCGTAACTTAGTTGAAATACTTGAAGATCTACACTGCGATCTCCTACACGCCTGCCAAGCGTGGCGATTACGGCAAACACTGTAAATGGTCAAGTCTATCGTTTTTAACACGACAGATTTGTGGTACCCCTGCGTTGCCCCCCTGGGGGAGCCACGAGGAATTCGCGTTTTATTCGTGGTCCCCCCAGACTTGCACTTGACTGTCGGATGCATGTGGTTTGGATTATTTACCTAATACATTACATAATCTCACGCCTTTTTATTCCCCGGAGGGTAAGGCAGAGGTACCAGCTCAAGAGCCGGACCCACATTTAGCCGAGTTTATGCTTTTATTACCAACGTGAGGCGGGGCCAGCTTGTCGCCGCGGTTATAACGACCACTACTGCGGCCGGGACCAACGGCTTAACGTGCCTTCTGAAGCACGGAATCATCTTACTTACCTAATAATGGTGCCAATATTGGGGCAGCAAGTGGCGAACAGCACGCACACAGCGACAATAGACAGGTTTATAAGAACAGTGACGCTGCGGCGAGTTTTGTACTGGTGTTTGATCGGGAGCAGGAGGAGGGCTTCGCAGCGCAGCATGAACGCTACTAGCGGAAATACTGTTATTACCTGAAACAAAGATTTCAAAGATTTTTTTTCAATGATTTGATTTCAAAGATTTTTTATTGATTAAAACTTACATGGTAATGGCAATGAGTTTTGACTTACTCCAGAGCACGAAGTCTGTGTTAGGAGTAAGCCGCTCTTCCGTATAACATACTTATAATATAATTATGTTTAGTAAGTACATATAAGTGAAACAAGAAAGAAAGTAAAAAATAAACGGTAACTAAAAACATAGCGCTATTATTTATCCACGAATACTATTACGGCCACATTTTCAATAATGCTTATCGTCCTCTAGCTAGAGCGTCAAAGTCAATACAAAAAAAAAACGCTGAGGACGAAAAGCAATATTGCAATATAAGGCTGTAATTATAGAGGCTGCATCCAGTACAAAAACTAGGGTCTTTTGTCGTTCTAATAGGCTATAAAATTGACAAGGATTTTGTCATGTGATAAATTACTCATATATAAAGATACTTATTGTTACCCTTTATGTGTAATGTCAAAATGCTTTTCATTTATAAAGAAACTAGAGGCTGGCCCGCGGTCTCACCCGCGCAGATTTCTCATAAACACAAAAATCCCTTTTTTACCCGTTCCCGTGGGAACTACAACACTCACCAAGGAACCCGTGCCAAATTTCAGCTTTTTACGCCCACTAATTTCGGCTCTGCGTTGTCAGTCAGTCAGTCAGTCAGTCGGTCGGTCGGTCGGTCGGTCGGTCGGTCGGTCGGTCGGTCGGTCGGTCGGTCGGTCGGTCGGTCGGTCGGTCGGTCGGTCGGTCGGTCGGTCGGTCGGTCGGTCGGTCGGTCGGTCGGTCGGTCGGTCGGTCGGTCGGTCGGTCGGTCGGTCGGTCGGTCGGTCGGTCGTTCGGTCGGTCGGTCGGTCGGTCGGTCGGTCGGTCGGTCGGTCGGTCGGTCGTTCGGTCGGTCGGTCGGTCGGTCGGTCGGTTGGTCGTAAATTTTATGATGGCCAATTGAGTTGTACTGTGAACTGTATTTGATTTTAGGCCTTTGTTGAGCAGTGGAAAGACATAGGTGATGATAATGGTAACTTACTTGAAACAGCAGAAGTATCCTAGCCACGGCAGTCATGACATCATGCATTTCAAAATTATTCAATATATTCTGAAAAATAAAATGTCAATATTTAATTAAATCAGTTTTTTTTTTAAACTAATGCTTTATAGCGCCATGCAATCATTTACAAAATACAATATTGAGGGCCCTTTTCCTATCTTGCAAATTTTTTCCGCGCGCGTATCTGGTCCTTAAATGGGTGATTGCTCTTTTTGGCTATTCGCGTGTTGCCCGCATAATAAGAAAAACATGTATATAGTGCGACACAAAAATCTAGAAATTAAAAAGTGGCAACACTGTATAGAAATTTTCGAAAATCCGTCAAATTTCCATACAGTGTTGCCACTTTTGAATTTCTAGAATTTTGTTGTACTATATGTAATGATAGGATGCGGGCAGTCTGCGCGGACGGACCAGACAGAAACGCGCGCGGGTGAAAACACGCATTACAAGCAAAAAGGCCCTAAGCGGGCATAAGTCCTGAGATAACATACGTACATCTTCGATGCAGCTCTTGATAAGTGGGAAGCAGATGTAAAACCCCGCGCCCACCAGCATGTACGTCAACGTAACCAGAAAGAAAGCTATCGACAGATCGCGACCCTGAGGAAGAAAATAAACCATATTTTTTACTTATTAAAAGACTGGACCGTTATTCGAAGCTTACTAAATGAGATAGGCACTTGCGTTTCCCGCAGAATACAGTCCGTCTTTGTCTACTTATCTAGGGATGACGTCACGCCCAGGCAGTTGGCGGGCCGCTCAATCCTATAAAAGAGCGTTGGCCGCCATCTTTACCGCATTGGCGATTTGTATCCCGCCGCGGCAACGCGGAAGCGCTGCCCGAGCGCAGCGTTTTTGCATAATATTTAAAATTAAAAATAAAATTAAATTAAACGACAAAAATTTGTTGTAATAAGTTGCCGTAAAAATTTGTTAAATAATTGTTTTAACGGTGTTACCGTTCGAATTTATGTGTATTGGGGTAAGAGATATAAAATTTAAAATACCCCCAAAGTTTTAAATAAATTGTCCGTTAAACCGCATGTATACGTTGTACAGCAGCATAAAGATCCACGTGGCAGGTGAATTTTTATCACGAGTCTACGCCGGAATCGTCTTGAAATAATGTAAGTGATCCTTTCGTATTTTGAGGAATTGAGCTTGTTATTTTTATTAGTACCTATACCAATACTTTTAAATGATTGAATATTTCAGCTGGCCAGGATGCCAAGCGACCACAACTGTTATGTCCTAACATTACATATTGCTTGGTTTACAAAATGGTAATATAAAATTATATTCAATCGGGTAGTTTAATTCCTCATTTAGTTTTAAGCTTATTTTCAGACTATTTCTTTTTTCGATACAGAATGTGCAAGCAACACATAATTTTATAAGAAACATATTGGTTTGGATACCAGTAAAACCTTTTCTTGGATTTATAACCAGGAGTTCAAGCATACTACCTTAAAATATATGAATACTAGTGTGTATGTAAAAAAGGCTTAATTTTCGTGACTTGTCAAGATAAACTGTTTTTCTATGATGTATGAAAAAGCCCTTAACTTTATTTTTATCAATTTGTGGTAGCCATTTGAATATTTTTACGAATACTTACATGGGCCGTCAAATCCGCGCATATTGTAACTTACTCTACCTACTAGTTCAAAGACGTAGCCTTGTGTAAGCTATAGTAAGCAGCAAAGAAATATCTGAATTATTAGACTTGAGGGTAGAATTTATTTATTATTTACAAAATGTCTTTGAAACTGAACTATACCGAAATATGCTCACTGCCAGCATAAGCGGCCGGCCTGACCGTACCCGCTGCCCCGGCGCGCATATTTGCAACACGCACCGCGCCGGGTGTGATCCAGGCATAGGGCCACCTAGCCGACGACGTGTCGCCGAGGAGCACGCGTATTATATTCTATCTGCATAACAAAAGTCGCCAGGCGGCTAATGCCCGCGACACGCCGGCGCAGCGAGTCTGCCCACCATGCCCATGCACTGCTCGTACCGTGCCCATGCCCATGCCCGCGCATGCTCGTCACTGCCCTGTCTCGCCCGCAGCTGTAGAGACTCAGTTCAAGTCACCAGCCATCCCTCGCAGGGGAACCGGCAGTGAACACCAGTAACATCGCGTGTTACTCGATACAAATATACATTTAGTATAGAAGCAATGCAAGTACCTCCCTCGGAGGGTTGGGCAAAATCAACATGAAATTTGGTACGTACGATTACTGCCATATTCATCTAAGTTAAGGAACCACCCCTCGCAGGGGAGCTGGCAATCAACCTAGTACCATCGCGTGGTATTCGATATTGTACAAATATACATTTAGTATAGAAGCAATGCAAGTACCTCCCTCGGAGGGTTGGGCAAAATAAACATGAAATTTGGTACGTACGATTACTGCCATATTCATCTTAGTGAAGAAACCACCCCTCGCGGGGGTGCCGGCAATCAACCTAGTACCATCGCGTGGTACTTACCCAATGTTGTACTGATATGCAATTATACTTTTAGTTTAAAGATAATGCAAGTGATCGAACATCAAATCTTTTACGTTTACGCACGGTACCAATATTCACCGAAGGGTAGAAGCCACCCCTCGCAGGGGATTCAACCTTGTACCATTGCTAGATACTCAGTGTTCTACTGCTAGGTATTTATTCTTCTTCTTTCTTTTGGTATGCAACCAAGCCTCCCTCGCCGGCATAGGCGACAACTATCATCTTTTAATTTTTTAGCCAAAGTAAAAGTCATCCTTTGCAGGCTAGCCCACACTAAACCTTGTACCATCGCGTGGAATTTGTGTCCAACCACTAAGCAAGTACTCTTTTAGCATAGAAGTAATGCATGTAAAAGTATTTATCAATCCCTTCGTGGAAATACACCATATAAGTATGTGGCCTTACCACTTCTTTCTATGATTATCATTATAATCAATAATACATATTCAAGGATTAATCACTGCTTACTAAGACTCGACATGTAAACCAAAATGATACAGAACATTTATTTAATATTGACATTTGTGCATACAAAACACTATTATTTTCGCGACTTGATTTACAAACAAGCAGGGGAAGTCGATGGTAATACTAGCCATCGCCCAGAGTCAAGGTCACTCAAAGCCATCAAGAAAAACTATTTCTTACAAAATATTTTTTAATAAAATATGGTGATTCGGTTATATATTTTAAAGAATTACTTAATTAGTGTTAAAAATACGCTAACATACTTCTTCAAAGTAATAGAATACCTATCAAGAAGAAATTAAAGTAGAGACATGTTTAATTTAAATTGAGTTAAGACTCGCCTATTTAACTGATTGTAAAGGCATAAAATCTAGCTAAAGTACATGTACAGTTCATAGTTACAGATAGTACTATAAAGTTTAAAGGTAAAATTGCTTGTTTTGTTTTCTTTAATAAAACTAAGCTTTTGTAATTCATTTTAAATCCAGCTAAGTACTACAGTTAAGGTGGTCTGTGATTGAACGTTTGAACTAAGGAGTATGAAGTAAAATCTATGACTTATGAAAGAATCCTGAAGCTTATAAGTACCTACACAACGCAAGTGCCAACGCTCACGCGTACACAACGCAAGTGACAACGCTCACGCTCACGTAGTGGCTCATACTACAGCCAGCTCTGACGCGTATTGTAACACTGTGTAACTAATGTCGGCAGTATGCATGCACTTCACAACAAAAGGGTGTGATACACTTTCGTATATGGTCACGTGCATATAAGACTGTTATACCAAAAAAAAAAAAAAAAAATTGCAATACAGAAAAACCGGAAGTGTTACACTGAACGAGTCCGTGACTGTAAAAGCTAGACAGGCTTTACCATACTTGGTATCATTAATATACATTAAAACAAATGCAATCATTATTTTGTTAGTTGTCTGATAAGCGAGGGCTTTTGTAAATTCATTAACTAATATACTAAACACATTTTATTTTTGAAAGAAAAGGTTTACAATTTACTTAGTTCGTTACAAAAATTAGTGTGAGTGATACCTTTATGACAGTATGTAGCAATTTCATTATTGAAGAACATAATGCCTACTCCCATACTAGTAGTAAAAACTACTACTAGGACTTAGTATTAGTACGTACCCGACCCGTAGGTACTGAACTAATTAGCAAAGTGAGCATTTTTATTATCTTTAATTGAACTCTGCTAAATTTTTAAGTCTTATTAAGAAAGATAATACAAATATACAAACAAACGAACGAAATGAAAAACCGACGAAAGAAATACCGAATGATTTTTAACTAAATTTTGAAAGGTTTAGCCCTTAGACTAGATATAACCTGTGCCTGTTTATTAGAAGAAAGTTTGATCAAGTATGTACATACTTAATGTACATTTTACATAATTAAAGTTCAGCCAAGGTTTGCGTCCCAAATAAGATTCATTTTATTTTTATAATATTAACGTATATTCTGGCTAATATGGTTTTTTGTGCTGATAAGTGTTTTAAATAAGTAGTCAGGTCATTGCTAAACAATTTCCTACCTCAAATTAGTAAGTACCTACTGTCATTTAAATGCCTACTTACGATTTTATCGATATGCACCATTGACAAAGTAAAAAAGCATCAATGCTATATAAAATGTTCGAATGTTAAAAGGAGTTTATAGCCAAATAATGACATTTAAATTTGATGTACAGTACAGTGGCGGTCTAGGAGGCCGTTACAGATTTGTCTATGGTTTCATCAGCCCTAGACTGTATTGCCACAAGAGCACAAAGCTCTTTAATGACAAGAACTAGTCACGGTGGATATAATGTTATCTCCTATGCATCGAAAATATGTTTATAAATTTTATCTAAAGTTTTGCATTGGAAGTTTCAAACCATGAATAACTTGTTTAAGATGCAACAAAGGAGGAGTAGGTACTCGCAATGATTGTAATGCCGAGTCTTCATAAGTTTAAGTAATTTAAATTTGGTTTCCTTTTTTACAATATTTATTTAGAAGGTTTGTGCAAACAATGTTTGGAATGTTATAATAACTAATTGAAGGGGAAAATTAAAATAAAGGATAAATAAAAGTAGATAAGACTGGGTCTGTACTAGTTGCTATGCTGTGTGCTGTGTGCTACCCTATTAACCTAAACAAATGAAGAACATACATACATACATACATTTAAAGAACTCATAACAATAGGTTTCTATTGTAGGCTTGATGTTTAGGAATTTAATTTAATTCTGAGAACAATTCAATAAAGTATTTGTGCTAAAAGCATTTACAAAACATACTTATACTTAAAAATATTTTATGTTGAATTTTTAAAGTTCACATTGGCGATTGATAACATAACAATAAAAATGGGTTCCCCTTCTTTATTTGAGCGTCACGTCACCAGGCGATAACAAACATGTCTCATTTAGTAAGCTTCGAATAACGGTCCAGTCTTTTAATAGAAGCGTTTTACCTGAAAATAAAACGCATATTAAAATACTTACCTTATTCGAAGCTTAACTTTTAATCCTGCCTGGTGCATTTAAAATGCCAATGAGGTAAAGATGGCGGCCAACGCTCTTTTATAGGATTGAGCGGCCCGCCAACTGCCTGGGCGTGACGTCATCCCTAGATAAGTAGACAAAGACGGACTGTATTCTGCGGGAAACGCAAGTGCCTATCTCATTTAGTAAGCTTCGAATAAGGTAAGTATTTTAATATGCGTTTTATTTTCAGGTAAAACGCTTCTATTATAAAAGTAAAACTCTGTCTGTGTGTTACACAATCACGCCTAAACTACTTAACCGATATAGCTGAAAATTGGTAAAGTCAAGGACTCGTTCAGCGTGACACCCAGTTTTTCTGTATTGTAAAATAGTTCTTATTCCATGATATTACAGTCTTAGTCTTAGACTTAGTCTTAGTCGTAAAAGTATTATGCTGAACGAGCCCTTGACTGAACTTAGGTAGCTCAATTAGCGCAAAGAATACTTTTAATATCCCACGGTAACGTAAAATTGAGATTTTACGCCTATAAAAAAATTAAGTATATATTTATAACTTATTCGTTTTTTATTTGAACCTCTCAAACAAACCAATAAAACTACAAAATTTCTAATAGCAAATTTAGTAAACGCGTCACTGGCGCCCAACGTGGGGCCAGGAATGGGGCAGCATAGGAAGTACATCGGACGCTGATAATTTAAGGTTCCTAGGGTTCTTCCCAAAAACCCAAGACGGCCAACGGGGGGTTAAGGTGGGTGCGAGCCCCACATACCCCCGTCGCTGCTACGAGCGTAGAAAAATGCGATAGGGACTTAACTTGTCCCCTTTAAACAAAGCGAAAAATAAACTAAATAGATATTAACACTCACATTATTCTCCTGATTCCTATTACCATTCATGATGGTGATAATAATGTTGTGTATATAGAAGGAGAGAGCCAGCATGCCGCTCAGCACTGCCGCGTCTCTCCCCGCGCGCGGTTCTATCAGCGCTGCCGATATGTTGATACCCCAAGAAGTCCCTTTTACTGCGACGAATAGAAGGAGGTAGAGGACTGATAGGGTGCCTGAGGAAATTTACGAGTACTTCATTAAGTAATTGTAACTTTTTATTTGTGAACAAACCCAGTTGTTCAGGTAGTGGCTAACATAGATCAAGAGAAAATATTTAAAAAAAATAACAAAGTTATTGAACATTCTAGTAGAAGCTTGTGTCCACTTTCATTAGGCATCAAAGAGTATTTCGATCTACGATCTTACGACCTGACCTGTAAGCTTACACTGTTACCCCTTTCTTCTCTAAGCTGTAAAATCATTGCGAAAGGGAGTAGAATCATTTGACAGAGGAGGGCTCGTTTGGGGGCCTCTCTAGGCGACTATTGTCGTAAGGCAAGCCAAACATTTGTTTGCCTGAGCCAATTGGTGGGCACCCTGAACTACCTCGCCTCTCACAGTATAGGATACTTTAAATACCAAATAAGGTATCAATAGAAATTAGATAAGATAAAGTCTTATTGACTTTCAATAAGTGATATCTTGTATCCTAAATTGAATAAAGAATTATTTGATTTGACACAATAGTGCCTTAAAAAAATGTAAGCATTGGATAATCATCCAAAATTTTTGATTTCGGCCATAGTTCCTACTGTGTCTTTTTTTCTTTTTAAGTTGGCGCTAGTATAACGGTTGGCGCCTTCGTCTTAAATTGTATGTGAGAATTGTTTATCCTGGATTATTACATATATTAATAACAAGAAACCAACTTACCAAGCGAATTGAACTTAGTAAAAAACGAAGCGCTTTTAAAATTGAGCAGTGGAAACATTATAGCAGCTACGTAGAACGGCACCGTAGAATGTAGACCCCAGTAAGGGACGTCTGGGGGTCTACTCGAGGATATATTGACGCTTCTAGGGCAAAATATTGTTGAGCTATTGTACTCAGTTGAGTTTGGGTTGTTAAGGTCTGTAACAAAAAAAAAAGTAAATAGAATAAGCAGTGGCGTAACTAGGTAACCAAAGGCCCTTTTTTTAAGGCGGGGAAACTCCTTACGAGTACCCTGCGACCCCGGGGGGAGTCGCAGGGTTTTGTGGGGTTCGCACCCACTAAAACCCGCCGTGTCCATCTCGGCTGTTGGCAAGGGGGTCATCACGGGTGATCTTTCGATTGTTATGTTCAACTCCGCGACCCCATCTCAATCCACTCAACTCACTCTATCCAACCTCACTCTATCCGACCCAATCTCACTTTATCTTAAAAAAAACACATAAAAATCCGTTGCATAGTTTTATAGATATAAGTATACATAGGGACAGACGCGGGAAGCGACTTTGTTTTATACTATGTCTTAAAAGAATATTTAAAAAAATATAAAAAGAACTTACCCATAAAATAATTGACAGTGTAGTACAGAAAATTTGTAATAAGTATCCAGTAGACGATATTGGCACCAATGAGGACCAACAAGCTAAAACAATGGGCCAACGATTCGGCCCAACGGCCCAGTAAAGCGCGGCAGAGATACGGCACTTCGCAGGTTTCACCACCTAAGATTTAAAAAAAAACACGTAAGTAAGTAAATATTATAAATGCGAAAGTAACTCTGTCTGTATTGTGGTGTGTTACGCAATCACGCATAAACTACTGAAGCGATATGGCAAAAATTGGTAAGTAAGTATAAAAGAACTTACTTTTTTTTAAATGTATATTTTAAGTCAGTGTTTTTTATGCCGCAAATCCCAGGGGAACAGAAAATTGGGAACCCGCGAGGCGCGTCCAGATAATCGGGTTTAATCAAGGAATAATAAAAAAAACGAGGAATATTATACATCGGCGTAGCAGATAGTGCTATAAAGTATTTTATTTATGGTTTTGGCCTCGTTAGGACTCCGACAAAACCTCATCACATCAAACAATCGCTTCTCGTTAGGAAATTAAGTAAAAAATGCTTACCATGATATTTATTGACTTTAAGCAGAACGTAGGCAGTGTAGAGACAGAGGCCTCCCATCAGCACTAGCAGAACCAGTGCAGGGAGCAGGCCAGCGCGGGCCACGCCCCACGCCATCGTTAGCAAGGAAGATCCCATCGTTGTGTTCCAGAGTGAAAATCTAAAATGGTCTTATTTAAGTATACGTATTCAGAGGCTTTTACTGCTAGACATAGGCCTCCCCCACATATCGAGTCGAACAAACGGTCTTGAGCGACCCTTTGGATGAGGGTCGCTCAAGACCTTTTTTTTTTTTTTTTTTAAGGCGGGGAAACTCCTAACGAGTACCCTGCAGCCCCGGGGGGAGCCGCAGGGTTATGTGGGGTTCGCACCCACTAAAACCCCGCCGGTGTCCTTCTCGGCTGATAGCAGGAGGGTCGCGGGTAAGCCTGTGGAATTCTCCGCGACCCCCCCCAGCATTGGCTGTGTAGCCTCTTCACGGGGGGACAGGTGAAGGTAGTCCCCCCTGAGCGCGGATGGCTCTTCCTACGCTCGACGGCGGAAACGGGACACCGCGTTCCGCCGTCCTTCTCGGGGCCGTTATATGACTACACGAGGCCCCCGCCTCGTGCACCCAACGACCCCGGGGTCCCCTCTTAGTCGTCTCTTACGACAGGCAGGGGATACCTCAGTCCTATTCTTCGGCCCGGTACTGCAGGGCGTGCGGCGGCGCTTCAAGGTCTCGCGCCGCCGCGGCGAGTCGCTCAAGACCTACTCCAACTCCCGCAACTATTAAAATAATGAGAAAATAGATTTTTCTTTGTCGGCAATGTCAACTCATGTACATTGCTGGACATAGGCCTACCCCGCAGAGTTTTAAGGACCGCGATCATTACTAGGCGGCCGTATCACTAATAGGTATTTCTTCCAAGCAATCAAGAACTCGTGAATTTTAAGAATCAACGAATTCGTGATTTAAACCTTATCTAACTTGTCCAGTAAATCTTAATCTAAATCGGTTATTCTTAAAAAGTTAAAGAGCATTTCAGTTATTTGGATGTCAATTTAGACTGGATATCTCGTTTTTACTATACAAAAAAGAGAAGTAGACCTCCAGTAACGCTACTTCAAACCTACTGTATCTTTATGAATAAGGCTTTAAAAGTTTGTGCTATGGCTGTGGTTTTCATCGTTACTTACATAGTGACAAGTGAACTCTGTTTCTTCATGTCCGTCTTTTGTTTTTCCAAATTTTCATAATTAGACAATACCGGTTTAAATGGTAAGTCATCGGGCACCTGAAAATATAAAAATTTATAGTTGAGATACTAGATAATGTTAAGTACTAGGTATGTAGGTACTGTATAAATTAAGTAGTCAACTCGGCGAACTTCGTACCGCTTAAACTTATCTTGTGCACTTATAAACCTTCCTATTGAATCACTCTATCTATTAAAAAAAAACCTCATCAAAATCCGTGGCGTAGTTTTACAGATTTCAGCATACATAGGGACAGAAGCGGGAAGCGACTTTGTTTTATACTATGTATTAATGTATTGATATTGATACGACTTACGGCCTTATGGTGGTGGGGCATAGAATACCACCACGCCATCTCGTCTCCGGGTATCGATAAAGGCGACTAAGGAACGCCTTTTACGACCCCATTCAATTCCGCCACCACACACCAAAAAATATATTCCTTAATATGTCTTAAGAGGCATAACACAGCTAAAGTAGCGCCACCCGCGTAAAAAATTAATACTTATCTTGTAAATTAAGGCAAATATCAAAAATGCGAATGTGCTATGGCTTTAGTCCTTATCAAATACTTATTTCCGTACTGAAGGTCTGGTCATATCATTATGAAGAAATTATTGCCTATAAATGTCCGTTTAGGGGCAAATTACATGGACGTTCAATGCCACTACGCGTCTCGTTCGCTTCTCAATATAATTAATTTCTCTGATAACAATTTGAGTGAGGTCGCTCTGAAGCGAGATTATTGACTTTTATGTTTTAGACATTGACCTAAATGGATATTTTAGTAAATTAGTAAGTTGTTTCCTTAAAAACTTGACGCATATTTTTGATGTCGGACATGGTTTAGAAGATTTTTTTTTATTGAAAGTGGCATTAGTATCGTGTAACTACGCCGACGACGACGGCGCGCCCTATGAAAACTAAGCAGTAGGTACTTAGAGTTTTTTCTACGTAACATTGCAACAGAGATTTCGAAAAAGAGTAGGATAGGGGATGTACAATAAGTATTTTTGTTGCTGTTGGATATCAAACCTTTGTCGTCGATCAGTCTCAAATTTTACACCGACGAAAAAAAAAGGAGGAGGTACTCAATGTATGAAATTACTTGGTTCGATTATTATTTTATGCTTTTTAGTTTTTTTTTCGGCGGTTTTATTTTTTGATAAAAAGTTTTATTAACAAAAGACGCTGCTCCCTGTTCTTCCCTTAGCAACCTTTTTCGAAAACCAACAGGAAGAGATAGGGTTGAAATGTTACTTTTATAGATGTAAAACAAGCCAAATGGCCTCTGGATATCAACCATAGAGATATTCGCCCATAAAATAGGTACTCACCATCGATCTATAGCCAGCCGTATCCCGAGTCGTTCCCAACAACGGCATTTTCTCCTTCTTACCCCAATGCCAACCCAATTCAGGAGTATTCTGGGGTATAAGCACGGGCGCAGTTAACGATGACAGGGGCGCAGTCAATGATGAATTGGGGGCAGTTTCGTTTGACGTTGTTTCCATCGCCGTGTGGTAACTTGTTGTGTTCGTTGTTGTTATCGAAGATAATGGTGTGCTGGCGAAAATATTTAAAAAAAGTTTTAAGAATTATTTTCATAGTAGGTATAAAAAACTCCATATAAAAATATATTTTGCATTTTAAAGCTTTTACTTGGATTTTAGTTACGAGCCTGTGATGTTTAATGGTTTTCGTAAGCCTTTTTATGCAAGCAACTTTACTCAATTAAGTAAGTACATAGGTATACTTCTGAGAAACTTTTTCTAAAATGTAATTACCTCTGCATGTGTTTCCGTCTCTTGTCATCGCTAAAGTCGAAGTCTGAATAATTTGAATCGGCACTGCAGAAGAATCTGAAATGATTAAATAGGTAGGTATGAAGATTTAATGTCTTTTAAGTTTAATTTGTGTTCTATTCGGTTTGACTTTTAAAAAAAAACAGGTTGCCTGGAAGAAATTCGAAGGTCGCCTGTTGTCAATTTACTAATGTATATTTTTCTATTTTTTTTGTACAATATCTATCTATGTTTTGTGCTCCCTAGGCATACAAATTTAATAACGCATCATACTCAAGAGCCCCTAACTAGGAATAATCTGTATCTAGGGTACACACACAGAGACGAACATTACACGCAGACCGGAAACAAACATCGATATTTATCATATCAATGTTCTCCCCGCCCGGGAATCGAACCCAGGTGCACACGCTTACTCAGTCCACATCACTGCCAACTGAGCTACGGAGCAGTCAATAACCTAATTGAACCTAGTTAAGGGATTCGACTGTGATGGATAGCAGCGAGGCGTGGAAGAACGACGGACGCTGATCATCAATGATTCCAAGTCCAAGGGTTCCAAAAATCACCGAAATGGCGCCTGGGGGTTTCGTAGGGGCGAACCCCACTTAAAGTTACGTGCATATAAGAGGACTAGAAGCTGCCCCGCGGTTTCACTCCCATGGGAATTTCGAGAAATACTTTCTTAGCGCTCACCTACAATCCTTATGGAACCTACATGCAAAATTTCATCCCGCTACGCCCAGTAGTTTCGGCTCTGCGTTGTCTGTCAGTCAGTCAGTATCGGACGAGCTTTATACATATTGATTACCTTTAAATTTGTATTGTTTGTTGGCAATCGGCAGAAAACAATCTGCAAACAACACTGTTACAAATACCTATAGATAAAAGATCGATGTTTAGGTAAATCTAATAAAGTCAAGGCACAAATAAGCTAAGCTTCTCCTTGATCTTTAAGATAACTTTTCTTGACACACTTAATATTAAACTAAGTATGTTGAGTTGGCGGTACAGTGGCGGACACGATCGGCGTAACACTTCCGGTTTTTATGTATTGCAAAATAGCTCTTGTTCTTTGGTAATACGGTCTAGGGCTGACGAAACCATAGACAAATCTGTTACGGCCTCCTAGTCCGTGACTGTACGATGTATCGAAAGTAATTCTAAGTAAAATAAACAATTATAATTTATTTAGGATGCTACCGCCATTTCCAAGCTTTCTGGTAAAAACTATTAAAATCATTAACGTAAAAAGCAAAGGACTTTCAGAAGACGGGGCAGCAGCGTCCTCCGTTGAAAAATAAAAAGTCATACTGCGATCAAAAAATCGTCTGCCAAGCGTGACGATGACAGCAACTCCCTCCTCAATGTTTGTCCTTGTGACAATCTGTGGGGGAGAGCTATGTCCAGCAGTGGACGCCTATCAGTTGAGATAATGATGCTAAATTTATCACAACGCCAGGCTTATTTATTCTACCGATTGTAAGACAAAGGACGTGCAGGATGATGTAACAATAGCATCCTATTGCATGCTATCCCATCTGTTTACGTATCAATCAATCAACAAGAAATATAGCAGCATATTGTGAGCACGGCTTTATAATGAACTAGTCGACCCGGCGAACTTCGAATCGCCTAACCTTTAACTTTCTTGTGACATATTATACTTATAAACCTTCCTCTTGAATCACTCTATCCATTAAAAAAAACCGCATCAAAATCCGTTACATAGTTTTAAACGCGGGAAGCGACTTTGTTTTATACTATGTATTGATTGATGTAGTATTGATGATGAGGTTAGGAGAATTAATCTTCTTAGACGATATTCCACTGCTGGACATGGCCATCCACCACATATCGTCATACTCTTGCGCGACCCTCTTCGAATGCACTACCGAAATTTCTGGGTGTCTGACTACGGTTCAGCCGTTACACAACCTACTCTGCGATTTCCGGTGCGCGGTTGCAATTCGAGAAACTTTTCGGTTCTATTGACCAATATAATAATATTTGTCTTTCGAGATATCTGTAATATGTTTTGCTTTTCCTATATTTGGTATCTAGTAGGTACTTATAATCCATACTAATACTTATTAATAAATACGAAAGTAACCCTGTCTGTCTGTGTGTTACGCTCCTAAATCGTAAACTACTAACTAAATCGATATGGGTAAAAAGCCACATAAGGTCATATAGGATACTTTTTATCTCGAAAAGACTTTGAGAACGGACAGTAAGACTGAGGTTTGATGGGAAATGGCGCTGAATCCACGCACAGGAGAAACATCTTATTTTAGTAAGTCAAATAAAAAACTCACTCTTCATGGCTGTCCACGGAGTTGAGGGAGCTGGCTGCAGACACATCCTCGTCGCTGACGCACTTTGTCTTATAAATTTCGCGCATCTTTCAGCTCGCACCAACTTTATTGCATAAAATCTCTACACTTTTTGTTAGAACGATTAACGTTCAATCAACAAGTTAGGTAGGTACCTAATTAACCGTTATTTTAGAGTCGATTTTGCTTTAAACTTTTCTGGTGGTTTCGGTATGACATTTTATCAATTAAAAAAAAAACTTTATCTCTAAAAAAATTATAAACGCGCATTTAAAGATACTTCTAGTAATACTAATAATAATAGTTTATGTACTTGGCGGGAATCTTTATCGACACACGCTTTATGAAATTTAAACTAAAAACAAACAAACTTAATCAACTTTGAAGTTACAATTAAAATGAAAAGATTATGATATTTATAATATATTTTTTATGAAATTTTATTAACACACGCGTCTTCCGAGCGTGGAACGATTTTGAGACAAATTAATAAAGTACAAACAGCACAGATTAATTTCACTTATTATTATTACTTTGTGCTTCGGATGCTGATAAGAGAGCAGTTAATTTAAGATATGTTCGCACTTGAGCCGTAAACATTAATAATTTCATTATCAATCTACTTTAAACTAAATAATTTACAAGCATGCACCTACCTATCTCTACGTCATACATATCTCCGAATATTGAATTATATTGCCTTAGTACCGCCAATACGCCAAAACAATACTTTGTCCCACTTCACACAAATTTCATCAAATTCGGATCAGCAGAATTTTCGGGTAAGTTTTACAACATTTGGTTGGTTTGGCTCAAGTTTGACATTACTGCAACTCAAATGTGTAGGCAATCTAGGTAAGTAATCTCTAAATAATGAACAAATAGGTAAGGAACTTACCTACTTACATATTTTTATATGAATACTCCCTTATTATGAAAAGTTACCTACCTACAATACATGTAATGGTGCAAATGAACTTTTCAAGGTTCGGACATGAGATGCAATACCGAGAGTAAATTTTAATTTATCTGTTTACTTTTCAAAATGAAATTAACATTTTGTAGAAAATATATTTTATTAAGAACGCTTAGGCCCAACGCACATCTGACGAGACGCGGCGAAGTTACTGAGTTATTAAAACAACTTTTTACGTTCTAAATAAACTATACCATGAGAAATGGCACACCATTATGTTTCTTAGGCCCTGTGCCTGTGCGTGCACTGGGCCTAAAAGATTTTTCTGTGTTGTGTTAACACCATATTAAAATTTGTCTCTTTAATTAACTATACAAAATTGTTACGGATGCGATCATAAGTAACTAAAGTTCATTGAACTTTACCTTGGTAATGAACTTAGAGCAAAAAAGATAACATTGATTAGTTGCCTAATATTAAAAGAAACGATTTGTATAAGTAAAGTACTTTTTTGTATGCATAGGGTTCAAAACTAGTTTTCAATCGAAAATTATTATAAACTATACCTTGGGACGGCACGCGATTGCCTATAAACTAATATATAATTATTGCATGATACAATATTATAAAAACAAATAGTACAGTATAAGTATTTATTTACAATGTGAATTATACAAATTCAAATTTATGCATCTACCTTAATGAACTACAAATAATTTAGAAAATAAATAATTATGGAACATAGAAAAGACAGATCCTTCAAAACATTAACATAAAACAAGCTGTGAAAATCATGGTTGTAGGTTAAAAAACTATTAAAAATTAAAATTCTTTTTATAACTAAATTAATTGCGTATTTAATGGTGCCATTGGGAGCTAAGAATTTCGATTCAGCCGTTTTAAACCTCACCAAGTCCTGCGCATAAACTGTGCATAGTTTGAATGTGTTCAGGGTAGGTATACATAAAATATTTTGAAGTGTATGTACATACACTTACATTACACAATACTTATAAATTTATACCATGTAAATAATGGCACATCTGATATTTGGTGATTTGTAAACTAACTTATTAATAACATTGTTTTGGTCTAAATAAAAAGTTGCCTTTCAACAAAATTACAGTACCTAAAATAGCCATTTGACTTAGTGTGATGTTCAGATAAATTTCTTGCATATTATTCAATTGTCTAAAAGGCTCTTTAAAACCTATTTCAATAAATATTTCTAGCTACATTTGAAAATGCTTTACACACTTTGCAGTTACAGTGAATGCTGCATTAAAACAAATTTAAGGCTGCATTCCCACTATACCTGCTAGCCACTGACCGAGTGGCATATCAGTTCAGCAGAGTGTCCCTTACCTTAATATTATGTAAGCCTTCCTTTAACTACAAAAACTTGTCAATGAAATTTAAGTTAAAAAGTCCTAAAATAATAACCTAATAGTTTAAATGTTGAAGCCCAACTTCCTCATGCAGGCCTTGTGTTCTTCTATCAAAGGGCCGCAGTTCTCCTCGCCTCGTTCTATTATACTGGAATTTAAAAAAACAAATTAATTTTCGTAATTAGCCAAATATTATCAATGCAAAAGTAACTCTAAATGTCTGTGTGATATGCTTTTATTCTTTGCCTAAACTTCTGAACCAATTAGGATAGAAATTTATGGGTAGGCTAACTTAGAACCACAAGACAAACTTGATGTTTTTAAACCCTGAAAATTCCATGAGAAAGGAAAAAAACGAAGGTGTAAAAACGACCCACTGCTCAAATAAATAAACAAAATCATTAAATAGGATGTCCATCTGGATGGTTCCCTGCCATCTCTAGTAGATGGCGGGGAACCATCCAGATGGACATCTCGAAAATTGAATAGAATTGAGTAGGATTAAATGGCTCAACCAAATTAGAGGTTAGCCTAGTAACGGATAGACATAGGGTGCACTTTTGACCTTGAGGTAGAACAGAGTAACATTTATTTTGAAGGGAAGACGCAGACGATGCATATTATAATATTTCCATTATCCATCTGGTATTATTATCATCTTCAATAGTAGTATAACATTACATAAGAATGATAAAAAAAATTGCAAATAAAAACATAACCTACCAGGCGTCACGAACTTTTTTGGTTTCTGGACAAGCGCAGCAGGGTTTTAACTTGGGTTTCTCAGCGTTGGCTGCGGTGGGCGCCTCGGGCACTTTTACTTCTACAGCTTTGGCACTTGCGCTACCCATTTTAGTGTTTTGGAAAAACAATGATGCAATATTTATGCAAAGGTCGACGAAAGAAAACTGGAAAAGAAAACTGTCAGTCAACAAAACAAAATTTCACGTGCCGTGCGTGTTGCCACCAGTGTTGCCAAGTCTCGCTACACAAGTCGGTCGCCACGCCAACCGCCAACCAAATAATATCTTGCAAATATTTGTCGGATAGCAGCTTAACAGCCTAGTTTAGTCGCACTATGTTTTTTTTTTACAACTCTTGTCTTCCAAAAACGTCGTATCACAATGTGGGAAACGGTTTTTTACATAGGCGTAGTCATTTAAAATTTATTAATAAAATAGTAACGAATACGAAAACAAAAAACGCATTTTTTTTTTATTTCGAACAAAAACAAACCCTGTTACCACAAAAAAGTTAGACCGGTCTAAATCATCAATTTGTTTGACGAATTAGGGATTTAAACCTAGTCTAGTGATTTAGACCTGGTTTAACTGTTGTTGTGGTAGAGCCGAAAATGTCTCTTTTTTTATTTACATGACAGATGACAGCCAGTAGTAGTCGCATTTTCCAATTTTAGGTCACCCCAAAGGCTTGCAATGTTACCTAAATGGTGAAAATTCACAAGTCTTAGCAACACTGGTACGTCACTTTGCTTTGACTTTATGTTTGTGTTTGCAAGGCCTGCTTGAATTTCAGTATTTAGCTCATCATTCAGAAATCGCTCTAAGCGATAAGGCCGCCAAGTTTATGTCGATTGATTGTATTGCATGGCCGTATCCACGTAGAAAGCTGATTGCCAGCGCTGGTTAGCGCAGTTTATGTTATTTTGAATAGTTTAAAAAATACCTGGTTCTTCTTTGAAAGACGGGGCTAGCAGAAGCAAGGCTTGGCTGGCGGACTGAAAAAAATTAAATGTTCCATATCGACCCTCATAGCTGGCTGCTGGTGCCTTTGGGTCTCACATGGGTATCTAACGAACTAAGTACGCACGTGGTACAGTCAAGGACTAGGAGGCCGTAACAGATTTGTCTATGGTTTCGTCAGGCCTAGACTGTATTACCAAAGAACAAGAGCTATTTTGCAATACAGAAAAACCGGAAGTGTTACGCCGACCGTGTCCGTGACTGTACCACAGTCTGTGATCACAATCACAGCAGATGGGCAGCAGTCGAAAAATCCTCCAACTTCCATAAAACAATAAAAAAATCTCAAAAACAAATATTTCCAGGGCCAACCCCCCAGAAAAAAACAAGTGATGCCAAACAACAAAATAACTATGTAGTAACCACGGCCCATATCCTATGCCCTACCTTACGTACCTAAGTATAGTAAGTATGCTATACTTACTTACCTACTTAACGCAACTTTCTTTGGCTAAGGTCAATAACCTTCCAAAAAATAACACTACTTAGCTTTTTATACTCAAATTGCGTAACCGTTATCATGTAATCTAGGCATCGCCTGCACGCCGAGCTGGTTTCCTTTCACGCAGGTTTTGCAACAAACAACCTGAACTCAGAACCTGAAAGACTTGAAAGGCTAGTATCAACTCAGTTGAGTGCTAATTTCCGTAGTGTAAACACGTTATTAATTTTTTTCCCGTATTTTAACTCGTAAGTTTCTAAGTGGAACTCAACGGCAGTGATTTGTTTGCGAGTGGTTACAAAAGAAAAGTGGTTAATCTTTTGAATGATTAAATTAATCAAATTATTGGCTGACATTGAAAACCGAAAACTTACGAAACCGTACAGTGGCGGACTAGGACGGTGTAACAGTTTTATCAATGGTCTCGTGCGCCCTAGACTGAAATACCAAAGAACAAGAGCTATTTTGCAATATGAAAAACCGGAAGTGTTACGCCGTCCTTCCTAGTCCGCCACTACATATTTTAACTAAGTAAATTAAAAAAAAATACTGTATAAAGTTTGTATGATAATCAATATTTGTTTGGTACATACATAAGATCGGGTTCTAGAAACGTAATAATTTAGTTAAACGAGGATAATGATTAAATTCATCTTCGGTTAAGAGGTAAGGCCTTCGGTTCAGGGTTCAAAAGTTCAAAAAAATAAGTTTGAATAAAGCCTTTTATTGTTTTTCTTTTACAATCATGGATCGTTCTAGCCTCGTTCTAGCAATGAACATACTTAGACATGGTATTATTATACATAGGTAGTCGTTAGTTAGCATATGTTTTAAGTGAACGTTATATTCAGACTTTGTGGTAAATAATTTAATGCAAATATGTGTAATTATTTCGATTGTTGTTTATGTAAGCCAGCCAGACCAGCCACATAATGTACTTATTTTTACGTAGGTAATTAACTCTAGACCTTTTAAACAACATACAACGTGGGGTTTCCATATTCACCGTATGTACCTACCCATGTAAAATTTATAAAGCACAAAAATATCAAATATGTCGTCTTGTTTTTTTTTTTACCATAATATACATAATACCCTACGTATAGAATAGAGAAATGCCTCGGTCTACCCTGCCCTGCAATGGATATCGAATTGCGGCACAGAATACCTAATAGTACCAGTGCGGGTAGATAAAATTAAGTACTTACATACACCTAGTAAGCTTTTCAAACTTTAGCAATATTTCTGGCAATATTCACGTATAGCCACTCTACAAGCGTGTGATTTTATAAAACAAAACCCAAAGCGATTTAACCAAATAATAAAACAACAACAAAAACTAATTAATGCATGCGAGCCTCGCTCGGCAATACCAAAACCTGCCAGACCATAACAAAAAGTGTCGATACCAACTCACTCGCAATCAAATCCGCAAATTAAATTTACAAACTATCAATTTAACAGTCCTAATTGCCAAACAACATGTGCAAGTTCCTAAAAGCGATTCTTTACTATGTGAGAATCGTAATCGACAAGCTGATAGACTTCGCGTTCAGCCTAGTGTGGGACTGTAAGAAGGTACCAGTGCCAGACTTGGAGAAGCGGCATGCCTTCCTGGCTGAGAGCACGATGACCTTGGCCCGGAAGGTCAAGAGTGGCGAGCTGAAGTCTGAAGACCTGGTGAAGGCGGTGATTGAGAGGATCAAATTGGTGAGTGTGTTTTTTAATTGGACTTGACTCCACTCCACTTTAATTTTTGAGTACCTAAACTTTGAGTATATTTAGCCATAAAAAATCGAAATGGACGGTAAAGGCCTATCGCTAAAAAGCTATTTCTTCAGCCAAACCACGAAAGGCATAATTCATTAAAGTGCCTAGGTGTTTTACGTAACCTTAGGTACCGGTAATTCCTTTTTTTTGCAAAGCTCTAACAATAGCTGACTTTTGGTATTAGCAGGTTCCTCTATACCTACCTACCTTCCAATCTAGCGCTACAAAGTTCATGGTCATTAGGAATGTTTTAGTTGTTAAGGTGGTAACTCTCGGTATGGCGCGAAATTCATTTTTTTCCTTTTTTTTTATTTATTCTGGTGAAAGTATAAATTTTTATTAAAGTTTAAATGAATTCGCGTATGTAAAAAACCATTTCTCACATTGTAATACAACGTTTTTGGAAGATAGACCTACTGATTTTGTGTCTAAGGGGTAAAAGGCCAAAAATCAAGTTCCTTGAATATACACAAAATCGATAACTCTGTCTTTCAAAAACGATATACCTTATCACAATGTGGTAGATAGTTTTTTACGTACGCGAATTCATTTAAACTTTATGAAAAATGAATACTTTCGCCAAAATAATCAAAAAACGTAAAAAAAAATGAATTTCGCGCCATACCACGAGTTACCGCCGTAAGTATTATTTCCATAATTTTTATTTTTAGTGTTTTTTTCGGTTTTTCCTACAGATTGTTTATCTTGGCCCCTTCCATCAACGTTAAGATATTTATAAAAATACTTAAATTAAAATTTCGAAGTGAGAAAGAGGGCAATGGGCGGCCCTTTTGCTATGTGGCTTATAAGCAGCTTCTAGGCAACCCACTTTTTTTTAATAATTTGTTAGTTACCGACATTAAAATTAAATTACTAATCTTCAGGTAAACCCGATAATAAACGCAGTGGTAGAAGACAGGTTCGAAGCAGCCCTCGCAGAGGCCAGAGACGTCGACCAGCGCGTGGCGTCTGGTCTCGCGCCTGATGATGCTAAGAAACCTGTTTTGGGTAAGATGCGCCTTCACCTTTAACATTTTCCTTAAAAAAATAAGTTTTTGAAAAGTACATATTATTTTGATTAGACCGGTTTGCCGATGTTGTTTTGTTTTGGGTAGTATCTACAGTGGCGGTCTAGGACGGCGTGCGTAACACTTCCGGTTTTTCTGTTATTGCAAAATATCTCTTGTTCTTTAGCATTACAGTCTCGGGCGCACGAGACATTAGACTAATCTGTTTCGCCGTCCTAGACTGCCAATGTACAGTGGCGGACACGGTCGGCGTAACACTTCCGGTTTTTCTGTATTGCAAAATAGCTCTTGTTCTTTGGTAATACAGTCTAGGCCTGACGAAACCATAGACAAATCTGTTACGGCCTCCTAGTCCTTGACTGTACCATAGGTAGGTTGATTGATATTTTAAGTATATATTATTGGACCGGTTTTCGATGTGGTTTTGTTTTAGTTTTATACGATAGTTGTGTTTTAAATCAATAATTATCTTCTATTTTGAATCGACATCACAAAAGGCTTTCATGATAGTTTCAGTTTTTTAAAATGAAGTTACCTAGATCACTGTTTTCATGTTTAGTATAGGTACTGACCTGAGTCTACTTAATTAATTAATAAGATTCAACAGATAATAATAAAGACTTAACTATTGTATCGACACCATTTATAATTGATCAAACAATCATCTATGCCTATTGCACCTTACCCACACTAATAATTTATTGCAAACACTTAGTTGCAGGCAGAAAACCTTGATTTGATTACAATTGCAATGCCTGGTAGTCTATATAAATAACTGATGGCATGACTATGCGTGATCGACATAATTTTTTGTCGCCTATGAAAATCTGCATTGCAATCAATAAATGTGTGTATTCTGGTGTTTGTGAAAACTCTGTAGCAAATTAATGAGCTGATGAGCTAGCCATACCATAGGTACTCAAAAAGTTTTCCAAATTATTATGGGTCTAAATCTCAAAAAACCAACCTGTCCATTAATTTTTCCGATCAGCTAACAGGGTTACGGGGTACAGGACAAATGATTTTTGTTTTGTGTGATTTCGAGTCATATGTTGGTTAAAGTACCTAAGAGTGAGTTGTTAAACGATTGTCGAAAAAACCTGTATTTATCATAACCCTGCGAATACGAATTAAATTTTTGTCATGTCATAAATAATTAAATGTTTACTTTATACAAAAAAAAAACTGTAAATTTTATATTGCCTCATTCCAATTAGGTATCCCGTTCACAACAAAAGAGAGTCAAGCGTCCAAAGGGTTCCGCTTGACGCTCGGCCTGTGGTCGCGGCGTGAGGAGCGAGCGACGGAGGACAGCGAAGCGGTTAAGAGGTTAAAAGACGCCGGTGCCATACTCCTTGCTGCTACTAATTTACCTGAACTACTTATATGGTGAGAATCTATCGATAATACTAACTCTTGAAGTCCTACCTATCTAAGACCATTCAGGGGGCAGGGGTTTGGTACTTATAATGGCCCTTGTCAGGTGGGTTGGCGATCGCAAATATGGCACTTCAAGTTTTTGAACTAAGGACGCTACTACTCGTGATTCGGCTGTTCCCTTTAACGCCTTTTACGGACTCATGGGAGAAGATATGATAAAATTAATTCTTTTTTACAAAAAACAAACCGCCTTCAATAAATTTACACTTACTTACATAAACTGAAAACTTCCTCTTTTCTGAAGTCGGTTAAAATAGGAACTAAAACCTTCTCCTGAAAGTAACAAATACTTCTGTGAAACCCGCATCAAAATCGGTACAGCCAAACTCGGGATAATCGCGGACAAAATACATACAAACAAACTCCTTTTTTTAAGTCGGTTAAAAAATTGTAGGTATAAGTATTTTATGCGAAGGTTACTTCATTTATTTTGTCTACCTCTTTCACTTAACAGTACCTACTCAATTAGCAAAGTTCAAGAATCTTTCGTTAACCTCAAACTTGCGGTTAGACTTGGGTATGTACTAAATTACTAATTGCAGTTATTTTGAAGTAGGCACACTTTATGTGTGTCAGAGGTAGAGTTGTTTTGTAAGATAATTAAAGTAGGTATAGATGTTGATTCTTTAACGACAGCACAATGTATCTCGGACGGTAATTATCCTCTAATTGTTAATTCTCTTGCATGAAGGTAGTGGCTAGTGGTTTGCTACTCGTCATCGTCGTACAGTCGTAAAAAATTACCTAACTTGCATTGAGTTTCATCCAGTTTTTCAATATTAGGTTAGCCAATGTTTTTGGGGAAAAAAGTTTCGGGCGTTTATGGAAAATCCTCCTTGTCCTTGTGGCAATCTGAGGGGGAGACGATAAGCCATGTTGGACTACCACACACATCTTGAGAGTATACACTCCACGGTAGTTCCGCCCATAAAACGTAATTTTCTGTTTTCTTTGTAGATATGGACATTGACTCTAGAGCCTTAATTTTTGCACTATCACACGCATTACAAACCTTTTAATTTTTAGGCAAGAGACCCGCAACATGGTGTACGGGCAGACCAACAACCCGCACCACGCCGGCCGCACCGCCGGCGGGTCCAGCGGGGCTGAAGCCGCCCTCACCGCCACTTACGCTACCCCCATCAGTTTATGTAAGTTTTTGAAGCTTATTTCATTTCGTTCTGTGTCAATAGTTCATTTCGTTCTGTGTGTAGATAATGGAGCATGAATGGATAGATCAAATTTCCTTGAAATTTCAATAAGTAAAGATTTTCCTTTCCAGCACTGTAGCATGACCGACAATTTGTCGAAACTTTTGATAGCTTTTGACATCTAAATGCAGGAAAATGTATGGAGATGATTGTCAAAAGTGACAGAAAGATCGACAAATGCTCGGTCATGCTAATAGGGCAGATGCGCAAGTGACTCTTTCTATCTGTGTGTTACGCTATCACACCAAAACTTCTAAACCGATATAAACTTTAACCCCGAAAATTCCACGGGACGAAAAATTTGATTTTTGCGGTTTGAAGAAGAATTGCGCTGGCAATGGCAAAGTCGCGGTGCGCAAAATAGGTATACAAAGAAATTTCTATAATGTATAAAATGTGTTAAAAATTACCTCCAGTTAGAAAATCAGCGAAAGAATAGTCTCAGATAAAAAAAAAATGGGTTTCTTAACAAGGAACTTTTGATGCTAAGTCAGCGCTAAAATGTTGGTTTTAGGTTCAGATTTGGGTGGTTCAACTAGGATGCCAGCCTTCTACTGCGGAATGTTCGGACACCATCCCACTGCTAACACTACTAATACAAGAGGTGAGTCGTTAATTAGCAAATACACAAATATATCGTCGAAGATATTTCATCATTCATCTTCACTACAACCACTAGACCTCCACTGCTGGACATAGGTCTCCCCCACAGACACAGATTGTTACAAGGACAAACATTGTGAAGGGAACTTCAAGATTACGGCAAGTTCCAGGCGCAAGCGGGTTGGCGATGGCAGTATGGTTGTTTTAATTTTTCAACGAAGGCCGCTGCTGCCCGAGCTTCTTAAATTCCCTTTAGTCGCCTTTTACGACACCCACAGGAAGAGATGGGGTGGTAGTATTCTATGCCACTACCACACGGTCAGAAGATATTTCAAGTTCTTATTAAGCAGAGAAAACTTATATTTATGTATGGGTTTGGCCTTTGTTCTTATAACATTAAGTAACTAAAGCGTGTTTTTGACATGGTACCAAATCTTATGGGTCGCCTGAAATAAATCGCTGTAAGCTATAAGGCCGCTAATTGCAATCAATTGAATTATTAATTTATGATTTTTTTAAAGTTGATTGCCTGCATGCCCGCATGGGAAACGACCCTCGACCGACGCCCTCATTATGGGATCCCATGTTTGTAAAGACGATTGAGATACCTTAAGTAGCCTATTTTGAATCTATTTATCAATCTTCAGGGGTCCTATTCCGGAAAGGCGAAGAAGAATCGATGTTGTCTCTGGGCTTTATCACCAAGCACGCTGGAGACCTCGGGCCGCTGACCACCATCATTGCTGGCGACAAGGCGCCATTGCTGAAGCTGGACCGGGAAGTCAATATTCAGGTATAACCTGTGCAGATAAAGAAACAATCCAAAAATGGCGGCTGTATGGGGTGTCTTGTCTCTCTTTTTAACTCTTTCCTCATACTATATACGCGAGATAGCATTCGTTCGGCCGCCAATTTCATATCATTTTTTTTATCCACGCGAATTATAACATTATAATAAAATGGCGCCATAGAAACCATACCCCGATCGCGTAAAACCATATCTGTGTACTATTCAACACCTTACATTGTTGACCTCACACATATATAATATAGTCTATCATTTTCCGAAAAATGTGAGGACTCAAATCTGTTTTGGCCCAACGCCTAATATTGATAGTTTTTACGCACCCCGATCTCCTTGTATGGGTGTGGTAAAGACGATTGGGAACAACCTTTGACTACTCCGTGGCTAAGTTGGCAGTAATGTGGACTCAGTAAACGTGTGTACCCGGGTTCGATTCCCGGGTGAGGCGAATATTGATATGATGAATATCGATGTTTGTTTCCGGTCTGGGTGTGATGTTCGTCTCTGTGTGTGTTTCGGCCACCCTAGATACAGGTTCTTCCTAGTTAGGGGCTCTGAGTGTGATGTGTTATTATTATTACCGAACGACGCGCCGCAATTCTCTCAATATAACTTTCTATTATGTTGTGCGCCCCCACGAAAGCATCTTCGTTGTTCTGTGGGCACCGCTGCTTCGCCAGTGCAATTTTCCGTCCTTTAAACCGAAAAATTCAAGTTTTCCGGTCCTATAGGATTTTCCTCTCTCAGGCTGTAGATTATTTTTGCATCACATTTCATTGAAATCAGTTTAGTAGTTTCGGGGCGTGATGACAGAGTTTACTTTCTGCTTGATGATGATTTTTTTCTTCTTTTACTTCAGGATATCAAATTTTACTTTGTTGAGTCGAGCGAAGATTGTCATGTTAGCAGCATAAGGCCTGAGCTGAAGGCGGCCATGCAGAAGTAAGTACTTCATTATAGGTGAAAAGATTTTTAGCGCTAGGCGGGGCGTTTACTTGCTTTATCAAAATGTATGTACAGTGGCGGTCAAGTGGGCGTAACACTTCCGGTTTTTCTGTTTTGAAAAATAGCTCTTGTTCTTTGGTAATACAGTCTAGGGCGCACGAGACCATAGACAAATCTGTTACGCCCTCCTAGTCCGCCACTGTACTATCCAAACCGCTTATTGATAGTAAAGTAAAAAAAATAGGTAAAACATGATTTATTCAATATAGGATAATATATCGCTTATTGAAAATAAATATAAGACCTAAAATCTTTGATCAAGGTTCCCTAGGGTAGGAAGGGAGGGATGCCCTCATGAAGGGATTCCCGAAATTCTTAAGGAAACGTGAATTTATAAACCGGTTTTAACATAAGCTGCTGGGACGACTTGTTAAAATAATAAAACCGAGAATAAAGTTATATGTTTTTACAATTTCAGCGTAATATCAAAAATAACCCGCGAAGTGCAAACACCAAACGCGCCCCAGCCCTACTACCACGAAGGGCTGTCCCACATGTACTCTATCTGGAACTACTGGATGTCCAAGGAGCCAGATAACTTTGCTCTGCTTTATACCAACCAGAAGTACGAGCCCAGTTGGTATAAGGAAATTATAAAGAAGGTATGCAAATGACATAAATAAGTAAGTAGGTAAGTACTTACAAACATAATAACAAAAATATCTAAGTAAGTACTTACAATAGGACTACACTTATGTATAATAGGAGGATGCATGAGGCTGGCATGGTTGTATAAAACTTTTCTTTATGTGCACGGCTTTTACCTATTTACTTAACTTACCCCTGTTAAGCTCGTTCCCACTTTTATCGGATTTCAATCAGATGTCCATTGATGATCATTCTAAATGGAGTCACACATGTCGGCTGATAATTTAAATGTTAAATTTACACCCGTTTAAATCCTGAACCAACAGCCGTTATGAGGGGACCGTTAAATTAAACGTTTGAAAAACGAATATCTCAAGACAGTTTATTTTCCACAAGGACTTTAAATGTTAAACTGTTTGGGCCACTAATTTTTACTATGGAATACTTTATTGGTTGCTATTACGCTTTAAGGGGCGGAACGGTGCGAAACTAGCGCCACTCCCGATAAATAATTAATATCTTCTAAACCATGGCCGTAATAAAAAATATGCGCCTTTGACTCCTTAGATAATCTGTCTTCGAATTTTTAAGGCCTTGTTGTGTAGCTTTCAGGTTCAAAATCAAAGAAAAAAACCGTTTGTTGCTTAAAATGGCCAATTTAGTTTTATAACAGTTTTTTTTTCTTTCGAAGTGGCGCTAGTTTCGCACCGTTTCGCCCCTTAAATAATTTTGTCTCGGTAGGTTAGATAATAATGTAGGTTTTGATTTAAATTTCCAGCTGTTCTGCGCCAGTCACCACTGCATGTCAGCTATTGTCCGGCTGACGGAGACACAGCTGCTGCCGATAGCTAAGGAGGAATGGGCTGAAAAAATCACCAAGGATCTCAAGGACGATCTGTTTGTAAGTTTGGATTTTTGGTTAGAGAAATCAGAAACATAATGTAAGAACTTTCAAAAGGTTTATCTTCAAAATGATTCTTTAACTCATAAATAAATATAGTCTCTATCGGTTAAGCCTCAAAATGTCGCACCCCTGTCCGTAGATTATATGCGATTGAGGGTTGTTCGACATTAGAAGGGTTAACCCTTCGGGGGAAAAGATTTTTTTGACTTCACAGTACATATTTACTTATAGTGACTCAATCGGATGTAAAATCTGTTGTTCCCAGTCCACCCTAGGCGAGAACGGCGTGCTTCTCTTCCCTTCGGCTCCTCACGCCGCGCCCGCCCACTACTCCTGCTTCCTGCGGCCCTACAACTTCGCCTACTGGGCCCTCGTCAACGCCCTCAAGTGCCCGGCTACTCAGGTAAATACGTGAAGACAAATTACAAAAAAAGCGGGAAGATGTGTAGACAAACTGTAGAAACTTATACTTACTATGAATTAGTTACCTACCCTTATAAAGTTCCATTATGAATTTACCTATAGTAGTTATTTAGTGAAAGAGTAACAAACATCCATACTTTCAAACGCGTTTATTATCATATATTATCATAAGGGGCGAAACTAGCGCCACTCCGGATAAATAATTGATATCTTCTAAACCAATTCCATGTCTTAAAAATTCTAAGCCAGATTATCTAGGTAGTCAAAGACGCATATTTTTTATTTCGACCGTGGTTTCAAGATATCAATTATTTATCGAAGTGTCGCTAGTTTCGCACCGTTTCGCCCCTTGAGTAATGACCAGAATAAAGTGAAAGATTGTTTGGACATTACCGTAGCTTTCAAGTTATTCTACCAAGCCAGATAGTTATGCACACCAGAAATAACGCAGACCAAGTTAACCTTCATCTGCATTGCCTTTTAAATTGTGTATTAATTCCTCCTTGGTTGTCTGGAAGAAATCGCTTTCACCGATATGGTCGCCTTTTGCATTGTTCGATGTAGTTTTTTTTCTTGTATATATTTGAAATTCTATTTCTTGTAGTGCAATAAAGTACTTACCTACTTACTAACATACAGTGCGACTCAAACATCTAGAAATTAAAAAGTGGCAGTATGGAAATATTAGAAAATCAAAATCCGACTAATTTCCATACAGTGTTGCCAACTTTTAATTTATAGATTTTTGTGGCAAGATATAAACTTAACTAAGTATTTTATTTTTCTAGGTGCCATTAGGAGTAAACAGCGCGGGCCTTCCTCTAGGAATCCAGATAGTAGCAGCGCCATACAACGATGCTCTCTGCTTGGCAGTTGCCAAATATCTAGAAAAAGAGTTTGGCGGATCAGTGCCAGCTTGTAAAATACAGCAGTAGTATGTAATTAATAATGGTAGTAATAATCTTTAATTAAATTTTAGGAATTATGTAAGTATGTAATTATATTTTTTCTATTCAATAAGTTTTTGTTTTATTGAATCCTTCCCTCCGCTCATGTATGATCTCAGAGAAAGGAAACCGCCGCTGTATGTAAAATTATACAGCAGCAAATAAAGCAAGCTTTGTAAACGCTCGTAGAATTTCAAACAGGATTGATTGATTGAATCAGATGAAAATCTAACTAATGAAACTTCTGTCTTGTCATTCATTCAATCAATAATTTTTCTTTCATTTCCATTTTTCTTCGAGATTCCAAGTTTCATGAAGTTTCAAGTTTGATAGATTTTTACTTTCGCATACCTACTACATAATAATAAATAAAACAGTGCTAGGTGCGAGCGATTATTGCTAGTTGCATAAACTTTGCGGTAAGCTGTTTTAAAATTGAACTATGTGCACAAATAGCAAAGTTACCCCTAAAGTAAGTTGGACCAACAATACATAAAATCACTGAAAAAGTAGGAAAGGTATACATCTATACTTCATTTCATGTATTCATTCATCATGATCAGGTCAACACAGTCCATTCGTATTTAAGTCCTTTTGGTTATTTGCCTACCTTCATGGGGGCTAAAGTTTACAAGTAAATAGGATTTAATTAAGTACATACTAGGTACTAATCGAAGTGCCTATTACTCCATTTTTAATCAACAAACTAGCAAATATTGCTTGTTAGAACTTTAAGGATTATAAATTATTTAGGTGAAAGTAGGTGGTTTCAATACTTTGTGTCCTTTTAGGAATAAAAACTTTTTCATTTTGAATATACCTAGACCTAATTTTCTTTGATTCCATGTCACTCATGTGGCTTTTATATTTTTATGTTTGTATATTGATTTTCTTACTAAACAACTACTTACTACTTATCTACTGCCATTGGAAAATAAAGACAAAGTTTTTTATTTATTATGAAACAAAAGAATAAATTAACCTCTTGAAACTTTACCCTTCACCTTTTGTTTTATTAAAATTCTACCTACCTTCAAGAAATGTCAAATATAATTCACAAAATTTTCCTCTCTTGAACATAAATTAAAATTGGTAAAGAGTTAACAAACTGAATACAATATTTACTAATTTGCAGCAAAAAAAAGCAAAGACAAACAAAATCTTCTTTGCAATGGCGTGCTCATGCATAAAGCACATTTTCATCTTTCTCCGAACCTATCTGGACCTGCTTATCGACTTTGTATTCTCACTCTACTGGGACGGAAATCAGAAACCTATTCCAAAACTGGAGAAGAAACACAGTTTCTTAACTGAAAGTGCCGTCTCGCTGGCGGCCAAGATACGTAACAAAGAGCTAAAGTCTGAAGACCTGGTCAGAGCTGTGATTGAAAGAATTAAAGAAGTAAGTTGCTCACTCTAGCAACAGAACCCTACTACTTACATACATATACATAAAGTTTTGATAATCTGGGTTTGCTTTTTGTGCAGTCAAAGTCATAAGTCATATTATTGGGGGTATGTGGGGTTTGCACCAAATAAAACCCTTATTAGATAAATTATTTATTTCCTTCATATAATACAAACACACTCAAGATGATAAAACCTAAAACCTTAAGAAATATGTATGTACTTAGTACTTTATTCTGATGGATACCAAATACCACGCTACAAAAACGGCTTAGACCTGTCGGCTAGTAACACTGGTAATATAGTAATATTTATTGTTATATAAATTTTTTTTAACACAGTCAGTCAAGTTGTAGAAAACAGAATGAAACTTGAGCTCGGTGAATTCCAGGTGAATCCAATATTGAATGCTGTGACAGATGAGAGGTATGACCAGGCGCTGACTGAAGCTAGGTCGATTGACCAGCTGATTGCGGGCGGCCTGTCTGATGAGTATTTCAAGGAAAAGCCGTTTCTAGGTAAGATCTCTTCTTCTTTTTGTCTATATTTATGCTTTATCACACTAAAGAAAGAAATCATTATCATTTCATCTGAAAGACATCCACTGCTGGACATAGGCCTCCCCCACAAATCGCCTCACCGGCTGGTCTTGAGCGACCCCCATCCAGTGAATTCCCTCCCACAGGCTTTCACCAGGTCATCTGTCTCTCTGGGGGGTCTGCCTACTCTGCGTCTTCCGGTTCGCGATCGTAAATCGAGAACTTTTCGGATGGTCGCTGAGACCATCGGTTTTTTGTCTTTTCTTTGGGCTATGTCTGCCTGTATGTATGTCTGTCACCATAAGTAACAAATACAATCGCTCTAGGAGTTCCCTTCACGTGTAAAGAGAGCCACGCCGTGGCAGGCCTGCTGCACACGTTGGGCGTGCCGGCGCGTAAGGCCGCGCGCACACAAGACTCGGCTCGCTGCGTTAAGGCCCTAATAAAAGCCGGTGCGCTGCCAGTTGCCGTCACCAACGTGCCAGAGGTTAATAAGTGGTAGGTTACATTTATAATAGAAGTTGGACCCAAAATAAAAATTATTAATCAATTATATTTTAGTTACTAGTGGGCGCCCCGCGGCATCGCCAGCGCATTTTCTCTTGAAACATCAAATTCCCAATTTTCCTCTTGGAATCAATACATAGTATAAAACAAAGTCGCTTCCCGCGTCTGTCCCTATGTATCCTTATACCTTTAAAACTATGCAACGGATTTTGATGCGGTTTTTTTTAATAGATAGAGTGATTTAAGAGAAAGTTTTATATGTATAATTCATGCACAACACAGTAATAGGTAAGGCGGTACGAAGTTCGCCGGGTCGACTAGTTTCGGGATAAAAAGTAGCCCATGTCCTTTCTTCGGCTCTAGACAATCCATGTGCTAAATTTCATTCAAATCGGATCAGTAGTTTGCGAATACGAGACAGACTGACAGTTACTTTCGTATTTACAATTTTGTATGGAATTAGGGATTATGAGAAGCAACTGCTGCGCCTTTACTGATTGCTTGTGTGTCTGCCGGACGATTGTCCATAATATTGGCATAAAATATACCAGATACCAGCGTTGCATATTATCCATGACTAGAGGCTGCCCCGCGGTCTCACCCGCGCAGATTTCTCACAAACACAAAAATTCCTTTTTTTCCCGTTCCCGTAGGAATTTCGGGAAATTCCTTCTTAGTGCTCACCTACACTCCCTAAGGAACCTACATGCAAAATTTCAGCCCGCTACGCCCAGTAGTTTCGGCTCTGCGTTGTCTGTCAGTCAGTCAGTCAGACAGTCAGTAACGGAAGAGTTTTATATATATTTATGAATAAACGCAACATAATTATGCTTAGTCAAAGCCCTTTTACATACACAATACACGCAGTTTTTTTTTTTGTATTTCTTCTTGTTTTTTAAGGTAGGTACTGCTTTTCTGTCAACTTTTGTATGTATTGTAAATAAATATGTTAATGAAGATTTGTCTGTTTCTAAAAATCAGCGTTATTGGTGAAATCATGCTCTACACTACAACACTACTGCATGCATAACGTCACGCCTGTATCCCATCGGGGTAGGCAGAGACAATTGACTACAACACTACTATTTAGCGATAAGGCCGCCCATTGCAATCAGTGTTTTAATTTAAGAATATTGTAATATTTTAAGTTCATTGATTGTAATAAAGAGTCTATCTATCTATCTATCTATCTATTTTCCTATATACTTAACGTATCCTTTGTGTAGGACAACTACATGTGTCAACGTAGTTGTAACTAAATTATTCTCTCGTTGTCTATGTAGGCAAGAGACACGCAACAACGTGTTCGGTATGACGGTGAACCCGCGCCACGCGGGGCGCTCCGTCGGCGGCTCCAGCGGGGGCGAGGCCGCGCTCATGTCTTCCATAGCTACTGCTATTTCTTTGTGTAAGTATGATTGCAGAATAATAAAGAGTACTACGTGCAGTATGGACACCCCCTGCCTGCCGCATCGTCATCGTCGTCTGGGGCGACGTGTCGTCTGAGCCGTCGTCTGAGCGGTCGTCTGAGCCGTCTTCTGAGCCGACGTGTCGTCTGAGCGGTCGTCTGAGCCGTCTTCTGAGCCGACGTGTCGTCTGAGCGGTCGTCTGAGCCGTCTTCTGAGGCGACGGGTCGTCTGAGCCGTCTTCTGAGGCGACGGGTCGTCTGAGCGGTCGTCTGAGCCGTCTTATGAGCCGACGTGTCGTCTGAGCGGTCGTCTGAGCCGTCTTCTGAGACGACGGGTCGTCTGAGCCGTCTTCTGAGGCGACGGGTCGTCTGAGCCGTCTTATGAGCCGACGTGTCGTCTGAGCGGTCGTCTGAGCCGTCTTCTGAGGCGACGGGTCGTCTGAGCGGTCGTCTGAGCCGTCTTATGAGCCGACGTGTCGTCTGAGCGGTCGTCTGAGCCGTCTTCTGAGACGACGGGTCGTCTGAGCCGTCTTCTGAGGCGACGGGTCGTCTGAGCCGTCTTATGAGCCGACGTGTCGTCTGAGCGGTCGTCTGAGCCGTCTTCTGAGGCGACGGGTCGTCTGAGCGGTCGTCTGAGCCGTCTTATGAGCCGACGTGTCGTCTGAGCGGTCGTCTGAGCCGTCTTCTGAGGCGACGGGTCGTCTGAGCCGTGAATGTAATGTCTTATTTTGGAATAATTGGCACGCTTGGCAGGCGGGTTGGCAATCGCAGTACTGTCCTTCAAGTTTTTATACGAAGGACGCTGCTTTTTGCGAAAGGGAGTAGAATCATTTGACAGAGGAGGGCTCGTTTGGGGGCCTCTCCAGGCGATTATTGTCGTAAGGCAAGGCAAACATTTGTTTGCCTGAGCCAATTGGTGGGCGCCCTGAACTACCTCGCCTCTCACAGTATAGGATACTTTACCAAATAAGGTATCAATAGCAATTAGATTAGATGGAGTCTAATTGACTTTCAATAAGTGATATCTTGTATCCTATATTGAAAAAAGAATTGAATTTGAATTGGAAATTTGAATTTGCTCGTCCTCCGAGTGGTCCTTTGTAGCTTTTTACGACATCCTTAGGAGAAGATGGGGTGGGGTATGCTATGCCGCCTAGGCTGCCGTCATACTAGAATTCAATATTTATTATTATAAAGGTTCAGACATCGGCGGCTCGACGCGCATGCCGGCATTCTACTGCGGCCTTTTCGGACACAACCCCACGGCGGGAACCACCAGTCTAGAAGGTAACTACATTTTTTTGAATTTAATTTTAATCTTTAGCGCCTTTTCTAGCAATTGATTTAAAAATATTTTTTGCCAACAAAATTTTAAGTTCATAGCGAGGAATCTACCGGAGTTCTGAACTGTACGCGACAGTTCTGAATTGAATGCCGCACTAGTGTACGTTTTGTTTGAGTCACTAAAGCAAATAATAACTAATACCTACGCGATACCAGCTTAGAACGTGTTGTGCTGAAGCTCTGCACAAAATGTTCGCAATTAAAAAATCTACAACTATTTGAGAGTCGCTAGAATCTAAATGAAAAGAAGCGACTTTGTTTTGTACTCTGTGGGTATTTCTAATTTAATTTCGAAATTTGTTTCCCGAGTCATTTGTGCCTAGTCCTATGCATTACATGCCTAAGTCTTTTTTTAGTTTAATGCACGCTGGCCATCTCAATGAAAAGGATAGTTCACTGGGTATCAAGTCACTTAACTAAATGAAAATTCGATGACAGAGACAGCATACAAAAATCATTGCGTATTTTTAAGGAAGACAACATTACAGAAGTTTTGGAATGCTTTTATTATTATTATTATGAGCCTGTGCTGTTCCACTGCTGGGCAAAGGCCTCCCTTCCCTTCTTCCACTCATCGCGTTCTTGCGCGGTCTGTCACCAGTTTTTGTCTACTGTTCTCAGCTCATTACTCAATCTCTTTTTCGGTCAACCTCGGCGCCTCTTCGATTTACCTTCTTCGCCTTTTGGTAGCCATGCTTGCAATGCTTTTATTGCAATCGAATATTCATAATTTATTTAGTTAGGGACTCGAGCCATAGGTGTAGACATCCATTTAATTTCCTTCACGTATTCAAAGAGACCTTCTGAATCCAGGATCAGGTCTACGGTCAGGCGAGCACGACACGATGGCGTCAGTAGGGTTCATCGCTCGCAAGGCAGAAGACCTGGCGCCGCTTACACGAGTCGTCGCTGAAGACAAGGCTCACTTGCTGAAGCTGGACCGGGAAGTCGATATTAAGGTAACTTGAAAGTAGTTTTTTATTTATTTATACATGGCAACGATACAAATAAAAAACAATTTTAAGTGAGAACTGAGAGACAATTATAAGTTTTCACAAGTGACATAATAAAGTATGTAAGTAACAAACAAGTTCACGCTAAATAACATAAAATAATCTTAACTAAACGAGTATTATTGTATACACCTACCTATTGTTGTACTCCATTACCTATTAATAGTACGCCAAAACCCATTATGTTAAACTTTTGTCCATTTTCGTAAGCCAAATGACCTAATCTCTTTCAAAGACACATGAGTATTCCGACTAAACTAACGAATATCCATATCAAACATGATACCAATATTTGTCGCCCCTGGGAACCGAACTCTGCGGAAATAATTGATATGACTTTATAATTTTTACAGGATATAAAATTTTACTATGTGGAACAGGCGACTGATATCCGAGTTAGTCCGATCAGCTCAGATTTGAGGGACGTTATGAGGAAGTAAGTTTTCATGAAAAACTAGGTTTATATGTTTTCCTTTTTTCAGAATTTGCAATAGATTAAGACTAATAGGATAGGCCCCTGAAATACTGAATTATTGAGATCGGATCAAGTTGTTTGGCTTCGACTGCTCCGTGGCTCAGTTGGCAGTGATGTGGACTGAGTAAACGTGTGCACCCGGGTTCGATTCCCGGGCGGGGCGAATATTGATATGATGAATATCGATGTTTGTTTCCGGTCTGGGTGTGATGTTCGTCTCTGTGTGTGTTTTGGGCACCCTAGATACAGGTTCTTCCTAGTTAGGGGCTCTGAGTGTGATGTGTTATTATTATTAAACAAAACCAACACATATTTAAAAAAAAAAAGTAGAAACCTAGAATATTTTATGATGAAGCGCAAATTTTCGTAAAAAAAAATCGATCTCTCTCACTCGCACGGTTGCTATTCAGGGGTGACAGCATTAGTTTTTCTAATAACCTTTTTCGTTAGAGGACTGAAGTTCGTTCCTGTTAAAGTAAAAAACACACAGTAATACCAAAAATATTGTTACAGAGTAGTAAAAAGAGTGTCGGAGAAGGCATCCAGCGCGCCGTCTCCATACAGCCACGAGGGTTTCTCCTCCATGTTCGCCCTCTGGAAGTACCACATGTCTCTGGAACACGAAGACTTTGCCTCTCTACTGACCGACAACAAGTACAGGGCTAATGGTTTAGTGGAACTGGGGAAGAAAGTAAGTATACCTGCTGTTTACCTGCGCACATAAAGAAACGATCTCAAAATGGCGGCCGTTGTATGGGCTGTCTCTCTTCTTAACTCTTCCCTCATATTAATATACGCGAGATAGCGTGCGTTCGCCGCCATTTTTAAATCGTTTCCTTAACTGCGCGGCTTATATAAGACCTGCGGACGACGATATGGTTATGTGTCGTATCCGGCTCGAAGGACCAAACCGTATCAGTGAATCTTTTTGGTCATCTCAAGACATGCCAATGGTTAGGAGGGAGCCAAAGATTGGGTGGTTTTTACCCCACATTATTTTAGTTTTTATTGAGAAAGGGGCCATAAATGGATAATTATTTTCGTCTCCAGATCGTCGGTCAGAGTGAGTTCACGTCGGCAGCCATACTGAAGCTGTTGGATGATCAGCTCATGCCGCGGCCTGGCAAGGAGTGGGCGGAGCGGCTCACCGAGAACATGAGGGAGGACCTCACCGTGAGTAGACCTCAGAGGCTTATAACACCGAAACTAGCGCCATTCGCGAAAAAATTAATATCTTCTAGGCAAATATCAAAAATGTGGTATGAGACTAGACAATCTTGCTTAGTCTTTTAGAGCATTGTCAAGTAGAACAAAATAATCTACAGATAGGCCACTTTTGGCAACACTTTATAGCTTCTTTGGTCTTTAACCTAAAAGCTATACAACAGTGCCCTAAAAATACTAGGATGCATTTTCTAGTGTCATACTGTGCCACATTTTTGATACATTTTGCCTTAGTTTAGAAGATATTTTTTTTTTCGCGAATGGCGCTAGTTTCGTTGTTATAGGCTTCAAATATACAAATGCAAAAATAACTCTGACTGATCATTATTTAATACACTTTTATTAAGTTACCTGTAAGTTTGTATGTTGATTCCTTTGGACTCGATTTGACCTACTTTAAACGGACAGATTTAATTTAATTAAACTTTACATAAATCGTGACGCGATTACAAGACAATAAAAATAATAAAAACTTTTTATAAAAAAATTAAACCGCCGAAAAAACTGAAAAGCATTAAATAATAGGGAAACATTTCCTATTAGGCCTTAATTTACTCACTTCTTAAAGTAATTTTGGATTACCAAGAAATTTTAAGTCGGCGCCACACCACACAAGCAAATTCATTATCTATGTAAAGCGCGATGCGCAGCGGCATACGTTTTTCGGTTATTTCTTTGAATTTCAGGTAATTTAGTGATCTTTATTCGTTGATTCTGTGACACCGACTCAAAATTTCTTGGTAATCCAAAATTACTTTAAGAAGTGAGTAAATTAAGGCCTAATAGAAAATGTTTCCCTATTATTTAATGCTTTTCAGTTTTTTCGGCGGTTTAATTTTTTTATAAAAAGTTTTTATTTTTTACTTTTCAGTTTTTTTGGGCTAATTTTTTTGACCCCAGCTAATCACCCTTCACCGGGTGGTCGCACCCCACAAGGTGGCCACACAACCTGGTGAAGGTTGAGGGACTAACAGGATGAGGTTCGATCACGACCGGTCGGTGAGGCGATTTATGAGGGAGGCCTATGTCCAGCAGTGGACGTCTATCGGCTGAGATTATGATTATTAACATTCATATAAAAAAGACTCATAATTATACCTAGCAGTTTTCACGTAAATCACAACACGGCAATACAATCGGTGAGTGAACAATAAAGTCACCCCTAATTTGCCACCCTTAGGGTTGAAATTTTATTTCCAAATTTTTATGGGACCAACTTCAAGGTATACCCTGTCGATTAAAAAAAGAATTATCAAAATCGGTCCACACAGTAAAAAGTTATGCGTGATCATACATAAAAAAAAAATATATATATACGCGACGAATTGAGAACCTCCTCCTTTTTGTTTTTTCGTCGGTTAAAAAGAAGTGCGCTTTCTTAGTTTTTAACATAACATAATATAAAAACGCTTTATTGCTATAATAAACAAAGAAATAAATAACAAAAAATAATAAATACATACAGTAAAATTTGATATTACAAAGGGCAATGGGCCTTAAATTTTAAGTTGCAGATAATACATGGTGATCTTATCTTTCCCTAGCAACTGCTAGGCGACAACGGAGTGTTGTTGTTCCCGAGCTGCTCCCACCCGGCGCCCTACCACTACTCGGCCTTTCTTCGCCCCTTCAACTTCGCCTACTGGGGGATCTTCAATGCGCTAAGATTCCCTGCTACACAGGTGACCAACTTTATATTTAATAACTAACTAATATAAACTATAATAACTAACTAACTATTAATAACTATAACTATATTTATAACTATTTAATATATTTAACTTTATATTTTGTATAAATTTGTTTAATGTAACTTGTTTGTAATATTGTAATTTTATATTGTCTTTTTGTATTTATTGTTAATTTAATTTATGTGTGTGTGTATTGCTTACCGAAATAAATATTTTATCTATCTATCTATAACTAGTCGACCCGTCTAACTTCGTACCGCCTTACCTATTACTATTTTGTGCATGTATTATACACATAAATCTTCTTCTTGAATCAGTTTATCTTTAAAAAAAAACGCATCAAAATCCGTTGCATAGTTTTAAAGATATAAGCATACATAGGGACTGACGCGGGAAGCGACTTAGTTTTATACTATGTATTGACTAGCTGACACGGCAAAATTCGAACCGCCTAACAAAGTAATTTACACAATATTATTATCACGAGCTCCCCCGGCTTACTTCGTAACGCCATAGAATATAAGATACTAAAAAAGACTTGGCTCTATAGACTATGTTCTTTTGACTGCCCAGAATGGCCGAATAAAAAACAAACAACAACAACAAACCACCTGTCAAAATATGTAAACAACGGAAAAAATATTGCACCTTGGGTTACATTATTTGAGTTTAGGTAAGGATCCCTAATTTTTTTGAAAATCTAATATAGCCTATGACACTCGGGGTTAGGGCACGATAGAAAGCTACAGTGTTGCTAAAAGTGGCCACTTTTAGTAACAATCTGTTTATAATTTTGTCCTTTTAAGTTAGGACAACTTGACTGGGCTCAAAAAATACTAAGCAAGATTATCTTGTGTCATACTGTGCCACATTTTTGATATTTGCCTTAGTTTAGAAGATATTAATTTTTTACGCGAATAGCGCTAGCATCGCGGTAAACTGGCTCTTAAACAAGAGTTCATAACGTTTCTTCTAGGCTTTTTTTAAAGAAATAACTCATAAATTTTATTTATAATACTTTGAACCAGGTGCCGGTAGGAGTGAACAAGTCGGGCATCCCCCTCGGGCTGCAGGTGGTAGCGGCGCCCTACAACGACGCGCTCTGCGTCGCCGTCGCGAAGCTCTTAGAGAAAGAGTTCGGGGGCTTCGTGCCGCCTTGCATTGTGGAGTAGAGTGCCTTCCGAGATCTAAATCAGATCGACTTATAATTATACACGGCCACTTTTTTATCGTGGCGAAAACTTTCAGTACTAAATCTTTGCATGTATATGACTCGAATAAATTATAAAAAAAAAATTAACTTTTGAATTTTTTGAGACTAAAAAAAACTTATTTAACCTTTTCGGCGCCGCAGGAAATAAACGAAGGTTGCTCCCCCACGCCAAGGCATTTTACCTTCAAAAACATTAGTGATTGCAAAATTCAATCGACACACAAAATCAACCAAAATTTTTATGTGAGATAAATAAACAATGGAGTGATTAATATACGAAAAGCTAAACATTTTCCCGTTTTTTAAACTTTTGTAATGCTAGAACCCAATTAGAATTTGCTTTTATGGAGTTTTGTCTGATTACTTTCAACTGAATTATATAACAAACTAAAGCGGTGGCACGTCACTAACTACTTCATATCAAGTACTCGGCGCTGGAGAGACACAAAAACTGCGAAGTTCGATCTCGTTAAAGGGTTGTTAATCACAGAGTCGATAGTTTTTTTGTACTATATTTTTTAATCTTTTATTTAATCGTATTTAAATCTTTAAAATTATGTAACGGATTTCGATGCGGTTTTTTTTAAATAGATAGAGTGATTCAAGAGGAAGGTTTATAAGTTTAATACGTGCACAAGATAGTTATTGTTTAGGCGGTGCGAAGTTCGCCGGGTGGACTAGTTTTTAATAAAACGATTTATGTACCAATCAAAATAATCTCACTCAAGTAACTTAATAATTTTAAGTTCATGAGTCACATGTCATGTGATGCATTTCTCGTTTCAGTTTAAGGCACCATTTTGTCATGAGCGTGGCGGGTTATTTCATTGAATCATACCTGGACAATGGGCATGGAAACACACCTCAATTTATACTCCAAAAGCTATAGTTGTTAGTTAAAAAAACGTATAGTAGTGTTATAAAGCTTATAATTTGAAAAAACCAATAGCCGTCAAGCTTTATTAAATTGAGTTGTATTGGGACATGGAAGTTGTTGGGTAAATTTGTCTAACACTCGTAACAACAAAATAATGTTCACTTGGCGTTTTCGCCACTATTAAAAAACGCTCCGCTTTTGCGTTTGCAGGGGTCCTACATTATGGAGACAATATAAATGGGGCGGACGGAGCCTATAGTGTCGCGAGCGCATCGGTCCTTATCGTGCCCCTCCAGAGGGATCTAGGCTTCGCACGCGCATTCTTTCTATTTTTGAATAAATACGTAATTAAATCTGGATTAAAAAATATATAGTACCTATACTTAGTTTTCTTTTGGCAAATTATATTTTTTTTAAATTATTCTCTTTCGTCCTCAAATACAAATATGTACAAAATTAAAACTATACTTTCTATAAATTTAAAATCTAAAAATTAATATAATTTATGTTTGTAGCTGTTCGTCCCTCGACCATTGCCATAAATCAATCATAGATAACATCGTATCCAAAACGTCATTATAAAGAACTATGTAAAATCAAAGGTTGTTTTAATTTTGAGGACATAAATAACATTTAAATTAAAAATTACAAATAATTGTAAAATACTATAAAGTCTCTTTTTACAACCTCTACACTTCATCAAGGAGATTTTTTAATTTTCATCAGGAATTTCCTTAAGTATCTCATTTACATACGTAAACAAATATATGTTGTAGAGTTTTTTTTAATGAACTTTTAACTAGTTCAAAAAAAACAACTTATGAGGTAAGGTCCCAATAGTTCTCTGCAAATCTGTATTCCAGTAGTAGAAGCCGTGGGAAAGAATAACTTTTAAGGTAAACAAAGTCATAAATCACATTTTTGTAAAGGGTTTTTTGCAGAGTATTCTTACCTGGAATCGACGCTTTTCTTTTAGCATAAACGCATAGGCGGGGTGCCTGTCCAACATACCTTACACACAAAGACAACATAATGCGACATCTATTTGTCTCTGAGCACTGCTACCTAAAGCTTTAGCAAACAAATCAAATCCATTTATGGAATTAATTGCCAATATTATTTTTTTAGTTTTGCTGGGTATTTCCTATTACTTTGTGAATACCGTTTAAAATGTTGAAAGCTTTTTTAAAAGACGTGATTTTGTTCTATAGTATAATATTCAATTATATGGTGTCTATTTAAGCGTTTACCCAGCTATGTATGGATGTTTGTAAAAAATCTGTGATGACCATTTGTAGATCTAAGTGTACACGTTTCGAAGTAAACGTAGTATTAGTAGGTAGGTACTTTTACGACCAAATCCAAACTGACTTAATTCAATTCAACAATATTTTATTAGTTTCTAATTAGAACCATTGGAAAATGCGCAGCGCAATTCATCTGTAGATGTACTTTCACTATTTTTACCAACAGTCTGGACACAATGTACCAAAATGTCCACTCTTTAGCACAGCACTAAAAAACTTGTCTTGCGTATGTGACGTCACAGCAGCACTTCACCTCAAGTGCTTGGCGTACGGGATATATCAAACAACTGATGAACGGGTTGCTACGCTAGAGCCGCCCGCCTACCTTATTAATTTGTTGTCGACATTTTCAAAGGCGAGGATGTGTAATGTCTACAATAAAGGAATCAATAGTAAATTCTAATAGAAATTATATTATTCCAGTCCGCACTATGCGTACACGTTATGAGATGGTTGAAAAAGTGTATAGTTATAATAATTTAAAAAATATATTTGTTAGGAATCATCGAAAATTCCGAGTAATGTCACAACACTAGACCACTTCCAGTAAAGTACTTGGCGTGGGAGAGCACACTATTTTTCATTTGAAAGTTTCTTAAAGTTTATCGTCTTATTATTCTAAGTTTATTAACTTTTCACAAAATCTGTTGACATGAATTAGTTCATAGAAGCTTCAAGAACAGTATCCAATTGGATTTTTCTCTTTAGAACATATAGTTGGGTCATAAAATGTAAAAATGTAAGCTACTTCCAAAGAAGTGCTTGGCGTGGTGGGAGAACTTTGTGACTACTTCATATCAAGTGCTTGGCGGTTAAAAGGTTAAGGATGATGAACCATTTATTTAACCCCCCTGCGCATTTTACTCCACCCCCTGTCTCATATAGGTCATTGCTCCGATGCTACACATCATTTTTAGTTTTTTCACAATAACTTTGTAAGGGTTTCAAGTGAGCACAGTTCATTATTTTTCAATTTTGTTTTCACGAATCAGTCCTGCCTGTATAACTATGCCTACCGTCTGTTTTATTTTCCTCCACGATTAAAAAGTATCCGTGTATATTTATTGTATAACAATATAATTATAAATTGTCTACTTAGCGACTTCGTTAACCATTGCCACTTTAACTAAGGCTATATCTGTTACACGCCCAAAGAAAACAGCAATGGTTAAAGAAGTCGCTAACAATACATTTACAAGTCGAACGAATTTAGTTAAGAAACTTGACCCTCAGAGTGCGTTAAGCGTAGTCCTAATAGCTGTCTTCAGAGGGGGCTTTTGTAAACAGATTGTTATTAAGTATTATTAAATTTAAGGTCGTGTTCCCACCTGCAAGAACGCTTCCGTTAGAAATATACGACAGTTTATATCGCAAGTGTAAACCCCGTACCAGCACCTAACTACGGATTTTCACTTGCAGACAGAATGCCGGACATTTCTCGGGTAAGTTTTCTTGCTGGTGTATTCGCGACCTAACATTATTAATGTGGTAATGTATTTTATAAATTCTGTGATTCTGATCTGTTATATTATTATATATTATCTGGTTAAGAGTAATTTTTTTAAAGCATTCGAATTTTAATGTTATTATTAATCATTGAAGACTGAAAAAAGGTATGTATTTTAAAGCTTTTTACTTTTTTAAATGGTGAAGGATATTTTTCTACAAATATATTAATAAATTGATTATTTTATAAAAAATATATCTGAATTTTGATTGTATTTAAGGCCCAGCGCGAGGCACGCACGGCGACGATAAAAAATACAATAATAAATTTCATGACACAGGGTTTAAAACAAGTTTAAAAGTAGAAAAAAAAGGTAAGTATCATTAAAACTTTGAAATAAAACAAAAAAAATCCATTGAGACAAAAATCGTTTATTTGATTTGAGAATCTCTGCCAAACAATATTTTATTATAACAATTTTATTCGTTTTTCCCAAACTAAGTTATACATTAAAATAGCAAGGGGTAGCCCGCGCCTTGACTTTACTTTTACTATGTAACTATAAATATATTCGATTTTACAATTTATTCAAAAACTATTACTGCTAGAACAGAGACTGCTGTGGGCGCTAGAAGCCGCGATCATATTTTTTTTATTAAGATTCGACTGCAAGTTATTATTTGTCATATTTTTTTTGTAAATTTTCTGTTATGAAGTCACACACAAAAATGAAACCTTCTTCTTCTTCTTCAGTTGTGGGGGTAGAGAAGTGCCTGCACTTAGCTCGCGAACTTGGAGCCATTGTGCATTTCCCCACATTTATAGGAGCCATCCGAGCTCATCAGCAAACTGCAGGATGAGGCCAGGATGCTCCAACAGCTCAGCTAGATGGTCAGCTGGGCCGAGAATGGACAACCTGGTTTCGATTGAATGAAACCTTATGAAATGCTAGCTCCAATTAATTCTGACTTGTGTTTTGCTGTCTACACAGCTTTGTTTAGATCCAAGCGAATCCTTTCATAACAATCTCTGTTCCTACAGAAAACATTTAACAAATTACACATTTCACGACTCTATTTACTGACTAAGGACACTAAATAATATCACTTAAGGATCACGTACATTGGAATGCTAGTTTTGCACCACTGACGACTGTTGCCCATAATTCCGAAAAAAACGTCCGACGGTGAGTAAAAAAACGTCCCAAAGTTTGTAATTTCAGTAGTTTTAACGCACCGTTGTCTGACGTTAAACTTAACATAAACGAGCCTAATTGATATAATAATAATATAAATTTTAAACGATAATATGTGAGAACGTTGAAAAATCATTTAAGTTACATTACAGCTCGATTCGTTACGATATTGATATACAGTTTTGTTTTTATTTGCGCTGTGGAGACTCCATGGTAAAGCTGGGTTAAATCTCATTCATAAATATCAATATAGGATTCGCACCAAGGAATTTCACGAAGTGCTTTACTCATAATTGTTTGTAGGTATGTCAACGTAAAATAAAATTGTTATTACGTACGTGAATTTAATAACGACATGCGTCAGGTTCTTAAATTTATGTGACGATTGTGCAATTTTACGTCGACATATATTTAGTTAAATAGGCGATTTAAAAATAAAAAAATCGCCTTATCGCCTTTGCTTTAGAGTTCTCGCCATATTTGTCTTCAAAACACAATTGGAAAATTTCATTTTCCAATATATTTAGTACAATATGTTTGGTGCCGGCCGAGTATCAACCGCGCAAATCAAATTTTGTTATAACTTTAATCTACTTTGTACGATTCAAGACATATAGACGTAATGGGAACTATTTTGGCATAAACACGAAAGAATCTATGTTTCAATTCGCACTATACACTGTTTTTTAATTAAGATTACGTTTTCCACGTCCCGTTTTTGTTTAGCCAATTTTTTTATCAATATAGATTTATTAACAAAATTGTTTTACAAAAATTATCCTGTATAATTAACAAAATTTCGTAACATAAAATTTCAAATGTCATGCAAATAATTTAAATACAATTAAAAAATGCTTTACTGTACAACTTTTGATATGATATATTGTTTTTAATTTATCAAAGTTAGCGTATCAGGACGTCGTAGAAAAATGTCTAATTTTTATGTTTATAAATGCGACACAAACTTTTTTTTAATTAAGGTATTCTAGAAACTTGTTCCTTGGACACTTACGAAGTTAAGGCCGCCCTTTACATAAATATATTTTTTTTGTTCACTACTTATTTTATGTCAAATTAAATTAAAATTACCCAATTTTTATAGGACGAGCACTTAACCGCTTCAAATCGCATTTTTGTCATTTTCAACTTTTATTTCCAGGATATAATATTCTGAAAACTTCAAAGGTCTTAAATTAAATTTGGCGCACATACTTGTAGCTTGTTACAAGTTGCATGTGCTGATATTTTCACCGTTACCGCCCCAAGCCCAAAATTATTAAGGAATTTTTTTTTTTAATGTTACTATCTGCCACATAAAACACTGTCTGACAGCCTTTTCACTCGATCAATAAATGTTTCAATCAATCATAAAGACTCGTATCGCCGACTGACGTCACAATCAATCGGGAAAAGGACCAACTTTTCTCAACAGTCAAGTCTTTACATATTATAACCTAACGGCGCATTTACATCAAACGAGCGAATGTTAATTCTATCCCAACTCCATCTTAGACCTTTATTTTCAGTGCCTTATAGCCTTCAAAATCTTCATGAAAAATAATCTTCTCTAGTTATAGTTCTTTTGATTTAAATGCACCCTAAGATAATTCAGATCGGCATCTCCTGTGTCTTTTCATACCCAGCATCTTTAATCTTCAAACACATCAGGAAAGTCCCTCAATCAAGAATATCAGCTCCTTTTCATTACGCGCTCGCTTTGCTCAGAAGTGGTCTTAAATATTCCGGCAACTCTTCAAACACCCTGTATCTTACGCCCGTTCTACAATACAGCAGGAAGGTCATCAAAAGTGTTAGACTAGGCTACGGCCGCGCTTCTTACGACCTAAAGGAGATCTTGACGAATCGACAGATCTGTACCAAAGTTCCATACATAACGCAAAGGATTAACTAAACGGCCAGCGAGGGCAACGTAAAGAAAACAAAGAAATTGGTTTTATTGTGTTGTTGGTCACTCGGAGGCGGGGGCGGGGCGGAGGAGACTGCGCTCTCAGCTGGGGAAGCGGCAGTAGAGAGCGAAGTGCAGCTCGTAGCCCGAGAAGCGCAGGAACTGCCGCTCCTGCAGCGCGAAGTCGCGGCCCGCTGCCGGCGGCTTGCTCCGCGCTGAGCCGCTCTCCTGCGGATATTAATATCGTTATTTTTTTCTATTTATTGCCCAAAAACGGTGAAGTTATTGGATATAAGCATTTGGGCTATGTAAAATAAATTATTATCGTGAAACTAAAACAACATAAAATACAAAAACACGTTATACTTTTTCCTCATTTAAAATCTTAAACGCCTTCAAAAAAATCTAACTACCCTCATTAAACAAAAATATAAATAAATTACTTGGCTCACTCGGCAGTAACAAGGCGAGCTCAAACTAAGAAAAATTTAGACCGCGACACTGTCATTACATTTAATCTGTAACTTAAATTATTATTTCGCACAATTTCACAAAATAAATTTAAACTACCCCCGTAAAAATAATTCCAATTTACCCCCATAAAATCCAAACTCATTGAAGTATCTAAGATAGTGACCACAAACTTAAAATAAAACAGAAAGAATGATACTATCATAACATCTAATCAGATTAATCTCGCATACCTTTACAAAATAGAATCAAACTACCATCATAACTTTCTTTAAACTACTCTAAAACAAAAAAAAACAGCCCTTACGTTCACACGCTTTCACAAAATAAAATCCAACTTCACTATTTATTTTTTTAAACTACCCTTATAAGTAAAAAAAATTACGCCAAATCCGTCACCGAAGTCGCAAAGACGGTAACCATCCTATGACTCACCTGAGAGTAGATAACAGTGCGTTAAACAATCCTTGTCAATGGAATATATTGTTACTTTATTACTGGTAATGACTTATATTATATTCTCTGTTTTATATATAAAATTTTGTCACATACTTACATGATATTGTCGTTCGGAAGTGCGGCTTACTCCTAACACAGGCTTCGTGCTTAACTGGAGTAAGTCGATACCCTTATCTGTGTATTGTAAGTTTTTTTAAATAAAAATCTTTGAATCTTTGACTGACCGGAGTAGCAAAGACCGTGAGCACGAACTTCCCCGGGCGGAAGGCGGCCAGCGCGCGCGCCAGCACGGCCTCGTGCAGCCGCCGCGGCACGTTGGACTCGAAGGACACGTACGAGCACGAGCGCTCCGGGGTGATGTGGATCGTCATGTAGCAGCCCTGGCGGAATCACACCACACATACTCATCACGCCTTGTTTGAATACCAACATGTGTTTGAATACAAAAGGAACCCGCTTTCAATAAACTGACAAATACATCAACTGAACACTGCCTGTTTTTCGAAGTCGGTTAAAATATGTACTAAAACGTTCTCCTGATCTGAAAACCGCATCAAAATCGGTTTAGCCAAACGCGAGATAATGTTGGACAAACATACATACATACAAGTCAAACAACCTCCTTTTTTGAAGTCGGTTATAAAATTTTATTTCAATAATGAGTTTTTTTTTTATTAAATTGTCCAAAGTAACAGCTGAATTTTGTCATCATCCACAAGAAAATGTAAACACTGTATTTTGAAATGGTCCTTCGAGCCGGATATGAAATATTAATTAATTAAAAAAAAAGTACTTTAATCCTAAAAACTTACAGATGGTAAATCCGGGTTCCCCTGCAGCATTAAATGTATAAAATAATAATTTAAAAATCAATACTCAAAGCTGAGTATGTATACTGAAAGACAACCATTACCAAATATATATAAATTAGAATATTTACTTACATCTTTTGAGACACCATTCATAGAATAACCGCAGGGATCAAACAGGAAGTCGTCTATAACCATTCCTGGTATTATCTTGTCTATGCCAGACTCCTGCAATTCAAAAACATAGACAATTTTAATATTCTACCAATTTATTTTTAAAAGAGTTTTTAGGATTATTTTTAGATAAGATTTTTAGGTTGTTTATCACTTTAAAGAAATAAGCGAGGAAGTAAGATGTCCATCACTGCCGGGTCCAGCTCCGACATGAGTGAGTATCTTTAATCTAACTTGTCTTCTTAGTCTATTGATGTTCTCTCTTTCATCTTCTACTCTAGAAGACCTGGTCTACTCACCCTGGTAGCCTGCGCGGCATCAGGACAAGCCGCAAGTATGTTGTCCAAGATTTAGGAACATAAATCTAATGAGACCGATCCCTAGTTTTTTTTAAGAAGTCATGGTCTACTCACCCTGGTAGCCTGCGCAGCGTCAGTGCAAGCCGCCCGAGTGAAGATGTCCATCACGGCGGGATCCAGCTCCGACATGAGTATCTCCAGTGTCTGGTCTGGCTCGGTGCAGGTTTCATCTTCACCGTCTATTGGCTTCTCTCTTTCTTCCTTCTCTAAGGCGTCTACTGTGCCTGGATGGAAGGAAATCAAGGAATCTGTATACTGGCTCCTGACTGTCTGACTTCGGAATAACTTAAATCTACTATATATAAAAATCACAGAACAAGGAAGATGCTCTCTCTCTCTAAATAGAAATCGCGAGTAGGCGGAGCCCGCGTGCCTATCATTAGCTCTGCAGTGCCTATGCGTAGTTTTTGACAGATTTGATAAGCTCAGTTGCTTTATGCTTCTTGTAAACAAACCACCACGAAAAATATGAAAAAAAACCCACTAAAATGCCATATTGTGCTGTGTTGGAATGCAAAAATTAAAGTTGGGGACTTAAAAGTACTAATTATGCCGTATCATTACATCGGTAAGTAATATTTCACTGTATTTTTAAATAAATTTGAAATTATACATGAACAAGAAAACAAAACCATAAGTGAGAAAATGAAAACACCCTAATTACGGAGCAGTAAAATTGAATTTTCATTGAAGCCTGTGACTGTGACTGTACCTTCATAGCGTTCTTCTTTATCTATGGTATTAGACTCATGACTTTTTCTAGAACATTTTGACAATAGTATAATGGCAATCAGTTAGAGATTGCTCAACATGATGAAAATCTATCGATAATTTTCTATGATAAAAATCTATCGATAATGTTGTAATATGTAAAAAATAAAGTCGCTTTCCGCATCAGTCCTTAGGTATGCTTAAATCTTTAAAAATACAGCGGATTTTAATGCGGATTTTTGATTGATTTTTGATTTTTGAAATAGATAGAGTGATTCAAGAGGAAGGTTTATAAGTATAAAACATGCACGTTCTAATAATAGGTTAGGCGGTACGAAGTTTGCCTGGTCGACTAGTATTGTATAAAGACAAGTCGTCACTCTAATAGTGTGCTATATTTTATTTTTCTTTTCATTTATTTACAGCTTAAGTTACTGGATCACCTTGGGCCAAGCTCAGAACCTAATACACTTAAGCATAAACTTGAAGATAGAGCCATCATGAAAGCTTCTTAAGCTAAGAGGAGTTTCAATAAACAATACCTCGAGAAGAAAAAATGCTAAATATTATATATTAAAAAAACCAAGATTAGTTAAGAGTTTAAGGCAAGTAATAAATAAGCAAGTACTTCGATAATAAAAAAGATAAAATAATATAAATATAAAACCCATCTCGTTTTATTGGTCTATCTACCCATCCACCTAAATTGTTTACTTTGATTAAAATAAAGCTTCATTTAAAGTACAGTACTTACTCCAAAATTAATAATGCGCATGCAGATTCGCTAATTGTCGATTTCACGGAAACACCTGAATCAAAAATCATAATTCTACTAAATTACGCATGCAGAAAATGCACTTAACCTCCTTAAATACATATCGTCTTCCGTCGCTTGGGAATACGACCGTTGTCGAACAGTGACGAAGATTTCTATGCGCATTATAACTTTTGCAGTACTGTAGGTATATACAATTTTATAACTAAACACATTTTTATTTCTGAATCTCTATTTATGCGAAGCATAACTGTTGAATACAAAACGACATTGAAAATAAATAAAAAATAAACTGTACACTAAAATAAACTTTGTTCTATGAGCGACTGGTTTTTTCATATGATAATACCAATACATCGCCAATCACCAAGAAGGCCGTTTGCGTAGAATACACTAGATTTTCGTAAAAAAAAAGTAATTGTTAACTGTAGCCATATGAAAGAAAGTTGTATATCGATTGGTTTTTCTCATCGACAAACTTTCTCCCACAATATGTACATCCCTAGCTTAGTTTTTCATTTTTCGACGTAGCCACCTAGTGTTTAGTAGCGGTAGTACAAAAGGTGTAGTTCCATCTAGCGTCGAATAGTAAAACTAGGAACAATGCGTGAGGATTTTAAAGCAAAGAGGATGTATAGCTTTCTACCATGTCTTTGGAAAAACCTAATTTCATTCTTTTATCATATGTATGTCATCATTATCTTAAGTATTTCATAATTGTTATTTGATTTTGATCTTTGTTTATTTGTAAAAAAGGTTCATAGTCTACTTCAAAGTTTTGTGATGTAGATCTTTTCGGCATTGTCGTTAATCACCAATGGTAGCTTGGATTTCATAGTGAGCGTTTGGTTTATATGTGTGAGTTTGGACACACTAGTTTCGGTACCTCAGAATAAAGACAAGCATAGAAGGAGTCCTAAAATAAAAAGTCACATCATTGTGTTACGCTACTTACTCAAGTGCAACCATTGAATATGTTAAAAAGAGACCAATATACTTTCTCCACTGGGTCGTATGACTCTTCCGCACCTTGCCCGTACCTGGGTTCGACTTTTTATTTTTAATTTTCTTAAAAGCTAGTGATGGCAAAAATAACTTGTCCTAAATCAAGTTGTCTATACTTTTATACAAGACATGGTTCTTTATTATGGAACTTATCATAACTAATTCAGGAGTAATTGTATGGTATTATAATAACAAGAAAACAAAGACAAAGATAAAAAACGCTTTATTGCTATAAAAATGCAAATAAAAATACAAAATGTAACAAACCGTATAACATTTTTAACAGAAAAAGAATAAGGGCAATTGTGCCTTATCGATTAAAGCGATTTCTTCCAGGAAACCTACTGCACACAATAAGTTATTTTAATGAATAAAACGGGTGTCTTGATAAAAATATAATAATACTTACCTATTTCTAAATATTTTCCGTTCATAAAAAACTCTGTCACATCAGATATTATTAGCACAGCTCTAAAATAATTAAAACTAAAAGATGTGTGCCTATAATAATATGTATATATAAAACAAGTAAAACAAATCTATTTTTGGAAATTTCATAATGTATGAATTATGCGCTTCTTTCTTTACACACTCATTTTCAATAATCTTGCTCTGCACTCTGCACCTCAAATGTTTGTTTTTGCCTGGGTTGATCTTGATCATCACTTTGTTTGTATGTGAAAAAACCCTGCTTGTGGTTTTTTTTGAGACCTAAAAATATAATATGTTTTAATTAAAACTTATAAAAGAGAGTAAGTATTATAAAACCTGGGTGTAAACAATCAATATATATAAAACTCTTCCGTTACTGACTGACTGACTGACTGACTGACCGACTGACTGACTGACTGACTGACTGACTGACTGACTGACTGACTGACTGACTGACTGACTGACTGACAGACAACGCAGAGCCTAAACTACTGGGCGTAGAAAGCTGAAAATTGGCACGTGGGTTCCTTGGGGAGTGTAGGTGAGCACTAAGAAGGGATTTCCCGAAATTCCCACGGGAACGGAAAAAACGGGAATTTTGTGTCTATGAGAAATCTGCGCGGGAAAAACCGCGGGGCAGCCTCTAGTTTATACATACGTAAGTGATATCCTGCAGCAACAATGGCGCTTTTGTTTTTATCACAAAGTAAAATTTTCATGGAATTTTATTTGTTTACAGTTTATAGCATTGGTTTACCCAAATTTACGGTTCATATATTCTGTAGCTTTTTTTATCAAAGTATTTTGTGAGGCCTGTAAGAAAGCAAGAAAAATGTTCTTAAATATTATATTCAAGACAATAATAATAATAATTTATTCAAATATATATTAATTAAAGCCTTCGTATTTTTTTTAGAAAACAGGTAATAATATTAGAGAATATTAACTTAAACGATGACATCCCGCAACTTAAACTTGAAATTTTCATATACAATTATGAGGATCTGCAGAAAAAAAACATAGATAAACTTAAACCTGTTTTATCCAGAATGGGCAAATTGTATGTCACGATATTTTCTTTAAGGCCTATATCCAGCAGTAGACGTTTTTAGCTGAGATGATGGTATTTTCTGGTATCATTTCTTTCTTAGATATGAAATATGAATTGTCCACTGAATGTCGCTGTCCTATTTCCTTTAACATTAAGTTGATAACGAATAACATTTAATTAATTTGATATAAAATAAGCAATTGAAAGGGCAATATTTTATGATTACCACCAACCAAATTATTCAAATTGCAGCAGCAAAACTGTTGTTACAGTTTCAGGTTATAATTTTCACCATCTAAAATCTTCTTTGTTGATAAAACAGTATGTTGTGAATGTTTAAAATCTTGTCTCTTTATAGCATCCAGTCATTTTGTTTTTAGTATATAATTTACTTGAAAACTGAAAAAAAAGACAACAATTAGCATATTATTATGTCTGATTTTTATTTGTCCTTAAGTTAGAACGGATGATTTAGGTTCGATAACTTTTGTCTAAACATATTTTGGCACAACACTATCATAACCTTTACAGAAGGTGTTTTACCGTAATAATTCAATAAATTTAGGTACGAGTTCGACAAACAGCGTGTAAAATTGATGTTCTTGATAATTTATTAGTCAAAATAGTGCCCAGAAGTCTACAATGAAACAAAATTATTTACCGAATGGTAGGTGACCGAAACATCAAGATTTTGATTCCTTGACGCATTTGATTCACATCCCGTCACTACACAAGAGATTGTTATACATTAAGTTAAACATTCACAATCACAAAACCAATTTATCACACCTTTTTCATAAAAAATAATCATAAAACTTTTAGAGCTGCTACCGATGTTTACAATGTCATATTATACGTCAAAATAAAACAAACCATAAACAAACCACCAAATATGTACCAAATTATTGGTTTTTAATTTTGTACGGTACTAATAAACCAGTGTCATCAATAAACCACTTTGATACCACAAGAAGAAAACTTGCAAAGAATTCTTATATTTTATCTCTCTCTAACTAATAGTCTTTTTGCCGTTTAGTAAGGAGCGTAACAATATGAAAATAACTTTTTATTTTAGCCCGGTTTCTATGCTTGTCTTTATTCTGAGTTCGGTACTAAAAGCTCATGATGCTATTTCTATTGTATTCTCTTGTTCTGTGATAAAAATGAATCGTGGTTCGTTAGTCTCGCTGAAACTCGAAAACGGCTGAGCCGATTTAGGTAATTTTGGTTTTGAAATGTTCGAAGTAAAGTTTAAAAGGTGGGAAAATTATGGAAAATTTAAGGGGATGTTAGTAAAAACAACAATTTCATTGTAAGGCGCGAAACAAAGTTCACCGGGACAGCTAGTTAAATATGGAAAACGAGACATGAAAGTTAAAATAAAGTTTCCTTGTGGGGCTTAGGCTAAACCTTGAAATTACTCGAAAAAGCCTCCTAGTCCTATAAACAAATGTGCTACTTGCTTGAGCTAAATGAAAGGAGTTCTGCTTTGCACGATCTAATTATGCTTTGATGAACAAAACACTTATTGCGGCTGTAAAAAGGCTTATTTGGTAAATTAGCTTTGCAAGTCTTAGTACATGTTTAGAGTCCTTCATGATGAGATCAGTAGGAACCTCGGGATTAAGGAAACGTAGATAGTTTATTGATTTAAGATATTTTAAGCAGCTTACGAGTTAATTTTATTGGTCGTTGACATACAGGAAACATTTTGAATTTGTAAACTTCGTTTTTTAGTACTTAGTTTACACAATCGAAATGTTTTCCACGCTTCCTTCAATTCCGTTTTTATTATTCTTCAATACATCAATACAATACCTAGTATAAAATAAAGTTGCTTCCTGCGTCTGTCCCTATGTATGCTTAAATCTTTCAAATTTTGCAACGGATTTGGAGGGTTCGGTTCGGTTTTTTAATAGATAGAGTGATTCAAGAGGAAGGTTTGTAAGTATTATACGTGCACAAGATAGTTATAGGTTAGGCGGGTCGATTCGTTTTTATAAAAAAAGAACTGAAGGTTGCCGTCCAAGAATCAAATTATTATTAGTTGAAACTTACCCTCAAGCGGAAGAAGTGTGTAAAGGTACCAGCAGTCCCTCTCTGGTCCCATGATGTAGGCGGACCCGTCACCGAAGATTGAGTCTAGAAGTTCCACCTGCAAAAGGAAACGTGGTTAGACCTGGAAATATTCACATTTTGAAATGGAATTAGCATGGCGGTTGGTTTATAATGATCTTTAGTTACTTGAAGATTAAGACTAGCAGTCAAAGCTATTGTAGGAGTAAAATTAAGTTCTTCTGAGGTTCTAAGGTAAACCCTACACAATATTCATCATATTGAAATTCGTCAATATTTATTGAAGGATTATTATTTACTGACGTGTAGGCTAATGTATAATCTAGATCGTAGATTTCTATATGGCGTCGTGTACAATGTAGCTCTGAATGCAACATTTGGTGTAACTTTTCTAGTTGAGCATTTTTAAGTTATCCATATAATATTTTCTTCACTGACCGCAAGCGTTACAGACGGTATATCTCCAAACAAATTGATTGACGAATTAAAAGTTTTGGCGTGTCGTTTGTTAGAAGTAGGTATTTTGTTAATCAAATTAGCAAGTGTAGAAAGCGAGTTTTAAAATTGATTTACTAACTGTTGGATAGCGTACGCACAACACAACTTTACACTACCTAACGCGACCTCTCCGCACTGCGGCACGGATCACAAAATTGTATTTCTGGTAAGTCTGCAAGTTTGTAATGTAAAGCTCTGCCTGTTTTTTAAGGAGTTTGGAGCACTAGAGGTAATTCCTAAAATTTCCAAAACGCCTATTTTCATTTATAATTTCAAAGTGTGGCCGTACGAGAAAAGAAATATCGAAAATAATTAGCAGGATGATATCGATTACTTACTATCCTAATGGATTCAGGTATTATAGGAAAGGGATACGTAGCTACAGTGGAGGGAGGTCATTGCCCAGCATTGCGATTTGCGACACAATTTAGACTATATAAATCTGCGTAGCGAAACGTTTGACTATGTCTATGATATAAATAAAATTAAAATAAAGCGCATGCAAGAGCGGGTTTTAAAATAGATAACTTTTCATAATAGAATCATCGATTTTATTGTATATAACTCTTAGAAGAAGTTTTAAGTTTTTTTTTAATTCGCATCCTTTGGTCTATGGTGCGATTCCTTGCTTATTTACGGGCTCTTATTCATTTTTATACCGGTCCCTAAATAAGATCCGTTTTTCTTTACTAACAAAAGCGTCTCACGCTATAAATAAACGCTCTGACTAAAGACACCTAAAGATCTATTACAATGTAATCTGTTCCTAACACGTGTTATAATTAACGCTGCCCATGGCATATTATGTAAAAGATCTATCTAAACACGGTACGTATAATGTCTGTTTGTCAATCTGTACTTGCAAAATGAACTCCTGCGCATGTCCACGTCCACGTGTCGTGATCGCTAACTAAACAACGCATTGAACGGAGGACCTATTAAGAGCCAGTTTACAGCGATGCTAGGGCCATTCGCGAATAAGAAAATCTTCTAAACTAAGGCAAATATCAAAAAGTGGCACAAAATGACATTAGATAATGTAGCCTAGTATTTTTAGGGCACTGTTGTATAGCTTTAAGGTTAAAGACCATATAAAGCTACAAAGTGTTGCTAAAAGTGGCCACTTTTGGCAACAATCTGTGGATTATTTTGTTCTTTTTACTTAGGGCTACATAACTGTGATCAAAAATACTAAGCATGATTATCTAGTGTCATACTGTGACACATTTTTGATATTTGCCTTAGTTTAGAAGATATATAATTTTTTTTGAGAATGGCGTTAGCATCGCTGTAAACTGGATCTTAAATTTAATAATTATTCGTCCTTCTGGTTGAATATGTGTCGAGGTTAAGGGGATTGAATTTGATTAATAATGGTTTCTTTATCAAGGGAATTGGTAAAATGACCACCGGCTTGGTTCAGTGACTGTGTGTTGATGAGCGAGTGTTGACTGTGAGTTTCGATTCCTGGAAAGGAAAACTTATGGCGTTATAGGTAGGACTCCTTAAGGCGGTAAGTCACGGTATGGCGCGAAATTCAAATTTTTTCGCGTTTTTTAATTATTCTGGCGAAAGTATTAATTTTTAATAAAGTTTTAATGAATTCGCGTATGTAAAAAAAAAATTTCCCACATTGTAATACAACGTTTTTCGAAGACAGACCTACTAATTTTGTGTCTAAGGACCTAACTTGATTTTTTGCCTTTATGTCCTTAGGCACAAAATCAGTAGGTCTGTCTTCTAAAAACGTTGTATTACAATGTGGGAAATGGTTTTTTACATACGCGAATTCATTTAAACTTTTAAAAATATGTATACTTTCGCCAGAATAAATAAAAAACACGAAAAAATTTGAATTTCGCGCCATAGCGAGAGTTACCACCTTAAAGTTTATTGTAGAATGGTTAGTGGTAAGTTAAACGATAACCAACATAGGGCAACGCTCGGCGTAGTCTGAAAGCGGATGGGTATTGAACAGCTCGTATTTGAAACGAAAAATATTGAATTTATTTAGTTTATCAAGTAAAACATTGTCTCTTTCTTGTAGATAACAGTTGCTTAATGTAATTTTTGTTAATTATGTTTATCAATAACAGAATGTCGACAATTTAATATGTAAAAATAACTCTCGTAATTTTAATTGAGATAAATTAAACGTACTTTTATCATTCCTGAACTGACCTTTTGTCACATAGTCTAGTGATAAGATAAAATTATCTTTAGGGACCTATTCACTATTCATAAGCCCGGATCTTCAGAGCTTAATATTACCACCCTACCGAAAACCGCAGTTTGAATGTCTAACGAAGTCGGCAGCCGAATGTAATATTTAAGACCTTTAAAATTACCAAAACTACAGTTGTTGTCATCACAACCGATAGAAGTCCACTGCTGGACTTAGGTCTCCCTAACAGATAGTCATAACGGCACGCTTGGCAGGTCCGTTTGCGATCGCAGTGTTCCTCTTCAAGTATTTCAACGAAGGACGCTGCTGCCCGTCCTTCGGCTGTTCCCTTAGTCGCATTTTACGACACCCACGGTATAGATAGATCTATACCGCCACCACTGCAACACTAAACCACAGTATAATAAATAGTACTACATACAGTATAGGCACTCCCTGCCTTCCCCAGTAAGTGCGACTCCCCCGCTCTCGGTTACCGCTCAGTACAAATAAAGCAGCTCCGCACGTCTTATCTCACTCACACAAACATGTTTTGCGTGCACGTACACGAGTTTCGGCTGTGCGCAAAGCAAAGCGCTTTTTTCTATGAAGTGTCTGAGGAGTGACTAAACGCTGTTTCCCTGGTATCTTCAGTCAGACTCACCTCAGAATCAAATTTGTCATGTGGCTTGAGTTGTGCGCACGGGCGCGCAAACTCCCTCCTCGAATAGAATACGTTGTGCACCCTCGCGTGGCCGGCCACCTCCCGGGCCAGCGCCAACACTGCGCGTACGCAGCGCAAGGGTGTGGTTGTCCCGCATGTCTTTAGTATGAACCGGCGCCGGGACACGAACATGCTTGATTCGCTGGAAATAATTATGATAATAATGGTTAATTAAGTTTAAAAGTGGAATACCACGGGGAAGCGCTTCGATCAAATAAAAGAGCGGGTTAGTGCAGCTTATCATCAGGTGGTCGAGCAGCTGTGGGGGAACATGGATTGCTCCAACGACAAGAGCGCAGCTCGAGCATCCTGCGCATGCGCTTTCCGTAGTTTCAGCGATTCAATCAAGTGGTTCTTATCGAGTACTAGCTGGTGCCCGCGACTTCGTCTGCGCATATGATATATTGGTATGGAATAAAGATTATTAACTTAATAAAATCTTAAGTCTGCTCATTTTATAACTTATTACATTAAAGCACACTTTGGACACGAATCAATTTTTTTTTTTCTATATCTTTTGTTTAAACGCACCAATAAGGGATTGTATAATGCCAATGCGAATAGTCTGAGCGCTATCATAATACAGGTCGCCGTTAGACAGTGGATCAGACTGGTGCAGGACCGTGGTGTGTGGCGTGCTAGAGAAGAGGCCTATGTCCAGCAGTGGGCTCTTACAGGCTGATGATGATGATATCATAGTACATACATACTTCAAAGCTAGGTAATATTCGTAAGGGGCGCGCAATAACACGCTAGCAGTCTGAGCACTATCATAGTACTTGTAAGCTGGCAAATTTTTGTAAGGCGCACTCACTCGCGCACTAACTCGCGAGTAGTCCTAACGCTATCGTAGTACTTAGCTCGGGAATTTTTGTAAGCCACAATCACTAACTCGCGGGCAGTCAAAGTGCTATATCTGTACATGAAATCTGGGGAATGTTCTGAAGTCACTAACTCGCAAACGTCTGAGCGCTATCATAGTACTTGGCAGCTCGGGAATGTTTGTAAGCCACAATCACTAACTCGCGGGCAATCAAAGCGCTATATCTGTACTTGAAGGCTGGGTAATGTTCTTAAGTCACTAACTCGCAAACGTCTGAGCGCTGTCATAGTACTTGGCAGCTCGAGACTGTTTGTAAGCCACAATCACTAACTCGCGGGCAGTCAAAGCGCTATATCTGAACTTGAAAGCTGGGTTATGTTCTTAAGTCACTAACTCGCAAACGTCTGAGCGCTATCATAGTACTTGGCAGCTCGGGAATGTTTGTAAGCCACAATCACTAACTCGCGGGCAATCAAAGCGCTATATCTGTACTTGAAGGCTGGGTAATGTTCTTAAGTCACTAACTCGCAAACGTCTGAGCGCTGTCATAGTACTTGGCAGCTCGAGACTGTTTGTAAGCCACAATCACTAACTCGCGGGCAGTCAAAGCGCTATATCTGAACTTGAAAGCTGGGTTATGTTCTTAAGTCACTAACTCGCAAACGTCTGAGCGCTATCATAGTACTTGGCAGCTCAGGAATGTTTGTAAGCCACAATCACTAACTCGCGGGCAGTCAAAGCGCTATATCTGAACTTGAAAGCTGGGTTATGTTCTTAAGTCACTAACTCGCAAACGTCTGAGCGCTATCATAGTACTTGGCAGCTCGGGAATGTTTGTAAGCCACAATCACTAACTCGCGGGCAGTCAAAGCTCTATATCTGTACTTGAAAGCTGGGTTATTTTCTTAAGTCACTAACTCGCAAACGTCTGAGCGCTATCATAGTATTTTGCAGCTTTGGAATGTTTGTAAGCCACAATCGCTAACTCGCGGGCAGTCAAGGCGCTATATCTGTACTTGAAAGCTGGGTAATGTTCTTAAGTCACTAACTCGCAAACGTCTGAGCGCTATCATAGTAAGTACTTGCCAGCTCGGGAATTTTTGTAAGCCACAATCGCTAACTCGCGGGCATTCTAAGCGCTATCATAGAACAACAGTTAACATGGCAGCTCGGGAAGGTTTTCAAGCCACAATCACAGATTCCAGGGCAGTTTAAGCGCTGTATCTGTACTTGCAAGCTAGGGAATGTGAAGGTCCGGCGCCCGAATACTTTAATCACGTTTATTCAATATTATCACGTTTATTCAATATTATTGAAAATAATTTCAGCCGTTCTTGACTCATAAATACTGTTATTAACACGACTTTCTTTCATATACCTATATAGATTATAGTGTGCCCCATTCCCAATATTCCCGTGGGAATTTCGGGATAAAAAGAAGCCTATCTCGTTTCTCAGGCTCTAGACTATACATTGTATAGATATAGTGTGCCCCCGCGGCTTCGCTAGCGCACTTTCCCTTGAAACATAAAATTCCCAATATTCCTGTGGGAATTTCGCGATAAAAAGTAGCCTATGTCCTTTCTCAGGCTCTAGACTACCCCTATACTAAATTTCATCCAAATCGGTTCAGTAGTTTTCTCAGGAAAGCAGGACAGACAGACAGACAGAGTTACTTTCGCATTTATAATATTAGTATGGAAGTATGGATTTACAAGTCTACGCAACTGTGTGTAAACTGCAGAGCTGATGAATTCGACCGAGACGTCAGCGCTGAGGCTGAGGCTGATTGTCGTCGGTCGGGAACTATTTGCAGCAAACATTATTCTGGATAAACCAAATTTCTTAGCTTTTCTGCTTTCTTTAACATGATAATACCTACTACCTAATGAGTAATAGTATTAAATTATCTGTCAGTAGACTAAGTAAAAAATATATAAAAAAAAGTATAAATAAGACCTCTCAAACTAAAATATATAACGCCTAGAAAATCATTAGCAGTTGCTCTACATTGCAAGGAATTGCTAAATTGATAAATCTATTAGTATTAGTAAGAGCATCTAGGTCGACTTATCGTATACACTTACCCTCTTATTCATAAAAAGTTAATGAGCATTTTACTTATTTGACGTATGTCAATTTAGACTGGATGTCACGTATTTACCATACAACAAACCAGAGAAGTAGACCTCCAGTAACGCTACTTAAAATCTACGGTATCTTTATGAATAAGACGGTTAAAATAAACCTGTGTCCTAATTATGATACAAAATACATTAACCTCACTCACTTGAGGAAGGTTAAGATAAATTGTGGATTTAAATACTTTTTCAGAAGTTTAGCAAAGTCCGCTTTTCGTCAAGTTTTAAACGCCATGATAAGAGAGAGACTTATAGTAAATAACACTTATAATAAATTAAATTATTATAATAAATCATAACAGGTATATTACGTAAGTTATTACGTAAATATCCGCTGTAAAGTCCGATTGTCAACTATTTTATTCAGCGCAAATTATTGCGAGCGTGCTCACAAAAACTGTTATTATGCAAGATGATATAATTTTCATGGTATTAGTTGAGGGAATAAATTTTCAGATGTGCGCAATCCGATACGCAAGACTCAAATGTATTTGATGAAGAGTTTGAATTAACTTACTTGAGTTTCCATTAGTAAAACATTTTACTTTGGATTCTTACCCGGAACTATTATATAATTCGTAGGTAAGTACATAAATTTACCTACTTTACAATCAGAATGCGAGGTCAAATAAGTCAAATTGGCGTATTTTTTTCGTTTAATTTAGTAGAAGATAAAATTAATTATTAATTTTAGTTTCTAGAAGATTCTTTGTCAAACGATACGTTGACCCGGAGAATCTGAAAATTTTTCATCGTCATTGATTCATTTTTATAATATGCCCAGTCAGTGCGTTTGTGTTGTTGTATCACTCACAAAGCGATAGACACAACATGCGTATAAAATAAAATAAAAGTTATTTGGGAATGCAAATATTAAAAAAAAAAATCGAAGGTATACAGACTAATTTCGACAGGACCACCTTATTAGTTCAGTTGGCGTTCCGAGTTCGATTCCCAGCGGGGGCGATTATTGATGGAAATCCATGATCGGTTCCTGGTTGTATTTGTCTTTGTATGTGTTTCGGGCACCCTAGATACAAGTTGTACCTAGTTAGGGACTCTAAGTGTGATGCGTAATTGTTTTTTTAATATTAAAATCTTGTTGGCTAATTATTCTTCCGTATACAATAAAACATTAGGTCCTAATTAAGACCCAATTAGTAACCTCGTCCTGTAATGTTGCTAGGCGATGAGGAAGACAAAACAGACTGCCCGGGCCGAACGGAAAATAGAGAACGGGTGCATTATTGATTTATAGTCCCATCCCGCATCCCACCTAATCGGTTATTGACTTCGATATGATGTTATTGCATTTACATTGCGTTGTATTGCACGAGATTTTCCCACAAAAAAGAACAATATTCTCAAATAAAACGTAGGGTAATTATTAAAAAAATGGGCTCTCTTTCTTCCGTTCAGCAATGATAACCCTGATAGAACCGTTAAAAAAATAAAAGTGGCCGTTTTACAACGCTCAACATTATAAATTCAAACGGAAGAGCTAAGCCAAACCAAACCAAAAAAATGTATGAACTTAATAGAATAAAATAATTTGCACAGCCCAAAAAAATTGCGATAACGGACTAATTTCCGCAAACCGCGCGCCCGCAGCATACAAAATGTATAATTCAACATTTAAGGCGTCAATAAATGAATATTATCATTATATGTATGAATAAATGAATATAATCACTTGGCAACAGCCTTGTCCCGAATACGCAGACCGTCGGGGCATTGTGCGGCGCGCGATCACCAGTGATACTCAAACTTGACATCCTACTTCGGTCTGTTCCCGATAAGAACTATCTCTATGTATGTATACTCCACTCGTAGATATAGCTACTGTTACAACAGTTGTACAATATACATATTGTAAAATTACGGGTAGTGTTCGGTTGTATTGAGTCTTAGTTATCGCTTACAGTTCCAAGTTCCTATCCTAAAATGATCTAATAAATAATAGAGGTACAATACAGCGTTTTCCCTGTAACAAAGTTAACCTTTCACGCAAAAACTACTTAGAAATTCAGAATGGAGCTTGAACGTATAAAGTGACTGAATTATCACAAAAACTACCTTTTATACTATGTAAACTCTAGTAACATAAAAGAAAATACTCAAACGAAATCAACGAGGGATCCTTTGAGAAAACAGCAACTAATTACAATAAGTACATTATATTTTACAGTTTGAGAACGTTAACCAAACAGCAAACACGTCCACGACAGAGTCCTTGAAAAGAATTAGCTACTAGCGAAACTAAAAATCAAATACAAATGTGATTTGATAAGTAAATTTATTCATGAGTTTAGTACATTATAAGACCGGTTGCTAAATATTTTATCAGAGACAAAGGAATCAACAAGCCGATGGTTAACCAATTCGATAATAAGACACTTGTGTTTATTTTGGGAACAAAAAGCAGGTTTTTTTTACTTGTTATAAGGAAATGGTATGCAAAATAGAATAGGTAGAATACGTATGAGGATGTTAGATGAAACGTTGAAAAAATATTATAAAATTCTCCATACTAAAAATTAAAATGTTTGTAGACTTTAGCTCCAGCTATATTAAACTAAAAGTAACTATAAAATCTTGTCTCTTAGATCCCCAGAGTTGGTATCGACATAAGACCAAACTAAGTAGTAATTGTAGAGGGTAGCGACGATTGGTTTTAGCCTTTTACTCCCAACGAGGATAGGGCAAAATTAAATTAAGTACCATAACTTAACATAATCTCACGCCTATATTCCCCGAATGGTTAGGCAGAGGCACCAGCTCATTGAACGAGCACATGAGCTGCATTAGCGGATCGAAAAGTAAGTAAATAAGTCTGTGTTTGACTGGCTGCTCCGTGGCTCAGTTAGCAGTGATGTGGACCACGTGGACTTTGACGCGGATGCACCGGATTAGATTCCCGGTGAGGACGAACATTGTTATTATAAATATCGATGTTTGTTTCCCGGTCTGTGTCTATTGTTCGTCTCTGTATATGTTTCGGGCACCCTAGATACAGGTTTTCCTAGTTAGGGGTTCTGAGTGTGACGAGTTATTGTTATTTAAGACTAGTCAAAGTCAGTACATAAACAACATGTCCACAAAACCCTTAGATCGGTACCTCAAAAGGCAACTGCGTCATAGCCTGTTGAGTCCACCGCATCGCGCAGGCCCACCGCATCAATCAATACCGTTTACTGACTGACATCCGTCTACGTGGTATAGTGCTGGGTGGCAGGCACCATTTTAGAGCTAAGACGAGAATGCACGATGCCAATGCACGTATAGGTTACTAATGGTTATAAGTAGATCTATCCTCGGCCCCCTTCTTTTCATTTTATATAGTGCAGATATAGTTAGGTGCCTGCAAAATAGTTCTTTTCATCTATATGCAGATGATCTTCAGTTGTATGTGTCTACGAAACCAATAGATGTAAATGAGTCTGTTTTTAAAATAAACCAGGATCTAAATAGAATATTCCAATGGTGCTCTCTTAATGACCTGGTCCTTAACCCTACCAAGTCGAAATACATGGTGCTTGGGTCTCCACATCAAATTAATTCAATATGCCAATTAAATCTAAAGTTACTTATTAATAATGAACCAATTGAATTAGTCTCGTCGGCTCGAAATCTAGGCTTGATGATGGACAACCACCTGTGTTTCGAGGGTCATGTGTTAGAACTGGTTCGAAGCTGTTTCTATCGTCTTTCGGTTCTTTATCAGATAAGACAGTTTCTAAGTATCGATTTACGAACAACCTTATGCGATAGTCTTATTCTCTCAAAATTAAATTACTGCATCACAGCATATGGTCCATGCTTATTACAGAAAACTCAAAAGCTCATCCAGAGAGTTCAAAATGCCTGCGCTCGCTACTGTTTTAACATCCCACCAAGAACACATGTCACGCCATATCTCAATAGTGCAAACATCTTAAAGATGAGTAGTAGACAACAGTTTTATTTTACTACATTGCTTTTTGGTATTATTAAAACGGGAAAGCCTACTTATCTTTTCGAAAAATTGACATGGAGAAGCTCAAGAAGTAGATACCAAGTAAGATCACTGGCACAACCACTGTCTCTTCCTCGTCACCGTACGGCGGCTTTTAGAGGCAGCTTTAGGTATCTGGCAACAAAGTGTTGGAACAATATCCCACCACCATTTCGTTTGTTCACTTCGGTCAAATCTTTTAAATCAGCATACAAAAAATATCTGCTCGATATGCAAAAGCAAAATTTGCCTACCTAAATTTTTCTTCATCTCTTTATATTAACTATATTATATCTATTATAAGTAATCTATCCTTTATATTATATGCAAAAATTTTATTTATTTTGTTAGACTTGTGGAACCATTATTATATTGTTAATGTTGAAGTATATATGTAGTTCTTTACACATCTTAGTATCTCTTTACATTATATTTTCTTCTTTATGTTTTACCTCGCCCTCACTCCATTTTGGTGCCGGCAGAATACCAGCGTTACAGGAAACTGTGACATGATGCTGAGTCGGGGCCTTTTTTCAGTTGTAATACTTTTCGCACCTTTTGGAACTGTACATTTTATATGTAAAATTGTTATTTGTCTTTTTATGTGTATTTTATGTTTTGTGTATTAGTATTATAAGTGAAAATAAATATGTTATCTATCTATCTATCTATCTATCTATTTTGGTAAATTAACGCTGTTTTAAAGTCGACCTTAGAATTATATTAAAATTTCCCAGAATGGACACTTTTGGAGAGGTTTTCTGAAGATAACAATTTAAACTAGTCTCGAAATTATATATAGCAAAAGGTTCAAAACCGGCGGGGTTTCAAAATTATTCTTAACAATCCATAAGAAACTGCACACGATTGGTCCTTAACCTCAACCCTGTGTCGTAGAACTTGAATTTTTTTTTTTTTAAACTCGCCTTTAATAAATTGACACATACATAAAACTGAGAACTCCCTCTTTCTGAAGTAGATTAAAAAAGGTACTAAAACCTTCTCTTGAATGTAACAAATACTTTTGTGAAAACACCATCCAAATCGGTTCAGCCAAACTCGAGATAATCGCGGACAAACATACATACAACAGGTCAAACTGATAACCTCCTTTTTGAAGTCGGTTAAAAAAGTTAAAATTGTTATCGCCTCGGTCTCTAAGACTAGCCAACCAGATTATATCCAGATTCAAACCATAATATAACTACAGTCATGACGTAGGGTTAGTAAACAGTGAGTCATCGATAACTCGTGTTATACAATTATTTTTTTATTACATAAGTAAGAAGGCATGACAAAGCGCTAGTAGTTAAGGTGGTCCCTCTCGCTATGGCGCGAAATTCTAAATTTTTAGCGTTTTGTATTTATTCTGGCGAAAGTATTCATTTTTAATAAAGTTATAATGAATTCGCGTATGTAAAAAACCTTTTTCCACATTGTAATACAACGTTTTTGGAAGACAGACCTACAGATTTTGTGTCTAAGGGGTAAAAGGCCAAAAATCAAGTTCCTTGAATATACACAAAATCGGTAACTCTGTCTTTCAAAAACGATATATCACAATGTGGGAGATTGGTTTTTACGTACGCGAATTCATTTAAACTTTATTAGAGATGAATACTTTCGCCAAAATAATTAAAAAACGTGAAAAAATTTGAATTTCGCGCCATACCGAGAGTTACCGCCTTAAGGAAAATTTTACAAGCCCTAGTTCCGCGCATTCGACTATAAGAAAAAACCCGCTATCGATTAGCGAGTAGGCAGGCGGACGGAGCTATTTCATCAAACAAACAACTCACTGAAACATTTCTTCTGAAAACGAACCCTTATCAGGGACGTTTCGCAATGTAATACTTTCAATTTTGTATTTCAACAACTTTGTATAGCTTTCAAAGAAGAGTTTTGCAAACAAGAAATATCATTGTGACATGGAACAAACACAATGAGCATTGATAAGCGAGACAGGTACTACTTACAAAGTAACACATTGTATAAAATAAAAGACGGTTGGTTGTCGCTCGAATTTTTTGAGAAAATTTAGAGTTTGCAGGATTTTAACATAGCAGGTTTTTACTGTTTTTATTCTGCCCAGTTTTTAATAAAAAATCATCTTTATGTAGTACGCGTTACTGAAATTAATAACCTCCATTCATCTATGATATATATTAGCTGAACTTTTCTACGAATTTTGCTCATTGCTTTATACCAACATACCAACATTAAATATAGTACATGACCAATTGGCAGAGTAGAATATAATCCCCAATCAGGTTCAGAAAACATGTTCAAAATGATCTCCGGTCCCGAGACCTTGGATGATATCACGTATTTATCCTACATCCTACTGGCACAAAAAGAAAGAACCTGCCAGCCTAAACTTTAACTGGCACAAAAAATACAAAAAATAGTTGTTCGTTGTGTGATCATGTTTTTTTTTTGTTCCAATCCAAGCCTTATACAAGGCTAGCTCAATATCTTTCATCTAATGTATAAGAAAATATATTGAGGCCTTAAAAATTCGAATGAAGTTGCGATAAACGCAAAGTTTGCGATTTTAGATCCATAGATCTTTGAACGTAGAGAATAGAATACACTTTATTGTACTTTAAACAAAAATAATTGCTGTAATGGTTGAATATGAGCGATAAAGACGAGATATATATACTTGGGGTAGGAATTCTCAATAGTCACAGTCACAGAAAATCAAAGGAAAATGACGATCGACGATAAATTTATTCTATTACTTTTAATTATATTTGTTGTTCTGAAAAGGCGGTAATTAAGTTAAAGTAGTGAGTCAGCCGCCACGCTTAGAACGTAAATGCCTTATTCCGAAAAGTGCTGAAAGGACTCATTCTAAAAAAGACTGATTCCGAAAATTACTTAGTACGGAAAGGACTCATTCCGGAAAGGACTTTTCCTAACCAACGTGGGTCGAACGAAACTACTCGATACTCTTAATCGCAAGAAAAATACAGCAGTTTCATACATAACATCGATGATCGATAAGTTAGCGTTTTTTTTGAGCTTTCGTCCCCAGTTGTTAAGGAAAATTGTTAAGTATGGTGGGCTGAATCGGTGTTTTTAAATTCATTACGCCTCGTCAGAAACACCTGTATACGAAATATAAATATTACTCCAATACTTTCTGGAGATTACATGCATGTAAGAATCAGCAACCTTGACCTTGACCGAATCAAGGTCAAAACCTAACGTGTTATTCATTTTATTATGCACATTATCTGGAAGTTATGCAAGCGAGGCGCGTGGCGATGGCGATACGTTATGCATAGTTATTGTTAATATTATACCTCTATTAAACATAATTTGAGATTTTAAACAAACCCATTATTATTGATTGTCTCACTATGGCAATGGCAACACTCCTTCCTCCTTTATTCTCTCTATTGCCTCAGCGTTGTAAAATTAGACAGATTTTCATGCAAATAAAAATACATAATAATATTAAATGTTGTTTGTCGTGTGGCGCGCTATAGAAGCTTGTCGGTTTTACTAATTTTATTTATATGCCTAAAAATACCTACATTAGAAGTGTGGTTTGTCGCGGTTATAATTTGTGTCTAGTTTTATAGGCATAAATGTATTATTACAACCAATACGCAACTGGCGCGCCACCTTACAACCAACACAGAACAATAGTTGTGGCAAGCTTTATGCCTGGAACTTTAGCAAGCTAGCAAACTAGTACTTATGGCTTCGTGTTCGTGTAGGTACCAGCTAAGAAATTAAGATAATTTTGGCTAGAAGCACTAGCTTGCTAGCTTAGTATCCTAGGTCGAAAAATTAGCCTCGTGTTTTCCGGTTCAGGGCACTCTGCGTAATCGAATCAGAAACAATGTCAGTAAAACCAAAATTGCAAAAAAAAACTATTTTTTTTTATTATTCGACTTTCCATTCCAATGTCAAAACTGCGAGCTAAGATATTCCGTGCCTGCAGAATGAAGGTCAAGGTCATGCCCGCGCATGCGTTAAAAGTGCAGTTTGCTTTTCACACACTGTATAAGATACGTGAGTCGTGACTTATGGCATATAAAATCAATCTTGAATTTTCAAGTAAGGCCTATGAAAACTAGCATACATGCGATATTAAATTAATTTACCTACATATTCTACCTCTTCACCTGCCCCCGTATTATGACCGCATAAAGAGAAGGGTTATTTTTAACCAACTTCATAAAAGGAGGTTATCAGTTTGACCTGTATGTATGTTTGTCCGCGATTATCTCGCGTTTGGCTAAACCAATTTTGATGCGGTTTTCAGAAATGTATTTGTTACATTCAGGAGAAGGTTTTAGTACCTATTTTAACCGACTTCGAAAAAGAGGAAGTCCTCAGATTATGTATGTGTCAGTTTGTTGAAGGCGGGTCTCTTTTTGCAAAAAAGAAATTATGATAGTCTCTCCAAAGCCTTTTATGTTTGATGGAACTCCTTCTTACTTCTTACGTTTTTCTTGTATTGACTTTCTGCACTGGCTCATCTTGAGCCTCTGGCCACACAAAACACTACCCGTGTTATTCTTAAAGATGTAGTCCATTTTAAGTAGCTTTACTGGAGGTCTACTTCTCTAGTTTGTTGTATGGTTAATACGTGACATTCAGTCTAAATTGACATACGTCAAATAACTAAAATGCTCTGTAACTTTTTATGAATAACAGGGTACTTATATAAACTTATTTATTAAGTACATGTACATTTCACCTAGTAACGAGAATAATTGAACAATGCCTGTGTTTGTGTGCTGTATAAATAACATTACATAATCTTATTTCAGATAATTGTAGGCAAATACCACTTAATAATCACTTCACATCACAGTGACGTCTAAGTACACGGGCAGCTGTAATGTTTCGTTCGTGATAATTATTAGGTCCATCCACCCAGTACACATCTGGTGAGGACCGAAGACTGATACCGATAAAGAAAAAAAGAAAGAAAGAAATTATTTATTTACAGAACATGCTGTGACACACATACATCAATAAAACACACATTTAAATACAAAATAAAATAAACATAAATAACATTACAACATAACATAACATTACATAATAACATTATATAAAAGTTATTTAAAACTAGCTGTCCCGGCAAACTCCGTATAGCCTTACCCTCTTATTCATAAAAAGTTAAAGAGCATTTTAGTTATTTGACGTATGTCAATTTAGACTGGATGTCACGTATTTACCATACAACATACCAGAGAAGTAGACCTCCAGTAACGCTACTTAAAATCTACTGTATCTTTATAAGAATAAGACGGTTAGATTTTAAGTTAACCCGGTTAATATTATACTACCTACCCACTAAAAACTTGGATGTATGGACTTTGTTATTTTGCCTGCCCAGAATGAATGTATTTAAAAACAACGTCAAATCAATCTTTTGATTGACCGGATAATTGATACGACAGTAATGGAACACTTTTTTATGTGAAATTATAATTGTTGTTTTTTTTACTAATTTATCCTCCATTTTTCCACAATATATTTTCTCACTTTTTAAACTTTCCCTGGACTAATAAGAACATTTCAAAATCAAAATCAGCTAAATCGGCCGGTAGTTCTCGAGTTTTAGCGAGACTAACGAACCACGATTCATTTTTCTATATATAGAAATAGATAGTAAAAGTAAATTCTACAGCACAGGAACAGATTTTAGGAAATTCTCAGTCTCAGCTTAGCTAACGCGATTAGTCCCTAACCATCCAATCCAATTTCCAAGAATTAGATTTGTTTCGTATTTCCAATTCCAATGTAGGTCAACCTTAGTAGGTCGGGAAAGGACCTTCTTTGAGATGGGGAATTTAGAAATGGGCCTATGTAGGGCAATCTCTACTTGATTGAAAATTGGCCTAGTTAAAATAACAAGGTCTCTTGAGATGTACTGATTAGCAGTACCTAAATATATTTTTTTTGTAGTGGCTGTAGAAAAAACACACTTTATTTTATCATCAAACTAGAGAGGCTGCCCCGCGGTTTTTCCCGCGCAGATTTTCATAAACACAAAAATCCCGTTTCTTCCCGTTCCCGTGGGAATTTCCGGAAATCCTTTCTTAGTGCTCACTTTCACTCCCCAAGGAATCCACGTGCCGATTTTCAGCTTACTACGCCCAGTAGTTTCGGCTCTGCGTTGTCTGTCAGTCAGTCAGTCAGTCAGTCAGTCAGTAACGGAAGACTTTTATATATATGGATAAGCTAGAATTACATTTAAAAAACTTTATCCTCGAAAGTTCATTTGGCAGTGATGTCGTGTCGACTGTAGATGTGGATTTTGGAGGTCCCATTTCGATTCCCGGTGAAAGAGAATGCGGATATCGATTACTGTTTCTGTTGAGGCTTTGAGCGTGATGCGTTGTAAATCAATACATAGTATAAAACAAACTCGCTTCCCGCGTCTGTCCCATGTATGCTTATATTTTTAAACTATGCAAAGGATTTGGTGCGGTTTTTCAAAAGGTTTATAATATGTACAACATAGTAATAGGTAAGGCGGTACGAAGTTCGCCAGGTCGACTAGTTATTACTAAACACATGTTTTCGACAGTTTTTTATACACGTGTCGTGTACTTTTACTTAGCATAGCAACAGTTATTTTGTCATTTGCAATTTTATGTGCACGTTTCGCAATAAGCAATAAATTGGTAAATAAAATATTATAGAAATAATATCTGTTGATACACAGTTAAATTGACGTTTCTAATGCAAAAAGAAATAATAAAAATCTAGTAAGTATGTACCTAATTCTGTACAATTAAGTTAAGAAATAGTAAAAATCTAGTATGTAACTAATTCTGTACAATTAAGTTTCCGTTAGCAGCAAAATGCATGTAACTTTTTAACCGACGAAAAAACAAAAAGGAGGAGGTTCTCAATTCGTCGCGTATATTTTTTTTTTTTTTTTTTTTTTTATTTTTTTTTATGTATGATCACGCATAACTTTTTACTGTGTTGACCGATTTTGATAATTCTTTTTTTAATCGACAGGGTATACCTTGAAGTTGGTCCCATAAAAATTTGGAAATAAAATTCCCACCCTAAGGGTGGGAAAATAGGGGTGACTTTTTGGTCGGCGGGTCGATTTATCCACTCACAGGTTGCATTTCCGTGTTACATTATAACTTTTGATACCTACTTACAATATCTTTGGAAATGAAATAAAATCAACCGAAAGATGTCCACTGCTGGACATAGGCCTCCCTCACAAATCGCCTCACCGACCGGTCGTGATCGAACCTCATCCTGTTAGTCCCTCAACCTTCACCAGGTTGTGTGGCCACCTTGTGGGGTGCGAACACCCTGTGAAGGGTCATTAGCTGGGGTCAAAAAAATTAGCCCAAAAAAAACTGAAAATAAAAAAATAAAAACTTTTTATAAAAAAATTAAACCGCCGAAAAAACTGAAAAGCATTAAATAATAGGGAAACATTTTCTATTAGGCCTTAATTTACTCACTTCTTAAAGTAATTTTGGATTACCAAGAAATTTTGAGTCGGTGCCACAGAATCAACGAATAAAGATCACTAAATTACCTGAAATTCAAAGAAATAACCGAAAAACGTATGCCGCTGCGCATCGCGCTTTACATAGATAATGAATTTGCTTGTGTGGTGTGGCGCCGACTTAAAATTTCTTGGTAATCCAAAATTACTTTAAGAAGTGAGTAAATTAAGGCCTAATAGAAAATGTTTCCCTATTATTTAATGCTTTTCAGTTTTTTCGGCGGTTTAATTTTTTTATAAAAAGTTTTTATGTACCTTTTAAATTGTTTAGAATAAATAAAAAAAGATGGTTTGGTGATGATTAGACTAAAATATACAAAATAAAATAATTCTTATTATCCAGTCCAGTCATTATAATTGTATAAACATCCTTATCATTGCCAGCCGGTACTCGGCGTGTGTCTATGATATCGAAATAAGTTCAACAAACGCTGTCTATCGCAATGAATCAATACTACGTGAGATAGTGGGTGCATTACTCTAAAAATAAATGTAAGTAAGTACTTTTATTGGATACTCCCCACCACACGGTGGCGGCTAAGAATATATCCTGCGCACATTATAGAAACGATTTGAAAATGGAAAATGGCGGCCGTTGTTTGGGCTGTCTCTCTTCTAAACTCTTTCCTCATACTAATATACGCAAGACAGCATGCGTTCGGCCTCCATTTTCAAATAGTTTCTTTATGTGCTGCTTATACCAAATTCCTCTCATAGGTGTTGTAAAAAGCGAATAAAAGAACATCCTAAGGATGGGCAGCAGCGCCCATCGTTGAAAAGCTTGAAGAGCCATACTACGATTGCCAACCCGCCTGCTAAGCATGTACTATTTATTATACTGTGCAAGCGTAGTGGTTATGGCAAACACACCAAATTTTTTGTCTTTGAGAAGTTAGAAGAAGGTTGTCGTCCAAAAGTCTCTCTCTCTCGGCTCATATGAATGAATGATAAATGGTTATTGGATGGAATATCGATTTGTGTAAATTTTTATAATAGGAGATACAGAATTTAAGAAAATTGGTTTAGCGCTCTGAATACTTTAAATTAAGTATTTTAATACTATCATTTTTTTTAATTTGATTAGTAGCTATGCAGGGCTTTATCAGCCCAGTATCACTGCGACCTTTGCAGATCTATTGTGATCGCCACTATTTTATTTTATAGTTCAGCAATACATAATACATAATCTCACGCCTTTTATTCCCCGGAGGATTAGGCACCAGATTGAGAGCCGGACCCTCGTTTAGCCGAATTTATGCTTTATTACCAACGTGACAAGGGGCCAGCTTGTCGCCGCGGTTATAACGACCACTACTGCGGCCGGGACCAACGGCTTAACGTGCCTTCCGAAGCACGGAATCATCTTACTTTTCGGACAATTAGGTGATTCAAGCAATATAATAATACAATCTTATTCGGTTAGCCGCCCAATTGGAAATTAGCCCAAAGAAGGCATTGGCTGATAAGAAACAGAATGCAAGATTTTAAATACTTGACATAAATCATACTAGCCATGCAGATCAAATTGACGACAAGAAAGTGGGATGTCTTTTTTAATTAATCGAATTACTTACGTGGTCGCTACTGCATGCCGCGAGTACGTGACTGTTTTACAAACTTAGCACGTTCGCCTTTTGCGGAAATAACAATTTACTTTTGAAATTATTTATATTGGTCGTTTTTTCATTTTGCCAAACTAAACTAAAACACTATAAATCCAGAGAAAAGAGAACTTTAATAAATTCTACTATCGAAATTGTTTTATTATTTACACCTTTGCTTAAACAAAGCCTGTCATTGTTAAAAAGATAAAACAAAAGCAGGGGTAAGTCTGGTTACTAAATTAACAATGACATAATTTTAAAACCAAAACTGTGCTTTTAAATACCACCACAGAAAAGAAGCAAGCAGTAACATTTTTTCAGGCAACACACTAAAGGAAAATTTTTGAAGAATTTACAATTTTTAAGACTATTTACAAAACAGATGATGAAACACAAGATCAAGGACAGAATGAAGTCACTGGACGTTTGACGTTGTTCGTTGTACATGTCCTATGTTTTTTTTATTTCGACAACGTAAGCTTTTTGGCTCCATTGCATTGGACATGACGCTTTCTGCCCCGTCCGTCTGTTATCAATTTTAAAGCAACATTTTTTTAAATCTGTCTTATGAAGTCAGTCTTGAGCATGATATGTCAGCTGTTGGTTAAGTCTTCCCCACAGATTGCTACAAGGACAAATGTTTTCAGAGAGATTTGCCATAATCGCCGCCGTTTGGCAGGCGCAGGTGGGTTGGCGATCGCAGTATGACATTTCATGTTCGCTGGACGGACGCTGCTGCTCATGCTTCGGGTGGTTCCTTAGTCGCCTTTGACGAGCTTTACAAAACCTGGGGTGATGGGGTGGTGGAAACCTAATGCCTCTATTAGTTAGTATCCATCCATTAAGTAGTGTTTAGTTAGTACCCATGTAAAATAAAAACTATCGTGAATAGATGTAATGTAATGCATTTTCTACACACATTATACCAGTTCAATCGCCTATGCATGTGGCGTATGGCCAAATTTTAGATAGTGAGAGTTGCATTACGTTTCCTCATTGCAACAGCTGCGGTTAGTAGCAAATTGCAACTACGACACGTGTTTACGGAACGTGAAACGTAAAAATAGACGCTACCTGAGCTTTGGTGATTTGAGTAAACGATCATAGGAACATTGGGGCCCAAAAGTTTTCGAGTTCCTTAGTAGCGAGGCCAGACCGAACATTAATGCCGAATATTTTAATATGCGCCTGTGTCCAGCACCAGCATTAGTTGTCTTTCGGTTCATGACCACATTCCGTACCGTTTATGATTATATAAATACTTATTAAACGAGTTTTCGAGTCAAATTTATTTGTGACAAATCGGAATAAAACTCTCTGTGAAACTAAAAACTTTGCTAAAATTTAGAGACAGTTTTTTCAATAGTAAATTTTTAAGACGGTTTCAAAACAAATTTTGGCAATCCCCTCGCGCTATTGGCAAACAATCTAGACTTTCCTAAATAACATCCAAACATCTAGACGTGGGCAGTTATTTTCGTCAACACTGTTTTCGATTTGCCGACGAAGATCCAAGTGAATAACAGGATACAGCTCCTCCTGACTCAAGAAACTCATTGAGAATTAAATTCGAAGATAATTTGCATCGAATTTGTTTGAAAAATGTGGAGAAACCATACATTTCATCACAAAGCTGTTAAAAACATGTTTGAGTAGAATCTACTCAGTGGGTAGATAAATCGTTTACTTCTTCTGAACGAGTTAAAGAGCTCGTTAACTGTTTCACACTCATAATTCTCAATCTTAGCCTGCTCAGTTGCCGCTTGGGCGGTTGGAACGAAGAATGCCCTTGCGCTTTAGAATTGGTTTCTTAGCCATGAAAGATTTTTATTTTTATTCCTCTTGTAAAATTGCCCTTGTGGCGATCTAACAGCGGACGTGTGTCAGGTGAGACGATTTAATGTGTGACGCGTTTCAAATAATCTTGAGTTAAAAAAAGTTTATATTTCTTCCCATCTCAATGAACGCAGATTGGCTAAAGCTATTATCTCTATACCGAAGTCCTGCTGACCCCCCTTATCTTGACCCTGGTAGCTTAGCAACCACATCACTTATCACGGCACACGTACTACCTCTGCGTACTACATCGATAACCCCAACCGAATACTTGATAACCCGGCTAGAGTTGAATAGGTATCTTTGGGAAACTGATTATGATATGACGCTGGCATTTTTTTCTTCATTTTTATCGTAGTTCTAGAAAGATTCAAATTGAGGAGGTCACAAGAAGTAGTTGTCTTTTGACATAGACATAGACAAATCTTTATTTGCGCATGCAAAACATACAATAGTAAGTTATAAACTACGTGAAGATACACAAATAATAAAATTAACAAATGTATTGTAAGTGTTGTAGGCGCAAAATGGCCCCGACTCAGCTTATGTTGCAAACAATGCAATAGCATTGATGCAACGCTGATGATTCTGCCAGAACCATGGGAGTGCGTGTGTTAAAGTTAATATATTATTATTTTATGTACAAAAATATCGGGTGAGTAAATTTCAGTGTTTATTATTAGAGAGTATACATATACAAAAATAGCAAGTGTTAGTTTTATAAATACAGTGTTTATATATACGTAAGGTGTAATGTTGTATTGTTTTTGTGTAAATGTGTGTGTTTATTTTGAGTTGTTTGCAATGTGTAGACTTTCATAAAAGAGTCAAAATGTAAATTTTCAATCTTTCTCCGCTCCAAATTGATATCAATAATCGAGTTCCGACTTCGACAAAGTGAAGTATAGCTCGACGGAGTATACGTCGGTTCCAGGATAATCTGTACTCGAGAACGTCTCGTCAGCGTTGGAACTCGAGCGAAAAACCTCCAAAACACTAACTATAATGTGCCTAAGCATCATCGGTAAAAACCGAGCAATAGTAGTCGTGCGTGTTCAACCTCTACCATATGCCACTAGAAGCTAAGATTGGTGGCCGCGTCTAGTGGTTTGATTGAGCCAGTAGCGGTTGCGTTTACTGGCTCAATATGCACCAGACCAGCGCTAAATCTTTTCTACCTACTATAATATTATAAGCCTGTGCTGTACCACTTGCTGGGCAAAGGTTTCTCTCCCCTTTTTCCATTCATCGCGTTCTTGCGCGGTCTGCCACCAGTTTTTATCAGCTCGTCGCTCCTTCGCTTTTTCGGGCGACCACGGCGCCTTTTCGCATCTTTTGGTAGCCACTCTGTTTACCATTTAGCCATTCTATCTATACTACATCTTATTAAAACTGCAATCTTATAGAAAAATATTACCCTACCTGGTAGCCTGAGGCAAAAGGAAAAAGACAAAGAAAAAGTAATTTCAATACACTTGACCACGAGCGAAAACATGTGTTCTTGCGTAACTATGATTGATTGCATACATCCTATTAGTAATTGATTGTGAGATAAGAGAGCTGTGGAAATATTGTGGCTGCGAGATTGACTCATGCTAACTGAGCGTGCTAACGCTCTTAGCTTTGTCTAGCAGAACGTCATTGATATGGCTGCACAATTAAACAATACCTGTACGATTCCGATACTGTCTATGATAATATAATAAGATATGTATGTGTTTATGTTGCTATGTAAGATACTAAACCGAGTACTAATACTAACGTATTCGGTAACGAACGACCATCGTCGACATCACTGACTGTTAAATTTTACAGACAACATTTCGGTAAAAAAAACTTCGGATTCACATAAATTTTTACTCCGTTAAAAGATTCTGATCAAATTAAGCCTAAATGCTACTCCAGGCTATGCTGAAAACATTAGTGAAAGTTTCATGAAAATATAAATTTTCCATTAACACCAAAAGGACAGAGGGTCACCAACGTAATATTTCAGCATTTTAAAAAATTAAGAATGTGTCGCGTCAACACAATAGCAAGGCAGAATTGACACAGTACTAGAGGTCAACAATCATCCTATTGCCTACTCAATATAGCACAGAAATAAGGACACTTCCGGCATTTTACAAGACTCTAAATATACATCGTTAGAGCCGAATAAATATCCTAAATACAATACAAAAAGTATAATATTTGTATGACATACGATAGATTATTTATTTTTTTACATTTTTTTAAGGTGCTGCTATAAGTGTAATCCTAAGTTTAAAGCCCTAATGTACTGACTGTTGCCTTAAGTTAGGTAGTAGATTTATTTATTTATTTATTTATTATTAAGGTGACACAACATAATACAGTTTATAAAAGTAAACACCATAAGAACTAGAAAACATTTGAACTAAACTGCATTACAAAAGGTGCACACACAAAAGCAATATTTGTTTTAGAGTAGAAAAAAAATAATAATATTTATAATAAGATTTCCTTAAATAGTTTCTCATTTAGCTACACAACTATCTATCTACACTATAGTATCCTTAAAATACTAAAAAAAACTCTTGTGACATATAGGATAACTTTCTTTAATTTATTCTATGATTTAGATCATTTTTTTTCTTAGTATTACAATTTAATAATCCTTTGAGAACTTAATCAACTACTCTGTTATTTGTAACAATTGCACCCACACCAGGCATTACCACTATGAAAAACTGTACAGCATCATATGTTACAAATTAAATTAATAACTCACCTCAACACATATGCATCAACTTGCTCGCTCTGAGTAAAAGAAATAATCTCGCAGCGAACTATCTTCAATACATTTTCCCATTGTTGACTGAAACAACACAGAAACATCAAAGTTGAAAAAAATATAGACTATTATAAAATTAAGACTAAAGTAATATGTAATACTTTATACAAAATTTTACCATGTCTCAACGCAGTAGTTATCATAATCAATAGTTATCTGAATAAATTTAAAAGTTTTGGTCAGTGGGTAGTTTTAATAAAAAATAATTTAATTGCCAATTAAAAATTATTAAAACTAAATTTCTTATATTTTATTTCTAGTTGGAACCCACTTGGAATTGGATATTAGAAATTTAAATTAATATTTTTAGGGTGAATTTGAAAAGGGGGTGGATCCGGCTCTCAAGCTGGTGCCTCTGCCTAACCTTTCGGGGAATAAAAGGCGTGAGATTATGTCTATTATGTCTATGAATTTGAAAAGCACGCGCCATAATCACAGAAGGGACAAAAATGCTGTTTGGTTTCTTATTTAATGAAGTGAAGTGCATTGATTGGTTGTAAGGATGCGCTAGAATTACCCTCCCCAAGGGAACCAGGAACAAACAGCTGATTTCTAGAAACTTCCAAATCGAAATAATTTTTGGGAACCAGCTCAATACGCACGTGAAGAGCGAGGTTATAGGGGTCGGAAGAATTTGTCTTGGAAATAGGTACCTAGGTACTTTAGCTAGTTCATCCAAATCAATAGGTATGTAATGAGTAAGTACCCAAGAAGTATGTATCCCTTTTCTAAGCATGTAGGTACCAATATACCAACAATTTTGGAAACGAAGACGTGAGCAAACTTACCGCGTTATTTTTCTGAGATCTGCATTTTTCGCCGGCGTAAACCAAATTTCAATTAGCTTTTCAACTCCCTCGAAAAATTGCTCACTATTCTCACTACTAGATATGATTTCTGTTTCAGCCATGGCGAGACTTCTCCTACTTTTATTTTTAGTTATGTACGAATTAATTGATTTCTAAAATAATACTGAATTTTCAAAGAAGTGCCCGCCAAGACAACCGTCAAGCACGAAAGACCAAAATTAACTGAATGAATGAATGAAATGAATTTATTTTTATTTATGATTGTGTCGTTGAACAATGAACGGAATGAAATGATGAAATGAACGCAACGAGCGGTTTTTTCAAAGTGACAGAAAAGAATAAAAATAGTTTCATAATACGCCCGTAGATGGCGGTGTCTACAGCAATATCAGAGTGATGGGAGATCGAGCGAGTAGTATGTAGGTAGTATTGACTGCTTCTTTGTATTTGCGGATTGGATCATTTTCTGCTACGTTTCTAAATTTTATGTTTTATTATGAGCTATTCAATAATTTATTTCATCTTGACCTATTGCTCCTGGCAGAGCGCCATCTGATAGAGCAGCGTAATAAAACTTGTTTTTTTTCTTTTGAGCTGTCAATGATTGAAAATAAGTATCTTTGTAAACCTCTCTTCTTTTGTCATTGATAGGAATTAATTAATGTCAATTAAATTTACTCTGTGGCCAAATCTATAAAAAGCTGCGTATTCACTAGGCCGAGACTAAGCCCTAGATACGTTACGTAAGTGTACAGTGGCGGACCAGGAGGCCGTTACAGATTTGTCTATGGTTTCGTCAGCCCTAGACTGTATTACCAAAGAACAAGAGCTATTTTGCAATAAAGAAAAACCGGAAGTGTTACGCCGACCGTGTCCGCCACTGTACATATCTCTAGTTGGTCTGTGGGCCCTAGGCCTAGGCCACATTTGGCGCGCCAGTCGCGCCACACGTTTTTTTTTTTGTAACAAAATTTGTTTTTTATTTAATGGTGCGGCACAAAAAAGTGGAAACACTTTATGGAAATTTGCAGGATACAGAGACTGTTGCCTCTTTTATATTTATTTCTTCTCTTTAGTGCCGCCTAATAAGCATAACAGAAAAACAGCACGCGCCTTTGCTTTTGTAATGTTATGGTTTAAATATTTCTTTCAATTCAACATGTTGTGCAACATGCGGCAAAATGTTGCCCAGTGGATACGCGACGTAAATTTATTTCCAAAATCTCTTTTGAGTTATTACTTGAATTACTGTGATCTCACCATAATTTATTTTGTCCTATTTTATAAAGTTCTTAAACAAAGGGGCCAATGTTCGATCCAATGTGAGCGTTGGTCGTGGCTGTGTTGCTATAGATAATTTATTTTCTCTATTAGAAGTAATCTTGCAACCAAGCCGCACGCAACCCAATCGCGCGGTTCATGCCCTCAACTAGAGTAAAATTTTTCAATGTTCATGGTGTCTGAACTCACCCTTAAGTTTTGGCTTTTTTAGAGTTGCAGTTGCAGGAAAAAAAAGCTTAGGTATTTTTATAATACATTTTAATGATTTTTACAACACATCAAAGGAAGCAACTAATTTATGCAGCTCACCATTTTCAACTTTTTTTATAGGCTTAAACTTTGGCCTAATGATAGGAATTTTTGGAGGTGAATCAGGTTGTTTTGTGTCCTCATAAAAGTCTTCTATGTTAGGTTCCAGATCCCTTTTGGAAGAGCGATGAGGTTTCTTGTCCTTTTTAGTCTTTAATTCTTCTACACTTGCGTTAAGCTCTATTAAGTTTTTATACATTCTATCATTGTAGTGAAAGTTTAGCTTTTTTGTCATCTGAAAAATAGTAATATAATTCAGTAACTAGATAATACATTATATAGCTTACTATTATCATAAAATGCTGAATCTTAATTTGAATAAATCCAATCAAAAGGTACTTTTACTATATTATTTTCTGTTCCCTTCTCATTTAGCTAATTTATACAACCCTTATGCGTTTACACACTTATAGTTCTACAAATAGGTGTAAAGTTTTCACTACACAATGGTTAACTGACCTTAGAAGAAATCTCCTTTTGGTCAATGTTGATATCCTCAGTTGAAAGTGGTGGCGGGAGAGTACGTTTTATTTCTGTTAAGTAGTTAGCCAGGGACACGCTGGAACACAAGGTGGGCTGACTTAACTCATACTCTTTTTGTGAGGAATTCGAGAAGTTACCAGATGATGTTGTTTCTCGTAAATTTAAATCGTACATAACTTTATGTAACGGCTGACGTGTTTTCAACTCACAGTTTCTTACTAGTGTCTTTTTAACTGGTACTCTCTCACTACACTTTTTCATTTTAATTACAGGATATTATATGAAGCTAATTGAATACAAAATGATATTTTTGTGAAAACTTTAAAACTAAGAAAATAATTAAACAAACAAAACAAAGCAAAGCAAAGCCGTTAGTTTTTGATTAGACTGAGACATGCGACAGTCAGTACTTAGGAATGGATTGTCAATATGTCAATCTCAGATGTCAATATAGAAATGACTGGATTGGATTGTCAGTAAAGTCATTATATTTTGTTTGATTGATTGAGTTCGCTCGTTTCGTCTGTGTCCTGTCAAACAAACAAATCCTCCTTCGCTTTTTTTGTGGTTAACTGGTGGATGGAAGTGGGAAGTGGAGGTTTTTTCAGATTTTTATCCGAAAAGGAGAAAAATAATTTGTTAAACATTTTTAAACTGTGTTAAATATTTGAGAGCTCTAACTCAAAAGCCGAAATAGAAGGCAGGCTTTCATAAAGAGGAGACGACCAAGTTTTAAATAATGAGCGTAATTGTACGTTTTTCTGTAGTTTCTCTCTAAAAGTTCAAGCAAGCAATAAAGTCTGCAGTATGTTCAATAAATTAGGTTTTAATAACTTTCAGAATCCTGAAAACTTGCCGATTGAGAAGCTTAAGATAAATGTTGATGACGGCGGTGTGTTGCGGCAAATCTGCGCTCTCGTAAGTATCATAGCGAAGTTTAATTAGTATTATGGTTTTGCCACCGCAGCACAACATAATAATTGCCTGTATTTTTTATACCTATCTTACCTTTACCTAATATTTTAGTACCTGGTGATGCGAGTAAGTATATAAAATGTACTCTCAAATTTTTCAAGTTTAAAATCAAAATCTTTTTACCTATACACCTATTAGTATCCAAGACAATTTTTTGTTTTTAAAATAATAATAATATTTCTATAAAAGACATAATAATAATATTTCTATAAAAGACTATTTCTATATAATATTAAATCTTCAACAGGACCAATTCTTTGCTGACAAAAGAATCCTGGGGTTATATGAAAAGCCACCGTCAGGAACAAATAACATTGTTGGTGCCTTGGACTTGTGGAGGAGCAAGATGGAATTGTACTTGGATAACTTGAAGAACCTACTTGGCTTGGAACATCATAGGTGAATAAATAAAGCATTAAATCTTTTTCAAAATTAATGCTAAACTCACTCAAGAATATTTTATCCCCTAAAATATATAGCTTGCACCATGAAAAAAATGAACCATTTATTTTTTGTTAATCTTTTACTGAGTTGAGAGATAAGCTATGGGAACTGACAATGTGAAAATGCTTCACAGATTCTTGTTGTTAACCTTTTTAATTAGTTATAGGTAGGTTTTTTTAGATCATAAAACAATGTAATAATATTTGTAAGCCCACAGTCGGGGCAGAGGACAGATATTCTGTTTCTCCGCAGATGTTTTGTTTTTTTTTAACCGACGAAAAAACAAAAAGGAGGAGGTTCTCAATTCGTCGCGTATATATATATATATATTTTTTTTTTTTTTTTTTTATGTATGTTAGCGACCTCTAGCGGTCACAGGTCGCTTCGCCATCAACTCACGCGCATCAAGGCAGGCGACTCTGAAGTGCAAGTTACAAGCTGACCAGAGGACCAGATCGAAGGGATGAAGATGCAGCCACTGCTGGTAGAAGGCGCTTTCTCAAGACATATAAAAAGGCTTGCAAAACGTGGAAGCGTCCTCTTTTTCACCGTCCCGCCCTTCCTTGTACTCTCTCTTGATTGATTACTTATTGTATCATTAAAAATTATACTTTAACTTAAAATTAGAGTTATTATTGGTGGTTGACTTGGGCTAAAATCAAATTAAATCTTAAATAAAATAAAACTAAAATCATAAATAAATAATAAATATAATTCAATAAAATCACTAAATAAATAAATTAAAATTAAATTCACAAGGCAGCATTGCCACGCTGTCAACATTGGTCCTTCTACGCCAAATATTTATTAGACCACCCAAATCTTCATCAAGATCAGCAGTAGCCCAGAAGTCAGCTCAGCCCAAGCCATTCCTTCCTTACCCAAAACCCTGGTTTCGATCGTGCATTAAAACCGATTTCTGTTACTCAGGTGTCCACGTGTCCGGTGCGCATTATTCATCGTGACGTGGTGTTTCGAGTGAGTACCCCTAGTTCCATAGATTTGCCAAAATGACCAGCACTTCAGAATCAAGTGTTAGTGTGCCACGTGCTAAATCCCCGCTATTTCTCAGTGTTAAAGAAAACGACGAACGAGATCTAGTTAGGAAGCGCGGTGCTATTAAGGGTAGGTTAACGCTATTCGTAAAACACGTTTCCTATTTAAAATCACCTTTAACAGTCAAGCAAATTACAGATTTAAAGTTCAGACAAGAGTCAGCTAAGTCACTTCTAGACGAGTTTAACTTAAATCAAAGCGCTTTAGATGAATTAATTTCCGAAAGCGATTATTCTCAGCAACTAGAATATCGCGAGTCATTCGAAAATGAATATTTTAGTGCAATGGCTGATTCCGATCTTTTATTACAACCATTACAAAATGGCGAATCTATAGCGAAGCAAGGCGACGGTTTAGAGAGCAATAATAATTCGTTTTCGCTAGTCAAGTTACCAACAATTGCGCTGCCTTCATTTGATGGTAGCTTTGAGAACTGGTTAGAATTTCGAGATACTTACTTATCGATGATTCACAATTCTACAAAACTCGATAACATACAGAAATTTCATTATCTTAGATCTGCACTTACTGGAAACGCTCTCCAAGTAATAAAATCCCTAGAATTTTCCCAAGATAATTATTTAATCGCTTGGGAACTATTGCAATGTAGGTACAATAATAACAAATTATTGGTGCATAACTATGTTAAAGCTATATTTTCAATGCATTCTATGACAAAAGATTCCTCTGGTCAGATCAGAAAATTGATTGACTCAGTCCTCAGGAATTTACGAGTCATTAGATCAACCGACCGAATATTGGGATACCCTCATCATTTATTTGTTACTTACCAAGCTAGAATCAAACACGGAGAAAGAATGGGAACAATTTAAAATGCAGAGCAGATTAAGAGAAAGCCTTAAGCTTAATGATTTATTAGATTTTTTAAAAGATAAAGCAGATATGCTAGACATGATTAAGGCTAATAATTCGACTTCTACCAGTTCAATCTCTTATGCGAAACAATCGGCAGATAACAACTATAGGAGAACTCAGCAAAAAGTTCATAGTTTTGTTTCTGCACAACAACAAAATCACCCAAAACAGGTGTTTAAACGACCACGTACATGCGTTATGTGCAACGCAAATCATTCGCTTTACGCTTGTTCGCGATTCCTGGAACTATCATCCAAGGATAAACTCAATTTTGTCATTAATAATAAATTGTGTTTAAATTGCTTACGAGTAGGACATGCGACCGAAACCTGTTACTTCGGCCCATGTAAACAGTGTTCAAAGAAACATAATAGTTTGCTTCATAGTGAGTGCAGTAGGGACAGCGCATTAATATCTGTCGAAGCTCAGTCATTATCTGAGTCCGCTGGCACTTCCACTTCGTTGCTAGTAAATACACACGCATTATTAGAACCGGTATTATTGGCGACTGCTATTATCGAGGTAAGAAGCAGCGACAATAAGTACCACAAAGCGCGAGCATTGTTAGACCCCGGTAGCCAACATTGCTTTATTACTCAATCTTTATGTAACAAAATAAATCCTAATTATATACAGTCCACTTATCAAATCGCTGGCATAAGTAATTCAGTGACCCAAGCCACAAAATTATGCGAAATCGAGTTTAGGTCTCTGAAAGATGACTTTACAAAATGCATTAAATGTTTAGTCTTGCCTACTATTACATCCACGATTCCTTCGTTCAAAACGGACCGTATCATAGTACCAGCCGATTTTCCACTCGCCGATCCGACATTCTGTGTGCCGTCAGATATAGATGTATTGATAGGCGCGGATTGTTACTGGGAGCTGTTAAAAGATGGTAGGATACGGTTGCCGAGCGGTCCTTATGTCCAAAATACAAAATTAGGCTGGATCGTTTCAGGAAATATTTACACTGATAACTTGCGCATTAATCAAGTTCAGTGCAACTTTGTTCAAACGAAATCATTAAACGTAAAATCATTAAACAAAAAATTATTAAACGTAAAATCATTAAACGAAAAGGTATTTAAAGAAAATAAATTATACGATAAGTCGAAAAAGTTCTGGGAACTGGAAGAAATTCCCATGGACAAAACATATAATAATATAACGGCCAACGAGCGAGCCTGCGAACAGATGTTCCTAAATACAACTAGACGTATAGATAAAGGTCGATTTGCGGTCCGTACACCGCTGAAAGAATCTCCTATGTCGCGAGGAGACAGTTACACGGCAGCGCGTAACCGGTTTCTGTCTCAAGACTTAAGATTATTACGCACGCCTAAACGTAGAAAATTATACGATAATTTCACGAAAATGCCTATATACGCTCCGCCGTCGGTAAAGCAGACGCGGTTTCAGTAGTTTCTTTGTGCCAATACATAGTCGTGCCGATCAAACTAGTTAGCATACCGCGATGGGAGTTATGCGGAGTGGTTATCGGTGCGCATTTAGTAAATTAAAATAAAATAATTAGTTCATTACGCGTAAACTTTAGTAAAATAGTTATATGGACGGATTCCACCATTGTGCTAGGATGGTTGAGAATGTCGCCACACTTATTAAATACATTTGTGCAAAATCGAGTAGAAGAAATTAATTAATTAGCAGGTAATGCCATGGTAATGGTATATTTTTACACATAACAGGTATACATAATCCCGCCAATCTCTTATAGAGAGGTCAAAGTCTCGACGAATTAATTCAAAGTGATCTGTGGTGGCACTAGCCGCAGTTTTTACGTGAACGCGAGACAAACTGTTCAGCGAACTTTATTGCGGAAATAGTAGATTTACCGGAGGTTAAGTTTAAAGCGGAAGACAAGAACTGCCTATTTCTACTGCACTCAGCACTAATATACTTTGTTATTGACTTTAGTAGATTCTCATCGTTTAAAAAGCTGCAAAGAGTTTGTTGTTATGTTAAACGCTTTATTAGTAACAGCAAACTTAAAATAAAAGAAAATCGTAATTTTTCATAATCACACTCATTAATAAATTAACTTTAAAATAATTTAGATGCTTGTCAGGCTTGAACTTATTCTTGGATGATAATTATTATACGTATACGTGTAAGCGGCATACTTTTACTTTTTTTGTACTTACGACAAAACAACCTGTACTTCTGTGTAGCAAACATTATTTTACACAGCTGTTGTTCAGGTTAGAGCTACTTTATACTATTACAATTAAAAAGCTTACTTGTGTTTATTTGTTTGTTTTGCGAAACAACATTACATCTTGATCTTTTAACCAGTTTAACTACCAAAAGCTATATACAGCCGCACTTAAACGATTCATTTCACGAAGAGGAAATCCTCAAGTAATTTATTCGGATAATGTACTACATTTATAGGTGCTAGAAATGAGTTTGCTGATTTTAGTCGTCTAGTCATAATATAATTAATTTCGCTTTAGATAATCAAATTATTATTAATTTTATTCTTAAAAAAGTGCTCATTTTGGGGATTTATGTGAAGCTGGGGTGAAACCTTGTAAGCATCACCTTACGCGCGTTGTAGGAAATTGTAACATAACTTACAAGGAGCTCAGTACGGTTTTGGTGCAGATCGAAGCCGTCCTGAACTCCCGTCCTATCTATCCAATGTCCGCAGACCCCAATGACTTCACCCCGCTGACGCCAGGCCACTTCCTGGTGGGACGTCCGCTGACCGCTCCTGCCAGCGCTGACGTCACTGAGCAACCAACCAGCTCTCTCACACGCTTCAAGAGGCTGGACCAGCTGCGACAACACTTTTGGAAGCGATGGGCTTCTGAGTACATCGCCGAGCTGCAAAAGCGTACAAAGTGGATGTACGCTCAAGAAGATTTACAACCCAACACATTGGTTGTACTAAACGAAGATAATTTGCCCTCGCTTAAATGGCGGCTAGGAAGAATTTTATCCGTGTTCCCTGGAAACGATGGTGTCTCCAGAGTGGCAAGAATACGCACAGCCTACGGGGACACAAGACGGGTCTTCTCGAAAATTTGCCCTCTTCCTGTTTTAACTGCGGACGCAGAGGCTGCTTCGTCAGACTGATGTTCAAGCATTCGTTTGAGAGATGGATTCTCTCAAAGGGCCGGAATATGTTAGCGACCTCTAGCGGTCACAGGTCGCTTCGCCATCAACTCACGCGCATCAAGGCAGGCGACTCTGAAGTGCAAGTTACAAGCTGACCAGAGGACCAGATCGAAGGGATGAAGATGCAGCCACTGCTGGTAGAAGGCGCTTTCTCAAGACATATAAAAAGGCTTGCAAAACGTGGAAGCGTCCTCTTTTTCACCGTCCCGCCCTTCCTTGTACTCTCTCTTGATTGATTAATTATTGTATCATTAAAAATTATACTTTAACTTAAAATTAGAGTTATTATTGGTGGTTGATCTGGGCTAAAATCAAATTAAAACTAAATAAAAATAAAACTAAAATCATAAATAACTAATAAATATACTTAATTCAATAAAATCACTAAATAAAATTAAATTCACAAGGCAGCATTGCCACGCTGTCAACAATGTATGATCACGCATAACTTTTTACTGTGTCGACCGATTTTGATAATTCCTTTTTTAATCGACAGGGTATACCTTGAAGTTGGTCCCATAAAAATTTGGAAATAAAATTCCAACCCTAAGGGTGGAAAAATAGGGGTGACTTTATTGTTCACTCACAGATTGTATTGCCGTTTTGTGATTTACATGAAAACTGCTAGGTATAATTATGAGTCTTTTTATATGAATGTTAATAATCATAATGTCAGCTGATAGACGTCCACTGCTGGACATAGGCCTCCCTCAAAAATCGCCTCACCACCCGGTCGTGATCGAACCTCATCCTGTTAGTCCCTCAACATTCACCAGGTTGTGTGGCCACGTTGTGGGGTGCGACCACCCTGTGAAGGGTGATTAGCTGGGGTCAAAAAAAATAAGCCCAAAAAAAACTGAAAAGCAAAAAATAAAAACTTTTTATCAAAAAATTAAACCGCCGAAAAAACTGAAAAGCATTAAATAATTGGGAAAAAAATTCTATTAGGACTTAATTTACTCACTTCTTAAAGTAATTTTGGTTTACCAAGAAATTTTGAGTCGGTGCCACAGAATCAACGAATAGCGATCACTAAAATTACCTGAAATTCAAAGAAATAACAGAAAAACGTATGCCGCCGCGCATCGCGCTTTAGGTAGATAAGGAATTTGCTTGTGTGGTGTGGCGCCGACTTAAAATTTCTTGGTAAACCAAAATTACTTTAAGAAGTGAGTAAATTAAGTCCTAATAGAATTTTTTTCCCAATTATTTAATGCTTTTCAGTTTTTTCGGCGGTTTAATTTTTTGATAAAAAGTTTTTATTTTTACTGTGAACCTTAAAAAATGAAAAAAAATAAACTCACTATGTTAGCCTTCTAACATGTTAATTGGGATATTTTTAAAGATAAAGAAATCTAATAAGTCTGGCACTTTTTTAGGATCTGTTGGCCAATATGTAGGTACACCGTGTGAGGCAAAATTAAGGTTAAGATTATTTGCCGCTGCATATAGTTGTCTGCCTCGAGTTTTTGTCAGACGGGATCCCCAGAAGACGTGTTTTGCGTTCCAGTCACCTCCACAGAGATATCTGTTCCCCAGTGTCTTAAAGTAATTTCTGAAATCCTCGCTTGTAATAGTTTGCTTAGGCGGGCAGTAGACTGCGGACATTGTTGTTTCGGTTGTTTTATCTTGGATTCTCACTGACGTAGCTTGAATCTTTTTAGTTTTGAATTCTTCAAGAAGATAATGCTTTATATTTTCTTTTATTATGACAGCAGTTCCTCCATGTGAGTTACCAGAAGGATGGTTGGTGGTATAAACAATATAGTTTCTGATGTGAAAGTGACTTTTCGGTGTAAATCTAGTTTCCGATATTAGAGCAATATCAACTTGTTCTGTTTTTAGGAATAATTCAAGTTCTTGTCGACGTTCTGTCAACCCATTGGCGTTCCAGGAAATTATCCTTAGATTTAGGAATGCTTCATAAGGCTTGTAACTAACTGGACCATACGATCCATCATGTTGTCTAACATAATATTCATTATGTTTTGGAATTTATCGAACATCACATCCAGTACTTCGACAAAATTATTTGGGTCCTTGATTTCGCTTTTGTGTTCTGGTTTTGTATTTTTTGGCATTGCTGCTTGTGCGTATGTAGGATTTTGTTTAAAATTATTGTGGGTGTTAAATCTTTTGGTAGGGTTGTTTTCTTGACTCTCTTTAGGGTTATTATTGTGTTCCTGTTGTTCTCTATTGTTAGTGTTAGTGTGTTCATTTAGGTCTCTTGTATTTTTTGTTTTATTTTTCATTAGTAAGTCTTTGTATTGTTTGTATTTACTGCATCCTTTATAACTTGCCGGATGTTTTTCTTGGCAGTTGGCACAGGTAGCGTCTGTGTCTGGTCGCTTAAGACAGCTTGAGGTCGGGTGATCGTCGCCACATTTGACGCATCTAAAAGGCCTGTGGCATTGGTTTTTGGCATGACCAAACCTTTGGCATCTTTTGCACTGTAAGACATCTTGCTTTTTGTAAGGTGCTTCAAATGAAATTTTCACATGATTTAAATGATTAATTTTAAAAATTTCTTTATTGTTGTTTTTCGGCTCAATGTCCACATAGAATAGCGGTAGCGGTTTTTTTGTGGTTTTATGCCTCACATTTGTAATGTATCTTATTTCATGTCCTAGCTCAAAAAGCTCTTTTTTTATAAGTTCTGTATCTTCAGACGAGTGCAATCCACGCAATACCACAATACATGTTAGAAGTAGAAGAATGCACAGATCTCTCGTCTGACCACACGCCAGTGATCATCAACTTCCACTGTAAAGCCACCCTGACTGAGCATACACAAGTAATGTACAATTACCTAACAGACTGGGATAAATACAGAAGTAAAATATCAGATTCTATAAATCTAAACTCACCACTTAATAATTCTGAATGTATTGAAATTGCTATTGAATCACTTAACAAGCTTATGCATCAAGCAGTCAAAGAATCAACACCCACAATGAAAACGAAAACCACCAAGGTGAATAGCTACTCTAAACTTATAAAAGAAAAAGTAAATGAAAGAAGACGATTGCGAAGAAAATGGCATTCCACAAAATACCCATGTGACAAAAAGGCTTTTAACAAAGCTTCTGAAGAGCTTAAACGCATGATCAGCCAAGCAGACAACGAACGACTCCAAAATAAACTTGCTTATATAAACCCGAAAAAAGACACTAACTACTCTTTGTGGAAAATTACAAAAAATCTCAGAAGACCAAAATTACACATACCACCAATTAAAGTTACAGACGGAAAATGGGCAAGAACTGAATTGGAGAAGGCCCAGGTATACGCGGATCACCTCAAAGCTGTTTTTAAGCCTTTACCAAGCAAAAACCCTGAGCACGACGAAGAGGTAAAAAAGTATCTTCACTCACCACTACAAATGTGCTTGCCACTAAAAAGTGTTAGCCCTAATGAAGTTTGGAGGGCAATAATGAAACTGGAGGAGGGTAAAGCACCAGGATTTGATCGAATAGACGCACAATTGCTTAAACAATTACCCAGGAAGGGGGTTATTCACATTACTGCCATCTTCAATGCCTGCTTAAGAGCTAATATCTTTCCCGCGCAATGGAAAATTGCTCAGGTTATCATGATACCAAAACCAGGTAAAGTGCCACATGAAGTGACCTCATACAGACCAATAAGCCTACTGTGTACTATGGGAAAACTACTTGAAAGGCTACTGCTAAATAGAATGAGCGTATATCTGCCAAATGCTATCCCCCTCCACCAGTTTGGCTTTCGAGAGCAACACGGAACTATTGAACAGATTCACCGCATCACTGATACCATTAGTCGTACGCTAGAATGCAAAAAATTCTGCTCAGCTATATTCCTGGACATAAGCCAGGCATTTGACAGAGTATGGCATGATGGGCTACTCTACAAGCTTAAAAAGTTACTGCCCCACTCTTTCTTTCCTATTCTAAAATCATATTTAGACAAGAGATGTTTTGAAGTCAAATACAATAATGAAATTGCTCCATTAAACGAAATACTATCAGGTGTTCCACAAGGAAGTGTATTGGGACCAGTACTATACTTGCTGTATACAGCTGACCTGCCAACTCACCCTGATACAATTACCGCCACCTATGCTGATGACACAGCCATATTATCGGTACATGAGGATCCTACTATAGCATCAGTAAAACTACAAACCCATATTCATGAAATTGAAACTTGGTTAGACAAATGGCGTATAAAGGCTAATCAGGGAAAATCAGTCCACGTAACCTTTACCCTAAGAAAGCAGACTTGTCCCCCAATAAAACTCCACAATGAAGAAATACCCCAGGCAGAAGACGCTAAATACCTGGGTATGCATCTAGATCGAAGACTCACATGGAGAAAGCATATCTGGACCAAACGTAAACAACTAGACACCAAAGTCAGATCAATGTACTGGTTGATTGGTCGCAAATCCAGATTGTCACATGAAAGCAAGATAGCTGTTTACAAAAGCATCCTTAAGCCAATTTGGACTTATGGAATACAGTTATGGGGTACTGCTAGCAATAGCAACATAGAAATTCTTGAAAGGTTTCAGAGCAAGACATTGAGAAACATGTTAGACATCCCATACTATGTGAGCAACAAATATATACATGAAGATTTAAAAATCAACACAGTCAAAAAGGAAATAGCTAGATTTAGCGAAAATTATCAAAAGAGGATATCAAACCATGTAAATGAACTAGCATCAAAACTAGAAGGCACAGGAAGTATCACACACTCCAGATTGAAGCGGCACAGTGTTCCTTTGCTAACAGCAAGGTTTACAGACAGCTAAAGAAGAGGTCCTAGAACAGGACCCTCTGCTACAAAAACACATATCATCGAAATACAACTGAATAGCTTATTGTGTTAAACACAGATTGCTAAGTTACAGAACTAAATAGAAAAAAAAAAAAAAAAAAAAACTATGTTAGCCACGCATTTACATTAAGTAAAATATTGTTGTATTTTATTGTTATTATATTGTATCTTTTACAGATTCTGGAGCACAATAATCCACAACCCAAACTGTATGGACGCATTGGTATCATTCCTTCAGGAAGCAAACCCTCCGTACATGCCTCAGTATGAGGGTGCTACAAATATATTGTACCAGGACATCAGGAGATTAGTCCTTGTGGTGTTTTGTAGGCTGATCACTAATAAGGAGAGTAAGGTATGTTAGAATCAATAAGGTCTTAAATATAATTTTTGATGCTTTTATTGGACAACAAACAAAATTTATGTATTTTGGTAAGGCAACTAATACAGGTACATACTGCGATTCGGCGCAGCGACGATACCTTGAGGATAATTTAAACAGGCCCCTAAATTCTGTGGCATATATGGTTCAAAACTGGTTTTTGATCGCAAAAAAAATATTATTTAACATTTACTAACAGCAACATGTACTTAACTCTAACCTATAGAAGTAAGAAAGTGTGTCCTGAGTGGGGGTAGAAGTAGCTTCTTCTTCTTTTCCTGTTATCCCTAGGACTTCAAGAATTTTCCTCCAATTTTGGCCGTTGTGAGCAAGTTGGGTAGAAGTAGCATAAGTTCCTTATGTTAGGTTGCGGTGGGGACTATGCCAAGAAAAATGCAATGTTATGGCTGAAGTGTGACACAAAGGTGTTACCGTGAAGGAGGGAATGAAAGGGACCGAGAACTCTCTAAATCTCTTTCTTGCACGCTCGCTGTACTCGCTCCCCTCCCTACGGGCAGTGGCTTGATCGGCTGTCTGTCAGCCTTCGTTTCTATTGAGTGTCCCACACACAACACGTTCTTCTTTTTTCATATTTTTTTTTACCATGGAAAATTATTAGGTAGGTATAGTGTTCTAATTCACCCCTTTAATTCATTTCCATCCTGTCAGAAACACCCAGTATATTGAAGACTTTTTTTTTCAGAGCCAATGGATGTCAAAGGATCACATGCGAGACCTCATATACGACAAGTTTATATTTACAGTCCCAATTCTTTGGGACCTATGCCTGGTGTACGGGGCAGATAACACTCAGAATATTGCTAGGCTATTAGACAGTGTTTTTACGTTGCAGCCAAAGTATATCACTGATTTGGAGGCAGCGGTGGTTTTTGTTAAAGAGGTATGTTTTGTAAGAATTTTCACTTAAAATAATTTTGCTTTCTTGTTTTTTTGAATTATATTTGGTTTGTGTGGTGACAGCATATGATACCGCATACTTGCGGTTTTGTTTAATAGATAGAGTGAATCAAGACAAAGGTTTATATATGTATAATACTTACATGCAGAACATAGTAAAAGGTTAGGCGGTACGAAGTTCGCTGGGTCGACTTGAACTCCCTAAATACAGGTTCTACTTATTTAAGGCTCTGGTGTGATGTGTTATAATAATTATTACAGACATTCAAATACATAATCCTGCAAGTGAACAAGGACTACGATAACTTAGACCCGCCAAATCTCCCAGAAACTTTTAAGGGCTTCTCAGAAATACATAGACCAACAAATACTAAAGATGAAAGGTTGTCAGAGGGAATGCTGCAAGATCTAGTTCTACATTTGTTGGATACAGTGTTGACTTTGAGAATATTTGTTGAGGCCTACCCTAAATGTGTTGAGGTGCTAAGGAAACGGGGCATGGTGCATAGGTGAGTTGGTTTTTGACGTACTACACGGGTATCAATATATATAAAACTCTTCCGTTACTGACTGATTGACTGACTGACAACGCAGGCGTAGAAAGCTGAAAATTGGCATGTGGCTTCCTTGAGCAGTATAGGTGAGCACTAAGAAGGGATTTCCCGAAATTCCCACGGGAACGGAAATAAACGGGATTTTTGTGTTTATGAGAAATCTACGCGGGAAAAACCGTGGCGCAGCCTCAAGTATTAATATGTAAATGAAGTGATCCAGCCTACGAACAACAATTTGTTCGTAGGATCCGGCTCAGCATTATGTAAACTACATTTTATAAATAGTTTTAGAGTTGGATATGTACAAAATTAAAAATGCAGCAAAGGGTTAATTAAATTAATAGATTTAATTTACTGAAATAAAAAATATGCGCGTTTGACTGCCGAGGCCTAGATAATTTTGCTTAGAATTTTTAAGGCTCTGTTGTGTAGCTTTAAGGTTGAAAATTATTTCGGCCATGGTTTAGAAGATATCAATTATTTATCGAAGTGGCGCTAGTTTCGCACCGTTTCGCCCCTTTAAGGTTAGTAAATTTTTTTCAATAATTGAAGGCTATAACTGTAATCTTGTTTCAGTATAGTTCAAATTTACGAGTATGGAGTGCCGCATATCTATGAGAAACTGCAAGATTTAGGTATTAAAGGGGCGGAGATGACGTCGCAAGTGGACATGGCCCGGTCGGAGTTGATAGATATTGTTAAGGAAATACTTGCTGCGCCCAAGAACGCAGTTTTTAGTGCCGTGTGAGTATAATTTTTTGAAAAAAATTGTAGTAATAAGTTTTGTGGATTATTCATCATCATCATCATCATTTCAGCCGTAGGACGTCTCAAGGCTCTCCATCTGTACCGATCGCAGGTGGCCTGCATCCAGCGTGGACCCGCAGCCTTGCGCAGATCATCCGTCCATCTGGTCGGTGGACGTCCTACGCTGCGTGGATTATTAAAAAAGATATATTATTCTTTGGCAATACAGTCTAGGGCTGACGAAACCATAGACAAATCTGTTACAGCCTTCTAGACCGCCATTGTACACAAAAAGGCTAATATACCTTTTTTTTTATTTAACCTAGTTAATGTCCCACTGCTGGGCAAAGGTCTCCCCCCCATTTCGCCAAGCCTTCCGATCTTGTGCCAACTCCGGCCAGTTCTCGAGGTGAGAGTCGAGATCGTCCCGCCATCTCCTCCTTGGTCTTCCACGTTTGCGTCTGCCACTAGGAGCCCACTCGGTTGCGATTCTCGCCCACCGGTCCGGGTCCAGGCGGCAGACGTGACCAGCCCAGTTCCACTTGAGTCTGGCAGTCACCGCACCAACGTCAGCGATGCCGGTCTGTGAGCGCAAGGTAGTATTTCGGACGCGATCCGTCCTCTTCACTCCTAATATACTGCGCTCCATTGCTCGTTGACAAATCTTCAGTTTAGACTTTTGATGTTCGGTCAAAGACCAGGTTTGAGCGCCGTAGGTTAGGACGGGCAAGATGCACATGTCGACGAGTTTGCGCTTCAGGGTAAGAGGTAGCTCACCCTTCATCAGCTCCTTCATGGACCAGTAGCTCTTCCAAGCGTTGTCGATGCGACGATCGATCTCCTTGTCTTGCCTGTTTTCGAAGCTTACTATCTGGCCCAAGTAGGTGTACTCGTTGACGTAGTGTATCACCTGCCCATCAACCTCGACCCTACGTTTCACGCTATTTGTCATCACCTGAGTCTTTGACCGATTCATCTTCAGTCCCACCCGAAGACTCGCCGAACTGAGCTCCTGCAGCATTTGCTGTAACATTGATGCGGTGGGAGCAAAAAGAACCATGTCGTCGGCAAACCGAAGGTTTGTAAGTCTCCGGCCGCCAATTTCAATTTAATATACCTTCATATAAAATTATGATAACCAAATTTTTTTTAAAGATTTATTTATCTAATATTTTTTTTTTAATTGGAACAGAAAACCTACAAATAATAATTTATTTCTCTACCCCTACAACCTACAAATAAAACAATAATTTCTTTTTTGCAAAAAGAGACCCGCCTTCACAAACTGACAAATACATAATCTGAGAACTTTCTCTTTTTCGAAGTCGGTTAAAATTGGTACTAAAACCTTCTCCTGAATGTAACAAATACATTTCTGAAAACCGCATCAAAATCAGTTTAGCCAAACGCGAGATAATCGCGGACAAACATACATACTTATATACATACATCATACAGGTCAAACTGATAACCTTCTTTTTTGAAGTCGGTTAAAAATAGAATAAGCCAATTTTGTTTTGCATTATACAATAGCGTTGGCAGAAACGAAGTTCACCGCGTTAACTAATAGCATATCAATATCAATACATAGTATAAAATGAAGTCGCTTCCCGCGTCTGTCCCTATGTATGCCTTAATCTTTAAAACTACGCAACGGATTTTAATGCAGTTTTTTTTAATAGATAGAGTGAGTGATTCACGAGGAAGGTTTATAAGTATAATACATGCACAAAATAGTAATAGGTTAGGCGGTACGAAGTTCGCCGGGTCGACTAGTACTTAATAATAAAAGAAAACTAAGTCATTGCCTGACCCTTACAATAATATAAAGTAATACTTATACTAATATTTCTTTTACAGAGGCGACACAGAAACGTTAGCAGAAGAATATCTATCAATAATGTTGGAAGTGTTGTCTGAGCGCCTGCTAGCTCGAGATCTGTGCACGCGATGCGATATCTACGACGATATAGACGCTCTGAGACAGGCCTGCCCTAATTTGTATCCTTTTTATGACATTTTCGTAACTAGAGCCACACCTCGGACACTTTATGGAAAAAAGCGCGTTGCTTCGCGCACAGCCGCAACTCGTGTACGTGCACGCGCCATGCTTGTGTGAGTGAGATGAGACGAGCGACGCTTTATTTGTACTGAGCGTCACTGAGAGGTCACCGAGCGCGGCCGAGCACAGCCGAGCGCGGCCGAGCACACCCGAGCGCGGCCGAGCACAGCCGAGCGCGGCCGAGCACAGCCGAGCGCGGCCGAAAGCGGGGACGCACGCCCTGAGGGAGGCAGGGAGCGCCCGTACTGTATGTAGTACTATTTATTATACTGTTCTAAAGGAGAGAGAAAAAATCTCGAATATTGATTCTGACGCTGCTTCACGTCCTTCGGCTGTTCCCTTAGTCGCCTTTTACAACACCAATGGGAGAAGAAGGGGTGGTGGTGGGGGGCTATCTGTACCGTCAAAAAACAAATGTCGAAATAAAATAAAGAATCACCTCTCACCTCACCCATAACTATTTTAAACCGACTTCAAAAAAGGAGGTTAAAAATAGTATCTTTGTTTGTATGTATCTTTGACCACGATTATCTCGCGTTTGGCTAAACGGTTTTAATGCGTTTTTCAGATAAGTAAGGAGGTTTAAGTACTTACCTATTTTAACCGGCTTCGGAAGTGAGGAAGTGCTCAGTTGGTGTTTCAGTATTGAAGGCAGGTTCCTTTTTTGTTAAAAAGGAAATTATTGGCACCAATCATCCATCCTTATTTAGGAAACTGTGTAGAATAACTCTGTGGTGAATAACTCTTTTAACACCCTGTAAAAACCCTGTCAAATGTTGAAAGCGTATCAATTTCCTTAACAAAAAAAAAACAGAGATACAGTAAAAGCAGACTTCATACTTCAAGCAATATACTCAAATCTCGAAGATTTGGTCTCTGACGAACCGACTCGCAACTACCCGCAAGAAAATGGCCGCGAAAACGAGCTTGTAGAGGAGACTGCGCACGCGCACACCGACGACATACCGCGCGACGTCAGGCAGGAGTCGCTCATCAGCGAAGTGAAGGATATACTGCCTCATTTGGGAGACGGTTTCATATTGAAATGTTTGGAGCATTATGGGTTTAATTCTGCTACTGTTATTAATAGGTGAGTTTTTTGGGTATTTTTAAATTAGTACATAGTGTATGCACAAAAAGATGGAGCAATGATTCTGGCCCTTCTAAATAAAAAATCACTTGCCATAAAAAATAAACCTTATTGCCCTAAACTTAAAGTGTTCTGTGTAAAGAAAACATAAATGAATTGGCCACGCACATAAAAAAAATCACTTTTTCCTAAAGGAAGAGAAACCTCTCTCCTTCCGATTTTTTTTTAATAGTCTATGTACCTGTGGTTGACTTGACACGGACGGCGTAACACTCCCGGTTTTACTAACTCTAACTCCACAGTCTAATGCGCACGAGACCAACGCAAAAGTGTTTCGCCGTCCGTGTCCACCACTGTATAGGGCTCTTTATTAAAATTTGAATTTGATTATGAAAATTTCGTTTAGTCTACATTTGACAGATTCTGCTTTTGACGCCATGGTTTTGTATGGACAGATTCTACATACGACAGATTCTACTTATGGCAGATTCTACAATGACGGATTCTACTTATGACAGATTCTACATATGACGGATTCTGCTTTTGACAGATTTCCTTCCTTATGAAAAATAATCAAAAGTTTTTAGTTTTTTAGCATTCTTGTCTCTTAAAAAATCAATAGTTTAGTTATACTACATTGTTCTCACTTTCGCATGAAGGGTTTTTTCCAATGAGTAGGAAGAGACAAGAATGCTATACCAAAAACTTTCGATTATTTTTCAAAAGAGAGGAAATCTGTCAAAAGCAGAATCCGTCATATGTAGAATCTGTCAAAACGAGAATTTGTCATTAGTAGAATCTGTCGTATGTAGAATCTGTCCATACTTGACCATGGCGTCAAAAGCAGAATCTGTCAAATGTAGACTAAACGGAAAATTTTACTAAGTTGTTGATTATTAGCTTTACTCCTATGTGATAGAGCCTAAAACCAATAAATTTTGAAACGTAGTTTCACTCCAGTAACGTAAAAATAATAATAAAAAAGTGGGTTAATTAAAAATGCAATCATTAATATTTCAGGATATTAGAAGACTCGATAGACCAATCTCTAAGATCATTAGACAGGAACCTGCCAATAATACCAGAAGACCCCGTAGACCAGAAATTCCTTGAAACAGGCATTGAAAGGTTAAACGTGTTTGATGGTGATGAATTTGACATAATGACCCGGGACGATGTGGATCTCACTAAAATACATAAAGGGAAGAAACAAGAGAAATACAAGGATTTGAAGGATATGCTGAATGATAAGACCGAGGTGAAAAAGATGCAGGATATCTATTTGAAATACAAGTAAGTTCCTACATCATCAATCAATACATAGTATAAAAAGACGCTTTCCGCGTCTGTCCCTATGTATGCTTATATCTTTAAAACTATGCAACGGATTTTGACGCGTTTTTTTTAATAGATAAAGTGATGCAAGTGGAAGGTTTATATGTATAATACATGTACAATATAGTAATAGGTTAGGCGGTACGAAGTTCGCCGGGTCGACTAGTTATTAATATTTTGTAAAATCGTGATACTACTAAAAATAAAAAGAGTGCATCGCTTTTTCAGAAGGTTTCGTATAAGACTTTATTTAGCCAGTCCGGAAAAAATTAAAAATAAATATACGCTGAAAAATATTTTAATTTATGTAAGTATGTACATTGCTGATGTTTCTGTTGTAACCATGTTTTTTTACCCAAGTTCAAAAAGGAAATTTCTTAGTTTGACATGTATGCGTGTATGTTTGTCAGCGATTATCTCGCGTTTGGCTGAACTGATTTTGATGCGGTTTTCAGAAGAGTATTTGTTACATTCGAGAGAAGGTTTTGAAGTATTAACTGACTTTGAAAAAGAGGAAGTGCTAAGTTGATGTATGTGTCAGTTTATTGAAGACGGGTTCCTTTTTTTGTAAAAAATAAATTTTATCTGTTTTTTTTTTTTTAATAAAATATTGTAAATCTTCCTTCAATATTCCAGCCTAGTCTGCGACGAAGAAGCAATGTACTCGGACGAATACGACGATACTTGGGGGGACGCTCCCGAACCGAGGACGGGGGACACTGGGGACGCGGGGGACGCCGGGGCCGACACTGGGCGCCCTTTTGTGACCCCCCGGGCTCTAGCCGGACAAGGCAACAGGGATGAGGTATGTATACTTTTCCACAGTATATGGAAGAGTACTACAGTATGGACATTCCCTGCCTCCCGCTAAAAGTGCCGCCCACCCGCGTTCGGTTTCCTCTCAGTTATAGCACGGTACATGTTAGACTTCTTCCATTTCATGTTACCCTGGTACCTTTTTCTCGCAGTTACCGCTCAGTACATTGGCGGTCTAGGTCGGCGTAACACTTCCGGTTTTTCTGTATTCCAAAATAGATCTTGTTTTTTTGGTAATACAGTCTAGGGCGCACGAGACCATAGACAAATCTGTTACACCGTCCAAGACCGTCACTGTACAAGTAGCACGTATCAGGTCACTCACACTCACACAAGCATGATGCGCGTTCACGTATACGAGCTTAGACTGTTTGCGGTCAAAAAAACCCCAGGCCCGACAGCAACGAGACATATCTCATACGAGCTGTCCCGGCTTACTTCGTTACGCCATAGAATAAAACATACTACAAAAGACTTGGCTCTATAGACTATGTTCTTTTGACTGCCCAGAATGGCCGAATAAAAAACAAACAACAACAACAAACCACCTGTCAAAATATGTAAACAACGGAAGAACTATTGCACCTTGGGTTACATTATTTGAGTTTAGGTAAGGATCCCTAATTTTTTTGAAAATCTAATATAGTCTATGACACTCGGGGTTAGTGTAGCTTCTTACCAGTGATAGAATTTTTCAAATTGGTTCAGTATTTCCGGAGCCTATTCGTTAGAAACAAACAAATCTTTCCTCTTTATAATATTGGTATAGATTTTTTGTTATTTTTTATATGGTAGTAAACAAATATTTTTATATTAAAAATCTATGGCTAACACCAAAATATTGCCTTGTGCTTAGGCGTTACATTGAAAAATATATATAAATCCGAGCCATAAAGTCACCTGGATACATCCCATTAGGGCATGAATACCAGAATCTCGTAATATCGGAATATCGGAAGAATTTTTCGATATTTTCAATTCCGATATTGAAAAAGCCAATATCGGAATCTCGTTACATGGCATTTATTTTTATTTGAGTTGTTTTAAGCGTTCTGCATGGCTACAATATAAAAAGTACCCTGTAAATTCGTCAATTCTTACCTTTTTTAATCAGAAACATGCTTTCAAAGCAGTTCACTTAGGTGTTTGGTACTTTGTAGGTACTGGTACAATTAATCTTTGAATGGTACTCACATAGTAAAAAAAATAATAATAGGATCAATAAAGTAATATTTTTCATTATCAAATTCAAAATCATTTATAATTCAAAAAAAAAATTTTTTTGTTCTCATTTGTTGTATTAAAAACCTAGAAACAGATCATCTCAGCTTGATTGCTGACTCCACAAAGCATGTTATTCAAATTAAATCAAATTGTATACAGTTACGATTTAAATATTAGTTTCTTCAGTAATTTTTATTGAGTTTTTACGATTCCGATATTAATATCGGAATTCCGGTATTGAGATAAAATGTCCGATATCAGTATCGGAATTGAAAACCTTCCGATATTACATACCCTACATCCCATAGCCATTGTATCATTATTTACTCACATACATTAACATTAAAATAAGCATTTTTTTTTTTTTTATGTAACGCCTTAATAAAAGCACAAGGCATTTTTGGTGTTAGAGATAGATAGATTTTGAATATAAAAATATTTGTTTACTACCATATAAAAAATAACAAAAAATATGAGATGTCTCGTTGTATGGGCGATGACCGTTCTCCTTTTTTAAAAAAGCAATTAAAATACGAAAACCTACCACTGGCAACAACTGGGAATTTTTTTCCCTTTTGTCACCACTGGCGACAACTGGAATTTTTTTTCATGCATGGGGATGTTGCCAGTTGCGACAGCTGGGTATTAATTAATATAACAATAACATAATAATACAGTAAACTAACAAAAGTTATCAAAACCCTATCGACCAATCGGTTTTAGGGATCAAAAATTGTTATAATGGTGACTGACGTCACTGGTTTATTAGACCGAGTTTTTGTAATAAATTATATTTATAGGAAAACGGCAAGACAACGCCTACGCGATTCAGCATTCACAGCGCCATCTATCAGTTTATCCATGAAACTAAAATGTGTTAATGAGCCGTCAAATGTGTATGTTAATAAAAAAATAATTAATTCATTATTTTTCATCCAAATTGCTCGAAAAGAGTACTTTTTGTTACAACATAAAGTGATTGAAGTAAAGAGAATTTAAAAATAAAGCTATCAGGTTTATATGTTTCATATTTTCATATCATATTGGAAAATTTTCTCATCTGAAGGACCTAAAGCAGATTATTCAACATTGGTATAAAGTGATTCTGCTTTGGGTGCTGCTACAACCATTAGCACCCTCATACATAAGACATCACTTTACACCCTTTTTCATATAATCTACTATTTTGTTATAGGAATCGTCTTCAGAAGATGAACAGCCAGCGGAAGCTGAGCCCAGCGGAAGTGGTTTAGGAAATAGAAACAAACTCGACTTCTGCCAGAATCCGGAGGAAATAAGGGCGAGACGCGAAGCTAACTGGAGACTGAAGCAGGGCAAGGGACATCGGCCGCCGCCTAAGTAAGTTTAGATCAATCAGCTATTATTACTTGAGGCATATAGATTCAAAGTCTGCAAAGGGCCCAGATGTAAAAAAAATTCAGGAACTAAAAAACAACAAAATCACTAGCCATTCATTTGGAATTCTTGCTTTTGCCATCTTGCTTCTTTAAATCCGAGTACTGTGATTGGTCGTTTTTTGATTTTTGTAACTTTTGATACCAATGTGTATTTTAAAACAATATTTGATGGACTTTTGCTGTATGGGTACTAAGGGATTTGGTATTTTAAAAGGAAATACTTAAATAAAAATAAATTTGTCCAGATGGCGGACTATTTAATAAAGTTTATTTTTGATCATTTTGGACTTTTGCCGTCTTTGATTCTACATGTCTCACTTCATTTATAATATTTAGGGTTCCATCCTCAAATAACGAATCGTTATAGTTTCATTATATTTTAAACATAAACGTATAATTATTCAATAATCAATACTAGTGTGCATCCCGCGGCTTCGTCAACACAATTTCCAAAACAGCACAGCAAAATAATTTAATTAAATTTTCCTATTACGTGATATTTTCGGGATAAAAAGTACAGTGGCGGACTAAGAGGCCGTAACGTTCGTCAGCCCTAGACTGTAAAACCAAAGAACAAGAGCTAGTTTGTAATACAAAAAAACTGGAAGTGTTACGCCGACCGTGTCCGCCACTGTACTACCTAGTCCTTTCTCAGACTGGTAGTACAGTGGCGGTCTAGGAGGGCGTAACGGATTTGTCTATGGTCTCGTGCGCCCTAGACTGTAGGTATTACTAAAGAACAAGAGCTATTTTGCAATACAAAACAACCGGAAGTGTTACGCCGTCCTAGACAGCCACTGTACCGAATTTCATTTAAATCGGTTCATTAGTTTTGACGTGAAAGCGAGACAGACAGAGTTACTTTCGCATTTATAATATTAGTATGGATTCCTATATAACGTAATTTTTTTAAACTAAGGTCTGTGGACGTAGTGGGCAAGCCAAAAGGTCAAGGTCAGGACAAGGAGACCCTCCAAGGTCGCGACAAGAAGGAGAAGCACAAGGGCACCAGGGCCAACCACAACCGAAGGTCTGGGGCCTCGTGGAAGAGGACCCAGGGTATGGTGCCTTCTTAGCCGATTTAAGTTTACTGAACTATAACCCTTCTGTTATTCATAAAAAGTTTAAGAGCATTTTAGTTTTTCACGTATGTCAATTTAGACTGCATATCTTGTATTTCCCAGAGAAGTAGACCTCCAGTAAAGCTATTTTAAACCTATTGTATCTTTATATATCTTGGCAAAAAAAAACAGAAGTTAAAAAGTTGCAAGAGTGTATGGAAATTTGTAATTTTTTCAAATATTTTCATACAGTGTTGCCACTTTTCAATTTCTACATTTTTGTGCCGCACTGTAAACCCCAAATTCTTAAAGCTAGTTAGCTCAACGGACATCTGGGGCGCAAGTCTTGGATTTGATCGACTTGTAATCGAACTGATAACGATTTTTTTATAGGTTGTAGTGTGTGTAGTATATTAATGTTTAAAAGAGGAGTTTCGCTGCAATATTTTCAAGTAGTGGGTGCTGAGGTAAAAATAATAATAACGCATTACACTAATAGCACTTATCTACCTAGAAACGTATCTGGGGTTCCAAAAAATATACAATACACATTCAAACTCATACCCAGAAAAAATAATCGTTCTCAGCGATAAGGTCGCATATCGGCAGCTGAACATATTTTGATGCGGTTTTCAGATAACTATTTGTTACATTCAGGAGAAGGTTTTAGTACGTATTTTAAACGACTTCGAAAAAGAGGAAGTGCTCAGTTGATATACGTGTAAGTTTATACAAGGCGCGTTCCTTTTTTGAAAAAAAAAAGTAATTATTGTTAACTAAAGTCGGCAATAAATAATGAAGTTGTAAATTTGTGATACAGTAAGTAGATAGGTAATCAAATATTTTCTTAATTTAACTAAGTGCTATGTATTATTCTGTTTATGCCAATAGGTCTCAACTCAAGGCTCTGCCAAACAAAACGCAGCGTCAGAGCGCTAGCGTATAGCGCGTTTTGTTTGGCAGAGCCTTAGTTAGAGGAAATATAAGGGAATATAGAGTTCTCGCGTCGTTCTTTTAATTTATTTTACCGTTCGTTAAAACGATCACATTTTGAAGCTAATCCACGCTCTATAGTTTGCTCATTATATTCTCTATGACTTACCCTGTTATTCATAAAAAGTTAAAAAGCATTTTAGTTATTTGACGTAAGTATGTCAATTTAGACTGGATGTCACGTATTTACCATACAGCAAACCAGAGAAGTAGACCTCCAGTAAAACTACCTAAAATGTACTTACTGTACCTTTATGAATAACACGGTTAGAGTCTAAGGAGTACTTTATTTGTTAATTTATAAAAATAAATTATATTGCATTGAACATAGAATTGTTTTTTTTTTTCAATGAGTATTTAATTATAATCTATGACTGTTATTATTTTAAAGCATGGTAAAAATATGACTCGATCGATTCCGAGTCTCGCCATGGGGGTCAAGTCAAGCCAACTTACAGTTGTTACAAAATAAGATGCATGTTTACAAGGATACATTTTTTTACAAGGATTTACAGAATAAATAAAAATAAAAAATTGTTAAGACACCCTAGGTTATTAATTATATTTTCTTGATTAACTCAGTAACATTTTACAGGTCAAGAAATATTATTTTAGGCTCTTTCTCAACGGACATCTTATTTTGTGACGACTATAATTATTCATGAAAATTGTATACCAACTAAGCCGCCTGTAGGTATACTGTTGTGATCCAAAAGCAGAAATAGTTTTCAAATATTTTTTTTGTAATCGAATTCATTCACGAGACTTGTTCCCCGGTCGCCTGGTCTGTGCGCAGGCGCAGGTGGTATTGCAGCAAGTAAGTAAATGTCAAGTGTCCAACATAAATACTAGTGAAATGACAGAAATGTCTGAATGAACAGACTAATGGACGATAATGTCCGACGATTTACAAGACAGAAAAGCCGGTCGCCCGCAGTAGCTATCGAACCTAAATAAATAGCTCATTAATAGCCAATTTATTATTTTAGTAAAACTTTTTCCTGTTCTCTACCTACTTCACGGACAACGACGGACGAGATCTAAAATGTGACCATGGCTGAACTACGGAAGGAGAGCCGAGAGATAGCAACTTGAGAAGGCATCCTGAGAGACTGGACACGCGCAGAACCAGCTAGATGTTGCGTGCTGCCATGGGTCAGAACGACCAGAGTGGCCAAGGGACATGCGACGGCCGACGAGTGAGCCGATTCGCTGTGGGAGCCGAATGTCGCACCGGTAGTACCAGTCGCCGGTGCAATGCTCCCGCGCATTTAGGTCCCCATAACATGAAGTTGATGGGACCCTGGGAGGAGGTGGGTTATGTTCTCTACCTACTTGGAATACTTAACTCTTTTTTTTTTCATAGAGCATTTTCAAAATCGACCCGAGCAATTTTAAAGAATACAGCCAGCGTAGCATGAAACGTTTCCCCACCTCACTGGTAGCATGACGGACATGGTTGTCGAATCTTTCTGTCACTTTTAATAGCTTTTGACATTTAAAATCCGGGAAAATGTAGGTATGGAGATGATCGACAAAAATGACTAATAGATACGACAAATTCGACAAATTGTCCTTCATGCTACCACCGCTTGTGAACGGGGGGCTGGGGGCTGGTTGCCGTGACAAAAGGTTTGTATGTTTTGGGAACTTTTGGGAACTAGGTTTCAAACGGTCCACTTCGCTGAATTTTGTAAGTAGTCTATTTTTATGACAAAAAACGCCGGGAACCTCCGTTTTACAATTTGGTCCCTTTTTTGGTCTCCAATCCGGAATAATGTCCCAAAGTCCCAACCACAGAGTTCACTCTAAATTGCCGCTACAAAAACCAGTCACCAGACGAAATTGCACCGATTATCTCCATTTCCTCTGAGAAGGTTTTTATTGCTTTGCATTCAGGACGACTTCGCTCTTTTTGATGACACTTTAATAACCGTTGATAACTATGTGACATTTTGTTTAAACATTCGCCTCTGCGTCGCCGCCGTCGGGTTTTTTTTTCATAAAACTATAGCAAATAAAGTCACCGACATAGTTAAAAATACTTAGATTTTTTAAGGGCACGTTGTGTTGTCGTTCAGGTCAGGTTTAAGAAGTTAGAAATATAAACGGTTTGTTGCTAAAAGTGGTCACTTTGGGCAACAAACAGTACGCAGTAACAGTTTTGTCTATGATCTCGTGCACCCGAGACTGTACAGTGGCGGACACGGTCGGTGTAACACTTCCGGTTTTTCTGTATTGCAAAATAGCTCTTGTTCTTTTGTTATACAGTATAGGGCTGACGAAACCATAGACAAATCTGTTACGGCCTCCTAGTCCGCCACTGTACATAATGCCAATGAACAAGAGCTATTTTGCATTACAGAAAAACCAGAAGTGTTACGCCGTCCAAGTCTGCCACGGCACATTCCATCAAAGCTTTTCAAAAAGTTAAGGATCGATCAAAAACCGCACTACTTGCTTGCGATACAGAGTTCGACCCATAATATAGTTTTTAAATAAACTAAATAAACTTGAAATGATTGAAAAAGTACTCGAGTCTATATACTATACAGCTGAAAGGAACAATCATCCAGCAATATAAAGGCTGAACCGGCGTCCGAGGCGAATGCCTGCGCGGATGGGAGATATTAAAAGGCTATATCTCTTTCGAGACGCTTTAATTTACTTTGGAGCCACGGATTTTGAGGGAAAAGGAGCGGGGAGCGGAGCGTTTTTATAACAATGCAATATATTTTGATGTAAAGAAATGCATTGAGCAAAAATTTGTTTTTAGTAGAAAGAAAATATGTATTCTACCTACATTTATTTCCATTATAGAGCAAAGCTCACATTTGATCACAATTAGTCGTCACTCGTCAGTTTAAAAAACATAAAAAATCGTACATAAAAAAACGTACTTGATCTCAAAGCTTCATAGAATAGAATAGAAACACTTTATTAAAGTGTTTCTATTCTATGTGTCTGCTATTCTATAGAGTAAGACACAAAAGTACATTATTAAATAAAGGTGGCAATGGGCGGCCTTATCGCTAAAAGCGATATCTTCCAGGCAACCTTATGATTATACTTACCTTCGTAGTGTGGCGGCACAGAATACCACAACCCTATCTACTCCCATGGGTGTTGTAAAAGGCGACTAAGGGAACAGTCATATTGCGATCGCCAACCCGCCTGCAAAGCGTGGCGAGTCCCTTTTTGCATTCTTGTGGTGATTTTTGGGGGACCCACTTCTTTAAGTGTGAGATTGGAATTTCCTATAAGTATAATAATTCTACTTCTGGCTAAAATGATCTGAGCATATTTCCCGCTGTACCGACATAGTCCGTGGCAGCGACAGTTGCATGCACCACGCCAGGCCCGGCCGGCGAGCTAATGACGCGTAATTACGATCACCGGTAATGGACCCGCCGTAATAGCCCTCCACAAAGCCTGCCGCCGTCCCTGGATTTTGTACTTTTTTTTATTAGGAACGCGGTTTGAAGATGTTTGATGTGAATCGCGGAGATTTGATAGAGTTTAAGATTTTTTTGATTGAGTTTTTAATTTTCTAATGGCTGAGAATTCATTGTAGACTGCGATTCGTAGTTTGTTCGGTATTTCTTTACCAAGTGCTAATTTTTGGTATCGTAAATTTTAATCTTTGAGAAACGAAAATCGGTAGTTCAGGGAGTTGCCAGATTTTTGCGCTACCCTGTTAATATTACCATGCCACTTCTCATATTTCAGTACTTTCTAAAGAAGGGTAATAGGTGAGTAGGTTTACGAAAATCGGTAGTATTATTTAAGGGAGTTGCCAGATTTTTGCGCTACCCTGTTAATATTACCATGCCTCTTCCCATATTTTAGTACTTTCTAAAGTAGGTAGTTGAGAAGGTTTAGAAGCCAAATGCTGGGAGGGTCGCGGAGAATTCCACAGGCTTACGCGGCCACTCTGCTATCAGTCGAGACGAACACCGGCGGGGTTTTAGTGGGTGCGAACCCCACATAACCCTGCGGCTCTCCCCGGGGCTGCAGGGTATACTCGTTAGGAGTTTCCCGCCAAAAAAAAAGGTATACTTACCTACTTACTTAACCAGTGTGCCTAACAAAAAATAGGCGACTAAATAACTTTAAATGTATAATTGGATGCCGCCCAAACCCCGCTTTAATGCCATTACATTACATTGTTAATTATTCTGATTTCCGAAGTATTTGCATCAAATTTGCATAATATCTCGGAGGTCCTTAAGGCTTCAAACGCACAGGCGGATTTTTTTCCGCTGTTGCGGTTTTATTTCCGCGCGGTTGGAAAGGTTGTTATTTCATTTTCAACCTTATTCATAGGCCACGAAGGTACAGGCGAATTTTTAGCCGCGCGGAAATAAAACCGCGACAGCGGATTTTTAACCGCGCGGTTTTTTATCCGCTGGTGCGCACACTTCCATAGGATTCAGTATGTTACATAAAATCCGCGCGGCAAAAAACCGCCTGTGCGTTCGTAGCCTAACTCGGCGGTCTATACAAAATAAACTTTATGATCAGTATCACATTCGATTACTTGAAACGAAGATATATTAATATCAAAATTAATTGCATAATATGTTAAAACATTTAATGTAGGTAAACCTAAATGTAAAGTTTATTTTTAAAAGCTAGTAGAAAATTCAAGATGGCGTCTATTTTTTTTTTTTTTGATAAGTTTGAGCACACAGAACCCACTCTCGGTGTGCCTTTGATTTGATGCAGTTAATTAAAGAGACGAAGAAACAGAACGAGATAAGTCCTACATCTTGAAAATAAATTGACAGATAAAACAAAATGTTCTGAATAAATTATTTACTTAAGTATATTTTTTTAATATTAGAGGGACTTATAAGTGGTCTTTATTTATACTTTTTTTAAGCCTAGCTAGTAAACTTTTGTACTTATTCTTTTCTTACTTCTTTAGACTGCCATTCGCACGCTTTGAAGACCACGTCACGTAGAATTAATAACCATTTCATAGTTACATTTCATAGTTACATACATAACAATTAACTATGTACAGGTAGATAATTATACTAAGTGCATAGATAATGTTGCCAGGCAATAAATCGATTAAATTCCCATACGTACCTATACAATAAAGTAAAGCATCTAAAAGAACAAAGGCTCAATAGTAATTACAGCACGATTCTTGCAACTAAAAAAAAAAAAGTATTTATTAAATAGAGCCTCGAGCCGCGGCCCTCAATGACGACTAATGAACATCGAATCGTTTTATTTCATTTTTTGATAAAGAATGCCACTAGATTTAATATAACTTATGGACTTCTAGTTAGGGACTATTTGCCTCGAAATAAAAAAAAATAGGGAGTTTCTGCTCCAGGTGTCCCACAGAAGTCCGTGGTATAGACTCGACGAGGGTCTATCTAAATTAGATGGCGTCATAAAATAAAAAATTATCCATGGGAATACCTATGGTAGAAATGTAGCTGCAACGTTTGCATGGGACGGAACCAGCTAATACCCAAATTTTGTATGTATGTTGTCTTTGTGTAATGTAAGTAAGGTCGGGGAACCTCCGATATAAAAGTTGAAAAATACTCGGTGTAAGTAGGTATTCTATAAAGTTTTCTGTCTAAGTTCTGACTGCCTGTGAGCCACAGATCGTGATCTGTGACGTCAGCGGTTTATTCTTTATCAATAGCATACAAAAAGGCACCTTTGATTCGTCGTGGTATCGATATCATAAATTATTACGAGATGTCATTTGAAGCTTTTACTTCCCATGGTTTTTTTTTATCTAAATGCATTTATACAAGTTATTAAATAGTAATATTATACTAATTAAACCTTATGAAAAAAAGTAGGTTACAAATAGGCGCACACATGAATTAGACATTAAGCGGACTACGATTGTACTGTGGCGGACTAGGAGGCCGTAACAGATTTGTATATGTACTCGTGCGCCCTAAACTGTATTACCAAAGAACAAGAGCTATTTTGCAATACAGAAACACTGGAAGTGTTACGCCATCGTGGCTCGTCTGTTTGAGCCCGTTGCTTTGCACTGCCTGAAGTGATGAATGACATCGACATGATCAAACCTGCGGGGTCAAGTCAAGTCTCTAACTAAATTAAAAATTACAGCACTGCAGTTTGCAGTCGAAACCATTTGACTGTGTAGGTACAGTGGCGGACACGATCGGCGTAACACTTCCGGTTTTTCTGTATTGCAAAATAGCTCTTGTCCTTTGGTAATACAGTCTAGGGCTGACGAAACCATAGACAAATCTGTTACGGCCTCCTAGACCGTGACTGTACAACGCTGTTCTTGGCATCAAATTTTAATAGGAATCCCTCTTTAGATTTTTTTTACGTTTTTTATAATCTTAGCTCTAAGAAGAATTCTCTATCCTCAAAATACAGTAATCAAGCCCAACCTTGCATGCTTATAATTTGAAAGCCGCTTCCTGGGCAATTTGCGGCAACAGCCTCATTAAATCTCATCTCACTTCATAGAATCGAGTCATCACGAATATTTTTTTAATCTATTTGAAACACGCACGCTTTGTTTCTGGTTTCTGTCCTAGGTCCTAGGGACATTTAGAATTCATAATTGGCAACTTTGTAGGTGGCATGGCAATCCCTGGCCCGACGACAAAGTTAAATTAAATAGAGAAAAAAAGTATTGTGAAAAGTTTGAGAAAAGTTAATTTAGAAAAGTTGATATTCAATGTAATGGATTGATAATTTTGATTTAATTTTGCCAATTTTTAGGTGAACATAGGGTAGGTATCTCTAAACTCCTAATATAAACACCTGTTGGCTAACAAAACACGCGGTATACCCCATAAACCCACAGAAAAAAAAATACGCATCAAATATTTTATTTTTTCAGTAAGACTGTTTTCTAATGCAAGTAGGTATTTTATCCATATTATTGTTAAGTTTCATTACAATCCCTTCAGCAGTTTTTACGAAATCTCAGAGCTCAAATTATCGCGTTTTTATTATTAGTAGGATTAAAGTAGGTACAACATACAAAGCTCGCATCCATTTTCGAGCTGCAATCAAAAATATATTACTTTAATACCAAGAAGTTTTTTTTAGGCAAGGCAATTTGCTCTGGCCAGCAGAGTGTGTCCAATCGATTACGAGTTCGTGGTATGCCGCGCCGGTTAGTCCCGGCTCTGTATTTTTTATATTTTTATACAATAGACTATCAATTACTTGATTTGAATTTAAATAACCAAATGTGCGCTTAGATTCTACCACCCCATCTCCTACCATGGGTATCGTAAATGCCGAGTAAGAAAACATCCGAAGGACGAGCAGAGTCCTTCGTTAAAAACTAAAAGAGTCATACTGGGATTGCCAATCCGCAAAACCCTTTTACCATTTTTGTCCATATAGCGATCAGATCCATGCCCGTCTTGCGGTTGGGATGATGAACCAAATATGATAATCAATCATCATAACAACCATTGGACGTCCACTACTGGCTGCTGGACATTGTTATCCCCCAGAGATTGCCACATGGACTAAAATTGTGGAGGGAATTTGCCGTAATCCGCGATCGCCAACCCACATACTCACGTATTCTAGTATTTCAACGAAAGACGCTGCTGCTCGTCTTTGGGTATTCCATTAGTCGCCTTTTACGACACTTATGGAAAGAGATGGGGTGATAGTATTCTATGTCACCACCTCACTCAACCAAATGTGGTCTTAACTAACTAATAATTTTTTTTTAAAATAAAGAAACAGAAAAGAGACAAAACTGCATCGCGTGGGTTTCAAAAATAATTTCAAATTCAAATCTCGAAATCAAATTACATTCTTACATCGCACCTTCTTTTTTTATTTCTCTCTCCAACAACAAAGATACTGGCTGGTAGCACAGAGCGATGTCGTGATCATCGCCCCGATGTGAAATTAGCGGCGGGATAGCGGGACGCCTGCCGCGGGCATTTGTGGATAGGGTGGGGAAACTGATGATTCTCTTTGGGATACTTATCGATAAAAGTACACTAACTTAGGTTTACACTGGTCTAGTAGACCCTGATGAGCGCTACAATTTTTTTGATATTATTAGTAACACTACGATAAATAAAGACAAAAGACAAACCTAAGATTCTTAGGTGATTAAACATAATTTCAATTGTTAAGCTTAAAATAAGTATTGAAAGGAACAGGCTTTATGCATCAGCCGCGAGATTTTCCACCTTTCATTTCGCTTTAAGCTGTAAATTTGTTTTATTAAGTATGTAAAATAAAATAACCGCCTAACAATTTTAAATATTGTTTGACTTACAGAACAGAAAAAACACTTTTTAATAGTTTGTCTGGCTTTGATATTAATCGATACTTCCAGATTCCTTGTACACATGCCATCCCATCCCTATATCCAGCGTACACCGAAGCCTATCATTAGAGTACAATCGGGGCCGGCATTAGCGCCGAGCCCCGCCCTCTGGCGCCTTCGGAATGGATGCCTTGAACATCGTGGGTATCCGTGGATGTTCTTTGGATTAAGAAATGCTGTTCTTTTATTTCCTGAAGAAAAAAAGTTGAAAATAATCAACAAAAGTGAGGCAAAGCCAATGTCTGATTTGATTTTAAATTTTGAATTTGGATTTCGGTTTTACGAGACGACAAGGCAAATTTATTCAATAATAAGCAGATTTTCTTGTTAAATTATTTTTATTATTGTAATTCTAGTAAGTTATACAGCAAATGAAGTGGGTGATTAAAATTTATTGCAGCTTGAGTGAAAGGAGACGTTGTAATGGTAGAAGCTAGGCTTTCTCTGTAATCCTACAAGACTGGATTTGGTTACCATTACCTACCTGCAAGCTGCAAGTACTTTTATTGGTAGATAGGCACTAGGCTTGTAGCCGCGAACATTTAAGAATTATAGATTTAAAAAGTAAAGTAAGTAGGTAGGTACTATACTAACTGAAGATTTGGCTGTATAAATCATTTTCCTGAAAACAACAAAACCAAAATAGGTTAAGTAAGTAATTATGAAGCGACAGACTAATACCTACGACTAAATGTATCATCTCTTTCTTTTAGTAAAAAGGGCCATGTCTACTTTAAAACCAATAACTTTTTATTTCTCTAGAGTAGGTAAGTAGTAAGATTTGCTTTATAGACGCAGATAATTCAATGCAAAATGCTGCCTACATTAAACCAAATAAATAAATTAGGTCGGTACCTACTTACTTCTTTCGCATCACCACGAAGACAACTTGAACTGAAGAATTTAATCTTTAATTATTATTGAAGATTAAAAGTCTCGCGTCGCGTGGGTTTCAAGACTTTTAAGTAACGGCAGCAGATAAAAACGACAATTAATGGGCATCAGCTCGATTAGCAAGCCCCAGAGCGTGTGTGGTATCACAATTTAATTGATTTTAACATTTTAGTACATAAACATAGGTTAATTAGGTTCAAAATACAATATAGAGGCATTTTTGGCTTTCAATATCAGCAGCGATTTCGAAGAAAAATGCAGGAAACCTACTAAGCTATTATTACCTATCGAATTTCCAGGCGATGTGAATCTAACTAGAAACAGAAAGTAAAAGATTAAGATAACCAAGGACTGTCTCTTCCGGTTCTTCTAAACAAGGTGTATATTTCTTTACCAATCGGAAAAATTACCGTCATATAGGTTAGTAATTTATAATTAAACTAGCAGCCCGTCCCGGCTTCGCACGGGGTAGACAATTTAGTCATATTATGTTGTTTTGGCTGGACACAAAAATACAGCCCGATCAGATCGACGAAATAATCGTCGCTGAGCTGCCTAATAAAGACGAAGACCCGCTCCTGTATTTCGGCCCAACCGACTGAAGATGTCGGTTGATGCGGGCAGCTATGACTCTGTCGAGCAGGACGATAGGCCGGAAATCTGACGGAGCGACAGAGTCGGCGAGCCGGCCCTCTTTTCTGATGAGGACCAGCTTGCCCGTTTTCTACTGCAGAGGGAACACACCTTGTTTCATACAGGTGGAGAACAGGCTGCGGAGCCGAATCTCCAACGCCTCCGGCTTCAACGACAGGAACCAGGCCTTGGCTGGAATTCCATCCAAGCCTGGTGCCGTCTTTTTGCCGCGGAGGCGCTCGGCCGCCGCTGCCAACTCTGCCTCTGAGTGCCGCAATGGGCGGCTAGGGGAGAAGTACGCGCTGAGTAGCAGCATCTCCCCCAGCATGCAGGACACGAAACCCTCTCCCCGCGTTATACTCTCCGGCCGGAGCACGTGGTCCGCGGAGGGACGGACGGCTATGGCTGCGAGGCCTGAGCGGTCCGAGATCCATCCGTTGGGCACAAATCCTCCGAAAAAGTAGGGCTCTGCCACCACCGCGACGTGAATTTGCCACTGCGCCAGACTCTGCATGAACAGGTCCATGGCTGTGGCGCAGTGGTTCAAGTTCGCCTGCAGGATCCGGGTGGCCATTACTGGTCCTGAGGCGGAACGACATCCATGGCCACCGCGAATTGGCTATCGGCGGTGGCAGGCCTAGGGGGAGCACCGGGCCCCTTCCCCTTCCCCTTTCCTTTGGCCCCTTGGCTGGTCTTGCCGCAGCTTCCCAGACTGGTGAGGCAAGCTGGCCGCTCGCCTGACAGAGCGGACAGCTCACCTCAGCCTCGCAGTTTCCTGGTCGACCGCAGTGGTAGCAGAGGCCACTGCGGTCGTTCTGCGAGGTGCAGTCTGCCCGGAGGTGCCCCGTCTCCGGACACCGGAAGCAGCGCCTCGTACGCCGCGGGAGGAGCCTAGCCCGGACAATGCTCCATCCGAGCTTGAGTTTTCCGGCGAGTGCGATCTTCCGCGCCGCATCTGTCGGGCAGCGTACCCAAACTGCGCCGAGGCCCCTCTCGTTGACGATGCGCCCCACCTGGACGTCCCCCACCCTGCAACCACCGCTTGCCGCGACTGTGGCTGCGGTTTCAGCAGGGGTGACGGAATCGTCCAGATCCATGAGGCGCATCTCTGCGGTGCTCATGGGTCTGGAGACCCTCACCGTATCTTCGGTCAACACCTCCCTTAGTTTCTGGGCTAAGGCGTCTGCCTTGGCCCTGGCTTCTTCTGGAGGCCCGGAGATCTCCAGCAGGCGGGAACCGGTTGCGGCCGCACGGAAGCGGATGCTGTCGATGCCCAGACCTGCCAGGTCGAGCCTCCCTTTTGCAGCGGAGATCACCTGAGCATAGGTGAGACCTCCCTGCACAGCCTCCGGGCCAAGGCTGACCACCACCGCCGCAGTGCGGGGAGTGCGCAGCTTCTTGACTGCTGCCTTGGACTTTTCCAAGGCCGTCTGCTTCGGCCCTGGAGTATGGGCAGCCGGGACTGGAGCAGCTCGCTCCTTGTCCCTGTTCCTCTTCCTCTTCCGGGCGCTCGGGTCTTCGGGGCTGGAGCCGCTCTGGGAGCCGGGGTTGCCCGTGGGGCCGGTGGGGCCGCACGAGGGGCCGGGACCGCTCGAGGCACTGGAGCCGAGGGGGCTCAGTCCGCCGCCAAGGACGGCCGAGGTCGCTGGGCCGGGAGGAGGCGCTCGTCCAGGGCCTCCAGTCGCGCGTTCAACATGATCCCAAACTGGACCATCATGTCGCGTTTGACCTCCACCAAGTTGAGGGAGGAGGGGGCTCCAGACCGAGCAATCGTCCGGAGCCCCTCCATCTCCCTTCGGAGGAGGGCCATTTCTCCATGGAGGCTCCTCGCCTCCTCCCGGGCTGCCGAGCAGCCTGCTCTCCTCAGAGGAGGTTCTGTTCCTCAGCTCCTCGGTATTCCGAGAGATGACCTCCCCCCCCCTCATCTCCATCCCGCCCGCCACGATGCCCGGCGCGCTTTTCAGACTGCATCGCAGACAACGGCCACGGCGCTATGGCGGTTTTGTTTACTGTTTGAATTTTTTAATTTGTAATATCTTTTGAATGGAAAGTCCAATTTAAATAATTTAAAAACTATTTTATAGGTAGTTAAATGATCTTGACCATAAAATAATTTATTTGTATAAGGATTAATATAAACACATAAATAGCATGGTTTGAATTTAGTTAGCATTTTCATTAATGTTTAAAATGAAAAAAGTTGTTGTAGTGACATAACTACAATAGTAGGACATATGCTACCGCGGAGTTTTTTCTAGACATTATGATGTTCTTCAATATTGTTGTACATTATTTTGTCCTATCGCTAATAGTTTTGGCAGCGCATTCGACGAAAGACATTTTAAGACTCATTTTTCTACACCTTCGGTTACATTGTTCAAATTTTACCAAGGATCCCTAATTTTTTTCAAAATGAAATGTAGCCTATGTCAAATTGGAAGAATGTAGCATTCTATTGGTAAAAGAATTTCTTAAATCGGCCCAGTACTCTTTGAGCCTATTCATTACAAACATACAAACATACAAAAATAGGTACAAATCTTTCCTCTTTATAATATTAGTGTAGATAAGTAGAACTAGATATATAATATACTAGAGGCTGCCCCGCGGTTTTTCCCGCGCAGACTTCTCATAAACACAAAAATCCCGTTTTTTCCCGTTCCCGTGGGAATTTCGGGATATCCCTTCTTAGTGCTCACCTACACTCCCTAAAGAACCCACGTGCAAAATTTGAGCCCGCTACGCCCAGTAGTTTCGGCTCTACGTTGTCTGTCAGTCAGTCAGTCAGTCGGTCGGTCGGTCGGTCGGTCGGTCGGTCGGTCGGTCGGTCGGTCGGTCGGTCGGTCGGTCGGTCGGTCGGTCGGTCGGTCGGTCGGTCGGTCGGTCGGTCGGTCGGTCGGTCGGTCGGTCGGTCGGTCGGTCGGTCGGTCGGTCGGTCGGTCGGTCGGTCGGTCGGTCGGTCGGTCGGTCGGTCGGTCGGTCGGTCGGTCGGTCGGTCGGTCGGTCGGTCGGTCGGTCGGTCGGTCGGTCGGTCGGTCGGTCGGTCGGTCGGTCGGTCGGTCGGTCGGTCGGTCGGTCGGTCGGTCGGTCGGTCGGTCGGTCGGTCGGTCGGTCGGTCGGTCGGTCGGTCGGTCGGTCGGTCGGTCGGTCGGTCGGTCGGTCGGTCGGTCAGTCAGTCAGTCAGTCAGTCAGTCAGTCAGTCAGTCAGTCAATCAGTAACGGAAGAGTTTTATATATATTGATTGATTATTGTAATCACTAACTGATAGAAGTTAGAATAAGTACATGGTAAAAAATACTGATAATCCAATCTTTTGCGTTTATACGTGGTTTATATATAAGTAAGAGAATAACAAATTAGTATAGGCTTTAACTTCGTAAATACTTACCGCAAACAATGCAATTTTTTGATCGATCCTTTACTTTTTTTTAAATATATTGTAGGATTGTATAATACGTTTAGTGTAAGAATTTTTCAAATCGGAATCGGTCCGGTAGTTTTGGAGGCTAATTATTCGATTTAAACAAACAAAAAAAAGTTTTTTTTTATAATATTAAAGTGTAGATTTTAAGAAAAAGGATTGGGTACCTCTAGGGACTATAATAATATAAACATTTTAACAGAATGGTGTTGATTTGTTCATTACAATTTAACAGACCTAGCGCTACAATAAAACTGTGCAACTTTGTTATTCTTCCACGACTGGAGGTGCTAAAACAGTTTTATTGTTAGCACAATAAAGTGCTTTAACAGCGCTTCTATAGACTTGCGTTAGCAAAACAGCGTTTTTTTCAGCTAGCTCGGTTTACAAGCGTGATTTTTGGTGCGAGCTCTGGCAACTCAAAAAATTATGTGTATTCTCTGGGTATGGTTTTTAAAAGCCACTTTACATAAGGAGATTTGTGTGTGTGTGTGTGTGTGTTTTTTTTTTATTTACTAAGTAAGTACTTAGGTATGTAATAAAAAAAACTAACAATTTTTTTGAAAATTCAATACTAAGAAAAGTAAAAAAAATATAGGTATGTTGGTATATTTTTGTTTATAACGTAAACTTTATTCTTCCCAGTTTCAATTATATTAAGTAAGTGTTAGGGTGCCATAAAAGTTGACATCGATAATGGACGTTAATTGATTGCATTGATTAAGGTAAGAAACTAATCAAGTAAGTGAGATAAGTTCAATCAAAGTATTAAATATATTATAAACTAGGTAACCCTTAAACAAGCCTTAAACCGAGCTTAAACCCCTGTCGCACCGTATCAAATTGTTGTATTGCAGAAAAAACATACCTATTTACCAAACATTACCCGTCAATATTCTCTAGCACCTAAGTCCATCGTGTAAACAGTATCCATACCACTCAGTCGCGGGTCGCCGTGTAAAATTACCCGACAAAGGATCGACATCAAAGAGGCAGAGCCGCGCAACAGCCTTTCTTCGAGCCGCCTTCCTTGTCTCTATACCTTATATTATGGCCACTTTTATTAATATTACTCTCAGTTTATGCTTTTCAGTTCAGCCGGGATGAAGTGAAGAAAATAATGAATGAAGTCTTGAAGGATTTTTTTATAAAGTAGCCACACAGAGAGAGCGCTGATTGAGCGTAGAAAAAAACTATAGTCGAGTACTTTAGTATGTAAGAAATTGTAATCGTAGTTAAACTTTTAATAGAGCGGAAAGGTTGACAAGCACTGCAGCGTTACCTGGCCTCGGTAAGTATAGTACTAAAATCTCTTTAAAACGAAAAAAAAAAAATTACTAATCAATACATAGTATTAAATAAAGTCGCTTCCCGCGTCTGTCCCTATGTATGCTTATATCTTTAAAACTATGCAACGGATTTTGATGAGGATTTTTTTTAATAGATAGAGTGATTCAAGAGGAAGGTTTATAATACATGCACAACAAAGGAATAGGTGAGGCGGTACGAAGTTCGCCGGGTCGACTAGTGTGATAATAAAACTAAAATCATCACATGTAAATACTCATCTTTAAATTCTTTGTAGCCTAGAGGACGGAAATCGCTTTAAGCGATAAAGCCAGCCACCCATTGTCCTCTTTCTCTCATATTCTAAACTAGTGGGCGCCCAGCGGCTACGCCATCGCATTTTCCCTTAGAATATCCAATTCCCAATTTTCCCGTGGGAATTTCGAGATAAATTAGCCTATGTCCTTTATCAGGCTCTAAACTATCCATAATATAGGTACCAAATTTCATTCAAATCGGTTCATTAGTTTTCTCAGGAAAGCGAGACAGGCATACAGACAGACAGACATAATTACTTTCGCATTTCTAATGTTATAGTATGAATTGTACTACTTACTATATTTTTATAATTTGTTAATTAGGTTCCTACCTTCTTGTTCTCAACTGGGCAATAAAGCATACTTATCTTATCTGTCATATGTTAGGTTAGGCGATACAAAGTTGGCGGGTCAATATATACTTATGGGTGGTCGAAAGGTCGCCGATCTGCCAAAGTATATAAGTAAGTACCTGAGTAATAATAATAACATGACATCACACTGAGAGCCCCTATCTAGAAAGAACCTGTATCTAGGGTACCTACCTGAAACACAGTAAATTTAATGTTTCGGGCGAATAATTTCAGGCGAATGGGGAAGAATCCACACAGAGACGAACATTACAATGTAGTATCAATTAAAGTAATAAAAAAATAACTTTCAGTTTGATGTTACTTATTATCCTCAAAATCGGGTTGTTCCTGTTTCGACCCACGGACTTTCTACCCACGATTATTTTTTCCGTTTTCAACCCATTTGTATGCCTGTTTCAACCCACGATCAACCCAATACAAAATAATCATTATTTTTGTCCGGTTTCTACCCATCCATAGTACTGTTTCAACCCGTTATGCAATTTCTAATTTTGGAAAGTTTGCAAAACATTATTAAAATCATACTAATGTTAGCCGCGATAGTTTGTAAAGATGTTTGGAGGTTTTCTTCCACTTCACAAAACACTTACTCATACTCATCAGAATTTCGTGAAATGTCACAGTACGAAAGTAATTAAACATCTGCGGTTTTATTCGTTTTTTTTTTTAGCAAATTTTTTTTGTTATCGTTTTACCAAAAACAAAATCACTTTAATGTTAAAGGGGATACCGAAAATCTAATTAAAGACAAAACTCTTTCAAAAGTAGAAAACAAAAGAATTCGGGACTTCTTTGGCTTCCCTTACAAATATAAATGTTTTTTGACGACCTTACGTATTACTTAATTTTATTTTATAGGTAGGTACTTATCGTGGGTCGAAACAAGAATGAACATTTGTTATGGGTCGAAACAAGAAAAAAAGGTGCGTGGGTAGAAAGTCTGGGGGTCGAAACAGTAACAACCCTCAAAATCTTTATTCAAATTTCTTTCTTACTTCCTTTTTTTTTGCTTAAAACGGGTGTTAATTACTGTTTTCATAAAACTCGGCTGTTCTTTAACGACTGCAGTATAGACAGCAACGGAAGTTTTTAAGGATTTTAATGGGTTTTAAAGTTGGTTTAGTAAACTATATCACTTCCCGGATTAGAACTTAACTAACTAGGTTCTTCTATGAAGAGGTAAAATGTAGAGTTACAGTGTTCATTCGTGTGCTGTTTTATTAGAAAACATTAATATTCAACAACCTTTAACTAATTTCCACAATAATAATTTTATTCCATTCTTAAAAAAACAATTCTATAATATGATAATAATAATAATTACACATCACACGCAACGCCCCTTACTAGGAAAGAACCTGTATGTTCGAAACATAATACAGACACACATTACACTCAGACCGGGAAACAAACTTACATCGATACTTATTCATCATAACATGATTATTTTAACTTCATTCAGTATTTACCAAGAATACTTTCTTACTATTTCGTAAAGAAAGAAACTGCTTTAAATCTCTGGCCGTGCATGACACGTGTCCAAGCGACAACGCAAAACGTTCAAAATATTTTACGGTTCAATTTTCACACCATCCAAAATAAGAGTTTCCGTTAAATCGTAGACAAAAGGCCCTTACATTGTTCTTTAGGAGAATGTGTCTATTTTGCATAACAATCCCGATAGCACCTTGTATATTGAACTCCATAATTGGACTCTAAATTTACTGTCATAAAGTTCAAATTGCTATCTAATGAGAAACTGTTACTCTCTACACATATGAAGTATTATGAAGCGCATGTTAATTTGACCGAAGACTTTTAAAACTAAACCTTTATAAGGAGAAAATAAGGTCTCAATTGTGTTTTTGATGCAATAGTGGGCCTTTCGGGATGGTGTTTTGGACAATCCATAGCAAAGTAACAGGCAAAATGGTAGCTTGCTGAGCTTGCTACTTAGTAAAAAATGACTGTTTTGTATTTTATGGTGTCGTGTGTCGACGAAAATAAGTTTCCTTGTGACTCTATTACTTACGTATCTTCTAATTTATTATATTATATACCAGGTAGCTCTCCCGGCGAACTTTGTATCGCGCATCTTACAATTTTATATAGACAAAATAAATTATTATTTTTACTAACTTCCCTTCCTATTTTTCCATATTTTCTCACTATTTAAGCCTTCCCTGGACTACTATACGAATATTTCAAATTCGAAATTTAAGACATTACCTATTATTCTAGTAAGTATGGATGTAGTGTCTCTTAAAAGTTAAACCTAGGTGCCTAGGCTTTTAGTTAGTATTCCAGTTACACAGCAATTAACGACTTGGAATAGCCTCTTTAGTGTCACCAGTTAAATGTTAAAGTGACATTTATTTTATGCAACTTAATGGTCGAATTATACATAAGCTTTACTTTTAATGTAGCCGCAAAAGGGCGTACTTACTAAGTATTCATAAAGTGTAGGTGATCTGTCACATAAATATACTGAGTCGTTATTGAAAGCTATTTTATGTTACCAATAACATATAACTAATTTATAGGAGCAACTTATATTAATAATAATAACACATCACACTCAGAGCCCCTAACTATGAAGAATCTGTATCTAGGGTGCCCGAAGCACACACAGAGACGAACATTACACCCAGACCGGAAACAAACATCGATATTCATCATATCAATATTCGCCCCGCCCGGGAATCGAACCCGGGTGCACACGCTTACTCAGTCCACATCACTGCCAACTGAGCCGTGGATCAGTCTAAAATTAAACTGAGAATAGCCTAAAAACCCGAAACTAGGCTTCGCGAGCAACTTGAACATCTGATTTGAATAGCAAGTTTTTTGCGCATCTTTGTTTCTTTGTCTTCACTTTACTTAACCTGCACCCTAAATAAAAGCTGAACGGAGCCCAAATTTTTAAAGACCCATCTATATTTATATGTGGTGGAAGAAATCGCTTTAAGCGATAAGTCCGCCCATTGCAATCAATGTTTTAATTTAAGAATATTGTAATATTTTAAGTTCATTGATTGTAATAAAGCGTCTATCTATCTATCTAATCAAAGTTCTACTGTGCCACAGTAGCTGTTTCTTAAGAGTCCTTTTACACGAACAGTGGCGCCACTCTTGATGAAAAAAAAATCTTCTAAAGTAAGCCTTTATATCAAAACAGGGAACCTTGTGCATTTAGATCTTGGTCCATTGTATTTTTTAAGTGTTTCAAATTAAGTATTTTACTTAAAATATAATAGGGACCAAGATCTATACACTAGGGTTCCCTTTTTTTGATAAAAATCCTTAGTTTATTTAGAAGATATGATTTTACTTCTCGCGCGGCGCTACTGTTCGTGTAAAAGTACTTTTATGAAAAGCTTAAAAAAAAATTCGATCGAAAATCTATTTTGAACTAGGTTCCACAGAATTTAAAGACAAGTTTAAATTACTTATAGGTAAAGTTAGTTGTTAATGTAATTCGTGGAACCCCCGTGGATTTGTGGGCAACAATCAGAAGGGAACGAGGTGTGAACATCGGGCTCAGAGGGCCAACCGGCATACCACCCGCCGCGCGTTGTCTTTGGCACTGGTACAGGCAGGGAAGCTGCATACTCGCCCACATTTTTTTATAGAAGCTGCCGCTACAACTGTTAAGTACTTAACCTGCAAGAAAAGATACGCGAGAAATATCGGACAGACGGTCTTGAAGTGAAAACCATGCATTGTAGTTGTAGCAAATGTTGTAAAAAAATTCTATGGATTTTCACTTGCAAGCTGCTGTCAGACAGTTTTCAGTTCATTTATTGTGCGGATCTTTTCTTGCAGGTGTTGTCGCGACCTTCAAATGTAATGGAACCATTGGAAATCAATACTTTCTGAATTCAAATATGAAACTTGTCACACTTGTTTTTTAGGTGGACCAGAGTGGAAATCGCAGGTGAGAGGGAGTGATCACCCACTTTACAGTTTTCTCAACCTATTATCACAGTGTTATAATCTATCTTTATCACGTTGTGGTTGTTTTCGGTTGGATAGGACATTGCAGGCTTGAATCACCTGATTGTCCGAAAAGTAAGATGATTCCGTGCTTCGGAAGGCACGTTAAGCCGTTGGTCCCGGCCGCAGTAGTGGTCGTTATAGCCGCGGCGACAAGCTGGCCCCTTGTCACGTTGGTAATAAAAAGCATAAACTCGGCTAAACGTGGGTCCGGCTCTTGAGCTGGTACCTCTGCCTAACCCTTCGGGGAATAAAAGGCGTGAGATTATGTATGTATGTATGTACAATCTATACTAGAAGAGGTTCTTAAGTTTTCTTTCGCCGCGCGTTGATCGCATTACTGCTAATTTATAGCTACTAGGTCAAGGTGGTGTCGTTCGTTTTCGGGGTGAAGAATCCATTTTTTGAAGATTTTCATTAGTTAGTACAGTGGCGGTCTAGGACGGCGTTACATTTCCGGTTTTTCTGTATTGCAAAATAGCTGTGTTCTTTGGTAATAGTTGGCACACTAGGCCGCACGAGACCATAAAGTTTTACGATATCTTTGTGACTATTAATAGTCAAACATACATATCATGATGTGCGTGTGCGCCGGTCAGAGTAGAAATGGTAGAACGTTGGAGCGGTTGCGCCCGCGGCGGCTTCGGCGGCAGCAGGTACCAAACACTAATGGAGGAATTAAAGCCCTACCCGTGTCTGAACCATAAGACGGAATTCAAAGAGTTGATACTTTATAAAACTTTGTTTCATATCATGCTTTTTAAGTTAGGTAAAGTGGGTGGTCTAGAAGGCCGTAACAGATTTGTCAGCCCCAGACTGTATTGCCAAAGAGCAAGGGCTATTTTTCAATACAGAAAAACCGGAAGTGTTACGTAAGTACGGCGATCTAGACCGCCACTGTAGGTACCAAATGTTTTTGTGTAGCAAATATTGTTTGTATTGTAAATTTGAATACAGAATTGTCTGTAGTTTTTGTACATTTCAAGTGGAACGTCAACTTTTGTGGGAGGGTACTTTATAATAGTATAATTAATATTTACCTCTCCTCTACGTTAACTGAATAGACATTGACAAAATTTTTACCTATGTTGTTGGTTGTGAGCCGTCAAAATTCGTAAGATGGTCGTACGTACGTAAAATTTTATTCCTTGCCTTTTTTCCTTTGAGTCTTCTGCTATTTCTTTCTGACGTGAAGTTATACGAAAGTACAATAATTAAAATAGCTTTTGACTCCTTTTCACTTTTATAGATTTATAAAATACATGCAAATTGCCCTTAAACACTACCGCGTCGTTACATAAGTGCATAGTTTGTATGCATTTGAGGTTAGGTATACATTTGACGATAATACTTACTCTTCGGCATAACCACAGCCTATCCAAGAAGTATCAAATTCTCTTGATCCCATAGCCCCGCGGCTGCAGGCGGCTTGGCTCGGCTGGCTCGGTGCGGACTACAATTCCTTCATTATACACGCTCGACCGAGACGATACCCGCCTTCCATTGACGAATGCTACAAAATACTGTGCGATCTCATGTTTTCTAAAGAAAAATCTCATTCGCTTACTATACATAGTATAGTATACTGAGTAAGTCTTCAGTAAGTCTTTGGAATTATCTTTTTCTTTTTTTAGTAGTCTTCAATGCAATTTTGTAGGTCTAGGAGGGCGTAACAAATTTGTCTATGGTCTCGTGCGCCCTAGACTGTATTACCAAAGAACAAGAGATTTGCTGTCTTCTAAGCAACTGCCATTATGAATGTGTTAAATTATTGTTTTATTACATTATGTTATGAGATGCTTGTTTATTGGATAACATTTTAGATTAATATTTGACCTAGTTTATAAATTATCTAAGTGAATGACGCTAATGCCTCTTAAAAAGCAGAAAATGTATGTTTTAACACATCATTCGTCATTAATAAAATTAACTATATTGTTCAAAATTAATAAAAAAAACATTTATAATGAAGCGTAGCATTCCAGACCTCAAGTCTTTGGGAAAATTCTTGAGAGGTATAATGACTAGACGGCAACTTAATTTGGCATGAAATTAACAGCATTCGTCAAACAACTTTATTGAAGCTCACATAATGTAGTCATTTCCGGTTAAGACGATATACGACAAATAAATCAAACGACCGAATGAACAGAGTCTATCTCTTTGATATAGCATACTGAGGGAAAGTGACAGTCATATGTCAGTCGCCCACATCGGTTACTACATTTTATTGGAAAAAGTAATAAATATTGAATATCTTTTAAATTATTACTTTTAAATCAAATCTGAATTACCAGAATTTGATTTTGTTTACTATCGTTATTCCTAGATAGTTTTAACAAAAACTTTACTAAGTACCTAATTTCGAAGAATTAGCTATTCCCGTTTTTTGGAAAGGTTATCTTTGACGAAATAATGTATCGAGGTTTTTTTAATTCCACTAGTGATTCTCAATTATAAAAATCTTTGTTATATCCTCAAAAAGGTTATTAAAATTCCAGATTTTTACCTCCTATAGATTAAGAGAATGACTTGATTTAAAAAACCTTAAAAACTCATATAGCGCCTTAATATTAAAAGCTGTTCTGGATAAGTGGACCATCGGACCATCTGCTTCGGCATTTGAAAGGACATCGAAGAAGAAACTGCGAAATAATTTATTAGGAAGACGAGGAACGCAACAACTAACCAAAATAATATATTTCAAAGATTGTAGGCCAGTTCTTAAATCAGGGATCTGAGCATCATTATCTCAGCCGAAAGACATTCACTGCTGAACACTCCCCCAAAGATCGCCATAATGTCCGGTCCCTCCCGTAATCTTCACCAGGTCGTTTGACCACATTTTGTGGGGAGTCGGTGCGCGGTTGCTCATGGTATGTTTAATTTTTTTCTTGGAATACTTTTATCTTTACCTACTTATATTTTGGGAAAAATTGTAACTAAAACACTAAATAGTTTACAATCAGTAATATTATTAAACACTGAGTTCTACGCAATGAAAAACAAAATTTTTGAAAAATAATATCAGTTTTTTTATTTTTATAAATTGACATACATAGGTACCTATAGCGTCCGTTTCAAGCAAGTTATTTAGAGTTTTTGTCAATAACGAACTGAAAAACAGAATGCTCTATAAAAATAAAGAAAATACATTTCGAGGTCCGAGCCGAAATCCTATCAAAATAACGCGGGCGGTACAAAAACAGCGCTTTGTCGTCGAGTTTCAATAATCCTTTTGCAGCAGCTGCCGACGAAAGATTCAATCGCTCTTGATTTAGATATTAAGTGCTCAAGTCAAGTTGTTGGTTCGGATTAGTGTTAATTCTCATTAAACGTTCCTCTTAAGGCGGTATAACTCTCGGTAAACTTGATTTTTGGCCTTTTAGTCCTTAGACACAAAATCAGTAGGTTTGTCATCCAAAAACGTTGTATTACAATGTGGGAGATGGTTTTTTACGTACGCGAAAAAAATTTGAATTTCGCGCCATCGAGAGTTACCACCTTAAGTATTTCTAAAATAAGTAAAATTATAAAAAAAATACTAAATTGATAGTAAGTAGCAGTACCTAAGTAAGTTAAATAAATAAGCCATATTTTCAAAATAAATTGTAAATCTGAATTATACTTAAAACGACTTCAAGCTTTGTAAAGCATTTTTTTTTGTTTGTTGCAAAACATCACGTGTACTGTTAACCTTCCAATAAACAGTGTAATAATCGTGAAAATTACACAACTTGAGGTGGAGGTCGCATGCTGACCGCTACTCGAGAGTCGGGACCTGACTGACAGATAACACGCCTACTGTGTCCATTTATGTCTGTTTTAATGGGCAAGTACTTAACCAAAATATGATTTTTGAGTTAACAATCAATCTATATAAAACTCTTCCGTTACTGACTGACTGACTGACTGACAGACAACGCAGAGCCGAAACTACTGGGCGTAGAAAGCTGAAAATTGACACGAGGGTTCCTTGGGGAGTGTAGGTGAGCACTACGAAGGGATTTCCCGAAATTCCCTCGGGAACGGTAAAAAACTGGATTTTTTATGTTTATAAGAAATCTGCGCGGGAAAAACCGCAGGGCAGCCTTTAGCCCATACATAAAATATGATAAATAATATCTCGTCAGTGTAACGCACAATTACGCCTAAACTACTGGTTAACTAAATTTGATTTAAATCTGGTATAAAGACAGTCTGTCAGCAGACATACAGAGTATGAGAAAGGACACAGGGGTTCCCACTTTTATCCCGAAAACCCCACGGGACAGTAGTGAATATTGCATGATACAGTTTCGCTTCTTCTTAGTAAATTGGCAGTTATGTTGAGTGCAAGCCCTGCACAACCGAAGTACTTAACTATTCTCTTATCTGTAACCGAAGTGCGTTAGGCAGTGTTCCTCGTTACCAAAAAAGGGGGGATAATTTTAGACTGAGCCGACTTATAATTGGCTCTAGTGTTAGCCCTAGCTAGCCTAACTGGGTGGAAGTTTCATCCACCCAGTTTCAGCTGTAAAAGATGCCAATCCAGGGCTGGCAAAGCCAGTCTACCTCCAGGCGGCAGTTTTTCCCCGGCAGCAACAGTCGGCCGGTCGCGGTGTGTTCGGTGTGTTTTTGTGCGAGCACTTTGCGTCCGCCGCGGCAGTTGGCAGCGGGCATTCCGCTTAAATTATACTAACTTCAAGGGTGACTATGAGTTGGAAATAAAATATTGGGAAAATACGTTAATCATGGATGGCAAAACAATTACATAATATTATCAGACTGTTTCTAACACGACTATGGGTGAATATTTAACCCTTCAAAAACATGCGTCTGGACGTGAAACTGCGAGATTGAAGGATCTGTGAGCCTGAGTTTTTAATATGTTATTATTTATCCAAAAAAGGACCAAGACCTAAACAGTTAGTAATAAATTGGATTTGGGAAACGTGTAAAAAAGTAATTATATAGATAAAAATGAAATAAGAAGTTCAGCTCAACAAAATAAAACATTTATCATCATCTTGTTTATCATAATAAAATATAAACTAATATTATAACCTAGGAGTACCTACTCCCTCAATGAATTTTAGGCCTATGTACATCTCATAAAGTGGACGTCTTACAACTGGGATGAATTTAATATCTTGCTAGTAATTAACTTGTTTACAAACGCGTTTTTTTACAAATAACCTGATCCATTGACCCGGAGCTTGGAATTCATTCAACACTTATAAAGACAAAATAAATCCATTAAAATTAAAATAACAAAGTTAACTGTATCACTATCATGGCCACCCTACTCTCCGCGTCCAGTGTTATGTTTTTGCGATAGAGTAGCAAATTCACTTAATTGTGTCTGTAACCTCAAGGAACGCAGCGGGCGAGGGAGGGGGGAGGAATGGAGCCTTCAAACAAGGGGGGGGGGGGATAATTAGCGACCCCTTGAGAATGCTTTTTGTCACCGCAATAATTTCGATGAAATTATCGTCTTTGCTGAATTCCAAGTAAATTAGCAAAAAGTAGTCGCATTCGCCGCTCCTTCAGACTCGAATTAAAGAAAATAATTTCAATTCTTGATGTGGTTTGTATTTATTTCTAACAAAGTGTCATCAGAACTTGGTCTTGTATCAAAATATTTTTTAGGCTATTTGAGTTATATAAAAAACTAGTCGACCCGGCAAACTTCATACCGCCTTACCTATTACTATGTTGTGCATGCATTATACATATAAACCTTCATCTTGAATCACTCAATCTGTTAAAAGAAACCACATCAAAATCCGTTCCATAGTTTTAAAGATTTAGGCATATATAGCGACAGACAGACAGCGGAAGGGACTTTGTTTTAAACTATGTATTGATTGATTGATAATGAGATTGAAGTAAAAGAAATGGAAACAAAGAATACTTATAACACATTCCAAAAAAGCAATTTTAAAGTGAGAGTGTCACGCGCGCGCGTCGATGTCTTTTACATGCAACTCCGGAGTGGAGCTCGTCTTACGAGCGAAACATGAAAAACAACACTCATAATATAAAATTTTACATTCAAACTTGAATTGAAAACCATTGAATTTACATCAATAATGCTAGGTTTATTATTGAAGATCCCAAAATTGAATTTTAAAACTGTACAAGTTTCATTTTTGATTCGTTCCTTCGCATCAGCATTTAATTTGATACCTTGCAAAGATTGCTGAGTTAAAATAAACTTTATATTTGTGTTTATAGGAGTTTATTTCGTTTGTAATGTACACCGGTGTGGTGCACCTTTGAAGCGACCGTCCATATCTGACGGTTTAATTACAATTCCATATCGACCGTAAAATGTGTGTGGCTCAAGCAAAATAATTGTATTTAAAAAAAGAGTGAAAAAAAATAATTAAATTGCCATAATTAGCTCTACTATATTATTAGTTGACGTCAATATTAGGTTGCATTTTATGAGAGGAGAGTAAAATAATAAGAATGTAGAGCCAAATTACGCAGTAGGGAAACAAGTAAACCAAAATTCAAAAAGATGTTAAAAAAGTATTATTTAGAATTATAGTTATAAAGTAATGTAAGTATAAAAGGAATAAGGTCGAGACTCAGCAGATCCCGCAGACAAACTGTTTAAACAGTTTTGTGAGACTATGTATAAGTTGATGTAGCATATAAGTACCTATGTTTAATAAATAAATACATAAAAATTCATTACAAGTTAAAACAAAAAGAAAACAGTTTAATAATTTGTTTTTTACATATTTTGTTAAATTTAACTTGCACTTGTACCACTGCCTGACCGCCCATTGCATCGTCCATACAAAAGTCCTGTCGACTCATTAATTAGGTATTCTGCGCCCGCGCAGGCGGCATGATCAAATGTCCGAGGCGCACGTGACGCGCACTTCACACACTTCCTGTGTAGATAATGTTTTAGTAGGCTACTTGTTATGTTTTAGTGGACATTATATAAAATAAAAGTCTAGCAAGGTAAGTTTAAAAATGTAAAGCGCAGACGAGATTTTTTTTAAATGTAGAGTTTCACGTTACGATTTAAAAAAAAATTAAAAAAAAACTCGGGCAGCAGCCGGCACATTGTAAATTCAAAAGGAAAAATTATTCACCAAATTAGCCACACCACAAACATGAGATAGAATAATAATTCATACCGTCGACTTCAACCTCTCAATTTTCCAACACTTTTATTGAGGCAATTTACTAAAATATAGTCCGATACCTGTGGGCAGATACACTTAATTTTATGTGTCCCTCATTGCCTCCTCCATCTCTCTCCAACACCAGGCAATGAACCATGTAGAGCTGGACGAACAAAATTACTACCACACTGATTGCAGTGAGCCGTACACGAATTAGGGCCTTTTCCTTTTTTTTACTGGCCTTAATGCCCTGTTCATGCATTGAGGGCTTTTATCGAACACATGCACGTTTCAGTACAGTAGACCGGTTCTGTTCCTTTGCCTTTGAAGTCGACTCGCCGCTCGCCGCTTCGCATCGCATGGGCATCGCTCGGAAATACAATAGGATAGGATCAGTTTGCGTCGAACCACCAAGGCGAGCGGACGTGTGTTGAGCAAAATGAGAAATTTATTACGATTCACGTAGTATTGTAAAATAAAGTGATATTGTGAAAATGGCTGGTTTTAAGTGTGCTTTGCTATTAAGTGCTGTTGCCCTGGTGGTAGCCCAGGAAGAGATGGAGGGCGGAAAATGCGAAAGGATAAAACTACCTCTATGTCAGGATTTGGGATACAATTGGACTGCGATGCCGAACCTGGTGGGCCATCATGACCAGAAGGAGGCAGAGGAAGCGGTAAGAATCAGTTGACAATACTTTTACATTATTAAATTATATTATCTATTCGCTATTGTATAGTAATCGAAAACTCATTAGACTCTACATTCATGTTTCCGCGTATTAGTTCCTCTTTTATGTCAGTTTAACTAATTTAACTTACTTAAATTACGTAGATATTCTGTTATGGGATTAGTATAAGCATCATATATTACAGTTCGAATCGAAGAGGGTAATCAAATTTATAAAACAACAACTAGGTAAATACATAAAACTTTTTTTTCTAACAAAATATGACTCTACATCTCTTATCTTAAAATATATTTTGTTGTTTTTTCGTTGTGAATTATAAAATATTTAGATATACTTTTGTTGAATAACGGCAAATGTATCAGAATTTAAATTGCGAAATATTTTTTTTGAGGGGTTGAACTTATATTGTTAAGGGGAAGCAGCTTCATTTTAGCTAAGTCACCCCTTACAATAGGGGCCTTGATTTACGGCGCATAAACACAAGTTTTATGGTTCATGGAGTGATAAAATAGTTTTGAGTCTTGGTCTAACAGACAAAATCAATATTTTTATATCGTGGGAGCTTGTTACTTGTTACCAAATTATTTTTTGAATATTGTTGATTTGCAAATTTTAGTGCGCAAAAAGTAACACTTTTTATATTGGATAGAAACATTTAAAACTACGTTAATCTATACCAACAATAAAGAGGAAAGTTTTAATTGTTTGATGGTGCATAAGCATAATAAAATAAGCCATTGAGATTTAGCCCAACATGAAAGTTAATTTATGATTTTGTCTATGGAGCAAACGATATGCTTTGGTATTAAGTATAACGTTCTACTAATTATTATCACAGTATCTAAGGAACATTTAAAGTCATTTCTAATAGGTATCTTAAGTCATTTTTTTTAACAAATAATGGAAGTTGCCTTAGAATCTAGGTATTTGTTTAAACTCCACTCATCCATTAACTTAATGACCTAAAGTAAATATTAGCCAGGCAAATAAAAGCCTTTAAGACTTAGAAATCTTATTAGCATCATCATCATTAATCATACATACAACATAACAACTCATTACCGTCAAAGTAATTAGCTAGGTCCAAGAATCGCTAAGCGTCTTCAAAATCTATGTTTTTATGATTACTTTCGAAAAATCTACAACAGTGCATCTACATCCAGACTGATCCTGTATCCAGAGTGCCAGAAACTCATACAAGCACTCTTACACCCAAGAAACATGCATAGATTTAAATCCTTAACAATGATAGCCCTGACTCTTATCGAACCTGCGAAGTTACAGTCAAAATCATTTCCCACTGAACAACGAAGGTGGTAGATATTATATTAGACTTCAAAGGAGAACCGCCTTTGAGTTTGAGACCGATAACCGCGGCACAACTGTGTTATCGGCACACTATCGCAGCCCACGCTCGCTGGCGTAAACAAATCTAGCGATCGCCCTTTGATGTTGCCAACGTGTTTACTTTCAACTGATTGAAGACTTGTGGAGTTCACTCCTCAACCAATTTACGTAAATTAGTTTTATTAATGTTAGACGAATCTTTTTCGGTAGATGTAAGTACATACCTACCTACGTAGAGAACGTATAAATATGTTGAAGACGACGATCGATAGATTCCTATTTCTTTTGAAGAACAAGACCTAAAATGGAAAAAAGAATTTTTAAGACGAATCAAGCTTATAAGGCTGTGTTTAGAAATTGTAGCCAAAGTTTGGTTCTTGTTTTATTTTTAATTCATTCTCAAATTTTACTAGGGCATCCTTATTTACTGAACAGCTTTTTTTATATACAAACAAGACAACTCCCATTCTTTCCAAATTTAGGTTAATGCTTCACTTTCATGATAGTGTCGACTGTCGAGTCGACACAGTGGCGTCATTTGATGCACCATTGCTTTTCATGCGCAGTCGTTTATGGATGGCTTCAAATGCCCTCATTTAGAGGATTACACTCAGTCCCAGGCGTACCCGGGCGCACCTGATAGCAGTATCTTTATGGCGAGGCATAATAACGCAAGAGCCATTTATTTTTATTTATTTATATCAGCCGCTATCGTGCGCCTTGCTGGATATCGGTAATACACCTTATCGTCGGCATCGCTTCTAAAAGCAGATACGCGCCTTTGTGTATTATTCTATTAATATTTGGCAACTGATAACATTAATGCGTAACATCTATTTGATGTGTAAACGTTATTCGATGCGATAGCTACCAATGTTCGTTTATTTTCTGCAAAAAACGTTGATTACCCGTTATAAACATCTGCTCTGCCATGTCGTGGCTTCTAAACGCAGCCAAGTTCCACTAAAGATAAATCTCTTCATTCCTTTTATTATGTTCCGTACCGTGAATCTCTGTGATACTCTATCTTCACCTAGAATCATTTCTGTGGAGCGGCGGTGGGCAGGGCCATTCACGAAATAATCTGATTTGAGTTTTGTCTCTGGCCGGTCGTTAACCTCGCTATTGAGTAATTAGAGGTTTTAGGGTCCGCATCCGGCGGACTCAATGGTATACTGATTGAGAAATAAATTGGAAACGTTGCCTGGTCCGCCGCAGATGACTTGCAGATCGTTCGAACTTCGAACGCACTATCACGAAAACCAACTGTCAGTTTGCTTTTTAAAGGCAAAGCAAGTCATGGGAGCGAAACTGTTAAAAAATGGTTTGCTTTTACAAACACTTTAGGCCACAAAGAACAGCTTTAAACTGGACCAACCAAAGGTGGTAATGGCGCCCTTCGAGCTTCCATTAGCACTCGCCCACGAAGAGTTCGACAAATAGTTTTGGAATTCTGTGGATTTTCGACCCTGAGTTAAGGAATTGGTAATAAAATCAAAACTTCCAGGTAGAACAAAGCATTCTAGGTGGTCTACTGCTTACTTTACAAAAAAGGTTCACACACGATCAACTATTTCTGGAATTGAAACAAAGCAGGTATAACAATTATTGTTATTATGATAACCCATTTACCTAATTTCGTCGGCGTCTTTGACTCCATTGTGTTGAAAATTACAAAGGTTTTTTCCTCAAGGAACAGGTACAGCGTATAGCGTACAGCTGTTAATGCTAAAGCTGTTATTGAGAGGTCTTCTTTGAAGCCATGCCCTATCATTAGCGCAGGTACGCAGATAATACGGACCAGTAGTAAAAAGAGATGCTTCACGCATGGAAGAAAGTCTTTTACAAAAAAACTTTTACAGTCCACTGGTGCGAAGTAATTTATCTTTTGTAGGATTGCGTTTCTGAGATTAAACGGGACGGAAGTTCGGATCGGTTAGCCATTCAAAATCTACAAAACTTCAGTTCTGAGAGTTAATAATTTCCATAACAAAACTGTTAGCTTTAAAACTGTTGGCATTACGAGATACAACATATCATCTTCGCGGCTGTATACGTCGCGTTTATTATTTACGACCATAAAACCAGTCTTGGAATAACTTAACACTTTTTTTATCGTATAAAACGCTATTCTTTTGTGCCGGGTTTACCTGCCAGTAATTAGAGGGGCAATTAGTAAGTTTCTTTGGGTCGGGCTGCTCGCCGCGCGGGCGCCGCAGGGTTGGTGTTTTTATGACATGGCACGTTAGTAGGTATCATGGGATTTTTTTTACGAATCTCGACCATAAGATACGAACAATATTCTACGATCACGTTTTATCGTAACTAGTTTTTTAGGAACATAGTGTATTTTTAAAAACACTACAAAAAGGCAAATTATGTCGTAAAATTCAAAGGATATGATATTATTAGTAATTACTTATTCTGTAGGTAGGTATTATGGTGGTTATTCTGAATAACCACCATGCACCCATTCATTCCAGATTTAAGCCAAGAAACAAAAAGCTATTGTTATTAAAAGGTTTAATTAACACGCCCTCTATAACAATAATAACTTTTAATAAACGTGTGATATAACAACTTACCTTTAACTGTCTTTGAAGTAAGGTTCATAATTGTAGAGCAAATTTGCTTCGCGATTAGTGTGTGAGATTATATGTCCGTGCGCTGTATTACAAGTGTGCGTAAGGCGGCATGATCAAAGGCGCTCGATTACCGCACGATGCGCCTGCGCATCCCCGGGTACGTTTTATTTTATTGCGTCGTCCGTCGTCGGAGCAACGACCCGCGTTTCGTAGGCAGCTGGCTCGCATTTTAATGTTTCATTAAAAGGAAATTATTTCGCATGCTTGCTCTTATTATGTTTTTTATCAATAAAATTTATAACATAAAAAAGATTTGCCGATTTAATTAACTATAGAACGTATAAGTATATACGAATAAATAAGATTTCAATTCAAACCTTCTTCTTCTTTCTTAAGAGATGTGCAGTGCTCTCTGGTCAGTAGAGCCTCCTCCATACATCGCACCACACCTTATCATTTGACAAACGCACCTATTGTGTCTAATTTATACTTTAAATAAAAAAACATTAAAAAGAGCAAGGTCCTGAGGTAATAAGTGAGTCGCCTATGTATTTAGAATAGACGTAATTATGTAAAATCTTCTAAACCAAAGTTATTTGGTAAATGGATCGGTCGGTCTCATTCACTTGATACGATAACCAATTCCGAGCTCCGAGGAATGCTGCCCAATTACATCACGAGTCGTTTTATATGAACATGCCGAAAATGTGACTCAAATACCTCATCACTCCACCTCCTTGGTTAAGTTAGCAATGATGTTTGATTTTGAATTCGGGAGATATTTTGATGAAATCTTGCAACTTAATTTTAAATTGAGCTGAAATTTTGTATACACGTTCAAGGAGCCTAATAAAATAAACAATACATATTAAGCTAATGTGACGTCATAAAAAATTCAACATGACAGAAAAATTAAGATGGCGGACGAGTTGTTTTTAGTGTTCTACTACTTAACGACATAACAGCTTGATTTTTAAAACTTTTTTTTACCTAAAACTAATCGTAAATGTATACCTACCAATAAATATTATAAAGAGGAAAGATTTAATTGTGTGTTGTTTGTTTGCATTGAATGGGCTGCGACTTAGCAAGTAGTGAACCGATTTAAAAAATAATTTTACTGTTGGGAAGCTAGACTATTCCCGGGCGACCTAAGCTATAGAATATTCTCCAATATTTAGAACTCAAGGCGGTACGAAGTTCGCCGGGTCAGCTAGTTATAAATATATACGATTAGTTCCCAGTTAATTAGAGCCAAATAAAAGGAAGATAAACTTTTGTGAACGCAATAAACCAACATAATAAATACTTTAACCAACGCCGGCTTATTGGGTCCTTAATTCACAAAATTCCGTTGAATCAAGTTTTGGATAGAAAACTATCAGAGATACCACGATTTTAACAGGTTTACAGACGTTCGAACGAGATTAGTAGTAGGAAAGGAAGCTAAGTGCGTAAGCTATTTAGAAAAAAAGAAATTACCACACAAGACGCAAGAATCTTCCAACCGTTAGCTCTCCATACTTAAAAGCAATCCAGCAAAATTAGCTCTATCTAGTACATTGAATACGCGGTAAACGCACTTTTCATTCCATATAAGACCGAGAGACGGCCGGCACTGTCTGTTCACATAAATATCCATTAAATACTGTTTGACCGTGCACGACAGGGCGGGCCCGTTGAAACGTCAATAACGCTGGGCATGCAAGCCTCACTGAATGCCGACTGCAGGGCTTTTTACTTGATTCTGTGAAGGTACGCGAATTATAATTGGAAATAATTGGTAGAGTCAAGTGATTTGATTACCATGATCGAAAAATAAAGCGTCAACGATACACACCACGAAAGCAAGATGAACGAAAGTTTTTAATACCTAGCATTACGTAGTAATCCTTTTAAAAGTCTGTGTACTTAGCATTATAAAAACGTTATAAAACTACACAAGCTAAAGAGTTCGTCAACGAATTCTTTAATGAGATGTTCCAAATATTATGTTATCAACCCAGCCTCTACTGATAACGTGGCGCCTGCGCCTGTCGCGTGCCAGGAAACAAGGGAAAATACTTACATTCTATACTTAACTTATATCTAAAATCATAAAACTTTTCGTAAGAATTCCTTCACATTATGAATAAATATGATTGTAAGTCTGTAAGTCAGTCATATTTATTCATAAATAAATATGACTGACTTACAGACAGAATTATATAAGTAACTAGAGGCTGCCCCGCGGTTTTTCCCGCGCAGAATTCTCATAAACACAAAATTCCCGTTTGTTCCCGTTCCCGTGGGAATTTCGGGAAATCCCTTCTTAGTGCTCACCTACACTCCCTAAGGAACCTACATGCAAAATTTCAGCCCGCTACGCCCAGTAGTTTCGGCTCTGCGTTGTCTGTCAGTCAGTCAGTCAGTCAGTCAGTCAGTCAGTCAGTCAGTCAGTCAGTCAGTCAGTCAGTCAGTCAGTCAGTCAGTCAGTCAGTCAGTCAGTCAGTCAGTCAGTCAGTCAGTCAGTCAGTCAGTCAGTCAGTCAGTCAGTCAGTCAGTCAGTCAGTCAGTCAGTCAGTCAGTCAGTCAGTCAGTCAGTCAGTCAGTCAGTCAGTCAGTCAGTCAGTCAGTCAGTCAGTCAGTCAGTCAGTCAGTCAGTCAGTCAGTCAGTCAGTCAGTCAGTCAGTCAGTCAGTCAGTCAGTCAGTCAGTCAGTCAGTCAGTCAGTCAGTCAGTCAGTCAGTCAGTCAGTCAGTCAGTCAGTCAGTCAGTCAGTCAGTCAGTCAGTCAGTCAGTCAGTCAGTCAGTCAGTCAGTCAGTCAGTCAGTCAGTCAGTCAGTCAGTCAGTCAGTCAGTCAGTCAGTCAGTCAGTCAGTCAGTCAGTCAGTCAGTCAGTCAGTCAGTCAGTCAGTCAGTCAGTCAGTCAGTCAGTCAGTCAGTCAGTCAGTCAGTCAGTCAGTCAGTCAGTCAGTCAGTCAGTCAGTCAGTCAGTCAGTCAGTCAGTCAGTCAGTCAGTCAGTCAGTCAGTCAGTCAGTCAGTCAGTCAGTCAGTCAGTCAGTCAGTCAGTCAGTCAGTCAGTCAGTCAGTCAGTCAGTCAGTCAGTCAGTCAGTCAGTCAGTCAGTCAGTCAGTCAGTCAGTCAGTCAGTCAGTCAGTCAGTCAGTCAGTCAGTCAGTCAGTCAGTCAGTCAGTCAGTCAGTCAGTCAGTCAGTCAGTCAGTCAGTCAGTCAGTCAGTCAGTCAGTCAGTCAGTCAGTCAGTCAGTCAGTCAGTCAGTCAGTCAGTCAGTCAGTCAGTCAGTCAGTCAGTCAGTCAGTCAGTCAGTCAGTCAGTCAGTCAGTCAGTCAGTCAGTCAGTCAGTCAGTCAGTCAGTCAGTCAGTCAGTCAGTCAGTCAGTCAGTCAGTCAGTCAGTCAGTCAGTCAGTCAGTCAGTCAGTCAGTCAGTCAGTCAGTCAGTCAGTCAGTCAGTCAGTCAGTCAGTCAGTCAGTCAGTCAGTCAGTCAGTCAGTCAGTCAGTCAGTCAGTCAGTCAGTCAGTCAGTCAGTCAGTCAGTCAGTCAGTCAGTCAGTCAGTCAGTCAGTCAGTCAGTCAGTCAGTCAGTCAGTCAGTCAGTCAGTCAGTCAGTCAGTCAGTCAGTCAGTCAGTCAGTCAGTCAGTCAGTCAGTCAGTCAGTCAGTCAGTCAGTCAGTCAGTCAGTCAGTCAGTCAGTCAGTCAGTCAGTCAGTCAGTCAGTCAGTCAGTCAGTCAGTCAGTCAGTCAGTCAGTCAGTCAGTCAGTAACGGAAGAGTTTTATATATATTGATTTATTGAACCATTTACGTGATTATCTTTTTAAAAATTTGACATTTTAAGAAATTCATCGCCTTAAATGTAATGAGTTCCTTTTATACCTTTAATTTTCCCTTATAAAAACCATATGACATTACCAAGTGTGCAATATTGCACCAAAGCATTAACTCCACAGAATCTCACACAAAAGGTGTCTGTAACGAATCTGAGATTGCACCACAAAAACACTGGACTGAAGCATTGAAAAGTTACTGAAAAACCAGCTCTATGTCTAGAGACTTAAAACTTGGATATGGCTTGATACAGCTGCAAATTACAACACATTCTGTGCTTTAAAGAGAATGTAATAAGGTAGAGATTCGTCGTAAATTACAGATACAACGATCAGCGATCGGTCACGAGTTGGTTTGATTATTATCAATTAGAAACGCCTGGATGGAGGGAAGAATCGAGAGGATAAGATCTTAATGATAGGCTATTTCTTAATATGGCATAGTACTTGTGTTTAGTCACAGATACGCTTCATAAAGTTATATTGTTACAAAGTAAAATCTTATTTATACATTCAAAGAGGTAACGCAGGAAGTCTACTAGGCAAGGCACGGTACCTTCCGTAGCAGCAATTTTTTCTTTGAATGTTTCATTGCTGTTACTAACCTGAGTAATCAAGTATTTTGATTGAAAAAGAATCATACGATAAAATGCTCCTACACTTTAAAAGGAACCAATGCTTACTGCAAATTGTGGAATATGTAGGATACTTAATAACTGAGTATTAGATATCATATCCATATAAGTCTTTTAAAAGCTTCACAAGGCCCGAACAAAATGACTAGCAAAAGTAGAGTCGATATTCTAAGACTGATTGCTAATAGCCCGAGTTTTTGTAGCGCTCTGGTAACATTTGATGTATTTTTTGTTACATCATACGTTACTTTTAGAAAATTACAGATTATTACATGATACAAATCCAGCTTAATCTTTTTTGTAACTTAAGAGGTACAAATCTAACTGGCTCTACATTTGCTAAATCTCATTTTGTAGAGTATTATACTTTCATCAGCAACATCATTTTGTTTGTACAACAGAGATATAATCTTACAATAAGTTATTAGTCGTAGTTATAATCGGTCCATTTATTCAATCTTCATTGTACAGTGGCGGACACGGTCGGCATAACACTTCCGGTTTTTCTGTATTGCAAAATAGCTATTGTTCTTTGGTAATACAGTCTAGGGCTGACGAAACCATAGACAAATCTGTTACGGCCTCCTAGTCCGCCACTGTATGTACCACAGGTATGTTGTGTACCTTAGTTAACAAAACAGATATAAGTAATAGCGCTCACTAAAATTCGAGAAACAAATTCAATTATACTTTTTTTTCCAAAAACCATTATTCTTCGTCAGGTCTATTTTAAGGGCGCGTACACATGAACGACATCAAAGCAAAACGGATTTAGACTTACGTTATTGTGACAGTAGGATCAAAGGCGGGTAATTAAACATGAGTTTATTAAGTTTACCACTTACAAGCCTCTTGTTAGGCTCTTGAACCGCGGTATAAAACTTTATATTTTAAAACTAGAGGCTGCCCCGCGGTTTTTCCCGCACAGATTTCTCATTAACACAAAAATCCCGTTTTTTTCCGTTCCCGTGGGAATTTCAGGAAAACCCTTCTTAGTGCTCACCTACACTCCCTAAGGAACCCACGTGCATAATTTCAGCCCGCTACGCCCAGTAGTTTCGGCTCTGCGTTGTCTGTCAGTCAGTCAGTCAGTAACGGAAGAGTTTTATATATTTTGATAAGTATCAAATTATTTTCTAAAATTACTGGTCAATCACTGTAGCAAGCAAGCATTTCAACCATCGTAATCACTTTAGCGTAATAACATAAGGTCGATTTTGCAACATAAATTAACTTTTCTTAGTAAAGTACTATTTTGTTTACAAATTTGTTATACTCTTAAACAGTTACAACGAAAAGTTACTACTTATTTCAAGCCTTAAGTATTGAACCGATGTGTCTGAAAATATATTAAATCCGTGTAGATCAACGGAGCCCGAAATATACTTTTAGGAAACTTTTTATCCCAAAAATCTCATGGGAACAGAAAAATGGTATTTTGCGTTTTAAATGGAAAATTCGATGTCGAAGCCTTTCGCGCCGCAACTCTAGTCTTTTTATAGGTTATATTTATATGCTTTAATTCAATTCCACCTCAATTCCACCCTATTCCGCGCCTAACCAATTTCAAACATGACATTCAAATTCAAAATCTCGTAGTATAATAATAGGTAGTACAAAGTAAGTATTTTCTTTGATCTATTAATTAAACCGTCACGGTGCCATCAGCCAGCCTCACACATGCGCGGCGCGGCTGCAGAGAGCGGTGAGGCGTGACGTCACAAGCACAAGTCGCTCACTACTTCAAAGCGGCGGCGGCGCGGGCGCACACGGGCTTATTTTCAGCATATTGTGTGTTAATTAATTAGTAGTCGATTTTGTAACCCCTTTATTAATGTATAAGTTGTTTTCGTTTTTATAAGTTTTTTTCTACAAAACGACTGTTGACTCTACCTGTGATACTGTCTGTTGGTAAAAAGGTACGTAGTACTCTGTATCCAATGAAAACTCCTATTCTTGCTTGTTTGATGTACGATAAGAGCGGGTTTTCGTCCTATAAATATTCTAATTCTGATTTCTAAAACTTAAATTAAAAAGTTTTAAGCTTTCGGTAATAATAACAAACAACCTTTTTATAACTAAGATAAAATAGCAAAGCTTTTGAAAACAATAAAACTTAGTATTGGTAAGTACTTACTTACCTACTTGAAAAATGTTTCAAGTTCAACTCATTCAATATTTTACAAAGGATTCTTGAAATATTCAATATTTTACAAAGGAACATCTCGATTCTTGAAATGTTTGCTTTTTTACGTCATCAGAAGCGGGATTAGCTATTACGATGGGTTTACCTGGCTAATCTCATTCACGGTAGAATGCGTTTAGAAAAAAAAAAACTTTTCAACGTAAAGTATATATTTTTGTGAGGAAACGGTTCGATTCTACAGCCAACAATAGAGTGCAAACAGCTTGGGTCTTCAAAAAAATGAACGTTCAAAAGAGCCGCTGGCCCCACTTAAAATGTTTGTGTTAAGGGTAGACGACGTAATTTGATATTCTACACGCGGTAAAATTTAAGTACTGTCACGGACTAGGAGGCCGTAACAGATTTGTCTTTGGTTCCGTCAGCCCTAGACTGTATTACCAAAGAACAACAGCTATTTTGCAATACAGAAAAACCGGAAGTGCTACGCCGAATGTGCCAATGTACTAAATAATTGACCGGGCCCATTTAATGCATCAGTTAAATCTGAAAGCTTATATGAGTGAAGAAATTTGCAATTGCAACCGTATAACCTACTTGAATAGCTACATTGTCCATAAATTATTTATAGTGATTCTAGCGAACTAGTTCACAAAGTAGTCCTGGATCCACTAAAAACCTAATTTCAAAAAGACACCTTTTTTTTCCAAAGTAAGCTTCGCCTTAACTGAGCATACATTCCTAAATAGCCGACACGGAGTGGCTTCGGATGTTTATACGTAGAGCTCGAGCTGCTATCCCACTTCTGACGGCACTTCATTATGTTTATTCTTCGAATTGAAGTATTTACTTTAGTCTGCTCAGGTCATGGTCGTTCTCTAGTGCTATTGCAAACTCTACCATGCAAATAAAACCTAGGACACCGATATGAAATGAATTTTTCATGTGGACATAGCATTGCATCTGGTAGCAGAAGGCCAGCTCCTGTATTATACGGCCGGCATTGCAATATTGCTTTTCGTCCTCTTTACATTTGTTTTTTGTATTCAAATCAAATATCAATTAATTCATAATTCAATATAGGATACAAAATATCACTTTGAGAAAGTCAATTCGACTAAATCTAATCTAATTGCTATTGATACCTTATTTAGTACATAACATAATATCACGCCTTTGATTCCCCGGAGGGTTAGGCAGAGGCACCAGCTTAAGAGCCGGACCCACGTTTAGCAGAGTTTATGTAGTAAATTAGCTTATTTAGTAAAGTATCCTATACTGTGAGAGGCGAGGTAGTTCAGGGTGCTCACCAAGTAGCTTAAGCAAACAAATGTTTGCCTATCCTTACGACAAAATGGTCGCCTGGAGAGGCCAGTAGGTATACACTCTGACATGGCATGCATCTGGTAGCTGAAGGCCAGGTCAGCCTGACATCTACTGGAGGCGATTGGTTAAAATCACGGACGAAGATAAAAGAAAATAAAAGGTTAGGCTACACTATAATTTCGAATAGGAGAGAAAGAAAGCCCGTTGCCCATAGGACACTGCATTGGCCTGTTACTATCTTACTTTTATGGACCCATATACTTAACTTATAGACCATATATTTCTAAGAATCATTATAATAAAGCCTTTGATTTCGTTAGTAAAAAAGACTGACGTCATCACATCACTTCAAAGCTACGAAAGGAAGCATACATGAGCGAGTTTGTTCCAAATAGGTTATGATATGATCAAAGGAAGAGCATTTTCACGGAAACTAGCTGTCTTGTCTTAACTTTTGAACACGTGCGCGACGTATTAACGTTAATTAATAGTTATTTTATTAAACGAGAGTTGCGGATGTGGAAATGTAGAGTTACTTAGTTTAAATTGTATTTCTACGTTACGCGCGAATATAATCAACGATATTATAAATAAAGATATCTCATATCGTGATATGAATGAAGTGTTTAATGTATATGTGCAAACCAAAAAATCAAGAAACTTACATTAGGTTTAGTATAAAATGCGATCTCATCGCTCTCAGCGATTTCGTCCAAGTATACCTAATCGTGTTTTTAATGCTGAAAAAAAAAGTAATTTGTGGTGTGGAAACGATTATTATATTTGAGTTCATATTGAGTACGAGTTAATACATTGTTATTTATTAAATAATACATCGAAAACTAACAAGCATGCATTGTTACCAACTTACCCTGTTATTCATAAAAAGTTAAAGAGCATTTTAGTTATTTGACATTATGTCAATTTAGACTGGTTGTCACGTATTTACCATACAACAAACCAGAGAAGTAGACCTCCAGTAAAGCTACTTAAAATGTACTGTATCTTTATGAATAAGACGGTAACCGTCTTATTCATAAAGATACAGTAAAGCTACTTAAAATGTACAGTACATTTTAAGTAGCCTTACTGGAGGTCTACTTCTCTGGTTTGTTGTATGCTAAATACGTGATATCCAGTCTAAATTGACATACGTCAAATAACTAAAATGCTCTTTAACTTTTTATGAATAAGAGGGTTAGAATATAAGGTACCCACTTGTATATACAAGCAGTTAAAATAAATTTTCCCATGTCCATCATGTAATGTGTGAGACTGCTTGCGACTGTAAACAAAAACTTGAATTAACAATTTAACAACATTAATGACGCTGCTTCGCCCGCCCATCCAAGGACAGGCCGTTCCGTGAATTAACTTTTTGTCGGCGGACAGACGGACCGACAATTATGCGACCACAATGGACGCCAGATAATATTATGTACAAAAAAAAAAACTGATGTCTCGGTCGAGATATAAATTACATATTTTTGTTGAGGAGAGAGATAATAATTTATCGCGTACTTTTTGTCGTTTCTCATCCTAAGCACGAAACAACCCGACTTCACCCGGGTTTCATATACCCACAGAATGTTTCTGACAAAGGTGGTGGTTTCTGAAAAAGTGATTAAGCACACCATACCTCAAAACTTTCCTAAAGAAACACGTGTCAAAATACTGAATGAACAAACATGCCTTTCCTTGACAAAATCATCTGTATGTATCTTCCCTAAAGATTATGTACCTGACAGTGAAAACGGCATCAAAAACCGTTTCATTTTCCATCCAATAGATAAGTTACGTATTTGAATAGTTACGGGTCTTAAACGAAAGCTACCGGATGGTCAGAACTGAGGCAACAATCTAATCTGCTCGTAGGGAATCTCTAAACTTGTTTCCCACATCCAGGCTGTTTTAATTTGATTCCGTCTCCGTCATCCATCCATCCCTTTCGAGACAAAAACGGGTCGCGTCAGTTCGTCCCGACGCCTGACCTTGCCATTGTTCGCGATCCGCGACCTCTCATCTCATTTGCACCGCCTTATTGTCCCTCCAGCCGCGAGGATAGAATGACACAGAATTAAACGAAATGAGTTTTCGATTACCGTGTTTTGTTTTAGGCTTTGTTGAGCTGGGCAATTATGCATATTCTCAGATTACATCCTATTTCTGACTGATTTTTGTTCTGTATTATTTTCAGATGGCAGCGTTCGAGGGCATCTTAGCGAGCGGCTGTTCGGAGCACGCTCGCTTCCTGCTGTGCTCGGCGTTCGCACCGCTCTGCTCCGAGCAAGTCTCCGGCGCCGTGAGCGCCTGCCGCGCCGTTTGCGAGACCGTGTTCGCCGACTGCGCTGATCAACTCAAGCTGCTGCCGAGCTCATTATCACTCAACTGCGGGGCCTTCCCGCTGCGTGCAGACAGGAGACTCTGCATGCGTCCGCCCAACGGCAGTGAACCGCGGCCCGATCCACCGCCGCCGCCGCCGGAATGGGGCGAGCACGGTTGCCCGCCCGGACACACAAGGACTCCCTTAGGAGAATGCTGGCCGGCTTGCGGGGAGGACGTCATGCATTTATCCGACGATAAACGCGCCGTGGAGCTGTGGATGACCGCCCTCGCCTGGCTCTCTCTAGCCTCCACTAGCCTGGCGCTCGCAGCTTTTTGCGCGGAGCCAGGCCGGTACCGCTACCCCGAGAGACCTGTCGTTTGGATGGCGGCCTGCCACTGCGGCGTGGCCATCGCGCACACAGCTCGGGGCTGGCTCGGAGCGCGAACCGTCTCCTGCGCGGACGGGGTCGCGTCCCCCGGCTGCCTCGCCTTCTTTACCGTCACCTACTACTTCACGCTTGCAGCAGACGCGTGGTTTACCAACGCGTGCGTCGCATGGTACCTAACAGCGGCGAGCGAGTGGTCTACAGAGGCGTTAGAGCGTGCTGCGGCGTATCTTCACGCGGCCGCGTGGGGCTGGGCGGGAGCGTGGACGGCGGCGGCGCTGGCGTTACGGCGCGTGACGGCGGACTCGTGCGGCGTGGCGGACGCGGCGGCGGCGGCGCTGGTCGGCGTGCCGCGCGGGGCTCTGCTGGCGACAGCTTTGGCGCTAGCGATGGCAGCGGCGCCGGGCGTGGCGCGGGTGCGGCGCGCGCTGGACAGCCGCGGGGCCAGACGAGTTGGTCGATTAGCAGCACGAGCTGCTATTACGGGAGCAGTTTATCTTTTGCTGGCGAGCCTGAGTGCCGCGTGGCGGGTGGTGGAAGCGCGGCAGCGGATTGCGGCAGGCAGCCTGTTGGCGGGAGGAAACGGCGGCGCTGTAGCGACGTTGATACTGCTGAGTAGCGGCGCGGCGGCGGGAGCGTGCGGCTGGGTGCGGCGCGGCGCGGCGGCGTGGCGCCGGCTGCGGGCGCCGCGCGACCCGCCGCCCAGGAAGCCGGCGCCGCTGCTGCACCCGCAGTACCCGACCATCTCACCCTACTACAAAAGACCGCTGCACGTATCGCGTGTTTGAGTTAAAGTTTGGAGTGACTTGGAAAACATTTGGAGTGATTTGGTTAAAATTTGGAGTGATTTGGATAAAATTAGGAGTTATTCGGAACTGTGGATGAGTGACTTTAGAATAACTGTAAATGGTTGAATAGACTTTTGCCTTCTGTGAAGGTAATCTCGATTGTATATAATATAGGTACCTACTAAGATTAAATCAATTGTAAATAGCTGTGGTATAGTATAACTAAATAAACCGTTGATTTTTATATACTTCCCTTGTTTTCTTTAATGAGTTACAGTAAAAAATGTAAGTTTAAACCACGATTTATTTATTTAATAAAAACTGCTAAACATATATAACATACATCTGTTAGTTGGTTATATCTCTCTATACAAAAAATAAGTTTTACATACATTATTATTCAAACTAAAATAACCTTAAACGACGCACATCATTACAAAACGAAATAAACTTTTTAAATCATTTATATTTTAAATCTATTTCCTACACTAAAAGAATACAATATTATATAATACTATAAATTAATTTACACCTTGGAATGTGATAAATAGAAATAAGAAGAAAAAATATTTATCCACAATATAAGTGAGGATATCGTCAATTCGGATAGTTAAATTCTAATAGAAAATATGCACTGAACTTAAAAAATTGTGTCGAAATAAAAATGGCAGCATAATATCTGGCAGGTGTTGCTGTAATTTTTCTAAAGCAATAAAATAAATATATAAGTAATGCCTGAATCCGAATTATTACTAGCTTATGTTGTCCCACTGCTGGGCAAAGGCCTCTTTCCCCTCCTTCCACACTTCCCTGTGCTCCCAATTCGTCGCTCCATCGCTTACTGGGGGGACCACGTCTCCTTTTGGCGTGTCTCGGGACCCACTCAGGTGCCCTCCTTGCCCAACGATTGGAGTCCATGAATACTTATAATAAAAGATAAACTTTTAATTTGGTGATTACAGAACGGATAACTTATGCCTAAAAAAGTTTGTAAACTCTCGCTAGTCAAGCAATTCTCAACAAGTTGATTATTAATTCCTTTAGATACATAAATTGACTGACCATCATAGCTTACTATAAACAATGCAATACTCAACGAAAAAACATATTTTCACGTTTTAATAATAAAAAAAAACTACAATACACAATATTATACGAGTAGGTAAGGAAGAACGAAAACTACGCAAGGAAGTAAAAAAGTAAGTAAAAACAATAAAATACGAGGTAAGTATGTAACAGAACAAATCAATTCATTATTTGCTTGAACTCCAAATTTTTTATACAACAAAATGAGGCTATATATACTTTTAAAATAATAATTAAAATCAGTTTAGTCGTTCCTGAGATAAACTTTTGCATCAAAACTTTTTTTTATTAGTTTAGACAAACATTTTAGTTACTTGTTTAGATTGATAGGCTCCGAAAAGCTGCGAAACTACAGAATCGATTTGAAAATTCTTTAAACAATTCTAAATTATCCGTGATAATCATGAATATTAAAAAAAAGAACAGAATAGCACATAGATTATCAATAATAATATTGAGTAAACTTCAATAGAAACGCGGTACGAAGTTCGCCGAGCCAGCTTGTTACAAAAAGGTGCTCAAATCACGCTATCCTTCCTGCGTCGACATAAGACTATCAAAATCCGAACCTTGAATCAATTCGCCAGAACCGAAGTAGCTTGAAAAGTTAAATATACGACCAGATTCCTGCTTTAAATTATCAGTGGAACCGAAATCTTTTTTCACAGCATGCAACGGGCTACAGTTCTCGCTAAATGACTTCTGTTCTATAGAGAATAAAGACTTATTTTCTGTGGCAACATTTTCAATTGACTCTGTGATTCCTTGGTCTTCTAATCCGATAATCACCTGTGACTCTTTCCTCTCATTATAGGGATTGTTTAAGTACTCTGAATATAATTCGCACTGTTCTGTTATACCGTTTTTTTCGTCATAAATTGTGTCTAGTTTCGGTTTCTGCTCTGTGGGGCAGAGAATCGGCATTTGTTGCTTAGTTACGCCTATCGGTGTTGATACCATCTGTAGACAATGGAAAGCGTTTAAACACAACATAATCTCAAGGCTATATTCCCAAAGGGTATGGCAGAGGCACCACAAACTTGCACAAATTTAAATACTTAGATTATCTAGTTTCATACAGTAAATTTTTTCTTTAGTAGATAAGAGTGATTCAAGAGGAAGGTTTATAATTATAATACATACATAAAATACTAATAGGTTAGGCGGTACGAAGTTCGCCGGGTCGACTAGTTATTTTATATTTGGCATGGTTTAGAAAATATGAATATTTTCGCAATTTTATATCGTGGTGGTTAGAAAAAAATTTTTTTGTGCAATATTCGTTGTAAAAACTTTCGAGGCAACCTCTCTTAATCACTAAACCCCTTACTACAAAAAAAATTTGGACCCGTCTATATCGCGAATTTTTATGACGAATTCGAGATTTAAACTTAATCTATTGATTAGATTAAATATTTTGTGGTAGAGCCATAAGTTTTTCACCTACCTCATTTAACGGCTGGAGCAAAACGGAAGACGCCAACCCTCCCTGCGAATACAGTGGGTTGCGTATCGGGACCATTCCACTAACAGGAACGGGAGTGACAAGTGACGGTGACTGGGACATAATGATAGGAGAATGACCCGCAGACCCAAGAGTCTGACTCAAATTTTGACTTAGAATCGAGGGAGCGTAGCTGGGTGGCAAAGTCGTCGTTTGGTTAGCCATCGTCGTTGAGGGTAATGTTTGAGCCTTTTGGTTATCATTTGGAGTAGTTGGAGTAGTATGACTCATATTTGGAGACGTTTGGTTAATAATTGGAGAAGCTTGGGTCATATTTGGAGTAGCTTGAGCATGGCTTATATTTGGAGTGGTTTGGCTCATATTTGGATTAGCTTGGCTCATATTTTGAGTAGCTTGACTTAGAGTCGTTTGGCTCATATTTTGAGTCATCTGGCTAGAATTTTGAGTCATTGGTGTGTATTGAGTCTGGGGTGCATGGGGCGGTGGGCTTTGGGGATTATATGGGAGTATGGAAGGCGCACTTGCCGGGGAAGGTACAGGAATGATTGCTGGGAGGCTGGAGGGCAGCGGTGGGTGCATGTGGCTCGGCAGATTCGCTGGTGGTTGCGTGTCTTTCTCTGTGAACAAGTTAAAAGTTAGGATGCGTTGTTTATCATATGTACACTTAGCGTGTTTCCTCAAAAAGCGATATGGGCTCGAGAGCCAATGGAAATCGCTCGTACATCCACGAAGCCTGCCTAATTGGCTGTCGAACCCATATCGCGCGACCAATATAGCTACTTGAGGTTTTGACAAGTCCTACATAAAATACAGTGGGTAGCTCGTTCTAACAAACAACTTTACCAAAATATTAAGGGTCAAAATTTCAAAACAAAAATCAACTGTTCCACAGATCGATCGGGTTCGATCAGCTGAAGGGTTCAATGTACGACACAGCTGTTTTGTTTTCAGATTTTATTCAACCTATGTTAATTTGGGAAAGATAATAGGCTGTACCGAATCTCCCCTTTGAATTATTACCGTCTTGTCAGAAACACTGTAATAATATGATAATTAACTGAAGAAATAAATTCAACAAACCCAAGGTATTTCGTCTCAGATGACGACGACGATGATGATGATGATGATGATGATGATGATGATGATAAGGTCACTATTAACTAAAACTAAAAACCCACCTTCTGGGAAGAGTTCATCTCTGAGTGTCGGCAGGAATTCACCAATCTTCTCCCACGTCATGTACCAGAGGTCGGTGTACCCGTCGCCGTTGCTAAATATCTGTTAACAATTATATTCGATTTGTAAACAGCTCAGTTATTTATAGTTCTACAAACTTATATGATGCGGTGGCCAAAAGTAGAACTTTTGAAATGATTTACCTGATTTACTAGGCAGTTACATCCTGTATACAGGATGATATATACAGGGTCGCATCTTTTTATGGTTGTGTTAGAAATTTCAGTATAGCTCTTGAAGTATTTCAACAAACGACGCTCCTGTCCGGTCTTTCGAAATCCCTTTCCCTTAGTCACCCATGTAAGGATATGGGAGGGTGGTATTTTATATAAAAAAAATTATGTATACCTTCACAAAGTGCATGACAAGCAGCATATTCTACTCTTGAGCGACTAAGGAGCGGCCTACGCCACTCAACTGCTACATAGCGCCAACGAAGCTTCTAACGCAGCTAGAATCAATTGGCTAGGATTTGCTAGTTCCTCTTTGATCTGCCTACAGTACCATAACCATGCTGAGGATAGTACCTCGGACAACCGCGCTAAAATGTATGAAATAAACGAGTTGCTTCACGCACAGCCGAAACTCGTGTACGTGCACGCGCCATGCTTGTGTGAGTGAGATGAGTCGTGCTGCTTGTACTGAGCGTCACTGAGAGGTGCCGAGCGCGCCCGAGCGCGCCCGAGCACAGCCGAGCGCGGCCGAGCGCGGGGCCGGACGCCCTGAGGGAGGCAGGGAGTGCCCGCACTTCACGTAGTGTTGCTCGCACAACATTAAAAGTCTTTGGTTAAATAGATTTAACAAAAGACTTTTATTTATATTAAATTTAGTCAGATCACATAAATTCGGTTCACGGGAGAGTTGAGAGAAAGAACTTACATAGACAATCCTGTAGACTATTAACCATAAAGCATGTGAAGTACTAGCGTTTATTGGCATTATCTTAGGTTGAATGTTCTTCGAACACGTAGTACTGTTTACCTTGACAGAGTGCATGACGAGCAGCATATTCTTGAGCGACTCCAGGGCGGCCTCCGTGAGCGTCTCCTGCTGAGTTCTAACTAAAGACTCCTGGACCGAGACCACGCGCAGCCACAGCGCGCCGAACACGGGCCGGGGGGACAGCGCTGACAGGTGGTGGAGGAACACCTGAGGGGAGGGAACAACCTCCTATAACTGCGGTAGTCGAAATTACTTCCTTGATACAGATCAAGTTTTAATTTGTTATTTATGACATCTTGTTGAGGTTTTAAGTGAATATTAAAAGTTAAGTTTGAATTTAGAATAACGTTTGGTTTGACTTTTGATATGTTTGTGTACTGTCATTGTTGTGAAATATGAAGTTTTGCTAAGTTGTGTTTTTATCTGATAAATAAAATGTACTAAAGTTAATCTTGCTTATTACTCAAACCCCAAGTTATCTGACCGGTGACGTAAAAGGGGTCGACCGAAGGGAAACTGGCGCTGGTCCACGGTACAAGAGTGTGTAATAGTTTATCATGCCAATGCTGTGTACACCTGTTATTGTTGCAGACAAGAGAACCACAGTTTTAATATGCTACGTACTAATGTTATTTGTTTAGTACTGTTGGTGTGCTTATTAAATAAATAAATTAAATAATATTTTTGTTACAAAAAGAGACCCGCCTTCAACGAACTGAAACAAACATAATCTTCCTGATTTTCCAAGTCGGTTAAAATAGGTACTAAAACCTTCTCCTGAATGTAACAAATACATTACTGGAAACCGCATCAAAATCGGTTCTGCCAAACGCGAGATAATCGCGGACAAACATACATACATACAGGTCAAACTGATTACTTCCTTTTTTGAAGTCGGTTAATAAATAGTGTGGGACTGAACTGGTAAGAGCTACCCGCCAAAATTGGAAGCCCTATGTCCCCGCTAGGGAATACAGGAAAAGAAGAAGAAGAAGACTAGTGATCTTCTTAGTTTCTCCAGTAACGCCATGTAGTAGCGAAATGAAAGACCAAATTGGGCAAGTATTTTTTTTCTTCTAATTTTTTGGTTAAACTTTCCTTATTTTTATTTCCATACAAACACTACAAAGTTTAGGGAGTGACAAAACAAGTACCATAAATTTACCTTGCAAAGTATAGTATTAGCCCGGGGCCTGGAGGCGTGGCGGGGAGGCATGGTCTCCAGCAGTGGGAACAGCACTTTGGTGAAGCACGCCTCCCAGCCCGCGCCGCCCATCGCGGACAGGCCCGGGGCCAGCAGTGCGCGCTGCAGGTACGCTATAGCACTGTTTGCTACCTATGGGGAAACAATTAGTCTTAAAAATTAACGTTTATAAGTTAACACGATTATTATTATACTACCTACCGACTAAAGCTGGCCCCTTGTCACGTTGGTAATAAAACATAAACTCGGCTAAACGTGGGTCCGGCTGTCAAGCTGGTGCCTCTGCCTAACCCTCCGGGGAATAAAAGGCGTGAGATTATGTATGTACCTACCCACTAAAAACATGGCTGTATGGACTTTGTTATTTTGCCCGCCCAGAATGAATGAATTAAAAAACAACGTCAAATCAAACTGTTGATTGACAGGAAAGTGGATAGAACAGTAATTGAACACATTGTATTGGAAATTATAATTGTTGTTTTTTACTAACTTCCTTCCGCCATTTTTCCATTATTTCAAACCTTCACTGGACTACTACAAACATTTTAAGACCAACATCAGCTCAATCGACCCGGCCGTTCTCGAGTTTTAGCGAGACTAACGAACCCCGATTCACTTTTATTCTTTCTCTAAATCCTGTAGGAATGTTGGAGCTGATGTAACTAACGAGGTGATTAAGCTAAGCTTACCTACAATTTTCCCAAAGTAAGATTGATTGGAATCCCAAAAAAAAGTGCAATTCCATACATTTGTTTGACCTGAGTAACTATGGTTAGTAGATTTGTAAGTTCTGCGGTGGTAGCATGCCGGACAATTTGTCATATCTATCTGTCACTTTTGTTGATCATCTCCACACATTTTCCCGCATTGAAATGTCAAAAGCGATTAAAAGTGACAGAAAGATTCGACAAATGGTCCGTCATGCTGCGTAGGCTGGTTAGCTGAATGAATGCCTTCTTTGATTTTTTACCACCTTGTCAGTGACACCTTGTATATTTACCTGTTTTCTCTTATCAGTGCAGTACAGAGCTATGCCTTGCAGAAGTGGCATCCACGCCACCTCCCACAGGTCGTACTCTTCGCCTGAAATACATATATCATTTTGTTATTTAAACCACAAAACGTCCATAGTTTGTATGCGTTTGAGGGTAGGTGGCTGGTGGTAGGCTTAAATCTTGTTTGATTATTTTTAACCGACGAAAAAACAAAAAGGAGGAGGTTCTCAATTCGTCGCGTATATTTTTTTTTTATTTTTATGTATGATCACGCATAACTTTTTACTGTGTGGACCGATTTTGATAATTCTTTTTTTAATCGACAGGGTATACCTTGAAGTTGGTCCCATAAAAATTTGGAAATAAAATTTCAACCCTAAGGGTGGCAAATTAGGGGTGACTTTATTGTTCACTTACCGATTGTATTGCCGTGTTGTGATTTACGTGAAAACTGCTAGGTATAATTATGAGTCTTTTTTATATGAATGTTAATAATCATAATCTCAGCCGATAGACGTCCACTGCTGGACATAGGCCTCCCTCATAAATCGCCTCACCGACCGGTCGTGATCGAACCTCATCCTGTTAGTCCCTCAACCTTCACCAGGTTGTGTGGCCACCTTGTGGGGTGCGACCACCCTGTGAAGGGTGATTAGCTGGGGTCAAAAAAATTAGCCCAAAAAAAGTGAAAAGTAAAAAATAAAAACTTTTTATAAAAAAATTAAACCGCCGAAAAAACTGAAAAGCATTAAATAATAGGGAAACATTTTCTATTAGGCCTTTATTTACTCACTTCTTAAAGTAATTTTGGATTACCAAGAAATTTTGAGTCGGTGCCACAGAATCAACGAATAAAGATCACTAAATTATCTGAAATTCAAAAACCGAAAAACGTGTGCCGCTGCGCATCGCGCTTTAAGTAGATAATGAATTTGCTTGTGTGGTGTGGCACCGACTTAAAATTTCTTGGTAATCCAAAATTACTTTAAGAAGTGAGTAAATTAAGGCCTAATAGAAAATGTTTCCCTATTATTTAATGCTTTTCAGTTTTTTCGGCGGTTTAATTTTTTTATAAAAAGTTTTTATTGATGCTTTAAAGAGTAATAATAATAACACTCAGAGCCCCTAACTAGGAAGAACCTGTATCTAGGGTACCCGAAACACACACAGAGACGAACATTACAACCAGACCGGAAACAAACATAGATATTCATCATATCAATATTCGCTCCGCCCGGGAATCGAACACAGGCATACGCTTACTCAGTCCACATCACTGCCAACTGAGCCACGGAGCAGTCAAGAATCACACAGTCATGCCCTAAGAAAAGCATAAATGGTTTTCTAACGCTGTCATTTTCATCGAATTCGTGAAAATGTGACGTTTTCAATTTTTATCACGCCGCTATCAGATCGCGCTAGCAAAAATCTACAGCTGAATATGAAATGAATCATTAAAAGCTGAAACTTGTCAATCCCCAAATAAAATTTTAAATGTCACTTGAAAACTCCTCATTAAGGTTTGTTGGTCGCAACCACTGGTCTGAAAGTGATCGGCTTAGAGAGAGAGATACCAACCACTGGTCTGAATGATGGATGGAGTACTCAACTTTTACCCCTTTGCCACTTATGAGGGGCTATTGGATCCAAAGGGAATGGAACAACATGCAATGCCGAGCACGAATCTGTATAGCAGCTGAACGTGTTAAGGACACCGGATGCTGATATTCTAACCCTTTTTTTTTGTAACGAGGGGAAATGCCAATCGCATTACCCGACGCTCCGGGAGCGTCGGGGGTATGTGGGGCTCGCACTCACTAAAACCCCCCGGCGGCCGTCTCGGCGCTTTTGGGAAGGACCCCGGGAACCACGCATTACTGGCAAACGCAAAAAGGGGCTATATGAAGAAATCATAATAAATGCTTGATTAGGAGGTTGCTTGGTTTTACTTATTCCCCAGATAGGATGACCATATCTCAGAATTTGTCCGGAGATTACCGGATTTTTCAACTTTCCTCAGGATTCCGGTCGGACTTTGCAAATCTCCGGATTTTAAATCTTTTGAGATAGAAATCAGGATTTTTCTCCGTTTTTTATTTGTTTTTGCATCTGGTTACCTAGCCCCCGGGCCCTGGTGACTATAGCACATAATTAACGCTGTCATTATTACCTTGCCCCTGCTCGGACTCGTCGCGCCACCATTTGAAGATCTGCGCAGTTCTGCTGTGCAGCGTGTGCATTAGGTCTAGCAGCTGAAATTATAACAAGACAAACCTCAAATTAGAATAGCTCTTCAGTACACTTACCCTGTTATTCATAAAAAGTTAAAGAGCATTTTAGTTATTTTACGTATGTCAATTTAGACTGGATTTCACGTATTTACTTTACAACAAACCAGAGAAGTAGACCTCCAGTAAAGTTACTTAAAATGTACTATATCTTTATGAATAACACGGATAGTCTCTGTTAAACTTGAAGCAGCTTGGCTAAAGGCTTTGAAAAATTCGCGTCTGTGTAAGGTTCCGCGGTAAATAATTGCAAGTTTCCTATCCCTATTGTGTGTGGGTTGGTTCTACTTTCACGACACTTCTGATCAGAATTTGATATTCACATAATTATAGCTTACTAGCTGTCCCGGCGAACTTCGTACCTCACCTTACAATTTTATATGGATATAAAGATATTTATTGCAACTTAGTGTGTACATGGTGTTAATAAAGGTACATAGCACTTAAAACTAAGTTAAGTGGAGAAATTATATAGTTGTTTTTGCTAACTTCCCGTACATTTTTCCAAATTTTCTCACTTTTTCAACCTTCCCTGGACTACTACGAACATTTTGAGACCAAAATTAGCTAAATAGGCTCGGTCGTATGGCATGAGGAATTAGCGAATACGTATACTTAGGTCACTGGTGAAAATCCGGCTCGAAGGACCATTCATTATCATGGCCTAAGGTTTTCGATTTTATCATGGGACACATTTTGTACAGTGGCGGTCTAGGACGGCGTAACACTTTCGGTTTTTCTGTATTGCAAAATACCTCTTGCTCTCTGGTATTACAGTCTAGGGCACACGAGACCAGAGACAAATCTGTTACGCCATCCTAGACCGCCACTGTAGACAGCGGCGGACATTTTTCCACTATGGATGAATGAATATTAGTTTAACAGTAGCTACACAGCTAGAATTTATTTTGCGTTTCCGTGTGATTTTCGTGATATAAAGTATTCTGTAGATACACTGTACTGGTACCCCTAATAATAGGCATGTCCCTATTATAAATATCAATATATCAGATAACGCAGAGCCGAAACTACTGGGCGTAGCGGGCTGAAATTTTGCATGTAGGTTCCTTAGGGAGTAAAGGTGAGCACTAAGAAGGGATTTCCCGAAATTCCCACGGGAACGGGAAAAAATTGGATTTTTGTGTTTATGAGAAATCTGCGCGGGAAAAACCGCGGGGCAGCCTCTAGTCTTTAATAAATCAGTATTTAATCGCATTTTGATCGTTTCACTTGTCTCTTCAAGTTGGGCAGCTGTAACCTTACAGTACAGTTAGATTAGTCGTGATTGCATAACACACCGAGAGACAGAGTTACGTTCACATTTATATTATACTAGTCGACCCGGCGAACTTCGTACCACCTAGCCTATAACTATCTTGAGCAAGTTTTATACTTTTAAACCTTCCTCTTGAATCACTCTATCTATTAAAAAAGACCGCATTAAAATCCGTTGCATAGTTTTAAAGTTACGCCTAGAATATAAATAATTCTAAAGACTTGGCTCTATAGACCTATTGATGTTCTTTTGACTTCCCAGCATGGGCGAATAAAAAAACAAACAACAACAAACAAACCACCGTCATAATATGTAAACAACGGAAAAAATATTGCACCTTAGGTTACATTATTTGAGTTTAAGCAAGGATCCCAATTTTTTTTGAAAATCTAATATAGCCTATGTCACTCGGGGATAGTGTAGCTCCTACCAGTGAAAGAATTTTTCAAATCGGTTCAGTATTTCTGGAGCCTATTGGTTACAAACAAACAAACAAACAAATCTTTCCTCTTTATAATATTGGTATAGACTAGGTATTGATGAAGTATGGATTATGTGAATGTCTACTGCAAAGCGGTAGAAAGTCGGCGGCAAACAAGCAAGTAACAAACCTGCAGGCTGACGAGCTCGCGCTGGTCGGGCTCCTCGTCGCCTTCGTCTGAAGACGACGAGCGCCGCCTGCCGCGCCCCGAGACACGCCCCGACTTACGGTGAGACGGCTTGCCTGAGAAACACAGCTTATATTAAAACTAGCCATTTGAAACTCTACCACAAAAACAGTTAAGCCTAGTTTAAATTAGTAGACTAGTTTTATATCACTAATTCGTCATGCAAATTGGCAATTTAGACCGTTTTAACTTTTTACATATTAAAATAGATCACTTTAAACCTACGTTTAAAAATCTACTCTATTCCTACTTTGAAAGAGATCTATCGTAGATAACTCTTAGGAAAAATGTTTTTAGAGCGATGTTGAAGTAGAAAGGCAGTTATTCTTTCAGCACGCCCTGCAGTACCGGGCCGAAGAATAGGACTGAGGTAACCCCTGCCTTTCGTAAGAGGCGACTAAGAGAGGACCCCGGGACGTTTGGTGCACGAGGCGGGGGCCCTGTGCATCCATATAACGGCCCCAAGAAGAGCGACGGAACGCGGGTGTACCATTTTCGTCGATTAGTGTTGGACGAGCAAACCACGCTCCGGGGGGACGACCACCATGTCCCCCCGAGAAGAGCTTTAACAGCCGATGCTGGAGGTGTCGCGGAGATGAACCAGCTCGAACAGATCTCCCGTGACCCCTTGCCAACAGCCGAGGAGGACACCGGCGGGGTTTTAGTGGGTGCGAACCCCGCATAATCCTGTGGCGCCCCCCTGGGCCGCAGGGTACTCGTTAGGAGTTTCTCCGCCATAAAAAAAGGATTCTTTTAGCGTTAAGAGGCAATTATAAGGGGGCAATTGTCGAGTGTTGTCGAAGAGGGGGCTCTGGGATTTTTGACTCTAGCGCCACTGCTGCTGTTTAAAGACTTCATCTGGAAAAAAAAGGCACTTACCCATCTTTCAGAGTGGCGATTGTTGCCGTAGTGGGTCCGAGCCTAAATATTCTAGAGCCAAGGCTGTTACTGTTTGAAGACTTCACCTGACCAGACCAGACCAGACTCATCCCTCGTCGGGGCTCCAGGAGAATTCACCATGAGGGTAGTGACTTACCGTCCCTAAGCGTAGTGGGGGCTTCTCCAGGGCTACTTTATGAAGACACGAGCTTTCCCGGCTTACTTCGTTACGCCATAGAATATAAGATACTACAAAAGACTTGGCTCTATAGACTATGTTCTTTTGACTGCCCAGAATGTCCGAATAAAAAACAAACAACAACAACAAACCACCTGTCAAAATATGTAAACAACGGAAAAAATATTGCACCTTGGGTTACATTATTTGAGTTTAGGTAAGGATCCCTAATGTTTTTGAAAATCTAATATAGCCTACTAGAGGCTGCCCCGCGGTTTTACTCGCGCAGATTTCTCATAAACACAAAAATCCGTTTTTTCCCCGTTCCCATGGGAATTTCGGGAAATCCTTTCTTATTGCTCACCTACACTCCCTAAGGAACCCACATGCAAAATTTCAGCCCGCTACGCCCAGTAGTTTCGGCTCTGCGTTGTCTGTCAGTTAGTCAGTAACGGAAGAGTTTTATATATATTGATGACACTCGGGGTTAATGTAGCTTCCTACCAGTGAAATAATTTTTCAAATCGGTTCAGTATTTCCGGAGCCTATTCATTACAAACAAACAAACAAATCTTTCCTCTTTAAAATATTGGTATAGATCAGCTAAAAGGTAAATAACTTACTATCTCTGAGCGTGGCGGTGACGAAGGTCCGCACGGCCTGCACGGCGAGGCGGCAGTTGTGCGGCGTGACGTGCGCCGCGTCGCGCGCCACCAGCGCCAGCGCCTCGCAGCCGCGCGCCAGCGCCAGCGCCGAGTGCGGGCGGAGGGGCGGCTGGCTGCTGGTGCTGCTGGAGGACTGCACCTGGAGGGGTCAGTCGCTAGTAAGGAACTTCTGAACATCTCAGTCTGCCTCGCCCGGTCTCACTTCTCGTTAATCTATACCAATATTATAAAGAGGGAAGATTTGTTTGTTTGTTTGTTTGTAACGAATAGGCTCCGGAAATACTGAACCGATTTGAAAAATTCTTTCACTGGTAGGAAGCTACATTAACCCCGAGTGTCATAGGCTATATTAGATTTTCAAAAAAATTAGGGATCCTTACCTAAAGTCAAAAGAAAATAGTCTATAGAGCCAAGTCTTTAGTAGTATCGCATATTCTATGGCGTAACGAAGTAAGCCGGGAAAGCTCGTAATAATAATAAAAGTTTTTTATTCAAGCTACAAAGGCTCATTCCTTACATTATGAGATAATTGCTAAACATTACTTCCCGAGACAGCGTAAAGTTTCACTACTACAGGGTGTTTCTGACAAGGCGGTAATAAATCAATGAAGGGATTATGCTCACCGTACGTAACAACTTTCCCAAAGCAACATCAGTCGAAATCTCAAAACAAAATGAGCTGTCCCGTACATTGACCCCGTCAGCTGATCGAACCAATGTATGAAACAGCTGTTTTTTTTTTTTGAGATTTCGACCAATGTTGCTTTGGGAAAGTTGTTAGTTATGGTGAGCAGAATCCCTCCTTTGATTTATTACCGCCTTGGCAGAAACATCCAGTATATCTAGGAACCTCTGTAATCAATCAATTTATTTATGAAATAAATATTATTAGAGAACACTTGTTTTGGAGAGTAAAATAGTGAATGCGTAATGAAAGCGTTACGAAAAGAGTGATAGAAGAGGTTGAAAGGGAATATATTAGTAGGGAAAGTAATAGGTAATACGAACCTCCTCCTTTTTGTTTTATCGTCGGTTAAAAAGTAGTAAATGTAAACTTTAAAAACAGCATAAAACTATAGATAAGGACGAGTACACATTGACTTTTTCATTCTGTCTCATAACCAGTAAAAAAAAATCAACAATCATTAAACTGTACACCTTATTATAAAGATTTACAAATGTGGAATGACAACTATCCTCACACGCAAACAAACAACGCACAGGGTATGTGCGCACAGCATTAAGAGGTAGACGAACAAATTTCTGAAAAGAAATTGGCAATTTCCTACAGCTGTGGGGCACAGCAGCAAAATCAAATATTGAAATACTACAAAGATTTCAATCTAAGGTCCTGAGAATGATCACAGGGGCCCCATATTATGTGTCAAAAATTCCCTCCACAAAGATTTGGACATACTAACAGTAGAGGAAGAAATCAAGACAAGGCTGATTAAATCAATATATATAAATCTCTGCCGTTACTGACTGACTGACTGACTGACTGACTGACTGAATGACTGACTGACTGACTGACTGACTGACTGACTGACTGACTGACTGACTGACTGACTGACTGACTGACTGACTGACTGACTGACTGACTGACTGACTGACTGACTGACTGACTGACTGACTGACTGACTGACTGACTGACTGACTGACAGACAACGCAGAGCCGAAACTACTCGGCGTAGCGGGCTGAAATTTTGCATGTAGGTTCCTTAGGGAGTGTAGGTGAGCACTAAGAAAGGATTTCCCGAAATTCCCACGGGAACGGGAAAAACGGGATTTTTGTGTTTAAGAAAAATCTGCGCGGGTGATACCGCAGGGTATCTAGTCCAAAGATAAAATACAAAATCATCCAAACCATTTGGCTTCTCATCTAATGGATGATCACTTTACACTTACTTAAAAGCAAACGATTGCCGCAGATAATTATTGACCAATCACACTAACTGTTCGAAGAACATTCAACCTAAGATAATGTAGTTCCTGCTTCAACTTCCATAGTCAATAAACGGTAGTATATTACATGCTTTATGGTCAATAGTCTATAGTATTGTCTATGTAAGTTTCCTATCTCTCTCTCAACTCTCCCGTGAACCGAATTGTATGTGCTCTTTAAATTTAATCTAAATAAATAGTGAAACTGATCGAAACAAAGACTTTTAATGTTGTGCGAGCAACACTAACATCATGAAGAATATGTGGGCATACCAATGGGCATGCATCACCAGAGACTCCGCCAGACAAATAAGCTCAATGCCTCTTTTGGGCAGATTGCTATTATCTAAAAGGAGACAAAAAAAAAAAAAGAAATTGGCTGTACAACTTACGACAATCCATCCCTGCGGGTTAGGCGACCGCGTCAGTTCCCGGTCGGCGCCCGGCCGCCGCTCGCTCTCGTCCGACGACCCGTCCGACCTGCTCGATGCCGCTGGAAGTAACATCATACTACGCATCACTACAGCTTCTTACTAGGTGGAACCTGTATATAGGGTGCTCGAAATACAATCAATATATATAAAACTCTTCCGTTACTGACTGACTGACTGACTGACTGACTGACTGACTGACTGACTGACTGACTGACTGACTGACTGACTGACTGACTGACTGACTGACTGACTGACAGACAACACAGAGCCGAAACTACTGAGCGTAGAAAGCTGAAAATTGGCACGTGGGTTCCTTGGGGAGTGTAGATGAGCACTAAGAAGGGATTTCCCGAAATTCCCACGGGAACGGGAAAAAACGGGATTTTTGTGTTTATGAGAAATCTGCACGGGAAAAACCGCGGGGCAGCCTCTAGTATACAAATAAATTGCCCAAGAGTCAAATTTTAATAAGCTAGGGTTTTACGGCTCTACCACAAAAAGAGTTTAACCTGGTCTAAATCACTGGACTAGCTTTAAATCACTAATTCGTCACACAAATTGGCGATTTAGAACGGCCTAACTTTTTGTGGTAAGGTCAGGTGGTAAGGGTGGTCTTACCAATTGTTTATTTTAGTTTTTTTTTTATTTGATTCTATTCTTGTTTTTGTTTGTTTAACTTATATTTTGTGTGTGTCACGATTCTTGCAAATATATCTTTTTTTCTTTCTTTTCAACAGCACCCGAAGCGGAATAACTTTACACCCACATTGTATACAGTACTTTTCAAACTATCCGACAAGACAATATATTTTTTACATGAAAATAACAAAGCTAGTGCATTATATTACATGACTGCTCCGTGGCTCAGTTGGCAGTGATGTGGACTGAGTAAGCGTGTGCTGTGCACCCGGTATCGATTCCCGGGCGGGCGAATATTGTTATGATGAATATAAACATAGACATAGTCATAGATTTATTTGCACACAATACAGACACATAGTACATATTCAGAGATACAAAAAGGTAAGGTAGATTCAAAGTATTTTTATATGCAGATATTGTGGGTGCATAATGGCTCTGACTCAGCATGTGTTGCAAAAAATGCAACGCTGGTTATTCTGCCAGAACCATGAGAAGCAGTGTCAATATCGATGTTTGTTTCCGGTCTGGGTGTAATGTTCGTCTCTGTATATGTTTCGGGCACCCTAGATACAGAGACTAGTTAGGGGCTCTGAGTGTGATGTGTATTATTATTATTATAATATACAGGCTGCCCCGTGGTTTTACTCCTGCAGATTTATCATAGACACAAAAATCCAGTTTTGTTCCCGTTCCAGTGGGAATTTCGGGAAATCCCTTCTTAGTGCTCACCTACACTCCCTAAGGAACCTACATGCAAAATTTTAGCCCACTACGCCCAGGAGTTTTGGCTCTGCGTTGTCTGTCAGTCAGTCAGTCAGTCAGTCAGTCAGTCAGTCAGTCTGTCAGTCAGTATCGGAAGAGTTTTATATATATTGATTGATATATTGATTTTTTACATGAAAATAACAAAGCTAGAGCATTACATTACCTGGGCTAGCGGCGCCGTCGCGCGGCCAGGCGCCGGCGCCGGCGGCCGCTATGAGCGCCAGCAGCAGCTGCCACTGCGCCGCTGTGTGAACATTTTGCGCTGACGTCTTCACCACCTCGTATAGTCCGCACGAGATCTAAAATAGCAAGATATTTGGTTAAATAAACTCTTAAAAACATGCCCTGTTATTCATAAAATGTTAAAGAGCATTTTAGTTATTTGACGTAAGTCAATTTAGACTGGATGTCACGTATTTACCTTACAACTAACCAGAGAAGTAGACCTCCAGTAACGCTACTTAAAATCTACTGTATCTTTATGAATAAAACGGATAGTCTTTATTACAAGTAAGTAAAGCTAATGAGACAAAAATAGAGTATGCTAACAAACAGAGGAATCACACTAATATTATAAAGGTGAAAGTTTGTGTATAACTGTGTATATACACACTCACACAACCTCTTCACGTCTAAATGGCCGGAGCGATTTCAATAAAATTTGGTACGGAGTTAGCTGAGATCCTGGATTAACACATTGGCTATTTATAACCCTAATAAACCGCGGGTAACATGGCAGAACACAGCTAGTAAATAATAAATGTATAATGATCTTTTTATTGTTCAAATAAACACAAAAACACGTAACATGCAAAAAGCGCGTAAAAACGAATTACTTCGAACGTAATCCGAATAGGAATTACTATAATTTTACAAAACACCAAATGTTGATGCCTTCTGCACTGAGACCGTCCTGTACAGTAGCGGTCTAGGAGGGCGTAACAGATTGTCTATGGTCTTGTGTGCTCTAGACTGTATTACCAAAGAACAAGCGCTATTTTGCAATACAGAAAAACCGGAAGTGTTACGCCGTCCTAGACCGCCACTGTACCTGTACCACGAAACACGTCAGCTGTAGTCGAATATCGAACGACATTTTTGCTTATGACCGATAAGGATAGAATTACTTATCGCTTGCTATCGCAGTGTACTCAGCAACTTTCCGATTGCTTACGTTTTTTACCTTATTTAAAAGACCTTCCTATAGTGTAAAATGAATCTCAAAAGGCCTAAGCAAAGCCAAAACTCACCACATCAGACAACTGATAGAACAGCTTATAAGGCAGTTCGAACAATCCCCGCAAATGTTCCAAGGCAACGTGTGCGCAGTGTTCGGAGCGCATGAGGCGGGCACAGCATCGCAGTTGGGCGGTGAGGACGCGCCGCGCCGCGCCGCCCGCCCCCGCGCTGGCGAGGGCGGCCGACCAGGCGAGCAGCGATGTCAAGTGGCTGCTCGCTTCCTCCCAGACTGAGAGGACTCTGTCCCTGTTTAGTATAGAATAGAATACACTTTTTTGCATACAAATTACATTATTCAATTCAGGGGCAAATAAATTAACTTTGCGTGCAATGGGCGACCTTATCGCTAAAAGGGATTTCAACAACAACAACCGCCTGTTTAGTAAGTGTATGTCGTACTTATATCCATTTCGCTCAGGCTTTTGTAGTTATGTATGCAGTGTGGGTAGGTGGTAGGTAGAGATCTGTACTCATTTGAGTATAGGTACAAAGGTTTTAACTCACGAGCGCGGGTAGCCCACAATTGTGTAAGTAATTAGACATACTGTATTTCTCTGTGCCGGTCGACGGAAAATGCTTGTGTAGCGTAGCTCACCCGTGCTTGTGCGATAAAACAACTCAGTTACAAGAACACTAAACTACTATAGACACAGAATTTCTTTTAGAACTAAAGTACAAAAGGCTCACTCCCTGGATTTTTCAAATAAAATAAAATAGCTGAGTACATATAAAACACAATCTAGCTCGCCCTTGATTTATTTAACTACAACGATAATAGCCTAAAGCCCTATTCCCTAAAAACATTCATGCGAAAATAACCCGTGTCACTACGCGTGAGCACGTCTCTTAACTGGCAAACTTTTATAAAGTGACTCAAACAAAGGACTATGGAAAGGGCTATGCTCGTTCCGCGTGTGATCCCATCAGAGTAAGCATACGCCCAACAAGACTAGAGAAGATTGCGCGAGTACACTGGAAAAAGGTCGCACTACAAACCTTGCACAATAAAACCAACATCAATATATACTGGGTGTTTCTGACAAGGCGGTAATAAATCAAAGGAGGACTTCTGCTCACCATAACTAACAACTTTACCAAAGCATCATGGGTCAAAATCTCAAAAAAAATAACAGCTGTTCCATACATTGGTTTGATCAGCTGACGGGGCCAATGTACGGGACGGCTGATTTTTGTTTTGAGATTTCAACCCATGTTGCTTTAGGAAAGTTGTTAGGTATGATGAGCAGAATCCCTCCTTTGATTTATTACCGCCTTGTCAGAAACACCCTGTATAACTCTTTCGTTACTGACTGACTGACTGACAGACAACGCAGAGCCGAAACTACTGGGCGTAGAAAGCTGAAAATTGGCACGTGGGTTCCTTAAGGAGTGTAGGTGAGCACTAAGAAAGGATTTCCCGAAATTCCCACGGGAACGGGAAAAAACGGGATTTTTGTGTTTAAGAGAAATCTGCGCGGGTGATACCGCGGGGCAGCCTCTAGTATATATATAAATAACTCTTTCGTTACTGACTGACTGACAGACAACGCAAAGCCGAAACTACTGGGCGTAGAAAGCTGAAAATTGGCACGTGGGTTCCTTAAGGAGTGTAGGTGAGCACTAAGAAGGGATTTCCCGAAACTCCCACGGAAACGGGAAAAAACGGGATTTTAGTGTTAATGAGAAATCTGCGCGGGAAAATACGCGGGGCAGCCTCTAGTATACAATACATACCTGTTCTGAATCAAAGTCTGCCCCAACAGTTCTAGGAAGAATATCGTGATATCTTCAAGTTGCGGGTTCATCTGAAGACTCTCAGGGTCCGGCGGGGCGCCCAGGGATATCATCGCACGGATCAGTTCCTGTTTATTTTATAAAAAAAAATTAATCAATATATATAAAACTCTTCCGTTACTGACTGACTGACTGACTGACTGACTGACTGACTGACTGACTGACTGACTGACTGACAGACAACGCAGAGCCGAAACTACTGGGCGTACAAAGCTGAAATTTGGCATGTAGGTTTCTTAGGGAGTGTAGGTGAGCACTAAGAAAGGATTTACCGAAATTCCCGCGGGAACGAAAAAAAAGGGGAATTTAGTGTTTATGAGAAATCTGCGCGGGAAATACCGCGGGGCAGCCTCTAGTAATAACTATAATGCAGTTAATTTATGTGTAGAATAGAATAGACATTGACTGAAAATCAGCGCTGAAGACATGTTAATTTAGAACCATTTTTAATCGACTTCAAAAAAGGAGGTTATCAGTTTGAACTGTATGTATGTATGTATGTTTGTCCGCGATTATCTCGCGTTTGGCTGAACCTGAACCGATCTTGATGCGGTTTTCAGATAAGTATTTGTTACAGGAGCAGGTTTTAGTACCTATTTTAACAGACTTCGAAAAACAGGAAGTGCTCAGTTGAAGTATATTGAAGGCGGGTTCCTTTTTTGTAAAAAAAGAAATTATTAATAACTAGAGGCTGCCCCGCGGTTTTTCCCGCGCAGATTTCTCATAAACACAAAATTCCCGTTTTTTTTCGTTCCCGTGGGAATTTCGGGAAATCCTTTCTTAGTGCTCACCTACACTCCCTAAGGAACCTACATGCAAAATTTCAGCCCGCTACGCCCAGTAGTTTCATTTCTGCGTTGTCTGTCAGTCAGTCAGTCAGTCAGTCAGTCAGTCAGTCAGTCAGTCAGTCAGTCAGTCAGTCAGTCAGTCAGTCAGTCAGTCAGTAACGGAAGAGTTTTATATATATTGACTAGAGGCTGCCCCGCGGTTTTTCCCGCGCAGATTTCTCATAAACACAAAAATCCCGTTTTTTCCCGTTCCCGAGGGAATTTCGTGAAATCCCTTCTTAGTGCTCACCTACACTCCCCAAGGAACCCACGTGCCAATTTTCAGCTTTCTACGCCCAGTAGTTTCGGCTCTGCGTTGTCTGTCAGTCAGTCAGTCAGTCAGTCAGTAACGGAAGAGTTTTATATATATTGATAACTGGTGATCCGGCTCGAAGGACCATGATCAAACTTAGGCTTAGTGGTATTATTACGGAAAAAAAATATATTTATTTCTTGACAAATAATTGCTTAAGATTGACACTAACTTATTAGATATTTAGATCACAAAATTGCATTATTAGGAGGAGCCTGTACTGTCCCACTGCAGGGCAAAGGCGTCTTTTCTCTTCTTCCATTCCTTTTGTTCATCGCGGTCAAAATCTCGTTTACGATACGAAAAACTAGTTATTTAAAACTTCTCTATTTTAAATAAGTCCAAGCATTAAAACCGTTTTTTTTTTTGTGAAAAGTGTGTTTGAATACAAAATGTTTTTTCTTTCCAGCGGCGGTAGCATGACGGACAATTTGTCGAATTTCTCGTATCTATCTGTCACTTTTGTCGATCGTCTCCATACATTTTCCCGCATTGAAATGTCAAAAGCGATTAAAAGTGACAAAGATTCGACAATGGTCCGTCGTGCTGCGGGGGCAGATTCAATATTAAGGTGGTAACTCTCGCTATGGCGCGAAATTCAATTTTTTTCGTGTTTTTTATTTATTCTGGCGAAAGTATACATTTTTAATATAGTTTAAATGAATTCCCGTATGTAAAAAACCATCTCCCACATTGCAATACAACGTTTTTGGAAGACAGACCTACAGATTTTGTGTCTAAGGGGTAAAAGGCCAAAAAACAAGTTCCTTGAATATACACAAAATAGGTAACTCTGTCTTTCAAAAACGATATATCACAATGTGGGAAATAGGTTTTTACGTACGCGAATTCATTTAAACTTTATTAAAAATGAATACTTTCGCCAAAATAATTAAAAAACGTAAAAAAATTTGAATTTCGCGCCATACCGTGAGTTACCGCCTTAAATAGCACTTACCAGTCTCACCCAAGGCGATATAGGAGTAAATACTGGAAAATAGTCCCGCTTCGGAGCCGCGTGTCGAGTCCCTTATTAGTGAAACCATTCCGTTCGGCGCCAGGTAATCTTCCGCTTCTATTAGGCACTGGAAATCAATTTAAATAAACTTTAAACTTTAAATATTAAACTTTAAATATACTAGTCGACCCGGCGAATTTCGTACCGCCCAACCTATTAGTATTTTGTGTCATTATACTTATAAACTTTCCCCTTGCATCACTCTATCTATTAAAAAAACCCGCATCAAAATCCTTTGCATAGTTTTAAAGATTTAAGCATACACAGGGTCAGACGCGGGAAGCGACATTAGTTTATACTATGTATTGAAATCTATACAAACCAATAATAAAGTGGAAAGATTTGATTGTTTGTATGTTTGCATCAAGAAATACTGAACCGATTTGAAAAATTCTTTTACTGTTGGGAAGCTACACTATCCTCGAGTGACATAGGCTATATAAGATTTTTTTTTTAAATTAGGGATCCTTACTGAAACTTAAATAAAGTAACCCAAGGTGCAATTTTTTTTCCATTGTTTACATATTTTGACGGGTGGTTTGTTGATGTTGTTTTTTCTTTATTCGCCCATTCTGGGCAGTCAAAAGAACACAGTCTATAGAGCCAAGTCTTTAGTAGTATAATAAATTCTGTGGCGTAACAAAGTTAGCCGGGACAGCTCGTTGATTATAAAGAGGAAAGATCTGATTGTTTGTTTGCATAAAATAGGCTTCAAGACTAATGAACCGATTTAAAAAATACTTTCACTGTTGGGAAGCAACATTATCCTCGGGTGACATAGGCTATAGAATATTCCCAAATATTCAGATGCAAGGAGGTACGAAGTTTGCCGTGTCAGCTAGTACATCTCGTTTCGAATATACAGGGTGTTAAAGACGGCCCACAAAGTACACTTTGTTAAAGAAGAACGCTTCTACACGTCCTTCTGTTGTTTCTTTAGTCGGCTTTTATGACCTCATGGTAACAGATAGAGGTTGTATTCTTTGTCTATGTCTAAACGGCGTGGATGAATAAAATTTACTCACAGCAAGCAGTAGAAAGGCCCACAAATAGAGCTTTGACTACCAAACCAATACCAATATTATAAAGAGGAAAGATTTGTTTGTTTGTTTGTTTGTTTGTAACGAATAGGCTCTGGAAATACTGAACAGATTTGGAAAATTCTTTCACTGGTAGGAAGCTAAATTAACTCCGAGTGTCATAGGCTATATTAGATTTTCAAAAAAATTAGGGATCCTTACCTAAACTCAAATAATATAACCCAAGGTGCAATATTTTTCCGTTGTTTATATTTTTGACAGGTGGTTTGTTGTTGTTGTTTGTTTTTTATTCGGCCATTCTGGGCAGTCAAAAGAACATAGTCTATAGAACCAAATCTTTTGTAGTATCTTATATTATATGGCGTAACAAAGTAAGCCGGGAAAGCTCGTCTTAAATATTTAGCAGGTGATTCAGATTAAGCTAGAACAAGGCTGGCCCAGGGTTACTCCTGTACGGGTTGTATGGTAAGCTAAATATTAGAGACCGACCGAAGCATGATTTTCAGCCGAAATCGAAACCGAACCTTCGGCCTAGGTCTCAGTTTCGGCCGAAACCGAAACCGAAACTTACGTGCCCTTGAAAAAATTAGCGTCGAGTTGCGCGCTCGTATCGCCGAATGCTTCCGAGATGAGCCGAGTGACGCCCGATCATCAAGTTTCGGTGTCGGCAAAAGGTTCGGCTGTTTTTAGCCGAAACCAAAACTTAGGCCGAAACTAGTTTTTTTGGCCGAATCTGGCCGAAACCGAAACCGAACCTTCGGTCGGTCTCTACTAAATATACTTACAGCAGGCAAAAGTCGGCCCACAAAGAGAGCTTTGACAATCTTAAACAGGTAGCACCAGGTGATACAGATAAAGCTAGAAAAAGGCTGGCCCAGGGTTACTTCTGTATGGGTTGTATGGTAGGCTAAAATATACTTACAGCAGGCAAAAGACGGCCCACAAACAGAGCTTTGACAATCTTAAACAGGTAGCACCAGGTGATACAGATAAAGCTAGAAAAAGGCTGGCCCAGGGTTACTTCTGTATGGGTTGTATGGTAGGCTAAAATATACTTACAGCAGGCAAAAGTCGGCCCACAAAGAGAGCTTTGACAATCTTAAACAGGTAGCACCAGGTTATACAGATAAAGCTAGAAAAAGGCTGGCCCAGGGTTACTTCTGTATGGGTTGTATGGTAGGCTAAAATATACTTACAGCAGGCAAAAGTCGGCCCACAAAGAGAGCTTTGACAATCTTAAACAGGTAGCACCAGGTGATACAGATAAAGCTAGAAAAAGGCTGGCCCAGGGTTACTTCTGTATGGGTTGTATGGTAGGCTAAAATATACTTACAGCAGGCAAAAGTCGGCCCACAAAGAGAGCTTTGACAATCTTAAACAGGTAGCACCAGGTGATACAGATAAAGCTAGAAAAAGGCTGGCCCAGGGTTACTTCTGTATGGGTTGTATGGTAGGCTAAAATATACTTACAGCAGGCAAAAGACGGCCCACAAACAGAGCTTTGACAATCTTAAACAGGTAGCACCAGGTGATACAGATAAAGCTAGAAAAAGGCTGGCCCAGGGTTAATTCTGTATGGGTTGTATGGTAAGCTAAAATATACTTACAGCAGGCAAAAGTCGGCCCACAAACAGAGCTTTGACAATCTTAAACAGGTAGCACCAGGTGATACAGATAAAGCTAGAAAAAGGCTGGCCCAGGGTTACTTCTGTATGGGTTGTATGGTAGGCTAAAATATACTTACAGCAGGCAAAAGACGGCCCACAAACAGAGCTTTGACAATCTTAAACAGGTAGCACCAGGTGATACAGATAAAGCTAGAAAAAGGCTGGCCCAGGGTTAATTCTGTATGGGTTGTATGGTAAGCTAAAATATACTTACAGCAGGCAAAAGTCGGCCCACAAACAGAGCTTTGACAATCTTAAACAGGTAGCACCAGGTGATACAGATAAAGCTAGAAAAAGGCTGGCCCAGGGTTACTTCTGTATGGGTTGTATGGTAGGCTAAAATATACTTACAGCAGGCAAAAGTCGGCCCACAAAGAGAGCTTTGACAATCTCCAACAGATGTCGCCAGGCGGCGCGCACGCTGTTGCCGAGCCGCGCGGCCAGCGAGCACGCGCCCAGCAGAGACAGCTGGCACTTCGTCGACTGGCCCAGGGTCACTCCTGGGTGGGTCAACACAGGAAACAACATAAATTAATCTTTCAAATAATTGATTTTTACAATAAGAGAAACCCAACATTAAATTCACACATACATAAACTGAGAACTTCCTCTTTTTCGAAGTCGGTTAAAATTGGTACTGGTTGCGCGTCAGCTACGCGGAGCTGAATAAAAAAAAATGGCGTTCTATTTTTGAGTGGACTGTATTAAAATAAATCTAAGTATCTATTTAAAGGTCAATATTAAAATTTACAAATTAAATAGTTCTGGCGTAACCCGGTAGCAAAACCTTTTTCTGAATGTAAATAATACTTTTCTGAAAACAGCATAAAAATCGGTTCAGTCAAACGCGAGATAATCGCGGACAAACATGCATACATACAGATCAAAATGAGAAATAAACTCTATTTTGAAGGCAGTTAATAGAACACAATCTCATGCCTATATTCCCCGAAGGGTTAGGCAGTTTTGGCAGAGGCACCAGCTCATGGACTGAGCCCACAAGAGGCATCATGCATCGAGCTAGACACACGTTTAGAAAACGAAATCTACTTTGATAATCATTAACATTGTAATAAGCCTTTCTTAATAAGAATATCTTTTTTATTTAGTTTCAAAATATATTCTGGGATCTTGTTATCACACTTACCAATAGCAATGTAGTTGTTCTGCGCTAATAAAGACGTGAACTTGCAGAGGGTGAGTAGAGTCGCATCCACCGTCAGCACATCTAAAGAAAGAGATACAATATACAAGTTATTGAATGACCAAGTGAACCGAGGAAGTTATCCGAGTCTTTTTAATAACAATTATTATTATTGATTAATTTTGCAAATTACATAACAAAATAACATGTTGAAACAACTGTACCAGAAAAATATATCAGCATTTCGGATGGTTTTTTTTAAAGCAAAACAGAGAATACAATCATTGTACTACGGCGGCACACAGCCATCTTGTATCTCATAAAATTAAACAAATGAAGTACCTACAAGCCTCACAACGCATGTGTGCGAGCTTAAACCCATACGTACTTACTGAAGAGAGATGATTACGCCTTCATGCAAAAGCATTCGTAATGATAGGACTAATAATATTGAAACAGAAATTTGGAGTGGTGCGCCATGTTATCGTAGATCTCTACTCTACCACAGCATAATAAATATTACTACATACAGTATGGGCACTTCCTGCCTCCCGCTGAAAGTACCTTCCACCCGCGCTCGGCCACGCTCGGCTGTGCTCGGCGGTGCTCGGGCGCGCTCGGCTCCTCTCAGTGACGCTCAAGTACAAGCAGCACGTCTCGTCTCACTCACACAAGCGTGGCGCGTGCACGTACACGAGCTGACCACTGTGTGCGCAGCAACGCGTTTGCTCCAAACATTTGATGGCTAGTGTCCGAGGTGTGACTCTCTATACATACCACTCTCATGATCCGGGCACATGGCAGTGAGTGCGGCACAACGCTCCAATCCGCGGAGGGAGTAGAGAGCGATACTGTCGCGCGGGAGCGTCCCCTCGGAGACCTCCTCCGGGGAGGGGGCGGGGGCGCGCTCGAAGGCTGCTGATAGGGCTGATACCTGGGTAAGGGATTTTCTTTTATTGTTTGTTTAAATAACAATATGGTAGGCTAATAGGGTAAACCCAATAATTGATACTTTAAGGCGGTTCAAGACTGTGATTTTTGGCTAAATGTGTAATATATGCACTCTAATAATTCTAATATACACAAAAGTAACTCTGTCTTGCAACAACGATGTATAACAATGTGAGATACTGTTATTTAGCTACGGGAAGTCATTCAAACTTAAACTACTAAAGAACAATATATTTAGTTAGGGTACGATGGGACTGACATCAAAGTTAGTGAAAGTCCCTAAAATAAATAAAGATTTAAAAAAAAAACCACCTCTCACCCTTATTTATAACCGCTATTTTATCCATCATGAGTTCAAAAAATAAAATACATTGTTTTTGATGTAATAGTGTAAAATGCCAAGAATCCTTAATTTTAACCTATAAATGGAAACATGAAAATAATTAAGAGGGTGACAAAGATTGCATGGTTTACCCTATAAATGACTTGATTGAATAGTTTTCCAAGTGTACCATAGTAAACTTACAGTGGGCGGGGCGGCACTGGGCAGCAGCGCGGCCGTGTGCGCGGGCGCGGCGTGCAGGTAGCGCGCCGTCTGTCCGCGCCTTAACAAAACCCGCCACAGGTACGCGTCCCTCACGGCGCCTTTTTGTTCCGCCGGCATCACCATCTCTTCGCTCCTTTAAAACATAATATATAATATTACCTTTATATAAGATGACTAGCTGGCTCGGCTTGAAACTTGAACAAGTGAGGGCTGTTACAGCCCCCGAAGCGAAATAGCTTTACTCCCACGTTGCATACTTTACTTTTTCGTCCTATCCGATGAGAAGATTGTCTACCTATTTTATCTGTTTTTGGTTGCCTGCCAGGAAGGAATCGCATTTAGCGATAATGTCGCCTATTGAAAGAAAGAAATAAAATATATTTATTTACAAAAACTATGACACACACAAAAAGTTAATCAATACATACAATACATAATACAAGTAAGACAAAAAAATATTTAAAAAAAACAAATGTTAAAAAAATCTCAAAAAAAAAGCAACAGAAGAAAAAAAATACAATTTGAAAAGAGAAAAAAAAAAAAGAAAATCAATAGGCAAAAAAACAACGTTTGTGTATAGTGTGTCGCAGTTGTTGTAAAATGGCACTAACTCAGCATTTGCTGAAGGCTTTCACCAACAGCGCTGATTCTCAGTCAATGCCAGCAGTGACCCCGTATTGCATGCAAATTCAATTTATTTGTACCTTAAATTCGAAATAAATCAAAGGAGCGTTTCAGCTCACAGTACCTTACCCCGAGAAAAATTGGTCGAAATTTCGAAAAAAAAAGTTACATCATCTGATGGGGTCAATGTACGGGACAGCAGATTTTAGTTTGACATTTTGACCCACGTTGCTTAAGAAAAAATATGTTGAGTTGAATCTCTCCATTGATTAATGATCGCCTTGTCACAAACACCCTGTATATCTTTACTTACTTGATAGCATTAAAAATGGCCTCCAACAGCGGCTGATCAAAGTCCCCGTTCCCATTACACCCGCGGAGGTTCTTCACAAAGTCCTCGACCGTCATCGGAATGTTGAGTTTCTTAGCGTTGTGGTTGTGTTGGTCCATGTTCAGCATTATTATAGCGTAGGCTAGCCGAAACGCTGCGTCCGTGTTCGCGAACGGCTCGCCGTTTGTAGTCTGTTAGACAATATATTGCAAAATTAAATAATAATAATCGTGGGTCCGGCTCTTGAGTTGGTACCTCTGCCTAACCCTTCGGGGAATAAAAGGCGTGAGATTATGTATGTAAATAATAATCAGTATGAATTATAAAAGTTGCTTCCCGCTGTCTGTGTGTTAAAGTCCGAGGCAAAGAAATTTTACCAGCAGATTCTGCTTATTGAAATTCATTAACAAAATACCCCACTTTTAGGGGTTGCATCTATCAACCCTTCATGTTACATCTATTCAGTTGACGTTACCTTCTTTGAATTAACACTATAACTCTTGTTATTTAGGGTCTATTTTGATAAAAAAAAAAATTTTGAAGCTTACAATATTCCTCATATCATTCAATTACTAAAGCATAACTTTTTGCAGAAAAAAAAAGTATTTTTTTTATTTCATCTATTTATTTTAAAATTTGCCTCTTTTAGACGGTGCATGCAAATCTTTAAAACTACGTAAACAGGTTTGATGTGATCTTTAGTATTGGTATCCTTATCGCCACTTAGCCACAGAGTGGATCCCACGCGACGGACGCCGAAAACGTGGCAGACCAAGACGAAGATGGCGGGACGATCTCGATACCTACCTGGGAACTGAGTGGCCGGAGACTGCAATGAACAGAGAGCAATGGAAGCAAGCGGGGGAGGCCTTTGCCCAGCAGTGGGACACAAAAGAGGCTTTATATATAAAAAAAAAATCCTTATCGACAACGAAACCATAAAACAAAATTTTAAATTAAAAGTCTACTCACATGCCACCTCTCAGCGAATCGTTCCATGAGTAGAAAGATCAGCGGAGCCTCTCCAGGAAGCCTGAAGGTCTCCAAGTAGTGCCTTAGAGCCTGGTCTATCCGAAGACCGGCGAATTCAAAACTTTCAGCAAACGCGCCCAAAACTGAGGGACTCTCGTCTTCTCCGCGCGAGGAACGCTTGCAGATGTATTCACCTGGATTGATTGATTGAATAATTGTTTTGATGAATGATTTAAGTAATGATTGAATGTGCGCTAAATTTTCAATGCATATTATAAAACAAAGTCGCTTCCCGCGTCTGTCCCTATGTGTGCTTAAATCTTTAAAGCTATGCAACGGATTTTTATGCGATTTTTTTAATGGATAGAGAAGAGGTAGGCTTAAGTATAATACATGCAAAAAAAAGTGTTAGGTTAGGTGGTACGAAGTTCGCCGGGTCGACTAGTTTAATAAATAAATTATTAATGCTTTATTAAATAAATGTCAATACATCAAATCCGGACTTTTAAATAATCACCAGTCGCCGATTATTAAAAATTTTCGGGGTCCTTCCCAAAAATCGCCGAGACTGGCACCAGGGCGAGAGACGGGAAATGCGATAGTCATTTCCAATCGTAAAAAATCACTCGGGTCCGGGTCGCTCAGGCTTATACATAATAGTAATACAAATTAGGTACAAACCTACACAAAGTTGGGTAAAAGTAAAATAGAACTGTTACGCCAGCGGACTAAAACTCACAATTTTGAGGCTTTTGCGGCTGACACGCGGTTTCAAACGGTTTTAGAAGGTGCTCCAACACATACCGAAAAGTCAATAATTCTCCCAAGTTGCATGAGTTTTACAATAATTGTATTAAGAGCCAGTTTACAGCGATGCTAGCGCCATTTGCGAAAATTAATAATATTTTCTAAACTAAGGCAAATATCAAAAATGTGGCACAGTATGACACTAGATGATGTTGCCTAGTGTTTTTAGGGCACTATCGTTTAGCTTTTAGGTTAAAGACCAAAGAAAGATACAAAGTGTTGCTAAAAGTGGCCACTTTTAGCAACAATCTATTTATAATTTGTTCTTGTAAGTTAGGACGTCTTTACTGTGTCATACTGTGCCACATTTTTTGATATTTGCCTTAGTTTAGAAGATATAAATTTTTTTCGCGAATGGCGCTAGCATCGCGGTAAACTGGCTCTTAAGTGATTTTTTGTGTAATTGAGTGTTTCAAGTGTTAAGATTGTGCAAGTGCTTGTGTGTGTTGAGAATTAAACTTGTTTATCGGTTATTTTGTGGAATTTCTATCCACCCGTTACTGGCGGACATAGACGCTTGTTCCAGCGCGACTGTTCGCGCAGGCATTTTCTATACATTTTGCGAACCAGCGCCAACAAGCTTTGTACGTGAATGCACCCTTAGCCCGTAACAACACTTACCAATCATCTTCTTGTCCAAGTAAGGGCACTCTCTGAGGAACTTGGCAAGTTCGCTAGGGTCCAGCGGCGAGGCCAGCGCGCCGTGCTTCTGTAGGTATTCTATGCCGCGCTCGGCGTGGCTGTTGAACAACTCGGCGCCTCTTGTTATGTACTGTTGAATCATAATTTTATTAGAGGCTGCCCCGCGGTTTTTCCCGCGCAGATTTCTCATAAACACAAAAATCCAGTTTTTTCCCGTTCCCATGGGAATTTCGGAAAATCCTTTCATAGTGCTCACCTAAACTCCCTAAGGAACCTACATGCAAAATTTCAGCCCGCTACGCCCAGTAGTTTCGGCTCTGCGTTGTCTGTCTGTCAGTCAGTCAGTCAGTAACGGAAGAGTTTTATATATATTGATTAGGGTGTGTTTTAGCGGGTTGGTAACTTATTGGAGAGGTCACTTCATTCTTTTGAATTTATGTTTTACTAGTCGTCCTGGCGAACTTCGTATCGCCTAAATTATTATTTTCTTGTGGATGTATTATACTCATAAACCTTCCTCTTGAATCACTCTATCTGTCAAAAAAGACCGCGTCGAAATCCGTTGCATAATTTTAAAGATTTAAGCATACATAGGGACAGACGCGGGAAGCGACTTTGTTTTATACTATGTATTGATATTAATGATATTTAAGTACTTCAATACATAGTATCAAACAAAGTCCCTTACCCTGTCTGTCGCTATATAAGAGTGATTCAAGAGAAAGGTTTATAATATGTATTGTATAATACATGCACAACATGGTAATAAGTTAGGTAGTACGAAGTTCACCGGGTCGACTAATCTCAAATATAATAGAAGAAAAGAGAGTTCCGGAAAGACCAAGAGGAAGCTACATGAAACAGATAGCAGAAAACTACAAGAGCTTGGCTCTTAAATAAAATAATGTCAAAGCAACGGGTTCGATTCCCAACAGTAACGAAAATAGTTGTGAACAATATGCAAACTACTCGTAATCGTATTTTTAGTGATATTTTTTTAAATATCAAATCAGTTTTCTGTAAAACGCCTAAAGAAAACAGCAATGGTTAATAAAATCGCTTACAATACGATTATAATTTATTTACGAGACTTGACCCCCAGTTCTAGTGACACTTGACCCTCGCGTCCATATAACGCCAGTGATTTTGATAGATCTGTATATGTTGGTTTTGTAACTATTTTTTTTTTATAAAACTAATACAAACCTGTTTCATATTCTTACAGCGAGCGAGCTCAGTCAGCTCGGGGGGCGGGCACCCCTGCAGGCCACGCCCCCTCGCCTCGCAGAACTGACTGATATCTTGCGTCTCTTTCTCGCAAACAGATGCGTCGTCCATACCGCCCAGTTCTAGTGAAATCTGACCCCCGCGGCCGTATTGTGGGGGAGGTGTGACAGAAGGTAGTGTGGGGTCGTCTGTGGCTTGTTTTGTTGCTGAAAGAGTGAGAATTTGGTTAAAATTTAAAACACGTGGGGCTCAAGTATTGTGACGGATTTGTTTGAGAAGGGAAGAGGTTTTTGTAGGTTTTAATATACAAGGCTACGCATTTTTTTAACCCCCGACGAAAAATTAAGAGGGGTGTTATAATTTTAACGTGTGTATCTGTCTGTCTGTGTATCTGTCTGTGGCATCGATCGTAGAGCCCAAACGGATGAACCGATTTTCGTTTAGTTTTGAAATAAAATCATCATGTCTGTAGAATGCGCTAAGTCAGAGCCGAGCCCTGTCACAAAACAACAGACAGTGAAAAAAGGACGAATAAAACAACGTGTATTATCTAGTTTCATTATTAAAAAACAGCAATGGTCGCCTTTACGCCTACAAAAGTAGCGCTAACGATAATGTTTCATACTTATTACAAGATATAATATTTAAGTATACTTAGGTATTAACTAATCAAAAAGAAAATTTTCTATTTTACAAAAAAGGAAACCCGCCTTTAAAAAATTGACACATACATAAACTTAAAACTTTCTCTTTTCTGAAGTCGGTTAAAATAAGTACTAAAACCTCCTGAATGTAACAAATACTTCTGCGAAAACCGCATCAAAATCGGTTCAGCCAAACTCAAGATAACCGCGGCGGACAAACATACATACATACAGGTCAAACTGATAACCTCCTTTTTCGAAGTCGGTTAAAAAACAACAATACTCACTCTCAACCTTAGCCTGATTGAAGGCAGCCTCAATCGCTTCAATGATCGTCATCAGTGCCTCCAAAGACAGCGTATGTATATTATACGCAGAAGAGGAAACAACATTTTGGCTCAACAGCTTAGTCAAACCTTCGAACAAATCATTGCAATACACATCACAATCGTAGTTCACATACAGCTCGGTACAAAAGCCAGGTATTCTGAACATTTGCGCCAAGTACTCTAAGGCCAAATGGTGTATCTCCTTTATCTCGTAAACTGCTTTAGTCGTATCGGCTGATATGATCTCTATAATTTTGTTGAAGAACGCTTCCATTTGGTACTTTAAGTGGTAACGTAGGGACTCGAAGAGTAGGAACGAAACTTGTAGGTCTAGGGCGAATATTGCTATACGCTCTGTGCTTAGGAGCTGTGGAGAAGGAAAAAGATTTTATTATAAAACTGGATTTAAACTTTTTTGGTCCGTCGAGCCGGATAAACCCGATAACCCGAACCGACCTAATATAATCAGTGTTTCTCTGCTCAATTATGCACTAATCGACCCGGCGATCTTCGTACCGCTTAACCTATAACTATCTTGTGCACGTATTATACTTATAGACCTTCCTCTTGAATCACTCTATTTATTTAAAAAAAAACCGCATCAAAATGCGTTGCATAATTTTAAAGATTTAAGCATACATGGGGACAGACGCGGAAGCGACTTTATTTTATACTATGTATATTGATTGATATTGATGTATTATACATAGAAACCTTCCTCTTGAGCCACTCTATTTCAATCCTTTGCGTAGTTTTAAGTTACATACAGACATTATGTCTGTTTGCTTAAATATTCCTTAAAATACGTGACGACAGCCGTAGTCGAACCGAACATCGAACAACATTATTTTATTGGTTTATTTTATATTATTGCATATGAGTGATAAGGATAGAGATACTTGTCGCTTGTGATCGTAGTGTAACTCATTATCAGTTGGATTTTTAAGTTTTTTTATTTCGTATGTGGCTTTCCTTTGTCTATGGCGGCACTACAAGGATTATAATACTAGTAGGAAGTATAATATAAAGGTTAACTCACACTAATGAGATGCCGTGAGAGCTGCTCTTGGACGAGTCGCAGCAAGTCTGGGTAGCGGGCCAGATGGTCTGCGGCCACCTGCGAACAGAATCAAATAATTAAAACTTCATCAACTCTTGTGATGACTAGGTAGTATAATCAATATATATAAAACTCTTCCGTTACTGACTGACTGACTGACTGACTGACTGACTGACTGACTGACTGACTGACTGACTGACTGACTGACTGACTGACTGACTGACTGACTGACTGACTGACTGACTGACTGACTGACTGACTGACTGACTGACTGACTGACTGACTGACTGACTGACTGACTGACTGACTGACTGACTGACTGACTGACTGACTGACTGACTGACTGACTGACTGACTGACTGACTGACTGACTGACTGACTGACTGACAGACAACGCAGAGCCGAAACTACTGGGCGTAGCAGGCTGAAATTTTGCATGTAGGTTCCTTAGGGAGTGTAGGTGAGCACTAAGAAAGAATTTCCCGAAATTCCCATGGGAACGGGAAAAAAACTGGATTTTTGTGTTTATGAGAAATCTGCGCGTGTGAAACCGCGGGGCAGCCTCTAGTATATAATAATAATAACACACCACACTCTCTAACTAGGAAAAACCTGTATCTAGGGTACCCGAAACGTACACAAAGACGAACATTACACCCAGACCGGAAAGAAACATTGATATTCATCATATCAATATTCGACCCGCCCGGGAATCAATCCCAGGTGTACACGCTTACTCAGTCCACATCACTGCCAACTGAGGCACAGAGCAGTATGACCTAGTCCCGTAATATCCAAATCGGTATCGAACAAATGTATGGAAAAGCTGAATTTATTTCTGAGGATTCACCCACCTATCTTATGTAAAGTTGGTAGGTACGGTGAGCTGAAACGCTCTTTTAATTAATTTTTTGTCTTGCTAAAAACAACCGTTTAAAAAATTGTCTATGTTACTTTGGAACACGTATTGATTTTTGATATTTTGGGAAAGTCGTTAGGTACCTATAGTAAGCTAGATCCCCCGTTCAATTATTAGAGACTTTTCACAAACGTAGGTATTATGGATAGTATAGAATGTCAATATGTTTTACCTCTAGGGCTCCGCCCGCCAGTGCTAAGCCCAAATGAACCATTGCGGACGTGTTCTGAGAATCCAGAGGATTGCAGAGCGATATCACGAACCTGCGAAATAAGTTTTCTAGTTAGTTATGCCACAGAATACCTAATAGTACCAGGTACAGAAGGCTAACTCAGCGGCGTCGTTTAAATAAAATTTAATCTAGCTGCGTACACTTAAAGCACAATCTAGCCCGCTCCTGTTACATATAACCTTGAGTTAATATCTCTCTCTCACTCTTATCTCCAAAGCCGCAATGCATATTCATGCGATAATGACCCGTGCTACTTTGCGAGAGCGCCTGTCTTACGAACACTAACGGCATCGAGCCATTATTAGGGTTGCGAGAACTGGGCGCGAGCGGCGCGGCCCGCGGCTGATGGTCCCGCCGGCGCCGCCGCACGTACTTGCAGGTTTATACCTAGAGTTCGAAGTGAGCCAGGCCTGGTTATGCCATCTTTGATTGGCCAAGAGTCAAGAGGCGACGACGGAACACACAGCAGCTAACAAGTAACCTACAGTACCTTTTTATTTTTGGCTAGTCAACCTGGCGAAATTCGTACAGTGGCGGACTAGGAGGCCGTAACAGATTTGTCTATGGTCTTGTCAGCCCTAGACTGTATTACCAAAGAACTAGAGCTATTTTTCAGTACAGAAAAACCGGAAGTGTTACACCGACCGTGTCCGCCACTGTACCACCTAACCTATTAGTATTTTGTGGATGTATTATACTTATAAACCTTTCTCTTGAATCACTCTTATCTATTAAAAAAAACGGTATCAAAATTCGTTGCATAATTTTAAAGATTTAAGCATACATAGGGACAGACGCGGGAAGCGACTTTGTTTTATACTATGTATTGAAGTTTTATTAAAAACAAAAAGGTACGTGTTTTATTAAAACAGTAAGTAACGTACCTAAACAGCTCCCGAACACAAGTCAGTCCATACGGCTGTAAGTTTGCCGACTCCGTTTGCGGCGTGAACCTTATACCTGTGGAATAAGGTAGAAAATTGAACGCAAATTAAGAAAGAAAACTTTAACACGTCACACGTATAAAGACGCGCAAACACACCCCAGAACCAGCTTTGGTAAATAATTCCTTCAATGTACAGTGGCGGTCTAGGAGGCCGTAACAGATTTGTCTATAGTTTCGTCAGCCCTAGACTTTATTGCCAAATAACAAGAGCTATTTTGCAATACAGAAAAACCGGAAGTGTAACGGCGACCTAGACCGCCACTGTACTAGACTTTTTAGAAACACCCTGTATATGTATACAACGTATTTTTTAATTACATTCGTGACTTTCTTTAAGTTTGTGTGAAAACTTGACACAAATCGATCGTTCTATTGATTCTAGAGACACACACCTGCCTTTATATACAAAAGATGCTATTTATATAAAACTAGAAGTTTCACCCGCGCAGATTTCTCATAAACACCATAATCCCGTTTTTCACGTAACCCATAGGAATTTCCGGAATTCATTCCTTAGTGCTCGCCTACACTCCCCAAGGAACCCACGTGCAAAATTTCAGCTCGCTACTCCCGGTAGTTTCGGCTCTGCGTTGTCTGTCAGTCAGTCAGTCAGTAACGGAAGAGTTTTATATATATTGATTCAAAGTTTTCATATTAATTTTCATAAAATTATTACATTTCGCTACATTATCCGCATTTCGTTTTGATTTCAAAAAACTAACTTAAAATTACCTCTTTGGTTGACATACTCCTCCAGCTTCTCGGGGTCACCAGACGGCTGTCTGTCCGTCTGTCCATCATTCAACACGTCACTTGCAACATCCTGCGTTGTTTTTTCATCTGACTCGGCAACTAATTCTTCCGCGACTTTGTTTTCTTGCTCTGCGTCTGTTAGAAGTTGTTTTTTTATTAGGCTTGATATTATTTTCTTAGAAGGAGATAAAGTGATTCAAAAGGAAGGTTATCCAAACTATCCATACTAATATAAATGCGAAAGTAACTATGTCTGTCTGTCTGTCTCGCTTTCCTGAAAAAACTACTCAACCGATTTTAATGACATTTTGTATATGGATAGTCTAGAGCCTGAGAAAGTACATAGGCTACTTTTTATCCCGAAATTCCCATGGGAAATTTGGGAAGTTGATGATTAAAGGTAAAATGCGCTGGCGCACTAGTATGTAATGGGTTAGGTACGAAGTGCGCCGGGTTGACTAGTCTCACTAATATTATAAATGCGAAAGTTTGTAAGTGTGTATGTTTGTTTCTTCATCACGTCTTAAACGGCTGGAGCGATTACAATGATATTTGGTATGGAGTTAGCTGACAGCCTGGATTAACACATGGCTACTTTTTACTGCTGGGTTACACTGCTGGGCACAGATAGTTTACTATATTAGTATGGATCCCGTGACCTCTGTAGTAGGTATATTTACGTACATGCGTAATGAGAGGTTTTCAATTTGACGTCTCATAAGAAAAAAAAAACAAGTTTTATCACGGCTCTATTAGGCTTCGAACGCACAGGCGGATTTTTATCCGCGCGGCAACAAACCGCGCTGATAAAAATCCGCTGTTGCTGTTTTATTTCCGCGCGGTTTTAAAGGTTGTTATTTCATTTTCAACCTTATTCATAGGCCACGAAGGTACAGGCGAATTTTTAGCCGCGCGGAAATAAAACCGCGACAGCGGATTTTTAACCGCGCGGTTTTTTATTCGCTGGTGCACTTCCATAGGATTCAGTATGTTACATAAAATCCGCGCGGCAAAAAACCGCCTGTGCGTTCGTAGCCTTAGACGACGCTTTGCAAAAGCTAATAGGTCAAGTGGAAATGAATCATTTAAAGCTCAAAATAAAATTTAAACTCGTCACGCGTCAGTCTGATAGTTTTGTTTTAAACATTTAAAGTTAATTTGAACTGATTTGTATCACTTACTCATGTCTATTTTTATAGACAATGCGATTTACTGGCGTATTACGAAAAAAAAAATACGTCACTGAAAACCCCTCATTGCGGAAATCTAAAATAATAAAAAAAATTACCTATACTTGGACTTGGAACCTCATCATCGCTCTGGCTTCCAGTGACCACCTTCTCCAACAGACGCGTGATGGAGGGGTTCGCGTCCGTCGCCAGGTCCATCGAGGAGTGGCGGCCATGTTTCTTTGTCCGCGACACTTCTGATGGTTCTATTGTTATCTCCTCTTCGTTTATTAGGTTCTTGTCTTGTCTACAAAATAGGATTTTTGTTTTTTTTTTATATTTGCCTTAGTTTAGAACATATTTCATTTTTTCGAGTATTGCGCTAGCATCGCTGTAAACGAGCCAGTTTACAGCGATGCTAGCGCAATACTCGAAAAAATAAAATATGTTCTAAACTAAGGCAAATATAAAAAATGTGGCACAGTATGACACTAGATAATCTTGTTTAGAATTATTTGAGCACAGTATAGTAGTTCTAACTTTAAAGAACAAAATTATACACATATTGGAAAAGTGGCCTTCGTGGATGTACGAGCGATTTAAATTGGCTGTCGAGGCCCTATCGTACGACCGATATCGCCTCTTGAAAAAACTCGCTAACAGTTAGTTATGTCAAACACAATAAGGCGCTAAGTTTGCAAAGGAACGGTTTATATGGGAAAATTAAACTACTTATTTTCCCATCTTGCTCGCGATTTTACAATATTTTCTCACCTTTTAAACCTTACCTGGACTACGACCACCACTTGGGCAACTTCTACGTTAGGATAACAAAATGCATACAGTTTTTTTTATTGCAAAATTATAATTTTTTATTACCTGTTCAAACTGTCATTCTTATTAGTCTCCTCGTGGACTGAAGGAATTGGCTCAGTTACCGATGAATTCCGTTCTAGGGAGCCGGAACCTTAAACAATAACAACAATTAATTTTAATTTTAAAGTATATAAGCCGCGCAGATAAAGAACAGATTTGAAAATGGCGGCCGAACGCATGCTATCTCGCGTATATTAGTATGAGACAAGAGTTAAGAAGAGAGACAGCCCATACAACGGCCGCCAATTTGAGATTTTATCTTTATGTGCGCAGGTTATAGTAAAATTTAGACCCTGTCCAGATAGCGCGCGTTTTGTTGTTTTTATTATTCATATTCATTTATTTAGTGCTTGCTTAAGTACTTACATAGATGTTAAAAAATAAAAGTGTCACTTAAGCTATCTTAAATTAGACATTGCACAAGTTTTTAGGTTTTTGTAGGTATGTTTGTACTTACTAAAATAATTATAAAGATAACATACTTATTAAAGAAACGAGTGAGAGCATCTGGCTAGATGGAATGTATTCATCTTCAGTATCTCCAAAACGCGCTTTTAACACGTTTCCCAGGCGAGTTTTTAACAAAGGACGCTGCTGCCCGTTCTTCGGGTGTTCGTCACCTTGGTCGCCTTTTTCGGGAAAGGGGGGGAATGTTCAAACTTGAGATTCCGGTGTTCGCAAACGACGTGAAATAAAACAACAATCTAACAAAAACACCAACTTTTTTCCAAAGACGTCTGCAATTTCACTAGATTCATTTCCAACTTTTTAAATATTATTTTAACGAACTGCTTCCACAAATAGATGTTGAATTTTTTGTTCAGCAAAAAACAATGCGCCAGAAAGTTGTAAAAACTTGATTTCACTCTTTGTTTTATATTGCTCATAGTTTTACAAAAAACAGTTTAGTTATTTATTAAAGCAAGATAAAACACTTTTTTTAATATATTTTTTTAAACAGCAAAAGCCAAAAAAAAGCGGCTGAAGGCATACTTGAGTAACTTTATCACATGTTCAATGTTTTGGGCTTATTGGCTTGACATTATCAGTAAATTGAGAAATCTATTGACACAGTTTTCTTAGAGCGTTCTGGTGATAAGAATTTAATATTTACAATAACTTGTATAGTCAATCACCATCAAAGTTTATAAAAAAAAATGATTCCACCCAAAATTTCCCTAGATGGCGCTTTCATTTCTACATCGCCTCTCGCTTGTCTTATCACGGCGGTATAAATAGAAAAATGAACTTTATTCCAGTCAATAAAAGGGTGTTTGCCGCTTCGATGGCACGCTGGCCGGAAACGGCCGGCGGGGTATGGTTATCAAGACATACCCAACACGTAATTTTTTTAAACGAGAGGCAGTTAGCTACAACCTTGTACTGACGCCTCCTCTATTAATTTAATTAATATAAAAAAAAACTTCCGCAATGATGAATTTATCCTGACTATAGGTAGGTGGAAGTGGTAGGTGCTTTCCTTGTTTAATCTATAATTTAATGCAATTAAAGTCCTATATCTTATCTTGAGATAAGAGAGTATACAATATAAGATGATGTATGTTTAAAACAACCACATATACTTACTAATAGTAATAATAATAATTAGAACCACATAATACTTGTACAAAAATCAAGCCCAAAATTAGGTATATAGTTTTGATTTAGATCTACAAAATACTCAAACAAAACATTAAGGCTATGTTAGGAGGGAAGTGTTAAGCTTATTTTGCTCCAAAAATAACAATGGAAAATAAATTTACCAGTCTAGTTATACCTAAGGCTCTTAACTATATTAATCACGAAAATTCTTTGACAATGACCATGTTGGCATGTACTGTGTAACAGATTTGTCTATGGTCTCGTACGGCCTAGACTTTATTACCAAAGAACAAGAGCTGTTTTGCAAAAACAGAAAAACCAGAAGTGTTACGCCTACATAGACCGCCACTGTACAGGTTGTGTTCCTTGAAATACTGAAATAGTTTTTAGTGTTGATTATAGACTACTTTGGCTTAAAAGTTTCAAGTATCCGTTATCCTAAGGAATCAGGGGTTTGTGGCTATTTTGGCTTGACAAATTTACCATAAGTTCTAAGCTCAAGGTAAACTTACCAGCAATCACCTTCTTCCTGGGTGCCTTATCGCGTTTCTTTAACGACAGGCCGGCTGTGGCGAAGCCAGCAGCGCCCTCTGGCGGGAACTGCGGTAATCTCATGAAGATCAGTTGCGTCATGTCTCGGAGGCATTGCTCTGCATTGCGACGGAGGAGTTCTGGAAAAAAAAAATAGATTAGAGAAATTGGTTAGAGCCTGGGCCATGAGATACTGACAAGAAAGACAAAGGAATAGGGCCCCTGCGTCTTCGACAACACAATTTCAGTTAAAAATGCTTTTATTGTGTTACCATGCGATTTTCAGGGTAAAAAGTCCTTTCACGGATATGCTCTAGATCTAGATCTAGACTCTAGAGTCTAGAAGAGAATCTCCGTACCAAACTACACTTTAAAATCAGGTGATCTATTGCCATTCAAAATGAAAATGAGAATGTGAATCATTTTGACATGTGATAAGTATACATTGCAGGTATGTAGGGTGAATCATTTTGTCTACACAAGAGATTCAGCTTAAAACCTGCAATGTATACTTATCACATGTAAAAATGTTTCTCATTCCTATTTTCATTGTAAACAGCAATAGCCTAACAGATAAGTAAGGTGAATATTTAAACTTTTCAAAAACCAAACAAAATACTGTTTTCTATGTTTTACCACCTTTCCTTAAATTATGTCTAGTAAAATCACAAGAGTTATATTTTCATTTAAATTTCCTCATCCTGCTAGTTTTCTGATGAGCTCAGATGGCTACAGTTACACGAATGTGTTTATAAGCTGCGCAGATAAAGAAAAAAACTAATGATGGTGAAAACATGCTAATCTTGTGTATTTTTGTATAAAAGAAGAGACAGTCCATACAACAGCCGCCATTTTATGATCGTTTCTTTAGGTTATACCATGTCTCCACACAAGTGAGCTTTAATTGCAGGCATAATCAAAATTACCTGTCAATCTTGTCTCAAAGCATATTCGGAAGCAGCTGAGCATGATCTCGCAGACACTCTCGTCCGTCAGCATGGCACCTTCTGGACTCAGCATCAGGGTGCGGAGAACCTGAACATTTATTTAATGAAAATGCTTCTAATAAGTAAAGGATATGGATAAATAAGTTGTAGAGGTATTAAGTATAATAGAAAATAACAGATATTCATTTGATAATATTAAGAGCTAAGAATTTATAATTATCTTCAATGTGAGATGAAGCCCTTCTACAAATGGATAAAGGTAAAAATAAAAGGTTTTCTCACTTGCAATATCTTCATGAGAACCACACCATCCGAAGAGTGGTCAGTGCCAACAAAGCGAGCATGTGTTACAGCATCAGCTATATCCTCAACTGTCGCTGGAACACTTGTATGTGTAGGATCTATAAACATTGATATAGACACACCACATAATTAACATATACCAGATCTAGCAGTTCCATAGAGTAAAAAGCAATCAAAACCACTTACCTATAAGTCTGTAGGATAGAAACTTATGAATTGCAGACAATGCGAGACTGGTCACAGGTCCAGTGGTCTCCTTGCTCCGAATAACTTCAAGAAATGGACTTAGAAAAGTAAGTGGGTCCAGAAGCTTCAAATCATCAACCTGGTTTAGTATCGTCTTCAGTTCTTGGAAAGTTCGCATGAGGACGTCGTACTCCTCGTTGAGGAAAGAATGGGAACCCCATCGGGTGCTCCGGCGCATTGCTGTGACGAGGGTGGACATCTCGCCCTGCACCACAAAAATCCCATTGCCTGGCAGAGACATTTTCAATGATTTCACTTCACAGGAGTCACTTAAAACTTTGGGATTGGTACGGGCTGTAAAGTACAGAGAGGAGCTTTGATTCCACTACATAATATGTTTTCACATTATTTAGAATAGGAGAAATTAATCAAAATTAAAAAAATTGGATTATCATATTCCATCAAGACTGTGTTGACGTTTCACTATTTTGGTTTCCCTTTTTGCCGACAGAGGGTAGGAAATTAAATCTGATAGGGCAAAAACCGGAAATATTTATTTTTCTTTTTTCTAAAAACCGGTTTTTCTGAAGAAGTAAAAATCAACGTATAATTTTCCAAACGCTGAAAGTTGATTTTATTATATCTTTCATGCAGACTATTATTTAAAATACCAATAACATTTTATCTTTATTGTAATCCATCTATTTATAGGTGAAAAGCAAAATTCTTTGTTTATTTTTAATTGCTTTTTTTTATTATTTTCAGATAGTTTTCTTTAAATAAAATAAAAACTTTTTTTTTTGCTAAAACCAAGACAAATCTACTTACTTACCTACATCAATCATTAATCAACCTGTAATTAATATACTGGGTGTTTCTGACAAGGCGGTAATAAATCAAAGGAGAGATTCTGCTCACCATAACTAACAACTTTCCCAAAGCAACATGGGTCAAAATCTCAAAAAAAAAATAACAGCTGTTCTATACAATGGTTCGACCAGCTGACGGGGTCAATGTACGGGACGGCTGATTTTTGTTTTGAGATTTCGACCCATGTTGCTTTGGGAAAGTGGTTAGGTATGGTGAGTAGAATCCCTCCTATGATTTATTACCGCCTTGTCAGAAACACCCTGTATATTCATCCCTAAAATCAGCTGGTGGCATTCTTTTGCCGTACCGATTTCTAATTTTAGTAGTTTATAGTTCTCATGAAATGGCAATACTGTATGTACCTGACCTAAACTGAATATTTTATGCTTGCAACACAGAATTGCAAATGTCGTCTGATGATGATTGAAAGAAAGTCGTCTTCTTGACAAAAGTTTGTGAATTTCTAAATTTTCCACGTCATAAATTGATTTTCTTTGTTTTCTATGTGATCGTAAGTAGTGTACGCTGTTACCCACAATATAGCAATGATTAACATTTGCCCTAGTTAGCGTAAAAGCTAAATGTGCGTTGTCACGCGTGCAATGGCTTTCGACACCGATTTGTCATTTTTCTCTTTTTGTGCCCATGTGGATTCTATTCTCAGCATTCTCGTTACGTGTTGCAGGGTTCCCTCTGACCGAGTTACGTGACAATGGTGAAGAAAAAGAGACAAAGTGAACCGAGTGAGAATGGCGACGAGTCGACAGAATCGTGCGACGAGAGTGTCAAGTCAGCATGTCCTCACGTAGCGAAGGCGGTTGACCTGACGAAGCTGAAGCGAACGCTGCGGAACGATGGGTTTGCTAAAGAATGTGTTGAGTGCAAGAAGAACGCTGGGGCAGAGACCAATGGCGTGTCAGACCCTGATTACGAAGAAGACCTGTCTCTCTGGATGTGCTTGCGCTGTGGGACGCAGCTGTGCGGCCGCGCGCGCAACAAGCACGCTCTCAACCACTACAACACCCCGCACTCTGACTGCCACGCTCTCACCACCAACACATCCTCCTGGGAAGTGCACTGCTACAACTGCAACAACGAAGTCACTGTCACTAGCGCTAAAAAACTTCACGAATGTGTTGAATACCTAAAGAAACAATCCAATACATCAATCAAACCATTAAATCCAATAGAACTTCCCTATAAACCTCTAGATGATAATGTAATCAAAACCGAGCCAGCGTCTAAAGGGAAAGACAAGGCATCTGCTATGAATTTCCCAAGAGTCAAAGGTCTAACAAATTTAGGGAATACTTGTTTTTTCAACTCCGTGATGCAATGCTTGGTGCAGACTCCGTACTTGTTGAATGTTTTGCAAGAGATGGCGAGTCCGGGTGAAAAGTTTACCCTACCTGGGGGCAAGTTAAAGCTGAAAGGAGAAGGTGATGATGATGGGAAAGAAGTGGAACTCCCTCCCATCTCCGGGGAACTAGCAGAGTGGGGAACCTTGACCAGAACGCTCGCTGAAACATTACAGGAGTTACAGACAGGTAATATTTTATATACAAACTTTTTTAAATAAGTAAATAATTATCAATTTTAGTTAATAAGAAAGTTATATATATTAAAACTCAAGCTCCCTGTGCAAATAATAATTGTTATAAATTCAAAATAATTAAACATTAACAAAATTAATTTTAAATATTATTCAAAAGCTTTAATGCAACATAAGTTCTAAATAATCCAGTAAAAAACTCGGGAGTTAGTAGTTTTAGTTACTGTTTTTTATGACAACAAATTTTACAGTTGAATGAACTCCAACTTGGCTCACCTACATTTGAATTAAGAGAAAATCTATTTTTGTCAAACTTTGCTCTAAATAGATTTTCTAAAAGGAACATTGAATTTAATCCTATCATCAGCACATCACCATCTCGGACAAAATGCATCCATTGCTGATTAAAGCAGCTCTTAAACACCTAATAATTGGAAACAGTTTTTATGCTTATGTTTATTTTACTGCAGTAGAAATAAAGTCTATTATTGACTAGAGGCTGCCCCATTCCCGTGGGAATTTCGGAAAATCCCTTCTTAGTGCTCACCTACACTCCCCAAAGAACCCACGTGCCTATTTTCTGCTTTCTACGCCCAGTAGTTTCGGCTCTGCGTTGTCTGTCTGTCAGTCAGTCAGTAAGGGAAGAGTTTTATATATATTGATTAAAATTGGATGGAATTAGTAATTGCAATTAGAGTAAATTGTGCAAACAAAGATAACTTGAAATACCATGACAAACACCATGCTGTCTCACTTAGATATATTCATTTTGAGACAGAAAGCATGAGCCTGTCTTTATTGCACTAATTATACAATGTAAGGGGTCTTATCAAATAATGTTCTATGTGCCATTTATGTTAGTCACTGGGTAAACAAATAAACTATTTTAAACAAAGAATCAATAAATAACTAAGAAAAATAAACTAGTATTTTAATACAATTATATTTTAATACTAACTTATCTTATCCTTGCTTGATATAAAGAAGGTCATATGGAATGGAAGGTCAATGTAATTTGTATTATGCCTATATGTTTGCTCGAGTATTTGCCAATTACATAATTAACACAATTATGGTTGAATAAAGTTAAAATTTAAAGCCTGGGGCTGTACTCCTGATAAGATTCCTAGTTATTGAAATTAACAATTTTATGTTTTGAACCAGAGTTATAAACCTAAAGTAGCATAATTATACTTAAACCATTTCTGAAATGTTTTACTGCCTAGAGTGTGATGTGATGCATTTTCATTATGAATATTAATTTAGTTTGTATTGGGATAAAGTACCTATAATGTAAAAAATGTGTTAATTTATTAAGAACCAGTTTAGCGCGATGCTAGCGCCATTCTCGAAAAAAAAAATCTTCTAAACTAAGGCAAATATCAAAAATGTGGCACAGTATGGCACTAGATAATCTTGCTTAGTATTTTTTGAGCACAGTAAAGTAGTCCGAACTTAAAAGAACAAAATTATACACAGATTGTTGCTTAAAGTGGCCACTTTTAGCAACACTTTGTAGCTTTCTTTGGTCTTTAACTTAAATGCTGTACAACAGAGTCTTTAAAATACTAGGCTACATTATCTAGTGTCATACTGTGCCACATTTTTGATATTTACCTTAGTTTAGGTCCACCGACCAGATGGACGGATGATCTGCGCAAGGCTGCGGGTCCACGCTGGATGCAGGCCACCTGCGATCGGTACAGATGGAGAGCCTTGAGGGAGGCCTATGTCCAGCAGTGGACGTCCTACGGCTGAAATGGTGACCTTAGTTTAGAAGATATGAAATTTTTTCGCGAATGGCGCAAGCATCGCTGTAAACTGGCTCTTAATTAATTTCGCGGCATAGAATACCACCACCCACCACCCCATCTCCACCCATAAGTGTCGTAAAAGGCGACTAAAGGAACATCGGAAGGACTTGATAAGCATGAACTTGCCTGCCAAGCGTGGCGATTACGGCAACAACCCTTAAAATTGAAGAGTACTTAGATTAAGGTGGTAACTCTCGCTATGGCGCCAAAATAATTAAAAAACGTGAAAAAATTTGAATTTCGCGCCATACTGTGAGTAACCGCCTTAAGGCGAACAATCTAGGCTAGTATTAGGGATGCCCTAGTCAAAATAAGGAAACACGTCCGTACTGTAAATAACTTTATTGAAGACTGGGCAACTGCAGATTACCCTCCTCTATCTGAATGTTACATACATTACAAAAATCTTTATATTTGTGGCAATCCGTGTTTGTCTTGTGGTTGTCATCACAAATGACAAATGATGGTTGTCATGACAATGAGTCCGTCCTTGAATGGAGACCAAGAGAGGGGAAGAGAAGTGTAGGCAGACCACCAGCCAGATGGACTGACAATATAAAGACTTGCGGGAGAGACTTGGATGAGATTGACAGCCAAAAGCGCGAACTGGAAAATAATTGGAGAGGCATTCGCCCAACAGTGGCTTAATATATGCTGAGGAAGAAGAAGAGTACAATATATAGTGTTAATTTATTCATTTGTTATTACCAGGCGACGGTGGAGTGTTCACACCGAACAAGCTCCTCTCGGCTCTAGTGAACAAGCTGCCGCAGTTCGGAGGCTGCGACCAGCACGATGCTCACGAGCTGATGCGACATTTGCTCGAAGCTGTTAGGTATGTTTAATTTAAAATGCTACATTCAAAATAAATGATTTTCTCAGCCGTCTCCGTAGCTCAGTGGCGTAGCGCGTCGCGCCTTTGATTAGGGCACGGAAGGTTGTGGGTTCGATCCCCGCAGAAAACACCACATATTGATTTCTCACAAAAATCACGTTGTGGTTGTTTTCGGTTGGATAGGACATTGCAGGCTTGAATCACCTGATTGTCTGAAAAGTAAGATGATACCGTGCTTCGGAAGGCACGTTAAGCCGTTGGTCCCGGCCGCAGTAGTGGTCGTTATAACCGCGGCGACAAGCTGGCCCCGCCTCACGTTGGTAATAAAAGCAAAAACTCGGATAAATGTGGGTCCGGCTCTTGAGCTGGTACCTCTGCCTAACCCTACGGGGAATAAAAGGCGGGAGATTATGTTATTTTCTCAAACAATTACAATAAAAAAAAATTAACACTTATTCTTTTCCCTTTGGGGGATGCACACCGCGAGCCAAGCTAAGCTTAGCTCGTACAGCTTTTATAACTGTTGCATACCGCAAACTATGCGAGCTTAACTGTTGCATATAAAATTCATGATGAAATCATACCAGAAGAGAATTGACCAATATTCCAACAAATTAGCCGCACAACTAATGAAGTCGGACACTACCTTTCACCGACTTAAGAGAAGAGCCCCAATAGACTTAATTTAAATCCCTGTTTATATAATTACAAAAAAGGACATGATCACTGGATACTGTCCTTCAAGTCCCATACTAAATTCTTAACCGGATTGCTGAATATATTTATGATAGATTGCAATAATCAAAGGATATTTAATAAAAAAAGAAAAAAAACTGTTGCATACCGCAAACTATGCTAGCTAAGCTTAGGACTAACTAAGCTTAGCTCGTGATGTGCATCCGTCATAAGTAAAAACTCTGTTGGGGGAAAGCCACTCCTATGACGATGCTCCAAAACGCTACCTTTCTAAACATAAAGACGACATTCAATGTTATTTAGATCCAGCAAACCATTTCAACAAACTTTTTTTTGATAAACATGGATGGAAATTTTGGTGTGACGAGCTGATCTTACTGGGGCTCTCTTAAACTTACGATTAAACTTCTATTATATTACTGTTCTACTATTACTCTATTACGAGTGGGTCAAAAATTGCGAGTCTCGTAACTTTGATCCTGTAAGACTAGTAGAATGAAGATACTGTAAAAATTTCGAGAATCGCAATTCTCGTTCATTCCAATCGTAATAGAATAGTAATAGAAGTATAATCGTTACGATTAAACTTCTATTCTGTTACGATTATTATTGAGGATGATGATTTAATATATACTAGAGGTTGCCCCGCGGTATTTCCCGCGCAGATTTCTCATAAACACAAAAATCCCGTTTTTTCCTGTTCCTGTGGGAATTTCGGAAAATCCTTTCTTAGTGCTCACCTACACTCTCTAAGGAACCTACATGCCAAATTTCAGCTTTGTACGCCCAGTAGTTTCGGCTCTGCGTTGTCTGTCAGTCAGTCAGTCAGTAACGGAAGAGTTTTATATATATTGATTAGGATCTTCTCAGAAACACCCTGTTTAATCATTTATACCTATGCCAAAAAGCTATACACAATAACACATATTGCAAATCTAATCTCTTGTATTAAAATAACTACAAAAATAACCAGTCTTTTTTTTATCTCAGATCAGAGGACCTTAGACGCTACCAGCAAATTATCCTTGTGAGGCTAGGGATGAGCCAGAAGGTGGATCCGGCCAGGGTTGATGAGAAGATGAAGCAGAAAGTCAAGTTTTATGGTCAACAAGCATCTGACACCATGCTGAGACCCGAACAGGTTGGTGTGCCACAGGGTATTGTTTTGAGGCCTATTTTATTTGATATCTACCTATGTAAGTAAGCTTTATTAGCAACAGAGAGCTAGTTTGTGTTGTTAATTAAATCAATACATAGTATAAAACAAAGTCGCTTCCCGCGTCTGTCCCTATGTATGCTTATATCTTTAAAACTATGCAACGGATTTCGATGCGGTTTTCTTTAATAGATAGAGTGATTCAAGAGGAAGGTTTATATAGGTAATACATACACATAATAGTAATAGGTTAGGCGGTACGAAGTTCGCCGGGTCGACTAGTTAATGATAAAGTCAAGTTTTATGGTCAAAAAGCAAAGCAACTAACACCATACCTACTGAGACCCAAATAGATAGCCACCAGAACCAAATAGATATAGTGTGCTGTTTTTGGGCTTTTTTTATTTGTTGTCTACTTCACCTTTTTTGGAAATAGAAATAAAAGTTAGCTTGAGTTGTAAATTAAATGAAGCAATAAGTCGAGTTTAATGGGCAACAAGTTTCTGATACCATGCTGAGACCCGTGTAGGTTGGTGTGCCACAGGGTTCGGTTTTGGGGTTCATTATACATTTCCCTACAATTGTTAGAGCCATCCGAATTCGCTTATGCTATGATGCTATAACATTTCTGCTAAGCGGTCAGCTCTAAGCCTTGATGTACAACAACCTAGTCCTACGTCATCTTTATTGGCAACAGGAAATATTTAGAAATACAATTTACTTTGAGTTTTTGGACAAAGCTTCTGATACAACCCAAACTTTTTCGGATGCCACGGTGTTGTTTTAAATCTGTTTTATTCTATGTCATTTAACAGCTGATTTTATTTGTTGATATGGAATGAAAGAAAGAAAGAAAGAAAAAATATTTATTTACAAAAACTATGACACACACAAAAAGTTAATCAATACATACAATACATAATACAAGTAAAACAAAAAAAAAATTTTTTTTTAAAAGCAAATGATAAAAAAAAAGGTCGAATGGTCGAAGGTCGCACAGGACCCGTAGACATAGCATCTGTGGGGGAAGTCTATATCCAGTAGTAGACTTATTTGTTTTCACAACACATCACACTCAGAGTCCCCAATTAGGTAGAACCTGTATTTAGGGTGCCCGAAACATATACAGAGACGAACATTACACCCAGACCGGAAACAAACATAGATATTCATAATAACAATGTTCGCCCCGCCCGGGAATCGTACCCAGGTGCACACGCATACTCAGTCCACATCACTGCCAACTGAGCCACGGAGCATTCAGCCACTGACTGTTCCCTGGACTATGATCCAGGGAACAGTCAGTCATAGTCCAGGGACGGCTTTATAGGTGAAAAAATAAAATTAAAATTGCAAGGAATATGGTTAAAACACAATTTTTTTTATTTTGTCATTATTTTTTGAGGCGATAGTTAAGCGAAGTTTTCCGTTGCCCTATCAAAGTTTACCTGGGCGAGGTGTATTTGTTCGTTTTTTGTATGTGTTTCGGATAGCCTAGAAACATGTTCTATCTAGTTAGGGCCTCTTGAGTGTTATTATTGATGGTCCGCAGGTGTTCCGCGGCGCGCTGGTGTCGACGCTGGAGTGCCAGCAGTGCTACCACACGTCGGACCGCGCCGAGTCCTTCCTCGACCTGTCGCTGCCCGTCGCCGCGAGCCGCCCGCAGCCGCCCGCGCTCCGGACCAGGAAATCTAATAACGGTCTGTAGTAAAGATGTGTCTATGTCTAGTAATCTTAACTTTTGTTTCTGAAAAGGCGGTAATAAATCATGCGACCATTGTCATAAGGCAAGGCAAACATTTGTTTGCCTGAGCCGCTTGGTGGGCACCCTGAACTACCTCGCCTCTCACAGTATTAGGATGCTTTACCAAATAAGATATCAATACATATTAAGAGTATTATAGTCTAATTAACCTTCAATAAGTGATATCTGTATCCAATATTGAATATGGTGGTGCGAAACGAATATGATGAATATCGATGTTTGTTTCCCGGTATGGGTGAAATGTTCGTCTCTTTGTATTATTTAGGCACCCTGGATACAGGTTCTACCTAGTTAGGAGCTCTGAATGTGACATGTTATACCTGTTATATACTAATTTTGTAAAATTTATTTACAGAGGACCCAACGTTCAGCACTCAGGAAGAGAAACCCTCGAAGCATCAGCTGAAGAAGGAACGAATCGCTGCGGCCAAGAAGGCCAGAAAGAATAAAGGTGATTTTATAACTATTAGTCACTATTTTAATATTAAAATCACTTATTAAAAGTAGCCTTCCAGTAAAAAGCAGTTTAACACGCAAGAAATTGAGATGAGAATTGTTTAAAGCTAATTAAAAATTATTACTTGATAATTTTTTTATAGACATAGATCTTTATTTGCGCACACAAAACAAACAATATCATGTATTTATCGACCAAAGTCAAATGTGAACAAAATAATTGGCCGATGCCGAAGCGCGTATTTTACTTTCACCTTCAAGAATAATATCACTTACAAATATACAGGGTGTTTCTGACAAGGCGGTAATAAATCAAAGGAGGTATTCTGGTCACCATACCTAACAACTTTCCCAAAGCAACATGGGTCGAAATCTCAAAACAAAAATCAGCCGTCCCGTACATTGACCCCGTCAGCTGATCGAACCAATGTATGGAACAGCTGTTATTTTTTTTGAGATTTAGACCCATGTTGCTTTGGGAAAGTTGTTAGTTATGGTGAGCAGAATCCCTCCTTTGATTTATTACCGCCTTGTCAGAAACACCCAGTATCCTTACTTCAATCTCAAAGTATTTTTTTTCTTTTCACAGCAGCTAAAACAGAAGACGGCACAGACCAACCGAACAGCGCCGACGCGAAATCCTCTTCCGAATCCGACGCAGACGTGGAAGATAACCTCGAAGAAACCTCCCGCCCGCCCGCCGCCCCGCCCGCCCAAGCCCACACCGCCGCAAACTTCGCCGCCTACCATCTAGAATCAGGCTACAACTCCGAGAAGGTCATCAGCTCAGATTCCATCAGAACCAGCCCTGTAGACCTTCAAGAAAAAGCTGACAACACGCCAGAAAGAGATGACAAGAGTTTGCTGAAGAACCTATCGAATCCCGATTCTGGAGTCGCTAGCCCTGACGCTACTAAGCATAACTCGACTGAAACGGTCGATAACGTCGACTCTCCTATTGGTCCGAAGGAATTAGGTTCTGGCAGCTCATTGGACGAACCGACAGTGTCCGTCGAGCCGGATCGGCCTCCGTCGCGAGCCGATTTTCCTATTTACAACAACGAAGTGGTTTCTAGGGGTATTAGTGCTAGAGCAGGGAGGTCCTTAGCAGGGCGTAGTAATTCGCCACCCCCTAGTCCGCCTGAATTAGCAGCTAGGTTGGCAGGGGTGGCACTTGCCCCCCCTAGAGCTCCAGCCCCCCCTACAACGTCTTTCTCCCCCCGTTTCTTCCCTGACGAAGAAGAATGTAGTGTACAATCCTGCCTTGCTCAATTCACTGCCTTAGAACTCCTAACTGGGAACAATAAGGTCAGTTGCGAGACTTGCACCAAGCGAGCGGGGGAGAAAACAGTTTACACTAATGCTACGAAAAGATTCCTCGTCTCTTCCCCTCCAGCTGTTCTAATTCTGCACCTCAAAAGGTTCCAGTTGGGACCGCGCTGCATGTTTAGGAAGATATCCCGTCACGTAGACTTTACGACTGTGTTAGATCTAGCGCCTTTCTGCGCTATAGAGAAGATTAAACACCGCGGCCCCCTTCTTTACTCGCTCTATGGGGTGGTGGAACATTCTGGTGGTATGCACGGGGGGCACTACGTAGCCTATGTAAAAGTACGAACTGGGGCAAAAACACCAAGTTTTCTGCCAGCCGCTGTTGCTCCCCAACAAGAAATAGATTCTGACGCGTCAGGGAATTCCGGTTACGAGTCAGGGGACGCCCCTACCACGCCTGAAGTCACACCCCCATCAGGTAAATGGTACTACGTGTCAGACAGTATGGTGTCTGAAGCTAGCGAAGAAAAGGTGCTTCGCGCTCAAGCGTACTTGCTTTTCTATGAGAGGATCCTGTGAAGTGTTGGTTAGTCTTTCTCGTGTTTTGTTTTTTATGTAAAGGCATTTATGAGGTGGTTTCAGATTGGAATTGAGCAGCGAAAGTGTTAATTTCAAAGGCAGTATAAAGGTTATAGTAGATTTAATCTGACCGTAAGTTCCGAATTTTATTTCGACAGAATGGGAAAGGGGTTTAGCTGGTGGTTTATTTTCGATTCGGTACTAGTAATCTGTGTTAAAGATAAATGAAGAGTATCCTTTGTTACTTTATAAATATTGACATCTTACATACAGGGTGTTTATGACAAGGCGGTAATAAAGATAAATTCACCTAACATTTGTTTAATCAGCAGACTATTAATGTATGGCACAGCTGATTTTTGTTTTGAGATTTCTACCCATGTAGCTTTGGGAAAGTTGTTAGGTTTTGCGAGCTTCATCACCTCTAACTTTTACTGCCAACTTGTCAGAAACATTCGGTATAGACATTTTCGCGGCTCAATTTCTTTGTATAAGTAGTTTAGACTAGGTTTGAAGGTGCATCGCCCGTTCCCTGACTTGTAAATAGCTTTTCGCTTATTCCCATTAATTTATTCGTTTTAATTTCATACTGTTTTTAAAAGTTTTGTGCCTGTTTGATTTTATGATTCACTTAGTTAAAACCTATTATATATATTTGCGCTATTTAGAATACTATGTGTCCCTGTAATAATCTTATATCTACACTTATATTATAAAAGGAATAATTTGTCTATTTGTTTGTTTCTTTCACCATTAGAATTTTTCATTGTCCCTTATACTCGAACATAGGATATGCATATTTACAAAAAAAAAACGATCAAAAAACGACATTGCTTACTGTACGAAGTTCGTCCGGTCACCTAGTTTTATCAATTCGTAGTTTTTATACTATTAGGGTGGCCGCACACTTATGCTCAGCCATGAAAGTTTACAGACTTTATCAGTAAATTCATGAATAGGGCACTGTACGAGTTTAATAAGAGCCGCAATTTCTTTAATTTCTATTGTAACTCACTATGTCCTATTGAGGTGCTTTTATTGTTTATTCACATAATTTGTTATTAAATAAACATATTGCGTATTTATTTATTTGAAAGAAATTAATTAACTCGATTTGGCAAAGTTTGTCTTCCATAATGTGTCAATAGCTTGTTAATAGTTATAATCCGTGATTATTGTTTTTTTTAAGATTGACTTGCAGTTCTTAGTACACATTAAACTTTTTAACTAATATTTGTGCGCGCTAACCCTTAGAATTTTCACTTGCCACAGCAAATTGTTTTAAATTAAAACTATTGTAAATAGGAATTTTTCTACAGTAGAGCTCCCTAAAGCTTTTAGCTTATACTATTAAAAATCGATATTTGCGATGCGCTAAGTATGCGTTAACCCTAAATAATACGTAACTACACAGCCATTGAGCAGCAAATTTTATAGAGGCGGAATGTTGCCCAGTCTCGCGCGAACGTTAGCCAATAGCGGCAGGCTAACACAATAATCTGAAGTTGCCACCATCGCTTCTTACAGGGTCTGGCGCGAAATTAAAAATTGTTTTGCGTTTTTTATTTATTCTGGCGAAAGTATTCGTTTTTAGTAAAGTTTGAATGACGTCCCGCAGCTAAATAACCGCCTATCACATTGTTATACATCGTTTATGCAAGACAGAGTTACTGATTTTGTGTTTATTCCACGTTTAGTCAAAAATCTAAACTTTGCAAACGAATACTTTCGCCAGAATAAATTAAAAAAAAAAACACGAAGTTTTTTAAATTTACGACACAGTCTTGTACCGCCTTAAGTCCATCTTCTCGTCAATCGTGTCAGTCAACAAACACTAAGGAGTAAGAGACTAGAGAGCGGGCTGGTGGTCAGCGCAGTTTTCAGGTAGTAGCCAGTAGCGTAGTCTATATGGTTTCATGCTCGATGTACCTATACATACACACAACCTTCGTTAGCAATAATATGCATAGAATTGTGAATATAATTTACCTTATGAAGTATAGTTATTAGAATTGTTGTTATCCAAGTTTTTCACTTGCTATACTAGTAAAAGAAACTTTAAAATAAGATTCTAATATGATTTTATAAAGGCAGTTGATTGGGGCAAATTATTCTAAAGGGCCGTGTCCACCATCAAAAAAATGGCGGCGAATGTTATCGTCGTGTCGTGCCACAAAAAATAATTAATTATTCATTTTCTCCAAATATAAAACACTATTTAAGCCCAAGTTAGTCAAAATCTAAAATCTACAAATTTGTGATCTGTTTCTTTACAAGTAGTTTTTTAGGTTTTCAAACCTAAAATAAAAATGGTTCCGTTTCAATTTCAAGGTACCGTTGCCAAGCTGTATGTTGAAAAAAGTTAGTTTTATTGTTTCTTTTACTACAGCAAAGTGTGTTTCTTGCTTCGTACTGCCTTTGTAAGAGATGTTACCATTATGCTTTACTTGTACATCAATTAGTAAAAGCAAATTGGTAAGCAAACTTTCCTACTATGTCGTCACAACAAAAAGTCGTCCCAGTACATAAAATAGTCATGCACCAATCAGATTATCCCGAGACTACACACGACAATATCGTTACGACTGACGTAATGGGAATACGCCCTAAGGCAGCCTTTGTTAGAACATTTTGGTCTAACGAACTTCTGGCAAGGCGCAGTGAAGATTTTATTAGTAAATATTAATTAAAACTTTACTTTAAATTCTATGGCACAGGATTCAGGTTTTTCAATGGAAAAAAAATCTAAGCTACTATAAGAAATTCTTTGCGCTCCGCCAGGTGTGCGTTGGGCCTATATTTAACGTTTTTTCTTACCATTTGTTATTTATTAGTGCTCAATATTAGTTAATTGCTTTTCTTAGATTAAACAAAAAACTAATTATGTTATGATTTTGAATTATTTCAATTATTATTATTATAATACAATATGTGCTAATAGAAAGGCTTTTTTAAGCTGTTATAAAAGCTAGCATTTTGTGTTTTTTCACTTATATTATACAAAAAATAGCCGTGTTTAATGTAATATTGTATTATTATTATTTTGTATTTGATAAAATAAATTTTGTATATTAAAAAGCCCCCATACATACTGCGTTACGGACTTGTGTATTAAAATATAGTTTTAAAAACTATTTGCTTCTATTGTTTTTTTTTTTTATGAGGGTGGTGGGAAAATAGAAATAAAAAGTGACTCCTAGGTCGTACCACGGGTCGGCTGACGTCGAGCCCGATTTAAAATCTGGTGAAAAATGTACATTAAAATTATCATCGGAAAAGTGTGAATCTACTATCTTCTTCTTCCTCAGCACATATCAGCCCACTGTTGAGCAAATGCCTCTCCAATTATTTTCCAGTTCGCTATAAGTATATTAAAAGGTGAGAAAATATGGAAAAATTAAGGGGAAGCCAGAAAAAACATCAATTTAATTCTGCCATATACAATTGTAAGGCGCGATACGAAGTTCGCCGGGGCAGCTAGTACTCATATAAAATGTTCTGCCACTGGGAGCATACGATTAAAATCCGAATCCGACAAATGAAAAGGGTTTCTAAAAGTACAGCCAGCATATCAACCACAATTTAAATAAATAAAAAAATACAATAAAATATACATATATTTTAACAAAACATTTTCTTAATATTTTATTATTAACAACTATAACCCGCTGTCTTCTAGTCTTTTCTTCAACATCCTCGCGTGAGATTCATCAAACTGTATGAGGGCAGTTATTTTTGGAGTGTCTAATATCGTTAGCTCTATTATGCAGTAGAGGACTTGCAGGGATTCCTTTGCCTTTTGTAACGCCTGAAAAAAAAAGATCAATTAAATTCAAAATACTTAGTCTACTTATTTTTTTTTTATCTTGTTTTTTTATTAAGTTACTTATAGCTAGATCCTGTTGCAAAAAGCTTTTACTGGGTGTTTTAATAAATTACACCATACTTTCCCAAAAAAACATGATGGGTCAAAATTAGCTGTCTCATGATAGAACAAAGGTATGGAATAGTGAATGGCAGATTTAGGCTACGAACGCACAGGCGGTTTTTTGCCGCGCGGATTTTATGTAACATACTGAATCCTATGGAAGTGTGCGCACCAGCGGATAAAAAACCGCGCGGTTAAAAATCCGCTGTCGCGGTTTTATTTCCGCGCGGCTAAAACTTCGCCTGTACCTTCGTGGCCTATGAATAAGGTTGAAAATGAAATAACAACCTTTCCAACCGCGCGGAAATAAAACCGCAACAGCGGATTTTTATCCGCGCGGCAACAAACCGCGCGGATAAAAATCCGCCTGTGCGTTTGAAGCCTTAGATATTTTTTAGATTTGGACTTGTTGCTTTGGGAAATTTGTTGGTTATGGTAAGTTTAATAACTCGGCATATAACTTTTTGTGAAATTTACCCCTTCTCTAATGAAAATTCAAAAGCCGGAAAATTCAAAAGTGTCCACTTTTGGCAACAATCTGTAGCTTTCTTTGGTCTTTAACCTTCTTTAGCTTTGCTATGCCTTGGATAATCTCCTACAAAAAAAGGTTCAACGCAATTTACTAGTCTTATAGCTTACCGATACAGCCATCTCTTTCAGTTCAGGTTTGGAAGCCATTTGCTTCTTCAATTTGTTCATCTCACTCGGCGTATAACCGACCAATTTTGAAAGCACGTCACTTGTGAAGTCTACATCTAGGTTCCCCGTGCCATCTATTATTGTACATTTTAAACTCCAGCCTGTAACAAATTTATATAATACTAGACGCTGCCCCGCGGTTTTTCCCGCGCAGATTTCTCATAAACACAAAAATCCAGTTTTTTTCCGTTCCCGTGGGAATTTCGGGAAATCCCTTCTAAGTGCTCACCTACACTCCCCAAGAAACCCACGTGCCAAATTTCAGCTTTCTACGCCCAGTAGTTTCGGCTCTGCGTTGTCTGTCAGTCAGTCAGTAACGGAAGAGTTTTATATATATACTAGAGGCTGCCCCGCGGTTTTTCCCGCGCAGATTTTTCATAAACACAAAAATCCAGTTTTTACCCCGTTCCCGTGGGAATTTCGGGAAATCCCTTCTTAGTGCTCACCTACACTCCCTAAAGAACCTACATGCAAAATTTCAGCCCGCTACGCCCAGTAGTTTCGGCTCTGCGTTGTCTGTCTGTCAGTCAGTCAGTCAGTAACGGAAGAGTTTTATATATATTGACTAGAGGCTGCCCCGCGGTTTTACTCGCGCAGATTTCTCATAACCACAAAAAATCATTTTTTTCCCGTTCCCATGGGAATTTCGGAAAATTCTTTCTTAGTGCTCATCTACACTCCCTAAGGAACCTACATGAAAAATTTCAGCTCGCTTGGCCCAGTAGTTTCGGCTCTGCGTTGTCTGTCAGTCAGTCAGTCAGTCAGTCAGTAACGGAAGAGTTTTATATATATTGATTGATAATAACACATCACACTCAGAGCCCCTAACTAGGAAGAACTTGTATCTGGGTACCCGAAATACACACATAGACGAAACATTACACCCAGACCGGAAACAAACATCGATATTCATCATATCAATATTCGCCCCGCCCTGGAATCGAACCCAGGTGCACACGCATGCTCAGTCCACATCACTACCAACTGAGCCACAGAGCAGTCAATCATGAATATGATCATAAACTAGCGTTTTGCCCGCGGCACCACCCGCGTGGAGATAACTTTCCATAATCATCCACTTTTTCGCGTCCGACTCGCACTGGCCAAGAAAATACCTCTTGAAACCTCTTTTTTTTTTTTTTCGGGCACCCTAGATACAGGATACCCGTGGAACGATTGGCTACCCTCAAACGCATTTAAATTATGCACAGTTTATGTGCGCACGACGCGATGAGGTTTAAGCGCTCGAGAATAATGATCATTTTTATTACTCACCATCTTTTCCCACAGAAAGCTTTGATAACAATTTCATTATCTGCCCTTTCACCCTAAAAACCCTCCCAGCTTTAGCTGTCGCATCCATATTCAAAATCTGTTTTATATACACGAAAGGTTCTGAAGAAACCGCCACTGGCCCTAAAGCTTCTTTCCTATCAAATACCGCTTCCATTTCTCTTAAATAATCTTCATCTTCGTTAAAATCATTTTCGTCCGGATATTCATCCCGGTTATTGTCAGTCCTGACGGGGTAATTATCTGATCTGACTGGGTAATTATCTGTTCTGACTGAGTAATTATCTGTTCTGACTGGGTAATTATCTGTTCTGTCCGGGTAATTATTTGTTCTGACTGGGTAATTATCATTTCTGACAGAGTAATTATCATTTCTGACAGGGTTTTCTTTTGAGATATCAGCAGTTTTTAACTTCTTCTCAGGATTAGGCAGACTAGAGCTATCCAAGGAACGTTTATTTGAAAATTCAGCTTCGATTTCTGCTATTTGGTCAATATCTATGTCATCGTCAGCAAAGTTGGCCACTTGGACGCTTGTCACACGGGCTATTGGGCGGGAAGGTTGGTCGAGAAGTTGGCTTGTTGGCGCGTCAGTTGGCCGAAGTGGGGGCACCGTCGTGTGAGGTGTCGGTATGTTAGAGTTACGGGGTATACTGAGCGTCGTATTGTGTTCTGTTTCTGAAAAAAAAAACTAAAATTGATCAATACATTTACCTACTTCACCTTACTTCACCTAAATATCTATCTATCTAAACCAATAATAAAGAGGAAGATTTGATTGTTTGTTTGTTTGCATTGAACAAACAAACACATCCGGAAACAGTGAACCGATTTGAAAAATCAAACACATCAACACAGGGAGATTTTGGATTTAAGGGGCGAAACGGTTCGAAACTAGCGCCACTTCGATAAAATAATGTTTTTTTTTCGCAATTTATGCTAGCATCGGGTATTTTTTTTATTGATTATTTGAAGGTTGCCTGGAAATATCACTTTTAGAGATAAGTACGCCCTTTGCGGTCTTTCTCTCCTAATCGAGATTTCATTTTTAATTTTTAATATAAGTGTTTTTAACATTAACAGGTTATGTATATTTGTTAACTTTTTACTGGTATGTGACTTCTTTAAACGGACAGATTTGCAAATTACTCAAAAATCGATGACAATTCAATAAAAAAGACAAAGCACAGAAGAAGAAAAAACGTATCTGGATCTTTTACTTACCAGCAGGCGGAGGCAGCTGTAACTTGTTAGCCAGCAGCTGAGGCAGGGCGTGCTCCGCAACCAGCTCCTGCACCTCGCCTCCCAGGAGCTCCACCGAGCTCTCCGTTAAGAAGATCACACCGTGACGACATTCTACTGGACCTGAGAATTAACAAAAAGTAGGGAAATACTTATAATTATGCCTCCGTATTTTTTTATTGTATTCCACTGCTTGGCTTCCAAAGGCCTCATTAATTTGCTTCCACTCCACTGAATCTAGTGCCACTACAGTTCGTGGGTTGCGTGGAAGAAATTGCTTTGAATTATAAGATCTCCTACTGTGTGCATAATTTAATTAATTTGTACTGTGTGTTTCTGACAAGGCGGTATAAAAAGGAGGGATTCAGCTCACCATACCTAACAACTTTCCCAAAGCAACATGGGTCGAAATCTCAAAAAAAAAATCAGCTGTTCCATAAAGTGGTTCGATCAGCTGACGGGGTCAATGCATAGGACAGCTGATATTTGTTTTGAGATTTCGACCCATGTTGCTTTGAGAAAGTTGTTAGGTATGGTGAGCTGAATCCCCCCTTTGATTAATTACCGCCTTGTCAGAAACACCCTGTATGTACCTTAGATTGTATCTATGTACTTATGTGTATGCAATAAACTGTATTTCATAACTGTTTTTTTTTTTTTATCATTTGATTTAAAACAGATACTTACATCTTCTTCTTACATACCTTTGAGTAACATTTTGCAACCTGGTGTGATATCGCAGCTTAAATTCCTCATCGGCCTGTACTCTATGCCTGCCACTTCCTGCTTGCCATCTGTGAGGTACAGCTTTATCATCCTAAAAAAAGGAAAAATATACAGTATGGCATTGTGTAAGAGTGTGACACTGCGGTTTTACTAGTTTTGCTGTCTGCAAATGTGTTGATCTAAGTTCATACATACCTATGGCTTGGTATTCTTTCCTCAAAATTTGATGTGGCTTCTATATTTTCCATATTTGTTTTTTGCAATTTTAAATACTGCTGATATGCTGGTGTGCCTGTAAAGTTGTGATAATATATATTTTTTTGTTTATTACCTTATTTAAAACTTTAACCATTTATAGAATGTTAATGCCAGTGCCATTAGTAGCATGATAATTTTTTTAGAATATGAAAAACCTAATGCACATTTTTTTTGTAAATTTTGGTTTTCTTTTCCGGAAACTATCTCCTGACAATAACAGACAAGAATTATCAGAAATTGGTCAAGTCATTCACACAGTCAAGGGAAATAGGGTTATCATAAGTAGTAACATCCTTTATAGTTTGAATTTGATGATTTTTCCCTAGTTTTTGTACTCCCATTCTGGAGCCTCTTACATTTTAACTTCACACCTTTATCTCAAGCAATTAAGTCTGTAATCTGTTAGCAAGTAACAGACAAGACATTACTTACCAATATCAATAGTTGCGTTTATTTGCAGTACATATTTTCCATTTAGAATTGTTTTAGGTATTTCCTTTACATTTGCTGGCAAGCATCCGGGGCAAATATCTTTCAATTCATTTAGTAGCCATTGTTCCTTCGCAAGGTTTTGGATCTCGGTGAGGGTGTAATTGTTGCTTATATCTTCTGTTATGTACTCGACACATCTGAAAGTTTATTAATCATATTTTTTTAGAACACCAACCAAATCAACTCAACTGACCAATAAAAGTTTATCTTTCTCAGACTCGCCAAGATGAGTGTGTGGCGTAAGCATAATATGATTATGATAGATTTAATGCATGATGACCAGGCATTGAAGGAACTCTTGTGGCTCCTAAGAACAGCAGAGTAAATAAAATGTGAGAGGTTATATTCATACCCTGATATCCATTCTTCATCAACATTCATGAATTGGGAGGCCAAGTAATTACGTACTGAGTCTATCCTAGCTTGCAAAGAGGACATTTTGATGTTTAATACTAAGTCTTCAACGAAATAATAATATTTTCATTTCAAAAACCAAAATAGTTATAAAATAAAAATAAATAATCCCTGCCCCCCGCCGCTATCCAGTGTTACCACAGTTGCCAGTGCCATGTTACCAATTTACCATTTCCACTTGTATATTCACGCGTCAGTCAAATAATTTTTGTTTTAGATTAGATTAGATTCATTTATTTCACACTATCATATTCATATTACATACAAAGTTGTATTATAAAATGTCAAAGTATAATGTGATCGTCAAAATATTGTACACAAAAATTACGCAACTTACCACGATTCAGGGAAGCAGTTAAAGCTCACTATTTGTCAATCTGCTAGTTCTCATTGCTTCAGTAAGGTTATTCGATGTCATTTATTTATTTTATTATATAGTGTTATGTATTGTTTATGTATTTTATTTATGTTTATTTGGTTTATTTAGAGTTTATGTAGTGTATATATTTAGTATTCTTAATTGAATTATGTTTATTTTAATATGTATGTTTAAGTGCATATATTTTTAATTATGCATCATAATATTATCTTCTTCTTATTATTACATCGCCTACTTTATGATAAATGAAATTTGTATCCGCCTACATACGGTTCCAAGTGGGTTGCCTGGAAGAAATCGCTTTTAGCGATAAGGCCGCCCGTTGTATGCAAATTCAAATGTTCTATTATTTATTGTAACTAGTTATTTTACTTCTTTTGTATCTTACTTTGTGTGCAATAAAGTGTTTTTACTTTTACTTTACTTTATATAAAAAATAATAAGTAGTTACTTAATTATTTAAGTACTATGTAAACAATGACAAATTTTTAAATGTATATTTGTATATAAAATGTCAAATAGGTACTAAATAATAAATTTGTTTTGTTTAAAGACTTTTTGAACTGATTTGAATTAGGTATGTACAGTCACGGACTAGGAGGCCGTAACAGATTTGTCTATGGTTTCGTCAGCCCTAGACTGTATTACCAAAGTACATGAGCTATTTTGCAATACAGAAAAACCGGAAGTGTTACGCCGGCGATGTCCGCCACTGTACTTACCTAATATGTCTTTTGCTTTAGACAACGCCATCTATAGGCGCATTATGAAACTTTTTTTTTAAATGTCACTGAAAACCCCCATTATTAACGTGAACTCACGGTCATACGGCAATTATCGCAGATCTGGCAGCACTGCTTGCTTCCCTCCTTTACAATCAATCAAACCCATCTGAATGACGTCAATAATTTCGTTCGAAAATGCACTTTTTTTACAAATTTGTGTCTCATTACAATTATTTTTAAACGAAACTAAAAACTACCAAATTTTCTACTAAAATAATACGATAAACTGGCAACATTTTATCACCTCAAGCTATAGGAAAAAGGAAAATAAAATATCTCTTTCTCCCTCTCTCTCAGTTATCGAAAATTTCGGAAACATTGACAACAAAAGCTCCACGGGAAAGCATTTTTGTGAAAAACCTCAATTTACACTATCGTGAACTGTAGATTGAGGCACCAAAATCCCGTAGAAACTGTGGAAAACAAAATATGAAGCGGCGAAATGCCGAATCAGGCAAAATGCGGCGTCCCATAAAACGCACAAAAATCGTCGAGGGAGTGTATGGAAAGTGAGTATTTTGCCGTATTTCTATCGTAGCCTGCTAGTTTTCCGTCTATTTTTATATGAAAACACAATCCGTTTAGTCTTAGAGTATGTTATCATGTCGTAAAATGCTTGTGAAAGTAGATGGGAACCGAATCTGAGTGGGTAGTGGTGGGAAACCAACAGGCACAGCCAGGCATTGTTGTGGACAAAAAACGCAAAAGAAACACTGGTTGCACGTGTTTACGCGCCGAAGGGCCTGCCGCACACATGTCTCGGCTGTTGCTAGCTTATTTAATTTATGATACTTTACTCACTTTTGTTTATTTTCACCACATTTCACCATGTGAGACACATTCATTCGTTCTGTTCTGGCAAAATGTTACTAGTGAATTGAACAGCTTACTAAATTCACATTGATATCATTTTATTTTATTAGGGTTTAAACCTAATCAAATATAACCGTATGTTCTGCAATGTCCATCCGTCTGTCTTTGTTATTTTTCTCAGAAACTGTGAAGTACTTAACACTATTGGGTGATTATCAGGAACCGAGTTTTAGGTCTGTCCAAGCTAATCTCTATTAACTGCTGTCTTTTCAAAACTGTTTTTTTTTTTGTACAACAAGTAAGTTGGTAGGCTCTTAGAGCAGTACATAATTCAGCACAATATATTACAGGATTTTCACAATGTTTTTTTGAAGATGAAAATTCTAAGTTCTTTGGCGCGTCCATAACTTAATTTTTTATTTCTAAATGACCGAAATAACAAATTACAAATGCGATATAAATGCATAACATTATAAATACATCTGAGGAAATTGTGATTTAATTTTGGTTTATTATTTACTACGATTTTTGGCTTACGACTCCAAAAAGTTCAGTCCGTCAAAAAATTCTAATTTCTTTGGCGCGACAAAACCGTTGATCTTACACTGTTTTAACGAGACGCACCTCTGTCTATTGACCACTCCCCGCTCTAGCTAGTCCCCCGCCAACAAATACAGGAAGCAGAGTTGCCTCGGGTATTACGGCGACAAATTAAAATTTATTTTCATCTCACCTGTGGACTTTGGTCCAGTAAGTGTCTAATTTCTTCGATATCCCTTTTTATGTTAATATTTACAATCATTAAATTCTCAATTTTTGTGTGAATTGCATTATTAAAATTATATGCACGTGGCAATAAGAGGTTTTATTAGCGCTAATGCTTTTTTTTTAAATAAAAAAAATTACAAGATTTCTAATTTCTTCGTCCCTAATTTCTTTGTATTTCTTTGGCATTTTGCGCCAAAGAAATTAGTTTTAATCCAAAGAAATTAGATTTAGTACAAAGAAATTATAAAACTTATGTCAAGTCGAGTATTACAACAAACTAAAAAAGAAAGACTTTAAAAAGATGAAGTATGTTTTATTAATTGGAATGACAACATAACAAGACTGCCTAATCAAATATTAAATATCGCCGTTATCTTTAAGGAAACACCTGGTCATAAGAAAATACTTAGAATTTAACATAAACACAAATATTTTGATTGAGATTGTGCACATAAACCTAATTCATAAACCATACTCATAACATAAAAAAAAAGTAACTGATGTTCCAAATAAAAAAAAAAAAAAACTGTAGTTATAAAAATACTTGTAGAATAATATTCACATACCTATTCAATGCAAACAAACACACAAAGTTATGAAGTACTAACTGATGATATTTCTACAGTGACACCAAAACATACTCAAAAACTCTATTGAACAATTTCTTCTTTTTTCATCACCCTGTTCATACAAAACTCACCTAAACTGGAGTAGCAGGTGCATGGCTGGTTGAGCTGGAATGCTATAGTTTGAGCCTTATGTCCCTAATTAAGGATAAAAGGAAAAGAAGATTCGTTCAAATACAAAACAATATCACGCGCATCCCTTAAATGTTACAGCAATGAAAAAAAATATACCAAAACTAGCTGGACCGGCGAACTTTGAATCGCGCCTTGCAATTCTAACTTCCCCTACATTTTTCCATATTTTCTCACCTTTTAAACCTTCCTTCCTTCAAAGTCTGAGCCTATATTGTGCCAACTAATAAACTACAATATTAAAAAGTATTCAAAAATTGTTTTAACATTCTTCCCAGTTCCTTTGTCTACCTGAAGTTTGTGATGCTGTGGGCAACGGTGGTCATGGCGGACCACATGCTGGATTTCAGATTTGAGTTCCTCTGGCCATTCTGGATGATGCTGCGTTCAATACATGACTCCTTCAAGTATCAGGGACTTGTGAGTATACCTCCCCCCACACAACTCATAAAGTATTCCGGACTCTTGCAGTTTGTCAGTGAGTTTAAATTTCCACATTTGTTAAGGGAATGCACAATGGTTTCAAAGCAGTAATCAAAGTGCTTTAAGACCCTTATGTGGAAATAAGAACAAGTGCATATTTAGTTAGAGTGATCAAAACACATGAAAAGACATCATTTTGTTCAAAACACATCCAATTATGTCCAACTTAAGGAGAGGCTACAGATCGTCACAAGGACAATCATTTAAGGGGAATGGCGGCCTGGTCGTTGTTTGCAGTTTAAGGTTTCCAATGAAGAATGCTGCTGCTTACCCATCCTTCAGGTGTTTCCTTATGCCGCCGCCTGTCACCTTTTACAACTCTGTCACAATATCTGTAGACCTTGCTGGAATGTGCAGTGCAGTCCTGCCCCACTAACCTTTCGCCCCCCCCCCCCCCCCCCCCCCCCCGCGGTTTCCTCGTCCGTACCGACGCCAGGTCTACAGATAATGTGACTGATTAGTATGAATAAAATGGTTGATGGTAGACATAGACATAGAAATAGACAAATCTTTATTCACATTAATACAAACAAAATTTACAACATAAATAAAACCTTAAGCAATATAAGATTTAAGCAATAAAATTAAAAAATACGACAGAGAAAAGATTGCATGTATTGTGGATGTCCGAGTGCCGAGGCATTGACTCGCATATGTTGCATTTAATAAATAAAAATAAAAAATGCAACACTGGTTTCTGCCAAGACCATGGTATTCTATGCCACAACCTCATCAGCGTGCATAATTTATTTTGTCAACAGGCATTCTCAGTATTCTTTATCTGCATAGCGTTGACATCAGATGTGATATTCTACATCCTGGTTCCAATGTCGTGGATGGTGATAGCAGCGAGCACTTATGTGTGGGTGCAGTGTATATGGTATACAGGTATGCTAATATCAACTATCTATTGCAAGAGTTTTTTTTGTTATTTTTACGATAAAGTCCCAAAACATCTAAGCACAGATTAAAAAATAGTACATAGTCATGTATGAATGAGTCTCAAATGGATGGACCTGACTGAGGCAGCCCAGGAATCAAATAGATGAAGCAATATATTTCGAGCCCTTTCCCCTGATGAAGATCAATAAAATCACTATCATCAACAATTTATGTTTTAATCTGTCTTACTTTATTTATTTCAGTCATTTAATGTGTTGAAATGGTCATGTATTCAAGCATTCTATATTTAAACCAAGCTCACTATTTTTGTTTTATTTTTTAAACAGTGGCAGACAAAGGCGTCTGCCTACCCACAGTGATGCTCTGCTGCTGCATCGCTTACTTTGAAGCCCTACTCAGAGCAGACGAACGGGGCGGAGGCCTAGGGCTCTGCAGGCCTCTAGCTGCTCACTGTATAGGGTACCCCGCTGTCACGCTTGGCTTTGGGGTCAAATCGTACGTGGGACACCGGCTTAGGCTGCGGAAACAGCGGCAGGTACGTATTATTAAAAGGCTAGCTGAGTTCACGAAAGTGAAGTGCGTGCACGGAAAGGATTATGACTGTAGATGAAGCGATACACGTATTTCAGGATCGTAGCAAGTGGAAATCCATTGTCTCTACTTGCCCTAATGGGAAATAGGCGTGACTTTATGAATGTATGTTTGATACAATTGATTGATTAAATGGGTTACTACAACCACAATGTGGCAGTCAGACATAAGTCTAATTAATCAGGATGATCGTCTAACTGGAGTCCGCGCCAGGAGGCGCCACTGTATACGTACTTGACGTACTTCTCCCGTCATTTAAAACAAATTGTTACTTGACTGACAGATTGTTATTTGGTTCATATTTTGACCGCGCGCAGAGTAAGCTGGCAAGCACTTTAATCGATCGATTCATGGACTGACGTAAGTTTTGCAATTGAAATAGTCGTATCAGTGCTATCTATCTTGACTGATAGACTGAAATGACACCAGACTGAGGCTGTTGTAGGTACCCTCTAACAGTATCAGGATTGCTAATATAACAATGAAATCAAAAACTATATACCTATGTCGACCTAGGTTTTGTATTTAAAATAATTATTAACCTCCTTTTGCTCCCAATTTTGGTGGAACACTGCTTATTTTCCAAATTTTTGTAGAATATTCTTGAATAACTGAAGTATTCTTCATTTTATTTTAGGTCCGAGCAGAGAACGAGATCTACTTCCAGCTGCTGAAAGAAGCGTTGCCTGAAAGTGCGCTTCTAGACCAGGTTGATAATTTTAATAATGGTTAACCTAATAACGAAAAAGAAGAAAAAATGAATGAATTAATGAATGTTTATGAAGATGTTTAAGATGTTAGGGTGTTTTTTTCACCTTACGCCAAAATAACTGGTTGTCATTTTAAATTTTAATAAACCTTATAGGTGGTTTATAGACTTAAAAATATATAAAGTTTGTAGTAATACAGAATTAACGAAATTTTATGCAAAAAACCTTTGTCAACTTCTCTGATAATTTTAAAGTACAAACAAGATAGAGTCATTCTAAGATGATATACATATTATTGCTATACCTCGTGTTACCTTTTACAAACATATATTATTTTTCCGTTCGCCCTAGACTGCCCAGTATGGATTTACATACAAATCGGCTGTCAATTTCGAAGTAAGTTACTAAAATTATTGATTTTATATCATATACCACCGCCATTCAACCATTTCATTATGCATCATTAAAAATAAAAATAAAAATAGTTGTTTTTCAATAGTTTACAAATGAAGATCAAAATGTATTTGCATTGAAAAATGTCTTATATTACAAAAATAAATTAATTGTACTGTACAGGATGTTTGCGACAAGGTTATTTATATTTAGGGTAGCCTTTTGCAACTGAGAAAATCATTATAGTTAATCAATCATAATGCCTGCTTTTTGCAACTGAAATATTCATTATAGTTCATTCATACACTTATTTATTAAGATTTTGTTTAGAAAACTTATGTTATTATGTTTATTTTTACTCTAAATATGCCAGCTCATCATATCATATAGTCCACTCTCATGTATAAGATTTTTTAAATAGTTTAATTGTGTTTCACTTCACTGCTGGGCAAAAACCCCCCATCTGTATCCACAAGTCCCTATTTGTGTGTCACTGCTGGGCAAGAACACCCCATCTGTATCCACAAGTCCCTATTTGTGTGTCACTGCTGGGCAAAAACACCCTATCTGTATTCACATGTCCCTATTTGTGTGTCACTGCTGGGCAAAAACCCCGCAACTGTATCCACAAGTCCCTATTTGTGTGTCACTGCTGGGCAAAAACACCCCATCTGTATCCACAAGTCCCTATTTGTGTGTCACTGCTGGGCTAAAATACCCTATCTGTATTCACATGTCCCTATTTGTGTGTCACTGCTGGGCAAAAACCCCGCAACTGTATCCACAAGTCCCTATTTGTGTGTCACTGCTGGGCTAAAACACCCTATCTGTATCCACATGTCCCTATTTGTGTGTCACTGCTGGGCAAAAACCCCCCATCTGTTTCCACAAGTCCCTATTTGTGTGTCACTGCTGGGCAAAAACCCCGCAACTGTATCCACAAGTCCCTATTTGTGTGTCACTGCTGGACAAAAACCCCCCATCTGTATCCACGTGTTCCTTTCCTAATAGTAAACCTTAAAATTTATCAAAAATTAAATCCTTAAGGAAATCGCTTTTAGCGAGCTTTTAGCGATAAAGTCATCCATTGCACGCAATTTCTATTATTTGCATCTTAAATTGTATAATTGACTTTGTATTTTACTTGTATGCAATAAATAGTATTCTATTCTTTTCTACATCAAACAGAGTCCTGAACCTCAATCAAAAGAGGAGTCAAAACCAGAGAAAGAGAAGCCAGCGAGTCCGGCGAGCTCACCGAGCGTACCGAGCGCTGTGGGCGTGGCCAACGGAAATCACGCCCACGAACACAAGCACATGAACGGTTCCGCGGTGCACAGTAAAAGCAAAAAGGGCCCCGCGGACAGTACGCCGCTTCATGTTAAGGTAAGGTCTTATAATTTGTTTTTATTTGTTCTAAGAAAAAAAACCCTAAAAAAAATTTTTTTGTAAAAAACTATTTTTAAAGCGAATAGAACCTTATTTGACAAAATACGTTAAGGCTCCTAGTGTCTCTAAACAATTTATTTCCAGAAAAGGCGGTAGTAAAGCACCATGCCTAAAAATTGTATCCTTACGGGTCGAAATATCAAATTGAAGGAATTGCAGCAACTGATGTACAGTGGTGGACTAGGAGGACGTAACAGATTTGTCTATGGTTTCGTTAGCCCTCGACTGGATTACTAAAGAACAAGAGCTATTTTGCAATACAGAAAAATGGGATGTGTTACGCCGACTGTGTGCGCCACTGTACCAATTATTTAAGATTTAGAGTCTAAATTTCAGACCCATGTTTTCTTGTTAGAGTTAATCTATTACCGACTTGTCACGAACACCTAGTATACCAAACTTGACGATGTTATTCCTGTTTTATTCAACAGTTAGAGAGGTTGGAGCGTCACGTGACACAGAGAGCGGCTCTCAGCAACGGAGACGCGCACGAGCCGCCCGAGGACGATCGCACTGACGCTACTAAAGGTAATGCATGTTATAGCACAGTATAATAAATAGTAGTACATACAGTATGGACCCTCCCTGCCTCCCTCAGCAAGTGCGGCCCGCGCTCTCGGGCGCGCTCGGCTGTGCTCGGCCGCGCTCGGCTCCTCTCAGTGTCGCTCAGTACAAATAAAGCGTCGCACGTCTCATCTCACTCACACAAGCGTGCCGCGTGCACGTACACGAGTTGCGGCTGTGCGCGAAGCAACGCGGGTTTTTTATGAAGTGTCCGTATTTAAAGCATAGCATATAGCCTAAGAACAACAATGCTCAGAAAGCGAAACTCTCCTACAAAACCGCTTTGATTTTGGTTCCACATACGCACACAAAGTAACTCCTATTGCAACAAACACTCACACATTCTCATAGACAAGCTTGCACGCTATTGGCCGCTTCGCTCGCGTCTGTCGACAAAGCAGCGAGCTAGCCCCCCTGCTTTTGGCTGGTACATATTATTGCTACTAGATGGCGGTCAAGTGTTATTTTACAAAATATTTATTTAAAGGATGTTAGTGTTTTTTTTTTAACCGACGAAAAAACAAAAAGGAGGAGGTTCTCAATTCGTCGCGTATATTTTTTTTATTTTATTTTTTTTATTTTTTTTTATGTATGATCACGCATAACTTTTTACTGTGTGGACCGATTTAATTAATTCTTTTTTTAATCGACAGTGTATACCTTGAAGTTGGTCCCATAAAAATTTGGAAATAAAATTCCCACCCTAAGGGTGGGAAAATAGGGGTGACTTTTTGGTCGGCGGGTCGATTTATCCACTCACAGGTTGCATTTCCGTGTTACATTATAACTTTTGATACCTACCTACAATATCTTTGGAAATGAAATAAAATAAGCCGAAAGACGTCCAATGCTGGACATAGGCCTCCCTCACAAATCGCCTCACCGACCGGTCGTGATCGAACCTCATCCTGTTAGTCCCTCAACCTTCACCAGGTTGTGTGGCCACCTTGTGGGGTGCGACCACCCTGTGAAGGGTGATTAGCTGGGGTCAAAAAAATTAGCCCAAAAAAACTGAAAAGCAAAAAATAAAAACTTTTTCTAAAAAAATTAAACCGCCGAAAAAACTGAAAAGCATTAAATAATAGGGAAACATTTTCTATTATGCCTTAATTTACTCATTTCTTAAAGTAATTTTGGATTACCAAGAAATTTTGAGTCGGTGCCACAGAATCAACGAATAAAGATCACTAAATTACCTGAAATTCAAAGAAATAACCGAAAAACGTATGCCGCTGCGCATCGCGCTTTACATAGATAATGAATTTGCTTGTGTGGTGTGGCGCCGACTTAAAATTTCTTGGTAATCCAAAATTACTTTAAGAAATGAGTAAATTAAGGCATAATAGAAAATGTTTCCCTATTATTTAATGCTTTTCAGTTTTTTCGGCGGTTTAATGTCTTTATAACACTTTATAATGCACGAAGGCATATTTGTAAAGATAAAACACAGTCAGAAATACCCAAAAACACAGTAATATGCTCTCGACGCTGCAGCCACACGACTCAAGGTGCCACTAGGAACTGACGCGGCATGGTGTCCGTAACCTAAGCCCCGCCCACCGTGGCTTCTTTTCCGTGTGCATTGCGTGGAACATTTTATTGGACTAGTTACGCTTCACATATTTTCTATTAATAAGCTTGTGCTATATTTTAAATGTTGCAGGTAGCGGTAAAGCGACTAAAGTTGACCGGAAGGACTCTGTATCGCTGAAAGAAGAGAGAAAGAGAAGAAACAGAGAAAAGGACAGAGACGCCGATAGTCATAAGAGTACAGATCAGAGTGAGTTGAGTTTTTCTTTAACTTTATTTTTAAATATAATATAACTGAGTTTTGGTTAATAATAATATATTAAATCTTTTTTTTAGATAAAGAACAAAACATAGTTAAAGATAAGGAAACAGATTTAAGTACAAAAGAAAATAATATAAAATCTCAGAAAGAGATAAATGCTCAAAAAGAAAGAGAAAGGGAGCGGGAGAGAGAACGGGAGAAGGAGCGGGAAAGGGAGAGGGAAAGAGAAAAGGAAAGGGAACGGGAGTTGGTAAGTGTTTTGTAACTAACTCAACATGATGTATCAATATCAATGCATAGTATAATGTCGCTTCCCGCGTCTGTCCCTATGTATGCTTATATCTTTAAAACTATGCAACAGATTATGATGCGATTTTTTTAAAGATAGAGTGATTCAAGAGGAAGGTTTATAAGTATAATAGATGCACAACATAGTAATAGGTAAGGTGGTACGAAGTTCGCCGGGTCGACTAGTAAGGTATAAATGCCAGCGGTACTAGCAGTGACTCTTAAGCGTTTCCGCTCAGTAAAAAATATCATAATTTTCGACGCAAAGCAAAAGTAAAATAAACTAAAAAAATACTTAATCTTCGAAAACTAAAAAGAAGATGTTAGTAACTTATACTCAAACTACCTTTTAAACAATATGCAAAAGGTTTACAATATTAACATAAACTGTCGTTAAGGCGGTAACTCACGGTATGGCGCGAAATTCAAATTTTTTCGCGTTTTTTATTTATTACGGCGAAAGTATTCATTTTTAATAAAGTTTTAATGAATTCGCGTATGTAAAAAACCTTTTCCCACATTGTTATACAACGTTTTTTTAAGACAGACCTACTGATTTTGTGTCTAAGGACATAACTTGATTTTAGGCCTTTATGTCCTAAGACACAAAATCAGTAGGTCTGTCTTTAAAAAACGTTGTATTACAATGTGGGAAATGGTTTTTTACATAGGCGAATTCATTTAAACTTTATTAAAAATGAATACTTTCGCCATAATAAATAAAAAAGGCGAAAAATTTTGAATTTCGCGCCATACCGAGAGTTACCACCTTAAGTAGAAAAACATCCGAATTATAACTTACGCAAATAAAGAAAACTTGTGATAAAACTATCACAAACATCATGCTGTTTCGCTTAGATGTATTCATTTTGAGCGAGAAAGCATGAGGCTGCCATGACTTTTCTAAATGTTTCCCTATCTGTGCGAGTTGTGATGGCATATAACAGTTATAAATGACAAAAATATTAATTATTTTCTATGTTGTTCACTAAAAAGCGCGAATCCCGAGCCTGTCTAGAACAACTGAAGCAATTGAAAGCAGAACTAGCAGCGGCGCGCAGCGGCGAGGCCGGCGCGCGGCGAGAGCTGGCCACCGCGCTCGCCGCCGCTCGCCAGTTACGACACGATACACACAAGTTTGTACCTTATTGAAATCGACTTAGGGACTATAGTTGCATGCAACTACATTGTTTTTTCAGTCGGTCGCCAGACAGCAGTGGGTTGGGTCATACATACATACAAGTTTGTTTCTTACCGACATAGTCTTAGAGACTTTAGTTGCATGTAGTATGAAGCTACTATCGAAGCAGAGCGGGGAGGCCGGCGCGCGACGATAGTTAGCCACCGCGCTCGACACAGCTCGCCAGTTACGACACGATGCACACAAGTTTGTACCTTATTTAAATAGCCTTAGAGGGTAAAATAGCCTTTAGTTGCATGTAGTTTTATTTTCACATACGCAAGCAGCAACGGGCTGAGTCCTTGGGCTACACAAATTTGTACCTTATTTTTATATGTATAAGGACTATAATTGCATGTATTTAATTTTTACAGACGCAAGTCACAGAGCAATGAGTCCTTCAGCTACACAAGTTTGTTCCTTGTTTAAATAGGCTTGGGGACTATAGTTGCATGTGATTTAGATTTTACAGACGCAAGTCAGACAGCAATGTGCTTATTTATATCCACACAAGTTTATACCTTAGTTACATAGACATAGGAGCGATAGTAGCATGTATGTTGAAGCTACTATTCAAGGGCAAGCTGGCAGAAGCGCCCGCCTGCTGCGTCAGGAGGATTGTCTTGTACCTTCCTGACATAGACATGTATTATATCCACACAAGTTTATACTTTAGTAACAAAGACATAGGAGCCATATTAGCATCTATATTGAAGCTACTTCATTACTATGTGTGAAAGGTTAAGAGCCAGTTTACCGCAATGCTAGCGCCATTCGCAAAAAAAAAAATCTTCTAAATTAAGGCAAATATCAAAAATGTGGCACAGTTTGACACTAGATAATGTGGCTTAGTATTTTTAGGGCTTTGTTGTATAACTTTTAGGTTAAATACCAAAGAAAGCTACAGAGTGTTGATAAAAGTGGCCACTTTTAGCAACAATCTGTGTATTATTTTGTTCTTTTAAGTTAGGACTACTTTACTTTGTTCAAAAAATACTAAGCAAGATTATCTAGTGTCATAATACTGTGCCACATTTTTGATATTTGCCTTAGTTTAGAAGATATAATTTTTTTTCGAGAATGGTGCTAGATCCCTAATTTTTTTGAAAATCTAATATAGCCTATGACACTCGGGGTTAATGTAGCTTCCTACCAGTGAAAGAATTTTTCAAATCGGTTCAGTATTTCCGGAGCCTATTCGTTACAAACAAACAAACAAACAAATCTTTCCTCTTTATAATATTGGTATAGACTATTGATATTGTCACAGGCCACAAGGTATAGGCTAGTTACCGAGCAATGCGCTATTTGTGTTGTTGCAGTTACTTAAATCTCATTGGCACGAAATCACCTCCCACCTAGTTTTTTTGTATCATATATACACTGCGGTAAACTGGCTCTTAATACTGTCGATGATTCGGCGACGTTATAGAAAGGGCGCTAACAACACAAAGTTGTCAAGTTTGACAAAGACTTAAGTGTACGGTTCTCGTTGGCAGAACTTCAGTGAGACTCGGGTCGGAGCGCGCGGCGCTGGAGAGGCGGCTGGGCGAGGAGCGGCGCGCGCGCCAAGCCGCCGAGCGCCAGCTGCGCGCCGCGCCGCCCGAGCAGCTCGCCAGGTAACTATTACTACCGGCACTCCGACTATGATACTGAATCAATACATAGTCAATCAATATATATAAAACTCTTCCGTTACTGACTGACTGACTGACTGACTGACTGACTGACTGACTGAGTGACTGACTGACTGACTGACTGACAGACAGACAACGCAGAGCCTAAACTAGTGGGCGTAGAAAGCTGAAAATTGGCACGTGGGTTCCTTAGGGAGTGTAGGTGAACACTAAGAAGGGATTTTCCGAAATTCCCACGGGAACGGGAAAAAACTGGATTTTTGTGTTTATGAGAAATCTTGCGTGGGAAATACCGCGGGGCAGCCTCTAGTACATAGTATAAAATAAAGTCGCTTGCCGCGTCTGTCCCTATGTATGCTTAAATCTTTTAAACTACGCAACGGATTTTGATGCGGTTTTCTTTAATAGATAGAGTGATTCAAGGGGAAGGTTTATGAGTATAATACATGCACAAAATAGTAATAGGTTAGGCGCTACAAAGTTCGCCGGGTCGACTAGTCGATAATAAATAGTATAGAATAAGAATTCACTCTTGCTACTTATTAAAATTAAAAATAAAAGTCTTAAAAATATAAATATGAAAACACTTTCAAAAAATAATCTCTATATCCAAAAATTAATTTTGTAAGTCACCCAGTAGTAGAGATGGGTTGCACTAGGTAAATATTATATTTAAGTGTATTGAAAAAATACCTAATCCACCGATATGAACGGCCGGATCGGAAAACAAAAACAACCGATATATTATTCCGTTTTGGTCATATTGTTCTATTGGTGTCTGCGGTTTAAAAATGTTATTCATTAAAATTTTATCCCGTTCCCTTAGCAATTTAGTTTAAGGCCGCCCATTGCATGCAAATTCAATTTCTTGTCTGCACCTTTATTTAATAACGAGCTTTCCCGGCTTACTTCGTTACGCCATAGAAATAAGATACTACAAAAGACTTGGCTATATAATAGACTATGTTTTTTTGACTGCCCAGAATGGCCGAATTAAAAACAAAACAACAACAACCAAACCACCTGTCAAAATATGTAAACAAAGGAAAAAATATTGCACCTTGGGTTACATTATTTGAGTTTAGGTAAGGATCCCAAATTTTTTGAAAATCTAATATAGCCTATGACACTCGGCGTTAATGTAGCTTCCTACCAGTGAAAGAATTTTTCAAATCGGTTCAGTATTTCCGGAGCCTATTCGTTACAAACAAACAAACAAACAAATCTTTCCTCTTTATAATATTGGTATAGATGTACTTTTGCGTCTTACTTTGTATGCAATAAAGTGTTTCTATTCAATTCAATTCTATTCTAAAATACAAGAATTATCAAAAACTAAATTACAATCCCCAGCAGCGAATGCGAGAACGACAACTGTCGTAACAGGGCGACCACAGCGGAGGCGGAGTCAGCTTCCCTGAGGAGAGAGCTGGCGCGAGCTCGGGAGATGTCTAAGAGATTGCAGCGAGACCTGGCCGAGCAACAGCAACAACAGCAACAACAGTTACAACAACAGCAGTTGCAGCAGCAGCAGCAGTTGCAGCAGCAGCAGCAGCAACAGCAGCAACAGCAGCAACAGCAGCAGCAGCAGGTAAATTAAAACTACATGTGCAGCAGATTCAAATTTTTTCGCGTTTTTTATTTATTATGGCGAAAGTATTCATTTTTAATAAAGTTTTGATGAATTCGCGTATGTAAAAAACCATCTCCCACATTGTAATACAACGCTTTTGGAAGACAGGCCTACTGATTTTGTGTCTTAGGACATAACTTGATAGCAACAGGCAAATTAAAACTACATGTGCAGCAGAAACTTGAAACGGCAGAAGCAGCAGCAGGATATTAGAGCAGGAGCATAAGGTATAATACAGGAATATGAGCCACAGCTACAAGAGCATCAGCAGAAGTTGAACTTGAAGGAGTAATTGCTACAGTAGCAGCAACAGCGGCGGCAGCAGGTACCCTGGCAGGGTCGCCATGTAAACGCCCTGCAGTACCGGGCCGAAGAATAGGACTGAGGTATCCCCTGCCTGTCGTAAGAGGCGACTAAGAGGGGACCCCGGGGCGAGGCGGGGGCCTCGTGTAGTCATATAACGGCCCCGAGAAGGACGGCGGAACGTGGTGTCCCGATTCCGCCGTCGAGCGTTGAAAGAGCCATCCGCGCTCAGGGGGGACTACCACCACTTGTCCCCCCGTGAAGAGGCTAAACAGCCAATGCCGGAGGGGGTCGCGGAGTTGAACATAACGATCGAAAGATCACCCGTGACCCCTTTGCCAACAGCCGAGATGGACACCGGCGGGGTTTTAGTGGGTGCGAACCCCACATAACCCTGCGACTCCCCCCGGGGTCGCAGGGTACTCGTTAGGAGTTTCCCCGCCTAAAAAAAAAAAGGGTCGCCATGTAAGGAAGTAGAGCTCTTTAGATTAGTTCGGTGGCCGTAACAGCAAAAGGAGCTGATGTTGCAGCAGCAGCAGTTGCAACAGCAGCAAACTGCAGCAGCAGCAACGAGTACGTTACAGATACAAATATAGCAGCTAAATTAGCTAAAGTTGCAGTCAGCTAATACAAATTCAGCAGTAACAACTGCAACTGCAACTGCAATAATAATGTTACAGCAGTAATACACGAAGCCTTGTAAAGACGTTCCGTTAAAAAAAGTTAATTTAAATCTGTTTTAGTTTAAGTTTTAGATACCTTTAAATTTTTTATCCACCCTCTGTCTTGGTTCTTTGAATAAATACAATTTTGATTTGATTTGTAATGTCCAGAGGGCATATTACGGCCGCTTTTGCAATATTACTTTTCGTCCTCTAGAGTGTCATAGTCAATACAAAAAAAACGCGGTACAGAGTGGCGGTCTACGACGGCGTAACACTTCCGGTTCTTCTGTATTGCAAAATAGCTTTTGTTCTTTGGTAATACAGTCTAGGGCGCATGAGACCCATGGTATACCTATGAGACAAATATGTTACGCCGTCCTAGACCGGTAAAAAGTGCAGTCGCTGAAAGACCTAAGTCTTCTTAACTTTTGGTCGTTCTAACCTTATAGAATAGAGTGTATATTTAAAACATTTCACAGACGCCTCTAAACGCGGGTTCGGTGCCATCCGGGAGCGTCCCCCGCGCGGCCTGGGCGGCGCTGCAGGAGCGTGCATCTCATTTAGAAAAGGCGCTGTCGGCGGAAACGCGCGTCAAGCTTGACTTGCTGTCCGCGCTCGGGGAGGCTAAGCGGCAGCTGCTGCTTAGGGAAGGTGAGGGTTAATCTTATATTTCTTCTTCTCAGTTTTAAAGACGTCCACTGCTGGACAAAGGCCTCCTTCATAGTTCTGGCTTAATCATCAGGATTGCATCAATGCTTGAAATAAAATAAAAAAATTAAATGAGACAGTTAGGGTGTGGGTGAAATTAAGATTTATAGGTACTTAGCAGAAAATGATCCAATCCAAAGAGTCAATACTCGATCCCCCATCTCTGATATTGCTGCAGACACCGCCATCTACGGGCGTATTATGAAACTTTTTTCTTTTCTTTTCTGTCACTTTGAAAACCTCTCATTGCAATAAACCAATCCGCCAACCCGCAGACATCCTGACCCGTCAAGAGAAGGAAATGGAGGAGCTGAAAGCGCAGATGTTGGCGGTGATGCCGGCGGACCTGGTGACCCCGCGGCTCCGGCTGGCCGACTCCGCGCTGGACCCTAACGCCTCCGTCTACACTCCCAAGCAACTGATGTCGGACGCCTAGCGACGTGAAGCTGGATAAAAGGTTTACCCTGTTATTCATTAAAATTAAAGAGCATTTTAGTTATTTCACGTATGCCAATTTAGACTGGATGTCACGTTTTTACCATACAGCAAACCAGAGAATTAGACCTTCAGTAAAGCTACTTAAAAGCTACTGTATCTTTGTGAATGATACGGATAATATACAGGGTGTTTCTTACAAGGCGGTAATAAATCAAAAATGCTTATATCTATCAACTTTCCCAAAGCAACATGGGTCGAAATTTCAAAACAAAATGAGCTGTCCTGTACATTCACCCCGTCTTCTGATCGAACCAATGTATAGAACAGCTGGGACTCTAGTCTCTTAAACTTACGATTAAACTTCTATTCTATTATTATTCTACTATTACTCTATTACGATTGTGTCAAAAACTGCGAGTCTCGTAACTTTGATCGATCATTTTAGTATAGCAATAGAATATGAATAGCAAGCTATAGAATAATCTGGGATTTTTTTTACCTAAATAGTGAATCCTGTTTTATATTGTGAATCCGGACGGGCGTAGTGCAACTGTCACTTAATATCAATAAATATTGACATATATATAATGTCAGTCGAACGTAATCATAACATTATCTTAATAAGGAGCAGACTACCCTTTTTGGTCAATTCCAATCTATTGCGATACTACTGCTATAGTTATAGCAAAATTGATTACGAGACTACCAAATGTGTATATTCTTGCGATTAACTTAATGTTTCTACTCTACTTTTATTCGATAGTTACGTTTTGCGCGATGAGACTAAGGGCCCTGATGTTTTTTTTTTGAGATTTTGATACATGTTGCTTTGGGAAAGCTGTTAGGTATGGTGAATAGAATCACTTCTTGAATTTGTTCAGAAATATCCTATACAGGTTAAAATGTCCTGTCAGGTAGTCACGTTATTATGGAGTACTTTAGATTCTAATCTACTTAACTGTATAAACCCTGGTTAATATGAGGGCGATTTTTTTCGTAATTTATAGTTATTTGTGTCTGATTGTGCGTAAAGAAAGTACACAATTATAACTCGTGCACATAAAAAAAAAAAACATGACAGCTGCCTTATGTGGACTCGCTCAGAATGGATATGTCTGAGCGAGATAGCATGATGTTCATCATGGTTTTTTTTTTATAAATATATTCTGTGTGCGCGGATTATAAAGTGTCCATTATTGAACATTATGGAGTTGATAAATAATAATCCACGAAATGCCTCCGTATAAAGGACGTGATTCTGATTACCGCCGTATTACGACGTTTTACCCTATCTAATAATGATAATAATATCACATAACACTTCAGATCCGACACGAAAAATTACAGCCAAAGTTTGTGGTACTGTTTATTGACTGATTGATGTGGTAACATTTTGACCATATCAATCAATCAGTAAAAAAAAATATGTTTTTCCTTTAGGGACTTTGAGTGGGTTACGTTATTCATTTACTAACTTGACGCAATCTTAGAAGCAAAGCTCAGGCTTTAATGGTTGCCTTAGTTGTTCTGTCGGAAATACAATGTATGCTGAACCACACGTTTTCGTATAGGCGCTTGACTGTGTCAGATCTCATTATTTTCTTGTCTCAAAATTCGGTATTCTCACCTCTTTTTTTTTTTTGAGATCTCCGTTTCGCTTTGTTAAATTTTATTTATTTATAAAAATGTTTTTAAGGACGCGTTCAAATGTCCGAAAATTTGTGTTCTTCAGAAAAACTTTAAATGATAATGTATTTTTGGAAAATATCGTAGTTGGATGAAGGAAACGCAGGTAACGGAAATAGTCCTTACTAAAATGTTATTATTTTGAGCAATGTACATACAACTGAAGCCTTACGGCCGTTTTCAAAAAAATATCTGTAGAGTAGAGATGGATAGCTTTCCAAATCTTAACACCAGCCTATCGTTTGTTTATTACAACGGATAAAAGTTACCGCTATCTCGATAGATATCAGTGTGAAACTGAAACCAGAGATTATGGTTTGAGCTAATAAAAGTAGCTTTGATAAATTACTAGAAATTGCAATGTCAAAATAAAACTGCGTTGAATTGTAACTGTGCAAATAAAGATTAATTTTGAAAAATCATGACGAACAACCATGCCGTCTCGCTCAGATATATTATTTTTGAGCGAGAAAGCACAAGTTTGTCATGACTTAAAAACTCTTCTTTATTTGCGCGAGTTATTAAATAAAATCAGAGAAATACTCACACTCAAAACGCACAAGAAATTACTGTAGTTTAATTCCCTTGGTAAACATTATAAACTTGATCTACTGGTTTACACTGTGTCAAGGTTTTTTTTTTACATCACAATAAATTATTTTCCTTAAAAAAGTTTTTTATCTTTTTGAAGCCACTAGCGATATGCGCTGTTTTAGCCACACAGTCCTTCCATAAAAAAGAGAGTTTAATGTTTAGATGCGTGTTTTTGTTTTTGTTGATATTTTGTGATAAAAAAAAATGTACAAATTGTAAAGATCTGAATTGAGTCTTCTTTTCGTATTCGTATTTTAAAAAAAACTAGTTTTTAACAATTTGGTGTCTCGTTTTGAATAGATATTTGCAAAAATGTTTAATTGGTACCTATTATAGAAGTAAAAAAAACTGTAACCCTAACAAAGAGGCTTAATGCGACTAAAAATACTTACGTACTGTTTTCGTTAAGTGACGCTGTTTTGTTTTAATCATACTACTGTTTAAAATGCAAAATTAAACATTGGCAGCATTTTACACAAAGCACTTGAGATCTCTTCTAAAATGATACAGTTTCTAAAGGTTTTTCTTAGTATTTTATTTTTATGTTAAGCTCGACTTAAAAAAAAGCATTTATCCGGCAACACACGGTTGGTAAAACTAAAGCGTGCCAAGTACCTGACTGAAAACTATTGTACAGAGAAAAGCCTTCAGGCCCAGAATTGTTTCGATGCATTTACTCATGAAAAATTATTTGTTCTCTACTATAAAATAAAATTATTTTTCTAGTGTCGTTTGAATCCATGACAGTTATTGATAATTGTGATCTTAAAATTAATGTTGGAGCGCTTTATGTTGTATTTTTTTTTGTTTCTCTATTGCTACATTTGCTATATGTATGTATAAATTTGTATTTTCTCCCTCTAATGTGTTCAGGACAGTAGTACAACCTTAGAATATATTTGTTGACGAATTGTTTCTTCGTTCATCGGCTATTTTTGTGGCCAATATCTTGTCGTTGTATACTAAAATTAAAGTTACAATATTTTTGTTGAAAATGTTTCTAAAGTGTTAAGTAACTTTAGCTTCCGTTCTGCATTTAAATAAGTACAATAATTTAAATGGAAATGTTTATACAAGGTGTTTCTGACAAGGTGGTAATAAATGAAAGGAGTCATCAGCTCACCATACCTATCAACTTTCCCAGTGCAACATGGGTCGAAATCTCAAAACCAAAATCAGCCGTCCCGTACATTGACCCCGTCAGCTGATCAAACCAATGTATGGAACAGCTGTTATTTTTTTAGATTTCGACCCATGTTGCTTTGGGAAAGTTGTTAGTTATGGTGAGCAGAATCCCTCCATTGATTTATTACCGCCTTGTCAGAAACATCCAGTATATTTAGATATACGCGGGATATGCCAAGTGTGTATATGCAATCCTACCATAGGTTTGCAGAAAATTTGTTTGGTTTTGCAAACTTTTGGCTTAGAATATGGTTTCGTTTGATAAGATGTCTTTACACAATAAGTGTAAGGATTTGTGTAGGAACGCCATCAGTTATGTAATAATTTGTGTGTTAACTAATTACTTGCTAACAAAATAACTCTGAAACTGATCAAAACAAGATATCAATAAAATAGAACAGACAGAAGTTAATATTAAGTATTTTTCAACTCATTGTTTTAAGTAACATTATACTTATTTTAAATACTAAAACCAAGTAGGAAAAACAAACTCCAAATGTTATATTTCGCAGAACTTGATGCAAGGTGAAGTCATCCGTATTTACAAGAGATTACGGCGCTGTATTGCTCACTCTAGTCTCCATTATTGTATTTTCGATCTAAGTTAGAAATTAAGTTTTTTTTCAGACTGCCGACTTTTGAACCTTTTTTTTTGGACTTGAGGATAAAGTACTTAATATAATTGGTTTATTATTGTGATGAGATGTGGAATGTAATGTATCTAAGCAACTCTGTGAAAGTGTTATGATCTGACTTCGAATATCATCTAAGATAACAATGTTTGTTTCTTAAACAGGATGCTGTAACAGCAATAAAAAACTTAAACTTATATATTTGTTTTTTTATTATTATTCTTGTTTTACTTTATCTCTCTACCGTACTAACACTCCCACATGCACGCACACAATCGAACATTCTATATATTAAATAAAATAATAGTTACCTATCCTATAATAGAATTCATCATTTAAATACATTGGTAAATTATAAACTTATGTAAGTCGTAAGTAAAGTAAAAAATATATACATTGCACAGCACAGTGCACAAAGATCTGGAAAGGCGTGGCAAAGTAACCAACAGGTTTAATTTATATCGTAGGTTAGGAAGCTAATGACCCTATAGGCATTAAAAGTGGCCACTTTTAGCAACAAACAGGGGTACTTAAAACAGTCTAAGCCTAGATATAATTCGAAATACTTAAAAAATACTAGGGACCAAGATCAAATTCATTAAGGAACCCTTTTTTTGATAAAAAGCCTTACTTTTTAGAAGATATGATTATTTTTCTAGAGTTCGCATAAAAGGACTCTTAATTTTGTCATGTCACTTGCTTGATACATAATAAATAATGCAAAACTAATCCTTTTTTTTACAAACCAAACATCTGATTCATAATTTACTTACAAAAGAATACTTTATGAAAAACAAAATTCAAATTCATCCTCTGTACTTAAAAACTAGTGGGCGCCTGCTTCTATCATAAAATTGCCAATTTTCCAGTGGGAATTTTGTGGGAAAAAGTAGCCTATGTCCTTTCTCAGGCTCTAGACTAGATTATCCGTAGAAAAGAATACATAGCCCATTAATTCTGCATTCTGCACTACAGCCTGCAGGAACAGCTACCTCTTACTACAATTTAAGAAAATAAAAATCAATTTTATTTCCATATTTTTAACACAAAACATTATTGCCCTATAGCACAGAATACCTAATCATAATACCAATAAGTAATACCTAGCTAGGTATTACATGTGCCTGAGATCCGTGCCTCGCTTACTAAGCTCTGAATCTCAAGTTGCAAGCGCAACGCTTTAGGAAGCTCCATTTTCCTCAGCTGCGACGCTATATATTTACCGTAAATGTCAAATTCATCCTCTTTGTTAAGTTCTAAAGAATCTGGCTCTTGTATTGTGAGGTATTCATCATGGTCGGAGCTCCTGCGTTTTGTTTTCTTCTTTCTAGGTTTAGTTGAGTCAGGATGTTCGCGTTTGATCCCGCTGACTTTGGGCTCTGGTTTGACTAGGTAAATGTAGTTGTCTTCGGATTCTGGTATGAATGGGTCCGCTTGGCTGCTGTCCTGGTCCTCTACATCGTCTTGTGTGTCAGATTGCCACAGCTTTGAGCTATCTTCAAAATCTTGAAACTGTAATTAAATTAAGTTGTTAATCTTTCACTGCATAGAGATTATGTCTTATCAGGAAGTCACAGACACAAGAGTAGTAAAGTCCCCCACATCGTAGACAGTCTACCTGGTAAAACAAGTGCTTTTGAAGTAAGTAAGTACCAAGGGATTTTTTGTCAAATAATTCTTACCTTATCTTCACAGCGCAGCCTGGAGCACTTGAGATTTTTAAAGCATTTATGCCAGTCCACGAACCACTTTATTGATGGCTTGTAAGAAACTCCCTGCTTTGACCGCTGCAGTATTTTGGTTATTTCCTGAGTGTAGGTCGACCTGAGGTTTTTAATTTTAGTCTTCACCTCGTCGGTGTCAAGTAAAATACCGGAGAATGCTCTAAATTCCGATATAATCTCATTGTAAGCTGCTTCGCGTTTGTCTCTGAGTTTGTAGTCTGGGTTTTCTGAGTCCCATAAAAAGTCGTGTTTGAGATAGATGCGGACGAACTGTAAAGTCTCTTTCTCACTCCAACGCATGCTGAGAAGAGACTATGCAAGTGTGCAGGTTGCTTGCTGGCTTTGTAAACTAGAAAACTTTTTATTTTAGAAATAATTAGTGTTTTTTACTTCTTTTTTTGTTTGTTTTTTGTAGTGATGTGTTACTCCCTCGTGAGGGCCTCGTTTGAGGGGGCTCGTTACAGTGAGGTGAGTGAGTACCTCGTTTAAAACTCGTGAGGGGGCTCGTGAGGAGTGAGGCGTCGTGAGGAGTGAGGCGTCGTGAGGAGTGAGGAGGCGTGAGGCGTCGTGAGGCGTGAGGCGTGAGGATTGTGTTTTAACGTTAAGTAAACGAAACGAATCCCAATAAATGAGGACTAGGTGAGGTGAGTGAGGGAGGTATAGCCTTGTTCAAGAGTTAGTTATTATTTTCATTGGGAAAGGGGCTATTATTGTTAAGCGAACAGAAAAACGTACTTAAATGTTTTAGAAATTTACTATTAAGATAGAATAATAAATAGGTAGATACCGATACCGATTCATATTGTATTTAGGTAGATTTAGTTATTATAAAAAATAAAACTATAGTGTGCTTTTATTATTTATATTTATTCTTATTATGTAGCTTACCTTCATGTAAGCCTGCAAGAATAGTATCATGATGACTTTTTGTCAGTAAGAATATGACCAGCCTTCGAGAACACCCCACAGGACAGGCAGAGTGCTTTTTAGCCCATGAATTTATTTTTATTTTTAATTTTAATTATTTATTGGATAGCTTAGGTATTGCATTGCATGATGTTGTAATTTTTTAATCACAATTTAAACTAAATTCTTACTATTTAAAATTTATTATCTATTCTATTCAAACTGATTATCTTTACAAATATCTAAATCTTCCTGCAATATATCAAATTGTAAGTTATAATTTAAATCTGTAAATTATATTTTATAGTAAGAAATTAAAATAATTATTATATTGCATTTATGTACTTGTGAATGTCTATAGACAGCAAAAATAAATCTTATGTAAATAACTTGTAAGATTAGTTTCGCTGCGGGAAGGTTTGGGCCTGTTTTTGAGTTTAAATGCCTCGCCTCAAATGAGGGGTCCTCGTGAGGACCTCATTTAGCCAAATGAGGTCCTCACGAGTCCTCAATTTAAATTACTGAGTAACCCATCACTAGTTTTTTGTTTTTAAGCACACACGACTGAACTGAACTTACTGATTGGACTGACAGTAATGTAAACTTGATGACTGACAGTTTGATTGAGTAGGATTTGTGATTTTTAAATTCATTCGCCTATTCTGGGTAGGCAATGGAACATATTCCATACAGCTAATTTTTTTTATATTACTTGGTTACAATTTACAAAAGATGGCGTGAGCAAAGTGATTAGTAAACAAATTAAAATAAAAAAAAAATACATTTACTGAGCTATTTAATGTTATATACGTTATTTAAACGATAGCCTTCCGCTGGTCTCAAGATTTTAGAGGTAGAATCAAAGCAAAAAAATTGGAAAATTAAAAGGGGAAATTACTAGTAATGTACAGTTACTGTACAGCGGTTGTCTCATACACTTTTGACAGTCTCTTGCCAGCCAGTAAGTAGACTATGTTACTATGTTATACCCAAAGCTATTAAACTAGGTCCATAGTCCATGGTAATACCAAAGGAAAGAAATCTTTTATGCAATACAGTACTTAAAACCGGAAGTGTTACTCTGAAGGAGTCCGTGCGTGTCTGTAAGTACCAATACCTAACTAATGTAGACTTAGATGCATTTGAACTTTGATTTTTTTGGTCTAAATATTTTTACCTTCTCCGTGGAATAGTTGGCGTGGCAGTGATTCCAGGGTTCTATTCCTGGTGCGGGCTCGCGGACATTGTTTATGTTTATTTTCTGGGTCCGCGTGTTTGTTTGTTACCTTTGTAAGTATTTGTGTTTGGGAAACCCTATAGAATGGTTTTTAACCCACTTCAATAAAGGAGATTATCAGTTTGACCTGTATGTATGTTTGTATGTATGTATGTTTGTATGTTTGTCCGCGATTATTTCGCGTTTGGCTGAACCGATTTTGATACGGTTTTCAGAAATCTATTTGCTACATTCAGGAGAATGTTTTAGTACCTATTTTAACCGACTTCAAAAACGAGGAAGTTCACAGCTTATGTAGGTATGTGTCAGTTTGTGGAAGGCGGGTCTCTTATTGTAAAAAAGAAAAAATACCTAGTTAGATGCTCTGAACTGAATGTGATGATGAAATACTTACCTTAAGCAATTTTTAAAATTATAACTTAAAGATATACCTACTTACTATGGTCACACACACACACACACACACACAACTCACCACTACCGACCACCACAACTTTCATTTAAATTTAAATCGATTAAAAGCAACGAAAGAATAGAAATTAATAAGTAAGAACAGCTCATCTTACTTATTTCGGATAATACATTAAACATTATAGAACAAATTTTAGATACTTGTACCAATCAATATCAATATCATCATCAATATCAATATCATCAATACATAGTATAAAACAAAGTCGCTTCCCTTCCCGCGTCTGTCCCTATGTATGCAACGGATTCTGATGCGGTCTTTTTTAATAGATAGAGTGATTCAAGAGGAAGGTTAAAATTAATAAGTATAATACATGCACAAAAAAGTAATAGTTTAGGCGGTACGAAGTTCGCCGGGTCGACTAGTAAGAAAATAAATCAAAGTCGTAGTCGTATTCATAAGTTTTGTCGGTATTTGGTGAGGTATTGGTCTTGCACCCGGCATGTATCAAACAGTCTTGGCATGGTGGCTGGTGACACGCCGTGGATTTATTACAGGCTCAGGCTGCGCCGTTCAGTATGGAGGTAGAAAAGATATACTGTTATGTACTTACCTAAGAGGTATAATTGAATTTAAGGTACACATACATTTTATAGGTACATAAAAGATAGAAATATAACGATTATAAACTTTAAGAGCTAAAATTTACACACTAAGTGTAAAGCACAGTGACAGATACTACAACCAAAAATAGGCTCCGACTCAGCTTGATGCCACAGACAATTGACGAATTGACAATTGAGCCTATGACGCTGGTATTCTGTGGGCGCCCGACGTGAGAAGTACTCAGGTACGAAAAAGGTACATACTTACTACTACTTAAGCAAGTTTTTTCTCATAGTATAATGAGATGACCACCTTCTACATTTTTGACTTACAAATCCAAAAGACATCGAACGTTAAATAAAACTAAAGGCAGATGAATAAAAAAATCATAATGTGAAACTCAGATAAAAAGCAGATAAACCACTTTTTTACAGCAACAAAAATTCTCTCACACATACTTACATACCAACACATACCTACGTATTAAGACTGTGACTATAATTATTAACTAAAAGTGCCTTTAACTTAGTAAATCAAGGTGTATCTTATGGCGTTTCAGCTGCCGTAAACGTAAAATGGCACTGACTCAGAACTGGCTGAAGGTTTTCACCGAAAATGCCAACCGCATTCACTCGAAATATAATAGAATAGAATAGAAATACTCTCTATTGCAATCAATAGAATTAACAGAGTTACAATATAATTATTTTCTTAAATAACTACTTAAATTGATTGCAATGTGCGGCCTTATCGCTAAAAGCGATTTCTTCTGGGCAACCCATTGTTAAACAAAAACTGCTGTTAATAAATACGACAAATAGGATTAATGAAAAGAAAAATACGTGAAGCAAACCATTCCTCCGTCAATACGCAATGATAAGTCGGTACTATTTCTTACTCAGTTCTCCAGGCCGTAGCTACAGTCTCTGGGGACAGAACACATTTTCTTGTCGTGCTCATAGCTAGTTTGAGTTTCAGCAATTTTTTGCTCCCGCTCCCGTCTTTCTAACAAGTTTCGAACAGCCTCTGATTTACTACTATTATTTTATCACCCGCTGCTTTCTCTAACACTGATTTTCTTTTTATGGGTTGGTTGGTATACAGACAATATATCAACAAAAAAAAAAGACTCGATTTACCTATACTTAACAATATATTTTTTTGCTTTAGCTTTGGGTAAGTAAGTTCCACTTACTTAAAATATACTCTAACAAAGTCTAAAGCAATACTTCGAATACTAATATTATAAATGCGAAAATAACTCTGTCTGCATTAGGGCATGTAATATCGGAAGGTTTTCAATTCCGATACTGATATCGGACATTTTATCTCAATACCGGAATTCCGATATCAATATCGGAATTGTAAAAACTCAATAAAAAATACTCAAGAAGCTAATATTTCAATTGTAACTGTATACAATTCATATACCGAATTGGATTTAATAAGCACTTCATGATTTATCAAGCTGATATAATATCTGCCTAGCATACGATGAGGATTAAAAAAAAATAATAAAATGTTTTTGTAATTTGAAAGAAAAAGAAAACTTTATTGATTTATAATAATTATATGTACTATTTATTTAAGATTTTGGTTTCTCCTTTTCTACATTGTACCAGTACAAATTATGTACCAAATACCTAAATGAACTGATTTGAAATATTGTTTCTGATTAAAAAAGCTTAGAATTAACAAATTTACAGTTACTGTTTATATTGGAGACTTGTGGAACGCTTTAAACATTTATTTTAGAACTCAAATAACAATAAATATCTTGTACGAGATTCCGATATTGGCTACCTCAGTATCGGAATTGAAAATATCGGATATTTCTTCCGAGATTCCGATATTACGAGATTCCGAGATTCCGGTATTCATGCCCTAGTCTGCATGTCTTACTTTCACGCATAAACGCTACTGAACCGATGTAGACGAAATTTAGTACAGAGATGAGATAGTCTAAAGCCTGAGAAAGGACCTAAGCTTCTTTTTAACCCGAAATACCACGGAAACTTGGTATTTTGCGGTATGAAGGCGAAATTGAGTTGGTGTTTACTAGAGGTACAAAAGTTTATGAACTCAGAATGTCTCAGATATATGATTGCTTAGGCAGATTTGAAATATCTTCGTTTGATTTAAAATAGACACTTTATTACATTAATAAATTATTAACTTTAATTATACCTAAGAGCCAGTTTACCGCGATGCTAGCGCCATTCTCGAAAAAAAAATCATCTTAACTAAGGCAAATATCAAAAATGCGGCACTGTATGACACTAGATAATCTTGCTTCGTATTTTTTGAGCATAGTTAAGTAGTCCTAAGTATAAAGAACAAGAAAACATAGATTAGCCAAAAGTGGCCACTTTTAGCAACACTTTGTAGCTTTCTTTGCTCTTAAACCTAAAAGCTATACAACAGTGCCCTAAAAATACTAGGCTACATTCTAGTGTCATACTGTGCCACATTATTGATAGCTATTTGCCTTAGTTTAAATGATTTTTTTTTCGCGAATGGCGCTAGCATCGCTGTAATCTGGCTCTTAACATTGCTTGATAATGCAAGAGTGCAATAATTGCACCACCTTTGAATTAATTCACAAATTCAAGCAATTCAATTAAACGCGTCTCGGTGCGGGGAACGCCAATTATTCAGGATTCCGCCGTGAAGCGCGGTGCTTCGGATTAATATGTGGCTGTTACATGAATACGTGACTACAGACGACTGCTCGTAAAATTAAAGGATTTCTACTTAGCCAAAATATTTTAGATTTTTCGTTTCTGTTTTAAACCTTTCTTTGCTTCTGCACGGTAACTTTGTTATCGTGCAGGACAATCAACACACGGTAGGCATAATTCTAAAGTTCTGATTCCTGAAAACAAAATTGAAAAACAATTAACCGTGCTTACTTGAGAACCTTCGAAAGTTTTTGTAAGATAAACAAAAAAAATATGTGTACCAACCATCAGAGAACTGACCTACGATGGCTTAGCCGGGGCGCCAGAAAAATCATGGGGCGGATGGAGGGCAATGCGTGGCAAGGTAAACAAGGGATCCATCAGATGGCTTTAAATTAGTTTTTTTAGGGTTTCTTTTTTAATAATTTATTCGAGTCACTTATCATGTCTTCCAGAGAATTTCCGCCACGATAAAAAAGTGACCGTGTATTTTCTCAAAATCCAACAATGCAAAGTACACTAAAGTTGTCTATTTTGAACCCCCAACAAAAATAGAGGGGTGTTAATTAAGTTTTCGTTATATTCAGCATCTCAAAATGTTAACCCTAAAAATGTTTGTTAATGAAACGAAATACTCGTGAAGAAAATTACAAGTGACAAAGATGCCCGTCCGCTGGAGACGAGACGAGACGGGTGCGATTCACGCAACGTTGCCTTCACATAACGACTTGCTACCTGGAACATGAAGACTTACTTTTGGACAGCTTAACCTACTATTGTGATAAATTAACATAACGAAGGTTTGCAGAAGAATGTTTGGATGTTACCCTGTTATTCATAAAAAGTTAAAGAGCATTTTAGTTATTTGACACATGTCAATTTAGACTGGATGTCACGTATTTACCATACAACAAACCAGAGTAGTAGACCTCCAGTAAAGCTACTTAAAATCTACTGTACCTTTATGAATAAGAAGGTTAGTTTCAGTTTCACACAAAACCTACATATCGACAACTATAGGTACTTACTTAGTGTGCGCACCGACGCTTTGTAAGCGTAATTTCCCATAAAAGCTTTACGTTTCTGTGGGATTTTCGGTATAAAAGGTAAGTACTTATCCTCGTCAGCCTAAAGCTAACTACATACCTGCCCATTTGATCTTTATGGTGATGAAACACGTCCATTAATCACTGCAGGAAAATGGCCTTCCCCACAAATCGCCACAATGACGGTTCTTTTGCGACCTTCATATAGTGCAATTCCGCAACATTTACTAGCTTGTCAGGCCACCATGTAGGCGACTGCCTACTCTGCGTTATCACGTGAGTGGATGCCACTCAAGTACATTTCGGCGCCAGCGACCGTTTGCTCTTCGAGATGCTCAGAACATTGCCTCTTTTCCTCTTATTACCTATTATCTTCTTTCTTCTCTCTTAAGAGCTGTGCTTTTGTCGGTGGAGCCTTCTCCATCTACCCCTGTTCCCCCGCCAGCTTCTTGACCATCTGATACGACTCTGCACTGAGTCGCTCCCTTTTGGATGGACAGAGTCACTTATGAAGAAGTCTTGAAAAGAGTGGAGGAGAAACGAATGATTTTGAACACCATAGAGAAGGGGAAAGATGATAGGCCATCTGAGACGCACTGATTACTAATATTATAGAAGGAAAGATTGAAGGAAAGAGACGGCGTAGACGACCAAGGGGAAGCTACTTCAGTATAATAATAAGTGAACCTTTTGTCTAAGTTGAGGTTCTCAAGAAGTAGTTCGGTCTAAGGGCAAGTGAAGACAGACAGCTATCCTTTCCCGGATAGAGCTCACATCTAGGCCAAGACAGACTGGAAGTTAAATGATATTGCTCTGAAGATCTACATTTGCCCTAAAAAAGCTTTTTCTTATTTTATAGCGCGTGTGTGCTACGACCAACACAATTTTAATTGGTATCAATTAGGTAACCGAATCTCGGTCGGTTGGTGGTTTAATTACAGTTTATGTAGGCAAAGGCAATATTTCGTGCAGCCTCTGCGTAACAAATTATTACCAACAATGGCCGTTGTGGGCTATGAACAATAATGTTAACCACATTGAAAAACTTTTTAGTACCCAAAGCGTTTCGGGAAGCGAGTTTCAATAGGTTTTAAATGTCGCCAAGTTGCCCTTTCAAAGAGATTTATTAGTCGTTTTGCAGATAAAAATTCAAAAACAGAAAGCAATTTTTTTTATGCTTTCGTATCATTTCTTTAACTTTCGGCTCGCCAGTATTATATTTCTGTGTTTCTACAACTATGTACTAGGTAGAATGAAATAAACAATTTCGGGTAGACCATGTTTCAATGATTCTGATGAGATGGTTATGAATTATAAGCGATATAGCAATCGCAAGGGCAACGGTTGTAGGTTCCCAAAAGTTTTAGGGTCCCTACGAACGAACATGGGTCAAAATCTTGATAAAAACCTTCTTCCCAGTTCCCATACTTATCGTTTCATCAGCTTGCCCAAACCCCAAACCCAAGTGATAATAAAAGTCTAGACGTTAATTTTTTTTTAATCGTGATTTTAATTTACGTATTCATAGGAATATATTGTTATGTAGATAGGTACTTAGTTGTTTTGATTTCTGTACTCATACAATTTTTAAGCGAAATGTGTAAATTTTTTAAGGTAAGAAATAAACATTGAGGTCACGAATGAGATTGCACCTTAATCACTTTATTTTCAACTTGGGTGATCCTCGGAAAAGAAATCTATTCAACTCATTACTCAGTCAAAGCTGCACGAAAGTTACTGGCCAATAAAAAAGATCCGCTTCTCCCGCTTTTCTTTACTGCGTCCGCGATGTGCCTTGAACATAAGAGTTACGGGTACGGCTATACTAAAGCTAGACGTTTTATCAATAAAAATATTTATTTACTGTATTTTGCCCTATATAACATATTTTTTTGAAAATATAATTGCTAATTACGATAGTTCTGATAGATGTTTTTCGCTTTTGCAAGAAATACCTTCAAAACAGATTATGAGAGAAAAAAAACTCTCATTAGTCTATACCAATATTATAAAGAGGAAAGATTTGTTTGTTTGTTTGTTTGTAACGAATAGGCTCCGGAAATACTGAACCGATTTGAAAAATTCTTTCACTGGCAGGAAGCTACACTATCCTCGAGTGTCATAGGCTATATTAGATTTTCAAAAAATTAGGGATCCTTACTTAAACTCAAATAATGTAACCTAAGGTGCAATTTTTTTCCATTGTTTACATATTTTGACAGGTGGTTTGTTGTTGTTGTTTGTACTTTTATTCGCCCATTCTGGGCAGTCAAAAGAACATAGTCTATAGAGCCAAGTCTTTTGTAGTATCTTATATTCTATGGCGTAACGAAGTAAGCCGGGACAGCTCGTCGGTAATAAAATCAAATTGAAAAAGGGATTCAGGATTCTGCTCACTATCACTTTTTTAAAGAAACAATTAAGGATCGAATTAAGAAAAAAATCATTACGATCCTTATAGATTGAAGTTGAGCTTAATTTATTAAAGCTCAATTATACATAGCATTTTTTTTTATTATGTACCAACATAAAAACTTTTTATAAAAAAATTAAACCGCCGAAAAAACTGAAAAGCATTAAATAATAGGGAAACATTTTCTATTAGGCCTTAATTTACTCACTTCTTAAAGTAATTTTGGATTACCAAGAAATTTTAAGTCGGTGCCACACCACACAAGCAAATTCATTATCTACTTAAAGCGCGATGCGCAGCGGCACACGTTTTTCGGTTATTTCTTTGAATTTCAGGTAATTTAGTGATCTTTATTCGTTGATTCTGTGGCACCGACTCAAAATTCCCTCCGAGAACCTCCTCCTTTTTGTTTTTTCGTCGGTTAAAAAGAGTTAACAACAGGATAGAGTGTGCTATTTACGCTGACGCTTTTGAGATTTAGATTCCTCTTCCGCTCATGGCCTAACGTTAATTTGCTATTCTCCCGGAGTTTTATTTAAGTATGAGTTTTAGTAAAGCGATGATTTAAATGCAGATGAGTTGAAGGCTGGAGGGCTAAGGCTAAGACATTGTATTGTTGGGCGAAGGGTAAAACGCAATTAACTGAGCGATTTCTAAGTTTTGCAATTACTCTACCCATACTATAATCATCAAAACATAGTATAAAATAAAGTCGCATTCCGCATCTGTCCCTATGTAAGCTTAAATCTTAAAAACTAGACAACGGATTTTGATGCGGTTTTTTTTAATAGACAAAGGAAGGTTTAAAAGTATAATACAAGCACAAAATAGCAATAGGTTAGGCGGCACGAAGTTCGCCGGGTCGACTAGTATTATTATAAATGCGAAAGTAATAAGTCCGTCTGTCTCGCTACAGAACCGATTTGAATGTAATTTGGTATATGTATAGTCTAGAGTCTTAGAAAGGACATAGGCTACTTTTAATCCCGAAATTCCACCGGGAAAATTGGGAATTTGATGTTTCAAGGGGAAATGCCCTGGCGAAGCCGCGGGGCGCCCACAAGTTGCCTAAAGTTTTAAAATATCCAGATAATCATCATCTCAGATGAAGGACATTACTACTGGCGGTGATGCTACCTTAACATATCGCCACAAGGACTATAATTGTGTGAAGGTTTGCATAAATCCTGTTAGCTGTCGCAGTTTGACTGCTCCGTGGCTCAGTTGGCAGTGATGTAAACCGAGTAAGCGTGTGCACCCGGGATCGATTCCCGGGCGGGGCGAATATTGTTATGATGAATATCGATGTTTGTTTCCGGTCTGGGTGTGATGTTCGTCTGTTTGTGTGTTGCGGGCACTCTAGATACAGGTTATTCCTAGTTAGGGGATCCGAGTGTGATGTGTTATTATTATAGTTGGCTCTTTCAGATTTTCAATGAAGGACGCTGCTGCCCGCCCTTCGGGTGGTCCCTTAGTCGCCTTTTACGACACCCACGGGAGAAAATCGGATGGTGGTATTTAATACGGCAAAGACTCTGCATGTATTTTCAACCTTTCACATTTTATAGTAAGTCAAAAGCAGTTTAATTTTGAAGAAAAGTACCTAAGTATTTGTTGGTCATGTCGGCCTGGCCAGCAATATCGTTTGACGCCGCTGCAATATCCTGTCGCCACTTTTCATTTGCTCTGCACAAAACTTTTTTCTAAAAATAAAAATCTATCCAATATAACACAGTTTGTTTCCGTTCGGTACATAGGGACCTATGTACTAGACTTCAATGCGTTTTGCGGCTGTTATATCGAGATATCTATAACAATATTATAAAGAGGAAAGATTTGTTTGATTGTTTGTAACGAATAGGCTCCGGAAATACTGAACCGATTTGAAAAATTATTTCACTGGTAGGAAGCTAAACTATCCCCAAGTGTCATAGGCTATATTAGATTTTCAAATAAATTAGGGATCCTTACTTAAACTCAAATAATGTAACCCAAGGTGCAATATTTTTTCCATTGTTTACATTTTTGACAGGTGGTTTGTTGTTGTTGTTTGTACTTTTATTTGCCCATTCTGGGCAGTCAAAAGAACATAGTCTATAGAGCCAAGTCTTTTGTAGTATCTTATATTCTATGGCGTAACGAAGTAAGCCGGGACAGCTCGTAACTTATAAGTACATATAACAGCAACAGCCAGGTTTAGTTTAATCGTACAGTGGTGGTCTAGATCGGCGTAACACTTCCAGTTTTTCTGTATTGAAAAATAGCTCTTGTTCTTTGGTAATACAGTCTAGGACGAACGAGACCCTAGACAAATCTGTTACGCCCTCCTAGACTGCCACATGCCACTTAACTAAAGCATAGATATGTACCAAAGTGACAGCTATCTACCTCAAAAGATAACATTGGACAGTGGCGGACTAGGAGGCCGTAACAAATTTGTCTATGGTTTCGTCAGCCCTAGACTGTATTACCAAAGCACAAGAGCTATTTTACAATACAGAAAAACCGTAAGTGTTACGCCGACCGTGTCCGCCACTGTACCAACGGTTTGAGATTGGTTCTTATGATTTAAAGGGATTTTGTTTTACCATTTGCAAATCATTGTTATAAATTCAAACATTCAAAGATTATAAAGCTAAAATCATACTATGCGTTTAAAACCATGTACCTATAGTGGATTTTCAGATATTTTATACCATAAACTTAGTTTGGGCGGTCCGGCTCTTGACGTGTGCCTCTGCCTAACCCTTCGGGGAATAAAAGGCGTGAGATTAAGTTATGAACTTAGTTTATTTTACCTTATAACGGCTTTTTATTGGAAAACTAGGTACCTACATCGCTTATGTACTTTCAGGATTTAAATAAGTCGAACAACCGAATATAAAATAAATGTGGAACATACAAATGGCCGGCGTTATCGTTTGAATGGTCCCGGGCACAATGAAGAGTCAGTGAGTGTTGCGGTCAGCTGCCGATTCGGCCACAATTTGTATATGTATATGCGGACCAGTGGCGTTTCAACACTGGCTCTGAATTTATGTTTTTACTCCCTAGTAAAAAGTTTTTTCCGAGCAAATTTCTCATGAACACCAGTTTTCCTGTGGGAAATTCGAGAAAATATTCCTTCCCTACAACTACACTACCCAAGAATCCTACGTAGGAAATTTCAGCCCACTACGCCCAGTAGTTTCAGCTCTGCGTTGTCTGTCATGTAACACTATCCCCGAACCCGAAGCATATTTTGGCGTTTAATTTTTTCGCAAATATACTTACCCACTTATCTTGTTTTTATTGATAGGGTAATTTGATATGATGATAATGATAAAATTAAGCAAGTACCTACTTAATTGCTATCATCTAAGTCTTAATTCTCAAATAGACAAGAGTTTTTGTGAAAAGTGATGACTAGTAGGTAGGTATGTTTAGTTCAGTTCGCATTGGAACAAAAAGAGGAACTTCCAAAAGTTTGCGAATCACTGCCATCATAAAGCAATCTGACACAATCGGGTTCGTTTTGGCGAGTTTTCCCGCGTCATTACCTGCCATTGTTGTATGTTTTTTTTTTTCGCTTTTATTATTTGGTGTTTGGATATCGTTAGATTCAGCCAGGGTTGTTGATTAATGGAACATTCCTTGCGGACGCTTGATTGAATTTTCTCTTTTTTTCCGATGTTAATTTCTGATTATTTTATTTGTTTGTTATCGTTTTTTTTTTAAATCACTGCTGACCTTTGCTTTATTTAAAGCCTTGTCAAAAAACATAATATAATTTTCAAGTTAAGGATTTCTCGCAAAAATCAAAATAGATATTATTCTAGTATTGGTTTACGTACTTCAAGAAAGACTAGATTCAGCCAATCACTTAGGAGTTATCGTGGCAGGTGATTGAATCAATACTGAAACAGTTTTCATGTATAAGGCTAGACACGATGCGCCGTACCGTAGTATTTCAGGAAACATGCAAAGTCGCTTTCATTCGATACCCATCTTTTATTATTAGCACATACAGTGTTCTGTATTTAGAGGCATTAATGGCTAAAATATTGACTCTCGAGAGCCCCTAACTAGATAGAACTTGCACCTAGTGCGCCCGAGATAGACACAAAGACAAACAAGCACAGCCAGCTAGGCACAGAAAAAAAAAAAAACATCGATATCCATCATTATAATATTCGCCCCCGCCGGGAATCGAACTCTCAAAATCAACATTTTTTTATTTTAAACTTGTTTTTAACCCTGTGCCAGTGAAAATATACTTTCAGCTACCATAAGAAACGGACGGTGCGATCACTCATTAAGACGCTATATGAGTTTGAAGGTTTTTTAAATCAAGTAATTCTATATATGAGGTAAAGATCTGGAATTTCAATATAACCTTTTTGAGGATATAGCAAAGTTTTTTATTATCAAGAAACAATAGTGGAATCAAAAAACCTCGATACATTATTTCGTCAAAGAAAACTTTTCCAGGGAATAGCTAGTTCTTCGAAATTACTTACAAGTTTTTGTTAAAACTACCTAGGAATAATGATAATAAACAAAATCAAATTCTGGTAATTCATATATGATTTAAAAGTAATTATTAAAAAGATATTCAATATTTATTACTTTTTCCAATAAAATGTACTTAGTAACCGATGTGGGCGACTGACATACGACTGTCCCTTTCCCTCAGTATGCTATATCAAAGAGAAAGACTCTGTTCATTCGGTCGTTTGATTTATTTGTGGTATATCGTCTTAACCCTATGCTAGGTATATAATTTAGAGGCCAGTTTTAATTTAAATCCTCTCATAACATACCTTCGCTGCGCCTCGCCAGATTTGAGCTGAGCCAAAATACAATGTTCCTATTATCTATTTAGTAGCTTCCTGACCTATACATTTTAGGGTTGAAAAGGTCTCTCTTATTTTCCCGCCCTTTTTTCACTTCCTAATCCGGGGTTATTGAAGAAAGGGTAGGCTGTCAGGATTTTTTCCAAGAGAAGTCTTGCCGCGATTGGAAATTCAGATTTTGGGCTGATAAAGTAAAATTATTTTTATTGCCGACATTTTTAAAATGCTTTTCAAGAGGCGGCAGAAGGCGATTTTAGGAAGTCTTATCCCATTAGTAGGAAGCAATAGATGTAATTTGTAAAAAAATATAAGTATATTAATAGACTTGCTGACCTGAACCTAATATACGATGCCCGTTGAAATTCGCAAATTATACATCCCCCCACTCCCCTATTTGCGAATTGCATCCCCAAATGGAAGGAACCAGCATTATTCCATATTTAGTCTCTATGAATCTATTTGAAGCTATGGGCTGTATCTTTCAATAAATTTCAAAATATAGTTAAGCATACCATACAAAATAGGTGATATTTTCATAAAAAAAAACAGAAATAGAAACCAGATGTAAGTATACCTACATTTATTCATTAGTATTTTTTACAGACCAATCGAATTCCTATATTCATTAACCAGTTCAAAGCCTCAGAGCGGTCTCAAAGACTCCGGGGTATAAACACGTTGGCTCCAGTTTAATTTTACTGTGGATTTTTTTTCCAGTCCTTTACAAAGGCAGGTGAGAATCGCAGTGCTGTTTGAGTGCTCTTCGAACGGTTAAAATGGCGCTTTCTTTATCTCAGGCGAAAGTTATATAAAGCTGGTCTTAGTAAAACGTATAAATCTAGAATACTTTATGCTCAATGATGTCAAAATCATAGTGATTTGCTATAATTACGGTAGTGAAAAACGTTTTCTCCTGAAACGCAAATTTCATCAAAAAAATTGCTTTCTTTCTATAGCACGATTGCGGTTCGAGGGCGATAGCATGAGTTTTTAACCGACGAAAAACAAAAAGGAGGAGGTTCTCAATTCGTAACGTATTTTTTTTTTTTTTTTTATGTATGATCACGCATAACTTTTTACTGTGTGGACCGATTTTAATAATTCTTTTTTTAATCGACAGGGTATACCTTGAAGATGGTCCCATAAGAATTTGGAAATAAAATTCCCACCCTAAGGGTGGGAAAATAGGGGTGATTTTTTGGTCGGCGGGTCGATTTATCCACACACAGGTTGCATTTCCGTGTTACATTATAACTTTTGATACCCTACCTACAATATCTTTGAAATAAAATCAGCTGAAAGACGTCCACTGCTGGACATAGGCCTCCCTCACAAATCGCCTCACCGACCGGTCGTGATCGAACTTCATCCTGTTAGTCCCTGAACCTTCACCAGGTTATGTGGCCACCTTGTGGGGTGCGACCACCCTGTGAAGGGTGATTAGCTGGGGTCAAAAAAATGAGCCCAAAAAAAACTGAAAATCAAAAAATAAAAACTTTTTATAAAAAAATTAAACCGCCGAAAAAACTGAAAAGCATTAAATAATAGGGAAACATTTTCTATTAGGCCATAATTTACTCACTTCTTAAAGTAATTTCGGATTACCAAGAAATTTTGAGTCGGTGCCACAGAATCAACGAATAAAGATCACTAAATTACCTGAAATTCAAAGAAATAACCGAAAAACGTATGCCGCTGCGCATCGCGCATTACATAGATAATGAATTTGCTTGTGTGGTGTGGCGCCGACTTAAAATTTCTTGGTAATCCAAAATTACTTTAAGAAGTGAGAAAATTAAGGCCTAATAGAAAATGTTTCCCTATTATTTAATGCTTTTCAGTTTTTTCGGCGGTTTAATTATTTTATAAAAAGTTTTTATTCGTAATACCATTATCGTTCCTTTTTAACCCTCTTAAAAAATATGAAGCCTTGCACGGCTAGCGCTTTTTGAACCTCCTCTTAGGCCGCATTTAGGGACACGCGGGGTGTCGTGCGGGGCGTGTTGTGATGAAGTCAAACGTATCCATAGCAATGTATGATATCAAAACATAGGCCTACGTTCGATATCGTACAAGGAGACACGCGTCGGCGCCCGCACGACGCGTTGCGCAACGCGCCGCGTCTCCCTAAATGAAGCCTTACATTAATCAATACATAGTATATAAAATAAGCCGCCTCCGTAGCTCAGTGGCGTAGCGCGTCGCGCCTTTGATAAGGGCACGGCAGGTTGTGGGTTCGATCCCCGCAGAAAACACCACATATTGATATCTCACAAAATCACGTTGTGGTTGTTTTCGGTTGGATAGGACATTGCAGGCTTGAATCACCTGATTGTCCGAAAAGTAAGATGATTCCGTGCTTCAGAAGGCACGTTAAGCCGTTGGTCCCGGCCGCAGTAGTGGTCGTTATAACCGCGGCGACAAGCTGGCCCCTTGTCACGTTGGTAATAAAGCATAAAATCGGCTAAACGTGGGTCCGGCTCTTGAGCTGGTACCTCTGCCTAACCCTTCGGGGAATAAAAGGCGTGATATTATGTATGTAGTATATAAAATAAAGTCGCTTCCCACGTCTGTCCATATGTATGCTCAAATCTTTAAAAAAACTTTGCAGCGGATTTTGATGAGATTTTTTTTTAAATAGATATAGTGATTTAAGATGAAGGTTTATAATTATAATACATGCACAAAATAGTAATAAGTTAGGCGGTATGAAGTTTGCCGGGTCGACTAGTAAACTATAAACTAAACTTATAAATGCGTGCATAGCAAAAATGGTACTGTTGTTTGGAATGTATTTAAAGTTTAAAATAGACAGTAGCATTTTATAGCTTAATTTTCCTCCTTTGCCAACGGAATCGTCTCGCCGGGTATAGAGGAGTTGGGACCAAAAAGGACCACTCCACAATTATATTACAAAGTTACCGAGAAAATATATGAAAACGAGATGACCCGGCGAACTTTGTTTCGACTTGCAATAGTAACAATGATAATTATTTTTGAAATTACACTATGCTATACCGTATGAGCTATTCTCATGAATGAGCTTTTATTTATTTATTTATTTATTTATTTTAGAATGAATGAATGAGCTGTCATACATACTGTGAAGTTTCATTACATTCCGATCAGTAATTAATTGTGTTCAAGTAAAAGTACCTACTCAAAATGTTTTATGTATAAAATTAGACCGGACCAGACGGATATTCGGCCTTACAGATCTCTTCAAATGTTTTCTTATTTTTCCTCGAGAGCTCTACATTTCTTGCCGTCCACAATCTAAAATGAACTTTTAATTGTTGTTACCTTTTACTTATTGTAAGTTGCCAGTTTCTACGTCCTTTGTCAAACTTTCAGTAGCGCTAGCGACTTGACTTTTCTGTGCTGGATGCCATGAAAAGCACATCCGCTGGTACATTAAGTCAAAAATAAGCTCTAGGTACATTATAAGAAGGAAAGCTGGCTGACCCAAATTACATAAAAAAACGATCGAATCATTTGAAAAAACAGCTGTCCCTGTACTTTGACCCCGTCAGCTAAGCGAAACAATGTATTGAACGGTTTTTTTTCTTAATCATTTTTATAGGTTTTCGCCCTATCCAACAGGGCTACCTAGTCTAAGTACTAATCGATCAAGGAGAACCAATGCTGAGTAAAAAATTCCTTGTGGGCCCCCTCGACGACCCACAATCCTAGGCGGTGTGCTGGTTAAATGACTGAAGAGGGTGGAGGCTTGAAGGAAACTCAGGAGCTTTCTTTTCTTTTTTCTTTATTGGAGGCCCGGTGGTCGGCAGGAAGCCCAGACCCAAAAAATGGCCTTAATTATATTACAAACTTACTATGTACATGAACTTAGCCTAGAGCGCGTGTGAGACCTAGCAGGCCAATCGCGGGCGTTTCCTCCCTCACCCCTTCACCCGTAGGTGACGAAGGCGGGGGTGAGGGGAGGCCTGCGAGATCCCACTTACACACAACTACCCTCTCTAAAACTAATACAAATATAAGCTACCTGCTATTCCCTGAAGGTTCATAGCTTATGTACTACTTATTTACTATACTGAATATCAAGTTATTCTTTATTTACTTCTATATGACTAGCGTTTAACTACTTACTATTTACTATTTAGGCAGTACCTAGCCTACCTAGGTTGTATTTCCTAATAGGTTACCAGAATAATATTACCAATTCCATAATACTTTATTAGACTTTTCTTATTCTATAAAAATGCCCTACAGGGTTCTTTAATATTAAAAATCTTAAACTAATATCTATTTACAGTCTATATGAGGCCGTTACACTTGTCGCGAACATATACTCCCGCCGCAGCTTGTAGCTGGAGCCCTTAGGAGTTCGCGACCCGGAGTATGGCGAGCTTCTTCGTCGGTCGTCGCAGCACGCCCTTGTTCGTCCGCACGTCCACTGCTCGTACCTCGCCGTCGGGGACCCGGGAAGACTGCTTCGACTTGGTTTCTTGGCAGAGTCTTCGGCACCAGGTTTCACAGGCTTGACGGCTTGGTGGCTGGCTCGTGGCTCCCGCCGGTGTTGGAGCTCCGGCAGGCGTTGGAGCTCCCGCCGGTTTTGAAGCTTCGGCAGGTACTTGCGCGCCCAGCGCGCGCAGATCTTGGCGGCGAGCGGTTGACCCGAGCGGCTTGTGCTTCGCCCGGCGACGTCGCCGTCGGCGCTTCCGCCCTCTAGCGGCGGTCTCAGACATCAGGCCAAAGTGGTTGTGGCCTGTGAACGAGAAACAAGTATTATTATGTGCAAAATGACTATTTTTAGAGTTGTCACCCTTCGACGGTTGTGCCGGCCGCGCTTTTCGGATGCGGCAGGCCTGGCACATCTTCAGCTGGCTGCTGAAGTCGGGCGATGGCTGGCGGGTCGAGTTGTCGGCCACTTCGTCTGTTGTCGGCTTGTCTGTGTGGTCGTCTCTCCGTAGCGGGCAGGTTTCGACGCCTCCCGCCCGTAGTCGCGCAGTCTTGACTCGCCGGAATTGTAGAGCTCGCCCCTCGACGACGTTGCAGGAACTTTTCGGCTCATCGCCCGGGCTCTCCAGGGCGAAGTGTTCTTGCATAGGCGGCTCTATGTCTTCCTCGGAGTCATCCTGGCTGGTGACTGCGTGATGTACCTGTTGCCGCTCAGCTCTGCTGCGCGGCCCCTTGACGCCGTGAATGACCCAGCCGAGGTCCATCTTCGACGCCACAAGTTGATCTCGCTCGCCGCTACGCGTAGTGTGCGCGACGAGCAGATGCCAGTTGTCTTGTCCGAGCAGGATCGTTGGCGTGTACGTCCCGTAATCAATCTCCTCTTTTATGTCTGCCAGATGCGCGCAGCCCTCTATGTCCCTTCGCTCGAGCGTTTGCGGCGAGAGTCTGAGGCCGGTCATCGTGCGCGCCGATATCTGTAATGAGTCTGAGTTAGGGCCACGTATATTAAAACAGACTCGCCTGGACTTATTCTCACTGTGTTTCGTCCCTCCTACTGTCTCGATGCAGAAGGGTGATGGCGGTCCCGCTGCGCCGATCCGCTTCGCCACACTCTCGTCTATGAGTGTGCAGGTTGAGCCGTCGTCCAGGAGCGCGTAAGTCTTGCAGGCACCCTCTGGACCGGAGACCTCGACTGGCAGCACTTTCAGTAACGCCGTCCTCTTCTCTGTCATAGCCGAGGCGATGAAGTGTGCTGGCGGCTCGGTCGGCTGTGCTGCGGTCACAAGGCTCGTCTCTGTGTGCAATAAAGGATGATGAGCGTAGCGGCAATTATTAAGTTCACACTGTTTGTACTTACATGTGTGACCCTTGTGGCGAATTTTGAGGCAGCGGAAACACAGACGATTTACTTTTGCAAACTCCCAACGCTTCAAGACGTCCGCTTTTCTGAACGTCTGGCAGTCCGGCACTCGATGATCGAATTTTCGGCAAACCGGACACTGAGTTTTCTTGTCTTCAGAGTGGTAGCTTTGACCCCATCGCTCCGTAGCCTCTCCCTTTCTGTTTTCTTGCGGCTGGAAAGGTGTTTCGGCCGGCGCGTAGCTCCCACAAAGTTCACTTTCTCGCTCGAGGAAGCGGGTGATTGTCAGCAGGTCTGGTTCCTCGGCGGGCTTCGCTGCGGCGAAGTCGTAGTAGCGGTAGCGGAGAGTCGCAGGCAGTTTCTCCACTACGCCGCGCACTATCTCCGGGTTGTACAGATAGTGCGTCCTGTTGAGCGCCTTCACTGTAGAGGTAATGTTGATTACCTTTGAGGCAAAGGCGCAGATATCCCTCGGCGTATCGGCGAGCCGTGGGAGTCCTCGGAGCTTCTCCATCTCTACGATGACGAGCGCGTCGGGACGTCCGAATCGCGAAGCGAGTAACTTCATTATCTCGGCAGTGGACGTCGCTCCGACGAACAGGCATTGCGCTGCATCGCGTGCGGCTCCTTTGAGACTTCTCCGTAGTCTCATCAGGTTGGCTTGTTCACTAAGTTGATTTGCTGTCTCTTCGTAGGCAGTCTTGAAGGGCAGCCAGTCCGTTGCGGCGCCCGAGAACACCGGCAGGTCCATCACCTCGGCGTTGACGGGTTGCATGGAACGGGCGGCCATGGCTAAGGCGGAAGCTAGTTCCCTATAGTCGAGCTCTGGCGGCGGCGGTGATCGCTCGACGTAGAGGACGGGAGCCTGACTCTCCAGAGTCGGTTGCTGTGTGGTGATCTGCTGAGGTACGTCGTGACGCGGCGATGGTCTCGACGTTGGCGGCAACTCAGCAGGATCTAAGGGCGGCAGCCCTCCTGAATCAGCGGCGGCGGCGGCTCCTTCGTCCTGGTATGCACCTGTAGTCAGAGCCAATGCGTTGGTCTGGACCCAGGTGTTGGTACGCTCGTCTCTGAGCGTGGCATTGTCATCTATTTCCTCTTCCTCCTCATCAGTCTCCTCTTCTAGCCAAGCGACGCGTGCGGCGGCCAGCTCTACTTGTCGCTGAAGGAGCTCTTGTCGTGCCATTTCGAGTTCACGCTTGCGGGCTTTCGATCTCGCCGAGCTGTGTTTGCTTGGAGCCCTCTTGCTACGCGGCGCGGCTGCGGCTGCGGCTGCGGAGAGCGTGGCGTTGGCGGCAGAGGGCGCGGCGAAGGCGGAGGCAGTGGCCGCGGAAGGCGCGGCGGCGGCGGAGGCGGGATGCGTGGCGACGGCGGCGGCGGCCGCGGATGGCGCGGCGGCGGCGGCGGCAGCGGCGGATATCACGGCGGCGGATATCGCGGCGGCCGGTGAAGGCGCGGGCCTTGCGGGGATGGCGGTCCCCGCAAGGGGCGCGGGGGGGGCGGCCCCCGCGTCGGCAACCCCCGCGGAGGGGGCGCTCCCCGCGGGGGGTGCGGGCGCGGAGGTGCCGGCAGGGTTGACTTGCCCCGCGGCAGACGTGTGTGTCGCGGGCCCAGCGGAGGGCTCGGCCGCAGAATGCGCGCTTAATGCTGCTTCCTGATTGGCTGCTTGAGTGGCGGCGCGGGCAGCGCGATCGAGGGCGGCCGGGTCTGGGCGCGCGACGTACGGCGCCGACTTCTTGCTCCGGGTGACGGGCATCCCGGTGTTGCTCCTGAGTTTCCTTCGTTGGCTTGACTATATCTTCAGCTGCGGCTTGCAGGGATCAGTTTATGCTGGACCGCTTGCGGCTTGATTCTTCTATTCGGCTCTGTAGGACCAATGTATTTGGTCCTATGTTCCGCTTGAATCTTGAATCTTGTATCCGGTTCCGAAGGACCAATTTATGTGGGCCCCCTCGACGACCCACAATCCTAGGCGGTGTGCTGGTTAAATGACTGAAGAGGGTGGAGGCTTGAAGGAAACTCAGGAGCTTTCTTTTCTTTTTTCTTTATTGGAGGCCCGGTGGTCGGCAGGAAGCCCAGACCCAAAAAATGGCCTTAATTATATTACAAACTTACTATGTACATGAACTTAGCCTAGAGCGCGTGTGAGACCTAGCAGGCCAATCGCGGGCGTTTCCTCCCTCACCCCTTCACCCGTAGGTGACGAAGGCGGGGGTGAGGGGAGGCCTGCGAGATCCCACTTACACACAACTACCCTCTCTAAAACTAATACAAATATAAGCTACCTGCTATTCCCTGAAGGTTCATAGCTTATGTACTACTTATTTACTATACTGAATATCAAGTTATTCTTTATTTACTTCTATATGACTAGCGTTTAACTACTTACTATTTACTATTTAGGCAGTACCTAGCCTACCTAGGTTGTATTTCCTAATAGGTTACCAGAATAATATTACCAATTCCATAATACTTTATTAGACTTTTCTTATTCTATAAAAATGCCCTACAGGGTTCTTTAATATTAAAAATCTTAAACTAATATCTATTTACAGTCTATATGAGGCCGTTACACTTGTCGCGAACACAATGCTGAGTAAAAAATTCCTGTTTACTATCTCCGGGGCGTGTCGCTGACTGAGCACCGTAAGTAGTAGGCTTTTCAGAAGACGAAGATAAGCGAAACTGTGGAGTCGAAAACTACAATTATTCACAATAATTTACAAAAAAATATATATTTGGACGTCGAATGTCTAAGGTTGGGGCTTCGGTAAGAAGATTGTTTAAATCGAGAAAAACTTATTTAGGGTTTAGTGTGGATAAGTGTAATAAGGTTATTGATTGAGAGGTGTTTGAGAGGCTTTTACACAGATACTAGAGCCAATCACGCTGAAAAAAAATCTTCTTCTAAACCATGACTAATATAAAAAATGTGATACGTATTTAGATTTTTTTAAAACATGTAGATACAATACAAGCAGGTTTAAAAATAAAATATAAAACTATTTTAAAAACAACACAACAATCAAAACGAAGTATGTGACCGGAACCGGACTGGGAAGCGTAATTGCACGAGTATTAAAATAAGTCAGTTGATTCTTATTCTTGGGTTTTCCATTAAGGTATTCACGTAGAAAGCTGGTAACAAGAGTTTGTTTGCGCTGGTTTGAAAATTGGATAGAAAATACCTAGTTCTAGTTGGGTACTCTACAGTTTTTTTTGTTCCTCAATACTTCGTCCGGTGCGTGCGTTAGCAAGAGGCGGCACCTCCCTTCTACTGTCGAAGCTTTTACGCTTTCTCTCATTACTATCCTGAAGTTACTATGCGTTTCAAAGTTGGCTGCTATTTTGACTGCCTTTTCCATATCGTTTGTCTATCTATATCTATCTATCTCTTTCTAATAAAGGAGAAAGATTTGATTGTTTGTTCGCATCAAATAGGCTCCGTAAATAGTAAACCGATTTGAAAAATCAAACACATCAACACTGTATAGGGATATTTTGGATTTATGGGGCGAAACGGTGCGAAACTAACGCCACTTCGATAAATAATTAATATCTTCTAAACCATGGCCGAAACAAAAAATATGTATAATATATCATGTTTTTTTTTGGCTCTGTTTTGTAGCTTTTTACTTCAAAATCAAAGAAAAAAACCGTTATGAAACTAATGGGGCCACTTAAGGCAGTGTGTAACACTAACAGTGTTATTCTTAAAGATACAGTAGATTTTAGGTAGCTTTAGGTCTACTTCTCTGGTTTGTTCTATGGTAAATCGTGACATCCAGTCTGAACTCTAAATTAACAAACGTCAAATAATTAAAATGCTCTTTAACTTTTTATGAATAACAGGGTAAGTGTTGTAACAGTCTAAAGCAATTGCCGAAAAATACCCCTTTCTTTGCTTCTAATCTAAGACCGACTGTGTGTATTTACTTAGGTCTAGGTTTTAGGCCACCTTTTTACCACTTTGGCCTATTTATCTAGGAGACCCAATTGTTAAAAAAATTGCTTGTTTTCTTTGTACAGTGGCGGACACGGACGACGTAACACTTTTGTCTATGGTCTCGTTTACACTAGACTGTAATGCCAAAGAAACAAGAGCAATTTTAGCAATAAAACCGGAAGTGTTACGCCATTCGTGTCCGTCACTAAAGGTGTAGGAATAAAGGTAGTATCTGATGATCTAGGATTTGACGATCTCGAATTTAAATGGGCTCATATAATTCGTTAATGTGGTAGAGAAAGGTGGTAAAATAATAAATAGCACAGCATGAGACCTTGTCACAACGACTTGTTCGTTGTTCAGTGGCGGTCTAGGACGGTGTAACAGATTTGTCTATGGTTTCGTGCGCCAGATATGGTTTGCTATTTTGCAAAATCGGAAGTGTTACGCCGTCATAGACCGCCACTTTACATACGTTTCTTCAAAAGTTAATAGAAAGATACTATATATATAACCCATAATCAAGTTAGATTTATTTGTTGAGATTGGAAATTCGGTGTTTTTATTTCAATTCCCTTGGGATTGGGAATCTAGATATTTTTCTTTGTGAAGTGGCTTGAGAGTTTACTACAGAACCCTAAAAACATAAGCTTCAAGCACTTATCCTTATCCCAAATAGCATAAAGAAAAACGCTTTTTCATAATGGCCAAAAGTTCAAAAATAAACAAAAGAAATATCCCGCCAAGAAGATTTAAATTTCAATGAGAATTATCTAATTTGCACGCAAATTCTTTCAGATTTTGTAATAAAAACTGGAAATTTTATGGAACCTTAAAATAACACTGGCAGGTTTTTTTGTACCTTTTTTTACTTTAATAAATATCATCAATATCAATCATTATCAAAACATAGCATTAAATGAAGTCGCTTTTCGCGTCTGTCCCTATGTATGCTTAAATCTTTAAAACTACGCAACGGATTTTGATGCGGCTTAATTGAATAGATAGAGTGATTCAAGAGGAAGGTTTATAAGTATAATAATAACAAAAACATGCACAAAATACTAATAGGTTGGGCGGTACGAAATTCGCCGGGTCGACTTGTAAATAATAATTGTTATCTTTCTAGTATAATTGCATAAAGATTTTCTATTTTAATTTATAAGATTAAGTACTTTCTAAAATTTCTTTGTATCGGTGACTCAGATAAACTGAATTTGGAAAAGTTTTAAGGAAGATTAATGAAAAAAATCCCAACTAATTATCAATACCGTTCTTTGAAAGTTTCCCTTCGAGACCTCTTAGTCATACTATTAGTCAGTTTCCGCTTCGATGTAATGTGATTAAATTATAAAAGTTTGGAACTCTGCGATGTAATATCTGCTTAGTTGAAAAAGTTTGTATCTGGGTTCCCAGGTACGAATAACAGCAACATATTATAGAGTGCGGCACTAAAATTAAGAAATTAAAAAGTGGCAACACTGATAATTTTCGAAGATCATGCGAAAATCCGACAAATTTTCATACCATCCATGTTGACACTTATTAATTTCTAAATTTTTTGTGCCAAGATATTACCACTTCTTTTTCTTTACCTCCATCTCCATAGACTTAGAGAGAGAGACTGTATGACGATGAGCTTCAGTTGCATATATGGCCTAAAAGTGCTATCCCTATAGATCGAAAACCATCTCGGTCGATGCTTGCTTAAGGTGGTAACTCTCGCTATGGCGCGAAATTCAAATTTTTTCGTGTTTTTTATTTATTCTGGCGAAAGTATACAATTTAAATAAAGTTTATATGAATTCGCGTATGTAAAAAACCATCTCCCACATTGCAATAAAACGTTTTTGGAAGACAGACCTACAGATTTTTTGTCTATAGGGTAAACGGCCAAAAAACAAGTTCCTTGAATATACACAAAATCGGTAACTCTGTCTTTCAAAAACGATCTAACACAATGTGGGAAATAGGTTTTTACGTGCGCGAATTCATTTAAACTTTATTACAAATGAATATTTTCGCAAAAATAATTAAAAAACGTGAAAAAATTTGAATTTCGCGCCATACCGTGAGTTACCGCCTTAATGCTGGTATTGAAATAGGTGTTTTTTTCTTTCGTAAAATGTGTAAAAATAAAGAAAGGAGCTTTCATTTACGAAACAACGTTGTCATTAAGTTTCAACGATTTATCCAACCTAAATTTTATTAAAGACGAGAGCTGAACCGGTTGTTTAACTGATTTAATTTTTTTACATAAACTATATAATATACAAACTTTAAGCAATGGCTGAATAGAATACTCTATTTTCATTATGTTTCTTTGTTAACAATTTGTTACTAAATTCTTAAAACCTCCAATGAAAGAAAAATGCGGGCAAAACTTCAGACAGCTTGCCATAAACTAATAAACAAGCAATTTTGTATGAATTAGTGTTGTTCACTTCGGAACTGAGTGCAAATATCTAAGCAGTTGCCGACGTGTTTTGGGGCATTATTCAATTTCATTCATTTTTTAAAAAAATTAATCAAATAGCCGTCTGAGACGTTTCGAGACGCTTAGGCACATAATAAAAACATTCATGTATATAAAACGAAGAGAAAGCGCACAGTGGCGGACACGTCGGCGTAACACTTCCGGTTTTTCTGCATTGCAAAATAGCTCTTGTTCTTTGGTAAACAGTCTAGGGCTAACGAAACCATAGACAAATCTGTTACGGCCTCCTAGTCCGCCACTGTACGAGAAGACCCAGAGTAGGTAGACCCCACAAGTTCAGATAACATGTCATGTGGGAGTGAAATGGATATAATATATAGGGTCCCACAAGACAGCTCATTAAGTCAATCTGTGGGGAGTCATATGTCCAGCAATCGACGTCTTTAGGCTGAGGTGATCATGAGGATTCGGTAAAAATGGAATAAGACCCCAAAGCATATTGCATATTCACAACATGGCAGTATTCCTGGCCAAGTTTGTTTATGGAATCGCTCGTTTATGAACTGCGAGTCTCGCCTCCTTGCGGCGGGCGGGTTGCACTACATAACTTTCAATGGTTAAATTAAAAATTGTTCATTAAATATAGTTAACAAATCCCTTCTCACACATAATGACAAAGGTTGTTTTATGCTAGCCGATCACGAAACTCTGTGCTATGCTATCAACATCTCAAACGATTGAAATTTTTTTTAGCGGGTTTGCCATAATCGCTACGCTTGGCAGGCGGGTTGGTTATTGCAATGGCTGTTAAGTTTTTCAACAACAGACGCTTAGTCGACTTTAACGATATAGGAGGAGATGGGGTGGTGCAATTTTTACCGCCACGACACGGTTATTTATAGCTTCGTCACAAAACCGTTGAATAACGTTCTGATTTTGATTGCACCTATTTTTAGCACATTCCGGGACACAGTTCAGTCTTGAGATATTGTGATATGACACCTCAAAATCTCATATAATATTTTCATACGTCCATGGCCGTTACGTCATATCACATAAGATTTTCAATAGTAAGCAAAAAATCCACCAAACCAACTAGGTTGAGCGTGTTGTGACACCTAGTTCAAATTGTTATATATTTGTATGGCGTTTTAACGGCCACAGGCGGTCTGCCATATCATGTACCTATCAAGGCTTATATGACGACAATATAAAGCCTTGTAGTGTGTGTTATGACACCTACTAACACAGAAATGTGTGCGATACGACACCTGATCACGTGCTCCATACTAACTGTATAAAACTAAAACGCCTGTCGACGGTCTGTCCGCTAGGAGCACCTAAAGTCGACCGCCCACAGCCGTACTGTCAATTTACACGCATACAAGATTACGTCGACAGGCGGAGTGTCCCGAAAAGTGTTAAATCACAGGGTTAAACCTACGGTTAAAAGTAGCTTGTACAAACGGCCCCGCGCAGTGTAAAACTGGCCACTACTGCTTCGATCTTGAGCCAAGTTTGCTATTACGAATGAGGGCCAGGCCGGTATACAGCTACAACTCAAATTGCAACGAATCTGTTTAGATGCAAATCAAGTCTTCGCGACTGTCGACTTGGATTTTGGAACTGAAGTGTCGTATTGTTCTGCAAAGGTTGAGGAGTATCCTTCCAGTCGAAGTGGAGACGAGAGCCAGCTAGGGTAATACTGTAAACTGACTGCCACTGTTTTAGCAATGTAATTGTTATAGTGAATGAAGTAGGGAACTGAGATTTAAACAGTGCTCTAACTACAAAACATTTTCTCATCCACTATTTAATTTTTAACACTAAACGAGGCGACAAAGCTACGTCGAGTTTTATTTGTGAAACATTTAAAAAAATACTTGAAAAGTGCAACTCTCTTTTGTTTATTTAAGGGTTCCGCACAAGAAGTACTTATTTTTTTGGTTTCTAAACTTGCAATCGTACGAGTAATACCTTACAGCTTATTTCAATGGCTTCCAAGCTCCTAAATACCTATATAAAAGTTTATAAAAGATAATTAAAATTAGAATAAAATGCGGGCCTTACGGCAATACGTACTATGCGAAGAATGAAAGTCGTGATTGCGAAATAGGGACTAATAAGTATCCTCCTATATGTAAATCCCAATCCCCGCCGAGGCTTAGGCAGAGCACAGGAAGTGGTATCTGGTTATTGAATGAGCCCACGTAAGGCATCAGTGCATCGAGTCAAATGATTCTACGCTCACCCCATTAAGTAACTCGGCCACCCAGCTTTGGCCGAGTTACTTAAGGGGTGAGTAGAATCATTTGACAGAGGAGGGCTCGTTTGGGGGCCTCTCCAGCCGACTTGTTTGCCTGAGCCAATTGGTGCCACCCTGAACTACCTCGCCTCTCTCAGTATAAGGTATCAATAGCAATTAGATTAGATGTAGTCTAATTGACTTTCAATAATTGATATCTTGTATCCTATATTGAAAATAATTTTTGATTTAGATTTTGGTTTAACGGTATAATAGGGAAAAGCGCTTTGCAAGGAAATCATAAGAATACTTCCCCTAAGCATTAACTTCAATATTTTATGCAATTCAGAAAAAAAAACTTATACAGAAAGATTATTTAATACTAATTTAGGGGTGCGTACGGAACCTTAAAACCAAGTAACGAAGGTTAAAAATTAACGCAAATTTTAATGAGTTTCCCTTTTCTTTCCAAAGCAATTAGTTATTCTTTCAGCGCAGCAATTACATTGTTTTATATTGGGTGCTAAAGCCGACAAAGTTGCCGGAGATGGCTGTAACTTGAAGATTTGTATTAAAAAAATATTATTTTCAATTCTTTCCTCAGGGTCTTTTTATTTCTTAAATTGTTGGTTATTTTCTGTTTTGGTGTTAAGAGCCAGTTTACCGCGATGCTAGCGCCATTCTAAAAAAAAATATTATTTCTTCTAAACTAAGCCAAATATCAAAAATGTAGCACAGTATGACACTAGATAATCTTGCGTAGTATTTTTTGAGCACAGTTAAGTAAAATAATCCTTAAATTGTTGCCAAAAATGGCCACTTATAGCAACACTTTGTAGCTTTCTCTGGTCTTTAACCTAAAAGCTATACAGTGCATTTAAAATACTAGGCTACATTATCTAGTGTCATACTGTGCCACATTTTTTATATTTGCCTTAATTTAGAAGATATTAAATTTGTTCGCGAATGGCGCCAGCAGCGCTGTAAACTGGCTCTTAATGTAGTTACCTACTTAGTCGTTCTTTATCTACACTCAGAAAGTATTTAGGTTCTTTTACGTAGGTAGTTCACCCTTCTCCCTTCTACCTATATATAAAAGAGAACATTAAAAAAAAAAGGTTATTCGCCATCTTGTTAAATAACATCGTCACATGGAATTAATAAGCATCGTTATGAATATATATTACCTCTACATTGTAACTTGTCACCCCTGTCATCTCAACGCGTTGCCGACATTGATATCGGTCTAGTTCTAGGTTCAGGCTAAATGCCAACCTAGACTTAACTCTTCCGAGGCGACCAAAGACGTGCCTTGACGACCGATTTCATATCAAAACTTTACTTTTTTAACTCTTTATTTGACATTTTCTTATGATAATTCAAATGCTCTAATGATGCTTATGATTACACGGCAAGGTACTGGCTGGAAAAAAGAGCTTGGTTTTGAAATAAGTAAAAAAGTAATAAATAACTGAGATTAAAAATTATAAAAAAAAGAATTCTAAGGTTTGTGGACTATAGAAAAGAAAAAATGATATTTAGCCTCTCAGAGTAAGGAAACCGCCGCTACGCTTTCATTAATCTGAGTATTTAGCTCAAGTAGGTACCTATCAAGAAAGTAAGAGTATGATTTGCTGACATAATTTTAGTAAATATAATAGTACCTCCTACTTACAACGCATTTAGAACCCGATACGCAGATAAAAATAAAAAGTTAAGTAGAATTAATAAAAAATAAATTAAAAATTCAGGATTGTCCGATGTCCCATCTTCGTTAGAGTTAATTAAATAAATAATTATTGTTCAATTTATACTTTGACAATCTCATCGTATTAATTTAATGGCAAAAGAGCTTAAAACCGGAACATTACTTTTGCTTAATATTTTCCTTTGCTAATAAGGATGTCAGGCATTTACATACCTATTTTCATAATAATTTATTTTTAGAAAATATGGTAAAATGCATTAATTAAGTTTTTGTTATTATTATATTTTTTGGTCATAAATTTATTTTATGTACCGACTTTATTAGCATATTGGATCGTTTCCTACAGATCGCCATACCGAGCGTTATGGGGATCTGCCTACTCTACGTATTTTGGTGCGCGTTAGCCACTCGAGAACTTTTTGGCCACAGCGACAATCGAAGATAACAAAACAACACTACGCAATAAAATAATTATGACCAAGGTTCCGGTCCCACTCATTAGTGTTGGTATATACCGGGTTTTCCGACCGGACTTTAATCGTCACATCACTAGCCGCTTTTGTCTTTAAAGCCCTTTAGGACCGAAATTAAATGGCTGGCGACGTTTTTAATTACTGTCGCTTCGTTTTAATTACTTTCCTTCAAATGAATCATTCTAGTATTAGATAACAGACGGTTCCGCTGAAATTTAACGGTTTTTCCAACAATAGGGCATTTTTAGGAGTTTCAGACATTTTATGACTTTTTTTTAATGTTTTTGTCGTTTTTATTAAATGATAAAAGAGTTTAATGGTTGTTTTGTGAAATATAGGTTCGCACTGGCCGCTATTTTACCTCTCGATTTTTTTGCCGATTTTGCCTCTCTAATTTGTTCGCGCAAAGTATAATAACACTATTATTCAATCTGGACTCTAGATTTGACAATAAACACACTAAATGGGACAAAAAAGGTATTATTATGGGGACTTACTTACTTTATGAATTCCAACGATAATTTTTTTCACTTGAAGACTCTTACTAAATTTTATTAGATCTAATGATTCTTAAGTTTCTATAGCTCTTTGTGCATCCAAAAAATCATGTCAATACAGAAATTTCCGCACATTACATACATATAAATTGAAATAGTTACATTTTAAAAATGTCGTATATTTGCTACAAAATGCCTCAGGACTGGCCGCACGACCGGCCAAAGTCGGGTTCAATTGGCTGTGAAATTGTCCCTGTACGGAACCCGGGATTTTGTTAAGTGCTCTAATATACTGCCTTGCTCTCGGTGGTTTAAACTTTAGTTGATTTTCTTTTATATACAACTAGCTGTGCCCCGCAGTGTTACCTTTCGAGTATTAAGTAGCTTATATGTTAATCCAGGGTGTCAGCTAATTCTTTACCAAATTTCATTGAAATCGGTCCAGCCGTTTAGACGTAAAGAAGTAACGAACATACACACTCAAACACTGACTTTCGCATTATAATATTAGTGAGATAGGGGTAAACCCCGTTATACCAAGGGGGCCCTATTTTTTACCCGCATGTGTCTAAATTATGTGAAAATTAATATTTTACGTCAAGAAAAATATTCGTTGACAGCATGGCTAATAGGGTGGGTCACTCTTGTATGGAGAAAAAAAAAAAGTTTTATATTTTTACGTAATAGTGATAAAAGGGTGCTAAATCATGATAATAACATACGTATTTAATTATATAATAATTAAATGTCATCTTCAGCCTCCGAATTTAAGTTGAATTTTATAAAAAATTAAAAAATTGTCCTTTCTGTTTAGTACTGTAATTTATTTATTTTTGTATAAAATATGTTTTTTTTGCAACATAAAATGTAGTATTTTAAAGCTTCTTTGATATTAACTTAACATTGATAATAAACTTATTACCAATTCTAATCTAATTTCTGTTCTAAACTGCACGAAAATCCTTCCTACACTCGAATTTTGCCATGATTTACCTAACTTTCGAAAATATTTTTTGAGGATCAGAATCATTGTCAGGTTATAGATTCTCGGGGTGGGAGAGTTAGCAACTTTCTCAGGTCATCTGGAAGATACCTACAAGCAGATCTGAGCTCTCATAAAGGTCTTGCCTCATCTTTGCAGCTGGAATGAGTCTTGATGGCAAATCAAGGTGGTAACTAACAGCAAAAGTAGCCAAAATAATTAACTTCTGTTATTGATCTCTCGTTGAAACATACAGATGAATAAAACGTTAACTCGAGTGAGATATTTCAATGCTCGCCAAGGAGACAGTCGAACGCGAGCGAGAGGCGGCCCGTCCCCGCCGGGCAGGGCAGGAGTCGCGGCTGCCGCGGCAGGACGAGACCTTGGAGCTTTCGTGAACGAAGCTCAGTAATTCTGGGCGCAAGAATATAAGTCTACGGTATCTTCAGCCTGGCGTAAAAGTCGCCTTGGGGCCACGAATGTACGGAGCGGGGGCAGCATTTGGTGCTTCCGTACACCGAGCAGTTGTCAAAGGGAGAACAGCCCTGTCGGTTATTTGCTTAATTGATCCCTAATTGCATATAGCTTCTTGTGGACCCTATATTATGCTAAGAAGAGAGCAAGGAGGGGATGAAGTTGGCGTGACTACCATATAACCCTGTCGCACCTCATACGACATAACATCGGGCGTAAAAGTAACCATTATGGGCTCACCTTCTCCAAACAAAAACCCATTCGGCATGGGACATCTTCATCTATAAGCTAAATCGTCATTGAAAAGGCAAATCGAAACAGACGAAGCAATGCTGTAATGATATGATTGATTCTTACTAACATGTTGCCTTTTTAATCAAGTACCTTTAAAGGAAGGGGCTGTAATTGAACAACAGGTTGGTTTTTTCAGTTCTAGTTGTTTAGCAATTGCTTCCGTAATGGGCTGGAGGCTGGGACCTGTTGTAGCGCCGTCAACGTAAGCGAAAAATAATGTTTCAATAGTAGTTTATTTAAATGAAGCAAACTGCATTTCCCGCCCCTCGCGCCTTAATATCAAGCAGTCAATTTGTAGTGTATATGATAAAAATATATACTTTTATATATATTTTTCTTAAGCAGGCTATATTTGCAGTATAAAAAATTAATAAATAATATAATTATTCAATTTGAAGATATAAAATTTGGTTCACGAAGTGGCGTCTAATAATTATATTCTCCAAATTTTTGAAGACGATTCGGAGGCTGTTAATGATGTCGTATTTGGACAAAACTTTGTACACGTCAATTCTAACCCAAAAGGCACCCTTTTATCACTATTACAAACAAAAAATCTAAAAAAAATTTTTTTGACCCACCCTAATGGCTAAGTAAAAAAAGACAATCTTTCGCTCTTCTTTCGCTTTTACCATTTTAGTAGGGAAAGAAATACTAAGTATACATTCCTGAACGACCGAAAACCAGAAAACGGTCTCAGGTTCTATTCCAGCGTCTTAAGTTATTCAGCTTCAATACAGGCGAGGCGATCTTTATAATTCAGCGATCACAGCCGACAGCCGGTCTGTGGGGGTATTAATAATACAGGGGACTCCGTGGGGACTCCCCTATGTTGACGTAGGAAGCTCCAATGAGGTAATTTTCTGTTCCGAGTTGAACATGATTCAATTTATCAATCGAGTTTTCAGTCTTCTAGATAATTTGTTTATTGTTAGATAATGGTAGAAATTGTTTATTTGAAAGAGGGACTTTTGCTGAGTTTTTATTTTATTTACAGGGTGTTACTTTCAAATCGGTCGTAAATTAAGGGAGCGAAAAATATCGAGATAATTAAAACTGTTTCTAAATTCCATAGTACAGGTTCTAAACAGGTTTCCAATTTTAAAAATATTCAAACCTACCATTTGGAACGGCACGCGATTGCTCCTCTTCCCTGTTTTAATTAGAATTAAGAGATTATAGAAAGAAAGAAAGAAAGAAAGAAAGAAAGAAAGAAAGAAAGAAAGAAAGAAAGAAAGAAAGAAAGAAAGAAAGAAAGAAAGAAAGAAAGAAAGAAAGAAAGAAAGAAAGAAAGAAAGAAAGAAAGAAAGAAAGAAAGAAAGAAAGAAAGAAAGAAAGAAAGAAAGAAAGAAAGAAAGAAAGAAAGAAAGAAAGAAAGAAAGAAAGAAAGAAAGAAAGAAAGAAAGAAAGAAAGAAAGAAAGAAAGAAAGAAAGAAAGAAAGAAAGAAAGAAAGAAAGAAAGAAAGAAAGAAAGAAAGAAAGAAAGAAAGAAAGAAAGAAAGAAAGAAAGAAAGAAAGAAAGAAAGAAAGAATAATGCATTTATTTGCCAAATTTACCGGCGACTTATCTAAGATTACAAATTATAAAGTTGAAAAAACATAATAATATACATTAGATTTCAGGCAGGTGAGATATAAGTAGTGGGGTTATGATATAAACAGAAAAGTACTTCAGTTGCTCGAGACAACCAAAGTGGCTATAGTGGCAATGGCAAGTGACTATTTTGCTTTGTTATCCTCTCGGGATCTCCGCCGAGCTTTGTCTGATGTGCGCTATGGGTCATACTTTTCCAAAAAAACTGAAAACAGATAAAATTACTCCTGTATCGAAGTTAAATGACTTGGTCGAGTCCGGTCGGGTCGCGGTTTGCAGGACCGTCTACTGCAACTTTGTTTTGCTAGTCGGGAATTAGTTAATTGAGTTAGTAAGCAATTTTGTTTGTTTGCTCGAATAGTCTTTTTTCTTAGAACCTTCCCAATTCTTCATTACGAACCGAAAAAAAGTTGGCAATGATGTGGACACAGACGCGGGTGCACCGGCTCGATTCCCGGCGGGGCGAATATTGATATGATGAATATCCATGTTTGTTTCCCGGTCTGGGTGTAGACAGGTTCTACCTAGTTAAGGGCTCTGATTGTGATGCGATGATTCGTTATTCCTTTTGTTTAGCAACTAGGTATATAACTAAACCTTTTCTTAAATTATTTTCAAACTTTTAAGTTGTTTATAGGTAATTTCAGGAGCTGTTTGTTTGGTCCCTTAAATACAAGAGTTTTAGGCTCCCGCTAATGATCGCGGAACGGAATGTTGAGCCCCCTAATTAATGTCGTCTTTTGGATAACAAATGCGACAAGTTTTATGTTACCAGAGCTTCTTAGCCGTAGAATGGTCCAATTATTTTGAGTTTTAGAGAGAAATTTCATTAATTAAATTGATTTTACTGCTGAGAATTGTTATTTTAATATTTTCTTCTTTCGTATTTTATTTCCTTACTAAAAAAAACAGACAATTAATTTAATAGATACTGGGTAGGCTGCTTTTGCTTTGAAAATTTTGCTTGTTTTTGTTTTTATTTCAATTGGAATTGGCTGCTACATAAAATATATATATATTAAAATCAATTAAGTAACAAAACAGACAATTTTTTTATTTTCGTCAGACGCAAGCTCGATTTTATTTTATGTGAAAAATAATTTAAATTTGAAATCAAAATGGCGCGTTCGTAACTTTAATCAGCGATTAACAAAGTTTAAATCGCGCCTCATTTCCGTTAAATATGCATAATACCTTTTCAATGAAAATCATTTTCGGATTTAACTATTCATATTCAGCTTTAGTAGGAGATCAATTTTTTTATTAAAATTGTATTATTTGAGATTTTTTAGTCTCTTACTAGCTACTAGCTTACTTACGCTAACTAGCTTAGTGTCTAAGATACTCACTTACTAGCTTTTGCCCATCTCCGCTGGGGAGGAAAGGGCTGAAACAAATCGTGATAACCCTCGACGCCTTTGAGCAATGTCGTAGAATTCCTTCCAGATGTTCTGGGTGTGCACTAAATCCTCCTTTACAGCCCCAAGTGTTCATAGGTCTGCCGCTTCGCCATTTTTTGACATCCGTGTCTCCAGATATGGGCTTTCGTGGGCACATCGTCTACCGGTCGGCGAGAAGCATGAAGCATGTTCCATTCAATAAATATAAAAAAAACTCTTTGGCATAACAAATAATTTCTTTTTTTACAAAAAAGGAACCCGCCTTCAATAAATTGACACATACATAAACTGAAAACTTACTCTTTTCTGAAGTCGGTTAAAATAGGTAAGTACCTACTAAAATCTTCTCCTGAATGTAACGAATACTTTAGTGGAAACACATCAAAATCGGTTCAGCCAACTTGAGATAATCGCGGACAAACATACATACATACATACTGGTCAAACTGATAACCTCCCTTTTTGAATTCGGTTAATAAATATGTATGTACTTATAAGTTTGTATATCTTCCACCATAATTCCTGTTCGATCCGCTCCCTAACCAAAATCAGCTTTCCTTCAGACGTGTAAAAATTCCAGTTAAATTGGGTTCTATTCAAGGCACACAGAAAGAGCTGATAGGCTAAAAACAGCTTCAAAAGTTCAGAACAAAATATGAGAACGTAACAGAAAAGGGAACATTTTTGTTGTAACAATTCTTCCTCGTTACCTCACGCAAAAGAGGCAATATATTTAAGGCGTCTTCTATTTTTTCTGTCCGCGGACTCGTTAAAATGTCACACTAATATTATTTATACGGGAGATAAAAATAAATAGGAACAAGGGTTAGGTAACAAATAACAATAAAACATTGTTAATGTTACAAAAACACAAATTATGTGGGTATACTTTAATTTTTTTTTGTAGCCTTTTTATTGTCCCACTGCTGGAAAAAAAGGCCCGCCCCCTATTTCGCCAAGCCTTCCAATACTGTGCCTTCTCAACGTTCCTTCCTCTGGAAGTTCTCGTCATGGGAATCGATATAGCCTTTTTTTGTAAATTTCTTCCGCGTTTGCGCCTTCCACTAGAAAGTCTCGGTCGCGGTGCGGTATAATTCTTTTTAGTAAGTGGCGGTCTAGGAAGGCGTAAAACAGATTTGTCTATGGTCTCGTGTGCCCTAGACCAAAGGACAAGAGCTTTTTTGCAATACAGAAAAACTGGAAGTGTTTCCGCCACTGTACCTACCTATTTTATCATCAAAATATTGATGCATTGTTGATAGATTACAATTATTAAGAGGAAAGATTTGATTGTTTATATAATGGCCTTGAATGGGCTGAAAGTACTGAATCGATTTGAAAAAATATTTCAATGTTTAGCATTATTCTCTCAAGGAGTTGATATCATTAATCTAAAGTTTGTAAACTCAAAGTTTCAGTAGATCAGACAAAGGTTTAATGAAAATCAGAAACCCAATTTCCCATCCCAGAGTTCTGTCAGCGGTCGATAGCGATCGCCCCGCGTTTTCCCGCCGAATTTCCTTTCCACTGACACGAGTAGTGACACTAGGTACTGACAGTTCCGGGAATTAATTCCGGACAGTGACGATTTGAACAAGTTTTCAGAGGCCCCGTTTAATGCAGTCGGGTTTTATTTTGTTAGAATCAGTTTTAATATTTTGTAAGTAAAAAATAATGTTAAAAAAAAAAATTGTGACTTAACAAGTAATACTAATAAACTATTCTTTCAGGCATAGATGATCCATACAGAGGTAATAAGTTCACTTTGCATTGCTTACGACATAAAAATTAAGGTCCACTTTATAAATGTTTTTTTTTTTACCCTAATATCAAAAACTACGCCGCAGGTGAAACGAAACGACGACGTAGTTTATTGAAACATGCCGAAATTAAATCTAAAATACGTACGTATACACATATATATCTATACCTAGCTTCTTGATTATTTCACATAAACTTGAGTTTTCATTGGATGAAAATTCTACTGTATACAATGTGTCAAATTTCTATTTTCAGACAAATACAGTCATGTAAATAAGCGATTTCATTGGCCATTTTGTGTTTTATAGCATTGCATTAAACGGCGTTGAAACATAATGTTGAGATAAATGGAGTCCGTTTCAAGCCCGCATTACTTATTGTAGCTTTATAAGTACATACACAACGACTAATAATACAATTTACTATATAACCAAAATTACCTAAACCTACACTCGGAACACCATGGGGCGAGATGGAGGAGGTTGCCAAAGACATGGAGCATGTGGCGAGCTTTGCTGAGAGCCCTATGTCCCTGTTGAGGGATAAGAGCATAAACATCATCATATATCATACTTAATTTATCAATATAAAATACTACTAAGTTTAACAAAAAAAAAACCGGAAACGACACTGTCTATTTACACCGTATATACGAAAATTATTTCAAATTAGAGACACGTTGAGGATCCTGTTTGCTAGAACGTCGTTTTAGGATTGCAATAACACACTCTACGTTTATATTTATTTGTGGGAGGCTTTAAAGTCAGATATCAGAGCTCGTTGTTGTGTTATGAAGCATCTAGGTTCGTTTCCGGAGAATTGCAAGGATATTATAAAAATGAAATTTAAAGGCAATTTTCTTTCTTTAAAAATAAATAATTCCTTTGAGTTTAAATGCATTTAGGGCAACTTAGACCTAATATTTGGCAGTTCAAAATTCCATTCTGTATACCTATTAGAACATAACATAACCTATAATTTCCCGCCGAGCCGCTGAAAATGGCGGGAACAGCAGCTCATTTCCGAACGATGCTCAGTGAACAGAAACAGGGTTAGAAGTAGATTGATGTTATGTTAAGAGATTATATTGTTGTTTGCGGTGATTTGTTTAAAATCAATCAATATATATAAAACTCTTCCGTTACTGACTGACTGACTGACTGACAGACAACGCAGAGCCGAAACTACTGGGCGTACAAAGCTGAAATTTGGCATGTAGGTTCCTTAAGGAGTGTACGTGAGCACTAAGAAAGGATTTCCCAAAATTCCCACGGGAACGGGAAAAAACTGGATTTTTGTGTTTATGAGAAATCTGCACGAGTGAAACTATAGTGAAACTATAGTGAATATATATAACTCTTTCGTTACTGACTGACTGACTGACTGACAGACAACGCAAAGCCGAATCTACTGGTCGTAGCGGGCTGAAACTATGCATGTAGGTTCCTTAGGGAGTGTAGGTGAGCACTAAGAAAGAATTTCCCGAAATTCCCATGGGAACGGGAAAAACTAGATTTTTGTGTTTATGAGAAATCTGCGCGGGTGAAACCGCGGGGCAGCCTCTAGTAAATATTATAAATTTTAACTTCTATACAACAATATGACTGCTTCGTGGCTTAGTTGGAAATGTGTTTGGTGCACCAAGTTCGATTGTCAGCAGGGCGAACATTGTTATGATGAATACCGATGTTTGCTTTCCGGTCTGGGCGTAATGTTCGTCTCTGTATATGTTCTGGCACCCTAGATACAGGTTTTTCCTAGTAGGTAAGGGGCTCTAAATGTGATGCGTGTTATCAATATATATAAAACTTTTCCGTTACTGACTGACTGACTGACTGACTGACTGACTGACTGACTGACAGACAACGCAGAGCCGAAACTACTGGGCGTAGCGGGCTGAAATTTTGCAAATAGGTTCCTAGGAAGTGAAGGTGAGCACTAAGAATGGATTTCCTGAAATTCCTATGGGAACGGAAAAAAATAGATTTTTGTGGTTATGAAAAATTTGCGCGAGTGAAACCGCGGGGCAGCCTCTAGTAAATATTAATAATTTTAACTTATATATACAACAATATGACTGCTTCGTGGCTTAGTTGGCAATGTGTGTGGTGCACCAAGTTCAATTGTCAGCAGGGCGAACATTGTTATGATAAATACCGATGTTTGCTTTCCGGTCTGGGCGTAATGTTCGTCTCTGTATATTATTATGTTCTGGCACCCTAGATACAGGTTCTTTCTAGTAGGTAGTAGTTCTTTCTAGTAGGGCTCTAAATGTGGTGCGTGTTATCAATATATATAAAACTTTTCCGTTACTGACTGACTGACTGACTGAACGCAGAGCCGAAACTACTGGGCGTAGCGGGCTGAAATTTTGCAAATAGGTTCCTTAGGGAGTGAAGGTGAGCACTAAGAATGGATTTCCTGAAATTCCTATGGGAACGGAAAAAAGTAGATTTTTGTGGTTATGAAAAATTTGCGCGAGTGAAACCGCAGGGCAGCCTCTAGTTATTTAATAATAGTAGGTATGCGAACAATAAGTTTTTCTGCTGTGGTTAAAAGAGTTAATAGCTAATACTGTTGTGTGTCATCATCATTTGTACTGCGTATATCATTGTGGCAAACTTTGGTAGAGGCCTATGTTCAGCAATGGACGTCCTTCAGCTAAGATGATAATGATAATAACTTTGATAAATTATTTTGAACAATAGTTTTTTTTTTAATAGCCTATTTGTAATATAAAAGAGATGCTCTAACTAAACTACACTATTGGAAACCGCCGGCCGCCTTGTCCGTGAACAAAATTGTTTCCTAACGAGAATCGGCTTTAAAATTTCAATTTCGTAGAAACAAAGCATCTATTTTCAGCTTCCTATTTTATAGTAGACTAGTAGACCCGGCGAACTTCGTACCGCCTAACCTAATACTATTTTGTGCATGAATTATACTTATAAACCTTCCTCTTAAATCACTCTATCTATTAAAAAAAACCGCATCAAAATCCGTTGCTTAGTTTTAAAGATATAAGCATACATAGGGACAGACGCGGGAAGCGACTTCATTTTATACTATGTATTGACTAGTAGACCCGGCGAACTTCGTACCGCCTAACCTAATACTATTTTGTGCATGAATTATACTTATAAACCTTCCTCTTAAATCACTCTATCTATTAAAAAAAACCGCATCAAAATCCGTTGCTTAGTTTTAAAGATATAAGCATACATAGGGACAGACGCGGGAAGCGACTTCATTTTATACTATGTATTGATAATGTTTTCTGAAAGCAGATTAAGGTAGAATTTGAATATTAGGGTGTGTGGCATATAAAGTGGCCATACGTAAATATTGGAAAGGCGGGGACCCCTTGCTTTATTTTACACTTCAAATATATGACCAGGGCCGTATGTACTTTTAATACTTAGGTAGGTACTTTAACTTTTTGTCTACGACAAATACGATGACCAAAGTTAAATATAATATTTACATTTTATACTTAACACGTGTACCTACCAAAAGGAGTGATAAAAGTTGAAGGAAACGCGGGAAAAAAACTTTTACAAAATGGCGGCTGTATTAAAAAAGAAAAGAAACAGCCACGGAGTTTCATTGAAAGAGTTTCAATCTGTGTTTGAAAATTTAATTCGAATGTAGAGAGGAGACTGTCGTTTCGTTCGCTTTACATTTTTTTTTACAGTTTTCTAGTGGAATGAGCTTGCTGTAATTCTAAAACTAGGCCAGGTGGGAATAATTTTTTGAGTTTAACGTGGTTTTCCATACATAATGTAATGTAGTAAGTAACTGAAGTACCTAAGCAGTTAATAGCTTTAGACATGAAAAAGAAAATAACTTTTTTAGGTAAGTAATTTTTTCGTTAGATACTTTTTGTTTAACTGTTATTGGGGTATTTTTTGATGTTATGTTAGCTTGCTGTTTTTGTCAGTTTTGCTCATTGGTCCAGATAAGAACTTAGAGATACTGTGTAAATATTTTTCGGTATACTTACATGTATTTTGCATTAGATGGAGTGGGAACTGCAAAGTTATATTAACACATTCCGGGACACAGTTCAGTCTTGAGATATTGTGATATGACACCTCAAAATCTCATATAAAATTTTCATACGTCCATGGCCGTTACGTCATATCACATAAGATTTTCAATAGTAAGCAAAAAATCCACCAAACCAACTAGGTTGAGCGTGTTGTGACACCTAGTTCAAATTTTTATATTTTTGTATGGCGTTTTAACGGCCACAGGCGGTCTGCCATATCATGTACCTATCAAAGCTTATATGACGACAATATAAAGCCTTGTAGTGTTTGTTATGACACCTACTAACACAGAAATGTTTGCGATACGACACCTGATCACGTGCTCCATACTAACTGTATGAAACTAAAACGGCTGTCGACGGTCTGTCCGCTAGGAGCACCTAAAGTCGACCGCCCACAGCCGTACTGTCAATTTACACGCATACAAGATTACGTCGACAGGCGGAGTGTCCCGGAAAGTGTTAATTCTAGATCAAGTCTTTTAGCTTTTTAAACGACTGTTAAGGGCAGATGTGAAGTGCAATTATCTACTAGTTACTAGGCTCTCCATAGTTAGCTTTTGACTTATGAGACCTTCAGCAGAGCTCTCTTGTCGGTATCGACTTGAAAAATATAAGTAATTATCACAAATATATAGAAACTAGAGGCTGCCCCGCGGTTTTCTCCCGCGCAGATTTCTCATAAACACAAAAATCCAGTTTTTTCCCGTTCCCACGGGAATTTCGGGAAATCCTTTCTTAGTGCTCACCTACACTCCCTTAGGAACCTACATGCAAAATTTCAGCCCGCTACGCCCAGTACTTACGGCTCTGCGTTGTCTGTCAGTCAGTCAGTCAGTCAGTAACGGAAGAGTTTTATATATATTGATTAAAAAGTGGCAACACTATGGAAATTTGTCGGATTTTCGAAAATTTCCATACAGTTTTGCTACTTCTTAATTTCTACATTTTTGCGTCGCATTGTACCTACTTCGATGCTATTTCTCTAAGGTTATATGCTCAATGGTCCGAACTACTTTAAACCCTCACTTTATATTAAATTCTCTGCGCGCGGCTGTCAGTTGAGCATTTTTTATTGGATCAACTGCTTCCGCTTAGGGGTTTTATGATAATTTTCTGTGGTGGCGATTATTGACGCATTTCCTTGATGGGTTCAATACGTGTTCTTTTAAAAAGTGTTTAAACATAGATCTGAAATCAATATATATAAAACTCTTCCGTTACTGACTGACTGACTGACTGACTGACTGACTGACTGACAGACAACGCAGAGCCGAAACTACTGGGCGTAGCGATCTGAAATTTTGCATGTAGGTTCCTTAGGGAGTGCAGGTGAGAACTAAGAAGGGATTTCCCGAAATTCCCACGGGAACGGGAATAAACGGGAATTTTGTGTTTATGAGAAATCTGCGCGGGAAAAACCGCGGGGCAGCCTCTAGTTATTTATATACTTTCATAAAAAATACAGGTGTTTCTGACAAGGCGGTAATAAATCAAAGGAAGGATTCATTCAGCTTACCATACCTCACAACTTGCCCAAAACATGGGTCAAAATCCCAACAAAACAAATAGCAGTTCCATACATTGCTGTGACGTACATTGACGGGGTCAATGTTTGTCACAGCTGATTTCTGTTTTGACCCATGTTGCTATGGAATGAAAATAAAGTATTTTCAGGAATTAAACCCCCCGGTGGCCGTCTCGGCGTTTTTGGTAAGGAACCCGGGAACCATCAATGATCAGCGTCTGGTGTCCTTTCCACTCACGTCCGGTGTCCTTCCAAAGTATGATAACTCTATAAAATACTAGAGGCTGCCCCGCGGTTTTTCCCGCGCAGATTTCTCATAAACACAAAAATCCCGTTTTTTCGCGTTCCCGTGGGAATTTTGGGAAATCCCTTATTAGTGCTCATCTAAACCCTCTAAGGAACCCACGTGCAAATTTTCAGCTTTCTACGCCCAGTAGTTTCGGCTCTGCGTTGTCTGTCAGTCAGTCAGTCAGTCAGTCAGTAACGGAAGAGTTTTATATATATTGATTTATTATGGCGCTGGATTTAACCTCCAGGGTCTTTACGTCCGTTGTATTTGCTACCTTTCAGTACAGTGGCGGTCTAGGAAGGCATAACAGATTTGTCTAGGGTCTCATGCGCCCTAGACTGTATTACCTAAGAACAAGAGCTATTTTGCAATACAGAAAAACCGTAAGTGTTACCCCGTCCTAGACTGCCACTGTACAAACCTAATCAAAACGAGATGTTTTATTGCATTAATCAAGCAATATGAATAAATTTCGCGTGTGTTTGCTATGAATCCAAACAAATCAAGCGAATAAATAGAATTCCAATATTTTTGCTGAAGCTTCGTTTGTGAAATTTAATTTTCGATTCGCAATTGTTTATTATAGTCTCGTTGTTGTCGTTCCGTTAAATAAATAACAATTTTATTTTGTTTTTATGGTTCCTTTGTCAAATAGAGAGCTGCCTGTCCACGAAATTAAAAATCAAAATACATAATCGATACCAATCAATATTATAAAGAGGAAAGATTTGTTTGTTTGTTTGTAACGAATAGGCTCCGGAAATACTGAACCGATTTAAAAACTTCTTTCACTGGTAGGAAGCTACATTAACCCCGAGTGTCAAAGGCTATATTAGATATTCAAAAAAATTAGGGATCCTTACCTAAACTCAAATCATGTAACCCAAGGTGTAATATTTTTTCCGTTGTTTACATATTTTGACAGGTGGTTGTTGTGGTTTGTTTTTTATTCGGCCATTCGTCTTTTTATCTTATATTTTTATCTTATATTCTATGGCGTAACGAAGAAAGCCGGGAAAGCTCGTTTTTTATAAGACAAAAGTTTGAGTCTAGGACGGCGCAACAGCTTTGTCTATAGTCTCGTGCGCCCTAGACTGTATTACCAAAGAACAAGAGCTATTTTGAAATACAGCAAAGCCCGAAGTGTTACGCTATCCTAAACCGCCACTGTACAAGTCTATTTTTTTAGAAACATCCTAATTATTTATCTGCTACACTAACAAAAACACCCTTCCTTATTTTTTTTGAGTTCCGTAGTCAAACAAAGAACCCTTTTAGTTTTGCTAAGTCTGTCTGTCCGTCTAAATACCGCCTTCTCAGGAACTGTTGTAAATTTTGAGCTTACTACAAAAAAAAACAATAATAGTCCCGATATTCCTACAGTAATAATAGAAAAATCTTAGTACGATCCTGTTGCTAAGTATGATGTTTTATATAACTCATTTTGCTCAAAAGCAGGGTCAAACCACGATACATCAGCATCACTCGTCTCTTGAGGGTACAGGGTACATCACTTGCACAAATTATTTTTTTGGTGGAAACTTAGTTATGAAAGCGTTCAGAAACAGAAACCAAATACATATAGTTTACAACTTTACTTTTGTAGGTTGTAGGTAAGTACATAATATTACTAGATAAGTAGCCCGCAGTGTTACCCGTTGTTTTTCACTGTAGTAAAAAGTATTACTAGAGAACAAGAGCCATTTTGCAATAAAGAAAAAAAGGAAGTGTTACGCCAACCGTGTCCGCCACTGTACTACTAACATAAGACGGAAATACAACATTTATTACCAAAACTAGCTGTGTCCAGCAGTGTGGCCCGCGGTTTATTACCGCAGTAAAAAGTAGCCTATGTGTTAATCCAGGGTGTCAGCTAACTCCATGCCAAATTTCATTGAAATCGCTCCAGCCGTTTAGACGTGAAGAAGTAACAAACATACACACTCACAAACTTTCGCCTTTATAATATTAGTATGATTGCAAGTTATCGACCAATAGTCAAAATATCGACACGATAAAAAAAGGTAACTGGATTTTTTACAGTCGTGTGGGTGCATGTATAAGTTGTTTGATGAAAAAATATTAAAATTTAAATATTAAACTCATCATTGTCACTATAGGCTCTTAAAGTCAATCATTGAAACCTAATTCGCTATATTGATTTCAGAACCGCGGCGACAAGCTGGCCCCTTGTCACGTTGGTAATAAAAGCATAAACTCGGCTAAACGTGGGTCCGGCTCTTGAGCTGGTACCTCTGCCTAACCCTTCGGGGAATAAAAGGCGTGAGATTATGTATGATTTCAGAATTTTGCTAATGGTTTTTAAATAGGCGTTTTTATTTTAAGTAGGTACTGGACGAGTAAGGAAACCGCCGCTACGCTTCCTTAATCTGAGGTACTTATAAGCCTGGAATAAAGCAGAACACCTATCGGTCATGTAGAGCCAAAATTAAGGATTTTTTTTAACCGACTTCAAAAAAGGAGCTTATCAGTTTGTCCAGTATGTATGTATGTGTGTATGTATATATATATATTTGTCCGCGATTATCTCGAGTTTGGCTGAACCTTTTTTGATGCGTTTTTCACAAAAGTATTTGTTACATTCAGGAGAAGATTTTAGTACCTATTTTCGTTAAAGAGGAAGTGCTCAGTTTATGATGTAAGTTTATTTAACCGACTTTAGAAAAGGAGTTCTCAGTTTTATGTATGTGTGAATTTTGAAGGCGGGTCACTTTAAAAAAAAAGAAATTATTGGATAAAAGTATCGCTTTATGCCTTGCCTTATAAACGGGATATATACTATAGTACGGGAGCTGTCAAAGTTACAATATACTTACTCAATTATTTTTTCATTTTGGTTTCATACGAAAGTACGTGAAGTTAACAACAAAAAGAATAAGTAGGGTACCTATTCAAAGGGTAACGAAGGTAACATAATGAAATTGAATATAACGCTATAGACGAAACATCAAAAAGAAATGAAAGAAAATGGTTTACAGGAAAATCAACACGAAATAAATAAAAAATACCAAAGAAAAACTCTCTACACTCAACAACCCTTAACAGAATATGTTATTTTTTTTTATAATAAAAGGTTTTTTGAAGTCAACTTTTTAGGGTCCATACTAAAAAGGTGAAATCGGAACCATTAACAGTCCTTTGAACCGCCTTATAATAAGGTACATAAAGACTGTTATTCATTTGAAAATGATAATAAAAAATGCTTTATTCAATACTAGTGGGCGGCCCGCGGCTTCGCCAGCGCATTTTCCTTTGTAAACATAATGATGACCACTTCGTGGTTCAGCAAGCTTGAAATTAATCTTCACTGTGACTACGAAGTTCCGGGTTTGATTCCTAGCGGGAACGAATTTGTTATGATGGATATCGATGTTTGTTTTCTGGGTCTGAGTATTTTTGTATTGTCTTTTTTTGGGTTTCCGGCTCCTTAGATACAGGTTCTACCTAGCTAGGGGTCTGAATGAGCTATAGTATCAGCAGATACATAAAACATTGTTATAAAAAATATCTGACCGGTAAGAAGTTCGTCGTATCAATGTCGTTATTTGATCAATCCCTAAGTTCTTTAAAATGTGATATAAGCGTGTTCATAAGCTATAATGGAGGATTCAAATGGTGAAACTATCTTTACATCGGTCCAGTAGTTTTAGAGCCTTTTCGATTTAAACAAACAAATGTTTCCTTTTTCTAATATTAGTGTAGATGTAGATTATTGACAAAATAATCTCACAGTATACCGAGCCAGAGCCGGTTCAAATTACACAGCACTCTGATTACAAGAGCCCTAAAATACTGATTACATTTCCTCCGCAAGCCGCGAGTAACTTTGACGGGGCGGTCGGTCGGTGTCGTTTGTTTTCAATTTGACGTCCGCTCGCTCTCCATGCAAATTAGGGTTAGGGAACCGATACTTGTTGGTATATCGATAAATGTTATTTAGAATACCAACCACCCAGTGTTGTAAAAGAATATAATCATTTGACAAAGGAGCGCTCGTTTGGTGGTGTCTCCAGGCGACCATTGTCGTAAGGCAAGGCAAACATTTGTTTGCCTGATCCGCTTGGTGGGCTGGGCACCCTGAACTACCTAGCCTCTCGCAGTATAGGATACTTTACCAAATGAGGTATCAATACTAATTTGATAGATAGTCTAATTGACTTTCAATAAGTGGTATCTTGTATCCTATATTAAATAAATCATTTTTAACTTTGACTTTTGTTTGACTTTAAAAAGGCGACTAAAAGTACACCAACGGCAGCACTCGCTGAAAAACTAGCTTATCCCAAAATATTTGTCCTTGTGACGATCTTTAGAGGAGGCCTCATATTACAGATTTTCTTTATACACCACATTGTTTAAATTAGTGCTCCACACAAACCACGCAGAACTTATTTAGAAATATTTTAAACCGTCATTTTCTTCTCGCTTCGCTCCGAAACATTTGGGGTTGACTGAAAAATTTACCTTTCTGCTTTAACAAGTATCGATAAGAGAAAACATGCCTTAGCTAAAGTTGAAACCGCTTTCATTTCACTGACATTTCACCCTTCGATCCGTCCGGGTCGGTTGGAGACACGTTTGGCATCACGGGGAGCTATTACTGGTTCTCTATGTGTTTTTTTTATTTATTTACAAGCTTGTACATTGGCGGACTCGTTCAGAGTAACACTTCCGGTTTCTCTGTATTGCAAAATAGCTCTTGTTCTTTAGAATTAACAGTTTAATGCGCACGAGACCATAGAAAAAAGTGTTACGCTGAATAAGACCGCCACCTTTATCTATTAAACTTGAGAGGGATGTATGCTTTTTGGGTGAAATCTTGCAACAATTTTTTTTAGGATTTAAACGGGTTTATGTAGGTTAGGTACTTGTGTACTTAGGTATTTATTTACACGGTCGATCACTCAGACAAAAAAGTCTAATAATAATAAAACATCATATTCTTAATTTAAAGCAATATTCTAAAGATTATGTTCTTCAGGGATATTATTAGGATTCTAATTGTGCAAATGTTTTTTTAATCGATTCAGTAATATCGGGCCCTGTGAAATTTAAACAAACAAACAACAAATAAGTTTTGCCTTTTTTGCCAAGTTATTTCTGGTAGGCGCTTTGTTTATGGCGGCGTTGTCATGGCAGCCTGGTGTCTGTAATTTTCATCGATTTAGGTTCGTTTAGTGACCAAGTCAATGACCGAAGCAGAAGGGTTAAAACGGTTAAAAATATGAACTAACATTGGTTTCTGTTCATTGTGTCCGTCTTCCGAATTCACTCTGAGGTATTGTCTATTAACACGTATTTGCTAGGTACATATACTTAACGAGCTGTCCCGGCTTACTTCGTTACGCCATAGAATATAACATACTACAAAAGACTTGGCTCTATAGACTATGTTCTTTTGACTGCCCAGAATGTAAAAAAAAACAACAACAACAAACCACCTGTCAAAATATGTAAACAAGGGAAAAAATATTGCACCTTGGGTTACATTATTTGAGTTTAGGTAAGGATCCCTAATTTATTTGAAAATCTAATATAGCCTATGACACTCGGGGTTAGTGTAGCTTCCTACCAGTGAAAGAATTCTTTCCTCTTTATATTATTGGTATAGATATAGGTACTTTGAATAGGCCCCGCACATATTACGCAACATAGATGCGACACTTCGGTTTGCAGGGATGTCGAGTCTGCACCTTATGTTATGTGTGCTTTGTCCCTTAGTTTTAAATCCCTTCCTATTAACTATTTGTTAATTTAACTATGAGCTCTACTACTATTTTCTCTCTAGTAGATGATTAAAGGTGTTTTTTAATCATCATTATCATTTTAGCCAAAACATGTTCACTGCTGGACAAGGGTCTTTCCCATGAATCGCCACAACCACTGGTCTGGTGCGACCCTGATCTAATATAAACCCACTTCTTCCAATCCTTTCTTCTCTTCGTCTGAGCTCCTTGTTGGGCTTTGTGCCTACTCTGCATCTTCCGGATCGCGATCGCCACACGAGAACTTTTCGGCCCCAGCGACCATCTGTTTTTCGAGCTATGTGCCCTGCCCATGCCGTTTAAGTTTTGTAATTCTTTGTGCTATGTCGGTGACTTTAGTTCTTCTGTGGATCTCTTTATTCCTGATTCGATGACGCAGAGAATCCAAGCATAGCGCTTTTCATTACCCTTTTTTGATTAACAATGTAAATTGAATATTGCACGTGATTGGTCAATAGGTCATAGCGATTACTCTGCGCATACGTTTTGTTATTTGCACGAAGATCTGCGTGATTTCTGAAGATTAATCTGGACATCAAAATTGATTTCTATAGCCTTGGACACAAAAAACCTAATGATTAGTACTAAAGTACAGAGGCTCATCACTCCTTGGAGTCGATGAAATCAATAAAAATTCTAGCTGTGTACTCAAAAAGCTTAATTATTAATATTATTAAGTAATTTATTCGAAGTAAATATATTTTACAGTTTTTTGATAATTCGCCAAACTGCTAAGGCAGTCTGTCTGTCTGACAATCTAGCTTGCTTCTGTTATCTAGGCTAGTTTTTAAACTATAAGACATCTCACAGAACATTAATGAGACATTTAAATGTATGACGCTGGTAAAACATGCCACGTTATTTTAAAAGGATTATAGACAGTAGTAGACAGGTAGGTACGCATTTAGATATCAATCCTTTTTTTCGGATCCCATTTTCACATTTATGTTTTTCTTGGGATATTAGTTAAAGTAATAATAGCCTTAAGAGTGCCTTAACCGCAATACTAGCGACAATCTGGAAATGTATTTAATATTTTCTATACCATGGCCTAAAATCAAAAATGCTGGATATTGATGCACTACATAATCTAGCTAGGCCTTACGTTCGCTGTACAGTGAGTAGTACGCTGATACAGAGCTCAATGAAACATGCGTCTCAATAAACAATTATTTTCTAAAAAAATCACATCATCAAGATAAATATAATCATCACCAGTCCAACCATAATGTTTCACAATAAAAATCCCATGTTAACTAAATTGCCATAATAAAACAGTCCTTAAATCTAAAGAGCTAAAGTTCTAGTTGTGTCAGAAGATAGGTCTTCTTAAACCAAGCTGGTTAAACCCAGCATGGCGGTGCCTGGCACTCATATTCTATGACGTCACACTATTGTTTTTTTTTTCTAGCTCTCATTAGTGATAGGTATCTTTAATTACTTACTAGTCTTTAAACTTTGAAATGTCTTCCTTGTCTCGTGTTAAAAATAGATAAAGTTTTCTTTACTCCTGACTTTAACATAATCTCACGCCTTTTATTCCCCGAAGGATGAGGCAGAGGCACCAGCTCAAAAACCGAACCGGCTTAATTACCAACGTGACAAGTGGCCAGTATCGCCGCGGTTATGAATACTACTGACTTTATGTATCGAAATTCGTCGACGGTTCAAAAATCTTATGCATGCGGCCTAGAATAAATAGAATAGGTTAGGTATCTGAAAGAGTGCGTCCCGCGGCATCGCTAGCGCATGTTCTCTCCACAGTTTACTATCCCATTTTTCCAGTTTCCGTAGGTTTTCAGTAAAAAAAGTATGCCAAGTCCTACTCGTGGTTCTAAGCTACAAATTTCGCTTACAGTTTAGGCGTGCTTGCGTTACCCACAGACACAGAGTTATTTTTCCAGTCATAATGTCTGGATATGAGTATAATAATTACGCATCACATTCTTTAGCTAGGAGTTCTAAGGCTGACGTCAGAGAGTCGAGTCGCAGCTCGAACTTGTACTCTAAAGTGTCGAAATGTAACTTTAAATCGTTTTCCCGCTCCAATTTTTTTTTTTAAGTTCTTTATTCAAGGTTTTTTCAAATTACATGTACTTAATTACTTAAACATTAAGCTTAAAAGTTAAGTAAGTAATTAAGTTTTAATTTAAGAATATTGTAATTATTTAAGTTCATTGATTGTAATAAAGAGTCTATCTATCCGCTTGTCCGCTAATGTACAGCAAGTCTCTTATCACTAGATGCGCGTAAAGGTAAGTAAGTTATTATTATTAGTCTCTATACAAATCAATAAAGTGTTTTTTGAGGTAAGGTCTACACTTCTCTTTGTTTATATTCAAAAGGCTATTTATAGTTGTTTCTGACAAGGTATTTAAAATAGAAGGTAACAAGCATTTCCAATGCCGTTTTCCATATATATTAAAGTAATGTGGTATTAACATATATTGGCTTATTAGGTAAGTTTCTCAATTTATTTTATCTTTTCTTAGTTTCTTAATTGATACATACAGTTTAGTTCCGATTTCATGGCAGTGAAACATAATGCTCAACGGAGTAAAAGACAGCTCGAGCCAGGAAATTCAGTACTCTAGAACTACTTGTCCGAGTATATACTCAACCGAGTAGCCTCCAAACAATGACTGTGAATGTCAGCCTAAGTGTCATGCGATATTGTTAATGTACCTATTACTAAGTATATTTTACTATAGTTACTCATTAAGTGTCAATGTTCCCATTTGTAGACAATTATGTTTTTGCGTGATGTACCAAGGTATTGATTAGGCTCAAGATTTGGTTACAAGGACTGTTGGTTTCTTAAAGTCTTACCTAGTAGAACTTAACCGACATTTTTTGACCACCTTGGTGGCTCGGTGATTGGCAAGGCAGTGATGTTAACTGTGAGTTTCGAGGTCCGGATTTAAATACTGGCTGAGGCGAACATGGTTAAAATGGATAATGATTTGTTAGTAACTTGGGTCTGGGTGTGTTTTTAACCGACTTCAAAAAAGGAGGTTATTAATTTGACCTGATTGTTTGTATGTAGGTTTATACGCGATCATCTCGCGTTTGGCTGAACCGATTTTGATGCGGTTTTAAGATAAGCATTTGTTAAATTCAGGAGAAGGTTTTAGTACCTATTTTCGTTAAAGAGGAAGTGCTCAGTTGATGATGTCAGTTTATGAAGGCGGGTTCCTGTTTTATAAAAAATAATAATATTGTCTTTGTTTTATTTTGGGCAACCTAGAGACAGGTTTTTTCTAATTAGGGGGGGATCAAAGTGTAATGAGTTATAACAATATAAAAAAAAACGTATATGTAAGATCATAATAATACTTATTATTCTTACATAACTTGCGAATGTACTTGACTCAGTTGACGAACTGGTACAGTTGCCAAGAAAAGTTTGTTTAAAGCCTGTTAAAGAAATTAATAAACAAATTTAATTTATCATCAATACATATAAAACTCTTCCGTTACTGACTGACTGACTGACTGACTGACAGACAACGCAGAGCCGAAACTACTGGGCGTAGAAAGCTGAAAATTAGCACTAGGGTTCCTTGGGGAGTGTAGGTGAGCACTAAGAAGGGGTTTTCCGAAATTCCCACGGGAACGGGAAAAAACTGGATTTTTGTGTTTATGAGAAATCTGCGCGGGAAAAACCGCAGGGCAGCCTCTAGTATTTTTATAAGAAAGTACTCATACCATTAATCAGCATTATGAGTTTGTGCCGTATGGGGTCAAAACAATAGGACTGTCTCATGCCATGGCGAGAAATTGAGTAAGACCATTCAAAGTGGTAACGCAGCCTTATGTATGGTTGAAAATGTTATTGAATTTGAAACCTTACACGAAAGTAATTCGTTAGCTGTTTTTTAACTAAACTTTCTTATCCCATGACATACATTGTAGGTTTGCATCTACATATATATCTTAAATTATTATTAAGCGCTTCTCCAGTCAACAAGTCAACTTTTTTTTTTATTCACCACCTTGTCAGAAACGACCTTGGCTGAAAACAATATCATTCAATCCACAAAAGACGAAAAACTCAACAGAACAAACCGAGCCACGCAGTTTAACCAATCAATTTCGAGAAATGAACTTTTCCACTCCACTGTACCTAAGCGTGAGTGAGTGAAGGTAAGAAGCAACTATGCACCTAGTGCACGATCTGGCTAGCTTCAAAACTAAAGTTATATATTAAATTTTGAGCCTAATTACAATGGCAGTAAGGTCTCGAATTAAAATCATGATGGTTGTTTACATAAATAAAAATTATTATTTTTATGTTTAACTAGAGGCTGCCGCGCGGTTTTTCCCGCGCAGATTTCTCATTAACACACAATTCCCGTTTTTTTCCCGTTCCCGTCGGAATTTCAGGAAATCCCTTCTTAGTGCTCACCTACACTCCCCAAGGATCCTACGTGCAAAATTTCAGCCCGCTACGTCCAGTAGTTTCGGCTCTGCGTTGTCTGTCAGTCAGTCAGTCAGTCAGTCAGTAACTGAAGAGTTTTATATATATTGACTAGAGGCTGCCCCGCGGTATTACCCGCGCAGATTTCTCATAAACATGAAAATCCCGTTTTTTTCCGTTCCCGTGGGAATTTCGGGAAATCCTTTCTTAGTGCTCACCTACACTCCCTAAGGAACCTACATACCAAATTTCAGCTTTGTACGCCCAGTAGTTTCGGCTCTGCGTTGTCTGTCAGTCAGTCAGTCAGTCAGTCAGTCAGTCAGTCAGTCAGTCAGTCAGTCAGTCAGTCAGTCAGTCAGTCAGTCAGTCAGTCAGTCAGTCAGTCAGTCAGTAACGGAAGAGTTTTATATATATTGATTGTGTAGCATCTAAAACTAGTAAGTATACAAAACAGTACAGGTGGTCAAGCAAGACTCAACCAAATTATCAATGGAAATTGAATGACAATGGCAGCATTCGAAATCCGTTGCAGTATTTTTAAAGCATGTATCTACTGTTGCTGTGGTACTTATGTTTGTTGGATTGTGGTTTGGGCAACCTAAATACAGGTTTTACCTAGTTAGGGGGTTTTCTTGTGATGCGTTAATTATTTGTTTTTCCTATTTCAACAGCCTTTGTATAACGTTTTTTAGAGAATAATATTATATAAGATTATCGTAAGTAAAACCTTTAAAGAAGTGTTTAACTACATATATTTTTTTTTTATTTTAACAAAAAGTTAATACTTATTCCTAAATAACTATACTTCAATACTATATAGTAAATAGTTTTAAATATTAAATTCCTATTATTATTTATATAATGCAACCAATTGTTATTTAATTATTATAAAAAAGCACGTTTTTTTTTAATTGAACACGAGCGGAAGCTATTGAGCCTAATTGATGTTTGTAATTTGATTTTTAACAATGTTTTCAATAGTTTTGATGTGCCGTCAAAATACTCTTTGAAATTTAACTAATGGCCATGAGATGAGCTCTTTATTTTTTTATTTTAAATCCGGTAATTTATTAAATTAAGCAAATACTTATTATATAACTAGCTGACACGGTGAACTTCGTTACGCCACAGAATTTAAGATTCTACTAAACACTTGGCTCTATGGACTTATGTTCTTTTGACTGTCCAGAATGGGCAAATTAAAAATAAGAAAAAACAACAACAAACCACCAACTGTCAAAATATGTAAACAACGGAAAAAAATGCACATTGGGCTACATTATTCGAGTTTAAGTAAGGATACCTAATTATTTTGAAAATTTAATATAGCTTAAGTCACTTGGGGAGGGATAGTCTAGCTTCCTACCAGTGAAATAATTTTTCAAATCAGTTCAGTATTTACGGAGCCTATTCGTTACAAACAAACAAATCTTTCCTCTTTATAATATTGGTATAGATAATAACTCGTCTTACTCAAAGCTAACTTGGTAGAACGTATCTAGGGTGTCTGAAATACAACCCCACATAACCCTCCCTGCGACTGCCCCCGGGATCGCATGGTACTCGTTAGGAGATTCCCCTCTTAAAAAAAAGGGTGTCTGAAATACTGTTCCAAGCCCACATAATATGTCGTTCGTAGAAATCCATCTCATCTATATAAAGTGTCAGAAATCCGTTTGTGTCCTTCCTTTTTTCTATTATTTCTAAGTGTTTTTCACTTTTATTCTCTGTATTTTAATTATTAACACATTCGTATTTTAAAAATAAAAAAAATAAAAAAACATTTTAAGAGTATACTTGACTCTATTGGAAAAAAGTTCTCAAAACAGTTGAATTCGCTGCGAGCTATATTTATGACTAAGTTTCATTTGAAGTGGTCCTTAAACCCAGAACGCGCACTAAATGTGAAACCAAAGACAAACAGGGTTTTTTTTTATCCGTGCACTTGTGTAGGCTTACTAAGCACTCAAATTGTGCGAGAAGCTATGCAAAATATCACCACAAGGTATTTCCTAAAGTCTACTAAACTTGTCATCACAACCTTTTGAAAAATTATTTCACTGCTACATTAATCCCGAGTGTCATAGGCTATATTAGATTATCAAAAAAATTAGGGATCCTTACCTAAACTCAGATAATGTAACCCAAGGTGCAATATTTTTTCCGTTGTTTACATATTTTGACAGGTGGTTTGTTGTTGTTGTTTGTTTTTAATTCGGCCATTCTGGGCAGTCAAAAGAACATAGTCTATAAAGCAAAGTCTTTTGTAGTATCTTATATTCTATGGCGTAACGAAGTAAGTAAGCCGGGAAAGCTCGTATAATAATATTTTAGCAATTGTAGCTGTCGCTGGAAAGTTGTTAGTTATAGTTAGCTGAATCGTTCCTCAATTTAGCGTTTTCCTCGGCTCCGGAGCTCAGTTGGCAGTGATGTGGACTGAGAAGCGTGTGGACCTGGGTTCGATTTCCGGTCGGGGCGAATATTGATATGATGAATATCGATGTTTGTTTCCGGTCTGGGTGTGATGTTCGTCTCTGTGTGTGTTTCTAGTCTAGTTAGGGGCTCTGAGTGTGATGTGTTATATTATTATTATTACTTTTAAATCAAATCTGAATTACCAGAATTTGATTTAGTTTATTATCATTATTCCTATGTAGTTTTAAAAAACTAGTGAGTAATTTCGAAGAACTAGCTATTCCCGTTTTTTCGGGCGGGGCGAACATTGTTATGATGAATATCGATGTTGGTTTTCACCGGTCTGGGTGTAATGTTTGTATCTGTATATGTTTCGGGCATCCTATATACAGCGGCTACCTAGTTAGGGGCTCTGAGTGTGATGCGTTATTATTATTAGAGTTTAGTCAAAAATATCCTGTTTAAAATTAGACGCATATACGTAACTACCTAAATCATTTAGATAAATTCATGTTGATTGAAGATTCAATGAAGGTTGCACTGTAGTCCTACTTTAACTGTGTAGATAAGATACTAAAATAAATAGTAATTTAACGTTCTTGATATTTATAAATAATTAAAATTACATTAATATAATCTAGCAGACGTCCTTTTATGTAATGTTGCATCAGCCAATTGATACTACGCACATTATTGGCCATTTATCTATATGGCAATGCGCAGTGCACATAGCTCGAAGAACAGATGGTTGCAAGGGTAAAAAAGTTTTCGAGTGGCGACCGCGCACCGGAAGACGCAGTGTATGCAGACTCAAACAAGGTGGTCAGACGTAAAAGTGAAGGTTGCGGGAGTTCAGGCGCTCAATACCGGTGGGTATGGCGATTGTGTTTTAATAGGTAAAAGTACTCTTTTGTATTACCTACACTATATTTAAAACATAATAAATAAGTGTGTGAGATGTGTGACACATAACTAGTTTGGTCGATACTATGGATACTGAATAAAAACACGTCGTGGAACGAATTCACTTATTTATTTTACCTAATCTAAATTCAGCTAAAATCACAACAGATTCAAATAAAAAAAAAAAAAAAAAAAGTTTTATTCAATATAGGATACAAGCTATCACTTATTGAAAGTCAATTAGACTACATCTAATCTAATTGCTATTGATACCTTATTTACCGTAAAGTATCCTATACTTTGAGAGGCGAGGTAGTTCAGGGTGCCCACCAACAGGCTCTGGCTCAGGTAAACAAATGTTTGCCTTGCCTTACGACAAATGGTCGCCTGGAGAGGCCCCCCAACGAGCCCTCCTCTGTCAAATGATTCTAATACCGATTTGTTGCTTTGTCCAGCAGTGGACGTCTTTCTGCTGTAAATAAATATGATGAAGATCTTTATTTAAAAAGATAACAGATTAATTCCTATAAGTTGCCTCTAGGTAACGCACGCAACAAAATACTTGTTGTAACATTAAAACTATTAAATTAAATGTACTTACAATACAATACAACATAACAATTTAAAACTAAACTAGGCTACTAAATACTATGTGCGTAGTCAACTTGAAATATTTGTGGTTGAAAGCGGTCGTTTACAATTTGTCCTAATTTGCCAATTGACCGTAACATTACGACTGATACCTCGCAAAAAGCGTGTTATGCCCTTGCATTTAAATTAACTCACTTGAAATAAATTATACATTTTGTTTTCAGTAGACATAATATATTTTTTTAAATGTATAAACTTTCAATAGTTTAAGGGCGTTTGTAACACAGAATAACCCTATAATTATACCCGTTTTTTTTTAGAAATAACATAGACATAGGTAATTTGTAGTTTGTTTTTTTATCGTGAATAGTGGTTCATTATTATTCCTGTGACTGATATACATACCCTACTGTCACTATACATACCCTACTGTCGTCTATTTAATAACTATTTTTTTTACATTTAAGTTGGTTACATAGGGCGATGACGCTATAAGTACAGGGTATGTAAAATTATCGTTTACTTTATCAGCTTGAGAGAAACAAAGTAAGGTAAGATTTGTGAAAAACCTTATTAGATGTTTTTTTTAGGGATAAGTGCGCTTTGAGCGCTGGGAGTTTGCCTGTTTATCACTTGAGCTAGACAGTCAAAAGAGAGCCCGATTTGTCGTGCCCGCTGTAACTGCCTTAACTGTTGCCTACTCACTTTCATTGAGCGAGTATTATATCAGATTTCAGTTCAGTAGTCGGATCACGTATTGTCTATGCCCAGTTGAACTGTCGGCCTTCTAAGCTGTTACATGGATGTTACCTGCGGAATCCTAAACATAAGCAAACCTTCTTGTTGACAAAAAAACTCCCATTTTCTTTGGAAACTCCGTAGATTTTGTTACTAGTGATGTTGACTGAGAGGTCTGGGTTCGATATTTGTAAGCGTTGATGGATGTGTTTTTTACAGCAACCAATACAAGGATTTCTACCTACCTCTCGCGCAATGCATCTTTGGTTGAAACACTTTCGAAAATTTTTTATTTTCAAGGCCGTTGTTTTTCCATTTTTTTTAATAAGATAATCTAAGAGAGAGAGAGAGAGATCTAAGAGGCTTAAATTTATATCGAAGTAGCACCACTGGCCAAATCAAATTAAGAAAGTTAGATACTTATTGTTGTAAGCACTAAGATTTTTTTTAATTATAATTTATTTTAACGTACTTAACAGAAGCAATAAAGTTAAACACTTCCCACCCAGTTTCCAAATCCGTCATAATATCGACACATCGATCGGTGGAGAAATCGTCCACGTCACGGCGCACGCGCATCGAGTCGGTCGGCAGGTCGGATCAGGGCCTCTAGTCCCTGAAACTTACGATTATGCTTCTACTAGTCGACCCGGCGATCTTCGTACCGCCTAACCTATTAGTATTATGTGCATGTATTTTACTCATGAACCTTCCTCTTAAATAACTCTATCTATTAAAAAAAATCGCATCATAATCCGTTGCATAGTTTAAAAGATAGAAGCACACATAGGGACAGACGCGGGAAGCGACTTTATTTTTTACTATGTATATTGATTCCACAGAACAAGGAAGGGATGCTCTCTTTCTATTGCTATTCTACTATAACTCTATTACGATTGAGTCCAAAATTGCGAGTCTCGTAACTTTTATCCTGTAAGAAACCTTTTTAACGCAATCGTAATAGAGTAATAGTAGAAAAGTAATAGAATAGAAGTTTAATAGTAATATTAAGATACTAAAGGCCCAGATGCTTCGGTTCAACAGGCTCGGTTTTTATAACCTTCGACTTTGTCTAGTTATTGTTCTACGGCCTGCTATACTAAGTCCACATTTGATAAAATAATTTTCAAACTCTCTACATAGAGCTAAATTATTATTATCCCACTGTTGGGCAAAGGCCTCTTTCCCATTTCTCCACTTTTCTCGATCCTGGGCACATTTCCACTAGGCCTTATGTTTGGCTCCCAGCTTACCGCTCCACCGCTTCCTAGGACGACCACGACACCTCTTGCCATCCTTTGGGAATCACTAGGTGTACTGTTTGGCTGCAGATCCGGAAAGAGATAAAAATGAAAAAAAAAGGTAGATATCAGAAAACGCAGTTACTCTTTATGCGGCTATAATACGGAAGCTGGTGCTATAAGAAGGCCACATTTGGTAAAATACTTTTCAATGTTCTCTAGATAGAGCAACAAGTAAAAAAAAAAAACTAAAAAAAATACGGTCGACTTGAGAACCTCCTCCTTTTTTTTTGTCGGTCCATAAACTCTCGGAAGGGCCTCTACGAGTTGGTTTCGTCCCCTCGCACGCCTCTCAAAGGACCGGGCTCCGAAGAGAAACATAATAATATTAATCCCTAAGTAATTAAATTCTTAATCTGAAGTCACTATCTCAAGACATTTCAATCGTTACCTAACCGATAAAATATATTTTTTAAGAATACAATAGAATACTTGACATTATTTTAACATAAAGTTTTTGTATTTGAATAGGCAATCCACTGCAGCAAATTGTTCACAATTTAGCAGTTATTTAGCGTCACCAGACAGCCTGCAAGGTCAGGGTTGACATTCAATGATTTTTCACTGAAATGTGCTAAATAACAAGTTATGTAAGTAAACTAGCTGAACCGGCACGGCATACGTTGTATTGTCAAACGCTATATTAGGTTACATGAAACTTAATATCGATCGTAAAGTTTCTTTGAAAATTTTCTCAACTTTCACTCCAATTTTCTTTTTTTTAACCGACTTTAAAAAAACAAGTTATAAGTTTATGTATGTTTGTATGTCCGCGATTGTCTCGAGTTTGGCTGAACCGATTTTGATGCGGATTTCACAAAAGTATTTGTTACATATTATATAACCATTAACCATCTCCTGAAAATAGCTAATATTGTTTGGATGGATATCGATGTTAGTTTCCTGGGCCTGGATGTGTTTATACGTCTTTAAATATGTGTTTCAGGTACCTTAGAAAAAAGGTTCTACCTAGTAAGGGACTCTGCGTGTGACGCGTTTTACAAGATCATCTTCTATGTTCTGTGGTTATTACTATAAAGATGTTAAGTCCATAAAAGTTCAAGCCCTACATAGTAAAACATCAGAAACCTTTGCATCTCTTTAAATAATATAAGGAAACAATTACCTTTTTAATTATTTTTTTTTAAATATTAACGTTGCGGGCAGATCAGAGCTAATTTAAATGCGGCTGCTGAGCCGCTTGTTCATGAAATTATAACAAGTTAGATGGAATAAAATATACTTAGGCCTAGCGCACATATAGCGAGGCGCGGCGAATATACTCAGAGGATAATAAATTAAACTGGTTTCTATGTTTTTAAAGCACAATGGTTCAAAACATATTTTCAATCGAAAATTATTCAAACCTACAGTTGCGGTCTAGGTCGGCTTAACACTTCCGGTTTTTCTGTATTTCAAAATAGATCTTATTCTTTGGTAATACAGTCTAAGGCGCACAAGACTATAGATTACGTTATCTGTTACGTCGTCATACACCGCCACAGTACCATATGTCCCGTACATTGTCCCCGTCAGCTGATCGAATCAATGTATGGAACAGCTGTTATTTTTTTTGAGATTTCGACCCATGTTGTTTTGGGGAGTTGTTCCGGATTGATCCCTTAAAAGTGATCCCTTTAGGGATCAGTTTTTATTTGAATTAGTTTTTGTTCTGGACTGATCCCTCGTTTAAGGGATCAGATTAAATCATTGATATTTTGTTCTGGTCTGATCCCTAATTGTCAATTTACAATATTTTATTTTGTACAGTCGCGACATACTTTTTCAATGCAAATTATAATATTAATTTATTTGCCTTTAAGTATTGACTCTTCCGAGTAACAGTAACTCTCGTTACCTGTGACATTTCTTCGAACCTTAGGGGCTATTACGGCCGCTATTGCAATATTGCTTTTTGTCCTCTAGAGTGTCAAAGTCAATACAAAAAAAATCAATGACAAGTAAGGTAGTGACCTCTCTTTTTTGGTGGGCCTAAGCTGATTAGTTAACCGCAAGAACCGGGATGTGTCAGTGCCACTTTTTGTGTGAAATTAATGTGAAATAAAAAGTAAGTAATCATTGGGTAACTTTTTAATAAATATAATTAAAAAATGCTTTTGAAATTTATTACAAAATAATCATATAATGTTTGAATTCGAATTTATACATTTACGTTAATGAATAACATTATACCTAACACATTCTATTTTAATTTTAGTGTCTGAAACTAATAGCCAACCGTCGACATCCTCGAGAAATGCTGATGGATTGGTGTACCCAATGGTGGATACATACCCAAAAATGACGGAATTATTTTACTCAGAGCTGGACACCAGTACTTCAAGAAACAGAGAGTGGATGGAGTATCTGGAGATGTGTCAACTGGCGAAAAAAGTGCTGTTGATCCTTAAACATCAAGGATATAAAATATATAAAATAACCAGTTTTTCTTACTTTAAATACGTAGGCATGCAAAATAATAAATTTACTTAATTATATATTTTTGTCTTACTAGGAAAATGACATTGCAACAGAGCGCCACCATCAATGCAAGCCTAGTGAAATTAATAATACAATAGCTGAGAAGCTTCATGAGTGCCGTGAAAAGGTGTTATCGGCGGATTTCGACCCAACCCCGAATATCTACCAAAGCATGACAGCAGAAATAATTAAAAATCATTATATTTATTATTTTATACTTTATTTATTGAAAAAATCGAGGAAAATTTATTGTAGAGTTTGAGCTCGACTGTACTTTACCTATCAGTGAAAAAAAGGGATCCGTTCCGACGAACAAAACATATAAGGGATCACTCCGGATAAAATTAATAATAATAATTGTTCGGGGATCAGATTAAGGGATCAGTCCGGAATAACTCGTTTTGGGAAAGTTGTTAGTTATGGTGAGCAGAATCCCTCCTATGATTTATTACCGCCTTGTCAGAAACACCCAGTATATAAAATTCTCGTGTCACAATGTTCGTTCCCGTACTCCTCCGAACCGGCTTGAACGATTCTCATGAAATTTTGTGAGCATATTGCGAAGGTCTGAAAATCGGCTAACATCTATTTTTCATACCCCTTCAAAATTATTTGTATGGCAAAGCGAGCTGTCCAGGCTTACTTCGTTACGCCATAGAATATAAGATACAATTAAAGACTTGGCTCTATGGACTTTGTTATATTGACTGCCCAGAATGGGCGAATAAAAAAACAAACAACAACAACAAACCACCTGTCAAAATATGTAAACAACGGAAAAAATATTGCACCTTGGGTTACATTATTTGAGTTTAAGTAAGGATCCCTAATTTTTTTGAAAATCTAATATAGCCTATGACGCTCGGGGATAGTGTAGCTTCCTACCAGTAAAAGATTTTTTCAAATCGGTTCAGTATTTCCGGAGCCTATTCGTTACAAACAAACAAACAAACAAATCTTACCTCTTTATAATATTGGTATAGACAACGTTTGCCGGATCAGCTAGTAGCTAAATAAATAACGTAATGAAAAATGAAACTAGTATTTTTATTTATAAAAATAACGTTTCGGTCTCTTGGCTCCGCAGTAGATGTTTTAACGCAAACTGATACTTCCGCAAAACGCGCAGAATTTAATCATTTTATTTATTTCAGTATTCATTTAATTTCCAGGCAATCGAAAGCGGTTTTTATTTTTGTATTAGATAACAATAATTTATCTTTGATTGAAAGTCGATTCGAGTGATTCAAATCAATTTTTTAAATCGATACTTGATTTGGATCAACTTTAAAGTGAACGACTGATTTGAAACAACAAAACGTACGGACGGAATGTAACTGATCGGGTCATCGTCAATATATAAAATCCGGCCAAATTATTGTTTTTATATGCCCTTCGACTGCTTCGACTCTTTTACATTCTTAACACCAACCAAGCCACCGTACCTTTTGTTAATAAGTATGTTTTTAATCCTAACAATAGGTTGCCTGAAAAATTGCTCTTAGCGATTCACCCCTTATTGTAATTAATGGAATATTAAAGGTCAGTTTGTAATTATGTTGATTGACAGTAGTAAATAAAGTATTTCACCATCTACGATCGAATCATACAATTTTATTCATTCTCATGGGAATTTCGGGAAATTATTCCATGTAATTGCATCTCTACAATCCCCTAGGAACCCACATGCCAAATTTGAGCCCGCTACGCCCATTAGTTTCGGCCCTACGTTGTCTGTAACGTCAGTCAGTCAATAACGGAAGAGTTATATATGTATTGATTGATACCGATATGTCAGTAAACCCCTTTACATGACTGGCTTAACCTTAACATTCTAAATAACACGTAGATTCCAACTACTTTTTACCTAATAAGAGAACGTGTTCATTTTCTTGAGCATCATTATTCGCCAGCCAACACAATGTCATTGACGAACAATTCAATTTAAAACGTTCACACTGCACTAAGAGAATGAACGATGAGGGTCATTCTTCACCTCTAATGTAACTTAGCTTGGTTTTGTTTGTCGTGAACTGTGACGTTAGATGTCTTAGTTCGATTATAGTTCCCGGCCAGGGCTCACATTTGTACTAAAAATAACATTGTTATGAAATAGGTACTTACCTAAGAAATTCATTTTTATATGTTTATTTATAAGTTTTGACCTTTATGTTCATACTACTAAACTTTCTTTATATAAAACAGAGAGGTTGGAAACCTGGTTAATATTAGGTACAGTCACGGACTAGGAGGCCGTAACAGATTTGTCTATGGTTTCGTCAGCCCTAGACTGTATTACCAAAGAACAAGAGCTATTTTGCAATACAGAAAAACCGGAAGTGTTACGCCCATCGTATCCGCCTCTGTACAAGTGAAAAAATAGTGTTTTGTATGGTTTTTCGGACACCCTAAAGTATACAAATATCGAAATTAGATAAAGATAAGCATAAAAAACGCTTTATTGTGAAATATAAAACCAGTAACTACATAGAGAGACAAAATAATACAAACAGTAATATTTCGTACTGTAGACAGATAGGGCAATGTGCGGCCTTTAGAGCGATTTATAGAGAAGAAATTTACAGAGAAGAATTTAAGGTAGGCGTTGCAGGTAATACATAATTAGGCATAGAAATATAGAGTAGGTCGAAGGTTTTAAATTTATAACAATTTAATGAAACAAAAATCTAACTGTCTTATTCATAAAGATACAGTACATTTTAAGTAGCGTTACTGTAGGCCTACTTCTCTGGTTTGTTGTATGGTAAATACATGACATCCCGTCTAAATTGACATATGTCAAGTAACTAAAATGCTCTTTAACTTTTTATGAATAACAGGGTAAGTAATAATAATAATAATAATAATTTAATAATGTGTAGAATAACCCAAAGATGCTAAGCAATTATGTCGCCAGGTATCCATGACATGACACGCGCATCCGAGCAAAAAGACAAGGTAGGTATGCGCTAAATGGCTCATTCCCACAGACTCGGTGTATCGGTTGTCCCGTAAAAAGTGATTAGTTTCACTAGACGATCATAAAACAGAATTCATCATCACCATCTCAACCGAGAGTCGTCCTCAATCCACAATGGCCACAGATCCCCAAAAGGACAAATATTTTGGGTTAGATTTGCCGCAATTGCTTGGCTGGCGGGTTAATCGTCGCAGTATGGGTCTTAATTTTTTTTTTACTTAAGATGCTCTTGGGAAGGCAGTCCAAAAGAAGTTGCTGTTGTAGAACCACCCTCACATGTGTATAATGCAGATAGGGTAGTGGTGTTTCAATGCCACCAACTCACAGCCATGTGTTTATCACTTTTACCACCATTATCATCTTTATCACTATTTAATTAATACATGCATATTTTTCAGGAAAACATAGTTTTTTCTTTGTAGCTTATTCAGATACTTCTCAGAGACAGAACTTAACAAAATAAGAAGAGCTAAGCTTCAGTAAGTAATTAGTTTTTCATTTGTTTTGCCTCGCAAAGGTAATAACTTTGCCCACCATTCCGGAAAATCTGACTTCAAAGCTTCAAGTGGAATATAAACAAGCAAGCACAAACATGGTCTATTCGACCTTCGATCGAGGAAGACGAGAAACCGTATTAGCTTTGCTCTATAGCTATAGAGGCCCGAAGTATTAACTCATTGTTTTCAGTTGAGGTTGTGATGTGACGCGATTCTATCGGAAAAGCGTTGAGTCTAGTCGGTTCCGTCAGTCGCAACGCGTCGGTCACGCGACGCGGACCTCGTAAAGTCACGGTTGTGAGTCGGTGTGGAAACGAATTCGCGCGCGCGAGTGACAGCTGACATTTTGTGTTTTTAATTTTGCCCTTTTTTTTTGGTCTGTGTTTTTGTGCAAGGATTGTTCGCCGTCGAGCCTTTAGAGGTAAATTTTAATTTTATTAATGAAAAGTATAGTTAGATAACCAAGCTGGTAATGTAAAGGAAAACGCTTTTTAGCGCCAATAAAAAAAAAGTGAACTGTAAGCCACTGTGATCTTTCATTTAAATTTGTTTTCTTTGCCTCGCTTTTGCGGCGGATTTACAGGTTTTCCGATTTTTCTTTTCTATTTCCCGAAATAAAAGGGATTATCCATGATTGTTTTTGTTATTTTTAACTTCATAAACTTGAAATGTCCAAAGCACTTAATAAACGGGTTTAAAAATACTTTTATGATGATTGGCACTTTAGGCGGCAACCTTTTTGGGGTAAAAAAAACTTATAAACATTAAAAAAACGGGGAAGGATCCTCTCATAATTCGCGTGATTTTATGACTTTGTCCACAAAGGTCGCAGAAGCATGTCAGGGTCAAGCAAATAAAAATCATCGCACTGCCAGCTGTGAAAAATTATGTTATGTTTTGTGAAGTAACTGGCTGGTTAGCGATACCTTGAATTTAGGTTACGCGCGAATCCATTGTCAATATTTGAAATAAGAAACTGAGCTTATAACTCTTATCTTCGTTATAAGTTGTTCTTTAGATTTAATTACGCGGATTTAATTTAGTATATCCTTTTCCTATGAGAATGGTATGACAGGACGGGGTAAATCTTAAATCATTTTGTTTTGCCAGTTACAAAAATGTTTTTAATACGATTACGACTATTTACCACTTGTTTATCACTATTTTAGACTAATTGTACAACAACAATTATCTTTGAAAAGTATTGGAACAGTATTTACAAGTGTCAAATAGTTTTATCATATAAGAAAAGACAACTTCTCGGAAAAGTTAAGCTAGCTAAGCAGAGTATAATATTCCTGTGCCCTTAGTACGGGTTTGCTAGCGAGTTAACGCACGCGTTAAGTATTTTTTTATGTTTAAATGTTTATAGTTTTCCTCGCGAGAGGCAATGAAAATATTTCAATTAGGGTTGCCAGATGACCGATATATAAGCGTACAGTCCGATATTTTCGAGGGCTGACCGGTAAAAAAAAATTATCATACCGGACAGAACAATGTCCTGTATTTTGAGGAAAGGCGGTACTACTGGCCACAAGAGCCTACAAAAGTAGGCATTCGAAATCCCTCAAACGCAAAACATACCTATCCCGTTTTAGGTGTTTTTTTTTTCTGAGGATCCTACCTTTAATGGCCCCCTAGTTTGGTATTGTCCGGTATTTCTTCGCGAATTACCTGGCAACCCTAATTTCAATACTAAAATGCGAACGTTTAACGCATAATAACGTATCCGTAGTCAAACTCATACTAGGCCTACTGTTAGAACCGCGATAATCGTCGACACAGAAGACAATAGTGCTTTTAACAGTCCACACTGGAGACAGCAATCCATTCATCAATTAAAATTACAAATAAACAGCCGAGAAACAATTATCAAACAATGCCTTATTAGTATTTCTTCCGCTAGTTGAGAAAACAAATAAACTGAGAGGCGATTGTTTTAAAAGGAACATCGTAAACGTGGTTTTTATAAACAAAAAGTTTTAATGTAGTTGCAAAATGCTCTAACTCTTTGATGATTATGACCTATTTGTATAAAAATTAAAAAAAAATAATTAAAAGAACATTAACTTATTCAAAACACAAACACAAGGTCTTAAGTCTGTAAACTACAATAGGTACCTAAAATTAATTTAAAACATGGCATACCCAACCCATCGTATAATGCATGAGGTGGTTCAGAGTTCAGAGTCGTCACCCATACGGCTCCAGACAAGTGAATGGATACCAACCAGTAGCACAACCAGTCAGAACATTTTGCTTCGTATTATATTTTCGAATAATAAGCCTTTGAATCGTAAATTTAGACGAAAACTGATTTTCTCAAATGGTTCTTTTAAATGTTTCCTTAAGTTTTCTGTCAGTAATTTATAGTAAAATGAGTCAAATTAAGCATGCTTTAAATATATTCATGCTTTAAATATATCTTCTTATTTTCAAAGGCTAAAAGTGCCTATTTATCTTTCACGCTTGTGTAAGTAATTAAGATTAATTAAAAACCTAATTAGTTAACTTTGAAAAATATCAAACTCTATGAAACATTGTACCTTTTTTTTTTGTAACGGGGGCAACGCCTATCGCATTTCCCGACGTTAGGGGGAGCGTCGGGGGTATGTGGGGCTCGCACCCACTTAAACTCCCCGGCGGCCGTCTTGGCGCTTTTGGGAAGAACCCCGGGAACCACGCATTATAGCGTCCGAAGTCCTTCCTACGCTCAGCTGCTATCAGCTTCGTGTTCGGGGAGAGCATGTTGTTTTCTCCCCGGCTCGCCTTTGGAGCTGCGGCGGCACAGTGCCACAAGCTGTGTCGCCAAAGACCCCTTTTAGTCGCCTTACGCCCAGACCTACAGGGTTTCATGAACATTATACCTACAGTCTAGGTGCCTGAAATTACAAAGAAAATAACGGAATCTTAAAATCTTTTGGTGGACGTAAAATTAAGTGACAGATAACTAATGAGTCTTCCCTAATGGATAGTTAGATAAAATTAATGTTCTTGCGTCAAAGCGACGGTTTAGAACCTATCTTCTGTTTTACTTACAACAAGTTTATTTAAATAAAATACTTATGAAGAATATATTGTTCTATCTATACTGCTCCGTAGCTCAGTTGGCAGTGATGTGCACTTAGATGCTTATGCACCTGGGTTCGATTCCCGGCGCGGCGAACATTGTTATGATGAATATCGATGTTGGTTTCCGGTCTTGGTGTACTGTTCGTATCTGTAAATGTTTCGGACACCGTTCTTCCTAGTTAGGGGCTCTGAGTGTGATGCGTTATCTACTACCTACTTCTCCAATCTATTCTACAATATACATATAAAAATAAATCGTGATTCGTTAGTCTCGCTAAAACTCGAGAACCGTCGGGCCTATTGAGCTGATTTTGGTTTTAAAAAGTTTGTACTAGTCCAGGGGAGGTTCAAAAGGTGAGAGAATATGTAAAATTTAATAGGAAGTTACTTAACAATTACTTTTGCCATACAAATTGTAAGGCGCGATACGAAGTTCGCCGGGACAGCTAGTTATTATTAAAATAAAGTCGATAGTTGCCGTTGTCCAATTCAACCATATTCTTAGTCATAATCCAGTCTTTATAGTTTCACTAATAATTGCTTAAAACATTGGGATTAAGATCTTAATATAGTTAAATTTTTATAATCCACCATCTTACCTACTTTATTAAATAAACGTATTAAGGCTTAGGCCTTTTTTATTTGAACGCCGATTTCGCGCGACCCTAGCGCTCAATGTTACGCGGCCGAGTTGCGAACATTTCTTGGCGCAATATTTAAATCTGATTTTTCGCGCGAATTAACTTGGGTGTATCGTTACTATGATTTATGGGTTTATTGAATTGTGATTACGAAATAATATGATTTATCGATGTTATATAATTTTTTTACTGCCTAATAGGTTTTATTTTAGTACAAATTGTTTATTGTTGAGTACTTAAACATACTTTATTAGAAACATTAAAAAAATTGTTTAGAACTTTAACTATCTAATTAAATATCTTACCTACTTATTATTTACTAAATAAAAGGTAAAGTATGTTTATTTTAACTAATGAAGTCGGTTAAAAAAGATCGTCGGTCAGAGTTCAACACTGCAAAAATACAAAAAGTTGGTTATGACTTTTTGATTACATTAAAGGTAAAAATTAAAGTCGCATTTCAATATTATATTTTTTTTTGTATATTTTTAATTAATTACAACTGATATAAGATAGAAAACAATTATTGCCACAAATAAAAAATTGTCGATTTTACTTGATTTTTAGGCTTTGAGAGTGATTTTAATATATTCAGCTTTTAGGTTTTTTTTTATTTGTTAAAGGACTGAATTTCTCAACATAGGTAAATATATTTCATTTAAGTAAATACTCACACGTAAATATTTTATTAATTTAAAATTTTAACTACAATAAAATATAATAACAATATCCCCTAAATTACAAAAGATTTAAAATTTATCATAATGACATGACGACTCCACTCGTCTACTCCAGTTTTACATTATAAACTGCAGTATGCCTCATAAAGGTGTGATAAATTCTTATCAGCGGGGGGATGGAAGATTCTGATTTCTGTAAAAAACAAATATGAATTAATGAGGGGTTAAAAATTAAAAAACAAAAATAAGTCTCATAATACGCCCGTAGATTGCGTTGTCTAAAGTAAAAGACATAGGATAGTAATTCAAATCAGTTCAAATTAACTTAAAAAGTTTAAAACAAAAATAACTATCTGACTGACGCGTGACGAGTTTCAATTTTCTTTTTTTCTTTTAATGATTCATTTCAACTTGACCTATTGACTTTTGCAAAGCGCCATACCATAGCGGTGTAATAAAACTTATTTTTTTTATATGTCAAATTGAAAACCACTCATTAAATTATCCACGATATTTATTTGTGTTATGTGCAGGTAGCACTAGCAATAAATACGCTAAAAAAACTGTTACAAAACCTAAAACTATTTCATATAATATATGGTAAAGAATAGAAAGTATCGATACTGTACTCATAATGAGTAGTATCAAAACAAAAGTATCAATTCTTCAATGTATCTATCGTGTACTTCTCTGAGGTCCTATAGTACTTACTTTTCTTACGTTTGGTAGGCACACAAATTTAATACAATAATTGGAAAAGTTGTTAAAAAAAAACAAGAAACAAAAGTATCGATACCCCGAAGCACTTTTCTTAGGGCCAGTTCTTACTTAGGCTAGGCACACAAGTTTAATACAATAAAAGAAAGTTCTTCAAAAAATAAAACAAGTTGGCTTTCCTTTAACGATGAAAAATAGCCGGAAGCCGTGTAAGTGTCCGTTTAACTTTTTTTTTTTGTAAAATTTTACGTATGTCAAAAAAATTAATCGTGGGCAGCTGTGTTTGAAGTTTGTCAAACAATATTATATGAAAACGTGTTTGTCAAACAAATTTGATCGTTTGCAGAACCTTTATTGTCGCTAGTTTTATATGGGAATTCATTTCAGTTCATTCGATATGATGCCATACCTGCCAAAATGTATGTACTCATTGATTAAAAGTATCGTAAGCACAGTATTGAGTACAAAGTAAGGATAGGAATGGAAATGTACTCGATACCGCAAAGTATCGATACTTTTTACGGGTCCCTAAGTACTGGTTGTATGTTTATCTTTATACCTGTCATTATTATGTTAGAAGATAGCTGAATCTTTGAAAAGGAGATATGGAACTTGCATCTGAAAACTCTTTGCTAATAATTAATATAAAAGAATTACTTGCAATAATTTACTGTTTGTGATAAAAATAAATGTAATTACGTAGGTATGACATTAAGAGTCTCGCAATTAATGCTAACGAGTGACAATATGATACTTTTTTCTTTTTAAAGGCACACGGCTCAATAAACTGACACATACATACACTGAGAACTGCCTTTGTTCAAAGTTTGTTTAAACACTTAAACCGGGTCCTGAATGTAGCAAATACTACTCTGAAAACGGCATCAATATTGGTTCAGCCAAACGTGAAAGAATCGCGGACAAACATACATAGTACATACACACATACAGATTAAAATACCTATTTCAATATAACGAACATTTATTGTTCGAATTAATTTTAAATAGGTACATTATATTATTCAAAAATTTAGGTATATTAAACCTTTCAATAAAACAAACGTCTGTCTGCCACATTGATTGATTTTCTTTAGACTTCTTTGACTATGAATAATGTTTCCCGCCAAAAAGGTTTGTTGTTGTAATAAAAAAAAAATTGGATAAAAAAAAGACTATAGATAGAGTTTGATGGTCAAAATAACAGACCATCTTCAATCAATATATATAAAACTCTTCCGTTACTGACTGACTGACTGACTGACTGACAGACAACGCAGAGCCGAAACTATTGGGCGTAGCGTGCTGAAATTTTGCATGTAGGTTCCTTAGGGAGTGTAGGTGAGCACTAAGAAGGGATTTCCCGAAATTCCCACGGGAACGGGAACAAACAGGAATTTTGTGTTTATGAGAAATCTGCGCGGGTGAAACCGCGGGGCAGCCTCTAGTACATAGTATAAAATAAAGTTGCTTCCCGCATCTGTCCAAGAGGAAAGTTTATAATGTATAATACACGCATAACATTGTAATAGGTTAGGCGGTACAAAGTTCGCCGAGTCGACTAGTTTATATTTAAAAATCAATCGTGGTTTGTTTATCTCGCTTAAACTTGAGAACGACTTAGAACGTTTAGCTGATTTGAGTTTCAAAATGTTTGTCGTAGTTCACATAAGGTTCAAAAGGTGAGAAAAGATAGAAAAAATGGAGGGGTTGAAAGAAAAATAAAATGTAATTTTCCCATATAAACTGTTTTATGTATTTTCCTGTCTAAGATTTAACGTTGTTGTTATTTAATTTGCCCATTCCTGGCCGAGAAAGTAACATAATCCATACATAAGAATCTTCAGTAGGTATAGATAATAATAATCGTGTAAATTAATATTTTAAGTTGGTTATTTTAATAAAAATTACCTTTGTAGCGGTGGCGTCTTATTTATTTTATTTATTAGACAAACCAACAGTACATAGAACATTCTTGAATATTTAACTTTTTTTGCAGCATAGAAAGACGTTCATTTCCTTTTACTTATTCTTGCATTTTTTTATAAATAGAATAAAAAGTTACTTTCCGAGCTTAACTTTAATCTTACTGGGTTGTTTTTTTAACACAACTGGCAAGCAGTTATTTATATAATTTTATAATAAAATAAATAACATTGATATTTAGAACTCTGTTAAATCCACCTCTAATTTTTTTAAATAAAGTAACTTTTTATTAATTTTTAGGTTCATCATTTTCAAATAAATTGAAGTTCAATATATTATTTTTATAAAAATGTGCAAAAACCTTTTTCGAGGTGTTGAATTTCGAGCAACGATAAAGGATCGCGTATGTCAGGTCGGGCTTGCATATTGCATAATAAGTTATTATTACTATAGTTTATAGTACCTTACACCTAAATTTGTTCTTGTTTGAGAGATATCCCCTAAAAGTTGTTTTTCATACGAAACCCTTATGCAACCAAACATTGCCTACCTACGTCCATACCTATTGTAGTTTCATTGTGTAAAGTAGGTAGCGAAAAAACTAATTACTATATAGGTGTACGATAGAGTAATAGAAGCACTACGTTTTTATTTTTCCTGATAGGTACATACACACTGTGACGTGTGGGTAATCCTACTAAGGTCAATGACCCCTACATATCAAATCGTAAAATAAATAAAAATAATGAAAAGTTTATTGCTTTGCATTTAAAAAAGAAAGATATAGAAAACAACCCAATATAAAAATATATTTTTAAGAGCTGTACTATGTAGATATCGTTTTTAAAATGAGTGAAAATAAGTGATTTCTTTTTCCCCTTAGAATATAAATTTGTAGGGATACTTATTTGATATTAAAAAATCACAGAAACTTACGTCTACTATTGCTCAAATTTATTAAAATAATAATAATAAAATGTACTTACTTTTTCCAAACTAAAAAAGAATTCTCATTCACTGCGCAAACCTCGCGCAAACAATAATAAATAGTCTTGTAATAGCGCGCCAAAGCACGACTGACGTACGCTCCGCCTCAAGACCGGAGGCGTACTGGCGCCCGTTTCTGCTTATCGAATCGGCCGCTCGGCCGTTGTATCCCTCCATACAATTTTGTATGGAGAATTTCCGCCGAAATTTTAGTAAAGTTTTAGCAATTAAAACTAGATGAAAATGGACATGTATATTTTTGTAATTACAATATAAAAGTTGAACAGACTTTCTAGTTTATGATACAATTTTTGTTTTGCTTCAACTTACTTTTAAACTAGTAAACAATTGTTAACAGCAAAAGCTGTTTTTGCAGTTTTTGATGAACTTTACGATTTTTTTATAAGAAAACCCTTTAGTTTTTTTTATTTGAAAACCTACTATATTGTAGTTCAGTCTTTTGAGAAGCTACGAAAAAAAAAATAGCTTTTTGTATTATTTTTAAGTGTTATTAAAGTCGTATATACGAACACTCCTCTCGCCGTTTTCCCAATTTTAGCCCCTTAAGGCCAGCACACAATAGCTCTTGAGTTGTGGCCACATTATAATAAAATTCTACTTTGGTCTTTGTAAGTTTTATCATGTTTTGTACTCGTAAATGGAACTACTCGTACTCTTTATTCTAACTAGCATATATATATATTTTTTTATTTTTCATTTTCTTTGTCCAACAACTAGGTAATGGATCCGTAGAAAATGTTTGCTTTTGTTGATTAAATAAATCCTCTCAGCTGAGAGAGGTTCACTCCTCAAGATAGGCTTCCCCACAGATCGCCACAAAGCAAAACATTTTGGAGGGGGTTTGCCATAATCAAAAAAGTCAAAGCCAAAAATACTTTATCAATATATATAAAACTCTTCCGTTACTGACTGACTGAGCTGAAATTTGGCATGTAGGTTCCTTAGGGAGTGTAGGTGAGCACTAAGAAAGGATTTCCCGAAATTCCCACGGGAACGGGAAAAAACGGGATTTTTGTGTTTATGAGAAATCTGCGCGGGAAATACCGCGGGGCAGCCTCTAGTTCAATATAGGATACAAGATATCACCTATTAAAAGTCAATGAGACTACATATCCAATCGGTATTGATACCTTATTTGGTAAAGTATCCTATACTGCGAGAGGCGAGGTAGTTCAGGGTGCCCACCAATTGGCTCAGGCAAACAAATGTTTGCCTTGCCTTACGACAATGGTCGCCTGGAGAGGCCCCCAAACGAGCCCTCCTCTGTCAATGTCATAATCACCACGCTTGGCGGGTGGGTATGTGATCGCAGTACTATTATTTAATCTGTTGTTGGCTCTTTAAGTTTTTTAGCGAAGAACGCCTGCTGCCCGTCTTTTGGGGGTTCCCTTAGTCGCCTTTTACAACACCTATGGCATGATATGGGTTGGTAGTTTATTGGCCTCTACCACACGTTGAATAAATACTAAGGCTTCAAACGCACAGGCGGTTTTTTGCCGCGCGGATTTTATGTAACATATTGAATCCTATGGAAGTGTGCGCACCAGCGGATAAAAAACCGTAAAAACACGCTTGTGCGTTTGGGGCCTATGAATAAGGTTGAAAATTAAACAACAAACTTTGACACCGCGCGGAAATAAACCGCCTGTGCGTTCGTAGCCTAAGAAGTGTTTTTTACTGACTATAATACCAACTCCGTGGTTCAGTTGGCGTTACTGCAGTAGAGTCAACATCACACCGCTAAATCAACAGCTTGATTCCCGTTCCCGGCGATGGCGAGTATTGTTATGATGGATATGAACGCTTGTGGGTCACTTGCTGGCATTGACTGAAAATCAGCGCTGTCGGTGAAAACCTTCAGCACATGCAGAGTCAGTGCCATTTTACGGCAACTGCAACACATACAACTTGTTCAATTTTATTTTTGTTATATATTAACTGTTTTTTATTTTTGTTTTGTAAATGTGTTTTACTAATTTATTTTACTTAGATGTGTGTTGCTGTAAATAAACATTTTCTATTCTATTTTAATCTTTAATTCCTGGGTCTAGGTGTGTTTTGGGCATCCTAGACTAGACACAAGTTCTACCTAACTTGTCAGGCGCTCTGAATGAGATGCATCATTAAATAATTATTAACACTATTTAACCTAACTTAAGCAGGTAGAGCCTCAGCAATTAGGTAGTTTTTTACTTCGTCAAATCACCGCTGACCTTCGCTATGACAGACGAGAGCAAAAACTGTAGTTTTTGTGATGTTGGTTGACTGCGGCGGCGAGGTGAGGACAACCGCCAATCTTATTGCTTTCGGTAGGTAGTGTGATGAATTTTGTTAGTTTGTTACTGTGTAAGTTTACTTTGACACTGAAAAGGAAGTCCTATTGGAAGAGAATACCGGAATACTAACTTTTTTCAACCGAAATTATGATGTGGTAACTTTAGTTAAAGAAATCCTTAACAATAATAAAAATACTGTTATAAAAAAATCTTTAAAAAATACGAAGCTTTTTTTTTCCAAGAGCTGTTTGTGTAATGTAATGTGTTATGTGTATTATCAAGTTTTCTTAAAAAATTAAGGCGGCAAAGAACCTCTTCCTAATGCACATGCAAGACTTGAAACTGCCAAGACGTTCCTCATTAACCCAAATACGAGCTTTTTTGACGAAGCCACGAGCTGTCTAGGCCTAAAGTGATTAAAAAACTTTCATAAGAAAAAAAAAACAAAAATAGAGAAGACAGTGCTGATAGTAGTGTAAAGAACTATTCTGATTTTTTGAGAATGTTAATCATCAGGATTCTAATGTAGAAATAATTTATCAAATGAGTCCAGTACTTTCGGAACTTATTCCATTCAAAAAACCAACCAAACCTTTCCTATTTATAGTATTACCCTGTTATTCATAAAAAGTTAAAGTGCATTTTAGTTAATTGACGTATGTCAACAAGCTGGCCCCTTGTCACGTTGGTAATAAAGCATAAACTCGGCTAAACGTGGGTCCGGCTCTCAAGCCGGTGCCTCTGCCTAACCCTCCGGGGAATAAAAGGCGTGATATTATGTTATGTATGTGACGTATGTCAATTTAGACTGGATTTCACGTATATTTACCATACAACAAACTATGTACTGTATCTTTATGAATGATACGGTTAGTGTAGAGTAGACCTAAGAAATCCAATACCAATAAAACATATTTGAACCCTGTGCCAAGGACCAGTTTAAATTTGAATCCTCTCAGTAAGTATCTTTTCCGCGATACTCTATGCACGCTAGGCCCTACGGATATATTGAAAGACTTCAAATACAATGTTTTCAAAGAGCTAGACTTTTAATATGAAGCTTTTTGAGTTTAAATATTTGAGATTTGCGGTAGACTAAGTAGGGTTATTAAAGTCTGCGAGACGGCTTAGCCTACTTTAATATCAGGGTAAAAGGAAATAACCACGTTCATATTTCTGATAATATTCCTAGATTTTAGTTCGTTGTGCTAGCGCAGTGGGCACCGATGTAATGCCCTGGAGACACGGCTTTGATTCCGGACTAGGCTAAACATTTACATGTTATTATGTAATACACCAGTATTATTGGAATTTTGGCTGTTGTTATTTAAATGTCTCCAAAATACCTTTACGGCGGACACAACCAATGTTTTCGAATAAATGGCTCAAGAAAAACTTATGTAAATTAATTAAGTAGGAAACTAGGTAGCTTCAAAGTCTGATGTATATTTTTGGGTGGTGTATATTTTCGTTTTCAATCTCTTATAAGGCACAAAAATTTAATGTTTTTTTTTTAGCTAAAAATCCAGAGTAACGCTTTGTATCGTTAATTTTAATTAACTTCCTAATCTCTGTTGTAGAGCAAAAATTTTACTATATTACTTTCTAACGCTAAAACAAATGTAATCGTCTCTCCTCAATTTTCCACTGCCTAGATTGGATCTTTAGCGTAATCAAAGGCCAATTTTTTCTTGAGTTAGGTGTCTTTGTAAAAGAAAAAAAAAAACACAAAAAAGGTGTGTTTGTATAAGTTTCGGGCTTCCTAGACTTAGGTTCTACCTGGTTACGTTAGGTGCTCTTAGAATTGTCCCCCCGTGAAGAGGCTACACAGCCAATGCTTGGGGGGGGTCGCGGAGAAATTCTAAGTTCTGGCTTTCCCGTGACCCTCCTGCTATCAGCCGAGAAGGACACCGGCGGGGTTTTAGTGGGTGCGAACCCCACATAACCCTGCGGCTCCCCCCGGGGCTGCAGGGTACTCCTTAGGAGTTTCCCCGCCTTAAAAAAAAGGTGCTCTTAGAATAGAATAGTAACCCCTTTTTAGCTTACAAAGTAAGATACAAAAGTACATCATTCACAGGATGCGAACCAATCGAATTTTCATGCAATGGGCGGCCTTATCGCTATAAGCGATGTCTTCCGGGCAACCTACAAGCTCTTAGTGTGGTACGTTATTAATTATGCGAATTTTTGCCAAAAACAACACATTTGGCGGGCTGTCGATCGCAGTACCATTATATTATATTAACTGTGGTATCTCTTCAAATTCTTTACGAGGACGCTGCTGCCAATCCTTTGGGTTGCTCCCCTGGTTGCTTTTTAGGATGTCCATGGCAGGAGATTAGATGGTGCTATTATACCCACGATATACCTATATGGAATCTAAAAATATACAAATTAAAATATTAAACAACTAGGGTCTATTCTTACTCTATCAACAAAGCCAGACTAAGCCTGACCTCGACCTACACCGCGGCACGCGAGCCCTGCCTACTACCTAGTGCCTATTAGTTAAAAAGGTAGGTAACACTATTTTTGGATACTAAACCATTAGTACTACAAGGTGACTTTGAAATCATCGATAAATAATAGTTTTAAATAAGTCGTTGTAATTTTTTTAATTAAAAAATACCTATTTGTAAATCAGTTAAGAATATGAAATCACTCTTGCTACTTTTTAAAATTAAAATACATTAATAATATTAATAAAAAATAAAAAAAAATGTACATCACAGTGTATATTATGAAATAACTTTTAAGTCAGTAAAGTTTTAGGAAAAAAAAATCATTCAAAATTTATATCTTGACAAATTAATTCGTTTAATTTTATTTTGTCTTTGGAATAATGTCAGTTTTGGTGAATAAATGTTTATTCTATTCTATTCTAAAAAAATATACGAATAAATTAGTTGGTAACATTATAACATCTCTTTTTCATTCCATTAATCCAACCCTCGGTTGTCTCATCACTTAGACACTCAAACCCTGAAGAGAAGAGCAAAAAAAACGTATTCATTTTAATTTGTCGTCTTCAGGATTTGCGAGTATTTAGTCTGATTTATTGCCGACATTGAGGCGGCGCTGAAAGGGCGTATACTTGACTAATGCAAGCCACTGAAAAATTGCTTTTACGTTTGGTAGAAGAAATTTGAGATTTTTTATGTCATCATCAAAGATAAGAATGTAGTCGTAATCTTTTCACCTGAGGTTTTTTTTAATAACGCATTACATTTAGAGCCCCTTACTAGGTACAGCCTGAATTAAGGGTGCCCGAAACACCTACAAACACCCATAACACGAATATGGACCTTCGAAGTTACAGCCAGATCACTGCCAACCGAACCACGAAAGTGTGGATAAAAATAATTCGAATTTTAAGAAACAGTTTTTTTTTTATTCAGCTTGCACAGAACTTTGACCAAGATACTATGCTAGTTTCATGAAAGATCAAATGTTTTATATTTGACGTAATATTAATTTCTTATCGCGATTGGCATTGGCGCATTGGCATGACAATAATGGCAAAAAAATAATAGAAAGTGGCAACACTGTATGGAATTATTTTCGAATTTTTGAAAATTTCCATAGTGTACAGAAAAAATGCGTGTGTGGTATTGAGATTACTTAGTTATTTATAATTAACTGTAGCACGTCTTACAGAAAGGGTAGAAAAATGAAAGTCAAAGGTGCTACCAGTAACAAAATACAAAAGTGACAGAACAGTGTTGCACTAGCAAGAATTTAATATTCTACTAAATATAATATTATTCTACTAATTTATATATAGGGATTGTTTCCTTAAGTGTTGCCACTTTTTACCCCCTTACCACAAAAAAGTTAGACCGGTCTAAAATCGCCAATTTGTATGACGAACTAGTGAATTACACCTAGTCTAGTAATTTAGACCCGGTTTAACTCTTTTTGTGGTAGAGCCTACATTTCATTGTCTACATGTCTACATTTACATTTTTACATTTTACATGTCTACATTTTTGTACCGCTCTGTATCGGTGTACTTAATAGCTTCTAATACTTGTTCGTTACACAAAATGTAGTTAAGGATATTGTTTGAACTGATTTTTTTTTTCTCATTGATTTACCTTCATTCTAAAAACTAGGGATCGAGTTTTATCCATTGATTCGTAGACTTAGAATTCCCTCGCCCCCATCCCACTTCACAGAGCCCTGGGCTAGAATTCTCTGTTTTTCACATTCACTATCGTACGCAAGTCAATAGTCATAGTAATTAAAAGCGATCCCACATCGATTGTCAGAGGTAGATCGATTGATATATTTAGCTATAGAGAATTGCTATTTTACTTACAAAAATGTCGTATGGTGCCGGCATTGAATTCTATCACCCCAATTCCTCGAAAGGTGAGTGAGTGTCTGAAAAGGCGAACAAGAAAATTTCCGAGAGACGGGTAGCAGCGTCCTTTGTTTAAAATTTAAACAACCATACTACGATCGCTAACCCAACCGGGTTAACCCGACCGCAATGGACGTCCGATATGCTGAAATTATGATGATAATGAAATGGACGATTATTAAAATTCTATTTTCATCAGTTTTGTGCTTTTGAAAAGAGGAGAATTCTGGCCCTGTCTGCCGCACCCAATCAGTCATTGTTGAGTTTACGGGCCACAATGGCTGTTACTTCGGATAAGTCTGAAGGATCGCACGCTTTCCTAAATGGCCCTTAGCGGTACTGTTACGGGTGCCATTTGGCGCCCCTTTATTTTAGTGAGATATCGTTAGTTTCTATGTTTTCTTACATAAAAGTTATAGTTTTTATTAAGTAAGAGATATGTATAGATTAAGATTGCATTAAACTTTATATAGCAAAAAACCAATAACCTGTACTTACAAAAATGATTTGGACAATATTGGATCGGCCCCACCTTAAATATTGTAGGGTTAACTTTATAATGATATTCGAGTTGATTTGCTACTTATTGTTAAATAATTTTAGGACTTTTAGTCACAATTTTTTTTTTTGTATATTCTAATTAAAAAGTAGCAACACTGTATGGAAATTTGTCGGATTTTCGAAAATTTCTATACAGTGTTAACACTTTTGAATTCGTAGATTTTTGTGGCGCGCCACAAAAAAAAAAATTGTGACTAAAAGTCCTAAAATAATTTAACTATAAGTGGCAAATCAACACGAATATCATATTAAAGTTAACCCTGCAATATTTAAGGTGGGGCCGACCCCATTGTGCTTGTGCCTCCGCCATTAAGGGCTGCATTGTCTTGCATTAATGTGAATTGTTTCTTAACCTCTAATCGATGCGACTATTAATCAGGATTTGCTGCAAGTTTGGGGCTTGTTTTGTGACTCTCAGGACTCTCTATCTAATTCTTTTTTATAAATAGCACTTAAACAAAAAACCCTTTTTTCATTTTATTCTAAGGCGACTTTTTTTAATTTTCAGAAAAGATTCTTATGAAAATAATAAGTAATAGGAAATTTGAGAGGAGAAATAAAAATGGAAAACTTTACCTACAACTTTAATTAGGTAACCTTTTTAAGGCGTTTACATATACACGGTCACTTTTTTCTCGTTTCGGAATTTTTTGGGACGAAGTGAATAAATGACAAAAAAAAAAAACTTTTGTATTTTTTTTGAGAATTATAAAAAAAAAACTTATTAGAGGTCCTTTGTTTTCAGGAATCAGTCCTGTATAAATATGCCTTTGCCTACTGTGTGTTAAATGTTTCTTCACGATACAAAAGTAACCGCGTATAAAACATATTTTCAAACGATTTGAACATGATAGTTGCCCATGCATTAAAAGTAAAAGTAAAGTAAAAGTAAAAAATGATTTATTCAATACAGGATACAAGATATCGCTTATTGAAAGTCAATTAGACTAATCTAATTAATATTGATACCTTATTTCGTAAAGTATCCTATACTGATAGAGGCGAGGTAGTTCAGGGTGCCCACTAATTGGCTCTGGCAAACAATGTTTGCCTTGCCTTACGACAATGGTCGCCTGGAGACGCCCCCAAACGAGCCCTCCTCTGTCAAATGATTCTACTCCCTTTCGCAATGATTTTACAGCGTAGAGAAGAAAGGGGTAACAAACTCTACTTTACAATTTCTCTCTTTTTTTTTGTTTTTTTTGTTCTTATATATGTGACATTACAATTCAATTTACAATACAAAGAACATAAATTAATAAGATTTAAAGTACATACATGAAATAATGAAAATATCGTGCAGAGCTAGACTACTTCCATGCGTCTTTGTCGTTTTCATAATCATCAACATTGTAATAAGCTTTCTTAATCAAACCTTTTTTGATACGAGTTTTAAACTCATTATCATTGAGGATCAAAATCTCTTCTGGGATCTTGTTATAAAATCTTACTTCGTTTCCTATAAAGCATTTGTTTGTCCGTTTTAGTCTGTTCTGTGGAATACTTAATTTGTTTTTGCTACGCGTTCTAAGGTCTTTAATTTTATCACATTTTTTATCAAACATATGTAAGTTTTTACGAGTATACATAATAATTTCAAAGACGTACTGGGACGGAAGCGTCAAAATATCAATTTCTTTGAATTTTTGTCTGAGGGACTCGCGAGCTTTAAGCTGATAAATGTTTCTAATTGCACGTTTTTGTAGTATAAAAATGACGTTAATATCTGCAGCTCTTCCCCATAGAAGCAAGCCATAGGTCATTAAGCTATGAAAGTAACTGAAATACACAAGTCTCGCGGTAGAAACATCAGTTAATTTTCTGATTTTCCAGATTGCGTACGCAGCCGAACTGAGCCTTGCCGCAAGATTTGAGATATGGGGGCCCCACTGAAGTTTCGAATCTAGAGTGATACCAAGGAATACAGTTTGATTTACCAGATTAAGCTTGTTATTGTCCAAATGTATGTCTGTATCATAAGCAGTCACATTTGGCAAGGAAAACTTAATGCAATTAGTTTTCTTTGCGTTCAAAAGTAAATTATTAGAAGTAAACCATTGAGAAATCTCCACTAATGTTTTGTTTATATCTAAGTTGAGGGAGTCACCTCGTTTAACTTTAAATGTTAAAGAGGTGTCGTCCGCAAAGAGGACAACATCAGTAAGTTTATCTAACATGTAAGGAAGATCATTTATGTAGACTAGGAATAGGAAAGGCCCCAATATCGCTCCCTGAGGTACACCAATCTTGATAGGACAACCTGCAGACATTAAATTAGCTTTCATAAATATTGATACATTTATTTGCTACTTAAATAGTTTACTTTATAAAGTTTATTTTGTGCCGATAAAACAAGGCCCTAAGATGTGGGAAGTAGCTTTTAAGTTGTTTAAGATAAATGACTTCCAGCCCGTCGGTCAAAGAGGACATTAGAGTTTAATCAATTTAATTTATTTTGCAAAACTGTTATACAAAGCGTTTTGTTGAATTTATTTAAATACAAGTGGGCGCCACGCGGCCTATTTAGCTGATTTTGATTTTGAAATGTTCGTTAAAGTCTAGGAAAGGATTAACAGCTGAGAAAATATGGAAAAAATGGAGCGGAAGTTAGTAAAAATCCACAATTTATTTTTTCCGTATAAAACTGTGAGGCGCGATACGAAGTTTGCCGGGACAGCTTGTAACATATATGTCTATATGAACTGTATGAGGGAGGTTGCTCCAGGCAAACGAATGTAAAATCAACTGTCTAGAGTAATACAATAATTGTTGTCAAACATTACGTGACTAAGTCCTCGTTGGTATCATACTGGTGACACGTTGTGCCCATTACCATAGCAAACTGTTATACCAAATACACACATAAAGAAACTGTTAAGACTTATCGGGATGTTCATAACACTTGTTTGTTTGAATGCTTCATTGTTCTTTGTCTTATACTAGCTGACACGGCGAACTTAGTACAGTGGCGGACACGATCGGCGTAACACTTCCGGTTTTTCTGTATTGCAAAGTAGCTCTTGTTCTTTGGTAATACAGTCTAGGGCTAACGAAACCATAGACGAAACTGTTACGGCCTCCTAGTCCGTGACTGTACTGTACCACATCAATCATCATCAATAGTATAAATTTAAGTCGCTTCCCGCGTCTGTCCCTATGTATGCTTAAATATTTAAAACTACGCAACGGATTTTGATGCGGTTTTTTTTAAATAGATAGGGTGATTCAAGAGGAAGGTTTATAACATGCACAAAATACTAAAAGGTTAGGCGCTACGAAGTTCGCCGGGTCGACTAGTTTCAATATAAGTTTAATGATGATGATTTTGTTCCTATAGCCTCTTATCAGGGGTAAGTGGCTGCAAGTATTTTCCAACATATTTTTCGTCCTGAGCTGTTGATTAGTAAATATAAGTTAATGCAATACTAGTCGACCCCGCGATCTTTTGGAGCGGCGTAGCGAGAGAGCGGCGGAAAGGGAATAACTCCTTTGTACCGCCTAACCTATTGCTATGTTTTTTTTTGCCCGTAATTATTCAAATTTTTCTCGCCGTAAAAACCATCCTTGGACTTTAACGAACATTCAAAAGATATTAATAACCTATATAGCCTATGTGCTTTTCTGAATGCATTTTCTGAATGTTTGAGAATTTTCTATTGGCAAATGTTCATCAATATATATAAAACTCTTCCGTTACTGACTGACTGACAGACAACGCAGAGCCGAAACTACTGGGCGTAGAAAGCTAAAAATTGGCACGTGGGTTCATTGGGGAGTGTAGGTGAGCACTAAGAAGGGATTTCCCAAATTTCCCACGGTAACGGGAAAAAATTGAATTTTTGTGTTTATGAGAAATCTGCGCGAGAAAAACCGCATGGCAGCCTCTAGTCAGATATAATTTAGGATTTTAGTCCAGTAGTTTTGGAGCCTTTTGGATTTAAACAAACCATCGAATCTTTTCACTTTTATAAGTCTATACAAACTTAACATAACAAGTAAAAAACGTATTATTAGCAGACATAATTTTAATTTGTATGTTTCACAATGAGGTGAGGTATTATATAGACACACAATTCAGGACCATACCCAGTGCACCCGGGTTCGATTCCCGGGCGGGGCGAATATTGATATGATGAATATCGATGTTTGTTTTCGGTCTGGGTGTGATGTTCGTCTCTATGTGTGTTCGTTTGTATGTGTTTCGGGCACCCTAGATACAGGTTCTTCCTAGTTAGGGGCTCTGAGTGTGATGTGTTATTATTATTATTGTTATTATACCTAATTGGTAGGATCACTTGTCCCGCCGTATTTTTATGATCCAAATTCCAAAGCAGGTATGTTTTTTTCAGAATATTTAGCATAAAAACCCACCTAATTCTGGCAAGCCGCAGGTGTCAGCGAAGTAATCCGCAACACATTAAGGGGCATTACGACAATAAACGCTCGCTTTAGCATCTGTTTAGCTGAATTGCCTAATAAGGTATTTTGTAATATATACAAAAGAATAGTTAAAAATATATCTATATCTATAGTGGGTTACTGGATAAAGAGATCTAAATTAAATCTATGGATCTAAATTTGTAAAGGACGAATGTGTCGACTATGAATGATTGAATGGATTGACAATCAATCACTGAATCAATAATAACCCAAAAAATAAATAAATGTTAACAAAAAAAATTTGCGGGTATCGGGTACCTATGCCGCCATTTTGAAAATTGGTGAAAATTTTGACATATCTACCTACTTGCGACACTACTTTGTTGAGCGGAAGGGTTAAATAAGTCGTTTTCTTCTCCTATAATAAAAACATCACATAACTTTAAATAACAAATATGTTAAAGCGCACATCTTTCGACTTCGTTATCCAAGTTTTATCGAGTTAATCTCGAATGCATGAGTTCATAAACTTATTTATTTCACTAGTGAAAATATGATGCTAGGTACAGTCGCGTATTATGAAACACAGTCACGTGCCAGACCTAAGTGCACGGGCGAGATATAAATACGCATCATTAGAGCCTTATTTTAAAACGCGACTTGCTATGAATTGGTTATTTTTATTTTAAAGGTTCTTATAAATAGGTAGTTTCTCTTTCAATAAAAATAAAAATATCTTACCAAACTTTACACTTTGTTTAAAGATTTTATGTCAAATTAAGTCGGGGCGCTTAGCGATGTGTGTTGTGTGTGGTGTGACTAATTTTCAACCAGAAAATCGCATGTATCAATACAATTACAGAACTTGTGCTATCATTTTCATTCTGTCACTTTGTGGGGCTTTACTTATTAATTTCTTTGGGTGTGTGTGTAGTCTCCACTCGATACATTTTTGGCACCATTACTCTAAAATCATTGATATAAACAAATTACAACACAATCAAATCTTTTAAAGCTTTCTGCAACCAACTCGAAATCAATCAGTATTAGTTAAATGTCATAAAGTCATGACATAGCATAACAGACAGCTAATTAGCCGAGTTCTGTCACATATGTCGTATGATTGCCAATTTGATCTATCACTATTGCTCGAATACTTGAAACTGAATTTTCAGTTACTGTTAAAGTGTACCATTTCTGTCCATTGGCACTAAAAGAAAATAATAGATCAACATGGACAAAACTTCTTGAAAGCAAGATTGAGGGATGAAAAGAGAGGGGATGACCGAGACGAAATAACTTTGACCACCAAAAAGAAGGATAGGTGTCATGTCGTATCAAGAGGTCAAGCAGCTAAAGGGGAAATGGAAGGATCGAAAGAGGCTCCACTTACAAAAGCAACAAAGCTTTAATTTGAAGAAGAAACAAAACAAAGTAATCATGTTACTTTGAAGAAAAAAATGACTTATATTTTTAAAACAATCTGTAACGATACGAGCGTGTAACAAAACAAAATCAGGTTTCCCACACAAAAACGTTATAACGTAAAAGAAAATATTAATATGGCGCCGCTCTCTTTAATAACAATTTGGCGTGACGACGCGGCGGCACCCTTTCAAGAGAAACACTTTTCTTGGCCCCACAAAAAGGTACAAATTTCTGTCATTGGCATTAAAACAAAAGATGCTATAAGTCTCGGGGGTGCCCTGAGATGTTAAGGGTCGGTAAATTTCGGTAACTGGCTCAGATTGTTTATTCAATAAAATTTATGTATTCTGTATTATTTTATTTAACTCGTAAATTGTATTCCATTATTTACTTAGGACGGATTACGACGAAGATAAATTCTGGAAGCAGCTCTAGAAAAACCGATAATTTCGTTTAACTTATTTTAAGTTACGGCCGTTATTACTACGGATTAGAAAAATCCAAATTAATGTATTTTAAGATGATGATGTATGAAAGCCATCGTCTAAAAAACAAGTCTTCTCAGAGTGACACAAGCCTACGTCACAAACCTTGTCGCCTCCTTGTCTCACGCGTCTTCATTTGTATTTCCTACTTGCTCATCTGAGCATGATGACGTAGACTTTTGTCAGTCATTTGGACGAAAGACTCTGGCATTTTGAGAAGTTGGCATTCTGAGAATATGGAATTTCGAAAATCGGACATTTTGAGAATCTGGCATTTTGCGACTATGATGCATTTTGCGAATTTTGCATTATGCGACTACACCATTATTTATACCACCAAATATGTTTGTTTCTATTCTTCGTTTGAAAATCTTTAAACGCACAATTTTTGTGCTCAGCGTTGCGTACGTTGCAAAAAAAAACTTGCACATTTACGACACCTAGTTCTACTCTAACTCAAGTGACAAATCGCACTAACACAGCCCACGTAACCCTCGCAATAAGTCAGCGATATTAGCCGCCAGCCCATAATGGCTCACGCATATGTCACCAATGTTTGTTTGATGAACGTACCGCGACGTTTTACTACTTTGGGCTCTTTAGTACTTGTATCACAAAATAGTTTGTTATGACCTTTGTTACAGAAAAGATATTTTGTCTCTACCTCTCTTCTCAGACTGTAAGAGCCCACTGCTGGACATAAGCCTCTTCTCTCGCACGCCAAGTAAAAGCAGCAGGTTGCTATAACCCCACGCTTTGCAGGCATGTTGGTGATACTGCGACCACTGGTTAATACAGGTGTTATACTTTTAGCTTGGCGGCATAGAATACCAGCACTCCATCGCCTGCCATGGGTGTCGTAAAAGGCGACTTGAGGAACTCAGGGGAGGTAGCAGCATTCTTCATTAAAAACTTGAAGCACGATCCGCTGAGTACGTTTATGCCCTATTCCGGACATGGACACCGAGTGCTGAAAGGACTCAGTCCGAAACGGACTCATTCTCATAAATACTTATTCTGAAATTGACTATGTAGGGAAAGGACTCATTCCAGAAAGAACTTATCCATAAAAATCATTCCTGAAATGGCTTGAAGTTTGTTATTGTTATCCTATCCCGATAGGATAACAATAAAAAAGCTATTTTAAATCATAAGCGTTATAAAAAACGTTTTTTTTTTAAACATAATGCATAATGTAAATCATCTACTGTATAAACATATAACGGACTCATTCTTAAAAAGACTGTTTCTGGAAATGACGATGATGTTGTTACATAGAGACTTGAACAGTCTTCAAGTGAGGACCTAATTTCCTATATGAGGTTGGTATCATATCGCCGGACGCGGCCCATTGCCGTCCCGTTTGTCCCTTAACGACTACAATGAGACGACAAACGGTCTTCGGTCAATCTCTTCGCTGGTTGAATTGTGAAGTGAAGGGGGTCAACCTTAAAGAGTTATATTATTCAATGATAGTTGGATGACTTCATAAAAATATATATTTGTAAAACGTATTTAAGGCCGATGGACCCCCTTTTCACCCCCCTGCGCGTTGCCCTCCACCCTCTGTGAAGGTGCCAGATTAGGGGCCGGCTAAAACATCGAAGATCTTTGCTCTGATGGTACACAGTTTTCGGTAACAATTGTGGCTTTTGATAAGATAAGAGATAAGAGAATTATTTATTTCAATCAAAATAAAACATAAAGTACATAAAAAGCAAGTTACAAATATCAATGCAAATGGCGGCCTTATCACTAAAAGCGATTTCTTCCAGGCAAACTTGATAGACAAATCACAAAACCCGGCTCCTTATAACGAAACGCTGGTAACTCTGAACTATATAGCTATCCTTCAACTTCATAACTGCTCTATAAACTCACTATCTCACTAATATTATAAAGGCGATAGTTTGTGAGTGTGTATGTTTGTTACTTCTTCACGTCTAAACGGCTGGAGCGAGACCAATGAAATTTGGTATGGAGTTAGCTGACACCCTTTATTAACACACAGGAAACTTTTTACTGCGGTAATAAACCGCGGGTAACACTGCTGGGCACGGCTAGTTTAAGTGATAAATGTTTTATTTACATCTAAGTTAGTAGTGGTTATCGAAGAAATTTAAAGATATCACAAAATATATCTACATATCAGCGTTACGAAATAAGGGGACAAGAGGGTAAAATTATTATTATTTTGGTAACTTTGCCATGCCTTGCGTTGTATGTTAAAAAAACTTTCATAAGGTGCTTTGTAATACTGAACATCCATCAAAAGCTAATAAAAGTAGCTTTTTAACAGGTTTCAAAGTATTTAAAAGTAATTTAAAACTTGGCCGCCTCTGTTTCGACACAGGTTCTGATTTTCTTTGACAGCCGTGAAAGTTGCCTTTGTGTTAATGAAAGCTGCGAAGTAATCTTTTCTAACAAGCTCGGTTTCTGCTTGTTTTTTGTTAAAATAATGTACTATGTTAAAAAACCTACCTATCCCTTTAACCTATCCTACGATATAATATTAAGCAGGATGTTTCTGACACGGCGCTAATAAATCAAAGGAGGGATACCACCATACTTTATAAGTTTCCCTACGCAACATGAGTCCAAATATCAAACAAAAAACAGCCTGTCCCTTACATTGACCCCGTCAGCTGATCGAACGTACGGAAGAGCAGTGTTTTTTATTTTGACATTAGTTACTTTGGGAAATGTTGTGAGCTAATCACCTCTTCAATGTATAACTGGCTTTTTTAAAAACATCCAGTATATCAGTATTCTAGTTTTGTATGTCAACTAGAGTACACAAAATTGATAAAGCAAAGCTGCTTCAAAAAATTAAATTATTTCATTGCACTACTTATAACTTATTAGCAAAAAACACCTCCTTCTTCTCCGCGCCTTGGTATCCTCAATAAGAGTCACCGTCACTATAATTTTCTTATTTTTCCTTCCTATAAGTTTTTTGTAAAGATTTTTTTTTTTTCATAAACCCACATACTTTCCAGATAATATCGGGTGAAAACGGAACAAGCCTCAGGGCGGGGGCGGTCGTTAAAATATTTTTAAATTCTTCGGGTGCGATGATTGATGAGCTACTGGCATGGAATACCTTATAGTTGGGAAAGTACAGAAATCACACTTCTCTGTTTATTTACAGAAACTCTTTACATACCTTAATGCGAATTGGAGAGAATAAATTATCATTTTGTACGGCGAAATTTGGACCGCCAATAAAACAGTTTATACAATACTAGTCGACCCGGAGAATTTCGTACTGCCTAACCTATTAGTATTTAGTGCATGTGTTATACTTATAAACCTTCCTCTTTAATCACTCTATATATAAAAAAAAACCGCATCAAAATCCGTTGCGTAGTTTTAAATATTAAAGCATACATAGGGACAGACGCGGAAAGCGAGTTTATTTTATACTATGTATTGATGATGATGATGATGATGCATATTGATGATGATGATGCCCTTTGCGCTATTCTGAATTCTACATAGACAATCTTCATTTTATCTGGGAAAATTGAGATTCTTATGGTGAAATACCTTTTCAAATCGGCCCAGTAGTTTCGGGGCATATTTGATTAAAAAACAATCAAATCTTAATAATAATAATATGTATTAGTGTAGATTTATCTAATTTCTTGCTTTTTATGTATTTAATGCCGCGGGCGCCGGCGTTAGAATGTCGCCCTCCCCTCTCCTCCCGTGGGAGCCGTAGGACCCGGCTGAGGGATAGCACCAGAAGACGGGCAGCAGCGTCTTCTGGTTTATACAACACCATACTGCGCTCGCCAACCCGCCTGCCAAGCGTGGCGAGTATGGCAACCCCCCCTCATGAATAGTCAACATGTGCCCAGGCCCCTAGTCCCCGGCAGCCCCGCTATTCCTGACCACGGTAGCGGTCACGGTAACGGCGGGGCAAGGGGTGCTAAGAATCCCCGGACGGTCGGCTACCACCCCTTTAAACGACAACTGGCCCTGGCAACACACAACGTCCGCACTTTGAGGACTGACGATATGATTGTTGCGCTGGAAGAGGAAATGAGCAGGTTACGGTGGGATATTCTAGGGCTATCAGAAGTCCGTAGACAGGGACAGGACACGATAACCCTGAAATCGGGTAACCTGCTCTTCCACCGGGAGGGCGACCAACTGTCCCAAGGTGGTGTCGGGTTTCTCGTCCACAAGTCCCTCGTTAGCAACATTATTACCATCGACAGTGTGTCGAGCAGGGTCGCATACCTAACACTCAGAATATCTAAAAGATATTTGCTGAAGGTCGTTCAGGTCTATGCACCGACCTCGACACACTCAGATGACGAAGTAGAGTCTATGTATGAGGACATTAGTCGGGCCATACATACGCATAAAACTCACTTCAATGTTGTTATGGGGGACTTCAATGCGAAACTAGGCAAGAGAAGCGAGCATGAGTTGAGAGTGGGGAACTTCGGTTATGGGCAACGGAACCCTAGAGGTCAGAGGCTGGCCGATTTCATGGAGAAAGAAGGACTCTTCATGATGAATTCTTTCTTCCAGAAGCCACCTCATAGGAAATGGACCTGGATGAGCCCTGGTGGTTCTAGGAACGAGATAGACTTCATCTTGACCGACAAGAAACGGATATTCAATGATGTCTCCGTGATTCATAGGGTAAAAACCGGCAGTGATCACCGAATAGTAAGAGGCACATTGAATGTGAACGTTAAACTTGAACGGTACCGCCTGATGAAGTCTACGCTCCGGCCTACCCTCGCTCAGATCGAAAACCCCGAGAGCTTTCAACTCGAGCTCTCTAATCGCTTTGATTGTCTAGACGACGCATCAGTGGACGAGATCAATAACAGGTTCGTAAAAACTGTCCATACGGTCGGATCTAAATTCTTTAGGACTCGCCGTACCGCTAGAACTCAGAAACTCTCTGAAGACACCCTCAAACTTATGGCTGAACGACGCTTGCTTAGACTGCAGTCTCCCGATGATGCTGCGTCATATAGGCGGCTCAATAGACAGATCTCGAAGGCCTTGCGACACGATATCCGTGTCTTTAATACTGCGCGTATTAAGGATACGATAGAGCGAAATAAAGGCTCCAAAGTGTTCGCAAGAGATATGTCTGTTGGGCAAAGCCAAATGACCAAGCTGAAGAGGGATGACGGCAGTATAGCGTCGACGAAAGCGGAAATTTTGAGGGAAATCGAGAAGTTCTACGGACAGCTATACGATTCGGTCACTAAGCCTGTTACTAGTGCGGCTAACGACCCTAGAGCCAAACTAACCCGACACTATACCGAAGATATCCCGGACATCAGCCTGTACGAGATAAGGATGGCCCTGAAACTGCTTAAAAACAACAAGGCACCGGGTGAGGATGGAATCACGTCAGAGCTTCTAAAAGCGGGTGGAACACCGGTACTCAAAGTCCTTCAGAGGCTCTTTAATTCTGTCCTACTCGAAGGGACCACGCCTGAAGCATGGAACAGAAGTGAGGTGGTGCTTTTCTTCAAGAAGGGCGATAAAACCCTTTTGAAGAATTATAGGCCCATCTCGCTTTTGAGCCATGTTTATAAGCTGTTTTCCAGGATCATCGCCAATCGTCTCGAACGAAGGTTTGATGACTTCCAGCCTCCCGAACAAGCCGGCTTCCGAAAAGGCTTTAGTACCATAGACCACATACATACGCTGCGGCAAGTTATACAGAAGACCGAAGAGTATAACTTGCCGCTATGTCTAGCGTTTGTGGACTATGAGAAGGCCTTTGATTCGGTCGAAACATGGGCGGTGCTAGAGTCCCTCCAACGATGCCGGATTGACTATCGGTACATCGAAGTGCTGAAGTGTTTGTATAGCAACGCCACCATGTCTGTCCGAGTACAGGAACAGAATTCGAAGGCTATTCCCTTGAACAGAGGCGTGAGACAGGGAGATGTTATATCTCCGAAACTGTTCACCGCCACTTTAGAAGACGCCTTCAAACTTCTAGAATGGAAAGGGCAGGGCATCAATATTAACGGCGAATACATCACTCACCTTCGGTTTGCTGACGACATCGTAGTCATGGCAAGGTCGATGGAGGAACTCAGCACGATGCTCGAAGGCCTCAACCGAGTCTCCCAACAGGTGGGCCTTAAAATGAACATGGACAAGACGAAGGTCATGTCTAATGTCCATGTTCTGCCTACCCCAGTTATGGTTGGGAACTCGGTTCTCGAAGTTGTCGACGAGTACGTATACCTAGGACAAACCATCCAGTTAGGTAGGTCCAACTTCGAGAAGGAGGTCAATCGCCGAATCCAGCTCGGATGGGCGGCGTTCGGGAAACTACGCAACGTCTTCTCGTCCAATATTCCTCAGTGCCTGAAGACGAAGGTATTTAACCAATGTGTGCTGCCAGTGATGACATACGGTTCTGAAACGTGGTGCTTCACTATAGGGCTTATGAACAGGCTCCGAGTAGCTCAACGAGCCATGGAGCGGGCTATGCTCGGGATTTCTCTGCGAGATCGAATCAGAAATGAGGACATACGCAGAGAAACCAGGGTCACCGACATAGCCAAGCGGATAAGCTCGTTGAAGTGGCAATGGGCAGGTCATATAGCCCGCAGAACAGATGGCCGCTGGGGCCGAAAAGTTCTCGAGTGGAGACCACGGATCGGCAAGCGCAGCGTAGGACGTCCACCGACCAGATGGACGGATGATCTGCGCAAGGCTGCGGGTCCACGCTGGATGCAGGCCACCTGCGATCGGTACAGATGGAGAGCCTTGAGGGAGGCCTATGTCCAGCAGTGGACGTCCTACGGCTGAAATGATGATGATGATGATGTATTTAATACTGAAAAGACTAGCCGGTTCGACCAATCACGGTGAATCTGAATCTTTCTTTTACTATCATCGACGTCAATGAATAAAATGACGATATTAATAGTAATTTTCGAATTGATAAGAACATTCCAGTCATCGTCAAGCTAAGCGGTTCAGTTTGCGACCTCGACGACCGAATATTGAGCCTTCATAGCTGAAGATCGAAAACTATTTTATAACAAGCCTATTGTATCACGTTTGCCATTTTTAGAGCACGATTTGAGAGCAAGGGCAGTTCGGCTGCCTTTGAAAGGATAAGATGCGAAATTAACGCTGTCTGTCTATCTGCTTCTCTTTCTGTCTGAATGTCGATCTCGATTTCCTGAAAAAACAACTGAACCGATTTGAATGAAATTTTATATATGGATAGTCCAGGGCCTGAGAAAGGACATAGGCTACTTTATATATATAAAAATGAATCGTGGTTCGTTAGTCACGCTAAAACTCGAGAACGGCCGGGCTGATTTAGCTGATTTTGGTCTCAAAATTTTCATAGTAGTCCAGGGAAGGGTGAGAAAATATGGAAAAATTGATATGAAGTTAGTAAAAGTAAAAAAAAAAATCCCATACAAATTGTAAGGCGCGATACGAAGTTCGCCGGGACAGCTAGTATGAGATAAATATCTTAAAGATTATTCTCACAGACCGTTGTCTGGTGTGAAAATGATACTCGTTCGAAATTCAATTTCTCTATAACTGTAGCAATACTTGCAAAGATATAATATTCAACTCTACTATTGTGGGTTCACAAGTCCAAGATCATGCTTTGACCGCCACCTAATCCGATTAAGGCCTAGTGCACATATGGCGAGGCGTGACGAAGATTTCAAGATTTTACATTTACACTTTAAAGTAGACTCAAAATTTTAGGGCACAGTGTTCATAACAGGGTTTGAAGCAAAAATTCTGAGCTATCATAAAAAAACGTTACCCGATTGCTTATTTTACTCAGTAAGGCTTCAAACGCACAGGCGGATTTTTTCCGCGCGGTTTTTATGTAACATATTGAATCCTATGGAAGTGTCCGCACTAGCGGATAAAAAACCGCGCGGATAAAAACCCGATGTTGCGGTTTTATTTCCGCGCGGATAAAAATTCGCCTGTACCATCGGGGCCTATGAGAAAATGAAATAACTATGTTTAAAACCGCGCGGAAATAAAACTGCAAGAGCGGATTTTTATCCGCGTGGATAAAAATGCGCCTGTGCGTTCGGAGCCTAACGCGGTCTTTGATTTCGATCACTCTTATGCTCAATTGCACAACAAGTCGACCGACTGGTCTGTCCACTGATCTGTTATCATTTGTGGGCCATTGACCTATGAATTTGGTGAGATGATTTCTTTGTCTTGCAAGCAGAAGAAGCTCTATCTGACTTTAAGGTGAAATAAACTGTAACTGTATGTTGTTAAAGTTGATTTTGTATTGTTTCAGGTAATTGCCAAGTGATAAGACGACTGATAACACAGCGAGCGACCTACTACAGATGTAACTTTTCAAGTTCAACTTTTCGAATACCTATTACCAGAGATTACTAAATAACTATTACATTACAACCATACACCATTTTCTTTATAACAGGTACTTACCTAATTTCTTAAAATTTTAATATTTTTTTAACCGATTCCAAAAAGGAACGAGATTCAGCACACTTACAATTTTACCAAAATAAATTCTGTGGAAAACTTTGAAAATAAATCAGCTGTTTCATACATCAACATCAAATTTTTGATTTGAGATTTCGACCCATGTTGCTTAAGGAAGTTCTTAAATATAGTTACAGTATAATAAATATAGAGAGCCGAATTATTCTACTGATTTATTACTGCTCAGATACATAGATAGTTTTTTTTTGCATTAATGGTAGGTAAGTAATTAAGTACCAATTTCTTCAAGAGTCTCTTTTATTATTTTTCTATTAAGTATCGAAAAAATTCAAATAACAAAACTAACAAACAGAAATTACATAACTTAATTATATACACTTTAATCATAAAAAAAAACAACAAAATACGTTACTACAAAAAAAGGCAAACTGATCGATCGATTTAACGTCTTCCAAATTTCCCTCAACAATGGGTGACGCAACGCGGCCGAGTGAAACACTTTCACGATCGAACGTGCGCCCGCGCCGGTAACGCTGTTGCGCAAACGCAACATTTTATTTGACGCCCCAGTGATCAGCTGGAGGGCCTTATTCTCGTATGTCTTTATTTAAAAGCTAACTTGACCATGACGCTTAAACTTTTCTATGATTTCAACAACCTATGATTATAACATTCATTTCGAATTCGGAACCACGTGTATTGTTAGAGGGCTTTAAAATTACTGTACAACGTTGCAGGGCTTTATGCCCATGTCATGAGATAACTTGTGAACTTGACACTGGCAAAATACTCCACTCTGAAGTCTCCCTGTCTCTTTACTGAAGCACAGCATAATAAAGAGTACTAAACTGAAGTAAAGTCCATTAAATTAAATCGACTGAAACAAAACATGTAACGATCTTCTCGTTGCTACACCGTGTACATTTATTATTTATTACATTATTGAAAAAAAAAAACAGCTTAATGTTAGTGAATCCAATTAACATAGTAAGCATATCTATAAATACCCAAGTTAGTATTAAGAGTTAGGCTGATATTCACAGTCAGTACTTAGAGGCTACTCGGTTGAGTATGATACTCGGACAAGTCGTTCTTGAGTACTGATTATCCTTGCTCGAGCCGTTTTATAGTGCGTGGAGCGTATAATTCACTGGCACAAAGTCAAAACTCAATTATCTATATAAATTTGGTGCGGAGAACAATTTCAAGTTTCATTTTGACACTTTAGAGTGCGAGTTCGAGCTGCGACTCGACTGTGAATATCAGCCTTAGGCCGAGGCACCAGCTCAAAATCCGGACCACGTTTAGCCGAGTTTATGTTTTATTATACACTATTATTCAAATTGTAATAATTGTTAAAAAACACTAAATTCGTAAGATTCCGTCCGCATCTCCAAGATACTAGCGCCAATTTCGAAAATCTAATATATAAGTTTGCAGAGTTTTGTGATCAACTACATATTATACTTAATATTTCATTACTTCACAAAGCATGTTATAAATAACCAGAATAGAATCGCGCTTGTCGGACGGGGAACCACGGTTCAGTTTCTCGATGTATTGCTTATTATTAATTGTTGTTTAATAACTTGCCACCTTCCGCTTTTACTGTTTATTATGCATTGCGAGAATCAAACTTTTAAATAAAGGCCATTTTGAAAAAAAATGGTTTTGCTTTATAAATTGCTTTTGAACTCTCTAAGATTTAATTGTGCGGAACTATAGTTTTTCGTTATCGAAACCATAAATTGTGGAATATTGTTTAAATTTCTCGCGGCAGTTTTCAATCCCTCTCTGTTAAATTCCAATAAAAACATACACTATTTTTTTATTAATTATGGTTCCAAAAATGGCATTAGGTAATTTCTGCCTTTTTACGGTTTTAACTCAAAAATTCATAGAGATAAGTAAGTCGGTTGCTATTGTATTTATGTTATGTACAGTTTACACAATTTATAGTAAAGTTCATTATAATATGAATAATTGTACTAATGTAACGCAATGCGTGCTCCTATGATTATGATACAAATCGCAACCCAATTATGTAATTGATAATGATTACGCACGAGATTTATTAAAAAAAATTGAAAAACTAAGTCAGAATAAGGCCGACTACGTCATAATCAAGATTAGGGGAGTTATTCTCGTAAACATAATAATGATAATATTAAAAAAGATACCACGGACAAGATATCAAATGCCTAAGATGTTGTTTATTATTTTAGTTTATATTATTACATACACTCACATATACCGCGAAAGACGTAGAGTAGGCAGACCCCCATAAGGTGGTCAGACGACCTGGTAAAGATTAGGTACGGGATTACACGGGTCGCTCTAGACCGGCCGGTGTGGCGATGTGTGGTAAAATAGCTGGCCTATGTCCAGCAGTGGACGTCTTACGGCTGAGATGATAATGATGATGATAGACTAGCCACACCGATTCCTGTAATTGACGTAAAGTCACGGACTAGGAGGCCGTAACAGATTTGTCTATGGTTTCGTCAGCCCTAGACTGTATTACCAAACAACAAGAGCTATTTTGCAATACAGAAAAACCGGAAGTGTTACGCCGAGCGTGTTCGCCACTGTACAAGAGTTTAACAAATGGTATTTATTGGTAAAGCATTAAGTATGAAAATGGTTTTTTTTTGTTCTTAGTTAGATTTCTGGCCGGTTTTAGAAGACTTGGGTACTTGGTACATAGAGAAATTCACTACGAAATAAAAGTATTTTCTACAATTCTATCTAACCGAACAATAAAAAGCAATAAGATACAATTGGCGGAAATCGAATCATAAAATTCTACAGTTGCAATACTGCAATGCTTTCATTGTAAATCGTCTCAGGTATCCTTTAAGAATGTGGCGGTTACATAAGCAACGACATTATTAAAGATATGAGTTTTCTGTTTTTCTCTTCATCATCAGCGTTTCAGGGGAAAGACGTCCACTGCTGGACATAGGCCTCCCCTACAGAACGCCACAGTGACCGGTTACTTTACCAAATAAGGTATCAATACCAATCAGGGTAAATAGTCTAATCGATGTGTCGATATCTCTCATTGGTATTGATACCTTATTGAGTAAAGAATCATATACCTTCTGCTAGAGGCGAGGTAGTTCAGGGTGCCCACCAAGCGGCTCAGGCAAACAAATGTTGCCTTGCCTAACGACAATGGTCGCCTGGAGACGCCCTCAAACGAGCTAATCTAATCTCTTACAAAATGATTCTACTCTCTTTCACAATGACTCTACATACCTCTCGTAGCGGTTTCCAACCTCTTTGCTCTCTGCCTAGCAACAGTCGTTGACATTCACACATGGCGCTAAGGTCGCAGTCAGTGATTGTAGGTAATTACGCAAAGTATTGTTAAGTTGTAACTCTGCTATCAGAAACATCCGCCATTTTTCAGTAAACGTACTGTCGCCGGCCGCCGTTTGTAAAATGAAAAGTATCTACTCTACTTTTCCTGTTTAGTTTCCAACGTCTCGTAGTGAGAATGAGTTATTTTCAAATTTTATTTTTTGGTTTAACGTTAATTCAGAGGTTCGCAAAGTGGTCCAGGTGGACCGCCAGGGCTCCACAAAAGAGTAAAGTAAAGTAAAAAATGATTTATTCAATACAGGATACAAGATATCGCTTATTGAAAGTCAATTAGACTAAGTAATCTAATTAATATTGATACCTTATTTCGTAAAGTATCCTATACTGCTAGAGGCGAGGTAGTTCAGGGTGCCCACCAATTGGCTCAGGCAAACAAATGTTTGCCTTGCCTTACGACAATGGTCGCCTGAGACTCTATAGAGGTAAGGAGTTATCTATCAGTATATTTTTTTGGGAATATGGTTGTAAAAAGGTTGATTAAGTCCACTGGAACCAGCTTTATTTTTTTGGTTGCAACCTATTTAACCTTTTAAGCTGTACCTATACCTATTTAACGAAATATGATATAACTAGAGGCTGCCCCGCGGTTTCACCTGCGTAGATTTCTCATAAACACAAAAATCCAGTTTTTCCCGTTCCCATGGGAATTTCGGGAAATCCTTTCTTAGTGCTCACCTACACTCCCCAAGGAACCCACGTTTCAATTTTCAGGTTTCTACGCCCAGTAGTTTCGGCTCTGCGTTGTCTGTCAGTCAGTCAGTCAGTCAGTAACGGAAGAGTTTTATATATATTGATTAACATTTATACATGTTGTCATTAATAATTTATCGTAATTTAGTATGGTCCTGCTTACTATTGCTTTTCAAATGTAATTCTAGAGTAAGTTATTAGTATAGTGGACTGTACATACATTTTTTTTATTGTTAATAATATGTATCACAGCTCTAAATAGCTGTTGCGTGAAACATGCAACACTGTTGTGGGTATTATATGCACTAGATACATACCTACCAAACTACCCAATTACATTGACTTACATAGGGTAATAAATAACATTACAAAATTAAGGTGCAGCGGCAGGGTATAATAATAATAATAATAACACATCACACTCAGAGCCCCTAACTAGGAAAAACCTGTATCTAGGGTGCCCGAAACACACACAGAGACGAACATCACACCCAGACCGGAAACAAACATCGATATTCATCATATCAATATTCGCCCCGCCCGGGAATCGAACCCGGGTGCACACGCTTAGTCAGTCCACATCACTGCCAACTGAGCCACGGAGCAGTCGGCGCGGCACGGAGCGGTATGGCGTGAAATTAAAAAAAAAACGCCTTTTTTGCTTATTCTGGCGAAAGAATTCGTTTTTAATAAAGTTTGTATGACTTCCGACGCAAAATACCTTCCAATTTTAACCATATCGGTTCAGTAGTTGCGGCGTGATTGCGCAACACATTGACAGACTTAGTTGATTTCGCATTTATAAAACCTATCTCTGAACTAGCAATTCCAAAGTTCCATGTTAACAAATTTGTCTCTGCGAGCACTCTCATCGATCACATGGCTTCAATCAGTCTGCGTATCAATACCTCGTGTGTCGAATTGCCTTATAATTCATACGTCATGTGGTGACTCTAGTTGCGTGCTTTATATTATATCAATGTTTTTTATTTTTTTATGTTTTTATATTAATTATTTATTTATTTTGTATTGAGCGCACCTGCGTTCACACGTCATATTATTGACCATAGTATAGACCATCGTCATCCTAAGGACTATACTATAGTCCTTAGGATGACGATGGTGTCCGTTGTCGAATACGATATCTATTTATGTGTAAAATAGTGTTAACGTAAGAAAAAATATTATTAACGATTAAGAGTAATCTAATTAAGGCGGTAAGTCACAGTATGGCGCGAAATTCAAAATTTTTCGCGTTTGTTAATTATTCTGGCGAAAGTATTCATTTTTAATAAAGTTTTAATGAATTCGCGTATGTAAAAAACCATTTCTCACATTGTAATACAACGTTTTTCGAAGACAGACCTACTAATTTTGTGTCTAAGGACCTAACTTGATTTTTGGCCTTTATGTCCTTAGGCACAAAATCAGTAGGTCTGTCTTCTAAAAACGTTGTATTACAATTTGGCAAATGGTTTTTTACATACGCGAATTCATTGAAACTTTTAAAAATATGTATACTTTCGCCAGAATATATAAAAAACACGAAAAAATTTGAATTACGCGCCATAGCGAGAGTTACCACCTTAATATTAGAATTTAAATCATTTTGTATGGAAAAAGTTCATTTTTTGTATGTGTTAATTTTTCGTAAGGAAGAAATCGCAGTTAACTATAAGGCTTCCCGTTTTCCATCCCAGTTTTTCACTTCCATTCGTAATTTAACTTTATTTTTATTAAGCAAGAAAGCGTTGTTTTATTTATCTTTAATATTTATAACCATTGCAATTATAGCAATCTCAATTGCATTTATAGTAATGTCAATTCTCTATTTTGACATTAACAATTGTACAACGCAAGTCCATAGTCCCACTACTTATACAACAGCGATATTAAATAGTACAGTGGCGGACACGATCGGCGTAACACTTCCGGTTTTTCTGTATTGCAAAATAGCTCTTGCTCTTTGGTAATACAGTCTAGGGCTGACAAAACCATAGACAAATCTGTTACGGCCTCCTAGTCCGTGACTGTACATAGTTTTCCTATGGATTTTTTTTGTTTAGAGAATTGCAAAAACCGTGAAATTGACACTTGACATCATAATAATAAAATAATATAATACGGTCACAGGTATTATGCAAGCTACAATAGCTATCATGATCCAAATTGATTTTCTACATTAACTGAAACAGCCCCCACATTAGATTCGGTCAAATATTGGGCGGACAGACGGCGCTGGGGCGGGCGGACGCTGTCTGGGCGGGCGGACGCTGTCTGGGCGGGCGGCTATTTGCATGAGTGCTTCATATATCGTCGTGTCATGCTTTCTGTTAATCACTCTTTGATTTTTTTATTAGCTGTTTTTTTTATTTTCAGAATGTATGTAAGAGCGTATATAAAAATCTTTCGAATTTTAGTTTTGCTTTTTTGCGAATCTATAGACTAACCATATCTATACCAATATTATAAAGAGGAAAGATTTGTTTGTTTGTTTGTTTGTTTGTTTGTTTGTAACGAATAGGCTCCGGAAATACTGAACCGATTTGAAAAATTCTTTCACTGGTAGGAAGCTACATTAACCCCGAGTGTCATAGGCTATATTAGATTTTCAAAAAAATTAGGGATCCTTACCTAAACTCAAATAATATAACCCAAGGTACAATATTTTTTCCGTTGTTTACATATTTTGACAGGAGGTTTGTTGTTGTTGTTTGTTTTTTATTCACCCATATTGGGCAGCAAAAGAACAAAGTCTATAGAGCCAAGTCTTTTGTAGTATCTTATATTCTATGGCGTAACGAAGTAAGCCGGGAAAGCTCGTTACTCATAAAGATACAATAGGTTTAAAATAGCTTTACTGGAGGTCTAATTCCCTGGTAACTGTTAGGTAAATACGAGGTATCCAGTTTAATTATTGTTAGTATGCACAAGAAAAACGAATTTAACCCCAATAGCTAGAAAGAGACGCCACCACTGAGACAAGTTTTTGCTTTGAGTAAGAGGCCATAGAGGCCCAGACTGTTGACCAAATATTTTGTATGTGTCGTAGTAAGATTTGATAATTAGGTTTTTTGCAAAAAAAACTAGGGATTTTGCGAAAACACGGATAATTTGATATAAGCATTACTTTTTTTTTCAATCATCCTGACATAAAGCAGTTTTTTTTGCAAAAAACCTAGTATAATTCGTTAAAATGTACTTTGACGCTACAGAGAACCAATCAGAATAAGAGTTTACCAGCAAGCAATAATCTAGCCAATGAGAGTAAAGGAAGGTTTCATAGTTTTCAATTATACTAGGTTTTTTGCAAAACAACTGCTTTATGTCAGGATGATTGAAAAAAAAGTAATGCTTACATCAAATTATCCGTGTTTTCGCAAAATCCCTACTTTTTTTGCAAAAAAACCTAATTATCAAATCTTACTACGACATATACTGGCTGTTTTTCTGACAAGGCGGTAATAAATCAAAGGAGGGATTCTGCTCACAATAACTAACAACTTTCCCAAAGCAACATGGGTCAAAATCTCAAAAAAAATAACAGCTGTTCCATACATTGGTTCGATCAGCTGACGGGGTCAATGTACGGGACGGCTGATTTTTGTTTTGAGATTTCGACCCATGTTGCTTTGGGAAAGTTGTTAGGTATGGTGAGCAGAATTTCTCCTTTGATTTATTACCGCCTTGTCAGAAACACCCTGTATAATACTGTGGTTACTGCTCGTCATTGTTGGTCTTTGAGCGTAGCAGATTATGTTAGGATAAGTACCGCCATAAACAGAATAATATTACGATATGTGTGTGAACTAAGCATCCGGCTTAATAGAGTAGAATGAGCTATTTGACGCCGGCTTAATTTGATTGGCAAGTGTTAACAGTGTCATGTCGTTGATATTATACTATTCATCTTTGCTGGGTATTTCCGGGAATCACTGAATGAAGCGAGTGATAGCTGAACTTACCTAGTAACTTTGCCAAAGTAACAATGGGTCGAAATTTCGAAAATAGCTGCTAGCTCTAATCAATCGTCTGATATGTTTGTTTCGAAGATAAGTATTGATTTATCATTATGTTTATCATAGTTTTTGTATATCGGGATGGAGTCCTTTGAAAGAGAGGCTTACGAGAGGACGAATCCAACATATAGAGGCATTTCGAGAGTTTTGCTATATTGTTTATGGATCACCAACCAGACACTATACTCTAGATGCACAAACAGATCATGCACCCAGCCGCAACACCCAGAAGGTGTAGTTGTTTCTATCAGAACTATTGTATAATGGATGACTATGAAATGTTCTATAGTTAACTGGTACTTTGGAGTTATGGAGTGAAAAACGGTTCGCCGTTTATTTATCACTAGAGGCTGCCCCGCGGTTTTACCCGCGCAGATTTCTCATAAACACCAAAATCCCGTTTTTCCCGTTCCCATGGGAATTTCGGGAAATCCTTTCTTAGTGCTCCCCTACACCCCCCAATGAACCCACATGCAAAATTTCAGCCCGCTACGCCCAGTAGTTTAGGCTCTGCGTTGTCTGTCAGTCAGTCAGTCAGTCAGTCAGTCAGTCAGTCAGTCAGTCAGTCAGTCAGTCAGTCAGTCAGTCAGTCAGTCAGTCAGTCAGTCAGTCACTCAGTCAGTCAGTCAGTCAGTCAGTCAGTCAGTCAGTCAGTCAGTCAGTCAGTCAGTCAGTCAGTCAGTCGGTCGGTCGGTCGGTCAGTCAGTCAGTCAGTCAGTCAGACAGTCACTCAGTCACTCAGTCAGTATCGGAAGAGTTTTATAAATATTGATTATTATTATTAGTAGATACAGCAGTAGTACAGTACAGTAGTCGATATAGTAGACAGTCCAAAAGCAATTCGACATTGGTTTGAATCATTCCCTCCAATGCATCAGCTTACGTCTTCAAGCGTTTAATCTATTGAGCCAATAGACGACCGGACGCCATGCATAGTACAATACTAGCTACGTAAGTGGTACAGTCACAACGCAATGTGTGTACCAAATAGACTGTTATGTCTTTAGCTTAAGTATTTTTTAGTCTAATTGATACTTACCTAATATAAAATGTTCTTATTCTTCTCAGTCGAAAAGACGTCCGCTGCTGGTAAAAAATTCCTTAAGATTACCACAAGGACGAAAAAAACATAGGGGATGTTGCCATAATCGTCATGCTTGGAAGGCGGGTTGGTGATCACTTCAGATTATAAGATACAAGTGACAACATCTGTTTAAAATTATCAATGAACTAGTCGAACCAGCGAACTTCGTATCGCCTAACTTATTCCTATTTTGTGCATGTATTATACTTATAAACCTTCCTCTTGAATCACTTTATCTAATAAAGAAATCTGCATCAAAATCCGTTGCATAGTTTTAAAGATATAAGCATACAAAGGGACAGACGCGGCAAGCGACTTTATTTTATACTATTTATTGATGATGATTATTGAAGACCATTCTGACGTCCTTTGGATTATCCCTTAGTCGTTTTTTATTATGGCATGGCGGTCGGCGTTTAAACATATTATAAGGAAATTTTGAGCATATTGTTTAGGCTAGAAATATGTAAATATTTTCATTATATTTGGTTCGAAGCCAGCCTATGCCAATATGCTCAAAATTAACTTAAATATTGGAGGTCATTAGTAATTAGCAGTTTGTGAAACTTAACACTTATCTAGTTCACTGTACTGACCCCATTCTTATTTACAATCTAAACTTCAAAGTGCACTTACACTATTTAACATACAACCTAGCTTTTTGACGCCTTCATGGTTCAGTGAGAACAGTCAGGTAAATCGTGCTATAACTTTGGAGATCTGAATTCTATTCCTGGCGGGGTCAAACATTGTGAATATCAATGTTCACTCTCTGATTTGGATGTGTGTTAGAATGTCTCTTTTTTTATATGTTTCGCCCAGTATAATCTCTTTTTTTTTTTAAAGAGACCGACAGCCGAGAGGCCTTCAATAAACTGACGCATAAACTGAGAACTTCCTCTTTATATGTCGGTTAAGACAGTTAAACCTTCTCCTGAATGTAAAAAATAACTTTTCTAAGAGCCGCATCAAAATCGGTTAAGCCAAACGCGAGATAATCGCGGACAAACACACATATATACATACATACAGGTCAAACGAATAACCTTCTTTTTTGAAGTCGGTTAAAAATACGGGGAACGACTTATTACTCTACAACGAATCTTCCTATTATTTATCTAGCAATCCGAGACACGTTTTCGCACTAAGAAATAAGGGTTGAAAATAAACAAGTCATTTCGCAGTTTTCCCCTCACTGGGCACACACCTGTTAAACTTTAAGGCTGCGTACACAATAATAGATTTATTTATATTATATCTTATAAAATATTAGAAATATTAACAAACTAGCTGTCCCGGCGAACTTCGTGTCGCGCCTAACAATTTGTATGGGAAAAAGAAATGTTTACTTTTACTATTTTCCTCTTAATTTTTCCACAATTTGTCACCTTTTAAACCTTCTCTGGACTATTAAAAACAACTTAAAACTAAAATCGGCCCAGCAGTTTTCGAGTTTTAGCGAGACTAACGAACCACGATTCATTTTTAGACATATATATCAAATAAAAAAGGCCTCAAAATCGCTGCCACTGGAAGGTTCGGTGCCTAGCAGGCTGGCTGCGTTATGGATTTATTCATTTCATCTAAGCTGAGAACTTCATTTTGTCCAATGTTGGGCGTAGGCTTCCCTTAAACATAAAGTCCCCTAAAAATCGTCATCAGGAAAGGTAGAAGGGGGAGGTTGGTGAGTTGGCGATCACAGTATGGTTTTTCCAGTTCTTTAACCAAACCAAGTACAGCGTTCAGTACTTGTGCCTATTGACGACACTTAAGAGAGGAAATAGGGTGATAGTGTGGGACTTAAATATTACTAGAGGCTGCCCCGCGGTATTTCCCGCGCAGATTTCTCTTAAACACAAAAATCCCGTTTTTTCCTGTTCCCGTGGGAATTTCGGGAAATCCCTTATTAGTGCTCACCTACACTCCCTAAAGAACCTACATGCATATTTCAGCCAGCTACGCCCAGTAGTTTCGGCTCTGCGTTGTCTGTCAGTCAGTCAGTAACGGAAGAGTTTTATATATATTGATAGAAAGTAAACATCGCAGTTTTTCAGCATGTCAAACCGTACTTACCCTCTTCTAAAATTGTTATTTATTGTATTAAACTTTCCCTTCCATGTCGTGTCAGGCAATTTATCAAACATTTACAAGGATTGAATAACAAATGGCGGGAAAAGATGGGATGGCAAGTGACCAAAATCAATACGTTATATCGGTAGCTAGGTTTACAGTACTTGCACTTTTTGCCGTTTTCCCTGCGTTTTCGTATTGTTCTAACCAAATTACCACCACACCATTTCCTCCAATGGTTGTCGTAAAAGGCGACTAAGGAAAACCTAAAGGACAAGCAGCAGCGTTTTATAAATACTTCGTTGATAAACTTCAAGATCCATAGCCCTCACACCTAAGAAACGTCATACAAAAAAGTGCGTTGCTTCGCTCACAGCAGAAACTCGTGTACTTGCACGCGTATCATGCATTTGTGAGTGAGATGAGACGTGCGACGCTGCTTTATTTGTACTGAGCGGTAATAATTAGGGAGGTGGCGAGCAAAATTTCTAAATAATAAGCACGCTTGGCAGACGCTATTAATAGCGATAATAATACCCTAACAAACATTAAGGACCGCGTCTGCCAATATGGAAGCCCTGCGTTTACATTTGACAAGGTTTCAAAAATGTAAAAAAAAAAAACTCTACTAAATCATTTGCACGTGTCTGCCTCTGGGGCTGATGATAACAACCATCCTGTCAACACGTAAAATCGAAGAGGCAGACATCTAGGGCGCTGACTTTTGTAGATATTAATTTTTGATTTTTTTTTTATGATTTAAAAGAAATAAATTATTTGCACGCTTGGCAGACGCTATTAATAGCGATAATAAAACCCTAACAAACATCAAGGACAGCGTCTGCCACCATGGTAGCCCTGCGTTTTCAATTGACAAGGTCTCAAAAATGTAAAAAAAAAAACTCTACTAAATCATTTGCACGTGTCTGCCTCTGGGGCTGATGATAACAACCATCCTGTCCACACGTAAAATCGAAGAGGCAGACATCTAGGGCGCTGACTTTTGTAGTTATTAATTTTTGAATTATTTTTTTTGTTTAAAAAAAATATTATATGATTTGCACGCTTGGCAGACGTGTATATTAAGAAGTAAAAAAAATGAGAAGGACTTAGGAAAAATAGTCTGCCAACTTTTCAAAAATTTTAAATTAAAAAAACTATACTAAATCATTTATTTGCACATTGTCTGCTTCTGGGGCTGATGATTACAGTCGTCCTGTTATCACGTAAAATGGAAGAGGCAGACATCTAGGGCTCTGACTTTTGTAGTTATAGATTTTTGAATAAACAAACTCTGGTAGACCAGCGCTGGTCATCAGCTTTCTATGTGTATATACGCCCTAAGGAATGATTTTCAAAAAATGCAGAAATATTTAGTTTCTGTCTGTCAACTACGTCTATTCAGTTTTTTTTTCGTAAGGTCTCTTTTTTATTTGGGAATATCAGCAATTCCGACCTTTTCCGTTTTAAAACATATGTAAAGAAGATGTTATTTCATTTGTGTTTTCTACCAGCTCCGACTTACAACAGAACTTTTTAAAAGGATAGTTGTCAATGTCATACAGACATGACTTCAATTCAAGGCAGAGAAACAGATGTCAAACAAACGTTTTGTATATTTAGATCAGAATTAATTGAGAATTTGGTTATTTTGATTCCCGGTCTGCCTCTGGCTTACCACGCAACGATGGAAGAGCCAGAAAAACGATGCGTTTTTTGTCAAACACAAAACTTGAGCAAAATAATAGTATTTACTGATACAACGTTAAAAAAATGTGAACAGGCGTTGATCATTCGCAAAAATTTCAACTTGAAATTTTGCAATACTACGCTGCCAGCTGAGATAAGTGATACGGCAGGATATCACCGTCAGTGTTATAGTAATTTCACCGCACTAAAAAGCATGTACAAAATAGAGCAATTCTCTGGCACATTATCCGTGCCTTCGACATCTACAGCAGTTGACACGTCTGAACTATTAGTTAGTCTGTGGTTTTTTTTTTTAAATCATAAAAAAAAAAAAAAAATTAATAACTACAAAAGTCAGAGCCCTAGATGTCTGCCTCTTCGATTTTACGTGTTAACAGGATGACTGTAATCAGGAGCCCCAGAGGCAGACACGTGCAAATGATTTAGTAGAGTTTTTTTTTTACATTTTTGCCCCTGCGTCACATGAAAACGCAGAGCCCTAAGTGTCTGCCTCTTCGATTTTCTTTGTTTTCAAGATGATTGTAACCATGAACCACCACCATGATTTAGCATAGTTTTTTTTTTTGACAAGTTCAATCCGCTGTAACGCGAAAACGCAGCGACATAGGACAAAATTTTACTGAACCAAATCGATTCGTACTGACCTAAACTGGAACCCACCGCGATGTGGATTCCGTGCAAGTACTTTACCGAAATGCTACCTACCCGTCTATCTATAACTGAGAGGTAACCGAGAGCGGGGGATCCACACTTGCTAAGGGAGGCAGGGATTGCATATACTGTATGTAGTACTATTTATTATTCTATGCTGCGTTTATGACAAACTACTATCCCAAAATAATTGCCCTTGTGTTAATTTGGGGGGGAGGCCTTTGTCGAACAATGGTCGTCTAGCGGCTTAGATAAAGTATTTTTCTCGATCATCTGAACCAATCTTTAAACAGTGAAGGTATCAAGTATCGTAGTAACGGGCCTAAGATGGCCGTGTAAGCCGCTAAGAGGCACTTTCTGTAAAGATTTATCTTTGCCTCTCAATAGTTCGTTTCTGTAGTATTGTTTTGTTCACTATTATTATAAAGGCTTACGCTCCAGTTACAATTTCAGCGATACATCGTGAAAAATTTACAAAACCAAGTTTTGTTTTATTCAATAATCATGCTCGTGGAAAATCCATAACGTAGAATTCTCATAACAGAACTGAATGACAACATATTAACAAAACTTGCTAGTCTTCGAGTCTTAGCTCGTTTTCTACTGGAACACTGTAAATTTTCCCATGCACTAATAAGCAATTAAAGTTAAAAATATAGTAAAAAAAAACGAAAAATAATAATAATAGTAATCCATGGAACGCTTGGCAGACGAATTGGCCATCGTATCAGATCGTTTTTCGGATGTTCACTTAGTAAGAGGCAGATGGAATAGTGATGGTAATACTCTACGCTGCAACCATCCATCCATACTGTAATTTTAATCTAATAATAGAAATCATTGCGAAAGGGAGTATAGAATCATTTGACAGAGGAGGGCTCGTTTGGGGGCGTCTCCAGGCGACCATGTCCAAACATTTGATTGCCTGAGCCATACGGTGGGCACCCTGAACTATCTCGCCTCTCACAGTATAGGAAACTTTATCAAATAAGGTATTAATAGCAATTTGATTAGATGTAGTCTAATTGACTTTCTTTAAGTGATATCTTGTATCCTATATTGAATAAATTATTTTTGATTTGAATTTAAGAATACTTTACTTTTTAGTACCTAGAAATATGGGTCAATAAGCGGTAAGTAATAACTTTTAACGCTTCAAAAAAAATCCTTAAACTTTTCCGTAGATTAATCACTATTTGATCGTAAATTTAGTTTGAAAACATTTCCGTACTCCCAGACAGCCGAGCCATAAGCTAATGAAGGCAAGTATTTAATGAAACTTCTCACAGAATTACGTGAACCTTCGTCAGGTAGGGCAGGGCCCGTGTCAGAAACTAAAAGGGCCCTTTTCTAACGATCGACAAGGCGTAGATCACAAAAAACTAATAGAAGCCCTAGATACACGAATGTAAATTAACATAAAAGATGTTTCTGACAAGATAACTTCCTGTTTTTAAAGTAGGTTATAGTTAAAAGGAGAGATTTAGCTCAACTTGTTTAGAAGAAAACTGGCTAGAGTTAAAAAAAAAAAACAATACTCTGGATTGAAAATCGGGTCAGACTCATAAAGAAGGTATTCTTCTTTTTTATACGAGTCCTCTTATCGTTTGATGAAGATCCTAATGAAAAAAAAAAACAAAGAAAAGAAACAAATCAAACTCTACTAAGTGGTTCTGAGTGGGCCCTAGGTAGGCCAGAAAGGTCAAAGGCCCTTTGGTATTACAGTCTAGGGCGCACGAGATCATACACAAAACTGTTACGCCGTCCTAGAGTGTGGTGTAATAATATTTTAAAGTACAAAAAGCCAAAGTAAGGTTTGTGGCAGACAGCTTAAACTTTCATTAAACTAGCTTAATAGAGGTCGGAGATTAATTAGTTAAGTGACCGATACAATACGACCCACAATATCTAAATGTTCCAAAGTTACAGGAGGTATAGGTACGAAAAACTTTTATCAACACGTGGAAAATATATTAATCACGTTTTGTAAAGGGCTTTAGTAAAAACTAAAACTAAACTAGTTATTTAGAATAATAACGCTGGTTTTATAACAGTTAATTTATTTAGCTAGCACAACAGAAACGACGTTCAATGAATAATGAGATTTCATTACTTCAATAAAAGAAAAACCGGCATTTTCTCCAAGTATATGTTAATAATGTTTGTCGTTATGACAATCTGTCTCTGTGGGGGAGACCCTATGTCCAGCAGTGGACGTCTATGGGTTATAATGATGATGTTAATAAAGGCACGTATAATCTGAGAAATAGTACAATCTCAGAAAATTTACATTGGTTCTTAAAAAAAACAAATAGTTTTATCTATAATTGAACCCTATAAAGCCAATAAGAGATAAAAGCGCTCGTTATTGAAACTGAAAATTCCCAATATCCGGGTAAATCCGCCATAAACTGGCAACACTGCTGCCCGGCGACGCTGTAAAATATTTTTAACATCCCTTTATCTCGATGTTTACGAGGATAGGCGGGAAAAAAATAAAATCACTTTTACCTATGTTAACTACAAGTATGCCCATCTAAACTATAATTTAGTAGGTTCAAGCACGGACTTGTTCAGTGTAACACTTGCGGGTTTTCTGGATTGCAAAAAAGCTTTTATTCCTTGATATAAATATCTAGCGCGCAAGATAACATAGATGAAAGTGTTACGCTGATTGAGTCCGTGACAGTACATGAAGCAATAAGAAACAAAAACATAATACAAAAAACATAATGTATTTTAGGGTAAAATACCGACAAACAATCATCGATACCCCACTTATCAATGTCGCCCCGCAGGGAATCGAACCCGAAATTAAAAAGTCTCAGTCAACATCACTAACTACTGTACCGTATAGGTCACAGAAACTGTTTTTGTTTGTTTTTATCTTTCTTACGGCGATTCAAGTCAAGACTTTGTGGCGGGTTTTTTTTTTTTTTTGAGTTTTTTTATTATTCTGTATTTGGCGAAATAATTCATTGTTAATAAAGTTTCGAATTGCTTCCCGCAGCTAAAAACACATTGTTACATCGTTTTTTGCAAGACGAGTTACTGATTTTTGGGTATTTTGCAAAATTTTGATTATTGGCTAAATGTGGAATATATATATAAAACAAACTTCATTAAAATTAAATACTTTCGCCATAATAAATAAAATCCCAAAAAAAAAAAACATGGCCGAATTCAATAATTTAAATATACCCTATGTTGTATAAAGTGGCCAGTTTTAGTTTAATTACTCATCTCAGCCATGGTTTTGAAGATAAGTATACCCTTTTCTTACCCCTCAGGATATTATTTTACTGACATAAATATTATAAACAGATAAGACGTCAATATATGAACCGAAATTCCTTAGACATGTAAAGAGTCGAATGCCATAGCTTAAGATTCTTCACAGCGTATTTGGTCAAGCGGGAATATTCCGTAAATTGATATGTAACTAATATGCCACTGCCAGTTGATTGCTAATTGGTCTGGCTATAGGATCTGGCAGTCACCCAATCCCTTATTGATACGATCAATGACTGTAGTGTTGGGACTAAGGACAAAATATTGAAGCTAGAACTGGTTTCGGACATGGAGATGGAAATTTGGCTCTTATGTAAGTTTTTGTTTGAATCTAAAGTCTGGCAATACTAAAATTATACTGCTAATATAGCAGAATAATAATAAAAATGTCTCTAAGGGCTCAAACAGACGAGCGACGGTGTGTCGTCCGACAGTCGCGCGACAGCCGCGCTAGCCTGTATGAGCCCTAAAATTATAAACTGAAAGAATTGACTTTTAACTTTTGACTGAAAATTATAATTTTTTTTTTAAATATTGTTTTTTTGTTTGTTTTTTAAAAACTGTTACTTATTATATTAAATATTTTTGCTGGGTAATTTCTTGAAAAACAGGTGTGTCTTAAGTTTTTTAACTTTGACGCATCGTTAACAAATACCATAATCTTTGATCTGGTTGCGCATTTTTTTAAACTTCTGTAAACCAAATTGTTTCTTTTTAATTAAGGTCTTAAGTAATTTTTAGCAGCCCTATCTAAGACCTAAGTCAACGCCTTAATAGCAAGATGCCGAAGGAACGCAGTCGATGACATTTCACCGACATCGACATAGCATCTTTATTAGCCGACCAAGGTTGCGGCAATGATAGTTAGCTCATTTGAACCTGCTATTTAGTGTCTCCGCACATAATACATGGCGGAAAATGAAACGTCTATATCAATACATCTACTATATATATATAAAAATAAAGTGTGGTTCGTTAGTCTCGCTAAAACTCTAGAACGGCCGGGCCGATTTAGCTGATATTGGTTTTAAAATGTTCGTAAAAGTCCAGGGAAGGTTTAAAAGCTGAGAAAATATGGAAAAATTCCGGGGAAGTTATTAAAAACACCAATTGATGTTAGGTGTGATACGAAGTTCGCCGGGACAGCTAGTAGTATATTAAACAAAGGGGCTTCCCGCGTCTGTCTGTCGCTATGCATGTTTTTAAATCTTTAAAAGTATGCAACGGATTTTGATGCGGTTTTATTTAAATAGATAAAGTGATTTAAGAGAAAGGTTTATATATTTATAATAGGTACATGTACACAATAATAATAGTTTACGCGGTACGAAAGTTTTTAATAAAATAATACAATGTAAATACAAATTTAGAATCAATGAATCCATGACGACTAAGTCAAGTTATACTTAAAACCAGTTCTGAAATTTGCATTTTTAATGTTTTGCAGTTCTAACGCGGCATGTTGGCGGTTGGCTATTCAGAATCTATTTACTAACTATAACAATTACCATTTGCATAATAAGTACGTTTATGTTGACTTTAATACTTATTTCTTATACTTACTTTGTTTTTTATATCGTGTGGCGACAGCATAGAACACCGCGACTCTAGTCGGTCGGGTTCAAGGACTTATATGGAAAAAAAGCTTTACCTAAAATTGAAAATGTCTTAGTACCCAAAATGCCTGAAATCCATAATACTTACTAGAATAAAATTTCCTCCCATGGGTGTCTTATTATCTATACCAATATTATAAAGAGGAAGGATTTGTTTGTTTGTTTGTTTGTTTGTTTGTAACGAATAGGCTCCGGAAATACCGAACCCATTTGAAAAATTCTTTCACTGGTAGGAAGCTACATTAACCCCGAGTGTCATAGGCTATATAAGATTTTCAAAAAAATTAGGGATCCTTACCTAAACTCACATAATATAACCCAAGGTAAAATATTTTTCCGTTGTTTACATATTTTGACAGGTGGTTTGTTGTTGTTGTTTGTTTTTTATTCGGCCATTCTGGGCAGTTAAAAGAACATAGTCTATAGAGCCAAGTCTTTTGTAGTATCTTTTATTCTATGGCGTAACGAAGTAAGCCGGGAAAGCTCGTGTATTAATAAAGGCCGAATTATTATTTGTCTACGCCGACATGAACACACTGGCTGGTTATAATACTGGCCGGTTATAATTTAAATGTTTTATGAAGATTACAGATAACTGTGTTCTTATTCCTTAATTTTAAATGTTAAATTGATAAACACAATATTTCATTATTCTCTATTTTACTATTGTTATTATTTTTATTTAATTTGAAATTTATATCTAATTCCATAAACTACATCCCCCTTACCACAAAAAAATTAGACCGGTCCAAAATACCATTTTTTATGACGAAATAGTAAATTAAACCTAGTCTAGTTAGTGATTTAGACCCGGTTTAACTCTTTTTGTGGTAGAGCCGCATATGACTAAAATTGAGATATTTTATGTTAATTTAACACCTAGTTATAAGACTCATTGTAGCTCCCTAACAGGGTTTCATTTTGTAACTTTTTTAGAACACCTGTATACACATGAAAGCAATAAATGATTTGATTTGATTTGATCTTAAAAAGCGGCTAGGGGAACTCCTGGATCGTCGTTCTGAAGCTGCAGCGTAGTTCGTTGACAAATTTTAAATACCATACTGGGTTCGCTAACCCTCCTGCCAAGCGTGCAGATTATGTCAAAACCATGGAATTTAAAGAGCGGTTTCAATTGATTTTCTCTCTTTCTTCGATTCTTTAGTATGCGCTTATAATGAAAAATGAGAGTTATTAAGATTTTAATAAATTCCTTTTTTATTTACAGATATCTGCGCTCTTAGCTGTGATACAACTAAGTCATTAAGTTGTAAGTAAATTAAATTTTTACTGCCGCACGCAGCCGTCTTAGCGAAATAGGAAATATAAAAACAACATATTCTTGGTACATTGTTCGTTTCTTGACATGTATCGGTCACCCTAGATACAGTTTCTTCCTAGTTAGAGGCTCTGAGTGTGATGTGTTGTTTTTAGGTATTTATTTTATCAATCTACCAACCCTATCTAAATGCAAACAACATAAGAGTCCTTTAACGCGAACATCAGTTGCGCAACTCTAGAAAAAAAAATCATTTACTAAAGTAACGCTTTAAAAGTGGCCACTTTTAGCAATGAACAGTAATACATACAACAGTCTAAACCTAGATATTTTTAAAAAAAAAATAGCAATACTAGGGACCAAGATCTAATGCACAAGGGTAGGAAGTCTTTTTTTGTTAATAAAAGCCTTACTTTAGAAGATATGATTTTTCTTCTAGTGTGGCGCCACCACTGTTTGCGTAAAAGGACACTAAAAGACGGTTTTACAATACAAATGGGTAGATTTTAGTGCGGCCCTTCATGGCACATTATGTAAGTAGTGAGAAACCTTGTCACCGTCTAGTTTAGTGTGACAAAGTACGTAGGCCATCTGACGCAATACTGAGCCATTAAACTTAAAGTGAACTTTGCGTAACTGACCGCACGGCAAACCTACACCTATTTCGAGAAAATCTTGAAATTGAAGTAATTTAGTATACCTAAAATAAAATCATACGCCAATGATTGATTTTTAGAATTCAATCGAATCGTTTGTTGTTTCCTAGTTTTTATCGTTGGAGCCTCCTGTAGTTTTAGTAGTCCTCTCGTGATGTTAACCTGACACTGCGTAAAAAATTCTAAAGAGACAAAAACAGGTGGAAATCTGAAGGTGCAAGGTCGGGACTATGCGGCGCATGCATTTACACCTCCCAACCAAAATATCTTATTTTTGCTGTGTGGTTAAAGATTGAGGTCTTCACTCCTGTTCCCCGCCAGCTGCTTGGTCACCAATACGACTCTGCACTGACTCGCTCTTTTATTGGTCAATGTAACTTCCCCTTGGTCGTCCACGCTCTCTTTTTTCCTTCTATATTCAATGCATCCTTCCTTTGTGCAGTGCAAAATGTTGTCAGGCTCAATAGTTGGCGATACTATCATGCCCGGGACGTCCCCAAGGTTCTATTCCGACTTGCACAATAGTACTATCACCTCAGGTTCGTTCTTGTTATCATTATCAAAACTGATAGACGTCCACTGCTGTAAATAGGTTTCCCCCAGAGATTTCCGCAAGGATAAATATTATGCAAGGAGTTTATCATTATCGCCCCGCTTGGCATCGAGTTGGTGATCGCAGTGTGGCTCTTCAAGTATTTCAACGAAGGACGCTGTTTCCCATCCTTCGGCTGTCCCCTTATTCACGACTTTTACTACACCCATGGGTGGAGATAGGGTGATGGTATTCTATACCGCCTCCATACAGCCATGTTAGTATAATACTTTGCTTGAAGCCTTGTTGACGAAAAAGAGCTGGTACGACGTTTTTTTTTTTTTTTTTGTTCAAAACTTTGTTTTTTACGTCCGCAGCGTGTTCCGTAAAACAAAGTGTTTGCGAAGTCTCAGAGTTACAGTTGCGGACTCGAGACTGGAACAGTTTTTAAACTGAAGTGTTTTTCCATTTTAAAATGAACGAAACATGAACCATCTGTCCGCTTCGTGTAAACTAACTTACTTGTAGAAAATTAAAATCGTATGATGGGGTAATTTGAAGCCAACTGAATTTTTGGAATGAAGTTCCTTATCTCGGCTTGCAGGAGGGACCTAGCCAAGAAAAAGTGCAACGTTACGGCTGAAGTGAGACACAAAAGCGTTTCAGTGAAGAGGAGAATGAAAGAGACCGAGAACTATAGCACTTCCTATTTTTCGAAGTTGGTTAAAATAGGTACTAAAACCTTCTCCTGAATGTAACCAATACCTATCTGAAAACCGCATCAAAATTAGTTCAGCCAAACGCGAGATAATCGCGAACAAATAATAATAATAACACATCACACTCAAAGCCCCTAACTAGGATGAACCTGTATCTAGGGTGCCAAAAACACACACAGAGACGAACATCACACCCAGACCGGAAACAAACATCGATATTCATTATATCGACATTCGCCCCGCCCGGGAATCGAACCCGGGTGCACACGCTTACTCAGTTCACATCACTGCCAACAGAGCCACGGAGCGAACAAATATAAATACATACATACAGGTCAAACTGATAACCTCATTTTTTGAAGTCGGTTAAAACCTTTTTTATCACAAAAAACACTTATTAACTACGAGAAACAAATACCTACCAGATACCTACCTAAGCAAGACAAAGTAACTTTAGAAGGTAAAACCTATAGCAAAATGACCTTCGTTCGTCATCTTGGCACAGTAAATGACAAATCAGTGACAAGTTCTACTGTATTTTGTCTTATTTACCGGGTGTTAATAGGTAGTTGCTAAAAAACAAGCAACCGTCAAAATAAGTTTTTTTTTAAGTTTAATAACTTACCACAAAAATATTCGATATGGTTAGTTTTTTGGAATAAATATTAGAATTCATATAAGTCCCATGAATGTTATGTTTATTGTAAAAAACATAATTGACAAAAAATGGCGTCGTAATCATCGATTTGTACATGTAGCCAGTTTAAACTTGCACATTCTGTATTGAAATAAAATGTTATACCTACATTTTACTATAATATAAAATTTCCTTTGTGTCTCTGTCATTTTAAACTTATACCTAGAAAAAAAATCAAGTGTCTATAGATAGAAATTGGGATAGTCACATAGTAGAGACTCAACTTAGCATTTTACATCCTGTATTTCGACTGACATTGTATCGGTGTAATGAGATGTATATGGAACACTTTGTTTTTGAAGTTGTTATTGTTAATGCTCACCTAGGCTCAGCGCACATAAGGGTCAACAACTATACCGGAAGAATACCAATTTAGATTTTTCCCTACACTTTATCGCAAGGGGTGGGTGGAAAACATGTTTTCAATCGAAATTATTTCTGTACGTATGAAATGGCACACGATTGCTTTTAAATACGGTACTATAGAATTTAGAAAACAGCGGTATAGCACAGCTTAAGTAGCGCCACCCGCGAAAAATTTTAATATCTTCTAAACTAAGGCAATTGGAATACTGTTCCACATTTTCGCCGGTGGCGCAACTTTAGCTGTGCATAAATTGTTATAATCTCGATAACTTCGCTGCGCCTCGCCTTATGTGCTCTGGGCTTAAGACAGTGATTATAAAGTCACTGTTTATATATTCTAATGTTGTTTAATGCATAAGGCCTTCGTGCCCTTTGATGAATCTTTGTTTTTAAACATAGAGTCGTCTTTTTTTTAATAATTTAGGGGCCATGAAGTGGTTATAATGGGTATGGTGAGCTGTATTCCTTCTTTAATATTATATTGACGACTTGTCAGAAACACCCCATAGCTGAGCTTAATTTAACGGCTTAGTCAGAAGCAAGATAAAGTAACTTAAACAATCTAAAAAAATAAAGATTAAATACAACTGTATGGCTTTGCTACTTTTTTGTGCGTCATCTAGGAATTATGTATTAACGGAAAAAAATTAACAATGTGACTGTATTTTTGATGAATTTGAGAAATAAGTCACTTATTGTTCTAGCTAGGCTTGGTGGGCTCTGTCTTTGGTATCTGCGAACTCAAAGGCTTCTGTTGGATATCTCTTAGTACAGCAACTAACAAAAAAATTATTGATCGTCAAATAAATAAAATGACCGTGACCCTGAACGGTGTAGCCGAGAGTACGCCCCGTGACCGGCATTTTGTTTGTTTTGGTTATTGCAAGGTCACGTTTTATATAATACTAGTCGACCCGGCATACTACTGTGCCTCACCTTTTAATATTCTATGCATGTAATAAACATAAAAACCTTCCTCTTGAATTACTCTATCTTTTACAAAAACCACATCAAAATCCGTGGCACTTTTTTAAAGATTTAAAGCATAACATAAATAGGGACAGACGCGGGAAGCGACTTTAACTATTTATTAATTGATGATAGTAGGTTATATCTATAAAGCGGTGTATTGAAGTGGAGGTCCAGGAGTCCGCGGCACATAAACTTGAGTCTTTTCAGACTTTGAATGTTGCCACCATCGCTTCTTTGCTTTGGAAGGCCGTGGGTGCTATATCTCTAGCTCATCCTAATGTCGATGATCACTTTAATGCTTCAATAGACTTCAATGCAGCGGTAAAAATTGTGATTTTTGCTTGTTTTGTGGCTGATTTAACTGGTTATGTTGACTGTGAGTTCAGATTTGGTTACGATTTCAGGGTTTGAGGACAAGAATTGTTATGACGTAAATAGTTTTTTTTTTCTGGAGCTGTATGCATGTATGGGGTTCGGACACCCTAAGATACAGTTTCTACCTGTAGTTAGGGGATCTAAAAGTAATACATCATTTAGGTATTTTGTGAAGGAGTTTATTTCATTCCTTACAACAGACACCGAAACATTTCTAAACAGCACTGAAGAAGGACAAATCAATGAAAAATACTCATCGTGAAAATAATTTACATACAAAAAACATTATATTTAATGAGATTGCATCTCAGCCCCGTGCCAGGCACAGCATGCAGCATGCAGGTGTTTCACTGTCCACGTGATCCGCCGAGGTCACGTTAGCTCTAATAACCCACTGGTGGAGTGATCATTAGGTAATAATAACAGCAATTGTGGCTTGTTAGACAGTTGGAATTATTTTGATCAACCTGAAAGGCACAATCATAGCGGAGATAGATTAGGGGCCGATGATGAGAAGCTAGCTATCTAACAAAACTTGTGCGAGACTGGATGAGCCTTTTTATTTATTTTTTATGATACGGGGATTAGGGGAAATGGCCAGCTCATGCCCGGGGTATCATTAATGATAGGCTTCCCACACTATTGCTCGCTCTCGGATCGCCTCTGCAGCGGCACGTGCCACAAGCTGTAATGAGAGTCATGTACGATAGCCGATATTTACTGGACACTTCTTCTTCTTTAAGCTTAAGAGCTTCGCTCTTGTCGGTGGAGCCTCCTCTATTCCTCCCTTTTCCCCGCCATTTAGTGGACACAAAAAGTAAAAATTTGGGTTCTCTCTAATCATGTTGCTTCTCCACGGAGCCAGGGCCCTTTTTTTAAGGCAGGGAAACTCCTAACGAGTACGGAGCCAGGGCCAGTCAAAAGACGTTTCCATGGCTGTCGGTAGGTGATGAGCCAGCTTCAGCAGATCCTAACATAAGCAGGTTATCTGACGAGCTTAGGCTATGACTGACCGCTTCCAGTTATGTCTTGATCGGGCTAGCCTGCTAGAACCACCTGCAGGATGCGAATTTAAGGCTTGTCTTGTGATCATTTGCCCTTGGGAACTTGTGTCCGATCTATTCCCATTTCTTTATCATATCTCGTTGGAAGACTCATGCTCAGTTTTGGCACCTGATATGAGGATGATGATAGCTATAGCGTCATCTGGAGGTGTAAGAAATGATCAATCACCTAAAGTTATAGTATTTAGAATAGAATAGAATAGAATAGAATAGAAAAAGTTTATTGCCAAACAGTGACACATCATTACAAAAATATACAAAAAGGCAAACAAAAACAATAAACAGTAACAATATCTCACTATAGCAAAGGGCACTGTCTCAGCATTTGCTATGGGTTTGAGCCCAAAGCGCTGGTTTTCAGTCAGTGCCGGTAGTGTTATTTCTGAGCGGTCTGATGATGTGTTTGTGAAACTCTACTGTGTTTCTGACAAGGCGGTAATAAATCGAAGGAAGGATTCTGCTCACCATAACTAACAACTTTCCCGAAGCAACATGGGTCGAAATGTCAAAAAAAATGCTGTTTCATACATTGGTTCGATCAGCTGACGGGGTCAATGCGAACGGGATAGCTGATTTTTGTTTTGCTTTTTCGACCCATATATCGTATGGTGAGCTGAATCCCTCCTTTGATTTATTTCCGCCTTGTCAGAAGCACCTTGCATAAGAACGTAAATAAAAGGATTTCCAATACGAGATTGTAAACAAAGCATCCATAATTAATCTGATGACGAAACAAGGAAGGAAACAGATGCACAAAGAAGAAAAAAAAAACAGTAATTATGCGGATTAGCCGCCAATACGGAAGTCACGCCTCCCATACTTATACAAACTTGTATGAAGTTGATGGGCATCACGAGTTGAATGAAATGTATTACAAAAGGTATTTTGACCTTTTATTCAATTCAAATTTCTAGTGGTGTTAATAATAACTTATTATTAAGTTGATATATCTTATCGATTGGCGCGCAGCAAGTTGATATTTCAACGCTAGATTTTTTAATATGACTATCTAAATCAGATTCTGAAATTAATTTGTAAGAACCTCCCACTTGAAACTGAGGTGGCAATGGGCAAAACACATAGCTTGAAGAACAAATGATGATTAATCCTTTAACTCCTCGAGGAGCATAGCGGGCCTCGGAGACTTCCTCCAGACTTCTCTGTCCTGCGCTCTTTCTTTGGCGTCGGTCCAGGACATCCCTGCCGCCCTGAGTTCTGTCATGATAGAACGCTTCCAGGTTTCAGCGGGGCGAAAACCCTACTGGCGGCCGAAGAAGACAGGGGTCTTCTTCGGCCGCCAGTAGGGTTTCATTCTAAGGCTACTATGCTGATGTTTGCTTCAGGTCTTCAGGTGAAGAACAGATGGTGACCGTGAAACGGAAGACGCAGAGTAGGCAGACAACAAGGTGGCCAGACAACCTGATTATAGCTACGGGAGTAAACTGGATGAGGGGCGCTCAAGTCCGGTCCTTGTGGCGATTTATGGGGGGAGACCAGTTGACGTCTTTCGGCTGAAATTATGTTCATGATGATCCTGAATATTTTGTGGGTTATTATTACAAAATGCGTCTCGATAAATTAAATTCTTATCCGGCAAAGGATAATCATAAAAATAATAACACACATCACCTCAGAGCCCTTAACGTAACTATTCTCTATTATTTGCCCTTAATAGAGAATAGTTACGTTATAATAGTTACGAACGTAACTATTATCTAATTATGTGCCCTAACTAGGAAGAATCTATATCTAGGGTACCCGAAACACACACAGAGACGAACATTACACCCAGACCGGAAACACACATCTATATCCATCATATCAATATTCGCCCCGCCCGGGAATCGAATCAAGGTGCACACGCTTACTCAGTCCACATCACTGCCAACTGAGCCACGTAGCAGCAATATATTATCGACAAATTTAGAGATATCCCTAAATAGCATAGAACAGCACTACTCTGGAATGAAGATACAATTGTATTTCGTGATGAACCTTGGTACATTACAAATGAAGCTTTTAACATTTATAATTATTATGTCGGTTCTCTTTTCTTAATGACCTTCCTCCGTACTAGGCCGAATTCAAAGGTTCTATCCTTTCGTTCATCTAGCGTCATCTTTCTATCATCTATTATTTTCTAAATTTTTTTAGTCTAGATGAACATGCTAACTTGCAGAACTGAGACTTGGTTGCTAACTATGGCCCTAATCAGAAAGCTCAAAGTCATTCAAATATAGAAAGGATATACTTGGAGTTGCACTGCGTGATCGAATCAGAAATTATGAGGTACGCAGAAGAACTAAGGTTTCGTCATAGTCCAAAGAGTTATTTGAAACCACTGGCCTTCTTTGAGCTTTCTTCTTAGAAATTATGTTTTCAAAATCTACCAGAACAAGTAAAATTTTAAACATAGTATATAAAAATGAAGTCGCTTCCCGCGTCTATCCCTATGTTTGCTTAAATCTTTAAAATTATGAAACGGATTTTGATGCGGTATTTTTTAATAGATAAAGTGATTCAGAAGGAAGGTTTATAAGTATAATTCATGCACAAGAAAGAAATAGTTTAGGCGGTACGAAGTTTGCCGGATCGACTAGTAACTGATTAACATCTTTGCGAGCAATAAATACAGAAATAAAAATATGACATCGTTCATATTTTTTACATTTGCCTAGTTCAACAAATATGAACAAGCGACATTAACACTTTAGTCCTTGGTTCTATTTTGGTTTTCTAGAAATATTAGTTTTAGGCCTCGGACACATTTGGCAAGGCACGCTGAAGATACCGAGAGAAAAACAAATGAATCTATTACGGCTGCTTTTGCAATATTGCTTTGCGTCCTGTTTGCGTTTTTTTTGTATTGACTTTGACACTTGGAGGACGAAAAGCAATATTGCAAATGCGGCCATAATAGGCCCTCTGGTCTGTTATGAGCTTAGAATAATAATAATTTTGAAAATTGTTTTGAATTTTGTGCTATGGATTTTGAGATCAGTTTAAATTAGTATTCGCATGCTTTCTGCGCCTCGGGTTACCATATCTCTGGTTTTGTCCGGAGATTACCGGATTTATCGACTTTTCTCAGGATTCCGGCCGGACTTTGCAAATCTCAGGATTTTTAATAAACACAGGATAACAATTCTTTTTTTGATATTTATGAAAGTAAAACAAACGAAAACTAATTTTTTGAAAGAAAATTCTCAAACTATGAAAAATCTCAGGACTTTTCCATGGAAATGAGGCCTTTTCTCCGGGTTTTTTTATTTTTTCATCTGTTAACCTAATCTGCGCCTAGCCAATGTGTGCTTTGTCTTAATATTTAAAATGACATTAGTTTTTTTTTTGTGCTGTTGATACAATATTAAATTTAAAGACTCTTATCTCATAGATAGTTCATCTCATCTCATAGGTTTCTCTGGTAGTTTCTACCTATGAAATGAATGTGATACTGTATGAATAACACATAAAAACTAATGTCATTTAAAATATTAAAACCAAGCACTCATTGTCTAGGCGCAGATTAGTTTAACAGATGAAAAAATAAAAAATACGGAGTGATTTTATAAGCATTGTCATTTGGTAACAGATTTCCGTGTTTTGCGGAGCTGTGCTTGAGGCTGCGTGAGGTCCGCGCTCCAACCCATGCTGCCGAAGATAAAATTTATCAAGAATTAAGACATTAAAGACCCAACGAGTCAAAGAATCAAATATCACGTAACCTTTTCTCCGTATGCAAATTAAAAACACAGATTTCATCTGCCGACTAGTTAACCAGTTCAATGCCAGGCCACTGACCTCATTATGGAAACGAGTTTTAAACAGTTTACCTTTTAAAATGTCATTCTGATTTGATTGTGATATTAACTTGATTTGTTATTGTTGACAAATGTTGTTAAGATTTTATAGAGCGTTGAACTTTTAAGAGCCATAGCACAGCTAAAGTAGCGCCACTCGAGAAAAAAAAAATATCTTCTAAACTAAGGCAAATATCAAAAATGTGAAACAGCATTCCCCTAGATAATTCAGCCTAGTATTTTTAGGGCATTTTTGTATAGCTTTTAGTTTAAAGACCACAGTAAGAAACTGATTGTTGCCAAAAGCGGCCGTTTTTAGCAACAATCAGTTTCTTTCTGTGGTCTTTAACCTAAAAGCTATACAACAATGCCCTAAAAATACTAGGCTGAATTATCTAGGGGAATGCTGTTTCACATTTTTGATATTTGCCTTAGTTTAGAAGATATTTATTTTTTTCTCGGGTGGCGCTACTTTAGCTGTGCTATGCCTCTTAAAGATATTTAATTATTGGAATTGGGGTGTCCGTGGCGTAATTTTATTGGGTTCGAGTCGTGGTATCGATGCTTGTTTCCTTTTTCTATGTAGGTATGTTTATATGTGATCCGGGCACCCTATAAACAGGATTCCTCATAGTTCCTTCTGAGGCGGGCGATCTAAACTGTCAAATAATTTCTTTTTTGCAAAAAGAGACCCGCCTTCAACAAACTAACACATACATAATCTGAGAACTTTCTATTTCGAAGTCGGTTAAAATAGGTACAAAAACCTTCTCCTGAATGTAACTAATACATTGTTGAAAACCGCATCAAAATCGGTTCAGCCAAACGCGAGATAATCGCGGACAAACATACATACATACATACAGGTCAAACTGATAACCTCCTTTTTTGAAGTCGGTTAAATATAACTTTAACGCGTTCCCCACTCCAAATTAATATACCTATCAGTTTAGCTAACTTCAACACAGTGAGCAAACGCTGACGAACCAAGCCAGTATAATCTCGAGAACGATATGAACAAGTTCAAATAGAGCAAGTAAACTGAAAACACTGTCTGGAAATGTCAACCTGCCTGTGTGATGCACTGAGTGTTATTAAGCGTTACTTACTTTAATAGAAACGAGCGCTTCGCACCTTAAGCTATTTACTTATGTATGTATAGGTGTTAATAACTTTTATGGCATGCATACCATGGCAGTACATGCTAAATAACAAGCTTGATCTTGAAAAAAATAAGCATTAGTTCCTGTTAAAGAAGTATTAAACTTCTTACCCCAAAAGTATTATTATTAATGATTAAATTTAAAGTTATTTTTAAGAGTTAGCCTATCTTGTTGTTTGTTACCTAGTGGGGAGCGTTTCGGTGGAGATGCGGGGAGGGGAGTGTGTTTCTGGGACCGGTGGAAGCACTCTATTCACTCTATTTTGTTAGATGAGTAAGGTGATTCAACTGGTTGTTTGGGGAGCAATCCTCGCATCTGTGGTATCCTTAGTTGGTTAAGATTTTAAGAAAATATTATATTATAGTGTCGAACTGTAATCGGTATTATGTAAGAAAATGTCAAAAAAGTGATCTCACCAATCTGCAGATAAACTTTTGGTTTTTGCAGATGGCCCATTTAGTGTAAGAAATGTTTGTACTTACTTGAAATGATCAATAAAAACCTAAAAAAAAAAGTGCACGTGAACGAAGCTGCAAGCAAACACTAGTCAATCAACAGAATCAATAGTCAATCACGCAAGTCTTTAATTACAAAACAGAATTGCTAGAACGTGGCTAAGGCTTCGAACGCACAGGCGGATTTTTATCCGCGCGGCAACAAACCGCGTGGATAAAAATCCGCTGTTGCTGTTTTATTTCCGCGCGGTTTTAAAGGTTGTTATTTCATTTTCAACCTTATTCATAGGCTACGAAGGTACAGGCGAATTTTGAGCCGCGCGGAAATAAAACCGCGACAGCGGATTTTTAACCGCGCGGTTTTTTATCCGCTGGTGCGCACACTTCCATAGGATTCAATGTTACATAAAATCCGCGCGGCAAAAAACCGCCTGTGCGTTCGTAGCCTAATTGTAATTCTTGAACGCATCGAGGCGACCTTGACTCAGGAATGCTGCTCCTCTAAGTTATGTGGGTGTTGCGTGTAGGATTACTATTAATTTGTGTTTTGTCTGGATAAATGTTTGAAATGAATAAATATTATTATTATTATTATTAAATTAATAAACGGGCAATGTTGGACCATACAGGTTGTCCCAAAAGGTAACGTAGCTAGGAAGGGGTGATCACAAATAAAAATAAAAAAAAAAATCAGCATCAAAAATAAAAAAAACGCACTGGGTATTTAAAAAAATGCATTTTTTTTAAAACTTAAAATTTTACAGCTTGTTAGCGATTTTGCTACTTTTTTTTTTTTTTTTGGAATTTAATTTTTATTTTTCTGACTCAGAAATGCTGTTTTGGTTACTATCAATTCGTGTTTTATCTGGATAAATTAATGAACGGCCAATGTTGGGCAAATAATATGTCAGATTGGCTCAAGGACAAATTATGACTTTTTTTGCCGTATTTCGCCACGCTGGCCAGGCAGGTTTGTGACGGCAGTGATGACTCTTCAAGTTTTAAAACGAAAGACGCTGCTGCCTGTCTTTTAAATAACCTTTCCCTTAAGTCGCAAATCAATACATATAAAACTCTTCCGTTACTGACTGACTGACTGACAACGCAGAGCCGAAACTACTGGGCGTAGCGGGCTAAAATTTTGCATGTAGGTTCCTTAGGGAGTGAAGATGAGCACTAAGAAAGGATTTCCCGAAATTCCCATGGGAACGGGAAAAAACTGGATTTTTGTGTTATAAGAAATCAGCGCGAGTGAAACCGCGGGGCAGCCTCTAGTATAAAATAAGTTGCCTGTAACTTAACTTTAAGAGATAATGGCGATATCCTTTAATGCCACTGTATTTGAGTATGTACAATACAATACACAATACAGTGTTAATTCATTAATTTTTACTACAAGCTATATTGATGGTCACCCTACATCCTAAGCATTGTGTCAAACAAACGGCAAATATGAAGTGTCGCCATTAGGCCCAAAGAAGGTAGACAAAACCAACTAAACAATCATGGTAATCCATCTGCTGTGTACTAAAGTCTTGAGTCACAGCATTCAATAATATTAGCTTTTATACCAGGTGTAAACATACAAGATATATTTGATGCTTATTACACTTACGTGTACATTATTGACCTTAATGAATAAGTTTTATTTATACTTTCGCATGGCAGAAAAGTATATTTACAAAAAAAGAGTTTTGTATAGAGTTTGCATATCAATATCAATACATAGTATAAAACAAAGTCGCTTCCCGCGTCTGTCCTATATATGCTTAAATCTTTAAAAGTAGTCTACAGATTTTGATGCGGTTTCTTTAATTAGAAAGAGTGATTCAAGAGGAAGGTTAATAAGTGTAATACATGCACCAAATACTAATAGGTTAGGCGGTACGAAGTTCGCCGGGTCGACTAGGTAATTTTAAGAGCAAACTTGTAATATTTTTGTTAATACTTTTGTATTAACAAAAATATTACAAGTACCGTACTCCGTAACTGAACAGTACAGGTAAATCTTTTTAAATTTGCAAATAGATACAAAAAATTAGTGACGTTAATCCAACGACATAGGCTGGCAGGCTTTGAAGCACGAAGGCGACAGGAATGAAATAAAAGAAGATTACCAGGTTTGTTGAGGGGCGAAACGGTGCGCAAAATAGCGCCACTTCGATAAATAATTAATATCTTCTAATTTTTAAAAACCATAGTTTAGTTTAGAGTATCTATCCAACTAATGTGTACCCACAACTTCGTCTACACATATTTTTTTGTGGCCGGTCGTTGCATAACAAAAGACACTTGTTCAAACAAAAACGTTCACTACGACATGTAATATTTGCTGTATGTCCGTCCTAACGTTGTATGACAATACTTAGTACCTAGGCTTTAGAAAATATAGTTGTTAAGAGCCAGTTTACTTGGTATGCTAGCGCCATTCGTGAAAAAAAATAATGTCTTCTAAACTAAGTCAAATATCAAAAATGTGGCACAGTATGACAGACACTAGATGATATCGCCTAGTAATTTTAGGGCACTGTTGTATATACATTTGCCTTTAGGTTAAATACCAAAGAAAGCTAAAAAGTGTTGCTAAAATTGGCCACTTTTAGCAACAATCTGTTTACACACTAAGCATACACTTATTTTCTTCAATACTATCGTATTATTATTTCTTAGTGATGATAATCATCGTCATCTTCATCTCAGCCTAAAAACGTGCAGTGCCTCCCCAACAAATCATCATACCGACCGGTCTCGAACGACCCTCATCCTGCTTACTTTCGCAACCTCTGAAGTTGAAAAGAAAGGAATCAATGAGAAAAATGGACTTCTTAAAAAAAATATCCTGCCTGGAGGTTCGCCAAGTTTCGCAGATTAATTCATGGAACTTATATTTTATTCACACACGCTAAGTGCTTCAATTTCAGCGGACATTTTTAGTCGGAGCATTTTTTAAATCTCGCATATTCTTTTAAAAAGGTTCTCCGTTATAAAATGTGCAAATATATTTTTTAAATGGTTTTCGTCCACATCCTCTTAACACTTAATCCTTTTCGTTAGGTGCTCTACTTTTGTTTAATCCATACTTAGCAAAGACGCAACCTTAAAAGGGGTTGGCGACTTGGCGATTTTGATGTGTCCATCACCAGAGCTCCTCGTTTGTTTTCTTCTGATATTCGAGATGTGTCGAAGACATCAAGGACTTTAGTTTCGATATAATAAAAGGAGGATAAAACATATTTATCCAAGGAACTTTGATTTTTTAAAGCCTACTTACACGTTAAAAATTTCTCGTACTATAAATCTGCAAAAGCCTTGAGCCCGACACCCAAAAAAAATAAATCGAATGCAAACAGTATCACAGTCCTAAAAACAATGATCGGACCGATGTTCAATGGGCAAAAAAAAACAGGTCAATAGCGAGAGAACTCCCGCCTTTTCAGGGTTCCGTACAATAATATACCAAGTTTTTTTATATAGCTTTTTAAATTTACTCTCTGAGGGATTTGAAGTAATTTTGTTTGTAAGGCAATGAAACTAAATTTTAAAGAAATATTTTAGAAAACAGACAATTCTGTAAGTCACAGAAGCGGTCAAACAGACAACGCCGTTACCGCGCCACCGCCACGCTGCTGGCACGTGCGATATTCAAAACTAGCACTGTATAAGTAACAATAGTACAGTGGAACGATAAAATCGGATAGAATAGCGCGGCGGGGCGGTTCTGTGGAGGCGCGTGTGAACAGTGTTGCGGTGCGGCGGCGGCGGCGGTGCGGCTTGAGCGCTAATATGCTACTATTTTGAAGTGCGGCGCTATAGCCTAAATCAATGAAATCAAATAAATCTTTATTCAATATAGGATACAAGATATCACTTATTGAAAGTCAATTAGACTACATCTGATCTAATCGCTATTGATACCTTATTTGGTAAAGTATCCTATACTGTGAGAGGCGAGGTAGTTCAGGGTGCCCACCAATTGGCTCAGGCAAACAAATGTTTGGCTTGCCTTACGACAATAGTCGCCTGGAGAGGCCCCCAAACGAGCCCTCCTCTGTCAAATGATTCTACTCCCTTTCGCAATGATTTTACAGCGTAGAGAAGAAAGGGGTAACAAACTCTACTTTACAATTTATCTCTCTCTTTTTCTTTCTCTAAAGTAACTATTGGACAGAAATACACGGTATTGTATAGTATCTCTATTAGGTTATTATACACCGTGTAAAATGGAACTCTAAAAAAGGAGTAAACATTCCGGATATCCGTAAATGGATCTGCTGAATCTCTCTGTCGTTTTTCACATTTGAAATTCTCATTGGACTAAACAAAAACAGTTTTGGAGACAGGAGCATTGTTTCCACTTCCCCTTTTTTTCTTGTTCCCGTGGGAATTTTGGCAAAACGTAATTTAAACATGTTCTTACGTTTTTACGTAGGTATTCCAGCGTGCATACAGAATGAAATTTTGTAATGCAACCTTAAAGGAAAGTTTTCTAAATATTACAGATAATAATAATAACACATCACACTCAGAGCCCCTAACTAGGAAGAATCTGTATCTATGGTACCCGAAACACCCACAGAGACGAACATAACACCCAGACTGGAAACAAACATTGATATTCGTCATATCAATATTCGCCCCGCCCGGGAATCGAACCCAGGTGCACACGCTTACTCAGTCCACATCACTGCCAACTGAGCCACGGAGCATTTAGATAGAATATTTTACATAAAGGAAATATACCTAAATGATAATTTGTAATAAGTTCTCGAGTGGAGACCACGGATCGGCAAGCGCAGCGTAGGGCGTCCACCGACCAGATGGACGGATGATCTGCGCAAGGCTGCGGGTCCACGCTGGATGCAGGCCACCTGCGATCGGTACAGATGGAGAGCCTTGAGGGAGGCCTATGTCCAGCAGTGGACGTCCTACGGCTGAAATGATGATGATGATAATTTGTGTGGATTAGCGACTAATAGTGTGTATTCAAGTCAGAGTCTCACAAAGTCACAATCCGTTAGTGCTTATTGTAACAAAACGCAGAAAACAATAGCATCGACAGTTCTATAAGCTCTTTATGAGCCAGTTTACAGCGATGCTAGCGCCATTCGCGTAAAAAAAATATCTTCTAAACTAAGGCAAATATCAAAAAATGTGGCACAGTATGACACTCGATAATGTAGCCTAGTACTTTTAGGGCACTGTTGTATAGCTTTTAAATCCAAGACCAAAGAAAGCTACAAAGTGTTGCTAAAAGTGGCAACTTTTAGTAACAATCTGTATATAATTTTGTCCTTTTAAGTTAGGACTACTTTACTGTGCTCTAAAAATACTAAGCAAGATTATCTAGTGTCATACTGTGCCACATTTTTGATATTTGTCCTAGTTTAGAAAATATAATTGTTTTTCGAGAATGGCGCTAGCATCGCGGTAAACTGGCTCTTAATGTTTGTGCTAGGATTAAGGTTTCATTTCTCAGGAAAAAAGAGAGACAAAAGCTGTATTAGAATGACAAGCACAAAAGAAACAACCGAGTGCTACTGCCTCTATAAATGAAAAGAAAGATGTTTTGTAGTCGGCCGGAGAGTGGTATCGTATATCGAAGTGCAGTGTTGTTTTTGCACTTAAGTAGGGCAGAAGTTATGAGCTTCTATCTACACTTTAATACAGCTGAAACAGAGCTACTCCTGAACATTGAAGATAGAAGCAATAATTTCTTTAAAAAGAGACCCGCCTTCTACGAACTGACACAAACCTAATCTGAGAACTTCCTCTTTTTCGGAGTCGGCTAAAATAGGTACTAAAACCTTCTCCTGAATGTAACAAATACATTACTGAAAACCGCATCAAAATCGGTTCAGCCAAACGCGAGATAATCGCGGACAAACATACATACATACAGGTCAAACTGATAACCTCCTTTTTTGAAGTCGGTTAAAAAATATTTGATCCATACGATCCACGGCCTAAGGATCAAAAGTAAAAAAAAGTCAAAAATACTTTATTCGATATAGGATACAAGATATCACTTATTGAAAGTCAATTAGACTACATATATCTAATCTAATTGGTATTGATACCTTATTTGGTAAAGTATCCTATACTACAAGAGGCGAGGTAGTTCAGGGTGCCCACCAATTGGCTCAGGCAAATAACGATAACATTATTCGATTATAAATTTATAACAGTTCAATGTTTATATTTCCTGGGGTAGATTGGTGATTTTTTTGTATTTTGGTTACCCTGAATACGTGTTTTACCTAGTTCGATGCTCTCAGGGTGATGTCTGCCGCTTAGCCAGAGCAATTTCAGTCTAAACCGCAAAATTTCAATTATCCGTATAGCCTGTGAAAGAATTAAGACTATCTCTGTATTAAATTTAATTGAAATCGTTTCAATAGTTTTGGCGTTAAATCGAAACAGACAGAGTTACCTTCGCATTTATGATATTAGTATGGATGAATGATGAATGAACCAAAAAACGTAAAAACTCCCAAAAACCTAATAAAAAACAAGTTATATTCTTAAATATTTTCCGTTAGAGTTCCGTATGTAAAGAATTCAAATTTGAAGCACTTAGGAAATGGGACGGGCGACGCGACGCGACGGGCGCAAAGTTTGGATGACACTTTGAGATCCGACGCTCGCTGTGGTATTTTGTCTTTTAAAAACTCTCTTCATGTAGGTAATGAAAATGCAGATGCAGTTTTTGAATTCAGTGTTTTTGATATGACTCGGGATTTTACTGAAAACAAAAACCTCTTTTTTTGTAAAACAGTTTTTATCGGAAATATATGCCGTAAATTTTATCGTATTTTGACTGTCAAACGTGTTTTGGTAGAGCTTTAAGCTAGATATTCCAATTAGTTTTTTGTATAACAAAAATATCCCAGTAAAAAAAATAGAATAGGAAAGAATAGAAAACACTTAATTGCATTCAAAGTAAGACACAAAAGTACATTATAAGAATTCATTCAGACAAATTGAATTTGCATGCAACGGGTGGCATTATCGCTAAAAGCGATATCGAACAGATATAGTACCGTATTGCTTCACAACAATGTATACCTATAGGGCGAATAACATTTTTTCACAGGCACTTTGTATGGTACTGTACTAACTGTCCTGTACAGTGTCTCGGACGGCGAACACTTCCGGTTTTCCTGTATTGAAAAAAAAAGCTCCTTGTTCTTTTGTAGTACAGTCTAGGGTGCACGAGACCATAGACAAATCTGTTACGCCGTCCTAGACGTGAAAAAATGTTAGTCGCGTAGCAGGTTCGATTCCCGGCCAGGGGTGAAAATCGTTATAATAGATTTATATATGTCACCGGAAAATAATAAGATTCGCAAGTTTATAAATTTCCTAGGAAATTTATAAACTTTCGTAGGATTCTAAACGAGAGATGAATTGAATTATTTTACGCCCACTTTTTCGCAAATTTATAAATTTTCGACGCGTCGTAGTAAATTTATAAACTAACGGATATCAATCCGTAAGATTCTAAACGGATCGACCAATCACAGAAGAGCTTTTAATTTTACGCTTTTTGAAATACGGAAAATAACACACTGCTCTCTGATTGGTCGATGACAGTGAAAATGCTTGCGTCCATAGACTTACGTACAATCAGACTTGCCAAACAATTCGATCACACTAAAAGTATTTTTACTGGTACTAAAAACTAAGTAGGTTTATAGGTTAATATGTGACCGCTAATGTACGAAATTCAGTATAAGTGCACTAACTGGCTGAATCCGTTAGAGTTAGAAATAAAATGTTGTTCTCAACTAGGTAATCTGCAAAATCCCTAGGTAATCTACAGAGTTAACGACTAAGTTAAGTTCGAAAAATTGTTGCGTTAGATTTCAGTTTAACACAAGTAACCCAAGCTCCGCTCGCTTCGCTCGCTACGCTGGTTAAAGATCACAAGCCAAACCTAACCTAACCTACAATTTTGCCCTAGATTTGAATTTTCGGTCAGAGCTTTCTGTTTTCCGCACTTTAACGGCGAGACATCCGGTAATACGCACATTAACTAGGTAAAGTGCGGATACCCCATATTTCACATAAAATTTCGCACATTAACTGACCTAAACAGTTAATGTGCACATTGCCCGGTAAAGAGCACATTAACGTATTTCGCACTATAACGGTGACAGATATAATATAAGTAAGCTTGTATTTTAGGTACCTACCTACCTAGTAGGGGGTTAAAATTCCCTATTTCACTCTACCAAAATAAAACATTTTGGTCATGGCTAAAACTTTCGTAGCTCTGTGTTAAATTTCAATTCATTATACATGGCGTTTGGTTATTGGTTACTTATTATTTTACGAGTGAGTTTAGTAAGTTTATCAATTTACGAAAATGTAGGCGTAAAATAATACAATTTATCACTCGTTTAGAATCCTACGAAAGTTTATAAATTTCCTAGTAAATTTATAAATTTACGGTTCTTGTTATTTTCCGGTGACATATATAATAGATAGAATAGATAGACTGCTCCCTGTAGCTCAGTTGACAGTGATGTGGACTAAGATGCGTGTGCACCCGGGTTCGATTCCCGGTGGTGCGAACATTGTTATGATGAATGTCGATGTTTGTTTCCGCTCTGGGTGTAAATGTGTAATGTTCGGCTCTGTATATATTTCGGCCACCCTAGATACAGGTTCTTCCTTAGGGGCTCTGAGTGTGTGAGATGCGTCATTATTATTATCTATACCAATATTATAAAGAGGAAAGATTTGTTCATTTGTTTGTTTGTTTGTAACGAATAGGCTCCGGAAATACTGAACCGATTTGAAAAACTCTTTCACTGGTAGGAAGCTACATTAACCCCGAGTGTCATAGGCTATATTAGATTTTCAAAAAAATTTGGGATCCTTACCTAAACTCAAAAAATGTAACCAAAGGTGCAATATTTTTTCCATTGTTTACATATTTTGACAGGTGGTTTGTTGTTGTTGTTTATTTTTTATTCGGTCATTCTGGGCAGTCAAAAGAACATAGTCTATAGAGCCAAGTCTTTAGTAGTATCTTATATTCTATGGCGTAACGAAGTAAGCCGGGAAAGCTCGTCATTTATAAATACTTACATCAGGAAGCAACATCACTTAGATATTTGATGTCACTAAGTTCCATGATAGCACATTTTAGCACAGTTACAAGGTAACTTAACACAACTTGAGAACTTACACCAAACTTAGCAATCGTGCTTTCAGAGGAGCTAAAACTTTGGTATCTTCACAAGGTGCAAAAGCTTTGGACAGTTCGTGCCCGATACAAAAACAAAAATAATTTACAGCATTTAATTATTAAAAATCAATTGAAAATAATTTCTGTACACTTTTGGAACCAGGTAGAGTTCAACATAACGGAGTCGCGGAGTTGAACATAACGATCGAAAGATCACCCGTGACCCCCTTGCCAACAGCCGAGATGGACACCGGCGGGGTTTGAGTGCGAACCCCACATAACTCCCCCCGGGGTCGCAGGGTACTCGTTAGGAGTTTCCCCGCCTAAAAAAAAAAAGGTAGAGTTCAAATCTAAGAGTGAGGACATAAAGACAGGCTCCCGGTACCGACTACCGGTAGGGTAGTTACCGATCCGTACAGGTAAAATTTTCTATTGAAAGCCGGTGCCGACCCAACCTGTCTCTTTGTGTTCGATCCTATACGATTATATTAATATATTTTACCAGTACAGATCAGTACCGACCAGCAGTACCAGTGTAGTCGGTACCGGGAGCCCACCGCTTTATGCCTGTTTCTTTGTTACTTGACGTATAAAAAAAAACAATAGGTTACCTGGAATAAATCGCTTAAAGCGATAAGGTCGCATTTTGTCAACTTAGAAATGTATATTTTTTCCAATTTGTGTGATTTTTGTACAATACAGAGATCTATCTATCTATGTCCTCCCTCTACGCCTCCCCTGAGACCAAAATGCTAGGTACACTTACAACTATGCTGAGACTTATCTATGTTGATCTTCATCATCTCAGCTGAAAGTTGTCCACTGTTTGACATAAGCTTTCCCCATAGATAGAGATAGACACAGACAAATAAGGAAAACAGGTACTAGCTGGCTAAGATGTACAAAAAACTTCATGTTTTATTTTTGTAGTAGTCAACCCGGGGAACTTCGTACGGCCTAAATTACCTATTCCATTGTTATGCATGTGTTATACATATTTTATAAACATTCCCCTTGAATCATTCTATCTTTTAAAAACTGCATCAAAATCCGTTGCATACTTTTAAAGATTTACCCCCTTACCACAAAAAAAGTTAGACCAGTCTAAATCCCCAATTTGTATGATAAATTTGTGATTTAAACCTAGTTTTGTGATTAAGACCATAATTAAGTCTTTTTGTGGTAGAGACATTAAGCATTATAGTGACAGACAGCGAATGGGACTGGTTTTATACCGCTATGTATTGACTATTTTGTATGGGCACAGTTTGTACTTAAGTCGGTTAAAATGAAATAACTAAGTTACAACTTACGGAGTGAATCAACAAACTATTGTTTGAGTAAAGTTAAGTTTCCACCAAACTTTAACTTTTTGTGCAAATGTGGGCTTTAAGACGCTTAAGATAGGGGTGCAGAATTTAGTGTACTCAGTTGCTTAGAATTAATAGAGATGAGGGGTGTTGTTGCAGTAAATGCTTATTTATTCACTTCCTACTTTAAGGGAGGTCACTCTTCCCTGGAATATAAAGCTATTTATTACTGAATAAGATTTTTTTTTTTCTGAATCAGTTTAGTTTACAAATTGCTAAACAATACTTTCTTGTTCAATGTTTCCAAACAAAAATCTGTAACAAAATATTTGGTAACTCTGAGCCTGATGCTGGAAGGCTATAAGAAGTTGGTTTTATAATATGTTTTTCCCCTAATCATCACAATAGGTACAAAGTAGGTATATAACAAAGTCGCTTCCCGCGCCGTCTTTATGCTTGATCTAAAAACCACGCAACGGATTTTGATGTGGTTTTTTAATAGATGGAGTTAATCAAGAGGAAGGTTTATATGTATTAGTCAAGTGCGAGTGGTACGTGATAAACGAATTGGTTATGGAAACTGAAATTGTTTGGTTATGACCTCTCCACGCGAGCGAAGCCGCCAGCCACCAGTTCCATAATAAAGCAAAGTCAAATTCAAATTCAAATTCTTTATTCAATATACGATACAAGATATCACTTATTAATAATAATAGTAAAGTATCCAATACTGTGAGAGGCGAGGTAGTTCAGGGTGCCCACCAATTGGCTCAGGTAAACAAATGTTTGGGTCGACTAGTTTTTTTTATAAATAGATGCTTGGATCTGCGTGACTAAACTAATCTAATAATGTACGTCTCCCCTATTCTAAACTTCCCAAGCTTTGCTTGACAACAGCTAGAGATAAGCTGACGAGGGTACAAACCGACGGATCCACGCAAATTGTATCTTAATCACAGCTTCTTGTCGAAATGGTGAAAAGCATTGGTGAAATTTCTAGAGAGATATTTTCATATTCGTTATTGATTGTTGAGTGATTCTTGGCGAAGACATAAACATTGTTAAGAGAGATCGGCAGGTGGCAGAATCTATACCAATATTATAAAGAGGAAAGATTTGATTGAGGAAAGTAGACCTGGGTTCATGTTTTGATTCTAAATATGTTACTGTACTACAATCTCATTTTACAAATGTGAATGCAATAAATAATTTGAATTTGAATTTGAATTTGTTTGTTTGTTTGTAACGAATAGGCTCCGGAAATTCTGAACCGATTTGAAAAATTATTTCACTTGTAGGAAGCTACTCTATCCCCGAGTGACATAGACTATATTAGATTTTCAAAATTATTTGGGGATCCTTACTTAAACTCGAATAATGTAGCCCAAGGTGCATTTTTTACCCGTTGTTTACATATTTTGACAGTTGGTGGTTGTTGTTGTGGTTTTAAAATTTGCAGGCAAAGGAACTTAATCCATACAGCCAAGTTAGTTGGTGGTTTGTTGTTGTTGTTTGTTTTTTTTAGTTAGCCCATTCTGAGCAGTCAAAAGCACATAGTCTATAGAGCCAAATGTTATGTAGTACTTATCTTAAATTCGAATCCAGCTCGGATGGGCGGCGTTCGGGAAACTACGCAACGTCTTCTCGTCCAATATTCCTCAGTGCCTGAAGACGAAGGAATTTAACCAATGTGTGCTGCCAGTGATGACATACGGTTCTGAAACGTGGTGCTTCACTATAGGGCTTATGAACAGGCTCCGAGTAGCTCAACGAGCCATGGAGCGGGCTATGCTCGGGATTTCTCTGCGGGATCGAATCAGAAATGAGGACATACGCAGAGAAACCAGGGTCACCGACATAGCCAAGCGGATAAGCTCGTTGAAGTGGCAATGGGCAGGTCATATAGCCCGCAGAACAGATGGCCGCTGGGGCCGAAAAGTTCTCGAGTGGAGACCACGGATCGGCAAGCGCAGCGTAGGACGTCCACCGACCAGATGGACGGATGATCTGCGCAAGGCTGCGGGTCCACGCTGGATGCAGGCCACCTGCGATCGGTACAGATGGAGAGCCTTGAGGGAGGCCTATGTCCAGCAGTGGACGTCTTACGGCTGAAATGATGATGATGATGATCTTAAATTCTGTGGCGTAACGAAGTTCGCCATGTCAGCTAGTTAATAAAAAACACGAAAAATATTAAATTGCGCGCCACACAGTCTTGAAACGCCTTAAAATAAAGATTTCAACTAATCTGGGGTACTATTACGGCTACATTTTCAATATATTGCTTTTCGTCCTCCAAAGTGTCAAAGTCATTAAAAAAAACGCAGAGGACGAAAAGCAATATTGCAAATGCAGCCGTAGTGCAGGTGCAGGGATGAAAAAGGATCTTGCCTCATGCAGTATCATCATCAATATCACAAAGTCGCTTCCCGCGTCTGTCCCTATGTATGCTTATATCTTTAAAACTATGCAACGGATTTTGATGCGGTTTTCTTTAATACATAGAGTGATTCAAGAGGAAGGTTTAAAAGCACAAAATAGTAAAATGTTAGGCGGTACGAAGTTCGCCGGGTCGACTAGTAGAGTATAAGATTAAAATTTGAAACTGAATAATGACTTGTATACCTTCATTTTACTCCTCATGTTTGCTAATACTAATACCGTACAAGCCGAGATCACTAACCGGCTATTCAGAGGAGGGTTTATTTCCCAAACGCTCCCATCATAAACGAGACCTCAGGGTGGTGAACAAGGGGGCAAACAGCTACCTGCCTCTGTATCATCATCAATACATAGTATAAAACAAAGTCGCTTCCCGCGTCTGTCCCTATGTATGCTTATATTTTTAACCCCCGACGAAGGAATTCAGAGACGGGTGTTATAATTTTAACGTGTGTATCTGTCTGTCTGTGTATCTGTCTGTGGCATCGTAGAGCCCAAACGGCTGAACCGATTTTCATTTAGTTATTTTTAAAACAATGCGACGGATTTTGATGCAGTTTGTTTTTAAAGATAGAGCGCCGGGTCGACTAGTTCTATATAAGGCTCTGATAGGCAGCGGCTGGAAGAAATCGCTTTTAGCGATGAGGCCGCCCATTGCATGCAAATTCAAACTGATTGAATAATGTAGTTTTATTTGTATGTGACGTAGGAAGATTTGATAAATTGTTTTTTAGCAAAAACAAAAATTTGAGATTTTGCGATAAATTGGATAATTTGATTTTTATGGATTATTATTTTTTTCAATCATCTTTTATGTAAGAAAAACTTATTATCAAATCTTCCTACGACCTATGCAATAAGTGTATTCTATTCTATTCTAAAATTGAGGTTTTGGCATTATAACAATTACACAACATACAACCATTATTTTTGCTGTAAAACTCCAAAAATCGTTATATTTTTCCTCTCATCTAAATAAAAGAGAGGCGGCAACGCATCGGACGGTAACCCTAGTTTCTAAAATTTAGTGAAACGGCAAGTAAATCAACGATTTTCCTACATCGAAAGATACCTATCATATTGTATTATTCAGACGAAATGTAAGGGCAGTATCGTTAAGGCGACCACTTTCATCGTTAAGGAATACGGAGGTTGGTCACCGGCACCGTAGCCCCTACGGAAACATGCCCTTAACTATTCTATTTCACGTAGCGACCAAATCGCCCGTTAACAAACATCAGATCCTAAAACAATGAATTCAAAGGCATACCCCAATTGCTAGCAGCATGTTCAATAGGCTACCTATGTACAGTCACGTGCAAAAGTCCATACCTACAAAGTGTTCTAAAATATCTTGCACGCTGCTGTTAAAAACATTTCCCGCTGTATAAAATGTATGGAAATGAAAATTATAAGTACCTATACAAACATTTCCAATGAGAGGTTTTTAATTTGACATTTCAGAAAAAAAAAAAAAACTAGTTTTATCACGCCGCTATCAGATGGCGCCTGCCAACGTCTATAGGTAAAGTTCGAATAAATAATTGAAAGCTCAAAATAAAATTGAAACTCGTCACTCGTAAAGATGTACATGGTGTTAATAAAGGTACATAGCACTTAAAACTAAGTTACCCGGCAAGGTGTAGCAATTTGGACTTTTGTCCAGAAGGGTTCACTTAAACTAACTTTTTATTATAACACAGGCATTAATTGTATTACATTATAGATAAGTAAGAAAGTATTTTTGCTTTTGTGTTTTAACTTTAACTTAAGTCTATCACAGAGGTAACAGTCATTTTAAAATAAAATTATAATAAGGATTAATATAGCTATTAGGATTAGGCAACAATTTTTATATTTTATATTTATCTTCTATAGACTTATTAAGATAATCTTCAATTTTATAAAAACAGTTTTGAATTAAATATTGTTTAAGTTTTTTAAATAAGTCAAATAGTTTTTATTTTAAACTTTTCAAGTTAATTTAAAGTGATTTGACTTACTTACCTATGTCTATTACGATGGACAACGCCATCTACGGACGTATTACGAAACAATCAATTTAGTATCTGTCACTTTGAAATCCCCTCATTACATCAAACGCTGTGAGCGTAGCGAAGTAGCGTAAATATGATTACTGGATGCGATTATTTTTTCTAACTCTGTATGGACTAAAGTACGTGACTGTACAATTGTACAATGTTCGGAACATGGAATCCCTTTGAATAGAACCTTTAATAGATTTGGTTTCCAGTTTCCACTCTGTTGATTTGTCTGTTAGATAAATTAATTGGGATATCGTTTGGATTGATGTTTTGTGATAGTGCCAGTTTTTTAAATTGATTTGCAAAATAATATTAGATTACTTGTTTAATATAAATTCAAATAAATCTCGGAAACGTTGTAACTTATTTGAAAACTAGTCGACCTGGCGAACTTTGTTCTCTTAAACTATTACTATGTTGTGCATGTATCAATTCATAGTACCTATATGAATATATGCTTAAATCTTAAAACTAGCGTCGGATTTTGATGCGGTTTTTTAATAAATAAAGTGATTCAAGAGAAAGGTTTATATGTATTAATACACGCACAACATAGTATATGGACTAGTTAAACATATATGGCTCTACCACAAAAAGAGTTAAACCGGGTCTAAATCACTAGACTAGGTTTAATTCACTAGTTCGTCATACAAATTGGCGATTTTAGACCGGTGTAACTTTTTTGTGGTAAGGGGGATAAACTTTCCTCTTGAATAACTTTCACTATTTAAAAAAACCGCATTGAAATCGACGGATTATAGATAGTAGTTATATAGAATTATAGTCATAGTTAGTAGATCATTTGAATCAATTATTTCAGACGAAAACTACATTATATATTAAACATATTTTGCATGTCATGTCCTGTGACTAATTGTGCTGGTTTCCCTAAATTAAGATCCTTTGTTACCACAATTTAAGCAAAAAAAAAACTTATTCTTTCTTAATATTTATACTTCATTCTATACAAAATATAACAACAATATTTGTATCAGTAAAGTGTATTTGATGTTTACGCAAATACGATAGGAATTCATAAAAATTCACAGAGCAATCCAAACCTTTTCTTACAGAGAATTTACATATATTTACATCCAAATTCAACAAACAAATAGCTTGCGATATTTCGTATGTTTGTTTGTTTCCCCTATTTGCATTATCAGTTATACTAAAAACCGACAACCTTATGTTCCTTATTACGAGTCAATAAGAACGATTTGAGAACAAATAATTCGATGCAGTGTCGATTGTACCTTTGCATATGCAAGGGGTAACAGAACCCTCCTGAAAATTCAATGTAGGTATTTGAATTTCGTAGTCCGTTTGCTTGTTAATAATGAAGGCTTTGACGCGTACGAAGCAGTGGCTTCGGTGAGTTAAACTTTTCCTGAATTCCTTTTTCCATTAAAATAGTAACAGCCTGGCAGGCAAAGTGCTTTGAATACAGCATTCTAATTGCACCAAATTACGCCAGCCTGCTAAAACGAGCTTTTTCGCCCGAAAACTTGGGTTTTAAAACAATACTTTAACAGCGGCGAATTTTTTTCTGTATGAGCATCATTATTAAATTAGACATACTTAATAATATTAGACATAACACATAGTATAAAATAAAGTCGCTTCGCGCGTGTGTCTCCATTATGCAACGGAAGTTGATGCGGTTTTTTTAATAGATTCAAGTGAAGTAAGTGATTCAAGAGGAAGGTTTTTAAGTATAATTCATGCACAACATAGTAATAGGTTAGGCGGTACGAAGTTCGCCGGGCGACTAGTAGACATTTATTATTGACGAGCTTTCCCGGCTTACTTCGTTACGCCATAGAATATAAGATACTACAAAAGACATGGCTTTATAGACTATGTTCTTTTGACTGCCCAGAATGGCCGAATTAAAAACAAACAACAACAACAAACCACCTGTCAAAATATGTAAACAACGGAAAAAATATTGCACCTTGGGTTACGTTATTTGAGTTTAGGTAAGGATCCCTAATTTTTTTGAAAATCTAATATAGCCTATGACACTCGGGGTTAATGTAGCTTCCTACCAGTGAAAGAATTTTTCAAATCGGTTCAGTATTTCCGGAGCCTATTCGTTACAAACAAACAAACAAATCTTTCCTCTTTATAATATTGGTATAGATAAGGCCGCGTCCTACGTCAATGTAACAGGTGACAAAAAATACTTTTCTTTATGCCTTTGTGTAAGGACGCAATAAAAATATTCCACCTTTTCTCAATCAAGCGATGTAACTAAAGCTCCCTATTGAAAGGTCTCGATTGAAACGAGACGAGATTCAAATTTTATTAAAAACGCCTTATTGCTTCGCGAATTTCTTTTATCATCATTAGAATTTCGCAATTCTAAGAATTTTCACGCTAATTTATTTTAACGGGAAGCCTTGAAACGTAGTGAAAACGTTTTTGTTAATGTTTTCATTTTGATCATGACATCGGAAGAATTGACAAAGATAGATCTCCATTTGAAAACTGTTTAGGTTTGTTTATAAACTCCAGAACTAAATAATCTCAAAATTATCATCTTTCTATCAGCGAATTCGGCTGGAAATGAGTGATCAGTTTCGAGGCGTTCTGAAATAAATCAAATCATAAATTTAGTTCAAACATTTTACAATGTCGAAAACTCAAAACAAAAGCTTGATTTTTGTTTTGCGATTTCGACCCTTGTTAATTTGGGAAACCTGTTAGGTTTAGTGAGCTAAATTACCCCTTTTATAAATTAGCGACTTGTCACAAACATCCTGTATATAGAAAGACTAGAGGCTGCCCCGCGGTTTCACCCGCGCAGATTTCTCATAAACACCAAAATCCTGTTTTTTCCCGTTCCCATGGGAATTTCGGGGTATCCTTTCTTACTGCTCCTTTACACTGCCCAAGGAACCCACATGCAAAATTTCAGCCCGCTACGCCCAGTAGTTTCGGCTCTGCGTTGTCTGTCAGTCAGTCAGTCAGTCAGTCAGTCAGTCAGTCAGTCAGTCAGTCAGTCAGTCAGTCAGTCAGTCAGTCAGTCAGTCAGTCAGTCAGTCAGTCAGTCAGTCAGTAACGGAAGAGTTTTATATATATTGATAATCTGAATTGACAAGCTTTGCAATTTTGGATGTTACACTTTATAATTACAATTTTAGATTCAGTTGCAGTGAAATCTAACAAAAACTAATGAGTTTCGCAAAATTCCAAAAAAGTTAAAACATAGTTAAAACTTTCAAAGTATTCAGGCGCAAAGCCAACAAAATAAACAAATAACCGGAACCGGATTAGACCGTATTGTCCGGAACTCGATTGGTTCCGGCGCCCAGGGGAAGTTTAGACAAGTGAACGGGAGGACTTCGAATTTTCCATCACAACGATTGACTCTTAATTGTTTTGTTAGCGACTTCAATAACCAATGCTGTTTTCTGTGGCCGTGCAACACAAATTGCCTTTTTTAAAGCGGTCGTGTGACCACCATTGGGTGCAGCTTACTCTGCGTTTTTTGTATTAGGTTTTTTAACAATTACTTGTTTCATATAATACGCTTTCAAACAAATCAGAATAATAACAATATCACATTCAGAGACCCTAACTAGAAGAACCTGTATCTAGGATGCCCGAAACATATACAGCGACTAACAGTACACCCAGACCGGGAAACGAACATCGATATTCTCCCCGCCGGAATTCGAACCCAGGTGCACCCGCTTTACAGTCCACATCACTGCCAACTGAGCTACGGAGAGTAAAATGTAAATTTTGCATGTCAACATATGTGTGACAAATTGTGTTGGTTTCCCTAAATATAAGATCCTTTGTTATGTACCACAATTGATGCAAATAAATTATCTTTATCTTATCTTAAATATTATACCAAATACCAAAATAAGAATAATTCTTACATCTAGTTTGTAGGTCTACCCATCTATGTTGCAGCCTCTATGCTTATTTGCCTATGGCTCGACAAAACCGACGTAGGGGTCTGGGGGTCAATCGTCAGTAGAGGCCGATTGTTAGAATAGGGGCCAATCGACAGAATAGGGACCCGGCGATAACAGGATTTGCTATTTGCAGATCCCTTTGTTCTTAGTAATTCTATTATCCTTTTTTTCCGGTTTGGCACTTTGAGAGAAAAATACAATTTGTCCCATCGTTTTCCGGTAGCTGCTTAAAAATTTAGTACCTAGTAACTTATTTAAACTTTTTTAATTTTATTGTAAAATTTATTATACAAATTACTATAGATCATTTCGAAATACGCTCCGCATAAGGTTAAGTAGCACCGCTCAAGGATCGAATTCGAAACAGTAAAGTTTAGTGTATGGATTTATTGTATTTCCGGACTTCTTAAGTCCTGACTTTAAACCTACTGAAACGACTTACTGATCCTTAAAGCTATAATAATAGCTTTTAGTATAAGGGTCTAAGGTATCTACTACCTACAAAGCGATAATCAATATAGTACTAACCCCCTTTTATCTCTAACGTATGTGTTTTTTTTTTCAGATCTCGCATGCTGCCCGAGAAGGCAGATTTGCTGCACAAAACGGGTCACTGAACCCTGAGCCAAAGGTACGTTTCGGATGTGCCTATTTCATCAGTTTTTTTTAAGATCAACATTATCATCTCAGCTGATCCACTGTTTCCATTATCGCTACATTTAGCAGATGAGTTGAGGGTTGCAGTATAGATCTTTAAATTTTCAACGAAGTACGCTTCTGCCCGTCCTTCGTGTGTCCCTGTGGAAGCCAATTTCGACGCCACCCACAGGACGTGATGGCTTGTGATATTCTGTTATGCCACCACACTATCATAAGCGTGATTATATTTAATCGCAACTGATCAATATCAATCCATACTTCCATACTAATATTATAAATGCGAAAGTAACTCTGTCTGTCTCGCTTTCCGACAAAACTACTGAACAAATTTCAATGAAATTTGGTATACGGATAGTCAAGAGCCTGATAAAGTACATTAGCTAATTTTTATCCCGAAATTCCTTCGGGAAAATTGGAATTTGATGTTTCAAGGGTAAGTGCGCTGGTGAAGCCGCGGGGCACCCACTAGTACATAGTATAAAACAAAGTTCCTTCCTCTATCTATCTGTCGCTATATATGCTTAAATCTTTAAAATGATGCAACGAACATTGATGTAGTTTTTTTTTATAGATAGTGTGATTGAAGAGGAAGGTTTATAAGTATAATACATGCACAACATAGTAATGTAATAGGTTAGGCGGTCCAAAGTCCACCGGGTCGACTAGTAAGTAAATAAGAAGTAAATTCCTGCAATTTGGCTCAAGTGATCGGGAAATACTGTATTTCCTCGTGTTATTTATATTCCATTCTTAGCGAATCGTCGCGCCCCAGTAGGTACTCAAATCAGTTATTCAATGCGCAAGTGGGCCGGAAAAAGTTACATTTAAACGTACAATAAATCCATCTGCTTCGAATTCGATCCGCGAGCTACTATGCTACGTAACCCCAGTGCAGCGTATTCAAAATAATATATAGTAGGTTATTTGTATTTTTAAGTTCCGTACATTGAGTGTCAAACGGTAATATAGAAAATGAATTTAACATTTCTTGCATTTTTTTTTATAAATATGATTAATTCACGACAGAAAACACACATTAACAAAATAACTTAAATCTTAGTAACAAAAATTAAAACCAAATGACAAAAATTTAAAAAACATAACAAAGTGGGTAAGTAAATCAAAGTAAGTAAAGAAACACTATTTAAAATAGAGGAAAAACAAAGTAAAAAACAGTTAAACAAGTTTAATGTGTATTGCAACTATATAAATATTCAATACTTTAAAATTAAAATGATTGACGCCTTGTTCTTGAGATCATATTTGAATATTGATGCTTTTTCTTTGAAATTCCATTTTAGGACACAATACCTTCAGTATTATTACAACTACTACTCGTGGCACCTAACCAACTAGACGATATGCTGTCGATATATTTCCTTCCTCCTTCTAAAAAGGGAAGAAAAATCTCAAAGCGAAATCTATTTATTCTGCCCAGATCTGGACCACCATATTTCACGCAACATCCACACCGGAGTGCGGTGAATTATTTATGTTACGAGAAAATAAATTTATTTCGTTATCTCTATGGATCAGCGGGCCGAGAGGCGCGTAGAAAGATCACGGGTCTTTGAACCTTTTTAGACCTCTCTTTAAATATAGTCACGCACGTTTTTATTTATAAAAAAAAGTTAAAGAATGTCCATCAAAAGATGCCTGTCAATTCAGTACCAGCCCTGGTAGCAAGACCAATCATTAGTCGTATCTTTCTGTCACATTTGTCGACCATTTTTATACATTTTCCCGCATTGAAATTTTAATGTCAAAAAGAGATCAAAAGTGACAGAAAGATGGACGTTCATGCTACCAGTGCAGAAACCAGACTGTCCATTCTGGGCCCAGCTAACCACCTAGCTGAGCTGTTGGAGCATCCTGGCCTCATCCTGCAGTTTGCTGCTAAGCTCTGATCACTTCTATGAATTTCCCCACATTTCTTTTTGCACATTTTTTGTCTTCAAGAGCGCGAGCGAAATGCAGGCGCTTCTCGACCGCCTATCTTCTCGAGAAGAAGAAGAACTTAGGACCGTAACATCCTGCAATTAAACATTTTTAAAAATTAAAAAAATAAAATGGAAAAGCATTTATTATCTATAGTTTTACTTATTGAGAGTCCACTAAACTATAATACCTTAAAACTGAGTAGGTACCCTTTTTTGCATGAGGCGAGGTGGGTCAACATAGCACAAGTGATTGGAATTTACAGATATTTTTCAAAAACCTAGTAAATCTAGTAAAGTGTGTATTATTTTCAAAAGTCCCTATCTCCACTCCTATCTTACTCATATCCTTCTAGAGAATATTGTTACGAGGCTCATTAATCTAGCAACTCCCGCTGTATGTATTAAAGGCCGAAACGGTGCGAAACTAGAGCCACTTCGATAAATAATTAATATCTCCTAAACCATGACCGAAATAAAAAATACGCACATTTGATTCCTTACATAATCTTGCTTAGAATTTATAAGGCCCTGTTGTGTAGCTTTTAGGTTTAAAACCAAAGAAAAAAACCGTTGTTGACTAAAGTGGCCACTTTAGTTTCATAACGTTTTTTTTATTTTAAAACTTAAAGCTACACAACAGGGCCTTAAAAAATCTAAGCTAGATTTTGTAGGGAGTCAAAGGCGCATATTTTTGATTTCGGCCATGGTAATATCTTCTAATGGTAATATTGTCGTAAAGCAAGGCAAACATTTGTTTACCTGAGCCAATTGGTGGGCACCCTGAACTACCTCGCCTTTCGCAGTATAGGATACTTTACCAAATAAGGAATCAATAGCGATTAGATTAGATGTAGTCTAATTGACTTTCTTTAAGTGATATCTTGTATCCTATATTGAACAAAGATTTTTTGATTTGATTGATTTGAATGTTAATTATTTATCTGAAGTGGCGCTGGTTTCGAACCTTGTAGGCCCTTAACAACCGCAAAGAATAACCGTGTGTGGTAAATAGTTGTTTTTGTTTCTTTATAACTTTCTAACTCTAGATATTTGGCTTAGTTTTCGCCTTGATCAATGTGTCTGTATCATATTGTTAATACAAATAGAGTAACTTAGGGAAAAGTTTCGATATCTTTGTTATTTCGAGCTAGCGTTTATTGGAAAACTAGTCGACACGGCGAACTTCGCACCGTCTAATCTACTACTATATTTTGCATGTTTTATACTTTTAACCTTCCTCTTGAATCACTCTATATATTAAAAACAACCTCATCAAAATCCGTTGTAAAGTTTAAAAGATTTAAGCATACACAGGGACAGACGCGGGAAGGGACTTTGTTTTATACTATGTATTGATAAACCTGTTATGTGCTATAAAATCTATTATCATGTATTATGAAATCTACCTATTAAGTGCCGTGCTATACAAGGCGACTTTGGAATAGAATATAATAGAATACAAAACTTTTTATTCCATACAATGTAAAGATACAAAAGTAAAGGCTTAGGCTTGACTGCTCCGTGGCTCAGTTGGCAGTGATGTGGACTGAGTAAGCGTGTGCACCCGGGTTCGATTCCCGGGCGGGGCGAATATTGATATGATGAATATCTATGTTTGTTTCAGGTCTGGGTGTAATTTTCGTCTCTGTATATGTTTCGGGCACCCTAGATACAGGTTCTACCTAGTTAGGGGCTCTGAGTGTGATGTGTTATTATTATTATTATATTCACACTGTTTGGAGGCTACTCGGTCGAGTATGATCTCGGACAAGTCGTTTCCGCGAGTACTGATTATCCTTGCCCGAGCCGTCTTATACTCCGTCGAACGTATGCTTCACGATCACAGTCGAGTATTTGGAGTGGAGACCGATTAAAAATTTTATTTTGTCACTTTGGAATGCGACTTTGGAGAGATTTGTCTATAGTCTCGTGCGCCCTAGATTGTATTACCAAAGAACAAGAGCTATTTTAGAATAAACCAGTAAAACCGGGCGCCCTAGACTGCCACTGTTTGAAATATAGGTTAGTAGTCGACCCGGCGAACTTCGTACCGCCTAACCTATTGCTACGTTGCTCATGTATTATACTTATAAACCTTCCTCTTGGATCACTCTATGGATTACAAAAAACCGCATCAAAATCCGTTGGATAGTTTTAAAGATATAAGCATACATAGGGAGAGACGCGGGAAGCGACTTTGTTTTATACTATGCATTGATTCTTGTGGTCTTAAAGATTTAATTCGTTCATATTTGATAATGTAAGAACATGTTTAATATAAATGTGAAGAATAATTATAATTCATTCTTTACCACATGTACGAAATAAATGTTTCTTATTATGATTCTAAAGTTATTTGGAGCTTAAAACTGCATTCATTGTAGACAAGTAAAATTAGCATAATAATATGAAGCGCTTGTAAAGTATATCTCACGTTCCAGTACACAGCAAAGGCAATAACATCTCTGTTCATTCTGCTTTACGACATAAAGTAGCTCTGTATTGTCTTTGTAAGGCCCAATGCATTTAAGGCGAGGCGCGGCGAACAAACCGAGAGGACTTCTATGATATAACAATATTTAAAATTAAAAAACCCCCGACCGAGTCATATTATCTAAACTACACCCTTATCAACTAAACTAGAAATATAGCTGATCATCTTCAAAAGGTCATAAGTTACCTTACCATATACTTTCAATATCATTGAAGTAACACGGTACAACATTTAAAATTGATAGGACCTATGGAAGATGGTTAGAATCCCTCATCCACTATTAAGAGCTGATCATCTTCAAACGGCTAATTAGGTCATGGTTACCTATATATAAAATTTCAATTTAAAAGTAACAATTTTAAATCCACCACATTATTGTATTGTGATACATACTTACAGCTGCCATTCTTGATAACGCAACGATTTAATAACATTATTTCATCCTCTCGTTTTCTTCGATGAGCCTCACCACGTGTGCGCCGGACCTAAGCCAATGAAAAACAAGACGTTATTCTTCCTCACAGTTTTACTAGGATCGTTCTTGGCTTACAACGACACTTGTCTCGAGTCATAAAACTACTTTGTTACACTGCTGATATAACAAATAACCGTCGAACTTTTGTTTATCATGCTTTGTTCAAACAAAGTGAACTAAGGCGAGCGGATTTTCTTATTTCTTCCATTTGATAAAGCCACTTAATGGCTTATGTCACTGAAAGCAGTTTTCTATGTCAAAGTCAAAAGTCAAAAATTCTTTATTCGATATAGGATACAAGATATCACTATTGTTTCGACGTTCTGTCTGACGTCACAACATTTCATCGGGCCGAGGTATCGCGGACCGGTTCCGAGGCCTACTCGGACGGCGGTCGGTTAAGGCTACGAACGCACAGGCGGTTTTTTGCTGCGCGGATTTTATGTAACATATTGAATCCTATGGAAGTGTGCGCACAAGCGGATAAAAAACCGTAAAAACACGCTTGTGCGTTCTGGGCCTATGAATAAGGTTGAAAATTAAATAACAAACTTTGACACCGCGCGGAAATAAAACCGCCTGTGCGTTCGTAGCCTTAGCTCGCGGCCACACAAACTTACTCGCTTCAGCGCATTCTTTCAGTCGCGATCGTTTAAGCCCTATTCCTAATTTTTTACTAGCAATATAGTACAGTCCATACAGTATCGAAGCATTTTATTTAGCTGGGATCCCCGGGATACTAAACTGGAGCCTAGCAATCAACACTTATTGAAAGTCAATTAGACTACATATTATATAATTGGTATTGATACATTATTTGGTAAAGTATCATATACCTATCTATATTATAACTAGTCGGCCCGGCGAACTTCGTACCGCCTAATCTATAAATTTCTGGTAAAGTATAATACTTATAAACCTTCCTCTTAAATTATTCTGTCTTTTAAAAAAAATTTATCAAAAGCCGTTGCATAATTTTAAATATTTAAGCATACATAGGGACAGACGTGGGAAGCAACTTTATTTTACACTATGTATTGATATTGATGAAGAGCAAAGATTTGATTGTGTGTTAGTTTGTTTGCATTATTTTGGCTCCGAAAGTACTGAACCGATTTGAAAAAATATTTCACTGGTAGCTACAATATACCCGAGCGGCATATAGGTTGTCGTAGTTTTATGCATTATTATTACCATTATCACTCTATCTTTAGTTTATCAAGAACTAGTCGACCCGGCAAACTTCGTACCGCCTGACCTATTAGTATTTTGTGCAGGTATTATACCTACAAACCTTCCTCTTGAATCACTCTATCTCTTACAAAAACCGCATACAAATCCGTTGCATAGTTTTAAAGATTTAAGCATACATAGGGACAGACGCGGGAAGCGACTTTGTTTTATACTATACTAGTTGACCCGGCGAACTTCGTACCACCTAACCTTTTAGTATTTTGTGCATGTTTTATACTTATAAACCTTCCTCTTGAATTGCACTATCTATTAAAAAAAAACGCATCAAAATCCGTTGCATAGTTTTAAAGTTATAAGCATACATAGGGACAGACGCGGGAAGCGACTTTGTTTTATACTATGTATTGATGACTAGTCGACCCGGCGAACTTCGAACCGCCTAACCTATTGCTATGTTGCTCATGTATTATACTTGTAAACCTTCCTCTTGGATCACTCTATCGATTACAAAAAACTACATCACAATCCGTTGTATAGTTTTTGAAAGAAGCGACTTTATCTTATTGATACAAAGTACACCACTGTTTTGTTGAACTTCATCACAATAAAATATAAAACTGTTTGATCGTTCTCTCAGTATAAACCTTGACTATTTCTTATAATAAAGCGAAGTTATTTGGAAAAGTGACAAGTTACATGCAAATATAAGATCAGAGCTCTTTTGAGATATATATTTTCACTGCTTATTCACTTTTTAAATAATTTATGGTATACTTTTGCATAAATTCGAAAATCCTAAATATTCTTCTAGATACAGTTTTTACTAAACTTATTATGGTTAAAGCAAAGATATAAACTTTGTAATTTAAATATTGTAAATAAATGTTTGTTTAATAAACCAAAACTATCATTTTAACTTTTCGTGCAATTTCTTTACAATTCACAGAATCGTTTTGTTACCTATTTCAATAGATTTTTTAAATTTAATTTAAACTGTACCTAAAAGACATTGTTGAAAAAAACGACAACTTTTCTAGCACTTTCTCATTTCTACCGCAATTTTCACAAAACAAAGAGCGATTAGTAGGGGCGGCGTAGCTTGTTGGGGCGGCGTAGCTCGTAGCAATTACGTTCTCGTAGTACGGCGTAGTTGCTACGCGCCGAGTGGCGAGTTAAATGCTATAGGTGGTCGCTTTTAAAATGAATACTGAGGTTCATAATAAGTACGTGACGTAAATACATACTTAGAGCAACTTTAAGAACTTACCTACAGTCGTCTTCATCAATACTTAGTATAAAATAAAGTCGCTTCCCGCGTCTGTACTTTGTCTCTATCTTTAAAACTATTGCATCGGATTTTAATGCCTTTTTTTTAATAGATTGGAGTGATTCAAGAGAAAGGTTTATATGTATTAATACATGCACAACATAGGTCAGGTTAGGCGGTACGAAGTTTGCCGGATCGACTATTAACACAATAAAACACACACCGCTCACAAAGTGACATCTATGAGATACGATAGGAACGTAGCTACTATACTAGCTTTATGACGATAGATGTAAAAAAAAAAACACTTTTCACACTCTAGGTTTTATCAATAGGCATTACCGCTATTCATTTAATATTTTTGACTAATTTAATTTAATTTAGAACCTGCAAAAAACGCAAAGCCTGTGTTTAAATCTGGATGACAAATTACTAAGAGTGTGAAAGTGTTTAAATAAAATTAAATTGTATTGATTTTCTCGTCGGATGGAATGAAAAGTAGAATATAATACTCTGGTGTAAAGATATTCCGCTTCTGGTTTCGTTATAACCCTCGCTTGTTCAAGTTTTAAGCCATTATACTTAGTTCTATTTGTTTAGTAACCCTCTCGGTTCGTGTTAAAGCCTCGATTGGTGAGCTTTTGGTCTCCGAAGCAAAATCTTAATAAACGATTCTCTTTTCAAATGTTTAAACTCAAAGATTTTTTTTTCTTCTTCAAGTTTTTTTAGTTCAATAAGAAATGCACTAATTTAAATATAAATAGAAATTTATAAGTATTTTAAATATTGTTACAGATGAGGGCAGCGTTATGGGGCGTTGTCGTCTCGGCGCTTCTGGTGTGCGCCCGCGCAGACACCTCAGGCACAGATTATGGTGAGTCTGCTTTCGAACTACTGAGAGATTTTGAATTTGACATCTCAGAAAAAAAAATCAAGTTTTATCACGCCGCTATCAGATGGCACTCTGAAAAATCTTTTAGGTCAAGTGGAAATTTATCATTGAAAGCTCAAAATAAAATTCAAACTCGTCACGCATGAGTCAAATAGTTTTTGTTTTGTTTTGTTTCCAACTTTTCAAGTTAATTTGAACTGATTTGAATTACCTACTTATGACTATTTTTTTAGACAACGCCATCTAAGGGTGTATTATGTACAAAAAAGAAAAGTTTTTAACTTTTCTTGTGGGAATTTTGACAATTTCTATTAAGTGAGTCGATCGTGTCACGTTCTCTATAAAACTATCATAGAATTTTGTAAGAAACTTTTCATCTAAAAGGCAAAACAAACAAGGTTGTTACATCTGAGTTAGGTTATATTAAACAAGTCGAAAACCTTTTTCTTATTTATTCGATACTTCATATTATTTAACTTTCCCAAATACTTTTTGAAGTTGCACTGAAACTTTGACAAGTCCGACCTTTTGTATGAGCAAAGTTGTATACCTAAACTTAGTCACCTTTGGAACGTAGGTATTGTTTTGTTTGCCTTTGCGTAATATTTATTATAATAGATGTTTAGATAAACTTTTCAGCAGTAAACATTTTAATTTGTTTGTTCAAATAAAAAAAAAAAAAAACAACAATCTAGATTTTCAAATTGTAACTTCTAGTCTAGAAATAGAAAACTTTATTTTTTCTAAGATGAAGTCGCCAGCACTAGTTGTAATGCGTTTTTAGAATTTATTAAATAATTTCTTTTAAAAAAAAGAGACCCGACTTCAATAAATTGACACATTCATAAACTGCGAACTTCCTCTTTTCTGAAGTCGGTTCAAATGTACTAAATCCTTTTTCTGAATGTAACAAATACTTTTGTGAAAACCGCATCAAAATCAGTTCATCCAAACTCGAGACAATCCCGGACAAACATACATACATACAGCTGAAACTCATTACCTAATTTTTTGAAGTCGGTTAATAATATTTCATTTTTATATTACTGAGCAACTAATACGGTTTGATATCGGTATCAACTCGTACATCAACAATTAATTACTCGATCGTCAAATATAAACTGGAAATAGACTGGAAAACATTGTTTTGAAACCGATTGTAACATTCAATAAATCTGGACCCTAGTGAACTAAAACAATTAAGGCCGAGGGTCGAACGGTCGCGGGTTGACACAACGACGTGGTACTACGAGGCCAGGGTTGTCACTAACAGTAATAATACTTAAGACGATATACGACAAATAAATGGAACGAGCAAATGAACAGAGTCTATCTCTTTGATATAGCATACTGAGGGCAAGGGACAGACATACATATATCAGTCGCCCACATCGGTTACTACATTTCATTGGAAAAAGTAGGAAATATTGAATATATTTTTAACCGACGAAAAAACAAAAAGGAGGAGGTTCTCAATTCGTCGCGTATATATTTTTTTTTTTTTTATGTATGATCACGCATAACTTTTTACTGTGTGGACCGATTTTGATAATTCTTTTTTTAATCGACAGGGTATACCTTGAAGTTGGTCCCATAAAAATTTGGAAATAAAATTCCCACCCTAAAGGTGGGAAAATAGGGGTGACTTTTTGGTCGGCGGGTCGATTTATCCACTCACAGGTTGCATTTCCGTGTTACATTATAACTTTTGATACCTACTTACAATATCTTTGGAAATGAAATAAAATCAGCCAAAAGACGTCCACTGCTGGACATAGGCCTCCCTCACAAATCGCCTCACCGACCGGTCGTGATCGAACCTCATCCTGTTAGTCCCTCAACCTTCACCAGGTTGTGTGGCCACCTTGTGGGGTGCGACCACCCGGTGAAGTATGATTAGCTGAGGTCAAAAAATTAGCCCAAAAAAACTGAAAAGCAAAAAATAAAAACTTTTTATAAAAAAATTAAACCGCCGAAAAAACTGAAAAGCATTAAATAATAGGGAAACATTTTCTATTAGGCCTTAATTTACTCACTTCTTATTTAGGATTACCAAGAAATTTTGAGTCGGTGCCACAGAATCAACGAATAAAGATCACTAAATTACCTGAAATTCAAAGAAATAACCGAAAAACGTATGCCGCTGCGCATCGCGCTTTACATAGATAATGAATTTGCTTGTGTGGTGTGGCGCCGACTTAAAATTTCTTGGTAATCCAAAATTACTTTAAGAAGTGAGTAAATTAAGGCCTAATAGAAAATGTTTCCCTATTATTTAATGCTTTTCAGTTTTTTCGGCGGTTTAATTTTTTTATAAAAAGTTTTTATTTTTTGCTTTTCAGTTTTTTTGGGCTAATTTTTTGACCTCAGCTAATCATACTTCACCGGGTGGTCGCACCCCACAAGGTGGCCACACAACCTGGTGAAGGTTGAGGGACTAATCCTAGGGAAGTGTCCGCACCAGCGGATAAAAAACCGCGCGGATAAAAATCCGCTTTTGCGGTTTAATTTCCGCGCGGATAAAAATTCGCCTGTGCGTTCGGGGCCTATGAATAAGGTAGAAAATTAAATACCAACATCTTGAACCGCGCGGAAATAAAACTGTCACAGCGGATTTTTACCCGCGCGGATAAAAAACCGCGCGGAACAAAAACCGCCTGTGCGTTTGAAGCCTTACTCTTAATGAGGGAAAGCGATTATTAGGTTTCATTTTAAACCTATGGGTGTTTCTGATAACTCAATGCCATTACATTTTGCTGTAAAGAACAGATGATTTACAATACAGATAAAAGCTGAACTCTTAAAGAGAAGGATATGATGTTAATTCTGGAAATTGTTTGTTATCTTCATATTTTTCGTATCATGTTCGCCCTATATGGGACATAAGGAATAAATGTTTCTCCACTTTAGGTGTTCTTAATTGGTTCATTCGTCGGTTCTTTGTATGGTAATACAATAGACTCACTACTTAAATATATAACGTAGGTACAGATATATAAAACAGCCCTTATAAAACTTAAAACATATTACCTCCGATAAACAAGTGACAAACGTTCACGTAACTCCACACGAATCAAACCCATAGGTAATACGAAAAAAACCTTACGTCTCTGTTGTATTCTGACCACAGTATAATAAAGAGTAGGTACACACTACGTACAATACAAGTAAGGGCACTCCCTGCCTCCCTCAACAAGTGCGACCTGCGCTCGGTTACCTCTCAGTACAAATAAAGCAGCGTCGCACGTCTCATCTCACTCACACAAGCATGATACGTGTGCACGTACACGAGTTTCGGTTTTCAGATAAGTATTTATTACATTTAGGAGAAGGTTTTAGTACCTATTTTAACCGACTTCAGAAAAGAGGGAGTTCTCAATTTTATGTATTTGTCAATTTATTAAAAAAGGAACCCGCCTTCAATAAACTGATACATACATCGACTGCGCACTTCCTCTCTTTCGAAATCGGTTAAAATAGTTACTAAAACCTTCTCCTGAATGTAACATAATATACTTATCTGGAAACCGAATATCTAAACTCTAGATAATCGCGGACAAACATACATAAATACATACATACAGGACAAACTGATAACCTCCTTTTTTGAAGTCAGTTAAAAAGGAAATTTATTTCTATGAAGTGTCCGAGGTGTGTCTCTACCCTGGGCGTCCAGTGCGTCCGCCATCCGGCCGTCCGCAAAAACAATCGGTCCCCACTAGATCCTGATTGAGTCCGGATGAATAGGCTCGGATTTTGTGCGCTAATGAAATTGGAATCGTAATTAATTTGGTCGCACTCTCGTTTGGCGACTGTAATGATTATTCTGTTAAGGCCGCCCTCACATTAAGCCTTGGTAATGTACTCTCTGGACTTCATAGAATTTGTAGGTCTGTATTGATTGAGGAGGGATGTGACACCGCTTTATCGAGTAGCGTATTTTAAATTGTTATTATTTGTTGTACTTTGTAAGTTCGTCGAGTGTGTGTGTATCTAGCTAATCTATACCAAGCTTGTACCAAGTCTAACAGTGTTTCCCCACCTCACTGGTCTATAAACCAATAATAAAGAGGAAAGATTTTTTTTTTTGCATCGAATAGGCTCCGGAACTACTGAACCGATTTGAAAAATTATTTCACTGTTGGGAAGCTAATAATAATAAAAAGTAGGAAATAGGTACTAAAACCTTCTCCTGAATGTAACAAAAACTAATCTCAAAACCGCATCAAAATCGGTTCAACCAAACGCGAGAAAATCGCGGACAAACATACATACATACAAACATGAATACATACATACAGGTCAAACTGATAACCTCCTATTTTGAAGTCGGTTAAAAAGAAATCATTACTTGACTAACAACAACGTTTCTAACGAGTGGATTTCCTTAGCAAATTTCAGTGTTTGTTCGCTTCTCCGCAAAAGGATATTAGATCTAAGACCCGGAATGGACGAGTAAAGTCTCTAACAGACAAGAGAAGGGTCCCTTTCAAACAAAGACGTCTTAAGTTAGAAGGAACAAGAATGTAAGAAGCAGTAATCGTCTCTTTGAGGAAGTTTGAGGTTGATTTTTACTAAATATTGTCTTGTAAAATGTAAAATTACTAAACAGATTTATATGACATTTGTGCAGATTATCTCTAGAGCCTGAAAAGGGACATAGCTTCTTTTTATTGCGAAAAAAGGGCTGTTTAGGGTTAATACGTATTGTTTTATCTAGAAGCATGAAACCTTCCTGAAACTTTAATTACTTTTGATTACATAAAAATAAATACGAATTTCAAAGTTTATGTACACAAAGATACACTTCAATACAAAATAAAATGCCAAATCACGGCACATATAGTAAAAGTATAAAAATTGACTAGCTGTGCTCCGCCGTGTATCCTATTGAAATCCAGGGTGTAGGGTGTCAGATAAATCCGTACCAAATTTTAATAAAATCTCTTCAGCCGTTTATACGCGAAGAAGTAAAACATACACACTCACGCACTCACTAACTATCGTATTTTTTATAATACAGTGAGATTAGATAATTGTGGCGGGGCCCGCGTTTCCTTTAAACAAAGCACTAGCTTTAAAATTAAACATTCATATAAGTATATGCATACTCAATGTAACAAGTAATTTACTTTCTACATTTAAAACTCGTAGTCCATATTGTGATTATTCCGAACATCCAGTTTCCCGGTCCTAGTGTTTCCAGTGCCTGGCGGCGAGTGATAAAGGCTCTTCTCTTAAGAGCCAGTTTACAGCGATGCTAGCGCCATTCGCAATAAAAAATAATATCTTCTAAAATAAGGCAAATATCAAAAATGTGGTATGTAACTGTATGACACTAGATAATGTAGCCTAGTATTTTTTGAGCACAGCAAAGTAGTCCTGAGTAAAAACAACAAAAAAAAACATAGATTATTGCCAAAAGTGGCCACTTTTAGCAACACTTTGTAGCTTTCTTTGGTCTTCAACCTAAAAGCTATACAGAAGTGCCTTAAAAATACTAGGCTTCACTATCTAGTGTCATACAGTGCCACATTTTTGATATTTGCCTTAGTTTAGAAGATTTTTTTTTTTTCGCGAATGGCGCTAGCATCGCTGTAAACTAGCTCTTAAGCCCGCTAATTGTCATTTTGCACAAAACACACAAACAATAACCTCTTTCCGACTTTACCGACCACGTTCAACTGAATTCAGTAGAATATTCACATAGTAAGTGAAAACAGAGTGTGAAACTATCCATTAATCTTAGTATTCCTTTACTGACTGACTTATTGACAAACAGATAACAAATAGGCCGAACCGCTTGCATTTGAGATTGAATATTATATTGAAGGTTTATAAAAAAGTAACTCTGAAGCGAATTAAATAAAAAGGTAGCGGAGAAAATAGGATAATCTCCTCGAAGTTTTTTAAGCGTGGGTTAAGCTATTGTAGCACACCTCGGACACTTTATAGAAAAAATCTTTATAGAAACTCGTGTACGTGAACGCGTATCATGCTTGTGTAAGTGAGATAAGACGTGCGACGCCGCTTTATTTGTACTGAGCGGTAACTGAAAGGTAACCGCAGAGCGGGGGAGCCGCACTTGCTGAGGGTGGCAGGGAGTGTCCATACCCATTTTTAAAAGGAGTATCAGTGGTATAGGTTTTAATTTGGTCGATATTTGCCGATGTCGAAATACTTCAAGAAATATATATTTTTTAAGTAATATTCCAATTCTTCTTCTTCTCTCTTAAGAGCGTACTCTTGTCGGTGGAGCCTCCTCCATTCACCCCTGTTCCCCGCCAGCTTCTTGACCATCTGATACGACTCAGCACTGACTCGCTCCTTTATTTGATCGAAGTAGCTTTCCCTTGGTCGTCCACGCTGTCTCTTTCCTTCAATCTTTCCTTCTATAATGTTAGTAATCAGTGCGTCGTCAGTATATACCTAATTACTGTAGCATTTTTATTTTTTAATGCGGTTAAACTAACGGTCGCCATTATACACCTCTGAAATATCCGTCGGATAAAACTGTGAAAACAAACAGAGCGTCCTGAAACTAGTTTTATCCCGCTAAATAGTTTGGACGCGGTGACGACAGCGCTATCGCGTTCCGGAGGTACACTGAGTTTACAATTTTAAGTTAATATTGGGATAAGTGGTTTTTTAAGACGACTTTTCACTCTCACTTTTCATCTATAGAGGAAAAAGTCTGTATAGACGTATATCTACATCTACCTTATATATAAACTAGTCGACCCGGCGAACTTCGTACCGCCTAACCGTTTACTATTTTGTGCATGTATTATACTTATAAACCTTCCTCTTGAATCACCCTATCTATTTTTATACTTATAAACCTTCCTCTTGAATCACCCTATCTATTTAAAAAAAAACCGCATCAAAGTAATTTGAGTAGTTTTAAAGATTTAAACATACATATGAACAGACGCGGAAAGTGACTTTATTTTATACTATGTCTTGATATTGATATTGATGATATTGATAAATCGTGATACGTTAAGTCTCGCTAAAACTCGAGAACGGACGGGCCGATTCAGCTCATTTTGGTTTTGAAATGTTCGTAGTAGTCCAGGGCAGGTTTAAACGGTGAGAAAATATAGAAAAATGGAGGGCAAGTTAGTAAAAGTCAATAACTTTTCCATATAAAATCGTTAGGCGCGATACGAAGTTCTTTGGACAGCTAATCATGTAAATTGAATTCCTTCAGCACGAACGACATATTGACAAAATAATAAGCAAAGTAACAGGGTTAACTAGCGTTCAAAAATACTACCACACTAAAAGATTCCCTCAATAGAACACAGTTAAAATCGCTTTTAACTCTTTAAAAGCAGTAATTTTTTTCGCTCAATGCAATGCATTACACCGCTGCTAAATGACTTGGAGTACGCCCAAATAGTCCTGTTAAAACGGCAGTAAATAACATTCAATAGCTATATAACAGATCGAAATTTACCTTAATTATAACCTGTGTATGCTTGATTAAAAGGATCATATAAAAGTTTTCTTCAACAAAAATAATCACACCTAGATAATATATTATAACACACAACTGTATATCCATACTTCCATACTTAATATTAGAGTAACTCTGTCTATCTGTCTGTCTGTCCTGCTTTCCTAAGAAAATTACTGAACTGGTTTATGGATAGTCTAGAGCCTAAGATAGTACATAGCCTACTTTTAATTCTAAATTTCTCACAGAAATACTAGGAATTTTATGTTTCAAGGAAAATGCGCTGGCGAAGAGTTTATCCTGTCATTAATACCCGCATGTATATGTATAAATAAAATGGGATGGGTTAAGAAATTTATACATACAACAAAAACCCCTTGATACTATAGGTATAACTTACACATACTATAATGTATATGTATCCTTGTTTAGCCTAATCCGAGCTCCCTAATGAAAATAAGAGGATACACACACCGCAAGTCAATATATCAACTGATGCTAGATTAAACCGGACAATATTACAACCCACGCCGCTTGCCTGATAAAATGTATTGCTTGGCTTAAGAGTGGAGTTCTCAATAGCCTACCTAATTAATTAAGAAGCTCAATTACGTTTGTTTGACGGTCAACATTTCAAATAATCAAATCAAATCGTTCTTTATTCAATATAGGATACAAGATATCACTTATTGAAACACAATTAGACTACATATTCTAATCTAAGTGCTATTGATACCTTATTTGGTAAAGTATCCTTTACTGTGGGAGGCGATTTGAATTTATTTTTTTGTTATAAAAAATTACAAAAACGTAAACCAAATTTTATATTTGCATTTTCAATTTTGAAGACAAAAACTTAAAATTAGAACAAGTCATATTGACGATCAAGTATGACAGCCTAGAAAACCAAAGAGAACATTTATAGTTCTTAATGTTGGTCTTTTCTCCAACACTGCTGTTGATTATGAAATCACCCATAAACTTCTGAACCAAATATGGCTGAAAAACGGGAGGTATAGGCAGTGTAAAACTGATTGCACTGGCCAAGCTGTGCACGCACACTAGTCAGTAAATAAATCCCTATTTATGTCTCTTTTATTCATTGCAGAATTTTATCCCTATCTCTCGGACCAAGTTCCGTAGCATGTAATTGATTGAAGAGATATCGAGGGGGGTAAAACATTTTCTATGTGTGTGTGTGTGGTTCTTGTTTCCTTGTGTGTTATGTGAAATATCGTGAAACTTTCATCTGAATGCATTTTGGCTTAGATGCAAAGTGGACTCTGTATACATTATGTGGTCAATTTTCACAATTTTAACTATTATACTATTAACTGGTGCGAAGAGGCTAAAAAAAATATTAAAAAGTTGGGTCGCCGTCTCGTTGATTGTGGGTGGACCGTCGTTCTGGCTCATTTTTAACACAGCGACTTTCCATAGCTTTTCGGCGTGGCAATGCTGCGAGTGTTATGGGAGTTTTTGAGTGAAGCACGTTGGGGAATAGTATTTTTAATTGATTACTGTTTTTAATTCCTCGACATGACTAGTGTAGTTTAGAATATTTAATATTTTTCTGTGTTAAAGCGGAAACCCTGTGTGTGAATTTATTTTATAATTTGTATTTTATTATGAATTTTTGACTTTTTTTTTGACATATAATCTATTATTTTAATTATTGTATTTGTATTTTAATTAATTACTTAGACATTTTTATAAATGTACTGACATTGCTATAACTATTTATTTGTGTGCTTTATTGAAAAACACCTTTCCAACAAATCTGTAAGTATTATTACAGACCTAAACAGCTGTCACAGCAAGAAATCCTTCCAAGAATTCCACAAGAAAAAAAAACAAGTGAAAACTAACATAATTGGAATTGGAACGTCTGAGGCCCAACGCACATCTCACGAGGCGCAGCGAAGAAACCGAGAGGATAAAAATGTAAACTGCCCCTGTATAACGGCCACTTTTGCAATATTGCTTTACGTTATTTTTGTATTGACTTTGACACTCCAGAGGACGAAAAGCAATATTCTATGGCACAGGGTTTAAAACAGCTTTTACTTAAAAAAACCGCATGCGATTGTTTATCAGCCATGTTCCTTAAGGGGCAGACGGGTGCGATACTAACGCCACTTCGATTTGATAATATCTTCTAAACCATGGCCGAAACCAAAAATATGGCGTCTTTGACTCCCTAGATAATCTTGCTTAGAATTTTTAAGGCTCTGTTGTGTAGCTTTCATGATAATTTTCTAAGAAATATTCGTTTGCTACCTAAAGTTTACCTTTTATTTAGTTTCACAAACCAATATTTCTAAGATCATTATCAAGGGAATAACGAATAGGTTTTTCAAACGAGATTTGTATTCTAAGATAGCTAAAGTGGCAGCGGATGGCGTAACAGCTCCTGTTTATCTGTACTGCAAAATAGCTCTTGTTCGTTGGTATTACAGTCTAGGGATCACGAGACCATAGACAAAAGTGATACGCCGTCCTAGACCGCCACTCTACCATAAGATATGGCACGCAATTGCTCGTGGATTAACCCTGCTGTCATAAAAATTATCCTCTCGATTTATTCGCCGCGCCTTCCAAAACGTACTCTGGGCCTACAAAAGCAATAGAAATTCCAAATCAACTAGAATAAGTTACCAAGGAGCAATACATCATTCCAATCTGCCGATATCCGACTTCGCGGACGGCGGGAAATAAAGAAAATGCAATGGTCTACACTTGACTTAAGAAGTAACTTCTATCCTTATCTTTATCGCTAAGAGCGACTGAGACAAATGCTGGACTTTAAAAACAGCTGATTCCATTGTTCAACGACGCTTTTGTGAAGAGGACGGGGTAGTTTTTGTGAATTCTGATTTTGAAATTTTTATAAAAAGGATTTTCGCTACTTTGTTTTGTGGCCAATTTTCTCTTAGTAACCTTGCGCAGCATAACTTAATAACATAGATTAGTGAATAGACAATAGAAGGATTGCCTAGGAGAAATTCTGCGATAAGGTCGCTTTTTGCATGCGAATTCCATTACTATTTGTATCTTTTAATGCTTTGCATCTTACTTGTGTGTAATAAAGTATCTATCTATGTCTAATCTATTTAACATTTGAGCTCTGTAGCTCAGTTGGGAGTCATGTAAACTGAGACACAGGTGCACCGGATTCGATTCCCGGCGAGGCGAATATTGATATGATGATGTTTGTTTCCCGGTCTGGGTGTACTGTTCGTCTCTGTATATGTTTCGGGCACCCTAGATACAGGTTCTTTCTAGTTAGGGGCTCTGAGTGTGATGCATTATTTTTATTATTATGTTTCTGAATATTTTTCTTCTGTATCACGGGATGGAGCCCGGTCCTTTAAGAGGCGTGCGGGAGGACGAATCCAACTCGTAGAGGCCCTTTAGACAGTTTTGCTATATTGTATACTAGAGACTGCCCCGCGGTTTTTCCCACGCTGATTTCTCATTAACACATAAATCCCGTTTTTTCCCGGTCCCGTGGGAATTTCGGGAAATCCTTACTTAATGCTCACCTAAACCCTCTAAGGAACCCACGTGCAAAATTTCAGCCCGCTACGCCCGTAGTTACGCCGTAGTTTCGGTTCTGCATTGTCTGTCAGTCAGTCAGTCAGTAACGGAAGAGTTTTATATATATTGATTATTATTTTAACTAGACTAACAAGCACTTAAAGTATTATTGGACACATTCTGTTAATAAAACGCCCAACTAAACCAAGCTGTAAACTGTTGTTTAAACGCCGACTAAGGTTCGCGACTGAAGTTTTATTAAAGTACTTAATAAAGGCTCAGCCCGGAACCGTCTCTATAATTTACATGCGGTATTTGGAATGTAGAGCTACGCTTTACTTAGACATACTAACTGGACCAACTCTATGGCTAACGCTCAGTTGGCAGTGATGTTGGTTGTGTCTTCAGAGGTTTTGGTTCGATTACCGGTGGGGCGAATGTTATTATGATGAATTTCTTGGGTCTGGTCTAGGTATGTTTGTATTATGTTTCGGACACACAAGGCTCTAAGTATGATAAGTCTATATTATTTATGTATGTTTCTTACCTCTTAAGAATATAAATTCTAACAATATCATATCATATCATCCATCATATGCCTATGGTAAACTATAACCTGTGAAGTGCCAACAAAATCAGTCGTTTTAAAGTAAAAGTAGAAAAAACACGAGCCGGACTGTACCCTATAATAAACAAACCCTTCCGCAAAGCTAACGATGGAATCACAAGGATACTCCCCAAATCGTATTCACCTCAGTCAAAGTTACGTCTCTATTTATGTACGACTATTTAGGTATAGCTTCAAGTATGCGTCAACAAATGTCTACGCTCAATTCTCAGGATCTTCTGGCCAAATACTATTTCTAACGAGTAACTTTGGGAGATAACGAATCAAAGGCCCATCTCACTCGAAATCCTAAAAAGAAAATGGGGATGGATAGGCCACTGCCTTAGAAGACCTGAAGCAAACATCAGCAGAGTAGCCTTAGAATGGAACCCTACTGGCGGCCGAAGAAGACAGGGTCGTCCCGCTAAAACCTGGAAGCGTTCTATCATGACAGAACTCAGGGAGGCAGGGATGACCTGGACCGACGCCAAAGAAAGAGCGCAGGACAGAGAAGTCTGGAGGAATACTGTTGAGGCCCTATGCTCCCCGAGGAGTTAAAGGATTAATCATCATCATCATCATCATCATCATCATCATCATAGGTATAGGAAGTGCCTAACTATATTATCTGTGGAACGACTGTTCCCTCTATTCACAGCATATTTCTACGTCCACAGTGTTAATAAGAGAGGAATGCGCCCTCGCGCGATTAACAAGGCGGGGGTGTCTAATTATTATTATTTCAACTCCTGAACGCTCTGCACTTGTTTTTCTATTGTTTTCTCTTTCTGATGAAAATCTTTTCGCTCCATTTATTCTGTAACGATAAAAGATTTGCCTGCCTATGGCTTTCAACGTTACCATTCTAAGAATACTATAATTTTAGTTATCCGACAGGAAAATACATAAATCAATATATATAAAACTCTTCCGTTACTGACTGACTGACTGACTGACAGACAACGCAGAGCCTAAACTACTGGGCGTAGAAAGCTGAAAATTGGTACGTAGGTTCCTTGGGGAGTGTAGGTGAGCACTAAGAAGGGATTTTCCGAAATTCCCACGGGAACGGGAAAAAACGGGAATTTTGTGTTTATGTGAAATCTGCGCGGGAAAAACCGCGGCGCAGCCTCTAGTGTTACATAAATCGGAAGTTATCTATCCATTCTTGTTTGCAGATAATTTTGTAAATTGACGTAAGTTAGTGTATTATCTAATTTCATAGAGACTGTAATTTTTAAAATTGTCGAAAGCTTTTTTTTGGTTTAGTAGCTTCTGCGTCACTTAGCAAAGTACACGACAGCACATTAGGTACGCAAAAAACACAAACACAGGAACACGAAATGCACTTATTGTTGCTAAAAATTTCACTGAAACTCGTTGTTATTTTCATAATATTACCCTAATCCTGAAAACAAAGGAAAAGCGACCAAAATTTCAGAAAGCTTCGGTACCAGATAAGAGATAAAAGACATCATTAGCGCTTCTAAGAAAACAAATGATAACAAATTAACTTTTAGCTTTTTTTTTGTATAGGGTAACATGCCCTATTACGGCGCGTTTTGACGACATTTTAAAGTAGGGTAAGAGGTTAAGCATTTCTAAATATGTTAGCAGATATTTGAATTTTTTTTTGACACTAATGATAATTATATTTTCTATTTCAGTTGTCGTTTTATTTATTTTAGAGTGATAATTAATTTTAAATAAATATTTTTTCTGACAATTCGGAATTCCTATTACGGTGGCAAAAAAAAGTTTGAAGCCCATTACGGCGGTAAGCACAGCCTATTACGGAGTATGGGATGACAACACACGCACGATGAAATTTTTTGCTCTCAGAATCGTGTAATCAGAAAATGGTATGCATTGGCTGTAATTGTTACTGGCACTGTACATAAATACAGGTTCTTCCTTGTAAGGGGTTATTTTGATAATATTTTGTGTATCAATTATTTAATAAACGGTCTCGCGCTAAAAAGTTTCCAGTTATATAATTAGTTTAGGAAACACGAATAATGAATATTTGGCTGTATGGGCTATGTTCCTTTGCCTGACCTGAACGGGCGAATAAAAAAACAACAATCAATCTACGGCATCGTAACGTTCTCCCATCTCTATGCACAACGAAACGGATTGAATTAAATATGGGGACGATTTTATTTTTATAAGCCGCGCTGATAAAGAAACAATTTAAAAATGGCGGCTAAACGAATGCTATCTCGCGTATATTAGTATGAAGGAAGAGTTGAGAAGCGAGATAGCCCATACAACGGCCGCCATTTTGAGATCGTGTTTTATGTGCACAGGTTATACCCATAAAAGCGTAATTTGTGTGAATTTGGCTAGCTTATTAACATTATTATTAATATTTGTTGTTGATCTACATTAAGTTACAAAATTAAATGATCATTATTTAATGTCTGTTGACCAGGTCAATATCTCAGTAGATGCTTGACTTTTGTTCAAAAAAGGAAGATTTAGGCACATTTTTTGCATTTTTTCTCTAAATTTCCATAATTTTTTGAAGTTTTAAATATTTGTTAGTATTCTTTGTACGACAAATAAAATATCGTGAATTTTTTATTAAAATTAATCGAGCCGTTTCGGAAATTAGTACCTTTGGCAGACAGACAGACGGACGGATGGAAAATACATATTAATAAGGTCCCGGGACGTGTACCCGAAACCTTAATAAACTGATACAAAGCTAAATTGAGAACTTCCTCTTTTCTAAAATTGGTTAAAAATTGGTACTAAAACCCTTCTTCTGAATTTAAAAAATACTTTTGTGAAAATCAGTTTTGACAAAATCGAATAATCGCGGACAAACATGCATACAAACATACATATAGGTCGAATTGATAACCTCCTTAAACTCGTTATAAAACAATCGCTTTTCTCCAACTTGAATTTGAAAAAGGCCCGGACGAGGGTTTTAATAATCCTACTAATATTATAAACGACAAAGTTTGTAATAAAGGACGTCTGTAACTCTTTCACGTAAAAGCTAGGAAATAGATTTTAATGAAACCTTACAAATAAAATATATTTGAAGGAAAATTTAACTGACGAAGCAGCGGGGTGCAGTCAATGAAGGTTAAGTTAAACGGTCAAAAATATGGAAAACGGATTTCTACCTAAGCGAAGAAAGTTAAAAAAAAAGAAAGATATTTTTTTTACAACAACGTTGACAAGAACATGCAATAAAATGGAACACAAAAAACAACAACAAAACAGTAAACCAAAATACAATAATAAATAAAACAACCAACGAATCAAAATCAGTTTTGTATGGTGTGTCAAAGTTGCGGTAAAATCTAGTAGTAAATTATTATATTGATAAGAAAATACGATAAACCTTACCTTGTGTAAGTTTTTTAATTATTTACTTACCCTGTTATTCATCAAAAGTTAAAGTGCATTTAAGTTATTTGACGTATGTCAATTAAGACAGGATGTCACGTATTTAGCATACAACAAACCAAATAAGTAGACCTGCAGTAAAGCTTTTTAAAATGTACGGTATCTTTATGAATAATACGGTTAAATTATTAGCTCTGTAATTTCCATACACCGTGTTAGGATTCCTTACAGCCTAATACGGTAGGTACTAAAACATCTAATGACTTTTTATATCCTAATTCTTAAATATAATGTTAAGATATTTCGGTAATGTAAGTTATTACTTACAAATAAGAGCACTCTGACTTTACCATAAAACTCTCAAATCGTTAGTAATCGTTGTATTAGACTATTTTTCTTTATTAAAACTCATACGTTAGGTTTCACAGTATTCTAACAAACTAAAATTTTACTGTCAACTTTAAGCGTAAAAAACAAGGATTCTAGTTAAAAAAACATGTACCTCCAAAATAGGTTTTATACTTAAGAACTAATGATAATTACACTTAAATAATGAAATGTTCATAAATTATATTTATTACACCACTAAATTTAAAAATTACTGACACTGCGTTTTTCCTATTACCGATGGTACCCTCCGTAATAGGCGGTACCCTCAAATAGCCTTCTTAACACGGCGGACTTTTGTTTACTCATATTTACTTCCTTTATTCGATTTTAAACAGAAATCAACAAGATTAACTAAGACTACTTGAATGTAAAAAGTATTCGAATATAGTAACATAATCTTCAAGTGTTTGTTTGAACTAAAAATGAAGTCTGAAAATTCAATGTTCTACCGCGAGTCAGTCTGCGTTTGTATGAAACAGCTTCTCGCTTCGCTGACGTTACACAAAATAATTAATTTAAGTAATTTTAAACGATTTTAAACGCACGAGTGCTGGTTAATAAGTTACGTGTTAGTTTCCCTTGGACACTATGTAGTCACCTTTACCATACACAGTCACAACGAATCATAAATTGCAAAAGATAAAATAGAGCCGTAATAGGGGGTGATTTTGACTACCGCGGTAATAGGACGTTTTACCCTAATACTTGTAAATAAAACTGTAAATAGGTGATACTTTGATATAACTGTAAATAATAAAAATATCTGCTAAAATAAAGAAATAAAAACTTTAAGAATCTGTTTTATAATTCTCTTATTCCATCAAATGGACTTAAAATCGCACCATGATTATGCTTTTTAGAAGTTACAGGCGTGTAAAGCGGTAGAAAAGAAATACATGAAGATTATTTAAAATTTTGATAAATCGACTGATGTAGACCAGTGTAACGGTTTGGGTTAAAAACTGAAACGTATCATATGCTATGATGAGTAAGTAATAATAATGAACCTATAATGCACTCGGCTATTTATTTAAATAGAAATATATGTAAGAAGATGTAAACTACATTCATTTTAAAAGTATTTATTTGATACTTCGACCTGTTATAGCACAGTTTACCTTTTCACAAGGCAAATTAATATCAAAGATACACATTATATCAATAACTAGTAGACCCGGCGAACTTCGTACCGCCTAACCTATTATACGCTACGAAAATCCGTTGCATAGTTTTAAAGATTAAGGCATACATAGGGACACGCGGGAAGCGACTTATTTATCCTATGTTTTTATTATTTACTAGTCGACCCGGCGAACTTCGTACCGCCTTACCTATAACTATGTTTTATACTTATAAACCTTCCTCTTAAATCACTCTATCTATTAAAAAAAACCGCATCAAAATCCGTTGCATAGTTTTAAAGATTTAAGCATACATAGGGACAGACGCGGGAAACGACTTTGTTTTATACTATGTATTGATTAGATTAGGATTTATTGAAATTTAATGTATTTACTTTTAGGTATTTAAAGCTTTGAGCGACCCAAGACCGGTCGTTGTGGCGTTCCGTGGGGGAGGCCTATTATTTCGATTGAAATAATGATGATGATGATTTAAAACTTCGACTCAATAACTTTCAAAGAAGGCATATCCATATCTAAGATACACATTATATCAGTAACGAGCTTTCCCGGCTTACTTCGTTACGCCATAGAATATAAGATACTACAAAAGACTTGGCTCTATAGACTTGACTGCCCAGAATGGCCGAATAAAAAACAAACAACAACAACAAACCACCTGTCAAAATATGGGAGCAACGGAAAAAATATTGCACCTTGGGTTATATTATTTGAGTTTAGGTAAGGATCCCTAATTTTTTTGAAAATCTAATATAGCCTATGACACTCTGGGTTAATGTAGCTTCCTACCAGTGAAAGAATTTTTCAAATCGGTTCAGTATTTCCGGAGCCTTTTCGTTACAAACAAACAAATCTTTCCTCTTTATAATATTGGTATAGATGAAATCTCTAGACACAAAACCCCTATTAGGTACTCTCAAATAAGTGACTCAAAGTGACCCGTATTAAGTCATCGGCCTGACCGCGTCTATCAGATTACTATTCATGAGATCCTTGACCGTCCACGCCGCTCTGGCTTACATTAGCCCAAAATGGAATTCACTTTTGACCCTTGCTGTGGGGCTGCCAGGTTTAATTACCCGGTTTTTAGGGAAAATTATTTTGCATTGGTTTTAGAACTTATTTCTAATTAATAAATATAAAAGTAATAATGACTAACTCATCCGTAGATTTACAATTGCGAAACTACAGGAGAATACTTATCATTTTAAAAATTTAATTTATATATGTGTTGCAAAGTTTTTGTTAAGTAAATAGATGTTAAATTAAAACTTAGATTTTTTTTTTAAGTATAATGCAAAATAATTTAGGAGTCCTTTTACGCGAACATTAGCGCCACTCTTTTTGATGAAAAGCCTTACTTTAGAATATTTGTTTTTTTTCTAGAGTGGCGCCAATGTTCACGTAAAATTACCTTTAACCGCTAAACCGTATTCAAACAGTTTAATAATTCCCAAAATAAAAATATCTTCATAATTTTCACTGAATCGTCAAATTTTCCCTCAATCGGCATCACTGGTTTGCGCGGTACGCATATAAATATTTACGGTAAAGCTGACCCTTCTTCCAACGTTTACCAAAAGAGACTTTAATGATAAATTAATAAAGTCTCTTTTAGATTAACGGTAATCTGAGTATAATTTCTTTGGTTAGTATGGTGTATCCCGAGGGACCGACGCGTAGCTCATGAAGTGAGGGTTCTTACACTTTCAGTTGTGTATGTATATCTATCAACAATTACATAACAATGTAGTATAAATAAATAATGTTTTTATTACTGAGTGACACAGTGAACATAGCCACCCTAAAAATAAGTACTTACTATATTTGCTCTTAAACTTTCCTCTTTATGATATCAATATCATCAATACATAGTATAAAATAAAGTCGCTTCCCGCGTCTGTCCCTATTTATGCTTAAATCTTTAAAATTACGCAACAGATTTTGTGCGGGTTCTTTTAATAGATAGAGTGATTCAAGAGGAAGGTTTCTAAGTATAATACATGCCCAAGAAAGTAATAGGTTAGGCGGTACGAAGTTCGCCGGGTCGACAAGTTATTATATAAGTACAAATATCAAGACTAATATAAAACACTGAAATTACCTTACCTTTTGTGCATGTAGGTGTTTTTAACCATTTAACTTTACCATTTCCTCTTGCCCTTCTACAGCGTGTTTCTGACAAGGCGGTAATAAATTAAAGGAGGGATTCTGCTCACCATACCTAACAACTTTCCCAAAGCAACATGGGTCGTAATCTCAAAACAAAAATCAGCCGTCCCGTACATTGACCCCGCCAGCTGATCGAACCAATGTATGGAACAGCTGTTATTTTATTTGAGATTTCGACCTATGTTGCTTTGGGAAAGTTGTTAGTTATGGTGAGCAGAATTCCTCCTTTGATTTATTACCGCCTTGTCAGAAACACCCAGTATAGCTATACATTTTATGTCTAGTTAACCGTTGATCGTGTGCAACTTAAGTTGGAAGCTAACAGTAATATTACTAAATTAAATTCCTCAGCTCGTTGAACTACTATGTAATTTATGTTTTGATCTTATTAAGACAGTTTGGGTTAGTTTAACAGAATGATAAGACGTGTTTTAAAAAACACTTGGTTAAAAGTTTACAAACAGGCGACCATTGTCGTAAGGCAAGGCAAACATTTGTTTAGCTGAGCCAATTGGTGGGCACCCTGAACTACCTCGCCTCTATCAGTATAGGATACTTTACGAAATAAGGTATCAATATTAATTAGATTAGTCTAATTGACTTTCAATAAGCGATATCTTGTATCCTGTATTGAAAAAAATCATTATTTACTTTTACTTTTTTTATTTTTACAAACTTAAGTTTTATATTTTTACCGTCATCTCAATTTCATTGTATGTACTCAGGTCGATATATATTTTTGTTATAAAACAAAAAACTTGTGACGGACGACAGACATCTCACTAGTGGTACTCAGGGGACTACATGGACGAGAAGTGTCCCAAAACAAATGTCTTACGTATTTGTCCAATTTTCCTTTTATACTTTGTACACAGATTTCTAAGTGATCGAAATTGAAACCAATATCCATTTGCTTTCTCTTGAAGTCTCTTAAAAGTCTTTGATTGTATTATTATAGTTGTGTTGATATTCGTTTTGATTTACATTCAATTAAAAGGAGAAAAAAAAACAAAAACAGAGGGCGGGCGCTTCACTACTACATAACAGAGTTTGGTGGAATTAAACAAACTCGATTTATTAAAAGGGAATTCAGTTAAGTTATTCTGATTGTATAATCTGTATACTCCTAGAACTGGCGCATATTGAGCCGCTAAACGCGAGTCGGAGTAGAGTTAGTCTACTCCGACTCGGCCCCAGAGTTCAAAGAGTAGCAGTCCAAAGGATCAAAATGTAAGTTTAAGTCGTTCTTCCCTCAATATTGATACTCACAGTCGAGTTCCGACTTAAAACAAAACAGTAAAGAAAATGCTCGGCGGAGTATGAGACGGCTAGAGCCAGGATATTCTGTAGTCGAGAACGACTTTTTAGAGTTGCAACTCTATCGAGTAGCCTCCACAACACTGATTGTGAAAATCAGCCTGTGGTTGGCCAATGACAATAACTTTTCCGCAATTTGAGACAGTGTTCAGTGACCAACACACTACAGTAGCTCAACAAACTTAGCATAACCTTATTTTTTGATGTTGGCGGAAGAACAGCGCCTTGGTTTCGGTCATGGCATATGCTGAGCCAATACTCCGTTTTACCGAATATATTAGCTCGAACTTTTTATCAGGTACTATGGTAATAGGACACTGGTTTTTTTATTTTTGTTTTAACTTGTTCAACTTTATATGTCTGCCTCCTAACTTTTAATTGTATATTCTTTCTTTCTTTTTTCTTTAACCAACTTTATTATAAAATACATAAAAACACCTCACGTCGCGGTGCTTCATAAAAATAAGAAGAAAAAAACATATCACGTCATAAGGAAAGGTGAAATAGTAAAGAAAAATATAAAAGGAAGAATTTAATCCGTCGAGGCCCTCGTTATTATCATAGAAATTGCGATTCATCTTGGGAAACTGCTGGACTGGAATATTATAGATTTGTAACTTACCACAGAACGCCTTTTGTCTTAAGAGCCAGTTTACAGCGATGCTAGCGCCATTCGCGAAAAAAATTTAATATCTTCTAAACTAAGGCAAAAATCAAAAATGTGGCACAGTATGACCCTGGATAATGTAGAGGGCGCTGTTGTAGTCTTTAAGTGGCCACTTTTGTTCTTTATAGTTAGGACTAGTTTACTGTGCTAAAATAAAAAAAAACTAAGCAAAATTATCTGGTGTCATACTGTGCCACATTTTTGATAATTGCCTTAGTTTAGAAGATTTTTTTTTCGAGAATTGCGCGAACATCGCTGTAAACTAGCTCTTAAGGCCACAATTATTTTATGACGATTCAATTCAACTTATACTAAGGCATTGTTTCCTAACCCATTATAACCAGTGGTGCTGAGCGTGAGTGATGCGTGTTGCATGTCCTTAAAAAAATAGTTCGCTGCTTTTGAGACACCGCTACTTATTATTATTTCGTTACTAGTTCTAGTAACCTATTACTATGTTGTTTTTTCGATAATTATTCGAATTTTTCTCGCCGTAAGAACCATCCGTGGACTTCAACGAACATTAAAAAAAAAGAATTGGTAAAATTTGTCTAGGCGTTGTTAAGTATGCTCTTACTAACACATTTTGCGATACATTTTTATAATACAAGATATTACTGACAAGTCAGATCAGCAGAATAAGTACGATAAAGGTGAGAAAGCTCACAAATTGAAAACGACTAACCGTATTATTCATAAAGATACAGTAGGTTTTAAGAAGCGTTACTGGAGGTCTACTTCTCTGGTTTGTTGTATGGTAAATACGTGACATCCAGTCTAAATTGACATACGTCAAATATCTAAAATGCTCTTTAACTTATTATGAATAACAGGCTAAGTGTCTAGTGTGCCCGAAACAGATAAAAAGACGAACAAATACATCCAGATAGAAAAACCAGCATTGATATTCATCGAAACAATGTTCGCCCCCGCCTGGAATAGACTCCGTTGATCCCGCGTTTCAGTTCACATCGTTGCCTATTGATCCACGGAAGCAATCTTCACGCACATAAATATACTGTTACTGTTTGCTTCACGCAATAAATATCAGGGCCGTTTTCCTTTTAAGAAAAATATTAGGGAAAGTAGAAAAATTTACTCCCTTTCCTTATATTACTGACAGGTCCATGCTACACTGTCTCAAATTGAAGAGATAAGTATTTGTTATGGAACGTTCTTTAAAATAATGAAGGAAAAGTATGCACTTTGCATTTTCATTTCACGGTTCAACCCTTTTATAACCATTTGAATAAAAGCTTCCATTTATTAGAATTATAGTCAACCCTTTTTGTACATCACACGTATTTACCGCTGAGGGCTTTAAGCTGCGCTTTCCCTTTAAATTCTGTTCTAAACCAGTTCCCTTATTCCTAAGTTCAAAGACATCAAAGGCTTTTAACTTCACCGCCGCATTGAAGATTAAAATTTTAGCAATCTGGTAGGTAAACACATGTCTTTCCTACATCGAAAGATAGCAATCCTACATCGAAAGTTGAAATCCTTCCGAATTTCAGCGGAATAAGGAAGCGGAGCTTTGTAAAAAAAAACAATATCTTTGGCCATGGGATAGCAGCATAGAATTCCGTAACCCCATCTAACTACTAACTAACAAAAAACCCGAAGAACAGGCAGCATGTGCGATCGCCAACCCACCTGCCAAGCGTAGCTATTACAGCAAAACCCCATCACAATGTTTGTGAAAGTGGTAATCGTGGAGGAGGCCTATGTTTGGACGGACGTAGTAGACGTCTAACGGTTGTGATGACAAAGTTGAAAGCCTACCATCTTTCAGCGTTTAGAGGTGCAATACTTTAAGCTAAAAGATAAAAAAATACACTTTATTGCACAAAAGTCCATAAAACAACCTAAGGTACAGATGATTAAACCCGCATGGAATGGTAATCTTATCGCTAAAAGCGATTTCTTCCAGGTACCCCACTACCTACTTTATCATCCCAAACACCGAAAACATTGATCTTCTAGGTGTTCTTCTTCTAAAGTGCTTTCTCTTTTGCCAACAGAACCGAGATCCTCCTACTCAGTAGAAAGCACATCAACTGGCAGTTCACAAGAGGAGGTGCCTCCGAAGACCACGGATGCCTGGATGAAGGCGCCAGCGGGGGGAGTTGCGGCGAGGAGCGGGGAAGATGCCCTGCTCACTTGCGTTGTCGTCGGTGGTAGAGGGAAACCTGTACTTTGGAAGAAAGCTAAAGATCTTCAGGTATTTCTTGTCGTTTAAGTTCCTCTAGAAAAGTCCATACAATCAATATATATAAAACTCTTCCGTTACTGACTGACTGACAGACAACGCAGAGCCGAAACTACTGGGCGTAGCGGGCTGAAATTTTGCATGTAGGTTCCTTAGGGAGTGTAGGTGAGCACTAAGAAGGGATTTCCCGAAATTCCCACGGGAACGGGAAAAAACGGGAATTTTGTGTTTATGAGAAATCTGCGCGGGAAAAACCGCGGGGCAGCCTCTAGTAATATTATAAAAGTAACGAAAGCGAAAGTAACTCTGTCCGTGTGTTAGGCAATGACGCGTAAGCTACTAAACCGATGTAACTGGAAATTGATAGATAGTGTTAAAACCACGAGACAGACAATTATAGGATACTTTTTATCCTGAAAATCAGACGGGAACTGTAAAATTTAGATTTTGTGTTTTTAAAAAGCGGACCGCACACTATATATTGGAGTAGAAACGGGAATTCTATTAAAAGTACACTGACATATATAAGACAGCTGCAAAACAGGATAATCAGTACTCGGGAACTACTTGTCCGAGTATGTTCGTGCAATTACTTACCTTTTTGCTATATACATTAGTTTTGTCTATGCGTTGTCTGCTTTTCACCCTGGTTTCAGGGCGAGAATATACGATAGGCCATTGCTTCGGACCTAGTATCGAATGCAGCGCGATTAGGGAATTCGACCCTTAGAATGATTCACGATAGTTCCGTATTTGCTCAGCGGTAATATAACGCTTCAACAAGTGGACAACGCATAGACACATACTCAACCGTAAGTTCTTTACTATGTTATTTGTATAAAATCACCCTGCGTCCCCGTCTCCTTCCATTCATTTCGTAAAAGACGAAGGGAACAGCCAAAAAATGGGCAGCAGTGTCATTTGTTCAAATACTTGAAGTGCCACACTGCGATTACCAACTTGTCTGCCAATCGTGGCAATTACGGCAAACACTCTTTACAATTTTGTCCTTGCAATCTGTGGTGGAGACCTATGTCCAGCAGTGGACGTCAATCGATGGTAATGATGTATTCTCTTCCAGGTCCTCACAGCTGGTGGCGTCAGAGTGACCAGGGACGACAGGATATACGTACTCCATGACGACAGTGAGTGTTTGAAGAGCTGGAGAGGGGGTGGAAGGGGCACTGTTCTTTCCTTACTGTTCTTGGTTTACTATAACAATATCATTTGAAAACATTTTGGTTTCACTCTACGTTTTCAGCAACGGTCTCCCAAATTGGTTTTTTTATATTGGCTTAGCCGTAATTTTTATTCAAAATTATTCATTCATTTTGTTAGGGCTTAGGGTTTAAGATAAGGTAAGTCTGGAGGCATGCCTATTGCCTACTCACCTAAAAGCTATGTCTACATCATTGCTTCAATCGCGCTTCCATGTTCATCTCGTTGCACACGTACCCACTAGGGGCGGATAAAGATTCCGTTAACGTCCGTCATGCGCTGTGGTGAACCAAACATTTGTTCGCGTGCACTTTCGTTGCTCAGACATTGCATGCGCCAGAGGAAGACGCAAGATGAACAGGAATTCGCACTGATGTAGTCATAGCTTGAAAATAGGCAACCATTCACCATATTTTTATTAATTTTTTTCTACCTTTTCATAATTAAAATACATAGCTAACTAATAAGATCTTCCATCTTCCTTCATTCTTGTTCACGAACCAACCATCCCCTCATCATAAAATGACACTTAAACAGAAACGCTACACCCTTTTGACAGGAGGATCATCTGTTGCAGGCGAGGAACCACTCCAAGGTCCTGGGATCATGAAGGGAGGTGACGTGTGGGCTCTGGTCATCAAGAAAGTGAAGCCAAGCGATGCTGGGCTTTACGTCTGTGAGCTTAATACCGAACCACCGGTTAGAAGTTTCCATCGGTTGACTGGTGAGAATATTTTATATCTGATAGTGATAACGACTAACAAAGCAATCTCCTCTGGACCGGGATAATCTCGATTTCCATTTCGAAAACTGGCGAGAGTTGGCACGTGTTTGGAGAGAGACCCTTGCCTAACAGTTGGACAACAAAGGGGCTACATTAAAAAAAAAGTGATTACAGATATGGATACGTAAGCAGTGAAGTAGCAATTTGCAATCAACGTGCTGTTCGAATGTTGTTGTTCGCGTTCTACAAAAACTTACCTACTTGGCTATTGTAAACCTTTGCACGCTTCTATAACAAACCTTGTTGCTTTTACTATTAGTAGCTGTTATTATGAACTACCTAAAGAATATTTCGTCTTAACTCTAATTTTCTTGCAGTAATCTCAAGAGGACTGACGCCACCAGAAAACCTGAACGTGACAGACAGTTACTCGGCCAACTTACCAACCTTGTCGCCAACTGCCCTGGCGCACAACTACACCGACTGCTGTTTGATGGCCAACGTTAGCAAGGGTTGTCTTGGGTTCTGCAGTATACAGACGATACTGGATGGCACGGGGCAGGACCCTGAGACATGCCAGCCCGATTTTCCTGCTATTGTTAAGTAAGAATAACTAACTTTTTAATATTTAGTAACAGACAGGATTCGAAGAACAGATGGTTGCTGAACCGAAAATTTCTCAAATGGTGACAGAGCACCGGAAGACGCGGTGTAGGCAAATCCTCCATTAGATGGTCAGACGACCTGGTGAAGGTTGATTTGCTCTAGACCGGCGGCGGCGGTTGTAGCGATTTGTTGGGGAGGCCTAGTGTCCAGCAGTGAACGTTTTTCGGTTAAGATTATGTTGACGGGGTTCCGAATCAGCACCTCCAAGCTTTAATTGCCATACGCTTGCTTCCGTCTTAATAGTATTAGTAGAATTGTTTCTCAATGACAGAAAGATGATGATGCCGCTTTAACGCTTTTGAGTGCCACTATCCTCTTTAAAACTGCATGATTTCCGAACCAAAGCCAAAGATCTCCTGTAGTTAGATAACAATTGTTAAAAAACCTGACTTCTCGATCATTCAAAAACTATATCTTAAATCCGTAAAGAATATAAAATCATTTTTCAGATCTCAGTCGATACAAAATGCGATAAAGCAAAACACTCACTCAATCTCTCTGATCCCTGTTCAATCATTTAGAAAGCCTTTACGGTTTCTTTGTCGGAATCGTTCGAGCTTATGTTGCTTTCTAGGACAGTACACGTATGGGAATTGCGTTTTATGCTTTGTTGATCTACACTAATAGTATGTCAATTTTTTATTTGGGTTTCCTGTAATGGCAATATTATGTTATGAATAAAATAAATAAATAAATAAATAAAATATTGTTTGTTTGAGTTCTATTGACTCCGAAAGTACTGGACCGATTGGAAAAAAAATAGATGATATACTCGAAGAAAATGATACTTATCGAGTATAATATTCAAATTTTAAAAGAGGTATTCTAGAATTTTTTTTAACTTTTATTAAGGCTTCACAAAGTGCTCCATGTGAGCTAGTAAGGCTATAAGTAAAACTTAGTACTGCAAATTCACCAAAAATATAGATAGAGATGCCTACAGAAACTTTGCAAGGCTATTAGTAAATTTTCTATGTCACATTTTGATAATTTTACAGATGCATGGCAGACGGTCGCAACCACGTCCCTTGTTGCGTTCAGGAAAGAGTACCCGACATCTGCCAGGATGTGTGCCGTGGTGAATTCACCCCTGTCACAGATAACATTAAGACTCATTATTCCTGCGCATCTTACATGGAGAAAACCCTCGCGTGTATAGTCGAAGGCATAGGTATGTATTATTTAAGAATTGAGTGGAAAAATGTATACCGCGTAACTTAGTTGTAGGAAAAGCGGAGAGATGTTTGGAGATAGATGCCTAAAAGTTTAGTTAAGTTACAGGTTAAGTATTATATTCTGGTTGAATAATGGTTCAGTCGAATCCGGGTGATGGTTTGATTTATAGTCATATCAATGTATTTACTTTCCTTTGTTATTCTCTTCCTATCAAATATATTTTTACTAGTCGACACGGCGGATTACGTACCGCCTAACCTATTACTATGTTGCTCATGTATTATTCTTTATAAACCTTCCTCTTGAATCAATCTATTTTTAAAAAAAAACGCACCAATATCTGTTGCATAGTTTTACAGATATAAGCATACATAGGAGACAGACTCGGGGAGCGACTTTGTTTTATACTATGTAATGATGTAAAGTTTCAGGCTCCAAAGACATCTCTTTTTACTCACACATAAACACTCAGTCGAAAGATCATGTAACGTACGAAATAAGCAATAGGTTTATAATAATTTAACAATTTTACTACAGAGCTCCTTCCAAGTCCACCAAAGGACATCGCAGTGGAACCTCTAAACGAGAAACAACTGAACGTAACATGGGATCCACCAACTGAAAACTCGGATTCAATCTCAGAATACGTAGTCAATGTTACAACATTAAAGACCTTCGACCCGTACCCTGTAGAGGCAGTCGATAAACCAAAGGACAACACAACTATGAAAATCCAACCAATGACTTTTAAGGTTCAAGCCAATAAGACCAACCTAATAGTGAATGATCTCCTACCGTTTACAATGTACGAGATTACTGTCACCTCGTATAACGTGCATGGTTCGAGTTTGCCCAGTTATTCTGTAAGGTAAGTTTCCTCAATATTTAACTTGAATTGCTTACAATTACGATCACGTCCCAAAACTTTACTGTCATTATGATGTATAATATTCCTAAATATAAATATATTGAATCAATATCTAAACAAATGGAATTACATTCACAAATAATAGGCCCGATATTCAAATACTAAGTTTATATCACTGATGCATTCATATTTTCTACAACGAATTTCGTGTAAGGACATCATTGAAACACACAGAACCATTCCTTCTCATGTCCCTCTCATGGGTGTCTGAAAGAAAAGTCACTAAGGGAACAGCCAAAAGAGAGGCAGCAGCGACCTTCGTTGAAATATGTATGACGATTACGGCAAACTCTCTTTACTATGTTTGTCGGAGATCTACGTCCAGCAGTGAACGTTTACGATTTACATATCAATGATGATGAAGATGAATTTACATACAGGCCCAATTAACTCCACCAGGTCACTTACCCTGACTCCGGGAAAGATGAAGTCTACAGATGTGGCGGCAGCTCCAAAACTGCCGGACGTAAGAAGCTGCTGTGTTGCAGCTGGAATGAACCACATGGGATGTGTGGACAAACTCTGTGATCCCACAAAGACTTTCGATATTGACGTAAGTTGGGTTTTTGGGAGATTGTCCGTCCATCGCCACTTTCGTGAACATTTTGGAACTTAGACATCAATGCTATTATTTTCATCATCATGGACATAACATCACCAATTTTGTTGGGCTCTTCATTTGTATCAAAACTTTAAGGTAATAGAGAGTATGAAAGTGATTTACGTTTTCCTAAACATCAAATTATAATATTGCCCAAATCACTACGGCTACGGTATCATACCTACAACTTGCCACAAAAATCTTGAAAATAATGTGGGCGTCACTGAGGCTGAGTAATCAGCAAAATCGACAAATTCATGATCTATTTCATTACAAAGAGTTCAGTTGTTTTAAAGTTTTTAACTCAAAATAAAAATTTAGTTTCACGACATTCTTGCTAAGCTCAATTCTTTTCAAATTCCTCGTTCGACTGATATAATTAAGCTTCCACAATCCACATAATCACTACCAATTCCATCCAACACCTACATATACCACCAACCGTACACCACTAACCGTCCATCACCACTACCATCCCCACCGCCATTGTCACTAACTTGATCATCCAAGAGGCACGTCTTAACCTTTAGCTCCAGGTGACAGACCTGATGATCTGCGCACCCTGGGCTGGGACCACCTTCGGCTGCCTGGCCAATGGGATGGACCACACTCCTTGCTGCAGAGCGAGAGGTCTACCAGACCCTTGCCTGCCTTTGTGCAGTGGAAACATCACGAATTTGGATTTCAATCAGTTCAAGTGAGTGGTTTACAATATATTTTTTTGAGATGTCATCATTTAATTATTTTTTGACCTTTCAGATCAAAAATAATATTTAATATCCTCCACAATATTCTGAATTGAGCTGTTTGAATCTAGATCCATATAATGTTCAGACTTCTTCATGGAAAAACTTTTTGAGACAAAATAAAGCTATTTAAAACTAGATCCATGTTTTAAATAGCTTTTTATTGCTATACTCTGACTCAGCATTGCTTGCAGCATATGCTGAGTCAGAGCCATTTCACACCCCACTTACATTTAGTATCTGTGCTAATAGTTTAGTTTATTTAAAACTTTGTATTTTCTGTTTGTCAGTGTTGTGTGTGTGAATAAAGTTATTTCTATGTCTATGTCTAAAAATTAATGTTTTAATCTAAAAAGCGAATCTTATTCTAATAGTTCACAAAATATAAACTTATTCTTCGTAATCTTCTTCCATTATAACCAGATGTCTTCGCTACATGGCATCGTATACCAACTGCCTACTCCAAGGCTACGGTGTTCTCCCGGGGCCTCCGTCCAAGCTTCATTTGACCAACATTGACACGGAGTACGCTGTCGTCCACTGGTCACCGCCTGCTGCGCTGCCTGACACTGTTTACTATTACAACCTTCACTTTAGACCAATTGGAATCTCAGAAGATTATCAAGTTGTCGAAAAGGTATGTTTCTTATTTGTCTGTATGTTCTAAATATATCACTATAAAGCAATTTTTACTCCTTTGACTTATGTGTTCATTTTAATGGGACCAATACAATAGTTACTCTAGCAGTCGAATCAAGACGATTTAGTCAGCTAAAGTGGATTTCGAGGCTGCTGTGGATTTGAGAAATCTTTCCCCACAAGGTGGTCAGACGACAGGTCTGCCTGGTGACGATTGCGGGAATAAACTGCATGAAGTTGAGGGTCGTTCAAGACCGGTTGGTACTGGACGTCTTGAGGCTAAGATGATAAAGTTTATGAAAAATGCTTGAGATTTGCACCTTCATCTCCTCAGTTCGCTGCTGTGTAGTTGTAGATATAATAATCCTGTAACTTTATCTTTTACGAGTAGATATGATCAAGGTGTTCTTTGTATTATTTCAACAACTAAGATTCAGTTTTTTTTTTGTCTAACAGATTCACTCGCCCTACATCTTAGAGGATCTTGAGTCAAACACAGATTACGAAATTTACGTGGAGGCTGTCAACGAGCATGGCGTCGGAGAAGCTTCTACCAGGCTGATCTTTAGGACCCAGAGCAAGGTAGGTAGCAAATCGCTATCAAGACACGTAGCCGCGTGGCCAGCTAAGTTCCCGTTAGAGATCACGCAGCATGTGTACCATATGTTTCTTAGCCATGTCTTCTTAGACCATTTGAAGCCACTTTTGATTAGATTTTAATAGAGGCTAGAGAAGTATTCTGTGGGCTTTAAAATGATAAAAATTACAGCCAGAGGAAGTGAACCTAAAAAAAAAATGGCTAAAAACTTGAATAATATTTTTTACATTAGCAAGAGTGATTTTAGGACAAATTACAGACTTTTTTCCTTTTGACCCCCGAGTCACCGATATGCAATTAAGTAATCACTCTTAAATCAAAAAAAAATAGATTGTGTTAGCTTATTATAGCGACGTATAAAAAGCATTTTGTATTTCATAAACATTAATATGTAGTATCTTGAGAAAAAAAGTTAAAAGCAAAACAAGTCTAAACTAAACACAAGGTCCTCCCTCACTGCTTCAGTAAAAAAAAAAAACCTTTCCAACAGCAACTCGAAGACGAGCTCGAAGAATCCAGCTCGTACAACGTGACAGCTTGCTGCGAGAAGGTGCAACTAGCGTCAGTCTGCATGCCTCTGTGCTCTTACGACGCCAGCATGACAGATCTGAGGACCCTCGCTCCGCTGTGTGCGCAGGAGTTCCACAAACTACTGCGCTGTGGGGCTGGAGGTAAGTTTTTACGAAGTATTCGATTAAATTATTGAATGCCATATAGTCGTGCCTACTCTGCGTCTTCCTAGTTTTCTTTAAAATGAATGTTTTTTTATAAAACTTGCATCAATTTAAACTTGGTCTTACCTTGTTACTAAAATTAAAACCAAATTTTTGTAAGAACATTCATCTTGAACCCTTTTTTCAAACCTGAATTCCATTTCTTCTTCTTTAGCTTAAAAAACGTCCACTGCTGGACATAGATCGCCACAAGAATGAGCCTCTGTGATTGCCTATAGTCTCTCTTCAGGGGCATAGGACTCGTAGTATTTTCCTTCGTCTACTTTGGTCCTGGGCTGCCTCCTCCAGGTCCCGCCATTTGAGACCAGTTGCGATCTCTTTCTCAACAGTATGGGCATTTCATTATAAGCATAATTTAATTAACCAGGTCGTAATCACGAGGAGTGCTGCGCGCGCCGCGGCGTGCCGACGAACTGCCGCGGCGTGTGCGCAGGCGCCTTTACAGGAGGCGTCAACACTTGCGTGCCTTATATTGGCAACATTGTTCAGTGCTTTGAAGAAGGTATGTTAAATATAAAGAAAGATCCAATAGATCTAGGCAAATTTATATTTACACCAACAATACAGGCATAGATTAGCTCAGCGTTAAGTAAAGTTATGCGTAGTCTAATATAGCATTGTATTTCGTATGTGGAAAGGCTCTGATTCAGCATGTGCAGCAAGAAATCCAAGAGTGTTTATATTCTGTTATAATTAAATAGGTATCTCGGTAGTAAATTTCAGGCAAATTTTAAGGTTTTTGATTGCAAACGTTTCTTGATAGGGTTTTTAGTTATTTTTATGCCATTTCTTTCACAACCAGGAACCGGCATCTTACCAGGCCCTCCGCGTGAGCTCCACGCCATCGTAGACCCAAGTGGCAGTTTGTACCTGGACTGGACGGCTCCGACTGACGGTGCCAACGCCTCCACCTTCACCGTTCACTGGCAGAAAGTCGACAATAACTCGCTGCCTTACTACTATAATACACTTCAGTTGGACAATGTAAGTTTATACTGTAATGTAAGTAATTTCTAATCTATGCTTTATTCCATCCCATCTCCTCCCTTGGGTGTTGTAAAAGACGACTAAAAGGACAGGTGTGGAAAGGGGTTAAATCCATATTTTATAGGCTTCTGGAGCTAAGTATGTATAATGTTCATGGGTCATCAACTAACACACTTATTATTATTAACTAGTCGACCCGGCGAACTTTGTACCGCCTAACCTATTCCTATTTATAAAAAAAACGCATTAAAATCCGTTGTGTAGTTTTAAGATTTAAGCATACATAGGAACAGACGCGGAAAGCGACTTTATTTTATACTTTTAATTGATATTGATTTTTCTCATTCTCTTTGTTATTTTGAGATGGAGCTTGGTCCTTTGAAAGCTATGCGAGAGGACGAATACACCTCATAAATAGCCGTTAATCAATATATATAAAACTCTTCCGTTACTGACTGACTGACTGACTGACAGACAACGCAGAGCCGAAACTACTGGGTGTACAAAGCTGAAATTTGGCATGTAGGTTCCTTAGGGAGCGTAGGTGAGCACTAAGTAAGGATTTCCCGAAATTCCCACGGGAACGGAAAAAAACGGGATTTTTGTGTTTATGAGAAATCTGCGCGGGAAAAACCGCGGGGCAGCCTCTAGTCTTGTTATGAACAACCAGGAACCGTATCTCGCTCTTCTTCTTTACCTAAACCAATTTCTTCTTACAGCAACTGAATGTAACGGACACACTGACCCAGATAACCGGTCTCGAGATGAACGCCACATACCACGTGTTCGTGGTGGCTGTCAACGATCATGGGACCTCGTTGCCTTCCAGCATGCTGCTCTTGAACATCTCTGCTGGTATGTGGAACTATAGTAGACTAGTGGGTGCCCGTTAAACCTTAAAAACCCAAGTTCCCTTGGGATTTTCGGAATAAAAGGTAGCCTATTTCCGTTCTCAGGCTGTAGACACAGTCTCTGTACCAAATTTTATCTAAATCGGTTCAGCAGTTCTTTCGTGACAGCTAGACAGACAGATAGACAGAGTTACTTTCGCATTTATAATAGAAGTATGGATTATACATAAAAACATGGAGCTTTTAGCGATAAGGCCACCCATTGCATGCAATTGTACTTTTTTGCAAAAAAGTGTTTCTATTCTATGGGAGGAAAGTTATGTTTTATGATGTGTTTTTTAATCCCACGCGCAGACGCGCGCCCGTTTTAAGGTTTTATTCCCAAACGTAGCAACCGATTAATGGCTTGGCACTTGAACAAGCTACGGTTGTAACAGTACCCGCAGCGGAATAGCTTTAACCCACCTTGTATAGCGTACTTTTCATACCAACCGACGAGGAAGTTTTAACAGTGTCGATGTACTACCAGCATTAACATAACAAAACATAATCTCACGCCTTTATTCCCCGGCAGAGGTTAACAGCTCATCAGACCTGGACCCGCGTTTAGCCGAGAATTTTTGTTGAATGTTTTTTTTTATAAAACAGATCAAAAGGAAGTATCAGGCGTGCCGTCGCCCCCACACTCGCTCGCCGTGTCGTCCCACTCCGCCACCTGGCTGACAGTGAGCTGGCAGCCGCCGCAGTTCTCGCATCCTGACGAGAAGCTGTCTTATACGTGAGTAGACCATCGTAATCAAAGTAATAATGCACCACACTCATACCCCCTAACTAGGAAGAACCTGTGTCGACGGTGCCCGAAACACATACAGAGATGAACAATACACTCCCACCTGTTAACAAACATCGATATCCATCATATCAATGTTAGCCCTCGCCGCGAATCAAACCGCGTCTCAGGCCACATCACTGCCAACTAAGCTACTGAGCAGTTAATCTATACCAATATTATAAAGAGGAAAGATTTGTTTGTTTGTTTGTAACGAATAGGCTCCGGAAATACTGAACCGATTTGAAAAATTCTTTCACTGGTAGGAAGCTACATTAACCCAGAGTGTCATCAATATATATAAAACCCTTCCGTTACTGACTGACTGACTGACTGACTGACTGACTGACTGACAGACAACCCAGAGCCAAAATTACTGGGCGTAGCGGGCTGAAATTGCACGTGGGTTCCTTGGGGAAAGTAGGTGAGCACTAAGAAGGGATTTCCCGAAATTCCCACGGGAACGGGAAAAAACGGGATTTATGTGTTTCTGAGAAATCTGCGCGGGAAAAACCGGGGGGCAGCCTCTAGTAGGCTATATTAGAATTTCAAAAAAATTAGGCATCCTTACCTAAACTCAAATAATGTAACCCAAGGTGCTATATTTTTTCCGTTGTTTACATATTTTAACAGGTGGTATGTTGTTGTTGTTTGTTTTTTATTCTGCCATTCTGGGCAGTCAAAAGAACATAGTCTATAGAGCCAATTCCTTCTATGGCGTATCTTATATTCTATGGCGTAACGAAGTAAGCCGGGAAAGCTCGTTATTTATATTTTCCATGGTTTAGAAAAAAACATTGCCGCTAGACGACAAATACAAATCGGTGCTAGTAAAACCATTATGATATCTCGCCGAATTCCCTTTACACGCGCTCATTCCAAGTCATGTCAGTGAGACTAGTGAAGCTGAAATCGAATAAAGGCGTCGTAAAAAAATATGTTATCAGTAGGGAATGACATTCGAGAAAGTGGACATCAATCAAGGGTTTACTCCCGGCAGAGGCTGCTTTTTCATGGCAATTAGGGGTTTCGGGTTTTTAGGCTATTCTCAATTTTATTTTACTTCAGATTTTTGTGTATTCATTGCCTTTTTTCTACAAGAAAATCTATTAGGTATTTCATTTAAAAGAATAATTATCGGTAGTTTAATTTTTAAATTTGAAAATATTGTCTGTTACTGCAAAGCACTGACCGAGTAAAAAATTAAAAACAAATAACCAAACGATTTTAATAAGCCGCTCAAATGAAAAATGGTCGCTGGGGCCTATAAGTTCTCGAGTTGCGACTGCGCACCGAAAGAGGCAGAGTAGGCAGACCCCTACAAGTTGGTCAGATAAGATAATGACAATCTATGGGGGAGGCCTAAGTTAAGCATTAGACGTCTTTTGTAATAAGGAAATAGCATGTAAAACCAGCTTCATACTGCGAAAATGTAGTGTATAATTAATTCTAGTCAGTTGTAACAAAACACATTCATTTAACATGCAAGTCTTCTGCAAGCTATCAAGTAAAGCTAGCATAGCTTAGGGTATTCAGTTAACCAGTGGCCGTAGTAAACCATCTGCCTACGACGGGGCTAGGTCTCTCAGACATGCTAGACTTAACTGTTGAAACACCTTAAGCACCACTCCTAGAAAAATTAAAAAAAAATACAATTAGACGGAGGAATGCCGTGTAGAACTAAAAATTGTAGCTCTAAAATTTTTTAAGAATAAGTAATTTGTGTTGGTTAGTGTGTAGAAATATTCAAGATTATTCAAACTTATTTTTTTTTGTAATAATGCATTTTTTATTATTAATTGTGTAGGTTACCTTTTTTCAACAGTATTTGTGCGTTTTTCAGTGCGTTTTACTCATATATATTATTCCTTTTAATTAAGTTATTTAAATACAAGTATTTCTGAATTTCTAATTTCAAAATTGATGGAACCTTAAAAAAGGCCCTAAGGCTTAGTAAGTTTAAATTGTTTTTCGTAAATGGCTCTCGTGTTAAGGCAAAGATTGCTTTAGCAAACAGACAAATATGTCACATAGTATAAGACTAAGGAACCTGCGACGAGCTAGACTGGACTTGCATTTAAATCAGCTTATGCGTGTTACATCGGTTAAATTGCAGCAGTTGCAATTCTATACATCTATGTAAATGTCCATGTATTTATTTTCGGTGTAAGTATGTACTTAATAATTTCCTTTTTACAAAAAAGGAACCCGCCTTCAATAAACTGACACATATATCAACTGAGCACTTGCTCTTTTTCGAAGTCGGTTAAAATAGTTAAGTACTAAAACATTTTCACGAATGTAACAAATACTTTTCTTAAAACCGCATCAAAATCGGTTAAGCCAAACGCGAGATAATCGCGGACAAACATACATACATACAGGTCAAACTGTTAACCTTATTTTTTTAGAGTCGGTTAATAAACACCTCAGCGTGAGTTGTTTTCTTCTTTAAAAAATGTATGTGACCTAGGAAAGGATTTCCCGAAAATCCCTTAGGAATACCCATTCGGGATACGGAACTACAGAATGTTTTAGTTAGTATAAAAAAATCTTCTTTCTTGATTGTATTGACGTCAAATTTGGGATACTGGATTCTATAGGGTAAGGAGTATAAGTTTTTAGTGACTTTGGTACTTTTCGTTACGTTACTTTAGTGTTGAAAGGAATCCCTGGAGTTGCCATTTGGAAACTGAAATAAACTTAGATTTAAATCAATATATATAAAACTCTTCCGTTACTGACTGACTGACTGACTGACTGACAGACACCGCAGAGCCGAAACTACTGGGCGTAGTGGGCTGAAATTTTGCATGTAGGTTCCTTAGGGAGTGTAGGTGAGCACTAAGAAGGGATTTCCCGAAATTCCCACGGGAACGCGAAAAAACGGGAATTTTGTGTTTATGAGAAATCTGCGCGGGAAAAACCGCGGGGCAGCCTCTAGTCAATATATATAAAACTCTTCCGTTACTGACTGACTGACTGACAGACAACGCAGAGCCGAAACTACTGGGCGTAGAAAGCTGTAAATTGGCACGTGGGTTCCTTGGGGAGTGTAGGTGAGCACTAAGAAAGGATTTCCCGAAATTCCCACGGGAACGGGAAAAAATGGGATTTTGTATTTATGAGAAATCTGCGCGGGAAAAACCGCGGGGCAGCCTCTAGTTTTATAATAAAATAAAAAGGTTTGCAAAGCTGTGGGCAAAAGCTAGTCTGTAATCTAAGCCTAGTGAAAAGGTTCATAATGCGAGCACTTTGTTTTCCAAATTAATTTCGGCTCAGTCTAGGCTCAGCCGCTGTAATCCCTTGATGTAAGCGAGATTGCGGCCAGGCATTATCATACATACATATTAATGTAGATTATATGTATGGAAACTTGAAACGCATGTCGAGCCCGTTTTGGCCCAGTGGTTTTAAAAAGGTTCTGAGCGCTACCGGGAGATAAGTTTGATCTCCGGATGATAATAATGTTATTTGTTATCAGTTTTTACTATTTTAGTTAATAAATCATAAAGTAAAATTTCCTGTTATCTTATTTAGAAACTAGTCGACCCGGTGAACTTCGTACCGCCTAACCTGTTACTAAGTTGCGCATGTATTAATACTTATAAACCTTCCTCTTGAATCACTCTATCTATTAAAAAAACCTCATCAACATCCTTTGCGCACTTTTAAATATTTAAGCATACATAGGGACAGACGCGGGAAGCGACTTTGTTTTATACTATGTAGTGCATGTATTATACTTATAAACCTTCCTCTTGAATCACTCTATCTATTATAGAAAACCGCATCAAAATCCGTTGCATACTTTTAAAGATATAAGCATACATAGGGACAGACGCGGGAACCGACTTTGCTTTATACTATGTATTGAAATCATAAAGCAAAATTTCCATTTTCTTTAGAAGTGCTAGATTGCTCCTTGTACTTACACAAATATTAACCAGAAACGGAAACTTTATCTTAAATTTCGAAGTAATCAAATCATTATAACTCAGTAATTTCAGCAAATCTTCACGATCAAAGTGAATAACGCCCGGTTTCATTATCAAAGTTATAATTATAATTGTTCATATTTCTAAAGGTAGAACTACACTGATCATAGCGTCAATATAATAACAAATGACAGTTAAGACCCTAAATATAACTAATCATCAATCAATATAATATAAAACTCTTCCGTTACTGACTGACTGACAGACAACGCAGAGCCTAAACTACTGGGCGTAGAAAGCTGAAAATTGGCACGAGGGTTCCTTAGGGAGTGTAGGTGAGCGCAAAGAAAGGATTTTCCGAAATTCCCACGGGAACGAGAAAAAACGGGATTTTTGTGTTTATGAGAAATCTACGCGGGAAAAACCGCGGGGCAGCCTCGAGTAAACAAATAGAACTTGTGATATTAGCATTAGATTAGAACACCCAGACTAGGAACCAACATCGACATTTATCATACAAACTAGCTGTGCCCCGCGCTTTTTTTTGATAAATAAATAGCCATGTTAAACCAGGGTATCAGCTAACTCCGAACCAAATTTTATTTAAATCTATCCAGCCGTTTAGACGTGAAGAAGTTACAAACTTTCGTATTTATAATATTAGTGCGATAATTGGACAAACCGGAAATCAAACCTGAAACACCGGCAATACAGTTGACATCGCTACTTACTGAGCTGTTGAGGCTGTCAAAGACACTTGGTATTGCTGAGGTATCTTATTAATGAAAACTGGAAGCTGATATATTCTTTTCTATACATGTTACTTTTTTATCGTGGAGGAAAATTTAACACACGATAGACATAGTTATACAGGAATGATTCCTGAAAACAAAATTAGTATAGAAAATACCTGTGCGCTGAAATTCGCGCTGGAAGCGTCTATGCCCGCGCAGATATTTTCTATACATTTTTCGAACCAGCGCCAACAAGCGCTTGTTACCAGCTTTGTAGTGAATGCACCCTTAGTCCTGAAACTTTCCGCCACGATAAAAAAAAGTGACCGTGTATAGAATGAGGCGCGGTGCGTGGAACGATTGACTACGCTCAAACGCATTCAAATTATGCACAGTTTATGTGCGCACGACGCGATGAGGTTTTAGTCGTTCCCACTTCAGTCCATCCAAACAAGCACATGGTAATACCTACAGTCCGTTCATTTTAAGGAATTATATCTATACCAATATTATAAAGAGGAAAGATTTGTTTGTTTGTTTGTTTGTTTGTAACGAATAGGCTCCGGAAATACTGAACCGATTTGAAAAATTCTTTCACTGGTAGGAAGCTACATTAACCCCGAGTGTCATAGGCTGTATTAGATTTTCAAAAAAATTAGGGATCCTTACCTAAACTCAAATAATGTAACCCGAGGTGCAATATTTTTTCCGTTGTTTACATATTTTGACAGGTGGTTTGTTGTTGTTGTTTGTTTTTTATTCGGCCATTCTGGGCAGTCAAAAGAACATAGTCTATAGAGCCAAGTCTTTTGTAGTACTTATCTTATATTCTATGGCGTAACGAAGTAAGCACGAGCTTTCCCTCGTTAGACAATAACTTTCTATGATGGCTTAATGTTCAGCTAACAAAGGAAAACAATGGGGTTGCAAATACGTTACGAAAACGCGTCAAACTAAATATACTCGAACCACAAGCGTTCTGACAAAATTATTACAAGCATACACATCGTCTAACGTTTAACTATTACACCGCAATATTATAACAGTATAATAGAAAAGTTAACTTCAAATTTACATAGCAAAACCTATCTTACGGCCTTTGTGTTTAAAACTAAACTTGATTAATTCAAATGTTTTAGATGTAGACAGTACGTGTAAATACATCCGCCACACAAAGGGATAAGTTTAACGAATGAGATAGGATAGTAAACTAGATACAGAGCGGTTACACTGTGCGGAAGTGTAAGGAAACTTTGAGACAAAGGCTTTTAGGGTTTGCAGCTTCGGTTATAGAGAGAGCCTGCAAATGATACAACGTTATACTATGGACGAATAACTCAAGATGATCATAATTTATAGCTTTTAAGGCGGTAACTCTCGGTAAGGCGCGAAATTAAAAAAATTTCGCAAAATAACGGCCAATAATCAAGTTATGTCCTAAGACACAAAATCAGTATATCTGTCTTCCAAAAACGTTGTATTAAAATGTAGGAGATGGTTTTTTACATACGCGAATTCATTTAAACTTTATTAAAAATGAATATATTGGCCATAATAAATAAAAACGCTAAAAATTTGCATTTCGCGCCATACCGAGAGTTTCCACCTATTCGATAAAATATATCCGTAAAAATCCTTATACAAAACTTAACTCTTCTTAACTCTTACAACCGATAGACGTCCACTTTTGGACATAAGGTCTCCCCATAGTTTACTACAAGGACAAACATTGTGAAGGGAGTATAACGTAAGGGCTACGCTTGGTAGGCGGGTTGGCGATCACAGTATGGATCACAGTTTTTCTAGGAAAGACGGTTCTGCCCGTCCTTTGATTGTTCTTTTAGTCGCCTTTTACGACACTCTAAGAAGAGTTGGGTAGTGGTATTCTATTCCGCTATGCCGGCTAGCTACCTCGTAATCGTAATTAATCGTTTTACCACCTTCGTAGTTCAGATTGCAGTATAGTGACTGAGACTTCATAGGTCCGGATTCAATTCCGAAATTCGGAGTTGTATGTATGTCTTTTTATATGTTCCGAGCACTTAAGATGTAGGTTCTTCCTAGTTTAAAGATCTCGAGTAAAATGCGTTATTATCATGTCGAGAGTGTGAGTACGCCAAACGCAAACTGGGTTTATCTCAAACGCTCTGCAGGAATGTTTTATGCATTAAAAAACTTTTCTTTAAATCTCTCTGCAGATAAGTTTCGCTTTGTTCAGAGTTTTTAGCGTTGCAAATACTGAATACTTTTTATAAAAAATAATTCAAAAAACGATTGCAGATGGTTTAAATAGCCTTTAAGATTGGAAGGACAAAACCTAAAATATGTAGATAATGGTAAAAAAAAACAATTTTCGTACTTTCAATACGTCTCTACCTACGGTCAATGTACTTTGTTCAATACTACCACCTCATTGCCTCCCATGGGGTTTCCTAAAAGGTGACCAAGGGATCACCCAAAACACAAAGAACGGGCGTGGTGTCCTTTAGAAAAACCTGCCAACCTGCCAAGCGTGGCGATATTTTTTTTACTTGCAAGCTATAGGAAAAACAGAGAGTAGAGTCTTCCTTGTTCTGAGGGAAAAACCCTTCTTTATCTATGGGAAAACCTATATCCAGCAATAGACGTCGATCGGTTTTTATAATGATGTATGTCTTTTTCACCACCAGCCTCTACTACAAATCACCAACGCAAGTAACCCAGAACAACGTGACGATCGTCGAAACAGCAGTACCAGGTCATACGCTCGAGAAATTGACCCCCAACACGCAGTATGTGGTGTGGGTGAAGGCGCACGCGACGGCCGGGGACTCCATGCCGTCTGAGACACTGCTGGCTTGGACCGACCCCGCTTACCCGGCGTATGTGGAGGTAAACACAATGCAACCAATACCCAATCGTGATAAGGTTTTTTGAACAATAAAGAGGGCATTAATTTAAAGTGATATATCGTGTTGTATGTGCCCTATAATAGATAAATGTTAAATATATGCTTTTACAATAATCAATATTACTTAATGTAAATTTACAATACGTCCCTACTAAGAAGATAAAGACGATTTTAACACTAAAATTAATATTGATGTGCTAAGTACTGTGTTGTTTTATAGGTTATATGTATATAGTTATACTTCTGGGCATAATATTACGCTAAAACGCTGAAGCCTTGTGTCAAATCGTCTGACGCACAAACAGCCATTGTAAAATCGGCTCCCGATAACATAAAAATTAAGTCATGCTGGGCACAACAACATTTTGGTACTTACTACCCTTTTTAAGTTATGTTTTTTTTTATTTTTTGCAGCCACCAACTATAAATCCTATAAACCTGGTGGTCGAGGGATCCAGCATGACGATCCTCTGCATCGCCATGGGGACACCAACTCCTACCATCTCTCTGTATATTTCTGGTGAGTTCTTAAATTTAATAAACTTTCGAAATGGTGCTTATTGTAATGTATTTTATCTTAAATGGACCTATAAGCCGACCTATGGCCGTGGTGGAGGTGGCATAGAATACCACCAGCCCATCTCCTCCCTTAGGATGTCGTAAAGTAAAAGGCGACAAAGGTAACAGCCGAAGGATGAGCAGGACGTTCTTCATTGAAATGCTTGAAGAGCAACACTTCGATTTCCAACCTGCCTGCCAAACTTGGCGATTATGGAAAATTCCTAATAAAGTTTGTCCTTGTAGAAATCTTTGACTGCTCCGTTGATCAGTTGGCAGTGATGTGGACTGAGACGCGGGTGCACCTGGGTTCGATACCCGGCGGGGCGAACATTGTTATGTAATGATGAATATCGATGTTTGTTTCCGGTCTGTGTGTAATGTTCGTCTCTATAATGTTTCGGGCACCCTAGATACAGGTTCTTCCTAGTTAGGGGCTCTGAGTGTGATGCGTTATTATTTATTATTAATAATCTGTGTGGGAGCCATATATGTCCATCCGTGGACGTCTATCGTTGGAAATAATAAGGTAAGGATTTCCCACAGTCCATTTAAAAAAAAATCTATCACCAGGTCGCCTAGTCCGTCAGGACGTAACCCGTCACATGGTGACAGTGATCCACAACGTGACACGCGACATGGATCAGATCTCATGCTACGCCGACAATGGCTACGGTACACCCATGCAGGCTTCGAGGAAGATTAACATTTCACGTGAGTACTGCGGCCTTGCAACACAAAAGCTGGACAGGTGCGAATCGTAAATGTGTATAACGAATTCGAGGCTTCAGCCTATCTATTGATTTAGACGGTATAATGGGTATAACTATTTTTGTGCTAGAGCCATTAGATCAGAGGCTAGTCACTCCTCAGAGTCACTCTATCGAAAATTGAACCCTTTAAATATTAACCTGATGGTTGGAAGTTAAGATACTTGCGGAGTAAAGATAAATAAATTATTTAACTTTTATCACACAATTGACATTACCACCAAGAACAGCATATACCTTGCAGGCTCACACTATGGGTTGATTACTTTAGAACTGCAAATAATGACAAAGACTCGACCGACGGTGCAAACGTATGGTACAGTGGCGGTCTAGGACGGCGTTACACTTCCGATTTTTCTGAATTGCAAAAAAGCTCTTGTTCTTTGGTATTACAGTCTTAGGCACACGAGATCATAGACAAAAGTGTTACGCCGTCCTAGACCGCCACTGTACGAGCGTAGCTAAACATTACATTAGCCCTGCAATATACGCTATCATAAATTTGCATAGTCGCTACGTCCGACCGACATCATTTAGCACTATTTGCAGCCTAAACTTCACAATCTTTTCTTACCCAGATGTCCCATCGATCCAAGCCTCAGGCATAACAATGGCAGCTGCTGGTGACTCCGTGATCCTCGAGTGCAGAGTCGAAGCACTTCCTAAGCCAACTGTGGCGTTTTGGAGGGATCCTAATGGAAGAACACCTGTTATTGATGGGCCCAACTATAGTATACAGCTTGTTGCTGATCCTGAGGTAAGGATATTTAGATTTTAGATAACATAGGTATTTTGAGATTTTAGTATCTAAAGTTCTGGATGGATCTGTCTTTACTTACCCCGGACCTGTTCTGTTCAGATTTATGGTGATCAGGGATTTTTGCTCTTGTTTCGCCGTGTTCTTTTGTTGTTCGAAATGGGAGATTTTTCTCCCATTCACTGACGATGATGTGGTCTCTCGCGCGGCGTTTTTTGCCTTTTGTGCGGGTGCTACCACGATAAGGTTCGAACTTAGAGAAAATTAACAAAATACCAACAACTGGTCCAGTCGGAACTTTCACGATTTTGTTTCCAATATTGTTTACATTGCTTCATTGCTTAGACATAGATAAACTACCATATCGTAGCAAACGCCTCCAAAATTCTGTTTCAACCTGGTCCTATCCTTAGAACGTTCTTGCATGTATCTCTCTTAAGTAAGTACATGTTCGTCCAAGCACGCACACATGCGTTGTGAGGTTTGTAGGCATTTAAGCGCGTAAAAATGCTTAGCGTGCCATGTTATCGTAGTTCATCTATATAACTTGGTCACAACACAAGGCCTTTACAAACTCTATTTTACCCCCAGGACCAGACTAAATACACGATGCGTCTCACAATAAAGAAGATAACAGAGACGGACGAGGGTGACTACTTCTGCCACGCGGAGAATGCTTTTGGGAAAACTTTGAGGCCCGTCTCGGTGCGCCTGCGCCCGACCATGCCTCACCATAACGTTACTGAGTGTTGTCAACAGGTTAGTACTGTATTTAGTAGGCTATAACTGGCTATAGGTAACTTTAGTATCAATGAGCTGGCTGTTCGTTTTGTTTTTACTTTTGGAAGTAGCTTCTTTACTTGACAAAAGCCATTCATAGTATTGTAAATCATAATAACATAACATTAACATAATCTCACGCCTTTTATTCCCCGAAGGGTTAGGCAGAGGTACTGGCTCAAGAGCCAGACCCACGTTTAGCCGAGTTTAAATCATAATATTGTAAGAAATTAAAGGTTACGTCGCACTGCAGCTAAGTGCAGATATAAGTGTCTGAGAAATTTATGAGAAGGAACGATTTAAAAAAAATACTTTTACACTTTATAAGTATGACGTGATGTTGGCAGAACCACTAGTCCGATGTTCTGACGACATAGTGGGTCACCGGTAAGCATACACAGGCAAATAGTGATTATCAATATATATAAAACTCTTCCGTTACTGACTGACTGACTGACTGACAGACAACGCAGAGCCGAAACTACTGGGCGTAGAAATTTGAAAATTGGCACGTGGGATCTTTGGGGAGCGTAGGTGAGCACTAAGAAGGGATTTCCCGAAATTCCCACGGGAACGGAAAAAAAACGGAATTTTTGTGTTTATGAGAAATATGCGCGGGAAAAACCGCGGGGCAGCATCTAGTACCTAGATATTAATGATGATGAAAAAACTATATCTAAGTACACCAGTGCCCATGGACGCATGAATCCTTATAGTCATCATTGCGAAAGGGAGCAGAATCATTTGACAGAGGAGGACTCGTTTGGGGGCCTCTCCAGGCGACTATTGTCGTAAGGCAAGGCAAACATTTGTTTACCTGAGCCAATTGGTGGGCACCCTGAACTACCTCGCCTCTCACAGTATATGATACTTTACCAAATAAGGTATCAATAGCAATTAGATTAGATGTAGTCTGATTGACTTTCAATAAGTGATATCTTGTATCCTATATTGAATAAAGAATTTTAATTTGAATTTGAGTCAGCCTCTTAATTAAATTAATAGGAACAGAGGCCAAAAATGGCACAGCTTACTCAATAAGAGTTCGTAATCCAGATGAACGTGTCGTCGACGTGCGTGGACGCGTGCAGCTTCCACCTGGACATGGACGGCGTGCTGGACCGCCCCGAGTGCGTGCACGACTTCGATAAACTCATGAAGTGCGCTGCTGATGGCTCAGGTACATCAATATATATAAAACTCTTCCGTTACTGACTGACTGACTGACAGACAACGCAGAGCCGAAACTACTGGGCGTAGCGGGCTGAAATTTTGCATGTAGGTTCCTTAGGGAGTTTAGGCGAGCACTAAGAAAGGATTTCCCAAAGTTCCCATGGGAACGGGAAAAAACGAGATTTTGGTGTTTATGAGAAATCTGCGCGGGAAATACCGCGGGGCAGCCTCTAGTCAATATATATAAAACTCTTCCGTTACTGACTGACTGACTGACTGACTGACAGACAACGCAGAGCCGAAACTACTGGGCGTAGCGGGCTGAAATTTTGCATGTAGGTTCCATAGGGAGTGTAGGCGAGCACTAAGAAAGGATTTCCCAAAATTCCCATGGGAACGGGAAAAAACGAGATTTTGGTGTTTATGAGAAATCTGCGCGGGTTAGACCGCGGGGCATCCTCTAGTACAGAATAGATTTTTAGTCTTCTAGTTTCAAAGTAGGTAAAAACCCTATATTACGGCAGTATAGGAATATGTTATGCCAGTATAGTAGAGGGAACTTCTATCGTTTACTTTGTGTTTATTTTTTAACCGTCTTTAAAAAAAATAAGGTTCTTATAGTTTGAACTGTATGTTTGTTAGTGATTACCTTTGTAGTTTGGCTGAACCGATGTTGATGCGGTTTTCAGAAAGGTTTTGTTACATTCAAGAGAAGTTTATGGCACCAATTTTAACCGACTTCGAAAAAAGGAAGTTTTCTGTTTTTTACTACTTTTTATTAATAGCTGTCTTAATACTTATCCTTTACCGTCGTCGGTCCACCTTGTCGAAGGTCTGCCTACTCTGCGTATTTTTGGTAAAGCTAAGTTCCTCAAAAAGGTTTTATACAACTCAGGATAAACTCTCATCATCATAAGCCTGCTGGACATATGCCTCTTCTATCGCATGCCACGCATGGTTAAGAGCCCGTATACTGCGATGCTAGCGCCATTTCGGAACAATAATTATATCTTCTAAACTAAGCCAAATATCAAAAATGTGGCATAGATATCCAGTGCCTCAAATAGGTTCCTAAATCCCCAGACCACCGCGGCTGCTGCGCGTCGTGGGGAGTTCCCCGCAACTGTCTCGAGCTGTGCCGCGGCGGCGCAGTGTCGCGCGCCTGCGCACTGCAGCACGCGCGTCGAGCTCTGGCTTGCTTTAGGGACTCTGGTGCGCGGTTACCGGGCCCCCCGAGGAACTTGAGGGCTCATGCTGCTCCTACTGCCCATGCTGTGCTGCTTAGGTGAGATTGACTCCTTTTTAAGGTTGCGGTACACGTCCCGAGACCTTAGTAATATGAATTCGAAACAGCTCAATAAATCTAAATTATATGTTTGCACGAGATATTTCTGGTTGCCCAAAGAATACTAAAAAATATTAAAAACTTGAAAAATATTAAGTTTATTTACATATAGTTTCCATACAGTGCTGCCACTTTTATATTTCTTAAATTTTTTGTACCAAACTATAAAACGACTGACGACTTTTTAGTTGGGACCCGCCAACGAAGAACCCACAAACGGTGTACCTATACCGCGTGTTCTGGCGAGCACTTGGCGCTAGAGCTCCTGAGAAACTGGACACAAGCGAGACCAGCGTGGCGCTGACCGGCTTGCTGGACGACGTGCGATATGAATGTGTTGTTAAAGCGGCCAATGATGTTGGTGAGTTGGTCGAGAAAACTTAATAAACTTTAGATAAGAATTTTTTTTTATAGGCGCCAGCCCTACTAGAACTTCTAGTAGGTATGTAAAGGCTCGCGCCCACTAAAACGCGCGCAAAGCAAAATGGGCAATTGGCATCAAAGCCCGCAGTTATTATAAAATTATATTCAATAATATCTATCTAATATTTTATTTGAACCGCAGACAAAACACGTGAACCATCTTTAAAACAATAGGTAAGTAACTTAATTCTATTGTACGAAATATTTGTCTCTCAATCAGGTACATCAACGCTCAGTGGACCTATTCAGTTCACAACAGCCGGCCAAGAGTCGGGCGCGGCGGCGGCTCCGGTCAGCACCGGGGGCGCCTCCTCGGCCGTCGGAGTGGCGCTCGCGTGCATCACCGTGGCCGCCATACTGCTGGCTGCTGGCCTTTATTATAGGTATAGAAAGGTAAGTCGAGTTTACTTGTTACTAATAGATTTTTTCACGGGAACTTTGTATAGTCTGATTCATAATTTGCATCACCAATTTTATACCAGTTGCTTTTTCCCACAAATCACTAGTGATGGTAGGTAGTACCTACTTATAATTCAGCGAGCAGTCTTTCCAGCGAGCTGTATTTTGTTTATAGCACTACTAGTCGACCCGGCGAACTTCGTACCGCGTAACCTATGAGTATTTTATGCATGTATTGAACTTATAAACCTTCCTCTTGAATCACTTTATCTATTTAAAAAAACGGCATCCAAATCTGTTGCGTACTTTTAAAGATTAAAGCATACATAGGGACAGACGCGGGAAGCGACTTTATTTTATACTATGTATTGATTGATGATTGATACAATCCAATTAGGTGGTAGCGACATCTTGGGGAATAAATTGCTGTTTTTAATTTGGTAGTTTTTTTAGTTTTTCACCAGCCACATAATATATTTGGTAGAAATATAAATATTTCTACTGGCAACACTTTACTAGTCTGACAGCTTGAGTTTATTTAGTTTTCAATCAATCAATCAATCTACCAAAATCCAGCAGTTTTCAAAATAAACAAACTGTGCAACGGTTTTATTTGTGATTTCTTGTTAATTTCCTTTAAAAACTTGGTTTTAAAATGTCTATTACGAACGAAGATATCATAATAGCGCCATGGACAGGCTCCACGTCGTGCAAGAACATTATATCCGTTGTTGTCCTCTCAACAAACACGAATATCATTGACCGTCTATCGGCCGCCCTAACCGAAGTTCACGCCAAGGGTTCTTACAAGTGGAAATTGGTTTTGCTTCGCGCTACTAACCTAGAAACTGTTGCACAGCAAACTAAGATCACGGGGAACGTGTCATTGGACTTTGTAGTCCTAGCAATGGACACTAGCCGATCGTTTTGTATAGAATGGGCGAATATGATTCTCACTCAAGTCCACCCCGATTTGCGGCGGCGTAGAGTGGTACTAGTGAACACTGTTGGCTCAGCCTCCAACGCCTTCTCGGTGGATGCTAGTGAAGTGTTATCGTTTCAAGATGAGAATAACTTGGACATGTTGTCGGCTGACATTACAAATCCCGCTGAGGCAACGCACCTAGCCAAAAGATTGTTCAGATATTTACAAGTTGTTGTTGGAGTACAGACTGGTATTCCTAATTTAAATATTTGATTTTCTTTGGTAGTTATATTCTGAAGACATCCATAATTAGTGTGTTTTGTATTTCATTCAATGTTCAATTTGCCTCGTGTGAAATGTAAAATGCTGTACCATCATAGAAGCATGCAAACTGCTCTACATGCAGGATATTGTCTAAACTAGTGCCAGACGGGACAGAAAAAGTGTTGTGTTGTGACTTATGTGGTTTTTCTGTGGACAACTTGTGATTAATTGTACTTTTTATTGAATGAATTTAATTTTGTACTTGTTCTCTCTCTTTTTGTATTATTATTGTAATAGGTATTTCTTTCTGAGGAATATAATTTGTTGGTATGCTATTATTTAGAATGTTTTATGGTTATTGGCAATCTATTTTATGTGATTGATGTTGTATTTCCTTGAGCTTTTGTATCAAAAGATGTATAGGTATAAATTTTACAATGTATATTTAATTACACTGTACTTTACACAAAACTATTATGAATCTGACGCATATAAAATTGTTAACATTGCTGTTTTACTTACAAAATATGTTGTAAGTTTTATCATTTTTGGAAACAATAATGGTCTACAGTTGCAATTGAAATTTTGAGACTATAAAATAAACTCAGTACAAAAGAAAATTTTGAATAATAATTCAACACCATTTGTAAGGCTTAAACCCTTCAAGGGCCCCTTTGAGGACAATAACCTTGCCTTAACTCAATGATTAACTTGTTCATTATCCTGCACAAGGTCAAGCTTTAGTTTTTTTATATTGATGTCTGCAGTGCTCACAAATATAATGTTTTGTTCAAATTTATGAAGACTTTTGTATTAGATATTGTTTGTTTTGTCCTGGCATTGCTGTTTAAGTTGATTTCATACAAAAGTTTGTTTTTTTAAGAAAAGACTTTCTTTGCAGGGCTTTAAATGTTGTTATGCATTTTATATTTAAACTAGGCTGTGCCCCATGGCATTGTTTATGCATTTTCCCACATCTCCTGTTCGAGTGGGATTTTCACGATAAAAAGTATCTTAGGTCAGTATCATTCTTCTAGCCTAACAGGTACCTAAAATTACTCAATATTAAAAATTTCCATTTTAACTAATATCTTTAATTAATCATGTTATTCTTTCTTACAGAACCTTAGGCTCAAATCGCAAGGCGGAGTAGCATTTGAGAACCCGAGCTACCTCAGAGAGTCCAATCCTGACACCATTATAAATGTAAGTTTTTTTTTAATTATAATAATTACATGTTTTTTTTTTTTGTTTTACTGTATCATAGCATGTTTGTTTCATTTGATTTTATTTTATAGGTTGACTGGAATATACCTATCACTCTAAACAAAGAAACAGGGCTGCCCACTGTTATCAATGTATAACATAATTTTAAGAAAGTTGCATTGCAACCTATCGTGTGATTGCTTACAAAAATTAGTACCTATTTTAACCGACTTCGAAAAAGAGGAAGTGCTCAGTTGATACAAGTGTCAGTTTATTGAAGGCGGGTTCTTTTATTTGTAAAAAAGTTATTATTTGTAACTGCAGTTAGCTCAATTGTTTTATATACAGGGTGCAGCACCGAACGGGAACGGCGCAGCCCCCGCCGCCAACGGTACCGTAGCCAACGGTGTCTCCAACAGCGCAGCGTGGCGACAGGAGACGCTCCAAAACCCAACTGGGAGCGTCCCTCCGCTTAGGGAGGTCGATCCCACGCTTTACGAAGAGCTCAAGTTAGGGCACGACGGCGCAGGGTTCAAGAGACTAAAGCCATAGCCCGAAGTATCGCGCCGCTCGCCGCTTCGCTCGCCGCGGCTGTCGTCGCCGCGGGTGGCGCCGCGATACTGAGCGGTCGCGATCTTGCGTGCGACTTATATACCACCCCACCAACCACGGAACAGTATTCACTACTCGCTCTGTTTGATAACAAATGAGCGAGACGGACTAATGTGTACGGTGCTGACGGTTAGAGCGGAGTGTATATGATATAATAGTATTATTATTACCATGAAACATCTGCAATATAAGTTTATCAGACCTAATCTATGTGATTTTTAACCAAAAAATAATGAAAACGAAATGCGTGTTTTAAAGTTACCTCACACGAACTTCATGTAAATAATGTAAACTCTTTCTGGAAATCTGTTGTTGTTGTTGTTGTTTATACGTATACAGGATGTTTCTGACTAGGCGGTAATAAATCATAGTTGGGATTCAGCTCACCATACCTACAACTTTCCCTAAGCAACATGGGTCGAAATCTCTAAAAGAAAATCAGCTGTATTGACCCCGTCAGCTAATCGAACAAATGATACTTTGGTAAAGTTTTTGGGTATTGTGAGGTCAATCACCCCTTTGATTTATTACCGACTTGTCAAAAACATGCAGTAGATGATATTCACAAACGCGTTTTGTAAGTAGATTTTTAGGTCTCTACAGATCTGATTTTTGTGTAGTTTTTAGACAACCTGTAACAAAAATGTGCCTTCGATCAAGAATAGAGATAAATAGTGTTTAGTTTTTAGTAATGTATTGATGTGTAAAGAATTCACATTGTAATTATTAGCGTAAGTGAGTGACATTCCATTATCTGTGACCATATCATTTCCTCACCAGTTATTTGATCTGTACAGTAGCGTTCTAGGAGGCCGTAACAGATTTGTCTAAGGTTTCGTTAGCCCTAGACTGTATTGCCAAATAACAAGAGCTATTTTGCAATACAGAAAAACAGGAAATGTTACGGCAGCCTAGACCGCCACTGTACAAATAACTGTAGATTATTATTTAGTTGTAATTGAAAAACAGTAAGATTTTCTGATTTAACCTGCTATTTTAAAATTTGGACACTCCTAACTTGATCTCAGTTGTAAGGAAGCAATTGAAAGTTATTTATTTTTCAACAAATAAATTCATAATAGTCAATTTAATGTTATGGAAAGACAATTTTATTGTTATCAATCAACATTTTTAAAGGGCAAGGACTAATAGAAAACAATTGACGCGTGTATTTTTGTAAATTTCCAACACCATTAATCTATTAAATTTAATAGGAAATGATAGCTGTTACTGTGGTCCGTAACGGTCTTGCAAATTTTTTTTCTGTTAAACTCCCCTTTTCATTATCTTTACGCAATATTTTTAGAAAATGAAAATGATGTGATTAGAATTGTAAATAAGTATAAATAAAAACCTAAGTTACGAATAAAAAATAATAAATAACATTTTTTTGTTTTTTTAGTGCGAAAATGCCCCTTCTTTTTTAAATTAATGTGTGAAGTACCTACACAATAATAACCATGAAACCTTCCCTGAAGGGATTCGAACATTTAAATTTCAGAAAGTCTATTTACTTAGTTAAAAATATATTGAAGAGCAGTTTTTTTATTAAAAAAAAAAAACATTAAAAAATATATTATTCAAAAATATATAGATACTTACATAATAAAAACTTAAATGAGAGGTATACTTAAAAAGTGAGACTTAAATAATATGTAACAACATTATTACCTTAATTTTCCCCCCTAAGCGGGATTGTCATGGGGGGAAATCTGAACTTTTTTTTTCATTTCTGTTTTAACGTTCCAAGTTGAATAACCTAACACATTATTGTGGGTAAGAACTAAAATTTATAAGCGAGGAAACTTATTGTTTGTCATTGATTTTCAAAACTTTTCTCTAAAATGTATGAAGCAAGCCACGAGGAACGGGCTGAGTGGCGCCAAAAGATGGTAGAGTAGCCATAATTACAAGTCTGCTTTGCCGTAAAGTCTATATTTGCTTGGCAGCATTGTCTCTAAGATACACAGTAATATGATGCCCCTTGGTGGCCCTGAGAGCTACGTCCAGCTTCATCTGCAGCTGTTCGGCCTCGGAGCGAAGTGACAGCTCGCGCAGAACCTGACTCAGAAGTGTCTTCAATAATGCCATCGCGTATTTCTTGCCTGAAACAGTAATTTAATGTGAAAGAGTAATCTACTATCTTCTTCTACATATAAAAATGAATCGGGGTTCGTAAGTCCCGCTAAAACTCGAGAGCGGCCGGGCCGTTATATCAAATTTTGGTTTTGAAATTTATCGTAGTACTTGCCTAGTCCAGGCAAGGTTTGAAGGTGAGAAAATATGGAAAAATGTAGGGGAAGTTAAAATTGTAAGGCTCATACGAACTTCGCCGGGACAGCTAGTTAGTATTGTTTATCAAACTTGCTTAGATGTACAGCAAAGATTTTCTTTATTTAAGACTAGAGGGTGCCCCGCGGTTTTTCCCGCGCAGATTTCTCATAAACACAAAAATCCCGTTTTTTTCCGTTCCCGTGGGAATTTCGGGAAATCCCTTCTTAGTGCTCACCTACACTCCCTAAGGAACCTACATGCAAAATTTCAGCCCGTTACGCCCAGTAGTTTCGGCTCTGCGTTGTCTGTCAGTCAGTCAGTCAGTCAGTCACGAAAGAGTTTTATATATATTGATGGTTACAGAGGGGGGAGGTCTTTGCCCAGCAGTGGGACACAAAACAGGCCTCTAACTTAGATAGCCAAATAACTATTTTGGGGGAGAATTCTTAAATTTTTTCAAGAAAGGACGCTGCTAACCGTTCTTCGGCTGTTCCATTAGTTGATTTTTACCACACTAACGGAAAGGATGGGGTGTTCTATGCCAACCACGCAACTGCTCCGTCAAGACTGGGCTAGTTTAAAGATTTACGTTGGCCAGCCTAAGGGAATTAATTCTATCACTTTATGCATAATTGTGATCACTCACCAATACAAGAACGGCGTCCATAGCTGAAGGGCAGGAAGGCGGCAGGGTTTACATGCGAGTCCTCGAGCCACCTTAACAAAAAAAAAAGTAAGTAGGTACCCCTAAAGATTTCATTCTTTATTTTATAGGTAGCCCGGCGAACTTTGTCCCGTTCTTTTCCTAGGTATATTTTATTTTAATTGTATTATGTAATTTCTGCTATTTGGGATGGTGACACATACCTTCCTTCAATTCAACAAATAAAAAACTATAAATCGGTCCAAGCCTATCAAGCTTCTCGATTACGGCACAATGTTCGTCCTTGTTGCGAACTGTGGGGGTGGCCCTATGTCAATCAGTAACAGTAATCATCTTGCGGTTGTGATAATAGTTGTTACCTCTCCGGGCGGTACAGCAGGGCGTCCTCACCCCACAACCTCTTCGATCTGCCCGCGCCCCACGCGTTCACGGCGCACGCAGCGTTTTTTGGGATCGTTATATCATCTGAAATTTTTACAAACTCTGAAATTGTACTAGAGTAGGCCCCGACAAGGTGGTCAGGCGAGCTGGTGAAGAGCGAGATTACACTAAATGAGGGACGTTCTAGACGTGTGGGTGTAGCGTGTTGGGGAGGCCTATGCCCAGCAGTGTTCGTCTCTTTTTTGTCTTTTGTTTCGTTCTTTCTAACAACTAGAAGTTCTTTTCTTTAACTTTGTCGTTGACGTTCCGAAATAAATGAGATTTCATTGTTTTTCTTTCTTTCGGCTGAAATGACATCTGTGAAAATTAGGTAAGTACCTAGATATCTACTAACCGTATTATTCATAAAGATACAGTAGGTTTTAAGTATCCTTACTGGAGGTCTACTTCTCTGGTTTGTTGTATGGTAAAAATACGTGACATCCAGTCTAAATTGACATCCGTCAAATAACTAAAATGTTCTTTAACTTTTTATGAATAACGGGGTAAGGCTATACTATACGTCCGCATACTTGCTGAGCGCCTAGATCCTAGTGAATTGCCATGCATGTGCCACTCCGAGCATAGCCCTTACAATATTGCCAAGACAAGATGCATCGATTGTATTAGTGATACCTACCTACTTCATTATTTATGTACTCACCTAACTTGAGCTCCCGGTCGGCGTATCTCATGACGAGCGGTATCGGAGGGTACAGTCGCAGCGTCTCGCAGATGACGGCCTCGCAGTACTGCATGCGGCCCAGGTCCTCCTTCGTGGTCGGCCTAGTACTGTGACCGAAGATACCTAGGAACCTGCAGTTTTAAGTTCAGATTTAAAAGTTGCCAGTTTAGTTTAGCACAGTACAAGCCATAACGGCGATATAACCTTTTTTTTAAAGCGGGAAAACTCCTGATACCCCGCGGGGAGCCGCCGGGTTATATGTGGGGTTCGCACCCCTTAAACTCCGCCTGTGTCCCCACATACCATGTACCGCCATAGTAGTCTTAAAATGAAGGACGGACAACGACTTCCTTCGTTAAATACTTGAAGGTTAATACGGTAATACACACTGCGCCTGTGACCTGCTTGACTAGCAAGGGTTTTTAATGACGGTAGTTTTAAAGCGCGTTCTCAATTTGAATTCACGCCGCGAACATATTCGAAGTAAATGAAAGGCGTAAACGGCATCCACACTCTCGTTTCGCGGCTTTCGCGGGCGTTCGCGGGCCTTTCGCGGCGCGAATGTAGAGCGCGTTTAAAAGGGTACCCTATACTTACGTCAATTTTTACAAATACTTGGTCAGGTCAATTAAGAGAGGAGCTCAAAGTGTTAAACTATACTACGAGATAAATCGATGATTCTTACTCATTATAAAGCTTCTCCTGCACTTCAGGATGCGAGCCCAGCATCAGCAAGGTATACAGCAGGGTGGTAGCGGTGGTCTCCTGCCCCCCCACCACCACAGTGTCAACTTCGGCCCGGATCTGCTCGTCTGTGAGCGTCCTGTCCGAATCACTTATCTCGAGAAGGACGTCGAGGAATGTCTTGAACCTCCTTTTCGGTTGATCTAGAGATATTTGAGGTGATTATCAATGTGTTGATTAGGTGCACAAAGGCTTGTGTATTTTTTCTATCAAATGTTAATGGGTTGTTTTTTTTTTAAGTTAGTAAGTGGGTAAGTTTTTGTGAGGCTACAAAATTATGGTCGACCAACGGCGCGCGGTCAGCGCTACGTCACGTCCGGTCGGAACGTAGCTGTACGCAAATACGGATGTAGCTAACATTAAAAGCTAAATGGTTTTGTAATCACTTACTATACCTAACTATAGTTATATTTACAACACAACATATTTATAAACTTAATAACTTAAATAAACTAAATAAATATTTACAAATAAAAAATGGCCTCAAAATCGCTGCCCCCAGAAGGCACGGTGCCTAGCAGCCTGGCTGCGTTACCCCTTTGCATGGCAAGACTTAATCTCTGGCCAAGGTACAGTGGCGGACACGATCGGCGTAACACTTCCGGTTTTTCTGTATTGCAAAATAGCTCTTGTTCTTTGGTAATACAGTCTAGGGCTGACGAAACCATAGACAAATCTGTTACAGCCTCCTAGTCCGTGACTGTACGAGCCAGCCCGCCGGTCACCGGAATGGTCTATCAGGCGCGTCGATAATTCCTTGAATAGTTAACGCGCCCTTTTCGCGTCCCTAGTTTCGACCCCAAACGGCACAAACTCATACTGCTGATTAGTTGCCGCGTATTTGCACCGTTTGAGGTCTTCGGCAGCTGCGGCTGCCGCGCCAGCCTGCCTGATTTTCTTGTTATACATATTAATATTTCTTACCAATGTTCTGCTCTGGATCGATATTCCTTTTCATTGCATCCCACTCCTTTCGCCTATTTCTTATTACCTTGGAAACAAATAAAACATGAACAAGTTAAGAATATTCACATAATACTGTTAGATAATAAATCGTTCAATCGATTGACGAGTAGTTTTTAGATAGATGGATATCGTAATGGCAAACAACAAGTTAATTTAAAAAGTAAGTATTTAAATTCAAAGTTTACCTAGGTATACTTACCGTTTCTGAAACGTTATGCAGCACCTTTATACAGCTCTTGAACTCCTTGTAAGCTGGGGTGAGGTGGTAAATGACATCTGGATGCAAGAACACGTTGAACCCACGGCGCACCATCAATTCCAAAGTGCGGTTGAAAGCGTTGTAGTACTCTGACGTCACAAGTCTTTGGGAGATGTCTGGCATGCCCAGGGCGGTTTCTGGGAGGTGGAAAAAAAGCTAAAACTAAATATTACAATATATAATAACAAATTAGGGTAAGCCCAGGTAATCTCACGGTAGACCTAGAGACTTTTTATGATTTTTTTGTTGTTTTCTCGTTATTTTTGCCATATGAATCACACAAATATAATTATACCAGCACCACCACATCTGACGCTCGATAGATACTTAAATAAATTAAAAACATGGGTGAATACTGCATGAGAGGAGGCAAGGTGTTTCAGGGTCAATAATACAAACTATACATTGACTGCAATGGGCTACCTTATCTTGTTGTCGAAATTCATATTATGTTCATCGTGTAACGTCGACTGAACATTTCTTCGAATATACTTTAGCTCGATATAACATTTGGTCGAAAAACGTTTCCTCGAATGAACGATGTTAAAAAGTACCAGGCTAACATGAAATAGTAGAATCTGCAAACGAATGTGAAAGCAACAACGGTCAACAGAAGGACAGACCAGCCCGAATAGCAGAAGACTGTGTACGGAGTCTACGGAGACAGCTGTCATACCACGTGAGCCAGACTGCACCGTGCCGCTGCATGCCGCGGATCAGACAAATCCGCCAAGCCAACGATGGAGTCGCCAGGAGACGATTCATTACGGTAATTTGTATTTTCAAAATATTGTTGGTGGTGTTGGGTTGACTCATGCCATGCCCTCCTCGAGCACGAAGCTGATACCAGCTGAGCGTGGAAAGGACTTCGGACGCAAATTATAATAATTCCCGGGGTCCTTCCCAAAAGCGCCGAGATGGCCGCCGGGGTGTTTGAGTGGGTGTGAGCCCGTACCCCCGACGCTCGGGTAGGGAAACTCGATTAGCATTACCCCCCGTTACAAAAAAAAGGTGTTGTTTGACTTTATGGGTCAAATAATTTAACTTACGACAGATAGCTTCAAGGGTGGTATAAGCCAAGTATTTGTGCATAACGTCAAAGGCGGGTTGCCCCACCTCCCCTTTCAGGTTTCTGGTGAGTCGTTGCGCCTGCGCATTGAACACTTCCTGGAATCCGTCCACGATGCTGCCAGTGAAGGTCCCAGCCAGTTTCTTTATGTTTCTCTTCCAAATCTCACCTGGTAAAACAAAAGATAGAATGTACGCCGGTTTTGTACATGTTAAATTTATTTAATTAAAAAGCTTTGCACTACAGAAGGTCTTTGCCTAGCAGTGGAGAACTATCTTACCCGAGGCAGTGACTAGTCCATCTCCCAGCCAATCTCGCCCGAAGCTATAATAGTACGGCTTCTCTATGAAAGCGTTCGTCACTGCCTTTGTCTCTTCTGGTTTGAACATTACTGAAAAACGCAAATGATTAACTTAACTTCAATATCAATCGCATCAATATAAAATTCCTTAAATTAAACTAGTTTCCCGCGTCTGTCCTTATATATGCTTAAATCTTTAAAATTATGCAACGGATTATGATGCTGGTTATTTTAAATAGACGAATTCAAGACGAAGGTTTAAAAGTATAATACATGCACATTATAATAATAGGTTAGGCGGTACGAAGTTCGCCGGGTCGACTAGTATTACTTAATATAAAAAAACTTTTTATCAAGTCGGCGCCACACCACACAAGCAAATTCCTTAACTACCTAAAGCGCGATGCGCGGCGGCACACGTTTTTCGGTTATTTCTTTGAATTTCAGGTAATTTAGTGATCGTTATTCTTTGATTCTGTGGCACCGACTCGAATTGATGATACCCAGTATTAAAAAGTAAGTAACCAAGTATTAAAAACGTACCCAGACAAAGTTGACCACCAAGCCATATTTGAAACATGCTGTTGTTCTTTTCGGATCTCTCTGATATTTCTAATACCCTTTTGAAGATAGCTGTAAAATAAACATTAATAATAGTTATGGTATCAATATCAAGACATTTAATTTTGCAAAATATCTGATGGACTACGAGAATGTACATTGTACAATTTACAGTCGAAAGAGCGAAAATAATGATTTAATTTCATTGCACGTATTAGCACTTATATGTTATTTGTATGAAAAAATAGTAGTTTTCTTACTGCAAATAAAGCATCACAAAAGATAAAACAATATACTGGGTGTTTCTGACAAGGCGGTAATAAACCAAAGGAGGGATTCTGCTCACCATAACTAACCACTTTCCCAAAAAAACAATGGTCAAAATCTCAAAAAAATTTAACAACTGTTCCATACATTGGTTCGATCAGCTGACGGGGTCAATGTACGGGACGGCTGATTTTTGTTTTGAGATTTCGACCCATGTTGCTTTGGGAAAGTTGTTAGGTATGGTGAGCAGAATCCCTCTTTTGATTTATTACCGCCTTGTCAGAAACACCCTGTATACTCGATGAAATAACAATATATAGGACACAAATTGTAGCCACCAGGGGGGGAGGGTATGGGGGTAGGTACAAATTTATGTTCTAAAACCCTACCCCGAAACCAAAGTCTTTTCTTCAACCCTTCCCTCTAAACTAAAGCGTGGCTACACTCGTGATGACCAACGGTACTTACTTTCCCCATCGCCATAGATCTGTACACGTTTCCTAGAAGCGGCAGCTCGGGCCAGCCCGACAGCTCGGGGTAACATGGTTGTTGTCCCCTCACAGGACATCCGCGTTGCGTCTTCCTTTGCGGGGCCGTTATATGACTACACGAGGCCCCCGCCTTGTGCACTCACGCCCCCAGGGTCCTCTCTTACGACAGGCAGGGGTTACCTCAGTCCTATTCTTCGGCGCGGTATTGCAGGGCAGCCAGGCATTTCTTACCTAACCTGGCCTACGTTGTACTTACTTTCCCCATCACCATAGATCTGCATCACGTTTCCTAGAAGCGGCAGCTCAGGCCAGCCCGGCAGCCCGGCGCACAGCGCACGCGCACGTCTGCCCGACCACCACACGTACAGCGCCACGTAGGCTGGCACTGCCAGCACGCAGCCTGCTACTAACCAGGCGTTCATCTAAAAAAAAACATTTAAATATACAGGGTGTATAGCAGATGAGTGGACATACTAAGAGAGAAGGTAAATCACTAGACATACGTTAATGGGTGCTGGGAGGGACCGTCTTAAGGCTTAAAAATGGAAAATTTCAAAAATTATATGGCCCAGCCCAGGGTGGAACGCATAGCAGACGGTCCCCCCTGTCCCCATTAACGTATGTCCTCTGCTATACACCCTACATCAAAGAATTTTTGATGGCATCCGCTTGAAAATAACTTTTTTATCCCAGCCACTTTACACCCTTCAAAAGTCAAAAATTCATTATTCAGTATAGGATACAAGATATCACTTATTGAAAGTCAATTAGACTACATATCTAATTGGTAATACCTTATTTGGTAAAGTATCCTATACTGCGAGAGGCGAGGTAGTTCAGGGTGCCCACCAATTGGCTCAGACAAACAAATGTTTGCCTTGCCTTACGACAATGGTCGCCTGATCCTTGTTGCATGAACTACTGTTTGGTCACTGTAATCTTAGTAATAAAGTGACTCTTTATTGACTTCCGGTTCATAGCTGGACAATTATTTATAAACGTCCAAACATTCTCCATTATCCTGGGCAATTATGAATGTATGGTAATTACTCAGTATACGACGTGGGTGTAAAGTTCGTAATTCCGCATTGGGTGCTGTTACAACTCTCGATTGTTCTAGTTTTAACGGTTGAAGCCTGTGGGGCGAGTTTTTTTTTTTAGAACGGTTACAGGTATTTTCGATCCTTTAGGAGGAGTACAAGGAAGATACTATATCAAAATTACGAGGACCGCAATTCTTGACCCAATCGTAATAGAATAGTGATACAAGTATAATCGTAATAGAATAGAAGTATAATCTTTCTTCTTCGCCAGTTGTGCGCCGTGACTAAAATCGTATTAAATAAACCCTACACATGCCATTTCGACGTAAACAACATTTTTACAGGTTTAATTACACACAAAGTACCTAGGTAATACGTGAGATTTGTATCGCAGGTTTTAAATTGGCAAATTATATAGGTAGATACCTAGGAACTGGGTTTCCAGACCATAAATAGCACAAAAATAATATGCAAGTTAATTCAGTAAAAACATTTCTGGTTCAAACGTGCCAAAATTGGTGGCAACCGTTTTCCACAGCTCTAGATAGCGTGGCCAATGTAGCTTTGTATTGTGGGTCCTCAAATTGAGAAATTTTGGGGATTGAATTTTTAGTCAATTTGTTTTCGTTTATGATTTGACGATGATTTTGCAGATTCAACGCATACCTAGTAGGTGTATGAAACAAAGTCGCTTTCCGCGTCTGTCCCTAGTATGCTTATATCTTTAAAACTATCCCACGGATTTTCATGCGTTTTTTTATGTAAAAATAGCTCTTGTTCTTTAGTAATACAGTCTAGGCCACACAAGACCGCAAACAAATCTGTTACGCCGTCCTAGACCGCCACTGTACTATAATTTTCATTCTTAAAAACAAGTTTTTTTGGTCACTTTGGTCACTGTTTAATAAATAGTAGGTACCTACTAATACCTAATTGCTTTGGTACAGTGGCGGTCTAGAAGGGCGTAACAGATTTGTTTATGGTCTCGTGTTTCCTAGACTGTAATACCAAAGAACAAGAACTATTTCGCAATACAGAAAAAAGTGTTACGCCGTCCTAGACCGCCACTTTACTAGAGTAACCAAAAGGATCTCTTTTCGAGTGGTATGGGTGGTGAATAGAATGAAAATAGAATTTTAAGAAACGTGACTTAGCTATGTCTACGTGACATTTTGCAACAACAGATGTTAAAGACAATGACCCTCACTCAAGTAAGTAAATTGCTCCTCGCGGGTCTAGGTCGACCCAGTATTATTATAATTGAATTAACGACTTGAACTAAGGATGTTGTGCCGATTATATGACATTTTATAACAATTATATTAACCACGGAAGCGGTATGCTTCAGCTCTATAGGAATTAAGCGTAAACGATACTGCTACAGCAAATTTAGATATGACATTCATAATGGACTTGCTAACACGGTGAACTTTGTACCGCGTACTGATTTACAATATTAGCTTACACAATATTATTATTTTTTCGATGGAAATGCAGTATTTTTGCCATTGCGACCACATATAAAGAGATAAATTACTGATCTTAATACAACAAGCGAATATCGATATTTTTTGACACTTACTCCTAAGTAACTCTTTTATGTAACCAAATATACTAAATTTTATTAGATCAATACATAGTATAAAATGAAGTCGTTTCCCGCGTCTGTCCCTATGTATGCTTATATCTTTAAAAATATGCAACGGATTTTGATGCGGTTTTTTTTTTAATAGATAGAGTGATTCAAGAGGAATTAAGGTGTATAAGTATAATGCATGCAAAAAATATTAATAGGTTAGGCGGTACGAAGACGAAGTTCGCCGGGTCGACTAGTTACAAATAAAATAATAATAACGCATCACACTCAGAGCCCCTAACCTAGAAAGAACCTGTATCTAGGGTGCCTGAAACAAAAACAGAGACGAACATTACACCCAGACCAGAAACAAACATCGATATTCATCATAACAATGTTCGGCCCGCCGGGAATCGAACCCAGGTGCACACGCTTACTCAGTCCACATCACTGCCAACTGAACCACGGAGATCGGACGGTCAAAGTTCACAGATTATAGAAAATCCAGCTACAATTTGGTGCAACGTTTATAAAACAAAACACGTGGCAACTTTAAAACATAAAAAAGTAGGGATTTTGGGGCAATTTTTTTTCCGTAAATATATTTTTTAAGTTTAGTTTATTTATGTTGATACTACAATATACGTGTAACCTTGTTCCAACTTCTGTAAATAAAATAAAAAGTGGAATAAGTAATGCCTTTTTTTTTTTAGGCGGGGAAACTCCTAACGAGTACCCTGCGACCCCGGGGGGAGTCGCAAGGTTATGTGGGGTTCGCACCCACTAAAACCCCGCCGGTATCCATCTCGGCTGTTTGCAAGGAGGTCACGGGAGATCTCTCGAACTTTGTGTTCAGCTCCGCGACGCCCTCCAGCATTGGCTGAGTAGCCTCTTCACGGGGGGACAGGTGGTGGTAGTCCCCCCTGAGCGCGGATGGCTCTTCCTACGCTCGACGACGGAACTGGACACCGCGTTCCGCCGCCCTTCTCGGGGCCGTTATATGACTACACGAGGCCCCCGCCTCGTGCACCCAACGACCCCGGGGTCCCCTCTTAGTCGCCTCTTACGACATGCAGGGGATACCTCAGTCCTATTCTTCAGCCCGGTACTGCAGGGCGTGAATAAGTATAATGCCTGACGAACTCGTGAAGGTGCGAGAGTGCACTGGATGAGGGTCGCATCATGACCAGTGGTATAGTGATATTTAGAGAAGGCCTGTGTCCAGCAGTGGACGTCTTTCGGCTGAGATGGTGATATGACTTTGGTATAACATATAATCATATCAGGGCTACTATTCCGGCCACATTTGCAATATTGATTTTAGTCCTCCAGAGTGTCAAAGTCAATACAAAAAAAACGGCCGACTTAATGCAAAAGCGGCCGTAATAGGAAGTCAGATTATTTATTGATACATTTACTATACATAGAAACGCATCTTAAATTAAATCACACATCCTTCTGTTGGTCGATAGGGAACAAAAAATACATAAAACTTACGATTCAAGATCTTTTCAGTCAATATCCTAAAACCACACAGTTTACAAGCCGACACTACGCGCGAGCGCATCTCCTTTTAACCTCTGACCGTCTGTCACTCGAGGATGTATTGTCTTATATAAATTTTACCTCGTCTCGATTCATCATACGATTAACAAGTTGCCTGTCACGGCATTGCTCGTCGTCGTTAATATTAAAAGGTTGGGTGATCCATAAAAAATAAAAACTTTTTATCCAAAATTAAACCGCCGAAAAAAAAACTGAAAAGCATAAAATAATAATCGAATTACTAGGTTTTTAAAGTAATGTAGGGTATACCAAGTAATTTTAAGTCGGCGCGCCACACAAGCAAATTCCTTAAGTACGTAAAGATTGATGCGCGGCAGCGCACGAATTTTCATTATTTCTTAGAAAGGTTTATATGTATAATTCATGCTCAACATAGTTATGGGAAAGGCGCTACGAAGTTCGCCGGGTCGACTAGTTATAAATAAATTTATTTCAAGGACAAAATCCATTAAGGTCCTGTGAAAAAACCTAGTAGTAATGACAAAAAACTTAAGCAGTTATTGTAAGTACTCATAACCTACTATAGTAGGTAGGTACTAAAAGTAGCACGTAATAAACTGAAAACTTTTCCTTTACTTAATTCGGTGAAAATAGGTCTTAAAACATTCTTCTGAATGTAAAAAATACTTCTGTGATAACCGCATAAAAATCGGTTCAGCCAAACTCGAGATAATCGCGGACAAATATACATTCAAACTGATAACCTCCTTTTTTGAATTCGTTTAAGAAGTGCTACCGATCGGTGTGCATGTAAACGTTCACCCAAAGGCGCAGCATCGGGGAATCCCACCGAACGAAACTTAACCCGTTAATGCTGGCACGGAGGCGGCGCAGGAGGTGATCGCACTGTTTCCTTATTGATCGCCTGGCCGCCCAAGTGTTTCCACCGCCAACAAAACATATTTTTGCATTAAAATTTGATTTATGTTGCCATTTTTATTACGAAAGTAATCATTTATCTGTCTTGAAGCTCCACTCTGCACAGATCCCTGTTTTAGAGTAGAGTTATCTAAAACTTACAAACAAACAAACTTACAAACATTTCTTCTTTATTACATTAGTATGTTTAGATTAAATCTGCCATGTTAGAAACGATACTTAACTCTGTAACACACACGAATGTGCGTATGTATTTTTAAACTGCCAATTAATTTATATGTGCACGGGATGTTACAAACCTTAGCAAAAGTCAAAAATAATTTATTTAATATAAAATATCACTATTAAAGGTCAATATTAGACTATTTACTCTGATTGGTATTGATACCTTATTTGGTAAAGTATCCTATACTGCGAGAGGCGAGGTAGTTCAGTGTGTCCACCAAGCGGCTCAGGTAAACAAATGTTTGCCTTGCCTTACGGCAATGAACGCCTAAGAAATTTATTGTTTTAATCAGGTATTATTTTATTTTGTAATTAAGTACCTATATATAGTGTTTTCTTTTTCATAGATAAAATATATATATATATATATATATATATATATCATAACGTTAATAATCCCTACGTATTTTTTAGGCTTTGTTAAACTATTTTTTAATTTTGTGTGCTGGCGCAGTGGGTATAATAATGATCCCAATAAATATATATCGGATTTAAAAAACAAACAAATATTTAAAATACTAAATACTAGGACCGGTAATTTTTATTTCTGATTTATTAACATTCTATTTGTGAATTTAGTGGCCGAGCCAGGTTGGTCATTCAATAAAAAAATCTCTAAAAAACCGAACTCCATCCCGTGATACCGTATAGTATGAAAAAATCTTCTTTTTTTCAGTTATTTCAATAGTAAGGCTACAAGAAGCATGCAATGACAGTGACCCCCTAGCACGATTAAGCACGTTCGCCATTTTTGCGCTTATGCTATCGTCACAAAACGCTGACATAATAAAAACTTTTTATAAAAAAATTAAACCGCCGAAAAAACTGATAAGCATTAAATAATAGGGCAACATTTTCTATTAGGCCTTAATTTACTCACTCCTTAAAGTAATTTTGGATTACCAAGAAATTTTAAGTCGGCGCCACACCACACAAGCAAATTCATTATCTATGTAAAGTGCGATACGCAGCGGCATACGTTTTTCGGTTATTTCTTTGAATTTCAGGTAATTTAGTGATCTTTATTCGTTGATTCTGTGGCACCGACTCAAAATTTCTTGGTAATCCAAAATTACTTTAAGGAGTGAGTAAATTAAGGCCTAATAGAAAATGTTTCCCTATTATTTAATGCTTTTCAGTTTTTTCGGCGGTTTAATTTTTTTATAAAAAGTTTTTATTTTTTGCTTTTCAGTTTTTCTTGGGCTAATTTTTTTGACCCCAGCTAATCACCCTTCACAGGGTGGTCGCACCCCACAAGGTGGCTACACAACCTGGTGAAGGTTGAGGGACTAACAGGATGAGGTTCGATCAGGACCGGTCGGTGAGGCGATTTGTGAGGGAGGCCTATGTCGAGCAGTGGACGTCTTTCGGCTGATTTTATTTCATATCCAAAGATATTGTAGGTAGGTATCAAAAGTTATAATGTAACATGGAAATGCAACCTGTGAGTGGATAAATCGACCCACCGACAAAAAAGTCACCCCTATTTTCCCACCCTTAGGGTGGAAATTTTATTTCCAAATTTTTATGGGACCAACTTCAAGGTATACCCTGTCGATTAAAAAAAGAATTATCAAAATCGGTCCACACAGTAAAAAGCTAAGCGTGATCATACATAAAAAAATATATATATATACGCGACGAATTGAGAACCTCCTCCTTTTTGTTTTTTCGTCGGTTAAAAAGATGCCGAGATTAAATCTTGAATGGCATAATTTACTGGAAACTAATAATAATAAATACATATATAAAACTCTTCTGTTACTGACTCTGACAGACAACGCAGCGCCGAAACTACTGGGCGTTGCGGGTGGGAAATTTTGCACGTAGGTTTAGGAATATTTTAATAATAATAATAAGTAACATTTTCCCGAAATTCTCATAGGGACGGGAAAAGCTAGATTTAGGTGTTTATCTCTGAGTGGCTAAAACCGCGAGGGAGCCTCTAGTAAATACATAATAATATATATGTAGTACAATCAAGCACATCACATGTAAGGAAATGTAGGTAACAGACAATTTAACATTATTTCATGGAAGGCTTTTTTTTTTTATTTATTTATTCAAAACAATTTAAAAAGTACAAAAGTTACATGCGTTTAGCTGCTAACGAAAACTTAATTGTTTATCTGTAGCAGCGAGTACAGTCTGTAAACTATTTATTTACTTATTGCTTATCTGTTACATAATTAATATAGGACTTGGTGTGTAATCTTATTTTTTATAATCCGATGGATTTTCGATAAAGAACAGTTTTAGTTGTTTTTTAAACTTATCATTCCTTAAGTACATATTGTAGATTTCACTGGGTAGTTGGTTTAATATATTAGGTAAACAGTATTCTTTGGTCCTAGTGCCATACACATTATTATACTTAGGTAAGCTAAAATCTTGAGAGTAATGAATTTGCCGTAGCCTCTCAGACATGCGTTTAACATTTAATTCAGATTTATAGGAGTTTACCTCTATCATATATTCAAACTTAAACCTATTTATGACATCAATTACATGGCAGTGCTTAAAGATATTTATGTTATTTTCTTTTAATTCATTTTTCATTTTACAAGGTACAATTGTTTTTAGTAATAGTAATAGTAGTAATATTTGCTTAATAGTAGCTTATAATAATTGTATCGTATAGATAATTTAACATTATGTCAGGTACACTACACCTATCTATACCAATCACTGAGAGAGAGATCGTATATGAGGTGCTGGACCATGCATGTAGATCGTGATGGCATGGTTGTTTTTTTAATCAAATACATAATAACAGCTAGATGACATAGTATACCATTATATAATATTAATAATACTTTGCATTTAGTGGCGGTGCCTTGTTGGTGATCCATATACAATATAGCAAGAATCTCGAAAGGATTCGTCCCCTCGCACGCCTCTCAAAGGACCACGCTCCATCCCGTTATACCGAAAAGTATGAGAAACGTAATATAAATATTTTTTTATAATTAATTTTTTTTGTGTTTTTTTACAATAAAGAGATCTATCTATATACAATTAAACATTATGTAACGGAATTTGAAACTCTCGCTAACGTGACCGTCCTAATGATGTTGATAATAATAATTAAACTTATCAAACTCAGAGCCCCTAACTAGGAAGAAGCTGTATCTAGCTATGGTGCCCCTAACACATATACTTGGTGACGTGGGTCGACGGACAAATATGCCTAGCCCAGTCCTGGGAAACGACCATCTAAATTCATCATAACAATGTTCGCCCCGTCAGGAATAGAACCCGGTTTTTCCGGGTCACATTCCACATCACTGCCAACCCACTGAACCACAGAGGACCGACGATAGTATATACTTAGTTCTTATTTATTATAGGTGTCGCATTGTTTTAATACTGTTATGGCATTTGTAAATATTGTAAAAAAATAAATTAAAAAAAACTAAGTTATTGATTATCAATTAGAATTTTATTTACCTTTTCAACTTCTTCGTTTCTTCTCGTTTTTGCCTCGTATTGCACTGATTGCTTTTGAAAAACAATAATTAGTTTAGTACACTATAATTACTAAGCTCATGGAAACCTTCAGATAGTTATTCAAAATTACGAAACACCGAATTGAACTACTTACAACATATATGTTTAAGCCACATGAAGGTAAAATTTAAGAGCAAAATACGCGGACCTGTTCCACGTTGCGTATGATCGCCTTCAATTAACACTATGACGACTTTAGGATTGAAAATTTTGAATGCAAAAAGGCAAAAAAACAACAACAAACCAGTTTCAGCTTTAGCAATAAGTACTTTGAGAACTCGCGGTTCGATTAAAATAAGAGCAAGTATAGTGTTTTGTTTTCTTTTGGGTATTTACGCGTGTGAGTTATCTTACACTGTATTGTGCAGGCAGTCACCTACAGTCACGGACTAGGAGGCCGTAACAGATTTGTCTATGGTTTCGTCAGCCCTAGTCTGTATTATAGAACAAGAGCTATTACAAAATAACAAAATAGCTCTTGTTCTTTCAGAAAAATCTGTTACATTGCAACAATTTTATAACAATTTTGTTCAAATACACTGTTTACATTTCATTTCACCCGACTGTACCTACTTTCTATCGTCAATCCATATTTTTTATATTTTAAATAGGAAATTAACTCTGTCTGTCTTCGTTCTACGAAATCACCATTTAAATACTGAACCGATATGGCCAACTAATAAACCCGGCGACCGCTTTACCTATCACTTACTATGTTGTACATGTATTATACAGATACAAATAAACCTTCCTCTTAAATTGATTTATCTTTAAAAAAAAACATCAAATCCGTTGCATAGTTTTAAAGATATATCTTTGTTTTATACTATGTAATGATATTGATTGATGATTTACCGTTAAAATCTATACCTTTATAATATTTATTGAAAATCAATTGAGTTTAATCAATATAATCCTCTTTGCTAGACAAACTAACAAACTAGCTTTATTACATGTATGTTTGTATTTGTATTCCATTTAGCCGCAGTCTGGCTTATCCCAAAGTAAACTGTAATCTATCCTTCAAACTAGCTCAAACTGTGTATCAAATTAATAAACCAATTTCGCTTTAAATTACAATAGTTTGAGGAATTTGTAAGTACCCGCCCGCTTGTGCCCTGTCGTCGACATCAGGCGTAATTGCCCGCAATCCTCTCGTCATTTAGTTTATTACAGGTAACACCGGTATAAAGGAAAGGAATTTGTGGAATTTTGGCATTTTCATGACATATTGATAAAATAATTTTCGGTCAAAATTCAAACCGAATTTTGATATCTCTCAGTATCAGTATTGAATGATCCAAAATTCTTAGAGTGTTGTTTGTTATGGTAATGTTAGTTTTATGATTATGATATGATAAACTTAATTGACTCAATACGTTATTCGAAATTGATGCCTGCCTCGTGATTCTAAGTTTTCACTCCAATCGGTGTAGTCGTTTAGGCGTGATTGCGTAACACACCTTCAGACTATCGCATTTATAATAATACTAGCCGAGCCGGCGAACTTCGTACCGCATAAAATAATTCTATGTTGTGCATGTATTAAACATATAAACCTCTCTCTAAATCATTTTAATCGATAAAAGTATTAAAAAACACATCAAATCCGTTGCGTGGTTTTTAAAGGTAGAATAGAATAGAAGAAGGTACCGACAGACTATGACAGGTATATATTGATGATATGTATATAGTAATAGGGGACAGATAACTATGGCTATATATGTAGGCTATGCACGATATGTCATTCATTTTAAGTATCATTCTGCTGTTTGTGCTCGCGACTCAAACTATATAGGTTTCCAAGTATACTAATGTAGCTTTTATAACACTGGCTATATTTAGTAAATGCGTACTACGCACAAGGGGAAAATCATAAACTTTTGTATTGGGTATTCACCATGAAAGGATTGTCTATCTAGTGATACAAGGAAAACCTTCAAAGTTATGAAAAAAAAACATTTATTCAATATACTTAGGACACAAGGTATCACTTATTGAGAGTATTTGGAATATTTATTATTATTATTATGTTAAATAATAAAAAAAATTGTGTCTTTAAATTTCATGGGGCGGGGGTTCTGTCTGGGTCGTCCCTCGTCCACCATGCTGTGAAACCGCTGTGCGTTAAACGCTGTACAGGTTTTACTTTTTTTTACCTCTGCGGAAGTTTAACAGAGTCGTTAAATTTTACCCCAATCAAAAAAAACATTCTGCCATTTGACATTTGGAATTGAATGTTTTTTCCCACCAAAAACAACCGACGCGAGCCTCGAGCGATAAAAAAATAACCAAAATAACTGACATATCGTTAATTGCACTCGGAGTTGTATTTGCAAGCAAGATTTACTGCATCTTTTATAGCCCGGTGAGCAAAAGGTAGTTTTGTTATATTAAACAATAATTATGTCTTTTCGAAGAACTTGGACTTAAAAATAAACTTTAAGTAAGTACCTACCTACCTACAATACTACAAACTTAGCGAATATTATTGTGCTAATATATTTTATTTTTTTTGTATTTGTGAAACTAAGGCAGTAGTTTTACTTTCTAAGCGATAAGCAGGGAGATTTGGAAGATGATTCGCGTCGTCAAAATTGGGCAATATTAGTCGATCTTCTTATAAATTAAAACCAAAAAAAATATTTTGGTAGGCAAGCGACATGTACTAATATAAATACTACCGAGTTACTTGTAAGAAGACCTGCCTGACCTTATCAGGAAGTGACACTAGCCAATAATTTTCGCCCTTTCTAAGTACCCAGACCAAAAACGAAACGTTTCCGAGATATGAACTTTTTTTTCAGTCCCTTTTTTTTTCAATTTTAGTAAAGGTTTTTTTTGTTTTAGTGGCATTTAAAATTATTAGTCGTGACCTCTACTGTTACCTCCTGAAATGGTTAGATCTACTTACAAGTAAAGTAACCCTGAATAGGTAATTTTCGTAGCATTTCGTCAACACCGACGAGTATTTCCTTTAGGTAGGTACAGGTACGTACTACTAGGAGGCCGTAACAGATTTGTCTATGGTTTCGTCAGCCCTAGACTGTATTACCAAAGAACAAGAGCTATTTTGAAATAAAGAAAAACCGGAAGTGTTACGCCGACCGTGTCCGCCACTGTACGTCCAGAAACCACTTTAGTTTTGAATACATTTAGGCAAAACTTGTTATCGCTCGTTTAAATATGAAACCTGTTTTAACCCTTGAAAACCTTTGCAGTCCCTTGGGAAAACCCTTTGATTTTTTAAGAGGCCAGATCAACTGGGAATATTTACCTAGTATCTAATTGACACAAATAAACATCTACATTTAGGTAAATAATATCATCTGAAAACCATCTGACTACATTGTGCTGGGTCTGCCTACCCTGCGTCTTTTGGTGCCCAGTCGCCACTCGATTACTATTCGGAAATGGATTATGAGTTATGTAATACCTCGCCATTGGCACTTACGTTTTGCTACTTATATTACTATAGAGAAAGGTAGATTTTAAGATATAAGATATATATTTTAGTATTAACTATAATTTGAGGAAACTCAACTTGTTTTAAAAATGTGTGAAAAGCAATATGATCGCAAGCGTCACAACATTTAGTCCTTTTAACGGTCCACACGGTACGAAACTAGCGCCACTTCCACTAAACAATTAAATCAAAAATATATGCATCATGACGCCCTAGATAATCTTGCTTAGAATTTTATAGGCTCTATTGTGTAGCTTTCATGAAAATGCTCATAGAAATATTCGTTTGTTAAAATAAAAGTGTCGACTTAGCCGCATATTTTTTATATCGGCCATGGTTTAGAAGATATAAATTATTTATTGAAGTGGCGTTAGTATCGCACCCTTACGCCCCTTGAGTGGTGTTTAAGTCGGTATCAATATCGCTGTCGGCGTCCGAGACGATATTTTATGATTCAAATCAAACAAAAACATTAAAATTTAGTTTTCGAGTGAGATTTTAAGTTTTAACACGATTTTAAGGTTAACCAAACAAAGTAATTTATAGAGCTGTTATTCTCCTCCTTAAGACACTGTTTGGCATAGGTCTTAAAAAGTTTAGGTCTTGGCAGGCGGGTTTGTGACTTTTATGATCACAGTATAGCTCTTCACTTAAAGTATTTTAACGAAGGACGCATGCTGTCCTTTTTTTTGAAGTTCTATAGTCGCCTTTACGACCGCACTTAAAAATATGTTTGTGAAATACTTACTTAGGTACTTACTGTGAATATTTTCGAATCTTTTCTACCACAATTTATGCAAAATTTTTTATCTTTATCATAACTAGCCGACCCGGCGAACTTCATACCGCCTCCCTTTTTACTATATTGTGCATGTATTATACAAGACAAGACACAAGCAAAACCTTCCTCTTGTATCACTCTATCTATAAAAAAAACCGCTTCAAAATCCGTTACATGTTTTGAAGATTAAATAGGGACAGACAGCGGAAGCGACTTTGTTTGATGCTATGTGTTGATATGTATTCAACTTTAATACATTAGAGCACATAAAGATCAAATTATAAAAATACTAGTCGATCCGGCAAACTTCGTACCGCCTAATTTATTACTATATTGTGCATGTATAATACCTAAAAACCTTCCTTTTAAGTCACTCTATCCATTAAAAATACTGCATCAAATTCCGTTGCATAGTTTTAAAGATTTAAGCATATAATAGCGACAGACAGACGCGCAAAGCGACTTAGTTTAATACTATGTACCTATTGATATACTTTCTGTTACATTCTAGCTCAAAGTATAACTGGACTTTCATAGTTACTTCGTGCTGAGATAACGACGAGCCCGGGGACCCGCACCGCACTTCCACACCCACTTAGGGTTAACTAGATGCCACATAACACGTAACGTTATTCGATTCGCAATTACCAAACACTCACAACTCAACTCCAAGCAACTTTACCTCTTATTTTTATGTTTATTAGGTACCTATAGATATACTTTATCAGACACTATTACTACATGTTATAAAACAAAGTCACTTCCCGCTATCTGTGTGTATGTATGTTTAGATCTTTAAAAGTACGCAACGGATTTTGATGCGGTTCTTTGCGGTAAGAAGTCGCATCGACTAGATAGATGATTAAATACAAGCCAATCTCTTTAGTGTACAAAAAACACAAAAAAGGAAACATATACATAACTAAGTTAACAAAAGGCGACCTTATCGCTTTATGTGATTTCTTCCGGGTAACCTGTGGCACCTGTAGATATTTTTAAGTGTAACCCTTCAAGCCGCGGGCGCCGGCGTTAGAATGTCGCCCTCCCCTCTCCTCCCGTGGGAGCCGTAGGACCCGGCTGAGGGATAGCACCAGAAGACGGGCAGCAGCGTCTTCTGGTTTATACAACACCATACTGCGCTCGCCAACCCGCTTGCCAAGCGTGGCGAGTATGGCAACCCCCCCCTCATGAATAGTCAACATGTGCCCAGGCCCCTAGTCCCCGGCAGCCCCGCTATTCCTGACCACGGTAGCGGTTACGGTAACGGTGGGGCAAGGGGTGCTAAGAATAGCGCAGCGTAGGACGTCCACCGACCAGATGGACGGATGATCTGCGCAAGGCTGCGGGTCCACGCTGGATGCAGGCCACCTGCGATCGGTACAGATGGAGAGCCTTGAGGGAGGCCTATGTCCAGCAGTGGACGTCCTACGGCTGAAATGATGATGATGATGAATTAACAAATCATTTTGCGGTCAGGGGTCAGAAATTGCTTTTGAATGTATTTCCCACGGGGTCCGTTGTAGCGGGGTCCGGACCCAGCCATATGTGATTGCTACTTTAAAGTGACCAGTTTACAACTCCCCACATATACTAAGTTGACATTAAGGCTCCTTTCATTATGAATAGTGTGTCGCCGATTGCGTGTACATGTGAAATTAGGGGCCACAGGTTACGTAGTGACGCTATACTAGCGCCACTTTCGATAAATAATTAATATCTTCTAAATCATAGTCGAAATCAAAAATATGCGTCAATTATGCCCTAGATAATCTTGCTTAGGAGTTTTAAGGCTCTGTTGTGTAGCTTTCGCACAAAATATAAAAAAAAACTCAGCTTATAATATTTTGAACAGGTCTCATAGTAAATTTAATCTTTGAGTAGTCATAGTTTAAAAATACTTAACAAAATTTGATTTGATATTAAAAAGTTAATATTAAAAGTTTTATGTAAATTTCCGTGATTACGACAACTCGTTACCGTGGCTCAATCTTCGCACAATTGCTTATTGTTAAACTTTGTCCAATCATTTTCAATTTATCCCTTTTAATTGTAACAAAGGCTCTACCTACCTACCATTTTTGATTAATATTTGCTCAGAAGTTTAGGCGTGAAATAGAAACATACAGATAGAGTTACTTTCACTTTTATATGGTAATTAGTCGACCCGGCGAACTTCGTACGTACCGCTTAACCTATTATGTACTTTGTTGTGCATGTATTATTCATATAAACCTTCCTCTTGAAGCACTCTATATATTAAAGAAAAACCGCATCAAAATCCATTGCTTAGTTTTTTTTAGATTTAAGAATTATAGGGTCTGACGCGGGAAGCTACTTCGTCTTATAATATGTACTATGTAGGGTAATATCAAATTATTAATAAGTATACTAAATTAGGAGCCCACACCAAGACCTGGTGGGAATGTGCCCAGGACCGGGAAAAGTGTAGAAAGGAAAAGAAGGCCTTTGCCCAGCAGTGGGACACTACAGGCTGCAAATAATACTAAATTAGAAAGAAGAAATAATAATACTAAATTAGAGGGGATATAACAATCAAAACCTTAACAAAGTTATTAGAACAGCGGTTACATTAAATAAACTGTAAACGAAAGTTAACATTTTTAAATACTGTGCCGCGTAGCAAATTTCGTAGACGCATAGTTAAAACATGCTACGTAAAGCTACGCTTTGTCTATGCTACGACGTAGCTGTTTTTAAAACCGGCAGTGATTTTTTTAATTAATTATTTTATTTTTTTAGCAATTTTTAACGCGGTAAAATAGGCTAGGGAAATTAAAATAGTGTTTTGTGTTTGGTAAAAAAGTTTTCGTAAAAAAAGAATTCAATAGGTGTAATAAATGGGTAACGACGATCAACAACGCCCCCTGACGGGCTTCGCAAAGTGTTAAGAAATGTCATTCTCGAACACTACAAAAGCTAAAGTTGGGAACCAGAGTCCTTTGATCAAACTTTAGCTCCGGAATAATAATATTTGACTCAAATTGTTTTATTTTCCCGCCTGATTGAAAGGAAATTTCTGAATTTCCATTCCATAACCGCGAACAAATTTATGTTTTATTTGTAGAATAACAAAGCTAGTCCTTTCTCTTGAATTTCTGAGAAACCGAGTAATAGAAAAGTGTTTCAATATTAGAAGCGTTTTCTGGCCAGTGTGGTGGTTTATAGGCTGGTGTATGTTTTGAGAGTAAAATAATTTAACACAGCACATAATAGGCACAGTTATAATGGTAAATTATTATTATTTTAATTTTATGGACTTGACTCCACTTCAGTGGAGTATTTTGCCAATGTCAAGTTCACAAATTAGGTGAAAAGGGTGGGCTTAAAGCCCGGCAACGTTGTACAGTTATATAAATTTTTAAATTAAAATCCGCTAACAGAACACGTGGTTTCGTAACCAACGTTAAAACAATAATCCCTATCTACTAAATGTTAGTGATTTAGCTTCTCTCTGCAAAATGAAGAGTATTCCCTAAAAGTGTCTAAAATAAGCACAGACATAATAATACTAACGTAAAAACTGTTTTCAAATATCGAATTCATAAAAAAATAAATAGGTCCCACCTAGCCAGTGCTTTATTGCAACCCTATCTTATCTATAAGCCATAATCGTAATTCAGGGTAGACGATGCGGGTTTTGATTCCGATAAAAAAAACTACGTATTCTTGCTACTTAGTTCATTATTTTATATTTGATCTATATTAATACAGTAGTCTTGGTACGCTAAATAGGTACAGTGGCGGTCTAGGAGGGCGTAACAGATTTGTCTATGGTCTCGCGCGCCCTAGACTGAATTACAAAATAACAAGAGCTATTTTGCAATACAGAAAAACCGCAAGTGTTACGTCGTCCTAGACCGCCACTGTATGAAATAAGTCAGTTAAGGCTTTAATCATCATCGCAATAGGAGAGTAGTTCGTTCATAGAGCACGGCTTGGCGCAGCACTCCTCGATAACACCACGCTTGTTGCGGGAGGGCAGGGTCATCGCCTTGGCATCTCTGAAAAAAAAAACATAAAACAGGTCATGGTACAGTCAAGGACTAGGAGGCCGTAACAGATTTGTCTATGGTTTCGTCAGCCCTAGACTGTAAAACCAAAGAACAAAAGCTATTTTGCAATACAGAAAAACCGGAAGTGTTACGCCGAACGTGTCCGCCACTGTACAATCATATACTCCGCCTGGTACAGTGGCGGACACCGTCGGCGTAACACTTCCGGTTGTTCTGTATTGCAAAATAGCTCATGTTCTTTGGTAATACGATTTAGGGCTGACTAAACCATAGACAAATCTGTTACGGCCTCCTAGTCCGCCACTGTACTATCTTCCGAGACTCGCGAACCACGTGAATGATACAAGCCTACATGCTGAGACTGAGCGAGAAGGAAAGGGTCTCATAACCATTAGTAAACTGGCGGTCTAGGAGGCCATAACAGATTTGTCTATGGTTTCGTCAGCCCTAGACTGTATTACCAAAGAACAAGAGCTATTTTGCAATACAGAAAAACGAGTTCGACAAGTCATGTTTGTGACGTAGGCTTGTGTCAGTCTGGAAAGATTTTTCAATATGAAATTGAAAGGCGCGATACGGAGTTCGCCGGGACAGCTAGTTTAAGTATAATTACCTGTACTCGGAGTCCTACAATTCGTTTGGAACAAACGGTAAAAACTACTTAAATACTATAAAAACAACAAACACAAAACTCTTTTTCCTGTGTTTTGCAAATACAAAACAGGTATGTTAAGCAATTTGAAAAAATAAAACCTCATAAAACTAAAACTAGACATACAACTGAAGCACTTAAACGGTACTTAATCTGGGGGGTCAAGTCTCATTTAACTAAATGAATGGGTACTGAAAATTCCATAATAAAGACAGCATTTGTAAACCATTGCTGTTTTAAGGACCACAATGATACTGCCCTAAGAGAAGCAGCAATGGTTTTAGTTTTAATTAAAATACTTTAAAGACTTGTCCCTGATTTGCACTAACCTTCTTGTAACCATCAACCACGGCCAGATCACTTCATTATAGTCTATTGAGTCAGTCTCAATATCCACAGCTCTCTTATCGGCTTTGTAGCACCAATGTGCCAATGTTTCTGCAAGCTTTTGCCCGCAAAAATTGTCAACATCTTTTACACCGGAAACTGCGGAGAGCAGAACCATCAAAAGGAGAGGCACAGATAACATTTTTGAAAATAGAATGGCGATAAACGAGAAAAGGGTTGTGTACTGAATGATGTTCCAAATAAGATTTTCCAACGTTTTATAGGTGAGAAAAAATTAATATGCATGAAGTTTTGTGCGAGCTTTCTGCTAAAATAAGTCTGGGTTTAATCGGAACTGATATGTGCGTCACTTTAGGTGTATTAGTGGTGCTGTTTCACAAAAAATATAATTTGAGGTGAATATTAAACGGAATTAGATTTAAAAAAAATTATATCAGTCATGTGATGCTTATCATTCACTTTCTTTTAGAAAATGGGTACGAAAATATTTTTATGAGATCATCTGACGAGGTAAAAATTCGGGACAGCAGATTTTTACCTACCTACCTATTTCTTTTAATTCTGAATATACCTAATCATAGAATTTATTTAGGTAAGTAAGTTAATAGGTTGCTATTATTTTTCTTCAAAAATATTACATTATCAATATAAAATAAATACTAAATAATCGACATCATCCTTCTTTCGTCTTCTATCAGTTCGCACCCACCCTCAAATATGTATAGAGTTTATTTATAAAATTTTAATCGATATTTAGGAAATAGTGCCCTAATTTATTTTTAATCATTTTACCTGTTTCTCCTTGATATTTAAAAGGTAAAACGATAGAATTTTCTGCGCAATGAAATGAAAGTAATCGTTTGTTAAGTGTTGCCTTAAATAGTTTTGTACAGACTTCGCCCACACTGATGGTTGATGAGAGTTTTTATTTACGTAACTTATAAATAAATAGTCGACCCGGCGAACTTCTTCCCGCCTAACATATTACTATTTTGTGCATGTATTATACTTATAAACCTCCCCCTTGAATCAATCTATCTATTAAAAAAAACGCATTATAATCCATTGCGTAGTTTTAAAGATTTAAGCATACATAGGGACAGACGCGGGAAACGACTTTATTTTATACTATGTAAGTATGATCTTCGTATTGATATTAGATCTATATCTACATCTATATATATCATAACATACAATTATTTATTGCGATCGTGTTTTTGCACATATTATGGCATTTGTTGGTAAAACAGTGGACTTAAAACTTAATTGAGTACCCTGTACCCTTTTCTAGATTAGGTAATTTTTAAGTAGGTACGTGTATACTTTTAAGGTTGTTTTAAGTTAAGTACTACAAACCGCCGAAAAACTGAAATGCAATATAAATAATTAAACTGTTTATATTTAATACCTTAATAACCAAGTTTTTTTCTGCCCGACCTACTTTGCTCAAACAACAAAAGTCCAGACTGAAGATTTGCCACGCACGAGCAACGGAGCTCAGTATAAGGAATAAAGGGGATAAATCGCGTCATACCATGCACTCCCAGACCGGCATCACTGACGTTGGTGCGGTGCCTGCCAGACTTAGGCGGTTATTATACTCTAAGCGGTTATCACATTGCCACGCACCACGCTGCATGTTGCGTTTCGACGCACCTACGCGCGCGCACGTGGATGCATTTTCTGTGTGTTGGACTGCGCGTGTTTCTATACAAATGGAGGTACTTACAATCAACGTTAGAATACGCATTCACGCGCCACGCTGCGTGTTTCGTGGCAATGTGAAGATCGCCTTAAGTTGAACTAGGCTGGTCACGTCTGCCGCTTGGGCCTGGACCGGTGGCCAAGAATCACAACCGAGTGGGTAAGTACCTAGTGGCAGACGCAAACGTGGAAGACCAAGGAGGATATGGCTGGGCGATCTCGATGCCATGCCTAGGTGGCACAGGATCGAAAGGCTTAGAGAAATAGAGGGAAGGCCTTTGCACAGCAGGGGACACTAATAAGGCTATATAAATCAAATTTAAAAATTTAAAAACCCCCGACCCAGTCAGACCCCCCATCAACTTAACTAGAACGAGCTAATCATCTTAAAAATATCATGGTTACCTTTAACATATACTTTCAATATCATTGAAGTAACACTGTACCAAATTTTTAATTGATAGGACAAATTGAAGGTGGTTAGATCCTCTCATCTATTATTCAAGAGCTGATTATCTTCAAACGGCAGATCAGGTCATGGTTACCTTAAAATATACTTTCAATATCATAGATGTAACATGGTACCAAATTTCAACTCGATCGGACATAAGAAAGCTAGTTAGATCCTCTCATCCATTATTCAAGAGCTGGTCATCTTCAAACGGCTGATCAGGTAATGGTTACCTTACCATATACTTTCTATATCATAGATGTAACATGGTACCAAATTTCAAATTGATCGGACATAAGGAAGCTAGTTAGATCCTCTCATCCATTAATCAAGAGCTAATCATCTTCAAACGGCAGATCAGGTCATGGTTACCTTAACATATACTTTCAATATCATAGATGTAACATGGTACCAAATTTCAACTCGAACGGACATAACGAAGCTAGTTAGATCCTCTCATCCATTATTCAAGAGCTGATCATCTTCAAACCGCTGATCAGATCTTCATCAGACATGGCTAAGAACACTCGGCCTGAAATTATCTATGATACAAAAAAAACTAAACGAAAATCGGTTCAGCCGTTTGGGCTCTACGATGCCACAGACAGATACACAGACATACAGATACAAACGTTAAAATTATAACACCCCTCTCTGAATTTTTCGTTCGGGGGTTAATAACAAAAACAAGCCTTACATCTAAGTAATTTTAGTCATAAAACACTCTATACCTACAGAAAGCATGTTCAGTTGTTTCAGTTAAAGTCAAACATGAACTTGAACATCGACTCGTAATCGTAATCGTTTAAGAATAACGAGATGCTGTATTGATTTTGTAAGAGGTAAGTAATATGAATCAAGTATTGGTACTTAATTGTTGACCGATAAATCCTTTAATGGTATCTACATTAGTCTGCTTAGGTACTATCTTCTCTATCTATAGATAACGAATTCTTGAATTTCTATAGGAGAGTTCTTCGTCCACTGAAAAAAAAAAATTTTAGGTAGTGGTGGACACGGTTGGCGTAACACTTCCGGTTTTTCTGTATTGCAAAATGGCTCTTGTTCTTTGGTAATACAGTCTAGGGCTGACGAAACCATAGACAAATCTATTACGGCCTCCTAGTCCGCCACTGTACCTACCAAATTTTATCTGTATTATGGTTTAGGACGTTTAGGCCTAACCTAGCCTAGGTTTGGGAAAACATGGGGAAAACCGTGTACTTCAAGCTGTAATCCTCATCTTTTAAATCTTCGCTAAAACAAATTTTGAGAATGCAAATAATTAGTCATGAATTGATCCAAATTGGTCCACAAAGTAAAATAATTAGTCCACTTATACTTTAGAAGTTATAGCCAAATGTTTGTGAGGATTATGGCTTGACGTTCAAGCTGTAATCCTCATCTCTGGTCCAAGAAAACGGTAGGGTCTATCGACTTGGTTTAGGTCTAAATAATTAGTCCTCAATTGATCCACACGACATGCCAAATCTCAGAATTGGTCCTCAAGAGGTTCCGGAGTTATAAGGGCATCTTAGTGAGGATTATGGCTTGAACATTTGTCACCTTCAATTATCTCCGGAACGCATATAGCTATTGGTTTGAAATTTTGCCAAAAATTAATCCTCAATTAGTCCACCAGAATTATAATCACTTCGAACTAGGTTTTCTTTGAAGAAGTACGTTAAAATCATCAGTTTTACTTTCCCATACATTGCGATCCATGTACAGTTGTGCACAAAATAATTGATTAACATTGATATTAACCAGTTACCTAAACGATTTTTTAGAAAAGTTAAAGTGGGTTTGGTTTTCGCTATGTACTTATGTTTAAGACAGCCTGATTGATTGATTGCATTACTAGTTGCAGGTGAATCATTAATGTACAGTCACGGACTAGGAGGCCGTAACAGATTTGTCTATGGTTTCGTCAGCCCTAGACTGTATTACCAAAGAACAAGAGCTATTTTGCAATACAGAAAAACCGGAAGTGTTACGCCGATCGTGTCCGCCACTGTACCAAAAAAAACTTCTATGTATAATTTAATTTTTTTTAAGTTTATATTCAATTAAAAGTTTACAATAGTTTATTTTCTTACTTAACTTAATTAAATCACCGTTTATATCACAATACTTATACTTACTTACTTATTTTTAATAACTAACAATAATCTCAGTTAGTTAAGTTATAATAATAACAAAAAAAAATTGTTTTAATAATCACAGTTGCTTCATTGCAATAATCACAGTTTTTTATGGTTAGGTGGTAACTTTCGGTATGGCGCTAAACTATACTTTTAATAAATAAACGAAATAATTTTATCAAGTATTTACATTGTTTTTTTTCATCTCCCGATTTTGGCTACAAATATACACGTTTTAGCTACATTCTAGTCCTGTTCTAGTTTAGCTAATACTAGCTCTTCGACATTCGAGAACCTGGCTCTATTTTCAAGTGCGCAGTTGCGTGCGCACACGCTGCCTTTGAGTGGAGACAAGGATACCGCTATTTGGCCAATACCGGGTTGATAAGAGACAACAGTCCCGTGACGCGCGTCAGGCGCTATACTCGTGTATATATTATTTAATGTAACTCTACAGGAGTATCGCGCATGATGTCTCTTATCAACCCAGGATTGGCCAAATAGCGCTATCCTTGTCTCCACTCAAAAGCAGCGTCCGCGCAATCGAAGATAGAGATCAGTGTTACAATATATACATATAGAGATAGTAGACGTAAGCTTCCCTTACACTGTGTTGTTTGTTACTGTAGTCATCAATATCATCAATACATAGTATAAAACAAAGTAGCTTTCCGCGTCTGTCCCTATGTATGATATCTTTTAAACTATGCAACGGATTTTGATGCGGTTTTTTTTAACAGATAGAGTGATTCAAGAAGAAGGTTTAAAGTATAATACATGCACAATGTAGTAAGAGGTAAGGCGGTTCAAAGTTCGGCGGGTCGACTAGTATTTTATACAATAGTAGTAGGTACCTAATAATACTAATATAAATAGTACTTACTTACTCCCCGCAGCACCGTCTCCCCTCCGCGTTTAAAACACATTTTGCGTAATGGACAGAAAGATCCAATGTCGCCCTTACAAAATCGCTTATTATTGCTTACATCCAAAATAATAAAAATATGTATACATACACATAGATAGCAGTTTACGTTGACACATACACATAATGTCAAGCATAGGAACACTGGTTACTTTAAATAATTAATTAATGAGGGGTGCAAGCGCTAGTACATAACAAATTTTTGTTGTTGTTTTATTTACACTTGAACCAACTGTGATTTTGTTAAAACTTAATAATTTTAGCAATATAAACGGTGCTGTAATTAAGTTAAGTAAGAAAAGAAACTATTGTAAACTTTTAATTGAAGTACATGCAAAAATATAAATCATAGATAAAGGTTTTTTTTGGTTAAATATCTTGGTAAGTACATTTACGTAATTGGGAACTCGTCAAAATAATAAGAACATACTTTACCCACTTTACTCTTCTAAAGAATCGTTTAGGTAACCGGTTAATATCAATGTTTATCAATTATTTTGTGCACAACCGTACATGGATCGCAATGTATGGGAAAGTAAAACCGCTGATTTTAACGTACTTCTTCAAAGAAAACCTAGTTAAAAATGATTATGATTCTGGTGGACCAATTGAGGATTAATTTTTGGCCAAATTTCAAACCAATAGCTATAGGCGTTCCGGAGATAATTGAAGGTGCCAAATGTTCAAGCCATAATCCTCACTAAGATGCCCTTATAACTTCGGAACCTCTGGAGGACCAATTCTGAGATTTGGCATGTCGTGTGGATCAATTGAGGACTAATTATTTAGACCTGAACCAAGTCGATAGACCCTACCGTTTTCTTGGACCAGAGATGAGGATTACAGCTTGAACGTCAAGCCATAATCCTCACAAACATTTGGCTATAACTTCTAAAGTATAAGTGGACTAATTATTTTACTTTGTGGACCAATTTGGATCAATTCATGACTAATTATTTGCATTCTTAAAATTTGTTTTAGCGAAGATTTAAAAGATGAGGATTACAGCTTGAAGTACACGGAAAACCAAGAAATATTACTACTGCTATGTAATGAGATTAATATAAGCCTTGGCTGTATGGACTAAGTTCCTTTACCTCAGATTTTTTGGCGCGAAGCGAGAGGAAAATGTCGGGCTTTTGTTGCTCAATTTTCTAAATTAGTTTTCCGTGGCTATTATATGTACCCTTCATTTTTATTTATTTTATTTTATTTATATATTTTATTAAACATGTCTTATTACCATAAGCTATACATAGTCCCGCAAAACCGTTTAAACGGTTTGTCTGCGGGATCGAATGAGTCTCACAAATTATACAAAATAATTAGATACAATTTTATGTCTTATACACTATAATATCGATTTATTTTTTAATCTTGCACCTTGTCCAGGAGAAAGCTCTTGGAGAACTGTCTAGTGAAGTGAGAAATAAAGGAAGGCGCTCCCGATCGATGTCCCGCGAAAAAGTCTGTGTGAACCAGAAGACTTGATTATTGATTACTATGAAACAAACTGCTGAAGACTTGGCTGTATGGACTAAGTTCCTTTGCCTGCCCAGAATGGGCGAACAAATTTAAAAACTACAATATCTCTAGTTGGTCTGTGACTGACTACAACTCGTTAGAGTAGGTATGTTCCTTGGACTACAATCTACAATCAAATCACCTTTGTTTTTCATCCAAAACCAAAATATTTTTAATAAAATTTAGTAAAAATGAAGAGAAGCACCCATTTATTTGATCTTTATTGGGAAGACATAATAGTTTCAAAAGTCATGCCTTACCTCTCTCTGCAGGATTGTTTCAAAATGAGATGTGTTTCCCGAATTTGTTTACAAATCGTCGATATTTATTTTTCAAGAATGAAATCTTTATTTTTGGCTAACAAACAGATAAATTCAAATGCAATGACGGTAAGTGTTTCTGATCATCTAGTTATCCTCAACTCAGTTTAAATTATCTACCCCTAAAACGACCCACCGACCGAAAATACCAATACCAATTGGAAATGTAATAACCAAGAGTATGTTTGCAGGTATTCATCCACGCAACGTGCACCCATTTAACCCAAATCAACTTATGCATGTGCCAAACGATTGTGGACAACGATGTGATTCCAATATTTCGACAGAACCCTAACCTAGTCAGCCTAAACCTGAGCCAGTGCCAAAATCTTACAGCTAAATGCCTACAGCCAGTTATTTTGAACTGTATGAATCTAAGAGTTCTTAAGCTGTCGCATTGCTTCTGGCTAACAACTGGCGCCTTGGAAGCTCTAGCACTCCACCAAAATCTCCTTGAAGATGTAGACCTATCCCACTGCCAATTCATTTCAACAAACTCTATCCAAATCTTTATTAAAAAGTTCAGACATTTAAAAATATTCAACTTAGAAGGTAACCCTCAGGTCAATGATAGATGTCTTTATGCTATCTCCAAGTACAATCTGAGCATGAAGTTCTTGAATTTAAGTGGATGCAGCGACATCTCGGATAAAGGAATCAGGTAATGTTAACTTATTCTTATTGTGATTTAATTTCTTGATTTAGCTTTGGAAACAACAAAATCAAATGTTGGTGTTTTTTTTTTTTCAGATCACTCAGCAACAACTGTGCAGAGTTACAAGGTCTTTCCATTAGGGGCTGCAGCAAAGTTACACCGGCTAGCATACAAGCACTGAAAGATAAATTGCTTGGGAATAGGTCTTCAGGAAAACATTTTGTAGTACAAAGATAGATTTAAAGTCTAATAGGTGTTGTTATGAACTGTTGAGCAGGTGCAAGAGCAACCACTCTGTGCACAGCATGAGGTCTAAGTTACTAGTACCTACTTAGTTAAGTGGTGTGTTATGATTGTCTACTGCATTTTTTGCAAAGATTACATGTGGTTTTTATAGTGTCTACAAAGATGTGATTCCAGAAAAAAACTTAAGAACTGTTTAGCTATAGTGGCAATAGGCAATTATGACTCTCGAAGAAGCAAAAGACCATAGCAAGTGGAAATTAATTGTCTCTGCCAACCCCAATGGGATACAGGGCTATGTTATGTATAGCTATAGTTTCATGTAAACTAAACTAATATAATGAAGAGGTTGATGAAAAAGGAAGGTAATTCAAAAAATTACATGGGCACAGTTTAGAATAATAATAGGTGTATTTTTTTAAGATGTGCCAAAAGTAGTAGAGCACTAGTACCGCGTGCAATCCATACGCCCTAATAAGGCCGGCGCAGATAGGCATGTTTACGCGCGCCTCGTTCTTTTTTGTTGTCGTTGAGAAAAATAAATGGTAAAAAACTATATTTTGTTGTTGTATTTAAAAACCTAAGACCAGGCGCGCACTAGCGGCCGGGCCGCGACGGCCCGCTGGCCGTGATGTATACTGGGTTTCTGACAAGGCGGTAATAAATACCAAACAACTTCCCAAAGCAACATGGGTCGAAATCTAAAAAAAAAACTGCTGTTTCAAACATTGGTTCGATCAGCTGACGGAGTCAATGTACGGGACATCTGTTTTTGTTTCGAGATTGACCCATGTTGCTTTGGAAAATTTGTTAGGTATTAGTAAGCTGAATCCCTCCTTTGATTTATTACCGCCTTTTCAGAAACACCTGGTATATTGGTATCAAATCGCTATGGATCGCGCGCACCGGGGGGGGGTTATTCTCTTAACTAAATTCGATCGACTTGTAATTGTCTTGTTAGCGACTTCGTTAACCATTGACGCTTCAACTAAGACAATTTCTGTCACACGCACAAATAAAACAGCAATGGTTAACGAAGTCGCTAACAAGACAATCACAAGTTGATCGAATTTAGTTAAGAAACTTGGCCAGCGGCCCCCATCCATATATTTCGCTGGCCGCCGCGACCCAGCCGCCGTGGCCCGGCCGCAGTGCGCGCCTGGTCTAAAAGTAAAAGTATAAAGAAAATTAAGGATCCAAATAAAACAAAATCGTTTTTCACAAAATTATATTTTGTGTAATAACACCTTCTACATGTTCCTTACTGTTATTCTATGTACAATATTATATACTACACATTAGTAACAATAACATCAATAACCTTAGTAGAGCAGATCTTACAATAATTTACGTCAGGGCGCGCACCGAACGCGCTACTCGAATACAACTAGCATTACGAAAACTAAAACCTAAAGCTTGCAATGTTAAAAAAAAATTGACAATAAATTACTTGCAAACACAAAAAAAAACAAAGCGTACCTTAAAAAAAATTATACACAACTATTTCAGAGCGAATGTTGGTACCTAATCGTCATATAACAATACAAATATTAATAAATAAATGTTTATAGAAAAAAAAACTTAATCCTTAGGCCATTTCGAGACCCAAAAGGGCGCGTAAAAACTATCACATAGTAAGAACTAAAAAAAGAGAACTTATTTACAGCTTTGTGTGGCGGACTAACATTTACAACTCGCGCGGGAGCAAGCGACGTGGAGGCACTTTCAAGAACAGTTTAACGTAGCTACACTATTGTAGACATAAATACAGCTATTGAGGTATGGACATGCTTATAAACAAGAAAATAATATGATCACCATTGTAAGATATTATTTTAAACATTGTTTTAAAATTGTTAAGTTTACGTGATCAGTTAAATAATACTTCCCTATAAAAATAACTTCTGCCATACACAATATACATAAAAAATTAACACTGCAAATATACAACCGGACCGAAGTACAAAACTGATTGCACTCAACTCAACACACCACGCAAGACTTACGACTTACGATTCTTTGGAAATTCAAAATAAACAATGTTAACGCACTGCACAGTTCGACCGAACATTGCAGCGACTAAACGACCTAAAGTCATGCCAATTATATTTTATTGCACTAGATATTAAGCTACTTGCGAAGAGTTACAATTTCAATTTACAGTCCTACAATTCAGTGATACTTTTGTACTTTGATCAGCTTCTGTCTTAGCGACACTTTACAACATACAAACCCAGTTATTAACAAAAACGACAACAAAACTCTTATTGAAATTACTGTATAATAATACAAAAAGAAAATTTATACATAAATTTACATTCAAGGAAATACCGAGGCAATAAGGCAACACTAAACTGGTGTCAATTGTTAAAAGGAATTATACTTATTTAATAAAAAAAATACTTTACATAATAATATACAGTGTTTCTGATAAGGAGGTAATGAATCAAAGGAGGGATTCAACTCTCAACATGGGTCGAAATCTCAAAACAAAAATCAGACTGTCCCTTACATTGTCTTCATCAGCTAATCTAACAAATGTATTGAACAAATTTTTATTGAGATTTCGACCCATTTGACTTTAGAAAAGTTGTTAGGTACGCTAAATTGAATCACCCAATTGCAACTTATTACCAACTAATCCTCAACATCCTGTATATACAAACTAGCTCTTAGATACACTATTTATTTTGTACTTATAACCTTACACTTCACTTCATACAGTAAATTTTTGCACTTATCACTGCACTTATGCATTGGCTACCGCGTGATATAGTTTAGAATCTTCACAGCCTGACTTCCCGGGGCGGTGATGTATCCAGATGCATATCCATTGGGCTGCTAGAGCCGATGTTAAAGGTCACTTTACACAGTCACTTTTTGCACTTTCACTGCACTTCGGCGTTGGCTACCGTCGCATGGTTGAGTTTAGGGTCTGCATCGTTAGGGGAGGGGGGGCGTTGATGTATCCGTAGGCATAGACATTAGGCTGCTGGGGCCGCGAGTCCGGCGCGTACTGGCCAGGCGGGACGTTGACCATCTGCACGGGAAGGTTGTTGAACTGCTGCTGCGGCACGCGGTAGCCGCCCACGCCCAGCCCGTACTGGCCGATGAGGTGCGGGTTGAGGTTGGGCGACACGCGCGCCGCGCCGCCGCCCATCTGCATGTGCTGCATCGGGCTCAGGTTGCCTGCGGATCGACAAATGGTTAACAAAAGGTTGCAAAAAATTGTTTCCAATGACTGTTGATGCCATTATTCAATATTATATACAAGTTATTCAAGAAAAAAAGGCGTTAGAGTTACAAGCTTCATCATCTTAGCTGAAAGACTTCCACTGCTTGGAATAGGCCTCCCCCCCATTCAGTGCAACCTCCTATACTTTTTTACCTAATTGAATTGTTAATAAAAATAAATAAGTTTTGGTGGGGCTACTGCCCACCTGCTCCAAAAAAACTTCTCTAGTCAGGATTATTGAAAAAAAAGTCATGCTTATATCAAATTATCCGGGTTTTCGCAAAATCCCTAGTTTTTTTTTTGCAAAAAACCTAATTATCAATTCTTACTACGACATATACAAGTATGAAACTCACTGGCATTCCTCGTATTCCTGGCGTCGGGCAGCTGGTGCTGCGCCGGGTAGTACTTGGCGGCGGCGTGGTAGTGCCCCACGCCCACGCCGCCCACGCCCGGCGGCGTGCCCGCCTGCTGCCCGTACTGACAACACGTTACTTTGTTACTACTACAGAATACATTCATAAACTGGAAGAGTCAAAGAAGACAAAAAACAAGTTATGTCCTAAGACACAAAATCAGTAGGTCTGTCTTCCAAAAACGTTGTATTACAATGTGGGAGATGGTTTTTTACATACGCGAATTCATTAAAACTTTATTAGAAATTAATAATTTCGCCAGAATAATTAAAAAACGCGAAAAAAAATGAATTTCGCGCCATACCGAGAGTTACCGCATTAATATTAAAAATGCAAAAGTAACTCTGTCTGTCTGGACTGTCTCGCTTTCACGATAAAACTACTGAACCGATTTGATTGAAATTTGGTATAAGAATAGTCTAGAGCCTGAGAAAGGACATAGAAAGGGCATACTTTTTATCCCGAATTCCCACGAGAAAATTGGGAACTTGATGTTTCGAGTTCCAAGGATAAAGTGCTGGCGAATCTGCGAAGCGCCTACTAAACAAAAAAAGACTTGACTGTCAAGACTTAGATGCCTGAGTCTTTCCAGGCTGGTAACATTTTTGCCCCAGGGCCTTTGGTAACCTAATTACGCCGCTGGCAACAACTCTATTCGATTAAATTGGCAACCAACTCTACTATTCTCTATAGCAGTAGTCACCTGCGGCTACTGCGGCGGATGCTGCTCGGCCATCTGCTGCAGCTTGGCGAGCGAGCACGAGGGCGGCCAGTGCGCGCCGCCCGCCCCCGCGCCCGCGCCCGCCCCCGCGCCGCCCTAGTCTATACAAGTAGTCACCTGCGGCTGCTGCGGCGGATGCTGCTCGGCCATCTGCTGCAGCTTGGCGAGCGAGCACGAGGGCGGCCAGTGCGCGCCGCCCGCCCCCGCGCCCGCGCCCGCCCCCGCGCCGCCCTAGTCTATACAAGTAGTCACCTGCGGCTGCTGCGGCGGATGCTGCTCGGCCATCTGCTGCAGCTTGGCGAGCGAGCACGAGGGCGGCCAGTGCGCGCCGCCCGCCCCCGCGCCCGCGCCCGCCCCCGCGCCGCCCTAGTCTATACAAGTAGTCACCTGCGGCTGCTGCGGCGGATGCTGCTCGGCCATCTGCTGCAGCTTGGCGAGCGAGCACGAGGGCGGCCAGTGCGCGCCGCCCGCCCCCGCGCCCGCGCCCGCCCCCGCGCCGCCCTAGTCTATACAAGTAGTCACCTGCGGCTGCTGCGGCGGATGCTGCTCGGCCATCTGCTGCAGCTTGGCGAGCGAGCACGAGGGCGGCCAGTGCGCGCCGCCCGCCCCCGCGCCCGCGCCCGCCCCCGCGCCGCCCTAGTCTATACAAGTAGTCACCTGCGGCTGCTGCGGCGGATGCTGCTCGGCCATCTGCTGCAGCTTGGCGAGCGAGCACGAGGGCGGCCAGTGCGCGCCGCCCGCCCCCGCGCCCGCGCCCGCCCCCGCGCCGCCCTAGTCTATACAAGTAGTCACCTGCGGCTGCTGCGGCGGATGCTGCTCGGCCATCTGCTGCAGCTTGGCGAGCGAGCACGAGGGCGGCCAGTGCGCGCCGCCCGCCCCCGCGCCCGCGCCCGCCCCCGCGCCGCCCTAGTCTATACAAGTAGTCACCTGCGGCTGCTGCGGCGGATGCTGCTCGGCCATCTGCTGCAGCTTGGCGAGCGAGCACGAGGGCGGCCAGTGCGCGCCGCCCGCCCCCGCGCCCGCGCCCGCCCCCGCGCCGCCCTAGTCTATACAAGTAGTCACCTGCGGCTGCTGCGGCGGATGCTGCTCGGCCATCTGCTGCAGCTTGGCGAGCGAGCACGAGGGCGGCCAGTGCGCGCCGCCCGCCCCCGCGCCCGCGCCCGCCCCCGCGCCGCCCTAGTCTATACAAGTAGTCACCTGCGGCTGCTGCGGCGGATGCTGCTCGGCCATCTGCTGCAGCTTGGCGAGCGAGCACGAGGGCGGCCAGTGCGCGCCGCCCGCCCCCGCGCCCGCGCCCGCCCCCGCGCCCGCCCCCGCGCCGCCCGCGTACTGCTGCTGCTGCTGGAAGGACAGGTAGCCGCCGCCGTAGCCGCCTGACCCTTGCATTACGCCGCCTGAGGGAGTTTAGGGAACGTTTTATACATGTAAAGAAGAAAAGAAAGAAAGAAAATATTTATTTACAGTAGAACACACACAAAAATGCTTAAATATAAATAAAAGCAAAATACTTAACACCCAGAATAAGAAGCAATAGAAAGTAAATAAAAAAAAAACTATTTATTAAACAGAGTAAAACATATAAAATAAGACAAGTTTTTGTGAGTTGCAACTGCCATAAAATTTACAAATAAAATGTACAATCTTAGATGATCTCATATCGTAAATAATAGATTGCAATAATAGAATAATGCTGCTAATAATGCTATAATCTATTATGCATGGGTGTAAAGTGAATGTATTATTGCCGAGGGTTAAACAGCATCCGAAGCGTAATAGCTTTACAACCCAATTGTATACAGTACTTTTCATCACATCTGATGGAAAAAAATACTATTATGAGACAAAAAAATAAGCAAATTTTGTACGATACGACAATGGTACTCATGGACACATTAAAGTGGGAATAGGATTAAAGAGATATGATTTCAATAAGCAAAAAAAAAGCAAGTGTGTTACGCAGACCTAGCCGCCACGGTACAATTAAAATTAGTCTGTACGGCGTTGCCCTACATTTTAGTGTTAATTCATCAAAACCGCGCGCCCGCCTCGCGGCCGACGCGCACCTGTAGAGTTCAGTTGTTAATCAACCGCGGTATCAATCATATCATCCCCCATCATAGTATTTAAAGTTATTTTGGATAATATACTCAGTTTATTAAGTTAATTGAGTTGTATCATTTATCATATCAATCAGCTTAGGTATCGGACACATCAGACCGTGTATCTAGGCACAGATGAACGGACACTAGCAGACCGTACATAGTCAAACATGGGTTAAGTTAAGACGCTATATGAGTTTTGAAGGTTTTTTAAATTAAGTAATTCTCTTAATCTATAGGAGGTTAAGATCTGTTATTTCAATATAACCTATTTCAGGATATAACAAAGTTTTTTTATAATTGACAAAACACTAGTGGAATCAAAAAACCTCGATACATTATTTCGTCAAAGATAACCCTTCCAAAAAACGGGAATAACTAGTTCTTCGAAATTACTTACTAGTTTTTGTTAAAACTACCTAGGAATAATGATTATCAACAAAATCATCCCTTTCCCTCAGTATTCTATATCAAAGAGATGACTGTTCATTCGGTCGTTTGATTTATTTGTCGTATATCGTCTTATCGGGCTGTTAGTAAATGATAAAATAACAATGTAGCGATATCTTACAATACTGACCGTGCGCGTGGTGCGCGGGGGGCGTGGCTCGCGAGCGCGGCGCGGGGGGCGTGGCCGCGCTGCGCATGCCCGCCGCCGCCGCCGCCGCCTTGTCGCCCGCCGTGGGCGCCGGCGCCGCGCTTTGACTCCTAGGGAGAAGGTCATAGGGTTCATTATCCTACAACATTCTAGTTATGATAAGGTATAGCTAAGACGCAATCGACAAGGAGGCCTTTTAGCTTGTGGGCACCGGCGCCGCGCTTTGACTTCTAGGTAGAATGACATAGGGTTCATTATCCAACAAAAACTCTAGTTATGATAAGGTATAGCTAGCTAAGACCCAAACGACAAGGCGGCCTTGTCGCTTGTTAGCACTAGCGCCGCGCTTTGACTCCTATCGGGAAAGACATAGGGTTCATTTGTTTTACAACAAATCCAGTTATGATCAATTGAAGCTAGCTAATAGACGACGCTTCATATTTCATACATGTTTCTCCTATTATACGGGCAGTATGAGCGAGGGAAGGAGAAGAAAAAAAAGAAAAAAAAAAGAAAGAAAAAGCAAGAAATGAAAAATAAAAAAAAACTCACCTATTCCTGTTATTTATATTCTTCTGCTTCGGCGGCTGATTGGGCTGTGTCATAATGGACGGTATATGTATTGACGAATGCGGGTACTGCGGACTGGGCGCTGGGTGCATGTGCATCATAGAACATGGAGAGGCTAAGTCTGACCCTATACTGGTCGGAGACTCGAGGCCCAACTGCGATACGTCTAGTTCACAGGCTGGGTACTGCACCGAGTGGACTGAATTGCTTGTCGAGTCCGGAGTATAAACTCCCATCGACTGCAGCGCCGGACTAACCGCTCCGCACATTTCCTCTTTACTCTCCTTAGGCGACTCCTCCTTTTTAGTCCGCGATTTTTTCTCAATCTCTTTCTCGCATGGACCGTTTTGATACGACTTGCAACTAGGAGAAGTCATTTGAGGACTTTGCTGTCTATAGTCCGCGCAACTAGTGGCAACTTCTTGCTGTTTTTGACGTTGCATCATTTGCTGTTTCATTTGGGCTTCCTGCTTCTTGCTCTCGCATTGCGTTTGGCAGGCGGTCGTTGTTTTCGAGTGCTTCGCTGGTTTACAGTCGTTTTTCTGTGGACATTCCTTCGAAGTCGGTACTTTGGTTTCCTTGAAGTGCGGTAGACCGGTTGTAGCGTAGATGCCGCTCGATAACGCACCGTAAGCTATGTTGTGAAAGTCTTTCTGGTCGTATTTTGGATGGTGTTTCTGAGGCGACTTCTGCATCTGGTCCAAATGGGGCAGATTGAAACCTTGGAATTTATCCAGGTAGTTTTTGTCGGAATTCTTCATGTCTAGGAACCTGTTATGTTCCCAGGTGCTCTGTAGCCTTGTAGGGTCCCAGGGCGGCCACTGGTACTGTGGATGCGTAGTATGGTAGTTTGGGATCTGGTTGACGGCGTAGTCAGCTTTTGGTGCTAACTCGTTGTCGTACTTAAATTTTGGGATCATCTTCTCTTGCTCCACTTTAGGCTGTGGCGGGCACGTCCGGTCGTGCTTCACTGTAGTGTTTCTACTGTCACACCTCGCGCTTGATTTCTCTTTTTTGTAATATTCCTGCTTCTTTGGCGGGTCGTGCGGTTTCGTTTCCTTACTGTTTATTGTAACTGTGTTAATAACGTTGATAGGAACGGAAGTTTCAGGTTTCCGAGCGGGCGCGGTCGTGTTCATTTCGGGAAAAAACGTCTTTGGCTCGGGCGTGCTGCGCGGGGGCTCAGTCTTGGCTGGTTTCTTCTCTGGCTTCTCTTGTTTACTATGAGCAGAATTAACCCTCACATCGCGTAGTTTGCTCTTTTCTCTCGGCCTCTCTTTGCCGTCTGAGCCCACGCTTAGTGGACTACCGATCTGGTTCGGTACTGTATTGTAAGTAGGTTCCATATCCGTTCTCTCCATACCTAAGTTCACAGCAGCGTTAGCGCTCTGACACCGCGGTAAGTAGTTAACGTCAGTTACAACGGGAGGTTTGGATACAACTGGGTTTATCACTGGAGACGTTATAGGGTTAGGAACTTCTAATTTCGTGACAGGTTTAGTCAAAACCGGACTGGGTTCCGGTAAATGCACAGTAGTGTTATGAATCGGTTTTATGTCGGTTACTTTAGGTTTTTCTGGTTGCACTGGTTGAGAATCTTTAGCGTTCGCTCTGTGGTTTAAATAAGAGTGCTGTGCGCTAGTAATCTGTTGTATCGTCATAGAACTGTTGACTGGGTTTTGAAAAAGCATTGGTTCCATTAAATTTCTACTTAGCGCCTCGTCTTTTCTGCTCATCTCGTGTCTGTAGTGCTCAAAATCCTTATGAACCGGTTGAGTTCGGTTTCTTTCGTCACAGTAGCGGTCGTATTTCGGCTGTTCTAACTTCTTGATGTTATTCGCTACATCTCTGTGGGGATCGAAGTTTTGTATTATAGTCTCCGGTTTGCTCGGAGACTTTTTCTCTGGCGTATTCTTGTTCTCGTCGACGGTCTGGTGTTGTATCACAGTTTCCTTGCGTTCCTTATTTTCGTAGGTTTCCTGTTTTTTCTCTGGCGACCTCTTCTTCGGCAGTTCATTTATGACAGTTTTGTCGCACTTTTTTGGTGATATACTCTTCTGAGGAGAGTGTCGCTGGTCAGATTCTGGTACAACGACTATTGTTTCGATTTGGTGCACTTTGGGCACTATTAGATCGGCCGCGGGTTTAGCTGCCACCTGATCTGGCACATTCGGATCTAGCACAATGTGCGCATTTTCTGTCGACACTACAGGAATGACTTTCGAAGGACTCTCATTTTCTTGTATCTCTTTAGGTTTAGTATCGTTGTTTGACTGGACAGGGACTACATTGTTATGTTTAGGCGACGGGAGCGGACAGCTTTGACTATTATTATCGTCCGACTCTGAAATTATAATCGTATCTTTGTCATCAATCACTGGTTTAGCGGGCGATTTAATTTCACCGTTCCTCACTTCGGGCGCTTTTGTTTCTTGTGCAACTTCTTTTGGAGTCTCTACGTGTTCTGGTGGTTTTTCAACTGGAGTTTCCTGGTCGTTTTTATCAGGCGCCGTCTCGTTTATGACCTGTTCTTTCTCAGCTAGTGACTTGGGGGAGTCCATGTGTATGCTGTCAAGTTCCATATCGCTAGTGTGGTTGTCGGTACTGTCTCCCCCACGCGGCGGAGACACACCCGCGTTCACCACCACAGGCGCTGCCGCAACCGGCGTCCTTACCTTCAACCTCTCCTGCCGATCCTCAAGATCCATCTCATCATCAGCCTCGCCCGAAGAGTCCTCTGAACTAGCTTTAGCTTTCTCTTCCTCCTCTTCAACTGAGTTTTGACTTTTAGGCGAATTGATTACAACCTTCTCCGCTTCATCCATCGACTCGTCAGACTTGTATTCGTACGCGTCAATTTTACTCTCAAGTTTCGCCTTCTTCGGTTCGGGCGAAGCTGTTTTAAGCGTCTTCCCAACCTTTATCCGTTTCCTAGGCCGTCCTTTCCATGTTATTTTTCTTTTGTTCTTCTGGTTCTTTGAACTGGCCAATGGTGTGCCTGTTTCTGACACTTCCTCTTGGCTGTCGGATGCGAATCGTTCCTTCTCGCTCTCTTGCCTAGCTGGAGTATCTTCTATTTCGTTCTGTATCGCCGTTGCTGCCCTTCGCGCGACACTTTTACTGCGCTGCCTTCGCGGCGTTTCTTCTTCTTTTTTCTCTTCTTGTAGAATGGATACCGAGTCTTTCCTACCGCTTTCTCTTCTCCTCTTCCTCCCGCTTTCAACGGCCGCAGGTGTTTGGTACGTCTTCTCGCTGTACTTCAGAGGCCGCGTTCTCCGCCTGCCCGATGACGTTATTTCTACTGGCTCCGGAGTTGGTTCCTTCACTTCTTCTATTTTAGATTCGACTTCCTGTTTTGGCGTCTCGGGCTCTGTAACAGGGTCTTCGCTTTCCGCCTCAGTCTTCTCTTCGTCTTCGTTCTCAGTGTCTTGGTCAGCTGAGACCTCTTCGGGTGATCTGAATGGATTAGTGATCGGCGCCAGCGGTGTCCACCTGAGGCACTCGGGATCAATTTCCAGCCTCGGCTTAGCGCGCAACTTCATCATGTGACTCTCGACCTTATTCCAGTCGACACACAGACCTAATTTCAACGTTTCACTATTCGGAATGTACCTAACAAAGCCTAGCAACTGGAATGTTTTCGCTATATCGTTCATATGCATCCCCGTCGCTTGAGCGATGTCTTCAAGCGTAAAAGGTTTATTCCTATAATCGTGAAGGAACTCTAAAATAACGGACTTCCAGTACGCGTAGTATGAGACCCTTCCGAGATCCGACAACGGTTTCTCTGGTGTCCCTGGCTGGCCCTCTTCCTTCGACAGTAAATAACCTGCAAAAGTAAAAGCCGTTAGAATTAAATCTCTACTTAAACTATATACAAATAAGGTTGACATTAGACTCCACCACTCACTAAAGTGTATCAGGAACCTGCCGTAGCCTTTCCTCTGGTACTGTGGCATTGTCATGATGCAGGAGACGTTATACTTCTGCTGGCAATGTTTCTCCTTACTGAAGTATCCGACCAAGTGGCAGCCTTTTGCGTCGTTCCTAGTTAGAACGTAGAATAGGAAAGGCTCGACGTCGTAGTACAAGGTCTTGTGGTCGAGGAAGAGTTTGGCCAGTAAACAGAGGTTCTGGCAGTATATCTTGTTGGCATTCCCGTCGACTTCGAAGACTGACAGGTCGCCGTGCCGGTAGATCTCGGTGGCCGGCGGGTGGCGCCACTGGCACTTGTCCAGGTGACGTAACAGTACTGCGCGACTCTTCGCGTACTTCAGGCAAAACTCGCACAAGAAAAGCTTTGGTAGTCTGCGGAGAGAGAACATATAATACCTATTAACAAATAGTTACTATAAAACACAAGGACAAAATGTTAAAATTAAAAGTTTCATTATTGGCCCCTCTTACTATTATTTAATTACTAGTCGACCCGGCGAACTTCGTACCGCCTAACCTATACCTATCTTGTGCACGTATTCTACTTACAAATCTTCCTGTTGAATGACTCTGTCTATTAAAAAAAACCGCATTAAAATCCGTTGCATAATTTTAAAGATTTAAGCATACATAGGGACACCCGCGAGAAGAAGAGGATGAATATATGAATTTTTGGCATTTTGCAGCATTAAAAACAATAACAATGCATGCACAGTAATTTATCATTTACTTTCCCTAAAAGAAAGTTCTCGTTATAAACAACAAAGCAAAAAAAATTGGCTTTGATTAATTTTCACACACATTTTTTCTTCATTAAAATTCAAAACTTATATTTTAAAACACACCAAAACCCTAAACCTAAAAACACTTTTCAAAACCTAACAAACCTGGCATATTCCTGCGGGAACGGACTAGAGTACCACGTCTCGATCTCCCACTGGCCGAACTCGATAGCGGAGGGGCAGCGCGGGGCGGGCGCGGGCGCGGGGGCGGGGCCGCCCGGCGTCGCCGGCAAGGGGAGGGTTGCGGGGGGCGCTGGCTGCACCTGTTTCAAATATTCGTCAAAATTTAGATATCACACAAGATTATGATGTACTACATACATAGGCTAGAGATAGCTGGCAGGTCGTCAGAATTGATGACGGGGGGGGTAATTCTCCTAACTTAATTCGATTGGCTTGTAATTGTATATTTTATGCGAATGTGTTAACTATTGCCGCTTTGACAAAGGTAATTTCTGCTACAAGCCCAAAGAAAACAGCAATAGTTAACGAAGTCGCTAGTAATACACTAATAGAAACAAGTCGCTAATAGAAACTTGACGCCGTGGGGTTCAAATCTCTTAACTAAATTCGATCGACTCGTTATTTATATACATTTTTTCTTTAGGCGTGTAACAAAAATTTACTTTGATTAAAAAGCAAATGATAACAAAATCAATAACAATGTGATAACGAGTTGGAATTAAATTAATTTTATTTTCGTAACCAATTGTAATCTAATATTTCGGGGGCAGGGACGGGTTGCCATATTCGTAACGCTTGGCAAGCCGCTTTTGTAAAAGTTGAAGAAAAAAATAAAACATTAAAATCTTGTGGGAATACAATATCTGGCATAAACAAACCTCAGCATCCAAGGAGCCGGCCGCGGCCCGCGCCTCGTTGAACAGCTCGGCGTCCTGCTCGGTGACGCCCGCCGGCAGCCGGCGCGACTCTGTTGGTATTACTTAACTTTACTAGTCTGGGTCTGTATTTGTTAACTAGGCTTTGGTTGGAAGTTTTGTTAGTAGGTTAAGGGATTTACTTAGAGTACAGGAATGTGAATATTAAAGATTTGACAATGTTATGTTCGGAACGGAAGAGGGATTTTGTTACTAATAAGTTGGACTAACAAAAAAAATATCATTTCGTTCGTAAGTGAAACATGTTAAACTCAATTTGAGAAAAAAAAATGTAATCTATAATGAAACTATTTTTTTTTTTCAAAAAGCGTTCCGGTTTAAAAAGAAACCATCGCATCGTAAGAAAAATTGATTCGTATTAAAAACTCCGAAACATGGATATACGCAGTTGTTTGCGCATTCTATGAAATCGTTCTATAAAATTTGCGTATTATCAGTAAATACCTTGTGTCCCTATAATAAATGAATACATTTGTATTACTAGGCCCAAAAAACGGATTTCACAAACAGAGACACATCACGTTTATCGCATAGGCGATAAAAAGGCGACACAGAAAATAAAAGTAAATGAAACGGTGTAAGCGTTCTTAGTTTCAAATATAACGAATACTTTCAGGTAAATTCATTAATATATGGAAACTACTACAGCAAGGGCCCAGGGCAATATATGGCGAGGCGAAGATTACAGTTGAACCTAGTCTATATAATCTAGGGCATAAGATTCAAAGACGTTTGAATGTTATTCACGCGCCTCGCGAGATATGCCCCTGTGCATGTGTGAGAGAATTACTTATCTTATAAATAACGAAAGTCAAAAACAAGACATCTTATATTTTAGTTCACTACCTAAGAGTTTCGAGCTCATACATACTCAATATAACAACTTATGATACGACTTAATTAGTATGAAAAAATAGTTTATAATCAGATGAATGAACTAAAACAAAAGATGAATATAAAAACAGGTATAGCAAAATGCCATTCTTGTATCTTCCAAGGAGAAAAAAAAAAGATACAAAAACGGCACAAGTAAAAGAGTTAATAAAGAATTTGGAACCTAATTAACTATGCTAATAAAAATACACAAAAAGTCTTGGTACTGATACAATATAATAAATGCAAGCAGATGCTTGTTTAGTGAATTAGGCTATAACATTTATTGATATATCATTGTTATGACTAACTATTACTGTTACTGACTGATATTGACTGTATCGACCATTTTGAAAAACCGAAATTCGTGTCATTTTGTAACCATTAGGTTTCATTAGCCAATTGCATCAGTACAAAGCGCTATTAAAACACTAAACGAGACATAAAACAAAAGAAAAGGTTAAAAATATAAAAAAGACAGCCACATAACATTTTTAAATTAAGAAAATGATACAATGACGCTCCGCTGAGGCGCAAGCGAAAGTGCAAATGGCGGGAATCGAACCGCGGACATATCGACCCGTACCCAGATTCACAAGTCGAAATAAATTTTCAAGCCAATTTAAGCCGTTTTGCAATAGGAATAAGGGCACAGGGCCTCCGCCCACGCCGCCGCCACTGTCCGAGAAAGAAATTAAATAAAAAGAACGGTCAAAAAGCTGATTTAACGCCTCCGTAATCGCCTTTATTTTTATCGCCCCGTTCTTGTATCGCCTAGAAACCAAACAAAAATTAAAAATTAAAAAAACTTTTTATTTTCAACAACAAAAAAATGTAAACATGTTTATACAAGATACAAGTTAACAAAAATAAAAAAAAGAGAAAAGCCATTTTTTAAATAACGATTGCTACTAGCAAATATCAAAGGGCGATAAGCCAGTTTCGACCAAAAAACCGATCACTCGCCAAGGCGATGCGGTCTATTACTCTCATTTCTAAAGCCATTTGTAGGTTATATCGCCTACAAATAAAAAAAGACTACAGAATATCTCAATCACATCGCCTTGAGAGTGAAAGGGATGTTGCCGCCACCACACTTGTTTGCTAGACTTTTAACGATATACAATAATTTAGCATGTAAATTTAAAAGTTATATCCCCACTTGTGACATAATTTTATTCTCTAAATTACCGCGACACTTTTTAATGTTAGCAACTTTTTCAAACACTTGAATAGATTTGAATAGAAAAAAAATAACATCTGTTTCATACATTGGTTCGATCAGCTGACGAGGTAAATGTACGGGACAGCTGATTTTGGTTTTGAGATTTCTACCCATGTTGCTTTGGGAAAGTTGTGAGTTGAATCCCTCCTTTGATTTATTACCGCCATGTCAGAAACATCTTGTATAAAAACAGTTTTTAATATCCTATCAGTCAGAGATCTCCATAAAAACCAACGCCAAATTCGACATTCTACCTATATATTATCCGTAAAATTTGACGGGTCAAAATGCCGTAAACGTTCAATATGATTAAAAAAAAGTCTAGTAAACGAGTGTGGATTCGGCACGAGCGGTCGGAGCGCCGGCCGCCGCACCCGTCCATTCGAGACCCGGCGCACGACACTTTCGCCTGAACACCCCGGCCGCGCCCGCAAAATACTAAACACGACATGTCTATACTCACTCTTATTTTGTATTTCTAGATAAGATAAGAGAAAATTATGACAAAAAAAAAAACTAGATAGTGCGCGTCCCGCCAGCGCTCGACTTCGCGTCGGTCATTTTTTTATCATAGCGGAACTTTTGAGGACCAAGTCTTTAACTATTGATATTATGATTATTAAAAAAACACTCTTTATTTTTTTTTTTGATATTTTTTAACTAATATGTTGTGCGCCCACCAGCTTCTCGCCCTCTCTCGTCTGGCGCTTCCAAGAAACCGTAGTTCATTGCTCTGATGATACACATAATTTTTTGTTTATTTTACAAAATCTTTCAATGGACTTAATAATTATTATTTTTTCAGGAATCATTCCTGTATCTACCGTGTTTTGAATTTCCGCTATGAAAAAAAAAAGTAACCGTGTATAAAAATGCATACGAAATACATAACAAGTAATTTAAATATTGAAGTGAGAATAGTCGTGTTTAGTAAAGTGCAATAGGCGTCGGCTTGGCGGGCGGCGCCTTACCCGCGCGGCCGGCGCTCCGCCCGACGAGGGGCTCCACGGGGGCTCCGGGGGCTGTGATGGCGGCCGGGGCTGCGGGGGCATGCAGCTTGTCCAGCGCCGCGCGAGCCACCAGCGCCGACGGCGACCATCGCGGCAAACTGTACTTCTCTTCTTCCGGCGGTAGCAGCGAAGCTTGGTACTGCCTGTATGTGCTACGAGTCTCTTTTAACACTTCTGGTTGGGGAGGGGGTGATTCGCGGCGAACGGAAAGCGCGCGCGGCCGCGATTCTGACCGCACAGAATAAAACTCGGATAGACCGTCGAACAGGGTTGTTAAAAGTCGGTCGCCGCGCGAATGTCGCCGTGTAGGCCGACGTCGGGTCGCCTTTTGGGCTTCGGCCGCGAAACCCCAAGCGGTGCCGTTTTCAGCCGCTAACCGCGCGAATAGCGTAGGTGGTCCACAGCCCGAGCTCTGAGATGAACTTTCATCAGAATCATCTAGCCTTAACTCCAGTTGTTTCAACCTAACCCCGTTCCCACCGCCCCTGTTTCTTTTGACGCTGAAAGCAGAGAATCTGAAAAACTTTTGTTTCTCCTTGGACATTCTGTGTGCGCCGAGGGCGGCGTCATTACCGTCCGAGGGCTCGTCCGAGTCCGGCGCCGGTGTGCGCGGGGTCTTAGGCTTTCTTGACTTCGGCGTGCCGCCGCCCATCGTGCTCCTGCTGGAAGAAAGATTCTGTTTTTAACTTCGATTACAAGTAAATTACAATAGTTACATTACATATGAATACATAGGTCGCAGACTCATATCCGGCTCGAAGGACCATAATATGTACCCTCTGCTATGGTCTGCAGAATCTGTGTCAAGATAGGGTCTAATGTGTCCGATATCTACGCTGATGTATTTTTAACTAATGCAGCTCAATTAACTTTAAACCTAATACCTTTATTGTCCAAAATAACTTATACACTACAATGGTCATATGATATGACTTATATGGGCGCTTCGCCAGCGCATTTTCCTTTGAAACATGTAATTCCCAATTTTCCCGTGGGAAATTAGGGATAAAAAGTAGCCTATTTCCTTTCTAAGAATCTAGGCTTGACTATCCATAATATCAAATTTCATTAAAATCGGTTCAGTAGTTTTCTCGTGAAAGCAAGTCAGACAGAGTTACTTTTGCATTTATATTATTGATATTTTTATTTATAGGATTGATACCGCGGTTGAATGACCACTGACTATTGACTAGTGCTTTAGCTGCCAGGAGGAAGTTAGGTTTTGATGAATTTCCATGCAAATGTAGGTTAACACCGTACACATACCCAAGCGGCTTTAGGCAAGGTAATGTGAAGCCAACGGTCCACAGAAGAACAGACCAGTGTGTGTACAGTGGCGGACTAGGACGGCGTAACAGTTTTGTCTATGGTCTCAAGAGCCCTGGTAAAGTATAATGACGAAGAAAACTGTAATACCGAAGAACAAGATTTGCTATTTTGCATTACAGAAAAACAGGAAGTCTTAACGCCGTCCCAGTCCGCCACTGTACCTAGAGAAAATTTTATAGCGGAATTGTATAAAAATTAAAGTAAAAAACGTGGGTGTAAAGCTATTTTTCGCTCCGGGTGCTGTTACAACTCCGCACGTGTGTGTGTGTGTGTGTGTGTGTGTGTGTGTACCTGGCGGACGCGGCGCGGTCGCAGCGCGCGCAGCTCCAGGGCAGGCGGCGGCAGTGCGCGTGCGCGAGGCGCGAGCAGCCGCCGCAGCGCGCCGCCCACGTGTGTGTGTGTGTGTGTGTACCTGGCGGACGCGGCGCGGTCGCAGCGCGCGCAGCTCCAGGGCAGGCGGCGGCAGTGCGCGTGCGCGAGGCGCGAGCAGCCGCCGCAGCGCGCCGCCCACGTGTGTGTGTGTGTGTGTGTACCTGGCGGACGCGGCGCGGTCGCAGCGCGCGCAGCTCCAGGGCAGGCGGCGGCAGTGCGCGTGCGCGAGGCGCGAGCAGCCGCCGCAGCGCGCCGCCCACGTGTGTGTGTGTGTGTGTGTACCTGGCGGACGCGGCGCGGTCGCAGCGCGCGCAGCTCCAGGGCAGGCGGCGGCAGTGCGCGTGCGCGAGGCGCGAGCAGCCGCCGCAGCGCGCCGCCCACGTGTGTGTGTGTGTGTGTGTACCTGGCGGACGCGGCGCGGTCGCAGCGCGCGCAGCTCCAGGGCAGGCGGCGGCAGTGCGCGTGCGCGAGGCGCGAGCAGCCGCCGCAGCGCGCCGCCCACGTGTGTGTGTGTGTGTGTGTACCTGGCGGACGCTGCGCGGTCGCAGCGCGCGCAGCTCCAGGGCAGGCGGCGGCAGTGCGCGTGCGCGAGGCGCGAGCAGCCGCCGCAGCGCGCCGCCCACGTGTGTGTGTGTGTGTGTGTACCTGGCGGACGCGGCGCGGTCGCAGCGCGCGCAGCTCCAGGGCAGGCGGCGGCAGTGCGCGTGCGCGAGGCGCGAGCAGCCGCCGCAGCGCGCCGCCCACGTGTGTGTGTGTGTGTGTGTACCTGGCGGACGCGGCGCGGTCGCAGCGCGTGCAGCTCCAGGGCAGGCGGCGGCAGTGCGCGTGCGCGAGGCGCGAGCAGCCGCCGCAGCGCGCCGCCCACGTGTGTGTGTGTGTGTGTGTACCTGGCGGACGCGGCGCGGTCGCAGCGCGCGCAGCTCCAGGGCAGGCGGCGGCAGTGCGCGTGCGCGAGGCGCGAGCAGCCGCCGCAGCGCGCCGCCCACGTGTGTGTGTGTGTGTGTGTACCTGGCGGACGCGGCGCGGTCGCAGCGCGCGCAGCTCCAGGGCAGGCGGCGGCAGTGCGCGTGCGCGAGGCGCGAGCAGCCGCCGCAGCGCGCCGCCCACGTGTGTGTGTGTGTGTGTGTACCTGGCGGACGCGGCGCGGTCGCAGCGCGCGCAGCTCCAGGGCAGGCGGCGGCAGTGCGCGTGCGCGAGGCGCGAGCAGCCGCCGCAGCGCGCCGCCCACGTGTGTGTGTGTGTGTGTGTACCTGGCGGACGCGGCGCGGTCGCAGCGCGCGCAGCTCCAGGGCAGGCGGCGGCAGTGCGCGTGCGCGAGGCGCGAGCAGCCGCCACAGCGCGCCGCCCACGCGCCTCGCGCGCCGCACGCCGCGCAGCGACCGCACGAGCCGCAGCACCAGCGGAGCGCCTGGCCACATACAAACACACCATCGTCATTTTAGGGCTTTATCAGACCACCAAGCTCGGAAACAAACACGCATCGATTTCGTCGCATTTTAAGCGCGGCAAATTTGTGTGTGTTGCTACAGATTTTAGAACTAAACTAAAATCTGTTTTCAAAAGAAGTAATTTTTAGGTACAGTGGCAGACTAGGACTGGGCGTAACAGCTTTGTCTATGGTGTTGTGCGCCCTAAACTTTAATACTAAAGAAACAAGAGCTATTTTTCAATACAAAAAAACTGGAAGTGTCATCCTAATCCGCCACTGTACCTAGGATTCTACATCTTTTGATCATTTGCATAGTTAACAAGCAGAATCATCAGAAGAATTAAAAGGGTGAATCTTACCTTGAGAGTTGTCTGCGTAAGGTGATCCAATAGATTTAAACAGGACGGGTGTGCAAAGGACTTGCATTGGCAGCAGCTGATGAACTCCTCTGGCTCGCCTTCTGAGTTCTTATCACTAGTGCCCAAGCACTCTGCACAAACTGGTACCACACCACCAATGTCTACCTGCTTCTGGAAATAATTACAATTAAAATTAAGTTAGTATGTCATAATATAGACAGGAGGCAAATTTAAACTTACGATTATACTTTAACCCTCTTATTCATAAAAAGTTAAAGAGCATTTTAGTTATTTGACGTATGTATGTCAATTTAGACTGGATGTCACGTATTTACCATACAACAAACCAGAGAAATAGACCTCCAGTAACGCTACTTAAAATCGTTATGAATAAGACGGCTATTCTATTACTATTCTACTATTATAATTGGGTCAAAAATTGTGAGTCTCGTAACTTTGATCCAGTAATAAATCGCAATTCTTAACCAATCTGCTGCAGGCAGATAAATAAGTACAAAATGGAAATTACATTACCTACTACAGATCTTAGTAAATACATAGATATTGTCTCTACTTCTTCATAATTTTGGAATTCAACCAGGCAGTATTTAATTATTGAAATATTGGTGATCCAGCTATTGATTTCTAATAAGACTTAATTTCTAAATTCATAGTTAATTGAAGACTTCATTTACAAAATAACTACTGTGCAATTTGTTTTATGAAATAAATTAGTTAATAACTTACCCTATCTGAAGAGGAAGATGATGATGAGTCGTTATGTTTAGATTTTTTGGGACGATCTGCTGTTAGTCTCAACTCTGTAGCCTTAAATCCACCTGGTACTTTCATTAACAGTCCTCTAGCCACTGCACGTTTAGTTGCTGATTTTAACACACTTTTCACTACAACTCCAGTCTCAATGGTCACTTGGTACGCCTGATGCAGATGGCGTTCGATGTTGGACAAGCTGGAGCCGTCCCGCTCACCTAGTTCACGCACTGCCTTGGCCACAGCACGGGATATATCCACGTCAGATGCAATCCTGAGCACCTTGTTCTGCAGGCCGCCTGGGTCCTTGTACGAGCTCTGGCCCTTGTTATACACCTTGAGCACGGCTCCCTCGCGCACCGCGCGCTCCAGCCGCTCAGACACCACGTCTTCGTGATAGTTGTGATGTTGCCTTATCGCGTGACAGATGCGCTCCACGCTGGGCCGCTGCTTCTGGGATCGTATCTTGTGTATGGCCTCGAGTATCCATTTCTTCCACACATCTTTTCCTACGTCGTCCGGCTCGATCATCTTCCACAAGTGTCAATTTATTTGTTAACTCCGTCTTCAGTGTAACCGTACGAAATGTCAACACCCATCGTATTTTGGCGCCTCGTGCAATATTCCATGTTTCGGGTATGGAATTGCACCGAATCCCGCCGGTGGGCCTGCGGGCGCGAATATAAGCCGCCGGCTTACACCATGACGGCTTCGCATCAAGCGGATGACACATCGAAGCCCGCCACTGTGTTTCGGCGGAACTGGCAGACAAAACGACAAATGGCGGCCATCTTGTGGCAATCTAATTTACGTAGCAAATGAATACACGCGATTACAGCTAATTATTTACCGTAATTAGCACTCACTGCAACTTAGTAATTAATCCACTGCGCAATCCCAATTCACAAGTCAAAGGCTTTTGCTGTTAATTAGCAAAATAAGTAATTTGTTTGAAATGCACAGCTTTTTTCCGGTTGTCTAGAACCATTCGACATCACAACAACTTTGTTCAGAACCTAAACGATGACACATTGATGTAACATTTAATACTAAGTGGTTCTCCATTAAAATTAATTGTAAATTTTAACGTATTTCTTGAATTTTATCATGAAAACATTCACAAAACACTAACAATAGAATATTTTACTTCAATCAAAATGGCCATCATCAATCAGTTGCTAGTATAGAAAAATAATTTTGCTTGGCTTTGATCGCTATGATGCATGGCATGCGGCAGGCATGCTTCCCAAAATGTATTGCCCTTTGTATTGCCATATTGACGGTAATTTTTTTATGGTGGCGGAAGGATCAGTTAGTATAACTATGCCTAAGGTGTGTTAAATTTTCCTCCACGATAAAAAAGTAACCGTGTTTAATTAGATAGTGATGTAAGGTAGGTTCTCCTTATATGTGGCTTCGACTGATAAAATGCAATAAATATGTAATTGCTAAAAGATTTATCTATACCAATATTATAAAAAGGAAAGATTTGTTTGTTTGTTTGTAACGAATAGGCTCCGGAAATACTGAACCGATTTGAAAAATTCTTTCACTGGTAGGAAGCTACACTATCCCCGAGTGTCATAGGATATATGATATTTTCAAAAAAAATAGGGATCCTTACTTAAACTCAAATAATGTGACCCAAGGTGCAATATTTTTTCCATTGTTTACATATTTTGTCAGGTGGTTTGTTGTTGTTGTTTGTACATACTTTTATTCGCCCATTCTGGGCAGTCAAAAGAACATAGTCTATAGAGCCAAGTCTTTTGTAGTATCTTATATTCTATGGCGTAACGAAGTAAGCCGGGACAGCTCGTTATTTAATATTTAGATACATTGAAAAAATAATAATAGTTTTTTTTTAATTTCTTTGGACTTATGAAGGGAGACAACAAATGAAAACTCATGTTCATTCTTCCCATCCTTACCTACGGAGCTCAAATATATGGTCTTTGACTGACATTCAAAAGTTTAAACTCGAGGTCTGACAGAGAAATAGAGAAATATGGAGCGCAGCATCCTGGAAGTTAGATTGCTAGACAAAGTTCCAAACACTGTAGGTACTGCACTCCAGAACTCATATACGGGATGAAGCTCAAAAAGCACCAAAATTGAAGTGGCATTGGGCTGGCCACGTAGCTAGCCCGTATGAATTCCAATCGTTGGGCAAGAAGGGCTAATGAGTGGATCCCGACACACAGCCAAGAGAAGACGTGGTCGTCACAGGAAGCGATGGAGCGATGAACTGGAAGCGCACGATAGGGCTTGGTGGGAATCCGCTCAGGACAGGGAAGGGTGGAAAGGAGGCCTTTACCCAGCAGTGGGACAGCTTAGGGCTTATGCTGATAATGATAATAATATCTCTCTATAATCAATAGTCTTTTTGCCTTTTATTACTTTTTATTTAGCCCGGTTTCCATGTTTATGCACGTATACTACCTACAGATTGGCAACGGTGTCTTGAAACGGAACCATTTTTATCTTAAGTCGATAAACCTAAGGCATCAAACGCACAGGCGGATTTTTAGCCGCGCGGTTTTATTCACCGCGCGGATAAAAATCCGCTGTTGCGGTTTTATTTCCGCGCGGTTGGAAAGGTTGTTATTTCATTTTCAACCTTATTCATAGGCCACGAAGGTACAGGCGAATTTTTAGCCGCGCGGAAATAAAATCGCGACAGCGGATTTTTGACCGCGCGGTTTTTTATCCGCTGGTGCGCACACTTCCATAGGATTCAGTATGTTACATAAAATCCGCGCGGCAAATATCCGCCTGTGCGTTTGAAGCCTAATAAAAAATTATCTCTTGTAAAGAAACAGATCATGAATTTGTCCTGTCACACTATCCTTTAAGATACAGGTTTACCTAGTTTAAATGATAGGATAACTACCACTGTAGCATTTTCATTTAAAGCCTTTTAACAATCCTTACTTTTGTATTAGATTAAGGCATGATAGTTTAGTCTATTTGGCTTTCAATAAATTATTTAATTTATTTATTGTAGATTTTTTATTTTGACTAACTTTAGGCTTAAATTGTGTTTTATATTTGAAGTTAATTAATAAAGATTTCCTACTCCACATACAAAGTGGCGCCCCCATTATTTTCTAGTTATCTGTGCCAAGATGCCAAGCTGTACTTCCATGAAAGAGTAAGTACCTGGTACAGTGGCAGTCTAGGTCGGCGTAACACTTCCGGTTTTTCTGTGTGACAAAATAGCTCTTGCTCTGTTTTAATACAGTCTAGGGCGCACGAGACCATAGCACATTTGTTACGCCCTCCTAGACGGCCACTGTACACTGTACAATTATCTAGTATCTTTTGAATCTTTCTTTTTTTTTGTGAAAAACTTCTCTGTATGGTCTAGTCTAGGACCACATTATTTCGTGTTTTAAATAAAAGTTCTTGTTTAACTTATAAACCCGATTATATTGTCTTGTAAATAATCTAAATGGGTAGGTGGGAGCGCGCGGTACTCTTGATGACCGAATGCGAGGTATTTTAACGAACCAATCAGAATGAGAGTTAACTAGCTAGCAATAATCTAGCCAATCAGAGCTAAAGGTTTCAAAGTTTTCAATTATACTAGGTTTTTTGCAAAAAAACTGCTTTATGTCAGGATGACTGAAAAAAAAGTAATGCTTATTTCGTAGGAAGATTGGATAATTAGTTTTTTGCAAAAAAACTAGGGATTTTGCGAAAACTCGGATAATTTGATAATAGGAGTACCTTTTTCTCAAGTTTCTTCAAAAGTTTTTTTTTTACAAAAAACCTAGTATAATTGAAAAATTTGAAACCTTCCTTAACTCTGATTGGCTAGATTATTGCTAGCTAGTTAACTCTCATTCTAATTGGTTCGTTAAAATACCTTTGACACTACCAGAGAACCAATCAGAATAAGAGTTGTACAGCAACCAATATAATCCAGCCAATCAGAGTTAAGAAAGGTTTCAAGTTTTTCAAATATACTAGGTTTTTTGCAAAAAAAAACTGCTTTTTGTCAGTATGATTGGAAAATAATAATCGTTATATCAAATTGTCCGGATTTCGCAAAATCCCTAGGTTTTTTGCAAAAAATCCAATTATCAAATCTTCCTACGACACTTATATCAAATTATCCGGTTTTCGCAAAATCCCTACGACATATGTACAGCCTAGCCTACTACGGTGTCCACCTTCTGCTACTACACGACTACCCAAAACAAAGGTGACAAAGAAAGAGTCATTCATAGACAAATTTGATTTTTATTTCAAAATATGAACCTGCCTGTGACATTTTGTCTATGAATGTGAACAATCCCTTATCGTACGTAAGTTGGCCACACTTGTTGTTTTTTTTACTGAATGAATGAACGAATGAACGAATGAACTTGGATGGAACATGGAACGACAATTGAATGATTGATTGGTTGGTTGAATGAACTTAATATCATCATGCATGGCGCCAGAAAATTTGAGTTCAGCAGTTTTGAAAATAAAAATGCTTTCGTTTTTCATTTAATTAATATAATAAAAAATATTCATGTAGCTCCGTTAAATGCATTTGCAAATACCAAAAACGAATTGCTAGTGAAATTGTGCTGTGCTACTTGTATGTAGTGAAATAAATAATGTAAAATTTCTGGTGTTGAAATTTCGGTCGGTGGGTCGTTTTCGTTTAATTTTTTAGGAAATGAAAAATTTATTTCACAAGTTCACAGGGCTCAAGATCAAGATCAACTCATCATGAAGTAAGTTAACAAGTTTACATTGTGTTGCATTGTTGACAGCTGCAGTTTTTTTTATCGTGTGGGTGTGGGTAGTTTAACTTTTTGACGACTAGTTAACTACCTATCTACCTACCTAACTACATCCACTATTAATGCTTAGTAGACCAACATTTAAAATTCCTTTTTAGGTACTTTATCTCAGAAATATATAGAATTTCAAATGGATAAATAAAAAAGTTATAAATACTTATATTAAATTTTTCAGGTCAAAATCAAAGAAGAAGAAATTAAAAGAGTGCCAACAGAAATATGTAAAAACTGGCTGTTACGTCTGCAAGAATGGCTGTGTGGATACTAAAGTACCAAAAGTTATTTGTAGGATCAGTTCTGGTCGTGTCACCAGGAGCTATAGTCGTCTGATGAGTGATTTGAATGATGAATTTATCATTATCGAGGCTTACAGATGCATGCCCTTACTAGGTGATGAGCAGGAGATAGCGCCCAATTGGGATGTCCACATTGTTCGGTACTGCATCATATTTAAACGAAACATTGATTTTTTTGGCTACAGTCTAAACAAGGACAGTTAGATTTCTTTTTCTGGTTAAAGATGATACCCACCTAGCTCAGATAGGCACAAGGGATTTCAAAGTTAATTATTCAATATATAAAGTCAATTATTGCAGGGGCCTTGTTAAGTTGTAAGTAAGGATATAGATAAGGATAAAGACATCAGAAACAGAGTTGCAGTGTGCTGTGCACAACAATAATGTGTTTATGTATGTTTATTGTATTCACACCACCCACCAATTTAATTATGATAATTTTTCAGCTTTACTTAGTTATTTATTCATAATTTTTGTTTAAATTTTGGTTAATAATGCTTTGAAAATTTGTTGTGAATTGTGAGTTTATTTCCTTGACAGAATTCCCTAAGACATTATGCCCTACAGAGTAAAATGAGTACAAGTAAAGTATTTTAAGTAAGACATAAGTACTAATTAGGTTTTATTGTTGACTATGATATAAGAGTTTATACCTCATTTATACGTTAGGAGAGAGATATATTCTGGATAAGTATTTCCTTTTTTTTTATGCTTCATAATGTAAGAAAAATATTAAGTTTCTTTTCTAAGCAGTGTTATTAGTGTAATAAGATAGTGATAAGTACAAATAAAAAGTGCCATGTAATTGAGAAAACTTAAGATAAAAGTGGATCTACCATATTTATTCAATGTTCATTGAAAACGTAACTTACTAAAGTAACTTACTAAAGTGCTTGATATATTGACTCTTTAATTCGGAAAAATCACGAAACTTGATAATTTTGTCTTTTTTTGACGTTGACTTTATTAATTATGAAATTAATCTTTATAGGTACTTGTCCCCCTTCATTAAATCCAAACTTGAGAAATTTTTTTGGTGTAGTGCAAAAACAATGTTTGGTTATTTGTCCCACAGAACAAGGAAGATGCTCACTCTCTATTTGTCCAATGGTGGCTGGACAAGCAAGTAATTTTGTATTTCGTTTGTTATTCAAGGAAAAGAAATCAAAGATATCTTATCAGTGAAAACAAAGATTTGTATTCAATAAGCATTTGGCGGGCCAGTTTGCTTTCAAAAATAAAAGATATTTTTTATATTAAGTAAGTATAACTTTACAAGACATGTAAGTGAATATAAAATATAAGTATATATATTAAAAAAAACGCTTTTTAATACATGGAAACATGATCTAAAGAAGAATTTTATAGACAAGTTTGGCCAAAAAAAAACACTATTTCAGATCTAAAACTAATACTTTACTCTCGGGAATGGATCATGAAAAACAACCTGTCGTGGTATACAAGGCAAATTAACAAAAGTACATACATAACTAACATACAACTAAATTATAAAAATATTGCTCATTTTTAAGAGTATTTTGAATACTCTAGAAAATTGTTACCCTATGTTTAACTATAAATTTTATTATTCGATTTTGCTTTGACGACATAGCATAATACAGTTTATTGCAGACCCTGATAACAGTATATATCTAAGGCATTTCAATAGGAAAATATTACAGAAAACCTTATTTTTATTTAAAAAATAAAAGTGCACTCTTTGAAGTATAGCACAATTAATAATGATTTTAATTCTGGATCAATACATTTAATTTTTCCACAAATAACAATTTGTTACCCCAATAGTAGAGTGCTAAGTACATAAAAGAAAATTGCAATTAATTCGCGAAATTAAAATAAAAAGCATACACAGGCTGTAGCTAAGTAGTCATAAATATTTAGTATTCTATATTTAATTCATTTCTACCCAAAAACTTCCAGGTAGGCATAGGTCGAAAACTATAGGAACCTCAATATTAAAAAAGTGGGCCTAAACAGTTATCCAACTAATATGGAAAAGTGATATAAATTTGTACTACTTTTTTACACCCTGCCCTGTATACTTACTATAAGACTGTAATTGAAATTTAATTCTACACACGAACAAACTCTCATAAAAAAAAAAAAAAACAATTTATCAAAACTTACTGTTATCGAAAACTTCTTACAAAAAAAAAACACACGCAAAAACTTAACTAGCAACAAAATCACTTTGTCCACTAAAAGTACAGCCGGAATGCTGAATTATATGTCTAGCCGCGTAATTGCCACACTGAACACAAGTACTATAGGGCGCCCCTAGTACCATTTGACCTAAGAACCCTCCTGCAAAGGCGTCTCCCGCCCCGTTAGTATCAACTATGCGTTCCCTTTCTAACCGCTCTACGGGTAAAAGTTGCACTTTCCCGTTCTCAACTAAAATCACAGGGTCCTTGCCCTGTGTTATCACAACTACCCGCGGTACGCTCTCGTTGATTTTCGGGAGGGCGGCAATTTTTTCAGCTATATTCTTAGCGTCCGACGCGTTTAGGTTGAACGCTTTTGCAAACGCCTCGGCTTCCTGTAATGGTAAGAAGTAAAAAAAAATTAATAAAAGCCTTTTAACACACAATCTGTGTAAGTATATTATACAATTTGTTAGCGTGTTTCCTCAAGAGGCGAAATCGGTCGTGCAACAGGGGCTCGACAGCCAATAGAAATCGCTCGTACATCCACGAAGCCTGCCTGATTGGCTGTCGAATCCATATCGCACGACCGATATCGCCTCTTGAGGAAACACGCTTAGTTGAAATCTTGCTACTCAATTTTGATACAGATCTCTTAAATTGACAGTCTTTTTTTATCCGAAAATTACACCACACTTGGTTGATGATCTACAGCGCGCGCGTCGGAAGAAATCTTTATCATCATATCATATGGGAATGGGGGTATCTATGTAGATCTAGTCCCCTCTCGAGCGGTTACCACTCTGTTCCATCCACCTAACTTAAGCAACAAGGCGTTAGAGGGATTCATCTCACCATACCAAATAATTTTCCCAAAGCAACATGAGTCGAAATCGCAATTTAACAAAACAGCTGTCTGTTCCGTGCACTGACTCCGTCAGCTAATCCAATCCAATCTCAGTCAAACAAACAGCTTACATTAAGCTGATTTTTGACTGAGCCGACTCCCTCCTATGATTTATTACCGCCTTGTCAGTAACATCCTCTAATATCGACTAAGTCCGAATTTAGAGGCACGCGGGGCGTCGTGCGAGGCGTGCTACGATTAAATCATACGTATATCAATGTATGAGACCGTTTAGGGAGACGCGTTGTCACAGTCAATGGGGGCGCCGACGCTTGCACTGCCGCGGGCACCGTCGTTCTACGTTTCAAAATCAAACCATATAGGCCTATATTCGATATCGTACAAGACAGCGTCAGCGCCTGCACGACGACCCTCGCAACGCGCCGCGTCTCCCTAAATGACTCCTCCCTCCATAAAACCAATAAAATCACAGCTCAATGGTGAAGTAATACTCACAGTCTCATTCCCGAACAGCACATCGATATAAGGCAGCAGCTGTTCCAGCGGCTCCTTATAAAACTGCGACACGAAGGGCGCGCTCAGGTTCATCACAAATGTGAGTCCGCGGCTCAGGGCGTGCTCAGCTAACTGCATTATTGACTCCGGACTCACTGCTATGAAGAAACCCTGGAAAAATGTAAAGGTGTTTCTTTTAGTGGTAAAAATACACATACAAAATTATAAAGAACACCAAAGGAACTGAAAACAAAAAAAAAAACTATTTAAATTTGAGTGTGGTGGCGGCGTGGCCGGTGTGGTTCCTGCCATATGTCGTAAGACTCGTAAGAGCCAGTTTACAGCGATGCTAGCGCCATTCGAGAAATAAAATTATTTCTTCTAAACTAAGGCAAATATCGAAAATGTGGCACTGTATGTCACTAGATAATGTAGCCTCGTATTTTTGAGGCACTGTTGTATAGCTTTGGAATTAAAGACCAAAGAAAGCTACAAAATGTTGCTAAAAGTGGCCACTTCTGTGTATAATTTTGTTCTTTTAAGTTAGGACTACTTTACTGTGCTCAAAAAATACTAAGCCAGATTATCTAGAGTTATACTGTGCCACATTTTTGATATTTGCCTTAGTTTAGAAGATATAATTTTTTTCGAGAAAAACTGGCTCTTAATAAGAACACCCAATGGACGAGAAGCAGCGTCATTCGTTGAAATACTTGAAGAGCCACACTGCGAACTTCCTCCACACTGTTCGTCTTAAAAAACAGGCGACTCAATTACATTATGGCCATATCCATCCAATATCCAATATAAACTGGCACATACATAAACTGAGAACTTCCTCTTTTTCCAAGTCGGTCAAAATGGTTACTAAAACCTTCTCCTGAATTTACCAAATACCTGAAAACCGCATCAAAATCGGTTCAGCGAAACGCGAGATAATCGCGGTTGAACATACAGGTTCAAACTGATAACCTCCTTTTTTAAGTCGGTTAAAAATTATTGTTCTTAGGGGAGGCGTAAGATAACCAACAGCGGATTTTCTCCTGAAATGAACAAAACAACTAAAAATAAAAAAAATACTAACAGAAGCATAGATAAACCTCGCGCGCTCGACAAGCTCTTTGCTCTCTGGCCTCGCGAGGTGTTCGGGCGTGAATCTCTGCGCAGCCGCAAGATTCGCGCAGAGTGATCTGTGTGTGCCCGTCACTAGCACCGCGCACGTCCCTGTCGGTGCTTCCGTTGTTACTTGGTACTGGACTTGCACGCCATCGGCTCTGGAAATGCGAGAATAGGCTTTTCATTTACAAATATTGAAAAAGTCCATTTATAGGCTGCTGTGTGTGGCTTCATTTAAGCGGTGGTAGAGTAGCCCACGGATGTAACGCGACAGTAGGTTCGGGCGTAACAATAGGTCTTCTCGTTGACAGACAAGAGATACCGACGGTATCTACCGTACCTACTCTTATACCCGGCCTGTCGTACGAGGCGACTAAAACATTCCCAGATCAATTATGTCTTCCCAAGAAATCTACTAGACGGCTATCAGGGGGTTTTAGTGGGTGCGAACTTTTGGTGCGAGAGAAGGCTTTTGGAACTTCCGTCCTTATCAGTTTTTTTTATGTTGAATCACGATTTCTTCTCGTTACATAAAAATCGTTGTAACACTTGGTTCTCCCATCCCGTGGGTCCGAGATTCGATCCCCTGTGGCGGCATATTATTTCTAGCTATAAACTTTTAAGCTAAGTAGGTAAAAAAAATTGTAAATAAATAATAAATATTACTTACATCATACATAAAATACCTATCTAATATTATATTTACACAAATAACGTCACTCAACCGTACAAAAACGGAATATTAACACAGCTCATTGTTATGAGCTGATAAGACTCAGAGCAAAATGTTATCTCAAAGAGCAGGCAAGTACTTGAAAACTATGTATATAGTAACAAACAATACACTGCTTCGATTTACTTATTACATCATGCCTTGAAATGTTCCTTTAAATAAATTCCAGTAGTCACATAAATGTCTAAGTAAAGATGCAAAAATTAGTAAAATATTTTATAGGCAGGTATAAATCTTAAAATGCTTACATAACTAGTCAAAAGATCATAAAATCTGATGTAGAACCTTCAAATCGCCTCATTAGCGTAGGTGAGGTATGCATCTTAGTAATAACCACAATAACCCACTAATCATTTGACCCTTGACCACAGTAGCTAAGTATGAAATATTGCACTCGTATGCAATAAGTATTTTAATTATATCGCCGGACGGCGACGCGTAGGCAAGGCAGTGGCTAGGCAATTGACTAGGTACATACTTTGTCTACCTACGACAAAAAGAAACAAAGTAGTAAATTATACCTACACCATCATAGACCACCAACACTATAGATCATGACATTTCAGTAATGTTAATGTATAGAATAGACAAAGAAAAACTCAAATATATATAATAGTCTGATAGATAAAAAATATTCATCCCAGGATCGAAATTAACAAATTTTGAACTTTTATGTTTCTTTAGAATACTTTCATAACAAAAATCCCATCTTATCATTATCATAATATTCTTAAAATAACTTTCATGAGGTGACTGACAATTTTTCCATGCTATGTTACAATATATAGTATATTTTATTGTATTTTTCTCATGTAATCTTCAACTACTCACCTACATGTCAAACTTTTATCAAAATTTAAGAAAGAGTTGGTATATAAGTACTAATTTATCTGAATGTATTGTGAAAAAATAGATAAACATGTATTATTGCACTAGGCAAACATCAAACTTTGTTGCTGTGCTGCCTCAAAAAGAAATTCAACTAAAATCATTTTAAATTATAGCCTGTTTTATTCTGATGTCAAATTAAAAAATCAAATAAATATAACTTACACAGCTCTGTCCTTCAATATTGTTGCATAGTCATCATTCCCGACACATCCAAAGTAAGTGCACACTTTTGGCTTCTTTAAAATCCATTGCGCCACTCGTAGCGAGTTCTGGACACTCCCCCCAGCTATGAATTCAGTTGTATACCTAGGACATGCCAGGATAAATCAATCACTCATTTTATTATCTATACCAATATTATAAAGAGGAAAGATTTGTTTGTTTGTTTGTTTGTAACGAATAGGCTCCAGAAATACTGAACCGATTTGAAAAATTCTTTCACTGGTAGGAAGCTACACTATCCCCGAGTGTCATAGGCTATATAAGATTTTCAAAATAATTAGGGATCCTTACTTAAACTCGAATAAAGTAACCCAAGGTCCATTTTTTTCCATTGTTTACATATTTTGACAAGTGGTTTGTTGTTGTTGTTAGTTTCTTTATTCGCCCATTCTGGGGAGTCTAAGGAACAAAGTCTAAAGAGCCAAGTCTTTAGTAGTATCTATAGCGTAACGAAGTGAGCCGGGAAAGCTCGTAACAAATAAAATTAAAATTATTAACAAATATAATTTCAAAAATAAACTATTGTATCTTCTAGCCTCTAATCTAGAAGCTAAAATATCTTGATGAATTATTTGCATTCACTATTCTATGTGAATACAGACCACAAGACTTACTGATTTAATACAGAGAAAGCAGAGTCAGAGCCATTTCATAACCAAAGAACAAACATTTATTTGTGTTAATATTTCTTGCTGTAACATTATAACCTGTGTCAGTGTTGAATGTGTTATGATCGATTTGTGCTTTGAAAAATCTTACTTTTCAACCAGTTCTTTGTAAAGTGGCATATGCTTCTCCTCAGCCATGATGGCACCATCAGGTTGCAAGTCATATTTCTTCAGCAGGTCTTCATCAACAATGGCAGATATATCCAGTAATGGGTTGCCTATACCAAGCAGCATACCCTCCGTTACACTCGGTGGACTGAAAAACATTTATGGAATAGTAAAGTGATAGTAAATAAATAAAAATAAGACATACATACCTACTTTAGAAGAGTTAAATAATTTATGCAGTATCACACTATCATTTAATTTGTAATGGTTGTTGTTGACTTTTAAGAGTGTAGAAAAATTACATGAGTTACAAGCGTACTAAGTTGATATTGATTGATGAATTACTTTTATCAATAATTGCAAAATGTGTGAATAAAAGCTATGATTAATAAATGGTATCTTACCAGGGACAACAGGCCATTATGTAATATTATTTTGTGAAGGCCAAGATTCCGATAGAATTTCAAAGCAGTGAAGTGCTCCTCACCCAACGTGCTATCAACGCAATTATCAAAATAATACAGACAGATAAATTTACCGCATGTTTATTTCAATTCAAAAACGTGTTTTGCTTTGCTTCGGCTAGGCCCTGAAATTTTGAAATGTCAACAAACGTCAAAATGACATTACATGCGTAGGAAATGCGAATGAACGAACGATAATCGCTAGTGATGCAAAAATTTACCAAGTTGAAACTATAGACAAAGATAGAATTATCTAAAATTTATTCACAGATTAGATAGAATTACTGGGCCGGCTTCTTTTCTTCGAGAACAAAGTTCGTCGGCCATTGTAAAATTTCATTCATTTGAAAATAACCTAGAACCGGCTGTAGATCACGTTTTCGCGATCCCGGTGAGAAACTTCTGGAAGCAAGGGAAGTGTTTCTGTTTTTCTTGTATTTCAATAACTCCTCATAAGCAAAAATGTACCGACTACCCCGAGTTGCCCGTCAAACCCTGTCATTGCACAAGTCGCAGCAAATTGCGAGATTTTACGCCAAAGATGTGAGGTTCGGCGCTGATGTAAGAGCCCTCATGCTGCAGGGTGTGGACGTCCTGGCCGATGCCGTCGCTGTCACAATGGGACCAAAAGGTAGAAATGTGATCTTGGAGCAATCATGGGGTTCGCCTAAAATAACCAAAGACGGCGTCACAGTTGCAAAGGGAGTTGAACTAAAAGACAAGTTCCAGAACATTGGCGCCAAGCTCGTTCAGAACGTCGCTAACAACACAAACGAAGAGGCCGGCGACGGCACCACCACCGCCACCGTGCTAGCGCGCGCCATCGCTAAGGAGGGCTTCGAAAAGATCTCCAAGGGAGCCAACCCTATTGAGATCAGGAGAGGAGTTATGCTAGCCGTCGAAGCCGTCAAGGAAAAGCTCAAGAGCATGTCCAAGCCCGTGACCACCCCTGAGGAGATCGCCCAGGTTGCCACAATTTCAGCTAATGGTGACACAGCCATTGGCAAGCTCATTGCTGATGCCATGAAAAAGGTTGGCAGGGACGGTGTCATCACTGTCAAAGATGGCAAGACCCTTCATGATGAGCTGGATGTCATTGAAGGCATGAAGTTTGATAGAGGTTATATTTCACCATATTTCATCAACTCCACAAAGGGAGCTAAAGTTGAGTTCCAGGATGCTCTAGTGCTGTTCTCTGAGAAGAAGGTCAGCAATGTACAGACCATCATCCCTGCTCTGGAGCTGGCTAACGCGCAGAGGAAACCCCTCATCATTGTGGCTGAGGATGTAGATGGCGAGGCCCTGTCCACCCTTGTGGTGAACAGGCTCAAGATTGGCCTGCAGGTAGCTGCAGTGAAGGCACCAGGCTTTGGAGACAACCGCAAGTCCACCCTGAGCGACATGGCTATTGCTACTGGTGGAGTTGTGTTTGGAGACGATGCCAACCTCATCAAGCTGGAAGACATTCAACTGTCAGACCTTGGCCAGGTTGGAGAGGCAGTGATTACCAAAGATGACACTCTGCTGCTCAAGGGCAAAGGAAAGAAATCTGACATTGACAGACGCGCTGAACAGATTCGTGACCAGATCCAGGAAACCACCTCTGAATATGAAAAGGAGAAGCTGCAGGAACGCCTTGCAAGGTTAGCTTCTGGTGTTGCTGTCCTCCATGTTGGAGGCTCCAGCGAAGTTGAAGTCAATGAGAAGAAGGACCGTGTCAACGATGCCCTGAACGCCACCCGCGCTGCTGTTGAGGAGGGTATTGTTCCCGGAGGTGGCTCTGCCCTCCTGAGATGCATCCCAATGCTGGAACAGCTGAAGACTGCCAACAGTGACCAGGCTACTGGAGTCGAAATTATAGTGAAGGCACTCAGGATGCCCTGCATGACCATCGCTCGCAATGCAGGCATCGACGGCGCGGTCGTTGTTGCCAAGGTGGAGGACCTCGGGCCGGAGTTCGGATACGACGCGCTCAACAACGAGTACGTGAACATGATCGAGAAGGGAATCATTGACCCCACAAAGGTCGTGAGGACGGCGCTCAGTGACGCTAGCGGCGTAGCATCGCTACTGACAACTGCTGAGGCAGTTATTTGTGACATCCCGGCGGAGAAGGAACCTAACCCCATGGCCGGCATGGGAGGCATGGGTGGCATGGGCGGCATGGGAGGAATGATGTAAACCGCCTATCACAAACTTGTTAAGCATTTATGGTGTAAATGAACCCCTAATCGCCGGTCGCTAAGGGAGTACTTGCAATGTAGTGTGAAATGCCGTGTGAATGATAGTTGTTACAGTTCAGAGTCTGATTGTGTTTTATGTAGTAAGGCATTTATTTTGTCTGTTAGAATTATTTAGTTTTAAAATGTTCGCTTGATTGCTGCAAGCAGTGTTATTTTTAAAATAAATTTAATGTTTATAAAAAATATTTTGTTGTATTATTTCATTCAATATGGTAGGTACCTACTTACAATACAATTTTCTTGTGGCTCGCTCGGCACAAACGAGAACGAGCTTGTCACATCAATGACCGAAGTCCAGCGAGGGTGGAGGAGAGTCAACAAATAAGGCCCTCAGTACACTGACCTTCACAGGCGGCGCAGCGACGTGACGCAAAGAAACTCTAGTGTCTCACTCTTTTCAGCTTGTCATACGAAAGAGTATCCTAGTCGGTATATTTTTCATACCTATTTGTTGCAAAAGCTTCGGTGGACTAGGGGCTTAGTGCTGGTAGTGCAAAGAATATAATACCCTATCCGGGTGTGGTAGTGGCTCGTTTGCGGCGATCCTACTAAGGCAGTTGTCCCACCAACGACGAGAAAACGACTAACTATCGGCTATTTTCTCGCTCAAGAAACGTACAATAGATATACTTTCTGTGTGAACAAAAAAAATGCATATACAAACAGTTGATCGCTGACTGTTCTCACTGCCGGCGAGCACTCGTTTGTTTAGTTTTCACACACAAATATCGGAACTACGCACTCGCTCCCCGCGTCTCGCTAACTCGTTTCTAGTTCTAGCTCTACTCGTTTATCGTTGCCGGTGAGACAAGTGCCTAAGGTTGGTATACACACGTATATTTATTACCATACCACGTCGCTGCGACAAAAGCATGTCAAGCTATGGTTCGTGCGAATTAAATGAGCAGCGTGTAGCAGACAGACATGGCGACAGTAGGGTCATGGTAGGGCAATTTGGGTTGCAGTCCGGGGTCAAGTTTCTTTAACTAAATTCAATCGACTTGTGATTGTCCTGTTAGCGACTTCGTTAACCATTGCTGTTTTATTTGTGCGTGTAACAGAAATTGTATTAGTTAAAGCGGCAATGGATAACGAAGTCGCTAACAAGACAATCACAAGTCGATCGAATTTAGTTAAGAAAATTATATAGATAGATAAATATTTTTATTACTGTGTTGTTGCGGTGTGGATGTGGCACCTACATAATGTGAATAAGCCTTATTTAGTATCAAGTTCAGACAGCCCTTGAACCAATCTTTATAAAAGTAGGTACTTAGATAAGTAAGTACCTATGTTACATACATACCGTATGTAAGTATTTTAACTGCTTATCTTTCGAGACCGACAAGTACTGTTATTTAATAGTTTATTGATAAGAAAAGATAAAAACCACGCGAAGTGGAGGAGGCCCAAACATGGCGAACATTATTATGAGACTGCAAGAAAATTCATAACTCCATAAACATATAGTTAAGGATTAAGGATAAGTAAGTATACCTAATAATTCATAATAATTTCTTTTTTACAAAAAAGGAACCCGCCTTCAATAAACTGACACACACATAAACTGAGAACTTCCTCTTTTCCGAAGTAGGTTAAATTCGGTACTAAAACCTCCTGAATGTAACGAATATTTTTTCTGAAAACCGCATCAAAATCGGTGCAGCCAAACTCGAGATAATCGCGGACCAACATACATACATACAGGTCAAACTGATAACCTCCTTTTTTGAAGTCGCTTAAATTATTGAATTTGAATAAAAACTTAGTCTTAGCATACGAATTTCAACAACGTGCGTTTTGATCCTAAACAAGAAATTTGATACAACGGTGCTTATTTCTAATAGGGAACTACTTATATTTTCTATCACCAAAATTTATATTTGTCATCAAGTTGTATCACCTAATAAATAGATCTATCGCCACGAAATATTTTCGTTCTCAGATAAACAAAAATTGTTCCCAGGTATGAATTATCAAATTAATGTTAATATATGTGTATAATAAAATATCGATAACCAATAAAATTATTTTGCATTACATGAATATAAACTTCGTTCTTATAATAACAGTTTTCGTTCGTTACTTAAATAATAGCTCTGTGCTCAGAATGGTAGATCTGTCACTATTCTGCTAGCCATAAGCCAGCTATTTTAAACCAGCGCTGATTGTTCAGTGGTAATTATTTTAAACAATAAATATTGATTATTTTGACTTTTAATTGTTTTATTTACTACTCTGCTAAAATTTTTATTTAAATATATGTTATACTTCCAGTGGAAATTTAGAACCTTGGCAGTCTAGTTAAGTAGCAGAATCTTTTGGTTGAAACGATGATGACAACCCTAATCTTTTATTTGCACTTAATGCAATTTTCTAGTAACATAATATGATTTATTGGTGATCTCTTTAAATTAGTTTGCTTAAATACTTATTAGGACACACCTATTATAATACATACAAAAACATTTATTTGGTACTAGACCTTATATCTCAGGATTTTAGGTGATTTATTGTGGAACTGATTTTGCATTGTTTGGTGACTACATTTTGGTGACAGATCTACTATTTTGAGGACAAACCCTATTATTTAAGAAACACAAAACTAATTAAATTGGTGATAGCTTAAATGATACCCTTTCTAATACCTCCAAGATACATTGGCACCTAACCTAAGGTTTCTTTTTAACTGACTTCAAAAAAGGAGGTTATCAGTTTGACCTGTATGTATGTTTGTCCGCGATTATTTCGCGTTTCGCTGAACCGATTTTGATGCGGTTTTCAGAAATGTATTAGTTACATTCAGGAGAAGGTTTTAGTACCTATTTTAACCGACTTCGAAAAAGAGGAAGTTTATGTATGTGTCAGTTTGTTGAAGGCGGGTCTCTTTTTGTAAAAAAGAAATTATAAATTTAACTACCTAGTCGACCCGGCGAACTTCGTACCGCCTAACCTATTACTATATTGTTTTCCCGGTTATTATTCGTTTTTTTCTCGCTGTAAAAACCATCCTTGGAATTCATTCAACGAACATTTAAAAAAAGGAATTGGTCCAGGAGTTGTTGAGTTATGCGCTTACCAAACAAAACATTTTGCTATTCATTTTATAATTTTGTATTTCCCCCTTCTGTCCAAATATTAAAAAAGACGAGGTTAAAATAAATGGCATTTTTTATTTAAAGTTTTGTTCCCACTTAAAATAACTATTACAATAATCTTATTACTTTTTTACTTATAAAAATCTTTTACATAATATCTAACTCTATGAATAACATAGTATAAAAAATATAAGTAGTTATTTATTTTAATATACTTCTATACGCAATAAAGGCACTATTGTTACAAAAATATCTGATCTTCGTCCGAATCTCCAGCACCGTAGACGAAGCGTCTTTTCACGATTTGAGGGTCGATTGCACTTTCAGTTATATTGCTGTTCTTGCATGGCGTAACCGGGTATCTCACCGGGCCCAGCCACTTTCTACCAAGACCGAAGTTCCTTGGTAGTGGAACGTTTCGCGAACTACTGCTTTTATTATCCAAACTATTCAACGATGTTTGTATTGACTTCAGAGAAGTTTTCTTTAAGAGATCCATTGCATTGTCTAGGTAGTCTTCAGGTACAGATTCCGAAGGTATACTTAGACTCAAAGGTCTTCTTTTTGGTCTACTGTTCACACGCTCTCTCCAAGTATTGAACTTTTGACTTTCATTCTTCTGTGGCGTGTTCTCTTGAGATGAATAGTTGCTCGCGTCAGTTTCATCGTATATCCTGTTTTCTGATACGGACTTCTGCATTTTATTCGGAGTATTCTTGGGGTCTTTGTTTTTCATTCGACTTATAACTTTTTCTTTCGTCAACTTGATGAGAGCGTAAATAGTTTTTAAAGCTTCTTCGTTCAACAGCTCATCGTCGGTTAGCTCAAGGTCTTCTATACCGCTTACCATGCTGAGCATCATGTTACTATTTTGGGTACTTAAACTAGGAGTATTGGGTTCATGATTCGGCTTTGTAAGCTCCTCTGGGTTGGAGACAGCGCCAGAGTTTTGCAGCACTATCAGCTCAACCCTACGAGGTGCTGATTGCAACATAGAGAGGGCTCTGTCATATTTAACGTTCAACAAGGTTTGACCGTTGACTGATATAATTTGATCTCCGGGCAAGAGCTTCTTACTAACATCCGCGGGTCCACCTGTCGTGATAGACTTTATATAAACATTTCCATCGGAACCTTCGGCCACTTGCAAGCCAAGAGCGCTCGTTGCGTCTCTCTCTAGCAAGGCAGTAACGAATATCCTCTCTCCTTGAACACAGCCCATTCTATCCAACTTCTGAAATAGAGAACTATTCATGCAACACTCGCTGGCTGTCGCGTTGTACATAAACCCTTCTGGGTAAACTTTTGGAGATTCTAATACGTAGGCGGTGGGTTCGTTTGGCAAGTTCTGGGAGTACTGCCTCTCTGGTAACAGCTTCATGCTGTTAATATTGCAAAGGCGTCTGTGCTCCAAGGTCGAGCTCAAATCGTCAGAATCGCTCTGGGCTGTCACTAGATCATTAGAAGAGTTGCAAATCGGTGAAGAGGCGTATCGAGCATCTAGTACTGGTCGCACGCCATTGAACACCTTAGTGCCCATCTTTACGCCATGCCTTCTGGGCAAACTACAGCTTTCTGAAGATGACAGACCATCATTAGACGACCCCTGTGTTAAAGACCTCGGAGACATATTAACAGAAATATCCTCAGGTGGAGGTGTTAGAATTTGTCGTAATAGCTCTTCAGTGTTTGGTTTCTCATTCTCCTTGTTTTGCTTAAAAATATCAACTTTAAATCTTCGTTTTATGGGTTTCCTCATCCTCAATGGATTGTTTCGTACAGCTAAATTATAGCTGTCTTGAAAGTTACTACACTCTGCTATCTTGGGTTTAGCATCATTATTCAGCGGACAGCTAAGTTCATCTGATAAATAATTTATGAAGTCCTCCTTAGCATACAGTTTTAGATACAATCTGTGATGTAAGGAAGCGAGCCAGAATGCAAAGTAGCTTTTGTTGTCTGGCATTTTTAGTTTATATTTGACACCCATTTTGGACATTCCTGAATTGGCATTAGGATGAATGTAGATGCTTTTCTTGTTATAGTAGAACATGTGTATGTGATGCCAGGGGATACACTGAAGAACTATTCTGTTGGGTGTCTCCGCTGTGCCTGCAACGAGACCGCCGCGGGAATAGAGCGTGATCCCTCGCGGGCCTATTGACAACCAGACGTCTCGGCAGAATCCGTCTCTTGTGGCCCAAACTGCTGAGTAGAAATGCGCCCCATAGTCTCTAAAAGTCTGCGCTAATGTTATATAGTTCACAATAGCGTTATTTCTATCCAATCCTCTCCTAGATTCGTGAGCCCTTTTCATTCGTAGTTTCACGTCCAGCATGTTGCCAGTGATGGCAGATTCTGGCAAATAATGTTCTAGTAGGAAATAATCCGCTGAGCCATGTTCTCGGTATGTGAATTCGCCGAATTCGACGTGAAGGGCGTAACCTGCTAGTAATATGAGATTCTGCAATGTCGACGTCAGCTGCCCTTCGACGGTCGACCTTCTGAGTTGCAAAAACACTCTATACCTCCATTCTCCGCCTTGTATATTTCTAGCAATATTCGTTGGCAGGAAAAATTTTATTCTCAGGAAGACTGTAAAAGAAACATCTTCGAAGTTTTTCTTTTTACCTCCACTCTTTGAGTACCAGTTCTCTGTTGCCACCTTTTTTATTTTGTAATCATCTGGGAGGAACACAAAATCTCCTCCAATGAGTATAGCTATTCCTAGCATGAAGTTGTGTTCATACTTTTCACTGTGGACTAAAGCTTCAAAGAGCTGGCCTGCTGTAACAGTGCTTGGATCACAGAGGACCTCAACTTTCTGCCCGTTGAGAAGAACTACTGTTATAATTCTCTTATCAGAAATGGCTGACAGAGTCAGATCTAAAGGTTTTGCTGGTTGAGAAGCTCTCACAATGAACTCTGGCCCAACACAGCTTAGCTTTTGCCCTTTAACCGCATCAGCTCGGTAAAGCCTAGAAGCTGCTCTTTGAACTGGTTTTCCTCTCTTGAAATTCGCACTTTGACCATTATTAATAGGATGAGAGACAGAAGTCAAAGAAACTGCATTATTCTGTATTCTGGGATTTTCTAATTGAGTGCTACATGCAATGTCTAGTGTGGAGTGTGCATTGCTTAGGCCACCTCGTCTTGGAGAATCAAATATGCTTAGAACATGGCTTCTCTGGCCGGGACGAGGAAGTCGGCAGCTTGGAAATGGGTCTCTCTCATCAGGAGATTTGAGAAGGCTGATGCAGCTTCTAGGCCGGCTACTGACTTTTAGTTCTGTGTTTGGTTCCTGCGTTTTAGGTTGATATCTTCTTTTCACTCCTTGATATAAGTCAGGATTGGAGATGTGGTAGTCTATAGGACTCAGTCCTATGGAGGCAGCAGAGCAGGAACTCCTGCCAGAGTCCTCGTCGCAATTCCTCTGCATTTCTCTGAAAAAATGAGAAATCAATTTTTTTTTTTCTGGAATACAATAGTACTTAGGTAGTAATAAAATGCAAAATAATGGAAACAGCGCCTGACTGACTAACTCAGAATTATAATATAACTGGTTTTTAAGTCAACAATGTTTCATTATAGCTTCATGTTTATTGAATAAATTATAATGTAGGTATGCTCTCATGCATGATTCATAGAGTTGATGAAGATAATATTAACTATAGCTAGACAAAGATGTTAGAGAAAGTATGAGAATTATTTAATTTATGATACTGATGGATGGATGTGTTCAGTGAACAGTTGGCAAAGTTCTAAATAAAAGGGTAAAAATCTGTCGGCTAAGCACTTAAATGCCGTTAATATTGGCTAGTGGTCACTACAAAAAGATTTAGCACATTGAACTTACGTGCGTTTACTTTCATTTCTTCTTTTACAACAGCTTACAAGCACTCGTTTCCATGTAACATTTCATTTATATAAAACCAGTAGGTCTGTTTTCTGAAATAAACACAACAAAACAACGAACGAAAACGAACGAAATTCTTGAGCGAAATCCAAAAATGAGCAGCAGGTACAGACTATAATTTATCATCACAGAGCACAAGCACAGAAAGTCAAGTGCACAGATTTTTTTGTTAACATTTTTTTTATTTTTCAGCAATAGTGATTGATTGGTGATTGATTGCACCAGGCAAGCGAAGATTGCACAGAAAGATAAAATTGATTTCTATTCAATCAGTTTACATTTAGGTACTTTATTTTGGTTTGGTTTTTTTTTCATTTATTTCGTGGGAATCTCTGAAATAAACAATAAAAATATGTCTACGCTAATACAGTCCTATGAACAACAGTATTCAGTGCTAACTGCGGATATAACATCAAAGATAGGACGTCTGAAAGTTGGTAACGAAGGTACCTAGGTCAATTCACTGTATGTCATAAATATCTACTGACCATAACTGTAAGATTTCACTGTATGTCTTAAATAGGTATCTACTGACCATAACTGTGAGATGATAATTAGAAACACTATTTGGAACTTCCTAAAACGACCTACCGACCCTTGTTCTAAGTTTTCCTATTTTTTTCAGGCAATCGGGATGAGCTGGCCCGTGAAATACAAGCCAATTTTGATGAAGCAAATGACTTGGTAAAAAAATACCTATTTTTTACTTTCCTCTCCACTCCACAATCCACACGAGTTTCACAATACATTAAATGTATAATGCAGGCAACTAATATAATAATATAATACCTAAGAGGTTGTAATGGTATGCTGCTGATTACAACAGATTTCTGGATTTTGATTAGATCCTGTTTTGATATGTTTTTTGTCCAAAAATATCATAAATCTTGATTATGATATTGAATCTGTTCTATTACTGTTTTGAACCTATCAAAGATTTGACGTTGTTGTTTTTTAATTTGCTGATTCTGTGGCAAGGCAATACGGAGTTTGCCGGGACAGCTAGTATATTAATAAATTATTATTATTATTATTACATTTTAAACAGGCAGCTTTATAGCTGATGTGTTTAAATCTTGAGTGTCTTTTTACTTTATTTTTTATTTTTTGTTTTAAGATAGATATCTAATTTATTTTTAAACTGATTAACAGATTCTGCATTAATAAGGTCAGAAGGCAGTAAATAAATAAATAAATGCTTTACTTTATTCCAGTTAGAGCAACTAGAGCTAGAAGCCCGAGGCTCGGGCTCTGGTTCCCGTGTTGCTGCCTACCGAGCTGAGCTACATAGGGTGCGCGACGAGTACCGCTCCGTTATGAACTCTGCTACTTGTAAGATTGAAATTACCTTCTTAGTATTATTGTTATGTTGTTGTTGGATCCTTTGTTACTCCAGTGTACAGAGAGCCTTCCTGTTCTTTGCCCTGTGCTGCAGAGAAATGCTGTGTGAAATTCTCATAGATTTAGATTTACTGCTCATTAAGAAATAAAATATAATTTTTCTTTATAGTAATTAGTAGTTGTTTACAATACCTATGGGTGCCTAGTGCCTACCAAATAAATCAGAAATGAACTCGAACAATGCACAATATTTAAGAGTAGCAACATTTTAGCTTTTTTTATTTGATGTGGGTAGTTTAATGACTTTTCTTTAATTTTAAAACTACCCTTGATATTCTTATAAAAAATTGCAGACACCATAGACAATGACGAAGTCTTTGACGACTGGAGCGGCGAGAATGAGCAAAGACAGAAACTTCTAGACAACACTGAAAGGCTTGAACGAACCGGCAAAGTCTTGAACGAAGGCTACAGAGTTGTATTAGAGACGGAGCAGATAGGTGCTGCTGTGCTGAATGATTTGAATGAGCAGCGGGAGACAATACAGCGGTCTAGAGGGCGGGTAAGTTTTAAAGAAACATATTTACTTACTTTTACATTGGTGTTATAGAACAATTTAATAGAAACCAATTCAATGTCCAAGAATATGTAAAAACTGTCTTACTGGCATGCTAGCAACTAGCAAGCTAGTACAGTGGCGGTCTAGGAGGCAGTAAGACATTTGTCCATGGTTTCGTCAGCCCTAGACTGTATTGCCAAAGCTATTTTGCAATGCAGAAAAACCGGAAGTTTTACGGCGACCAAGACAGCCACTGTACTTCTGGCTTCGTGTACGTACTTTAGCTTTGAAATTAAGATAGCTTTGTCTCCAGGAAGCAAGAAGTCCAGTACTAGCTTACTAGCCCGGCATGAAAAACTAGCCTTGCGTGTTTCAGGCATTTCATTTTCTTTTTGTCAAATACTGCTACCATCCACTGCTGGACATAGGTTTTCCTCATAGGTCACCACATGGACAAAATTTTGAGGCTTTTTGGCCAAAGCCACCTCTGCACGCGGGGTGGCGAACGCACTAAGGTCGCCTGTCACTTAAATTTTTTTCAATGTCACCTTTTACGACACCCACAGGAGGAGATAGTGTTATAGGAACTCATTACCCTAACCACAAGGCAAGTTTTTGAGTTTTTATGACCTACTTTAATAATATTAATTCCTCCAACACAGTTACGAGAGACCGACGAGCAGTTGAACCGGTCGTCGCGTCTCCTAAACTCGATGGTGGTCAGAGCTCTGCAAGATAAGTTTATACTTGTGATGGTATTCCTTATACTTGGCATAGTCATGTGTGCCGGTTTGTATGTCTATGTCACATAGCCAAACCTGAAATGTTTCATTTTATGTTGAATTTGAGGACAAGTTTGAACAATGCTTTTTATGATGCGTTTCTGATAGAGACCGACCGAAACATGATTTCTAGCCGAAACCGAACCTTCGGCCCTGGCCTCAGTTTCGGCCGAAACCGAAACCGAACCTCACGTGGCCTTGTAAATCTTTATGTTTTGCGGGCGCGCAGGGCAGCTGGTGCGAGGGAGCTCCACGTACAAATCGCCCGAATTCTTTCGAGGTTAGCCAATCGACGAACGAACATCGAGTTTCGGTTTCGGCAAAAGGTGCGACCGTTTTTTGCCAAAACCGAAAATAGATTTTTTGGCCGAAACTGAAACCGCACCTTCGGTCGGTGTCTAGTTTCTGACAAGGTTAGATTTAAGTAAAAAAAGAGAGTAGTCTTAAATTGCAGGGATTTAGTCAAAGAAAACTATACTTTGACTGCGTTTGGTTTGATTCTGTTAGTCAACAAATACTTTGACTGCGTTTGGTTTGATTCTGTTAGTCAACAAAATGAATAGCTATATCTGAGCGAGACAGCATGATGTTTGTCATGGTATTCAGAAATTTTCTTTACTGGCGAAGTTTATACTGTTCGCGCTAATTCAGAAACTGCGCAGCGCAGAGATAAGCGCTTGTTCATAGCTGACTGAATGTTTTGCAATTAAATAGGTACTGTTGTAAGTTTTAAGTTTAAGTTTGACAAAATGACAGACATGGATAATCAATGTGACAAGTGGGTTCACGGTGTTATATATTATTATTCTTATAATCTCAAGTTTGTATATATGATTTAGGGAGTCAAGTTCAATAAGTATGTTTGTTTGTAACATTAGTGATCTTTAGGACTTTTTATTAGTTTATTATATTTTATTGTAGCCTTCGGTTTATGTTTCTGTCACCAACTTATTTTGTCTTTTTTATATAAGACATTCCATAAGGCAATCTATTATTAAGTTAATCATTTGTAAACTTAATTTAAATTAAATATTTATATTTGTTATTTGTATAAATAATATCATCATTCCTAATATTATAAATCAAGTATATACTTAAATAAAGACATTATTTAGTACTCGTTTAATAAAAAAAAAAAAGTTTTCAATTACTTTTTATTTTATTTTTTGTAATAAACCACAAATATACATTAATTACTTAATAAACAAAAATAAAGTCTTTAAAATGAAAATATTCTTCATAAATAGGTACTTAAATGTTATAATGTTAAAGTAAGTAATTATATTATAATTAGGACTAAAAATATAAAATATATCGATCATGGAAATGCCAATTGTCGTAAGGGACATTTTTCGAAATCTCGTTTTTGATGCCATTATACTCAGTTTTTCACGCTCTATCGAATGTTATATTTGAAACCTCTCTAGCTTCCAAAAAATGTCCCTTACGATCTGACTTTTTTTGGGCCTAGCTCAGAAATTTATTAAAAAAAAAGCTTTATGGAACATTTAATTTTTCCACATTGGCGTAAGGGCCAATAAATTAAAATATTATTGATGATTTTTATACGGTTTTGTCAATATGTCCTTTACGACGTAAAAAAAAAAGTTGCAGTATCTAAAGCTCAAGGTCGTAAGGGTCGTAACTTAATCTTATGTTAATTAAAAACTCAGATTTTAATTATTATTTTATATGAATTTGTTTAAAAATAATGTTTTAAAAGTACCCATTCGTTGATCTATTTAATCAGCCAATCAAAATATTACTATCTCTGAGTGGGTACGACGTCAAATGTCAATTCGCATTGATTTCTAGCATTAAAGTTTATTGTATTCCTTAATCCTAACGTAACGGCGGGTTTTAATTTGTCTCTATAGTAAAAGATAACAACTGACGAACTTACCATTTCCGTTGATGCCTAGTTCATTCCTGTCCCGAGTCTTAAAGACTTACTTGAGTGCACAGCGGCTGCGGTGAACAGTTTAAGGGATATAATATAACTCTTTTTGAACCCAGTCCTCAGCAGCCTTCGAGCTCTGATCCTGTAGTCCAGCTGACATAGTGGCGTTTTTTACAAACAGTTCCACATACCAATAGGCATCGCTGAAGAGATTGTAGTACTACCCAGCTTCAAAGGCTTTCCAATAGTTCACAAATGCCAGGCAAAGAGGCAGATTATACTTTTCCGTCTTTTATATTACCTGCCTTAAAGCATGTATGTGGTCCATGGTACTTTGCCTTTACGAGAAACAGCTAATTCGAAGGGCGAAGACGTCAAACCTGCGCGCAAAACGATTCTTGATGACTCTCAAGAACAATTTATAAAGGTGGCTTAGATGTAAGCTCTTCAGCTGGTTTTATGGCCTTTTCTAAAGAACAGTACTACCAAACTTCTGTTGCACGCTTCTGGCGCTATCCCATCGCTGATATCAGAATTGAACCGTTTCGCATTTAAATCCCCTATGTCAACTGTGACGCAAGTTTTTGAGCAATGCATAATCACGGGATACATAATCTCCACATTTTCGTTGGACTGTATCGATGTGGCGCATATTTGTATAAATTTTAACAAATACTGCTAAATTCATAGACGTACAAGACACGCTACCCTTGCCGTCATTATATCGGTATTTACAACGCTGTGAAGAGAATTGTTCACTATGCACCCGAAACCTCCCTGGGATTGTGGTTCTCCCTTCTCAACAATAATGTTTTACCATAACGAACTCAATTCCTGCTTAAGCTTCGTTGGCCCGGGATCAACGTTAGTTAGTACACACACCCTGCCCCACCTTTTCCTGACCGCTACCAAAGCGCAAACTAGGCCAAAACGTTAATTTTAGCCATGATCATTATGAGTGGGTTTACCATAATTGTCACACTTGGCAGGCAGGTTGGAAATCGCAGTATGGCTGTTGTACTAAGCTGTTGTAGGATCATCGATGGACGCTATGTGCTTCGATTTTTTCCTATAGTCACCTTAGCCATATACATGGAAGATGGGGTGCTGGTATCCTATTCATACTATACGTTACATACCAACCATAACAAAAAAGCTTTTTAATGTAAGTCTTGTAGTTTTTTTTAATTGGTCTTACTGAAGTATTTATTCCTATACACCATGTTAAAAGCTAAATTACTTTAAACTTGGGCTATAAACGAATTACTACCTACCTATCTTCATTAAAGTGTTGATTTTTATTGTAGACATTGAAGATTAATAATTTATTTTCTTTTAAATCTTACGAGGGCGCTATTGGAGTTCCTAGGTATTTGCTATTTTATAAAAATTATGCACTTAATATTTTTTTTTACAATTAATATTTAAACTTTAATGTTTTGTACTTCATATTTGAGAAATTTTATCATTTTGTTTCACAAGGGTAACCAAACAATAACATTTTAACACTATAGACATAATTAAATATATTTTTTTTAGTTTCATCAGTATTAATAACAACACACTTGTTGGTATTTTAATTCCCTTACGCCCTTCAAATTTTACATAGTAACTTTAAAATTAAATATTATAATAGACATACGACTGCATTGGAAAAAAACATATGTGACTTACAACCAATTATTTTATTAAGTTAAAAAAACTGTATAGGTCGTAAGGGAAAAAGTTGAAAAAAAGGTCAGCGTAAGGGACAATGTTGCTAAAATGGGTAGGGCGTAAGGGACAAAATCTTCTAAACCATTAGTTGTAGCGTATCCAAACTAAAATAATTGAAAAGATCTTCAAAAATTAGCACTGGTTTTCTTTTAATTGATCGCTGTAAATCAAGGCAATCAAAAGTTACAAAAGGATTTGTAAAAAAAAATTCGTTTTTTGGCTCTCCTGAAAAGTCGTGCTTTGTCCCTTACGACAATTGGCATTTCCATGATCGATATATATATTGAATAGGAAAATTCTTATTAATTTAATTTGGGGGCTTGGTTTGGGTTATTATGTTTATTCTGCAAATGTCTTGATGAAGTTAACTTTCGTTAAATGTTAATCAATGAAATTTAAGATTTTATTAAATTATCCACTTAAAAAGCAAAACTACACCAGAGTTTAGCCTATATTTAAACAAGGAATTAATTAGTTGAATTTTGGCAACACTACGCGAGACTCGCTTCCGTTTCCGGCGCGTCGTCGTCTATCTTTTGTCCTAGAGAGAGCAGTTTCATCTTGTACTCGTTTAGCTTTGCATCCTGGAAATATAAATGAATAAAAATAAATAAATGGTCAATTTTAAGGCTGTGTCAAACAGGTGGCACGATAGCGTCGCGCTAGAGCGGTCTAGCGCCGTTCAGGCAAGCGCTCTATAGTCGAATTTTTAATTAGACGAAGCAACTGACGTTTACTGTGTTGTCAGTTTTTGATAAATAAGAAATTCTTTTATAATTTTAAATTATTAACTATTCACACTCTCTGTTTATTCATCTGATTGTACAGTGGCGGTCTAGGAGAGTGTAACAGATTTGTCTATGGTTTCGTCAGCCCTAGACTGTATTGTCAAACTACAAGAGCTATTTTGCAATACAGAAAAACCGGAAGTGTTACGCTGACCTAGACCGCCACTGTACGAGAACTGAACGCATCACTTTGCAGCCACTGTCAGTTAGCTTCGTCTTATTAAAAAAAATACTATTACACCGTCTGTTTGACAAAGCCTTTACTGCACATTAGGTCCAGTTCACATCTGTCGAGGCGCTGCGAAGTTACCATAGAATTATAGAGACCAGGGGGATAAATCTCCTTACTACAAAATAAGTAAAATTCGATGAAAATTATAGACTTCGAAATGCTTTACTGCTTTAAGTTTGTACTTGTCATCTTTAAATTTTACATCCGGTTTAAAATTGGAACTTAGGGTCAAACTAACCTGGTCAGCCAGCAGTTCCAATAAATCATCCTGGTCTTTCCTTAGCTTTTCCAATTCGACATCTTTCGCTCTCCCTCTCTCCTCTTCACTCCTGAGTGCCTCGTTCACTCTTGTCAACTCTTGCAGCACTACTGCTAGCTTCGTCTCCATTTCTTTCAATCGTTCATCGTTCTGTGATTGGTTTGACGTTGTTGGCTGGGGTTGCGTCTGTAGGGACGCGGCGGACACTTGGGCTTTTAGTAGCGTGTTCTCGTCGCGGAGATGGGAATTAGCTGCTAGAGAGTCGTTTAGGCTGCTCTGTAATTTGAGAGAAAAAAAAAATATTGGAGGGTAGTTTTATTTTTGTTAGCTCACGCCCTCTATTGAGAGTAGTGTGGAAGATTATCAGTGCAATTTTTTATTGAGGCGCAAACAATAGCAGTCTTCTTGCTCAGCTCGCTGACAACGGTGAAAGAGACAGAAATTACACTACCTTTACTGGTAGCTCTAGTAACTTAGACTTAGAACCCAGTCGTGTCTCCCGTAGACTCTTGAAAATCCACCGAGACCACTCTATAATAGCAGTTCTGCAGCTGTCCCGATGACGCCTTGGGATCCACCTGGATCTTTCTGGGACCTACCGGTATAGACTAACCTGCAGTTCTTCAGCCCGGGCCTCCAGCTGGTGGCAGCTGGCCGCTAGCTGCTGCAGGCGCGCGTCCTGCTGCCGGATCAGGCTCTTGTACTGCTCCAGGTCTTCTTCAGAGTTGGCTGGGGCGATCTCCGAGCTAGCTGATAAGCTCTGCACTAGCACGCCTGGGAGACAGAGTGATACTAGCTTTCATACTCTACTATGTTATGAATGGGAAAGTTTTTGACGATCGATGGTTGTAATTTACGTCGGGGTCACCAGAGGTAACAAAACAGTGATTCGTTTACTAGGGAAAGACGCAGACGCAGTGATTAGAGTCAGGGGACCTAGTGAAGGTCAACAGAGTACAATGGACGTGGGTCGAGTTGGACCCATTGTAGCGATCTGTGTCTTTCAGCCGAGATAATGATGAAGTAAACTTGTGTGTGTAAAGCGATGAAAAGAATATGTGTGTGTGTGTGTGTTCCACTCACCCTCAAGAACCTTGAACAGTCGACAGAACTCGTAATCAATGAGTACGGCGGAGGGCTCGCGCGCGCGCAGCTGCGGATGCTTGGCGGCCGCGCTGTATGCCTCGTGACGGGAGACGCCGCTTAACTTGTCCAGGAATGTTTCCATGCCTGACAATTATAATACACTACAATGTAACCTTCAGATCATTATTTTCGTCACTCTAATCTAAAGCTAACATTCACATTCGAGTCAGAGGTCAGAGTAGCACTCCAAAGTGTCACAATCAATCAATACATCTATACCAATATTATAAAGAGAAAATATTTGTTTGTTTGTTTGTTTGTAACGAATAGGCTCCGGAAATACTGAACCGATTTGAAAAATTATTTCACTGGTAGGAAGCTACATTAACTCCGAGTGTCATAGGCTATATTAGATTTTCAAAAAAATTAAGGATCCTTACCTAAACTCAAATAATATAACCCAAGGTGCAATATTTTTTCCGTTGTTTACATATTTTGACAGGTGGTTTGTTGTTGTTGTTTGTTTTATATTCGGCCATTCTGGGCAGCCAAAAGAACATAGTCAGTAGCGTCAAAGGATATTTTAACCAACCAATCAGAATAAGAGTTTACCAGCAAGCAAAAATCTAGCCAATCAGAGTTAAGGAAGGTTTCAAAGTTTTCAATTATACTAGGTTTATGTCAGAATGATTGAAAAAAAAGTAATGCTTATATCAAATTATCCGGGTTTTCGCAAAATCCCTAGTTTTTTTTGCAAAAAACCTAATTATCAAATCTTACTACGACATAATTAAATAGTAATTAATAAGTACGGCTGAGGGTTTCGTTACGAGATACGACGCTTAATTTGTCCAATTGTTGCAATGCCTATTATTATTATTATTTTAATTTAATGGACTTAACTCCACTTCTGTGGAGTATTTTGCCAATGTTAAGTTCACAAATTAGTTAAAAGGGTGGGCTTAGAGCCCGGCAACGTTGTACGGTTATTATAAGTTTATTGAATTATTGTTTTAAAGCCCGATAACAAAACACGTGGTTTCGGAACCAACGTTAAAACAATAATCTTGCAATGCCTAACAATGAGGGTTTTCAAAGTGACATTTAAAAAAAAATGGTTTTGTAATACGCCCGTAGATGGCGTTATCTTTAGTAAAAGACAAAGTTAAGTCATTCAAATCAGTTCAAAAGTAACTTGAAAGTTTAAAACAAAACCAAACAAATATTATTTGACTGACGCGTGACGAGTTAAAATTTAATTTCAGCTTTTAATGATTAATTTCAACTTAACCTATAGAGTGCCTTCTGATAGCGGCGTGATAAAACTATTTTTTTTTCTTAGATGTCAAATTGAAAACCTCTCATTACTATACACTGCAGGTTACAACCTCCCAGAGAAAACGTCGAACAAACCAGACCGTTATTTTCGTCACTTTAATCTAAAAGCTGGATCTCTCCTAAACTCCCCCAATTTCATTTGCAAACTCTAATATACTTAAACATAGCAAGTCACTAGTCACTTCCCTTCACTGCTTGACGTTACAAATAGTTGATGGAAATGCTAATTTTTTTTAATTGGCAGAACATACCACCCTGTGCTCCATAATTTGGAGGAATAGCAAGATAAAGTTCCAACTTACCAATCCGTTTGAGTAAAAGCTGTTTTAGTGACTCCTTGCTGTAATCTAGCACTGTGTCTTCATTGAAGTGTATGCAGATAGCGAGCAACAGTGCGCTTAGACCCTGCAACAAATTAACTATGTACTATCGGGTATTCAAACGCCTTTACACCCTAAGGGCCATATTCCTTTGCACTGGTCAACCACCCGCAAATTTTATTCTACCAAAACTACCAATAACGTGAAAGCTCTAGATGTGTCCCATTGTTAAGTTTTACAGAAACCAGATGTTTGTAAGTGCCACATTCTCAATTCAATTGTTTTGGCCATTTTGGGATAGCATTTTGGTTCAAACGAATTTGTTTGAAACTGTAAAGGGGCCAGAGACTCATGCATTATTACAAGATAAACTTAAATATAATGGATTCAATTAATGAATTATCTTTTTATTGTACAAAAAACACTAAAAAAAACATTATATTTATGTAAGTAGTCAAAAGGCGATGACAACTATTATAAAAACTTACCATGGTATTCATAAAGATAGGTACAGTAGATTTTAAGTATCGTTACTGGAGGTCTACTTCTTTGGTTTGTTGTATGGTAAATACGTGACATCCAGTCTAAATTGACATACGTCAAATAACTAAAATGCTCTTTAACTTTTTATGAATAAGAGGGTAAATCTTGAACCGGGAGGCCACTAACCTGCAGCAAGTGCTCCTGGTCATCATGGTCCGCGGCGCAGGTCTGAGCTACCAAGTACTGAACAGCTTGAGGTGCGGCCAGGAACGCGCCCACCGCCGCGCCGCACTGCGACAACCACTGCGCCAGCAGCATCATCAGCGACACCTGGGTGCACCGCTCTACATTGTTACCATTTCACAGACACACAGTTATGTATCTGCCTAAACTCTTATTGCAAACAAACAAACCAGGAAGACTCTATTTCAATCAAACAACTTTATACCGGGTGTTTCTGACAAGGCGGTAATAAATCAAAGGAGGGCTTCTGCTCACCATAACTAACAACTTTCCCAAAGCAACATAGGTCCAAATCTCAAAAACAAAAATCAGCTGTCCCGTACATTGACCCCGCTAGCTGATGCAGTGGTTAGTTACCGCCTTGTCAGAAACACCCGGTATAGTTACAGTTTAACTAATAATTATAAATATAACACGTATCTGAAAAAAAAAACCATATATTTATGGTCCTTCAAGCCGGATATATTCGGATCCGGATCACTCGTCACCGAGTGGGTTCCAAATGATGGACGGCGGGACGACCTCGACAAGTTTTAAGAGGATTGGTTGGGGGTGGCACTGGATAGCGTGGAGTGGAAGAAAAGGGGGGAGGCCTTTGCCCAGCAGTGGGACACAATAAACGCTACATAAAGAAGGCGGATATAAATTCAACTTGTTTACTATGGCAACGTTAACTCGGCAAAAAGTGGGTCCAGTTCGATGCGCTGATGCCTCTCGTGGGCTCAGTCAATGAGCTGGTGCCTCTGCCTAACCCTGTGGGGAATATAGTCTTCATATGATGTGAAGTAATGTTTCTTATACTAAACCTAAATACTTGCCTTAGTTTGCAGTTTAGTGCTCTGCTGCAGCAGGGCGCAACATTGATGCAGCAGCGACACCGGAGAACTTCCAATGTTAGTTGCCAGTAGAACTCTGAGCAACTGCTCTTTTTGCTGAGGATTTTCTACAACAAACAATTGAATACTTAAAATCAGTAAAGTTTCTGGCCTTGAATTGTGGTGATTCGAAATATCCTGACTATCCTGAGTAAACAAGTCAGATGATTTTTTAGTGAATTAAATAACATAATTCAAATTCAAATGATTTATTAAATTCACGTCACATTTGTAAAATGAGATGTATGTAGTACAGTAACATATTTAGTATCAAAACATAAACGCAGATAGGGCACCGCAATGTAAAAAATAAAAATATACTTTAGTTTATAGGCTAAGTATAACAAAACTAAAACAAAAAAAAACACATAGCCTAAACTTTGGGTTCAGTAATATCCAAAATGAAACCCCTATACCAATAAAACTTTGGACAGTTAAGTTCTGTCTCCTGATGAGACTACAAAACAAGGGACCAACTAAGGGATAAACTTCAAGTTAATAACTTAGTTCAATACAATAACGTTTATTATACCAATAAGAGCGTACTTAAGTGCCGAGGCTATAAAATTAGAAACCAAAAGTGGAATAAACTTCTATTTTATAACAATGAAATCATAACAAGAAAAGCGTGCATAAATTCCGTGGCTGACAACAAAATGAGGAGCCAAAGCAGGGATAAAACGCAACTTCATAACCTTATTCAACACATACCAATGAGAGCGTGCATAAGTGCGGTGGCAGCGAACCAGTTGGACAGCGAGTCGGCAGCGAACAGTCCGCCGCAGAGCAGCTGGCCCGCCGACAGCTGCTGCGCGTCCGCCGCCGCCGGCAGCAGCGTGGCCACCAGCGCCTTCTGAGACGACTCGTTGTGGTAGAGGTAGCATTGGAAACAGTACAGGACTGCGCATCTGAATTTATTAGGTAACATTTTATTGCTAAACTTTATTGGCTTTTATTTTTTTACCAATATTATAAAGAGGAAAGATTTGTTTGTTTGTTTGTAACGAATAGGCTCCGGAAATACTGAACCGATTTGAAAAATTCTTTCACTGGTAGGAAGCTACATTAACCCCGAGTGTCATAGGCTATATTATATTTTCCAAAAAAATAGGGATCCTTACCTAAACTCAAATAATATAACCCAAGGTGCAATATTTTTTCCGTTGTTTACATATTTTGACAGGAGGTTTGTTGTTGTTGTTTGTTTTTTTATTCACCCATATTGGGCAGCAAAAGAACAAAGTCTATAGAGCCAAGTCTTTTGTAGTATCTTATATTCTATGGCGTAACGAAGTAAGCCGGGAAAGCTCGTTTAAGATAAAACTCTTACACTAGTTTCCAGAGAGTGATGTACACTGTACATTGTGTTTCTGTGTCCGACAAGGCGGTTCAAGAAAAGAAGGGATTCAGACTTGGTAAATGTACCCATGTTGCTTTGGGCAAGTTTTTAGTTATGGCGAGCTGAATCCCTCCTTTGATATATTACCGCCTTGTCCGAAACATCCTTTAATAACAGCTTTTAGATTCAAAACAAAAAGGAATTCAAATTCAAAATACTTTATTGAATATAAGATACAAGGTATCACTTTATGGTAAGTCCATTAGATTAGACTAATACCCTGTTTAATAAAGTATCCTATACTGCGAGAGGCGAGGTGGATCAGGGGCACCCACCCGCCGCATGGTGGGTGGGTGCAGGCAAACAAATGTGATATCAAACATCTAAAGAAGGAAAGACCAGTCCGAATAGCATAACCCTGTATGAAGACAGCTGTAATACCATGCGACCCAGGTTGCACCCTGCACTATGCCAAGCATATTAACTCTATATAACTAACCTCAAGGAGAACGGCTGCTTCTCATTGACCATAGACATAAGTAGAACAACAATGGCCGGCCTCGGCGGGTTGGAAGGCGCCATAACGCTTCCCAAATAATCCTGGTTCGTCACGTCTCCCCGGACAACTTCACCTACTGTGTTTATTGTCTCTGTTAATATGTCGGCTGGGACGCCGCTTGCCATTAGCGTGTCACATAATGCGCTTAGGAGGCCCACCTGAAAATATAGAATGTTATGAGAAAGAAAAAAGAGGTGAAATTAAATTTTAGTTTGTGATGGTGCAATGTAGGATTCTAGCGACATCTATTAGAAAAATACTGAAACTTAGCAAATTTTATAACAATAAATGATTATAAAACTTAAATATAAAGGGCGCGCAATGTAAAGGCAACTTAGATTATGTGACCAATAATATTTAAAAAAAAATTGTAAGAATATTACATCTATCCATCAACTTTAGTTGAACCGGCATGAGTATAACTTGTATTGAATTGTTTTTGTTTTACAACATTGTCTGTTCTTAAAATTGCCTTTAACATTATCTTCATCAATTTAACAACTAATAAAATTAAATACCAACCTTCTTCATAATACTTTGGCAAGTCGAAATTATCTGAGCAGAATTGGTAGGCGAGACTAGAGTCCTTACAATTTGCAGCATGCAGTGTACATTGGAAACTTTCTGCGGTGACCAGCCAATTTCATCATCATCTGGCATATTGAACATTGGCAACATCTTCTGAATATAACTTCCTTCTTTGAAGAAATTAATATTACTACTATTGTTCCTTAGTAAATTCAACATTAGAAGCAAGCAGTCTTCCACTATAATCCCCCCTTCAGAATAACCCTCGCTGGACAGTATTTCGAAAAGACGATCAAACGCATTCTCAAACGCTACTATCTTCTGTATATTTGCGTTTCCTTTAGTTAGCTTTGCAAGTAGAAGTAAAGTTTCATTTCTTATCACTTCTCTGGTGTCGCTTAACAAATCCATCATTTTAGAAACACCCATTGGTTTAACCAGGATGATGTCCTGAATGTCTTTTGGCCTATTTGTCAGTAAGGACTCCAGTAACTGCACAGCTGAGTATCTGACTCTAAAGTCGTATTCGTCCAAAACGTCAAGCACTAGTTGAATGTTTTGGTGGTTCTTGATGAACATCTCTGTGAATTGTTCGCCAATGTTCATTGGTACGTGTGGATTATCTTCTTCTTCTTCAAATACGGCGGGAGACATTATGTTGTTCAGTGTATCCAGGGCATAGTTTAATGTTTCATTATCTCCGCGGTCTAGTTCAAGGACCTGAAATAAGGAAACACTATTTTTGAGTAAAGTCAAAAGAGTTTTTGGTTTTGGCTTGATGACTTTGAAATGTTATTAGTGATTACAAAGTCACCAAATTAGTACGTATAAATTTTGATTTGTTCTAATGGTCTCTGGCTTAGACTCTCAAGCTATGTAAGATTTAAGAAAGTCACTGTGTAAAAGATACCTGCTATGAAAGAGTTAAGACTTTCAAGTGTTAATTTTGATTTTTTCTTATGGCCTATTATAGATTACTGACTGCATTTATAAAGCCACCAAATGAGTGGGTACCTAAGTCACACCTCTGACCTCTCAAACTTCATAGAAAAAAAGCGCGTTGATTCGCGCACAGCCGAAACTCGTGTGAACATGCACGCGTATCATGCTTGTGTGAGTGAGATAAGACGTGCTACTTGTACTGAGAGGTAACCGAGAGCGGGGGAGCCGCACTTGCTGAGGGAGGCAGGGAGTGCCCATACTGTATGTATTATTCATTAAACTGTGCCTAAGTAGTGTTTATTTTAGTTTTTCTTTCTTATTACGACTCTGTCTCACGACTATCAATATTATAATATTGATAAGACAAAGAACAACATTGTAGCAATAATACTAAAATTAAGTACTATAAATGCAATAAATTATTATTAAATACCAAGTTTAAAGAGTGTACCTGTGCACCAAATGGCATATCAATCATGCATGAGTGAGTTTTATCCATTTGTATCTTTGCCAAGTATGTAGCTCAGATGCAGGTGTGTAGGACAAAATTCAAGCCAGTGAATGTTAATAGATATTTTATTACACGCAGTTGATATTTTATGATTGTTTTGTTACAGACCAATCGCACAATGATTGATAAAATTTTGAATCTAAAAAACTAATGAATTAAGTACTTTTAAGTTTCATCATTATCATATAAGAGATTTTGAATGATCTCAAAACTGTAGCCCAAAACCAAAAAAAAAATGGAAAACACTTCTAAAGGATGTGATGGTCATGAATATTAATGCAAATCTATAGGCATCTTCTTGTTCATTATGATACTGATTTTTACCTATAAGTACATCTTGCTTGTCTATGAAAATTATTTATAATAGCATTAATTAAATATGATCTAATAGTAAGTTACTATTTTCTCAATTTTATACGGTTCTGGGCTGCCTCCACCTTGTCCCGTACTTTGAGATAAGCCCTTTCATTATAATTGTATATAATTAAATTTAAAAATATCTGTAAAACTTATGTTAATCACCTGTCTCAATGTTTCGAGGCCTTGAGCGCCTACCTCCACACGGTACTTGCGGGACATGGCTTTGAGAGCTCGACAGGCATCTCTGCGATCTTCTAGCAGGGTCGAGTTGTTTACTCTCTCCACTAGACGTTCCACCTGAAAATAATTACAAACTACATTCCAGATGGAGTATAACAGAAACATTATCTGAACTATTAATAAATGAATGAAGTTATTTTTGAATGCACTTGAAACCTTAGATATAGTAAATGATGTCCTCTGCTATAATTAGCATGGCTTGTAAATAATAAATAAGTACTATCAAAATTAGTCAACCAAAACACCTGTAATGTAGGTACATACCTGTTTATTGAACTAAGGTATGTACTCAACTTTAGGGTTATTTTGAGTATAAATAGAGTGTAAATTAAATGTTAATGAGGTTGATAGACCTATTGTAAGTTCTAATTATTGGTGTAGTTGTTATTTTTCAAGAAAACTGTAAAATATTTACGGTTTCAGCGCCTGATGGTTGTTGCCCCGGTTCCGGAGCTCCCAGCACAGTTTTGAGGCCAGTTTTAAAGAAATCCATAGTAAAAATTAAAATATGACTATCGGCGCTTTAGTTAATTAAGTTTTTACAGACCATTTACAGACACATTGCTGAAAGTTTTATGAAAAACACAAAGTGAAAAACTGAAAATTATCCGTGAAGGAGAAGACACGTCAAAAATATGAAGAATTTTGTGCGTTTCGTTAGCATAGCAATCATAGCAAATGAAACGTTTCTTAATTTTTATTTATTGAAATTTATTTAAAAAAAAAACAGTATTTTTTTATGTTTTATTCGTCGTTATAATTTTATTAATTAATAGATTTACGATTTATGTATTTATTAATTGATCAATATGTAATCTTAATATCTTTCAAGACTTCAAGGTACGGCCACAGTGGTCGTTATAACTGCGGCGACAAGCTGGCGCCGGTAATAAAACATAAACTTGGCTAAACATGGCCCGGTCTTAAGCTGGTGCCTCTGCCTGCCCCCTTCGTGGAATAAAAGGCGTGAGATTATGTTTTGTTAAGTTATCTTTCAAGATTATAGTAGAGATAGTAAATAATAAAGATTCTGATTCTGATAGTAAAAACCAATAACAAAACGCCAAAAACAGTACATTCCATTTTAAGCAAACGTTTATATTTTAGCAACAAACAAAGTCCAGTAAAAAAACGTAGCAAAGCGAATGTACGTAACGAAACGTTCATCAACAATATCAAATCAATCATCAACAAATTTAATTTCTTTTGAACAGAAAAGTTTCTCTCGTCATAAAATCTATCTACACTTAAATGGCGACAGATTTAACGGAAAGCTTTAATGAGCAATACAATAGCATCAATACAAAACTGAAAAAGTAAGTAAAGGAAAAAACTAACCTCATCCAAAATTTCCACTGGAATCTATTCCTCAAAACTTTCTTAACTTTTTAGGCGTTTCATGCGTAAGCCAAATATAACCGAAGCTACGAACGAGTTTGTCGCTCTAGCTATCCACTGCGAGCACGCCGAGCAGCCTTCCTACGCAGGGCAAGCCTACATCGGCGCAGCAAAGTGCGAAGCCCTAGCTGGGAACACTCTGGGGGAAGCTGAGTACTACCTGACTGCAGCGAGGCAGTACATGAAGGCTGAAATGAAGCTCAGCTCGCTCAAATGCTACAGCCCAGCTAGGGAAGATTTAGAGGTATGTTTGTAAAGAATTCTTACAGTAATTTAAGCCAAAGAATTTTTAAAGCAATCTTTTTGTAATCCATACATAAATGCAAAATTTACACTGTATGACTAATTACGCAATCTCGCTAACTATAGATTGGTGGCTTAGAACCATGAGACAGATTTAAAATACTTTTTATACCAAAAATCTTAGTAGAATAGAAAATTGGGATTTTGCAGTTTCAAACTGAATTGCACTAGAAAAGCCGTTGTGTGTACACTAAATAATGTTAATAAAGTGAATATAATCTTGTTTTTTTTTTCCTAATATAAATAAATGATAACTTTAACTAATGCAAAGGATTGTATTTAGCAGTCAAGCCATTGGCAAGAAACTAAAGTAACATTTAAAATACTAAGATGATTGAGTTTTTGTTTGATGTCTCTGTAAATTTTCTGTTACAGTCAGCCATAGGCTGTTTCATGCACTCTTTGAACAAGCACCCCGAGGACTCCCCACTCCGGACCTCAATCCTTATGGAACTGGCAAATGACCTGGTGATCCTTGGAAACAGATTGGAAGCTATACATTATTATGAGCAAGCATTGAAGGATATTAGTGAAGACTCCATGCTAAGGTTGAGGTGCATGTGCAGTATATTGAGCCTCAATATTGATTCAGGTACTTAAGTCTTTTTTAAGGCAAGTAAAAGGCAACTTGGGGAAAAAACCAAAGGATGTGCATCAGGGTCCAATATTGAAATCCCATGTATGTTGTCATGTCATGTAAGATATTATGTATTTATATCAAAACACAAACATCCTTTCATATAATTTAGTATTACTAGTCGACTCGGCGAACTTCATCCTTTCCATCCTTGGTCCTTGTGCATGAATAATACACATAACCCTTCCTCTTGAATAACTTTATCTTTAAGAAAAAAAAACGCATCAAAATCCATTGCATAGTTTTATAGCATAAATAGGGATTTTGGGACAGATGCGGCAGCGATATTTTCTATACTATGTATTGATAAGATATAAAATGTTTTCTTCATATTGAAAATTATGATACTAGAATAAATTGTGCTTTTGTTTCAGATCGCCTAGAGATGGCTCTTCAAACAGCAAATAAAATCTGTGATACAAAAGTTAATATTCCAGAGAATATTCTAACAGAGTAAGTACTCTTACCTGACCCACCAGAGTACCTGGGTTACCAGAGGGCACCTTCACACTCACTCAGTCAATTCCATTAGTTTAATCATTCATGTAATTTTCGACTGACTAGTTGACCCGGCGAACTTCGTACCGCCTAACCTGTTACTGTGCTTGTTGTATTAATTATTCAACACGAGCTGTCCCGGCTTACTTCGTTACGCCATAGAATATAACATACAACAAAAGACTTGGCTCTATAGACTATGTTCTTTTGACTGCCCAGAATGGCCGAATAAAAAAACAAACAACAACAACAAACCACCTGTCAAAATATGTAAACAATGGAAAAAATATTGCACCTTGGGTTACATTAATTGAGTTTAGATAAGGAAGGATTAGTGTAGCTTCCTACCAGTGAAATAATTTTTGAAATCGGTTCAGTATTTCCGGAGCCTATTCATTACAAAGAAACAAATCTTTCCTCTTTATAATAGTGGTATAGATATAAACCTTCTTGAATCACAATCTTAAAAAAAAACTGCATTAAAGTCAGGTGTTAAGTAAAAGATTTAAACAAACCAACAGACAGACGCGGGAAGTGGCTTAGTTTTATACTATGTATTGATGACCTAGGCACTATTATGGCCACATTTACAAAAATGCTCTTCGTCTTTTAGAGTAAAAATCAATTAAATAAAAACGCGAACAAAACGAAAAGCAGCTCCCAAACAGACCGCGCCGAAACACTACATTGTATATCTAACAATAGTGGAATGATAAAATTTGCATTGATTGCGCGGCTACGTCGTCTGTTTGGAACATAGACATACTATTTCGCTATTTGAGCGCTTGTAGCAAATGTACTGTGCCGTAATATAGCAGCAGAATCGTTGCCTTTCAGAGCATTTAGGAATCCTAAACCCTAATAGAGCTAATCTTAATTTTTATTTTATTTCAGGATCCAAATCACAAGGATATTATTGTGGCTGCAAGTCGAGTCTCCAAATCACAAGAAACGTCCCTCATTAGAAAAGTTAATCACTGATCTAATGCAAGATAGCATAGGTAAGTTTTAGTATGAATGAGGGGTTTTCAAAGTAACAAAAAAAAGTTTCGTTATACGCCCGTAGATGGCGTTGTTCAAAGTAATAGACAAAGTAATTCGAATCAGTTCAAATTAACTTGAAAAGTTTAAAACAAAACTGACTGACGCATGACGAGTTTTAGTTTTATTTTGAGCTATCGATGATTCATTTCAACTTGACCTACCAAAGCGCCATCTAGGCGTGATAAAACTAGTTTTTTTTCTGTTACTTCAAATTCAAAACCTCTCATTGATCAGATCAGTCAGACGAAAAAAAACTGGCGTACTCGACTCCGCCGTAGTGTTCACATATTAGTTCACTCAGCCAAGCGGATGTACGGCACTGCCTTGTCAGAAACATCCGTATTTGTGATATTCCGATGAATAATACTGTCAAGTTTCATCAAATTAGTGATCAGTAGTTTTTGTGTGAAAGTGAAATAAACATCTAAACATCCCAACTAACTTTTGCATTATAAATTTTATTATCAAGTTGGTACAGTCACGAACTCGTTTGGGGTGCTAGCCAGATAACCTCCACGTGGTGCACCCTGGGCAACAGCGGACGATCACACTTTTCGTTTCCCGTTTGGTGTGATCGTCCGGTGGCTGATAATCTAGCGGGAGTGGCGCTCCACATGCTCTCTGCCCCATCAGAGAGCATAGTGTGAGTTGAGAAGGCGAGCGGGGCTTGAGACTTCCACCACGGCGTACTCCTCGGCGCCGTGGGGGGACTAACAAGCCCTGCTGAACGAGGAGGCAGAAGAGGGGAGGAAGAAGTAGGAAAGGAGATTCGGAGATGGCGGCGAGATGGGTGCGGGAGTTGGGAGCCCCCCAATGGCGCGCTCACGTGGAGATTGATGGCTCGGCTGATGAGAAACTCTGCGCTAGTAAATGCCGGGAATGGCCTGCCCTCGGTCGGCTTGATGACTACGTCGCCGACCGTTGGGATCACAGATCCACCCGGCTGATCTGAAGACGCAGGGGAGTAGATGCCGGGCTGTCACTTCTCCACGCTTTGCGGTCGGCTTGATGTCGCCGTCGCTGCCGCAATGGGCGTGCCGATGGGGCGCTCACAATGCCCCGTAGGAGAGGGTGGCAGTGTCCTATCCAGGGCACTGTCACACACGATCGCTGGGTGCTGCGGCCAAGGTGGAACGGCTGGTAGCACCTGGCGGTCGAGGAGGAAGGAGCAGGGACTTGCAACTGCCACCACGGTGTTACTCAGCCGCCGTGGGGGGGGTGACAAGCCCTGCTCCCGCTCGACTGCCGGATGGGGCGGTCGAGGAGGAGAGCGGGCGGGGCCTCGGTCCCACCACGGTGATCAACCATACACCGTGTCGGGGCCGACAAGCCCCCCAATCCGCCCTGCAGCACCGCTGCAGGACCCCGGGGTCGTTGGGTGCACGAGGCGGGGGCCTCGTGTAGTCACATAACGGCCCCGAGAAGGACGACGGAATGAGGTGTCCAGTTCCGTCGTCGGGCGTAGGAAGAGCCATCCGCGCTCAGGGGGGACTATTACCACCTGTCCCCCCGCGAAGAGGCTTCACAGCCGATGCTGGAGGGGGTCGCGGAGTTGAACAATCGAAAGATCTCCCGTGACCCCCTTGCTAACAGCCGAGGAGGACACCGGCGGGGTTTTAGTGGGTGCGAACCCCACATAACCCTGCGGCTCCCCCCGGGGCTGCAGGGTACTCGTTAGGAGTTTCCCCGCCTTAAAAAAAAAAAAAAAAAGTCACGAACTCGTTTAGAGTAACACTTCCGGGTTTTTCTGTGTTGCAAAATAGCTCTTGTTTGATATTACATACAGCCTACAAGACCATAGACAAAAGTTTTACGATAAATGAGACTGCCACTGTACTTGAATTTGCTTAATGCTTTCTATAAATAAAGTAGGTTCTAATCCTTTGTTTATTTTGTTACAGCACTCCCCTTCAATATAGATTTGAAACTGAAACTCCAGTCAATCATAATGTGCAGCCAAGTCCGAGACCTGGAGTCTTTAAGCGAAGTAGCCGGAGACACTCGAAGGCTCTTCACTTTACAGCAGCAGGATTTGCTTATGAAACTTACTACGAAGATGGAGAGGGATCAGTAAACTTAGAACTTGAATATTTTGAAAAAAGAACAAGAAGAATATTATAACAAGCCAAAAGCCAATTAACGAAGTGATTTTCGATAAGAATTTCAAGGAGGAGAATTGGACATAACCTCAGAAGGCCTGACAACGATCTAACCAAGCAAGCCCTAACCTGGCAGCCTGGAGGAGGCCGCGAGCACAGCCGACCGCGGACGACGTGGCGGCGCTCAGTCGAGCAGGAGGCGGCGTCTATGGGCTGTGACAGTTGGATTGATCTCGAAACTGTGGCTTAAGACTGAGAAAAACGCTTTTAAAGCCCCTGATGAGGGACTTAAAGGAAATTATGATGATGAAGAGCAAAAAAATCATCGAAACTCTAAAGTAGAAGTTGCAGAAATGAGGAAGCCGTCTGCCGCATGGGCCCGGACCGGTGGGCGAAAATCACAACCGAGAGAGTGGGTGCAAGCCTGGAGCAAGGATGTTAGACGAAAGCGTGTCCGGCCGGGAAGAACTTGGGATGACATCAATTCCTATCTTATCAGACTTGAAAAAAATGGCATCCTCACATGAAACTATCTTATCAGACTTGAAAAAAATGGCATCCTCACATGAAACTATCTTATCAGACTTTAAAAAAAAGGGCATCCTCGCATGAAAAAAAATGAATCATATAGAAAACTGAAGTGGAATTTACTAGTTCAAAAATAATAGATAAGAAGGAAGTCCACCTGACAAAAATCTTTTGATTCTATTTATTTTGTTAGTGTACCTGATCCACAAAGTTTAAAGCTTTTAAGATATAAGTTAGCCACTCATTTGTGATAAGAATTAAGCCTAAGTCCTTATATTTAAGTCCATGTTTGAAATAAAAAAATAATCCCATTTTGTCGTTATTTATTTACTGTTTTGGTTATACAATATCTAACTTGCTAATACAATAAATGTACCTATCACTTAATTTAAAAACTTTTTTTTTCTTATAAAATGCTTCCTGAAGCAAACTTTATATAATTTGTTTTTTTTTTTTTGTTTACTTTAGAAGTAAACTTTGAAGAACCATCAGGTTTTTTATTTTCACTTATTGCACAAATCCCATAGTTAAGACTTTTTAATTTTTCCACTTGTAATCTGTACATCTTCTTTGGGTGCTTTTATTTCATTGGCCTCACCCACACCTTTGCTTGCATCAGTTACATCAACATTGATTTCTCTGCCAAAATCAGCAGCAGTGTCCAAAACTGCACCCTTTTTCATAATGGACTGCTTCCACATCTCATCAAAATCATCGACGTCAGAATCAAACTCCTCACTCTGCTCGCTTTTAGACCTTGCCCTGGTGGAAGTTTCCAGTTTGTTCTCATTGGTCTTGTTCCAGCAATACTCAAATGGATAACTGATGTTCCTATTGTCATCAAGTTCAATCTCAAAACGAGAAGATAGCGAGTTGAAACTGGGATGCACACCCTCCAGAAGATTGACATCGATTTCTTCAAAACCAGTGATTGATTTGAAGAGATCCTCAGCTGATTTGACGTTGGCAACACCTTTCTTATCAAAGAACTGAAAAAAAAAGTAAAAGATAAGTAAAACCTGTATCTAGGGTGCCCGAATTTTGGAAGTGCTATGTACAGTCAAGGACTAGGAGACCGTAACAGATTTGTCTATGGTTCCGTCAGCCCTAGACTGTATTGCCAAAGAACAAGAGCTATTTTGCAATACAGAAAAACCGGAAGTGTTACGCCGATCGTGTCCGCCACTGTACAAAGGAGACATTGATTTTAAGCATAAAAAGTTACACATGCCTAAAGTTGCTTTGTACAGTAGACTAGACTACAACCAAAATTGTGTTAATTTTTTAAAAGACAAACAATGATATAACTTTTTTTTTTTTTTTTTTAAGGCGGGGAAACTCCTAATGAGTACCCTGCAGCCCCGGGGGGAGCCGCAGGGTTATGTGGGGTTCGCACCCACTAAAACCCGCCGGTGTCCTTCTCGGCTGATAGCAGGAGGGTCGCGGGTAAGCCTGTGGAATTCTCCGCGACCCCCCCCAGCATTGGCTGTGTAGCCTCTTCACGGGGGGACAGGTGGTGTAGTCCCCCCTGAGCGCGGATGGCTCTTCCTACGCCCGACGACGGAACTGGACACCTCGTTCCGTCGTCCTTCTCGGGGCCGTTATGTGACTACACGAGGCCCCCGCCTCGTGCACCCAACGACCCCGGGGTCCTGCAGCGGTGCTGCAGGGCGGATCGGGGCCTGTCGGCCCCGCCACGGCGTATGTGATCCACCGTGGTGGGACCTTTGAGGCCCCGCCCGCTCTCCTCCTCGACCGCCCCATCCAGCAGTCGAGCGGGAGCAGGGCTTGTCACTCCCCACATGGCACCACGTAACGTGCCATGTTGGAAGCGTTAAGTCCCCGCCCCTTCCTCCTCGACCGCCAGGTGCTACTAGCCGTTCCACCTTGGCCGCAGCACCCAGCGATCGTGTGTGACAGTGCCCTGGATAGGACACTGCCACCCTCTCCTACGGGGCATTGTGAGCGCCCCATCGGCACGCCCATTGCGGCAGCGACGGCGACATCAAGCCGACCGCAAAGCGTGGAGAAATGACAGCCCGGCATCTACTCCCCTGCGGGTTCGGATCAGCCGGGTAGACCTGTGATCCCAACGGTTGGCGACGTAGTCATCAAGCCAACCGTGGGCAGGACTATTGTTCCCGGCATCTAATAACGCAGGGTTTCTAATCAGCCGAGCCATCAATCCCCACGTGGATGTGCCATTGGGAAGCTCCCAATCCCCGCACTCCATCTCGTCGCCATCCTTCTTCTCCAATCTCTCCTCCTTCCTTCCCTCATTTTTCTTCCTCGCTCAGCAGGGCTTGTTAGTCCCCCCACGGCGCTGAGCAGTTCGCCGTGGTGGAAGTCTCAAGCCCCGCTCTCCTTCTCGACTCACACTATGCTCTCTGATAGGGCAGAGAGCATGTGGAGCGCCACTCCCGCCAGATTATTAGCCACCGGACGATCACACCAAACGGGAAACGAAAAGTGTGATCGTCCGCTGTTGCCCAGGGTGCACCGCGTGGAGGTTCTCTGGCCAGCACCCCAAACAATGATATAACTGCTGCAACCTTCAAATTAGCTAACATAAAAATTACGTCATCTCAACTTACAGCACTGATATTCCTGCAGTCTTTAAGCAAGAATTGCAACCCACTGGGATGGTCGGGCTCCACCGACTGTGACACATCAATGATCCAGCACTTCTTGTCATGCCACAGAATATTGTACTCCGATAGATCAGCATGGATCATGTGGCCCTCTTTGAACATCTTGTGCATGGCATCTACAACCTCCTCGTAAACACTGGCCCATTCCTCCTCCCTCAGTATAATATCCTTGATTTTTGGCGCTGGCTTGTTATCCCTCCCTATAAATGACATTACCAGGATATGTTTCTTCAAACAGATCATGTCTGGGCAGTTAATGCCAATCTTTTGCAGACGCATCATGTTATGCATCTCCTTCTCTGCCCACATGTGGACAATTTTTCTTGGGTTCTGCTTATTAAAGCGGTCTTTGAAGCGATAATCAGCTTCAATATACTTGTCTCTGGTCTTGAACTCATTCAGAGTCGTTTTAAACACTTTGATGGCACATTCCTTTGGAAGGATTAGATCTGGGAAGGTTGGGTCACTGTCTGCATGAAGGACTACAGATTCTTTACCAGTTGATATGACCCCATTGATTTTATCCAACATGCCATTGTTGATCAATTTGAATAGGATTAGCTTGGTTCTTTCATCAATGCCTAAAACAGCTGTGGCTTGACTTTCCTTCCTGTCCAGCATCTTGTGGCGGCGTGCTTGGTCCCACCTGGAGTGTGCCTTCAGGCTGTTGAACACAGTGTTTGGCAGTTTCATGTCGAACCCAGCCCCATCACCAGTTGCAAATTCAGGAGGGAACGCCATGGCTCTGCATGCGTTTCTCCTTCCATTTATTAAACTGTCATGTTTCGTGACCTTTTCACCATCTTCTGTCACCTTGTACCCCCTTTTAGGAAGACTGGCGAATTCTTTCTCATTAGTTTCAAACCTGTCCCAATCTTTTTTGTCTGAGGCGCGGAAATCATCGTCATCCGACTCTGAGTCGTAGATGAGGTCGCTGGGCACGTGGCGGTAGTTGTCGAATGACACTGCCACCTTGGCGTCTCCGTTGCGTTTTTTCTCGACGACTTTCAGCTCCTCATCATACTGCCTATCGAACTGACATTGCAACACTTTTGCAATGATTGCGTCTGAATCACAGTACCCCTTCTCATGTGAATCCTCTATCTGGCGAAGTAGCTCTGGCGGTATTTCGTCGGAACCTGTAAGAAGTTGGTCTTCCGTAACCAGCTCCGCGAACTTCATATCTTCTTTGACCTGCAAACCTTTGGCGATTTCTTCTGACATGATTTCCGTGAGGTTCTGTGTAGCAACAGGTTCGGCTATTTTCTTCCACGGGTTCGACATATTGTCTTATTATTTATAAATTATATCACAGTTATAGCTTTGAAATTTACTTGATTTAATAAAATACAAAGGAAGGAAAGTTTAAATTTAGCGAGCACACCTTTTTTCACGATCAAATCAAGGAAAAATGAGAGGATTGATGACAAAAACTGACTGACAGCAGATCCGACTGTTCAGTCATGACTGACAGATGACAAAACCAAACACTTTTTTTTGCTGATTGCTTGGCAAAGGCCTCTCTTTCCAACCATCCTACAAATTTATTTAGAATCTCCCAAAAAAAGATTCGTCGTGGTCTTGCGCGACCGCGACAAATCTTCTATTGGGTCTTTTTGCCTGCCTGTCCAATAATCTCCCTCATGTTTTTTACATGAATAAATATATGCCTATATACATTATACACTGTCCTAGCTGAGCAGGCAGGCCCATAGAAAAATTTTACTCTGCAGGCCTACCTCTCCTCATCCCAGCTAATAATTGACTTTCACCCTCCCCTCTACCAATGCTTCAAGTATGCGTTCAGATCCTATGTTGCTATTCATCAGCTTCACTTCTAATCAACAAAGAAACAACAACAGATTTTTCACTTTTTATTTATATCCTAAGAAGTAGTTCATTTCTTCGGTGGCTTGGCAGTCTTAGTGCTAGCCTGCTGCGCTTTTAGAACCTTGACAATCTTCTGTTCTTCAATGAGGAAAGCTCTGACAATGCGCTGCTTGACGCACTTGTGGCATAGGACGCCTCCGTAGGCGCGCTTGACCGTCTTCTTGCGGTAGCACAGGCGTGACCGCTCTGCCGGGCGTGCCGGTTGGATACCCCGCAGCTTGCTCTTGCACTGACCACATCTCGGGATCTTCTTTGGCTTCTTCACATACTGATAGACGAGCCTGCCTCCTGGAGTTCTTACTCTGGAATTAAAAGATATAGAATTAGGATTGCTGTTTTTTAAGAAATCATTTTTCCAATTAACACACATGTGCAATACATGCTTTCATAGATTTAGCTATGCTAAACTAAAAGTATTTTTCCCTTTATTTTTTGTATGACTGTAGTGTTCGTGTAAATAAAGATATGTCTATTGTCAATTCAATATACTTTGCGGAATCAACATCAAATTAACCTTAAATAGAAATAGGGATTGTGAAGAACCTCAGCATGATAAAGATATTGAGTAAAATATATGTACAGTGGCGGTCTAGGTGGCTGAAACAGATTTGTCTATAGTTTCGTCAGCCCTAGGCTGTATTGCCAAAGAACAACAGCTATTATGCAATGCAGAAAAACCAGAAGTGTTACGGCAACCTAGACCGCCACTTTACAAGAGGGGCACTACATATAAAGTTCATATCCAGTGTTAACCCTTTTTCTCAACACTGTATTTTAGTGGGTACAGGTAGGGGTACAGGCAGATCTGTACCTGTACCTAAATTCCATACACCATACATTAAACACATAAGAAGCCGTAATTGGTAAGTGATATGGACAATATTAAAAAGTAGTTTGTGCATTTGGTGCAAGAGGGCAAAGCACAGGGCTTACCCTGCTTGGTTAAAGAAGAAATACAGATCTCTAAATTATGCAAATACTAGTAATAGTTTAATCACTTGTTAACAAATTTTACTGTTTTAACAATTTAATGATGATGACGTCCTCTCATCCCTCATCAGGGATTGGACCAGGACCACAAATAACAATTAATATTACATATTTAAGATATGAAATACGGCTCTTAAACTTATCTCAGCTCAGGTTAATGTGTATATTTTTACAGAAAAATTTGGAAACTTGTTTTGTTTACATTTTACTCTTATGATTATTGAATGAAGTAGTTACCCACCGACCGTTATTTGATTTGTGAGCTAAGGACTAGACATGACAGGTTACTAAAACTAATTAGAAGTATACCAAAACCAAGTTCTGTTGGAAGTGCCAGGCGAGCGAACCAATAACAAATTTTAGAGGTTATGTTTATTGTGGGTAATCAAAGTGATGCAAAAACTATTTCAGGTGATGAATAATATATTTTAGCGAAGCTGTATTGCTTAAGTTAGTTTAGATTAACAAAAAACACTCACATTCTCCTCTGGTTGGACTTGGTATTGTAAGATAAACGTCGCCTAAACGTAAGCCGCTGCACCATTTTGGAGCTGAAATACGGAATTAATAATAAATTATATGGTTTGCTTCACACATAACACTTCTTCTTTCACAGTTTTACTAAGAGTTTGTCGAGATTAAAACAGATTTCAAATAATTCTTGAGAAAACACACAAATTTCTAACCTTTTTGACAGCTGTTGACAGAAAAAGAAATATTTTTTTCTAGCAACACCACACGAACACGAAAAAGAAACTGTTTTCACTGCGCAATCAAGTAATTTTTATTTATTGAATAAATTTTATTCACTCGCGAGTTCGGTTAAATGATATTAATTTAATTAAGTATATTTTTTTAACTGAACTCTTTTATTAAATAGGATTTAGTAAACATCAATCAATGCATTTTACTGTTTGGTTGGACGTTTTTAAAATTCTAGACCATCAGGTTTTTTTTTATAAAATAGTTTATTTGCATAAAAAACTTACATCTATTAATACAGTGTCACCTACTTAAACCCTGTTACCACAAAAAAAGTTAGACCGGTCTTAATCGCCAGTTTGTATGACAAATTAGTGTTTTAAACCTAGTTTAGTGATTTAGACCAGGTTTAACTCTTGTGGTAGAGCCGAGTGGTTTGTATTAGGATACAAGTTTCGGCTTCTTACGCTAATGGAGAAGAAAACTGCCAATTTATCCCGCTAGTGTCGTTTGTACGGTTGGCCCATAACAAACAAAGTTTTGTATGTGACTTGCATTGGTAGTCCAATTATTTAACAAAAGAACTCACTATGTAAGTAGCTGTTGGGTGAAAGGAAAATTAAAATCATAAGTTTTCTAACATCTCCCGGTTAGGAAGCTATGAGTTTAAAGAACTTCAAAGCAACCGAACGGATCGTGGTTATTTTTTCGACATTTTGAAGATTCCAACTACCAAAGTCTTAGTTTTACTACAGGTTTGTTCTTAATTATATATCTTATCGCTGTTTAGGGGGTCTGCAGTCCTTGCTCAAGGTTTTCTGACCCATCTTGAGATGACCTTTGATTGTGTTTTAGGTTATATTTTGTTTTACTTACATGAGTCATTTAAATGGTTCATTCGCATGAATTTTTGTCCATACACCTTAGTAATTAAATGTGAATTTGAGATAATGACAAGCAAATAGTTCTAGCTAACATTAACTAAAGTTTACCCATTATTTACTTGCTCACGAAGTTCGCGTTTTTGTCACGTAAAAAGCCTTCTCATTTATTAATTTCTTCTTGCAACTATGTTTTCTTCTACGTTCCATACGATACAATACAATACAGTATAAAATAACGTCGAAAAACACAAAAAATGCCTTGTTATTGTATTTCACTTTTTTGTTATGGGTCATACATATAGAGCGTCATCTACAAAAAGTTTTCCGTGTACAACCCTATTACGCTATTCAACTTATTAATAGTTCTTACAAATTAAAAGTAACAAACACAACAAATTATGGCCTACGCTACATAGTCCATACCTAATTATTCAACTTAACAAATAAGCTTTTGCAGAGCGGCATCTGATAGAGGCATGATAAAACTTTTTTTTTCTGAGATGGCAAATAATACGCCCGTAGATGGCGTTGTCTATCATAATAGACATAGGTCGGTAAGTAATTCTTATCAGTTCAAATTAATTAAGTTGAAAAGTTTATCACAAACTAAATAAAAACTATTTGACTTAAATACGCGTGACGAGTTACAATTTTGTTTTGAGCATGTTTTGAGCTTTCAATGATTCATTTGAACTAGACCCTATCCCCTATAGATTTTTGCAGAAGCCAGCTGATATCGGCATGATGAAACTTGATTTTTTGTTTTCCATTGAAAACCTCTCATTTCTCCAAGTTTATTTGCATGTAAAAAAAAATAAAAAATGTTTAGTTGTTTGTTTGCAACAAGAGTATATTATCTAGATTTCTTGCTTGAGCTATGTTTCACGTGTTAGCAGAGCACCATCTTTTGGCCGTCATAAATAATGTAATGTAATAAAATATTTTGATCATTTTACGACAAAGAAAACATAGTTTTTTAATTTAGTTTGCTCTGGCAACACTTACTTTTTTAGTAAAATGGCCGATGTGTTTGATATTATGGTTTCGAGTGTGATAAATTTGGTGTTTTGCTGATTTTTGGGGATATATCAATAAAAATGGGTGAGTTTTGCATGGATTTTGTACCTTATTATGTTATTCTATAAAATATCCACAATTCCATAAGCCTAGGCTAGTAAAATGCACTTGCAATTCAGGTTGTTTTTTGTCTTCATCCGAATTCATCTAAACGTTATTGTATTTTCCCATTTTTGGTCCCTTTTTGGGATAAACTTACTATTTTGTAAACTTTATAGCCAGTCCATCTACCTACTTGATATTTTTCAATAGTTACATACAATGTTACAAAACATGATCAAGAGATACACTTACCTACATTTCACATTCTCAAAATAAATGTCACATAGCACAACACAATCAAATCACTTCTATTTCTTGGTCCCAAAACCCACTGACCAAGGGTCTTTATCAAAGCCTCCTTGGTTACCTTGGTCCTGCATTTATTACCTACCTTAATAACAAGTTTAGCTTGAAAAGGCTTGAAATTAGTTAGTTTCTCTGGTCTCTTACCCAGTCAAGGTTTGTTAGGTTTGGATCTTTGCTTTGTATTTGTTTTACTATGGTCAGTGGGTTGTTTTGTTTAGCTTGGTTACAAGTCTACAGCATTGTCCGTTCTCCAACCATATCAAAATCATTCTCTTCAACAAGGAGTCCCTCTGTGTCAACCTCTTGTTGCAGCAAACATGTTCTAAGCAGAATTGGACTTGGCGATGGATGATAATTGTTGATTTAAAATGACATAGAATGAAAGATTATACCTACATTTATTGCATTTTAAAACAGTTTTACAATACTGTACAGTCACGGACTAGGAGGCCGTAACAGATTTGTCTATGGTTTCGTCAGCCCTAGACTGTATTACCAAAGAACAAGAGCTATTTTGCAATACAGAAAAACCGGAAGTGTTACGCCGATCGTGTCCGCCACTGTACAATGTAATGCAAGTGTGTACATTTACATACACACTTCCAATTTTTCTGTATTGCAAAATAGCTCTTGTTGTTTGGTATGACAGTCTAGTAGTAGCACTAGAGCATAGACAAAAGTGTTTTGCTGAATGAGACTGACACGGTACCAAAAAAATTTAGTTATTAAATTTTGCATGTATTGGGTAACCATATTGCTAAGTCTTCTCCTAGGAAATTAATAGGACTAAGAATAGATAAAAAATATGATATGAATATTAAAAAAGATTATTTATGTAGAATAGAATAGAAACACTTTATTGCATACAAAGTAAGACACAAATTAATTAAGGGTGCATAATTTTTTTTTGTGTACTATATTGTTAAAATCATAGTAAATGTGAATTTATTTAAAGAAGTTACACTACGCAAATAACCAATATTTTAAATAATTTGTGGTGGCTGTGTGGTTGTTTTTTGTTTGCTTCAGTTCAGTTACGGTATGAAAAAAAAGTCTGAGTTTGTCAGTGTAATGTTATAAATATTAAATTTGATAATACACCTGAGAGAGGTAGCTAGAATAGAAACTCCTAATTGAACTTCGATTTATTTAAAATCCTCCTACAATTTTTTGGTCAGATTTCACTTTATTCGTGATTCTTTGTTTAACATTTACAATTGTAAGTGTTATTTTATTAATATTATACAATATTATGACATATATACCATACGACGTGTAGCAAGCAATGCAAACCAAAAAATTTGTGGGATTTAGTAATACTGAAAATTTAGTAAATATTACTAAATCCCAAAGATTTTTTTTCGGCAGTTAGTAAGCGAAAATTGATCATTTAATAAAGCATTAAGCAGTAAAACTGACTCTTGAGATAAACTTTATTTTTTCTACAAATTTATTCAACCACAATCTTTTAAAATATCATTTTATTCACGCTCAGCGATAAATCCTCGGATCCAATTTGAGAATCCCATTCTGTGGTTGAAGGCTGGCTGCGCGGGCGCATAACAAATGCGCCATGTTTCATCAGAGGTGTCAGAAATAAGCCTTTATAAAATGCTTAAGGAACTTATAGCTACGACGTAAACTTGGAGCGAGACGCTTCGTGGAACATCCCGACATTGAGATGGGTCATTTTGTAGTAATAATAAAAGATCGCCCCTAGGGTTGTCCGACGACAACACTAGTGATGATTTTTAACGATATTTCCTTTTTTCTTTTACTATTTATTGCACGCATAATGTTTACTTAAGTTACTCGTTAACTGCTTATTGCAAGGTGCTATTATGCGATGGTTAGAAATGAAACTGTAATGAAGCTGTCTTTTAACGATGTCACTCTATTTTATATCCTCAAGATTATTATCTGGAAGGATGTGTACAGAACAAAATCCAATCAAAAGTGGATGTTATTATTTTATTGCTATTACTTTTATATCTCCTGCGGTTCCATTTGCGTCGTTTTACAGCACCGTCCTCGGAAGTATAATCTCAGACTAGGTAGGGGAACTTTAATAGGAACAGGTTCTATAAAATAGAGTTTACGATTTAAAGCTTTTTAATTATTGTGTTAGTTTATCTAGGTAGCTAAGGCAAAGGTGAATAAAAGTGTACTGAAAATAAAAAATATACAACATGGCTCTTTGCGAGGCAACCCTGGCTTCAGCGAGCGCGCGCGCGCGGCCATCTTTGTTTTGTTTTTTTTTTTTTCTGAATATTCGGGTCCCGCGCCCGACACCTCGCGACAATGGCCGTCTCCTTCCCGAATCAAAGCCATTGTCCGCAACTCCAGGAATTTTCTTATACGTACTACTATAATAATTACATTATTTCATATCATCATCATCATAACTGAAAGACGTCCACTGTTGGATATAGGTCTCCCCCAAAGTTTGCCTTAATGACAAATCGTTGTGAAGATGTTTTTCTGTATTTGCCACACAGGGAGGCTTATTTTATATACACTACACATGTAGATTGACTGCTCCGTGTCTCAGTTGGCAGTGATGTGGACTGAGTAAGCGTGTGCGTGCACCCGGGTTCGATTCCCGGGCGGGGCGAATATTGATATGATGAATATCGATGTTTGTTTCCGGTCTGGGTGTGATGTTCGTCTCTGTGTGTGTTTCGGGCACCCTAGATACAGGTTCTTCCTAGTTAGGGGCTCTGAGTGTGATCTGTTATTATTTTATTATTATTAGTGTGCGGCCCGCGGCTTCGCCTGCGCAAATTTTCTTTTCGTTCCCGTGGTATTTTTGGTATAAAAAGTATCCTTTATCCTTTCTCAGGCTGTAGACTATCTGATTACTAAATTTAATTTAAATCTGTTCAGTTGTTTTGGCGTGACAGCGAGACAGACATCGTAGTTGCCTTAGAATTTCTAAATTAGTATGGAATTATGGATTAGGTTTAGCAGAAATAGGCTACAAAGTTGTATCTAAACGTAAAACGTTTGAAGTATAAAAGAAGCATATAATTTTGAATTATCCCTAATATCCTTGCATTCCCTGACCGCATCCAATCGGAAATTCTCCCTCGTAATGTCTGAGTCGAGTTTTATTTTTAAATTTCCCTCAAGGCTCGAATGGGTTTCGATCAGTGTCGGTCGGGAGGCATTTGTAAGATATTGATGGGACTGATTGATAGCTACGCTTCAATCAAGCTTTATTGTGGTATTGTTGTAGGTTGTAGGATATTTCTTTAAGATGCGACTTGAAAAAAATATGCTTTATCATAAAAGTGGAACCACTTTTGGATTTAAATATAGATATTATAAAAATACCAATGTAATATATAGAGGCTATGATGTTATTATAAAGCTAGAAATATGAAGTTATATATACAGGCTGTTTCTGACAAGGCGGTAATAAATCAAAGGAGGGATTCTGCTCACCATACCTAACAACTTTCCCAAAGCAACATGGGTCGAAATCTCAACACAAAAATCAGCCGTCCTGTACATTTACCCCGTCAGCTAATCGAACCAATGTATGGAACTGCTGTTATTTTTTTTCGACCTTTTGACAAGTAAATGTGGGAAAATCTAATTACGTCTATGATAATGTAAAAAATCAAAAGTGCCAAAGATATTCGTCAAATGGTCATGCTACTGATGCTACGGCCGCAGTAGGGTCTAAAACATTAGTGATCCAATGAAAATTATTGGACAATACATATTTCTTTGGTTTGTATAGTTATGTTTTATGATGTATTGTGAATGGCAAGTGCAAAAGTCCTCTGTAGGCGTGAAATAAGTCACGCTAAGCCTTGAAGTCTGCCTGACATAGTAGTGGGCCGCTTTAGATGTATGACAGGGACCTGGAATTTATGGAATTACATTTGTATGTAGGTTTGTAGAAATTCCATTTGATCTACTCCACTAACCCGTAACAATGGAAATGATCAATTTTTGGTATAATAAACTATTATTTATAATTATTTTTGCCTTCTTTTAGATTTTCTTAACGGTTTTCGCACAAGGTTCTCTTCGGCTTTCTAAGCCAAGGTCTGTGTCCAGTTCGTGGACGAATTTTCACAGTTCCGTTTCCGTTTTAACAATTAAGAGTTCAGTTGTTTCCTAAATTCAGGACATGATTTATTAGTCAATGCGTTAGAATTTATGGGACAGTATAATTTCAACGCATTGAAATTCGATACCTTTTCTGGGTGTATTAAAGTAATGCACGGGGGCGTTAGTGCATTGAGATCATTCCTCCCGAGATAACCTCCAAAAGTGATTCGAGAGATCTTGAGATAATCCAGTAATTTATTCGTCCGTCCCGCGCTCCTAATTAAACTTGGACTTAACCAACGTTTAATCCGACATGTATGGCTGAATTTATTTCGGTCCTTGCCGAGCTTCGAATTCCAAAAACTGAAATCCTCCGTAATGTTCCCATTTCTATCTTCAGAACATAAAGTAATCCTTCCTACGCGTCTCCCGTTATTGTTGATGCGTTGTGTTGTATTCATGGTGAAATTTACATCATGAGCAAGTTTTTGCTCTAGGCGCAAGTATATTATATGCAACGCCTCGTTTCTCTCACTAATGGCGACACTGTAACTACGGATACACGTTATTTCTATATTATACGTTCTGTTAATATGAATATTGTAATTTATTTTACTAGTTTTGTATTGAGATGTCTGTTATTATTTATTCAGACGTGACTCTGATGTAAAAAGCCTAGTGATTTCTATGCCTGATATGAAGAGTGCGTGCCGCGGAAAGTTTTGTTGCATGATGCGAGCTGTTATTGCCTGCAATTTGTCCGTACGTGCGAAAAGGGCCGGCCTTTTCTAATTGCTGCCTGTGCTCACCGCTCAGCCAACGCCGAGCGTCTTATTTATTCCGCATCACGTTCCCTCACTCGAATTTAACTCCTTGGAAATAGGCAATCGGACAGATATGCTCGGGAATGAACAACGTGTCGAGCGAATGTGTCGGCCTTATTCTCCTCAGCAACGTTTAGCACGTAATTACTCACCTCAATAATGATTGACTGATCGCAGCGGTTGTCACCAGGCCTACGCGGCGAATGGTAATCGCACCATTAAAGCTGCCAGCGGAAATCACCTAAACGCTTTTCTTGTCAGTATTTATTGGTCGCGCGGTCTGCATGCTATTAGCGTTTGTGTGGCTATGTCGACAAGAAATGCAGTTCTTAAAAGGCATTAAACAGCCGCTGAGACACGAAGATTGACGTTCAATGGCGACTATCGCGGACCAAGTACGGAGGTTTGGTCGAAGGCATTTTTTTTTGTGGTTCGCTCGAGTTGCAAACGAAATTACACCTCGTACGGCGCCGGGCGCGCTGCTTCGTCTTTTTGCCTCCTCCGAGTGTGGAGTTTATTATTTTTATTTAACACCTGCGCTCGGTAATCTGTGTTCAACGATCTCCCGAAAGCACAATTCTTTTTGGGCTCTGGTCTTTTTGTGGCTGGCTGGGCTCGTTCGTTTTACGATGCTCCAAAGATTTGTTCGGAGAAAAGTGTCGTTTAATACAACTTGTACGCCGCCGTGGACAATCGATTATACCCGCTGTTGATTGAACCCTTCCGCCGTGACGGCGAGGCATTATTATAGAATTTATTTTTTCTCGTTTTGTATCATTCGAATCTTATCATAAATCTAAACTTTAAATCCTGAGGTCTCGGTCTATAATTTGGTTCCAATCCCAAACGTCACAGTGGATGATGCCTACGCCTCTTACATATAAAACGGTAATTTTGTAATAGCATTAATTATCCTAAACGCTAATGGCTACCGGTCGAGGGCCGCTCGCCGAGGCTGGGCCGCGGCCGGCGCCGACCAACCAGCCAACCCTGTTATTAGGTTATCTGAGACGCGTTTGCTGAGAGTTTTGAATTGACGTCACACACAAAACATACTATAGGCTAGAGATGAGCAACACAAAACTTGCACGTCGCCCGCGGTGGAAAAGGAAGTGGCAGAGTGATTATAATTTTGCTTTGCTTAAAAAAAAAATTAATCAGTGAATTTGAATAATAAATATCCTCAATTTTAACTCACTTTTAAGTTGTGCACACCTGCTAAACTGGCACTACTGAATGTTACGCGTAATTTTTACTTGGAACTTCGAACTAAAATTTCTGTTTAGGTAATTTGCTCATTAAACTAATAATCTTCAAGGCACATAAACACTAACCCTGTTATTCATAAAAAGTTAAAGAGCATTTTAGTTATTTGACGTATGTTAATTTGACTGCATGTCACGTATTCATTTACCTTATAAAACAAAGCAGAGAAGTAGAACTCCAGTAAAGCTACTTAAAACCTACTCTATCTTTATGAATAACACGGTTAATAAATATTTAAAATCATTAACAAACATCAAAATTATTAAATATCGAATGTGATTAAGCCTAGACTGAGTGATCTGCACGTAAAGAGAACCTAAACTTTCAGTTTCAAATTGAACTAAGTAAAGAATAGAGTTCATTTGTATTTGATCATAACTATACCTACTCTACACACCAACCCTTATATTAGATTAAACTATATCAATAAAATCATCGTTTAATTTTTGGAATAAACAATAAATAGCACTTATAAAACAATCAAATTATAATGTTTGGGACAATTTGAGATAACACGCGGCTACCGGCCGAACGGCCAAGTTGGAGTTTTGTTGTATGAATTTTTTGATACCAGTCGCACCGATTATACCTGCGTTTTGGGAGTCGAATTTGTGCAGTATATGTAAAGTTTTTCCATGATTTTATGGACCGACTAGTGTAAGCAACGCGGCTTTGCCGGCGCAATTTCCATTCAAACCTTAAAATTCCGATTTTCCGCTAGCGTAGTATTTTTGGGATAAAATTTATCATATATATGACTGACCGTCTCGTGGTTCGAAGCGGTCATATGATACCAATTTTCAGCAATATCGGTTCAGTAGTTAATGCGTGATTGCGTAACAGTGTGTGTGTGTTACTATCCCAGGCAAAAGTTACTTTCGCATTGGTGATGATAATGTCCTTTTATACTTCATCAGGGAAATACGGCTCTTAGTAAAGCTCGCCACTTGCTCCTGTCTCGGGCAACCTCCTCCATCTCCCTCCACGGTTTTCCCGATTGTAGGAGCCTCTTGTTCCACTGCACAGCGCCAGGTCTGCTTTGGGCGGCCGACTCTGCGACGTCCTTTTGGGCACCATTTTAGGGCTATCTTCGGCGGATGGTTGTCTGGTCTCCTCAGAATGTGTCTATCCAACGCCATTTGCTCAGCTTGATCTCCAAGTCAACAGGTATGGATGTGTGATTCTCCATAGCTCCGTGTTCCTGATAATCTTGGGGAAAAAAGTATAGAGTTATGGGGAAAGGTATACTGTGTATCATGCAATTCATGCCTGATGCTGAGCCACTTACCAAAAGTTAATATAATGAATAAAAAAGTTTAAATTCTACTGGTGAAAATTATGGCATAAAAGGATGAAGAAAGGAGATACATACACACATGTAAATAGTTTTTATTTGTTAGTATTTATCTGGATTACCAACATGCGCTGGATCATCTTTATAATTGGCATTCTGAACGAACGACCTCGGGTTGTAAAACGAAATAAGAATTAAAAAACAAAACTATCCTGCCTGTGGCGCCTCCGCCGATGTACGATCAGTCAGACAGATCGTGAAATTGGGAATTTCGACCTTAACACTCAAGAATAAGGGTTATTTAAAAATTTAACTGAGGGATAACTATGTAGAAGCATAAATCATAATCGCTCCGAACACGAGTTTTTACACAGGCACTGCTCATTAAGAAAACGTATAAATATCGTCTTTTGGGATTGTGTATTTTGACGGCTCCTATATTAGTTGCTAGATGCGGCACTAATTGCTTAGAACTTCTTGGTATCAATTAAGGAAGCAGACTGGTCCTTAAGTTAATTAATTTCATGGGGAAAAAACTTAGAAGATCTAATAATTTGGATATTTATTTACATTCTCAATCATGATTTGAAAATAAAGGCCACAAATTAAGACAGAATTGATATTGAACATGAATAACCTAGTGCAGTTGGTAATCTGCCAGAAATTAAAAACGAATGACATAGAAAAACCATAAACGACGGTCTAAGTTACGTAATGATAAAAGGGACATCCAATACTAGGCCTAACTTGATAAGCTTGAGCTATTCTTAGTGGATTCTATTCCTTTTAGTCCTGAAAGATCCGAGATCGTTAAGAGAAATCTTTGTACAGATCTAACTTAATTGAAACTTACCATCTAAAGATCTTCCTCTCGAGTATAACAATTGATTCCATTTGTTCCCTGGACTTCGGGCGTGAGTTGATTGACAGGCGCACTTCGTTAAAGCTCCTTTCAAAAGGATATCTGGAATCTGTTTCGTTTTCAATAGAAAATTAATGTTACCTCATCATGATGAACTTTTAAGATATGTAGCTTGGGTTTTTGGAAAGGATATAAGAGTTCTTAATTTGTTTTGCTAGTCATCATGTGGGACTGGGAATAATAATTAAGTGTTAAAAAAATAAAAATACACAACGTTACGATTGTTGTCCATCGAGGTACCTACCGACTGTGTACCATTGATTTACGCATTATAATCTACATTTATTTTATTATTTTTACATGATTTCGGCATTATAATCTACTTCTTTCGCTTCTTCAAAATTATGTCCTAGTTATGTTTTACAAACACTGATTTCTTTGTCCGACCAAGTCAATCAAGTCTTTATCGTTACTTTAGTAAACTTATCTTTGTATTACGTTTTTTTGACGATGGAAGTTTTTCTTTCTAGGTATTAAATATATGTAGTTACTTTTTCACAAAGAACTTCAAATATTCCACACGCGCTGTATGTATGTTTAGCTTTTATAATAATAACACTATCTATAGAATCATCATAAAGCGTGTAAGTTTTTCTTCAAGCCAGTCGCGTCGCGGATGTTTTGAAGTCGTATGATATAAACGATTGCATGATTGACAAGCGGCGCCGACGGAAAACATTTCACAGTGCAAAGAATAACATAGACGAGCTACAAAGACACCGGCGGCCGTTTGTGAACTCCTAGCGTAAATATACAGTGCAATAGTAAACTAATACATGGATAAATAAACAAAGACGAGACAGTTTATATCGCAAAGTATATTTGTTTGTAACGGAACGGTATTGCAATATTAACTGAAGGCTTGAGCGTTGCAGCTCATCATTTATGTCACACTCTATAAATTCTTCTTCTACTTCTTTTTATCCTGTTATCCCTAGCGGGGACATAGGCTTCAAGAATTTTCATTCAATTTTGGCGGGCTCGAGCAACAGCGGGTACCTCCTTCCCAGTTAAGTTCCACACTATTTGCTTCTTGGATTAAAATCTAGCTTCTATACAAAAAAATACAAATATATTTATATACAATTTTTAGTAGTTGTCTCCGTCTTTTGGTCCAACATTTCCATATACGTTATCCTAGAATTCCTACCTAATATCTCCATTATTCGTAGATTGAGAATCGAACTGTCTGTTACTGGCGTATTAAATTAGTGTAGCAACACCGATTCACACCCACGCGAATAGTTGTACAAGGGCGCGATTCTTGTATTAAAGTAATCTAGAAATTGTATGTGATCCTAAATCCCAAATAGTAAAAAAACATCTACACATGGAACTCATCTCTAGTTAAAGTAGTTTGTTTCCAATAATTCATGTATTACCACAGAATACCTAATGTATTACACGAATACTACAAGCGTTTGGATTTAGATGGATTATTAGATTGAATTTCGTCAAAGGTCAAATCAAAACTATCCACGTTTTGATTTGACCCTTGCAATAAGTTTTTCTACTGTATTGAAAAAAAGGGCGCTTGTGATACTGGCGCTAAGCCTTCTGTGTTGTGTGACCGGTACTGAAAATAAAACAACAGTAAAATATTTAAATTTTGGCGCGTTGCGGATTAATCAATGTCTAAACTACCAACTAAAGTATCAATATCAATACATAGTATAAAACAAAGTAGCTTCCCGCATCTGTCCCTATGTATGCTTATATCTTTAAAATTAAGCAACGGATTTTGATGCGGTTTTTTTTTATAGATAGAGTGATACAAAAGGAAGGTTTATAAGTATTATACATGCTTAAAATGCTCATAGGTTGGGCGGTACGAAGTTCGCCGGGTCGATTAGTAATCAATAAAATTGATGAGCGGATATTGCGCCAAATATAACTTATTATATCTTCGAGTTTCTTTCCAAGCAGAATCGCGGTTTTCCTAGATAAATGGCACAACACCCACTGATAACACCTGCGGCTTTATTTTGAATTTATTTTGTCTCGAGATACTTATTACAACTGTTAATTACTTATCAAGATAAAAACCCGAGTTTTATTAGTTTCTTATCTGGCATTACTTCTGTCTAGATAAAAAAAATACTACACTACACTACGTTATGAAAATCAAAAGTTTGTTAGGAAGTTTGTATTGTTACACTTTTACGTAAAAGCGAATGTCCCAGGTAACGAACATCGATATCCATACCATCGTTCGCCTCCGCCGGGAATGAAATCCGAACCTCCATAGAGACACAGCTAATATCACTACCAACAGAATAAAGGATAACAATCATTAACAGTGTAAAAATCAAATACAAGTCCAAGATTAAAGATTTTTCCAACCAAACCATGTTAATGTCATTAAACTCTCGGCTCATACTACCAAAAAAGGATTATCTTTTAACAAATCGTTTCCTGTCCCTCGGGCCTTTTTTTTTTTTTTTTTTCTTTTTTTTAACGAGGGGAAATGCCTATCGCATTTCCCGAGCGTCCAGGCCACAAAGCCTCGTTAGAACTGTTTTCAGAGCTTTGCTATGAACTATTATCGTCGTTCTTAGAGCTCTGTTTTGTAGATACTATATTTTCTTTTCTTCTTTTTATTTGATGAAATTTAACTTTAAATAAAAGTCTCAATTGATGGGAAAATGTTTTACGTTTTTTTTAACTATAATTGTTTTAGGCAGGATACTTTATATTGTTAAGTTTTGTTTATCTTAACTGGTACACTTTCACTTCACAGACAGATATTTGAATATTTTAAGCTAAAAAAATCACAGTCACATTGTAAGTATAAATAACTTACTTTTTAATCATATTAATTTACCCAGTCAACCCTCTTATCTTCAATAGTAACTCGTGAAACAGGCCTTACAGTCGTAGTTAAGCAAGCAATAAGCACAACCGCGGCTAATCCTTTCGTTAGACCTCTATTGTGGGACTCTGAACTCGGCCTGCAGAGAGTACTGGATTTATTGCCTCCATACATCACAAGAGCTCTTGTCCTGGATCATAGGAAAAGATGATTTTTCTAATTCTGTACGCTTCAGTGACTCTCTCAGGGTTTTGTCTCGTGGTTGTGAGAGGTTTTTTCACCTTTCTTAATTTTTTTTCATGTCCTTTTTGTTTTCCAACGTTATCGATATTTAAAACGGTTTTTAGTATTTTCTGTTTGTGTATTAAGAAATAATGTATTTATTCTTCTTTTTTGTTGTACATTATTTAGTATTACAACTATTTCCTCTAGTTTGTGCTCGCAAACTCGTCTTAAAAAAAAACTTCTTTAAAAATTGTAACCTATGTGTTATTCAGAAGTACTTACTTTTTTTTTTTAATTAGCCTCATTTGTGTCCCACTGCTGGGCAAAGGCCTAAATCTACATCTAAAAAATTTGGCCGGAGATGGCGTTTATAATATTAGAAGGATCTGTCTCTAGTGTGTGGTATTACTTAGTACTTCTAAGAACGCAAAGTTTATTTAATAGTATTGCGTTTGTTGTGCTTGCTCGACCAGAGTCATCTTACATTATTTTATCAGTGCCATTCAGTGCAAAATGCGAATAAATAAGACGCGTCCATGATGGCGTTAAATAAGGCAGAGTTCTAATCGAAAAAAAGTATATATTTTTTTTCTTTTAAATTCTGTTCCACTGCGCAAGTAATAGAAAAACGGTAGAGCGGATTATGCTAAGCAGTCGAACAATGCAGGTTCAGAATAATAATATTAATTTTAATTACTTCTTTCATTTATGTGCATCCTACAAAGTAAGTTTATGAGGCTTGACTTAATAAAGGCATTACAGAGAGTTGTGTGATCAAATAAGTACCAAAAAATAGTTGCTGTTGCATCTTAGCCTTCCTGTAGACAACTCCTTAAAGACATAAGGCTATGAAGCCAATCAAAGTATGACACAACAGCCTCATTCAAATATTTCTCTTACAATTGGCGATGATACGGTGATGTCATTCTTTTGAGATTCATTTCTGCATGACTAAACGACAATTTGAATACAGATTTGATTCAAAATGGAATTAATATAATATAGAATTATCATTATATATAAAACTCTTCCGTTACTGACTGACTGACTGACTAACTGACTGACTGACTGACTGACTGACTGACTGACTGACTGACAGACAACGCAGAGCCGAAACTACTGGGAGTAGAAAGCTGAAAATTGGCACGTGGGTTCCTTGGGGAGTGTAGGTGAGCACTAAGAAGGGATTTCCTGAAATTCCCACGGGAACGGGAAAAAACTGGAGTTTTGTGTTTATAAGAAATCTGCGCGGGAAAAACCGCGGGGCAGCCTCTAGTATTTCATAAAACATCAATACATATTAAAAGCTTTAACCAATAATCGAAGTGTAAAAAGTGTAATTATAAATTTTCCGTTTATTAAGCCGACGCAAATCCGTCGAAAAAGCATTTTGAAGCTCCCAACGGTCGGCGTCTTCAAAGCGGGCATTATCTTAACCGGTGACAGCTAACAAAATCCTTTTAATTAACCCCGGTGTGGTGCCTTTACTCCTACGCGTCGCCCGAACGAATTAATCGACGCGATAAAGTATAATTGAGTGTATTGCCTGCCCTCGCCTTTTATGTACAGCTAAGTGAGCTAACATGTCCATAATCGCGATAGTTGCAAGCACTGTGCTTTATATAACACCTACCACTTAGCATTTATCGGCTCATTCATAATATAGTAAAGGTTTTAATAGCTGCTTTTCAATATCCAAGGTGCAACTATATGTTGAAATTGCAATTCCGCAAATCAAAACGATTGCTCGCTTATGAAAATATATCGATAAACTACCATGGATTCTGTAAATGATTTTACTATGAAACCAGTTTATTTAGATCTCGGTCTTGTTCCCGTGTTTAAGGGCGTCGTGATTTTTATTAGTCTCAATCGTTTCTGGTCGTCGTCGCCTGGCCACTTCGTTGAATTATTGTAATAGTTGCTGGTAAAGGGCACCTTATCACCCGCGCCGGTCGTGAAAGTCGCGCGTGTAATTTATGCTGCTGGGAAACGTTCTTATTTATATGTTTTGTAGATTTACATCCCGAGAAAAGCCTAGAGCGCATCCGCTCGTACCAAAATACATCACGGACATGGCTAGATTCCGCGACGTCTCGGCGGGCGGGGCAACGACCTCCTAATGAATTCTCCTCTCCTGTTATCAAGCTCCGGCTATCCCAAAAGGAATTTCACGGAAGGGCATTGCAAATGTCCCCAAGAGAATCGAGTTACACTTAAAAAAATTGCCTTGTTCTAAACAAAACATTAACATAAAATTGGTATCAACGTCAACGACCCGATGGAAACGCTTGATTAATACACCAAATCTAAATTCCTACTATCTGATGACCATACTCTTAAAATTGGGTAGGCTGTCTCGCTCAGAATGGTATTGAATGACGGAGATGGACAAGTTGATGTAAAGGGTTAGGATGGTGTGAAGTCCCGCGGTGCCCAATTACCCTGGTCCCGGCAGGCAGGCGCCGCGGTATCGCCGCTCACCATCGATAAAGGCGAACCGGTCTTTTCGTTTATGGGTCGTCCAGTCCAGTCGCCTCTCGGATCAAATTCCAAATCACGATCTGATTAAGTGTCCTCTCTCGAAAATTTAATGTCACATTGTCCTGTTGTGGAGTTGAGATCCAAAATTCAGTTGATGATATTAATGTACATTTATATAAACTTATGCATTACTAACTGACAGACTTAAGAGAGGGGTGCGCTTAGGAAGTAATACCCAAAATGCCTACGCAGGCGAAAATACTGTAGTTTACGCACAGAATACCTAATAGTACCAGGTTTACGTTCAAATCTAAAAAGCGCAGGTGAAGTTGCTGGCAGACTTATCTGTCTGGAATAAAAACATTTTATTTTATTTATTTATTTTATTATTTATTATTATTATTTGTGCTTAGATATTATTGTATTTTTCGTAACATAATCCTGTTTCCAAGTAAGTATGTATTTCTGTTCCTATTTCAGCTAAAAGTAGTGTGATGTTATTCATCGTTCAATTATTCCACGATGATTGATTTGATATTCCCTTTTGCATTTATAAACACGTCGTTTGTAATAATATTTATTTTTTAAGCTCTATGAATAGTCGGATTAAACATGGAAATCCCTATGTTTACTTCTGTGACTGTATCTTACAATTCTACTATTCCAAGAAAGGATTCCTACCCACTGGGTGGAATTACATATGGAATTGTTTTAAATAACATAACCGACTGATCCTAAAGATCGGCGCTCATCGCTGATCGCGTAAATAAATTTAAATTGCAAGAGATATCGATAGCATGCAAATGCAACACGGCTAGATGTCTTTTCACCCGGTTTCATGTCATTCTCGAGCATTTTAATTAAGTATTTAAATAGTTGTCGCGTTACACAAGAAAGTACTCACCAATTGCCGGTTTTAGACCCGAGGGCAGGATGTAATTTGTTCGCTGAACTTGTAATTATGAACGGAGCGGGACATTCTGCGTGATCATCAGTGAGACCGGTTCTCAAGAGAGACTTTGGGTCGGTTTTCTAAAAGATTTACTTAGCCTTCTTATGCTTTAGAAATTACGATAGTATCAACAAATTTGTGCAGATTTTACTTAAAACTTGAAAGAATCCGTGCGTTCTTTTCCCATATGATATGACCCCAATGCGCAGGCCGTGAGATAAACGCGAGTGCTGTTCAGGCACGTACGGAAGCCATATTAGGACGATGAGTTTGTCTGCCTACGGCTTCTCAGCGTTGGCTATGGCTACTTAAACCTCCGTTTTTGTATACTTAGTATCTTTGGATTTCATCTTACTGTTACAGTAAAGGCAGGTTGTAGGTGTAACGGTGCAAGCATCGTGGGCATTACTAACTGTAATTAGGTAAATGTTGAATCGTAAAAAATATTAAAATTGACGTCTTACAGACAACAAGACATTAGTTACATGTGTTTATTACACCAGCCTTTTAATAATGTTTGTTGAACAGATCCACATGTTCCATACTCTACTAAACATGATCCAATTTAATTTTTTTCTAAATCTCATCGAGCCGCTATAAGAAGCCGCGGTCGTAAACGTCAAAGTCAAGTGTTAAATTGAAATATCGATCATGGAAATGCCAATTGTCGTAAGGGACATTTTTCGAAATTTCGTTTTTGATGCCATTATACTCAGTTTTTCACGCTCTATCGAATGGTATATTTGAAAACTCTCTAGCTTCCAAAAAATGTCCCTTACGACCTGACTTTTTTTGGGCCTAGCTCAGAATTTTATTAAAAAAAAAGCTTTATGGAACATTTAATTTTTCCACATTGGCGTAAGGGCCAATAAATTAAAATATTATTGATAATTTTTATACGGTTTTGTCAATATGTCCTTTACGACGTAAAAAAAAAAGTTGCAGTATCTAAAGCTCAAGGTCGTAAGGGTCGTAACTTAATCTTATGTTTATTAAAAACTCAGATTTTAATTATTATTTTATATGAATTTGTTTAAAAATAATGTTTTAAAAGTACCATTCGTTGATCTATTTAATCAGCCAATCAAAATATAACTATCTCTGAGTGGGTACGACGTCAAATGTCAATTCGCATTGATTTCTAGCTTTAAAGTTTATTGTATTCCTTAATCTTAACGTAACGGCGGGTTTTAATTTGACTCTAATGTAAAATATAACAACTGACGAACTTACCATTTCTGTTGATGCCTAGTTCATTCCTGTCCCGAGACTTAAAGACTTACTTGAGTGCACAGCGGCTGCGGTGAACAGTTTAAGGGATCTAATATAACTCTTTTTGAACCCAGTCCTCAGCAGCCTTCGAGCTCTGATCCTGTAGTCCAGCTGACATAGTGGCGTTTTTTACAAACACTTCCATATACCAATAGGCACCGCTGAAGAGATTGCAGTACTACCCAGCTTCAAAGGCTTTCCCATAGCTTTAAATACTGCTAAATTCATAGACGTACAAGACACGCTACCCTTGCCGTAATAATATCGGTATTTACAACGCTTTGAAGGGAATTGTTCACTATGCACCCGAAACCTCCCTGGGATTGTGGTTCTCCCTCCTCAACAATAATGTTTTACCATAACGAACTCAATTCCTGCTTAAGCTTCGTTGGCCCGGGATCAACGTTAGTTAGTACACACACCCTGCCCCACCTTTTCCTGACCGCTACCAAAGCGCAAACTAGGCCAAAACGTTAATTTTAGCCATGATCATATGAGTGGGTTTGCCATAATTGTCACACTTGGCAGGCAGGTTGGAAATCGCAGTATGGCTGTTGTACTAAGCTGTTGTAGGATCATCGATGGACGCTACGTGCTTCGATTTTTTCCTATAGTCACCTTAGCCATATACATGGAAGATGGGGTGCTGGTATCCTATTCATACTATACGTTACATACCCACCATAACAAAAAAGCTTTTTAATGTAAGTCTTGTAGTTTTTTTTTAATTGGTCTTACTGAAGTATTTATTCCTATACACAATGTTAAAAGCTAAATTACTTTAAACTTGGGCTATAAACGAATTACTACCTACTTATCTTCATTAAAGTGTTGATTTTTATTGTAGACATTGAAGATTAATAATTTATTTTCTTTTAAATCTTACGAGGGCGCTATTGGAGTTCCTAGGTATTTGCTATTTTATAAAAATTATGCACTTAATATTTATTTTTTTTAACCGACGAAAAAACAAAAAGGAGGAGGTTCTCAATTCGTCGCGTATATTTTTTTATTTTTATTTTTTTTTATGTATGATCACGCATAACTTTTTACTGTGTGGACCGATTTTGATAATTCTTTTTTTAATCGACAGGGTATACCTTGAAGTTGGTCCCATAAAAATTTGGAAATAAAATTCCAACCCTAAGGGTGGAAAAATAGGGGTGACTTTATTGTTCACTCACAGATTATATTGCCGTGATGTGATTTACATGAAAACTGCTAGGTATAATTATAAGTCTTTTTTATATGAACTTTAAGAATCATAATCTCAGCCGATAGACGTCCACTGCTGGACATAGGCCTCCCTCACAAATCGCCTCACCGACCGGTCGTGATCGAACCTCATCCTGTTAGTCCCTCAACCTTCACCAGGTTGTGTGGCCACCTTGTGGGGTGCGACCACCCTGTGAAGGGTGATTAGCTAGGGTCAAAAAAAAATAAGCCCAAAAAAACTGAAAAGCAAAAAATAAAAACTTTTTATCAAAAAATTAAACCGCCGAAAAAACTGAAAAGCATTAAATAATAGGGAAACATTTTCTATTAGGCCTTAATTTACTCACTTCTTAAAGTAATTTACATAATTCTACACTATACATAATTCTACACTATACTACACTATAGACATAATTAAATATATTTTTTTTAGTTTCATCAGTACTAATAACAACACACTTGTTGGTATTTTAATTCCCTTACGCCCCTCAAATTTTACATAGTAACTTTAAAATTAAATATTATAATAGACATACGACTACATTGGAAAAACACATATGGGACTTACAACCAATTATTTTATAAAGTTAAAAAAACTGTATAGGTCGTAAGGGAAAAAGTTGAAAAAAAGGTCAGCGTAAGGGACAATGTTGCTAAAATGGGTAGGGCGTAAGGGACAAAATCTTCTAAACCATTAGTTGTAGCGTATCCAAACTAAAATAATTGAAAAGATTTTCAAAAATTAGCACTGGTCTTCTTTTAATTGATCGCTGTAAATCAAGGCAATCAAAAGTTACAAAAGGATTTGTAAAAAAAATTTCGCGTTTTGGCTCTCCTGAAAAGTCGTGCTTTGTCCCTTACGACAATTGGCATTTCCATGATCGATATGGTAATTTTTTTCCGTTGCGAGAACAAATCGTAGTGCTGTCGGCGGAGGCTGGACCCTGGCGCCAGGGGTCTCGACGCCATCAATTTTTAAACGAGCCACGATGCCTTATGCCCTGTTTTTATTCCTATTCCAATATGGCGCGCTTCGTGGCCAGGCTCTCGAAATGATGCGAATCTCTCCCGACCTTTATTTATGTTGTGGCTCGCGCTTTTGTTCGGTATAATGATGCTAGGGGCGCAGTACTGGTTCAATTTAATTTTGCGGCGGTTTGGTCTTAGCTGTTCAGACAGGTTATTACAGAGACGGATAGATCAACTAGAGATCAGCCAATAACGATGCAATGTTGATTCGAAAGTAGGTGCTTGTACGAATGAATGAATGCAATGCGCCGTACAAGTCTATCCTACTTAAAACGTGCCTTTTAAAATTACCAATTAAGGTGATCAGTTAAGTTATGTATAAAAGCAACACGGAAGTTTTTTTCTTCTGTCAAAGGAAACTCGTGCTCGCGGCCCTTATGAATAAACCAAGGAGTGCGGCGTCGCAGCGGCGCCTGCGCTGCCGAGAAGAATAGACCACAATGTAAACACAGCTCTGTTCCTAATGTTTGTTTCCGAAGTGTAAATCTACTGTGTTGACGCACAATTGGTGTAAGTTACACTTTGCATGCCAATGGAATAAGCATACAGGAATACATCGTATGGCTGAAGCATCTAATGAATTGTCGATACATATTTGCTCACGGTTTAACGTATGTGAATGTTTTCTGGTACTGTAGCTTGCTCATACAACGTATACCTGGCGTCTATTCATCCGTGACATAAGGCTGCTTGTCGAGGATGTCCAACAAACTCGTCAAAGCAAAGTTGTGCAGTTTTATGTGTGTCAGTTCTCAGAGTGTTTTTGCGTTATAAAATTTTATTGTTATTGTTGCAAATTGTTGGATGGAATTCATGAACAATGTTCGTGTCGCCAGATCGAGTGCCGTTGAGCAAATATGGAAGTTTCGTGCCGACTGTAAGAGGAGTGCGAAATTTATGAAATTACAGTTTTCTAGCGAAGCTGTATTTAAATTTACTAGTATGGTATTGTATCTGTTTTATTACCTTTGCCCTGAATGGAGTTTATATATATAAGGATCGGCATCGATTAAAGTTACTGTCAATAAAATTATAATGTATTGTATAGTATAATAGGTGTGTAAGTTTACAGGTAGTTACTCTAGTTGATTCTTTCATTACTCTACTTATTGTAAAATCCCCTTTTTTTCTAAGTGTAATATGCAAATTGGTTCTTTAGTATAGCTATATATTGGTGTCCTATTAAACCTAACCACACTTGGTTTACTATAAAAAAAAAATTACAGACAGAGCCAGAGTTACGTTGGTCAAGGTAGAATCTACCTAGTAAATAATTTTGTTTGGAATTATTTATTCTGTCTATTTCGGATTACATTCCATTCTAGAATGTTTGTTCAGGATCAGGAGCCAGCACGTTGTTGCGCACACGCGACTCAGCTAACAGATGTGATCTACACACGCGACAATTTGTGCCTGATTAGTTGTTGGAGACAAACTGGTTATTGGGACATGTTGATTAGTCAACCTATAGGCACAGTATAATAAATAGTACTTCGTACAGTATGGGCACTCCATGCCTCCCTTAGCGAGTGCGGCTCCCCCGCGCTCGGTCACCTCTCAGTTACCATTCTCTCCATCTCACTCACACAAGCATGATACGCGTGCACGTACACGAGTTTCGGCTGTGACTTATGAAGTGTCCGAGGTGTGCTATAGGTTTAAATCCTTACATTACACAGCATTGAACTCTAAAATGTACTAGCTAACTGCATTACTTCTAGGTTCCTGCAAACTGAATTTTTGCACAGAAAACTAATCTTAGAGTATTCAGTCGGTTTATTTCTCTGAGGTTGTAATCTATGCTCTCCTCTCTCCCTACGCTGTCTTGTCTCACTTCGATTTTTGTTTTAACTTACACTTTATGTTTAAAATTTAGCGGTTGCGGTACTCTTTCCGGTATATAATTAATAAGACTATATGACTGTCCGTTCGTCACAAGCATTTTTCTCGGAAACAGCTATCAAATCTATACGGAAACACGTCTTATTTACGCCTAATCTTTGATTGTAGTTGGTAGTTAAATATTCCAGATACATTTAATTAAACTTTCAACTGGAAATTTAATTTAATTTGATACAAACTGTTTTTTTAGTAAGAACATTATTAGTGTTGTGAGTTGTACTTGTAATGCTTAAACATGCTCAATGTGAATTAGTAATGAAACTATTTGGATCCAAGTTATTTCCTTTCGTATTTAATCCGTCACATCCGGATCAGTTGAGTCAGTGCATTTTGCCGCCACCCTGCTTATTTACTTTCATAATAAAACTATTTTTACAGCACTACAGTCTCTCTTCTTTACTAATTAAAATAATAAACGGGGTAAGTTGTTATTGGACATAATTCACATTAGAGGGTGACTAAGAAAATATATTTCAAAGCACTTACTTTGATGCTGGGGAGGCCGTGATCACCTTTTTCTGCAGCCGCGTTTGGTTTCCGATAGGTAAACTCATTAATTACATCTAAAACATAAGTATTCGTTTTAAAAATAACTTTCATCTATGTACTTTGTACGTACATGCATCTAGCTTCTTCTTCTTCTTACCCTTTTATCCCTAATCAGGGACATAGGGCTCGAATTTAAGCTTTACAGCTCGACCGGTCTTGCGCCTGCTGCTCCAGTTTATCCCAGTTTAGGTCGAGGGAGGCGGCTTCCTGGTCCACTGTGCGGCGCCAGGTTTGGTTCGGGCGTCCTCTCCGACGTCTTCCACTTGGGTTCCATCTGAGAGCAGCTTTGGGGGGTTTTCTTCCGGTCTTCTTAGGATATGTCCAATCCAACGCCACTTTCTCATCCTTATCTCCGAGTATACGGTCCTCTGGTCGGTCATTCTCCACAGCAATCGGTTTGTGATGGTTCGTGGCCAGAATATTTTTAAGGATTTGCCTCAGGCATCTAGCTAAAATAGAAAAAATCTCAACCGTGTATGCTTTTCACGCGACGGCGGAAACCCTCGAATAACAAAATGTTAATTTTACCCGCATCACTCACTCGCGTCCTCTCTTATAAAATTCCTGGTAAAATTAGAAAGCATCATCATCGTCGTGAGCACTTGCGGAATTGTCTTATCGTGGAATCACTATTTATATTATTATTTCGGACACCCGTTCTTGGCTACGGAACCAGAGTCTCGCACTAGCGTCTAAACGTATGCAAATTCTACTGATCAAGAAAATGAAATAAACGTTTATTTATTACATAGTATAAAATGAAGTCGCTTCCCGCGTCTGTTCCTATGTATGCTTATATCTTTATAATTAAGCAACGGATTTTGATGCGTTTTTTTTTAACAGATATAGTGATTCAAGAGGAAGGTTTATAAGTATAATACATGCAAAATATAGTGATAGGTTAGGCGGTATGAAGTTCGCCGAGTAGCCTAGTTTATTAAATAAAAGTGAACAATCTCAAATTTAAGGTCTAGATACGTAACTAATACCTTACAATTATAAAAAATTCAGCTGGGAATAATGAATTCTTTCTATGTATTTAACATGATATGGAATCTGGAATATATGACACTCTACCAACTATGATCAATATGGCTAGCGTGCGGATGTCGCCTCCGCTACAGCGTCGGCTAGGCGAGTTATTCCCTTTCCGCCGCTCTCTCGCTACGCCGCTCCAGTTGCCCGCTAAATATGCCTAGTCATCGTCCGCCTTGCATGCGTTCGCGCTACGCCGCTCCACGCATTCAAGATATTCCCGTAGGCCCGCGCGTCAGTCCAGCTGCTCAAGTGGTTTTATTGCATTAAGTGGAGTATGTACTAGCATTTTAGGACATTAAATTTGTTTTATTTGATATAGACAATAATTGAGTATCGAATTATGAAACAATGAACGCTTTTCACAGTATGTGGCGCGACAGACATGTAGTCCCAAAACATATTGGCAACTTATTGGTTTGCTAGTTTTAATGAAAAAAGTACCAGGCTAACATGAATTAGTAGAAGGTTCTTGTTTTAAGGAGCAAACTATTGAGCAATGAATCAGTGAACTTTGGTTGACGAGAAGACGAGAAAAAGGTAAGTGGGTTAGGTTAGTGGTTGGATGTTTTTACCGAAAATGAACAACTTATATCTACACTAAAACCAACCTCGGCATTATTTCTCAAACAAATAAATACAGGAACCTCGGTACTTTGAGGAGTAAGGAGTAGAGTTAGGTATCCCTAAAATCATAATTCGGGCTTGCTTTATCCTGTTACAGTAGGGTTGCCAGATGTCCGGTATTTAAACGTACAGTCTGGGTACGGTAAAAAATAAATGGTCATACCGGACAGAACAATGTCCGGTATTTTGAGGAAAGTCGGTTCTACTGGTCATACAAAACATACCTACTTTAAAGGTGTTTTTTTTTCTGAAGTTCCTACCTACTAAAATGTATGATTCAAACAACCCAATGTTATTTTATTTTACTAATACCGCTAACTCACCAGGGTCGTCTAGGGCACAACATTTAGCTAGCCGCACGTATAATCGTACAGTAGCGGTCTAGGACGGCCTCCTTCCGGTTTTTCTGTATTGCAAAATAGCTGTTGTTCTTTGGTTGAAAGTCTCGGGCGCACGAGACCATAGACAAATCTGTTACACCGTCCTAGACCGCCTCTGTACATGGCCCCCTCCCCCTCGTGTGTCATCAAAGATTCTATAGCCCCAGGTCAGGCTAGCGCTCTAACCTAACGCGCAGCTGTAGCGCCGTCTGTTTGACAAATCCTTTAATTTTTACATGCTTACAATTACAATAACCTTCTACTAGTTTATGTTACCCTGGTACTTGAAATATAAACTGATCTAATTCTTATACTCTACTTAATTTTTTTCATGCTTACAATAACCTTCTATAAGTTCATGTTACCCTGGTACTTGAAATATAAACTTCCTTACAGAATTCACTTAATTTACTTAATTTTTGCCATTCCAATAAACCTTCGACTAGTTCATGTTGCACTGGTATTTTCAATATAAATCGGTACAACTGGGACGGTGGCGGCGGCGAATTTTTTCACTACGTTTACTTGATTGTTTTATTCCCCTTAAGTAAAAATAAAATGTGTATTTTATAGATAGATTTATCATGACAGCGAGCGGCGTACTGCGAAGTCGTACTAGGCGGGGGTAATGAACCAGAACATTTATGAGCTTACCGAGCGGCGTAGCGAGAGAGCGGCGGAAAGGGAATGACTCGGCTCGGCAGCGTGGCCCTACAGTTTATTTTCGCTATGGTGATGTAAGATTTACAGATAACAAATATGCTAACCCTCTTATTCATAAAAAGTTAAAGAGCATTTTAGTTATTTGACGTATGTCAATTTGGACTGGATGTCACGTATTTACCATACAACAAACCAGAGAAGTAGACCTCCAGTAACGCTACTTAAAATCTACTTTATCTTTATGAATAAGACGGTAAATATTTAATTCCTCTCTTCGCAGATAAGAATTCAGAATATATCTACGTTTTATAATACCGTCCATTTAAATTTAGCCATTAAAAATGTGTTTTCACTGATTACCAATTAAGATAAGCTTTGTTAAAAAAAAATAGTTTTAGTCTTATAAACTCTTTCACTCAATTAACTACGACAACTTCTTTATCATCATATATTTTCCGCTTCTTAGTATTCACCTTGTTAATTATTTTGACAAGCTAGACACATGCACAAGCCATGTGGCTCTCTAGACTTCACTTCCTTGATTGTTATCACTAAATATCTGTTAAGTTGCCAAATAACAAGCTTATGATTTAGGTTTCCTTTAATAATAAGAAAACAAGTTCTAAAATTTCTGAATAATATTCAACACAATACTGTCAATCCTAAGCTTCATAAGGCTTCTCTTTAGTTTGGATTTCGAGAATTAAACTGTCTCCTTGGCGTATTGGGCAGTGTTGTCGGATGTCGGCTGTGACAACGGTGCTCCGGATCCCATTCTCAGCTGGGCAACACATTGTATGAACATTACGATGAATGGAATATCGATGTTCTTTTTTGGTTTTTGGTCTAGCTAGATGTTCTTGCGCAGTCAGTGTTTAGATTCTTCTCGCTCTAGTTTGATCTCGGACAGGACAAGTCTTTCTCTAGTACAGATTATCCTGGTTTGAGCTGTCTCATACTCCGTCGGAAGTATGCTTTACTGTCGAAGTCGGAACTCGACTGTGAATATAAATTTGAAGCGGAGAACAATTAAGTTACATTTTGACACTGGAGTCCTACTCCGTACTCGACTGTGAATGTAAGCCTTAGTATTTGTCAGTGAATCATCAGTATGCCTCGCACAATCGCACCCGCTCCCGTGAATATGTGCGGGCAACGTTTTAATTGATCGCTCTTAGTGGCGGTACCGCGGGACACGGCCCGGTTCAGCTAATTAACATCGACGATATGGTAGTGGTAGGAACTAGTTTGCTGATGTTGGGGTCAGGCGGTTTGTTGTGCTCCTTTTTTTTGCTTCTTCTTTCATTACCGGGAATGGAGTGACATCTTTTATGCCAGTACCTACTTGAGTTCCAGTTTGAGGTTATCTGCTAGTGTTGGCCAGTGTATTTTCTCATCATTCTGACAAAAACTTTTAAAATTATTATTATTTGCAGCCTATACCGTCCCTGTAGCGTGCTGGGCAAAGGCCTCCTTTCTCCATTTCTCCCGATCCTGGGCACATTCCCACCAGGTCTTAGTGTGGGCTCCCAGCTCAATGCTCCACCGCTTCCTTAGTCGACCACGTCGCCTCTTGCCATCTTTTGGGAACCACTCGGTCCGTTTGGCCCAACGATCCGGCTGCATCCGGGCCACGTTTATAATTGTATCGTAGAAAAAATGCCAGCATTGAGTTTTTGATCACATTCACATATTACTGGCGATCGTCCAAAGCTCCGTTTAACCATACCTGAGCATTACGACAACTTTCATTTTAATAAAATGTTAAAAGCATGAATTCATGAAGGGACATTCCTTGTTGCGTCGTCGCGTACTACATTGATTTATGTCATAGCCAGTCGTGATGGACGTGCACGGTTTAATTGTGACAGCAGTTTAGATTTCCTTGAGTCGTAAAACGTAACGTGCTATGTTTATGTGACCGTTTGGTACAAATTATGAGCTATTTCGAAGATGTATGCTGTATGAATGTTTTAATAGGAAGAAAAATCTTTAATCAGTTCAAATAATTCTAATTTTAAAAACTTTTATGACGGTTTTTTGACGGTTATGAGTTTTCTTTTTCTTGTCATCAACTTAGGTACACTCGACGTAACTTGTGTCCAAAAATGCCGGCCCATAGCAAGTCGAGTTTTTACGCTTACCCACCAGCGGCCTGTCTACAGTTTTTGTCCACTGATCATATCGTGCGAAAGAGTTTGGCAGAGGACGTGACCTCAATGGAGTAAAATTCATACGACATACTCATGTCCGTTGGCTTGGTTAAATCGGTCCACACGGATCGAGTTCTGTCTGAGCTTTGAGGGTGACGTGACGCTGTCAATCGTATCGTCAGATTAGATCTGGCCTTTCAATTTTGGTGATTTATAAGTTATAGCTGTTAGAATGTGATCTAGATTTAGTTCTAGAATCGAAACGATACTTTAAAAATCAAATACCTTCTCACGCTATTTGCTATGTCATGGTTATGTATGTGATGCTGCTGCATTTTAAGCTATTGCCGTGAAACAGGTAAATTATGATTGTTTTCTGTTTTCATTACTAGTTCTACATTTTCGGCTGCCTGAGAAAATTAACCTTTCAAGACTTCAAACTTATACCGATTTTTGTTGGACATATACGGATCGGGCATTCGGACAGACATACCTAGTGTGATTTTGTATTTCGCTGTAACTACAGCTAACAGAAAATCAGCATCAATGACTGCGATTACCGCGGTGCGCAATTTCCCGCGAACGTTATAATTGAGCTAATCATGCTATATCATATAGCACATTTTTCCATTACTTCCAGCGTGCTCATTTCGCAACAAGTGCAATGCGGAAAAATCTGTATTAGTGTGTGATTTTGATACATTACATACTTTGTAAGTACAGGTACAAATGGCAGCTCACCAACCTGTCTTGCATTGCAAGAGAAGACGTAGTGAGACAGCAAATAAAAAGTTCGTATTCCATTATTTTTTTGAGGGTACCACTTAAAAGTATGAGCTTTGGGCCTACTCTACACGCTAGATGAGGGATTTCGGAAGCCGTCAGATTGTTTAACTGATATGGGAACTTGGCGATCAACGTAGAGTTTTCGAGCCACCCGAAAACAGTTAATTTAATAAGGTTCTTTCCCGAAGATCCTTGGTACTAAACTAAAATGTCACAAGAATGAACTATACTTAAAGAAGACTACTTGGAGAGGTGACTCTTCAATAGTTCCAGAAAGCTAAAGGGCCAGCGTGGGACCTATCGTGTCACCCACGAGCCAAAACCTACAGAATCTGTGTGGGCCGGTAATCGGTATCACCTGTTGTAAACGTCGTAATGGGAGGTTACAAAACGATGTAATGTAACGTAATGACCGCGGTCGATTGTAGATATCAATTATGGGCACCATTGTCTTCGTATCGGTGTTTGGTTCAATGAAATGCAGTGATATAAGACGCTTACAAAGTATGACTGACATATGATTGTTTAGGTTCAAGGACTTCTTAATTTAGTCTCTATGTACAGTAAGTAAAAATGTAGTACTTAGTGTTTTTTTTATGTCGAACTTATTTACTAAAAAAAGGTTAAAGAATTAAATGAATTTGCATTGAATGAGCAACCTTATCGCTGAAAGTACCAACCACACAACTCAACACGGATTGACAAGTTCTAAGATTAAGATTGAAAGTCGCCTTTTCATGACCAAAAGCCATCTTCTATTCAGTAATAGTAGCGAATAATACTACTAAATCTTCTAATGATGACCGCCTATTATACTCAGGATTGACCTTTTCACGCTTGTCACGTGGCAAATCAGATACATTGTTGCAACGAAGCGGATTTAAATGTAGACTATTATTTTTAAACTGAGACAAAGGTAAGCCAATGAGCTAGGGGAATTAATACCTAGATGATTGACACTAATTATTACTTATAGGATGTATTTATAATTATAAAAGAAAATCAAATATGTTTTATAGCCGTATCTTTTGAAATTTAAGTTAAGTGAGACTATACGAACTACTAACAAGTCCTTTTAGTTACCCATGCAATGCACTATGTATGATATTCTTATTCTATCTCGTTTATTCAAAGCATTTAACGTAACTGTGACCATAACTAAGACAGTGATACATTAGAAAAAACTTTTTGTTACAGTTTATTTCCCAGAGTCCCAGGTCGCCTAACTTATAAGGCTTTTCACTGCACTCCTCTACTTTTAACTTGAAGCTAAAAGCAACCATATTTCACGGTAATAGAGCTCGGTTCTGCTATGTTGAAAAGTTTTATTTAACATACAATGTGGCTAGGCGTGTCACTCGATACCTCAGTTCGATATAAACTCATGCAACACTCTGTAAGGTAATCTTGAAGCTCGCGTTGTCAGTTCCTATAAGGACAGCCCACACGCAGCGGCACAAAGCCTTTGAGACTAACTGGAAGTGAGATAAGCATACTTTGTCCTGAGTATTAAATCTTTGTTTGTAGTATCCTACAGATATCTTATTCTTCAAGTATAAAACTTGGCTCTTGTCTGTAGATCTTCTCTTCCAAATCTTCCATTGCTTCGCCTACTGCTTGACCCCTTGATACGGTACGATACCTAGCCTTTATTTTAGTTGGTCGAAGTTACATTAATTCACTACCTTGGTTGTTTCCACCTTCTCTTTTTTCTCTGTGTTACCTTCAGTAATGTTTGTGATAAAGGGTCGCGTCGTGTCAGATGCTCAATCCTACCTCGTCTACTCAAACTCAAAGGTCTTTAAAATTCTTTTCTCCCCTACCCTCCTCGACCTGTCTACAGGTATACAATAAATATTTGTGGTTTTGGCTACATTGCCTGATGGCCTATTTTAGTGACAACCAAAGTTTCGTCATCATCAACTGAGCTCTCAAAATATACCTCGGTGTCCAATAGATCTCAAGATTATCTTGCGAGAGTACATATGTTGTCTAGTGTTTGTTTTAAAAGCACGCGAGTGTTGATGCGCATCGTTTTATCCTGTATTTATTGATAAGGCCATTCATTGCCGGTTCTCGTTGATACATCGCGCGGACATATGTATGACTCAATGGACTGCAATCACTAATTTTTCCTATTACCAAAAAAGTTGTTTAGCGGGTGTTTCTGACAAGGCAGACATAAATCAATTGTTAGTTATGGTGAGCTCAATCCTTCCTTTGATTTATTACCGCCTTGTCAGAAACACCCGGTATATTTGATAATACAAACTTTTAATACAACTAAAGAAATTGAAAGTATGCCTTTAATTAGTTGAAATATGATTTTGCAAGAATCTAGATGTAGGTACCAAATATGTTATTAAACTAACCAAAATGGTTGCTGACTTCATCAGTGGCTGTAACGCGCTCAGTACTAATTGCTGTATTTAGAAAACACCCGACAATGTTACACAATAATAAAACAGTTTTAATAGCGGGCTACTAAACCCGTTCAGTGAAGTTTTCTTTTATGGATGCGGTAAATTGCCGTTTAAAACTTAATGTGTCCACATAATTATCGCAAACGAGTTGCAATACATATTTTCCTTTTACAAGTATGGCTAAAAATAGTGTCTTATTTCAAAATGCCTCGTGCCGTTTATTGCGTAGCAGTGAAATTTGAAGCGTATTTTACGTGATTTCAGCAGATGCATCAATATATTTGTTATTGCAAATCTTGCAAGCGTAATGTGAAATCAAATCAAATTCAATGTAGGAACAAAGGAAAAACAAAGATTAATAAAACACTTTCTTATCAGCTTTTTAGCACTTTACAAAATGTACAAACATCTCCAAAACGTATAATATGGCCTTCGCCAAATATAGCCTCCTCCTATATCTTGAAACAGATCTATAATGCGTATGCTAAACGATCATTGACGACCAATAAACTGCTAACAGTCGTAAAGCTTGTGTCAAAGTAGAATATTTTCCGGTCGTTGCTGAAGTTTTATTGTTGATGAATTAAGTTTATGATGATGTGTCCCTAATAGTGGGTTTGTTAAGTCCAATAAATGTATGGGAACCAATATTTTCTGCATTAAAGCATGAAACTTGGCACAGTTGTTGCTTAGGTGGCCCAGACTGAGAATCGCCCGGGAGGGAGCGGGATACCCCCCTCTGGAAGGCGGGGGGAGGGGATGAAGTTTCCTTCTACCGCGCGCGCTATCGATCCCTATTGCTGCTATTTTATAGCTACTAGGGCAAGTGTGGTGTCATTTTCGGATAATTTAAGGATGAGGAATCCATTTCTGGAACAATTTTTTTACATTTCTATACAAAAAAATTGGAATTTACCATAAAATAGATAATTGTCGACGCAAAAAAAAATCTTCTAATCACGATATTTTTTGAATGAGTATAGATATCAGCAAAATAAAAATATATTTGAAAATCTGCATTCATGCAGTTTTCAAAAATATAGGGTTCGATATACTTTTTGTTTATATTTATGTGTTAAAAAAAATAGTAAACACTGCGCGGAAGAGGTTGTAAAAATATTTAATGCCTAATTACGGTTTAAAAATTACTTGGTTACTTCAAATTACTACCAAATACTGAACAGGGTCATTCAGCCTGTGATAAATAACAACTTTCTGTATTCAAACATAGGTTGTATAGGTACAAAAAAATACATTTCTCATACTTTTATCTACCCAATTAGCTGACAAGTATGTATGAAACAAAGGATTTTTTGTGCTTTTGCCACTGAAAAGAGTTGTTATTTACGATATCGGAAGACAGCTTAAGGAAGCGAGAGCATCGGAAGTGGACCTGCATAAGTCTCGAAGGTGCACTCAAAAAAGAGAAATAGACTTCATCCATCATGTCGACATATAACCGTATATTGAAAGATGTATGTGATCAATGCGGTTAGAACCGGAAGCAATCACTGTTGGTACAGGACACATTGATATCAATGTTAAGCTCGAAAGGTCGCAACTGGTAAAGTCTACACTCAGACCGGCAAAACCGGCAGACCAAAACCCAAACTCGGAACTCTTTTAATTAGAACTCCAAAACCGTTTCGATTGCCTAGGGCGCAGCGTGGATGATGTAAATGAAGGGTTCTTGATAAGTGTCACTGCGGTTGGAGGTAATTACTTAATACTAAGCACACTTGATCTGATAGAGAAGAGGCGTGATACGTCTTAGCAGACAACGGCACCGGATGCCTTTGCCTGCAGGCAGCTGAAGAGACAGATCTTTAAATCAATTACAAGAAACATCAGGCGATTTTATACAAAAAATATTAAGGTGAAGAGCCATAGACCGAAACAAAGCCTCTAAAGTTTTTGCTCGAGATCTATTTTTTCGGCAAAGCCAGGCATGGCTGAAGACCGAGGATGGTTGGTAGAGTACTATATCCACACCTGAGATTGTGGGGGAATTCGAGAAGTTCTATGGTGTAGTGTGTGCACCACCCATTTCCACCCACTGTAATGTCTTAGGTTTAAGTTCACTCAATAAAGGTGTATCTCAACGTATGGACGTGTTTGAATGGTACTTCCCACCTCCTTACATGGCGACCCTGCCATGAGAGTCGAGGTTGAGGTCGAGTGTCCGGGAGTTAATAAAAAAGACTGGAGTGGACTAAATTAATAATTATATAATTTGTGACAGTGACAATCATGGTTGTGGTGTTGCGTAACATAATTAAAGACATTCTGCGGAACGGAAATTTTTAAAATGGGGAAGACGTATTCGAAGGAGGAGGTGATTTTGGCCCAAAATGCGGCAGCAGGTGACAATGGCTCGGTTATGAGGGACGTCGCTAGTAATTTGAGTCATAGCAACATCTTGACGACGACGCTGATTATCATCTTCGTGATCATCATTCTGATCATTGGGCTGAAGTACTACCGGACCTGTCACCAGCAGTGGATTCGTCAGGAGCTGAACGGAGAAATCATGAGGCAGTGGCAGATGCGGCTATCCATGCGGAACCGGAACCCGACCACCAACCCGGCTATGGAGAATGTGTGAAAATGTACAAGTGAGTTAAGAGCTGGACAAATGTGAGTGAATTTAATTTAAATTTTTTTTTTCTTTTTCTTATTAGCAACAACTGCTTTTTTTTAAGTTGATATGAACAACATTTAAAAAAAAAAAAAAAGATAAATCTTTAGAAATAGTTTTGTCATTTAATAATTTTTAGTAAAATAGTTCTTATGGCTCAAGAATTAATACAAATATACGATGAACTTGTAAGTATAAGACAGTATCTTATTAAAATAGGCCCCAAGCGTCGAGCCGAAAAAGGGGACGCTTCAGAAAAAAAAGTCGAAGAGTCACAAGAATTATTTAAAAAATTTAAGAAAGTTGTGAAATTATTAGAAGAGAAAATTAAGGGAAAATGTAATAGAAGATAATGAACCTAATGTAACAATAGAAAAAAACAATAAAACAGAAATTATACACAAAAATAGAACCAAACCATACTATAAGAATTAAAATTACTAGATAAGTACTTATTAAGTTTAATTAATTATGAAGTTAACAAAACAAAAATTGTAATGTAATTTCATTAAATTTTTCTTTTTTTAAGGGATGGAGGTGTAGTGTGTGCACCACCCATTTCCACCCACTGTAATGTCTTAGGTTTAAGTTCACTCAATAAAGGTGTATCTCAACGTATGGACGTGTTTGAATGGTACTTCCCACCTCCTTACAATGGACAGAACTTCTATTATACACGTCGACACGACAACCCATCACTGACAGTCAAGATAAGGTCCCGAGAGCAACATGGACCCGACACTATACCGAGGACATCTCGGCCGTCAACATCTTACAAACAACAAGACTGCATGTAAAGTCGCATTAAATATGTTTGAATGTATGTCTCATTGTTATGTTATGTTTGCGTGACAAAGGCTGCTGTAAATAAATGATTTCCTTCTTTTTCGTTTCTTTCTTTCATCACAGCCGAACTTCAGAAGACAAATGGTAAAAACAGCGTTTATGGCCCGTCAGAAATTCTTCAATTTCATTATACTTACGCTAATCATATTCCCCGAAAACTGTTAACCGCTGCATTCCAGGATGTCTTCAAGACTCTGGACTGGAAGGAACTAGGCATCATTATAAACGGCGACAACATTACTCACTAGTTACTAGTTATGGCCCAGACCGCGAAGGATCTAGTACAATGCTCGATGTCCTCACCTCAGTAGGGCTTCCGATCGAGTTGGTATTAGAATGAACATGGGCATAAAAAAGATAATGTTCAGCGCCCATGTAGGAACAATTCAATCCACTCCAAATCAAAGATAATGACTACCATACACTAAATACACTCGAAGTTGTTAAAGAATACATACCTGGGACAAACTGTTCGTCCGTCGACTTCAACTCGGATGAGCATCGTTCGGGATGGTTAGCTTAACTTGAATAAGCTTACTGAACGATGCTCATCCGAGTGACAGGTTCAAGTTTTGTCTTGAGGCAAGAGGTGCCTCAAGACAAAGGTCTTTGAACAATGTGCGTTACCAGTGGTAACTTACGGAACCGGGATACGGCTGCAAACAACGGGCCTAATTAGAAAGTACAAGGTCACTGGAGGATAAGGACAAGGAAAGAGCTTTTTCCCTGCGTGATCGGATATGATGAGATCCTACGTCGATGTTACTTACCTCCAACCGCATGCCTCCACGGTGCCGTTGTCTGCTGAGACGTTTCACACCTCTTCTCGATCAGATCAAGTGTGCTTAGTATTAAGTAATTACCTCCAACCGCATTGACAACTTCTCAAGAACCCATCATTTACATCATCCACGCTGCGCCCTAGGCAATCGAAACGGTTTTGGAGTTCTAATTGAAAGAGTTCCGAGTTTGGGTTTTGGTCTGCCGGTTTTGCTGGTCTGAGTGTAGACTTTACCAGTTGCGACCTTTCGAGCTTAGCATTGATATCAAAGTGTCCTGTACCAACAGTGATTGCTTCCGGTTCTAACCGCATTGATCACATACATCTTTCAATATACGGTTTTATGTCTGATGGATGAAGTATATCTCGTTTTTAAGTGCACCGTCGGGACTTATGCAGGTCCACTTCTGATGCTCTCGCTTCCTCAAGCTGTCTTGCGATATCGTAAATAACAACTCTTCCCAGTGGCAAAAGCACAAAAATTTCATATGTTTCATACATACTTGTCAGCTAATTGGGTAGATAATGTATGAGAAATGTATTTTTTTTGTACCTATACAACCTATGTTTGAATACAGAAAGTTGTTACTTATCACAGGCTGAATGACCCTGTTCAGTATTTGGTAGTAATTTGAAGTAACCAAGTAATTTTTAAACCGTAATTAGGCATTAAATATTTTTACAACCTCTTCCGCGCAGTGTTTACTATTTTTTTTAACACATAAATATAAACAAAAAGTATATCGAACCCTATATTTTTGAAAACTGCATGAATGCAGCTTTTTAAATATATTTTTATTTTGCTGATATCTATACTCATTCAAAAAATATCGTGATTAGAAGATTTTTTTTTGCGTCGACAATTATCTATTTTATGGTAAATTCCAATTTTTTTGTATAGAAATGTAAAAAAAATGTTCCAGAAATGGATTCCTCATCCTTAAATTATCCGAAAATGACACCACACTTGCCCTAGTAGCTATAAAATAGCAGCAATAGGGATCGATAGCGCGCGCGGTAGAAGGAAACTTCATCCCCTCCCCCCGCCCCCCAGAGGGGGGTATCCCGCTCCCTCCCGGGCGATTCTCAGTCTGGGCCACATAAGCAACAAGTGTGCCAAGTTTCATGCTTTAATGCAGAAAATATTACCTTTGGTCGTTAACAAACCCACTATAATGCTATAATGCGTGTTAAAGGTGATAGAAATGGCTGTACATTTCAAACACACCAAACATATCAATTCAAAAATTTATCTTTTATTTTTAAACATGAGATGCATTTGAATGACGCTTTGAACTGGTTTCAGTGACGTTATACCCATTCATCATCATAGAAGACTACATAAGGAAGGAAACTCATGTAAATTTTCACACAACTGAACTCACTAAATTAACACAGAGATGTCATTCTTCTATAAGCAAAATTGCGATTGTCTTGGAAGCAATTATTTTAATTGCATTGTATGAAGCAAGCTTCAAAAATTTAATTTTTTTTAAATTAATGACTTTGTTTAAAATTACATTATCGCTCAAGAGTGAATACTGATTTCCTGTTTATAATATAAGCAAGTTGCAGTTTTGTAAGCATTTCTTTTTGCATAATATAATATACATTAATGTCTTCCTCAGTTCAGGTTTGTAAAAACCAATCATTAATTACCATAATCGCTTACTTGACTGGGTTTAATGAGCTGGCTGCCCAAAACTTTCTCCCTCGATATCTTTGACCATCGTAAACAACCTGTAGGTAAAAGGTTTCTGGAAATAACTTTTTTATCACATTCGAAATTTATTATATGCACTCAGAATTATTGAATGATTAAATACTTGAGAACCTAAATTTCAATTTTTAGTTCAAAAAGTTATTGTAGTTAGTTCATTATTGTAGGTCTGTTATGATTGTATCTACTACTTACCTACTAGGATTTTTCTTTTAGATAAAATTTGTTTTTAACAAAAAGATATTAAACTTGCAAACTTATAATTCATAAAGAAATCTCAAGACAGTCAACATGATTGCTCTTCATTATTGTCCATCATCCAATTGCATACGGCCCCGGTCCTGTAACACAATTTATTCATTACTGCATCCTCGATTCCTCGAGAGGTCGAATGACTCCTAATCGAATGCTAGTGACAAATCTAAAACAGTGTAGAAGAACAAATAATATGGTAATTTCTGGTTTTGATATTTTCAATAGCACTGTGTTATTTATTTATATAATGCAATCATTATTCAAGTAAGGAGAGGTTTTGCTTGATCTTGATATGCCGACAGATGACATGATTCATAAGTTCGATATATAAATCGTTGGGTTGCTTTACAATCGCCACTTCCGATAAATAATTGTATCTTCTAAATCATGGCCGAAATCAAAAATATGCGTCAATGACGCCCTAGATTATTTTGCTTAGAATTTTTAAGGCACTTTAATGTAGCTTTTAAGATAATGATCTTAGAAATATACGTTACATTAGCAATTCCATGTTTCTTCTCATGTAACGAAAGAGACTTCTCGCTCCCATTATCATCATAATTTATGATGACATGGCTTGTTGCCCTATCAACAATAAATTTTCTTTTATTAGAACCAATTTTAAATATTCCCAGTATTAATTGATTATCAGACTAAGCCGCTGGCCCTAGTTTTCTAAGCCACCCAGTCCAATGAACGCTAGATTGTCTTCCGGTGATCATTCAATTACCATTGTGCCCCCGGACAAGCGGCGGCGGGATGCTCTGAATGGATTTTAATATGCACTTTTGCTTGGCTGTTGAATGGATGATTTGCTAACTGGTTGGTAGTGCTGTTTGTTAGCGTTTATCTGTATTTTGCAAAGGCGAGTTTAAAAAATATTTTTAACTTAAATATTTTCATACCGACTAGATTCATCCTAATACGATATCTTTGTTTCAATACCAGTTCAGTTATAATTGAATACCATCGGCTACTTTTACCACTGTTAGCCAGCACGCAAATTTACCATGTGCTTGCGTCGTACAATTAAATATGTCAGCAGCTCAAAATTTGCTTTAAAATTAGCATCAATACGACATTAGTGTCGTTCGTAAAGAATTACTAGTTGCTGGTGAGTGTTCGTGAATCACAGGCTTGAGGTGCGGAGTGCCCCAGGGTGGTATCATTACACCGCTCGTGAGATGTAGTAGAACGTTTATCTTAAGATTTGAAGTTTAAATGAAAACTGATAGAAATATGACTTGTAATGACAGGCCTCACTTAAAATCCTGTTAAAGTTGAGTTGACGTAAATTATTGACCTTTATCTAGTAACTTTCCGGTTTCAAGTACAAGAGTTATTTACAAATCTATGATGCATAATATTAGTAAAAAAACAAACTTGATTACATTAACAACGAAACATGATCAGTTCATATGTGTACTGAATCTCTCCACATTTTAATATCTAGTCATCATCTGCCTTTAAAGACAGAAAGAGGTAAAATCTCGGAAGACTGTTATTACAGAAAAAATCTGTTCACATTTTGTTGTCCCTGTATTTTTTTTTGGATTGAAGCATGTTCCGTGGTTGTTAAGCCTTCAAGTATCGTGTCGATCTCGCATTCTCAGCCTAATTTATTTTTCCCTCAAACACGCCTCTTCACACGTCTACTAATAAAGTATCGGGTGCAGCATCGTCTGAGCGGACCTCCATAAATCGAACGCCATTGTTCTGTCCGGGCGAGGCGAACAAAGCAGCGGCAAGGGAATATAGCCCATGGAGTGGCTCCTCTGGAAGAAACCTATTAGAGTAGTATGTGTTAGTTCATAGATTATTGGTTACGCTAAGTGCGTATGCGCTTGATTGATTGATTGCTTGATTGCATTTGGGATTGATTGCTTGATTGTATTTGGGTTTTCATTTCAAAAATTAGATATTGATACAATATGACTAACATTTTGGTGAAGTTGAATTTTGAAAAGATCCAAAATGGATTTTTGTTGATGATTCTATCCTAGTAGCTTTCTTTTACCTTAAAGTACTGGTCGAAGTTGTATTTTTTGTCAAAACTTTCGTTTCCAAGTATTTTCCTGTTAAAGGCTAAAGGTTGTGTTCTTCGTTTTCTTTCGGCGTCGGAGAAGCGGCTATTCACTTTAAAGGAAACTTGTTTTACAATTCCTTTCAATTCGCGTTTTGCTCGTTTTCGCCGCGGGAAGTGTGAAATTCGATGAAGAATAAAAAATAGCTCCGAGGAACCAGTGTTCAAGTTTCAAAGGTGCTACGAAACAGCCTTTTTGTCCGTAACGAATTGGAAACAGCAATTCTCTCAACTTAAAGTATATTCCTACATCGAAAGATCAGATATTTTTACCATGTTAATCCGTTTTTTGTAAGCCTTCTCATGGCTGCTTCAAGTCTAACAATAAAAATATTTATCGGATTATTATAAACTTTCACGCTATTTTTATTAGTGTTCTATAAATATTTATTGCTTGATGCGGCGCTGGGCCTGTAGTTACGAAGTGCTATATATCACACTCCACAGATTTTTATTCATAAATCAACTATGGATGTGAATGGGTCGCTTATTAAAACCGCCACGCCTATGATCATACCATCCTACTAAGATTTACTGTGATGTAGAGTGGGTTTGAATATGAATGCAGAGATGAATCGTCTCATTCGAGCGATAGTATTGGGCTTTGTTGGCATCGCAATACTGGTTATTAGGCGTTCAGACCGGTATGTTTGGAATAAATCTGAGCTGCCCGCTCTGATCTTGTCTCGTTAAATTAAATACTGTTTTATATGTTCTAGGAACGGTCTATCTCGCGACATGTGCGCGGAAACGCCTTGTTTACTTTCATTCCCATTTCGGACAGTTCCTTTTAAGTCACGCCTTTAGTGCACGCGGACGGATAAGAATCGAGTTTTGTAACATGGCTATTTCTGGTGTACAATGGAACTGTATCTCCTTACACATATGGTATGTAGGCGGAGCGTTGTTTTAAGCTTTCGTAATCGTTTACGTTGCAAATAAAAGTTGTTTTAAGTGCGTTTTGAGATCAAGTATTCAATTATGCGTATGGCTCCTAGTTTTAATTGCGCCGGCCCGCTAGCTGTCGGCTGGTCTCAAAAGGGGGCACTTAATAGGGTCGTGTTTCTTTAATTCGCTGCGCGCGCGGCATTCCTACACGGGTTGGCCCTCTGTCCACATTTTTGTGTGCTCAAGCTTGTTTTTCTCGAGGACCATTTCCCACCTCTGTCTCTGTCGCCGGGAATTTAAACGAGCGTACTGATTTTAATCGCGCCTCAGACTATTCGAATACTCTTTTTTGTTTCAGTTTTGTGCGATAAAAATTTCCGAAAGAAATCACGTCTGTTTTGCTCGTGCGTGTCTCTTTAATGTTTACCCGGAATAACTTTACTGACTAGTGTTTGTCTTCGTCTCGTGACGATTTTATCATTCCGTTAACTCGCAAACACGGCATCTACTAAACATTAAACTTTAAATAAAATTTTAACGTTGCCATCACCGGATCTGGTAAGAATTGTACCAGATTCTTGAACAATGGCCGGTCCGACAATGCGCCTTATTAAAATATGTCCTTACGATATTGCGTTTTTGTTTTGTTTTTGGCGGGGCCTGCGCCTGCGTCGATGGACAGCGGATTAACAGAGCGTCCGGCGCCGCGCGGTTGGGGCTGCATAGCAAATGCATCGCGTTGTGTGGCAGCCGCGTATCGCGATGGGCTCGCATGCGATGCGCGTGCGTGCTCCAACTGCGATTGTTTACTATCGCAGAGAATATAATTCTTACTAATATTACATAGCAGCACTATATTGTAGTCAATAAAGTCCCTTAGAATATTTGCCTTTCTGATGCAAGAGTTCATTGCAAGAGTTTTGCGGTGATGCTTAGTTATTTTGGTATGGTAGAGAACTTTGTAAATGTAGAGCGTCGAAAACCAATAATTAATACAGAGTATAAAATAAGTCGCTTCCTGCGTCTGTCTCTATGTATGCTTAAATCTTTAAAACTATGCCAAGGATGTTGATGTTGATGAGTTTTTTTTAATAGTGAGACATGCACATTATATTAATAGGTTAGGCGGTACGAAGTTCGCCGGGTTGCCGATTATAAAAAGAATTACAAAAGACAATGGCTAGGGTTTTATTGTTCTTTAATGAATCTTCTGAGCATGCTCCCAGCTTTCATCTTTGAAGGCAATTCACGCTGACATGCCATGCCTTAACATTGTGACCAAATATTAGCTCTATGGACACGAAAAGCCCAGCAAACAGAGCGGCCCTGTTTGCCGAGCCCAATGAGGCTCGTTGTTTGCCTTAGTTATCTCCGAGCGTGGTGACATGCGGGACGGTCAGCTTAATAATTTACAGCTTTTTTCCTTGGCTTAGCTTAGTCCGGTCGAATGTAGCAGTGAAATCTTTTAAGGATGTTTTTTTTAGTCTGCTAGAAATGTTGCTTGTCAGCATATAAATATTATGTTAAATTTTTAATCTTCTCGTTTTATTTGTCAATCTAGATTAACTAAAGTTTTGTTTTTTTTTTAGTTTCAGGTACGTACACAATACCATCGTGGATACCAACAAAAAGTAAAAGGTTTGATTTCGTGTTACATTAAAATGTCAACATCTTTTAGTTACATAATAATAAGACCAAATTAATTATACCTATAGCTTCTTAGGTAAAAATGTTGTATACAATATACATATTATGTATAATGGACCATGTTTCCTAAACCGCTTAAAAACGTGATAGTCCAACAGAGTATGTTCCGTACGTGTACTTGCGGGATGCAATTTGTGGTTAAGCCCCATCTCTAGAGGAAGGCAAAACTTTTTATAATAAAAAGGCATCTTTACAAGCATATTTCACTTTTTACTTAAAGTAATGGCAGCCCAATTAATTTTAACATAGCCGGTGGTAGTAATAAGGTATGAGTAATTTGAAGATTAAATTAATTTAAAAAGAAGATACTGGCTATTGTTAGTGTTTACCGTAAAATTCCTGAATATCGGCGAATTTGCTTGCTTTTTCTCGGCAACATAGTTTTCTACTTAGTGAACATCGCGTAAAGTGTGGTGTTGAACTCGATTACCCCTCGCGGAGCAGTTGGACCGGAGCCTTGCAGATATTTGAATTTCTAACTATAGCTTTTCCTTTTTTATTTTAATTACTATCATTTTAGATACCTATACGTTACTCGTAGATGTTACTATATTCGTCTAGACTAGAATGGCCGTGTGGTGGCAGCATAGAATACCACAGCCCTATCTCCTCCCCCGGGTGTCGTTAAAACTACCGATGGATGGGCAGCAGCGTCGTTCGTTGAAATACTTGAAGACCCACACTGCTATAACCAACACGCCTGCCTGCTAAACATGGTGATTACGGCAAACTACCTCTACAAAGATTTTCAAAGATTCAAAGATTTTTATTGATTAAAACTTACAACATGGTAATGGCAATGAGTTTTGACTTACTCCAGTTAAGCACGAAGCCTGTGTTAGGAGTAAGCCGCTCTTCCGTATAACATACTTATAATATAATTATGTTTAGTACGTACATATAAGTTTTTGTGAGAAATACCTACAATAAAATAAATAAACAACAAAATAATATAAAAGTACCAACTACAATTATGGAAACATCCAAGTAGGTAAGTACCAACGAATGTTAAATAAGTCGTACCTAGTCGTATTTATTTGATAAACTAATGTTGACATAGAACAGGTGACGATGGCTAAAGGTTTGCCATAAATTACATAAATCATTTTTAAAGTAAGTAATATGATTTCAAGGTATCATTGGTCAACAACATACAATCTACAAGGTTGGTCCTGTGGCAATCTGTGGTGGAGACCTATGTCCAGGAGTGAACGTCTATTGGTTGTAGTGATACACGTATAGACGGCTTTAATTAATTCTATATCCATGCCATTCGCAAATAATTTCATACAGATCATAACGACTAATAAGTCTCGAGTCTGGCTGGACGGCTAACAAGAATTTGATTTATGATCATGCCGGTCGCACGCAGCAAGCTATTGCTTTTGCCTTTTCAGTCCAGTGACGAACGGTGCAGGTGCGGCGACCTCGTTCTTACCTGGGAACTGAAGTTTTTCTTTCAACGCTTCAATATAAGATAAGTCTTATATTGTCGCATTAGGGTTTCCTGTAATGGCAATATTATGTTATGAATAAAATAAATAAATAAATAAAAATATGGATTCTAGAACTACACCTTGCATCCAGAGTGATGTGATAAGTCAAGAAAGGAATGGTTTCAAAGTCGCAGTTTTTTACTTATACCTACTTACGCCAAATCTTTGCTAAGGAGCAGAGCGCTTTGAAACAAATGCCAAATCGTCGCAACTCTGACCATTCTTTATGGTTCTAAGCGATGGCGCAGAGGTTGTTGCTTCGTTTTATCTCAACTGAAAGATTTCCACTTCTAGCCACTATGAACGGTCAGCGCGACGACCTTCACTCTCATCTTGTGTTTTATAGTTGTTTCGTTTAAATAAAAAAAAAAATACCGTATTGATATAGCGGCACTTGATTGAGAACGTGGCAGACTTCGATCTGCTATTGAAGAACAATTCCCTAAAGCTGCTATTTGCTGTAGTTATTTGTGATAAAGCCCATGTTTTTAATCACGTAACAAATTCCTGAGCGCAGCTGCGTGCCTCAAAGCATGAGCATGTTGCAATTTCTGTCATGAAACCTAAAATGGGCGTACTTTGTCGCTAATAGTAGGCATTCAGAGCACTAGGAAGGAAAAGGGAAATCGCAGACCATATTTTGATCTGGGCAATGTTGTGTATTACTCACGTACTGAAAGCATAGAAAGCCTTGCAGTAGATTTGGGACTGCGTCTATCCCAAATAATTAATGTTTCGGTGAACCCTTTTTTGCAATCTATTAGATCATATATGATATATTAAATTAATTAAAATTTTATTACATAATTTCACGCCTTTTATTCCCCGAAGGGTTAGACAGAGGCACGAGCTTAAGAGCCGGACCCACGTTTAGACGAGTTCATGTTTTATTACCAACGTGACAAGGGGCCATCTTTTCGCCGCGGTTATAACGACCACTAACTGCGGCCGGGACCAACGGCTTAACGTGCCTTCCGAAGCACGGAATCATCTTACTTTTCGGACAATCAGGTGATTCAAGCCTGCAATGTCCTATCCAACTGAAAACAATCACAACGTGATTTTTCTTTACAATCCAATAAAACAAAAAAATACTAATATTTGTAACATGGCTGTCTTTTTTTGATCTGCTGACACTACAACAAATTGGTTCCACCATGAGGCACCTAAGGTATCGTGTCCGACTAATAGGCAAGAAGTGGAGCGGTATGCAATCGCATACCTCAGGTGCCATACTGCGTTGCTGAGAGCAATTAGTACATTGATTAGTAGTGTTCGCAATCTATCGAGCTTGCTTCAGCTTATAGGGAATTCCTGTCTTAACTGCTGATTGACCCAAGGACCTGCCATTAAACTCAACTCTGAGACTATTAGGAAGCTATAACGAATAGCTATAGCCTAAACCCCGTTTGAATTACTAATCTATAGATTGTTTATATAACGATTTATGTGTGAATGGATGAAAATTACAGATAAATACTTTATGTTATATATTTTAATTTGGTTGATCTTATAAACCTTACAGTTGACTACCCAACCCATTTGGCTTTGAGTCTGGGTGGGTTATTTCTTTAAGATAAGTATTCACGTACAGTGGCGGTCAAGGACGGCGTAACAGATTTTTCTATGGTCTCGGGCGCCCTAGACTGTATTACCAAAGAACGAGATATTTTGCAATACAGAAAAACCGGAAGTGTTACGCCGTCCTAGGCCGCCACTGTACCATGAAAAACAATATTTATAAGGTATGGTTGATAGTCTCGTCTAGAATATATTTTATAGGGATGTTGCTTTAAATTGCGTATTCTTATCCGTAACGAAAAAGTGTGTAATGCTGGAAATGTTACAAAAAAATATTAAACTTGACTATTTGTTGCCTTTGTAAAGCTGTATTGAATTAAATCATATTTAAAATACAAAATGCTACACGGTTATATTAATATTGTTGTTACGGTCGGTTGTAGAACCTCGTTTGCAACCGGAATGGACTGCGTCGGCGGCAAGGGAGGTGAGGTGACAGACCGTGTCAAGTCACGAACCCGTTCAACCGATCTAGAACTATGTCCGGTCCGGTGTCTAATGCTCGCTCTGGCTGGTCTGTGGTAGGCTGGCTATAGTCGTTATAGACAGGGGACTGTTTCTTCTAATAGTCCTTACATTATCCTAGGAACCGTCTTTGATATTATTAATTTTAAAGTCACCTTTGTTATACGTGAATTTAGAAACTCGACCAAAGATAAAATAGGTTACACTTTATTTTTTACATATGATTATATAGATATCGTAGATTGAATTGAAACCGGGATGTGCAACGGAAAACTATGCGTAACAATTCCTACCAAATTCTGCTAACTTTAACTGCTGTCGCTAAGTTTTCTACAATCACAAAACTTAGTTTAGAAATTGCTGCAAATTCTATAGTTGATTCTAATTAGATCGTTGATCTATGTATATTTATATTAAAGCGCTAGACTAGCTAGGCTAGAGGCCAGTGAATGAGCTCTCATGGGAAGCTTCTGAGGCGATTAGATGCGATTCTAAACCGGATCTTGACTCACCTCAAGATTGTGTCGAGGTTTTTTCTGCATCCCGATCAATGAACACATGATTGTCCAGTACAATATTATTAATCTGGCATGATTATAAACAGTCAGTATGAGGTCATAGAGAATAAACTTCTAGAGAAAGGTCACAAATTACAAACCAAAGGTTTTGCTTCTCTTGAAAAAACGTGGTCCCAAAAATCGGCTCGGAAGACTGAAGAATGTGAAAATAATGTTGGTATAGGTATATTTTTAATTAATGAAGCTGATACTGTAAATCACGAATATACTAGATAATATTATTTTTGTTATATTTCTTCGCGATTTAAATTTTTATTTAAATATAGCTTCAACTAAACTGTTTTCCCTGTAGCATGCAGAGCATGCCTCAAATTCTCTTCGCGCTCTTTCGGGCACAATAGGCCATGGTGGAGATCTTAACATTTCCCTTACCAAGAATCCAGTAAGGAATTTTCTGAGTGTGCGTTTAAAGCGGCAGGCGCAAGGATCTTATATAGACTTTGAAGGTTGACACATTTTCTTTTTTGGTCCTGTAATCTTGAAGCATTTATGTTGCATGTGTTACATTTTTAATTGATTTGTTGGTTATGTATTGAATTTGGCTGTTAACACCTACCCTGAAACTCGTTTCTTGTCACTGTCACCATTTTACGTGTAGATTTTGGCTTGATCTTGCTCGCTTTTGAGGCTCTGCGCTCTGTGACTTATGTTGGTACTTTCCAAGCATAGTATGATTTGTTTGAACTCTAAAACGACCGTCCTATAACAACCGAGTGACTCCAAGAAATCGTGACCTCGCAGGATCACACCCGCTCGTGCCCGCCTTTTTGTTTGTTCATCATCGTTCCCCGAACTGTCGTTTGGACAAAAAAAAAAACATTAAAGATTTATCCGAATCGGCCGTCGCGGTCGGGCGAGGTGTTAATATAATTAATGGTGTTCCATCAAACGAACCGCCTTCAAACGCCCGTCTGCCATTGCAGCGGATTTAAGCATGAGCTCATGTGAGTTTTTGAGGTTGGTATACAATTACCTCCAAACTTTTTGAAATCAATACAGAAGGGGTATTTCATGGTTTATTGTCGTGTAAACTTATACTTGTTTCCGATGCTTTATTGCATTTAGAAAACAACTTTTATGAAAAGAGGTCCTGCCTGATGCCGATAATGAGTATTACCCAAAATTAAAATAACTGAAGCAATTTTTTATTGTTTGAAACAAATGAAGTATTATATTCTCTGTGACAAATGGATCGTTTTAATGTTTTGTTTTGTTACATCTTAGAACAAATAGCAATTCTGAGATTTTTATTAAAAATTGAAATTAATTAAATAACAGTCAAAACAAAAAAGCCTTAACGAGTTATTAAAACAGCCTAAAAAATCTACGTGTGCACACCAGCCCGAATATTTTTGTCTGCCTTTTTATAGCCGTGCGGTTACAACTTTTTGCCTGAGCGGGTTATTTCGGTTTGTTTATAAAGATCATTTTTGCCTGCACACATTAATCATGCAGATGCGGTAACCTTCTCGTTTTAATTAGACGACTCGTAAATCTTCTAATTTCGTCACGAGGTAATATTTGATTGGATATTATTATGTTTTTATAGATTCTTTCCTTGTCTTCCCTGCGTAAATTTCAGTAATTTTTAGTATGCAAAATTTGGATTCAAATATGAATAAAGAAATAAAATACATTATTCAAAGATGCAGCAGGTAGTTATTTATCATCTTCATCATCATCAACATCTCAGCAGTCTACTGCTACGGCGTCTCCCCCACATATAATAACAGTGTCATTGTTATCTGCCAATTACCACCGAGAGCTTTGCAAATCTTTGAACTAGGAGAAAGTAACAACAAAAAAAAAAAAAAAAACAAACAAATTAAAAGTGCTGAAATCATAAAACATTAAACAGTGCTCCGAAATTAATAATGTGCATGCAGATATTGCAGATCTTCGCTAAATTTCGTTTTCACGGAAACATAATTCTGCTAAAGTACGCATGAAAAAAATTCACTTAACTCCCTTACATACACATATTATTGTCTTCCGACTATCGTTGTCGAAAAATGACGAATTATTACTTTTGGAGTGCTGTACTTACCTATTAGTGTGTTTTAGAAAATTTTCCCACTCTGTCTCGCACTCGCAACTCAATCTGGATGAACTTGTTTATCGTCCAGGCTATCAGAGAGTGTCACTTATCATCGTTGACGATGCATTGTCTCCGTCATCCGACCACTCGCCGGGTAGACCACACCGTCTTCTGGGAACCCAGGGTCAACGGCATGTTTGCCTCTGTCTCCTCTTACATAGTCGACACAGTGCTATTGCGTCGCATACTCTGTAATGTGAGATTCGGTGAACATTGCAGTTTACTAGGTGCTTTGCGTTTTATGTGTTTGTCTCCGAAATGTACACTGGTGTGAAGTAACGCAAGAAATTTTAGTTTGGTGAAAGTGTTTCTTCAGTGACACAAATGTAATATGAACAATAAAAAATAGGGCAACCTGTAAGGATAGTGATGTGAAATAAATAAATAAATAATAAATATAAAAAATATTTAAGTATGAAATTTGAGTCCAATGCTAATTTAAAATAAAAAACTAACTTCAAAAATTGCATTAAATATTTTTTTATTGTTCATGTTACATTTGTGTCACTGAAGAAACATTTTTGTTGGGATCAGCAGCTATAAGTTGGAACATGTCTATTTGTTATTCGAATAATAAGTACTTTTTTCAAATAGTAACTATAATAAATGAATGTTTTATTAAGTACGTTCTTTGAAATCTAAGAAAAAATTCGTTTTTATATGCATTTTTATATCTTCTGCAATAAAAGAGGATTCAAAAAGAAGTTTACGATCCAAAGATTTATAAAAACCTACGTTTTAATAGATGAAAAAAACGTGAAAACTATAACGAACTGGATGTATAAAAATCGATTTTTATTAAGAATTATTATAGTGTAGATAATAAATCGACATAAAACCCTATTCTTTTCAATGTAGATTTCTATTGCGGGCATCAGGTATATCACACAGGTAGTGCTGGCTGGTGCAACGATCACTGTTCCCTTTGTCCGAGGGCCATCTTGACGACACTTTGTCTACCAGATGTCTGGTGCCCTTTGTTGCTTTAGTGTCCTTTACGACCCTCTTACTAAGTTTCTTAGAAAATATTCAGCTCAAATACACATGTGCGCCCGTATCGAATCCTCTACCTGTTCCCAAAGTTTTTTTCCCGTCGTCCGTTTGTTAAAATTGTTAATTTCGTGTTCAGGTTTATTTCAAAGAATTTCAATTACGTTCTGTAAAATAGTTCTGTGATTTTATTGTCGCTTTGGCGTTGCGGAGAATAGCTGTTTCCGATTTGCTGGTAAAAGGACAGGAAATCGTTTGTTGTTAGATTTTTAATGCTGGTTATTTGGTAGTTGTTGTAAACAACAGTAGCAAGTATAAAAGTCTGTGGCGTTCTCTTCCTTGAAGATTTATACTTTCATTTACACTTCTTTACATGACCCGATACGAATCTTAAGCGAAGCTTTTTGACTGAGTACTCGTCGTTATTTGTGGTTTAATATCTTTACCAATTTTGCATGCGAGTCATACACCGCTTTTCAAAATTGTGCTCCTTAGAGTATGAGTACGTCCATGTTACACCATAATTCGCACCTCGTGTCTCTGCCCACGATTAATTTACGTGTTTCTATTTGGGATTACTAATCTGATCATCACGCGTGACCAAATCTAACGTTTTGGCAACCAATATCTCAAAGCTTGGCTTCGAAGAAGTAAATAGCTATATATGTAGTCACTTCTAAAGATCTTGTGAAATCAATCAATAAATTGTCATCATTGCATGTTAATCATCAGACAGTTGAATATTTGAAAATTTGTGGCAAAGATATTCATATCAGTAAAAAAAAAACTAATTGCTGGCATTCTACCATCCCCCCCCACAGCAGAAGTAAAATATATTATTTTTAGCAATGTAGAGTACATTCTCAAAATCTTCGGCAGGTAAAATGATCGAATTGATTGTATGTAATTTTTTCTCACATTTCATTATTGTAATTTTAATGTAATTTTTTCTCACATTTCATTATACACACACGAAACCGGATCTTACGATGGTATTTTTTAAATCGTGAAAAGCAATTACTGTCCTTCTAAGGTAAGGAGCGATAATTTTATTGGTATAGCTTTTATTTCGCATATAAGGAGGATCCTAATAATGACCATAATCTTATTCAATGTTAGCTAGGTAAGAGGATTTTAACATTCTCTACGTGCTGTGTTTTTTTTTTTTTTAATAATTATTTAAGTATACTGTATACTTAACGACGTCCCTTAATTTGTGCCCGCGCATTGCAATATTTATGTTATTTAACAATCGCAACAAGGCGCAAGTTTTACAAAGCCAACAATGTGTTCGTCGTCTATCCGTCTAGCCCTCACAAGACAGGAACTTAGGAACTCTGCGAAGTTAGCGGTATTATAACAATGCTAATAATTTTGATAATCACGTTGTGGTTGTTTTCGGTTGGATAGGACATTGCAGGCTTAAATCACCTGATTGTCCGAAAAGTAAGATGATTCCGTGCTTCGGAAGGCACGTTAAGCCGTTGCTTGGTCCCGGCCGCAGTAGTGGTCGTTATAACCGCGGCGACAAGCTGGCCCCTTGTCACGTTGGTAATAAAAGCATAAACTCGGCTAAACGTGGGTCCGGCTCTTGAGCTGGTACCTCTGCCTAACCCTTCGGGGAATAAAAAAGGCGTGAGATTATGTATGTGTATGTATGTGATAATTTTGAGTTGTTATATCAACTAACCACATGATTTAGCTAAACACAAACACAAAAAGGGCGACTCGTTTGGCACCATCTTCAGGAGGGCAAGCCTCCTAACTAAATTCGATGAAATTGTTATCGCATTGTTTTATTTTTCTATATCCATATTACTGTTTTCTGTAGCCCTGTAAAATAATTAGCTACTGGATTCTTTTTCTTCTTATTTAAGAGCACTGCTATTTTCGGCGGAGTCCTTTCGCTCGGCAATACAATAATTTATGTTGATCTCAACCAAGGTCCAGCTCGATGAACTGGTGCCTTACGTAAGCTCTGTCAATGAGCTGGTTGGTGCCTCAGCCAACTCCTTCGGTGAATTTAGGCGTGTGTATTTTGTTGTTTTATGTACAGTAGAAAACGAAAAATCAAGGCATAAACAATACAGGCCAACTTTATTACTCAATAAGGGTTGAAAGAGTATGAAAATGTATTTGTCAGATTGTCCCTGATGATCTGAACATTCCTATACTCTAGCCAGATGAGTTGATCCTACGCATGGCTGTCCCAGGCCAGACGGCGCGTCGGCGCGGGCGCACAGAAATACACGCGTGACGCATCGCCCCCTTGGCACCTCCTGAAGTATGCGCAGTCAGGTGACAGTTTTAGGTTGGCCCGATTGATTCTCATCTCACTACGCCGTAGGCGCTGCTTATTTCTTAAAGTAGTGTGTGCCTCGCGGAATCACACGTCGTGGGAATTTCGGGACATAATGTATCCTTTGTCCGTTTTGTCCTTAAGTCACCAATTTTTAACCAAATCGGTTCAGTGGTTTTGGCGTGTTTGCGTAACACACAAACTGTTTAGAACTAAACGCAGCCGCCACCAGACGACAGCGGCGACCGAGGCGACGAGTCGGGGGTGTTAACGTCACTGTCATCCAACTGTCATCCAACCAGCCACATCATCTTCGTTCGTTCTCACGCTAGCTAACCTCACCTAAGTCTCTTAAGTATTATTGTACAACAATTCCATTAAACTAGCCCTAAATACAGTCCACTTCTTTTATTAATACCACCTCATCGAATACCGCCGCTGATACTGACCTGCGCGGCAACATATGGTCCATCTCCCCGACCAAAAGGAATTGTGAGACCAGTCTTCACTTCGTTGCGACAGAGGCCTTCAACCTGTCCTGGGACAGCATCTACCACTGTATTCAACAGAAGACGAGTCTAGGTGCAACAATACACCGAGAGATCAAGCCTACAAATCTACTTTCATCGGCCAAACTTCCCTTCAAGTCAGTTGTTATCGTCATACCGGTCTTCATACAGTAGCCGCAAAAGACGAATAATACCACTTACCGAAGTCCAAAGCCAGAAGTCAGACACAGTGTACCAAAATACATCACGGATCCAGTGCACTAAGGAGGCCTTAACCTGTGAGAACGTTCCATCATCCATTCTTATTAACTAATCACTTTCACATTTATAACTAACAATCACATACTATCCCTTCACTAAAATTGCTTTAATTTGGTATTTACAGTAACTTTAATCACATTTAGCACTATTAATTGGTTAAAAACTAGTCTAAAACAATTAAATTTAACAAACTAATCCTAATCAAACTGCACCACCAAGTGCACACAACAAACTGAAAGAAACATAAAACATTGACCTATATTCGCTCCCGTAAGCCTCCGTAGGTATAATTTCAGAGAGGTCATTAGCTTATCAGCAGGTGCAAAAATAAACTATCATAGCCCTTTACATTGAGTGTATAGTTTTAAAGCCTGTACTTTCAGAATAAATTATTAGCTTCAATCATTTAACTTCACTTTTTTTTTTTTCATATTAAATTAAATTCATACTACTTAAATATGGCCGAAGCTAAGATTAAAGAGTTAGTTAAAAAACGCGGTACATTAAAAACCAAAACTACGCTTTTTGTGTCATTTTTAAAACCTTTACAGGGTTCAGAATTAAACGATTTGCAATTACTCGAACTTGAGACCAGATTCGCCAAATTTGAGGACTTATATGCGTTATATGATGATTTACAGACCGAGTTGGAGGTTTTGGCAGAAAATGCCTCCGATTTTTATGCGGAACGTGAGGCCTTTGAAAGTCAGTACTATAGTACACAAGCAATTGCTCGCAACCTCATTGAGCGCAGTAAGGAGAATGATTTTACATCCGCGGTAAGTTCTGATGCACAGCTTCATACCCACTCTAGAAAAAATTACATAAAACTTCCTCAAATCGATTTACCCAAGTTCTCTGGCAGTTATCATGATTGGCTCGAGTTTAAAGACACTTTTACATCCTTGATTCATAATCAAGGACAAATGGACGATATAATCAAGCTTCATTATCTCCGTGCGTCTTTGAAAGGTAGTGCCTTATTAGTTATTGAAAATTTAGATTACACAGCATCTAACTACAACGCAGCATGGACACTATTATGCGAACGCTACGACAATAAACGTCTTCTTGTTAACAACCACGTTCAGTCGCTTTTTAATGTAGAAAAAATTCACACAGAGTCCAGCATAGCATTGCGTCATCTACTGGATGCAACCAACAAAAATCTTAGGGCCTTATCAACTTTAGGTCAACCTACTCAGCACTGGGACACACTGGTGATCCACATGATGACAAGTAAGTTGGATAGTGTTACTAATCGTGAGTGGGAGGAACACAGGAACTCCCGTTCTGAGCCACCGACCCTAGAAACATTCACAACTTTCATTAGCAATAGAGCCGATCTTTTAGAAACTTTAGAAGAGTCATCCAATTCAAAGCACAGGCCTGAAACATCGGCCGCTGCCGCGAACAAAACTAAAAGTTTCGTAGTTGCCACGAATGTTGAGTCGCAAAACAAACAACGAACATTTTCATCCTGTCCACTATGCAAGCAGTCACATTTACTTTATGTGTGTCCCGCCTTTAGGAATTTAACCTTAGATTCGCGCATTGAAAAGGCCACTCAATACAATGTTTGCCTCAACTGTCTTCGGCCGGGTCACAAAGACTCCAAATGCAGGTTGAGTCATTGCAAATACTGCAAACAAAAGCACAACACTTTACTTCATCGCGAGGCTCAATCAAGCCAGCCTTCGCACGAAAATGTTGTCTTTTCAGCCGAAAGTCACTCTTATAAATCACGCATTGTCTTACTGTCCACAGCGCTCGTGAATATTTTCGATAATAATGGCCGACCACATACTGCCAGAGTGCTGCTCGACAGCGGTAGTACGGCCAGCTTCATATCGAAGGACTTTTGTCACAAGCTGCAGCTAAAGACATCTTCTAGCGGGTCAAAGGTGACTGGCATAAACAACCAGGTGACTAATAGTTCTCAGTCTTGCTCAATTACACTTGAGTCTTTAAATCAGAACTACAAGGTGAACGTTGACTGTTTCGTCTTGCCTACTATATCAACTTCACTTCCACATACATATATCGACTTGTACGACTTACCTCTTCCATCAGGAATTTCTCTTGCCGACCCTTCTTTCAATACTCCGTCTTCTATCGACGTTTTACTTGGCGCCGAACACATCTGGAGTATAATAGGCGGAAATCGCATCCAAATAGGTAAAAACAAGCCAACATTAATAGAGTCAAAATTCGGCTGGCTTCTTTCAGGCATCTTATACCAGCAGACCTCTAATAATCAGCCCGTTTGCTTTTTTACTGGCAGTAATCAAACGGACACAGATTTAACTCGCTTCTGGGAGCTAGACACAATACCGTCTAAGCACGTCTTTACACCAGAAGAACGATTATGTGAAGACCATTTTATTTCGACAACGCGGAGAAATCCCGACGGTCGATTCGTTGTATCTGTCCCTTTAAAACAGCCTACTGAAGCTTTGGGTAGCTCCTTTGAGATGGCGAAACGACGTTTTTTGTCTCTTGAACGCCGTTTTCAGAGAGATCCCTACCTAAAGTCCTTATATGTTGAATTTATGGAAGAATACATTAAACTTAATCACATGACCGAAAATAAAACATTTTATACACACGAACCTAATACATACTTTCTTCCACACCATGGAGTATATCGAGAGTCTAGTTCAACCACGAAGCTTCGCGTGGTATTTGACGCTTCAGCAAAAACCACGTCAGGCCAATCATACAACGATATACAACTGGTTGGACCAACTGTGCAGGACGACCTCTTATCAATTTTGATGCGTTTTCGACAGCATAAATATGTGTTTTCTGCCGATATCGAAAAAATGTTCCGGCAAACACTTGTCGACGATAAAAGCTCGAAAATGCAACAAATTTTATGGAGAGCGGATCCAGCGATGCCACTTAAAAGTTACACTTTAAAAACTGTAACGTATGGCACGTCTTCTGCTCCGTATCTCGCCACAAGGTGTCTTGTACAGTTGGCTAACGAAAATCCAGATCCCGTCACACAAAACTCAATTCTACATGAATTTTATTGTGACGATTTTTTGTCTGGGTCTAATTCAATTACAGACGCGATAAAGCTTTGCCGAGATGTCACTGCAACTCTTAGTTCGGCTCAGCTTCATCTGCGTAAGTGGCGGTCCAACTCTACAGAAATTTTACAAGCTGTTTCTAAAGAGCATAACACGACCGACCATCTTAATTTAAGCGAAAAAGAAATGTCAAAAACTTTGGGTCTTAATTGGAAGTGCCTTAATGATACATTTTGCTTTTCCATCAACATTACACCTAAAGATAAAATTACAAAGCGGCACATTTTATCGACAATTGCTCAAATTTTTGATCCACTGGGGATTGTTGTGCCTTGCATAGTGCAACCTAAAATTATCATGCAGCAATTGTGGATAAATAAGTGCTCGTGGGATGAACAGGTTCCGTCAGACATACTTAAACTATGGACTAATTTTGAAACCACTCTACCTTTTCTAAATCATCTAGACATACCTAGATGGGTTATGTGCGATCAACCGACTAACATTCAACTTCATATATTTAGCGACGCATCAGAACGGGCTTACGGAACTTGCGCCTATATGCGGTCCGTGGCATCAGACGGAAAAGTTCACGTTCACCTTATCACAGCGAAAAGCAAAGTCGCTCCCATAAAAGCTACCACGATTCCCCGTCTTGAGCTTTGCGGAGCTTTGCTAGGAGCAAGACTGTACGCAAAGATTATTAATTCGCTGACTGTCAATTTCGATAATGTCACTTTTTGGTGTGACTCTACCATTGTTCTTGGATGGCTATCATCGTCGCCCTCACAGCTGAAGCCCTTCGTTCGCCATCGCGTTTCGGAGATACAGGAAGGTTCCGCCAGTTACCCTTGGCGCTACGTTCCTTCTGAAGAAAACCCGGCAGATCTCGCTTCACGAGGTAAAGGCGCGGACCAAATAGCATCCTCTTCAATATGGTGGTCAGGGCCACCATTCCTAAAGTGTGAACAAAATACTTGGCCTTCATTTCCGAATTCCCACGTTAAAGCCGAATTACCCGAAGTAATACAGTCGCATCACATAAATGTAGAGTGCTCACCTAACTTAATTCAAGCATTGTCTTTAAAGTTTTCTAGCCTCACTAAATTACAGAGAGTTACTGCATACATTTTCAAATTTATTTCCCGAATTCGAAAAACCAGTTCAACTCAAATTAATTTCCTTACTTCTAGAGAACTATCCGATGCATTGGAAATCCTTTTACAAGTTTCCCAACGAGAGTCCTTCCCAGAAGAATATGATGTACTTAAGTCAGGCAATGCTTTACCTTCCAAAAACCGACTTCTCTCCTTGTCTCCCTTCATGGATTCTAAGGGTCTTATTCGTGTTGGCGGCAGGCTTCAAAACTCCAACTATGACTATAACGTCAAGCACCCTATTCTTCTATGCAGCAAAAATCAGCTTTGCAAGCTGCTCTTTGACAAATATCACAAGGAACTTTTTCATGCTGGACCCCAACTTCTTCTCGCGACAGTCAGGCAAAACTACTGGCCCTTAGGCGGAAGAAATCTAGCAAAAAAGACAGTTCGCTCATGCGTCAAGTGTTGTCGCATCAAGGGAGCTACTATCCAGCCGATAATGGGCAACCTCCCAGAACAACGCGTGCATCTAGAGTTTCCATTTTTAAACACAGGTGTCGATTATGCCGGGCCAATCATGATAGCGGACCGTAAAGGGCGTGGATGCAGACTAGTTAAATGTTATATTAGCGTTTTCATATGTTTAGCTACTAAAGCTGTGCATCTGGAACTAGTATCCGATTTGACGAAAGAAGCGTTCATTGCTGCACTTAACCGCTTTATAGCTCGCAGGGGGAAACCGCACACTATTTTCTCCGACAATGGTACCTCATTTGTTGGCGCCTTCAATGAGCTGTCGAAACTACTAAATGAAGACCTCTCCTCCAGGATCTCCAATTCAGGTCTTACCTTTTCGTACATTCCAGTCGCAAGTCCCCACTTTGGTGGATTATGGGAGTCGGCCGTTAAATCGACCAAACATCATCTTAGGCGCGTTTTATCTCTCGCTAATTTAACCTTCGAAGAGATGTCTACTTGTTTGTGCCAAATCGAAGCCATTTTAAACTCTAGGCCACTTACTCCTCTTTCCGACGATCCATCCGACCTTTCTCCGCTCACACCCTCCCATTTTCTCATAGGGCGTTCTCTCACAGCTCTACCACATCCTCAGATAACCACTAGCAACATCAACAATTTGCAAAGGTTCCGACGCATTGAGCTCTTGAAGCAGCACTTTTGGACACGTTTCTCAAGCGAATATGTTTTACGGCTTCAACAGAAAACTAAGTGGTTCCAGACAAAGGGAGCCCTTGCAGAAGGTACACTGGTGGTCATCAAAGACAAGACAACGCCACCACTGATGTGGGTCATGGGTCGAGTGACGCGTCTTCTACCTGGTCAAGACGGTATCGCACGTGTAGCCGAGATAAAAACAAGAAAAGGCACCATACGTCGTGCCTATAACAATATCTGCCCGCTGCCAGTCATCTCTTCCTCTTCTACTTGTTGAAGATACTTCAAGGCCGGGAGGATGTTTAGAACTAAACGCAGCCGCCACCAGACGACAGCGGCGACCGAGGCGACGAGTCGGGGGTGTTAACGTCACTGTCATCCAACTGTCATCCAACCAGCCACATCATCTTCGTTCGTTCTCACGCTAGCTAACCTCACCTAAGTCTCTTAAGTATTATTGTACAACAATTCCATTAAACTAGCCCTAAATACAGTCCACTTCTTTTATTAATACCACCTCATCGAATACCGCCGCTGATACTGACCTGCGCGGCAACACAAACAGACTTTCGCAATAATAATATTACGGTATTATTCATAAAGATGCAGTAGGTTTTAAGTAGCTTTACGTAAATACGTGACATCCAGTCTAAATTGACTTACTTATACGTCAACTAAAATGCTCTTTAACTTTTTATGAAAAACAGTTACCGTGTTATTCATAAAGATACAGTAGATTTTAGGTAGCGTTACTGGAGGTCTACTTCTCTGGTGTGTTGTATGGTAAATACGTGACATCCAGTCTAAATTGACATACGTCAAATATCTTTATGAATAACACGGTTAGTCTATATTTAAATGAAAATTTAAAGCTGTGTGAATACAAACAAGTATAATGGTTGACCTGAATACGAAAGCCGAACGGAAATGCTCTGCGTCGGAAATCGCATCCATTCCAAGATATGTGGTGCAATACATGAAAATCTACCTGGACGGTTTCGCCTGCAGAATACTGGTCAAATGAAATGCTCTGCGTCGGAAATCGCATCCATTCCAAGATATGTGGTGCAATACATGAAAATCTACCTGGACGGTTTCGCCTGCAGAATGCTGGCCAAATGGGCCTGCAAGAAACAAAATAATAAAATTATTAGTCAGTTTGCTGCACCGAATGCATAGCATTGTAATGCTAAGTGTGCTATATGTGTCAGTTTTTTAAGTAGCCTATTGGCTATCCCACTGTTGGGCAAAGGCCTCAACCTGTTTTTCCAAGTCTTCCGATACTGTGCCACCTCTGCCCAGCTCTCGATCGAGATCGTCCCACCATCTCTTCTTTATAATTCAGTTAATACATTAAAAGGATAAATTATTCATAATATGGTTAATATGATTGTAGGTGTAAATCTGATAATATCTTCGTACTGGTACCTGTTGCTTTAACTGCTGCTGTGACTGTTCTATAATGTATAAAAACAATAAATATTTCCTATTTCAATTTAGAAATACACGATTTTCTAGTTTTTTTATAGTAAAACTAGTCGACCCGGCGAACTTCGTACCGCCTTACCTATTACTATATTGTGCATGTATTATACGTATAAACCTTCCTCTTGAATCACTCTATCTATTATAAAAAAACCTCATGAAAATCCGTAGTATTAAAGATTTAAGCATACATAGGGATAGACGCGGGAAGCGACTTTATACTATGTATTGATTAATACTGTCACAGTTATTGAATCAACTTAAAAAAAGGAAAAAAAAACTTTGTAATTGTATTATAAAACTGTACTTTTCAAAATTTTTAAAAAATTTCGTGTTCTCCTTAGTCCTTTGTGTATTTTTTTTTGTGTTAGTCGAAGTAACTTATGTTTTTAATTGAAAGGTGATACTGATTCCGCTGTTACTTTTGTCGTCAATAAGTTACAAACTAACAAAGTTACTGTCGAATTAATAATGTTCATAGATAAACTCACTACTAGAAATTGTGTATGATTCGTGTCGAGGTCGTCTAAATGAGCCCAGCGCAATCCCACACACACCAAACTGCCTTTGAAGTTTGCAAATTTATTCAGGATTCCATAGAGCACTATCTTAACTGCTATTCCAATGAAGCTCTTACGAATCATAAATTATAAACTGTGCCGTTTATTTGGTCTTTATACTCACTTAAAACCGGATTAAGATTTGATATTACAGCGGTAGTAGTAGTAAGTAGTAGTATCCCTGACGGACAATTTGTCGTATCTATATGTCACTTTTGTCGATCCTCCTTACATTTACCCGCATCTAGTGTAAAAAGCGATTAAAAGTGACAGAACGATTCGACAAATTGTCCGTCATGCTACGCAGGCTGGTTCTAAATATGAATAAGTTCTCTGATTTCCTTATACAAAAATTTGCAATTTTGAATAACGTGCGTGACAAATGACTAAAAGAAATTGATGCTTTTGATCCTTTCTACCTTTATGTTTGTATAGATAGTTAGGCGGTGGTGGCACCGCCCTATCGACTCCTATGGGTATCGTAAAAGGCGACTAATGGAACCCTCGAAGAACAGATACTTTGAGACATATATTGAGACATACTTGAATAAGACTGGTTTTATTAGCAAAGTTGCTGATCTTTGCACGAGCAAAACATCGTGTGTGGCTTTGCTCATTAAAAAGAAAAATACTGTGCCAGTAAACTAGTGACTTCCTATTCACGTTCATTATTCTTAATTCGGTTATCGTCTGATCGGATCGGCACTTCCCTTCCCATGCGGCTGTGACCGGTCTCGTCTCGGAATATTAATGAATGAGCTAACTGTGGCAAGTTCTTTTAGTGCACGACATTGAACCAGTTGTCTAGGAGAGTGCTGGAAGTTGATCAGCTCTGGCCCACGTCGTGTTGAAACGTTTGATCACATCTTTCGTTCTAAGAAACGAAAAATGACTACTGGAATATCAGGTGATATTCTTCTTCCTAAATTAGTGGCTTAAAAGTAGATGGAAGAAATAAGCTTTTTCTGAGAGTCATTTTTAATTCAAAAGAATAGAGTTGACCTTAGAGCTCTTAAAACCTTATCTGGTGACGAAGTACACCTTCATTGTTCCTTTTCTATTTTACTGAAGTCATCAGTGACTATCAATACTTTTTAAACCTTATTTCGTGACCTTCTATTAAAAATCTTATCATTCATTGCATCATATTTACTGCTGCCATCTTAGATTTTTTAAACCTGTCTGGATAAGAATCGCAAGAATCTACACTACAGTGTAGCTAGGACAAATGATGCTCAAATGGCTCCTAGGCGGTCCCTCACTGCACGTCAATACCATTTTTTAGTACAGTGGTGGCGGTCTTAGCGTAACAGATTTGTCTATGGTCTCGTGCGTCAATAGACTGTATTACCAAAGAAAAGAGCTATTTTGCAAGACAGAAAAACCGTAAGTTTTACGGCGGCGTCTAGACCGCCACTGTACATTAATATACATAAAAAAGGTCGAACAAAATCTTACAATATCTAGTGTGAATAGTGTGATTACGCAAAGACTCCATCACAGCTCCATTCATTCACGCAAAGTTCATTCATGAGCGGTCGCGCAACGTAAGTGCCCCAGCACAGCAGCGATTAATTCCGCACTTGGGTTAAAGTGTTCAAGTGTTGCGTTGCGGCCATTGTCTCTTATCGCCTCCGATAGCGTACTAACAATAGACTAGGTACGAACTGTTTGACATACATTTTATCTTTAATTGTTGTTATTGCCGATTCTGGTTTTATGTACCCCAACACAATTTATAGAAAACTCTAAATACAATTTTATACAGACTTACATCTGTCCCAGCGAAGTTTGAGAAATTTTCGGGTTGTTCCTCAAATCCCCCTTGGAATCCCCCTTGGGGGGGAAAACAGGAATGAAAAAATCAAAAGTTCCGAATTCCCCCTTGACAATCCCCCTTAGGGGGGAAAACTGGAATGCAAAAAAAAAATGTCTGAAATCCCCCTTCAAGATAATAGGTTTTATTTTAATATATCACTACGTTAAATCAATTATAGAATTATTAAAACTGCTACTTTGAATATCAGTAAGTATCTCCTAGAGGTAGAATATTACCAACCAACTATACAATGATAGTAAACTAAACTTATGAATTTAAACGGGTTATCTCGTTGATTACACTCTCTCCCACTTTTATTAAAACCATAAAAAAAAAGCAACTTAAAAGTAATAATTTACGTGTAGCTTAACGGTATGTCATCTTCTTGGTATGGTACTCTCTAGATCGACAACTATTTTGAATCGGCGCTGGGTTCCTACCCCGATTAACAATGTTGGAATAACCCACAATGTTTGTCACTGTTTGCAAATTAATGTTCTATAGTGCTAACTGAGATGATTATATATATACGTTATTTAAAAAATCATTATTCCTAGTCCATTATTGTTAATAAGAAATTGTTTTCTACTTTGCTCTAAGTAATTACTTTGTTAATAATTGGAGGAAATTTTACGTAAAATTAAAACAACTTTTCTAAATTCCACCATCTATTTAATTATTGTAGGTACCTCTAAACAACAAATTGATCTCTATAGGTATATTTTATACTTTTTTAAACGTTGTTAACAAGTTTAATAATAAATAAGAATAATTTTCTAAAAATTAACTTATTGTTTTTAATAATTAAAGACTGGCGGGAATTTAGGACACATGTTACATTCGTTTCCTATTTTCCCCCTTGGTTCAGGGGGGATTACGGGAATAACAAAATTTAAGCGAGGGGGATTTTCGGACATATTTTAAACAAGATTCCTGTTTTCCCCCTCAGGGGGGATCGCTCAAGGGGGATTTCCGGAACAACCCAAATTTTCTTTGACACTTATCACACACCTTTGAATGAGCCAAAAGTTTCATACAAGTGTCCCTTGGTATGCCGCGCGGGAAAAGAAATTGATACAGTTCTTATGCAACTACTTAAAACTGTTAAAGTTTCTATCTATGTCCGTATCTAACTAGAGAAAAGGTTTTGTAAAGGTGGCCACAAATAAATTCATTTCTAAATCTCTACCTTAGGCTATTGAGGCTATGAGTTATCTGTCAGTCAGGCACCGCATGCAGTTTTATGTTATGTAATCATTGAAGTAAAACGAGCAAACCTTGTTATCGGTTCTATTGATAGGAATAGCCATTATTTAATTTAGTTGAATTACAAATTGTTGTTTATGGGCCACTAACAATCAATGTAGGTTAGCTCTGATTCGATACAGCGTCGTATAATAAAGCATAAATTAATCCAGATTGCAGCCTTTATAGCTTAGTGCCTAGTTCGATTACAGCTAGTTAGTTTTATGTTCATACGTTTATTTATTTATGATCGAAAGTTTCTTGTAATTTTGTAAAGCAAGATTGAACTGTTTCCGCTAACGTACTGTTTAGCTTTTATTTCATTGTATAGAGAAGGAAAAGTATACTTGCAATGTTTTCTAGGCTCTGTTTATTACTTTTGCTGGTATAACTATATTCATATTGTTACTGCTTTTTCTAATTGTGTTTTTCCAAATATTAACTCCGGCATCAGACGAACAGCTATAGAACAGTTGACCCATGTTAATTTGGAAAGTTGTAGACTGGTCTAAAATTAACCCAGTTTAAGTAGCCTTAGTAAAAAGTTAAACAGATATATTTACAAGAATAGAGACAGTAGTATTCCATGCAGTGACGCCAGTGCCCATTTCGCGAGCCCTCTTTCTTGGCAGTCGATGGTCTGACGCAAGCGGGCCCGTAATGATCGACAGAGCTTTGCTTGTTACTGTTCTGTACAGTGTGTTTTATGTGATGAATGTGAATTGACAATTTTAAGCATTCCTCCTTTTCGCCGCAGATATAAGTAGGTCCATATAATAGGTGATGGTTACTATAGTACTTGATGGAATTTGCATTTTGTCAAAACAAATTTTGACCAAAACGTGGATTAAAAAATCGAGAAGCTAGAGATAAGCAACATGAATCCTTGTTGTTTCAAATAATTTTCCGAAGGATCATAAAATTTCCTCTGTTTCTTTGTATATTTACAGATATGTATTATACGATCATTTTTGTTTTTAAAAAGTATCCGTAGCTATAGATTAACCCTCTTATTCATAAAAAGTTAAAGAACATTTTAGTTATTTGACGTATGTCAATTTAGACTGGATGTCACGTATTTACCATACAACAAACCAGAGAAGTAGACCTCCTGTAAGGCTACTTAAAATCTACTGTATCTTTATGAATAAGACGGTGGGTGTTGAAAGAGAAGCTGGCTGGCTGGCTTTTGAAATCAACTTATATTTTTTTTATACCCGAAGCTAATTTAATTACTGTACAATAAACCGCGAGTTCAGTGAGATTGACTGTAGCACAAGAGGCGGTAGTAAACATGCGTACACGCACGCGGCGCGCGTCATTCATGCCCCGGCCGGAAGCCGCGCGATGAGCACCACACCATTTACTGCTAATATTTACTATTCATAAATTTTGTACTTTGGTATCTGTGCTTTTGAAATGTTTTCTAGCCGTAAAAAATTAGCTTTTCAAGTATATTAAGATGCTGTTGGGTTTTATACGCAGATTCTACGTAACTATTTGATGTTGCAGATTTTTTTTTATTAACTTTAGCAGTCTCTCTTTCTTTAGCTCTTGTACTTTCTTGATTAATAGTTAATTCTTTAAGATTTTCAAAGTTCTTTCTTTTAATTACGTGACCGAGTAAATTAGGATGAAAACTTTGAGGAGCATAATTTTAGGTTTGCAAAAAAGCAATACTGAGTGTCCATTTATGTTAATAAAGCTACTGTCTAAATCGTGATATAATTGTATCTTCAGTCAAAGAATACATTATACATGTAACGTTCTATTATCTGAATCTGAATAGCTATTGTTTTGTCTACGCTACGATAACTTCCATTCAATTGATTTTATAACGAGTCAATCGCTTTGTTATTTAGTCTCACAATCTTTAGACTATCTGTGGCAGGGCCGGGTTAGAAAGTCAGTATCTCATTGAATTAATTAATTTGTTGTATTTTGCCACGTGTCTTTTTTGGGTTTCTTCTTTATGAAACCACTAGTGGGCGCCCCGCGGCTTCGCCAGCGCATTTTCCCTTGTAACATTAAATTCCCAATTTTCCCGTGGGAATTTTGGGATAAAAGGTAGCCTATGTCTATATCCTTTCTCAGGCTCTACCAAATTTCATTCAAATAGGTTCAGTAGTTTTCTCAGGAAAGCGAGACCGACAGACGGACAGACAGACAGACAGAGTTACTTTCGCATTTATAATATTCAGTATGGATTAGCGGTAATCGTCCATCCGCAGCACTACGGGACTCAGTACTGCCAACTGTTCATTGCCTCAGCACGACCCCGATTGTCCACCAGCTATCTAGCCTAGGGTGACCCTACAGCCCTACAGCTGCGCTATGAATGCCCTGGGCCATGCTGCTTGCGACTAGTAACTGCATATCCATAGCTGTACTCAATAGTATTATTATTTTAGTATACCACGACTCCTCAGCTTGTTATCTCACGCTCTCTCACCAACCTGCATACCCTTATACATTTTACTTCCTCAATAAACGAAAAGCAACAAGGTATCACGAGTAACAAGTCTGTATCGTCCATTAAGGTCCAAGATTGAAATCGCCATTGTTGCTCAGCTGGCAAAGTGGAACTTTTAAATGCTCGTCGTGAGACCTGATAGCATCTGGAGCTGTTAATAATGACACATCAATCCGACACGATGAAAGTGTGAATGAATAACACTTTAATAATGTTACACGCCCTTAAAGAAGGTGTGCTTCATTTAACTGCTCTTAATACTCCGTTGAAGACTTGATTCCTTTACCTTTGAATTTTACTGTAGGGTCCTTTTAGAATACGACCTTATTTAATTTTGTTTGAGAGTTTTGTTTATCATCCAAAATGAATGTACCTATCCAGTCTTAAATATTTCTCAATGGGAGCGAAATGTCTTATATTCACGGATTTGTGATACGAAACGAGTTTTCTAGTTTTTTTAATGGTAAAAACTTTACTCCGGATGCTCCACCTGATATTTTGAAGATTCTTCATTTAGTTGTATTTCTGGTTTGTAATTCGAGTTGATGACTGTTGGCCAGAGTCGTCTAATTGGTAATATTATAAATTAAAAATGCACATTATATTAACATACACATTATTGTAATAGTGGTTCACGTTTTAACATGTTTGGTATCTATTTTTCATTCATAACTAGCTTCAGAGTTTTGTCTTATTCAGATTTGAATAAAAAGCTACTTTTACATCTAGGCTATTTTTTTATATTTCGCAATATAAACCAACATGTAGTCATATGACAATCTTTTTCTCTTAGTTTAAAGTTTGACCAAATGGCTCTACATAGAGCAGCATTAGTATAAACATTTTTTCTAGTGACTTGTTTGAGAAATTCAACTGTAGTTTCCAATTTGGTTTATGAGTTGTATTTTCAGTTGGCATTAAAGATACTCATACCTACTAAAATATGTTTATTAAAAGTTTATTGAATGCGACATATAAAAAAATTCACGGCATTGTTGGTTTATACCGTTTGAATTTTAATATTGTTCTATGTTTGAAATCTTTTGGTGGATTTTATTGGTAAGGCGTCCGTTTGCCGTGCCGTACATTGTCTGTTAGACAACCAATTAGAATAATTAAGAAACTTGATCTAGCCTCCTCGAGACGCTGTATTTCGTTAAAAGCTCTTCCCATATTTGGCTAATTGACGTCGTATTTTATTCTAATAGAAACTATTTCGAAATCTGTATATAGAAATATACTGTTTATACTTGTTTCTTTAGTCAAGACAAGTCGTCTACTTGTGCTTGTTTATTCGAATGACTTCATCGAACAAGTAAAATGAATTATTAAGTTTATGTTCATTAAAATGCTTAACTGTACCGACCAAAGTAAATGAATTAGTACAAATACATAATTGAATTAATTAGCGTGGTTAGTGGTGTTTTAATTGCGTCCGCGCGTTGACATTTGCAATTCCTATTGACCAAGAAGGGCTTATTAGGCTTATTAGGACTTGCTTGGATATTTCATTATGTTTAACAAGTGAAAAAAAAAAACACGGAGATTATCGCAGGAGATGTGCGATGACTTAAGAAAAATAATGTTCGCATAAATTTTGTCGATACATACTAAGTTATTATCAGAATTACGTTTATTCATGTGTTTTTCTATATTTTTTTGTGTAAAAAAGAAAGAATTAGGTGGTTATATGTAGTTGGCATCATCATCATCATAATCTCAGCCAAAAAACATCCACCGCTGGGCATAGGCCTTGCCCATAGTACGCGAAAATGATCGGTACTGCCAGTGCAAACCGTCATGCTCGAAGTGCACTTTTAGCTTGAATTGCTGTATTAAAATATTTAAAAAAAAAATTGACTGTTTCTTGTCTTGATAAGTATTTCTGTCCCAGACACATAAATTGTATTCGATGAATGTCGAGAAGATTATAAAAAAGCATTAAAACTGAGAACAAATTAGCTAATCCGTTCGAACCTAGGATCGGAAGTCAATTATTCTAAAAGCTTTTGAGTATTTTACATTTGCCCCACACTCAATATTATACATTTGAATAGTGTTAATACACATGATCAAAGGCGGCTCTAATAATAATCATGAAAGTTGAGACATCGCCTTTTTTATTAAATAATAAAAATAATACACAATCGTTACACTTTTTTGACACATCTAACTCAGTACGAGTATCATGCACCAAACCATTTCAAAGTAAGAGCAGTAGCCATAATAAATATTCACCTTATCTCAATCTTTTTCAGTCTGAATCTTATCTAAAAGCCTTCCAGTTCCAAGTACCGCACGAGGCTTCCACCCGTGGGCGAGAGTCGCGGCCGATGATTATCAATAATTTGTCTTCTCCATAATGCCCTGTCGCCGCCCACCTCTGACCCGGACGGCACGCGACCAACCTGACCGTTATCTCGTATTTTATACCATCATCGGACACTTTCTGCATAAATATTTTTATTGCACCATTTAACGTTGTCCGTAGGTGTAGAGATATGTTCTGAATTCTGAACATCAATTTTGTAGATTTGTTTGACCTCAGGTCAAAATAGAAAATGGGTAAATCTGAAAGCTTTTTATACTCCTGTGTCGTACTTTCTGAATTTGGTAGGTTTATATAATGCATGTTAATATGTGCATTCGTTTAGCATTGCGTCAATGCCGGCAATGTAGCAATTTTCAGTATCACGAGCAACAGATTCTACGTCCTCTTTTGACCAAGGATCATAATTCTCTTAATACCAGTGATTTATCACTGATTACTCAACTATGCACCCACACCGGCGTATTTAAACACCTCCGCGGATCATTTCCCAATGCGCCTCTAATGCGCATTATCATCTAGTGCTCATAATTCGAGGACCGGTGGGCGGCGACCCCTGGCCTACGTGGGCGCAGCTTTCTACCGCATCCGAGGATCTGCAATCTGCGATCTGATAGATGAGATAGATCCGAGTGCGGTGGGTCGTTTGCTTCGTCTTTGTTTTCGTTTCTTGAACTCCTTTCGTGCTTTTACGGAACTGTTTTGTTTAACGCTAGCTTTCTTGGTGAGTCATAGAGTTTTTCAAAGTTTTGAATGGTGATAGCAAAAGGTGAAAAACTATGGCAATCTATAACACATAACACATAACTCATCACACTCAGAGCCCCTAACTAGGAAGAACCTGTATCTAGGGTGCCCGAAACATACACAGAAACGAACATCACACCCAGACCGGAAACAAACATCGATATTCATCATATCAATATTCGCCCCGCCCGGGAATCGAACCCGGGTGCACACGCTTACTCAGTCCACATCACTGCCAACTGAGCCACGGAGCAGTCGAACAGGAATTTATTATTTTACAGGAATCTATAGCTAGTCTTTGCGATCTAAGAATATAATATTCAAACCGCCTTAGTGGCCACTTCTTTTGTAAAGTTTGTTATTTAAAGGTAACTTGATATCGTTTTCAATCATTTGGAGACTGTTATTGATATTAAATTAATTTCATTATTCGAATCTTCACAGCAGCGTGGACGGAGCTGTGCAGCTGTCAATTAGTCGGCTTAAATTTCAAGTGACAAAAAATACGAGAGAATATCAAGAATCCGAAACTTGAGCGTCGTTGGTCGTGTTTTTTCACGTGTGCCGTGTCGAGTGTTTTTGTAGAGCTCTCACGTTACAGCAGGAGATTTTGAATAGGCAGATTATGACAAGAAATAACCAGTATTCAGTTATTTTGAAATAAAAAATATTTCCATTGTTATGACTGCTAATTAAACTATGGTAGTTACTTGTAATTTTTTTGGAATTGTTTATTGGAATAGGAAGGTGAAAATATGCAGCCATATTTAAAAAAAAAGTATAATTTAACTGAGACACAAAATTACATTATAACGGTCGCTAATGGTGTAGTCGATTTACAAGAATTTTCCAGGCCGCGGTAAAATTGAGTATAACGACTTACGTTTTTCTTTTAGGTTCTAGTCGTAGCAATTGTCTATTTGTTTGTGTATGATTCGGGCGTCCCAAATCAATTTATCCTAGTAAGAGGTCTCAGAGTGTGTTGCCTTATTTGTAAATTCTACATACCGTTAAAAAAAGACTTATCAGGTGAAAATCAAATGATGTTTTGCCCATCATGCGAGCGCAGACAAGGTTCACGGAGCGCCCAGCTGTGCTGTTGACTGTGGCGGAAGTCGCCTACGCAATGCGATTAAACATTTTGGAACAGTTTTTGTAAACGCCTCGCGGCTTTGAGCGACTTACTAATGGAGTAGAAGTTTTTAATTGTGTGTGGGAAATTTTGTCTTTCCAAGTTATTAAAAAAGATAAGAGGGTTTAGATCATGATTTTGATTTTCCAGTAAAACCATTTTGAACACTTTAAGTTTCATATGCTTCTTAACATTAATAAATGTGCTGTTTGTAGTGTAACAAATATAACTATAAACGTGGTTGAAAGCCTTCTTAGTAAAATAAGAGATAATCCTATCTAGTGCGACTTACAAAAGCTGCGTCTCAGATCTTCCAGATTTTCTAATCATCTGCAACTGGAATGTAAAGCTGAGCTTATCACTTAGGTAGTGATTGTCTTCATTTTGAAATTTTACAGTTATCTTGCTCTGTTATTAGTTTTTTAATTAATAAATATCTCAAAATATCTATCTTTGATAAGACAATAAATTTGATTTCAGTCCCATCTGTTATTGCTGTAGGTTGAGACTGTCCAAAGAGAAAAGTCTTAGATTTTTTAAGGACAGTTTAATTATGAAGTCTAAACGTGGTATCGTCAGTGTCGGGGACGATACGGTTTTATGTCCGCCATTAATTCGGATTTTATTTGTTTCACTCTTTCTTTTAATTCGTGTTAGTGTTGATCCCCTTTTGTCTTTACTTTCTAAACGGCCGTTGACCATTCGTTTTTTTTTATTATTGCTCTCCTATGAACTCATGCCGGAGGCCGGACGACCATCCGCCCAAGATAGCCCTAAAATGGTGCCCCCAAGGACGTCGCAAAGCCGATCGCCCTAAACAAACCTGGCGCCGCACGGTGGAGCAAGAGGCCCCTATACTTGGAGCACCGTGGAATGAAATGGAGGAAGTCGCCCAGGATAGGGGCAAGTGGCGAGCTTTACTGAGAGCCCTATGTCCCTGATGAGGGATAAAAGGAGATCATCATCATCATCATCATAAACTCATGCTAAGCCGTATTTAGGCACGTCCTCGTAACTACTATTTCTACTACTATTTTTACAATTTCTCAAGTCTAACAAGTCTTATGTATTTCTTGGTAGGCTGGCACTAAGACTACTTAAGTAAAGTTCTTGAAAGTAACCGCAGTTTTCTACAGACAATAAATAATTTTCTTAAAATATCGACTTTTGATTAAGTCGTGTCCTTATAATAAGTACCTTTACTTTAATTTAAATTTATACATTTCAAGTTGCAATTATAATATACTTAATGCGGACTTAAATCGCTCGCTATACAATGTCTTAAGTCACGATTAACCTATGTAGTCTCAAACAACTGAAGCCTAATTGGCAACTTCCATGTTTCAACAATCGTAAGCAAGCCTTTGTTTGAATTGAAAGCACATTGTAGTGCACCCTGACATTTGACCTAGAAAGCGACTCAGAGAGACAAGAATAACGAACTAATGCTTGAAACTCATTTCAAACTATATAAGCGGTCAATTATTAGTTTTAACAAAAAAAAACAATATATAGTGATGTTACAGTCCTGCCTGATACAAAAATTTTACTATATAGGTAGTAAATCAAGTAGCGTAGCGAAGAATCTTCAAGTTACGCATCACACTAAGAGCCCTAACTAGGAAGAACCTGTATCTAGGGTACATATACAGAGACGAACAATACACCCAGACCGGGAAATAAACATCTATAATTATCATAACAGTGTTCGCTTCCGCCGGGAATCGAACCCAGTGCACTTGCGTCTCAGTCCAAATCACTGCCATGCTAACTGAGCCACGGAACAGTCGAACATAAACTGTTGGACCGTTTATTCATATTATTGCTTATGTAGAAACAAATGCAAATAAACCAACCGGAACTCAGAGGTTTTAATCTTTATCTTTTAAAAAAAATTACCAAGACAGCAGACATTAATTTAACTTTACCTGCAATAAAATGATTATTAAACTTTAAAATACAACGTAAAATATACTACACGATGTAATACGCTGATAACTTAGCCTGTGTATCGTAATTATCTTTATCTGCGCCAATAAATTATATTCCCTCGTACGCCTCTTATCACATGTTTAATATTATGTTTGTTTGTTTACAGGTAAGCTACTTGCTGGAGTTCCTGGCCCTAAATTGGTATATGATGGGGATTATTCAAGGTAACTTCGGTCTTGCACAGGGTTTAAATTTTAGCACTTTATCTTACTCTGATTATCTCTTTGAATAGACGGCAAACGTCTAGCTAGGTACTTCTTTAGTTGTCTTGCTTGACAGTGCCTTTACACGAACAGTAGCCCCACTCTAGAAGAAATATCTAATCTTCAAAAGTGAGGCTTTATCAAAAAAGGGTTCCCTTGTATAGTGCATTAAGATCTTGGTCCCCAGTATTTTTTAAGTATTTCAAATAATATCTAGGTTTACGCGCCACTGTTCGTGTAAGAGGACTCTTAAGGCGGCTGACCCTAAACAACGTCGTGTTCAAATTGTCAGACAACAATGTAAATCGGCGCTGTCCCGACCTGATGTACCGATAACTCTGCGCATGCGCAGCTCGACTTTCACGAGCCGTGGGAGGCCTTTATCACCTGTCCTGTCCGTCCTAGGTGGTTTACTGAGACTTGTGTACAGTTTTATGGTCAGCCTATGACATCGTTTGACTTCCTAGCTTCCACGCTTCCTATTTTGATTAAATGTTAAATATAAATTGATATTTATCTTTGTTTTATGATGTTAGGTTTGTTTGAACAATAGAATTAGATGCTATCAATTGAGTTATAAGACTTGAAGAGTTTCCAATGTCAATAAGTCTTCAAATCTCTACCTCTACACAATAAACAATAACAATGATCTTCAAGTGTCTATCATAAGTTTAATTCAGTGAAAGCTATGTACGTACGCTAAATGAATTTTGCAATGTTTTCGCGCTTAAACAGCTTTTTGTTTCGCCCACATCATTTGATGTGCGATGTCAGATGTCTGATCTCGCGTCGATCAATCTTTTTAATGTTTGACATCAATAACTGGTTAAGCTTGCATCAGCAGAGCTATTGAAATAAGCCTAGAAGTTTCATTCGATGAGATCATGTTTGGAGACACTATAACTACGTTACAACTTTTTAAGCAATATATTTCGCATTCATATCGACTACAGGTGGAATTCATCACAGGCTCTGTAGAAATCGTCACTTCTATCTCGTTATCAACTTTGTTTGCGTTTCACATTTTCCCGTCTTCCACGCCGGTCGAGTTCAGCTTTTCAAGCCTCTGCTGCGTAGTATGCATTGGCCAGCCGAGCACGGCCTCGCCTCTCGCGCCGTCTCTCTAATTAGCTGGTATTATCTTTGGATCGGCGAAGGTCTAGGAGGACTGGTTGTCGCCGCCGCCGTCTCGGCGCGTGACATACTTGACGAAAATAACACATGTTATCGCGCGATATTCCGCGATAGTCGACGCGCGCGATAACGCCGCGCCCCTGCAATTAAGACTATCATTCACCGATTAAGGGATTACCTTATAACCCCGATAGATTCCGCTTAAAACTTTGATAGCGCATCATGATGAGCACGGACGACGCTCAAAGATGGTGACCCGTTTCCATTGCTTCAATTCGTAGCTTGTACTGCAGTATGTGGATCCATTTGTAAGATTATAAATCTAAAGGATGAACTAGCTACCGTTACTATTAACTTATCGAAAACAATAAATAAGCTTGACTTCACTATCATACGGACTATGATAGATAAGCTAGATTACGACTCATAAAATCAGATAGAACAAACATTGTTAGCAACGCAAATGTTGTAAAGACGGATAGGGACAATCAATCTTGCGAAAGATCTTGTTGCATAATTGATCCTGCGTGCGCAGCAATTCTCCGACAACAAGTAAACGACTCTCATTATATTGCAATTAAAACGTCGCATTCCATACGCTCATTCATTACATTTCGATGATAAGTTTTCCTTTTGTTTTGCGTTGGGTGGGAGAGGAGATTAAAATAGAACTTGTTCTAGACGACTCGTATCGTAATTCAAATAGAGATGGCTGGCGCCCTTTTTATCAAATCGTAAACAGCTATTATCACGCGAGGGAGGGATCAAATGTTGCTGCTTTCAGTATTGAATAAGATCTTTTGCAGAGGCTTGAAGACCGAGCTAAAATTTATGCGTATTGAAAATCTAGTATTTTCTTTAAATCAGCAATAGATGTAAGTATATAGTTCCATACAGAAATAAGAAATATTTATCAGATACCGGCAGAACACACATAATCACTGTAAAAGGCAAAATTGAAGATACAGTGTATGCATGAGGCCTGAGGCTCGGTGGTTCATGGTCGTCTGTCAAGCGGACCCAATACAATTCTCGGTCTTGTTTTCGATATACCTCTTAGTTTACGTTCTTCAATATAATAAAGTTTTCACTCTTATCTAAGTCTCGCACCAATCAATTTACTGTTAATAGAAATCCGCTGCGCTCTAAGCCAGTGACTGATGCTAGAGATGTATCTAAAGCGACAGAGTTTGCAAACCTGTCGCGTTGTGGTGTAGTCGAGTCGCTGGCACACTTGCAAATGGCACTAATTGCGATACTAAATTAATGGATTGCGGTAATCGTTGGGCGGTGTTGGTGACCAGTCGTTGGCTGTGATAGTGACGATGAGATTTTAATGAGGATGCATTTGCTTGCTACTTTTATTTGATGCTAGTGTCGCGGTGACGCCAACGCAATTTCTATTCAAACAACCAAATCCGATGCTTTTAAACGTGATTGCGTAACATACGACAGACAGTTAATTTCGCATTTATAATATTAGTGTGGATGATGAGTCGCCTGTCTCTCTTCTGTCATATTGTGGCTTAGATTCAGGAAATCTACCTAATTCTCTACCTAATATGTTCACAAAATAAATGAATATTCCAGAAGGATCCCAGGATCAAAATAGTCCGTCTAATTTAATAAGGCTAACATGAAAAAAGTCACGTATTAAAATTACTATTATCAATAATTTGGCTTTTTATCGATGACTCAACGATAACACTAGCCCAAATTTAATTTTGTGGATGTCCGTAATCAATTTTGTATTTAATTAGGAATCTTGATTCTATAGATGTGATTTGAGCAACTAAAATTTTGGTCTACGTCTGCCACAAACATACTTTTACTCATAGGGTTTACGCTGTAAGTAGAGAACTTGGGTACTATTAGGACCACATTTGCAACATTACTTTTCGTCCTCCAGAGTGTCAAAGTCAATACAAAAAAAACACAAAGATGACAAAATGCAATATTGCAAAATCGTCATACAAATCATAATACAGGGGCTGATATCACCGCAACTAAAATATTAAACAGTAAATACTTTGAATACTGAAATTATGTAACTTTAACCACTTGTTATTTTTCACATGTTACCGACATCGTTCACGGTCACACACTCCTGTTATCACGCATCACGAACTGATAATATCAACAGAAAAGTATACCTGTATAGTGTACGATTTGTTGTTGTGATGTAAATAATTGTTGAGTCCATCGTCGGATGATTCACTATCTGTGATTGTATTGTAGATCTTCGATACGGGGTAGGTATGCCAACGATAATTAATGCTTATTTAATATCGTTGCTCCATTGGCTGAAGCAATGCATTACTTTACTTTACAAAAAATTAACGATGACCTGCTGACTGGAATTAAAATTCTTTATTAAATCTTTTATGTGTTTTCTTTTATTTAGCATATCAATCAATACAATATTGATGAATCAGGTAGTAGATATTATTTTTTATAAAACATTGGTATAATTTTACAAATCTTAAGGTTTTTTTTATAATAAATTCTTAACTAATGTAGACAGAACAGAACACAAAATTGCCTTAAATTGAACTTGAATCTCACTTTTGGCTCTGACTCGTTTTTAAAAGGATCTAAATAAATTCTACTTTTTGGCTAGGTATTTATTGTTGCCAAAGACGTAACGTAACGTAAAAGCAAGATAGCGGGGGAAACCGACGACCGAATGACATTCGACATCAGGATAAATATTGATCCGGAGTCAATTTGTTTGCGAGTCAATGTACTTATTGACGAAACTCCGCCCGGATTCAATTACATGACTCTTTACTCACAATTGTTAAAAGTAAAAATCTGTGTTTTTTTCCCTATAAGTCTCATCCGTAAAAGTGAGATTACCGTGTATATTTTGTCTTAAAATTTAAGTGATTAAGAAAACATAAATCAGTGCACCTCTGTCATGTGTTATCAATGTATGTATAGTGGCTGCCCCGCGGTTATACCCGCGCACATTCCTCATACACAAAATCCCGTTTTTTCCCGTTCCTATGGGAATTTCGGGAAATTATTTCTTAGTGCTCCCCTAAACTTCCTAAGGAACCTACGTGCAAAATTTCATCCCGCTACGCCCAGTAGTTTCGGCTCTGCGTTGTCTGTCAGTCAGTCAGTAACGGACGAGTTTTATATAATACTATACAAAAATCCCGTTTTCTCCCGTTCCCGTGAGAATTTCGGGAAATCCTTTCTTAGTGCTCACCTACACTCCCTAAGGAACCATCATGCAAAATTTCAGCCCGCTACGCCCCGTAGTTTCGGCTCTGCGTTGTCTGTCAGTCAGTCAGTCAGTAACGGAAGAGTTTTATATATATTGATTGATGGTTGTTGCAGACGCTTCTAAAAGATCTTGCCTTAGTTCATGGGAATTTGATAATTTTTCTATTAGTCGTATCACAAAATATTTAATGCTAAATTATATTTTTCTCTGCGCCGCCACTTGTAAAATATTAACATTTCAATAGCTGATGCTTACCATATCAATACACACTACGTATTTAGTTGCAAATACCGAGTATCCAATGTCAAAACAGGCGTGCTTATCGGTCGACTTGATGAAATGTTTACGCTCGCACACACGATCCGCACACATTTGCCGTGTGGCTGCACTTTGCTTTGCGCTGTTTACTGATGGTTTAGAAGTGAAATTTGGAACCGTGTGGTGGTGAAATGTCATACACTACGCCATGTGATTTTGGCTAATAGTGCGCATGCGCAGCTTCTTACAACTCTGTGCCCTGTTTCGTAGTGCAGGTGCAGGACGCAATAGTCAGCTATGGCTTTACCACAAAAAGAGTTGAACCTGGACTAAATCACGAGACTAGGTTTAAACCACTGATTCGTTACACAAATTGGCGATTTAGAGCGGTTTAACTTTTTTGTAGTAACAGAGATAACCAGGATATTATACACCATACTTTTGTAACGATTTTTTTGATTGAGAAACTGAAATTAATGTATAACTAACCAATCAGCTGGTTGAAATTTCTTAATGAATATGTCTGATGAAATAACGTTGTTTTAATCGATTCGCCGATTTAATATAATGTGTCTCTGATTAGCTAACGGTACTTTTACTTGTTTAGCGTTTAGTTCTTTAGAATACTTAAAAAAAACACCAAACCTTCCTCTCAAAACGCTCACGAGATTAAGGGTGTGTAAAAACTATTACGTAACCAGCGTTTAACCTGATACTCCTTAATCCTTGGGTCCGTACAAAAAACATTTGGGATCCTGTTTGCCGGGCAGCCCGGGGGCGAGGAAGGCCGGCGGGGAGCAGCCGGCACCTCCGAGGCGCGCCACTCTGCCGCCGAATAAATTATTGTGTTCCCTTCCCCTCTCGTCCCTCACTAGACCCCTGCTCCTTATCGATCGGACTGGATAATCCGAGAGGTCGCAGGAGCGGCGCCCGAGCGCGATACATTCGTGACCTTTCCCCCCGAATGAGATGCCATTTGTAATAGTCACGACGGAATGAGATAAATGGAGCCGTATCGTGCATGTCCTAGGTCCGCTAGATCGCAATGCGTTGCTGCACTAGTTGGTTCTCTGACACTTGACTTGTGGAGTTCATGTCGTGAGCGCTAAATGATCTCGTAATGCGGAATGAGCTAATGCCTATGTCAATTAAAATCGTCGAGCCTTCCTTTCAGATTGGGCTGTTTTGTGTTTTAAAGAGATAAACAGTTCAAACAGTTTACCCAAAATTCCTGGGCCTCCATCGATCAAAACTGTTTCAAGTCAAGATTGATTTTAATTAACCCTTTTTTTATCATCAAAGTTGATAAACAATAAGTACGCTATGGTTGTTATAAATCCGTAATAAATGTTTGTTAATACAGTACAGTTCGATAAAAGAACAATGCGGATCATTGGCCGAATTGAAAATTGTATGTTATGCTTATGATAATTGTTTAACGTTTTGTTTTTAATGAGTGCAGGTGCTGTTATTGGATGTCCAGAGCTTCAAATTGATGCTAACTTTTGGCTTTCTTTTTTTATCCCTTCGTGATGATAGAGATATTATAACCCTTTGATTTGACCTTAACAAAAATACGATAGGATGAAAAATTAAATATATTTATCACCTTTTCTTTCTGAAGCAAAACAGTTTTCATTGAGCCATTTCACCTGCAGTAACTACGTTATTACAGAGAAATGTCTTTATCTCTGTGTCTATCTATAAAGTTTGAGACAACCTTCAATTTTGATGTAAGTGCATGCTCTATTACTAATTGTTTGAAATCACTTACGTCTTCATTACCGCGTATTAAATCTCGCATGGGGCCATGATGATCTTCTAATCACACGTTCCAGGTTCATCAGATCTGATTGCCTCCGGTTCTCTCGGGAAAACGTTGCTCGATGTTTACTTTTTTAAATTATATGGATTATGGATGTGTGATTGCTACCGTTCCTGCTGATGTATGTGAACGCATTCATGTTGAAAGATTATCTTGTAGACTTCTGCGATGGTAGAGGCTAGTTTATTTGTACCGAGCTTCTTTTTGGCATTTACTTTCTGAGTTAATTGGTGCATCTGTCTGTGTCACCACTTAGCTTTTCCCTACATAACATTGTCGACTTCTAAGACTTCAGCCTCACCTTGTATTTCAATTTATTTGTGGGGCTGTGTGTCCTTTTTAGTTCACACTACAAGGTCGACAGTATCTGTTACTGTTCATAAAATACATAAATATCATACTTTATTAATATGAACCTGAGAAAGTTTAAAGTCGCTAATGGAGGTCGATCTAAAACTTATTTTGTATGGTTTAAATTTGTATGGAATATAAACATAGTCTTGGAAGCGGTGGCTAAACGATGCCATATACTACGGCTTGCCTATCTACCGGTTTCTATCCACATTCGCTTCAACTCTGATTTAAAGAGCAACTCTAAATCAAAGTTCACCAACGAATCACCGATTTGAAGATTGCTCATGTGTTGTTTGGCAGCAATAATGACATCATTATAAGTGTTTGTGCAAGTACTGAATAAAGAGTTGGTTTGTTGCCCCACTCGTGATCGGATTTACATTCCGGCCTGATTAGCGGTAGTGCTAAAATGTTTGGCTCAGTGATTTTCCGAGAACTCTTACACTTATGGCGCTTCATGCCCTATATGTTTGCCGTTTGCAATAAAATTTACCAGATTAACATCACGACTCTGAGACCATAAAGCCATACATAACTTTGTACAATAATTTAACTGATATCTTTTAATGTTTATTCGAGGTTAACAAAAGTTGAAAGTCGATTGCAGAGCCATGCCCAAAATGAGAGGAGTTTGACTTGACTGACGGCAAGGCATGAATTGAGAGAACATGTGTGTGTAACTAAACATTAACTTTTGCTAATGCCTATATTGGAGTTGACTCTACAGGAGATTGCTTTGCTACCACTTGAAACTTATCATTGTAGGAACATGATGGTCTATTTGATAGTGTCTTCTACTCGTCTGCTAGTACTTCTTTAGCATATTATTCATATTAAGTTTCCCTTTTTAAATGATTTTTAATCATTTGTTTTTACGTATTTTTATCATCTCTGTATCCGTTATTCTTTAAGAGCTCTTTGTACCCAGTGTTTATGCAAATAAATGATTATAGTTCATAGTTACTTACTTTCATCATGATATTTGTGTTGAAAGCACAAGCTATAATTATAAATTGTGTCCTCTGCCCGAATGAAAAATGTATCAAGTCACTATTTTATGATGCGGTTATTTCATTTTTATGATATTTTGATAAAACAGTGAGCCAACTCAATCTTAGTGACTTAAATCTGTGTCCATCTAATCATTTTTAAAGTTTCACTTTTCATTATAATAATCTACATCAAGGTACATATTTCCCAATAATAAATGATATGGAGAAATTTATAATAAATACGCCACGCAGAAGCATTATGCATGATCATCGATACTTTGAGAGATCCGATACACGCTTGACACGAAATTTTACACAAACTAAAAGATACTGTGCAATGTATACTGCATTGAAAGACATGGCCAATTAAATGCAATTAAAATGTAAACGCGGCGAATACAGACTTGTCCCTACAATTTGATTTTGAGATAAGCTCTGGGCAATTATTTGAACGGTCCCAGAGACAGCTCGATGTGTTTATGGGACACTTGTAATGTAACGAAGCTTCAGTGCTGTTATCTATCTATCTATCACGAATATCACGATACCGTTGCTAATTTGTGAAACTTATAATTCTATCATCATGTGACTATGTATGTACATAACATATTTTTCGTTACTTATTTTTTATCATATGAATATTTTATTATTTATTACTTATTTTACTAACCAACACACAAAATCCTTAGCAACAATCAAATGTGTTATTTGTGATACATTGAACCTGATAGATAACAAAGATTTCAGAACGTTCCTAATTTTTAAAGAACTTCAAATTATTGAAATTGTTTGATACGGTAGCATAAAGTGTTTATTGTGTAAATTAGTACAGTGCTGGCGCCTTGCTAAGTATAGTTTTCCCAAATTCCTGATAAACGCTACAAAGACAGTTACTTTCTTGTCTTGAACTGTCTCAAATAAATTGATAAAAATTATATTTTAATGATCAAATAACCAAATTGCCCACAATTGCTTCCTTGTTTATATCAACGCAACGATTATTTTATTTGAGATTGCTACTGAAAAGAGTTTTGGCTAAAATAGTGAAAAGACGCAGTTATGGGGCGTCGGGTCTGCGCCCGCGCCTCTGACGTCTACCTACACGCGGAGTCGTTATGTTATCTCGATCGGAGCCATGTGGCTGCATTTGTGGAGGCTGTGCAGCGGTGCATGCATACTGCACGGGACGAGCGGGGCGGGGGCAGGCCGTTCAGGGAGGTGGAGGAAGGGAGCCCCGCCCGCCGCAGAACCAGCCAGCCACTCGAGCCGTGGCCATCGCGCGAGCTACACGTGCCCACTTATACTACGCGAAATAATACAGAAAACCCGCGAGACGGCGTGTGTTGTGACTGTTGAGCAAAGTGTAAAAATAAAGAGGGCGACAGACGGCGGCTGTGTTATAATTAAATGTTATAGTGACGGTGCCAGGCCGACACGGCCAAGATGAGGCTAAGTACGTACAACAGCTAGTCTAGATCGTAAATCTGAAGCACTTGTTGCTGGAGGTGTTGGAGTGTGTCGAGGGCCGGTGTCAATGTGTCCTGCGCTTGCCTCGGCCGTAGAGCCTTCGTTGTTTGTGTTTTAGTTTAAAGTCCTCTTATAGAGTGAGGTGGTGACTGTGATTTCTTCTCTCTTAAGCAAGTTCCTGAACTGAATTGGTCCTCTTCTTCTCCTTTGACCATTTATTAGATTTTGAACGAAATTCCAACTAAATCCCAAGAAAAAGTAGGTAGTTTTTGAAGAATAAAAATATCAATTCAATCAAAAGTTAACAGAAGACGTGCACATCAGTAGTAAATCAAGCTCGTCAGCTATTTTGGTGAATGACTGCCGCATTTAGCAATGTAAATAGGCCGCACATTAAAATAACGCGTTACGCTAATTCCATTACTGATTGCCAGCATTTTTGGAGTAATTAATCTGGGCTCGAAAAAGCTTATATTCTGAGATTCTATGGTCTACCTGGCCCCATTGTTGTGAAGGGTCCGGTACCTGCCGCCAAAAAACTTGGGTCCTTCTACAGCGAGACAAAATGTTGAATGTGGAACTCTGGACGAATATCTCATATGATTTGAGTTTATTTTTATGAAATGTTGTGTTGATCAGAATAAATTGAATTCAATACAAAAGTCAAGAGTATCCGTATTATTAGAAACAGTGTTAAGATTATTCAAGTTATCAAAAGATAAAGTTATTGTTATCTGTATTTACGTTTGCATCATATCAAATCAAATATACGGCTATCAATATGAAATTAATCCAAATACAATAAAAAAAAACGCAAATGCTGTTTTTACATAATGTTCTTATTAATTTTTTGTAATTAACGGGATCGTCCTACTTCAGAGCGGTGGACAGGACATTCATGAGGAAATGAACATTATTTACATTCATAAGTAAGCAGATAATTTTTTAAATCAACTTTATTGTCACAATCAATTTTGCACATTTAGTCCAAAGATTCAACTTTTGCCATCTATTGTGTCTTTCCTTGCTGCCTTACCTCCACCTCTTACATAGGTATTGATTCTGTAATGCTAGCTAGGTTTCTGCATGACTACAGTTAACTTCAGGTCTCTGATGGTATTGAAATCTGAAGAGGATAATCCTGTTACGTTTCTTTAGGTCACTGAAGTTATTCAAATCTAAGGTAGTTTCTGGTGCGAAATTTACGCGATGTTGTAATTGTATTGTATTGTTTGATTAGATTACCATTTTGGTTTCATAATAACATGTAGAGTTCTAACTTTTTGTAATAGCTATCTAAGATGCCTTTTCGATTAATACGTATCATAATTAAGAACACAGTTTTGATTTGACGTTATAGTAGTCTCACCGATTTCTGTAAAATGTTTATGTAGAAATTAAAAATAGTTTTTTTAGATGTTTACAGTCTGTGTGAACCTTTTACATAATAAGAAATCGTATAAGTCAAGCTAGTTAAATCATGAATCTACTTTGTTTGCTGCTTGATCCAAGTTTTTGATACGATCTACATATTCCTTCACTATTTACGCACTTTTGCTTATAATTCCTGTAGGTAGTCTGCCGGGAATGCTAATAAAAACTGAACAATCGCGAACGACTCGGTTCACCGCCGTGGGCATCCATTGTACCGTGCGATGCTAGCAATCACTTTGCATACTTCCTTGTGGGTTCCTTGCGAAATTGATGAGGGCCTAGCTTTATTGGGTTCACCACATAACATGTTCCTATAATTTTTAAATCAAACCCATCAATATCTTTCAACGACAAGCTAAATCTTTGTGTATTTTGGAGTATCTACTTTAAAATTCGGGTGCTTTTTGAACCGTAATTTACGTGCAACTGAAACTGAGCTACACAGTTATTGACTCAAAGAAACTACGCACATTTCGCTGCGAACCTATTAATTTTTTAAAAGAACTGATAACTCACTTATGTATGTTCAGCTAGCTGTACGCAATCTAACAGCCGCACAAGACATCGATACATGTAGTAGAGTAAAGCCCTGAAACAGCTGATATAGTAAAAACCTCTTTTACATGGACGATCTAATGACTGGATGTAACAGTATTAATAAAGCTCCGTATATAGTCCCACTATCATCTACTACGTAGTTTTAATGTGCGAGTCTTATTTTGTGGTCACTAGCCAGTTTAACACGTTAATTACAAAACTATTGCTCGTGGTACTGGTGTTTGTTAGTATGGGGACATTAAAATAACGGTGCCACTATAATTGTTTTTCCCATTTCCCCTAATCGTCTGCGGCATGCACGTTATCGCCTCTCAGGAAGTTGGTAGTGCAGCTAGTAATAGTGATCGTTGTTCTTGTTCACTTGTTATTAGAGAGAAATTATTGTTTTTAAGATGGTCAATGACAGGAATCTGAACAAAGTTATCAAACATCAATCTACGCACTACGAAAACTGCGCCTTCTTTGTATTTCGCTAAATTGTCCTAAACAACTGTTGTTAGAGTAAGTGTCCAGCAAATTCACTCTGTCCATGATTTTGTTACGTGCAGCCCGAAGAAGGCCACATAAAGAGCGTTTTTCTTGCTCTAGGTTTTTTTGATCTAGGTGAACGAAAAGTAATCTACCAAATGTGGACTGTACTTCGAAGTCTCAGAAACAGGGGTACCATTACGGCCATTTGCAATATTGGTTTTCGTCCTCCAAATATGTCAAAATATGTAAATACAAAGACGGAATAGAGGAGGAAAAGCAATATTGCAAATGTGGCCGTAATACTTTTTTTTTTATAGAAAAAAAAATACATTTAGGTATAATAGCTTTTTTCAGCAAACAAAAACCAAGTATGGTTTATGTGTTGCTGGAAGTCGCTTTACATTTAAATCTTTTCTTAATTCTAACTATTAGTTATTTATTACATGGGCTGTACAAAGCAATCCCACTTTTTTTTCTTGTAATAGCAAGTATTAAAGATCACCTCTATCGTCTTCCAGGCCGCGGCATCCGCTGCGTGTGCGCCGGCGTCGGCGGCTGTCCGGACGGCGCGCCCAACGGCACCTGCGCGGCTCAGCCCGGCGGCTACTGCTTCGCCACCGTCGAGGAGTTCGAGGCTGATGATGGATCCTTTGTCACTGAGCGAGTGTGGGGATGCCTGCCGCCTGAGGAGTCTGGGTTTATGCAGGTTTGTGCTTTTTTACCTCTAATATCTAAAGTATTATCATTAAAAATAGCTACAAACATTGTCACTGAATAACCTATCTATTGTCGTGTGACCTGAGGTGGCAGCACAATATATTACTACTCCATCTCTTCCTGTGGGTGTCGTAAAAGGCGACTAAGGGAATTTCCGATGATCTAGCAACGGCATCCTTTGTTGAAAAATTTAAACAGCCTTATAAAGGTCGACAAGCCAAACCGCCTGCCAAGCTTTTATACGACAAATTCCGTGGAAATCTATGGGGGAGAGCTATAAATATGATGATGATATACCTGTGTATGTAATGTGTAACTTACGAAAGTCTCTTTCATTTCAGTGTAAAGGATCACAGGTGCCACACAGACATCCGAAGAGGATAGAATGCTGTTACGACAGCGACGACTGCAACAGTCGTCTGCTACCTCCACCGCCCGAGGTTTACGACGACGCGGGGGCGGGAGAGCCAGCGGTACGCGCCGGGGGAACAGGGCTTCCTGCGCCGGAGTTGCTCGCTGCGGCAGCCTTAGGGGTGGCACTACTTGCTGCGTTACTCGCTGCGTTGTTACTGCTGCGGCGGCGGCGGCGGCGCGGCAAACGACCACCTTCCCCCGCCGCACCACCTCCCGTCTCATCACCCCTCGCAGCAACCTTACTCGACGCCTCCTCCGGCTCAGGCTCCGGCCTACCTCTACTCGTACAACGCACAGTCGCTAAGCAAATTCAGATGGTCTCTTCAATAGGCAAGGGCCGCTACGGGGAAGTCTGGTTGGCGCGCTGGCGCGGCGAGCGCGTCGCCGTCAAAGTCTTCTTCACCACCGAGGAGGCCTCCTGGTTCCGCGAGACCGAGATCTACCAGACAGTCCTGATGCGGCACGAGAATATCCTCGGCTTCATTGCCGCCGACATCAAGGGCACGGGATCGTGGACGCAGATGCTGCTTATAACCGAGTACCACGAGCGTGGGTCTCTGCACGATTACTTGCAGGCGGCGCCGCTGAGCGACACACAGCTGCTGCGCCTAACGCACTCGGCCGCCGCCGGTCTCGCCCATTTGCACATGGACATCTTCGGCACTAAGGGCAAGCCGGCCATCGCGCACAGAGACATCAAGTCCAAGAACATTCTCGTTAAACGCGACGGTTCCTGCGCTATCGCGGACTTTGGGCTAGCGGTTCGCTTCGTTGCCGAGCGGAATGAGGTGGACATCGCTCCCAACGCTCGCGTAGGAACGCGGCGGTACATGGCACCTGAAGTGCTTGCCGAGACGCTGGACGTGACGGACTTTGAGGCCTTCAAAATGGCCGACATGTACTCTCTAGGACTCGTGCTTTGGGAGACGTGTCGGCGATGCGGCGCAGCTGGCCAGCCCGCGCTGGAATACGAGCTGCCGTATTATGACTCGGTTCCCGCGGATCCAAACTTCGAGCAAATGGCAGCAGTAGTAGTGGCGGGAGACAAAAGACCCGCGCTTCCCGCCGTCTGGCGTCGTTCTGAGCCCCATGCGACGCTTTCCGCGCTTATGGCGGAGTGCTGGCACCGCGAGCCCCGTGTGAGGCTCACGGCCCTTCGCGTCAAGAAGACTCTCGCCAGGCTGGCTGCCGACGCCCAAGATAAGCCCCTGTGAGAACACAGACTCTCCAAGAATCTCCTCACGATCCTCCGATCAATGTCTTTACGGCTGGCATTCACAGTCGAGACGGAGTTTGGATTAGCACTCCAAAGTGTAAAATGTAACTTTAAATCGTTCTTCGCACCAGATTGATATAACGAGTCCCGACTGATGAGGCGGGTCGAGCTTGGGTCATCTGTAAACGAGAACTTCTTGTTCTATTGCAAACTTAAACGTGTAACACTCCAAACAGTGACTGTGAATGTTGGTCGTAAACTTTATTTATATTAGTGTTGTACAGTCGAATTTAGATATGTTTTATAATGATTTTGTGGTCTTCCTTTCTGAGCGGCCAGGAGTAGGTCTGCAGGCTCGCCTAGGTTAGTTATTAACTGTAAATATAGTTACGATACGACTGTGCGGAGTACGATACGAGAGCGCCTACTCTAGATTAAACTATGAATTGTGATATTTCGACAATAAAATGTGCACTTTGATTGTAACAGAGAAACCGTTTAAGTTCAAACTTTCGTATTATGTGTTCGCTCGTCGGAGTTGATAGTACTTAATTTTGCAGACTAGAGTTGCGCGACTCGAGTAGTTCAGTGTCTTGGATGCCTTTGTAAGAGCTAGTATTAATTTGAGGAGAAATGTTTGTTTCGCGATACACTTAATCACCAGCTGGCTACTTTACCCACCTGTGCAACTGTAAGGGTGCATTCACGTAAAAAGCTGGTAACAAGCGCTTGTTGGCGCTGGTTCGAAAAATGTATAGAAAATACCTGCGCTGACATAGACGCTTGTTCCAGCCCGAATGTCCGCGCAGGTATTTTCTATACATTTTTCGAACCAGCGCCAACAAGCGCTTGTTACCAGCTTTGTACGTGAATGCATCGTAACTTGAGGTCGTATTTCCCGCCATAGATTCGTATTTATGTAAATTTTGTCGTAACAGTCTGTGCCAAGTGATTCGCGTCGCATTTATTGTACATTGTTTTGTAAATATAGATATAGTCGACACTAGGTTTATGTCGATAGTTATGATATAAAATAAATGTTAATGGAATAATTTATTGTTTTATTATCAAATCAAATACCAGGAAGGACGGTTGCACACCCAAAGATCTGATAGTTTACAATACAAATTGCATTGTTAGACGTAGAGTGCGTGCCAGCTGTCTTTGCGCGGTCAAAATATGAACCAATTAGCAATCAGTCCGTCCAGTAACGGATGAAGTACGTCACGTACGTATACAGTGGCGCCCCCAGTAGCGCGCAGACTTAGCTGGCGCATGGAATGAGGCTGGTGCGCACTCTATTTCGATATACAAGGTGTTTCTGACAAGGCGGTAATAAATCAAAAAAAGGAATTCAGCTCACCATAACTAACAACGTTCCCAAAGCAACGCAATGGGTCGAACTCTGAAAAACAAAATCATGGTAAGTAGATATGGTGAGCTGAATCCCTCGTAAGATTTATTACCGCCTTGTCAGAAACAACCTGTATATCAAAACGAATTTTTACTCAGTTTTCAATGCAAATATAACCTACCATATTATGAAGTTGATATCATCATTATAACCAGCGCAAATATAGAAACGATTTGAAAATGGCGTCCGTTGTATGGGCTGTCTCTCTTAACTCTTCCCTCATACTAATATACGCAAGACAGCATGCGTTCGGCCGCCATCATTGAGATTTTTTCTTTATCTGAGCGGCTTATACCAAGCTTAGCTATGCTAGCTTAGATAATAAGCTCATTTCCTTCCAGTACTCCCGCATCTTTGCTTGCGCTGCCAGCGCCATCTTGCGGCAATTATGGACGATGGGTTGCTAAGTTAGTAAGCATCTAGGCTAGGCAGTTTTCATAATTTTATTTCAACCGAAATACTTTTACTGCTGGACCCTCATGCAGATTACTCCCGCAGCCTTCACCAGGTCGTCTGACCAGAATGTGAGGAATCCGCCTACTTTGCTTCTTCCTGTGCGTGGTCGCAACTCGAGAACTTGTCGACCCTAGCGATTATCTGTTCTTAGAGGTATATGCCCTGATCCATTGATAGAATTTGGTTTTATTTAATTATCTTACTAAATCACCTGTGTAGCGTTAGTTTCCGAATAGTCTCAGTCGTCATCGTCAAGCCTAGGCGGACTAGGAGGCCGTAACAGATTTGTCTATGGTTTCGTCAGCCCTAGACTGTATTGGCAAAGAACAAGAGCTATTTTGCAATACAGAAAAACCGAAAGTGTTTCGGCGACCTAGCCCGCCACTGTACAGTCAAGGACTAGGAGGCCGTAACAGATTTGTCTATGGTTTCGTCAGGCCTAGACTGTATTACCAAAGAACAAGAGCTATTTTGCAATACAGAAAAACCGGAAGTGTTACGCCGACCGTGTCCGTGACTGTACTAATGTCGGTAAGAGCTTGATGTATTGTCCCATAATCGCCCTCTAATTTTGTTTTGTCTAATTTAATTTTGTTTTATGGTTTTGTCAGCCCTAGACTCTTTTACCAAAGAACAAGAGCTATTTTGCAATATAGAAAAACCGGAAGTGTTACGCCAACCGTGTCCGCCCCTGTACCAGAAAGTATATATAAATCACGGGTTGGTCTCGGGTTGACCACCTTTCTTCGGCAATCAGCTATGAGTAGACACCATCGACTCCCCCTACCCGAAAGGGTTTTAGACGGAGTCATAGGCAAACGACCCTTCCGTAGTTTGGTACGGGAGACAGCCCCACCAACCGGCGATGATAACACATTACACAACACGGCATAATTCTATCTACAGGCCGGCTCGCTCGGAATAGTACGGAATCGGCTATCAATTAGCATTTAGCATACGTAACGTACGGCGGCGCAGCTAAGCCCAGAGATAAGGAAGAGCATAGCGTTATACCATACCATGCTAAGCCATAGAAAAACTTTAGTTGTCTTTTTTATCCGATTCCGTCCGATGCAGCCAGCCCGCCGTGGAGTTGCTGACTGATAAAAGAATAATAATGAATAAATAGTAATAAAAACTTCCTATCTTTTACTTTTGTAGCTTTATTGTTTTAAGGTTTTAAGAATATAGAAATCCACAAGAGCCATTCTAGATTAAAAAAAATAAAAAATTGTACTTGAACATTCTTTATTCAACCGTTTATTTACACACTATTATTCATTATTGCATTCATATTCTAGTAGATTCACCCAATTCAAACATCCAGTCATTCATTCCAAAAAACGCATTACAAAAAATACCGATTAAAAATGATTGGCAACGTAACACTACGTTTTAGTTTGGAATAGGTAAACTTTGTTACCGCACCAAAAATAAAAAATTAATTTATATCTAGTATCCTAAATAGTAAATAGCTGAACCGTCTTCTAGGTGCTGTCTTCTTGGTTTTCAGTAGGGCGCATATCTTCTAGGCGGAGACGGACCGCGCATGCCGGGTCTGTAAAAAAAAATAAAAAAAATCTGTTAAAACTAGCATATTGCCATAAAATTGCTAAAAAGCTTAAAAAGCTGCATAAAAATCTGAACTCTTGAACCAAATTTGATGATAATTACATTTTTTTTTAAGTTGAGTATGTACCAAAACCAAAACACATTCTTATTGTTTTAGTTATTTGCAGTTTAGTGCAGCCAGATAATTATAAACCTTTCATAAGTATTTAAACTATCCCATTTTGGATGTATTACACGTAGTTAGGGAGGTAATGGGTTTATAATTACCTCCTGTCATCAAAAGTATCACGGCTGAAGTCCTCATACATCCTGTAAAGAAAATACCTTAGTTAATTTACAAATTAAATTATAATTTTGAATTAAAAGAATAAAACAAGAAAGTAATAACTTTAATTTTCTAAACTGAATTTAACAACTTGGGCTGTGCATTAAATAAGATTAATCTATACCAATAATATAAAGAGGAAAGATTTGTTCGTTTGTTTGTAGCAAATAGGCTCCGGAAATACTGAACCGATTTGAAAAATTCTTTCACTGGTAGGAAGCTAGATTAACCCCGAGTGTCATAGGCTACATTAGATTTTCAAAAAAATTAGGGATACTTACCTAAACTAAAATAATATACCCCAAGGTGCAATATTTTTTCCATTGTTTACATATTTTGACAGCTGTTCTACCAGTTTTGAATTTTCGTAACAAAAAAAAAAGTGTTAAATTTAATGTTTTCATAGCTTAAATAGTTAGCATATTTATTAAACTATGTTGTTTTAAGAAAGTTCTCAGTATTAATGCTCGAATAAATTAAATACAATTTTTTTTCTTCATCATCTCACATCTTATTGTCAGGTTCGTTACAAAAATATTATTTGATTAAAAATTATATGAAGAATTAAGATGATCAAATAAAAATCATTTGAAGATTTTTATTTGATGGTATTATTTAACATTTTACCATACAGAAATAAATTATTTTATATATAATTGCGGAAATGCGATCACTTGAAAAGTTTTGTTACGATAAGGCCCCATTTGAAGCCTTAATTTCAATATTTTTACTACAATAGCTACTATAACATTTTGAAATCACAACTAGTATATGGCTTTTTAAAAGATCTTTCGATTTATATAAGTTTTAATATACTTATTCCGTCTAAAACATTTTTAAAATGAAAAAAACTACAAAATATTTTAGGGACAGTAACTAACCCTGACATTTTTGTAACAATACTGACATGCTAAAGCTGAGATCACAGTAGTCATTTTAATTCGTCGTAAGCAATGATTTTAGTTAAACAGTAAAAATGCACTAAAATAACATTTTAAAGTCTTGTTTTTATAATTTTGCGTAATATTTCTTTAAAATAGTTAGCCAAATTTTTAGCATGAAGTAAAAAGTTAATATTTATCAGTCAAAATTATTGTGACAATCGGAAATTAGAGAATGTAAATTGCTGTCTTCATTATAGAATACATTGCTTTTTATTATTATTTTAAAACGTATTTTTTTACTACCAGGTAAATGTATCGAGCGAAACTAATCAGTTCATTGTGTCACCAGCTTTATCTAGTCAGTTTCGTTACAAATCCTGTCAGGATATATGTTACAACACAAAATGTAACGAGCCTGACGTAACGCGCAAGGGTCCCGTTTGAAAAGAAAATTAATATTTATTTGAAAAATGCATTTTCAGATTTAAATCTTTCACTAATTTGTTCGTAGATAACATAGATATTAGCCACTAAAATCAGCAGTAATAGTATCATATAAAAAAATCTGGAAATTGTTATAACTATATTGACAAAAAGTGTAGAAAAAACTCACAACGTGCAACCGCTCGTCATAAGTTGGTGCCTGTCTTTTAATAGAAAAAAGATAAGTCAGTTTTAAATATTCTCTGCCTGTCGTAAGAGGCGACTAAAAGGGGTCATCGGGGTCGTGGGTGTGTAGAGCGGGGGCTCTTCACATCTATGAAAACGGCCCCGAGACGGGCGGCGGCACAGTTTGTGGCACTGTGCCGCTGCAGCATCAGTGGTGGTGCAGGGGAGGGAGGAACATACCCTCCCTGAGGCAGAAGCTGGAATGCAGCTATGCATGGGAAGGATCCTAGCGGAAGGGTTTGAGGCGAATCCCGGGGTCCTTTCCAAATCGCTGAGGCGGCCACCGGGGAGTTTTAGTGGGTGCAATCCCCACACACCCCCGTCGCACCCCCGAGCGACGGGAAGTGCGTAAGGCATTTCTCCCCGTTTCTCCCAGTTTTAAATATTCTATTACCACTGGCCTGCCAGTACATACAAAATTACCTAAATATGCACAAAGTTTTTCGTTTGAAAATTTGAGAAAATAGCGTAACTATATTGACATGTCAGGATCGTCCAAATTTCATGGACAAGAGAAATAAATCATTTAAAAAAACTTTTTTAAATGTAAGCTCGATATTTATTAAGCCTAGTAATAACATTGTGGGAAAAAATAATAACCACTGATGTTTTAGAACAAAAACCTTTCTAAACTAAGACGTGAATGCGACAACCAAAGTTAGGGACAGTATGGGGCGAGAAATTTCAGAATTTTCAACAATTAATTTAAAATAGTTTTTCTTTGACAATAGTTGAACAAAAAATAGGAATAAGTGGCGTCAGTTTTATATATTTGAGTATCTACTCAAATATATAAAACTGACGCCGGCAAAATACTGCATTATCGTCATATTTCCACAAAAAATAAAATACGCTAGCCGTTCGGCTCAACTCGGTACAGATCTGTACCGATAAGTTATAACGGGCGTGGAATCAACTCGGTACAGATCTGTACCGGTCACCACGAGCGTATCGCCGCGCGACTTTTTTTTTACTCGTTTTTTTATTTTTTGGCTGAACCAATGTTTGCCTAATGTTTGACAAATGTGTCGACTATGAATGATTGAATGGATTGACAATCAATCACTGAATCAATAATAACCCAAAAAATTAATAAATGTTAACAAAAAAAATTTGCGGGTATCGGGTACCTATGCCGCCATTTTGAAAATTGGTGAAAATTTGGGAAAAATTTGACATATCTACCAACTTGCGACACTACTTTGTTGAGCGGAAGGGCTAGGGACATTCAAAAACGGCCAATGTACAAATTTTGGTGGAATTGCTCAGGTGGTTTGTTGTTGTTAGAGGTGGTCGTTATTTACAATCGCACTTAAAAACACTCGTTATTTCATGGCAACGAATCGCATTGCTATTCACAACGAATGTATAATGCGATCGCGTTTTCGTTGCCGTCGGCAACGATCGCGTTCTCGTTGCCCGGCAACGATCGCGTTCTCGTTGCCCTGCAACGATCGCGTTCTCGTTGACGCCGGCAACGATCTCGTTGTCGTTGCCGTCAGCAACGAAAACGCGATCGCATGTGACAGCTTGTCATTAGCAAAGCAACGAAACGCATTGAAGCATTGCGATCTCACTCTTATCGAATTAATATGAAATGTACTAAAAAGATATTTTGCTGAAAAATATTTATATAAGGTTTTGTAATATCGATAATTGCTGCACTTAAATAAAAATATCCATATTAACATTTATATTAGAGCAAACTTGCATGTCTAGTTACATCCTGCGTTTTCGTTATCAATCGCATTTTCGTTGCCGATCGCATTTTCGTTGCCGATCGCATTCTCGTTGCCGATCGCATTTTCGTTGCCGATCGCATTCTCGTTGCCGATCGCATTTTCGTTGCCGATCGCAGTTTAAAATCGCAGTTGTTTGAAAATAGCATAACAGCGATCGCATGCGATTGAAAAATAGCAGTTATTCTCACCTCTAGTTGTTGTTGTTTGTTTTTTATTCAGCCATTCCGGGCAGTCAAAAGAACATAGTATATAGAGCCAATTCTTTTGTAGTATCTTATATTCTATGGCGTAACGAAGTAAGCCGGGAAAGCTCGTAAATAAATAAATATGTAATTTCATTTAAGGGGTGACATAATATTAAAGTAATTTAAAAGTATTCATTCACAGGAAATATTATCATATATACAATAATGAATGACGATGATGTACTACATAATTATCACATGTGAACATATTTAGTAATAATAATCAATGAAATTAAATTGCAAACCTAACATGGAGCACTCAAGGGGTGAGACAAACTAGTCATGCAAAAAACTACAAGCAACACAAACTCCAGTTCTAGGAACAACTTTAGTCCTAGCACCTATGCATTTAATCTGTCCAGCTGGTGTCTTGAGAAGGAGGTTTGGGCCTTATCATGCAGATAGACTACATTATTAAGGTCAGTAATGCCATAATAATTGTCATTTTGTTACTCAACAGAGAATAAAAAAAAAACTCTAATAAGCCACAAAAACACATCTACAAGTCTTTCTCACCCCCGAGACATTTGCGGCCCTCTCGGGGGACTTCTGCTGCTGTACATATCATATGAGGACCTCATGGCACCCATGGATCGCATGGGCGGCAGCGACGGCATCGGCGGCATAGGCTCGCGGCGCAGGGGCGGCGAACCGAAGTCTCCGCGGCCGCCGCGCCCGCCCAGGTCCATCCGCGACCCGCCACCTGGGTAGCGCCGCTCGAACAGGTCGCGCGGAGAGTCGAAGCGCGCGCGATCATAGTAGCCGTCGTACGGGTCCTGTATCATACAAGCAATTAGTAACACATTAAAAAGACTCAGAACAAAAAAAAATAAGATCGAATTTTAAATGAATGCCAAATGTAAGACCAAATTTGGAAAAAGAAGTTTGCTTTTTGTAGCATCATCATAGAGCCCGAGATTTATTTTTAGCAGCCCGAATAGGATCCGCGAGGAGACAGTTCTTTTCCACGCACATTGCCTACTTGATGCATTAGGAAAGTAGGTAGTTTGACCGGTTGCTTTTAAAGGCATGTATGAAGGAAGGGAAGCGCGTTTACCCCAAATCCTCCCATCATGCGATCGCGGAGGAACGGCGGCGGCGGCGGCGGAGGGTAGGGGTCGCGGCCGAACGCCCGATCGCGGTAACCATTGCGGTCGGGACCGAGCACCTTGGGGCACTCCTTGGACCAGTGGCCCCCGCGGCCGCAGCGGTAGCACTGCTCGGGGTCGCCCATGCCCGGCCGCTGGCGCACACGGCTGGTAGAGATCTGCACCTTCATCGGCTGCCCGTCCACCATCATACCGTTCAGCTCTTTTATCGCATCGTTGATATCACCCGTCGCGTCCAGGTGCACGAACCCGTAGTTACGCACGATATCGCACTCGAGCACGGCGCCGTACTTCTGGAAGAGTTCGCGGACCTCGGGCGCGCGCGTCTTGTCCGTTAGATTACCGACGAATATTTTTGTTGTAGGAGTGGACGGGGCCTTTCGACTCTTCGCGGCCTCTATTTTAATCGGCTGACCGTGAATAACTTCGCCGTTAAGATTCTGTATGGCTTCGCGGCCGACTTGCTCGTTTTCCATGTGAACGAAACCGTAATTTCTGACGATATCGCATTCTACGACCGTACCGTATTTTTCGAACAACGGTCTGAGATCGGCGTCTGTAGTTTTATCGGAAAGGTTCCCGACGAAGATTTTGAAAGTACCGGCGCCCGGCATTTTAGTTTCTGAAACGTTACATTTCACGAAATGAGTCAGCAGTGCCCAAGAATTTTACAATGATTTTTGAATTGGAGTAGGTAGTATGTAGTACCTATAATCAGCTAAGTTCCTAGACGTGGCGACAAGTAAAATATGCTTACCTGAATGTAGTTCTGCACAAAAACACAATTACTCACTCCACAACGATGAAAAGGCAGGTTATGAATTTTTTTTTAACCTAATGTAACTTTGGTAAACGCACTCAACACAATCCGAAAGGACCTACGCAACGCACGCAAACAAAATGGCGTCCTGCCCTGCCCGCCGCGCCGCCCGCCCCGCCCGTCGTTCGTCCGTCCCACGTCCGTCCCTCCTTCGCTTTTTCTTCAGTCTTCTCTTCGTTTTGAGTCTGTGGCAGGCAGTGCTGCCAACTTTATTTTTGACAGGATCGTACCCGAGACTACGACGAAAAAAGATCTTAGGTATTTTGCTGAGAATTCTAAAAAAAATACTAAGTAAGTACTTACTCAAGGAAAATTCAATAAAACAATGAGGGGTTTTCGTTTTTGTCAGTTTTAATGGTTCTAGGAAAATGCTAATAGATGGCACTGTATAGCCAATGTATGTAGGTGTAATGTCAACGTCAAATTTGATTGACCTGACTGATTGAATTCATATAGAATTTGACATTAAACCTGATTGCTAGTGCCATCTCATGGCAGTCTCTGTAACTAAAAGTGACAGTTCGAAAACCGCTCATTCGAATAACATCAATTTAAATAAAACTCTTCCGTTACTGACTGACTGACTGAAATTTTGCCCGCGGGTTCCTTGGGGGGTGTAGGGGAGCATTAGGGAATCATTTTATGAAATTCCCATGGGAACGGAAAAAAACGGGATTTTTGTGTTTATGAGAAATCTCTCCTGGTAAAACCGTGGGACAGCCTCTAGTTTTTAAGTACCTAAAATATATTATTTGTTAACTAAATACAAAGAAATAAATTGTCAGAATAAAGAGTATATCGCTCATGTGCTGCAAGAACGTGTTATTTCATAACTATACCGTTTTGCAGTAATTATACAGTAAAATCCGCCGCATCGTGCTCTATTTGCTGCAAAAACGCGATATTTCTAGCTCAAAAAATGACTGAGCAATGAGGGAAAAGATCAGCGATCTCCGGTTTAGTGCCATCTCTTTCCGACCATATGTTTATTGCAAGAACGGTTTACGTCAGTATCACCGCTCGCTTTTGAAGAAAAATGCTGACGGATTGCGACAAGAGCGTAACAAGACATAGTGTCACGGTTTTGATGAAAAGGCAAACTCACTATAATTTAATTTCTGTACTAATTATACCTGCTAACACGGAACATTTGTATCTAAATCATTTTTGTTGTAAAAAATTTAATCGCAGGCTATGGTTCAAATCGAGATGTACCGTTGTTGCTGAAAAAAACAAAAAAATTCGTTGGTTAAGTTCAGATGTTCCGTTACAGTTGATAATGAAGGTACAAAATGTTTAGTCTTGATGTTGGTTGTCTCAAGTTATCACATTTTTGAAGAAAAATAACTAATTTTTACAACGGATAGCTTACAATGTTGCAATATAGATGACAAAAAAATTGTCTAAATGCAACTTATTTTTTAGGTCTTGGAAGATTTTAAATCTTGTCCGAAGAAATGAACGTAGGAATGAATCTCTGCGCTTCTCAATGTGTTGCATCTGCCACTAAATCTTCGATCACGTATGTCTGTGGTAGTTGTGATTAATTAGTGAACGACGCTATTTGGTGTTATGAGAAAAGTTGATTATTTGAAAAAGTTTATGACTATCCCTATGCATGTTTAGGAATAACCGAAGTATGCATTTTTAGGATACAGAAGTCCTAAACTATCCCTACTTATTATAATCATCATCTCAGCCGAAAGACGCCCATTGCACATAGATCAGACGTCGTGGTCCACAGATCGCAATGCCGACCGATCCTTGCATCCCAACTGCAAACTTGTGAGGGGTCTGCCTACTATGTGTCGTCTGGTGCGTGGTCGCCACTCGAGAACTTTTCAGCCCTTTGTGACCATCTGTTCTTCGACATTGTTAAGACGATGTGGTCATGTGTCGCTTTAATCGGATTATTATGGGAAAGTAACTACGTTGACCACATACTCACTCTAGTCTCTACCTCCATAGTGTCAATGTCGATGGAATGACCGTGCCTATTGACATTAAGAATCACTTACCCAACTATATGTATATGTTTTCTAAAAGTTAATTTACTTGAGTACTGGTAAAAAATAATGGTATTTAAATACACAAAGTGTTTTAAACAAAAAAAAGTCCTTTATTGTATTCCTATAGAAGTATAAAGGTAATATTAGGGGCCATAATTTACAAATTAATAGCAGTTTAAGCTTTATTTTGAATGTCAATTATAGTGGGATAAGTCACATTTTAAACGTGCTAAGTCAAAGAATATTAAGCTAATAGAATATCTCATTTGATATCATATATTATTAGTTAAGAAGTTTTTGCATGCAATATTATTTATTATTGTAAATACTATTGCTAAAATATATTTATAATAGTTGTAAAAAAAATATAATGAATGATTTTTACTGCAGTAACGTGTCTTAATTAAAATGATCCATACATTTATATTATGGAGAGATATAAAAATATTACAGATTATCAATAAAAACGTAACAATACTACAAAACTCGTAAAATTTTTGGGCTTATAACTTTTTTTTTGTCAGCAAAAACGGGACATATCTGTTTGTCTCGCAATATTTCTAAGTTTTTTCAAGAATAACGCAACAAGGAGGCCCGTTTTTTAAATAGAAAATCATAAGGCGACCATTGTCGTAAGGCAAGGCAAACATTGTTTGCCTGAGCCAATTAGTGGGCACCCTGAACTACCTCGCCTCTATCAGTATAGGATACTTTACGAAATAATTAGATTAGTCTAATTGACTTTTAATAAGCGATATCTTGTATCCTGTATTGAATAAATCATTTTTTACTTTACTTTTTTTACTTTACATAAAAAATAAAAAAACTTGAGTAAATAGTCTGAATAAGCTATAACGATAGACGAATAGTTTGTGATGATATGTTGTAAAGAACCGCATAGCCCAAACATAATAATAAAAAAGTTACACGAATTTTAAACTTTCAAAAGCGTTTTCCCAAAAATTAGGTTTTTTGACTTATCACGTTCTTGTCGCAAATGAGCGATATATTCTATTCTAATATTCGACATATTATTATTATCCTTATCTTCTATAAGTACTTAATGTAAAAATAAATCGCTAAATGTGTTGGTAAGCGCATAATTCAACAACGGCTAGCCAAATTTAAACCAATTTTTTTTAAATGTTAGTTGAACTCCAGTATGGTTTTTACGGCGAGAAGAAATTCCTAGTAATAAATTAGGTAAAGTAAAAAAGTAAAGTAAAAAATGATTTATTCAATACAGGATACAAGATATCGCTTATTGAAAGTCAATTAGACTAATCTAATTAATATTGATACCTTATTTCGTAAAGTATCCTATACTGATAGAGGCGAGGTAGTTCAGGGTGCCCACTAATCGGCTCAGGCAAACAAATGTTTGCCTTGCCTTACGACAATGGTCGCCTGGAGACGCCCCCAAACGAGCCCTCCTCTGTCAAATGATTCTACTCCCTTTCGCAATGATTTTACAGCGTAGAGAAGAAAGGGGTAACAAACTCTACTTTACAATTTATCTCTCTCTTTTTTTGTTCTTAAGTGACATTACAATTTAATTTAGAATACAAATAACATAAATTAATAAGATTTAAAGTACATACATGAAATAATAAAAATATCTTGCAGAGCTAGACTTCTTCCATGCGTCTTTGTCGTTTTCATAATCATCAACATTGTAATAAGCTTTCTTAATCAAACCTTTTTTGATACGAGTTTTAAACTCATTATCATTCAGGATCAAAATCTCTTCTGGGATCTTGTTATAATATCTTACTTCGTTTCCTATAAAGCATTTGTTTGTCCGTTTTAGTCTGTTCTGTGGAATACTTAGTTTGTTTTTGCTACGCGTTCTAAGGTCTTTAAATTTATCACATTTTTTATCAAACATATGTAAGTTTTTACGAGTATACATAATAATTTCAAACACGTACTGGGACGGAAGCGTCAAAATATCAATTTCTTTAAATTTTTGTCTGAGGGACTCGCGAGCTTTAAGCTGATAAATGTTTCTAATTGCGCGTTTTTGTAGTATAAAAATGACGTTAATATCTGCAGCTTTTCCCCATAGAAGCAAGCCATAGGTCATTATGCTATGAAAGTACCTGAAATACACAAGTCTCGCGGTAGACACATCAGTTAATTTTCTGATTTTCCAGATTGCATACGCAGCCGAACTGAGCCTTGCCGCAAGATTTGAGATATGGGGGCCCCACTGAAGTTTCGAATCTAGTGTGATACCAAGGAATACAGTTTGATTTACTAGATTAAGCTTGTTATTGTCCAAATGTATGTCTGTATCATAAGCAGTCACATTTGGCAAGGAAAACTTAATGCAATTAGTTTTCTTTGCGTTCAAAAGTAAATTATTAGAAGTAAACCATTGAGAAATCTCCACTAATGTTTTGTCGCGATCAGTAAGATAAGAGGCAAGTAGATCAAGTGATTGAGGTGGTACAGTCTCGGACTAGGAGGCCGTAACAGATTTGTCTATGTTTTCGTCAGCCCTAGACTGTATTACCAAAGAACAAGAGCTATTTTTCAATGCAGAAAAACCGGAAGTGTTACGCCGATCGTGTCCGCCACTGTACGAACTTCGCCGGGTAAGGAAACCGCCGCTACGCCCTAATACCATTTCTCTGGCGTAGCCGGCGGTTTCCTTACTCTGAGGGCGTAGCGTTTCCTATCTCACTGGGCATTAGCGTTTCTCTAACTTACTGTGTGGTATTTTGGCTCAGAGAAAGGAAACCGCCACTATTTTGGATTGGAAAGTAACAATCAAATCTACTGTAGAAACTAAACGCATTGACCATGCTAACCGGATACGAGAATGAAAGTAAGCTATAGCGATCTCCCATCTCTTTGGCCATCGTCATCGTTCTTTTTCTCGCACAGATTATATAAATAAGCATGTTCGTTCGTTCTCGTTCGTTCATCGTTCAATTTCAGATTTTTGGTTTTGTTCATGTTCATAGAAACTACAAACAAACTACATAAACGTTACTCTCTCATCTTTTTAGCCTAGCGCTCTAGTCGAGGTTTTGTTGGTTCGTTCGTTCCTCGTTCGTTCGTTCCTCTTCCTCTTCTTGTTCTGTTCTTGGGCAACTTGGGAAATTAATTTGCTTTGTTTAATTTTTATAGTATTTATGTATAAATTCTGTGGCCGTGTTTAAAGTGCTTTACTGATTTGTTGCCAGTCCCAAAAAGGTAAGTGGTATTCTTTGATTTTCATTTTGAAACACTGTAAACCTGAAACAATGGGTATTTTCAGCGCCCCTGTGTTCTGACAGGATATTCTTACTTGCGTTGCATGAGTTTAGGGGCATAGAGGTACCGGTATTATTCTTACTAGAGAAGCATACCGCCTCTAAAACGACCCACCGACCTACATTTTACAAAGGTCCATGGTGCTATACCAAAACGACCAACCGACCCCAGTACCTATTGCCGGCGGCGTTTGACCTTCTTCTAGAATAGTTATAACAGTCTATTTATTGTATTGAATAGGTAGTTACAGGTACATACATACAATCGTCTTATTTATTCAATGCTCTCAACAACCTATATTTTTGAGGACTGCTACAACCTTGAGATCAAACAATAATCAATAGAGATGCCACAAAATCACCTGGTACACCTACACTTAATAAGAATAATGTGGGATGGATGATTCATGATTGTTAGCACCACACAACAAAACAAACCAAAACCATCCACTGTAATCCCACTCTATCATTATGGGGCTATTTTTACCGACTTCATCTAATCTGTGGCCGTTATTGGACCCAGTTGCGAACTGGGTACCTACAAGATCACTAGAAGTGACGTCTTGATTTAAGAGTTAAAATGTTACAGCAGTTGGTTTAAGGGAATAGCAAAAATAGTGTTAGACTGATTTGGTCAGGCATTTAAAGTATTAATTTCTGTATCTGAATGATGATGGTTCCCTTGATTATTTAAGTATTTACTTTAAATAACTGTTCAAGAACTGTCCAAGATGAAGAAAAACTTGTTTGTACCTATATAAACTCCATACCAATTAATGAAACAAATTGATTCTTTTTGTAAATTTGGTCTGCAGGTTGAGAGACGCTAATATCAATTTTTTCAAACAATTTAATACATGATCTATCCTATCGTGCCAGAATTGAAGCCAAGTAGCCTATTTTTTGGACTCTTAGCTAAGCTGGTAAAGCCAAGCCAAGCTAAAGCATCCAAGGTATAGTTTTTGCAACGAAATTTGGTTTTGGTGATAAGGCCACCTTGCATTGATAGCTAATAACATGTTTGTCTATTTATTTGATGTTGCAATTAAATATTTTCTTATATGTACTTGTTTAATTTAATGTATGTTGATGTGATTAGTTATTGCAGTTTTAAAATAAAATTTAAGTAAAATACAGGTTCTACACAAATAAGTGGTTTGTCTATCTTTCCTGCAGCATGAAATCTAGAAATCTATACATATTTATGATAGAGAGGTTAAATTTTTATTAATTGGGTGCAAGAAATATTATCGGGCTAAGTAGTATTATATTAAAATAGGTTTTAAGTAAGTAATTCATCCTGTAACATGTTTATTTATTTATTTACTTATTTATTTACTTTTATGGACAAACTACAGATGTAGACTTAGATTAGATAAAAAATTGTACATTATATAGATTAGTAAGTATACACCCTTCAAGCGTTTATCACTAATAATTTACGTTTTATTTTACGCAAGTTCACATGAGGTTATTGTATCCTATCATGCATTAAGATGCAACATCTCTCAACATTTATCATGCAACAATTGTCTTATGCCATGGTAGTGTGCGCAGCAAATGCTTATTTGCCGTTTCTGTGGGTGGGATTTCCAGGATGAAAATTAGCCTATAAATTTCATTAGTAGTTTGCCGTGAAAGTGAGACAAACGGACAGATTTACTTTCGAATTTTTTATATTGTTATTAGATTTTAATAATTAATACAAAAAAAAAGAAAATTAAAAAATCAAATAGGTTTCACAAATCAAGAGGCACAGAAGTTCACAGAACAAGTTTGCGGCACGGACGCACCAATCCGCGACATGGGTTTTGAATAGCGAGAGATGGTCGCGCGGGAGCGGGAGGGCTACATTGTTTCGCTCGATACCGCCGCCCCCTTGTCCCCTCGCACGCCGCTCCCGGATTATGTAATTCAGCGCTCATCGAATGCTTAGTGCGCGGTCATAGCGAACGAACAGTAGCGAATGGTAGGTAGGATCGCCTGTAAAGTTCTTAGTTTGAGGAACTTGCTAATCAATACATAGTCTATACCAATATTATAAAATGGAAAGATTTGTTTGTTTGTTTGTAACGAATAGGCTCCGGAAATACTGAACCGATTTGCAAAATTCTTTCACTGGTAGGAAGCTACACTATCCCCGAGTGTCATAGGCTATATTAGATTTTCAAAAAAATTAGGGATCCTACTTAAACTCAAATAATGTAACCCAAGTTGCAATATTTTTTCCGTTGTTTACATATTTTGACAGGTGGTTTGTTGTTGTTTGTTTTTTTATTCGCCCATTCTTGGCAGTCAAAAGAACATAGTCTATAGAGCCAACTCTTCAGTAGTATCTTATATTCTATGGCGCAACGAAGTAAGCCGGGAATGCTCGTATAAAATAAAGTCGCTTCCCGCGTCTGTCCCTATGTATGCTGAAATCTTTAAAACTACGCAACGGATGTTGATGCGGTTTTTCAGTACCGTCCACAGTTTCGGTTTCAAAAAACAGCCGAAACTTTTGCCGAAACCGAAACTAGATGTTTGTGCGTCGCTTGTCAAATTTCGTAAAAAATCGGTAATACGCGCACGATAATTCAGATCCTTCAAAGTTTTCTTCTTATCTTACGAAATAAAAAAGTTAAATGCATGATTTGACTTCAAACTACAAAATTATTTAGAATTGCATAACCTTGGTATTTAATGTTATTGTTATATCTGGTTTTAATAATATTACATACTTTTTAAGTAAATCAATCAATAATAATTAGATCAGTCGCAGTGATTTGATTAGTTGCTCTATAGTTTGCTTCATTTATAGTTTGCTGAGGCTCTTGTTCGCGAACACTCTGTTTGTTTAGTGTGTACAAGACATAGCGCACATGTATCTAATTGGTTGTTTAATATTTTTAAATATTTTTTGTTTTGGCTCGTTTGATGAGAGATGATTTTGATAGAGAATGGGAATAAATAAGCGTCCGGGACTTCATTTAAATCCATCTAGTTACGGACCAAACTTTGGTACTTATTAGTAATACATGCAGAATCATCAAATCAGAGAATAGTATAGAAGTATATTTAAATCTTTATTCACTATCACCACTTTATTATAGGAGTGGTCTTAATATTTTTGGAGTGTTATTTCTGTTACCCATTTAATTTTTTTTTTTTATTTGTATTCAATCAATTTAACTTCAGTTTTACTTGTTTTGTCACTGTACCTACATCTAATAGCGTTGTTGTTTCGATCGAACCAATAACAAACTAATTCTATCCAGTTTCCACAGTATATTGTCCTGTCCGTATTTCCATGTCTGTAGAATGGTAGATACGTTCTCCGGCGCTAACAAAACGCCTGTCACAGGCAGCGATGTCCCGGCGCGCACTTTTGTTGTCAAAAAAGTTTTGAATGTCCGACATCCCTACTTGCATCGTGTTTTCTCTCGACCTCTTTTTAACCGACTTCAAAAAAGGGCGTTATCAGTTAGACCTGTATGTATGTTTGTCCGCTATTATCTCGAGTTTGGCTGAATCGATTTTGATGCGGTTTTCAGAAAAGTATTGGTTACATTTAGGAGAAGGTTTGAGTACCTTTTTTACCGACTTCAGAAAAGAGGAAGTTTACAGTTTATGTATTTATTTGTCAATTTATTGAAGGCGGGTCTCTTTTTTTTTAATTTTTAAATAAATTATTTTATTTACTTTTTTTTTTCGTGAAAATAATAATAATAACGCACCAAATTCAGAGCCCTTAACTAGGAAGATCCTGTATCTAGGGTACCCGAAACACATACAGAGACGAACAATTCCGAGACCGGAAAACAAACATTGATATTTATTGTACCGGGAATCGAACCCGTTGCACCCGCGTCTCAGTCCACATCACTGCCATCTGAGCCACGGACACGGAGCAGACAAACTGTATAATTATGACAATAAAAAGTAAATAGGGGGCTGGGGACTATGTTTTAAATAAGTAAACAGGTATTACACCGAATACAGCTTCACCAGTAATCTTTCAGTGGTTCAGGAAGATAAAATCTGACGGTACGGTTTTGGAATTTAGTATGGGTATCGTTGCAGCTCCCCTTTGCTTATTACCTCATAAAAAAAAACACAACCACCGCAGCTACTAAATTATTACCCCACCTACAGCATATTTATGAATATTCATGTCTACATCAAAATAATATTCAGTACAGACGTGACTTATTTAAGGCGCAAAGTCGGCTACGAAATGATAAATAATTTTATTTACTATCTTGCCTAATCCTTGAACTTTTGACGATATTCATTTTTTAAATATATTTTCTAAATTTAAACTATATTTTCGAATTCCTATGTGAGCGTGTTAAATTCACGTGTTTTCGTGCTGAAATGGGCTTTGCTGTCACTCATTGTCGTTAATAGTTTGACATCACGTGGAGTTAAACCCCAAAGACCGCAGTGCCGTAAATTTATATTAGCGTTTATTGCGTTTTTAACTAACAGCTCGTAGTCTGCGGTTTGACTTGTCATATCATATTATGTTGTTTAAAACTCATTTTAATAATGTTCTGTTAATGAGCTAAGTCTGTTTAAATCGTTTATCACCACTTTTGGCCAAAACCAAACAGTTTCAAAACCACAGAGAAAATAAAATAAAATTTATAGAACTGTGTTGCGCCCCACGGCTTCGCCTGTGCAATTTCCCTTCACACAGCATATTCTCACTATTATCTTTATTATACTTTCACGAAGGACCTCACACACAATACAATCTAATCGTCTGCCTTTGACAACAATTTCTTTAAACGTAAACGAGGCTGTCATGTCACGTGGTCGCGTCGCGCGTTACCCCCTCTGCCTGCGGGGCGGGGGCCGGCGGCGTCGTCCATTGATCGCAGCCGTGACGTCACGACCAGCTCTGCAGTCGTTTTCCCGCCCTTCACTCAGGGCACGGTTGGAAAATAGTGCAAATGATGCGAGTTAATATGATTTTACGTTTTTACTATGGAGTTTCATAATAGAGATAGATCTTACTAGCTGACCCGGCGAACTTTGTAGAGTATCGGGTTTCACAAGATTTTTTTGCAAAGTAATCGAATACATAAGGTGGTACTCTGGTATATGCATAAAGCTAACTGACACGGAAAACTTTGCACCGCTTCGAATTAAATTTTGAAAATACTAGCTGTCGGCAAACGCATTGCTATTTTATATGGAAAAATGAAATTGTTCTCGGTTCTCAATTTTGAAAACTTTCCTGGACTACGAAAAGTTAAAAAAAAAAAACAACTTAATCGGCCCAGCCGTTTTTGAGTTTTAGTGAGACCAAGGAACCACGAACACTACAATTGATTTGTGATATTATTAATTAAATTCAGTCTTTTTATTTAAATTTTTCAGCATGTAGTCAAGAGATAGTATTTTTATAGTAATGGCTAAAGTTCACCACCAAATAAACCCAGTTGTATCCCTATATGATTACAAATTTCTCTACAAAGCCAAATGGATAGCCCTACCACCCTCTTTCACACCCTTTTTCAGAGTGTGAGTTGTAATGAAAAGCTTTTAAGTGGCAACCCTATTAAAATTTGTATGTAACCTTATTCAGGGCTGGGAGTTTTATGTGGAGTAGGATTATTTAGAACTTTTGGGTCAGTTTCCAAATTAAAATACAATTGTTACAGATGGGAATGGGGACTGGTATCGTTATAGAAATGTCTCAAATGTGCAAAAATATTATGTAGGCATATATATACATATGTATTGTATTGGGCAAAACGAAAATCTATCAATAGTTGACTATTTGTCTCATGTTGATTTTGGAATATTTAATGACTTAATTTAATAAAACACAAAACCGATACATGCCAATAAAGTAATAACTAGTAAATAACTCAAAAAATTGCTAAAATTTGCAAAGTACAATTTTGAATCATAGTGAATGAAGTTAGTAAATACCAAAGAAAGCTACTGATTGCTACCAAAAGTGGCCGTTTTTAGCAACACTTTGTAGCTTTTTTAGGTCTCTAACCTAAAAGCTAACAGTGCTCTAAAAATACTATGCTGCATTATCTAGTGGAATAGTGTTTCACATTTTTGATATTGCCTTAGTTTAGAAGATATTATTTTTTTTCGCGGGTGGCGCTATTTTAGTTGCTATGGCTATGAATTTTAGGTTAAATTTAGATTGAATGTCTAAATAGGCATGTAATCAAAGAGTAACAGTTAAATCAATAGAGCAAAATTTGCTCATCAATAGAGGAGGTGAAACCCGGCCGGCCCACGCGACACTCTTGCCTCGACCTTGTTTACGACCTACATAGTACATAATGCCTCCTACTACTCGCTATAATTGAGGAAATTTGGAAGTATCAAAGCTACGGATTGGTGTTCTAAAATAGATAAATTTTATTATGTCATGTTATGATCACTCTTTGCGTGTTCACTTTTTGCGTTATGTGTGAAAAATCTGTTTGATTTACTGACATAAATTGTATTATTGTCATATTTTAAACAGGCAACTTTATAACTGGTGTGTTTAAAGTTTGAATGTTTTTAAAAAATGTCTTAGTTTTTTTATATATTTTGTAAAGAGACTGTCAAATAATAAGGGATAGATAACTTCCAGGAAAAAAATTTAGTGGGTTCTAAGAAAAAAAAAACCTTGTCCGGGTCCGGTGATAATATGCAGCTTTCAATATCGCAAATTCCAAGACTTCACCGATAATTTAGCGCAAATTCTCATTAGGAGCCACACATTGTGGAAATGGCTTGCATGATAGGGAAGAAAATTAAGACCAAGACCTTGTTAATAAGTTTAAACGTCATTATGTCATTTTCCATATCGAAGCAGTTAAAAATAGGTTTTTTTTTGGTATGTATTTATATAATAAGTATTTATTGGGAAAAAGTATTTGCAAGGTTTTAAGCCGATTTCTTTCTTCTTCTCTCACTTTTAACTTTTGCCTTACCGAAATGACTCAAATGCTATGGGTATATAACATGTTATATAATTTCAAACCACAGAAAGTTATTTTTATTTAAATTTTTTAATATTTATTTACACTCTAAAAATGACACCCAACATGTTGCACGTAACAATGACTTTTCGAATAACAACTTAAGGTGGTAACTCTCGCTATGGCGCGAATTCATTTTTTTTCGTGTTTTTTATTTATTCTGGCGAAAGTATACATATTTTTAAAAGTTTAAATGAATTCGCGTATGTAAAAAACCATTTCCCACATTGTAATACAACGTTTTTAGAAGACAGACCTACTGATTTTGTGCCTAAGGACATAAAGGCCAAAAATCAAGTTAGGTCCTTAGACACAAAATTAGTAGGTCTGTCTTCGAAAAACGTTGTATTACAATGTGGGAAATGGTTTTTTACATACGCAAATTCATTAAAACTTTATTAAAAATGAATACTTTCGCCAGAATAATTAAAAAACGCGAAAAAATTTGAATTTCGCGCCATACCGTGACTTACCGCCTTAAAACATTAAAGTCTGCTAAATGTGGGTCCGGCTAGTGCCTCTGCCTAATCCTTCGGCAAATGTAGCCGTGAGATTTTGTTATGTTAAAAAAAAAAAAAAACCTATGTATACCAACAAAGAATGTAAAAAGCCATACTTTTAAAGCAGTGAAACCGTTTTCCTTCGTGTAGATATTTCCTCGTTTGTGTTTCCAAATCTATTGCTTCTTACTTTTGTGTCTAGATGTATTTTGCGTTTGCTACGTGTTAGCGATGCCACGGCCATAACGCGGAAAATTGAAATATCACACTCCAGGCTCGGGAATAAGCTCGTTTTGAATTTTGCGCGACAACGAGCACGTAGATTACAGTTAAAATGCTCTTGCTAGTAGCGTAGCGTAGTTTGCGTTGAAGTAGTAAAGGACCGTAGTTTTTAAATTTCTCGTTAATTTTCATTTTAAATTATTTTGTTTGTTATTTTAATTTTTAAGACGATTTTCCCAACTAGAGCCTGCGTCTTCCTTGGTTTAACCAGTTTCTCCATGTACAGTAGCTGACTAGGACGACGTAAAACTTCCTGTATTGCAAAATAGCTCTTGTTCTTTGGTATTACAGTCTAGGGCGCACGAGACCGAGGGCAAAAGTGTTACGCCGTCCTAGTCCACTACTGAATCATTATGGTATAAAATCTTACACCGTAACCTGGGCAGAATAAAAATATGTTAGTAAAATATGACGAGAACATTGGGGAAAACAACATCCAACAACTTACTGTAAAAAACCCTGTTTTTCGATACTTTTCTTTGCTGTCACGGGATTTGACGGGATGTGTATTACTTATGATTTTAAACTAAAATTCAGTTAAAGCTTTTTGATCCTTGTGAATTTTCGATCAAAGGAATAATGGGGCGACGGCACTATTGTGTATCTGTAATATTTAGCTCCTCTTACATTTATTTTTTATCTTTCTATACTCATTCAAGAATTCCTTTTGCGTTACTGTCCAAATCCCCGTGGCGTGGCTATGTTTTTTTGTTTCTGTCCTTTCAGTACACCCTTAAAGCTGACGTTAAAATTTAAATATTTTGCATATAAAATATAATATGCATCATGCTCTATTCATACAATTATTTTCGGGATAAGCCGAACATACTTCCCCATTTATATATTTTTAGGATATTTCATATTTTGCCCGCAGTTAAACTAGAGATGCATATATGTATACTTAATTAACCAACTTCAAAAAAGAAGGCTATCAGTTTGACCTGTATGTATGTATTTATGTTTGTTTGTTTGTGCGCGATTATCTCGAGTTTGGCTGAACGTATTTCTTACATTCGGGAAAGGTTTTAGTACCTCTTTTAACCGACTTAGAAAATAACTAGAAGCTGCCCCGCGGTTTCACTCGCGCAGATTTCTCATAAACATTAAAGTCCAGTTTTTCCCCGTTCCCATGGGAATTTCGGGAAATCCTTTCTTAGTGCTCACCTACACTCCCTAAGGAACCTACATGCAAAATTTCAGCCCGCTACGCCCAGTAGTTTTGGCTCTGCGTTGTCTGTCAGTCAGTCAGTCAGTCAGTAACGGAAGAGTTTTATATATATTGATAAGTGCTCAGTTGAAGTATGTGTCAGTTTATAGAAGGCGGGATCCTTTTTTGTAACACCTGTTGACATGATATTCTTGCCTTGATAATATAAAACTGGGTACCTTCTATCTATGTAACCATGTTATTCGAGCCAAGTTAGCGCGCGGGCCTTTGTGTTTGCCATTTCAAAGGGCATCCTTACCTTGTCCTGCTCTGCGTAATTCCCTAGTGTGTGGGTAATGTTATATTTTATGATCATAAGGACTGGTTTTGACCAGGATATTACTTAGCACCTACTTTCAGAGAATAAAACGAGAGTGAACCTACAATGTCTGACTCGTAATGTTCACTAGCACGAAGAAGTTTTAGTACCTATTTGAACCGACTTTGAAATAGAGGAATTTCTCAGATAATGTATGTGTCAGTTTGTTGAAGGGGGGTTTCTCATTTTACGCGAATAACAATTTGGGGAATAAAAGAAAATTAAGATTATCATATCTGTCGTTTTCACTACAAATCTCCAACTCTCTCTTTTAGTAAACCGGTAATGTAGCGAATATCACCAAATTTCGCTCATGCTGCATTCGCTTTGAACGCTTGAGACCGTATGTATACTTCGTTACGTTAGATCACCTATCTCCGTCTGCACGTCGGTGTTTCCATTTATTTACTTCACTTAACTCTGGTCCCTTATTCAAAGACATTCGATAGCCTGGAGGCAAATTTAAAAACCCTTTTAAATATTTTTAATACATACTTATATTATAAATTTGAAAGTAGGGTTTCTTTCTGTCTATCTTGCTTGAACGCTAAAACTACTGTACCAATTTAGAAGAAATTTGGTACTGGGAAACTGCTTTTTATTCCGAAACCAGTCTTTTTTTTTTTCAATATATTCCAAGATCGTTCCAAATATCTAAGTTTCAATGTTATTGCTGAGTAATCAAGTCAATAATCTCTTATTTTTAGACTTTCTCAATCCGATAAAAAAATGGTGTCATCAAAATTACGTATGATTCATACATATGCATGACTCAAATTTTGAATATTAGAATCTGATCGTATAATTGATAAGTTATTTGTTTATATGATGGATTCAGTTAACTTGCAAAAATAACTGGTAGGCGGACCGGAGACGACCAATAATTTCTTTTATAATAAAATAATAGTAATTTCACTAAAAGTTCCAGCTAAAGCTTGGATCCAATAGACGTGCTTTTTTAGTCTATGTCGAAAGTAACAGAATAGCGCCTTGCACTATCCCGCGTTTATCGACTAGGGCCGGATAGTGGTCTCTAGGGGCGTCCCTAGAGCACTGACTCTAGAATATTCGGGGGCTGGCTTGATGAGAGGTCGGAGATTTGCCTCTTGCTGATTCGTTTCGGAAGTTTTTTCGAAACGATTGGTCAACGAATTTCGATGAAAACTCCTGCCTCACAACGGGTTAGACCCGCATAAATCGGTAAAACTTTTCTGATCATGCATGATAGAGTTTCCTAACATATCTCGTGATATACTCTTTTATTTGTTACTAGCTGTCCCGGCGTACTTCGTATCGCTCCTTACAAATTAATATGGAATAATTAAATTTTTGTTTTTATTAGCTTCCTCTCCATTTTTGATTTTTTTTCTTACCTTTTAAACCTTCCCTGGACTACTGCGAACATTTCAAAAACAAAATCAACTAAATCAGCCCGGCCGTTCTCGTGTATTAGCGAGACTAACAAACCACGATTAATTTTGGTATATTAGATTTAATTGCATAAGTCTTATTTGCGTCCCGCTTCTAGGCAAAATATCCCTTTATGTATTACAGTCCTTTTCCTGTTGCACTTGAATTACAGTCGGATATATAGGAATCATTGTAATCCCGCCATCCTATTGGCCGGTCACGCTTTCTTCTGCTGCTTATACTACTTTTTTTTCTTTTGTTTGAATTTTTACAAATAATTTTCTATAAAGTTTGCACTGTCCTAAACTTCTTTGTATGTTAGTTGCTTAGCGAACTATTAATCAAGCTTTGTGCAAGATTTCATTTCCGTTGAGCATTTACTTCATTATCTTGCAGATGACCGACGATCCCCTGAACCCTTGTCAAGATCCCTCTCCTGAAATCACCCTGAAATCCTGAAGCTGAAACAAGATAACTTGTCTAAGATTATATGACAAATTTAAGTTTTATGTGCCTAAACGCCCTAATTCGGTAGCTTTGCAGCTTAGCTAGCTAGAGTTTTATGAACAAACTAGAGGCTGCCCCGTGGTTTTTACAGCGCTGATTTCTCATAAACACAAAAATCCCGTTTTTTCCCGTTCCCGTGGAAATTTCGAGAAATCCCTTCTTAGTGCTCACCTACACTACCCAAGGAACCCACGTGCCAATTTTCAGCTTTCTACGCCCAGCGGTTTCGGCTCTGCGTTGTCTGTCAGTCAGTCAGTCAGTAACGGAAGAGTTTTATATATATTGATTGTGCCCTGAGCTAATTGTGTATTAAAATGACGGCCCATGAATAAAAATAAAATGTAATCACATGTTTTAAACGTATGAATACGAACTCACCAACTACTCATCATTCAACAACTTTTCTAAGATATTTATTGATTGATTAAACAATAAAAAATAAAAAATCGATTGAGGCACGTAAAGAAGTATTTGTGCGAGTTTTATAAATAGTCGTAGGCATCTAATTTATTATTTCTATTTGTTATTTTCTGCTCCAATAAACATTTCCGTCACAATAATTGTATTGACTTTCGGGTGGGCATTAGAGTCCTTGGACTGGAAAAATAATGAGAATAAAATATTACTGTTGTCTCCCTCAGTTGCCGTAGCGACAAATTAATAGGCTGGGATTCGCAAGAAAAATAAAGCTATCAATTTGCTGAAAAATAATGTATTTGAATGTTTTCAAGAAACAACTCAATTGCCAATTTAGTTTTGCAAATGGCTTTAGGTTTCGCGGATCTTATCATTTCTAATTCAAAAAAATATCTTCAAAATTCTACTAATTAATCTATACCATCTATACCAATATTATAAAGAGGAAAGATTTGTTTGTTTGTAACGAATAGGCTCCGGAAATACTGAACCGATTTGAAAAATTCTTTCACCGGTAGGAAGCTACATTAACCCCGAGTGTCATAGGCTATATTAGATTTAAAAAAAAATTAGGGATCCTTACCTAAACTCAAATAATATAACCCAAGGTGCAATATTTTTTCCGTTGCTCACATATTTTGACAGGTGGTTTGTTGTTGTTGTTTGTTTTTATTCGGCCATTCTGGGCAGTCAAAAGTACATAGTCTATAGAGCCAAGTCTTTTGTAGTATCTTATATTCTATGGCGTAACGAAGTAAGCCGGGAAAGCTCATACACAATATACAGGTTGGCACATTATTTGTTGTGAAGTATAAACTCAGATAGGTCTTTATAAGCGCTCCTCAAATAACTACCTTTAGGGCTTCAGTGCACCACTGTGTGTTGCAGCTTGTTGGTTGCTTTTCATATACATATCGACGCTGGAAAGGAAAAAGTACCTAAGCGACAAGATGGTCGATATTGAGTTATATACCTTGTTGGAATCGTCAGATTTTTCTGCGTATTTTGGTGTCACTCTCATGTCTCTACGATGAAATTTATGTCGCTTAGGTATTTTAGATTTCCCTCTTTTTCCATCTTTTTATGGCGACCAAGCGACAAGTTTTCGATCTTTTTTATTATTTTTTTACTTAGGTATCAAAATTTTTATTTATTTTTATTTGGATAGTTTTTGTCGTACTTTTTAAAATTAAATTATTGCTAAGGTATGTTTACCCTACTCCAAATGTCTTTTGTAATTCTGGTTAAGTATTTTTTCCTGGAATATAAAATCTTTAATGGAGAATGAAGATATTTTTGATCATCTTTTATTAATTTATATATGGAACTTGGGTATTTTTTTCCAGAAATTATTTTAATTAAACGATAGATTAGGTATTTTATAAGTAAAATATAATAAATGTAAGATGTCGCTTGGGTACTTTTACCTGCCGACTTTTCGATTTTATTTGGCGTTTAGGTATTTTCTGATGGAAATTCAATTATAATAATTCATGATTTAAGCATATTGCGATACCAAGCATATGTCGCTTGCCCGGGCTGTAAATATTTATGGTATGGTGGTTGGTAACGAAAAAACAGTCTTTGCGGTTTAAATTGTTATTTAGGTAGCGCGTACGCACCGTCAAAATTAATTGGGCCGTCGCTTAGGCATCTTTAACAGAATTATTTTGTATTTGAAATTCAAGGTTTTCGCAGTGCTACCAATTAATTTGATTTGATTAAGAAAATAATACAGTTACTGACTGCTATCTTTTTTTATACAATTCAAATAAGTGTAATGTAAATATCAATCAACATGCATGTCTAATGATTGTTTTCAACCCGTATTTTTATTCAATATCGTTCAATAGGATTAAATCCGTTTCCACTGAGTTTTAAGCCAAAATCATAGATGTAAACTTTTTTTGATTCTCAGCATATATGGCAAATGGATAAGAGTCTCATGATTTTAATGTAGGTCTATGAATATTTTATTTTAAAAGTATAAAGAATGAAATACATTTTAAAAATCGGGCTATTTACCCCAAGAAAGTGGACAAGTTGATATCATCACCTTATCGGCCGAAATGCATCCACTATTGGACATATGCCCCACCTATAGATCGACCTACTGATCAGTAAACACGTGCGACCCTTATCCAGTGCACCTCCGAAACCTTCAACAGGTCTTACTCTTCATCTTACGGTTCGCAAAATCGTAAGGATTCTATTAGTGATTCTGCAACATTTGCAGTTACTAACTCTAGTATCAATCATCATCATCGCAGCCTGGACACAGGCCTCGCCCAGCGATCACCACAAGGACAAACCTCGTGAGGAGGAGGGTTTGCCGACCGACACACTTATCAAACGGCCCCGGGAAGGGCACAGCGTGTGGCACTGAGCCGCCGCAGCTTTAGAGGCGAGAAGAGAGGGAACAACAAGCATCCCCGAATACGAAGCTGTACATGGGAAGGACATTGGACGCTGATAATCAATGGTTTCCAGGGTCCTTCCCAAAAAACGCTGATACGGCCACCGGAGGGTTTAAGTGGGTGCAAGCTCCACATACCCTCCTCGCTCCTTCGAGCGGAAAAAAAATTGGGGGGTTTACCATAATTGGCAGGCGGGTTTTCTATCGCAGCATAGTTGTTTAAAACTAATTTTTGTTTTGATCAACAAAGGATGCTGCTGCCCGTGCTTCGAAAATTAGTCGCCTTGTACGACCCACGATACGAAATGGGGTGGTAGAATTTTTGCCGTCACCACACGGCAATAAATTTATCAATGGGTTATAGGAAAGAATAAACGCCTCTCTAAATTGGGCAGATATCTTTACCCAGGGAATCAAGCGACCATCTTCTCTGATGACAACGCTATGAAAGTTAACGAAGTACTGATCATTTTATTCGTATTATATGAATATGGTGTATGTTGGGTTGACTAGTTGTGACAGCTTTTACCTTTACCAAACTTGTTTGTTAAGTTTTTGCAAAGTATATTTAGCTAAATTAAAATAATGCAGATGATGTACGACAATATATTATTTCAGGAGCAGCAGGAGTAGTTATTCTCTGGCAGGAGATATTATATTTAAGTACCCGTTCCTTCAACGTGTGGCCACCTAAAAAGTGTTATTAATATATTAGTCGGTACGTCAAGGGTTTAAGGGATAAATAAAATAATTTTAATGAAAAAAGAAATAACCGCCAGTGGCTTCCTCAAAAAAATAAAGGTCTGCGACCAGATCTTCTGGTAGGGTTGTGCCTATTAGTGCCTTTCAAATACCTTTTGTATCTTTCAAACCTATGGGTATCTGCCTTTCAGACCATGTGAAAAAAGAAAGTTATGGGGGGATAGCTCGAAATTTGTGAGGAAATAGATTTAATTTCGTGTAGTATCGTATTTTGTGCTATGATGCTGAGTATCTAATACCATGAATAACATGTTTATCGTAGGTCTTGTAGTTTATTATTGGGCGCAGAAAGAGATGAGATACTACTGCAGAGCAGAGAGAGAGTAGTATGACTATAGGTACTCTGAGGTCTCAAACCAGTAGTCATTTTAAATACTACGTAGGTAGGTAATGGTACTTTATGTTCTTCATCTGATAGCGTCTCGAGTGTGAGTTCCAACGTCGATTGCTACCCGCAAACGTAAAAAAACAACGCACAACGTGTGTGCGCAGAACACTGGACGAAGTAAAGTAAAAATTGACAAGATGAAGTAAATGATTTTAATTAATGGAATTAACGTTTCTAGAAAAAATATATATGTGAACATGCCCAAAAGTGAGGAAAAAAACTCACACTCAGCACTCTCGATTCTCCAGACAAGTACCCATTATTATTTTATTGTAAATTGTGTTGTGTTATATGCCTTTTAACGTATAGCAGCTCCACAGATTTTGCTATTTTAAAGTTTTTTTTTGTAATTTTACACTTTGAGTTAAGGATTTCTTTGTGCAATTTAGTTCACTGTCATAAAATAAGAAATATCCCTCAAAATTATCGTTTTAACTTTATTCATATGTTTGAAAAACGTTATGTACTTTTGATTTTAAATTATTTTTAATGGGTTTAAAAACTACTCGATTTTTTGAAAAGTAAGTTTTTCTAGGGAATATTTTAGTAAACTGTAACATTTAGCAATTTTTACTAATATGCGGATATAATAAAATGTTAATTTCAGTATTTTTTCCGTTCCTAAGACATGTATTTGAAATCACTATGTGTTGTTTTATCTAGGATGATAAATATTTTGCCTGGGCGCTTGGGTATATTTTCCGGGTACTATTTTTATATTAAAAATACCTAAGCGACACTATCTCCTAAAATAATACGTTTTTATTAAAACTACTAATATTAAAAAAAGCGGAAAAAATCATTTTGTCTGCTATGTAGGTTTCACAGTTGTAGAATAATTAGGAAAGTAGTTATGATTTTTTTTTCAAAAAAAAGATTTTCAAATTGCTCTCCTGAACATTAGGCATAATGTCGCTTAGGTACTTCTTCCTTTCCAGCGTCGATATAGTAGCTGCATGGGAGGCGACATAGAGTATATTGTTTTTAAATGATTTAAGGTATTTTAGTTTACAAGAATTTCCTGTGAAAACTTCGATGAGAGATACCTTGCGTCCTATATTAAAATATTTTTATTTTGAAACATATTATGTATATCTCAAGAACCGAATTTAAATCAAATCAGTCCATTTGATTTTAAAGTTCCAATTTACTTTAATGACACAAAAAACTAATAAATTAAACTTCGTAAGGTACCTAACAATTTTGTAAAGTAAGTAATTGAATCTCCTGGGAAATCTCGATTCTTCCTTTGAAACCTAAGACTGCTTTGTACAAAGATAAAAGGTCAACGTTTCATAATCAATAAAGGTAAATCGAATAAGATTGATAAGTAACTACCAACCATCTTTATTTTAATATTCACTTTGTTAGGTATACTTTACCTTTAACATTTTAAAATTACTTTACAAAAAACTTCATACACAAATTTATTAATTTAAATAACAATATACGGTTCTACCACAAAAAGAGTTAAACCTGGTCTAAATCACTAGACTAGGTTTAAAACACTAATTTTTCATACAAACTGGCGATTTAGACCGGTCTAACTTTTTTTGTGGTAGCAGGGATAATGTTTAAAGGTTGCCTTCATCTATATTCTTCATTTTCATTATCGTTCCCTCATGGCTGAGGATTGTGACCAATAACTATTTTCCTCCATATATCGTGATCGAGGGCTATGTGGGCTGCCCTCTGCTTGGAACCACATGCTTGTTTAATGGAATCCGACCATCTTGTGGAGGCTCATCCTCTAGTGCGCTTGCCTTCAACTTTCCCCATTATGATGTCACGTTCGAGGCTGTGGTGTGGTGAGCGCATTATGTGCCCAAAGAATCTGAGAGTCCTCTCTTGGCAGATTGTTGAGAGACGTTTGGAGATCAGTTCGTTCAGAATGGACTCATTTGTTCTTATTGCGGTCCATGGTCCATGCCTTCATTCACACATAATCTCATCAAAACAGTATAGAGCAAATTAAAACCTAAGCCTGTCTGTAAAAAATACTTGTACAAAAGTTTTTTTTTAGCAAAACGATTGCTGAAGCTCGGAATAGCACTTGGGTATGTGGGTTAAAGATCGGGCCGGATTGACACGAAGCCTGCGCTAACAGGCGGTGCCTAGCTCAAACGCTACTCATTTAGAACGAATATTCGAAGCCTACCCAACCTAATCGAAATCTTTATTTTCTTTTTTAATGTACATTTTACTGGCATTGGCTGAAAATCAGCGCTGTCGGTGAAAACCGTCAGCATATGCTGAGTCGGCGCCATTTTACGGCAACTGCAACACATACAACATGTTCAGTTTTATTTTAGTTATATTTACTGTTTTAATTTTTGTTTTGTAAATGTATTTTCTAATGTTATATTATGTATGTGTGTGTTGCTGTAAATAAATATTTTCTATTTCTATTTCTACTTTACGTTAAACTTGCATGAATAAAATAACTTTGAAATGTATTAAAATGGTTATAAAGACACGCAGCACTTACGCACATTACGCACATTTTTTTATATAACAGTGTAGGATTTTAATGACAATCAATACCTACTAGGATGATATAGATAGTAATTTTCATCCCTTATTTAAATATCTGAATAGTATTTTTATAAAAAAACACTTATCCCTTTTATACTTAGCCTTTGTTATTTGACTTTGAACCGCAAACACGTGTAAGTTTGTTGGTGTTTAAGTTACAAGAGTTAACCTTGGTTGTTTGCGGTGCTGTTGTCCATGTAGAGTTTTATTATTTTAGGCCTTGGTAACCGAAACGAAAAGAAAAACGCTTTTATATTTAAAACTATTATTATTATATGTCCCATTGTATTTAAAGGCACATTTCCCCAAAACTTTTCAAACTTTCCTGGCCTAAGCGGATTCGTATCAGGCGCTGGTCGTTCGCTCCCAGTGCGTCGCTTCATCGTTTCCAGGTGCACGTGCTCGCACTCTTGGCGTGTCTCGGGACCCACAAAGCTAAAAAACAAAGCTTTTTTTTATTTTCTCTTTTTGTGTTTCAAATAGTCATTTATTAATTGCCTTCCAGATTAAATCTAGATTTGTGTTATCCATTTAAGGGCTCATCCTAAGTCTTTGACTTTGACTTAGCTTCCGTCTGGCCCATCTTTTAAATGAACGACCTAGTTTTGATCTTTACCGATAGTAACCAAGCCAAAGGCTGAACACGTCTCTGATAAACTGTATTTCAGCGGGTAATTAGCTGCTGTCCCTATTTCTTAGTATTAAAATGACAGCTGGGGTACTATTACGGCCACATTTGCAATATTGTTTTCGTCCTCCAGTCTTAAAGTCAATACAAAAACGCAAAGAGGACAAAAAACAAAATTGCAAAAGCAGCCGTAATAGGGGGTCTGGTCGAACACCTCTAGTCTAGTTACCTTAGCACATAACCGAAGATTCTACATTTAATCATTGATGACTGACGGTGTTAGATCCAAGTGTGGGTTCTATTACACCGATATCAAAGCCGACTGATTCTGAATAGGCAGTAATTTTGTTAATTGTTTTCAGCTAATTAATTTTTGTTTTTTTTGAACAAAACCTAAAGTCTTCCAAAACTGTTATTTATCAAATGAATCAAGAGCCAAGTCGGTCGTCGTTCCATTAGTGACGTGGATTTATACTCCACTTATAATATTCCGACGGGTGACGCCAACTTATCTGTCCGAAAACGAACAGAGTTAGTTATTGGGGTAAGGAAGAGCTAGACTAAGTGGAAAACTGACATTCAATATAATTTTTTGGTCTTTAAAGCTATTTCAGCTAGTATCAAGGCGAACTTCGTACTGCCTTTACGATATAAGTTTACACAAGGTTACTAATTAAAGCCTGCTGTGGTTTTCTAAATTATATTCTAGCTAAGTATTATAGATTATGTTCCTGAGGGTTATGTTTGTGTAGGATTCTAATAGTGACGTAATTATTGAAATTGATCCAGCAGTTTTGGAACCTATTCTTTTTAAACAAATTAAATCTTCCCTTTTTTTTACTCGTTTTTTTGTAGAACTTTACCTTGTAGATTAATGTTAGAAACATGTTATACAACTAAGCTTTGACATGAAAATCAAATCTAACCTTTCGTGGCCTATTTTTACGAGCAAACCCCGGCTTTAACAATCGAAAGTCCTCCCTTAATCATCTGGCCCATCTAGCCCATCTTTCCCCCGTCCTAATCTATGTCGTTTGGGGCTTCTGCGCAGCCCCATTGCGCAGTGCGGGACAGGGGCAGTTCAGTTCGCCCGCGCACCCCGGCCAGGCCACACGTAGGGGGGTTGTGATAACGGGGGCTCCTGTGATCTTGTTTTACTGTGGTTTTGGCAGCTAGTTGGTTGGACGTGGGCTTGACTTTGGCTGAGTTGAAGAGGTTAGTTTAATTTTAGCCTTCATTTGTTTTTTAATTTTTGGCACGGAATGACTGAAAATTTAGGAGAATGAAGTTATTGGTTAAGTTGTTTATTTTATGTATTTAGATATCTTTAAAATGATTATGTATTTTATATAATAATATGTGCTTATATATTGGCTCTACCTTAACATATCTACCAAACAACAAATAATAAAAAATATACATAAAAATCAAGTATCATTGTAATCAATATATATTTTGATAAACTTATCAACGTATCTTACATAATGTTATTTTTACTACAAGCAAATACCAAAAATATTTAAATTTTTAGGTAAAATTTGCCTAGGCGTGCAAGTTCAAAGTTTTCCATAGATGGCGCTGACGTGTAGCGTCCGTATTGCGGCGTAGCGTCAAGTACTTACCAAGATCTACTTACAATATGTTTTCATGGTAGTCTTTGTTACAAATTACACTAAATTTGTATAACTTTTTTTTTTTAATATTTAACTATTTAACTTGGGCTAAGTTCTACTAAACCTACTGTCTTATTTAAAACATCTGCTATGTAATATAACTCTCTCTTTTTGCTACTAGATAAATTTTATTACAGCATTTCAACTTTACCATTACCAATCTGTTTTACTTTAATTCGTACAGTGGCGGACACGGTCGGCGTAACACTTCCGGTTTTTCTGTATTGCAAAATAGCTCTTTGACTTTGGCAATACAGTAGACTGAAGCCCTAGAGGGCTGACGAAACCATAGACAAATCTGTTACGGCCTCGTAGTCCGTGACTGTACCTATATAATATACTTTGAAACTATCTTACCTGTTTGTATCTCTAAATATGTACTATGTGTCTGTATTGTGTGTGCAAATAAATGCATGTCTATGTCTATGTCTATATATTATTGTGAATTTGCAACAAAATGGGTTTCTAGACCTAGCCTACCGTGCTATACTACCTAAACCCAACCAATGACAAGCCGGCGGCGGCGTCACTGGTTTTCAGGGTAAGGGAGAAACAACTCACTAAACTGCACTAGGAATAAATAACTGCTTGAATGCATTAAGGCGACTTTAAGTATCACATTCCTGCCTCCCCCAAACTAAACATTGTGCCATTAACCTTATTTATATTAGTGCGACTTACCCTTTGGGGCGATAGTCGAAGGCTACGATATTTTACTTTACATCAAGAGCAACAAAATATTTGTTTTGTTTTATTCCGGTAAAGTTAGACCGGTTTAAGTCGCCAATTTGTACGTCGAATTAGTGATTTTAAACTAGTTTAGGACCAGGTTGTAAATCTTTTTGTGGTGAGCCGACGATAGTGTAGTAAGAAAGCACTTTTGAATATTACATATTATATTCAAATCAATACATAGTATAAAACATAGTCGCTTCCCGCGTCTGTCCCTAATTATGCTTTATATAATTTATCTTTAAAACTATGCAACGGATTTTGATTCGTTCTTTTTTAATAGATAGAGTGATTCAAGAGGAAGGTTTATAGGTATAATACATGCACCAAATACTAATAGGTTTGGCGGTACAAAGTTCGCCGGGCTGACTAGTTAACAATAAAATACAGATACCCGAACCAAGCAACAAACATCGATTTTAATAATAACAATGCCCGCCGCCGCCGGGAATCGAACCCTCCGAAGTCCATTTAACAGCCTACATAACTCACAGTCGGTCATCACAGTTTCATAAAGAGGTAGTTAGCCTATATGAAACTGTGACCACATGGTGACGACTATGCGAGCCAGTCGTCTCCAGTCAGCCATTCCTTTGCCAAATAACTTCAAATGCACTTGATATTACTTAGAGTAGTTTCGCTATGCCAGTCCCGTTTGTTACTGACCACTCACTGGACCCTATTAAGAGCCCGCGGCGCCGCAACTATGGAGGGTTTGTAGGGCGCTTCCTTTGAGGTGTTTGTTGCGGGCTCTACTGTAGCTCGGAGCGGAAATTGGATTCCTTGTTAGGCTTGGCAAACGTACAAGGACTCAGTTTCGTGTTGTATAATGTAGGTAAGTGTTTGGAGGCGAACATTTCGATGGTTAAAGCTTTAGTTTAGTATTATTGAAGTAATCCATTTAATATCCTCTGAAAGCAGTTTGGGACTAAGTCCACCACGCCGCTGGCATAGCGTGGATAAGACTAATCCATTTATGAGTGAGCCTATTTCCATTCTCGATGGCAGTATGTAAAACAAAATGAGTATCAATTTCTCTAATATTGACGTCAAAATGGATCAATCCACATTTCAGCTATGGCTCCGTCAATTATAATGAGTACATAACACATGCAAAATACTTATTTTCATAGCCGTCAAGAACGGAAATACGTCTTGTTGTCGTCTCACTGGTCTGGGGGTTTTGGTCAATTTTCCATTCGACCACAATTACAATTATTAGGTATTATTTGTAACTTAAGTTTTGCTAAGCAAACGGAAACACTGTATAGTTCTACTACAAGTTTAATTATCCCTGAATAACTTATTTCAAATATAACTTACTAGTCGACCCGGCGAATTTCGTACCGCCTAACTTATTAGTATTTTGTGCATGTATTATACTTGAATCACTATATCTATTAAAAAAAACCGCGTCAAAATCCGTTGCATAGTTTTAAAGATATAAGCTTTCATAGGGACAGACTCGGGAAGCGACTTTGTTTTATACTATGTATTGATGATGCATTTTCGGCTGAAATTATGATGCATTTGGTTTTCAACGTACCTGAATATTTTAGCACGGTCCTTTGTTTTTATCCGCTGATTAATTCTAGATCCAAAGGACTGTCTTCGTAAAATGTTATACCTAAAAAATAGATACATTTTATCCAAAAAGAAACTCTAGTATGTTTTCTTATTTTATCAGCACATACATCACCTAACACAATTTATAAGGTGAACCCACCTGCACTTGTACAATTTGTCACCGAACAAGAACAACAAATAAACTCAGATAGCCAGTCGGGAGACAAAGCGGTGTGAGCTCGGGAAGTGCCACCAAGTCTGCACGTACGAGGTGCACTTGCACTTTTCTTACTGTTCTGTTTATATCACAAAATAAGAGCTGCAGGTGTTTTCAGTTTACGAATTGAAGCGTGACAAGTTGGGAAGTAAATATTAGTAATTTATGCATTATCCTGCTTTGATTATTAACTTGAGTAAAACTTGCATACAATTTTGTAGAAAGTAAGTAGGAATGCGTGTGCTACCTTGATGATCAAGCTACTGATAGATAATGGACCAAACGCCACCCTTGAATAAAATTAATATCTTCTAAACTAAGGCAAATATTAAAAATGTAGAATAGTATTCCACTAGATAATGTAGCCTAGTATTTTTAGGGCGCTGTTGTTAGCTTTTTGGTTAAATACCAAAGAAAGCTACAGAGTGTTGCTAAAACCGGCCACTTTTGGTGGTCTGTAGATTTTTTTAAGGAATATAGTGCAGCAGATCCAGATTTAAATGAGTAAAGGCATATTTTATTTTGAACTTTCAGCTTTTCAACAAACTGATTTTTTTGGTTGAGTAAAAAAGGGATTTTAAGGGGGGCGGAAAATTCACAGTCTGGAATAAAATAGGTACTTGAAATAAAGAAGTACAAAGCAATTACCTACTACAACCTACTCACCCCTAAACTTTTCTATACGAACATGTCTACTTGCATTACAACAAGTGCAAAATCTCGCCGAAAACATTCTCCAAACAATTTCTCAATTCGACGCGAGGGGCGCACTCCCCTCCCCTTGCTAATAGACACACCTCGGGAAATATCGTGTGTCGTCACTGACTTCCGTCCCCCTCGCACTAGTGGGGTGGGAGCGAGAAAATTTATTGTTTTCTCTTCCTTTTTTGAACATGATTGGGGTAAGTTAGGATGATGTTGAAAAATGCGTCTGTGTGACCAGTTATGATATGATCCATTTTTACGACAGATGTATTTGGACATAATTTTAAGGCTTCAAACGCACAGGCGGCTTTTTTCCGCGCGGTTTTTATGTAACATATTGAATCCAATGGAAGTGTCCGCACCAGCGGATAAAAAACCGCGCGGTTAAAAATCCGCTGTTGCGGTTTTATTTCCGCGCGGGTAAAAATTCACCTGTACGTTCGGGAACTAAGAATAAGGTTGAAAATTAAATAACAACCTTTCAAACCGCGCGGAAATAAAACCGCAACAGCGGATTTTTATCCGCGCGGCGAAAAATCCGCGCGAAAAAAAATCAGCCTGTGCGTTTAAAGCCTAACTGTTTTTTTCTCTGCTCACGTATTTGGTAGGTAAATATAGGTAGTTAACGCAAATAGGTAGGCAAATGAATAGGTAGTATAGATTCTACTCTGGTCGCAACATTTGGCGGTTAAACGTCAACTGACAGTATTTATTTGTATTAAAATGACACATAAAGGTAGTTTTGCGTAACCGAAGATCCGTAAATCAGATTTGGTTTTCCCCGCCATTATTTTACTGGATTTATTCTATTCTGTAAACCATCCCTTAAATTTACCCGGGTTTTTACAATGCTAAGAATAGATACTGGCACTTTCACACGATTTTATAATCAAACAATGGTCTGTCGTAATGTGTATAAATTGACAAGCTATCAAACTCGATAGATCGTTTATTAAAAAAAAAAAAAACAATTTAATTCGAAAATATTTAGGCCACAAATTTTGAAACAGATCTCAACTTAAAACTTTACTAATATCCGGAAATGTAACGGAAAACTTTTTTAATTAAAGCTTCTGAAATTGCGTTTGCTAATCATTACTTTGTTTGCTTTCAGGTAAGAGAACTGAACTTTCTCCTTACGCCCTAACGTGAGTAATGGAATAGTGTCTCGGTTAAGTTTGAATAATGAATGGTTAAATATTTATGATATAAATAAAGTTAATACCACTTTATCAATGTCTACGTTGCAATCCCTTACTGATGTTAATAATCGTAACTGCTGGGACAGTTTGAAACATTAAAATGGTATAAATTGTAAAATTGATATGGTTTCATCTAAAATCTTAGAATTATGGTAAAACATCAAAGTGTCGTAACGTAGATTACTTCCTATGCCTATTTTCGTTACAACAGCAGTAGTTTCAAATTTACACACAGCTACGTGCTACAACACAGCTACGTAGCAGCTGCTACGTCGCTACGGCGTAGTTTGTTAAGCGTAGCGGTCGTCTGGTATTTGCATTTTTAAAAGTTTGGTTTGTAACTTTGTGACTCTGTAAACAGGACGGCTGTATTTTACAGTTTGAAATGTTTTTATTTAAACACCTTTTTAAATTTAAAATTTGTTAGACTATCCTTTTTTTGCGTACATTTTTCTTGTAAATAATTTAAAGCTGGTAAAACAAAAACTAGATGTGATAAAAACACATCTTTTGAACTTATTTGCATTGAACTCTACTAAAAATACAGGGTGTATAAAGATCGATGTTACAAAACATCCTGCAAACAAAAAAAAAAATCAATCAACAACCCAGCCTTAATTTATAAATAAGCCAACGACCTGAATCTGTTTTTCTGAACGTTCGAAGCCCATTTGAATTCCGAAGCCGAATGTTTTTTGTGTACGCCTGTAAACTAAACGGGATAAAAACGTATAAAGAATTCGTTCCTTCCTAGATTCTCCAATTAGATTGCGAAGTAAGTTTTATTCGCCGTCTGTCTCTAAACGCCCCGCCGGCAATTTACGGAGCTTGCTGCAAATAAAACACTTTATGGCGTTCTCTTCAAACATTTTACAGTGTTGGCTTGGGGACTCTTTTAGATTCTTTGTTCTTAAGGAGCGAACAGTTGCGATACTAGCGCCACTTTAGCAATTTTATCTAGGGAGTCAAAGACGCATACATTTTTGTTTTCGGACATGGTTTAGAAGATATTAATTATTTATCGGAAGTGGCGCTAGTTTCGCACCGTGTAAGCCCTATTTTATTCTATTTATTTTAAGAACATATTTAAATCATTAAGAAATTAAAATAAAAGACAAGTATGCACCTGTGTGCACTACAGATCACTACAGATCCAATACAAGAAGTTTACTGCTGAGGCCAAAACTTTGTAAATATTATTAACTAACTCTATTTACGCATTGTAGATTCATTCGATTTACTCTCTTAGCTAAAACAAGCCTCATAAAGACTTGCAGTTTTATAATACAGTTTTCTCAATCTATGTTACCTGTGTTATATTATTACTTACTTGCATGCGTATAGTATACGGGTAAACGGCAAAGCGCAGTAGAACTTGCATTGGACTTAAAAGTTTAATTAACCCGGAACTTTTAATAGACAAAAGTTTCACCAAGTGCTTTAGATAAGCTCGCTTGTTGAACTTATGCAGTCTTCGAGTGGCCGAGTACAATTTGAATAAATTATTTTGTTTTGTTACTTGAAGTGAAATGTAATGTATAAAGTATTATTTCAGAAGATTAGTTGTTGCTATCTTTGAATACTAAAGGTTTTAATGTGATTTATATTATGATATTATCAAAACGCCGTAAACGCTCAAAAAGTTGTTGTGAATATAAGTTTTCTTAAATATTCATATTTTCCGCATAGTTTTTGAATTTTTGTTTAGCTTCTCCTTATATATCGATAAAAAATTACAATAACAACGTGTTCAGTCCATTGAATCATAAATAAATACGTTTTCAGCTTAGCAACGTAGTTTTGTAGCAGAAAGGATAGTAAAGCCACTGAGCTTAACTGCTACGCGGCTATTTAGGAGATGGATGGAGCTCGTTTCTCACACGTTACGGCGAATATTTTTCTTAGGTTTCGCGACAACTTATTCCAACCTACTGGGTTGGGCCGTGAAATTTCGGAATTTTGTGTTCAAGTAGAAAAGCAAAAGTCTCCAGTTATTCGGGTTGACCCCCTATTACGGCCGCTTTGGCAATACTGCTTTTCGTCCTTTAGAGTGTCAAAGTCAATACAAAAAAAAACGCAAAGATGACGCAAAGCAATATTGCAAAAGCAGCCGTAATAGGACCTCTGGTCTGTGCTCCTGTGGACTGTTGGTTACTCATTCGCTTGTCGGGAGCCGCATGGGGGACGACCCTGAACCACCTCGACCCATGCAGTATAGAATACTATGTTTTTAATTAATTTAAGGTACCTTGTGCTTAGACGAGGTGTTTCTGACAAGGCGGTAATAAATCAAAGGAGGGATTCAGCTCATCTACCTAACAACTTTCCCAAAGCAACATGGGTCGAAATCTCAAAACAAAAATCAGCCGTCCCGTACATTGACCCCGTCAGCTGATCGAACCAATGTATGGAACAGCTGTTTTTTTTTTTTGAGATTTCAACCCATGTTGCTTTGGGAAAGTTGTTAGTTATGGTAAGCAGAACCCCTCCTTTGATTTATTACCGCCTTGTCACAAACACCCAGTATAAATAAAACTGCGTCGTATAAATGCTTTTAATTTTTTAGCTTTTTGACAAAGGTTAAGTAATAATAAAGTTGATACAAGCGGCTAGGTCTGCAAACAAACGTATAAACCATGTGTTTGCCGTAGCCGTAGCAGAGCTGGGAATCGATTCTGGGAAAGTAAGTTTATTAGTTTTCGTATACGCCACGCACGCACGGTAAATGACCTTGGCTTAGTGTTTGATGTAAATCTTCACACACAAGTTAATTTAATAGCAAAAGTGTTGAATTATAGAAATATGTCTTAATTTTTTTGCGGTGGCGTGCTAAGAGCTACGAATAAAGGAAAAAAATTGCTAACGACTATTTAAACTATATTCTTTAAAATTTACTACGAGTTTTATATCTACCTCTGCTGTGTCGTATTTAAAAGGCTTTTAGGTGTTTTTTCTATGATCATAGTTGTTGGCTCGTCTGCTATGAGCGAAGCTACTTTCTTAGCCATAAAAAAAAAATTACCTTTATTTCTCATTTTAACAACATGCAAAAATAAAAAAGTGCAAAAAAATAAAGCAAAATTCGAGCTTCGTAAAAGCGAACTTCGTACCGTCTAACCTATTACTATTTTGTGCATGTATTATACTTATAAACCTTCCTTTTTAATCACTTTTAGAGGTGAGAATAACTGCTATTTTTCAATCGCATGCGATCGCTGTTATGCTATTTTCGAATAACTGCGATTTTAAACTGCGATCGCATTTTCGTTATCGATCGCATGATATGCGATCCGGCAACGAAAATGCGATCGGCAACGAAAATGCGATCGGCAACGAGAATGCGATCGGCAACGAAAATGCGATTGACAACGAAAACGCAGGATGTAACTAGACATGCAAGTTTGCTCTAATATCAATGTTAATATGGATATTTTTATCGAAGTGCAGCAATTATCGATATTACAAAACCTTATACATTTTTTTTTTCAGCAAAATGTATTTTTAGTACATTTCATATTAATTCGATAGGAGTGAGATCGCAATGCTTCAATGCGTTTCGTTGCTTTGCTAATGACAAGCTGTCACATGCGATCGCGTTTTCGTTCCTGACGGCAACGAGAACGAGATCGTTGCCGGACAACGAGAACGAGATCGTTGCCGGACAACGAGATCGCGATCGTTGCCGACGGCAACGAAAACGCGATCGCATTATACATTCGTTGTGAATAGCAATGCGATTCGTTGCCATGAAATAACGAGTTTTTTTAAATGCGATTGTAAATAACGACCACCTCTCATCACTTTATCTATTAAAAAAATGCATCAAAATCCGTTGCGTAGTTTTAAAGATTTAAGCATACATAGGGACAGACGCGGGAAGCGACTTCATTTTATACTATGTATTGATTATGAGATCATCCTTTTTTGGATGTAGGCCTCCTCCATCTCATGCCACCTTTTCCTGTCTTGTGCGGTTCGTGTCCAGGTTTTCTTGGCCATACTCGCGTATTATTTCGTGTAATAAATCAAGACCTCATAGCGCGTGGGCGTCGACAATTTTTTGGTCGCTCCTTTTGTGACAAAGACGTTTTTATTAGTACCCTGTGGCTGACGTATGAGAGAGTTTATTATTTTGCTAACACAAGGAAAACAAGTTGTTTTGTGAAACTGTTTTAATATCGTGTAATATATACGACGAGCTTTCCCGGCTTACTTCTTTACGCCATAGAATAAAAGATACTACAAAAGACTTGGCTCTATAGACTATGTTCTTTTGACTGCCTAGAATGGCCGAATATAAAACAAACAACAACAACAAACCACCTGTCAAAATATGTAAACAACGGAAAAAATATTGCACCTTGGATTATATATTATTTGAGTTTAGGTAAGGATCTCTAATTTTTTTTACAATCTAGCCTATGACACTCGGGGTTTATGTAGCTTTCTACCAGTGAAAGAATTTTTCAAATCGGTTCAGTATTTCCGCAGCCTATTCGTTGCAAACAAACAAACAAATCTTTCCTCTTTATAATATTGGTATAGAAAAGACAAATAAGTTGTTATTTTTATAGTCTCACTAATACATTCTGTTCCTATTCTGTTTATTATTATTATTTTTTATTTGATTGGTACAGTATCGCCTACTTTAAGAATATTGTAATATGTCCATCGGCATAAGGTTCTAAGTGGGTTGCCTGGAAGATATCTCTTAGCGATAAGGCCGCCCATTGCATGCAAATTCAATTTGTGTATACCTTGAATTTATTAATGTACTTTTGCATCTTACTTTGTATGCAATAAGTGTTTTTTTTTCTATTCTACATATTATAAATGCGAAAATACGCGGCAATTTGTGAGCACTATGAGTTTGTGCCGTTTGGGGTCGAAACTTTGGGGCCTTGAGGGCCAGGGGCGCGTCGACTATTCAAAGAATTATCGACGCGTCTGATCGACCATTCCGGTGACCGGCGGGCTGGCTCGTACCTTGGCCAGAGAATAAGTCTGGCCATTCAGAGGGGTAACGCAGCCAGCCTGCTAGGCACCGTACCTTCCGGTGGCTTCGATTTTGAGGCAATTTTTTATTTGTAAATATTTCTTTGTTTAGTTTATTTTTTTAAGGTTTGTAATAAGATATAATGTATATCCTTAATAGAATTTTAATAAATATATATGTACTTGTTCAAAAACTCATTACTCAAATCGAAAATGATTTCCAAAAATTAACGCTATTACAAACCGTTCCCAGCGAAAAAGTTAAATATTTAAGCAAACTTCTCAACGAAATAATATTAATGCGAAAGTTTGTGAGCAAGTATGTTTGTTACTTTTTCACATCGAAACTGGCTGGAGCGATTTCAATGAAATTTGGTATGGAGTAAGCTGACACCCTGAATTTAACACATAGGCTACTTTTTACTGCAGTAATAAATCGCGGGGCACAGCTGGTAATCCATAAAAACAGTAGTTCCGTCGCGACAAAGTTTGCTGCTTTGTGCAATTAGCTAAAGAAAAGTGAATAACCAGTTTTATCAAAAGATATCGTGTACCAACTATCATCATCTCAACCGAAAGACGTCCACTGTTGGACATAGGCCTCCCGCACATACCGCTCGGTGAGCCAACTATAATTTTTGAATCAACTGATAAAAGCAGTCATTTTAAACTATAAGGCCGCCCTTCCCTATCAATGAATATTTTAAGATAAAATGTAACTGAATAATTTAAGTTTTTTGCAATGAAGAGCTTATCTATCGGTTTTTAACTTACAGCTACTACCAAATTTTATCTCAGACATTGGGTTTTAAAACGATAATGATCAAATTAAACATCAAGTAACCTTTTAGTAATTACTAGGCGACCCAGCAAACTTCGTACCGCCTAAACTATTTCTTTCTTGTACGTGTATTATACTTATAAACCTTCCTCTTGAATCATTCTATCTTTTATAAAAGACCGTATCACAATCCGTTGCATAGTTTTGAAGATATAAGCATACATAGGGACAGACGTGTAAAGCGACTTCATTTTATACTATGTATTGATTATAATATGCGTAGGACGTCCACCGACCAGATGGACGGATGATCTGCGCAAGGCTGCGGGTCCACGCTGGATGCAGGCCACCTGCGATCGGTACAGATGGAGAGCCTTGAGGGAGGCCTATGTCCAGCAGTGGACGTCTTGCGGCTGAAATGATGATTGATTATAATCCTAATTAGCGTCCGATCCAAAGCGTTTTTAAACAAGCAATTTTTCGCAAACTTTCAACAGTTGCCAAAGCCGACAAGCTCGGTAGCGCAAGCCCAATCATGTGAATATTCACAAAGGGAACGCCCTTTGAAGGGGAGTCTCCCCTTTCAACGATATTATACAGGAGCTAAAAAATATTTTACCATCCATTGCGTTGCATTATTGTATCGAGGTTTAGACCAGATACGTAGATGAAGCAATGGATGTCTTTGTGATCGTATCGTGAAATACCTAGAGGTTTTTGAATTGGAGCCTTTCAAAGTCAAATTACTAATTTATTGGAAATTTATAGAACCTGACCCAGCCCAAAAATAGCGGAGACAGCATGAACCAATTCCTACATCGCGATTCCAACGAAGTTTCTAACGCAGCTAGCGTAAAAAGAATTTACAAGGTTGGAAGGACTTGGCCAATTCCTCTGTGCACTGCCTAAAATGCTTGAGAATTATGTAGTTTACGTCACGCACGCCACTCTGCCACTGCACCGAGGTGTTCCGGGAAATTGAAAGTGAGGGTTGCAAAAAGAGAGGGACACCTGACTGACTGTCATTAAGTTAGGCTTCCTTAGGGTTGTTTTATTAATACCCAAATGTTTTTTTTTTTTTGTGTTAGCAATTTGTACGCAAATATAGATGTAGTTATTTAATGGTTTTAACATTGTTTAAAGTAATAATGTTTTTTAGCTTTACATAATACTTATCTGTGGCTCTGAAAAGGCCACATTTAATAGAATACTTTTCTAATAATTACAAGAGCAAACATTTTTTACAAAAAAAAACGCTGTATGAACGAAAATAAATTCCGCTTTATGCGGCTTTAGTACGACTGATTTATGAATTATTAATACGGCTTATACATCAAAATAATTGATAAGCTATGAAATAGCGTGACCAAAACTGCGAGGTCACCCTATTTACATTATACATGTATCAGTGCATTATCAGCCTCCTAAATTAACCAACCCAAAGCACGAGTCAATTAGTTAGTGCATGTTCAAAATGGCGGACCATTGCGTGGCCCCTTTGTGTGCTCGGTAGCCTGTTACATGGCTAAAGCGTGATGGTTTCGTCGCGTCTGCTTTGTTAGTGTTGTGACTGTTAACAACACCGTATTATAGTATATGGATGACTAGGTACTTATCACGTTAATGTTTACACCATTTCGCTATAAAATAGGATCATTGGTGCATACTTAAATAAATTGTTATTTGTCTTTTTATGTGTATTTTATGTTTTGTGTATTAGTATTATAAGTGAAAATAAATATGTTATCTATCTATCTATCTATCTATCTATCTACTTTACGAAATATTAATTTAATTTATTTAAATCAGTGTCAAAAAGTGAAGCTGACTGTAAGGGAGTTTCTTCACGCCCAATCTTGCGTCACGGCATCGGTTCAGTTCATCAGGCCAGATTTTATGTTTTGTTTTCTATTTAAATAAATAAATTACATGAAAATTACCGCTTTTATTAACCATTATTAATGCTTTTTTTTAGGGCTACGTACACATGAACAATATACCAGCGCAAAAATCCCTATATTGTACATACATACATACATACATAACGTCATGCCTGTATCCCATCGGGGTAGGCAACTGATTTCCACTTTCTACAATCCTGACACACTTCTTTCGCTTCTTCTACAGTCAAAAGCCCTTTCATACAGGCACGTCGGTTTCGTGACGTGAACTCTATACGCTATATTGTAGTATATGATAATATATTTGGTTACCTGTGTTGTTCTGAAACTGTAGCCAAAAATAGCAATGCCAGGGGACTACAAGGATGTATAAGGCTGCTCTTCCACCAGTCGTGTGCCAAGTAGCGGTATAAATAAATAAATATCAGGTGTAGTGCAGTATTGATGCATCTTTACTAGCTTTCATTAGTGAGGTTAAGTTGTTTAAGGGGAAACTTAACGGTTTAAAAAAGGACATAAAAACAGTTTATCGTATGTGCTCAACTAAACAACCAGTTTAAGTGATGCGATTAATTAAATCCGATGCTTAGAACAACTAATTCAGCTTAGTCTAGTGGGAGAATAAAAATGTGACGCAATAAATATCCGGGTATGTTTCAACACATTTGATTTTAAATATTGAAAACTAAGATATATGTGTGTATTGTTTAATAACATAATATTAATTCGCTTTTGACGATAGGACAGCTAATTTTTTCTCTCCTGTTTTGTAATTTTACTATATATGTTTTATTTTTGGTGCTTGGTCTGTGCTACTGTGACGAGTGGACGTGTGTTGCGCCGTGAAATAGTTATTATTAAATTCGTTCCCATAAATTTGTGATTGGCTGTTGTGTGCAGATTGCAATTCTCGCTTCCTCGTACGGATACCTTACGACCGGACCCCGCCCTCTGGGTGTGTCAAGACAGAGATAGACTATCTTTGTGGGCCCCATCCTCTAGCCTGCTGCGTGGGAGTTGCCGGATATCTGGTGAAGTGACTGTTTTGGCGCGTTGTTTGAAAGTTTTGAAGTAGTTTGGAAAGAAACTTTTTTTTTTTTTTTTTGCGAGACCGAGTTTCGATCCGTGGCCCTCCGGTGTGGTGAGCCTGGTGTCTTGCCGATCAGGCTACGGACTGTTGCTACGTCGTGCTCCAAAACGTTGACCACTTTGTATCCGTGCTACGCAGCGTTGTTACGTCGTAGCGCGTAGTTAAATACTGCTACGCCGCTTTGTAGCTGAGAACTCGCGATTCTAATACAAAGCCTTATTTGCATTAACATAATGCCGCGTGTTGAACGCTCACCGATTTCCACTGCTGAGCCTGGTTGCAGCAAATCCACACCGGATCTTACCACTATAAATACACAAACATCACTTAACGAAGACGCGGATTTTGCCTATGTAACCGACCGAGCAAAGCGACCCCGTATGGAGTCCTCGCCGATAAGCAGCAGACCTAGTATGCAGGACAGCATCCAGACCATGCTCTCAACATGGAAAAAAGAGCAGGATACTATACTCAAAAAACTGTCTTCTGATATTGCAGAAGTGAAAATTCAAGGCCAGCGTATTGAGAAAAGTAATCTGGCTATAGAAAATTCTATTGCCGATTTAAACAAGAAATACGAAAAAATTGAAGCAAAAATCCTAAGCATCGAAAAAGAACGCCAAGATTTTCGCCAAGGTCTCGTTACACTGGAAACTAAAATTACAGACCTGGAATGCACCTCGAAATCGTCTACTATACAGATCAGAAATGTCCCAGACAAAGAAACCGAGACTATAGAGGACCTTACCAGTGTCCTGGATAATTTGGCCAATCTGTTACATATGGAAATACAAGCAAGCGAAAAGCCCGACGACAAAATCAACACTCAACTGGTTGGAATCACTGGACCTAAGTTGCCGATCTACATCGATGAACATCTACCTCCAAGTATGAGAAGATTATTCTACCAAGCTCGTCAAACTGCCAAGATAGAAAATTTTAAGTACTGCTGGTCTAAAAACGGTCGTATATATCTTAAAAAAGACGATAGTTCGAAGTCAGTGAGAGTGAACTCTAACGAGTGCCTAATTAATTTAAAAAATAAAACGATCTGACTATTCCGTTCGCTGCTCGTTCTGTGCCTCACGTATACTTAGGCTAAATCCCTTATTTATTTTTCGCTTATAAAAAAATATTTTTGTCTTATTTTCTATTACACAACCTCACACATTATAACAATTTTACACTCTACTATATACACAACACATTATGATATTCTAATATACTTACCTGCAAACATAACTATGTGCGACCCAAATAATATAATTATTTTTCTCTATTATATACAAACATTAAATTGTTACCTCTTCCACTGCTTCCAACGTGCTGCGCGACTTTGTGACATAACAGGTTTCTTATTATTTTATCCTAATAAATTATATTTCCTATTTTATTTAATAAAACCTGGATAAAACAGACAAAATAACTGAATTATTAGAGACCCTGCATGTCTCAGACTCGCGCATTTGTCTTCCCGAACAGTGTACAAATTTTTTAATCCATGAGAAAAATAATTTAAAAATTCTCCATCTTAACATTCGTAGCATAAATAAAAATTTTAATGCCCTTATACCACTATTATCTGAGTTGAATATGTCTTGTGACATTATCATTCTTACAGAATGCTGGCTAAGTAAAGCCACAAACCTCCCACCACTTAATGGCTTTACATGTTATTCCTCGTCCATATTTCGCAATCAAAATGACGGTGTAGTCATGTATATCGGAAATCACATTTCCCTTGGAACCGTGAAAGAGCCACTATTCACTGACGGTAATTGCCTTACTTTTACAATTAATAAATTAACTGTTGTAGCCGTCTATAGATCACCATGCTACAGAAAACTAGATAATTTTTTTAACTCTCTAAATAATACCTTATCTAATATTGCCTCTGAAAGCATTGTTATGATGGGTGATATAAATATTGACGTAAAGGAACACACTTTAAATAAGGATTCATGTACCTACCTTAATATCATGGCAGCCCATGGACTACTCCAGGCACACTCAATTCCAACAAGAGAGAACAGCTGCTTAGATCACGTTTTCCTGAAAACAAAGATAAAAGCTTCTACTTTCATCATAGACTCTCCGGTGACGGATCATCTTCCAACTCTCCTATCGATAAATACCACAATACCTACTCCTCTTACAGAAGTATTTAGCCTAAAACACAACATCCCAGCCATTATAGAAGACATAATTAATTTAAATTTTGAAGACATTTACTGCACAGACGACCCAAACCAAGCCTCCGACCTCTTAGTAAATAGGATAACATCTGTGATCGATAGACACACTCATTCAGTAAAAGTTAAGAACAGTAATAAACTAATAAAACCATGGGTTACATCAGGCATTCTACGTTGTATACGAAACCGCGATAGAATGCACCAGAAATTAAGAAGAGAACCTACAAATCTTGTTCTTAAACTAACGTACCAACGGTACAGAAATTTCTGCAACCATTTAATACGTAAACTAAAGGCTACATACCTAAAACAAATTCTAGAAGACGCCAATAATAATCCAAAAAAAACATGGAATGCAGTAAAACTAATCACTAACACTCAAAATTTCAAAACACAACCAATAGAACTACTTAGTATCAATTCAACACTAAAAAACTCCCTAAATAACGTAAATAGCTACTTTGCAAATGTTGGTTATAATTTAGCGGCAGATATTAAAACTCCAACCTCTGACTCATTATCTTTACTAAAAAAACATACAAGAATATCTCAGATTCCTTGTAATTCTTTTGCGCTTCTTCCTACTGACTGCTCCGAAGTTGATCGATTGATATTGGGACTTCGAAATGACTGCGCAACGGGCTGGGACGGCTTATCTGTTAATATACTTAAATCAACTCGTCACTCCTTAATCCCGGTCCTTACTCATATATTTAATCAATGCATCGACAAGGGGGTTTTCCCCGATGTTTTTAAAAAGGCAGTGGTACACCCAGTTTATAAGTCAGGTGAGAAGTCGTTTTGCTCAAACTACCGCCCCATTTCGGTCTTGTCCACTCTATCAAAAATCCTTGAAAAGATTCTTAACTGTAGACTAGTAAATTTTCTTGAAAATCACAACATTCTCTCTAATAACCAATATGGATTTAGATCAGGTAAAAATACGGAGGACGCTGTTATTGAATTAACTGAACATGTAGTACGTAAACTAGATAAAAAGATGAAAAGTTTGGCGGTTTTCTTAGACCTCTCTAAAGCGTTCGATACGGTCTCAAATCTGCTCTTAATTGAAAAAATGGAAAAACTGGGTATACGCGGAACCCCATTATCTATGTTCCAGGATTATCTTTTAAAGAGATCACAATACGTTAAAATTGGGCACCACAAGAGTGACGACATCAACCTTAATCACGGGTATGGGGTCCCTCAGGGAAGCATACTCGGGCCGACACTATTTCTCATTTACGTAAATGATCTCTGTTCGCTAAGTATTCCTGAGTGCAGGATAATCTGTTACGCAGACGATACAGCGCTTCTTATTACCGAGGAAAACTGGGACCAGGCTAAGGAACGAACTGAATACACTCTGAGAGTCATTGGGACCTGGCTTGCCGATAACCTTCTTACTTTAAACCACAAAAAGACCCAATACATTCCTTTTTCTATCCAATCCAATACCCAGCCAAATAGGAACTTCAACATAGTAGCACACAACTGCTACCAGGGTCAATCCTGCGACTGCTTCTCGCTTTTCAGAGTTGACACCTACAAATACTTAGGGGTTCTAATAGACTGCCATTTGTCCTGGAAGCCTCAGATAAGCGCTCTTTCAAATAGGATTAGAAAATTGATTTATGTTTTTAAAAATCTTCGTACAGTCGCCAAACTCCAGCTTCTGAAAACTGTCTACTATGCTCTTTGTCAATCTCTTATAGGATACTGCATTACAGCCTGGGGTAGTGCGGGCAAAACCTCTTTTATAGAGATCGAAAGAGCACAAAGAGCTGCCCTTAAAGTAATGACATTTAAGTCTTTTTTCTACCCGACGAAACAGCTTTATGTTGACCTCGAAGTTCTAACTGTGCGCCAAATTTTTATTCTGCATACGGTAACTCGCAAGCATAACATAACGCCCTTCTTAAGGTCTAGTAAAAGACGAGTTGATATAGTCTGCCCGACCCCTGCATACCGAACTGCTTTGGCGGGTAAGCATTTCTTTGTGCTCGCATGTCGACTTTACAATGTAATAAATAAAGCCCAAAACATATACCATGTAAGTAAACATATTTGCAAAACTAAACTAAAATCCTGGCTTCAGAAGCTGGACTATGATCAGACTGAATCGTTATTATGCAGGGTAGTATAGATCTCAAACATGATAAATAGTCACTATTGATAATTTATATCTAAACTCTTAGCGCTCAAACGTCTATCTATCTATAGGAACCTACTAGTGTAGGGGGGCAACAACCTCTCTACGATCCTAAGACCCCGTGTCGTAAGGCTAGTTCCAGAGTTTTACACTTTCTCGCAGTCACACTTACTTTATACACACTTCAATTGTTATCATTTTTTATGTTGGTTATGTTACGTAATTACTTTAATTTTGAAAACACTTATTTAAATATGTTTAACTAGTGTAGTTGGGAGCAAGTTTCTCACTACGATCCTAAGACTCGTGCGTGTCGTAAGGCTAGTCTAAACTAAGTCTAAACTAAGTCTAAACTAAGTATAAACACTCACTCATTCCTATACACACATACATACTACATACACTCTCACAGTGTTTTATTACTTAATTATATTTTTTTTGTTTTTTAACTTCTGCTTATAATTTTTATACCTAAGCCTATATTTTTGTTTGTTATGCATAGCCCCCTGATGGTTACCGCCTTGATTTGTAATTTACAGATTGAAATAGATACGTTTTATAGTAGAAGATATGGATAAACCCACTGTAAAATTGTAATTGGATAATCTGTAATAACACTTATTTTACTTTTAGTTTTAATTTACATTTTTGTAATAACTTCTAGTTTATTTTTTATTTTTTTTTGTTTTTGTGTACATTTTCTTATGCCCAGGACACAGGATTTCGTTATCCTCGTCTGGGCTATAGAGTTTAGTTTAACCTTATTTACAGGCTAAAATAAACATAGCAGCTACTGTGTTATGCCCGGCCTGGGCTTGAATCCTCAGTGCTTCTTCTGGCCTGGGCCCGCCCGCGCAACACAGGTTCTACCTAGTGCAAGCGTGGCCTATGCCTTGAGCACTGGGGGCTCAAATCTGAGTCCAGGCTTTTCTATCCCATATTATTGTATTGGCTGGTTTACTCAACTATTAGGTTAAGCTTTATACTGTAATGGTTTTTTTCAATAAATATATTTTCATTTTCATTTTGCACACACTAAGTGTTTTTAACAACTTCAAAAAAGGAGGTTATCAGTTTGACCTGTATGATTGTATGTATGTATGTTTTTCCGCGATTATCTCGCGTTTGTCTGTACCAATTTTGATGCGGTTTTCAGAAAGTTATTTGTTAAATTCATGAGAAGGTTTCATTACCTATTTTAACCAACTTCGAAAAACAGGAAGGTCTCTGTTTATTTATGTCAGTTTGTTTAAGGCTGTTTTTGTAAAAAAGAAATTATATGTGTTCAGTATCTGTATCTGTTCCTACTCTCTCTGGTGGAAGCTGAGCCTAAGTTAAAGCCACACTCTGTATGCTAAGCGTGTAGTTGTTACAAAAGTAGTTTCTCCCGAACTCGGCAGTTCGTGCTACGATTTTATTGATCTCGCTCTGACGGCGCCGCTACGCATCTGCCCTGGTAGCATGACCAAACATTTGTCGATTTGTTGAAGCTATCTGTCACATTTTCCTGCATTTGATGTCAAAAGCGATCAAAAGTGACAGAAAAATTCGACAAATTGTCCGACAGGCTATCACCGCAGATCTGACCTCATGATCGGTACTAAGTGATAATTCATGAAATGATGTAAATTTTTCTTATCCTATTTTCTGGTAATATGCTGGTTTTTAATATTTGACATTTAATCGCGTAATCTGTAGTTTTATTATTTAATTTAGTAAAAGTTTTAATGGATTTTCCTCGTGTTTCGCAAAAAAGTAGATACCTGCCTAATATTCTCATTTATTTTACGGCACTTCTGTTTTTTTTTTTAACTTGTAATTCAAATTATACTATATTATAAAATCATTTTTAGAAAATTTCTCAGGAAAATTTAAAGAATTTGATTGTATTGCTCAAATGCTGGTGTTGCCGTCCCTGAAACAAAATGCCTAAAACTTGCCATAGCTACAAAAAGGGTAAAGTAATAGGGTAAAGTAAACCTAGCGGTTCTTCAGAGGCCGGCAATCGCAAATTAATTCAATTTAAATGCAAATGGCTTATTTCATCCAGTCTCCATTCATCTATTAATTGGATCTATTTAGCATGCCACCGCAAGAGAGAGGGTGTGCTAGTATTATTTTTTTCTCGACTATAACAATGAGATGGCAATCCACACTAAGGTTAACATTCACAGTCGAATCGCAGCTCCAACTCGTACTCCGAAGTGTCAAAATGAATCTTTAAATCGTTCTTAAGAGCCAGTTTACAGCCATGTTTGTTTTCGCGAAAAAAAATAATATCTTCTAAACTAAGGCAAATATCAAAAATGTGAACTAGATAATGTAGCCTAGTATTTTTTAAGCACAGCAAAGTAGTCCTGAGTACAAAGAACAAAAACAAACATAGATTGTTACCAAAAGTGGCCACTTTTAGCAACACTTTGTAGCTCTCTTTGGTCTTCAACCTAAAATCTATACAGAAGGGCCCTTAAAATACTAGGCTACATTATCAAGTGTCATACAGTGCCACATTTTTGATATTTGCCTTAGTTTAGAAGATATTATATTTTTTCTCGCGAATGGCGCTAGCATCGCTGTAAACTGGCTCTTCACTACAAATTGATATACACAGTCGAGTTTTAACTTTATGACAGTGAAATAGAAGCTCGACAGAGTATAAGACAGCTTGAGCCAGGATAAACAGTACTTGGGAACTACTTTTCCGAGTATGCTCCGACCGAGTAGCCTCCAAACACCCGCATAACCGAGTCGTATTTGTCGAATCGTTTTGTCACTTTGGACTGCTTTTGCCATCATCTCAATACGTTTTTCTCATTTTCTAAAGAGGTCAAAAGTGACAGAAAGATTCGATAAATGGTCGGATTCTATTCTACCGCTGGTGAGAATGTGCCCAGGATCGGGAGAAGTGGAGGAAAGTGGAAAGAGGCCTTTGCCCAGCAGTGGGACGTTACAGGCTTAAACAATAACAATTTAGTTTGATTATTGTATAGCCAAAACCGCTTCGAGGTTTCTTAGTTAAGGTCGAACTAAGAAAGGAATGCCTAACATTGCTAAGGGCACTCTAAATATAGGAAATTGATGTAAAATCGAATTTCGGCTCAAAACTCCAAATAATAGAAGGCACTCAACTCTGTCCTCAGACAAGAATCAATTACGTAAACGAGGCGATGCCTGTAGATGACGTGACAGATCGCGAGATGCCGGGTACAATGTGACCCCTTTTAGTAAATTCAGTGTTTGCTTTATGTTATGCATAATATTGTATAGGTTTTCCTCGGACAGAATATAAGTTAAATAATAATAACGCAACACATTTAAACCCTTACTAGGTAGAACCTGAACCTAGTGTGCCCGCAACATACATACAATAGCCCAGAACCAGGAAACAAATATCAATATCCATCGTGGATTATCGTTATTTTTAATTTCTTTTTTTTTAGTTTCGATTTATAAGGTCTGGAACATATGACAGAAAATCCTAAGTGGGATTGGGTTAAAATATAACTATACCACAGGGGTTGTAAATAAGGCTTTTTGTTACGTTTCTTATGGCATCCTAGAATACCTATATTTTTTAATTGAAAAGTGGTTTTCAACCTGTGCCATTGAATTTATTTACATCTTAGTAGGTTAAAATTGTTTTTTTTCTCAACATCCTAGCCGAGCCTCACCAGATGAGCGGTGGAGAAGGTTTTGGTACATATTTTAACCGACTTTGAAAAGAAGAAGTTTTCAGTTTATGTAGTGCCATCGAAGCCCCTTTAAAACAAAATTTTTTTTTTACCCATTATTTGAAACGTGTCGTTTTACAACGTTAAACATGGCATTGCAATTCACGGCTGTCATAGAAAATGCCGCGCCATCCATCACGGGTCACGGACCCCCTCATGCAATCTGCATCCCTTCATTTAGTGACGGGTCGAAAAATACTGTGTAAAATATCGTGCGGTTATTGCCCTGTGACAGAAAAGGTTTAAACTTTAATTAAGGCTTTGCCAAACGGACGGTGCTATAAGCGTGCGCTAGTCGCAGAGCGCCCTGCGTCAGAGCGTTCTAGCGTCGGCGCTCTGTGTGACTCTCATAGTACAAGTCAACGCTCTAGAGTCGCGTAAGTAAGGCTGGCGCCGTCGGCCGTTTGACAAACGTTTAATCAACTAAAAATTATTCCTTGAGCTACATTACATAGATCCATACTAATCACGAAGTCCGAAGTGTAGATTCTAAAAGTATTGGCTACTAAAGTGTTATCTTAATACTATTTTTTGTAAATAATACCATTATAAACTTTATAGTTTTCCATAATAAGGCTCTATTTTATATTTACATCATAAAGAACCTAATCTGAAATTCAAAGCGTGCCTGAAAGTGCAAGTTAGAAAATTTGCAAGAAACAAAAAATAAAATTCAGTAACTATTATAAGGTATGATATGAAATTATCCCTACTACCAATTTCAAGTTATCATATAATGTTCCCTCGGTAAAATTTGAAAATTCCTAGAAAGGGAGGGTTTGAGCAGTTTGTTGAGACGTTTTTCGTGAAACTTACTGCAGTCTAGACTTCATGTCTGCGAAGCTTCTGCCTTTAGGGTTGACACCGAATTCTTAGCTCAATTATAATAATGCAACTTTTAGATCATTAGATTAGCATCTAAATATTATTTAGTTAATATGCTGAGTCTCTGTGAGTGAGCCGATGGTCCCGGCCGCAGTAGTGGTCGTTATAGCCGCGGCGACAAGCTGGCACCCTGTCACGTTGGTAATAAAGCATAAAACTCGGCTAAACGTAGGCCCGGCTCTTGAGCTGGTGCCTCTGCGTAACCCTTCGGGGAATAATTTGTTTAGTATGGCGACTCAACAATCAGCGCATAAACCCTTTCAGGTTTCTGCTGGTGTTTTTTAATTGTATTAACTGTATTTATTATGGATTTAAATAAAGAATATAAAAAATAAAAAAAAAGGCGTGAGATATGTTCATGTTTATTTTGAGTCTATATTTAATGCTCTTTTTTTTTTAATCAACATGTTTATTTATTCAATTTCAGTACAGAAATTATAAAATGGAAATACTGCAAAAGCGAACTATAATAAAAATAAATAAATATTTATTTGAAATTTAAATATTGCATATGTAAATACGTTATAAGCGACATTGAACAAAAAAAAAACAAAACCTTTTAAATTCAAGTAACAGGTGGCAGCCCTGATAAACGACAAGGGTCCCACGGAGTCGCCGGTTCGTTGTACCTACTGATTGTAACTAACTGAAGTCATTAGTTTCTTGTAAACGTGCTCCTACTTAGGAATTATGAATTACAATGTTGGCAAATCTTGAAAAAATATCTGGCTCCTGTGTTATTGAACAATGCTCGGTATGAGTGTTTGATTTTTAACGAGTAGAGTAGGTTGAATAGGCTACTAGTTGTTTCTAAACTTGGGCGCTGTATTATTACGTTTTTTTTTGTTTTTTTTTTGTATTTTGTTTGTCTGTGTTGTTGTTAATTGTGTGTCACTGTTTGGCAATAAACGCTTTTCTTTCTTTCTTTCTTTCTATATTTCAGGATTTCTTTTAAATATCGTTGCTCATCTGCAAATGTTCTCGGACAGCGTAGGGTTTAGCTACGTCGTAGTTCAACGCCGTCTACGCCGTAGTTCTACGCCATATTGCTACGCCATAGTTAAACGCACCGTTGTTCTATGCCGTAGATCTACGCTTTAGTTCTACGCCGTAGTTTTACGCTGCTCTGTAGCTTGCTTGATGCCTCGGCGTAGAAAAACACAAACTATACTCGTAATTTAAATGTGGTATCTGGGCCCTAGGGCTTATTAAAGTTTTTCCTGTTTGTTCAGTAGTGTTTTTTTTTGGGTACAATAAACTACACAACTAATTTTATTCACCACCAACTAGTTTCAGAATTTGGATAATTTATATTAATAACAACCAAAGCATAGAATTGATTAAGAGTCTTAAAATACTCAATAATATCTGTCGCCATGTGACATATCCCTGGGATTACACCGCTTCACCGACAATTTATAACGTGGTTAAACATTTACTTCTCAGCCATTACCTCTGTCTAGGTCACTGAGCATTCATACCCGTGTTTATCCAGGCATGCAATATTGAACCATGTGCCTTTTGAAATAGGTGTGCCTCGTTTCAAATTTGTGCGGTGAAGTGTTTTAGAGACATGGAGCCTAAAAAGGTTCGACCCTGATGAGGTATTTTTAAGGTTGAATTGTTCACCGTTGTTAGCGCAAAAGTATGAAAACAAAAACGCATCACACCCATACTCTAGAAAATTGTTTTAATACCCTATGTTACCCTATGTTCATCAGTTGATCGCTCAAGTAGTTTCGAAACTTAATCTATTTAAACAAACTAACAATTAAATCTTTTATCTTTAAAATATGTAGAAAACAGTTTGAAAATGTGATTGAAAACAGAGTGTCATAGTTTTGACTAGGGGGTCTATTGCCGTTCGCACTAGCTATTGCCAGTGACGAGATACTAGTAATAAATACTTATAACATGCCAAAATGATTTTTGTCTTAATGCTATTGAGAACGGCAATAACCACTTTGGTCTATTTCATTGCGGTAAGGCTGTATAGTGTCAAAACCGCTAATCAAGCCGAAACCGTCGAGCCAGCCGCCAGCCAGCAGCTCTGCGGCGCTGATATTGATCCCCGCCTCCGCCACCGCCGGCGCGCCGCCATCGTCGGGGGCCAAGTTCGCCAGTGCGTAATGCGTGAGAACAAACGACATACTGTCGCCGAAAATATACTGTTCCGATTAAAGATGTATTGCAGTAGCTAATAGCGCGTCTTTCATGAGTGTAATGAAATGGTGGAGAGGTGGTTGTCGGTGTTGTTTTGTGTGGTTTGGTTAGGGTTTGGTCAATAAAAATTGTGTCAATTAAAAGTAGGTGTTTTTTGCTGTGGTTGCGACTTAGTTGAGAGTTCTACACATTGGTATAGTTTGATGTCTGTTTGTTTCTTCGTTAGTACATTGGCGGTCTAGGAGACTGTAACAGATTTGTCTATGGTTTCGTCAGCCATAGACTGTATTGCCAAATTTGCAATACAGAGAAACCGGAAGTGTTACGGCGACCTAGACCGCCACTGTACGATCTCGTAAAATGATTAATTCTGAATAATGTAGACTGATTGTTACGTTCTAGACAATAAGGAATCATAAGAATTATTTTAGCATTTTGGTAACCCCAAAATGCAATCATTTGAATATACACAAGCTATTTCAAGTTTTTGTTTGCTGTAAGTGTAAATTGGTTGGAAAGCGATGGAGTTTCAATTTATATCGTTCAATATAATTATTTATATTGAAAATTGGGAATATTTTCTTACGCGGAACAGTTGTTTTAGTAAGGCGTTGTCCATTGTTATGCAACACACGCGTAGTATCACTCTATAAAGAATCAGGCCGTGACGTCACGTTTACGAGGCCATTTCCTACAATTTCCGGTGGAGTTCATTACTAGCTACTAAAATATTTCCGTTAAAAATATATCCTTCAGGGTTGAAATTGCATTTATTGTGAATTTTTTTACGAGTCCATTCGCTCGAGTTTGATCTCTGACAAGCCGTTCTCGATTACAGATTATTCTGGCTCGGGTGCGGCTCATACTCCGTCGAGCGTATGTTGAAGTCGCAACTCGACTGTGTATATTTCGAAAGGAGAACGACTTTTGGACTGAAGTGCTACTCCGGCTCTACTATGAATGTCAGTTTTAATGATAGGTATTAAAATGTAAACTTCAAATCAATACCCACCTATATGATCCATATACGTATATCTTGGCACCAAAATCTAGAAATTAAAAAGTGGCAACACTGTATGGAAATTTGCCGGATTTTCGAAAATTTCTATATAGTGTTGCCTCTTTTTCTAGATTTTTGTGCCGCACTGTATAATGCACGTACAATATTTGAATTCAGAATCTGCTGTATTCTCGTAAATGTAACGGAACGTAAAACAAGCCTCGAGCTCGCTGGCCGGCTCTGGGCCTGAAGGCCGAGGGGCGACGACGTCAAGTGGAAGCCGCAGTGTTGCCTTAGAGGGGACTTTTTATAGACGAGAGGGTCTGCGGGTATTCCGTCGGGGAAGTTTACAGTTTTTCTTTTCGCTTTATGTAGGTTACGAGTTGCTCGCGGTTTGAAGTAAGCTTGCGTGAAGATGGTGGGTTTAATTTATTTATTTATTTTTTATTTATTTATTTTATTCATAACATAATATTGCCATTACAGGAAACCCTAATGCGACAATATAAGACTTATCTATATAAAACACAATAATTTATCACCGTATGAATTTACGATCTTATCATATTAAATTATAAAAAAACAACGTCAAACAACATATCTAAATTATGAGTAGCATATATACAGTTTTGCTGCCTGTACGAGCTCGTCCAAGCTGCAGTTAAAGATATCGATTCTAGAGGCCAGGCCGTTTAGCTGTCTAATTCCTCTGGTGAGTGGCGCTTGTTTTAGAAGCTGTGTTTTACACATAGGCTCTACAAATAGTTTGTTCTTGCGCCTGCGTAAAAAATCTCTTGGTACATGAATTTGTAGAATATTTAATATGGGGGGATTAGAAATGGTACCCCTTAGCACTTTGTATAGGTATGTGAGCAAAGCAATATCTCTACGTGTTTCCAGCCTGTCGTACCCTACCATACCCAAAACAAATAGTGTTGGATACATAAGCGGGTAAAAGGGGTAAACTCCATACTGCTTATAGTACAAAAATCTTAAAAACTTATTTTGGATTCTCTCCAACATAAGGCTATATTTAGCCTCATGTGGACTCCAAACCATTGCACAATTCTCTAATCTACTCCTGACTAAAGCATTATACAAGGCTTTCACAGCGCGCAGGCTGCCAAACCCTGAACACCTGCGAAGAATGAACCCTAGATTTCGGTACGATTTTTTGCAAACATCAACAATGTGTTCGTGGAATGAGAGCTTAGAGGTAATTTTCACCCCCAGATCGCGTACCTCTGTGACACGCGGTAACACTTCGCCCCCCAAGCGATACTCATGAAGCATAGGGTTCTTGGCACGGGTGAAACTTATTACCTCGCATTTTGAGACATTAAATTGCAATTTATTGCCCTCTGCCCACTTAGCGACTCTATCTATGTCCTCTTGAAGGTTTTCACAGTCACTTATGCTGTTTACAGGTAGAAACAGTTTTAAGTCATCTGCGAAAAGAAGACATGTTGCATTTTTTACGACTTCCGGGAGGTCATTAATCATTATCGTGAACTCTAATGGCCCAGTATTGCTCCCTTGATTCACTCCCGAGTACGTGAAATATGGTTTAGAATGCGAGCCCCCAAAATCCACAAACTGTTGTCTATCTTTTAGGTAGCTGGCGAAAAAATCAAGTAACATTGGGGAACAACCAATGCCCGCCAACTTCACGAGCAGTGTATCATTATCCACTAGGTCAAATGCCTTCCGAAAGTCAAAATATGCTGCGTCGATCTGTCCACCATTGTCAACTACCGGTGTTGCATTTGACATAAAACACATTAGGTTCGTACCGGTGCTACGCTGAGTTCGAAACCCATGCTGTGCATCGGTCAAGTGCGGAGAGATTTCTCTAGCTATTCTGTTGTTTAGTGCTGCTTCGAAAACCTTCGCGAATGTACACAACACTGCTAATGGTCTATACTTTGTAACATCATCGGAGGTCCCACCTTTAGGCACGGGTATAACGCGAGTGGTTTTCCAACACTCGGGATAGGTACTAGTCTTGAGAAACAAGTTATATATGTAGAGCAATGGTTCTGACAGTACAAATCTACAGTCTTTTACCATAAAAGGCGGGATTCCGTCAGGTCCCACTGATCGTTTAGAGGGAAGCCTTCGAAGCGCATCATGTATATCCTGCGGAGTGAGATATGGTATATGAATTCTAATACCACCTCCATAGCGCTCCGCATCGGCAGATTTCATCGCTTCTTGAACATTAAGAACTGGGGCACTCGAATTGTATACAGAATGGAAATACTCCGCAAACTGCTCTGCACACTCGTCCTTATTCAGTGGTTTTCCATCTACTAATAGTTGTGACTTTTTAGTAGAGGAGCGTTGTTTTTTTATAAAACTCCAAAAGGACTTAGGGTCCTCAAGAAAGTTATTCTGTAGCCGATCAAGATAACTTTTATAAGCCTTGTCTATCTTACCCTTTACTACCGATCTGATTTGACTGTAATCATTGTAATCCTTCTTACCCTTTACTACCGATCTGATTTGACTGTAATCATTGTAATCCTTAGTAAACTTTGATTTCTTGTATTTTTTGTGTAGATTTGCCTTCAGCTTAAGGTCACGTATGATATCCGCTGTAAACCATTCAGGAAATGTGCCTCCACAATGGTTACCATCCTTTCGCTTTTTACTAGGGGTGCAATTGCTTATAATTGTATTAATAGTCACATACAAATAATCTATTGCATCTTTTTCATTGTCGATTGTATAAAGTTGTGTCCAATCATTTCGTAGGAGAGATTGGTACAATTTGTGGAAGTCACATTTATTGAAATTCCAGTTATTGATTGAAATTTCCTGAGATGTATGCTTGTAACCAGCATCGCGTGGAGGAGACGCACTTTCATGGTCAATATTTGTTGCACGAGATCCTGTTAAAATAATACTAACTGTTAACGGCGGATGTTGCACGTCCACACCCACTAAATGACTTGACTCAGACTCTACATTGAACTTGTAGGTAGGACTCTTACATAAAATTAAATCAAGTGTCCTGTTATTAATATTTAGTATGCGATTGTTTTGGTCGAGCTCGCAAAAGGCGCAAAAGTATTGGTAATAGCATAAAGCTTCTTCAGGCGCGCTGTACAAATTAAAATCACCCATTACCATTACATGACGATTATTAATACATAATTGCTCAATAGTATGAAACATTTTGAAATATTCTTGACAAGTTGAGCTTGGCGGAATGTACACTACAAAACACAAACATAAGACTCTGTTATTAAATGATACACTAGCTGCCAGTATTTCAAACACGCACTTGTCTAAGTCAATGTCTAGCGAAATTCTTCTGATCTGGAACTTACTTGAAGAGGCCAAAAGGACGCCGCCCTGCTTACGTCCATCAGTCCGGTCGCAACGAAGTATGGAATAACCTTCTGGCACTAGTTCCCCGTCACTTATGGATTGATGAGCTCCCGTTTCAGTGATTGCGAACAGATCAGCAGAATCTGACAGAAGTCCTGTCCTAAATTGGTCCAATTTGGTGCGCAAGCCTCTGACGTTTTGGTAGTAAATGTGCATATATTTTGCACTACAAACTCTGTTTCTGTTTTGGAGAGTTGTTTGAGGATGGTTTGGCCCGCTGATGCTCGCGGGTGCGAGCGAGAAACCACTCCGATACTCTAACTCCAGGTGGCCATGCGGTAGGACTGTTGAACAAAGCATAGAGATTTTCCGGTATGCCTACTACGAATGAGGCATGTTTGTCCGTTTTTTTTTGAAAGTTATCCGTTGGTACTTCCGACGTAGGGTGGTTTTAAAATTATTTTGGATCGAATTTAAATCTCATCTATTCACAGCACCTATACGTATTATAAAATATTTCTAAATGTACTATTAATATGGGCATATAGGAATAATATACTTACCTTAATATATTGGTCATATGTATAGAAAGGGATGTGCTCTGCAAGATCTATCACCCGTTATTGTTTTAACAAAATTTTATGCGCTGGCTTGCCGTATGCGTTTTCGGGACTCACTTTTTTTTTTAATATAAATATTCGTTCTATTAAAAGGCATAGCACAGCTAAAGTCTTGCCACCGATCGTCGCGCGGAGTCTCGCGGCTGCGGCGCGGCCGTCACCGACACACCGTCGCTCGTCTGTTTGAGCCCTTTGAGGTTTTCAAAGTAACATTTGCATAGCAGGTACGTTCTGGATTATGGACCATGAAATCGAAATGATAACTCTAGAGCCGGAACAGTCTTGCCGGGTTCCTTCGTTCCGGGTTCGTATTTGCGCAGCGCCTCAGGGCTCGCTCGCAAGGTCCTTACCGAAGCTTACGACCGCAATTTATATTCCAGTCTACGATTGTTCGACTCTCACTGATGATAGGCATTCTGGTGAAGCGGCTGGGTTTTATTGCCGCCATTAGAAAAAAATATTACTGAGAAAGAAAAAAGTAAAGCTTTATATGGAACGCAAAAGAATACATAGATGCTTTGCGTGAAATTTCTACTACTTGCTAGTTGATACTTGCACCTGTGAAGTGCAACGAAACTTGAGCTGACTCTGCATATGCTACTCGTAATTAAAACGATTATATTACATGTGCTTACATTGACTAGTCCAGGTTGCCTGCAATAACAAACTAATATACTTGATACTTTTCCGCTTTATTATTTTTGTAGATACATATAGAATTGTATCCCACTTAGAAAGTGAATTTAGGTTAAGCGTTATAAATAAAAAAACATTATAATTTTGATCATAATATTGACAGAGAATCGAACCCGGACGTATCTTGGTGTCATTGTCGACATTGTTTGTTACCCACTGCGTCACTGATGCAGTAAAATAAAACAACATTTATAAACTACCTTACATAATCAATGGTTAGTGATTACCTAAGTACCTATAGTTTAAGTATAAAAACATAAATCAGTCGCTTTGAACTTAAGCATGTCCATGACCTCCCCTTAACGTTTCCAAGAAATTTTCCAATTATAGTAATACCTTCGTTATTAGCCAGAAAGTGAATCCGAGCTATTTTCTCGTCCACTGAACTTCATGCTTTCAGGCGACGGGGGTAGCGGGGTGCGGGAGGTAAATTTGCGACTTAGCGCTCAAACAGACGTCGTCGCCACCGCGCCACCGCCGCACCGCAAAACTGTTCACACACGCCGCTACGTGCGATGTTCAGAACTAACAATGTATTATTAACAATAGTACAGTGGAACGAAAAAATTTGCATTGATTACGCGGCGGCGGCGGCGCGGCGGCTAAACACGAAAAAACTAGAAATAAACAAAAGCAGCATGTCATATTGTCGTATATTGCGAAAGTTTCCATTATAAGATATGCCAGACCTAGCACGCGCCATGCCCCCGGGATCTACTGCAGGGACGAGGCCAATTACACTCGACACGACTGAGAATGTTATATGTAAGAGTACGTGACTAAAGGTTCGTCTGGTTTTTTGCAAAGAACTTTATTCATATTAAATTTAACGAAGTCGGTACCTAGTAGTAGTAATGTAATTCATTTATTGCAATAAAGTGTATACCTAGGACGAAAAGATTTTCATTTGAGTTTTATGATATTGTTTGTAGCGGCACACTAGCCCTAAAGATTATAGAGAGGACGTATAACTTAGTTAATTTTTTGCACTATCAATATTTCCAACGCAGATAGCTTGGGATTTCCAAAGTAGATACATTAAAAATATTGGTCATTTCCTTTAAAGATAAGACAGAGATTAAATATTTTTATTAATTAATTGTTCACTGTTTAACAGACAAGTGCCCTTTTAAGTATAGAAATACCTGTGGTTGAAGACTCCACTCTTCAACAGAGACATAAAGTGTCTTTCCTTTCTGCAGTTGCCTAAAATTTCTTAGAAACTTAATATTTATATTTTATATCAAACATATTATATTATTAAACATAAAATACTAACAAACTAAAGTATTTAAAAGATTAGCTCCTTTTTTTTGCAGCACCAATTTTGACCAGGAGCCGGCGCAAACGATAATATAAACATTTTATATAATACATAAAATCTGAAATAAGAGCTACAAAATGTTGCCATTTATCACAACTCTCATGAATACGCTAATAAAGTTTATGGCAGACGTCTGCATTTGGTGTCTGAATGCAGGGTGCAGATATTGCTATGTGTTATCTCGCTTCGCAGCTGCCGCGGAACTATTTAGATTTATACGACTATTTATTTAAGAGCCAGTTAAGAGCTAAGATAGCGCCATTCGCAAAAAAAAAAAAAATCTAAACTAAGGCAAATATCAAAAATGTGGCACAGTATGATACTAGATAATGTAGCCTAGTATTTTTAGGGCACTGTTGTATAGCTTTTAAATTAAAACAAAGTGTTTCTCAAAGTGGCCTGTGGATTTTTTTGTTCTTTTTACTTAGGACTACTTTACTCTGCTTAAAAAATACTAAACAAGATAATCTAGTGTCATATTGTGCCACATTTTTGATATTTGCCTTTGTTTAGAAGAATTTTTTTTTTTCGAAAATGGCTCTAGCGTCGCTGTAAACTGGCTCTTAACTTCAGGATGAAAAGGTTTTGTGGTGACTAGTAGTAAATAGGATTTGATATGCATTTTTTTCTGTTGTCTTTGTCTTTCGCTATATGCTATGTCTACACCAGTGCGCTTTCAATTGCGCTTTCATGATCATCTCTGCAAACTCACCCACCCGGGACAGATCGCGTGTTAGTTAGCGGCATGCATTGCGGTCTAATAGCCCGCAGAACAGATGGCCGAGTGTTCTCGAGTGTAACCCCGGATCGGCAAGCGCAGCGTAGGACGTCCACCGACCAGATGGACGGATGATCTGCGCAAGGCTGCGGGTCCACGCTGGATGCAGGCCAACTGCGATCGGTACAGATGGAGAGCCTTGAGGGCGGCCTATGTCCAGCAGTGGACGTCCTACGGCTGAAATGATGATGATGATGATGATGATTGCGGTCTAATTACTCAGGCATGCGTCAAAGGAAAAAATTTCTATAAATCTAATAGTTTTCCTGGATTTAATAATTTAAAATAGTGTTCCTGTTTTTAAATAAGGGAAATTGCGTGTGTGGTGCCAGGATGCAGCGTCCGACCGAGTGTTTTAAAAGGAACAATATGCAAAAACCTTCCTCAATTGTATTTTGTTTTAGTTGGCCAGGCGGTTGTTATCTATTTTTATTCAATTTCAATACATAAAAAAGGAATATTTTTTTGTTAGTATTATTATAAAAATCCCTCAATTCTCATGTGGAAATGTTATTGGTTTTCGAGGAGGATTCAATGTTCAGGTGTGTGGAACAGTCAACGCCGCATATGGTTGATTTATTTAAAAATATGTTCTGTAAATATTTCGAGCTTTTGTGTTTGGAAATGTTCGAATGATATTTCACTTCGCTTTGTGCAAAGGATTGTAGCAAGTGGGCTTTGTTCTAAGTTTTATTAGTCTACTAGAGGCTGCCCCGCGGTTTTTCCCGCGCAGTTTTCTCATTAACACAAAAATCCCGTTTTTCCCGTTCCCGTGGGAATTTCGGGAAATCCCTTCTTAGTGCTCACTTACACTCCCCAAGGAACCCACGTGCCAATTTTCAGCTTTCTACGCCCAGTAGTTTCGGCTCTGCGTTGTCTGTCAGTCAGTCAGTCAGTCAGTCAGTCAGTAACGGAAGAGTTTTATATATATTGACTAGAGGCTGCCCCGCGGTTTTTCCCGCGCAGATTTCTCATAAACACAAAATTCCCGTTTTTTCCCGTTCCCGTGGGAATTTCGGGAAATCCCTTCTTAGTGCTCACCTACACTCCCTAAGGAACCTACATGCAAAATTTCAGCCTGCTACGCCCAGTAGTTTCGGCTCTGCGTTGTCTGTCAGTCAGTCAGTCAGTCAGTCAGTCAGTCAGTAACGGAAGAGTTTTATATATATTGATGAGTGAAATTTTGCTCAGAATTATGGATATTCTTACTTAGCTGCGTACCGCCTTGCGTTCTAAATTTTTGAGCCCTTGTCGCCGGGGATAGACTAGCTTATAAACAAACATACTCACAACGAAATCTTGCCTTTTTATATGTATACTAGAGGCTGTCCCGCGGTATTTTCCGCGCAGATTTCTCATAAACACAAAAATCCCGTTTTTTCCCGTTCCCGTGGGAATTTCGGGAAATCCATTCTTAGTGCTCACCTACATGCCAAATTTCAGCTTTGTATGCCCATTAGTTTCGGCTCTGCGTTGTCTGTCAGTCAGTCAGTCAGTCAGTAACGGAAGAGTTTAATATATATTGATTGCTATAGATAAATCGTTTTTTAAAAGGATAAGGTTCGAATAATAGTCACTTTATTTAGTGTCTACACAAAAGTGTGTTTTACATTGTCGGTATAGTCTTCTAGACAGTATAAATTAAAACATGCTAAGATCATTTTCTAACTAAAATTTCATAAAAAATATATTTGTTAGTATGTGTACCTATATAGTAACGAGGTTGAGAACTATCAATGCACGGTCACGTAGCACCTTCGAGTGCTACGCCGTAGCATCCCGAGTTGCTACGGTCGGCGTAGCTTCTCCGTAAGATTACTCTTCGGGATTTTTCAATTCGATTTATATCCGTAATTTTCAATCGGATATATTGCCTGCTACATTTTATTAAGGTAGTTTATTTGTACACGCCTGTTCTGAAGGCAGTAGTTAGAAGCAAAGCGCTGATCCGATTGCAACATGCAATGTTTAGAATTTATTTTGTGTAGAAATGTATACTTACTTAACATATTATTATATAAGAATTTGTTCTGAATATAATTTTTAATTCGAAACTGAAAAAGGAAGTTCTAAGAAGAAATATTTGCTAAATTATATCGCCAAGTGTTACCAGATGATCTTTAATTAAAAAACTAGACGAGACTTCGAAGATTGTCTTCTTAATTTATAACAGCTGCTGGTTCTAAGATTAACGAAATGTTTTAATCTGATTTTATATTAATTTTGTTTGCTAATTTAAAAACTAATGTAGTTTTTTTTTTCATTTCAGGTGTTACATTGAGCTGATATATGTGAGTAAATTTTTATGTATATTGTTTCTTGTTTTACGTTCCACCATTTCTCAAAGTATTTAACATTTAATTAAATTAAAAACTCCCTATTTATATCGGGAAATGAACTCTCTCTCTCTCGTCTCTGATTTATTCGACAAGTCAAATGAATGTGAAACCTACAGGCAACGAACGGAGCACAGGCTAGTCCGATTAACCAAAGTACTGACTAAGGGAAAAGCATTAATAACTTCAATTCGGTTAAATTTCTCCGTTTATTATTTATTTATTACCCACTCAGCGATCGGTATCTTTGATCTTGTGCCGCAGAGGAAATTATTTAATAAACATGGAACACCTTTTTATGTTATAAGGCAGACATGAATAATATTTTGACTCCAAAACTTTTTGCTGTTTAATTTTAATGTAATTTTATATTTTAAAACATACATTTTGTAAAATAGAATAAACATTTATTCACCAAAACCGACGTAATTACAATGATAAAATAACCACAAAATAAAATACAACTTGTACGCTAATGACGAAGTCCTTGGGTACCACAATTGTATAGGGCCTTGAAAAGCCTTTTTTGTCTATCCCCAAGGAATGCTTTCTCTCTTACATTTACCTGCCCCTGTATAACGAACGCATTTGCAATGTTGCTTTTCGTCTTCTTTTTTTTATTTTATTAACTTTGACACTCTGGAGGACGAAAAGTAATATTGCAAATGTGGCCGTTATAGTACCCCTGTTTAAGTAAGTATTCAAATATTTGATTTTTTGCAAAATATATTGATATTTGTGAAACCAAAATTTAATCCAAAAACAGTGCGTTTTTAATAATAATAATCTGTATCTGAAATGTTTTGATCAATGAATGAAAGCTAGCTGTATCAGTGTAGATTATCGTTTATGTAACCAAATTTAAAGTATCTACGAAACCTCCAGAATAAGCTCCGTACTCCACAATTTGCATCGTTAGCGTGAAGTGTGCGAGCACCCTTATGTCACGTCTGCTCGTTACGCCACTCGAAAAACAGACGCATCGCGGGTTATGTGTTTGAATTTTCGTATTTATCTTTTATATGTAGGTACGTTCACTTAGTAATTTTGCACCAGTGATATGTGACTTGTTTACTAATTATAAAGCGGTAGTATAGCCCAAGGGTATAGCGCGTTGGTCTTCCACCCAGTGGGTCCAAGGTTCGATCACCAGTGACGGCAGTGCACTTCCGCAACCTTGGCCAGGTCGTTTGAGCACCTTGTGGGAGATTTGGCTATTGTTTCATATTTTCACAAAGAAATGTTATTTATGTTGATCAGACGAAATAAGATAGCTTCGTAATCTCGTTAAATAAATTGAAGTAGGTTACATTGTTACCTTCCATTTCCGCGCAACATGAAAATTAAATCGCATTTCCTCCGGATGCCCTCGTGGCGGTCCAATAACCGACGCAACCTGATAATGCTATTGTGGAGCTTTTAAACAAACCGAGCTTTCGGGTCAATGCACCCGAATGCTATTTACGAATTTTCCTTTGCTCTACTTTCGCACTTTTGATATACATTTTAAACTTTACGCAGCAGAATTGAAGATTCATTTTCGTATGTCTTCAATTATGTTTTAAGCATTTTCGTCTTTCGAGCCTTGTGTGTTAAAGATGAAACTTGTTTGACGGTAGGATCGACAATGATTGATCTGCCCTGCTTATTGACTTTCGAGAAACAATTAATATTAAACTTGACAAGCGAACGAGGATTACCTGCTAATATTGCTCGTTTAAGTTTAAGGTGAATGAAATTGCTTTCCGATATGAAGGAAGATACTAAATTGCTAAATAATGTTGAACGCAAGCTTGGGTTATATTACAAACTACACATTTTAAGCTGTGTGGAGGCGTCATATGTCCGGTCCGTTCCATTTTCTTCAATAGATGTCGTAAAAGGCAACTTGTGTACAGCCAAACAAAGGACAGCAGCGTCTTCTTTAAATTTCTTGAAGAGCCACACTGCGATCGCCAACCCGCCTTCCACGCGTACTGACTTCGGTAAACTCCCGCTACTGAAAAAATTCTAATATTCTGTATGACAATCGTCTATGCCTACCCTGATGAAGGTAGTTAAACATTTTCAAGACATTGATTCAAATTTTAATTAATGGATGGTTTGTTTGGATAATCCAGGTTCAAGAAATAAAGGCTCACCAAATTTTCATTACGTGGAGTTAAATGAGCCATCACACTCGGCTCTTGACAAGGCGTAAACCTAAATGCACACCTTTTACAATGACACCATTAGGTAAATCTAACTAAAAAACGGGTTAGAATATATTCTAATATTCTAATAATTTTTGTATGTCTATAACAAAATTAGTTTATCTTTATTTGAGCATTTCAAAGGGTGGTAAACTCTCGGATAACTTAGCTTAACCAAATGGAACAAAAGTTTATATCAGAGCTATGGTTAAAGTTACAGCAGTCAGTGCATCTGCTGATTCTTATTGTTTTATTTTAATGAAGAAATATAATGATGATGAAACAGTAAATCTTTTCTACCACTTTTGCATCAACAAACAAATTACGAGCTCCATCTCTCACTTCTATCAAAAGTTCTGTTTTAACTTTCCCACATGAAGTGCCGAGGTGTGTGGTGTGGTTATACCCGTTCCTTAATTATTCGGATCACGTACTTACGGCGCGTACCTGCGCACTTCCCTTTAACATCGCCGGATAATTGCGAAGGGGTTCTGCACAGGGTGCGCGTAAATTTTTTTAAGTAAAATCGGATTTTGAATTTTAGCAGAATATCTCCTCCTATCGTATCCTGCGTTACGACGGAGGGGTTTGACATTTGACAGTATTTTATTATACTTGATTAACAATAAAACAATTGAAACATTTGAGCCCTGTGTTACTAAATTATCTACTATCGCCTTAACTAGTTTGGCTTCGTAAGATTATTGCAGTAGTGGTGTGAGCCAGAAGAAATTTTCGAGTAAAAAGGTTATAACTAATACATAAAACTCATGGATAATTTAATTATTTGGGCTAAAATGTGCTTTCTGTGAAACGTATCTTTAATGACACTATTTATTTAAGACTAGAGCCTGCCCCGCGGTTTCACTCGCGCAGATTTCTCATTTACACAAAAATCCAGTTATTTCCCGTTTCCATGTGAATTTCGGGAAATTATTCCTTAGTGCTCCCCTACACTCCCCAAGGAACCCACGTGCAAAATTTCAGCAATTGCGGCACTGCGTTGTCAGTCAGTCCGTCAGAAACGAATGAGTTTTATATATATTGATTTTACCATGTGTGTGTTAGAAAATATTTTGCAGCATGTGAATACTGCTCTTAACGGTAAGTGTACTTTATGATGGAGATAATATTTAAAATAAACATAAGCCTTTGTTCGCGCCCTGCAGTACGCGGCGCCCCGCGGCTTCCAAAGTTTAATAAACCGACCCGACAACCTTCGCTGCGAAATGTGAGAGATTGCGCATTCAATTTGTATTGTTGCTACTCTTTATACAATATTTTTTGCAGTAAGTTTTAACAGGAAAACATTTATATGTAAAGGAATATAATAATAAGAAAATTATGAAATGAAATACATTTATTCGGCATAAAGAAAACAATATAAGCAAGAAAGAAAACGTCAAAGTTGATAGTTTAATAATAATTTTTATGCCATTTATAATTATTAGGCTTATTATTATTAGGCTTAGTTTTTTTTTTAAAACAAAAAAAAATATACATAGCCGCAGTAACCCACCAGTGCCTAAGGCGGTTATCACATTGCCACGCAACATGCAGCGTGGCGCGTGAATGCGTATTCTAACGTTGATTGTAAGTACCTCCATTTGTATAGAAACACGCGCAGTCCAACACACAGAAAATGCATCCACGCGCGCGCGCGTAGGTGCGTCGAAACGCAACATGCAGCGTGGTGCGTGGCAATGTGATAACCGCCTAATGGTTTTGCATGCAACCAGTGACCTTAATGCTAATAACAATTTCTCACTGGTTTCTCTTAACTATTTTACACGATTTAAGGATGCAAATATTTCTCGACCGACAATCAGCCCTGATGTCGTCGGTCGATTGTAGATATTTCGTATGCAAGCGTAGTTGTGCACACGTAGATCTAACTCAGCGCTGCAGTATACGCGTTCAATGTATATAGATTTCAGTAAATATAACTACATCCGACCGAAAACGTGAAAATGAACGTCATAGGTCAACCACGATTTGCAGTCGTCCGTACAACACGTCTCATTCTGATAAACTTCTCATGCCTTAAATTATGCAGATTGATTTCTATTTTTCTATTTGAGCGGTCGCATTTCATGAAGCCATTAGCGTGCGCTTGTAACTAGGTCGTGCGGGCAGGCCTCGGCGAGCCGCATGTGAAATTATTACATATTTCCAGGGAATAAGGTCGAATATGGCACTGTTAGCGGTATTTACGTTATCTACATAGGTGTAGGCATTGTGTTGGTGCTATGTGGTTCCTGCAGCTTTTGTCTGGGCTCAATAGGATGCATGTAAAAGGGTTTTAAACGATAAGGTCTGCTTTTCTATTCCATCTTCTATTGCAGCGGGTTCATTTCGGACCGGGGCGATCATTGTTAACATAAACATTTGTTTCCGGTTACACCCTATATACAGGGTCTACCTAGTAGGGGGTTAGTAATGTGATAATACTGTGCAGGTTTTTTACATACAAAACTTCCTCTTTAATCACTTTTATCTGTTCAAAATAACCGCTTAAAAATCAGTTGCACAGTTTTAAAGATTTAAGCATACATAGCGACAGACAGACAGCGTAAGGGACTTTGTGTTATAATTTGGTCGTATAAGTACAAAGTTAAAGCAGCGAAGTGCTAGAGTCTGCAGGAAATCGTCCCTAACAAGATTCCGAGACGCAGACGGAGCCGCGTTCATTCTATTAACTGTAGTCGAGTTATTCGAGACTCGTATAACTCGTTCTGCTCAGGGCTGTTTGTGACCGCGTCTCTAACTCGCATAAAGCCCTTACTAAACTTTTAGCAAGGGGCTCTACTCAAACTGTATATAGGTTCCAATCAATATATATAAAACTCTTCCGTTACTGACTGACTGACTGACTGACTGACTGACTGACTGACTGACTGACTGACAGACAACGCAGAGCCGAAACTACTGGGCGTAGCGGGCTGAAATTTTGCATGTAGGTTCCTTAGGGAGTGTAGGTGAGCACTAAGAAAGGATTTCCCAAAATTCCCATGGGAACGGGAATAATCGGGAATTTTGTGTTTATGAGAAATCTGCGCGGGAAAAACCGCGGGGCAGCCTCTAGTCGTAATATAAAAATTTTGATATTCCGATTTTTTCCGACCTATAATTAATATCAATATCATCATAAATACATAGTATAAAATGAAGTCGCTTTCCGCATCTGTCCCTATGTATGCTTAAATCTTTAAAACTATGCAACGGATTTTGATTCGTTTTTTTTTTAATAGATAGAGCGTTTTAAGAGGAAGGTTTATAAGTACAATACACGCACAAAATAGTAATAGATTAGGCGGTACGAAGTTCGCCGGGTCGACTAGTATGTAATAATTTATGTAAACTTGAGCTCATCAGAATGCACATGCTGTCTTAAAATTACTAACGCTTTATTTCAGCTTAATATAATTTGAACTAGGCTACTAACTACCCACGGGTTCGCTTCTCATTTTCCTGTTTTGGATTTTCATGATGAAAAGTATCCTTTGTTCATCTCGAGGTTCTAAAGCTACCTAGCTACAAATTGGCATCCCAATTGGTTCAGCAGTTTATGCAAGGACACAGAGAAACAGATTTATTTTCGCATTTATACATCATTAGGGATTAAACTGTGAGTTTTTTTTAATGGATAAAGTTAGCAAAGCTGCTACACCCCAGATTAATTCGGAGTGGCGTCTCGCGCCGCGCTAAGCTCTGAGACACTGATCGCAGCTTTAATTTAACTTGACAACTTTTAACGTGATTACAGTTATTTGTACAAAGTTAGCACGAGAGGAGAGAGACGGTGGAGTTGGCGGGACGGTCTAGAAAAGTCTAACCCTATTATTCATAAAAAGTTAAATAATAAATTAAATGTTTTTACTTGGCAAAAAAGCATAATATACACAAAGAAAACTGTGGAGACGATAACGATCAAAGAGCATTTTAGTTATTTGACGTATGTCAATTTAGACTGGATGTCACGTATTTACCATACAACAAACCAGAGCAGTAGACCTCCTGTAAAGCTACAGAAAACATATTGTATCTTTATGAATAATACGGTAGATGTATAACACATCACACTCAGAGCCTCTAACTAAAAAGAAAGAAACCTGTATCTAGGGTGCCCGAACCAGAACCATATACAGAGACGAAAAGTACACCCAGACCGGGAAACAAATATCGATATTCATCATAACAATGTTAATCCCCGCCCGGAATCGAACCCGGTGCACCCGCGTCTCAGTCCACATCACTGCCACCTGAGCCACGGAGACGTATATTATATGGGTATACTTACCTGATTGATCACGGTGGCAAAGTAAAGAGAAAAGTGGATAACGAGTGTGGAGAATTTAGACCAGTACTTGCACATTAATCGGCGTCCAGACGAGTGTTACGTAATCCAACGTGTAAACACGAATTCTACGTGTGGACGGTTACAAGTATTGCTCGTAGTCCCTTTAATTACACGGTGTATTATATTTAACGAGATGCTATATGAAATTACTAGAGTCTGCCCCGCGGTTTTTCCCGCGCAGATTTCTCAAAAATCCAGTTTTTTCCCGTTCCCGTGGGAATTTCGGGAAATGCTTTCTTAGTGCTCATCTACACTCCCTAAGGAACCTATATGCAAAATTTCAGCCCGCTTGGCAGTTTCGGCTCTCCGTTGTCTGTCAGTCAGTCAGTCAGTCAGTTAGTCAGTCAGTAACGGAAGAGTTTTATATATATTGATGTCACTATGCCGCTAATAAAGCTGTATTTGATTGTAGCGTCTGGCAAATAATGCCAGTTGACTGCTCCGTAGCTCAGTTGGCAGTGATGTGTACTGAGTATGGACTGAGATGCGTGTGCACCTGGGTTATTTCACGGCGGGGCGAACATGGTTATGATGAATATCGAAGTTTGTTTCCGGTCTGGGTGTAATGTTCGTCTCTGTAATGTTTCGTACACCCTAGGCACAGGATCTTCCTAGTTAGGGGCTCTGAGTGTGATGCGTTATTATAATTATTATTTGCTTATTTCTAGGGAAAATTTAAATTTCTCTAATTCTTACAAACGCTAGATAAATCCAATGGTGTTTCTTGCTTTGCATACGAAATAATAAAATTAGACCAAACCGAAACCGGTTCGCTGAAGTCATAAAACACTTTTTTTTTGCGCGCAAAGTAATAATAAATAATAGGAAATAAATCTTCGGCCTTGGAAATTCATGAAGTTTTTTTTCCATGGAATAGATTTATGGGTTTCCAACGGCCGGTTTAGGTGAAATACCTTTTTTTGTCGCATTGCATTACGATATTATAAGAAAAGAAAATCTTTCGTTTTTTTACGGTATAGTATAGTGTTGTGTTATTCGGCTGGTTTATAAATCGCGGTAAACCACCGCGATTAATTTAATGAAAGAAAAAGTAGCCTAGTAGTAGTAGTAAATGAGTTAATCCAGGGTGTCGACTAACTCCATACAATTTTTTTTTAAATTGCTCCAGCCGTTTAGACGTGAAAAAGTAAGAAACATGCACACAAACTTTCTCCTTTATAATATTAGTATGATAGAGTGTAAGTAAATACCAAACTTTATAATTCAAATTCTTGCTGTTTTCTGCAACTACAACTGTTTAATTTGAAATATGCGCTTTAAATTTCATTACCTACTGGCTTTTAAAAAAAAACGATTTCTTCGTTTAAAAATGCACCGCTGAACAAGGGCTGCCCGATAAGAGAGTTAGCATAAATTACGGTGTTCTTTTTACGATTTAATTTCGTACTCGCCATGGCTGCTTACTGGTTAAATTTTAATAAATAACGTATCACACTCAGAGCCCCTAACTAGGTAGAACCTGTATCTTGGGTGCTTTAAAGGACGAGCAAATACACCTTAACAGGGAAACAACAACATCATTACAATGTTCGTGCCCGCGTTTGAACCCGGCGCTCGCAAGTCACAGTCCACATCACTGCCAACTGAGCCAAGGAAGCAGTCATTTAGGTATTAGTTTAAAAAAAAAGCTGGCCCCTTGTCACGTTGGTAATCAATATCAATACATAGTATAAAACAAAGTCGCTTCCCGCGTCTGTCCCTATGTATGCTTATATCTTTAAAACTATGCAAAGGATTTTGATGCGTTTTTTTTATAGATAGAGTGATTCAAGAGGAAGGTTTATAAGATAAATACATGCATAATATACTAATAGGTTAGGCGGTACGAAGTTCGCCGGGTCGACTAGTAATGCATAAATTCCGCTCAACGTGGGTCCGGCTCTTGAGCTGGTGCCTGTGCCTGCGAATAAAAGACGTGAGATTATGTTATGTTATGTTGTTAAAAATAACAAATTCGGAAGTTTCTCCGACTTTGAGTAACGCAATCACGCTAAAACTACCGCACCGATTTGGTTAAAAAAGAAAAGAAATTGGTATAGTTTTCGTTATGAAAATTTTCATATTCAAACTGGCTACAGACTAACCTTAACGGGTAGATCATTTCTGATCAAGACCCCTCCTTGGCAGTGTTATAAATAACAAGCCAAAATGGCCCGGGCAAGAAACTCAAGGGGGAATGTTCTGCCGCCGAGTTCACTAAAGTCAGTTAACTCAATGTTAGAAATTACGGGCCTGTCCATATTGATGTTTTATTGCATTTTCCTTGTTTTCGAAACAAGGTAATCCCTCTGTGTGCTGACGCTACATTATACTTCGTAGCATTCTGCTACGCCGTAGCTGAATCGTAGTTTAGTGTAGCAGAGTACTACTAATATAACCAAATATGTATTATTTTTTAAATCGTTATCGTAATATATTGTTTCTCGTATAGACGGCACTACGGAAACCTACATTGACCGTGGCTTGACGCGCAGTAAGTATTTTTAATTTTTTATAATCGTGTAAGCCACGGTGACTACGCGCCTGCTACGCCGCCCGTAGCAAAATGTACGTAGCGTTTAATAAAAAGAATCGTTTACCAAGAACATTTCCTTCGTGTAGTCCTTTACCACATGGCTATCTCCAGTCCGCTTAATCAATGCATCATTCATTATAACCTTATTCTACTAATTTTTTTGGTTATATGGTTAATAATTTCTAAAGGCTTTCGCCCAGGAATGTCAACCACCGACCACCTTCACGCCCTTAATCAAGTCATAGAAAAATATCAGGAATACCATCTCCCATTGTACATAGCTTTTGTTGATTATTCCAAGGCATTTGACAGTTTAACGCATAATTCAATTTTTACAGCACTCAGACACCAAAACATTCACGAATTTTACATAAACCTTTTAAAAATTATATATAGCAATAGTACCGCCGCTATAAAATTGCAGTCATCAGGACTATCTTTTCAAATAGGAAGGGGCGTGAAGCAGGGTGATCCCCTTTCTCCCAAATTATTTACAGCAACGATGGAGGAAGTGTTCCAAAAGCTGGCTCTGGAATGGGAGGACAGAGGCATTGTCGTCGGTAAATCGAGGCTTACGAACCTCCGCTTTGCCGACGACATTGTCCTGTTTTCAAATTCCGCTTCCGAGCTACAGTCTATGCTAGAACAGCTCAGCCAGGCGAGCCTCGAGGTTGGACTGAGGATGAATATGTCAAAGACCAAAGTCATGACAAATAGCAATGAGCATACAGTAGACGTGGATGGCGCGAGGATTGCATATGTCCAGGAATACATCTATCTTGGCCAAATAGTCTCCTTCCAGGCTCGACAGGAAAAAGAAGTCGAAAGACGCGTCGAAAATGCCTGGAGGAGCTATTGGTCAATGAAAGAGCTCATGAAGGGAGACCTTCCTCTGAGTCTCAAACGCAAACTCATGGACATGTGCATTCTCCCCATCCTTACCTACGGAGCTCAGACTTGGTCTTTGACGGACATCCAAAAGGCCAGACTCGAGGTTTGCCAGAGAAACATGGAGCGCAGAATCCTTGGCGTTCGATTAGTGGACAGAGTCCGAAACACCGAACTGCGCTCCAGGACTCAAATTCTGGACGTAGCTCAGAAGGCGGCAGAGCTCAAGTGGGACTGGGCCGGCCACGTAGCCCGCATGCATCCGGATCGTTGGGCCAAACGGACCACCGAATGGTTCCCAAGGGATGGCAAGAGGCTGCGTGGTCGACCGAGGAAGCGGTGGAGCGATGAGCTGGGAGCCCACACCAAGACCTGGTGGGAATGTGCCCAGGATCGGGAAAAGTGGAGAAAGGGGAAAGAGGCCTTTGCCCAGCAGTGGGACACTACAGGCTACAAATAATAATAATAAAAAGGCTTTGTAAAAATATAGATCTATGTTATGTTTATTCTTATAATAGCGGGATAAAGTTTCTAAAATAATAATTTTACTTTTAATTGTTTAAAAAAAACAGTGGAACACTAACGAATTGAGCAGTCTGGGCAACTTGAAACAACTATAATTACGAGAATAACCCCGCCCCGCTAAGCGGAAAAGGAAAACCTTCCTTTATAGGGATTGTGGAGATAACAGTGAAATACGCGTTTAGTAAATAGAGCCAGACAAGTGAAGATTATGGACTTAGTTACCAACCTTTCCTTTGTATATTAGTTTGTTAAGTTTTTATCTTCAATTGATTTGATAGTCGTGGTTTTGTTCCAGTATAAGAAGCTCCTTAAAATAAAGGTTTTTCTCTAGAAAACTGTATAGTAAAAGTGAGAAAAAAATAGGGCGTTAATTCAAAAAATTAATTCTTAATTATTCTGATCGATTTCCATTCATAATTGCTTAAGGCAATATAAGAATAGGGTTGTAATGACGGGTTAATGTTACTGACTGACTGTCTGACAGACAACGCAGAGCCGTAACTACTGGGCATAGCGGGCTGATATTTTGCACGTGGGTTCCTTGGAGAGTGTAGGGGAGCACCAAGGAATAATTTCCTGAAATTCCCATGGGAACGGGAAAAAACGGGATTTATGTGATTATGAGAAATCTGCGCGAGGGAAACCGCGGGGCAGCCTCTAGTGGGCTAATAATTAAGAAATCGTTATCAACTTAAGTGCGCGCCAAAACAAGTCTTGAGCGTTGTCAAAATATGAATTAGTTAGCAATAATTCATTTGTTTTGATTGACGAATGAAGTTAGTGAATACAGTGGCGCTACCAGTAGCGCGCAAACTTACAAACGTCTAATATTCATAACCCAAACTAAACTGAAACAAGCTACTGATTTATATAGCTAATATTTGGTACCGAAATCCCTTACTGACCTCTCAACTCCCGAAACGGGTCCTCTCATTAAAAATGTGCATGTTTGTAAATAAATAACCCGCCGGCAGAGGGCGTGAAATTGCGTTTGACGACACCGCAATGAACTTGCGAGCCGAGAGTAAATAAATTACAAATTACCCCCAAACCCCCCAGTTTGGTTATTGCCCCCGGAGGAATGGACTGGAAGTTGGAATTGGCCGTTTAATGTGCCGAATTGGTAATTATAAAGGTACTTTAATACGTTGTGGTTTGAATCTTGGATCTAATCGTAACGTATGTATAGTATAATGCCTATATCCATACTAATATTGTTAATTCTAACTCGGTCTGTTTGTCTCGCTTTCACGCCAAATCTACTGAACTGATTTAAGAGATAGTCGTAAGCCTGATAAAGGCTATAAGCTACTTATATCCTGAAAATTTTCGAAAAACGGATATTTAGGATTTTGCGGTTTGATGTGAAATTACGATGTACAAGTCCCGTCACGCACCAGAAACCTCTTGACTTGGAGATCAAGATAAGGAAATGGCGTAGGATAGGCCACACACTGAGGAGGCCAGACGACCATCCGTCGAAGATAGCCCTTAATTGGTGCCCACAAGGACGTCGCAGAGTCGGCCGCCCTAAGCAGACCTGGCGCCGCACGGTCGAACAAGAGGCTCCCACACTCGGAGCACCGTGGGGCGAGATGGAGGAGGTTGCCCAAGACAGGAGCAAGTGGCGAGCTTTACTGAGAGCCCTATGTCCCTGATGAGGGATAAGAGGACATCATCATCATCATCAAGTCCCTAGGCGGCCCACTGGTATAAAAGCCGAAAGACTTCCACTGCTGGACATAGGCCTCCCCCATAAATCGCCACAACGTCCGCTCTTGAGCGAGCCTCATCCAGTGCACTCCCTCAGCTTCCACCAGGTCTTCTGAACACCTTGTGGAGGGTCCTGTGTAAAATATGATATGTAAACAGTAATAAAAATAGCCACTAAAACTGCAACATTAACAACCCTTAAATAATTTTACCCAGCCAACATCCAATAACAACATCGTACCGTATGCAGAGTAACGTTCCGTCGCACGCATATAACTCAATGAAGGCTGGAGTGCTCCGATGGAATTTGTGTTAAAACCACGTCTGGTCTGCTTTAAAAGCTATTCCCGCACTCTCTCTACGAATGTAATTTTTTTTCCATTACACACACTGAAGATGTTTTGGAAGAAATCACGAAAAGCATGTTTTAGTTACGTTTCGTTATTTTTTAAAAACCTAATTATTATGTATGCAATTTTTAATTCTTTTAAATAACAAAATTACGTTCCTTTGCACGTAAGAATAATTTTGTAAAAACATGCCCTGCAAACGTACGATCGCAATACATAAAACACGGTTCTATTATATTACTAGAGGCTGCCCCGCGGTTTTTTCCGCGCAGATTTCTCATAATAACAAAAATCCCGTTTATTCCCGTTCCCGTAGGAATTTCGGGAAATCCTTTCTTAGTGCTCACCTACACTCCCCAAGGAACCCACGTGCCAATTTTCAGCTTTCTACGCCCAGTAGTTTCGGCTCTGCGTTGTCTGTCAGTCAGTCAGTAACGGAAGAGTTTTATATATATTGTTTTTTCCTGTTTGTAGTATTATCAAGTTTTCACAATAGGTAAGTTACCTTTTTAAAGGAATTAGCAATTCCGCTGTGTAGATAGAGCCTTCGGTCACATGACTTCCTGATTAGATTTACTATTCCCTCTTGGAATCTGTGTATTCCGTGGAGGTGTATTCTATGTCGACACACATACCCACGTAAGAGAAAATAGACATATGTGTGTGGTTGTACCAGTCTGCAACTATTTGCGATGCACTCTGCGTGGTAATATTATTACCAGTACACTTGGAAACCAGACGGTTTTATGCGGTTAGGAACTGTACATATGTACTCGTTCTATAGACGGGTTTTTTTTTTACATCTTAAAAAGTTTAATGATTAAAGATTTATACAAAATCGACATAGGTACTTAATCTTTCTTTAAGCTTAGATATATGTATTCTGACATCTCCATAGCTTAGTTTGCAGTGTTGTGGACTGAGTAAGCGTGTGCACCTGGGTTCGATTCCCGGCGGGGCGAACATTGTTATGATGAAACATGTTTGTTCCTGGTCTGGGTGAAATATTTGTCTCTGTCTGTATATTATGTTTCGGGCACCTTAGATACAGATTCTGTCTAGTTAGGGGCTCTGAGTGTGATGCGTTATTATTATTATGTTTGCTGTTGTATGCTTGCTAGATATCTGGCTTGGACAGATAAGATTATCAATAAACCTTAATTATTACTGACTTGTCAAACAAAAACAATATCTTAAATGTTTAAATTAAGTTTTTCCACTTTAAAGTATTAAGTACGACATAACATCGGCTTCTCAACTAAGAAGCGTTCATTTCCTAGCTTCACAACGGGATTGCAATCCTTTTAAAGTTTTAACCCCTTTCCTTTATCCGGCAAGTCTTCACCCATCTACCTCTGTTGATTGCTAGGCTCCAGTTTAGTATCCCGGGGGTCCCAGCTAAATAAAATGCTTCGATACTGTATGGACTGTACTATATTGCTAGTAATAAATAAGGAAAATCAGGCTTAAAACGATCGCGACTGAAAGGATGCGCTGAAGCGAGCGAGACCGTGTGCCCGCGAACTAAACCGATCGCCGTCCGAGTAGGCCTCGGAACCGGTCCGCGATACCGCGGCCCGATGATATGTTGTGACGTCAGACATAACGTCGGAACAGAGTCCCCACGTTGAAGTGCTGAAGTACTTCAAGAGACTGATGTAGTAACTGGAAGTGGGCATACGTTGTTGTATGCTCGCGTAATGGTGCCCTTCTTGGTCAGGATTTCGGCTACTCTGTTGCGTCCGTCGGATCCCGTCTTGACGTTGACCACTCTTCCCAGCAGCCATAGGAGTGGAGGTCGATTGGCATCTCGCACCAATACCATGGTGCCGATCTGAAGGTCCTGCCCTGAAGTCTGCCATTTGCTCTTTTGCTGCAAGACAGATATATATTCATTAGAGAAGCGCTGCCAGAAGTGTTGTCGCAGTTTCTCTATTCTGTCGTAGCGCTGTAGCCGCTGAATGTTGACGTCGGCGATCTGCGGACGAGGAACTGTAGTGAGTGGTCGTCCGATAAGAAAATGAGAAGGGGAGAGGAATGTTAAATCGGACGGATCTGTAGATAGAGGTGTTAGGGGCCTGGAATTCAATATAGCCTCTATCTGAACCAAACATGTTGAGAGCTCTTCATATGTCAAATGTGTGAGGTTAAGAGTCCTACGTAATAAGTGCTTGGTGGACTTTACGGCTGCCTCCCAAATCCCTCCGAAATGGGGACTGGCGACAGGTGAAAACCTTATTTGGATGCCTTGGTTCTCAACGTCTGACTGAATGTCAGTAGCTGAATCTTGCAAAAAACGGGAAAGCTCATTGAATCCCCCCACAAAGGAAGTTCCATTGTCGCAGTGAATCCGCTGGGGTTTTCCGCGACGCGATATGAATCGGCTTAGGGCCGCAAGAAAGGCTTCCTTTGTGAGGTCTGAAACCAGCTCCAGATGAACGGCTCTGACTGCAAAACAAACAAAGACACAAATATAAGACTTGGTCAACCTGCAACCTCTGCCTTTGCGGTCTGCTATCAGCACTGGCCCGGCATAATCAAGACCTGTTACTAAGAAGGGGTATTCAAGGTGAGTCCTATCATTCGGTAAGTTCCCCATTATAATCTGAACGGGCTGAGCTTTAAGGCGTACGCAACGAACACAGTTGCGAACAGTTTGTTTAGCGAGATTTCTGCCGGCGAGAGCCCAGTAAGTAAGTCTGATCGTAGCTAAAATTAATTGTGGCCCTGCATGAAAAAGCTCCAAATGTTGTTTGCGAAATATTAATTTTGTTACGTGATGCTTGCTGCAAAGAAGAATGGGATGCTTAACATCATAACTGTAATTGGAATTTTGTAAACGCCCACCTACACGCAAAAGCTTGTCTGAGTCCATAAACGGTGAAAGGCTAAGCAGGCGGTTTTTGTTAGGCAGAAGGCGATTTTCTGAGAGGCATGTATATTCCTCAGGGAACATTTCCTGCTGAGAAATCTGTAAAATATTATTCTGAGATAATTGTAATTCTGTTAATGAGAGACGTGATGTATGTCTGTTTAAATTGTTCTGAGAGTTGTGAATGAATCTTTTTACGTAGGCTAAGACTCTAACTAATTTTGTAAAGGATGATAATTTATGAATTAATGATTTTATTTGATTGCTTTGTAACTGATTATCTAAGTTTGTATCTGTGTGTAATGATGTTTCTGATGTTGGTGTTTCTGGTAAATGTGTAAATTGACTGTTTGGAACAGTAGGAAATATTATTTCCTTGTGCCCAAGAAAGTCTGGACCTGACCACCATAGCGCGGACGTGCTGATGAAGTCAGCCTTCACCCCCCGAGATGCAAGGTCAGCGGGATTAGACTTTGACGGCACATAGCTCCACGTCTGTCCGGCTGTGGCTTGTTGCATTTCACTAACTCTATTTCGCACAAATTGATCAAGGCGACTAGGCAGAGTACGTAGCCAGCCCAAAACAATTGTGGAGTCGCTCCAAAAATAGCAGTGATCGAATTCTAGCGTAAGTGACTTACGTACCTTCACAAAAAGTCGTGTTCCTAGAAGAGCGCCACATAATTCCAGCCTTGGAATAGTAGTGGGTTTTATAGGTGCAATCTTGTTCTTGGAGGCTAAGAGGCGAACACAAACCGTCCCGTCGAGCGCCACTGTTCTTACAAAAATGCAGCCAGCGTATGCCCGTTCTGAGGAATCGGTAAAGGTATGTAATTCTATTTTTAAGCGATCACAACAAGAAATCCAACGCGGAATTCTAATAAAATTTAAGGCTGGAAGAGTATTGATTACATCAAGAAATTGTAATTTGATGTCTATGGGAACATCATCATCCCAGCTGCATTTTTGTATCCACAGTTGCTGTAAAAGAAGCTTGACCTGGAGCACACAAGCTCCAACGAGGCCAAGTGGATCAAAAACCTGACTGATCATTGAAAGAATGACTCTTTTTGTAATTTTAGTAGAGTTTTCAAATTTAATAGTGTAAAATAAATAATCTGATTTAGGGTCCCAATAAAGGCCTAGAGTTTTGCTGGGAGACATTTCTCTTAAGTTAAGGGACTTTTCTGATTTTTTTGCAGTTATATTAGTAATCGACTCTAATATCGCAGTATTATTCGATTGCCATTTTCGTAAGTTCAGTTTTGCAGATTTAAGAGTATCGATGACGCATTTTGTGGTGTTAATTACGTCTTCCTTTAAATCGGATCCGTCCAAGTAGTCATCGACGTAAAAATTGCGTTTAATGGCTTCGCTTGCTCTTTGATCTGCACACTGGTCGGCAAGAGACACAAGACACTTCGTTGCTAGATATGGTGCTGATGCAGTCCCATACGTCAAAGTGTTTAACGAATATGTCTTAAGTGGCTCTGTGGGATCGAATCTGAACACGATTTGTTGCAACGGTCGCTGAGATGGCTCTACTAAGATTGCTCTATACATTTTCTCTACGTCGCCCGTTACCACAAAACGATGTTGTCTGTACCTCAATAGAATAGAAAGAAGGTCCTCTTGGACAGTTGGACCCACCATCTGAATTTCATTAAATGATTTTCCTGAAGTAGTGGAAGCGGAAGCGTCGAAGACCACACGAAGCTTAGTCGTTGTGGACGACTCCCGAATAATACCATGATGTGGCAAAAAGTAGTTGTTTTCTGAAAATTTAATGTTTGTATTTAATGTCATGTGACCTAGTGATTCGTACTCGCGCATAAATTCAATGTACCTATGTTTGAGTACAGAATCGCGCTCTAATCTGCGCTCTAAAGAAAGGAACCTCGTTTTTGCCATTAAAAAAGAGTTTCCTAGTTCTTTAGGCGATTCTTTTAAGGGTATGGTTACAACGAAGCGCCCAGATTCATCTCGACGGGTTGTTTCTGCAAAAAAATTTTCACAAGCCTGCTCTTCGGCAGAATGACAGTTGCTTGTAGAAACTGAATCTAACTCCCAGAAGCGAGTTAGCTGATCTGCTTCCGTACTGGACAGGAAATGACAGACTGTAGATTGTGTGCGACGAGGTAACTGATATGCACAGCCAGAAATAAGCCAACCTAATTTTGATGAATGTAGTTTTGGTTTGTTGTTACCAAGTTCGATTTTTTCTGTACCCAAAACGCTCCAAAATATTTCGGCACCTACCAATATGTCGATAGCTGACGGTATATGAAACGAGGGGTCTGCAAGCTGAAGACCTGACGGAATTGACAATTGATGAATGTCAACATAAGAGCCAGGTAGCAATTGAGTGATTTTCGGTAAGACGAAGCAGTGAATCCTCGCCCGATAATCACCTGAACAAGACTGCAGCCTAATATCACAACTTTCTGTGACGCTAGAAATCTGACCATTAATACCTGAGACGGTGGAGCTAGTGCTGCGCTTTACCAGGCCGAGCTTGCCACAGAGGTCCTCAGTAACATAATTGGAAGTGCTGCCATTGTCCAGTAGGAGACGAACAGTATGCAAGCTTCCATTGATGTCTGCCACCTTTGCCATTGCTGTGGAAAGCAAAACAAGGGCCTGATTATTGTTTGCTGATGTATGGGGGTTGTTCGCTGACAATACAATGTTTTCCCCCGGATTTGAATCTGTGTATGTCTCTTTATGTAAGAGTATGTTGTGTTTGGTGCTGCAATATTTGCAATGTCCGAGACTGCAACGCTTGATTGAGTGGCCTGGGCGTAGGCAATTCATACAAACATTGCTTTCTGATGCTTTTTGTATGCGAGCTTCAACATTAAGATTCCTGAATGGCTGGCAACTAAAAAGAAAGTGATCTTGCGAACACATCGGGCATTTAATTTTTTGATTTTTATTATTATTGTTATTGATTGTGTCTTGTTTTGTTGTTGAATAAAAGTTTTTTGGTTTGCTTGTATTATATGATGTATTTGGTGTAGGTATTGTAGTTCTATTGTTTTTATTTATGTTAAGTGTTTCTAACAAATCAGCCCTGTTAGATAAAAACTTTAGAAAATCTTTTAACTCTGGAAACTTGGTAGCTAAAGAGACCCTAAATTGTTCCCATTCACGTACTGTCAGGGCATCTAATTTCTTTGACATCATGTAGATAACTAAAGTGTCCCAATGTTCAGTAGTCTGGCCTAAAGTCTCGAGAGCCCTCAAGTTTTTATTTGTGACGTCAATCATGTTACGCAATGAACTACTAGATTCCCTCTGTATGTGTTCGAAATTAAATAAAGCCTGAAGATGATTGTTTACTAACAGGCTTTCATTGTTGTACCTATCAGTCAATAACCGCCATGCTATTGCGTAATTGTCCGCTTTAAAATCAAGGCTTTTGATGACCTGAGATGCATTGCCTGTCAAAGCGGCGCGCAAATAATGAAATTTATTTATTGCCTGAATGCTTGTGTTTGTGTGAATAAGCGAAAAATACGTATCTCTGAATTCGAGCCAGTGCTGATAGTCCCCGTCAAAGTGAGGCAAGTCTATCTTTGGCAGTCTGACGAAGTCTTGCTTGCAAGCAGAACCGTTGATCATGGTGTCGCGGCCAGTCGAGCTGGACGCGGCCGAGTGGCCGGGTTTGAGCTCCGGGCCGGCAGCGGCGGCGAGCACGGAACGGGCGCGTGCTAGTACACCGTAGTACAGGTTCTCAAACTGCTCTCGGTCCTCATATAAGGCTTCAGCATCGTCTGACAACGTCTCTAATTGTGTCTGTAACCCATCAAAATCCCCATATAAGGCTTCAAATATAGTTAGACGGCATTCCAATTCGGACACTTGAAATCGGCTGAGATTAGAAGAAGGCAAAAGATCGAGAAAGTTGCTAAAATTTGTAAGCTTAGCTTTTATGCTTCCACGTTTCTTTACTAGCTCTTTTATTTGAGATTCAGACATTGTAATGGATATATTTATTTAAGTTGTGTACGAAAAATTTATAAAATTAAGTTAATAAGGTAACTGAAAGCGATAGGTTCAATGACCTAGAATACAGAAGGCAAAAAAAACTTACGTTAATTAAATTGTTTTTACTTCTGAAAAATGGTAGCTCGTATGATTAAGTTATGCAATTCAATCAAAAAAAACACCGTTATTGAAAAGATATAATATCGAGCGAAGAAAGTAGACTAAACAAAAGATTAGCGGTAGGCTAGTAGGCGATAGGTACCTACGTTACTGGCAGTTTATAAACAATAAACTACAGTTAGGCGCTAATGAGGTGGCATTAAACTGAATGTTGTTTTTCTTACTGAAATGTTATGCTGTTTGAAGGATGAATATTTAATCTGAGTACTTGAGTTCTGTGTAAAAAAATATGTTTTAGTCTGAAGGGTTGCAAATACGATAATGGCGAGATCAAAATGGCTGATCCGTATAGCGACCACTATTGAATTCCTAGGGAAAGTAAAGATTAGAAGGAATAAGGATATGGAACGGACTCACTCTGCGCTTATGTTCCTTTTTTACGTAGATAGACGTCCTCCTTCGTAGAAATGCTTGCGGTAGCTCCAATGACCACTTTGGGCGGGGCAGTCCGAAGTACACGAATGATAGTCTAAGGTCCACGTATTAATGTAGAAAATCCTGATGAAGCTGTTGCTCGTTGATGCTGATGAAATTCAACGATGAAAAGGGTTCTGGTTACTCCGATTTGCACGTCACACGGGGCTTCTAACCAAACTTCCAAGGTGTGGCGTGGCACGGTCTGTTAGTTTAAAGTCCACGAGCGTATTACAGCCAATATTCCTTAGGCGATGAAGGACCACTGATGAATGCTAGGCTCCAGTTTAGTATCCCGGGGGTCCCAGCTAAATAAAATGCTTCGATACTGTATGGACTGTACTATATTGCTAGTAATAAATAAGGAAAATCAGGCTTAAAACGATCGCGACTGAAAGGATGCGCTGAAGCGAGCGAGACCGTGTGCCCGCGAACTAAACCGATCGCCGTCCGAGTAGGCCTCGGAACCGGTCCGCGATACCGCGGCCCGATGATATGTTGTGACGTCAGACATAACGTCGGAACAACCTCTTTACAGCTGCCATTGCCGTTGTATAGAACTACCTAAGACCCTTGTGTCGGGAATGAATTGAGTCTATTCTCGAACGCTTTTTGGAAAATTACGGGACTTCTTTCGTGGTGCGAAACATGCCCCGTCAAGCTGAAATGGTAGACCTTGCTGCTTTAGCGCTAAAAGCGAAAATACTGTAAAAAGATATTGTATTGTACGTGTTTGCTCATTTCGTGTGCTTCCTAGTCGCTTTTTGTTCTGAAATATGACGTTTTTAGGAATACGACAATTGCTTGTTTACTAACCTATGAATAGACGCGTAGTTTGCTATTTTATTTGGCTACACATCACAATATAATACAAAAAAAACCTTCAGTATTATTTATTACCATGTTTGTGACATAAGAGCATGAACAGAAATAAAACTTATATTTTTGAAACAAAGCTTTAGGCAAGCCTATACTTTTCAGACTTTTTATCCTAAACGGATACCCACCAGGCCCTATGTCTTGCGCTACCAGTTTCTCGCTTCATAATTTTTAAAGAGTATAATTAAAAACGAAACAAATTATTTTCAAAGCATTAGGTATTTCAGGTCTAACTGACGCCGACGCCTAAAGTGACAATGGAAATAATGTTTTAAAAAAGATTACATTACTAGGCTTTACGTAACAAATAAATTTAGAAGCATTAGGTTTTTTTAAGTCTACCTAATACCTAAAGTAAATATTCAAATAATGTTTGAAAAAAGTCTGAAAGGTTACTGTAAAAAAAAAAGGCTTTCAGCATTACATGTCCACTGGGAGCGGATTAGACTCGGATCGCTTTCAATTTATTTTAGAACTCGCGGCTGCAAAATGAGAGTTACTTACCTGCAGACACATTTTATTTTGTTTTTTTTTTTTCACTGGAATTAAAAATAATTTTATTTTAAGGAACATCGTGTATTCTCAAGAAATTACTTAAGGGGCGAAACGGTGCGAAACTAGCGCTATTCCGGATAAATAATTAATATCATCCAAACCATATTGGCCGAAATCAAAAATATGCGCCTTTGACTCCCTAGATAATCTTGCTTAGAATTTTTAATGCTCTGTTGTGTAGCTTTTAAGCAAGATTATCTAGGGAGTCAACGGAGAATATTTTTGATTTCAGCCATTTTTTAGAAGATATCAATTTATTTATTAAAGTGGCGCTAGTTTCGCACCGTTTCGCCCCTAAATAAGAACCTTGTAACCTATAGTATGACCGACTATTTATCGAATCTTCTGCTCCTTATAAATAGGTTTTTTTCCACATTTTGATGACAGAAAGATTCTGCAAATGGTCGATCATACAACGGCGCAGGCCCCTATTTGACCAAGTTGATCCTCTCATTGGAAGAAATAAAACTAATGATAACTTAAACATGATCCGGAAGACAGACCTAGAATGCTTACTTCCGTTCAGTACAGTACACCCAAAAATTAATAATACTCAGGCAGATCTACGCTAATTGTCGTTTTTACGGAAATCCACCCGAATCAAAAAACATTCTACTAAATTACGCATGAATAAGATGCACTTAACCACCATTAGATACGTATCGTCTTCCGACGCTCGGGAATACGACCGTAGTCGAACAGAAACGAAGATTTTGTGGCGATCGTCTTATTAATATTAAGTATGTAAGTAGATGTTTAAACTGTCTAATCGCATTGTTTAGAATACGCCGCTGTGCGGCCGCGCTATACATACTTACGTAGATCGACATGTTTATAAAAACTAGTTTAGTGCACCGCTACGCGTCTTACGTGACACATCGAGTTATCGAATTATAATAATTTAATACCAGCTGTTTGTACCTATATACATAAGCGTAGTGCCTAACTATTATTGTGGACTGAACAATACAGCGTTTTACTTGTTCCTGAAATTTGGTGTTTGATTTACTCTCCGGGACTGGACACGTGGTTGGATCATCCTCCGGGCTACTGTGGGAGCCCCTACTACTTCATCCCCACAATTTCTATGCGCATTACCACATTTGGAGTACTGTACAGTTCAGCTGTATTGAATTTTAAATAGGTCTAAGTAAATTACAAAAAAACTGGATTGAAACTAACCATCGCATGTCGCAGCGCCATCAATCCACGCAACACGATACAATCAAAAACAAAGCCAACAATGGCAAAGCCAGAAACATATTGACCGACTCACCCGGTTTTTTTGTTTGAAACTTCAAAGGTCAGACTGGTTTGTTGAGTGAATAATGCAGAGAAAAACTAACCTACATCGTGAAACACATTATCTGATCTATCAAATCAATGTTCGGTTTTATTAAATACTAGTCGACCCGGCGAACTTCGTACCGCCTTACCTATTACTGTGTTGTGCAATTAAACTTATAAACCTTTCTCTTGAATCACTCTATCTTTTTAAAAAACCGCATCAAAATCCGTTGCATAGTTTTAAAGATATAGGCACAGTCGCGGGAATCGACTTTGTTTTATACTATGTATTGATTTATTGAATTCACAAAAAAATATGTTTTTCTTACTAAAGTGTTGTTGAAAGTTTGAACAATGTTTTAAAGTTAAAGTCAAAACGGCATGGTCTTGCAGGCAGTCAACTTTGTTCTTATTAATAGAAAAGTTAAAATCGTTTTGCTAATAATTAAACTCGTTTGTATGTGTAAACGTTTTAAGAAAATATTCGAGCATCAACAATGCCATCCCTCCGGCATTGATAACAAATTTTCCAAGAGTCCCGATATTTTGACTATTATCATATTTTACCGAGTGAAATATAGCTCCTTCGGGACCGATTCGCGTTCAGAAGTCTACTGCATTAATATTGGTTTTAAAGGACATATCGTAATATTTGCCTATTTTTATTATATGCTATCCGAACAATGGGCCCCACCAATTGCAATAAATTTAATAATTTAAGATGGAGGATACAGATATGTTTAACATGAGCGTTTACCAAAATTTTAAAACTGGCGAATCTTAACTAATTATGAACCATTTCTTTTAATTTCAGATGAAGGAACATTTGATCTTCAGAAGAAAATGAACGCCAGAAGTTTATGGTAAGTAAGTACTTTTAGGTCATTTCTTAAAAACCGTATTTTATATGTAGTTAATAACTTGAATGTTGTACTTTTTTCTAAATTTACTTTTCCATTGTCTTAAAGAAATAAGGTTCAAATTTATTAAGGAAATAAGACCACCCACGTCCTTTTGAGGGTTTAACAAAACCTTCATCTAAATCCAATTGAACTTCAAAACTGTGTTCCAATATTTCACCATCAATTCCCTTTTTCTGTCCTAAAAAAAACTTTCAGCAGGTCAAATGATAACATATCGCCTATTATTTCAAGTCGGGACCCTATAAATCAGCCACTTTTGTCCCAAGGGCCCCAATTTTTAAAACCCTTTCAGTCAGGGTTCGTCCCACTCTTTGTTATTTTTTTTTTTAAATTGCCTCCCGTTTTTATTCGCTCGACGTGAAATATTTCAAATGGCCGCTCGTCGTCAGAATTTTTATTGGGGTATTTAGTTTTATTGGGTGTCCCGTGAAATGCTCGCTACGTGATGGAAAACTATAAAGTTTCTTTGATTTATTGTGGCAATTTTGTGGTAGAGTGCAGCCACTTTAATGTGTATTAAACTAGCTTATCCGACAGACGTTCTGTCATAAAATTAATAATCAATCACAACTGACCACGAATTCAGTATATAGTAGCTACGCTCAAATGACTAGAAAGGTTTTTTTTATCTTATTTTTAATGCAACTGCCTTATTTTTTTCTTCTTTATGAAGTTTCTCCTGACAATAATCATATACCCAATAAGAAAAAAGTTGAAGCCTCTTTATTGGTTCTGTACTCTGAATCGCGACATTTTACAGGCTAAAATAAACATAGCAGCTACTGTGTTATGCCCGGCCTGGGCTTGAATCCTCAGTGCTTCTTCTGGCCTGGGCCTGCCCGCGCAACACAGGTTCTACCTAGTGCAAGCGTGGCCTATGCCTTGAGCACTGGGGGCTCAAATCTGAGTTCAGGCTTTTCTATCCTATAATATTGTATTGGCTGGTTTACTCAACTATTAGGTTAAGCTTTATACTGTAATGGTTTTTTTCAATAAATATATTTTCATTTTTCATTTCATTTTCACTTGTTAAAAAACTACCTAGCTAAAGCACGTTAAAAAAAAAGACGATTATTTGCGGTTGAGTGTTGAGAGAGCAAAAAAATGTGCTTTTCATTTGTTTTAATGTAAGTCTCGTCCAAGGCGCGCATAATGATGATGGAGTAGAGGCAGAATGTAAAACCTATGTGAATTTATTTTAAAGGCTTTTATGAAAAAACAAATGCAATTTTTATTCGCGTTTCTTCAACGCGGACCTGCGGCGTCACAGTCGATGTTGCTGCGTCTACTGTACTAATCAGGCAGACAACTTTACTATTACAAACTCTGTATATTAATCTACGTATTTATTTAGTATTTACTAAACCAAGTTGTAGGTATAAGCAAACTCCGTTGTATAAGCTGAGTTGTTTCATGTAACATTTTGCATTCATTCCCCTCGAGCTCCTCTCCTTGTGGCGTCACCATGCCTCACTTTAATAACACGTTTATGATATTTTTACTAGACAAGCCTATACACTTTCGTTCGATCCCAGTATTCTTCATTATTCTAATAATATGAATAAAATTAAAGTTTGTGAAGCTGAAAAACGATAATTCTTATTTGTTTGGATTTTCATAATAATAAGAATAACGTCGATATCCTAACAACTACATAATATGTACCTAGTTGACTGCTCCGTGGCTCAGTTGGCTCATGGCAGTGATGTGGACTGAGTAAGTGTGTGCACCTGGGTTCGATTCCCGGGCGCGTCGAATATTGATATGATGAATATCGATGTTTGTTTCCGGTCTGGGTGTAATGTTCGTCTCTGTGTGTGTTTTTAATACCCTAGATACAGGTTCTTCCTAGTTAGGGGCTCTGAGTGTGATGTGTTATTATTATTATATGTATGTTCATCCCCGCCGGGAATGTTATCCGGAATTCACAGTCACTGCCAACTGAACCATGGAAGTCTTAGCACTATGCAGGCAAGTCATTGATTGTTAGAAACTGTCAAAAACCGCCCTTATTGCAAGGACCTGAGTTTCTTAGCCATGAGCTAAGTAAACTGCAGAGTTAAACGATGCTTGTTCAAGCTGATTTATTTCAGTTAGCGGCTAGTTTAGTTCGCCGTAAGTTTCGTGCAGTGGTAACTTATAGAAAAGCTTAGCGAATTTTGCCATTTTGCAAACTTTTGCAAAATGGCAAAATTCCGTATCGCTACTGCATATAAAGTTTGTTTTTATACAAAACGAACTTGTTACTACTGCAGCAGTTAAATAAAAATTTGCTTCACCACTGAACGCACGACATGGAAACTGTCATATTTTTTGATTCACTATAACCTGCGGTGCCCGCGTCATAACGTCAACATAGGCCTATGTTCGATATCGTATAAAAAAACGCGTCGGCCACCACCGCGGTGCCCGCAGCGTCGCTCGCGGCGGGGCCCGCGGCGGAGCCCGCACGACGCCCCGCACAACGCGCCGCGTCTTCGTAAAGGAGGCCTTAAAAAGACGGAACAAGTACACCCATACCGGAAAACGAACGTCAATATCCATTCCGCCGCAGCCGGGAACGAAACCGGTTTTACCGCGTCACTATCAACACAACTGCCTCCTGCACTACAGAGGCAGTCAATGGACCAAGCAAGATAATTAACCCTTTTTTTTTCTCGAGGGAAACCCGTTATGGGTACCTCGTCGCTCGGGGGAGAGATGAAGGTTATGTCGGACTCAGACAGTCTAAAACCCCCCGTTGACCACCACTGCATCTGTCATAGAGGAAACCGGGAAGCACCCGAAGGAATACGTCTCAGGGAAGATAATTAACCCTGGCTCAACTAATTATGTAGAGTGTATTTTTGTTTTTCTTACTTCTCTTGGAACTTGGAATCCAATAAATCATAAAGGCACGATCTCCTAGATTTTCCCTCATTTACAAGTGTTTGGGCCACTATCGGCGCGGAATGACGCGATACGGGTCCATTTGGACTCGGGCCAACCATTGTTATGTCACCAACGCTGAATCATTGCCGCCCCATGCTGGTTATTGAAAATTATTGTATTGCTCTTCCTTAGAAATTACAAAGAAAATTTATTTGTACTTAGCTCAAACCAATTTAGCTATATTCTTTTTTCTTCGCTTTTTTACTTAGAATCAATTTATATAAAACTCTATCGTTACTGACTGACTGACTCACTGACTGACAGACAACGCAGATCCGTAACTAATGGGCGTAGGGAGCTGAAATTTTGCACGTAGGTTCCTCGGGGAGTGTAGCGGAGCACTTAGGAATAATTTCTTGAAATTTCAATGGGAACGGGAAAAAACGGGATTTATGTGTTTATAAGAAATCTGCGCGGGTGAAACCGCGGGGCAACTTCTAGTAGTAGTATAAGACTACATAAAAAAACTACTTTTTTATGTAGTCTTATTAATGTCCCATTGCTGGACAAGGGCCGCCCTCTCATTTTTCTGGGCAAATAAATAAGTCAGAATAGAAGTTATTAAATTTGTTATTCAACGAATTGGTATGTATGTTTTTTTAATTAATTTTTGTAATTACATTACATTCACTATTGAAATGGATGTGTATAATGATGGTGTAGTTTGTAGATAAATAAATTCGATAGAGATAATCTAATCTACCCACAAATCGCCAGCAGTACGCTTGTGCATCTCTAATGTCGTCTAACCTACATGTCGTTTTCTGCATTTTGCTGCATTTTATATTAAAAAAAAAACATAAAGTTAGTTGCAGCAGTGTTTTATTAAATCAGACCGCGTCCCTCCCGTAGCGTCCTCGGGGGGTGCCTAGCCGTGATGGCTGAGAATGGCCGGGCGGCCGTTTGTGGAGTGATAAGAAAGGATCTGTTTCATTATAGGTAGGTCTCTCGAAATGGAAGAACTTTGCGCGTTATACAGTTTACAGTATTTGCAGTTGATCACAGTTTTTGCGGTTATAACTAATAGAAATGTCCGACGCCGGAATACACTCCGGACAATATATTGTATTTAAAATAATTTTCTTAGCTCTCAATAAACTGAAAACTTCCTCGTTTTCAAAGTCGGTTCAAATTTGTACCAAAACCTTCTCCTGAATAAAAAAAAAACTTTTCTGAAAAGCGCATCAAAATTGAAACATCCAAAAGTGAGATAATCGCGAAAAAACATACATACAGTTCAAACTGAGAACCTCTTTTTTAAGTCTGTTACAAATTACGAACTTAAGTGTGCGTCACTCAACTCGCACGAATAGTATTCATACGTGTACGACTTGATTTGTTACCAAAGTGAGCGTTGCTTTATGGAAACATGTAAGCCTGCGTACGTCATACTATCTCAGTATGTGGCCAAGAATAAGCACTAAAGCATATCTCAGCTAACTTTAAAGTCTAAACACGATGTTGGCAACACTTTAGCCTAGACAGAATTCTAGAACCTCAAGTCTCAGTGGAACAGTGCGCCAACTTCTACGTTGTACTGCGGCAAGGTTCGCGTACTGTATTATTTATGAAATTTTCTTAGGAAACGCTTTTCTTACGTCATTGGGTTTATACAATACGTAGCATTTACGTCTTTTTAAAGCGAAATGTTTGCAATTCGAACGATAGTTTTATGTTAAACGAGCTTTCCCGGCTTACTTCGTTACGCCATAGAATATAAGATAGTACAAAAGACTTGGCTCTATAGACTATGTTCTTTTGACTGCCCAGAATGGCCGAATAAAAAACAAACAATAACAACAAACCACCTGTCAAAATAATGTAAACAACGGGAAAAAAATTGCACCTTGGGTTACATTATTTGAGTTTAGGTAAGGATCCCTAATTTTTTTGAAAATCTAATATAGCCTATGACACTCGGGGTTAATGTAGCTTCCTACCAGTGAAATAATTTTTCAAATCGGTTCAGTATTTCCGAAGCCTATTCGTTACAAACAAACAAACAAATCTTTCCTCTTTATAATATTGGTATAGATAAATAAAAGTTAGTTAATGAATATAGCGTAATTTCTGTTTTACCATATGTTTTACTAACTAGCTTGTGTCCGTTGTGTTCACATTAGGTATTTTCTGACCGTTAGAGCCCTCCCTGGAACCCTGAATACAAACATTGCAACGTGTACAACCAAAATTAGCTTAATCAGCCCAGCTGTTCTCGAGTTTTAGAGATACAAACAAACCACGACTGATCACACAAATGTAACGATGACTAAGAAAATATATTAAAAGTACTTAATAGAAAAAACGATCGTCAAAGTGTAGAGAGAATTAAAAGGTCGAAATTTTATACTGAACTAGTCGACCCGCCGAACTTCGTACCGCCTAACCTTTTCCTATTTTGTGCATGTAAAATACATATAAACCTTCCTCTTGAATCACTCTATCTATTAAAAAAGACCGCATCAAAATCCGTTGCATAATTTTAAAGATTTAAGCATACATAGGGACAGACGCGGGAAGTGACTTTGTTTTATACTATTATACTGAATTAGAATGCTAATGTAGTTAAATATTACATCTTCTCAACATTATTAATAGCTCGTTGCCAAGTAGAGCCAAATAAAGCGCCGCCCACATTTGACCTCTCGGTAGCTTAGATATGTTATTAATATCTGAATCTGAAGATTGATAATTATATTGAAGCCAAAGAGCGAACCGAACTTCCCTCCCTGGGGGTTACTGAACTCCTAATTACACTGATATATAATATCGTTTTCTGAATAAGAGCCATAGCACAGCTAAAGTAGCGCCACTCGAGAAAAAAATAAATATCTTCTAAACTAAGGCAAATATCAAAAATGTGAAACAGTATTTCCCTAGATAATTCAGCCTAGTATTTTTAGGGCATTGTTGTATAGCTTTTAGGTTAAAGACCACAGAAAGAAACTGATTGTTGCCAAAAGTGGCCGTTTTTAGCAACTGCTCCGTGGCTCAGTTGGCAGTGATGTGGACTGAGTAAGCGTGAGCACCCGGGTTCGATTCCCGGGCGGGGCGAATATTGATATGATGAATATCGATGTTTGTTTCCGGTCTGGGTGTGATGTTCGTCTCTGTGTGTGTTTCGGGCGCCCTAGATACAGGTTCTTCCTAGTTAGGGGCTCTGAGTGTGATGTGTTATTATTATTTAGACTAGAGGCTGCCCCGCGGTTTTTCCCGCGCAGATTTCTCATAAACACAAAATTCCTGTTTTTTCCCGTTCCCGTGGGAATTTCGGGAAATCCTTTCTTAGTGCTCACCTACACTCCCTAAGGAACCTACATGCAAAATTTCAGCCCGCTACGACCAGTAGTTTCGGCTCTGCGTTGTCTGTCACTCAGTCAGTCGGAAGAGTTTTATATACATTGACACATAATTATCTGGTGCACATTCTACCTTAAAATTTCAAGTATTCGAAGGTAAGAACAGTAAATAATTAAGAGTACAGTCAAGAGATAATGTAAAGATACAAATGCTACGGAAAATAGAGATGCATTCATTAAGGCAGCTTCTGTTATTGAATGGCCGCCGCCGGCTCTAACGATGCACTTAGCGGTGCGGGGGAATGAATCCTATGAATAGTGTTTGCATTATTATTGCTATTATTCAAAGGTTGCCTTTTTTAATATTATATCGTTAGAGTATGGTTAATACAGCAGATACGTGTGGGTTCAGCTCGCGATGCAATAATGCCTTTGGTTCGATCAATTAATGAGCCTCTGCCTAACCTTTCGGGGAATATAGGCGTAAGATTAAGTTTATGTTTATATTATGTTATGTATTATACAATATAGATAAACTAGCTGACCCGGCAAACATCGTACCGCTAGCAATGTCGTTCTTGGATCGATCCCTAACTTTATTGAATATACTATTGCCTATGTTCATTATTAGGAATATTGGAAAATATTTTTTTAAATCATTTTTGGTAGTTTCGGAGTCTATTCAATTCAAACAAACAAAATAATGAAATCTTTCTTCGTATAATATTGGTGTACTTATAGATCACATTTACATAAAGAAGATATTCTGTCATATTCCTTTTTTCATTGTCAATGTAAGTAATGAGGAACTGAAGAAGTCCAAAAAAGGTTTTCAATAAATTGTCGAAATAGCTAACGCTAAGCGAAATTTCAGGAATACCCTAGCCCTAGAGACCCTTGTCATTACAGTTTCAGCAAATCCTCTCAGAAAAACTTTCTTTCATGAGCGAAATTTTGTTCCACAGCTATTTCTGTGTTTGCATAAAAAAAAGGCTCAAACTTAGATAATTGGCCCCTCAACCGTGGATCCTATGTTCACGGCTCTGTGACGTCATCAAGGGGCCCTTGCATCCCCCGAGAGGTAAAAGATGGGCCTCAAGCACCTGCTCGCTGATGAATATTTTTTCGCAAAGAAAGTATATTTTTTTTACATTTGTTTTTTTTTTAACGGAGGGAAACGCCTGACTGGGCATTGCCTTTCGGTTCAAGCGACGGGGGTATTAGGGCTCGCGTCGCGCCCACAAATAATTTTTTTTTGAAAGGAACCCGGGTATCATTGATAATCCGTGGCCGGTGTTCTTCCGAAACGTCCGCGCCAGCTTACTTTGCATGCGTCTGGGGGCGCCACTGTATACGTTCTTTACGTACTTCACCCGCCATTCAAAACTAATTGTTATTTGACTGGCAGATGGTTATTTGGTTCATATTTTGACTGCGCGCAGAGTAAGCTGGCAAGCACTTTAACAGGACGGTTTTGGTGTTAGGCCCAATCTGCGAGCATTCAATTTGCATTTGACGCTTCAAATTCGCGCCAAAAACCTAACCTATAAAATATCCCAACGAAAACGACCCAACGAATTCTGTATTGATTCAAGCGAATCAATACAGAAAATGCTGACTGGCAGTTATTGATAAATCCTTTACTCTGGCAAGTCCGCCGCAATCAGCGAGAGTGCTTCACCCGTTCTGTAAGGAGAATTATTTGCAATTCATTGCTGTAAGCACTGCACCGCCCTACCCCGCCCTAGCCCGCCCAAGCTGCTTTCAGCGGGCGTATTGACAAATTAATTAATGGACGCCGTCACGAATTCTAATTAGGTCTTCATGGAAACTAGTAACGCAAACGTTAGTGCTTTACTTTTTCGTTGATAAGAATTATTCAAAACAGATTCCTCTTTCTCTTTGTAAATAAATAACTGGTTTCCTGTCCTGTATGAAATAGCTTAGAGCGATAAGGACGCCTTGTGTTAAATTGCTGATGGTGATGATGATGAACGAGTTTTTTAATTTTTGTTTAAAGTACTTTTGTCTTGTGAGTGCTTACAATAAATAGATCATTAATTTATTTAAGCAATACTTAGATTTGCAAAAGATAAGTATTAATAAATGCGAGAGTAACTCTGCCTGTCTCTGTGTTACGCAATTACACCTAAAATACTGAACCGATTTAAATCTATAAGAGAAACTAGCTAGAGTATGAGAAAGTAACGCTACTTTTTTCTCCAAAAATTTCAATGGACGGAAACGGAAAATTGGATTTTGCGTTTTGAAGGAGGTGGATTGGGGCGCATACTAGTATAAATTAGTAAAGAGATAATGGAAGTTGTAATTACTATCAAATGAATCTTTGTCCACAGACGCAACAGTTTTATAAGCGGAGTCTTCCGAAGGACACGACTGAATCTGTGATAACTCGCCACGACGCCGACGGGAGCCTCTCTTCAGTTTGAGTTTGTAGAAGTACATTTATGGACTGGAGTTTGTCGAGCGGGGAATTATTATAAGGTTGGTACCAAAGCAGAAGCGAAAGAAGTGTGTGTCAGGATCGTAGCAAGTGGAAATCAATTGACTCTGCCTACCCCGATGGGATACAGGCGTCGCGTTATGTATGTATGTAGGTACCATTCATAGTGGCCCAAAAACTAGTAAATGAGGGGGACAAAGTGATCGGGGATTTATCATTTATCGGGTTCGAAACAAAATAATAAAAATAAAAACACATGTTTAGTTGATTATCTTGCTTATCCGTGGCTTAGTTGGCAGTGATGTCTATTAAGACACAGGTGCACTGAGTTTGATTCCCGGCAAGGTGAACATTTTTATCATGAATATCGATGTTTGTTGCCCGGTCTGAGTGTATTGATCGTTTATGTATTTATTTCGGGCACCCTAGATACAGGTTCTTCCTAGTTTGAGGCTCAGTGATTGCAATGCTGCTCTACATACACCGCTTTTGTGTAGCTACGAACAATAACAGCATTGGAAAGTTCCTCGAGACTACACTATTCAATGCTCATCAGATGTTTATCCAGCATAGATAGTGTCCGAGAAAGCATATTATGTAGAAGTTCCAAAGAGGCGACAAAGAAGTCCGGGTTCCATTCCTGAATAGGCATAGTTAAATCTTTAAGGCCATGATAATCTAGTCTCTCTCATTTTTTAAAAAGGACTACATAACAGGGCCTTAAAAATTCTAGGCAAGATTATTTATAGAGTCAAAGACGATTTTTTTTTTAATTTCGGCCATGGTTTAGAAGATAGTAATTATTTATCGGAAGTGGCGCTAGTTTCGCACCTTATAATAATTTTAATAATAACACAACACTGAGATCCCTAACTAGTAAGAACATGTATATAGGGTGCCCGAAACACACACAGAGACGAACATCACACCCACATCGGAAACAAACATCGATATTCGTCATATCAATATTCGCCCCGCCCGGGAATCGAACCCGGGTGCACACGCTTACTCAGTCCACATCACTGCCAACTGAGCCCTTAGTGTAAGCCCTTAATTATATTTATCCCCAGTTAAGGGTGGTCCCGGCCGCATGCCCCACGCGGCACCAGCCATGTCGGCCCAGCCGCGGCACCCGCACTTCTACACCGTCGAGGTCGGCGACACGAGGTTCACTATCCTGAAACGTTACCAAAACCTGAAGCCTATCGGCTCCGGCGCCCAGGGTATTGTTTGGTAAGCCTTTTTTCTATGACAGCTAGCTTCCCACGATCCGCGATATTGTTGACGGGCGCGGACCAGCTCGCACGACGCAGTGTGCGTAAATGAATGAATGAATGATCTCTTTATTGTTCAAATAAACACAAAACAAGAAACAATTATTTAAGCGAGGTCACAAAAGGCGACCTTAAAAAAGGTGCGTGACAAAGGTCTCGTCCGTAGTAGCACAGGCACGAGACAGTAAAGAGCCAGTTTACAGCGATGCTATTCTCGAAAAAAAAATCTTCTAAATTAAGGCAAATGTCAAAATCCGTAGAATCTCGGACCGTGGGAAGCTACTTTTATTTTGCTGAGCAAAATTAGATATTTTTTTATCAAAACAGAAATGTTTGTTTATGTATTGTTTAATTGTACCTCTTTCAGAATAAATCAACACTTATATTGTTATAAGTACTGAAATAAATGTAAGGTTGGGCATTTTCACTTAGGTATTAAAAAAATCTGCAGAAGTTTTTCATAACAAATATTTTGAAAAGAAAAACTAGATTAAAACAGTTTGCAGTTTGAGTAGTTAAATAAAATTGTTTGCTGCCTAGTTTTATTTCTTCCACGCAAAGTTGTAGTTTTATGTGTTTTTTATTGTATTATTTTATAGCAAACTTTATTTTACGTTTCTAGTAGGCTATTTTAAAAAGCATGCAAATAATACAGTGCATAAGCTACAAAAGGAATACATATTATATTTTACTTTAGAATTTTATGTAATGTTACTCCATTTGAGCACGCACAATTTTTTTGCATGTGACGATTATCTACATTTACCATTGCACCATATTTAGCACATTGTTTTCATAAATTTTATTGCTAAGTACATACATATTCTATAGCACGATAGCACCTTGTTTGCACTTAAAGCAAACTTCCATATAGCATGTTAAAAAGTCACTTTCCATTTTTGAAATCTTTCTATAAAAAATTCTGTTCGTTCACTTTTTAAAAAAGCTCTGCAGACGAAGCCATTTCACACTATTCCTTTCATTTGTCAAACGCGCCTTTCGCGCCAAAATCCATGTCATTACTTTTCTTTTTTTTTAGCTGGCAAAGCTCTCGAGCTGTTCAGCCAAAGAAATAGCTTCGTCTGGGATGCGGCTTTCATTATTATTTTAATCTTTTTGTTTGTAGTTGATCGAGCACTTGTAGTACATTATTGTGGGCGGTTGTAGAGATGGTTCAGTTTTACTCTGTCACGTTTGGCGACACCGTGTTCGTGGTACCGACGCGGTACCAGGAGCTGGCGCCTAGAGGCGTCGGCGCACAGGGCATGGTCTGGTAAGGAAGTCACCTGTCCCTTTCACACTAATAACATTAAAAAGAGACTTAAACTAAACGTCTAAACTCGATTGATTCGAGCGTCTTCGCTTTTGTGATTAAAAAATTCGTTGGTTTCACTTCGTTAACGTTCATGATATAACATTACTAACTTTACATTATACAGTATAATTTTAGAAAATTAGCGGGTCGTCGAAATCTGGAAAAAATATTTTGAAAGAGTAAAATAAAATCATTGTTTGAAAGCGTTTTAAAGTGTTATTATTCGCATGTGAGCTTGGAGTTTTGAGTGTTTTTAATATATTTATTTTATCTGTAAGTCTTGCACTGTTCTGTCTTTCGTGTTTTTTTTTGTTTGTGGCTTTTAATTTAAAGTGGCTGAAAAATGTGTGTTAATAAAATAATGCTACTTATGTATTTATTTTTTATGTTTTTAGGTGTAAAATGAGGATCTAAATCACTAATTACTTTTATTTTTATCTATAAGACCAATTTGGAATACTTAACCTAGCTTTGTTCTAAAAAAAATGTAAGTATGTATAAAATATGTAGGCTGTGTCCATAGTAGCAAACTTTTAGGTGCCGACTGAGTTAGCGGGGTAGCGGCATATCGGATTAGAACGCCCTTCCATGTATTTGAAATGGGATCTCCACAGTTAGCTAGTTTCGCAAGTAACGCTGCAAACTGTATAGAGTGAGCGCATAACTAGCATAGTGTGGACACTCTATTTCAAATATAGGAAGGACGCACTAAACCGATGCGCCGCTGAATGGACCACTTATACTCATTCAGATCTATTCAAAGTTTGCCAATAGAAAACAAACTATTTTGTACGTGCAAACACTAAATAGAGTTATATAAGTGTGAATACTCCCTAATCTGTCGGCCGCTAACCGATTGCCTACGGTGTCCCCAGCCTAAACGCGTAAAAAGTCACTTAAGGTGGTAACTCTCGCTATGGCGCGAAATTCAATTTTTTTCGTGTTTTTTATTTATTCTGGCGAAAGTATACATTTTTAATAAAGTTTAAATGAATTCGCGTATGTAAAAAAACCATTTCCCACATTGTAATACAACGTTTTTAGAAGACAGACCTACTGATTTTGTGCCTAAGGACATAAAGGCCAAAAATCAAGTTAGGTCCTTAGACACAAAATTAGTAGGTCTGTCTTCGAAAAACGTTGTATTACAATGTGGGAAATGGTTTTTTACATACGCGAATTCATTAAAACTTTATTAAAAATGAATACTTTCGCCAGAATAATTAAAAAAACGCGAAAAAATTTGAATTTCGCACCATACCGTGACTTACCGCCTTAATAAAGTATTTTCTTGAATTGTAACAATACAGCGCTGCCTACGACACGGTGACGCAGCAGAATGTCGCGATCAAGAAGCTGTCGCGGCCGTTCCAGAACGTCACGCACGCCAAGCGGGCCTACCGCGAGTTCAAACTTATGAAGCTCGTCAATCACAAGAATGTACGTATCATTAGACATCACTGTAACATTATACTACTGTTAGCGTGTTTCCTGAAGAGGCGATATCGGTCGTACGATAGGGACTCGACAGCCAATAGAAATCGCTCGTACATCCACGAAGCCTGCCTGATTGGCGGTCGAACCCATATCGAACAACAGATATCGCCTCTTGAGGAAACATGCTTACTCTTATGGTGGAATGGTAGCGCGCCCCCGCTGCGAAGAACATTCTTTTGATGTTCGAAACGGGTATGAAATTGACTGCTTTTATATATGAAACCGACAATTCGATCAGCGGTTTCGTCCTTTGCGGAGTTATGATACAACCTTCGAATTTACGAAAATAATTGAAAGGAGAGCCCCGTGCTGGACTGAGTACAAAACATCATCTTAATTGAGACAGACTCCTAATTCAGATTATATATATTTTTTTAAGTACTTACTACTTAATCGTCTCATAAAATCATTAATCTACCAACTACAGTGCGACACAAAAGATAAAAAATTAAAAAGTGTCAAAACTGCATGGACAATATCTTGTTACAAAAATCTAGAAATTTGACAGATTCTTTAAAATGTTCATACAGTGTTGCCAATTATTAATTTCTAGATTTTTGTGCCGCACTGTAATCCGACAAATTTCAATACGGTGTTGCCACTTATTTTATTTCTACTTGGCGCACCGTAAAAAAAAATCTGCACTGCAAACATAAGTTAACCTAGTTTATTAACTGGCGTTATCTACTAAAGTTTTCATCGTTGCTTCGTTCCAGATAATCGGTCTCCTGAACGCTTTCACTCCCCAAATGAGCCTCGAGGAGTTCCAGGACGTGTACCTGGTGATGGAGCTGATGGACGCGAACCTCTGCCAGGTGATCCAGATGGACCTCGACCACGAGAGGATGAGCTACCTGCTCTACCAGATGCTGTGCGGCATCAAGCATCTCCATCTGGCTGGGATTATACACAGGGTAAGTTGTCACTCATTAGCTAATGATCTAGGTACTTGGTTAGTTGGCTGCATATGGTTGACTTCACCGAGACAGGATGAGCTATCTGCGGTACCAAATGCTGTGCGGGATCAAACTGCTCCATTTATCTGGGATTATACACAGAGCTACCACATTACTCTGGAACAAGTCATTGTGACCACGACTGTCTAGTTCGAAACGTGAGGGAGAAGCAGAACGTTTTAATTCAATTGCTCAATCTCTTTCTGTCTTTTTTCGAATGTCTAGTAAACTACAATGTCTTAAGTATCCTATACTGCATGAGTCGAGGTGGTTAAGGGTCGAAACCAACAATTTTTTTTTTGCTGGCAACACCGGCGGGGCAACAGCTGTTCTGTTTGCTCCGTAAATTATTTAATTTTAATTATAGTATTTTAGAGTTTAAAACCTGTTGATTTGTATTAAAATAATTATTAAATACGTAGTACAAAGTTGAATAAAACAAAAAGTGTCAATAGTCAGTTTTTAGAACAAAACCTGCGAGCGTCTCGTCAACGTTGGAACAAACATCAAACAACGGTACTCAAACGGATTATTTTTTGAATCACAGGTGAAGTTTTTGTTAATTTTAAATAGTATTTAGTGCTATTTTAATGATTATAACTTGACAAATAGATACTATCTAAGGTAGGGAAATCTGACCAAATGCTTAGACAGCTAATAATCTTACTTATAAGTAATTTAAATCATACTTTTGAAAATTAGGCACAAACATATTTATTTAAGTAATCTAAAAACCAGTTTAATTAGCCCATTTACCTTAGCTTTTCTTCTTTTAATGTTAGTATTACACAGGCAGAACAGTCAAGTTTAGTGAAGGTAGAAAACTCATATACATAGTCATAGTAATACTTAGATTTGAATTTTTAATTTTGAAAAACAGAGCACTTTCCATTTAAAGTGAGGGAGTACCTATCTCACCATAGGCAGGTCAGTTTAAATAGTGTAGACACTCAAAATTTAGTCAGGAACTATTTAATGTTAGTAGGCAGGTTGCCGTTTTTGGAAATAAATAGAAGATACTGCCGTTTCCCCCGGTTTCTGTTTCAGAACAACCACTCTCACAATGATGACCAGAAGGAATACTCAAACTCAACTTGAAAACAAGCTCAAAGAAACCTTGTTACAACTAAGAGCTACTCGCGAGGACCGAGATAAACTTCTTGATGAACGCACGGAGTTTGAACTGGAAGTCAAAGAGTTGGTTGATAAAAATACATCTCTTAAGAGTCAACTAGCACTAGGAGACATAGAGCTGGAAGACATCCGAGGGGAACGTGACCAACTAGTATTAACTCTGAATTCTTACAATCAATGTAGCGACACCTATGAGCAGACTTTAAATCACAACAAAGAGTTAATTATTCAACTAGCTGCAGCTCGGGAACAGGTAGAGAGCATGAAGGCTGAACGTTTAAAGCTAGAAACTGCAAGCACAATGTCGCTGTATGCTGAGCTTATGAACCACAGTCATGACACTGAAGTGATCAACGAAGAGTCTTTTTCTGAGTCTTCCCATGTATTTCTTCATGGGAGAAAACTGAAGAAATATATTAACACTAAAAGGAGACTTAGAAAATTACAAAAAATGATCAAAAAGAGCAGATCAGCCGTAACTTCAGTTCAACTTAGAAGGGAAAAGCTTGAACTCCACAAGGAACTCAATGCCCTTCAAACCGTGGTTGAAAACTACCAGCTCGACAGTGGACTACTGCAATCAGAGATTAACAGACTTCAGCAAATTGTACTTGAGCTCACCGAGAAGTACAATCACAGCGTGAACCAGATGAGAGAGTACATGCTGGCTATGGACGAACTGATTCGTGACAGACAACAGCACACGAACACACAGCCGGGCCTCTCCACGCCTGGAGCTCCGCCTGGGCGGGCTGCGGGGGCGGCGGGGGCTGCGGGGGCGCGCCGCGCCGTGCCCGCGCTCACGCCGCTCTCCCGCGCCGCGGCCAAGCGGCTCGCGGCCTCCGCGCTGGCGGCGCGCGCCCGTCCTGCCGCGCCGTCTCCCACACCGCCTGCGTGCCCTCCCACGTCACCCGCGCCGTCTGCCACACCGCCCGCGCCATCGGCGGCCGCGCAAGCAGCTACCGCACCGGACCAGAGCCATGCGCCGGTGGCGGCGAGTGTGCACGCCGTTCCAGAGCTATCACCAGACGCGGCAGAGGGAACACGACGATCAAGAAGGGCGCGCAGGAGGGCGGCGGCAGCGGCCAGGTGGCGGGAACCCCCTGCTCCCGCGAGGGTGCAGCGAGGCTCGCCGGAGCGCTCTCGGGCGCCCCGCGCGGCGACGGCAACTACGGGCGTAGCGCCGGAATCCCCCGCGGCAGCGACGTTGACTGGCAGAGCGACAGTGGCGGGCGGAGCGCCGGGCTCCGCCGCGGCGGAATCGACGACGGCGCCGGATGAAGCGCCCAGCACCCCCGCGGCGGCAGCGACGGTGGCGAGCGGAACGCCGGCCGCCCGCGCGGGTCCCGCACCGCCCCCCCGTTCCGTAGTTTACTCAGATAGATTAGGTGTAGGTGTAGGTAAATTACTTAACTACAATTTAAAGCAAGCAGTATGTAATAATTGCTTTCCTGGTCGTAATTTTAATTATATTACAAATAAACTTTTAGTCAATGATTGGGAAAAAAATGTTACTAAGATTCTTTTACTAGGCGAAAGTTCCAACACGTGTAAGAAGGACATTATAAATTTCTTTAGTTCATTATTATTAAAAATAGAAAATTGCGACATGGGAACAGGGAAAATTATTATTTGTTATTTTCCGTTCTCAAATTATAACTCCGTAGAACTTAATAATAAAATCCATAGCCTAAATATTTTAATGTATAATTTGACTTTTCGTCATAGAGACAAAATATTATTATTTGACATAAATAAATTCATTAGGAACTTTTATATACACGTAGATAAAATATATCTAAAATCTAGTTGTAGGAGACATCTTGCTAGTCTTTTAGCGTACAATATAAGTGACCCAACCACTATTGTGGGTAAGTCGATAGATTTAGTTAAGGACCCGACGGTTAGTAGTAATTCTAACAAACATTTACAAACAAGGAGTTCTTTAAACTCCATAGCCAGACAACAGAGAAGCAGCCTTGTACACTTAGTCTAATTCACCAGAACATAAATCGCTTCTCTGGCTGTATGGGCCACCCCGTAGTATGTGTCTTGAGATGTCCCAGAGAGTTGTTGAGTTAAAGATGAGAAGTTTCACCAATCAAAGTATATTGTTATACATGGGATATTATGGAGACTAATTTCCCGTAAGATGTGGTTACTTCGAAGGATGATTGTCTTCTGATTAATCCTATCTAATTAAATCGATAATGTAAACTCGCAAAGGAAATAAAGATGCTGATGTCGGATCTACAAAGTAGAACGCGCGTGTTGCGTTTTGTACGGTCAAGTGTGAATCGTACATGCTCCCAACTAATAAAGTTAAAAAGTTAAAATGAAATGTGCGCTCCTTAACGCAAAAAAAAGAATAATGAAATGGTAAAGTAATGCTAACTATAAAATGTAACCACATTTTGAGAAATGAGTAACCAGCACAACAAAGTCATTAAAAATTACAAAAAAAATACGTTGCACAAATGGTAAAAAATACAAAACAAATAATCAATAAATGTAACTAAACTCCGTTAAAATCAAAATATTTTCTTATTCTTCTTGACGATAATCTCGTTGGCTCCCGTCTGGCCGCCTGTTTGTCCACGATCACGTCCATCTCGATGCTCTCGACTCGTCGTTGCTCTGTGGGTCTGCTTCCTCGTTTGCTTCTCTTAATGCAGTGCACTATCATAGCTATCAGTGCCGCAGCTACCAGTAAATACATAACTATGTACTGGTGTATATCGTGTGTTCGGATGGGTTCGGGAAGCTTTTCATGATCCTTTTGATAGTGGATCTGCTCTTCAATATGAGAATATTCTTCAGATGAGTATTTTCTTTCGGTTTGTAACTGAAGATTCGGGAAAGATTGATTCGCCATTCTATTTACTGACGAGGACAGTAGATGCGGTATGTTCATATCTGGTCCTGTTTTCATCTGGCTTCCAAAATAATTTTGAGAGTAGATAGTTGCTTCCTTCCTCTGGATCGTGCATTCTTGTGTCATAACAACTGAGCCGGCGCCGCTTATTGTGTTTGATGTTAGCTCGTCGCCGCATATGAATCTAAGTGTGCATACGTCGCAACAGCTGTACAGCCAGGTGTTCGGATTATGTAGCTTGATCCAGTCGTTTCTGCATTTTATTGTTGTAGTATCGCAATGCAGTGATGTTCTTTGGCTGAATATGATTGCTTCACACGGTGCCTCTTCGTTGTGTAGATTGTATATAGGATGAATCGTTGTACAAATGTAGTTATCTTCGTCCGTTCGTGTACATTGTTGTAAATCTTCTTCTTCTATGCTGACGTATGTGTTCTTTCTGAAGTTAATGGCTATAAATGGTGATTGTGTCACCAACTTAACAGTTCTTCCATCTCTGTTTATCGGTAGAGGAATGATGCGGTATGCTGTGAAGTCTTCGTCACTCGTGAGTGGAATGTGAATCTCGTACAGTAGATAGTTCGTCGTCATTCGAGCCTTTACGTATAAAAGCTTATAAAGTGTTGTCAAATTTTCCTGTAAGTTTTTGATGGGCAGCGTTAATCTTGAAGGCATCTTCGTAGATATGAAATTCAACTGGTTGACTAGCTGTGCGGGTGTTAATAGATGAGAGTCCAAATGACCTCTATGTACATTGGTCAGCGCGTTCATCAATATCTCTTGTATTCTGCTTAGTTCGTCAATGAGGAGGTTGGATGTTAACGCAGCTGCGTTCACGTCGTTCATTAACATCACAGATAGTAGAGTACTTTCCACGGTTTTCAACGAGAAATTAACTTCTCTGGTGAAGTTGTTGATAGCTGCAAATTGTTTTTTCATAAATTCTTCGTTTTTCTTCAAGATCTTGTTTTCCGCTTCGACTATGATGGTTTGGTTCTTCACTAGGTCAAGTAGATAATTTTCGTTGTTCTTTACGTTTTGTAATATCTTGTTGATATTTTTCGGCAAAATCTTCATCTAAAACTCCGAATAATGTTCTTGCCAAACTTCCTATGCCGTTGATGTATCCCCTTTTCTTTCTTCTTTCATGTTGTGACAGAAGAAGTAGATTGTACGCCTCAAATTGTTCGAATTTGTGCTGTATTTGAGCAGTTAGGGGTCCGCAGACTTGGCTCGTTGTATCCTTTTCGCAGACGAATTGAATGTGCTTGATGTATCCTTGTATTTTCGCTATTCCTTCCCAATACGTTGTTAAATTATAGTAAACAAGTAATCTCCATTCGTCGTGAATATACTGTATCTTCCCGATATCGTCGAAATAAAGGGGGTGTTCTGTTTCGAATGGCGTCATCTCGTAGCCTTTTCCTGTTGTTGTTGCTGCTTTCGCGCCACTGATGGAAGCTAGAATCGTCATCAGCAGGGTAAAGTAACAGCTTAGAGTAGCTGGTTTCTTACGGATCCTCTTCTGTTGTTGTTGTTTTTGTTCTGGTTGTTGTGTTTCTTCATCTTGGCTAGGGTCTTCGTTGTTCTCTGATGTAGAGGTAGCGTTGATTGGTAATGGCGCCAATTTTGTAATCGGACGTTTGAAAGTCCCGTTCTTTGTCTTCAGTGTGACGACTCTGACGTAGCCGTCCATACCGGTGTGTGTTTCTTGCACTCTTCCGAGGGCCCATCTTCCTGGCGGTAAGTTATCTTCTTTTATCAGTACTAAGTCGTTGACTTGTATGTTTTTCGTCGCTTTGTTCCATTTGCTTCGTACTTGAAGTTGATGTAGATATTCCGTTGACTACCGATGCCAAATATGCTGTTGCATATGTTCCACGAGCTTCCACCTCTCCCTCAAGTCCACCTGTCTTAAGCCACTGTGATCTTCTCTTGGTAAGGATAACACTGGTCCGCCAGTCAAAAAATGTCCTGGAGTTAAGTAGTCCAAGTCTTGTGGATCTTCTGTCAGCGGGCTAAGCGGGCGCGAATTCATACACCCTTCAATTTGTGCCAGCAACGTCGAGAACTCTTCATACGTTAACTTCTGTTCTCCCAACACGCGTCGAAGGTGATACTTCATAGCTTTAACAACCGACTCCCATAAACCTGCAGCCGTTGCCCAAGTCGGTACGTTGTAATGCCATTTTATTCGTAGGCTGTTGATGATGTCCTTAAACTCTGGAGATGTTAGTGTTTGATACTGCTCGAACTCTTCTTGTAGGATTCTGCCTGCTCCTACGAAGTTGGTGCCGTTGTCCGTGTACACATGTTTCGGGCAACCACGTCTAGCGCAAACACGTTGGAATGCAGCCAGGAATGTCTGCGATGAGAGGTCAGACACTAACTCGATATGTACGGCTTTCGTAACCATACATATGAATATAGCTATATATCCTTTGCTGGTCTTGACTCCTCGTCCCTTGTTAATCTTGATCTCCACACTGCCGGTAAAGTCGATCCCCATATGGCTGAATGTTCTAGCTGGAGTGACTCGTTCCTGTGGTAGATCACCCATCAGTTGTTCATTCGTCTTCGCTCTGTGACGATGACATTTCACGCATAGTCTAACCACGTTTTTGACGGCTCTGTTTCCTCCCATTATCCAAAACTTTAATCTGACTTGAGCTAAAGTAAGGCGTGCACCACCGTGTATGGTTTTCTTGTGGCAATCCTCTATTATAAGATAAGTAAGTCTTCCTCTATGGGGCAGTATTATGGGGTGCTTCGTTTCTTCAGGCAGCGAGGAATGTTGTAGTCTCCCACCGACCCGGAGTAAACCATTTTGATCTAAAAACGGCTTCAGGTTGAGTAATTTACTCTTGTTGTGAACTGTTCCCCGTTTTTTTAAATCCTCCATCTCTTGATAAAAGTTTTCTCGCTGTACTTCTCGTATAATGTAGATCATGGCCATGTCGATTTCTTCAAATGATAAAACTTCACCACGTGTTGTTTGTTTACGTTGCCGTATGATCGTAGTAAATCGTAGTATCCACGCTGTAATACGAGTCAGTCGCGTCAATGAGCTGTGTTTGTTTAGTAGCTGCATTGCGATACTTTCGGCGTCAGCATTCTGCGTAGCGGCGGAGTTATTATTTTCAACCGTGCTCGTTGTAATGAAAGTTTGTAACGTATGATCTTGATGTGCGATTTTCGTCGTTTTCAGCCACTCTGGACCGTTCCACCATAGCTTGAAAGATGCAGCATGAGATGGTAAAAGTCCTCGTGTGGCGCAGTCCGCCGGGTTCTCCTCAGACTTCACGTAGTGCCATAATTTCGCTTCGACGTTCGATGTTATTTGTATAACACGATTAGCGACGTATTTTTCCCAGCGGGTGACGTCACCCTGTAGCCATGCTAAGACGACTTGTGAGTCTGTCCAGCACGCGATGTGTAGTTCGTACTCGTTGAGCGATGTTTTTATTTTTTCGATGAATTTTGCTAGTAATCCTGCTCCTGCGAGTTCCAATCTGGGCAGCGATGTCTTCTTATTGAGCGGTGCTACTCTTGTCTTCGCGCCAACAAGGTTTGTTACATAATTTCCGTCGTCACCTGTCGTTCGGCTGTATACCACGCAAGAATAGGCTTTTTCGCTACTATCGCAAAATCCTAGTAGTTCAATTGTTTTTCCGTTGTGTAGCCATCTTTGTATAGATATATGGTTAACGTTGGGTAGATCTTCTCTGAGTTTCTGCCATTCAGTGTCGATGTCGTTTGGCAGTCGTTTTTCCCAGTCGATTTTACTGACCCACACTTTTTGAAATAATAGTTTGGCCTTTATTACTATTGGTGCAAGCCATCCAAGAGGGTCGTAGAGCTTGCTGATGTCAGATAACAGCATTCTTTTCGTAGTTTCGCCTTTCGGTGTTGGTAGTTTCCAGTTAAATTTGAAGGAGTCCGATGTTTTATTGTAGCTTATGCCCAATGTTTTTATAGAATCTTCTTGATTGAAGTCCAAACTGCTATTAGCGCTGCAGTCTTTAGTTGGTACGTTTTCAAGGACTCTTGAGTCGTTACTGGACCATTTTCTAAGATGAAAACCTCCTTTCTTGAGCAGTGCCGAAAGATCTAACTGTAGTTGCTTCGCTTCTTCGATCGTTTGGGCCCCTGTGACGACGTCATCCATGTAACACTCGTTCATGAGCTTTTTGGCGGCATTGGGGTAGTTTGCTCCTTCGTCCAGCGCCAGCTGTCTTAAGGTTCTCATAGCCAAATATGGAGCTGCTTTTGTACCATACGTTACAGTACAGAGAACCATGTCCTGTAGTGTTTGTTTCCTGTTGTCTCTCCAGACAATTTTTTGAAGGTGTTGTTGGTCTTCATGTATCAGAATCTGTCTGAACATCTTCTCCACGTCGGCAGTTATAACGTACCGGTAGCTTCTGAATTTTATGAGTAGTGATTGAAGGTCCTTTTGAAGGTTAGGACCCTTCTCCATGACGTCATTCAGACTGAGTCCCGTATTTGTCTTCATGCTTGCGTTGAAAACCACTCTTAACTTCGTTGTGGTGGAATTTTCGCGCAAAACTCCATGGTGCGGTAGGTATACGGACAGTAGGTCGGTCGTTGACGTCGGGGCAGGTTTCATGTGACCGAGCTCAGCATATTCTTCGATGAATTCTCGGTACATTTCCGCAAGTTTGCTTTTGCGCTCCATTTTCCTTTCCTGTTGGAAAAACTGGAATACGGCCCTGTTTTTCGAAATGCCTAGTTTTTCTTGATAGTTTTCTTTCATTGGCATTTTTACTATATATCTTCCGTCGCATGTTCTCGAGGTTGTTGTTTTGTAAAACTTCTCGCAGTAATCTTCCGTTGATAAGTCTTTTTCGTTACTTATTTCTTCTGTTTCCCAGAATCTTGATAAGTCTTCTAGCTCGTGTAAGGTTACTAGGCAGTTGAAAGTTTTGATGTTTCCACATAAGATCCATCCAAGTTTAGTTTGTTGTGCGACGGGGCTGTTCTTCTCTCCTTTTAGAAGTCCATCGAGGATGATGTCAGAGTAAACATCAGCCCCTAAAAGGATGTCTACGGGGTTTGACACGTTGTATTCTGGATCGGCGAGCTTGAGCGTTTCCAGATGACCCCAGGATGACTTCTCAAACGTTGTGTTTGGCAAGTTTCTGATGAGCTTCTTCATAATTAGTGCTTGTAAGCTGAAGGTATAGTCAGTGTTAAGGGATTTGCAATTGAGGTGTAGGAGTCCTTTGCAATTTCCCATTGATGCGCCGACACCGGATACCGTGGCGTTCATCTTGCTGCGTTGCAGTCGTAGTCTTTGCGCAGCTTCTTCCGTGATGAGTGATACTTGGGATCCCTGATCAAGAAGTGCTCGCAGAGTTATGTACTCTCCTGCTTGATTCTGTACTGATAGCAGGGCTGTTGTTAGTAGTACTTCACGCTCGTTGTCCCGAACGTGGTTTGTAGATTTGTTTGGCGATTCATAGTTTCCTTGCGTAGCCTTGTAGTTATAGTTTTGTGGTGTCATACCAGAGGGTGTGTTTTTCTTCTGGTGGAGCAGGGTGTGATGGGCATTGTTGCACATGATACATCTCTTCGTTGAGGAACACGTTTGGTCCCCGTGACTAAAGAGGCAGTTTTTACATAGTTTATATTTCACAACTGTGTCATTGCGGTCGTCGACATTCATGCTGATAAATTTCCTGCAGTGCATAAGCACGTGCGTCGTATTTCTGCAGAGCGGGCAGCATTTTATAGATGCATGGTAGGTATTTGGCATTTTTTCCGATTTATTATAGTTCGTTGCTCTTTGACCGCTATAATTTTTCTGATAATTATTTGTATAATTCGTCTTTGTTGTTTGACTGCTTCGAGTTTTGATGGTTTCCATAGCCATGAATCTTGATTCTAAGAACTTGAGAAACTCGTCTAATTCTGGTAGGTTTCTCGGTGACTCCAGATGTTGTATGTAGTCGTTGTAGGTGGCTGGATCAAGTTTCTGTAGCAGAATGTGTACGACTAGTGGGTCCCATGTTGATATGTCGAGACCGATGTTGCTAAGGCCATTCAAACTCTCTAGGGTAATATCGTGCAGCTTCTTCAAGCCAACGGCGTTCTGTTGATGGAGAACTGGTTGATTGAGCAGGTTGTTTGCAAAAGATGTAAATAGTAGCCTGGGGTTGTCATAGCGTTGTACAAGTATTTCCCAACAAGAGTCGTAGTTGTCAGCGTTCGGTGCCAAGTGTTGTACTAATTTTTCTGCTTCGCCCTTGAGCTTGGATTTCAGGTGTGATATCTTCTGAGCTTTCGGCAGCAAAGGGTTGGCATGGATTAGCTCGATAAATAAATCCCGAAACGGAAGCCATTGGCTGTATTTTCCGTTGAATTCCTGCAGCTTGATAGTAGGCGTTGATTTTTCGTAATGGATATTAGCCCATATCTTCTTATTTATCTCCTTTCTAATATTGTCGTAAGTTTCTTCGCAGTTGTAGTATTGTTGTTCGTAGTTTATATTAGATCCCTTTAATTGAATCTGCCAGTGGAGCTTGTCGATGGCTTCCCACCTGGTTTTGATGGTGTTGAGATTATCTTCCAAATCCCATTTTTCGGTCATCGTTTCCAAATTAATTTTGGATACGGCTCGATTGAATGCCATGAATTGGCAATGTTGTTGTTGCAGCATCTGAAGAGGAACGGTGTTGTTAATTCTTTCTTCAGGTTCGTTGAGGTTCTCCGTTTCCGGTGCGGCCGCGCTTGTACTTGCGGTCGCCCAGTTCATGGTCGGTGTCATGTTGCTGGCAGTGGCAGTTTTTTCTTCACGTAAACGCAGCATGTCGCTCAAAGTTGTTTTATAGACATCTTTCGTTTTGTTAAAGACGTCGTCCTTGTAGTACTGATTATCCTTTTCTCCCGTTTTTTCGATAAGGATATGGTTTCGCTCGAACTCGGCCCAATGAAGTTCCAGCGCTTCAATTCGCGTCTTTAAGTATTCAACCGTTTTTCTGTAAGCGCTGTCCTTCTTGTAGTTGACCGAGATTTGCTTGATGTTCTCAAAAGCCACCTGTTGCCGGTCGATGAGTTCACCGAAGGTAGAGGTAGACATTTTGGCTGTGGAGTTGTATTTCCTTGCACCGAGTTGTAGTTACGTAGCGCAGGCAGGCGTTGGTTCACGAAGATCGAGGTTGTTGACCGACGATTCTTCCCTTCACTAGCTTACTCGCTTGTGAGTAAAACTAAGTGGCAGTTTTGTCGAAGGACCAAAATGTATGGGCCACCCCGTAGTATGTGTCTTGAGATGTCCCAGAGAGTTGTTGAGTTAAAGATGAGAAGTTTCACCAATCAAAGTATATTGTTATACATGGGATATTATGGAGACTAATTTCCCGTAAGATGTGGTTACTTCGAAGGATGATTGTCTTCTGATTAATCCTATCTAATTAAATCGATAATGTAAACTCGCAAAGGAAATAAAGATGCTGATGTCGGATCTACAAAGTAGAACGCGCGTGTTGCGTTTTGTACGGTCAAGTGTGAATCGTACACTGGCAAAATTTTAGAAATTGAAATTTTCCTAGAAGATTTTAAATGTGATATTCTTTGTCTGACAGAAACATGGTTACAACCACACAAAATGAACTTTAGTCTCCTAGATTTTAAAGTAACAAGTGTATTTAACAGGAATCTCTCAAATGGAGGTGGTTGCCTTATATTAACTAGGAATATTAATAAAGTTAAAGAGCGAAAGGACTTTGTCAAACGTTCAGTGCTTTCAACCTGTGAGGTTGCGTGTGCAGAGCTAGACCGCTATATAATTCTATGTGTGTACCGTCCTCCCATTTCTTCCAACTTCGATAATTTTGTAACTGCAATGGAAGACGTACTGGGTAAAGTAAGCTGTTCAAATAAAACAGTAGTCATTTGTGGAGATTTCAATGTTGACTTACTTACAGACACGACCCAAAGGACCACTCTATTAGGCCTATTCCAGTCTTTTAATTTTAAGTTTTTGTTCAACGAACCCACTAGAATAGCGGGTACGTCTGCAACTTGTTTAGATAACATAGCAATGAACGGTAATTACTTCAAAAAATCATTGTTAACTTCTTTAAGGTCAGATCATAAGGGTCTAAATGTTTTATTGTACACAGTTGAACAAGAAAAAGAAAACTCGTTAGTTTATAGGCCAATGAACCAAAGTCGTATGGAAAGATTTTATCATAGTCTTCAGATGCGCCTTGCTTAACTTTGAGGCAGATGATCCCAATACACTACATCAAGAGTTATTTTCCGCGATACGGATTGAATTCGATCTTATATTTAAATTCAAAAAAGTTTGCAGTAATAAAAATTCAAATTTTAGTACTTGGGCGACGCCGGGAATTAGGAAAAGCAGAGATGCCCTATATGAGTTATATGATAGGAAAACTTTTGATCAAGACCCTTCATTTCTTGAACATGTTAGGAGTTATTCTAAATTGTTTAAGATAGTTTGCACCAAAGCTAAATCTATTAATTTAAATAATAAAATTAGAAATTCGAAAAATAAAAGTAAAACTGTCTGGCGTATTATTAATAAAGAAACTGGTAAAGCTAACGGTAAGGAAAGCATTCAAGCTTTAAACTTAAATGGTAAAGTCGTAACAGATAAGTCGGAAATTGCGAATGAATTCGAATCATTCTTTGCTAACATCCCATTTCAAACCACTAAAGACCTTAACGCATCTGCCAGCGCCGCGGAATCTATACTTAAGGAACATGTTGACATCGCCCCGCCTCCACTCACGTTTCGCCATGTTGGACCGCAATGCATTATTAAGATATTTAAGGAACTCAATTTAAAAAAGACAGAAGACTTATGGGGGATATCAATTAAAGTACTTCAACCTGTTATAACACTAATAGCGCCTCATCTAGCATTAATTTTTAACTCTTGTATCGAAAAAGGCATTTTTCCAAATTTATTGAAGTACAGCAAAATCATTCCAATTTTTAAATCTGGAAATACCGAAAACCCCACTGATTATAGACCAATCGCGGTTCTTCCAGCCTTAAGTAAAATATTTGAAAAACTTATTCTTGCACAATTAGCGTCTCACTTCTCAGTCAATAACTTCCTACACAAAAATCAATTTGGTTTTAGGAAAGGGCGGTCTACCTTAGACGCAGGTCACAAACTCATCAGCGATGTCTATGGAGCCTGGGAGGATTCTCACGATGCTATTGGGGTTTTCTGTGACCTCTCGAAGGCTTTTGACTGCGTTGATCATGAGACTTTGCTACTTAAATTACAGCACTATGGCTTAATTGATAAATCACTTGATCTACTTGCCTCTTATCTTACTGATCGCGACCAACGAGTGGACGTGGGTGGTGCGGTGTCTGCAGGTTGTCCTATCAAGATTGGTGTACCTCAGGGATCGATATTGGGGCCTTTCCTGTTCCTAGTCTACATAAATGATCTCCCTTACATGTTAGATAAACTTACTGAGGTTGTCCTCTTTGCGGACGACACCTCTTTAACATTTAAAGTTAAACGAGGTGACTCCCTCAACTTAGATATAAACAAAACATTAGTGGAGATTTCTCAATGGTTTACTTCCAATAATTTACTTTTGAACGCAAAGAAAACTAATTGCATTAAGTTTTCCTTGCCAAATGTGACTGCTTATGATACAGACATACATTTGGACAATAACAAGCTTAATCTGGTAAATCAAACTGTATTCCTTGGTATCACTCTAGATTCGAAACTTCAGTGGGGCCCCCATATCTCAAATCTTGCGGCAAGGCTCAGTTCGGCTGCGTACGCAATCTGGAAAATCAGAAAATTAACTGATGTTTCTACCGCGAGACTTGTGTATTTCAGTTACTTTCATAGCTTAATGACCTATGGCTTGCTTCTATGGGGAAGAGCTGCAGATATTAACGTCATTTTTATACTACAAAAACGCGCAATTAGAAACATTTATCAGCTTAAAGCTCGCGAGTCCCTCAGACAAAAATTCAAAGAAATTGATATTTTGACGCTTCCGTCCCAGTACGTCTTTGAAATTATTATGTATACTCGTAAAAACTTACATATGTTTGATAAAAAATGTGATAAAATTAAAGACCTTAGAACGCGTAGCAAAAACAAACTAATTATTCCACAGAACAGACTAAAACGGACAAACAAATGCTTTATAGGAAACGAAGTAAGATTTTATAACAAGATCCCAGAAGAGATTTTGATCCTGAATGATAATGAGTTTAAAACTCGTATCAAAAAAGGTTTGATTAAGAAAGCTTATTACAATGTTGATGATTATGAAAACGACAAAGACGCATGGAAGTAGTCTAGCTCTGCACGATATTTTCATTATTTCATGTATGTACTTTAAATCTTATTAATTTATGTTCTTTGTATTGTAAATTGAATTGTAATGTCACATATATAAGAACAAAAAAAAAAAAAAGAGAGAAATTGTAAAGTAGAGTTTGTTACCCCTTTCTTCTCTACGCTGTAAAATCATTGCGAAAGGGAGTAGAATCATTTGACAGAGGAGGGCTCGTTTGGGGGCGTCTCCAGGCGACCATTGTCGTAAGGCAAGGCAAACATTGTTTGCCTGAGCCAATTAGTGGGCACCCTGAACTACCTCGCCTCTATCAGTATAGGATACTTTACGAAATAAGGTATCAATATTAATTAGATTAGTCTAATTGACTTTCAATAAGCTATATCTTGTATCCTGTATTGAATAAATCATTTTTTACTTTTTTTTTTTTTACTTTACTAACAGTCCATAGGAGCACAGGCCAGCAACAGAACATTGTACGTCTATGCAATGCAATGCAACAGCAAAATAACACCGAAACAGCTTCGCTACGAAGATTTATAAGCTACGCTACCCTTTGAAACCATGTGACCGTTTTTACCAATACTACATCTTCGCAGCATTGCAGCATAGCACATCTATTGTGGAAAGGCACCCTAAAAGTGGCATCCAGGTTGCGAATTTGTCAGTGTTTTATTTCTTCTATTCTACAGGATTTAATTGAATGAGATCCCCTTGTCTGGCAGGACCTGAAGCCGTCCAATATAGTTGTGAAGAGCGACTGCACGCTCAAGATCCTGGACTTCGGTCTCGCGCGCACCGCGGGCACCACTTTCATGATGACGCCCTACGTCGTCACGCGCTACTACCGCGCGCCTGAGGTATGCCTGCCTACTCTCCCAGTCACAACACTACACTACACTACACAACACAACACAACAACATAGTGTGAAGAGCGACTGCACGCTCAAGATCCTGGACTTCGGGCTCGCGGGACTACACTTTCTTTTTCTCCTTCTTTAAAGCTTTGTTTTCTCTCTTGTCGGTTGAGCCTCCTCCATTCCTCCCTTTTCCCCGCCTTCTGCTTGACTTCTTGATACGACACGACACCTATCCTTAGCCATAGATCACTCCCAGTGTTTGCCACATCTATAAGTGATTTAAACTTGCAGGTGATCCTGGGCATGGGCTACACGGAGAACGTGGACATTTGGTCGGTGGGCTGCATCATGGGCGAGATGATCCGCGGCGGAGTGCTGTTCCCCGGCACCGACCACATCGACCAGTGGAACAAGATCATTGGTGAGTCATGGGCGAGATGATCCGCGGCGGAGTGCTGTTCCCCGGCACCGACCACATCGACCAGTGGAACAAGATCATTGGTGAGTCATGGCGAGATGATCCGCGGCGGAGTGCTGTTCCCCGGCACCGACCACATCGACCAGTGGAACAAGATCATTGGTGAGTCATGGGCGAGATGATCCGCGGCGGAGTGCTGTTCCCCGGCACCGACCACATCGACCAGTGGAACAAGATCATTGGTGAGTCATGGGCGAGATGATCCGCGGCGGAGTGCTGTTCCCCGGCACCGACCACATCGACCAGTGGAACAAGATCATTGGTGAGTCATGGCGAGATGATCCGCGGCGGAGTGCTGTTCCCCGGCACCGACCACATCGACCAGTGGAACAAGATCATTGGTGAGTCATGGGCGAAATGATCCGCGGCGGAGTGCTGTTCCCCGGCACCGACCACATCGACCAGTGGAACAAGATCATTGGTGAGTCATGGGCGAGATGATCCGCGGCGGAGTGCTGTTCCCCGGCACCGACCACATCGACCAGTGGAACAAGATCATTGGTGAGTCATGGGCGAGATGATCCGCGGCGGAGTGCTGTTCCCCGGCACCGACCACATCGACCAGTGGAACAAGATCATTGGTGAGTCATGGGCGAGATGATCCGCGGCGGAGTGCTGTTCCCCGGCACCGACCACATCGACCAGTGGAACAAGATCATTGGTGAGTCATGGGCGAGATGATCCGCGGCGGAGTGCTGTTCCCCGGCACCGACCACATCGACCAGTGGAACAAGATCATTGGTGAGTCATGGCGAGATGATCCGCGGCGGAGTGCTGTTCCCCGGCACCGACCACATCGACCAGTGGAACAAGATCATTGGTGAGTCATGGCGAGATGATCAGCGGCGGAGTGCTGTTCCCCGGCACCGACCACATCGACCAGTGGAACAAGATCATTGGTGAGTCATGGGCGAGATGATCCGCGGCGGAGTGCTGTTCCCCGGCACCGACCACACCGACCAGTGGAACAAGATCATTGGTGAGCCGAGCAGTCTGGTAACAGACTCGGACAGTGACTTTTTTAAATTGGTGTGCTCATCCCCTCCCCTAGTAAGTAGAAACTAAGGTAGTTAATTGGTCAGACTGTCAAAGTAGACTTGGGACTAGGGAATTTGTGTTTTACTCGGGGTGCTCGCTTATGGTGTCCGCGCATCGAAATATCTAGACTTTGACTATCTTTCACTTTCACAAAAATGCTTTTAAAGGATGACAACCGTACATGCCCTAAGAGAAGCAATGACGGACAATCATATTGTTTAAATAATTACAATAACACATAATAATAATAACACATCACACTCAGAGCCCCTAACTAGGAAGAACCTGTATCTAGGGTGCCCGAAACACACACAGAGACGAACATCACACCCAGACCGGAAACAAACATCGATATTCATCATATCAATATTCGGCCCGTCCGGGAATCGAACCCGGGTGCACACGCTTACTCAGTCCACATCACTGCCAACTGAGCCACGGAGCAGTCAAAATTAAATAACTCCTTAGCGACACGCCGCCGCGTACCGCGTCGGTAACAAAGAAAATATCTTCAAAGTTAGACTATATTGGTATTGTATTCGTCAGAGCAACTGGGCACCCCGTCGGCAGCCTTCATGGCGCGCCTGCAGCCCACCGTGCGCAACTACGTGGAGAACCGGCCGCGCTACGCCGGCTACAGCTTCGAGCGCCTCTTCCCCGACATACTGTTCCCGAGCGACAGCAACGAGCACAACCGACTCAAGGTACGCCTGCGCTAGCGAGCGAGTGTATGATACAAGCTAGAGATGGGCGAATGCGAGTGATTCATTCGAATGAAACATTCGAATACCGAACAATCGAATTATTCGATTGTTAAAAGTGTCAATTCGAAATATTTGAATGCAAAAAAATAATTCGAATCCATATTTAATTCGAATGATTTGTTTTATTTGAATTGGTTAGGAATGCCATTATTATGTAGGTATTTTAAGCATGTGCATGACATATTTATTCCTGTCAGCCTCTTCAAATCAAATAGGATATTATGCGAAAATCAGAATTAAGTAACTTTATATTTTTTAGCGAAAAAAGAACAAATTGTAAATTATATACATACTAGTAACATGAAAATAGTACTTAGTAATACATTCGTGTATCCTTCAAAATGTAATAAAAATGTACTTTATATTACCATACCGAAAATTCATTCGAATTATCCATTCGAATGCCGATATTTCATTCGAATAAAAATAAAACATTCGAATGACGAAAATTCATTCGAATTCTCTATATAGGAACATTCGAATAATTCGATTGTTGATTTTTTCAACAATCGCCCATCTCTAATACAAGCGTATCACTTGTGTGAGTGAGATGAGTCGTGCGACCAGTGTTGCCAATGGCTATTTCCCAAGATCACTGGTTAAATTCCCTAAAGGACTATGCAAAAAATCGTCCCATATCATCAACAGATGCCAAACATATCTCAATAAATACATCTCGACATTATGATTATTTTTTACTATGGCGACATCACTGTAGGATATGGGGTTATCGTGCAATAAAAAAAAATATGTTATACTTATACAGTTTTATTAAGTATTAAGAATCGAATTAAAAATGTACTATTTAACTAAAAAAAACTCGAGAGAGAACAGCCGTAAGACGTACTTTACCCTCCCTCCTTGCTCCGTTACCCCGACCGCACCCTTTTGACGCCTGCGCCCGCGCACGTTTATTTGTGCGTTATCGGCTTGTTTGCGACTATTACTAACCTAACCTAACCTAGCGGAACATATTCGGAATGGAATTTATTATATTGAATTATTTCGAGAAAACCAGCTAACTGATTTGCCAAGGTATAATATTCGAGAAGATAATGTCTGGTTAATTAGAGGACGAATACAATCTCGACACGTTAGATCGCGCGTTTATTATTGTTACATATTAATAAACCGAAGTGAAACTGGCAGACGTGCTATTGAACAGTGGTATTGCACATGCCTAACAGGGGCGCGTACGGTTGGAAGTTGTGCCCATATAATATCAATTATATGGTATATGGGCAAAGGTCGACATATCGACTTTAATCTACCAGCGGCAATGTTATCGACTATTATAATAGATGAATAATATAACGTTATTTTTGTCTGGATAATAGTTATGTTGTTATTAAGTGTCTACTTGCACAATTGTTTTTGTGTTATTAATACTTAAAATGTCTAGTTGAACAATTGCTTTTTGTAATTATCGTCTAAAATGTAATTTTTTATTTTAAAATAAAAATACTTTATTTTGGTCAAAAGTCTTTTTAAAAAAAAAACCCCGTCGAATTCCGAACTAAAAATTGGTACTGACTTTTCATGGGACGTAATAATGATATTGAAACTTATCCCATGTCTGTTGATGGGATGGGACACTGCCCCTACATTTTTTTGCATGGTCCTTTGGGGAGAAAAATATCCTGATTCCCCACAAAGTACCCTCACAATGAGATAGTGAACTATTTACAGTATAACTTTAAAAATCAATCATTTATTAATGACAAACACTTAAAAAATCGCAACATCACTTAAAAAAAACATCCGGTACCTAACCTACATTATATAAAATCCTCCTCCAGTTTTCTCTTATGTTTAGGCTTAAAAGTAAAAACTAGGTTAAAAACATGTAAAAACTAATATTGTTTTTCGCTATTATTCTTTCAATATTTATATAGGTACATTAGCAAAGACTAGGGATAGCCAACTCACTGATTTTAGAGTGGGGTGATACATTTTCATAATTTTATTTCGCTAATATTCAGTAATTTAAAAGAAAAAAGTTATTAATCACTTCCCTAAAGATAAGTTTTTATCATTAAAAATAAATAAAGGCAGTAATTTATATTTGATCAATTTATGTCATGGTTGCAAGTTCTTATGTTTAGTGTTAGTGAAAAAGAGTCGTTTATCGTTGGCAGGCGTCGCAAGCACGGGACCTGCTGTCCCGCATGCTGGTCATTGACCCCGAGCGCCGCAACTATTTGCCAGATGAATATAAACCATAGTGTTAGTGACAGAGAGTCGTGTATCATTGGCAGGCGTCACAGGCGCGCTACCTGCTGTCCCGCATGCTGTTCATCGACCCCGAGCGCCGCATCTCGATGCCAGATAAATATAAACCTTAGAATTAGTTAAAGAAAGACGTTTATTCGTCGTCGGCAGGCGTCGCAGGCGTGCGACCCGCTGTTGCGTCATGCTGGTCATTGACCCCGAGCGCCGCATCTTGATGCCAGATGAATATAAACCATAGTGTTAGTGACAGAGAGTCGTGTATCGTTGGCAGGCGTCGCAAGCTCGGGACCTGCTGTCCCGCATGCTGGTCATCGACCCCGAGCGCCGCATCTCGGTGGACGACGCGCTGCTGCACCCCTACATCAACGTGTGGTACGACGAGGGAGAGGTTAACGCGGTATGTAACACACTTAAGACACACACATACACACGCTTACACATACACTTGGCACACACATTGTCGAAAATTTGCCAATCAGCTGAAAACTGTTAGAGAGCAACTTTTAAGTGCGCGTCAGATAAGAATGCGGGCGCTACTGTATGTATATGTGTATATAACAAATAGCTAATTGTTAATTAGTCCTTATTTTTATTTTGCTCAGAATAATCTGGCCCGCACTCTATTTCTTCCTCTATATTGTTTTATTGACCCATTCTGGGAAGACAAAGAATTCTTCCGTAGCATTTTCTTAGTATTTTTTCCAAACCTGGCTCCTTGAACATTTCTATGATTTCTCGGGACAATTATCAGAATCTTACGGAAGTGTCTTTCTCGCTTGTTCTTAGTTTAACTACTCTAATTTAAAAAAAAAAACATCCACGGAAAACTAATTTATAAAATTTGTAAACAAAACAAAATTCCGCCATTTTTTCCTAACTTCCCGCCAAAACTCCAATCGAATAGCTAGCTATGAGTGATTGATTGATTGATTGATTGTCGGTCCGTGCCCGCAGCCGGCGCCGGCGCCCTACGACCACTCGGTGGACGAGCGCGAGCACACGGTGGAGCAGTGGAAGCAGCTCATCTACCAGGAGGTCAGTCACCTGCCTATTTTACTGTACTGAATATGATTTACTTACAGACCTTTTATAATAAAAAAAAAACAGGCCATTTAGAGATGGCGCCACGCCATCTAAGTCTCCGCGCGACTGGGACGGCGTAACAATTTTTTGTCTATGGTCTCGTGTGCCCTAGACTGTAATTCTAAAGAACAAGAGCTATTTTGCAATACAGAAAAACCGGAAGTGTTACGCCGTCGTAGACCGCCACTGTACTTTATTCGCTAATCGAAACAAAATTGTTATTTGACTATTCGCTATTTTTTTTTATATTTTAGCGGACGCAGACTTAGCTGCCATGCACTCTACTAAATTATTCTGCTATTTAAAACGAAATTATAAAAAATCTTATTAAAAAAAAAACCTTTTCTTCTTTGTGTGGGAAATATTTTTTTATATTAATTTATATAATTAGAAGATTAACTTTTATTTTAATGCAAATAAATTAACCTGTATATTGTTAGCTATTTATAGAATACACCACCTACAAGCCTACAAGAAACTTATTTTTGTAGTCTATTATCTATAATTTTATACAGGGTGTTACAAAAATGTTCGGACCCCATTGGTTATTCTCTAGACGGATAAAAGTTTTTTTTTTATTACATTGAACAATTCTTTTATTTTATGAATTACCGACTATTTTGTAATATGCTGTATTTTATTCAGTGTTTTTCTCAATACTTACATGTTTCACTAGCCCCATTATTATTATTATGTCTTTTGTGAAATGTTGTCAAACTTAATAAGTTTGTTGGATTCACTTTAAAAATAACTAAGTTATGGTTTTCGAAACTGTTTTAATACCTGTTATTACTTGCCACAGCCCAGCATGGTGCTCAAAGTTCAATCTAATTTGTGTGTGTTTGAAATAATTAAATAAAATTCATAATTTATTGTAGTATGTAACTAAGTGCTCTGTATAATTATATATAAAAGCAAACATCTATAAATCTCTATTATATACTAGTATGCTGGATCGGGCTTCTCGTCGTTAAATGAGGCAAGTTGATTTTGGCGATACGGAACTGATTTTGATGCGAAATTATGTTCCGGGAACGGCACGTATCTGTTTGAAGGTAAGATTCTCATGACGACGCCTGGCGACTACTGTGTAACTGACATTTCTTTTTTTGTTACATTTTTTGTTTATTCTACTCTAATACCAGTAAAATCTAAATTTGAAGAATAGTTAAAAATTGTATGGCCTTTTAATCGGTCGGCTTCTTGGTTAACGTCTTTTTTTTTCCCACAAATGAAAATATTTGAATTTTATAAGTACACTTACTTATACCTATACCATAATTAAGTCATATATGTCTTTAATCCACTTTTGTCAGTTACACATTGTAATATTTTTAAAATTTTCAATACTTAAATTATGACTGGCCACCGATTATGTACATGTTATATGTAAGTAAATATGTATGATTACAAAACTACTTAAAAACCTGAGTTAAAAACAAAGTTTAAAAACAGAATTTTAAAAGGGTAAATTAATGTTTGATAAAGTTTCTATATTAATCCCGTAAGGAAAGGCAGTGGCACTAAGCCGTACAGCCTAATTAATTCAACAAATAATCTATGTTAAAAGTGTGGCAAGCCATTAGAAATAAATTCCCTATTTTTATAAAAAGTCGAGCCGTTCTCAGAACATAAAGCTCAAATGTCAACTTTAATTCCGGCCTTATGCTAAGTTGTATAAAAATATATTCTTTGTAGTTTCCTTTTGTAACATTATTTTTCGGGATCCTTTTTTTATTAGTCCTTTTCAATAAAAGCCGTATAAGTTTACTTACTTACTTACTTACATAATATAAAAACATTTAGTAAGTGAACTTATGCGACCTATATAAGGTTAAATGACCTAGCGCACGTTAGTCCTGTTACTTATTTAAAAACTATTCTTAATAATAACAAATCGCCTGCAATTACGTAGTATTATTAGTTTTTTATGTTTCTTTGACAAGTATATCGTTAAGTTTTAATATTATTATTACCTAGTAGTTAGTTTTACATTTATTTTTCCTAGTTTCTATTGAGGTACGAATTAATCTGCAAATACAAAGCAGGCGGGACTGGACGCTAAAAATCCAAATTTTCCTATATGGGAAGAAGCCACTAATTTACAGCCATACTTATTATCTGTTCAGTAGTTTAGGCAAGATTGCGTAGCACACAGAAAACACTATGAGTGCTGTCAGCGCACGGTGCCAGTTTCGTCCTGCTCGCTCTTAATTTGCAACTTGATTAGTAATTTCTTGTGAGATAACCGATAGCCCTCGGACATGCTTGCAGTTTTTCTTTTTACTTTTTTGGGTAAGCAGCCTCATTTTGCAGTCCCCCTTTATATAATTGGCAGGGTCCATTTAAAGTCTGAATTCTTAGCAATTTACAGCATTAAATAAAAATTAACCATATTAATAAGGTCAAGGTAAATGTTCAGCCTCTGTATGGACCGAGCTATTAATGTAAAAGGCAGCTTACCCTATATTATTATTTCTGCAGTTTATAAATTTCTGTTTAATGCTTCTGAACTGTTAGCGTAGCTTAGCAATTCGTATAACTCGCGCACATATAGAAAACATTTATAAAACCATGACAGCCTCATGCGCCCTCACTTACGAAGGATATGTCTGAGCGAGACAGCATGATGTTGGTCATGGTTTTATAAATGTTTTCTCTATGTGCGCGGCGTATCAAGTATAACATTCTAAAGTATAACGTAATGGGTACATAGGTGGTGCAGTACTGCGCGCCCAGCCCGCCCGCGCCGCCGCCGCCGCCGCCCGACCACGCGCAGCCCGCGCTCACCACCTAGGTAAAGGTATGGTGAACTAACTTAGCTCTACTTACCTTAGTCTGTTTAGGGTAAGCCGACCCATTTTTGGCCTCGCCTCCTCCCTATTGGCATGTTTCTATTGACAGTTATAGTCAGTATTAATTAGTTAGTACAGAGGCGGTCTAGGAGGCCGTATCAGATTTGTCTATGGTTTCGTCAGCCCTAGACTGTATTGCAGAAAGAACAAGAGCTCATTTGCAATACAGTAAAACGGGAAGTGTTACGGCGACGGCGACCTAGACCGCCACTGTACAATAATTTGGTTTTTAATGCTGTAAAATTCCAATAGCATTCAGTCTTTAAATTGAAACATGGCTATAATAGGGAGCACATACGTATGTTTACATATTTCAATAAAATGATATAAGACCCTCTCTTGCAAAAAAATAGTAAAAAATTGCGCTACCTATAGAAATAAGGTAGAATAATGCGCCAATGAGTTCAATGAGCCTATTTTAGGGTTGCAACTATGCTGATTTTTTTTTCCCCTAATGAGGTGTTTTTTTTTAAATATCACATTATGATAATGTAATTGTTTTTTATTACAGGTCTCATCAAAACTCTCATCCGACATATGACTAAAACAAAAAAATCTGTGCAAAGACATTTTTCTACCTGTCACCGAGTTGAATGGACTCGGCGACATCTCGGACTTGAGTTGATAAGTAGTAGCGCATAAAATTGTAGCGAAAAAGTGATCAGAATGCAACCCGTTATACCTACTTATTTAGTTTTAAATTTAAGTATGGAAATACTCTGTATATATTGTCTATGGAAATCTTATGTGCAATATTTACTCGGCGGAATTAAAAAGAAAAAGTGCAAAATTAAATTGTTCGTATCTCGTGTACAGATAGTGAAGTTTCAGAGACAATATTATTATAATTAATAATAATATAGTTAATCCTGGCAGTGTATTGGATACTTATACATTTAGTATGTGTAAGTTTGTATCGAGTAATAATTTTCTTTTAACTATTATTTTAACCTTTGTCCTCTTGTCTATTATCTTGTAGTTTCTTCCTTGTAGTCTATGATATAGAGTAAGTTAAAGCGATTCCTGCAGCGTGTTTTTTTTAGTGTTGCCAGTTAAGTATTTGATGTCGGGCATATATAGAGTCATGTTATTTTTCAATTTGATTTAAGCTCAACTGTAAAATTTACAACTTCCCATTACCATATTAGGGTATAATAATGATTCATTTCTTTTTATGTTTTTTTTTGCAAAGCAGTGCCTTTTGCGGTTTGCTCTAAAGTGATGGCGACTTTCAGCATACGATAAATATGGACTGAATTTGATAATTTTATATTGAGACGGTGATCAAGAACAATCATGAATTTTGTAAAACTGTGAGGTGGCGACTTTTTAGCTTGTATATTTTATTGTAATTATCATAAAAAAATAACTATTGCGACTTTATATTTTATTTTGATAAAAATAATGTTTTGCTTATTTATTGTTACTTTTTTTTTCTTATCCTTGTGCAATCTTTTAGTTTTAAATATTACAAAATCATATTTTAATCTAATGTTAATACATACACGATACAAAATAATATTGTGCAGTGCCATGTTTCTCGCCATATAAGTGACACTCTATTTAGAATTTTCGATTGTGAATAATTCATGTCAGTTGTTTTTTTTTTAGCCATGGAACACCATGTATAATATATAATACAATAATAATAATTGGGATTTTGTGATGTTTAAAAGTTTTTTGTATGTAGATGTTAGTTATTATGTTGTTGTAGGTAAATATTGTATCGACTAAGAGAGTATAAGTTTAATTATATCTAAGTAGCATCTCATAGGGAGTTCCTGCGCGCTGCGTCATTGCGTATACCGCCGAGACAGGAACCATGACCAGGTCAGCCGCCGCGCCGTTTGGTCACCCGCAGCGCGCAAGGACAACGTAGAATATCGTTTGAGACCTCACTAGGTGATATAGTAATAGTTGTTAATTTAATAAGTAACAATTAATGAAGTTAGTCGAATTGGGCTGTTTTATGAAATAGCACAATTGAATACGTATACAATTTAACTTACTGAACAGTTGACGGGTTGGAATATAGTGTAAATTATTGGACTATGGTGTAGAAAACACAAAAGCAATAATAATGTTATGGTTTTTCATAATTCCTCATTCATAGGCATGTTTGCTTTGTAGAAAGTCTAGTTCAAACACATATCATCATCTTGCTTAGAAATGGGATCCCTCAGTTTTCGTGTATTATTATTGTTAACTGCTCTCCGGGTGTGGCGTGTACATTTATTTTATAAGTAACAGTAACTTGTCATTTATTCGATTTTAAATAATTGGGCCTGAATAAAAAAGTTAAATAAAAAAAATATTGCTAATCAACTAAAGAAATTACTTAGTGAAAAATTAAGGAACTTTTTTTTTGTAAATATAAAAAAAAGTTTAAATAAAGTAAAAAAGACAAGTTACAATAATATTTATTAATCAAAATCATGGCACATATTTTTGTTTTTACCTAAGCAAGCAATTATTAAATCTTGAGTTATTCGCTAATACATAAATAAAATAAAATAGTAAATAAATTCACAACTGTACGTCCAAATTGTCCATTTATGTGTTAATGTACCTAATACAAATTACAATAATGTAATCTTTAGGATGTATTTTAGTACGCAATGTAAAGAAGGTGTAAGGTAGTCCTACATGAACCGAGGAGGGCAATCCTCTACTCTTGAACACTTATTGACTATCTAACAACTTATTTTTACTGTACACGTAAGTTATTTCATATTTTAACTGAATAAAATAAAAATGGTTAAAACAATACTTAGTTTAATTTTTGTATTCTTAAATATAATCTATCATATTATTATTAACATGATGAAATGTGAGACCACCGTATGTACATTTCGATGAGGTACTTAGTAGGCAAAAAAATAAATTAGAAGCATTCTTTTTAGCTTTTTGGGATTTTTGTAGGTAACAAGTTTTCAAACCCACGGATGATTTTCTCATTTGGACACTTGCCGAAAACTGAGCCGAAAACCTATGGATATGGCAACACTGGTCTCTGCAGCTTTCTATTTGGTCTATGTTTGCTCTCTTTGTCTATGGCTGTGGCTGTTGATTGATTGATTAGGTGAGATTGAGTAGGTAATGATTGATTGAAGACAATTTTATTCTTTTCTTTGTGCCGTGGTGGGTGGATGTGCGAAAAAAATATAAAAATATTTACGAATTGAGTTTTTCGCAGTTCCTTAATTAATTATCCTAGTCAACAACTGCAGCACAACAGCAAATCGGACATGGACAGAAGACACCATAACTACGATGCAGGTATTCGTATAGTACGGGTTGTTTTTCGAGTTCGAACAAATCGAAGGCAAACCAAGCTCATTGATTTTTTATAAAAAAATATACACCTTATTTAACTTTGCCAGTGTTTTCACATTGGCAGGGTCGTCTCGATCCGCGCGTGATGATTCCAGAAAGTCATACCACGCTGAGAGAAGTGATGGGAGGCGTCGTTCCCCAAAATCCAGGTCACGATCACCTAAAAGACGCCATTCGCCAGCACCGCGCCGATCCCCTCCGAGGAGGGAGAAATATAGAGACAGATCCCCTCATGAGAGGTCTAGCAGAGGTTATGATGGTATGTCCAACTTTATAGATATTTTTAGCATTTAGTTTGAACACCAACCTGTGCCTTTCACCGTCTAGTTTTTCAGGAGAAAAATATTATCAACCTACATAGTCACCACGTCAACCAAGAAACTTTTTAATTATTGATTTGTTTTTAGTTTTAATGTTTTGTTGTAATGCTTTCATACTTTGTGTTATTCCTGACCAAACATAAAAAATATCAGTAGAAAATAAGTGACTTTGTTTTATACTATGTATTGAATATGCATCAATGTGGTTGGTCGGAATCAAATTTTAAGTAAACAATAGTAAAAGATAAAATAAACCTCATAATTTTAGAAGGTAGCAGCAGTAGCAGAAGATCAAAGAAGTACTCTGACGAAGAGGAAGATGTACCCCCGCCGCCCCCACCGCCGCGCATCACCAAGATCTCCATTGAGCTAGCAAAACCAGCAGCCAAGGTAAGAATAAAATAAAAATAAAATAAAAATTATTTATTTCAGTTCAGACCATATCCATAAGTTACATTTTAGTTTGAGCTTATCATAGGCAGAGTTTAAATTTAGTTTACAAATTAAAGTTAAATTCTACATTAAAAAATTGGTGCTTAATACTAGTAGGTATACATTCAATATCACAGCATGACATATCTACAGACTGCTTTCTGTCTTTGCAACCAGTGCTTATTAAAAAAATTGTGAGGGCGGTCGGCTATGACTTTCAGGATGCTATTGGAGGCCGCATCAAGCCTCCGCCGTGTAGCCAGGCATCGCTTGCGGAGCACAGCTGGAAAGCCGTCAACATGTGCATCCGCAAACATGCCCGACGCACTGCAGAACCTCGGCAGCCCCAAGAGCTTCCTGAAAGCATTGTTAAATTGTACTCGCAAAGCATTCAAGGTTGATAATCTATAGCATGTCCACAAACTGCAGGTATATAAGGAAGTACAGTACGCCTGGAAAAGTGTAATCTTAACTTGTGCAGTACATTTTCGAAACCTATGGACTATCATGTTAGCCCTTATTGCTAAAGCCCTGCGCTCTCTTTCAATATCGGCGTCATCCTTCAAATCATCTGTAATAATATGCCCTAGATACTTGAAAGAAAAAACTCTGACCAGGGGCACACTATTCAACCTTACCTCAGGTATACAAGGACATTTAAGGCCAGACTTAAAAACCATTATCTCTGATTTGATGGTGTTGTATTTTAGACCATGTTTCTTAGCGTAATCCTCACATATGAGTAGCAATTTTCGAAGACCGTTGATTGATAGGCTCAGCAGCACCATATCATCGGCATAACTTATATTATTTACACAGAGCCCATCAACATGGCAGCCTACATGAGTACTGCTGAGCTCCTCAATAAGGTCGTTTACATACAAATTAAAAAGTGTTGTAGAGCTAACCCCCCCGGCCTATACCACATCTCAACTTATAGTTTTCAGACATTACATTGTTCCATTTCACCATATTTGAGAATAGATTGTTCTAATTTTGACTAAGTTTCTCATGTATTTTTTAGACATTTTTATTTTCGCTTTGAACAGTAGTGACACACCTCGGACACTTCATAGAAAAAAAAGAGTGTTGCTTTAACCAAAAACTATTGAAACAGCCAAAACTGGCGTATCTGCATGTGTATCATGCTTGTGTGAGTAAGATAAGACAAGCGGAAAACTGAGAAGGAAATTGAGTGTGTGGGTCCGCACTTGCTGTGGGAGGCAGTGAGTGTCCTTACTGTATGTAGTACTATTTATTAATATACTATAGTAATGTTAAAAGAACTGAATAATTTTTACTGAATAACTGTAACTGAACTGCATAAGCTTGATACAAATACAAAATTACAAATACAAAATTGTTTATTCAAATATTCTTTTACAAAGCATTAAACATGGGGTCTCCATTTAAGTATAACTTGTGTTAGGAGACTCCGGCTCTTTCACAAAAACAGTATAAACGTGTATTAGAAGTACTTAGGTACTAGTTAAGTTATCCTAACATATTTAATAATTATCTAAAATGTGTCTGTCAGTCAGTATGTAGATATATATATTTAAAACTAAATTTTGAGATGAATGAATACATAAACAAGTATGTTTATAATGTTAAACAACTAAACAAAGTATTCAAATAATGATTCTACTTTTGTATAGTCTAATGTTAATGTGCTCATTCATTTATTCTTCTTTATTGTTTCCTTCCTTATGATTTGGGATTGTGTGTATGTGGACTAATACAATTTTACTCCATTAGTCTTTATAGCTATGTGGCAATTCCCTTTACATGCATACAACAAGCTCCTCTTACAGGCTTCAAATATTTCAATTGGTAATTTGGTTTTCTGATATGGCTGTGATTCAATTCCCACCAACCAATACAAAACAATACAAATATCAATACCATATTCCTTATACCATATTTATTTGTTGATACAAGCAAAAATTATGAGTCATTAAAATACATTAATGTTCCTTGTAAAGTTACAATAATCAATATACATATATAAAACTCTTCCGTTACTGACTGACTGACTAACTGACAGATAACGCAGAGCCTAAACTACTGGGCGTAGAAAGCTGAAAATTGACACGTGGGTTCCTTGGGGAGTGTAGGTGAGCACTAAGAAGGGATTTCCCGAAATTCCCACGGTAACGGGAAAAAACGGGAATTTTGTGTTTATGAGAAATCTGCGCTGGAAAAACCGCGGGGCAGCCTCTAGTGTATAATAAATGCACCTATTAAAAGAAGTATTGCAGTCGACGCAGTGATTCTGACTATAAATTACACTTTTATCTGTCTGTACAAGCTTGACCTGTATTAACAAGTGAATATTGTTTTCTGTCTTCTTGCCCTCATATTATTAAGGCCACATAAAATTAACTCTTTTAGTTCATGATCTGTAATTTTTTGTATTAACTTTTTGTTTTGGACAGAAAAAGTATGATTGTACAATTACATGTGGCCGCCTTACAGACCCTGGGGGGGCAAGGTTCTTAACTTAAAACAATTGACTTGTTGTCGTGTTAGCGACTTCGTTAACCATTGCTGTTTTCTTTGGTCGTGCAACAGAAATTGCGTTTGTTGAAGCGTCAATGGTTAGCGAAGTCACTTACAAGACAATGCGGGGTTTTTAAAGAGACATGTAAAGAAAAAGTTTCGTAATACCCCCGTAGACGGCGTAATATACAAAGGTAAGTAATTCAAATCAGTTCAAATTAACTTGAAAAGGTTATAAGAAAACAAAACAAAAACTATTTGACTGGCGCATAAGGCTTCAAACGCACAGGCGGATTTTTGCCGCGCGGTTTTTATGTAACATATTGAATGCTATAGAAGTGTCCGCACCAGCGGATAAAAATCCGCTGTTGCGTTTTTATTTCTGCGCGGATAAAAATTTGCCTGTACTTTCGGGGCCTATGAATAAGGTTGAAAATGAAATAACAACCTATCAAACCGCGCGGAAATAAAACCGTAACAGCGGATTTCTATCCGCGCAGTTTTTTTCAGCGCGGATATAAATCCGCCTGTGCGTTCGAAGCCTAACATCTTGTAGATTTTTGCTAGCGCCATCTGATAGCGACGTGATAAAACTTGTTTTTTTTTTTTTTAATTTCAACATTGAAAACTTCTCATTACGAGTCGTTAGCTTTTAGTTAAGAACCTTGACCCCCTGATTGTATACTCCCCAGATGGGTCCAATAAAGATGTCCCTAGGCGGGCAGTCGTCGCAGCCCGGGCGCGGCGCGAGCAGGCCCGCCCCGCCCGCCAGGCCCGGCCAGCCCGCCAGGCCCGGCCAGCCCGCCTGGCCCGGCCAGCCCGCCAGGCCGCCGCTAGCCAACGTGTTCGACTCGGACGACGACGAGCCCGAGGAGATGCCGGCCGAGGCCAGGATGCGGATGAGGAATATTGGCCGGTCAGCATGCCAACTTATTTTGTAAAATATCATGTTCAAACGACGCAAATTCTTAACTAGAATCCCCAAGGAAAGCTGAACAGCAGACCTGGCGGCAGTGCCGTAAATAGCTTTTTCTGCGCCCTGTGCGAGCTTCTATAACTGCACCCTGTGCGAACTTCCATAACTGCGCCCTTGTTTTTTTTGATATTATAGGTATGCTATGTATAGAATAGACCTACTTTATTTCATTCAGAATGATAAAATAACACTAAATACAAATACTGACGCTCGTATTCCTATAAGCCAAAAAAATAAATGCGCGATGTATTCGGCTGCTTAAAATCAAAACCTAGTAACTCGTTTTAACAAAAATGTTCAGGAGAGCAAAAAAACGGGTCGGCCACTTTAATTCGTTGCCCTGGGCCCTCAGTCTCATCGCGCAAAACGTAACTATCGAATAAAAGTAGAGTAGAAACAGTACGTTAATCGCAAGAAAATACACATTTGGTAGTCTCGTAATCAATTTTGCTATAACTATAGCAGTGGTATCGCAACAGATTGGAATTGACCAAAAAGGGTAGTCTGCTCCACCTGCTCCATAATAAGATAATTTTATTGATAACGTTCGATTGACATTATATATTATGTCAATAATGATTGATATTAAGTGACAGTTGCGTAGGTAGTGCAATTTCGTCTAATAAAACAGGATTCACTATTTAAGTAAAAAAACTCCAGATTATTCTATAGCTTGCTATTCATATTCTATTGCTATACTATAATGATCGATCAAAGTTACTAGACTCGCAATTTTTGACACAATCGTAATAGAGTAATAGTAGAGTAATAATAGAATAGAAGTATAATCGTAAGTTTAAGAGACTAGAGTCCCTGAAGAAACCAGACGCAATAGCGATTTGGGTGTTTGACCAAAAGTTTGACTATATTGTTGACTATAGGTTAGTAGTACTTGTAATCGTGTTAGAAGTTATAGTTACACTTAAATTGATCCCACTTTATTTTTTTTTGGAAATTTACCCAAATATGACAATGAAAACAATTTCAAAACATAGTATTTCACACTTAGTTAATACAATCTCTGAGTTAATTCTCTACTTTTTAAAGCATTTTATATTTTTAGTTGCACGTTTCGAGTGACAAATGTTATTTTTTGAAGTAGATTAATTTAAAAGTTATACAAATGGTTTATTACGACAGAATTTAGTTTTTGGTTACGATTTGGTTACGACTCGGGGTTAATTCAGCCAAATTTCCCTTCTTTGACTTACTGTTTTTTGATCTTACTAAAATTTTAAAATTTGATTGATTTTATAATCGGCGCCAAATTCAAAACATAGTAAGTCAGCTTTCAAATTCATAACCTAGTAAGTCGGTTGAGTTGCTAGGTTTTTTTATTTGTAATCCGACATGCTATGTTTAGAATTTGTACTTCATGGAAATTTTAGTAACTTTTCCAAATTGGGTAGACTTGCTAAATTTTATTTTTAAAATTACGTAGGAAACTGGGTGTTTTAAGGTCCATATCAAATCGATACCGCCTAATAAGTCGAAAAATGACAAAAACGGGTTTTTTGCAAAAACACCAGTTACTAGGTTTTGAATTTGGGCAGCCGTATTGTCTAATTTAATATACGTTTTGATGATACTCGCACGATACGTGTGTATTGGAATCAAGATCTAGGGGTGTAGTGGGAACTTATTAGGGGCAAATAAAAACAATAATAGTCCTGCCTGCCTGGTATGGCCATTCTTGCGCCCCCTCAAAGTCTACGCCCTGTGCCTGGGCACCGGTGGCACACCCCTATTCACGACACTGCCTGGCGGCGGACGATCACTGCAGAAGCGAAGTCGATAATAATGACCTGGAGCGAAGTAAAGCGTTATCGATGGCTCTCTGCCCCATCCAGGGGACATAGGAAACTAAGTCAAAAGCCATCATCTTATCAGCCGAAAGACATCCACTGCTGGACATAGGCAAAAATCGCCACAGCGACCAGTCTTGAGCGACCTTCATCCATGGTACACCCGCAGCGTTCACCAGGTCGTCTATCACCACCTTGTGGGGGTCTGCCTACTCTTCGTCGTCATTATATCTACTACATATTTTCCAAAAATCGTATCTTCGAAGACTACATGTCTTTGAAGATACGATTATGATGAAAATACGCCACAAAACTATACAAAAAAAAAGTTTTAATGTTTTTAAGCAGGCTTTAAAAAAAAATTCAATAACTTCATAATAATCGTACCATGCGCATATTTATCTCTTTACTTGTTTACTTGGAGTTCAGAGATAAGCTATTTGGCATTGGAAAAAATAGCCCTCTATAGTTGATTTAAGTCCATTGTTCGTAATATTAATTAAATAATTAATTATTTTTATTTGACAGTTATTATGATGATATGATACATCAGAATCTGTCCAGCCTGCGCAGCATGACGGACTATTTGTCGAATCTTTCTGTCACTTTTGATCGCTTTGACATTTAAATGCGGGAAAATGTATGGAGATGATTGACAAAAGTGACAGATAGATACGACAAAGTCGAAAAATTGTCTGTCATGCTACTACAGCAGTACTTTTTATTTTTAACCTACTTCAAAAAATGAGGTTATCAGTTTGACCTGTATGTATGTATGTTTGTCCGCAATTATCTCGAGTTTGGCTGAACCAATTTTGATGCGGTTTTCACAAAAGTATTTGTTACATTCAGGAGAAGGTTTTAGTACCTATTTTAACCGACTTTAGAAAAGATGGAGTTCTCAGTTTTATGTATGTGTCAATTTTGAAGGCGGGTCTCTTTTTTTAAAAAGTAATTATTAACTGGACTGTAAATATGCATCGTCTTCTTGAAAAGACTTACATTCATTACAATGAATATAACATATTCTACAGGGAGACACCGACATCTGCGGGACCAAACTCCTTTGGCAAGACAAAACAAGGTTTCTGCGACTCGAAAAAAGTTTTCGAGAAAAACTTGAAACAGGTAAAAACTAAATTAATGCATATCTACTCTTTATAGCACGGAGCAATAGAAAGAAAATAATATTTAAAAAAACATTTTAGTTAAATGTCAAAAGAAATGTATAAATGTATGAAGAAGAATGGGCGTGTACTCACAAGCAGTTAGCCAAAATGTGGTCTGCCATTCATACGGTTGGCATTTAACGGGCCACAGGGCTCGATACTACTAGCGCCACTTCCGATTAATAATTATATCTTCTAAACCATGGCCGAAATCAAAAATATTCGACTTTGAACCTTTGAAGCCCTAGATAATCTTGCTTAGAATTTTTAAGGCCCTGTTGTGTAGCTTTTAGGATAATGATCTTAGAAATAAACGCTTATGAATGATTTTGGCTACTTTGGGAAACAAATAGTTTATTCCTTAGATTTTGAACCTGATAGCTTCACAACAGAGTCTTACGAATTCTAAGCATTTTTTATTTCGGCTATCATATTATTATTTATGTTATTATATTATTATTATTATGGTTTAGAAGTTATTAATTATTTATCGAAGTGGCGCTATGAAATTTTGTGCGGTTAGTTGTGTAGAGAGTTGCATGCGGTTGGATTTAAAAAGCTAACCGTGCGACTAGCCTTTTTTTTTTTTAGGCGGGGAAACTCCTTACAAGTACTCTGCGACCCCGGGGGGAGTTGCAGGGTTATGTGGGGTCGCACCCACTAAAACCCCGCCGGTGTCCATCTCGGCTGTTTGCAAGGAGGTCACGGGTGATCTCTCGAACTTTGTGTTCAGCTCCGCGACCCCCTCCAGCATTGGCTGAGTAGTCTCTTCACGGGGGGACAGGTGGTGGTAGTCCCCCCTGAGCGCGGATGGCTCTTCCTGCGATCGACGACGTAACTGGACACCGCGTTCCGCCGCCCTTCTCGGGGCCGTTATATGACTACACGAGGGCCCCGCCTCGTGCACCCAACGACCCCGGGGTCCCCTCTTAGTCGCCTCTTACGACAGGCAGGGGATACCTCAGTCCTATTCTTCGGCCCGGTACTGAATAGAAAGAAAAATAGAAAATGTTTATTTACAGCAACACACACATACATAATATATACATTAGAAAATACATTTACAAAACAAAAATTAAAACAGTAAATATAACTAAAATAAAAAACCAAAAATAAAACTGAAAATGTAAGCAGGGCGTAATCGTGCGACTAGTCTAGTAAATTAGTGAATGGCGAACAATTCTGTCATTATTTTGTGAAAGAGACAAGAACAACAATTTGCATTCTATTGTGCGAATTATTCCTTGAATCATTTACAGCTTGGCAACGGTGTCTTGTAACGGAACCATTTTTATCTTAAGTTGTAAAACCTAAAAAAAAATTATCTCTAGTAAAGAAACAGATCATGAATTTGTAGATTTTTGATTTTGACTAAATTGTGTTTTTTATTTGGAGAAAATTAATAAAGATTTCTTACTCCACATACAAAGTGGTGCCCCCATTATTTTCTAGTTATCTGTGCCAAGCTGTACAGTGGCGGACACGGCCGGCGTAACACTTCCGGTTTTTCTGTATTGCAAAATAGCTCTTGTTCTTTGGTAATACGGCCTAGTGCTGACGAAACCATAGACAAATCTGTTACGGCTTCCTAGTCCGCCACTGTACCACCTACTAACATTATTGCTTGGAATATTTATAATGAACTTGTATTTATCCTCAGGCACTAGAAATGGAGGACGCCCAGAGACGGCCGCCGCCGCCGCTCGGCAAGTTCCCGCAGACCATCTACAAACTGAAGTGAACCTGCGCGCGCGCAACCGAACAACTATTTAGACTAAAATGTCCTAGGATAAGCTGCCCCATTCTTGGCCTCACTTCCTATTATTGGCATGGCACATTTTAGAGGCTGAATATCATCATAAGGGCTTACAGGGTGCGAAACTAGCGCCACTTCCGATAAATAATTAAGAGCCAGTTTACAGCGATGCTAGCGCCATTCGCGAAATAAATTAATATAATCTAAACTAAAGCAAATATCAAAAATGTGGCACAGTATGACACTAGATAATCTTGCTTAGTATTTTTTTACTTACCACTTTAGGCAACAAACGGCTTTTTTCTTTGATTTTGAACCTAAAAGCTACGCAACAGAGCCTTAAAATTTCTAAGCGTAAGCAAGATTATCTAGGGAGTCAAAAGCGCATATTTTTGATATCGGCCATGCATTAGAAGATATCAATTATTTATAAAAGTGGCGCTAGTTTCGCCCCTTAAGTAAAGTCACAGACTCGTCGTTTTTCATGCTGAAAATGCCAAGGATCTTATACAGAAGCCTGATAAACAATTATGGGTTAATTTTTAAGAAAGTGTTATAAAATAGAAAACAGGTTGCTTACATTTAAACTTATGTTATTATATACTACTTTAAACTTATTATGAACTTGAATGAAATGTCAGTAGCAGATTGAGAGCAAGACATGTTGTTTATTTTATTATTTTAAGTCAGATTTTTAGTTTATAAAATTTATTTTTTAAAACCACATACTTACTGTCTGTAGAACATTAGGAAATAAACGTTTTAGTGCCTACTTTGTGTTTTATTTAAAAATGCGCTACACTACATGGGTTGTTCCCAAGGAGTACCACCAAAACCTGTACCACTGGTACAGTGGCGGACTAGGAGGCCGTAACAGATTTGTCTATGGTTTCGTCAGCCCTAGACTGTATTACCAAAGAACAAGAGCTATTTTGCAATACAGAAAAACCGGAAGTGTTACGACGACCGTGTCCGCCACTGTACTACCGATACTCGGTGGTGGTACTGGTTGGGATTTTTTTTAAAGGGGTTCAGTCTCCAGTGGTCAGTGGTACAGGTTTTGGTGGTACTCACTACATGGGGTACCTTTCTAGCTTCGCGCTCATCTGGCGATGGCGAGGTGCGATGAAGTTAACACTAAAAATTTAGATGGTCTCCAACATTTATGCCACAGGCATGAAAGCTAGTATAGTAGCTAAGCAGGCTCTTGCTGGCAGCATCAAGGATCGAACCCCAGGGCCCACTCGGTAAGTTCGTCAGAATTCCACCTACGCTGACGTCAGGTGGCGTAGGTCGCGCCGCGTAGAAATATTTTTCTATATCATTTATATTTAACTAGTCGACCCGGCGAACTTCGTGCCGACTAACGTAACGCCTAAGTATTTTGTGCATTATGCTTATAATTATAAACCTTCCTCTTGAATCACTCTATCTATTACCAGGTGTATCGTGAGTCTGAAGCGTATTAAAACAAACCGCATCAAAATCAGTTGCGTAGTTTTAAACATTTGAGCATACTTACCTATGCATGGACAGACGCGGGAAGCGACATTATACTTTTAACATTAATTAAACAGATCGATCGGCCGGAGCCAAAAAATAATAGTGGCAAACATGCACCAGAAGTCGCAGAGTAGGCAGACCCCCGCCCGACAAGGTAGTCAGAAGATTGAAGGGGCTGCGGGAGTGAGGAGGGATTACACTGGATGAGGATCGCTCTAGACAAGACTTATCAGTGTGGCCATATGTGGGGGAGGCTTAGGTCCAGCAGAGGTCTTTCAGCTGAGATGTGTGTGCGTTTTGTTAGTAACGGTTTTTACAGTTGCCAGCCTGTTAGTTAGTGATCAGCTTGAGGGGTCAAATAAATAAACCCCTTCGACCTCACAAAATGAAAACTTTTTATTAAAAAATTAACACGCCCACGAAACTGAAAAGCATAAAATACTTAAAGGGAAAAATTTCTATTAAGAGTTCTTAAATTAATTTAGGTAGGTATACTCACTTCTTAAATTAATTTAGGTATACCAAGTAATTTTGAGTCGGCGCCACAGAACCAATAAGTAAAAACGTATACCGCCACGCATCACGCCTTACCTAGATAATTAATGAATTTGCTCGTGTGTGGTGTAGCGCAGTCTTAAAATTACTTGGTTTACCTAAATTCCTAAAGTAAATTAACTCTTAATATGAAAAAAATCCTTATTATTTGATGTTTTTAAGTTTTTCCGCCGGTTTAATTTTTTGATAAAAAGTTTTTATAACTGTAAGCTAACAACAAAAATTAATTATTATGGCAATTTATGGTGCCGAGTGAATATACTTACCCCAATTATTGTCCCCATATTTGCAATTTGCAACTCATGGACATGTGCATTCCTATCTTCCCATCCTTACCTACGGAGCGTCTTTGACTGACTTTCAAGTCTAAACTCGGGGTCTGTCAGAGAAATATGGAGCGCAGCATACTGGCAGTTCGATTGATGGACAAAGTCCGAAACACCGAACTGCGCTCCAGAACTAAAATACGGGATGTAGCTCAAAAAGCGGCAGAATTGAAGTGGGACTGGGCCGGCCACGTAGCCCTTAGGGACTCCAATTGTTGGGCAAGGAGGGCTACTGAGTGGGTCCCGAGACACGCCAAGAGACGACGTGGTCGCTCCAGGAAGCGATGGAGCGACGAATTGGGAGCACACGATAGGGACTGGTGGGAATCTGCCCAGGACAGGGAAGTGTGGAAGGAGGGGAAAGAGGCCTTTGCCCAGCAGTTGGCTAACATAGGCTACGACGAATTGGGAGCACACGATAGGGACTGGTGGGAATCTGCCCAGGACAGGGAAGTGTGGAAGGAGGGGAAAGAGGCCTTTGCCCAGCAGTTGGCTAACATAGGCTAGTAATCATAAAAAAAAAAAATTGCAATTTGATTTAATAAGGACTAATTCCTATGCCTCTGTTTTTGCTGTTCCTTAACTACCACCCCCAAAACCCCAGCCAAAACTAAACAACCAAATAGAGTTTTTTACACAACTTTATTAAGATTACTTCCGCTGCACATTCTGTGGGCGAGCCATGTCGCGAGGGTAGGCCCGCTGGGGAGGCGTGCGGATGCGACGGTCCTTCTTCGACCTGTTGCGGACCACTTTACTGTGGATTGCGCATGAGACGCAGTAGTGAAGCTTTGCGTACAGCTTGGGGAGTGTGAATGCTGAAATAGATAGAATATTTTTTTAGTAAAATGTTAACATAAATTAAAATATGTTAAAATAAATTAGATTATGGGAAACTATTGTTGATTAGATAAGGTAGTGGCAATATCTGTTTTTAATAATAATAGCAACTGTCTCTTTTTTTCTTGAAAGGCAGTGGGCAAATGTAACTACTCTAAACTGGGATTCTGTTTCAATTTGTATAATGGTACCTTTGCTAATGAAGCTCTAATTTTGATCAGGGTGATACTTTCGGACAAATGTCAGAATGAGCAATAAAAAAATGATTGCAGTACTCGTCTCCTTAGACAGTGAGTAATTTTACACTTCAATTAAAGTAAATTGGTAAATAAGACCATTAAAGAACATGTTGTCTTACACAATTTGGTCATTGGTTAGAAAGATGCCATTGAACAAGCTCACAGGTCTAGTAAACAATGTCTCACACACACTAACAATTTTGAGCACTTTCAATTGGAGAAAGCTGTTCAGTCAGACAATAAGAACTTAAATAAGCAGGTACTCACTGGGGTATACTGAAGCTTCGTTTATATCCCTTACGGCGGCGGCTTCGACAATGTTCCTGATCACAAACTTTTTGATAGCCTTGTCTTTTGGCACGCAGCGCGCGCAGTTGGTGCAGCGTACGGCCTTGACGTGGCCGCGGCCATGCTTGGCCCGTCCTCCGTTACGGCGTTTGCGAGTCTGCAAGAGATTACCAAAAACATCAGCCACATGTTCTGCAACTCGACATCACATCATCGTGGAAGCATTACACTGAATCCTTTCAAATTTGCTACGGAAATGGTTGAACAATCACTTCTTCTATGTTTAACAGGGGCGATTCAAGCATTAGAAAGGATTAACAGTGTTTTTTCCAAATAAAACTGATACGCACCATTTTCTAACCTCTGAATCGGTAAACGAAGAACGTCGAAAAAGAAAGATTTCATAGACAAACACGACTTCCTACCATAGACAAATTTGGTGTTGCTAGCAGAGGAAGTTTGTTTTCTTTGACAAATATCAAACCGGAAACAGCCATAGACCAAGAGAACATTTGATGAATGAATGGTTTTGTAAACCATTCACTCACCTCACATCATCTCAATCAACAAACAACCAACAAAAAAAAACATCTGTCACGAAATTTATTTCTTTTCTCCACGGTGCAACTTATTTTTATTTGTTGCTAAAACATATCATAATCCTATTTAATTTAGTTTTTTTGTCTTCTATACTCAGTTTTGCATTCAAGAAAATACGCAACATTTAAATTTGCAAATTCGGGTAGTGTAAACAAGTTCGTCATTGTGCGTTCCGAGAATGCTAATCCGTGTCCGTGTGTTTCACAATATTTGTGCTTAGTGTGAATAGCAATGTGGTTCAGGTAGCGGTCTTTAACACGGTCTTGTGAGATGTCCCAGCATGGGTGCCCCGAGAGACTGCCGAACGTCCCTCCGGGCTTCTCTGAGGACAGCCCACGGGAGCCCACGATGGAAGTCCTCGTGGAAACGCTGACGGGCACAGCGTTCGAGATGACGGTGTCTCCGTCAGACACCGTGCTGGCTATCAAGACCAGGATCTTCCGTGTGGAAGGTGAGTCGCGCGCTTGCGTGTTACACAATACATGCCAGATGAAAAGTGCGTCATAAAAACTAACAAACGCCATCGCTACGTAGGTACCTATCCTATCATGCACGCGCCATGTGATTCTCGTCATATGGCTACATTGCAAACATCTATGTTTCTAGAGTTTACTAAATCCAATTATTATTTTCTACCAACTTACCTGTGTTTAATCTAAAAGTAGAACTACAAATAGGTTTAATAGCAACCTCATTAGTTTAGCTATATGTAATGCATTGTTATCATTGCACTATTGCACTATAATAGTAAATTCCTTAACTTTTTTTGGATTTTATACAATTTCTTGATATTTTAGGCAAGTCCAAAGGTCAAGCAATATATTTTGTTGTGTTCATCAATGTTATTGTGACGGCCACTAAACACCTGACCTCTAGTTGCTTCCATATTTAGATTTATTACTGCGCTAAGGACTTGGAACCTCTCAACATTCATCTGCATACAAATTTGAGACATGACTATGATTTCATTGAAATGTTTTTTTTTTTACCTTCAGTTTTTGTAGTTTAAGTAACTAAGATGCTTTTTTTCAGACATTGCATTAACAAATATACTTTATAGGTAATATAACAATAAATAAATCATACATAACACTACATAATCTTACTTTGTTTCTAAGGCACTTTTGTAAAGCTATTTGGGTTAAGACCTAGAAAATCTATGAAGTGCTAAAAGTCGCCACTTCAGGCAAAAATCAGAAGATTATTCACATCTTTAAACATGAACTACGGAACAATGCCTTAGAAATATTAGGCAAGATTATCTAGTGTCATACAGGAACAATGCATTATCAATATTGGCCATGGCTTAATATTAATTTTATCAAGATGGGAGCCAGAAGGACATTTATCTTAAGCTGCATTATCATGTAAAAGCCAAAATTCCTTTTGTTAAAATAGACATTGTTTCTTACTTTTTACTAGATCATAATCTTGGCTCGTTATTACAGTAAAAATAGAATGAAAATACATAATGTAAAGTTAAACATTGAAGTCGGAGCACAGGTCAATGATATTTAATTTACATACGGCTCATGTTTGATGTTATGCCAAAACAATCTTCCGTCTGATTGTGTTAAGAACTTCTGTTGGCATTGCTTCAGGGAAGGGCAGCCTTTGTTGAAATTATGCAATAATTTATGAATGAACTCTTATATTTTTTTGGACAGCTATTTTCATAAAAATCTAAACTACTCTTCTAATAAAAATTAAAAGTAGAGCTGTTTTCCATAATGAACTCATATTGATATGTTATAGTATAACACAGCACAGCAATAAATATATACTATGTATAAATTTTGCAATTTGGGCCCATACATTGAAATAAAGAAAATATTTTTTTTGATTAGGCTCTTTATTGTAATTAAAGGTGTACTAATTTAAACCTTAACACGAACGATACTACTGCAACATATGACTTATTTAAAAAAAAATGGAATTTTATAATATAATTTGTAAATCCTTTTCCGTTAAGGTCATAACACTGGATTCTTTTCAATCCATCATATCCTGTTGCTGGCTATTTTCCTAAAATAGCCAGCAATGAGTCACTGGTAAATTACGATTTTAATATGTCTCTCAGGCATACACCTGTTTCTATAATGTAGAAAGTTGTTTCCACTTTACCTGTCTCTGGCCTGCCTGAAAATGATGAAACATTTAAAAAAAAAAACAAGTATAGGTAGGTTTTGTATTATATACTGCCATTTTTGATGTGATAAGTTTTCTTTTTTTTTTAATGAATACCTACCTTATTTTATGAAAGTGTTCTAATACTAGAATTATTGGATAATTGTTGCAATCCAATACAAATATACTGGCAAACTTTACAATACATTGCGTCTATAACAGATTTTCACAATCAGTTTTGTTATGATTTTGTGTAATAAAAATGCTATTTGTTTAAAAATGTAAAGTGGCACAAAGGTTACCAAGGGTCAGCAAATATTTAGTTTTAAATTATTTATATATTTTTTTCCATGTACAAACAAAATCCTACTACCTTACCTACCTACCTACTCAAATCCATATCAAGCATATTTTAATAGCAGTACTCAAACTATCATATCTATAGTTATCTGTACAAAGGCAGAGCAATGTCACTGACCAATCTGACTCATCACAACTTACCCAAATGGAGTGTCAACTCCCACTCTCTGACTATTTTAACTGTAGTAACTTAGTAATGCAATACTAATGTACTAAATGTTGGTTCCAATACCACGTGTTTTGTTAGCGGGCTTTAATCAATAAATAAATTTATTTATTTGGTTAATATATAAAACTCTTCCGTTACTGACTGACTGACTGACTGACTGACTGACTGACTGACTGACTGACTGACTGACTGACAGACAACGCAGAGCCGAAACTACTTGGCGTAGAAAGCTGAAAATTGGCACGTGGGTTCCTTGGGGAGTGTACGTGAGCACTAAGAATGGATTTCCCGAAATTCCCACGGGAACGGGAACAAACGGGATTTTTGTGTTTATGAGAAATCTGCGCGGGAAAAACCGCGGGGCAGCCTCTAGTTTGGTTATAAAAATAAAACTTATAATAACCGTACAACGTTGCCGGGCTTTAAGCCCACCCTTTTAACCTAATTTGTGAACTTGACATTGGCAAAATACTCCACTGAAGTGGAGTCAAGTCCATTAAATTAAAATAATAATACTTAATAATTAAATGTTTTGAACAAGGTGGTCTATTTAAGGGATTTAGGCAAAGCCAAGTGGAGGGGTATTGTTTTTGGCAATTTTTAATTTTTTTCAATAGCAATGACAATTTGCATTATGATAATGCATGTTGGTAATTCTATGTATGCTGTATCATTCTGGTAAATTCGTAAATTCCTTAGATCATCAATTATGGCAATCTATGTGTGGGGGAGGCCTATGTCGAGCAGTAGACGTTTTTGGATGAAATTATCGTTCTTTTGTATTTTATGCGTAAAAAATGGCCAAAGTTTCTTTCAGTCCGTTTGCGAGCCAAGGAGTTAATACTAACTGATAAAAGAATCATAAAACGTTCTTGGTGATTTACATTTTAAAAAACAATTGTTTTATGACGTACTTTACACACGCTTTGCAATCAGAGTTGCATGCAAATAAATACCTACTTATTAACTTTGCATGCACCGTGACGTCAAAATCAATCTAATTGATTAGTAGTGCGTCTCTGTAGTTTTTAACTAAATTACGTCACATCTTCACCAGTGCAACTTCCTTTCTAAGGCTTAATACTATGACTGTACCAAATTCTTTCACTGTTGGGAAGCTACACTATCCCCGGATGGCGAACGACAAAATTTTTGATAGAACGCAGCGTACGAAGTTGGCTGTGTCAGCTTATATGTTGCGCCCTAAAGCAAGCAATAAATGTTAAGATAAGAAAAGACAGTACTATATTGCTATGAAAATAAAATAAAAGCACGAAAGTTACAACGAACAATGCAAAAGGTGAATAATACATATATAATAAATTCTTATAAATAATCTAGAGGCTTCCCCGCGGTTTCACCCGCGCAGATTTCTTATTAACACATTAATCCCGTTTATTCCCGTTCCAATTTTAATTTCGGGAAATTACTCCTCAGTGCTCCCCTACACTCCCAAAGGAACCCACATGCAAAATTTCAGCCCACTACGCCCAGTCGTTTCGGCTCTGTGTTGTCTGTAAGTCAGTCCGATGTAAAGTAAGATGATTCCGTGCTTCGGAAGGCACGTTAAGCCGTTGGTCCCGGCCGCAGTAGTAGTGGTCGTTATAACCGCGGCGACAAGCTGGCCCCCTGTCACGTTGGTAATAAAGCATAAACTCGGCTAAACGTGGGTCCGGCTCTTAAGCTGGTACCTCTGCGTGGCGTGAGATTATAATTATGTATGTAAGTCAGTCCGTCAGTCAGTAACGGAAGAGTTTTATAATATTGATGTTCTATCTTTCCTCATGATTCAGGCATCCCAGTGTCACAGCAGCACCTCCTGTACAACCTGTCCGAGCTAGAAGACGGGAGCTCCCTCAAAGAGCTCGGTATCGCGGAGGGCGCTCGGCTGCGGCTCGTGCTAGGGCTCCGCGGAGGCCCGATTTCTACGCGCCGCCTGCCTCCGCCGTCGTCGCCGTGGCATGATATGGAGCATCTGGAGAGGTTGCTCGAAAACACTAAGTGAGTTACATTCATCATGCAAGACTGCTCCGTGGCTCAGATGGCTGTGATGTGGACTGAGACGATGTCAGTGAACTTAGCAGATCATTGTCCAGCAGATCAAAATTTTATGTGAGTTCTTTTCGCATGCAGCCGAGTTCTACAGTTCCTGATACTTTTCAGAAATAGTTCTGGCGTTTTTACCTGAAAAAAAGTACTTTGACAAAATGATCTGCTAACTTCCCGTAGCAGATCATTTTCAGCAGATCAAAAATAAAAGTTAGTTCTTCATGCATACAGCTGAATTCTACAGTTCCTAGAACTTTTTATAAATAGTTCTGGCGTTTTAAGCTGAAAAAAGTCAAAAAACAAAATTATCTGCCTACTAGCCGTGGTTAGTTGAAAATATATTAATAATTGATTAAAACAGCAAGAACTCTATCGCTTTTCACACATCCGTATCAGAACTGCAACCTAGAACTCGATTTGAGTCCAGAACTCACGTTAAAGTACCAGCAGATCACGTCAGAATGTTAAAAAAACACAAAAATCTATTTTGTGTCGTTCTAAGTAGAATCAGAGGCTAGACCTCTTGCGCTTTTCATACATCGGTATCAGAACTGCAACCTAGAACTCGATTTGAGTCCAGAACTCACGTTAAAGTACCAGCAGATCACGTCAGAATGATAGAAAAACACGAAAATCTATTTCGTATCATTCTAAGTAGGCTAAGAGGCTAGAACTCTTTCGTTTTTACTTATCCGTATCAGAACTGCAACCTAGAACTCGATTTGAGTCCAGAACTCACGTTAAAATACCAGCAGATCACGTCAGAATGATAAAAAAACACGAAAATCTATTTTGTATCGTTCTCAGTAGAATCAGAGGCTAGAACTCTTGCGCTTTTCATACATCGGTATCAGAACTGCAACCTAGAACTCGATTTGAGTCCAGAACTCACGTTAAAGTACCAGCAGATCACGTCAGAATGATAGAAAAACACGAAAATCTATTTCGTATCATTCTAAGTAGGCTAAGAGGCTAGAACTCTTTCGTTTTTACTTATCCGTATAAGAACTGCAACCTAGAACTCGATTTGAGTCCAGAACTCACGTTAAAATACCAGCAGATCACGTCAGAATGATAAAAAAACACGAAAATCTATTTTGTATCGTTCTCAGTAGAATCAGAGGCTAGAACTCTTACGCTTTTTAAACATCGGTATCAGAACTGCAACCTTGAACTCGATTTGAGTCCAGAACTCATGTAAAAGTATCAGCAGATCATGTCAGAAATTTAAGAAACATGAAAATCTAATTTTTCATTGATTCAAACACCTTTCAAGGCTAGAACTCTTTCGCTTTTCACACATTTGTATCAGAACTGCAACCTAAAACTCGATTTGAGTCCAGAACTCACGTTAAAGTACCAGCAGATCACGTTAGAATGTAAAAAAACACGAAAATCTATTTTGTATCGTTCTCAGTAGAATCAGAGGCTAGAACTCTTGCGCTTTTCATACATCGGTATCAGAACTGCAACCTAGAACATGATTTGAGTCCAGAACTCACGTTAAAGTACCAGCAGATCACGTCAGAATGATAGAAAAACACGAAAATCTATTTCGTATCATTCTAAGTAGGCTAAGAAGCTAGAACTCTTTCATTTTTTACTTATCCGTATCAGAACTGCAACCTAGAACTCGATTTGAGTCCAGAACTCACGTTAAAATACCAGCAGATCACGTCAGAATGATAAAAAAACACGAAAATCTATTTTGTATCGTTCTCAGTAGAATCAGAGGCTAGAACTCTTACGCTTTTCAAACATCGGTATCAGAACTGCAACCTTGAACTCGATTTGAGTCCAGAACTCATGTAAAAGTATCAGCAGATCATGTCAGAAATTTAAGAAACATGAAAATCTAATTTTTCATTGATTCAAACACCTTTCAAGGCTAGAACTCTTTCGCTTTTCACACATTTGTATCAGAACTGCAACCTAAAACTCGATTTGAGTCCAGAACTCACGTTAAAGTACCAGCAGATCACGTCAGAATGTAAAAAAACACAAGAATCTATTTTGTATCGTTCTAAGTAGGCTCAGAGGCTAGAACTCTTGCGCTTTTCATACATCGGTATCAGAACTGCAACCTAGAACTCGATTTGAGTCCAGAACTCACGTTAAAGTACCAGCAGATCACGCCAGAATGTTAAAAAAACACAAAAATCTATTTTGTATCGTTCTAAGTAGAATCAGAGGCTAGAACTCTTGCGCTTTTCATACATCGGTATCAGAACTGCAACCTAGAACTCGATTTGAGTCCAGAACTCACGTTAAAGTACCAGCAGATCACGTCAGAATGTAAAAATCACAAATAATCTATTTTGTATCGTTCTAAGTAGGCTCAGAGGCTAGAACTCTTTCGTTTTTTACTTATCCGTATCAGAACTGCAACCTAGAACACGATTTGAGTCGAGAACTCACGTTAAAGTACCAGCAGATCACGTCAGAATGATAAAAAAACACGAAAATCTATTTTGTATCGTTCTAAGTAGAATCAGAGGCTAGAACTCTTGCGCTTTTCATACATCGGTATCAGAACTGCAACCTAGAACTCGATTTGAGTCCAGAACTCACGTTAAAGTACCAGCAGATCACGTCAGAATGATAAAAAAACACGAAAATCTATTTTGTATCGTTCTCAGTAGAATCAGAGGCTAGAACTCTTGCGCTTTTCATACATCGGTATCAGAACTGCAACCTAGAACTCGATTTGAGTCCAGAACTCACGTTAAAGTACCAGCAGATCACGTCAGAATGTAAAAATCACAAATAATCTATTTTGTATCGTTCTAAGTAGGCTCAGAGGCTAGAACTCTTTCGTTTTTTACTTATCCGTATCAGAACTGCAACCTAGAACACGATTTGAGTCGAGAACTCACGTTAAAGTACCAGCAGATCACGTCAGAATGATAAAAAAACACGAAAATCTATTTTGTATCGTTCTAAGTAGAATCAGAGGCTAGAACTCTTGCGCTTTTCATACATCGGTATCAGAACTGCAACCTAGAACTCGATTTGAGTCCAGAACTCACGTTAAAGTACCAGCAGATCACGTCAGAATGATAAAAAAACACGAAAATCTATTTTGTATCGTTCTCAGTAGAATCAGAGGCTAGAACTCTTGCGCTTTTCATACATCGGTATCAGAACTGCAACCTAGAACTCGATTTGAGTCCAGAACTCACGTTAAAGTACCAGCAGATCACGTCAGAATGTAAAAATCACAAATAATCTATTTTGTATCGTTCTAAGTAGGCTCAGAGGCTAGAACTCTTTCGTTTTTTACTTATCCGTATCAGAACTGCAACCTAGAACACGATTTGAGTCGAGAACTCACGTTAAAGTACCAGCAGATCACGTCAGAATGATAAAAAAACACGAAAATCTATTTTGTATCGTTCTAAGTAGAATCAGAGGCTAGAACTCTTGCGCTTTTCATACATCGGTATCAGAACTGCAACCTAGAACTCGATTTGAGTCCAGAACTCATGTAAAAGTATCAGCAGATCATGTCAGAAATTTAAGAAACATGAAAATCTAATTTTTCATTGATTCAAACACCTTTCAAGGCTAGAACTCTTTCGCTTTTCACACATTTGTATCAGAACTGCAACCTAAAACTCGATTTGAGTCCAGAACTCACGTTAAAGTACCAGCAGATCACGTCAGAATGTAAAAATCACAAATAATCTATTTTGTATCGTTCTAAGTAGGCTCAGAGGCTAGAACTCTTTCGTTTTTTACTTATCCGTATCAGAACTGCAACCTAGAACACGATTTGAGTCGAGAACTCACGTTAAAGTACCAGCAGATCACGTCAGAATGATAAAAAAACACGAAAATCTATTTTGTATCGTTCTAAGTAGAATCAGAGGCTAGAACTCTTGCGCTTTTCATACATCGGTATCAGAACTGCAACCTAGAACTCGATTTGAGTCCAGAACTCACGTTAAAGTACCAGCAGATCACGTCAGAATGATAAAAAAACACGAAAATCTATTTTGTATCGTTCTCAGTAGAATCAGAGGCTAGAACTCTTGCGCTTTTCATACATCGGTATCAGAACTGCAACCTAGAACTCGATTTGAGTCCAGAACTCACGTTAAAGTACCAGCAGATCACGTCAGAATGTAAAAATCACAAATAATCTATTTTGTATCGTTCTAAGTAGGCTCAGAGGCTAGAACTCTTTCGTTTTTTACTTATCCGTATCAGAACTGCAACCTAGAACACGATTTGAGTCGAGAACTCACGTTAAAGTACCAGCAGATCACGTCAGAATGATAAAAAAACACGAAAATCTATTTTGTATCGTTCTAAGTAGAATCAGAGGCTAGAACTCTTGCGCTTTTCATACATCGGTATCAGAACTGCAACCTAGAACTCGATTTGAGTCCAGAACTCACGTTAAAGTACCAGCAGATCACGTCAGAATGATAAAAAAACACGAAAATCTATTTTGTATCGTTCTCAGTAGAATCAGAGGCTAGAACTCTTGCGCTTTTCATACATCGGTATCAGAACTGCAACCTAGAACACGATTTGAGTCCAGAACTCACGTTAAAGTACCAGCAGATCACGTCAGAATGATAGAAAAACACGAAAATCTATTTCGTATCATTCTAAGTAGGCTAAGAGGCTAGAACTCTTTCGTTTTTTACTTATCCGTATCAGAACTGCAACCTAGAACTCGATTTGAGTCCAGAACTCACGTTAAAATACCAGCAGATCACGTCAGAATGATAAAAAAACACGAAAATCTATTTTGTATCGTTCTAAGTAGAATCAGAGGCTAGAACTCTTGCGCTTTTCATACATTTGTATCAGAACTGCAACCTAAAACTCGATTTGAGTCCAGAACTCACGTTAAAGTACCAGCAGATCACGTCAGAATGTAAAAAAACACAAGAATCTATTTTGTATCGTTCTAAGTAGGCTCAGAGGCTAGAACTCTTGCGCTTTTCATACATCGGTATCAGAACTGCAACCTAGAACTCGATTTGAGTCCAGAACTCACGTTAAAGTACCAGCAGATCACGCCAGAATGTTAAAAAAACACAAAAATCTATTTTGTATCGTTCTAAGTAGAATCAGAGGCTAGAACTCTTGCGCTTTTCATACATCGGTATCAGAACTGCAACCTAGAACTCGATTTGAGTCCAGAACTCACGTTAAAATACCAGCAGATCACGTCAGAATGATAAAAAAACACGAAAATCTATTTTGTATCGTTCTCAGTAGAATCAGAGGCTAGAACTCTTACGCTTTTTAAACATCGGTATCAGAACTGCAACCTTGAACTCGATTTGATTCCAGAACTCATGTAAAAGTATCAGCAGATCATGTCAGAAATTTAAGAAACATGAAAATCTAATTTTTCATTGATTCAAACACCTTTCAAGGCTAGAACTCTTTCGCTTTTCACACATTTGTATCAGAACTGCAACCTAAAACTCGATTTGAGTCCAGAACTCACGTTAAAGTACCAGCAGATCACGTCAGAATGTAAAAATCACAAATAATCTATTTTGTATCGTTCTAAGTAGGCTCAGAGGCTAGAACTCTTTCGTTTTTTACTTATCCGTATCAGAACTGCAACCTAGAACACGATTTGAGTCGAGAACTCACGTTAAAGTACCAGCAGATCACGTCAGAATGATAAAAAAACACGAAAATCTATTTTGTATCGTTCTAAGTAGAATCAGAGGCTAGAACTCTTGCGCTTTTCATACATCGGTATCAGAACTGCAACCTAGAACTCGATTTGAGTCCAGAACTCACGTTAAAGTACCAGCAGATCACGTCAGAATGATAAAAAAACACGAAAATCTATTTTGTATCGTTCTCAGTAGAATCAGAGGCTAGAACTCTTGCGCTTTTCATACATCGGTATCAGAACTGCAACCTAGAACACGATTTGAGTCCAGAACTCACGTTAAAGTACCAGCAGATCACGTCAGAATGATAGAAAAACACGAAAATCTATTTCGTATCATTCTAAGTAGGCTAAGAGGCTAGAACTCTTTCGTTTTTTACTTATCCGTATCAGAACTGCAACCTAGAACTCGATTTGAGTCCAGAACTCACGTTAAAATACCAGCAGATCACGTCAGAATGATAAAAAAACACGAAAATCTATTTTGTATCGTTCTCAGTAGAATCAGAGGCTAGAACTCTTACGCTTTTCAAACATCGGTATCAGAACTGCAACCTTGAACTCGATTTGAGTCCAGAACTCATGTAAAAGTATCAGCAGATCATGTCAGAAATTTAAGAAACATGAAAATCTAATTTTTCATTGATTCAAACACCTTTCAAGGCTAGAACTCTTATGCTTTCCACACATTTGTATCAGAACTGCAACCTAAAACTCGATTTGAGTCCAGAACTCACGTTAAAGTACCAGCAGATCACGTCAGAATGTAAAAAAACACAAGAATCTATTTTGTATCGTTCTAAGTAGAATCAGTGGCTAGAACTCTTTCGATTTTCACACAGCCGTATCAGAACTGCAACCTAGAACTCGATTTGAGTCCGAAACTCACGTTAAAGTACCAGCAGATCACGTCAGAATGTTAAAAAAAAAAAAGAAAATCTATTTTGTATCGTTCTAAGTAGAATCAGTGGCTAGAACTCTTTCGATTTTCACACAGCCGTATCAGAACTGCAACCTAGAACTCGATTTGAGTCCAGAACTCACGTTAAAGTACCAGCAGATCACGTCAGAATGTAAAAAAAACACGAAAATCTATTTTGTATCGTTCTGAGTAGAATCAGAGGCTAGAACTCTATCGCTTTTCACACATCCGTATCAGAACTGCAACCTAGAACTCGATTTGAGTCCAGAACTCACGTTAAAGTACCAGCAGATCACGTCAGAATGTTGAAAAAACACGAAAATGTATTTTGTATCGTTCTAAGTATAATCAGTGGCTAGAACTCTTTCGCTTTTTACTCAAACGTATCAGAACTGCAACCTAGAACTCGATTTGAGTCCAGAACTCACGTTAAAGTACCAGCAGATCACGTCAGAATGTAAAAAAAACACAAGAATCTATTTTGTATCGTTCTAAGTAGGCTCAGAGGCTAGAACTCTTTCGTTTTTTACTTATCCGTATCAGAACTGCAACCTAGAACACGATTTGAGTCCAGAACTCACGTTAAAGTACCAGCAGATCACGTCAGAATGTAAAAAAAACACAAGAATCTATTTTGTATCGTTCTAAGTAGCCTCAGAGGCTAGAACTCTTTCGTTTTTTACTTATCCGTATCAGAACTGCAACCTAGAACTCGATTTGAGTCCAGAACTCACGTTAAAGTACCAGCAGATCACGTCAGAATGTTAAAAAAATACGAAAATCAATTTTGTATCGTTCTAAGTAGAATCAGTGGCTAGAACTCTTTCGATTTTCACACAGCCGTATCAGAACTGCAACCTAGATTTCGATTTGAGTCCAGAACTCACGTTAAAGTACAAGCAGATCACGTCAGAATGTTAAAAAAACACGAAAATCTATTTTGTATCGTTCTGAGTAGAATCAGTGGCTAGAACTCTTTCGCTTTTCACACATCCGTATCAGAACTGCAACCTAGAACTCGATTTGAGTCCAGAACTCACGTTAAAGTACCAGCAGATAACGTCAGAATGTAAAAAAAAACACGAAAATCTATTTTGTATCGTTCTGAGTAGAATCAGAGGCTAGAACTCTATCGCTTTTCACACATCCGTATCAGAACTGCAACCTAGAACTCGATTTGAGTCCAGAACTCACGTTAAAGTACCAGCAGATCACGTCAGAATGTAAAAAAAACACGAAAATCTATTTTGTATCGTTCTGAGTAGAATCAGAGGCTAGAACTCTATCGCTTTTCACACATCCGTATCAGAACTGCAACCTAGAACTCGATTTGAGTCCAGAACTCACGTTAAAGTACCAGCAGATCACGTCAGAATGTTGAAAAAAACACGAAAATGTATTTTGTATCGTTCTAAGTATAATCAGTGGCTAGAACTCTTTCGCTTTTTACTCAAACGTATCAGAACTGCAACCTAGAACTCGATTTGAGTCCAGAACTCACGTTAAAGTACCAGCAGATCACGTCAGAATGTAAAAAAATCACAAATAATCTATTTTGTATCGTTCTGAGTACGCTCAGAGGCTAGAACTCTTTCGTTTTTTACTTATCCGTATCAGAACTGCAACCTAGAACTCGATTTGAGTCCAGAACTCACGTTAAAGTACCAGCAGATCACGTCAGAATGTTAAAAAAATACGAAAATCTATTTTGTATCGTTCTAAGTAGAATCAGTGGCTAGAACTATTTCGCTTTTCACACATCCGTATCAGAACTGCAACCTAGATTTCGATTTGAGTCCAGAACTCACGTTTAAGTACCAGCAGATCACGTCAGAATGTAAAAAAACACAAGAATCTATTTTGTATCGTTCTAAGTAGAATCAATGGCTAGAACTCTTTCGATTTTCACACAGCCGTATCAGAACTGCAACCTAGAACTCGATTTGAGTCCAGAACTCACGTTTAAGTACCAGCAGATCACGTCAGAATGTAAAAAAACACAAGAATCTATTTTGTATCGTTCTAAGTAGAATCAGTGGCTAGAACTCTTTCGATTTTCACACAGCCGTATCAGAACTGCAACCTAGAACTCGATTTGAGTCCAGAACTCACGTTAAAGTACCAGCAGATCACGTCAGAATGTAAAAAAAACACGAAAATCTATTTTGTATCGTTCTGAGTAGAATCAGAGGCTAGAACTCTATCGCTTTTCACACATCCGTATCAGAACTGCAACCTAGAACTCGATTTGAGTCCAGAACTCACGTTAAAGTACCAGCAGATCACGTCAGAATGTTGAAAAAACACGAAAATGTATTTTGTATCGTTCTGAGTAGAATCAGTGGCTAGAACTATTTCGCTTTTCACACATCCGTATCAGAACTGCAACCTAGATTTCGATTTGAGTCCAGAACTCACGTTTAAGTACCAGCAGATCACGTCGGAATATTAAAAAAACACGAAAATCTACTTTGTATCGTTCTAAGTAGAATCAGAGGCTAGAACTCTTTCGATTTTCACACAGCCTTATCTGAACTGCAACCTAGAACTCGATTTGAGTCCACAACTTACGTCAAAGTATCAGCAGATCACGTCTGAATGTGAAAAAAAACACGAAAAACTATCTATGATTCTACTTAGAACAATACAAATATCGTTCTAAGTAGAATCAGAGGCAAACAAACCAATTTAAAGATTTACCTGCAACACGTCGCTATTGCCTGCGACATGAGGCTTATTGCTTGGTTAGCTATTTACTACATAAATTATAGTTCGATTAGCGTAAGACACACTCTGTTCTGGTACTTGAAGAATAAACATGTAAACCTTATATCAACGTTTCGTTTCCATCAACCCGACGCAACGATCTTAATATAATAAGATCCAGACCATACACTTAAGTTATACATTTTTGAATTAGCGTCTCAATCTTAGCATTACCCAAAGCCAACGACGTGGACGTGTTGAGACCTGGCTTCTTTGTTTTCTCTTTTTTTTTTTTTTCCATTATTTTTATTAAATCATTTTGTCATTTCTCATGCTTTCCTATTTTTCCTTTTTTTTTTCTAAGAAAAAAGCGTAATGTTAATGTATGAGGGTGTGTATGTGTTTTTGAACGTGTTTGTGGTAGGTTATTATTCAAACAGTAATTGGAAGTGGCGGTAACTGGACCTCGTTTGAAAACAGGTACCATTATTGCCGTCCACAAAGGTGAGTACGGTAGAAGGTATCTTTTCAACCTTTTGGCAAAATCAATGTTGTAGCATGCATTAATCGTGTCACCATTAGATGACTGATCAGCGATTGCCACAGCTGCATCATACAATTGATCTCGCCAAGATTTCCAGTCTGTTGTTTCCGATTCACTTTCCTCATCATTCTGTTCGGCGTCGATGTCAGATTGCCCTTCATTCGTTTCACGAGCTTCTTCATCAATTTGATCGTCAGCTTCATCATCTTCATCGTTAGTTAATTCGATTCCTTTGATTTTTCTGTTCAGAAAATGAAGCCGCTCCTCCGATGGCAGAAGCTTGCCACTCGGTTCGGAACCGATACATTTGCTGAGAGCAACAACTAGGATCGATTCTACGAAATAAGACAGGTCTTCCAGATTCGTAATTTGTTGAGCTTTTCCGATACAACGCTTATAAAATCGTCGTACTAAGCATTTATCATTCCCTTTCAAGCTGGGCCATCGCGTTATCATAGACATCAAATGACAAACGTCTAAACGTATAAATGTCGATGGCATTGACGTATCTCTATTTGTAACAGCGTTGTAGCACTTTTGTAAGTAATCGTTAAGATTTGCGCAGCCCGCGAATACTTGTGCAACGGCAATTAGCAAAGCCCAACCAAAATCTGTAACGACGATCGGCGGAATCGGAGCGTTTGCAGCGAGAATATGCTTCAAGAATGAATTGACAATTATCGATCGTTGATCGGCTGAAACCATTTGAAAGGTTGGCACGCTACCTTCTCGCGTCACAAGTACGCACTGATACAAGAAGATGTGTGGCTTTCGTGACTTGTCTCGTTTTGCGATGCCGCCCGTAGCATCAATTGTCAATATTGCATCAGGATCATTGCGAACACGGGTAATGTATATTTGCAGTTGTTCGGGGAGCCAATATATGCAGTTGAATTTATACAACCCGATGGATTGTATGCAACCGACAAGCTTGCCGTGTTCTGCGCTTTTGAGCAAATTCAATGCTGGATTGCCAAACTGTAATCCGTATTTGGTCAAAAGTCGCTGTTCTTTGGCTTTTCGAACGACTTCATTTGTTGGCAAAATCGGTGGATTTTTATCACCGAATTTTTTTATACGGCCAGCTTCGTGGCGTCGCCATGTCACGGCGTCTTTACCGGCATCGATAAGGAAGTCTGCCACTTCGCGGCGACGAACTCCTCTCAACTGCCGTCTTTTATTTCCGGAATGCGATACTGCTTTAATTCCCTCAACATTGCATTCGAGAATAATATCAATGTCTTTCGATGGCTCTTTCAAAAGTGTGCAATGAATCTTTGCGTCACATTCTCGGCAGAATCCTTCAATTGTTAAATAGAATTTTGCAATTGCACTAAGGAATATGTTGTGATTTTTAAAAACGAAAACACAGTCAAGATGGTGTTGCATCCATAGAGCTTCCGCCACCACATCTGCCCATCCTGGCCGCAATTTCCAGTATATTCGCTTGCCATAAATTTTTTCTTGGGGTGCGATATTTCTCCATTTCTCTTGGGAAATTACCAAGGTAACCTTCATGGAAGTTAAACTCGTCAAAGTATCTGTACTATGGTCCGCATGATTTTCGGCACTGAAATCACCGTCATTCTCGCAAATGCTTAATGTTTTCAAACGAATATCGAAAGCATTTAAAATCATATCTTTAAACCCAGCACGATTATTGTTAATAATCGTATGCACGTGCTTGGGAGTAATCAATGAGCCCTTTTCCGCCATTATTTCAGAAATTATTTGAAATATCTTATGAGAAGGTGGAAGTAGAGACCCTTTGTCATCGATAGTACGGTAATCAGCATCTAACAGAATTTCGCGTAATGCACTTTTGTCGTAAGGTGTTTTACCCGTCATTTTAAATAAAATGAAATACTATTGAGAGTATCGTTTTAATTATCTATGCCAGAAATTTGTGATCAAAATGAAGCATCAATCATTCATTTCACGAAGTAACTGGACTTTATTCAATATTTTTGGATGTTAATTCTGATACAAGTATTGCAAATATTATACATATTGGTTTTAAGACTACCTAAAAACAATTCGATGTTCTGACAGAAATACGTTTGGTTAGATTAATAAGAAGTGCGAGCCACAATCGCTCCGGGAAAACTCGGGAAAATAACAACGGTGAGGATTCTCGCCGTTACCTCTTGATTAAAAATTTCGCTTGAACTTAACTAAAATAACCACACCTGAATTTGAGGCAAAGCGTAACACTTACTTGAAAAAAGAAAACTATCAAAACGTTGCTTAAATACGAAAAGTAATTATTATTTATTAACTAAACGGCGAACAAGTAAAACACGAATACAATATTCATGCTAAAATACATATAAGTTAAATTACTGTCTACTATTTACTCAAAAAGAAGTCGATGATGTGAAAGCAAAAGCGCAATTTGTTGAGATTTAATGTACAATATTAGAAATAACGGCGGTCGAACAATATTAATACAACTTTACTAAAAGATGTTTTTTTAAAGGCAACCTAGATCCAACGTTTAAAAAAACATAGGCAACGTGAAAACAAATTTGAATATTCGGGTGGTAAGGAACTTTGCGCTGCGCCAACAATGCTTCGAAATTGAAGGATGCAATATTTGCAGACCTGAAATATTACGATTTGTTTGTAGCGGTATTTTGGGGTTTCAATGCAGCAATTTCGAAATACCAACTGATAGACCAAAATACCTGGATTTCTTTCGTCAAAAATGAAAACTATTGGTCGAAAATGTTTGGGGTCACTGAGTATTTCAACAACGAGTATGTCAACAGAGATCTGAACATCAAAATTAAATAAATGAAATAAAATGACAAAAAATTGAACACAATAAAGCTACTGATCGAAAATGTTTGAGTTCTCTGTGCACAAATTAATAAGATGAATTATATTTAGTAAATATAGTCGTGTTCAGTAACGACAACGAGAATGTGCAAAAAAAAAACCTTCCAGAACATAAGAAGGGGTATCGGGTTTGTCGGTGATGGTTCAGAAAATAGTATTTGACGATTTGTATAAGAGAATTAACAGATAGGAGAAATATGTAGAGAAATTATTTGAAATTATTTTATAACAGATAATAAGGATGCCTTCAAGAAATATGCAAAACAATTATCACAATCAATTTCGATATTTCAAATTGTTAACAGTGGTTCTGAAATACCAAATAATATACGAAAATAAATATAATTACTTAAGGCGGTAACTCACGGTATGGCGCGAAATTCAAATTTTTTCGCGTATTTTAATTATTCTGCCGAAAGTATTCATTTTCAATAAAGTTTTAAAAAATTCGCGTAAGTAAAAAACCATTTCCCACATTGTAATACAACGTTTTTTGAAGACAGACCTACTGATTTTGTGTCTTAGGACCTAACTTGATTTTTGGCCTTTATGTCCTTAGACACAAAATCAGTAGGTCTTTCTTAAAAAAACGTTGTATTACAATGTGGGAAATGGTTTTTTACATACGCGAATTCATTAAAACTTTATTAGAAATTAATACTTTTGCCATAATAAATAGAAAACGCGAAAAAATTTGAATTACGCGCCATACCGAGAGTTACCACCTTAATTATCATGTTTCTTTGACTTTATTACGTGATCTGCTGGTACTTGAACGTTAGTTCTGGACTCAAATCGAATTCTAAGTTGCAGTTCTGATAAGGATGTGCGAAAAGCAAAAGAGTTCTAGCCTCGGATTTTACTTAGAACGATACAAAATAGATTCTTGTGTTTTTTTACATTGTGACGTGATCTGATCGTGATTAGAACGATACAAAATAGATTTTTGTGTTTTTTTTAACATTCTGACGTGATCTGCTGGTACTTTAACGTGAGTTCTGGACTCAAATAGAGTTCTAGGTTGCAGTTCTGATACCGATGTATGAAAAGCGCGAGAGTTCTAGCCTCTGATTCTACTTAGAACGATACAAAATAAATTTTCGTGTTTTTTTATCATTCTGACGTGATCTGCTGGCACTTTAACGTGAGTTCTGGACTCAAATCGAGTTCTAGGTTGCAGTTCTGATACGGATAAGTAAAAAACGAAAGAGTTCTAGCCTCTGAGCCTACTTAGAACGATACAAAATAGATTATTTGTGATTTTTTACATTCTGACGTGATCTGCTGGTACTTTAACGTGAGTTCTGGACTCAAATCGAGTTCTAGGTTGCAGTTCTGATACGTTTGAGTAAAAAGCGAAAGAGTTCTAGCCACTGATTATACTTAGAACGATACAAAATACATTTTCGTGTTTTTTCAACATTCTGACGTGATCTGCTGGTACTTTAACGTGAGTTCTGGACTCAAATCGAGTTCTAGGTTGCAGTTCTGATACGGATAAGTAAAAAACGAAAGAGTTCTAGCCTCTGAGCCTACTTAGAACGATACAAAATAGATTCTTGTGTTTTTTTACATTCTGACGTGATCTGCTGGTACTTTAACGTGAGTTCTGGACTCAAATCGAGTTCTAGGTTGCAGTTATGATACGGATAAGTAAAAAGCGCAAGAGTTCTAGCCTCTGAGCCTACTTAGAACGATACAAAATACATTTTCGTGTTTTTTCAACATTCTGACGTGATCTGCTGGTACTTTAACGTGAGTTCTGGACTCAAATCGAGTTCTAGGTTGCAGTTCTGATACGGATAAGTAAAAAACGAAAGAGTTCTAGCCTCTGAGCCTACTTAGAACGATACAAAATAGATTCTTGTGTTTTTTTACATTCTGACGTGATCTGCTGGTACTTTAACGTGAGTTCTGGACTCAAATCGAGTTCTAGGTTGCAGTTCTGATACGTTTGAGTAAAAAGCGAAAGAGTTCTAGCCACTGATTATACTTAGAACGATACAAAATACATTTTCGTGTTTTTTCAACATTCTGACGTGATCTGCTGGTACTTTAACGTGAGTTCTGGACTCCAATCGAGTTCTAGGTTGCAGTTCTGATACGGATAAGTAAAAAACGAAAGAGTTCTAGCCTCTGAGCCTACTTAGAACGATACAAAATAGATTCTTGTGTTTTTTTACATTCTGACGTGATCTGCTGGTACTTTTACGTGAGTTCTGGACTCAAATCGAGTTCTAGGTTGCAGTTCTGATACGGATAAGTAAAAAGCGCAAGAGTTCTAGCCTCTGAGCCTACTTAGAACGATACAAAATACATTTTCGTGTTTTTTCAACATTCTGACGTGATCTGCTGGTACTTTAACGTGAGTTCTGGACTCAAATCGAGTTCTAGGTTGCAGTTCTGATACGGATACGTAAAAAACGAAAGAGTTCTAGCCTCTGAGCCTACTTAGAACGATACAAAATAGATTCTTGTGTTTTTTTACATTCTGACGTGATCTGCTGGTACTTTAACGTGAGTTCTGGACTCAAATCGAGTTCTAGGTTGCAGTTCTGATACGGATAAGTAAAAAGCGCAAGAGTTCTAGCCTCTGAGCCTACTTAGAACGATACAAAATAGATTCTTGTGTTTTTTTTACATTCTGACGTGATCTGCTGGTACTTTAACGTGAGTTCTGGACTCAAATCGAGTTTTAGGTTGCAGTTCTGATACAAATGTGTGAAAAGCGAAAGAGTTCTAGCCTTGAAAGGTGTTTGAATCAATGAAAAATTAGATTTTCATGTTTCTTAAATTTCTGACATGATCTGCTGATACTTTTACATGAGTTCTGGACTCAAATCGAGTTCTAGGTTGCAGTTCTGATACGGATAAGTAAAAAACGAAAGAGTTCTAGCCTCTAAGCCTACTTAGAATGATACGAAATAGATTTTCGTGTTTTTCTATCATTCTGACGTGATCTGCTGGTACTTTAACGTGAGTTCTGGACTCATATCGAGTTCTAGGTTGCAGTTCTGATACGGATAAGTAAAAAACGTAAGAGTTCTAGCCTCTTAGCCTACTTAGAATGATACGAAATAGATTTTCGTGTTTTTTTATCATTCTGACGTGATCTGCTGGTACTTTAACGTGAGTTCTGGACTCAAATCGAGTTCTAGGTTGCAGTTCTGATACCGATGTATGAAAAGCGCAAGAGTTCTAGCCTCTGATTCTACTTAGAACGATACAAAATAGATTTTCGTGTTTTTTTATCATTCTGACGTGATCTGCTGGTACTTTAACGTGAGTTCTGGACTCAAATCGAGTTCTAGGTTGCAGTTCTGATACCGATGTATGAAAAGCGCAAGAGTTCTAGCCTCTGATTCTACTTAGAACGATACAAAATAGATTTTTGTGTTTTTTTACATTCTGACGTGATCTGCTGGTACTTTAACGTGAGTTCTGGACTCAAATCGAGTTCTAGGTTGCAGTTCTGATACCGATGTATGAAAAGCGCAAGAGTTCTAGCCTCTGATTCTACTTAGAACGATACAAAATAGATTTTCGTGTTTTTTTTATCATTCTGACGTGATCTGCTGGTACTTTAACGTGAGTTCTGGACTCAAATCGAGTTCTAGGTTGCAGTTCTGATACGGATAAGTAAAAAGCGCAAGAGTTCTAGCCTCTGAGCCTACTTAGAACGATACAAAATAGATTCTTGTGTTTTTTTACATTCTGACGTGATCTGCTGGTACTTTAACGTGAGTTCTGGACTCAAATCGAGTTTTAGGTTGCAGTTCTGATACAAATGTGTGAAAAGCGAAAGAGTTCTAGCCTTGAAAGGGGTTTGAATCAATGAAAAATTAGATTTTCATGTTTCTTAAATTTCTGACATGATCTGCTGATACTTTTACATGAGTTCTGGACTCAAATCGAGTTCTAGGTTGCAGTTCTGATACGGATAAGTAAAAAACGAAAGAGTTCTAGCCTCTTAGCCTACTTAGAATGATACGAAATAGATTTTCGTGTTTTTTTAACATTCTGACGTGATCTGCTGGTACTTTAACGTGAGTTCTGGACTCAAATCGAGTTCTAGGTTGCAGTTCTGATACCGATGTATGAAAAGCGCAAGAGTTCTAGCCTCTGATTCTACTTAGAACGATACAAAATAGATTTTTGTGTTTTTTTAACATTCTGACGTGATCTGCTGGTACTTTAACGTGAGTTCTGGACTCAAATCGAGTTCTAGGTTGCAGTTCTGATACCGATGTATGAAAAGCGCAAGAGTTCTAGCCTCTGATTCTACTTAGAACGATACAAAATAGATTTTCGTGTTTTTTCAACATTCTGACGTGATCTGCTGGTACTTTAACGTGAGTTCTGGACTCATATCGAGTTCTAGGTTGCAGTTCTGATACGGATAAGTAAAAAACGTAAGAGTTCTAGCCTCTTAGCCTACTTAGAATGATACGAAATAGATTTTCGTGTTTTTTTATCATTCTGACGTGATCTGCTGGTACTTTAACGTGAGTTCTGGACTCAAATCGAGTTCTAGGTTGCAGTTCTGATACGGATAAGTAAAAAGCGCAAGAGTTCTAGCCTCTGAGCCTACTTAGAACGATACAAAATACATTTTCGTGTTTTTTCAACATTCTGACGTGATCTGCTGGTACTTTAACGTGAGTTCTGGACTCAAATCGAGTTCTAGGTTGCAGTTCTGATACGGATAAGTAAAAAACGAAAGAGTTCTAGCCTCTTAGCCTACTTAGAATGATACGAAATAGATTTTCGTGTTTTTTTAACATTTTGACGTGATCTGCTGGTACTTTAACGTGAGTTCTGGACTCAAATCGAGTTCTAGGTTGCAGTTCTGATACCGATGTATGAAAAGCGCAAGAGTTCTAGCCTCTGATTCTACTTAGAACGATACAAAATAGATTTTTGTGTTTTTTTAACATTCTGACGTGATCTGCTGGTACTTTAACGTGAGTTCTGGACTCAAATCGAGTTCTAGGTTGCAGTTCTGATACCGATGTATGAAAAGCGCAAGAGTTCTAGCCTCTGATTCTACTTAGAACGATACAAAATAGATTTTCGTGTTTTTTTATCATTCTGACGTGATCTGCTGGTACTTTAACGTGAGTTCTGGACTCAAATCGAGTTCTAGGTTGCAGTTCTGATACCGATGTATGAAAAGCGCAAGAGTTCTAGCCTCTGATTCTACTTAGAACGATACAAAATAGATTTTTGTGTTTTTTTAACATTCTGACGTGATCTGCTGGTACTTTAACGTGAGTTCTGGACTCAAATCGAGTTCTAGGTTGCAGTTCTGATACCGATGTATGAAAAGCGCAAGAGTTCTAGCCTCTGATTCTACTTAGAACGATACAAAATAGATTTTCGTGTTTTTTCAACATTCTGACGTGATCTGCTGGTACTTTAACGTGAGTTCTGGACTCATATCGAGTTCTAGGTTGCAGTTCTGATACGGATAAGTAAAAAACGTAAGAGTTCTAGCCTCTTAGCCTACTTAGAATGATACGAAATAGATTTTCGTGTTTTTTTATCATTCTGACGTGATCTGCTGGTACTTTAACGTGAGTTCTGGACTCAAATCGAGTTCTAGGTTGCAGTTCTGATACCGATGTATGAAAAGCGCAAGAGTTCTAGCCTCTGATTCTACTTAGAACGATACAAAATAGATTTTCGTGTTTTTTTATCATTCTGACGTGATCTGCTGGTACTTTAACGTGAGTTCTGGACTCAAATCGAGTTCTAGGTTGCAGTTCTGATACCGATGTATGAAAAGCGCAAGAGTTCTAGCCTCTGATTCTACTTAGAACGATACAAAATAGATTTTTGTGTTTTTTTACATTCTGACGTGATCTGCTGGTACTTTAACGTGAGTTCTGGACTCAAATCGAGTTCTAGGTTGCAGTTCTGATACCGATGTATGAAAAGCGCAAGAGTTCTAGCCTCTGATTCTACTTAGAACGATACAAAATAGATTTTCGTGTTTTTTTTATCATTCTGACGTGATCTGCTGGTACTTTAACGTGAGTTCTGGACTCAAATCGAGTTCTAGGTTGCAGTTCTGATACGGATAAGTAAAAAGCGCAAGAGTTCTAGCCTCTGAGCCTACTTAGAACGATACAAAATAGATTCTTGTGTTTTTTTACATTCTGACGTGATCTGCTGGTACTTTAACGTGAGTTCTGGACTCAAATCGAGTTTTAGGTTGCAGTTCTGATACAAATGTGTGAAAAGCGAAAGAGTTCTAGCCTTGAAAGGGGTTTGAATCAATGAAAAATTAGATTTTCATGTTTCTTAAATTTCTGACATGATCTGCTGATACTTTTACATGAGTTCTGGACTCAAATCGAGTTCTAGGTTGCAGTTCTGATACGGATAAGTAAAAAACGAAAGAGTTCTAGCCTCTTAGCCTACTTAGAATGATACGAAATAGATTTTCGTGTTTTTTTAACATTCTGACGTGATCTGCTGGTACTTTAACGTGAGTTCTGGACTCAAATCGAGTTCTAGGTTGCAGTTCTGATACCGATGTATGAAAAGCGCAAGAGTTCTAGCCTCTGATTCTACTTAGAACGATACAAAATAGATTTTTGTGTTTTTTTAACATTCTGACGTGATCTGCTGGTACTTTAACGTGAGTTCTGGACTCAAATCGAGTTCTAGGTTGCAGTTCTGATACGGATAAGTAAAAAGCGCAAGAGTTCTAGCCTCTGAGCCTACTTAGAACGATACAAAATAGATTCTTGTGTTTTTTTACATTCTGACGTGATCTGCTGGTACTTTAACGTGAGTTCTGGACTCAAATCGAGTTTTAGGTTGCAGTTCTGATACAAATGTGTGAAAAGCGAAAGAGTTCTAGCCTTGAAAGGGGTTTGAATCAATGAAAAATTAGATTTTCATGTTTCTTAAATTTCTGACATGATCTGCTGATACTTTTACATGAGTTCTGGACTCAAATCGAGTTCTAGGTTGCAGTTCTGATACGGATAAGTAAAAAACGAAAGAGTTCTAGCCTCTTAGCCTACTTAGAATGATACGAAATAGATTTTCGTGTTTTTTCAACATTCTGACGTGATCTGCTGGTACTTTAACGTGAGTTCTGGACTCAAATCGAGTTCTAGGTTGCAGTTCTGATACGGATAAGTAAAAAACGAAAGAGTTCTAGCCTCTGAGCCTACTTAGAACGATACAAAATAGATTCTTGTGTTTTTTTACATTCTGACGTGATCTGCTGGTACTTTAACGTGAGTTCTGGACTCAAATCGAGTTCTAGGTTGCAGTTCTGATACGGATAAGTAAAAAGCGCAAGAGTTCTAGCCTCTGAGCCTACTTAGAACGATACAAAATAGATTCTTGTGTTTTTTTTACATTCTGACGTGATCTGCTGGTACTTTAACGTGAGTTCTGGACTCAAATCGAGTTTTAGGTTGCAGTTCTGATACAAATGTGTGAAAAGCGAAAGAGTTCTAGCCTTGAAAGGTGTTTGAATCAATGAAAAATTAGATTTTCATGTTTCTTAAATTTCTGACATGATCTGCTGATACTTTTACATGAGTTCTGGACTCAAATCGAGTTCTAGGTTGCAGTTCTGATACGGATAAGTAAAAAACGAAAGAGTTCTAGCCTCTAAGACCCGTATTCTTAGTCGTTTCCTCGAAGCTTCCTCCACTCGACTCAACCTTATTCGAGGAAATCCGTAGTTTTAGTCGTAAAAATGATGCCTCCACCTTACCTCCACTCAACGTCGTCCTCACTGGAGGTAAGGAAGCAACTGTCAAACTCAAGGTAGCCTCGACCCTACCTTAAGGACTTTTTTGTATGTTATTGTTTGGAAATAAATTGTAAACAAAACTTTTTTCGTGTTCTGCGATTTCGGATACTTTTCAAAATGGATTTCTTGGATTTTATTGAGTATGTTGAGGAGTTATATGACGAACCATACAACTACCCCGAGCGACGATACATACGCGATGCTGAAAATCCGTTGGAATTTTACGACAACGAGCAATTTCGGAAGAGGTTTCGTTTTTCAAAAGACACGGTGCGTCATGTTTTGGTTCCATTAGTATTTAATGGGCATCATAGAGAAAATAACAGAGGACTGCCAGTACCGCCAGCTATTCAGCTCCTGATAGCGCTTCGATTTTACGCTACGGGAAACTTCCAAGTAAGTACCAGTAATACCTACCTTCCTAACTGCGAACCTACAACACCAACACCCCAGCTCTGAAATTTTACCTGAACTGCCCGAGCTGTGTATTTAACTTTCCACATAGGCAGATACCAACTTCTACTTACCTATCGTACAGCCTACCTACAGTGTACCTACTTACCAGCCTTATTTTTATTGTTTCAGATTGTAGGTGGGGACTTGCATAAGTTGAGCCAGTCTGTAACATCTAAGATAGTGGCAACAATATCACGGACCTTAGCTTTAAAAGTAAGGCAATTTGTAAAGTTTCCGACAGAAGAAGAAAAAAGTGCAACTGCCACAAAATTTTATAGAATTGCTGGGTTCCCTGGTGTCAGAGGCGCAATAGACTGCACTCACATACCAATTAAAAACCCAAACCGAGAAAATGGAGAGGCTTTTCGGAACCGCCATGGCATCTTTTCCATAAATACCCAATTGGTATGTGGGCCTGACATAAAACTGTATGATGTTGTTGTACGCTGGCCTGGATCTGTACATGATTCGAGAATATTTGCCAACAGTCGCTGTCACATGCAGTTTGAAGAAGGAACACTTACCGGTTTGCTGATAGGGGACAGTGGATATGCACAAACCTCCCACATGTTTACCCCAATTATATATCCACAAACAGAACCGGAACAAAGTTATAACAGGGCCCAAATATCAACCCGGAATGTTGTGGAACGGGCTATAGGGGTGTGGAAGAGAAGGTTTGCATGTCTTAGCAGAAAGCTGCAAAATAATTTACCTAATACTTGCAATATTATTGTTGCTTGTGCAGTACTGCATAACATTTGTATAGATGCAAATGAACAAGAGCCTGAAGTCATCCTGAGCGCTTCACCCAACATCAATGGCTTGGCAGACACTGCACGAGGCAGTCTTATAAGGGCTGCTTTCATAAGAAGGCATTTTATGTAAATTTGGATAATTTGTATATGTTTATTTATTGTTAAAAAAGAGATTTAAATTTATAAATAAAAATATTTTATTTAAGATATATGTTTGTTGCCAAGAAATAAATATTTTATTCATGTTATGTTCCACCTATAAACAAACAAATTGAGTTGATAAGAAATTTACTAGCATTAGTTAATATGATTACTGCAAAAAAAAATATTTTTGTCGATACCTAAGTTGATTTCATAACAAATTTTATTAAATTAAAAACATTTAAATTTATAAAATATTTTCTTTATTTTCATTTTCAGATAAAAATCTTCGTTTTTTTATTTTTATTAATTCGAGAGCCTCTTCCGCTGCCTCCACCTCCAATCTGGCCTTCTGAATTAAAATGTGCTCTTTAATGTTTTTTAATTTTTGTTCTCTTATTTTGAGTTGGTGAAGTTCGTCTTCTTGTTGAATTTTTTTATCATAAAGGGTTTTCCGGAATTCAAACTCATTTCTTATTACGGTTGCCCGGATGTTTTTAGCTCCTGAAAATATGTTATTATATATATTAGTTAATGGATATTAAAGATAAGACATTGCAGCAATTTTATTATGAATAAGTACCTATAGAGCACTAAAATAATACCTTGGTTGGTGCTCACACCAATTACTCCATCTTGTGCATCACTCTGTGGAACAGTTGTAGCAGGAACAATAACTTCTTCTTCTGAAAAACAAAAACATCTAAGTAATATAATATTTTGATCAGTACATATTTTGTAATTTGATGTAAATTAATAATATATTTTTATGTTAAAATGTGTTTGTTACTATTCAATTCATCATTCATATTATTGTTTATATAAAAGGCAAACCTGGCTGACTGTCTGATATATATATCAAAGCACAGCCGAAACTACCGGGCATAGATTTTGGTGTTAAAAAGAAATCTGTGTTAGTGAAACTGCGGAGCAGCAACTAGTATTACTATTAAATCAAAACTGTTATGCTCCTGGGGAAGAGAGTGGCTACTTTAAACAGGATGATAGTATGTTTTACCTGCTTGCGTAGGTTCCTGAATAAAGGAGGTGACTGCACTTGATGTGCTCGGGCCAGCAACACTCTCTAAAACAAAAACAAAAATATTTTATTAAAAAGCATGTAGGTACCAATATGAACTAATAATTAGTGAGAATATTTAACTCACCTTCAGTTGGTGGAACATAGTCACTGTCAATGACAAACTGCAATTCTGTATCAGTTTGGTCCAGCAGGGCTTCCTCAATCAAAACTTGGTTTGTTTCCTGCTCATCATTGTCATATGACCCTCCTCCAGTCTTCATACGCTCTTTTTTTTCTTTGCAAAGAGCCGTCTTCTTTCTTGTTTTTAAATTATCCCAGCATTTCTTTAACTGGGCTTCAGTTCTCTATAAAAACAATTGCAAAAATTAGTATTTGTTTGCAAAAGTAGCAAGCACTTTTAAAAAAATTAATTTAGGCAAGTATATGTTGCAAACCTTTGAATTGGTCTCAATGGAATTGAATTCCACCACCAGTTGGGACCAGGCCAATTTTTTTGCGTTCTGATTCCCTGCAGTAGTTGTGGTTGTTGAGTTAAGTTTATATTTTATTATCAACTCCTGCAGGCAAATCTTCTCTGTGTCACTGAAAAACTGTCTTCCGGACATTGCCAAGCACAAACACACAGTAACAAGTAAAAGAGTCAAGTATCTCAAAAGTTTCACTAAACACTACAAAAGAGTCAAATATCTCGAAAAAACAGTCTTTGATCACTGATGTCTGTCTTAGCGGCTGTGGTGGTTTGCGGAGGAGTATAGGTACTCAACTCAACGCGTTAGAGAAAAACTAGGAAAATCTAAAATTACGAAAGAAAGAAAACTGAAAAGTTTGCAAACAAACCGCCATACACAAACAAACTGAATACTGACATACTGACTGTTTTAAGTCAAGTGACTGATTGAATTGATAGCAAGAACTGTCAGATTCGTTTTGAACTTGCTACAAACAAAAAAATGTCTCTGGATTATGACGTCATGTATGACGATATTACCGTCCTCCACTCGAACTCATCCTCGAATAAGGAACCTCATCTTTTCCTTAAGTGAATCAAAAATTACAACTAAGAATACCACCTCCAAAAAGTTCCTCCAGTCTTACAAAAGGTATCCTCCAATAAGGTGTGAGTCAAGGAAGCTTGGAGGAAACGACTTAGAATACGGGTGTAAGCCTACTTAGAATGATACGAAATAGATTTTCGTGTTTTTCTATCATTCTGACGTGATCTGCTGGTACTTTAACGTGAGTTCTGGACTCATATCGAGTTCTAGGTTGCAGTTCTGATACGGATAAGTAAAAAACGTAAGAGTTCTAGCCTCTTAGCCTACTTAGAATGATACGAAATAGATTTTCGTGTTTTTTTATCATTCTGACGTGATCTGCTGGTACTTTAACGTGAGTTCTGGACTCAAATCGAGTTCTAGGTTGCAGTTCTGATACCGATGTATGAAAAGCGCAAGAGTTCTAGCCTCTGATTCTACTTAGAACGATACAAAATAGATTTTCGTGTTTTTTTATCATTCTGACGTGATCTGCTGGTACTTTAACGTGAGTTCTGGACTCAAATCGAGTTCTAGGTTGCAGTTCTGATACCGATGTATGAAAAGCGCAAGAGTTCTAGCCTCTGATTCTACTTAGAACGATACAAAATAGATTTTTGTGTTTTTTTACATTCTGACGTGATCTGCTGGTACTTTAACGTGAGTTCTGGACTCAAATCGAGTTCTAGGTTGCAGTTCTGATACCGATGTATGAAAAGCGCAAGAGTTCTAGCCTCTGATTCTACTTAGAACGATACAAAATAGATTTTCGTGTTTTTTTTTATCATTCTGACGTGATCTGCTGGTACTTTAACGTGAGTTCTGGACTCAAATCGAGTTCTAGGTTGCAGTTCTGATACGGATAAGTAAAAAGCGCAAGAGTTCTAGCCTCTGAGCCTACTTAGAACGATACAAAATAGATTCTTGTGTTTTTTTACATTCTGACGTGATCTGCTGGTACTTTAACGTGAGTTCTGGACTCAAATCGAGTTTTAGGTTGCAGTTCTGATACAAATGTGTGAAAAGCGAAAGAGTTCTAGCCTTGAAAGGGGTTTGAATCAATGAAAAATTAGATTTTCATGTTTCTTAAATTTCTGACATGATCTGCTGATACTTTTACATGAGTTCTGGACTCAAATCGAGTTCTAGGTTGCAGTTCTGATACGGATAAGTAAAAAACGAAAGAGTTCTAGCCTCTTAGCCTACTTAGAATGATACGAAATAGATTTTCGTGTTTTTTTAACATTCTGACGTGATCTGCTGGTACTTTAACGTGAGTTCTGGACTCAAATCGAGTTCTAGGTTGCAGTTCTGATACCGATGTATGAAAAGCGCAAGAGTTCTAGCCTCTGATTCTACTTAGAACGATACAAAATAGATTTTTGTGTTTTTTTAACATTCTGACGTGATCTGCTGGTACTTTAACGTGAGTTCTGGACTCAAATCGAGTTCTAGGTTGCAGTTCTGATACCGATGTATGAAAAGCGCAAGAGTTCTAGCCTCTGATTCTACTTAGAACGATACAAAATAGATTTTCGTGTTTTTTTATCATTCTGACGTGATCTGCTGGTACTTTAACGTGAGTTCTGGACTCAAATCGAGTTCTAGGTTGCAGTTCTGATACGGATAAGTAAAAAGCGCAAGAGTTCTAGCCTCTGAGCCTACTTAGAACGATACAAAATAGATTCTTGTGTTTTTTTTACATTCTGACGTGATCTGCTGGTACTTTAACGTGAGTTCTGGACTCAAATCGAGTTTTAGGTTGCAGTTCTGATACAAATGTGTGAAAAGCGAAAGAGTTCTAGCCTTGAAAGGTGTTTGAATCAATGAAAAATTAGATTTTCATGTTTCTTAAATTTCTGACATGATCTGCTGATACTTTTACATGAGTTCTGGACTCAAATCGAGTTCTAGGTTGCAGTTCTGATACGGATGTAAAAAACGAAAGAGTTCTAGCCTCTTAGCCTACTTAGAATGATACGAAATAGATTTTCGTGTTTTTCTATCATTCTGACGTGATCTGCTGGTACTTTAACGTGAGTTCTGGACTCATATCGAGTTCTAGGTTGCAGTTCTGATACGGATAAGTAAAAAACGTAAGAGTTCTAGCCTCTTAGCCTACTTAGAATGATACGAAATAGATTTTCGTGTTTTTTTTTATCATTCTGACGTGATCTGCTGGTACTTTAACGTGAGTTCTGGACTCAAATCGAGTTCTAGGTTGCAGTTCTGATACCGATGTATGAAAAGCGTAAGAGGTCTAGCCTCTGATTCTACTTAGAACGATACAAAATAGATTTTTGTGTTTTTTTAACATTCTGACGTGATCTGCTGGTACTTTAACGTGAGTTCTGGACTCAAATCGAGTTCTAGGTTGCAGTTCTGATACCGATGTGTGAAAAGCGATAGAGTTCTTGCTGTTTTAATCAATTATTAATATATTTTCAACTAACCACGGCTAGTAGGCAGATAATTTTGTTTTTTGACTTTTTTCAGCTTAAAACGCCAGAACTATTTATAAAAAGTACTAGGAACTGTAGAATTCAGCTGTATGCATGAAGAACTAACTTTTATTTTTGATCTGCTGAAAATGATCTGCTACGGGAAGTTAGCAGATCATTTTGTCAAAGTACTTTTTTTCAGGTAAAAACGCCAGAACTATTTCTGAAAAGTATCAGGAACTGTAGAACTCGGCTGCATGCGAAAAGAACTCACATAAAATTTTGATCTGCTGGACAATGATCTGCTAAGTTCACTGACATACTGAGACGCTGGTTCGCTGGGTTCCCAGGATGGATTTTTCTAATGCCACCTGGAGGAAAAGTACTCCTGAAGATACATGTGTTGGCAGTAATGTGGACTGAGAAGCGTGTGCACCTGGGTTCGATTCCCGGCGGGGCGAACATTGTTATGATGAATAGATGTTTGTTTCCGGTCTGGGTGTAATGTTCGTATCTGTATATATGTTTCGCGCACCCTAGATACATGTTCTTCCTAGTTGGGCTCTGAGTGTGATGCATTTTTCAAACTACCCTCAACTTTTTTGTTTCAGTGTCGACGTACCGTTTCCGACCGTAAGCAGCGGATGCAAAGTGACAGTGCTCGTGTTTCGCGACGGAGAGCGAGTCAGCATGCTGCGTGTGAGGGAGAACGAAGATGGGACCTACTCGCCCGTGGATCATCCCAAATGTAAGTGTTACTAGGGGCACAGCATAATAAATAGTTCTACATACAGTACGGGCACTCCCTGCCTCCCTCAGGGCGTGCGGCCCGCGCTCGGGCGCGCTCGGCTGTGCTCGGCCGCGCTCGGCTGTACTCGGCTGTGCTCGGGCGCGCTCGGCTCCTCTCAGTGACGCTTAGTACAAGCAGCACGTCTCATCTCACTCACACAAGCAACTCGTTTATTAACCGACTTCAAAAAAGGAGTACCTATTTTAAGCGATTTCGAAATAGAGAAAAGATTATGTTTGTATCAGTTCGTTGAAGGCCGTTCCTTTTGTAAAAAAGCAATTATTTTATACATTTTAGCGCGCGTGTCCGATATGTGATAGGGAGGGGGGGGGGGCGTGGGAAGAACTTCGGACGCCAGTAACGCGTGATTCCCGGGGTCCTTGAAAATACTATTGAAAATCTTGTAGTTTCGATTTGTCAATAATAACATGTCAATACTGTATCGCCTACGACCAATTTAATATGTCTATGTGCAGACATTTCATATGGGTTGCCTTGAAGAAATCGCTTTTAGCGATAAGTCCGCCCATTGCATGCAAATTTGTCTATGTTTACCATTAATTGTATAATGTTCTTTTGTATCTTTTGTATGCAATAAAGTTTTTTTTAACTTTAACTTTAACATGGAATATCTTTGATCAATTTACCATCTCAACATCTACTATTCTATAGACTCTGGTTCCCGAGTCTCGGCTTCGAGCAGCGACGTGGCGGGGGGCTCCGGGGCCGCGGGGGCGGCGGGGGCCGCGGGGGCGGCGCCAGGGCTCCAGCAGGAGAACGCGGTGACTCAGGGCAAGATGCTGGAGCTGCGGCGCCGCATGGAGGCGCTGTGTGTGCGGCGGGTCACTCCGCATACCACGCACTATGGTAAGTCTCTGACTGACTCACTGTGGCAGATTCATATTTTAGCCGCGAACAGAGTAAGCTGCCAAGCATGTCTGGCAAACTCACTACTATGGTAAATTAAATATCTGCCAAACTCTTATATTAATATTACTTTCGGCTCAACTCGGTACAGATCTGTACCGATAAGTTACAACGGGCGTGGAATCAACTCGGTACAGATCTGTACCGGTCACGAGCGGAGCGCCGCGCGACTTTTTTTTTACTCGTTTTTTATTTTTTGGCTGAACCAATGTTTGCCTAATGTTTGACAAATGTGTCGACTATGAATGATTGAATGGATTGACAATCAATCACTGAATCAATAATAACCCAAAAAATTTATAAATGTTAACAAAATAAAATTTGCGGGTATCGGGTACCTATGACGCCATTTTGAAAAATGGTGAAAATTTGGGAAAATTTTGACATATCTACCTACTTGCGACACTACTTTGTTGAGCGGAAGGGTTAATATCATATCATACATAGTATAAAATAAAGTCGCTTTCTGCGTCTGTCCCTATGTATGTTTAAATCTGTAAAACTACGCAACGGATTTTGATGCGTTTTTTTTTTAATAATAGATAGAGTGATTCAAGAGGAAGGTTTATAATATTATATAATACATACACAAAATACCAATAGGTTCGCCGGGTCCAACTATTTTTCAATAATAGCCAACTTCCCAATATATTTTTGTAGAATTTTCTCTATGAAGATCGAACTGCAACAAAACTTCAATTTTTTAATATAAACTTTATATTTTCAACCTATAGATAAAAGCGAAGTGATACAAAAGACCCGTTCCGAGGAGACACTTTTGGCCCCGCGCCGCCCCCCCCGCGGCTCGCGCCCCCTGGCGGCTCTCTGCGACGACTACGCCGACTACGCTGACTACGCAGACTACGCCGACTACGCGGACTACGCGAGATTTGACTACGATTGTGCGTTTGCGGATAATTATACGCTGCTGCCACCTATCGGTAAGTTTTGTTTGTTATTAACGGGGCACCGGTTGTGTATGTGTAGTGACGCGATACTACCGCTTCTTCTATCTACATATCTATCTACTTATCTATACCAATATTATAAAGAGGAAAGATTTGTTTGTTTGTAACGAATAGGCTCCGGAAATACTGAACTGATTTGAAAAATTCTTTCACTGGTAGGAAGCTCCATTAACCCCGAGTGTCATAGGCTATATTAGATTTTCAAAAAAAAATAGGGATCCTTACCTAAACTCAAATAATATAACCCAAGGTGCAATATTTTTTCCGTTGTTTACATATTTTGACAGGTGGTTTGTTGTTGTTGTTTGTTTTTTATTCGGCCATTCTGGGCAGTCAAAAGAACATAGTCTATAGAAGTCTTTTGTAGTATCTTATATTCTATGGCGTAACGAACTAAGCCGGGAAAGCTCGTACCAATAATAAAGAGTAAATATATGTTTGTTTGTAACGAATAGGCTCCGGAAATACTGAACTGATTTTAAAAAAATCTTTCACTCTTAGAAAGCTAATCCTGAGTGTCATAGCATAGGCAATATTATATTTTCAAAAAAAAATAGGGATCCTAAGTTAAACTCAACGGGTGTAATTTTTGGTGCATAAAAAAATACTGACCATTTATTGAATATTTCTGTCACTTTTGATCTCTTTTGACATCCAAATGCGTGACCGACCATTTGTAGAAATTTTCTATCACTTTTGTCTTTTTTTGACCAATATTGTTTATTATTATTATTATTATTATTTATTATTATTATTCTTTTTGTCACTTTTGCCATCATCTCAATACATTTTTTTGCGTTTAGATGACAAAAGAGGCAAGGGATAAATGTGGTACTGGCGATATAGTACCTCTGTACAAAAATTGCATAGATTTCTTAAAAAAGTCTCAGCTAACCGTATATATCGACCCCTATCCTAATCACAACAAGATTGTAACTTCAACAATAAACAACAAACAGGCACGCGAGCAGATTCCGAGCAGTCTGTGCCAGAGTCTACAGACAAGGAAGTGGGGCCCTCCCCGGGCAGGGGCCACGTGGGGGCTCGCGGGGCGGGCGCGGGGGCTCGCGGGCCGGGCGGAGGGGGCCCGCTGTGTGTGAGGGCCCCGCCCGTGCCGCCGAGACCTACGGAGACCTTGGCTTCGGTACCTGCTGCTGATTATGGTCAGTATAAAATACTATTGTACTAAGAAATTATGATAAACTAGTTGACCCGACAGACGTTGTCCTGTCGTAAACGGATTATAATAATAATAATAATATTAATAATTTATTTCAGACCTGAGTCCATATAATGTTAGTACTTACATACAAAAACCTACTTATAGCTAATTTTAGTAAGACTTAACTAATATATAACAAGGATGTATTTTTACTAATTCCGATCGATGTGTATATTCACCCAATGACGCAGCATTGGAGAATCCCATCGATCGGCAAACACCCTCAGGAGCCCGTTATTGCCCTCGCGAAGGCGGCGCAGTAGGGAGGCGCACCGTTTCCTGATAATGGCGTAAAAATCACCCGTATGCGCCTCTGCAAACATGCCAGACGCACTGCACCTCCACGACAGCCCCAACAGAGCCCTGAACGCGTTATTGTATTGGACGCGCAGCTCGCTGTACATCCGCTTGGTATATTTGGTCCAGAGGCCGCACGTGTAAAATGACTGGCAGTATGCCTTAAACAGCGTCACCTTCACTTGTTTAGTACAACGTGCAAACCTCCGTACCAGCATATTGCAGCGGACAGACAACGACCTACGCTCCCTCGCAATATCCTCACCATCGCTTAAGTCTTCCGTGACCCAGTGACCCAGGTACTTAAACCTAGATACTCTACCCAGGGGCATTCCGCAGAGTGAGACCTCAGGTACAGCTTTATAGGTCTTGGAGCCAGCCTTAAAAGTCATAAGCGCACTCTTCTTGGCATTGTACCTGAGTCCATGGGCCACGGCATACGACTCGCAAATCGCAAGTAACTTCCTGAGACCATTGATTGAAGGGCTCAGCAACACCATGTCATCCGCGTAAATAATATTATTCATACATACACCATCTATATGACACCCGATGCTAGTGCTACTGAGCTCTCCAATCAAACCATTCACATACAGATTAAAGAGGCAGGGTGAACTCAAACCACCCTGCCTCACCCCACATTCCAGACTATATTCCTCAGAGTATCGTCCCGCCCACTTCACGCTGTTACGCTGGTTATTGTACCAAAAAATGGATTGACACGACTGACAGTTAAGTCAAACGCCATATACGCAAAGTAAACAATGGAACATTTTGTATGGTAAAATGAAATTGTTGTTTTTTTTCGACTTCCTTGCAATTTACCTTTTAAACCTTCCTTGGACAAACATTTCAAGTCCAAAATCAGCTAATTTGCCTGGCAGTTCTCGAGTTTTAGCGAGACTAACGAACCACGATAATTGACGGTCTGGGTTTCTACGTCTTTTGTTTTTTGTATTGTGAGTGGCTTAAGCACCTTTGATACAGGTTCTACCTATTTAGAGGCTCAGAATGTGATATTTTAATAATATTTTATCATATTTTTTCAAGACATTTAAAGCTTTACCACAAAAAGAGCTAAACCTGCCCCCGCAGCACGACGGACCATTTGTCGAATCTAACTGTCACTTTTAATAACTTTTGACATTTCAATGCTGGAAAATGTATGGAGATGATCGACAAAAGTGACAGATAGATACGACGAAATCGACAAATTGTCCGTCATGTTACCCCCGCAGCAGTGGTAACATGACGAAAATTTGTCGACTTTGTCGTATCTATCTGTCAGTTTTCTCGATCGTCTCCATACATTTTCTCCGTTTAAATGTCAAAAGCGATCAAAAGTGACAGAACTACTCGACAAATGGTCCGCCATGCTACGTAGGCTGGTTTAAATCACTAGACTAGGATTAAATAACGTTATTGTCATACAAATTGTAAAAAAGAAATTATTTTGTGGCTCCTTTTTAATTTTATCATATAATCGTGTAAGCGTGTGCACCCGGGTTCGATTCCCGGGCGGGGCGAATATTGATATGATGAATATCGATGTTTGTTTCCGGTCTGGGTGTGATCTTCGTCTCTGTGTGTGTTTTGGGCACCCTAGATACAGGTTCTTCCTAGTTATAATAATAAAAAAAAAATATTTATTTCATACATAGGTAGTCTACAACAGATATATAATACTGATAGAAAACGGTTGAACAAAAGACTTACGCTTAAATCTTATTTAATACTAACCCTCTTATTCATAAAAAGTTAAAGAGCATTTTAGTTATTTGACGTATGTCAATTTAGACTGGATGTCACGTTTTTACCATACAACAAACCAGAGAAGAAGACCTCCAGTAACGCTACTTAAAATCTACTGTATCTTTATGAATAAGACGGTTACTCTTTAATTAAATTAAAGTTACATTTTTAAACAATTAAATTGTAGTTATTCGAAAGAATAGAAATATAAAAATAATATATACCCTCCGAACTAGTCAAAGACTGTGTTACGGCAGGGCAGCCCAACATAGTTGCAAGTCCAGTTTTAGCAGACATAAGTGGCAGTACGACAATAATTATTTTTACAGCTCACTTTAAATTTGTCATTTACGTATTGGATTATTTAAAAACAATTAACATTACTTGATCAGGGGGCCATGTTTCTTAACTAAAAACGAGTGACTCGTAATTGTCTTGTTAGCGACTTAGTTAACCATTGCTGTTTTCTTTGAGCGTGCAACAAAAAAATACCTTTGCTAAAGCGGCAATGGTTAACGAAATCGCTAACAAGACAATTACGAGTCACTCGTTTTTAGTTAAGAAACTTGGCCCCCAGTTTATCTGAGACAAGGGGCCTTCTGGTAGTTGCTGTTTAACAGTTCATACTATACTGGACACTTGCAGTATCGGTAGTTGGGGGCTCTGAGTGTGATGTGTTAATATTATCAGGTCCACTGCTGGGCGCGGGCTGGCGGCGCGCGGCGCGGCAACTCTCCTCGTCGACACCGGAGCTGCCGCGGGGCGCGGGGGGCGAGCGGGGCGCGCGGGGGGAGGGCGGCGCGGCGCGGGGGGAGGGGGGCGCGCTGTGCCGAGCCGCCAGAGCCGAGCATTTACACTTGGCGGGCTCAGGTGAGGACGAGATGTACCAAATACTATAATTCTTGTTTAGTTTTTATTGTAACCACAACTTGTATACAGCGGTGGTCACATGACGGACTGATTTTCAAATTTGTCTTATCTTTATGTCACTTTTGTCGATCTTCTCCATACATTTTCCCGCTATTAAATGTCAAAAGCGCTCAAAAGAGACTAGGTACTACGTTTTGACAAATTGTCTGTCATGCTACGCAGGCTGGTCCCACCACGTAACTTAACAGCTCTGAGCAAGAGAGATAGAGATAGAGAGAGAAATAGAGATATTTTATTGGTAATTTTGCATTACAGGTCACAGGTCGCAAAAAAAGTATGGGATACTGCGCATGTGTACAAAATTAACGAACGAACAGAACGACTGTAGAATAAGGGGACGAATAGTATCATTGCGTGGACGCAGCACGATTAAAATAGCCAATAGAGCGCTAGCGCGCGACGCACAGCCCGCCCCACCCCCCTGTCATTTCCCTCTGACACCTCAGTTTTGATTTCTGCGCATTCAAGGTCAAAGACAAATTTACATGGTGAGACCTGTACCGGGTGTTTTTGACAAGGTGGTAATAAATCAATGGAGGGCTTCTGCTCACCATAACTAACAACTTTCTCCGAACAACATAGGTCGAAATCTCAAAAAAAAAAACAGCTTTTTTAAATACAATGATGGAGTTGTACAGTGGCAGACACGGTCGGCGTAACACTTCCGGTTTATCGCTATTGCAAAATAGCTCTTGTTCTTTGGTAATACAATCTAGGGCTGGCGAAACCATAGACAAATCTGTTACGGCCTCCTAGTCCGCCACTGTAAATTCTTTTGTTTTTTGGTGAACAGTGGAAATGCCTGACTCACTTTTATTTCTCGCATGTTAAAACTTTCGCTGCCCTCGGGGTTTAACATGCACAATTTTATCATAACACAGAACTGTACACTAATTTTATATAATCTTCTATTTCAGGACTAGAAGTGTCCCGTCCTAGGAACTTAGAAGTTGGAAGTGAGCGTCGCCAGCGCCGCGCGCAGCTGGCCGCGCCCGCGACCCCGGCGACCCCGGCGACCCCCGCGCCCCCGCCGCCCCCGGTGACCTCCTCGACCCTGGTGACCGCCGCGACCCCTGCCATAGTTAACCCCGCCCCCGCCAGGATTGAACCTAGCGAGGTTAGTAACTAAAGGAATGCGACGAGATCACAAAAGAACAAAAAAAGAGATATAAATTGTAAAGTAAGTAGAGTTTGTTACCCCTTTCTTCTCTACGCTGTAAAATCATTGCGAAAGGGAGTAGAAATATTGACAGAGGAGGGCTCGTTTGGGGGCGTCTCCAGGCGACCATTGTCGTAAGGCAAGCCAAACATTTGTTTACCTGAGCCAATTGGTGGGCACCCTGAACTACCTCGCCTCTCGCAGTATAGGATACTTTACGAAATAAGGTATCAATATTAATTAGATTACTCTAATTGACGTTCAATAAGTGATATCTTGTATCCTGTATTGAATAAATCATGTTTTTTCTTTACGTTTTTTATTTAGATAAAGAACGTTAACTATCCAACTGTTATTGAGTTACACTGCGATTAGTATCTCTATCCTTATCACACATTATGTTTCTTCGTACAGGACATTTGTCAGTGCAGAAGCTCTTAACATTTGGTGCGTCGGGAAAATAAAATTTGATGCGTCGTGAAAATAACATTGGGTGCGTCGTGAAAATAACATTTGATGCGTCGTGAAAATAATATTGGGTGCGTCGTGAAAATAACATTTGATGCGTCGTGAAAATAACATTGGGTGCGTCGTGAAAATAACATTTGATGCGTCGTGAAAATTACATTTGGTGCGTCGTGAAAATTACATTTGGTGCGTCGTGAAAATAACATTGGGTGCGTCGTGAAAATAACATTTGATGCGTCGTGAAAATTACATTTGGTGCGTCGTGAAAATTACATTTGGTGCGTCGTGAAAATAACATTGGGTGCGTCGTGAAAATAACATTTGATGCGTCGTGAAAATTACATTTGGTGCGTCGTGAAAATTACATTTGGTGCGTCGTGAAAATAACATTTGGTGCTTTGTGAAAATAACATTTGGTGCGTCGTGAAAATAACATTTGGTGCGTCGTGAAAATAACATTTGGTGCTTTGTGAAAATAACATTTGGTGCGTCGTGAAAATAACATTTGGTGCGTCGTGAAAATAACATTTGGTGCGTCGTGAAAATAACATTTGGTGCGTCGTGAAAATAACATTTGGTGCTTTGTGAAAATAACATTTGGTGCGTCGTGAAAATAACATTTGGTGCGTCGTGAAAATAACATTTGGTGCGTCGTGAAAATTAGATAGATAGATAAAATATTTATTTCGGTAAGCAATACACACACACATAAATTAAATTAACAATAAATACAAAAATACAATATAAAATTACAATATTACAAACAAGTTACATTAAACAAATTTACACACAGTGTAAGGCACAGTGGCGCATATCACAACCGAAATAGGCTCCGACTCAGCATGTGTCACAAAAATCTGTGACGCTGATATTCTGTCGGTACCTTCCGAGAAAGGGGTAAAAGGGGTAAATAAGGGGTAAAATAAATAAATATTATTTATGGGTATAAATAAATAAAAATGAAAATATTTCCCATACTCAAAAATAAAATAAAAAATTACTTGAATATGTTACTTACTATAAATTAATAAATAAGTAGAGTCTGCATACATATATAACATAAAACTAAATAAAATAAACACATTTAAAACAACTCATCGCAATCAAAGAAAAAGAAAAAGTATACTTTTGATTAAAACCATAAATTACATTTGGTGCGTCGTGAAAATAACATTTGGTGCGTCGTGAAAATTACTGACAATAACATTTGGTGCGTCGTGAAAATTACTGACAATAACATTTGGTGCGTCGTGAATATTTTCATTCCTGTTTGAATTGCGTTCGAAGCAAATTAGTCAAAAAATCAAAAGTCAAAAATGATTTATTATATTGAAAGTCAACTACTTAGACAAATCTAATTGGTATTGATACCTTATTTGGTAAAGTATCCTATACTGCGAGAGGCGAGGTAGTTCAGGGTGCCCACCAAGCGGATCAGGCAAATAAATGTTTGCCTTGCTTTACGACAATAGTCGCCTGGAGAGGCCCCCAAACGAGTACTCCTCTGTCAAATGATTCTACCCTATCCCTTTCGCAAGTACTAAGATTTCAAAATGTATTTACATTTTCTTTCTTCTGAATAGTCGCAAATTTCTCAGTTTTCTTTGTTTATTAGCTGCCCATTTCGAATCGGTGTTAAGGCGGTAACTCACGGTATGGCGCGAAATTCAAATTTTTCACGTTTTTTAATTATTTTGGCGAAAGTATTCATTTTAAATAAAGTTTAAATGAATTCGCGTACGTAAAAACCTATTTCCTACATTGTGATATATCGTTTTTGAAAGACAGAGTTACCGATTTTGTTTATATTCAAGGAACTTGTTTTTTGGCCTTTTAACCCTTAGACACAAAATCTGCAGGTCTGTCTTCAAAAAACGTTGTATTACAATATGGGAGATGGTTTTTTTACATACGCGAATTTATTTAAACTTTATTAAAAATGTATACTTTCGCCAGAATAAATAAAAAACACGAAAAAATTAGAATTTCGCGCCATACCGAGAGTTACCACCTTAAGTGTTGAAATGAATTAGTAAGTTATTATCAGCAGGTGCAAGTGAAAGAAGTAAAGAAGGTCCGCGTCCGCTGCGTGTTCTGCAACAAGCGGCTGGGCGTGGCCACGCGCCACACGTGCCGCTGCGGGGGCGCCTTCTGCGCGCCGCACCGGTACGCCGAGGTGAGACACTTATACTATACCAATATTATAAAGAGGAAACATTTGTTTGTTTGTAACGAATAGGCTCCGGAAATACTGAACCGATTTGAAAAATTCTTTCACTGGTAGGAAGCTCCATTAATCCCGAGTGTCATAGGCTATATAAGATTTTCAAAATAATTAGGGATCCTTACCTAAACTCAAATAATGTAACCCAAGGTGCAATATTCTTTCCGTTGTTTACATATTTTGACAGGTGGTTTGTTGTTGTTGTTGTTTGTTTTTATTCGGCCATTCTGGGCAGTCAAAAGAACATAGTCTATAGAGCCAAGTCTTTAGAAGTATCTATATTCTATGGCGTAACGAAGTAAGCCGGGATAGCTCGTTCTAAATAAAAGTAATAATTCATTACATAATTTCGGTTTTGGCCAGTTTCGGCCTAACTTACTGCCACAGTTTCGGTTTCAGCCAAAAACAGGCCCTAATTTTTGCCAAAACCGAATCTAGATGTTTGTGGGTCTCTCGGCTAGTCTCAACTGGAAACATCGGGACGATTACGTGTTTGGTCAGTTTCGGTCTAAATTGTACCGATGCCGAAGTTTCGTTCTTTCGGCTGAAAATCATGTGTCGGTCGGTCTGTAATATTTTCCGAAGGGGTAGGCAGAGGCACCAACTTATTAACTGAGCCCACGAGCATCGGAAGCTGGACCCACGTTTGTCCGAGTTTATGTTTATACCATCGCTAGCTGACACGGCGAACTTCGAACTGCTTTGAAATTATTATGAAGTCGACCCGGCAAACTTCGTACAGCCTAACCTAATACTATTTTGTGCAAGTTTTATACTTATAAACCTTTCTTTTCCTCTATCTATTAAAAAAAAAAAACCGCATCAAAATCAGCTGCGTAGTTTTAAAGATTTAAGCATACATAGGGACAGACGCGAAAAGCGACTTTATTTATTACGAGCTTTCCCGGCTTACTTCGTTACGCCATATAATATAAGATACTACAAAAGACTTGGCTCTATAGACTATGTTCTTTTGACTGCCCAGAATGGCCGAATAAAAAACCAACAACAACAACAAACCACCTGTCAAAATATGTAAACAACGGAAAAAATATTGCACCTTGGGTTACATTATTTGAGTTTAGGTAGGGATCCCTAATTTTTTTGAAAATCTAATATAGCCTAAGACACTCGGGGTTAATGTAGCTTCCTACCAGTGAAAGAATTTTTTAAATCGGTTCAGTATTTCCGGAGCCTATTCGTTACAAACAAACAAACAAACAAATCTTTCCTCTTTATAATATTGGTATAGACTATGTATGTATTGATATTAATATTCTATAGCTTATGGTCTAATTTGATTCTTCCAGGTACACGGATGCGCGTACGACTACAAGCGCCCGGCAGCTTTAGCTTTGGCCAGAGCGAACCCTCTAGTGTCGGCCCCCAAGCTGCCCAAGATATAGCCTTTGGGGCGTCCCCCACACGCTCCCACACAAGGGAACAAGGCCTAATCGTATACGTGCGTGCGTGTGTGTGTTAGATGAACGATAATCAAATTTTTTAATGAGAAAATTTCGCGGTGATTAGAAAAAGGATTTTTTTTCTAAGGGTGCAGTTACATAGATGGCGTTTCTTCTATTGTCTGTGGAAAGACTCGAATACTTGAGACCTTATCCCATTTTCGGCGAAACTGGAGCGAAATTCCCTGCTGAATGACGACAATGTTGTCTCTTTCTAACATTTTTCGGAGCTGTTTTGGATACATTACTTTAGACATACAAGCAACCCAGATTTAACTAAAAAATGTTTTTCGAATTCATGGATTTAAGACTCTATAACAAAGGAGTAACATCTGGGTTAAGGCCAGATTAAGCTAGTACGGTTGTCTCTTTCTTATCTATTAAGACAGAACTAGTTTAACGTGGCGGAAGTGGCTCTTCTATTCGGGTGGGTTATACTAGAAAAGTGATTTCAAGGAAACACTGATACTAGTCGAAGTTGGCTACTGCGTGGTTTCCGAGTTGATAAGAAACAAAATGGACGATTATTAATTAAATTTGTTGTTGGATTGATTGATTGATTGATGGTGACCAAGTGTCTTAATGTTTTTCAATGTGCTTCTTTAAATTGATCTGCAAATGCTATATTCTTTAGTTTTCTATCTGGAGTCCGCGCTAACTGAGTCTGAGCGCGACGGGGGGCGCCACTGTTCACTGTATATACGTTCTTAATCCGCCATTCAAAAGATTCTTCTATTTGACTGACTGATTGATAATTGGTTCGTATTTTGACCGCGCGCACTAATCAAAAGAGTGAGTGAGACTTTAGGGAGTCGCAAATATTCAAGCACCATCTTGTTGGGACACAAAATGGCAGCACTTGTTATATCGACTTTTTTTTTTCTTGCGTTTAACGATTTTCGTTTACGCAGACAGTTTGGTGACGTTTAATTAGATCAGTGTTCTTAAAAAAATTTTTTACATGTTCAGTTTTTTTTTTTTTTTTGTGGAATTTACTGACTTATGTAAATGATGTAGCATTTGCATGTCGATCGATGAGCAATGTTTAGTTTTACTATAAAATTAATAATGGTCAATAAAGAATAGCTTATCTTTTGATAGTTACTGGTTTAAAAATTTGCCATTTCATAAAAAAAAAATGTAATTAAGGTTTTTTTTTCTTTAAAACTTTTGTAACAAAGAAACCTTTGTTGAGACCAGTGTATTTGTTTTTAAATTAGGGTTAACACTCATTGAATCCTTGCGTGTCAATGCGTGTTTACCTTTACCCGCAATTCTACTAGTAAGGAAATAAAGTGCGCACCAGTTAAGTCTGCGCGTGGTCAAATTATGAACCAATTATAAATCAGCCATTTTGTTTTGAATGGCGAGTGAAGAACGTATACAGTGGCGCCCCACTCGCGCGCACTCTAGTTCGCAATTTATGTTTTTTTTTTTTGTTGTTGTTGATAATTGATTGATATTACTATAATCGATATTATTATATTCTATACTACTACTCTTATTAGTAAAATATAATTTGTAATAATTTTGCTGGGCGATGGATTTAATTTACAAAAAAAAAAAAATTTTTTTTTTTTTAATTAACATTTGTATAATAATAATATTATTAATGTGAATTTGACCTAATAGTAACATTATTGCACTATTTGGATGTTCTTGTCATATAGATTATAGAGTTTAGTTGTAAATGCTTGGTATGGTACTAACTAATTCAATTTATTATGCAGTAGTCGGTTTAGGGGTCTCAATTTGCTTATCTGATGATCATCTATTTGCCTTGAATGGATACGGCCTGTCTATCAAGATTGATAGCATTGAGAAAACCAGCTATTACGGTAATATGTAATCTTTTTTCTGCAAAATAAGTACGGAAAATAAGATTTCTCTGGGTCTATTTTGTCAGGTCTGTATTTTAATCTTTAAAATGAACTCGAATAGGTTGAAATTCGAATTTCGAGCACATAATAGATAGTTTTGGCAAAGGTAAGCTCTTGTCAGGTATTTGAAATTACAAAGTTTCAAAATCGAAGAACTTATTGTTAGACATTAGTTTTTTTTTTAAATACGTCAACCCTATGATTCGGGAGTCGGGTGTTTACACAAATTACAGAATGTTTTTGACATGTCTGTAGGTAAGAAATTAAAAAAGTGATTCAGCTCACCATACATACAGTTACGAAAAATAGTCGATAAGAAAAAAATACATCTCACATTGTAAGGGACGATGAATATATTATAATATTTTTGAGTTATCGATGCTGGTTTGTAAGAGAAAGTTGAAGTGAACTAAGTCACAACTTTGACATTATACCGACTTGCCAAAAACATACTTAAATATTGTGTTTCACAAGTTCTAGTTTAGTACAATTTTTGTATGGTTATAGCACCTCAATGGCTATAGGTTATATGCACTTCATTGTTATTGCATGGTATAGTTAATCGTGGCGTGTTTTGCTAATAGAAAGCTTATTAGTATGTTAATGATTGGAGTTAATAAATTGAGGTATAGTTGCATAGGGAAAGTTGCATAGTTGCAAAGTGAGCCCCTTTTCCGGCTGCGGTGATTCGGCGTTTATCAAACAGACGGCGCTTTAACGTCGACTTGGAATGTACTATGACAGTATTAACCTGTCACACAGAGCATCCGGCCATAGAATACCTATTAGTACCAGGTACAGAAGCTCACTCAACGGAGTCGATTAAATAGAATTAAATCTAGCTGCGTACACTTAAAGCATAAATAATCTAGCTCGCTCTTGTTACCTTGAGTTAATATCTCTCTCTCACTCTTATCTCCAAAGCCGCAATGCATATTCATGCGATAATGACCCGTGCTTACTTTGCGAGAGCGCCTGTTTTAGGAACACTAACGGCATCGAGCAATTATTAGGGATGCAAGAACTTGGCGCGAAAATTATGAGACGCGTGCGGCGCTACCCGCGGCTGATAGTCCCGCCGGCGGCCGCCGCCGCACGTACTTGCCTTTATACCTAAAGTGCGGAATGCCAGGCCTGGTCCGGCATCAGAGCGCACTAGCGTCGGCGCTCTGTGTGACAGGTAATACTGTCATAGTACATTACAAGTCGACGCTATAGCGCCGTCTCTTTGACAAAGCCTTTAGTCGTAAAACTAGCTTGGTCCGTGTCTTCAATATTATTCTAGCATGTTCCGTCTACGATTTACATTGGATTATAGAGTCATTTATAAAACAAAATGTGATAATATTTCGACGTAAGGAAAAAAAAAATCTATTAAAATTTACTTTTTGCCACGTGTTGTTTTTTGTATATAATAATAATGTAAAATGTATAAAAAAAAATAATAAAAAGGAAAGATATCGCCCTTATTTAAATTGAAGTGCTTCATTTTGTCTGTTCACAGTTTTTTTTTTGTTGTATGTTGCACTGGCGGCTTGTTTTTAAGATTTTCCTTGAAACACTAGTCGTGCTGCTTGAACAATGCTTGTTGAAATATGAAATTGAACATTTGTTCTTCAAAGTTTACAAAGTTTCTACATTCGTTGTTTAAAGTTTACAAAGTTTGAACATTTGTTGTTTAAAGTTTTAAAAGTTAGAACATTTGTTGAATAAAGTTTTGCAAATTTTGAACAAGCCTCGTTCAGTGGCGTGGCGATTCGGCCACTTGTTTCTCATATTTTTTCTTCTATAACTAAGTAGATGATTAATAAAATACATTTATAGGTAATTTTTATTTGAAAAAATATAATTTTGGCTGATTTTTTTTGAAGATAATTAAATATTTATAACGCGAAAGTGATACTCTGTTTTAATTTAAACCCAAATTTTATTATTAACATTATTATAAATAGCATTATACATACTTAGTAGTAAAATCTAAAATTATGATACATTGAACGAAACATATACTTACGCAATTTTTTTTTACAGTTTATTCCTAAAATGTGACATACGTAAACACGAACCTTCTGGTAAAGCCATTAATAAAGATTGAGCCAATGTCTACATCAGTGCGCTTTCTTGATCACCTTTCGTCTTACTCACGCATGCCCAAGCTACCCTTAGCGCATGCGCTAACAAAGTGCAATCTCGTTCACGATGCAGAAAGAAATGCGTACATTGAACCGTTTCTATTCGTCTCTGTCGCACGCGCGTATTTCGTATTGCCTTCACGCTCGCACAAGCTCGGTCGCATGGAGGTCGCATGCCTGTGCGAGCGTGAAGGCAATACAAAATACGCGCGTGCGACAGAGACAGATAGAACCGGTTTAATAAACTAATTTCATCCAGAATCGTGACCAGTTCCCTCCGTCCCTGTTGTACCCTTGAGAGTACAACTGGGACTAGTATGTCCCAGTAGTACCCTTATCCAACATACTAGTAAACTATCCGGATTCACTTCTTTTGGCCCTGGTTCTGGTGGGTTCATGTACACTCATGTCTCTTATCTTATGTACACCGGCGATCTCCCATCTCTCTAATTTGCACATGAAAGCGTACTGGTTTAGACATAGCATAGCAGCTATACATATAGACTCCTATATGGTATAGATAAACTAGGTATACGATACCTAACAATGGCACGCGCCTCCACATTTTGAGGCGCTCCAATGTATTTGTTTATGAACAGTGGCGGTCTAGGAGACTAACAGATTTGTCTATGGTTTCGTCAGCCCTAGACTGTATTACCAAAGAACAAGAGCTATTTTGCAATACAGAAAAACCGGAAGTGTCACGGCGACCTAGACCGCCTACAAGTCTCAACGTGTGTACGTGCTTGGATAAACATGTACCTACTTACTGAAGAGCGATTCTTGCAAAACCGTTTGGTAGGATAGGACCTAGAAATTTAAAGGCGCGTAGTTAATCGAGGTGGTCGTTATTTACAATCGCATTTAAAAAAACTCGTTATTTCATAGCAACGAATCGCATTGCTATTCACAACTAATGAGAAACTCGACAAGTCTCGCAACAAGCGGGGTCCTCCCTCTGGCGGAAGAGGAGGAGGAGGAGGGGGTGGAGCGGAGGGGGAGGACCAGCTGAGCGTCTGGTACGGTGAACAACCTCTGACTACGACTTGAACCCGATGTTGACCTTACGGGGGGCGTGGTCTCGCCTAACACTCGTCAAAACGATCGCGTTTTCGTTGCCGTCGACAACGATCGCGTTCTCGTTGCCCGGCAACGATCACGTTCTCGTTGCCGTCAGCAACGAAAACGCGATCGCATGTGACAACTTGTCATTAGCAAAGCAACGAAACGCATTGAAGCATTGCGATCTCACTCCTATCGAACTAATATGAAATGTACTAAAAAGACATTTGCTGAAAAAAAAAATGTATAAGGTTTTGTAATATCGATAATTGCTGCACTTATTTACATTGATATTAGAGCAAACTTGCATGTCTAGTTACATCCTACGTTTTCGTTGCCGATCGCATTCTCGTTGCCGATCGCATTTTCGTTCGTTCGAAAATGCGATCGCAGTTTAAAATCGTGGTTGTTTGAAAATAGCATAACAGCGATCGCATGCGATTGAAAAATAGCAGTTATTCTCACCTCTAGAGTTTATATATATCTATGAAGTACGTTAAACTACCAAAGGTTCAAAACACCTGATCGTCAGTCTCTTTCAAAAACTCCTCGAATATAGCAACCAAATTATCGAGTCCCTCCTTAAAATTCTCATCTACCCCCATATCATTTTCTTCATTAAAAAACGCGTGAGCAAAATCGATCACTTTGACTGTCGCCCACGAACTGTTCGGCCTATCATTAGACAACTGATCCAACAAGGATTTGTAGTTCATTTTTATTTTAGACAATTTATCCTCGTAATTATTCTCGAAGGAGTGACTGTGGTTCAGTCGCTCCAACGCTTCGCTCCACGCCGAGTTTGTGGGGGAATGTGGGGCGAAAGACTTTTGAGCTAGAGATATGGAAGTTATTGGTACAGCGTTGACTTTTTTGAAGACTGGTCCTTTGGAGCTGATTTGGCCGCCGAAGTTTGAGCCTGTTTCCTGGCTGTGCATGGAGTGTATGGAGCGACGCCGGAGTGTGTTCGGTGCTGATGTGCATAACTTAGGCTTTGACCTGGGTAAAAAAAAAGTTATTTAGGTGATGTTGTGTCGTGCCATATAATTAAGCTACTCCATCTTCTCCCATGGGTGTCGTAAAAGACGATTAAGGGAACAGCCGAAGGACGGGCAGCCACGTCCTATGTTGAAATACTTAACGGGCCACACGATAATGAGGCAGGGATATGATTACATACTTATACTAACTAGGCACCGGAATATGATACTTTATACTCACGTGTCAGGGTCGAGATCCCCGCAGCAAGCTCTGAGTCTGGCCGCGTCGTATACCAGGAGTACAGACGAGGAGAAAAGTTTTAGTTCCCGGGGGCGACCTTACTCACGTGTCAGTGGAGTTTGATACTTAATACATACGTGACAGGGTTCATTGATAGCTGATGCTCGACAGATGGGCTGCTCATTGAAGGAAATGCCGTACCTAGCTCAAGACTGGCAGAAATGGAGTCGTCTTCTGACGGCCCCAGGGAATATGACACTCAATACTCACGTATAAGGGTCGAGATCCCCACAGCAGCCTCAGAGCCTGGCAGCGTCGTATACCAAGAGTACAGAACAGACTAGGAGTAGAGTTTTAGTTCCCGGGGAGAGAAGCCGGGTTTACCACGTGTCAGGCCAAGTTCATGCTTAATACTCACGTGTCAGGGTCGAGATCCCCGCAGCAAGCCCTGAGCCTGGCAGCGTCGTATACCAGGAGCACAGACGAGGAGTAGAGTTTCAACTGCCGAGGCGCGGGCGCGCCGGCCCAGCGCCGCAGCGCCCACAGAGTGGAAAGAATTTGGAGTACTAATGCGCGGCAAAGTGGGCCCGGGGAGCCGTTTAGGAACTTTCTGATCGCTGCAAAGTAAAAAGTTTATGATTATACAGTGTATTCAGTTTATTTATACACTTTGTGATGAGGTTCGAATGTAGAGAGGTTTGTCCCACTTTCACGGAAATACTTATGATATAGCTCAGAATAGTACAGTGGCGGACACGGTCGGCGTACCACTTCCGGTTTTTCTGTATTGCAAAATAGCTCTTGTTATGTGTACTTCAAGCTGTAATCCTCATCTTTTAAATCTTCGCTAAAACAAATTTTAAGAATGCAAATAATTAGTCATGAATTGATCCAAATTGGTCCACAAAGTAAAATAATTAGTCCACTTATACTTTAGAAGTTATAGCCAAATGTTTGTGAGGATTATGGCTTGACGTTCAAGCTGTAATCCTCATCTCTGGTCCAAGAAAACGGTAGGGTCTATCGACTTGGTTTAGGTCTAAATAATTAGTCCTCAATTGATCCACACGACATGCCAAATCTCAGAATTGGTCCTCCAGAGGTTCCGAAGTTATAAGGGCATCTTAGTGAGGATTATGGCTTGAACATTTGGCACCTTCAATTATCTCCGGAACGCCTATAGCTATTTGGTTTGAAAATTGGCCAAAAATTAATCCTCAATTGGTCCACCAGAATCATAATCATTTTTAACTAGGTTTTCTTTGAAGAAGTACGTTAAAATCATCGGTTTTACTTTCCCATACATTGCGATCCATGTACAGTTGTGCACAAAATAATTGATAAACATTGATATTAACCGGTTACCTAAACGATTCTTTAGAAGAGTAAAGTGGGTAAAGTATGTACTTATTATTTTGACGAGTTCCCAATTACGTAAATGTACTTACCAAGATATTTAACCAAAAAAAACCTTTATCTATGATTTATATTTTTGCATGTACTTCAATTAAAAGTTTACAATAGTTTCTTTTCTTACTTAACTTAATTACAGCACCGTTTATATTGCTAAAATTATTTAGTTTTAACAAAATCACAGTTGGTTCAAGTGTAAATAAAACAACAACAAAAATTTGTTATGTACTTGCGCTTGCGACCCTCTTTAATTAATTATTTAAAGTAACCAGTGTTACTATGTTTGACATTATGTGTCTGTGTCAACGTAAATTGCTATCTATGTGTATGTATACATATTTTTATTATTTTGGATGTAAGCAATAATAATTAAGCGATTTTGTAAGGGCGACATTGGATCTTTCTGTCCATTACGCAAAATGTGTTTTAAACGCGGAGGGGAGACGGAGCTGCGGGGAGTAAGTAAGTACTATTTATATTACTATTATTAGGTACCTACTACTATTGTATAAAATACTAGTCGACCCGGCGAACTTTGTACCGCCTTACCTCTTACTACATTATGCATGTATTATACTATAAACCTTCTTCTTGAATCACTCTATCTGTTAAAAAAAAACCGCATCAAAATCCGTCGCATAGTTTAAAAGATATAAGCATACATAGGGACAGACGCGGAAAGCTATTTTGTTTTATACTGTGTATTGATGATATTGATGACAACAGTAACAAACAACACAGTGTAAGGGAAGCTTACGTCTACTATCTCTATATGTATATATTGTAACACTGATCTCTATCTTCGATTGCGTGCACGCTGCTTTTGAGTGGAGACAAGGATAGCGCTATTTGGCCAATCCTGGGTTGAGACATCATGCGAGATACTCCTGTAGAGTTACATTAAATAATATATACACGAGTATATCGCCTGACGCGCGTTGCGGGACTGTTGTCTCTTTCAACCCGGTATTGGCCAAATAGCGCTATCCTTGTCTCCACTCAAAGGCAGCGTGTGCACACGCAACTGCGCACTTGAAAATAGAGCCTGGTTCTCGAATGTCGAAGAGCTAGTATTAGCTAAACTAGAACAGTACTAGAATGTAGCTAAAACGGGTATATTTGTAGCCAAAATCGGGAGATGAAAAAAAACAATGTAAATACTTGATAAAATTATTTCGTTTATTTATTAAAAGTATAGTTTCGCGCCATACCGAAAGTTACCACCTCACCATAAAAAACTGTGATTATTGCAATGAAGCAACTGTGATTATTAAAACATTTTTTTTTTGTTATTATTATAATTAAACTAACTGAGATTATTGTTAGTTATTAAAAATAAGTAAGTAAATATAAGTATTGTGATATAAACGGTGATTTAATTAAGTTAAGTAAGAAAATACACTATTGAAAACTTTTAATTGAATATATACTTACAAAAATTTTAATTATACATAGAAGTTTTTTTTGGTTCATTAATGATTCACCTGCAACTAGTGATAGCAATCAATCAATCAGGCTGTCTTAAACATAAGTACATAGCGAAAACCAAACCCACTTTCACTTTTCTAAAGAATCGTTTAGGTAACTGGTTAATATCAATGTTAATCAATTATTTTGTGCACAACTGTACATGGATCGCAATGTATGGGAAAGTAAAACTGATTATTTTAACGTACTTCTTCAAAGAAAACCTAGTTCGAAGTGATTATAATTCTGGTGGACTAATTGAGGATTAATTTTTGGCAAAATTTCAAACCAATAGCTATAGGCGTTCCGGAGATAATTGAAGGTGCCAAATGTTCAAGCCATAATCCTCACTAAGATGCCCTTATAACTCCGGAACCTCTTGAGAACCAATTCTGAGATTTGGCATGTCGTGTGGATCAATTGAGGACTAATTATTTAGACCTAAACCAAGTCGATAGACCCTACCGTTTTCTTGGACCAGAGATGAGGATTACAGCTTGAACGTCAAGCCATAATCCTCACAAACATTTGGCTATAACTTTTAAAGTATAAGTGGACTAATTATTTTACTTTGTGGACCAATTTGGATCAATTCATGACTAATTATTTGCACTCTCAAAATTTGTTTTAGCGAAGATTTAAAAGATGAGGATTACAGCTTGAAGTACACCTTGTTATTTGGTCATACAGTCTAGGGCTGACGAAACAATAGACAAATCTGTTACGGCTTCCTAGTCCGCCACTGTACTTAACTAAGAAAACTTAAGAGTCCTTTTTTTTCTAGAGTGGGGCCACTGTTCGCGCAAAAGGACTTTTAAAGCGACAGATAGGACAAACTTAGCATTACTTTATACTTTTACACCAATGTACTTTTAACAACTAGGTAATAGAATCACTTCATTTACCTTGCAACAAACTTTACCGTGCTCTTCGCTCCTTTACGCAACATAAAAGACCTTAGCGTGGCGTTTGTGACATCAAAGAGTGCGACGCTAAAGCGCCGTTTGACTTCTAAATAAAATTATTTTTTAAAACATATCCCTCGCTTCATATCCCTTCATTTAACAGTTCCTTGTTACAAACTATAGATCCCTAAAAATCGTACCTTCCTTAACAGCTTCTCCTTTAAGTTTCTTCCCGTAGTCCTTTCCATATCGCAGCAGTTTCCCCCCCCGGTACACCTGGAAGCCGGGGATGCAGAAGCCGTACTGCTGTTTGCTGTCAAAGTACTTTGCCTCCTCGTTGCGACGCTTTTCTTCTGTGGCCAAGGGGTCCCAGGTTCTTTTGCCTTGGTAAAGATAAAAAAAACGAGCTAGAGTATCGTGGCACTGTTGTTTGGTTTCCAGTTTAATATTTGCCATGGTTAAATTGTTTTTTTTTTCTTCGTTACTGACTTTAATAATGCTAATGATATAATTTCTTCTCCTGAATGTAACAAATACTTTTGTGAAAACCGCATCAAAATCGGTTCAGCCAAACTCGAGATAATCGCGGACAAACATACATACATACAGGTCTAACTGATAACCTCCTTTTTTGAAGTCGGTTAAAAAGTGCTGATGATATTCTAACAGCTGAACAGATTTTCATGAAACATGGCTAAAGAACACCCTGTTTAACCTTTTTAACATCAAGCATTTATTTCGTTTAGTATTTTTTGGAGTTATTCTCACCAAGGCCTTTTATTTGCTACCCATATTGTAGGGGTGCACTCAAAACAACAAGTCCGCCATCTTGAGCTTTCGGCCATGTTGGATTTTTAATGACGTCACCATAGCTTACTATGTATTGTAAGGCACACTAAACGCGTATACAAAATTTCAGCTCAATCGCTTAAGAGGCATAGCACAGCTAAAGTAGCGCCACCCGAGAAAAAAATTAATATCTTCTAAGGCAAATATCAAAAATGTGAAACAGCATTCCCCTAGATAATTCAGCCTAGTATTTTTAGGGCATTGTTGTATAGCTTTTAGGTTAAAGACCACGGAAAGAAACTGATTGTTGCTAAAAACGGCCGCTTTTGGCAACAATCAGTTTCTTACTGTGGTCTTTAACCTAAAAGCTATACAACAATGCCCTAAAAATACTAGGCTGAATTATCTAGGGGAATGCCGTTTCACATTTTTGATATTTGCCTTTAGTTTAGAAGATATTAATTTTTTTCTCGAGTGGCGCTACTTTAGCTGTGCTATGGCTCTTATGGATATCTGCTTCAAAATTAAGATGCAAGATTTTACCCAAACAAAAATTCATACATACATACTTGCAAGTTAAATAAAAGCTTTTAAAAAACACAAAAATCAGTTAAGCCGTGTGGGAGATGCGATACCACAAACAGATACACAGACTCACACGTTAAGCTTATACCAGCTTTCTATTTTTACGTCGTGGGTTAAAACTTACAGAAAGAATCAAAGTTATTAGAGCATATCAATACATAGTATAAAACAAAGTCGCTTCCCGCGTCTGTCCCTATGTATGATTATGTCTTTAAAAATATGCAACGGATTTTGATGCGGTTTTTTTTAATAGATAGAGTGATTCAAGACGAAGGTTTATAAGTATAATACATGCACAAAATATTAATAGGTTAGGCGGTACGAAGTTCGCCGGGTCGACTAGTAAGTAGATATAACGTATTTTACTAACCCATTTTAATATCCATAATGCAAGGCTCAAGCATCCTGTACGCCAAATCCTCTAAAATGATATATTCCATTTCATGTCCATTATACGTAAACTTTCGACACCCATAGTACTTAGACACAAACTGTCTGAGTTCAACCAAATCCTTCACTTTCGTACTTTTTAATGTTTCGTAGAATGTGATTTCGCGCCTTTGCGCCTCTTTTATTATTGGCTTGAGTATTGTTCCGTTGTTGCATTGCAGTAATCCTAAAAAAAAAAAACACGTAAATAATAATAATAACACATCACACTCAGAGCCCCTAACTAGGAAGAACCTGTATCTAGGGAGACCGAAACACACACAGAGACGAACATCACACCCAGACCGGAAACAAACATCGATATTCATCATATCAATATTCGCCCCGCCCGGGAATCGAACCCGGGTGCACACGCTTACTCAGTCCTTATCACTGCCAACTGAGCCACGGAGCAGTCAAATAAGTTCATTCGTTCAGTTATTTTTTTATTAAGGACCTTTACACGGTGCGAATCTAGCGCCACTCCCGCTAAATAATTAATATCTTCTTAACCATGGCCGAAATCAAAAATATGCGTCTTTGACTCCCTAGATAATCTTGCTTAGAATTTTTAAGGTCCCGTTGTATAGCTTTCAGGTTCCAAATCTAAGAAAAATCCGTTTGTTGCCTAAAGTGGCCAATTTAGTTTCGCAAAAGAATATTTCTAAGATCATTATCCTAAAAGCTACACAACAGGGCCTTAAAAATTATAAGCAAGATTATCCAGGGAGTCAAAGATGCATATTTTTGATATCGGCCAGGGTTTAGAAGATATTAATTATTTATCGAAGTGGTGCTAGTTTTGCACCGTTTCGCCCCTTAAGAAACAGTTTGGCTACTGTATTCGATTATTACTAGTATTAGAGTAGAATCTCTTCTTGTGAAAATATTCATCGTCAGGCATAATGTAGGATTCTAATGCTGAAATAATTTTTCATATCGATCCAGTAGTTATGAGCCTATTTCATTCAAACAATCAAACAATCCAATCTTTAGTCATTGCAAAGTTTAAAATATTAAGTTTTTTATAGCCTAGTTATAGGTACTGACGGCAAATTTCCGCCACTGATAAGATAAACGTGAATTCTTCGACAAAAACAATAAAATAAAGAGTGATAAAATAATATTGCATCAATGATTGATAAATGAGATAATAATCATCGATCTTGTTTTGTGATTGATCGCGACGGTTGACTGCTGTTCACTCAGTGGAATTCGCAAAAAATGAAATGCAAGAATGCCTAGATTATGAACTTTTAATGATTCAGTGGCGTAACGCTTCCGGTTTTTCTGTAATGCAAAATAGCTCTTGTTATTTGGTATTACAGTCTAGGACGCACGAGACCCCTAGACAAAAATGTTACGCCGTCCGTGTCCGCCACTGTAGGTATAAATAACTATCTGACCCAGCGACCTCCGTTGTGTCTAACGCCATGTAGTAAAAATTGCATGACCAACTTCGGCAAGTTATTTTATTTATTTCTAACTTTTCTGTTTATTCATCTTATTATTCTTTTCATAAGAACATATAAATGAGAAAAACAAAAAAATACTTATATATATATGTCGTAGTAAGATTTGATAATTAGGTTTTTTGCAAAAAACCTAGGGATTGGTTCTCTGTAGCGTCAAAGGATATTTTAACGAACTAATCAGAATAAGAGTTTACCAGCAAGCAATAAACTAGCCAATCAGATTATAAGAAGGTTTCAAAGTTTTCAATTTTACTAGGTTTTTTGCAAAAAACTGCTTTATGTCAGGATGATTGAAAAAAAGTAATGCTTATATCAAATTATCCGTGTTTTCGCAAAATCCCTAGGTTTTTTGCAAAAAACCTAATTATCAAATCTTACTACGACATATATTTGAATTGGTCGAGCTATCCACGAGTGCTGACGCGTGATGACCAATGGAACTAAGGATATTTTTTTTATTATAAGTATAGAAAATATATGAAATTTAAATTACCCATATACTTCTGCTGATCGAAACTCCGGTGGCCGGCAACCTGTGACGTATACTCTCGCACTTCCGGTTCCCGCGTGTTCACACCAAAGAAAGGTTTCGCCATATCGCCATTGGCGATACGAGGTAGGGCGTAATGGACCTGGTATATTGAACAGCTGGACCGCTGGCGGCGGACTGAGGTCTTAGCTTGAACTTCTGTCATTTGGACCTGGAAATTAATTTTAATAACAATTACTATGAGTCAGTCATTTGTAATACTGTCGATGTATTAAGAGCCAGTTTACAGCGATGCTAGCGCCATTCGCGAAAAAGTAATATCTTCTAAACTAAGGCAAATATCAAAAATGTGGCACTGTATGACACTAGATAATGTAGCCTTATATTTTTAGGGCACTGTTGTATAGCTTTTAGGTTAAAGACCAAAAAAAGCTACAAAGTGTTGTTAAAAGTGGCCACTTTTAACAACAATCTGTGTATAATTTTGTTCTTTTAAGTTAGGACTACTTTACTGTGCTCAAAAAATACTAAGCCAGATTATCTGTTATTACTATTACTATGCCACATTTTTGATATTTGCCTTAGTTTAGAAGATATAATTTTTTTTCGAGAATGGCGCTATCATCGCGGTAAACTGGCTCTTAAACTTTAAGAGCCAGTTAACAGCGATTATGCGCCATTCTCGAAAAAAAATTATATCTTCTAAACTTAGGCAAATATCAAAAATGTGACACAGTATAGGTACTGTTGTATAGCTTTTAGCTGTCTTTAACCTAAAAGCTATAAAAAGTTGCCTTAAAATACTAGGCTACATTACTATAGTGTCATACTGTGCCACATTTTTGATATTTGCCTTAGTTTAATAATAAATAAATAAATAAAGTAAAACTAAAAAAAAAAGTTATAAAAAACATTCATATTTGATTTCATGCCACACCCTAAATAACACTGTGAAAATTTAAATAAGAAAATAACTAGACAGGTTTCGAATAAGACAGGATAAGTTAAAAATTGCCTTATAAGAATACATAGGTAATTTTTTTTTTTATGTCATTTATTTTTACAAGAACGAAACAATTTTTTTTTTTTAGTAGCCTAAATTGTGTCCCACTCCTGGGCAAAGACCTCCCCCTCTGTATTCACGTGTCCCTTTTCTGTGCCACACAAAATATAATTGTTAAAAAATCTAATCATTATAAAAAAAAAAAAAAAATCAGTTCAGACCATATCCTTATGTTATTGTTTGAGCATTTTAGTTTGAGCTTATCATAGGCAGAATTTTAATGAAAGGAAAAATATGAATGGCGCTAGTGGGTCAGATGGCGTTGCAGCTCATTTAGATTTTGTAGAGAACCATTATCAAATTAATAATACACAAATATATACTAAAATAAAAAGTAGAAAAAAAAAACAAAAAAAAAAAGAAACTCCGCGGCGGGGAATCGAACCCCGGTCTCCCGCGTGACAGGCGGGGATACTTACCACTATACTACCGCGGATGGTACAAGAAGACGCGAAATTATCGATCTGCTTTATTTGACCAATTCCGGCCACTAATAGTTTTTTTTTTACTATTGTCGTTTTGTAACTGGCATAAATAATACCTAATTAATTTTTGTATAGACTTTTATTGTAAACGATTTATTACAATCTGCTTCACAGTCACAGCAAAACACACGTTACGGAATGCAAATTAACATAACACTGAACAAAAAAAAAACTGAACAAACAAACCGCTATTATCAGCTATTAATCGCTTGTATTGATAATTTATAGAATGAGGCTTAACTTTTTATGACGTATTGACTGATCAGACTAAGTGCTTAAACTTGTAAAACGCACCTACCGAGAAAAAAACACAATCATACTGGCAAACACGTTTAAATTTGGAAATGACTTACTACAAATAAAAGTTATATTGCCGCCTATCTATACGTATCTCTGTCTTAACTATATCTATACATTTTTTAAGAAGAAAAAAAACAATATCTTATCGAGTGAAATCAATAAGATATGTACGATAGTATGGTAGGATAAAGGATACCAACAACAAAAAATCATTATCAATAGTCAATATCCGATACTGGGCGTTTTTTAATTACGTTACAGTATGCAACTTAATATACCTGTACCTGTGGTTTTATTTAGGTAAAAATAATAGGAAATCAATTTTAAGAGCCAGTTTACAGCGATGCTAGCGCCATTCCGTAAAAAAATTATATCCCTTAAACTAAGACAAATATCAAAAATGTGGCACTGTATGACACTAGATAATGTAGCCTAGTATTTTTAGGGCAATTCTGTATAGCTTTTAGGTTGAAGACCAAAGAAAGCTACAAACTTTTAGCAACAATCTATGTTTTTTTTTGTTCTTTTTACTCAGGACTGCTTTGCTGTGCCCAAAAAATACTAGGCTACATTATCTAGTGTCATACAGTGCCACATTTTTGATATTTGCCTTAGTTAAGAAGATATTCATTTTTTTCGCGAATAGCGCTAGCATCGCTGTAAACTGGCTCTGAAGTTATTATCCACACTAAAATAAAATTATTATTGCGAAAGTTTCTGTCTCTCTCTCGCTTTCACGCCATAACTACTGATCGGATTTCAATGAAATTTGGTGCAGAGATTGTCTGAAGCCTGAATAAATTACTTTGTATCCCAAAAATTGTACGGGAATAAAAAAATTTGATTTTGTTGTTTTAAGACTATTTTCATAAAACGTCTAAGAAAATACGGCACAAATGGAAATAAGAACCCAAAAAATATTCTTTCTAATTTTTATTTTACAACAACAACATTAAAATAACAACAATAAGTAATCAATATTTATAGAAACCCTCTCCACTCTTTTTCCCAAGCTTCCCTTGTTCGACCATTTTGTTCAAAAGCGGAATAGCCCTGAGGACGGTGTTGCCAGTTTTTTCCAACATCACACTCAGTATTGCCACTTTATTGTCTAAACCGGTAAAATCTGATAACTCCAAGGGGCCCATGGGATAGCCAGCTCCTAATTTCATTGCAATGTCTATGTCGTCACGCGAAGCGTCACCTAAAAAAAATATCAATACATAGTATAAAATAAAGTCGCTTTCCACGTCTGTCCCTATGTATCTTCAAAACTAGCAACGGATTTTGATGCGGTTTTTTTAATAGATAGAGTGATTCAAGAGGAAGGTTTATAAGCATAACACATGCACAAAACTGTTATAGGTTAGGCGGTACGAAGTTCGCCGGGTCGACTAGTATATGGGTGAGGCCGCCAATTTTGCCACTTTTTGCTACAATTTTAAGTTTTCCTAAATAACTTTTAATTTTTTTAATTTTTATTTACTTCGGCTATGCTTTCTAGCAAAGCAATCTTTAGGGAAAAAATGGCCGATTAGAAAATGGCTGTAGCTAGCGTAGTTTTATTTTAATATTTTTTTTTGTAAGTGAGTTTTTTTTTTCATACAAATTATCTTTGTCGCAAAAACACTTGCTGACGAAATTTACAAAATTATGAAATTTTTTTTGGAGTTAGTAAAAATCTTTCTATGCCTAGCCCAAGTACGATATTTTTATTATTAAATAAAAGGAAGAATTCTATCATAACTCTGTTTATTTAGTTTTTATCAATGTTTGAACCCATGTCCCGAGTTTTTCACTTTTATGTAACATTTTTTATGTGACGAATTATCTCGAGTTACGTAGCATTTGAATATAATTTGGTTAATTGTAATGATTACTTTGGCAACACTAACGATATTTTTTTTCATAAACCTATTAAAACTCTATGATTTTTAGACTTGGGTACTCCCAGCTCCGGAGAGGGATTGGACTTATCTTGTCCGGATCCGCTCTGGGATTCTACTCATCTTATCGAGCCGGGTCCCCTTTCTTATTCCGATTCCCATTCACTCCAAGCACTTCGCGCGAGTCATCAAATCTGGATCCGTCCGCGTCTAATCTCAGCCCGCCGCGCGAACATTGACAGTGGGTGTGACCGAATCGTCGACCGGGCCCCGCGGCCGCCGCCGCCGGACCGAGCGAGCGCGAGCGCAGTATCCGAACGATCCTAATCTTATTCTTATTCCCATCCCATCCCAGTCTTCCTCAGAAGTCTGAGACGACGTGACGTGCGAGTTCGTCCGAGCCGAGCTCTCGCTCCGGACTTATTTGGGATCCGGCTCGATAAGAAAACTGTGGAGTGATTCAGATTTTATGATCCGGGAGAGGATCTAGCTCATTTAAGTCTTCTTGTCCGGAGTTACCCAAGCCTAATGATTTTGAGAATGAATTGATGTCAAAGTGGTGCACACGTGCTTCGTCAGCGAAATCGCAAAACCTTTTTTTTTTATTTTAACCTCTGCATACGCTTGTTTTTGATGAATGTTGTATTCATAGTTTCGACAATGCTTATATTATCCGAAAATCTAGGTTTAAGCCTGCTATTCTGTTTACTTTCGAAATGCTGACCAAAAACATGTTGAATTTTTCGCTTTTATGTGACTTTTTCGTTGCTTTTATGTTACTTTTATGTAACCGTTAACATTTTTTTTATGTAACGTTACATAAAATGATATAAAGCCATGTGCTCATCGAATATAGAATTATTTAAATAACTATTTTTCTTTAACGATTTAGCTATATTTTTAGTAACTCTATTTATTTAGTTGAGAAAACAAGCTCAACTATTAAAATCAATTTGGGTTTGTGGGTCGTTTTGATTTATTTTATTCCTAAAACAACTGTTATTATGTGAATAAAGAAAACCCTATTTAACCATTAAATATGAAAAATAATAGAAATAGATTCTAGTTCTCATTACATTTAAAAAAATATATACTCAAAATATTACCTAAGTTGTGTCCTTAGCTTTACAAAAAAATATGTAACTTTTGCGTTACCGTAACGTAAAAGTGTGTATGTAACTTTATATCACTAAGTGGCAAAATTGGCGGCCTTACCCATATTTATAAAACATATTTTAAAGATGAAAAAAGATTTCTTTTAAAAAGAAGAAAGGTAGGTTATTAAAGTGCGTGCCAAATAAGTCTCCGAGTGACTGGGGGCGCCACTGTATACGTTACTTTAACCGCCATTTAAAACTTACGGCTATTTGCTTATTGGTTCATATTTTGACCGCGCGCCGCAGACATATCTTGCTAGCACTGTACTTGTCTTTTTAAAAGGCACAAGAAAGCGAAGCACATACATTCAAATTAAAAGCAAACATAACACAATGTTTTACAATACTCAGATTTGCGTCCTGTACTTGGTCAAAACACATTCAAAAACGAATTAAATTTAGACTTGAAAACCTTATTACTTACAGCTAAAAAAAAGTTTTAAATGGTTCAACGTGTAGTAGCACACTAGCGCTACAGCTTGTACGGAGATCGTACGTTATTTCTTACGCCATCCAAGTTTGTAGTTTAGCGTATACATCCGAGCAGTGAAAATACTAAAAAGATAATAATTTAAACTTCTAATGACTTCTATGGCACAGTTTTGAAATATAATTTTGATGTGGCGATTTGAGGGCAGGCCTAATGTCCAACAGTACATGCCTCGTGGTTGAGATGAATTAATTAATATGTAGGTTACAAACAAGGATAACAAATTTACCCAATGATTTAAGAAACAAACAACTTTTTTTCAAAAAAGAATGCATTTATTAAAATCTTATTGATTTTATAAAATAATTATATTTTTAAAGTAAGTCAAACAACAATGAAAAATTTTTTTTTCATAAGTCTAGATATTAAATAAATGTAAAAATATAATGTACTTAAAGTAGGTATATAAAGCTATATTTGTCACCCAGACGGATCATATTTGTGCTTACAGAGTTACAAAAATTATACTGGCTAGATATAACTTTTTTATATATGTAGTAGGGTACGTAACAGGTACAATGGCGGACTAGGAGGCCGTAACAGATTTGTCTATGGTTTCGTAAGCCCTAGACTGTATTACCAAAGAACAAGAGCTATTTTGCAATACAGAAAAACCGGAAGTGTTACGCCGGCCGTGTCCGCCAGCCACTGTACAGTATACAGTGGCGATCTAGGTCCGCGTTTACACTAACACTTCCGGTTTTTCTGTATTGCAAAATAGCTCTTGTTCTTTGGTAACACAGTCTAGGACTCACGCACGAGACCATAGACAAATCTGTTACGGCCTCCTAGACCGCCACTCGCCACTGTACCTACCCTATTTTCTCCTTCGTAGTGTAGTTATATGTATAACAGAAAGTTAATTTTACGATAAGCGCTCTAGAAAAAGTTAAAAATATCAAATTTTATCAGTCTTTAATTTGATAACATCCCAATTACTTCTTATACTTATAGAAACCCTCGCCAGTCTTGATCCCCAGTTTTCCCTCGGCCACCATTTTGTCAACAAGAGGAATTGGCGCGAAAACCGGAATTCCCGTCTTCTCATACATGACTTGGAGGGCAAACTTATTAGTGTCAAGCCCAGTGTAGTCTGCCAACTCGAAAGGACCCATAGGGTATCCTGCACCTAGTTTCATTCCTATATCTATGTCTTCTTTCGAGGCATCACCTTAAAAACAAAAAAATTACGTGTTAGTAAATAAAATAACATAATATTACGCCTTTTATTCCCCGAAGGGTTAGGCAGAGGTACCAGCTCAAGAGCCGGACCCACGTTTAGCCGATTTTATGCTTTATTACCAACGTGACAAGGAGCCAGCTTGTCGCCGCGGTTATAACGACTACGGTAAATAAAATAATAATAATAAAAAAAAAAATGTTAGTGTAAAACGTAAAAAAATGTGTCTTTGACTGATGGTCTAGGACGGCGTAACACTTAAGGTTTTACTGTATTGAAAAATAGCTCTTGTTCTTTGGTATTACAGTCCAGGGCGCACGAGACCATAAACAAATCTGTTACGGCCTCCTAGTCCGTGACTGTACGTAGTTAACGTATTTCCAAAGAACAAGAGCTATTTTACAATACAGAAAAACCGAAAGTGTTACGGCGACCTAGTCCGCCACTGTACCAACCTAATAAAAAAAGCAAAAAGGGTTTTTTTTTATTTAAATAAATAAGTACACTGAGGTAACAAAATAAATAAATTCCAAATGGCAAATGATAAGATCTAATGACGATATGAAGTTGCTTGATAAGATTTTTTTTTATATGTCCTCAACATTATGATGATTAGATAATGGATAAGCAAGCATCATACAGTACGACTATATGTAATAAATAGTAAGTACTTACATAATATAACTTGATATATAGTTTTATTAAAATGTACCACAACAATAACCATGCAAACACCATATTATATGTAATAACCATATTGTATGTAGCTATAAATAACACAAAAATACTTTTATGTCACAGGTTTGGAGGTGCTAAATTTTAAAATAACCTAACCTACCCTACCTCTATAAAATTTTAAAAGCTACAGTACATAAACACTAAAATAAAAATTAGCAAAAAAAGCGAAAGCAAAAAAGGCGCCAAATCAAATTAAAAAAAAAACAAACAAAGGAATAAAATTCTATTGAGCCTACCTCTCTCATACATTCTTATGGCCTCAGCACTGTAAGGGCCAAGGAGTCTGTTGACCACAAATCCAGGTGTATCCTTGCATGTGATGCAGGTCTTGCCAATGGACTTGCCCCATTCCATCATTGTTTTGTATGTGGCTTCTGAGATGTGGTCCCCTTTTATAACTTCCAGGAGTTGCATCACGGGGACTGGGTTGAAGAAATGCAGGCCTCCACATCTGACATGATAACGAAAAAAAAAACATTCTTTCATCCATATTTCTATAAGTTTTGGGAGAATTAGCTTAGAGTGATTAGGTCGCCTTTTGACGACTTGCTGACATGTAAATTTCTTGTTTTGGATTTTTTTTTGTACAATTAAGAGTTCATTTAATAATTCCTACACACAGGGGAGTAAGCCAGCCATAGTACAGGGAAGTATGTACTATCTATCTTATTAACATTTTTTCAATTACAAATTGTTAGAAAGTAAAGTGTGTGAAGTAACCAATGTATTTATTTAAACTTTTCATTTATTTGTAAACTATTATATATCTACTAATTAAAACAACCACCAAAATGCCCTTTTCAGTAACTATAAATTATAGAAAATATTTTAATTAACAAACTTTGTGCCTATACCTAATAGAAACATATATATTTTTTTAATGTTAACTTTTTATTATCTTATGTATTTTGTATGACACATTGGAAGAGTAAGAGTCTCCTAATACAGGTTTTACACTTAAAAGGAGACTCTATGTTGTATTGTAATGACAAAGAAGCTAATAAATTATTTATTTATTTATTTATCTATAACTCGCTCACATAAAGAAAAATTTTATAAAACCATGACAGCATGTTTTATAAATCTTTTCTTTATGTTTTCTGTGCATTTAGTTTAATTTTTGCCTTGGTTTTCCCTATTGATCTGCTTACTGTTATCTTGTTTAGTTGTCTGTTTTTATAATCTTAAGCATTGACCTTACTGCCTTGGTTTGTTTAACCATAAAAAAATATTTGAAGAGTTTTTTTTATTTACCTGTCCTTCCGTTTAATGCCAGCAAATATCTCATTGATGGAAATTGAAGAGGTGTTTGAGGCAAGGATGGTGTGCTCTGGGGAAAACTGAAATATTTTTGTTGAAAATAATTTATGTACAGGTTACACAAAATAATTAGTAAAAAAATTACAATGTTTTATTTAATAATATTTAAAGGTTTTAAGATACATAGGATGTGAATCCTATTAAGTATTTATTATTTCAATTATGAATTAGGTCTATAAAAACATAGTCCTAGTTACTCAAAAAACAATAATTATATGTTTTATTCTTTAAATATTTTATCCTACTAAACCCTGTTTTTAGGGGTCAACTATTAATAAAATAATAATAATAATAAAATTCACTTACAGCATCCAATTTATTAAACAGCTCCTGTTTCGGCTCAAGTTTCTCAACAATGGCCTCAACAATGAGGTCCGCAGAGGCTCCTTCCTCCAATGAAGTTGTCACCTTAATGCGAGCCACAGATTCTTTGACAAAATTCTCAATTTTGTCTGTTTCTCCTTTGTACAACTTTTTCCCTACTCTTCCAAGGTTGTTTTCAATAGATTTTTGGGCTTTTTCTAATAATTCTGGTTTGACGTCTATTAGAGTCACGTTTTGGCCGGCTTGAGCTGCAACCTTAGTAATTTTTCATGGTAAAATAATGATTATTTAAATAAGATTTCTTATCATATGAATAAATAGTTTTACCTGTGCAATTCCAGAGCCCATTAATCCTCCACCAATGACTGTCACTGTCTTTACGGCATTAAGAGACGAGGAACTGGAAAAGTTCCTGGTTAAACCCAATAGTTTATTCATTTTGATGTCTTTTTAAAGAAATATTGAACAAAATGGTGCGCGTAAGCCGCTACGCCTTTGATGGTTCAACGGAACTTTGAAATATGTTTATCAGTGGCCAGAACCGGTGTTCAAAGGTCACGTAGCAAGATAGTGAAGTGAAGCGGGAAGCCGCGAATTCAGACTCACCTGCCGTAAAAGGAGTTTTTGCGAGCAGAGCCATGGCACTTGATATAGTTTATTTATGTAGGTATTTAGAATGGATTATGAAAATGATGCAGAAATGAAGTTGAACACCGAACTGATTTTAAAGAAACTGCACTGCACTGCTTGGCACTGCTTTTTAAATTTTATTTTGTTTTAATTTAGTTTGTTTTCTCGGAAACGGAAAAAAGAAATCGAAAGAAAAGGAAAGTCAAATCGTAGAAAAAAATGCATGGAAAGGAACGGTTTCTAATAAAGCAAGTCAGGCAGTCTTGCGTGTGACTGCGTGTAACGAAATAATGTTATGACATTGTAGATTTGGTTTAGAATTTTTATTTTCGAAGAATCATCATTCAAACGGGATTTTAAATTTTAATCTTTTAAGAAAATTTCTGAACGATACTAATTTTGATTTGAAGTTTGAACTTTGGTCTCAATTTTTTTGATAATTTTTACAAGTTTTCTCTGTAATTTAGGCTAAGTTTAACTCTAGTAAGGTAAATAAGCAAAGTTACCATGGTGCCTTTCGGAGTTATCGCCAGGAACTTTTCAAGTTCTGCCGCCGTCCAAAGTGCAATCAAGAATGTTACTGTGATTGGAGGTGGCCTGATGGGATCTGGCATTGCCCAGGTAATAAAGCATAATTATGTACTTAGTAATCTAGGTTGAAAAGTCTCTGCACTGAAAAGTCAGTGGGTCGTTTTGGGAGTGAATAATTTAGACACTAAAACAAACCACGGACCCGAGATATTTAATCTTACCTTAGAAATTCCATTACGTAGGTACTACCCACTTTGGCTGGTTTGGTTTAAAGATGTTCCATCAGTTCTGCAGAAAGTTTCATGGAAATAAGAAAAATATGCAATTACTCTGTGTACAATTTTTTTCCCATTTTCAGGTTGCCGCTCAAGCTGGCCAAAATGTGACTTTAGTTGATGTCAGTTCCGATGTGCTTTCTAAAGCACAGAAATCTATTGGCAACAACCTGGGGCGTGTTGCTAAGAAAGTAAGTATTTTACTATTATATTACATTATATACTTACCCTGTTATTCATAAAAAGTTAAAAAGCATTTTAGTTATTTGACATATGTCAATTTAGACTGGAACACGTGTTTACCATACAACAAACCAGAATAGTAGACCTCCAGTAAAGCTACCTAAAATCTACTGTATCTTTATGAATAAAACTGAATAACTGGATAAACAAACGTGGCCAAATGTGGTCCAGCCAGTTTGATACACTGATGTCTCTCCTGGGCTCAGTCAATAAGTTGGTGTCTCTGCCTAACCCTTAAGGAAATATAGGCGTAGAATTATGTTGTGTTATGTAGAATGAATCATAGAATTACATTTAGGTTTCTAAATGTTTTAAAAATCATTGCGAAAGGGAGTAGAATCATTTGACAGAGCTCATTTCAGGGCCTCTCCTGGCGACTATTGTCGTAAAGCATGAGCCAATTGGTGGGCACCCTGAACTACCTCGCCACTCACAGTACAGGATACTTTACCAAATAAGGGATCAATAGCAATTAGATTAGATGTAGTCTAATTGACTTTTAATATATGATCAAACGAACTTCTCAAGTGAAGTTCGATCAATATTATATGAGTGGTTTCATTTGAAGATATAAATCATTTCACTAGGTAGTCCTTTCACCTACAAGGCAACATTCGCACGTTCTTACAAATAACTATTAGTCTATCGATTTAATCGATATCGATTACTCGATTAATTTGAAATTTTCCCATGCTCCCATCCCTACCACTCTACGCGCCCATCACTAGCAGCGTCCGCCAAGCCTGTCATTCTTTTTAGAGATAGATTTCTGGCATAAATTACGTCGTTTATTGACTTTTTTGACAAAACTCGGGATTTGGGTAGGGAGGGTGATTTATATCTTCAAATGAAACCACTCATATAATATTGATCGAACTTCACTTGAGAAGTTCGTTTGATCATATATTATATTTCGTGGTTTCATTTTCGATATAAATCATTTCACTAGGTAGATGTTTAGAGACATTGTTTTGTCTATATTTTTTCATGATAATGAAACAATATTAATTAAAAAGATGTAATTATGGCTAGTTTTATTTGAACTCTTAGTATAGGTACCTACAATTATTAAATAATATTACTCATCTTATTAGTTAAAAACACTATATTTTAACATATAAAAGTAATCATTATAGTTAGTTTATAGAGTACTTCAAAGTTTAACATTGCGTAGTCACTTAGGTAAGTACTTGGTAGGTAGGTACTCAGCTACATTATTTATAACATACTTATTATTATTATTATTTTTTAATGAACTAATTTGGTCAGAGATTTGATAAAAAATAGATAATCAATCATCATAGGACATTGATAAGTTTAGCAAACTTGTTAGAGGTAGAGGCGGCCGTCTTTTGATCTGATCAAGATTGACGCCGGTAGCATGAGCAGCCGATGTGGCGGCGGCGTGTCGCGTGCTGCTGTGCGTGCCGTACACCGCAAGGATCTGCCTGATCCACATGCTTATTGACTATGCTGTTGTGTTCCTGTGAGGACGTTACGCTTCACAGTTATTAAGAGGTGATTGGCTTATTTAGGTCTGATTTATTTAGTTAAGGTTATATAACCGTCTTATATATAGACGGATTCACCGTAAGATAAAGTAAAACTAACAATGGTTGATAGCTTTTGATTGCATTTAGCGCCTATAGTTTTGATAAAATTTTCATTTACTTTATGATTCTAATGCCATTGCTATTTTTATTTATAATAATCTGTTATTTAGAGAAAGACTTTCAACCATGTGTGCTGTAGGCTGTAGATAATGTTAGTATAAAGCTACTTTTGTCTAGGATAAGTTCATTCTTGTTTGGTATACATTTTTAGAGATTTTTAAGAACCAATTGTGGATACTTACCAAGTACCTGTGTACTTTGGTGGATTGGGTATTAGTTTATAACATCTTTAAGGAAGGCGCTGATGCAATCATCCGAAGAAATATTTCTGCCTAAAAGCAGAGATAAAGCGGTGGCTCTTATGATGATGCCCTGTGAATCCTGTGATGCGTCTTTTTTGAAGACGTCGGAGGGAAAAGTAATTACACTAAAAACAGAACATTCGAAAGAATCTAATTTAATCATAGTATTGAATAACATTATATTGATATTGTTGAATAGTAATATTAGAAAGTGAGGCTAGTATAAGATGCTGATGAGATGCTGTTGAGGGGATAATGAGACCTGGCATTGCCTGCTCGAGCATACTGCGGCACTCAGGGTAAGCGTGAGTAGGAGAGGGTGACGGTCCCTGTTAGTAGACAACATAGGTTTTCGTCACGCCCTCAAGTGATTATTACGAAATAACTATATCAATCAATGGAGGATAACAGGCAGGTCTAGAAGTACTAGAAGGGAATACTAGAATACTGGTCGTTTCGTCCTCAGTAATTTTTTGTAGGCCATTAAGAAAAACGAAAAATGAAGGATCGGCATAGAAAAAATATGCATCTGCCCCTTTGTAGCATCTGGGTCTTGTTTCAAAGAAAAGTATTTCTTAAGTTTTGCGCTAGAATGTTTGAAAAGCATCTTTAAATTAAATCTTCGATCTGCCTCTAAATTATATTTCGTGTAATATAGGATGCTAATAGCTAGATTTTTCGCTTCTCGAACCAAGGCCAAATATATCTGGTAAGTTAATTGAAATTAGGAATTGTATGCAACTTCGTGTCGTAATGTAGCTGATAGCTAATGCTAATATGTTATCTACCCATAATAAAAATTAACAAATTGTTTAAGTTTCGGGGCATCTAAGGCTTAGTATATTGCTAATAATACGACATATAATTACTATAGTAAGTTTGAGTTACGACTTTACGAGTCGAGTCCGTGTTAACTTATGAATCATATTTTTGTGTTTAAATGAAATTTTAAAAGCTTTTAATATTATTATCTCATCAATTCAGGTCCTGTAAAAAAAATAATTATCATAGTATTCTCTGAATAGAAGGTAGGTAGAAGGTACCTGTACCTTTGCCTTTCAAGTATTTTTGGTTTCAACCAGCCTTTTGTAAAATGCTGCGCTAGCGGACATTAGGATGTCAATCATTTGTAAAAATTATTTGATTGTAACAGGTGGTAGTTGAGAACACTTCAGAACCAATTCTATTATTTTATTACGTTTATGGCTTGTAAGTGATAAAGTCATATTTAAGTCATCTACTTACTTAAATCCTAAAAATTTGTAATTATTTTGTGGCTATAAGCTACTATTTTCATAGTTTTTAATAAAGCCCAAGCACTCGAGTGATTAGAGTGTAAACCTAACTTTATTTAAATATTCCATGTAACTACGGTCTATGTAAAGGATATCGTCACATACAAAAATTTACCAATTTTTGACCAAATGAACGCAAGTGACCTACGACCCCTTCTTTAATCTTAGTAAAAGTTCTAGGCGCTATCGTGAGCCAATAAGATAAGGCATTGGGTTGAAATCATAGGTGGATAACAAGATTCTGTGTGTTCACATCCTTAAACAGGAAACGTGGGTAAGTACTTACGATAGTTTTAAGCGACCGAAATAAAAAGTTACGAGACATTTTAGGTCAATAGATGCCATGTAATAATAGCTTGCATGCTGTTCTGCCATTTCGAAATGAAGTTTAGTTACTTACAAATTTATTACAGTTTTAGGTTAAAATGAAATCTCTTACCTCCATTTGAATTGGTGTCAAAAAGGTTTTAGATACGATTTCTAGCAAATTATTAGTTGCGATTGACATTTCTTGTTGTTACTGTGCTAACCATGTTACAACAGGAACTTAATATTGCTCAAGTGGAAAATTAGAAAAAGATTTAATTATTCTGTTACAAATCCAATTAAGGATACCTTTATTGTTTGTGATATACAATACAACCAACACATTTTAAAAATATTGTACTGAATTCTGCCAGAATGGTGGTTGAGCACGTGGCCTGATGGGTCGTTCTCTAAACGTGCGACTGCGTCGGTATTGGGTCGTTGTAATTTGGAACTTGACGAGTGGTATCTTCGTACTCTGGCCCTGGCACGCCCCCCCCCCCCCTTGTTTTTCGCAAAGCGAGGAGGGCCTGAGTTTTCCTGAAACTGCGGCCAAGCTGTGCCCGTGGAGCTCGTAGAGGCGGCTGTGTTGTGTAAGCAACAGTATTTCTGGAAAGACTACTGTCTTCCTGATTTGAAGGCAATTCAATTTTGAAGCTTAATTTAATTTTCTCTAAAATTTGGCACCGAACAGTGCTTTATCTCGTTTTCTGTACTGAAAGATATTCAAAATCGTCTTGGTAGACCTGGTGCGGTCTTTTAAATGCAAGCTTGTGTCTCCGAGCTATAAAGGTCGCATGAACTACGGGAGCCCTCGCTTAGAATCTTGATTGCCTCTATTTTATATCTTGAGTTAGGAGAATGGCCATCGCCCTACTCCCCGATGTGATGTGAAGTCAGTCCAAGTTGAGATGAGAGTATTTTAGTATTTAGCTTTGAAGCTTGAACCAATATGTAGTTGCTAGGTATAGTATATTGCTGAAGGATTTTTTCCTTGACTTCTCTAGCCATTTGAGAGAGATTATCGTAGATTCAATCACACAACTTTAGTTCATCATCCAGGGCTTCGCCCAGGGTTAATAAAATTTATGGGTCCAGTTCCGGAAATTTAAACTTTGCCTCAGGGTCCGAGTTCAATTGGTTGGTGTAACCGCTACTAGTTCCAATAAGGAAGTTATTGCTGGTGCTTGGACCTGTTTGGTATTGAACCTGGACCTGGTATTGAAAGTGATCACTGTTGGGGCATGGTGGCAATTGGCACTTGGTATGTCGCCATCATGATTTTTGGTGATTCAGTCTCATTTAGACCTGATCATGGGTTGTAGGGAATAGTTTCGGCTAGAAATATATCCTCATATTCGAATGATATTTGCTCTGGGCACATTCCTTAAATTGTAAAGGCGTTTCGCCTACTGGAATAAGAAGAAAAAAGAAAATTATGCTTTTTATATTTTTATACTTACATAAAAAATTATGATTATTTTTGCATTTTGCCGCGTTCCTATTGGAATCTATGGCAGTATGGTAGCCTGGTTCATATTTGAATCTATGGCTTTGCAAATAAATTATTTTAATGATAAAAACTGATGTACAGTTTTAAATTTTGCCGCGTTCCTATTGGAATCTATGGCAGTATGGCAGCCTGGTTCTTGTTCGAATCTATGGCTTTGCAAAAATATTTCTTTTACACTTTTTAAATGTAAGTTTATGCAGAATTTCAATTCGAAATTTCTATCTAATTTTTTTTTTTTTTTTTTTTGAAGGTAGGTAAGCAGATGAACTTACCGTAACATAAGACATTGTCTCTCGATTTATAGTATGAGGACAATGAAATCCATCAAAGTTTAAGTAACTCACTTAATTTTTTGTTAAATATTCGTAGGATCTTTTCGGTATCTTTGAAAAATTAGTTTTTTGCGAACAAGATCCGAACGCGTGCTTTCGTTGCCTCGCACGGAAAAAGAATGACAGGCTTGGCGGACGCTGCTAGTGATGGGCGCGTAGAGTGGTAGGGATGGGAGCATGGGAAAATTTCAAATTAATCGAGTAATCGATATCGATTAAATCGATAGACTAATAGTTATTTGTAAGAACGTGCGAATGTTGCCTTGTAGGTGAAAGGACTACCTAGTGAAATGATTTATATCGAAAATGAAACCACGAAATATAATAAGTGATATCTTGTATCCTATATTGAATAAAGAATTATTATGATGTTTGATTTGATTGATTTTCATTAGTTGAATTCCATGAAAAAATTATTTCAAATATGAAATTAACCAATAAGATTTTCTAGGTTTACAAAGACAATCCTAAGGAAGGGGAGAAGTTTGTTGCGGAAGCATTGGGGAAGATCAAGACTTCTACAGATCCTGTGGAAGCTTCCAAGACCAGCGATCTGGTTGTTGAGGCTATTGTCGAGAACATGGGCGTGAAACATAAGCTTTTCAAACAATTGGATGAGGTACCTATGTTGTTTTTATGAAAAAATTAAAGGAAAGGTAGCCTATTCTTAGACCTAGTACACTTCTGTCCAGACGCAGCGAAGATACCAAGAGGATCTAAATTCTGTAGAACATGGTTCATAATAAGTGTTGAATCGAAAATTATTCTAATATAAGAAAGGCTCAAGTTTGGTTTAGTAATAATTTTATTGTTATTTCATTTCTTTTTAACTTAAGGTCATATATTTGATAAATAAAAATTAAAATTATAGGCTGCACCAAACCACACGATCTTCGCTTCCAACACCTCATCATTGTCCATCAATGAGATTTCTTCTGTCGTCAAGAGGAAAGATAGGTGAGATCTTTTTTAGGAGTTTTCTTGCGAGCTTAACGTAAGTAACAATATAAATTTTAATGCTTATATGTTTGTAAACTTTTATTAAATTACGATTAGTTTATATTGCACAAGGAATTGCTAAACTGACGTGCCGATGGGCGAGCACAAAGCTCGAACATGGCTAGATGGTTCGATGGTCGCTAGAGTCGAAAACTTCTCTAGTGGCGACCGCGAACCGCAAGATGCAGAGAAACAGAATCTGGCAGCCAGACTACCTGGTGAAGGCTGCTGGAGTGCACTAGATGAGGGTCGCGTAATACCGGTCATTATAGCGCCCTGTGGGGAGGCCTATGTCCCTTGTCCTATGGCCTTTGTATCTTATATTAAGTGTAATAAAGTGTATTCTATCTCTATTATGTCCAGCAGTGTTCAGCTTTCGGGTGAGATTATTATGCCTTTTGCGTCAAAGTGAAATAAACATTAAAGATCACCACAAAGTTTCGCATCTGTCATACCATACATAAGTCCCTATGGTAAAATGAAATAGTTCAGTTTCCAAAACATACCGTCCTACGCACCCAGATTCGGCGGTCTCCATTTCTTCAACCCCGTCCCAGTTATGCGTTTACTGGAAGTGGTGAAAGGAGCTGAAACATCTGAAGAGACGTATACCAGTATGATGACCTGGGGGAAGGCTGTGGGCAAGACTTGCATCACCTGCAAGGATACACCTGGCTTCGTTGTTAACAGGCTTCTGGTGCCTTATATTTGTGAAGCTATCCGGCTTTATGAAAGAGGTTGGTTTTGGTTTAAATTTAAGATTTGTGATTTAATAATCTGCGGGCCTATTGTCGTCGTAGTCACAGACGACGAAGAATTTGAAATCAAAGTTATCAATATTAGACCAATATTATTATTATATTGAGACCACATTTAAATTATGGAGTACAAACGGTCAAATGACCGCGCACTGGAACACGCAGAGCAGGCAGACAAGGTGGTCAGACGAGGTGAAGGCTGCGGGGGTACACTGGATAAGGGTCGCTCAAGACCGGTCCCTGTGGCGTGTGGAGGCCTATGTCCAGCAGATGATATTTCTTTCTGCTGAATGAAATTATGAATGACAAGTCGACCTGGCGAACTTCGTTTCGCCAAACCTGTTACTATTTTGTGCATGTATTATACTTATAAACCTTCGTCTTGAATCACTCTCTTTATTAAAAAAAAAACCGCATCAAAATCTGTAGCATAGTTTTAAAGATTTAAGCATACATAGGGACAGACGCGGAAAGCGACTTTATTTTTAACCGACGAAAAAACAAAAAGGAGGAGGTTCTCAATTCGTCGCGTATATTTTTTTTTTATGTATGATCACGCATAACTTTTTACTGTGTGGACCGATTTTGATAATTCTTTTTTTAATCGACAGGGTATACCTTGAAGTTGGTCCCATAAAAATTTGGAAATAAAATTCCCACCCTAAGGGTGGGAAAATAGGGGTGACTTTTTGGTCGGCGGGTTTATCCACTCACAGGTTGCATTTCCGTGTTACATTATAACTTTTGATACCTACTTTCAATATCTTTGGAAATGAAATAAAATCAGCCGAAAGACGTCCACTGCTGGACATAGGCCTCCCTCACAAATCGCCTCACCGACCGGTCGTGATCGAACCTCATCCTGTTAGTCCCTCAACCTTCACCAGGTTGTGTGGCCACCTTGTGGGGTGCGACCACCCGGTGAAGTATGATTAGCTGGGGTCAAAAAAATTAGCCCAAAAAAAACTGAAAAGCAAAAAATAAAAACTTTTTATAAAAAAATTAAACCGCCGAAAAAACTGAAAAGCATTAAATAATAGGGAAACATTTTCTATTAGGCCTTAATTTACTCACTTCTTAAAGTAATTTTGGATTACCAAGAAATTTTGAGTCGGTGCCACAGAATCAACGAGTAAAGATCACTAAATTACCTGAAATTCAAAGAAATAACCGAAAAACGTATGCCGCTGCGCATCGCGCTTTACATAGATAATGAATTTGCTTGTGTGGTGTGGCCGACTTAAAATTTCTTGGTAATCCAAAATTACTTTAAGAAGTGAGTAAATTAAGGCCTAATAGAAAATGTTTCCCTATTATTTAATGCTTTTCAGTTTTTTCGGCGGTTTAATTTTTTTATAAAAAGTTTTTATTTTATACTATGTACTAGAGGCTGCCCCGTGGTATTTCCCACGCGCATTTCTAATAAACACAAAAATCCCGTTTTTTCCCGTTCCCGTTGGAATTTCGGGAAATCCCTTCTTAGTGCTCACCTACACTCCCCAAGGAACACACGTGCCAATTTTCAGCTCTCTACGCCCAGTAGTTTCGGCTCTGCGTTGTCTGTCAGTCAGTCAGTCAGTCAGTCAGTCAGTCAGTCAGTCAGTCAGTCAGTCAGTAACGGAAGAGTTTTATATATATTGATTGATGATGATATTTTGTGCTAATACAAACTATATTATTCTAGGTGACGCATCAGCCCGCGACATCGACATAGCGATGAAGCTGGGCGCCGGCTACCCCATGGGCCCGCTGGAGCTGGCGGACTACGTGGGGCTCGACACCAACAAGTTCATCCTGGACGGCTGGCACAGCAAGTTCCCGCAGGTACTGTATACAGGGTGACGGCTGGCACAGCAAGTTCCCGCAGGTACTGTATACAGGGTGTCGGCTGGCACAGCAAGTTCCCGCAGGTACTGTATACAGGGTGTCGGCTGGCACAGCAAGTTCCCGCAGGTACTGTATACAGGGTGACGGATGGCACAGCAAGTTCCCGCAGGTACTGTATACAGGGTGTCGGCTGGCACAGCAAGTTCCCGCAGGTACTGTATACAGGGTGACGGCTGGCACAGCAAGTTCCCGCAGGTACTGTATACAGGGTGTCGGCTGGCACAGCAAGTTCCCGCAGGTACTGTATACAGGGTGACGGCTGGCACAGCGAGTTCCCGCAGGTACTGTATACAGGGTGTCGGCTGGCACAGCAAGTTCCCGCAGGTAAGGCAGGAAAGGGACCATTTGGGAAAGACATCGGACGTCGATCATCAATGATTCCCGGGGTCCTTCCAAAAAAGCGCCGAAACGGGGGTTTTAGTGGGTGCGAGCCCTATATACCCCCGTCGCTTGGGGAAGGTTCGTTACGTTAAATGTTTTCCCCCTGGGTTGGCTAGATTAGACCTTTCAACACTGACTCTAAAAAACTACAAATAGATCGATTCAGGAGTTTAGGTCTAATTAACAAATTTACTTTCGCATCTTTAATATTAGTAGAGATTGTGTAAAATTTGGCAATTATATTGTTTTTTGTTTGCAGGAACCTCTCTTCAACCCGATTCCCTTGTTGAACAAATTAGTCTCAGAGGGCAAACTTGGTGTGAAATCCGGCGAAGGTTTTTACAAGTACGAGAAGAAATAAATATTTGAATAAAATTATATTATTTTCTTAGGAATGTAAGTGGATGAAAATGTATGTAGAATCATGATGTTGTTACTGCTGTTTTATTACACCTTGTATTTTTTATAGTGAGAGATTGATATTAAAATATATACCTACCTTCATATTTTATCACGATTCTGTTGTTTTTTTTAAAGTAATATTTAAATTATTTAATAAAGTTTTGAGATTATGAGTATAAAACAGATATAATTATTTCATCTTATTTATTAATTATACTATTATGATTATTTATCTTAAAAATACAGTCTTACAATAAAAACAAACTATAGAATATGCAAAAACAAAACCTTCCTTGGTTCAGTAGGCAGGGGTTTCGACTGTGATTCTGGAGGACCAGTTTCGATTCCAAGCGCAGGCGAATATTTATGTTACACGTTTCCTTTCCTAAGCTAGATCATAGTCGTCATCTTCCCTTTTCCGTTTGTGTGAGACCTCGTCCACCTCCATCTTGACAGGAGCCGGGCCTGACGTCACGCGGACTGCTGGCTTTGCTACCACCTGGAAAGTTTTCAAAGTTTTTACATAATATAACACAATCTCAAGCTTATATTCCTAAAAGTGTAAGGCACAGGCACGAGCTCATTGACTGAGCCAACGAGAGGCAAAGTATTGATAAATAATAATAGAAACATTGGCTTCAATGCTTTCCACAGCATAACAGAGAAAACAATTATCAAATCATACAAATAAGGTCTACATTTCTGGTAAACATTTTTATTCTCGCTGCCTACCAAAAAAAAATATCAAAATTGCTTTCAAAAGTGCCTGTACACAATTTATAACAAGCATTGAGAGAACCACTAGTTGAAAATTGCAATAATTTGTGATCCCTTACTGTATACAATGGCTCAATGGCTTCAAACTCAAACCAGAGGTCATGCACTCTTCTACCGCCACAACACAATAATTGAGATTAAAATAATTTATTTCCGAAATCTAGGTATGGAAACCTAGATTTCGGAAATAGCTTGTTAGTAAAACAATTAAAATAAGATGAAGATTAAAATACCTACCTTGGTTCCTGAGGATGTGAACTTGAGTACAGGTTTCGGCACAGGCTTGGCCAGCCCACTGACAGTACCTGGGCCACGTTTTATCACCACATTCTGCGCTGGACTGGGTTTAGTGACTGTCTTTATAGTAGGTACCGGGACTGGTTTTGGTGCAGGTCTTTTTGCTGCGGCTTTTAGTTTGTAGTTGCAAGCAGCTAGGCAGTAACTGGAATGAGAAATATGCAATACATATTGAAAAACACTTATAAAGAAATTCAAGAAATTGGTAGGTAGGTGAATGATGTTACCTCAATGAAAAGATAACTCTCATCTATTAAGGTGCAAGGTTACTGTGTTTAGTTAGATAGGAACTAGAATAAATTCTGTGGTAGAACTTCATTATCATGTATTATTAATTCTATATTTAGTTTCCTAACAATTTTATTGCAACTGAAATAATAATATTAATGGTTTATTTCAGTTACAATAAAATCGTTGAGAAACTAATACAATTGCAGTTAGAACAAACAAAGTAAAAATAAAAATTTACCGGTCGGGGGGCAACCGCAGGCCACAATGAGGCTTGATAGCAGGCAATGGACTGACATTCTTTACCCGCGCAATTTCCAGCAGTACCTCCCTCGGTGGTGGACTAGTAAACGATTTATCCAGCTGCATCTGCACAGCCAACCTCACATCATCCAGGTCTATAGTTTTTTTCTTAGCGTGGTTCGCGAAGACACGCGCATCATCCAAAACGGATGTGACGTAGCGATATGTGAACTCCAAGAGCTGGTTTACTACGCGGGGCTCGTAATCCGTGATGCCCACCTCCTTCATGAGCGACATGATCACTTGAGCATCTTTTGGGATGTGTTTGTTTTGGGTGGTCGATTTGTTTTTGTCACTCTTCTCACCCATTTTGACGGCTGGGTTTTTATGCAGATATTTATGGGAATTATGGTTTTAATTAATTTTAAAGACACAGTTTAATAAGGATAGCAAATAGCAATTTGTTTTTAATTTTGTTTTCATGCAAACAAAAAACACCATCAACATCAAAATCAAGAATTTAAATAAAATTAAAATCGATTTCAAATCAATCAATTCATCATCATTCAATCAACCAACGCAACTGTCAACTGTTGTCAAATTGTTTGATTGATTTTATTTCTTCTCTTCAATCTCAGTCTCAGCCACCTTTCTCAATCAAAACAGAGGAAAGAATTTTAGGTTATTCTATACGAACGATTTTTCCCATTATATAAATGAATTTGCTTTGGACAAGTGAAATAAGTTATAAAAATGCTGTTTTATAATCGTTACGGAAGACTTGTGAGGCTTCTATTGAACCCCACTTTCACAAAAAGCAGATTTTACTCTGATCAAGCCAGACTTCCGAAGAATAACATCAAACAGGGCCCTGGATTAAAGAATTTCATAGCAGGGACTACTGCACCAGTTCCTCTAGATCCTCCTGATATACCCTATTTACCCAGTAGCATTGAAATTTTGACTCCTCGTAAAGTTTTCTTTGATGTGTATGGGTGCCAGATGAACGTCAATGACACTGATATTGTGTGGTCTATATTAAAGAAAAATGGTTTTGAAAAGACTGAAAATGAAGCAGAAGCGGATATTTTCTTGGTAATGACGTGTGCTATAAGAGAAGGTGCTGAAAGCAAGATTTGGCACCGTTTAAATCACTTGCGAGGATACAAAAGACGCAGAGCTTTATATAAACCTAAAGATACACCAGTGAAGATTGGTATATTGGGGTGTATGGCTGAAAGGTTAAAAGAGAAGTTGATTGACAGAGAAAAGGCAGTCGATGTTGGTAAGAGGCTTAAAATAAATAAAAAAAATTGTCCTGCTTTTTACAGCCAGCGAACTTTGAACTGCCTTACTTAGTACTATAATGTGCATGTATCACTGTAATCATTCTATCTTAAAAAAAAATGCATTTCAATGTGTGGTATAGTTTTAAAGATATATAGTGACAGACATCAGAAAGAACTTTGTTTTAGACTATGCATTATAAAAGTTTATGTTTAGGCTTCAAATATTTCAAATATTTGTTTGTTAACAAAACCGTTTTCATCTTTAGTTGCAGGACCGGACAGTTACAGAGATTTACCGAGGCTGCTAGCACTGACAGACAACGGTCAAAAAGCTGTTAATGTACTGCTGTCACTTGACGAAACATATGCTGATGTTGTGCCTGTAAGACTAAATCAGGATAGTGTTACTGCTTTTATGTAAGTAGTTATTGAAAATACTGTTTTGCTCATTATTTTATTATTATTATTATTATTATTATTATATTTTAAACAGGCAGCTTTATAGCTGATGTGTTTAAATCTTGAGTGTCTTTTTACTTTATTTTTTATTTTTTGTTTTAAGATAGATATCTAATTTATTTTTAAACTGATTAACAGATTCTGCATTAATAAGGTCAGAAGGCAGTTTGTTCCACTCTTTCACAACTCGATTTGACAGAAAGTTACGGCCTATGTTAGTTTTGGACTTTGTTGTGCTTAATTTATCAGCGTGACCCCGTGTGGCAGTGTAGGTGCTTCGTGTGAACAAATTCGCTAGTTCGGGGCAGTTGTAACAGCCACGCAAAATTTTAAAGGTCTCAATTAAGTCTCCTCTTTTGCGTCTTTTCTCTAATGTTGTCAGGTCAAGTCTTTCCAATCTCTCTTCATATTCGAGGTTTTTCAGTTGTGGTGACAGCTTTGTAAATTTTCTTTGTACTTTTTCCAGCATCGAAATGTCTTTTTTGAAGTATGGATTCCAGATTTGGTAGCCATATTCCAGAATTGGTCTTACGTAAGTAGTAAAGATTTTACGCAACAAGTTTGGCTGGAGTATGCGAAACGCTTTTCTTATTATATAAATGAGTGAGTTGGCCTTTTTGGTAATCAACGTGATGTGAGCTTCCCATTTGAGGTCGTTTGATATGTGGACTCCGAGGTCTTTTTGTGTGCTGACTCCTTCTAGAGTGGTGTTGTTCAATGAGTAATCAAGTTTTGGGTTGTTTCTTCCCATGTATAGTACGGAACATTTACTTTCATTGAGGTTGATTAGCCAATCCTGGCACCAATTTCCAATTGCTTGTAGATCAGCTTGAAGTTTGTCGTGGTCAATAAGAGGGTTAGCAAATAATTTGGTATCGTCAGCGAAGAAGCTGTAATTTGATTTTATTGTGACCTGTAAATCTGTTAAAAATATACTGAATAGGATTGTTGAAATAACCGATCCCTGGGGAACACCGCTCCATACGTGGAATTCGTCTGATAAGGATTCGCCAATTCGGACTCTGAATTTTCGGTCATGTAAAAATACTCTGATCCAGTTTAACAATTTTCCACGAATTCCAAAGTGTTCTAGCTTTGCTAGGAGCCTGTTATGTGGAACTCTATCGAATGCTTTTTCGTAGTCCAAGTACAACACATCGATAGGGTTTCTGTTGTCCAAATCTTTTGACCATGATTTGACACAAGTTAACAAATTGGTTATGGTTGATTTTCTTTTCATGAAGCCGTGCTGTTGTTCTACGATAATGTGGTTCTTGTCAAGGAAAGTTCTTATATTGTCGTTAATTATTGATTCCATTACTTTGACAGATAGACAGGTAAGACTTATTGGTCTGTAGTTTCCTGGGTCTAGTTTGTTTCCTTTTTTGTAAATCGGTGTAACTGTAGCCATTCTCCATTTTCTTGGAACTTCAGATCTAATGAAGGAATCGTTAATGATGTGAGTTAATGGTTTCACTATGTTTTTGCATTGTTTTAAAATTAAAGCAGGAATTCCGTCAGGTCCCATTGATGTACTGTTTTTAATTTTTAAGAGTTTTTTAGCAACTATTTCCTCTGTAAAAATCACATCTGTCAATGTGTCTTCGACCCGAGCTGTTGAGATTGTAGGAATCCGGTCGTCTGGTTCTCTAACGTAGTTAGTTTCAAATCGTTTGGCAAGTGCATTGGCTATGCCAGCCTCATTAGAGACTGTCTGGTCGCCGTCGCGCATGATACGTGGTATAGATACTTTTGAAGATAGCTGTGTTCTGATGTAGCCATAGAATGCTTTGTTCCCTAGTTGTAGAATATTGCTCTCGAACTCAATTCTCGCTTGCCTTGTAGCACTAACTAATTTATTATTTATCTGGCGATAGAGTTGGTAATCTTGTGGGTTTCCGGTTAGAATATATTTGTTCCATGCTTTTTTCTTTTCTGAAATCTTTGCTAGTATGTCCTTATTTATCCATTTTTTGTGGTTTCTTTTGGGTGGTTTTAAGTCGGGAGTACTGTTATTGGTCAGGGTCACCACTGTGGATTCGAAGAGGTCCCATTTCTTGTCTGTGTTTTCTTGAAGTAGAATCTTATTTAATAGATTATGTTCTAATATTTGTTTCGATATTGTATCCACATCGGATTTGAAATAGTTTTTCTTCGGTTTGCTTTGAAGCGTTTTTGTGTAGTTTGCATTTTCGACTTGGATGGAAATTGCTAGGACATCGTGGTCAGATTTGCCAATAGGTGGATGGTGTGTGATTCCCGTAATAAGGTTTTCGTCATTAGTCATTACCAGATCCAAGAGTGAAGGACGATTGCCTTGTCTGTGGCGCGTGGGTTTGTTTACCATTTGAAACAAGTTACAGTCAAGAAACATTTCTTCAAACAGATACTCACGTTTATTAGTAGTATGTTGTAGTTGCGTTAAAGGCCAGTTAATATTTCTATAGTTAAAGTCACCCATTACTATGACGTTTGTATTTCCCGAAAGATTAACGATGTCTCTATAAAGTTCTTTTTCTTCGGTTTCGCAACAGTCTTCAGGGCGATAAATACAGGCTATGAGGAAAGAATGTGATGCAAAACTTACATCTAACCATATTGCTTCAATTGTTTTATGATCTTTTTGGTTGCTATTGACTTCACACAAAATGGGATATTTACATACCTCTCGAGCCACGTAAATAGCTACACCTCCTCCCTTGCGGTCGCAGCGGTCCTTTCTATATAAATCGTAGCCGGGGATACTCACTAGATTGTTTGGTATACTGCTATTTAGCCATGTTTCAGTTACGGCGATAAAGGATGGTTTACATTGTGTCATACGGGTTGAAAATAGATCATATTTGGGCATAAGTGAAAAAAGATTAGTGTATATAAGTAGAATTTCTAGTATAGGTTGATGCGTTGTTTGTTTTTCTTTATTTGGTTTTATTACAGGTTTGGGTTTTTTTCAGCGGTTACAATTTTGGGGGAGCCATTGATGTATTTTATAGTAATACCAGTTTCTCCACCTTTAATGCGTTCCTCAAGTTCACTGCGAAGGATATTTAAGTGCTCTCTTTGCATTGGTGTTTGATCTGCTTTAATTTTCTTACCTATGGACACCTTTTTTTTGTTTTTCAGGATTTTAATAGCATCATGCTTGTTTTTTAAAATCACTTTTATTGGTCTTGGCCTGGTATTATCTTTGCTTGGATGTCCAAGACGGATTAATTTTACTTGAGCGAGAGAAACTTCTGTAGTTATTTTAGAAATGACTTTTTCACATTGTTCAAGATCGTGGTTAATGCGTTCTTCTATCACCTCGGACTGGCACTCTGGGGTATCAAATATAATAACATTCTTAGCTCTTCGTTTCCTTTCCATGAGTTCTTGTATGATTTCTTCTCGACTTGAAATGTCATTTCGTTTCTTTAGCTCTTCAACTTGTTTACGGAGCAGTTCAATGGATTGCAAAATGCGTGGCAAGTCTTGGACTGACTTCTTGCAGTCTACACACAGGAATTGTACCACTCTTTGGACTGTTTTTAATTCAAAAACGCGAATTTCAGTTGGTGAGAGGCCTGCGCATTCCTGGCATATCTTGGAGTTACAGCAGTCACAACTTATTACAAGACGTTTGTCACTACTGCCCTTCTTGCACTTTGTACACTTTTCCACACTGGGGGATGCTTTTGCTTTTGAATTCATTTTCAAAGTCAGACATTAAGTTCGTTTTTTTTTTTTTTATTATTTTTTGTGGGTAGATAGCCTAATTTATTTGGTGGAATTTATAGTTTATCACAATTGTTTGAGTTTAGAGTTTAATATGGTAGTTTTTATATGAAAACAGTTTCCCTATACACTAGTCACTAATTTCACTTAAAAGTTGTAAAGTTAAACAATTAAAACTAATTTTTTTTTGGAGAGCAATAAAGTTTAGGTGTTTTGTTGTTCACGGTAAAACTACCCTCCACCAAATTGTTATTTAACATATATTGATAGAAGAATAGATGTAAATGCATTTACATCAACAGATACAAGAATTTTACCAAATAGTATTTCAGTAAAAAAAATTGCTTAACTCTTTTAGTTTTCAAGTGTTTGCCCGTTGTAACATTGTATAAGGTGGGCCAATATTTTTTCGCAAGTAGCAACACTAGTTTTTTTGTTTAAACCTCATTGCGTCGTGCGCACATAAACTGTGCATAATTTAAATGCGTTTGAGGATAGATCGTTCCACGGGTTAAACCAGCTTGTGTGGGTGGCGGTAAACGATGAGTCACTTTATGCAATTTAAATTTTGTTTTGTGTAAAACAAAGTATAAGCTTCTTAAGTATTTTTATTTGTAGGGCTACATAGGCAACTCCTAGTATCCACAAACCTTCTTTATATTGTAGGACTATCTTGTTTGTTGGTACTTAAGCGAGTTTATTTTTTTTATTTTACAGTTCAATAATGCGCGGCTGCGACAACATGTGCACTTACTGCATAGTCCCGTTCACGCGCGGCCGCGAGCGCTCACGACCACTCACTTCCATAGTCGATGAGGTGAGTTTCTTGAAACCTTATGAAATAACCGTAATTTCATAATCATCATGTTCATTTCACCCAAAAGACGTCCACTGCTGGACATAAGGCTGCATTCAGGGGCACGCGGGGCGTTGCACGGAGCTTCGTGCGGGGCGTGCTGCGATTAAATCAAACGTATAGCTATGTATGAGACGGACACGCGTTGGCACAGACAATGCGGGCGCCGACGCGGACACAACAACGCTTTATGATCAAAACATTGGCCTATGTTTGATATGGTACAGTGGCGGACACGGTCGGCGTAACACTTCCGGTTTTTCTGTATTGCAAAATAGCTCTTGTACTTTGGTAATACAGTCTAGGGCTGACGAAACCATAGACAAATCTGTTACGGCCTCCTAGTCCGTGACTGTACAATGAGAATCGGCGCCCGCACGAAGACGCCGCGCGCAACGCGCCGCGTCTCCTTAAATGAGGCCTAAGCCTACCCCATTAATAGCTTAAACGGTCTTGACCGACCCTCATCCAGTGTAATACAGCAGCTTCCACCAGGTCGTCTGACCACCTTGTGGGGGTCTGCCTACTCTGCGTCTTCCGGTTCGTGGTCGCCACTCGAGAACTTTTCGGCCTCAACGACTATCTGTTCTTCGAGCTATGTGCCCTGCCCATTGCCACTTAAGTTTCGCAATTCTTTGAGCTATGTCGGTGACTTTAGTTCTTTAGGAGTCGTTTAAACAATAAAAAATTCTAGCTGCGTACACATAGCACCTTCAATTCCGCAAAGCATTCATGCATTGTTTGTTTTAGAAATTTAAGATATAAACTGACAACCATTTGATTTTTGAGCAAATCATAAAGTTAAAAACAAGTAGGTACTTACTTACAATTTAAGGTGGTAACTCTCGGTATGGCGCGAAATTCAAATTTTTTCGTGTTTTTTATTTATTCTGGCGAAATTATACATTTTTAATAAAGTTTAAATGAATTCGCCTATGTAAAAAACCATCTCCCACATTTCAATACAACGTTTTTGGAAGACAGACCTACAGATTTTGTGTCTAAGGGGTAAAAGGACAAAAAACAAGTTCCTTGAATATACACAAAATCGGTAACTCTGTCTTTCAAAAACGATATATCACAATGTGGGAAATAGGTTTTTACGTACGCGAATTCATTTAAACTTCATTAAAAATGAATACTTTCGCCAAAATAATTAAAAAACGTGAAAAATTTTGAATTTCGCGCCATACCGTGAGTTACCGCCTTAAGCAATTTTTTTTACTGAAATACTATTTGGTAAAATTCTTGTATCTGTTGATGTAAATGCATTTACATCTATTCTTCTATCATTCTATGTTAAATAATGAGTAAAACAGTATTTTTCAAGAACTACTTACATAAAAGCAGTAACACTATCCTGATTTAGTCTAACAGGCACAACATCAGCATATGTTTCGTCAAGTGACAGCAGGACATTAACAGCTTTTTGACCGTTGTCTGTGAAAAAATTTGAATTTCGCGCCATACCGTGAGTTACCGCCTTAAACTTCAATTCCGCAAAGCATTCATGCGATAGTTTGTTTTGTTTTAGAAATTTTAGATATAACCTAAATTTTTAAACAAATCATAAAGTTAAAATCAAGTACTTACCTTACCTATGTACAGTAGCGGTCTAGGAGGGTGTGACAGATTTGTCTATGGTTTCGTCAGCCCTAGACTGTATTGCCAAACTACAAGAGCTATTTTGCAAAACTGAAAAACAGGAAGTGTTACGCCGACCTAGACCGCCACTGTACAATTTTTTACAGTGGTTAATTTATTTAAAAGGTACGCCATCTATCGGAACAAGGAGTGAAAGAAGTAACCCTACTAGGGCAAAACGTAAACAGTTACCGTGATATAACCCAACCAAAAGAATCGTCGACTTCACTAGCCAAAGGTTTCCAAACTGTGTATAAAGCTAAGAAGGGGGGCTTGAGGTTCGCTGACTTGTTGGATCAGGTGTCTGCTGCAGACCCTGAAATGAGGATCAGGTTCACCGCTGCGCATCCTAAGGATTTTCCTGATGAGGTAAATGTATAACCTAATATTGATTCATTTATAAAATTCTATGTGAGGAAATTAGTTTCCCCTAACGCCATCTAGTGGTGAAATACGAGATCCAGACATTTCTTTTAACTTTCTGGCCGTACGACCACTAAAAAGTATGAAAATCTAAGAAAAGGGGACTGGAATGAAATCGGTTTAGCCAATCCCATGTGGTAACGAAAAGGAAAATAAAAAAAAAGAATATAATGCTCAATTTGGTCTTGCATTTCACCACTAGATGGCGTTAAGAGAAACGAAGTTCGTCGGTTCAGTTTAAAAGCGCCAACGCTCTATCCTATTGATTTATTGATTAAGTACTATTTCACTTTTGATTTATACGTCTGTTTACTACAACAAAGGTGCTGCAACTAATAGCATCTCGTCCCAACATCTGCAAGTTGTTGCACCTGCCGGCGCAGTCGGGCAGTTCGGCCGTTCTTGTGCGCATGCGCCGCGGGTACACGCGCGAAGCTTATATGGAATTGGTACAACGGGCCAAGGATACTATACCGGGTGGTGGGTAGTTTTGAACGTTTTTAGATGATATAAGATTTTTGTTTAGTATAACTCATCTTGGAGCCTTTTTAAGCCTTTGCGCTGCAAATTTTCTTGGTACAGTGGCGGACTAGGAGGCCGTAACAGATTTGTCTATGGTTTCGTCAACCCTAGACTGTATTACCAAAGAACAAGAGTTATTTTGAAATACTTACCGACCGTGTCCGCCACTGTACCAATCCTGGATGGATTGAATTCAGTCCCTGATATCGATAGGATCGCGTTTTGTCCTTTGTTTTCATGTTTTTGAATAATAAATAGGAAATAAAATTATGAATTCTCTGAGTGACTGTGATGAGTTATTTATTATCATTATTATTTGTAAATAATGGTTTTAAATTTCGATCATCATAATCATTATAAACCTGTGTGAGTGTGATGACAAATTCACAATAATGAGAGGTTTTCAATTTACATCTCAGAATAAAAAAAAAAACAAGTTTTATCAAGCCGCTATAAGATGGCGCTAGCAAAAATCTACAGGTGAAGTTGAAATGAATCATTAAGGTGGTAACTCTCGCTATGGCGCGAAATTCAAATTTTTTCGTGTTTTTTATTTATTCCGGCGAAAGTATATAATTTTAATAAAGTTTAAATGAATTCGCGTATGTAAAAAACCATCTCCCACTTTGCAATACAACGTTTTTGGAAGACAGACCCACAGATTTTGTGTCTAAGGGGTAAAAGGCCAAAAAACAAGTTCCTTGAATATACACAAAATCGGTAACTCTGTCTTTCAAAAACGATATATCACAATGTGGGAAATAAGTTTTTACGTGCGCGAATTCATTTAAACTTTATTAAAAATGAATACTTTCGCCAAAATAATTAAAAAACGTGAAAAAATTTGAATTTCGCGCCATACCGTGAGTTACCGCCTTAAAAGCTTAAAATAAAACTGGAACTCGTCATAAGCCAGTCAAATAGTTTTTGTTTTGTTTTGAACTTTTCAAGTTTATTTGAACTTATTTGAATTACTTACCTATGTCTATAACGCCATCTACGGGCGTATTACGAAACAACTTTTTTTTTTAAATGTTACTTTAAAAATTCCCCATTGGGGAGACAGCAGTTTATTTTGATGTATGCTCGATGTATGCTTTTTAGTACTAAGTTTTAAAATAAAGGCTTTTATTAAAGAAAGTTTAACTTTTTTGTGCAAAGACCCTGACATCTTTACAATTCTGTCATTTCAGTGGGTTTTTCAACGGACATGATCTGCGGCTTCTGCGGCGAGACGGAGGAGGAGTTCCAGGAGACGCTGACTCTCATGCAGGAGGTGGACTACCACGTCGCCTTCCTGTTCCCTTACAGCATGAGGGAGGTAGGTGGTAGGAGCCAGCCTGAGCTTATGTTCAGATATCGGTTATATTATTATGAAATTAGACTGTAGTTGTTAATCTTATTATAAAACTAGTCGACCCGGCGAACTTCGTACCGCCTAAACTATTACTTTCTTGTGCATGTTTTATACTTATAAACCTTCCTCTTGAATCACTCTATTTATAAAAAAAGTCCGCATCAAAATCCGTTGCATAATTTTGAAGATTTAAGCATAGGGACAGACGTGGAAAGTGACTTGATTTTATAATATGTATTGAGTCTCGTGTCCAAATGTTCGTTCCCGTACTCCTACGAAACGGCTTGACCGATTCTCATGAAATTTTGTGAGCATATTGAGTCTAAGAATCGGCTAACTAACCTCTATTTTTCATACCCCGTTAAAATTATTTATATGGCAAAACAACGTTTGCCGGGTCAGCTAGTTATATTATAATATACTAGGTGTTTCTGATAAGGCGGTAATAAATCAAAGGAGAGATTCTGCTCACCATACCTAGCAACTTTCCCAAAGCAACATGGGTCGAAATCTCAAAACAAAAATCAGCCGTCCCGTACATTGACCCCGTCAGCTGATCGAACCATTGCATGGAACAACTGTTTTTTTTTTTGAGATTTCGACCCATGTTGCTTTGGAAAAGTTGTTAGTTATTGTGAGCAGAATCTACCGCCTTGTTAGCGCCATTTTCAAATAGTTTCTTTATATGCGCGGCCTATACCAAGAGGTTTCAACATGTTTTTCCTTTCGCATCTTCCACAGAAAACAACCGCTTACCACCGCTTTAAGGACGACGTTCCGGAGTCAGTAAAAAAGGACCGACACAACCGTATGGTGCAACTATACACACGCAAATGCCAAATCCTAAACCAAGCAGAAATCGGCAAAACACATTTAGTACTAGTTGAGGGTAGTTTGAAAAAGACCGCCCAAATTATGGGTCGGAACGAAATGTATTTGAAAGTTGTTTTCGATCAAACTGAATTGGAGAGTAATGGTCAGAAAAGGTTGGTGAGGCCTGGTGATTATGTGGCAGTGAAGATTGTTGGTGCAAAGGCTTCAGTGTTGAATGGTGTCCCGTTATGTTTTAGTAGTATTAGTGAGTTTGATAGGAACAATGGTCAGAGTGATCGAGCTGTAAATTTTTGAAGTCTAACCCTGGTTTTATTAGTGCTATCTATGGATATAGATAGGTGTCGATTGCACAAAATTTAAGTAATAAGCCTTTTGCTTTGATTTGTATGAATTGAAAAGATATTGAACTCTATAGATTATATATTGAAAACGGCGTTTAAGGTGGTCCCTCGAGGGATGGCGCGAAATTATTTTTTTTGGCATTTTTTATTTATTCTAGCGAAAGTATTAATTTTTAATAAAGTTTTAATGAATTCGCGTATGTTAAAAACCATCTCCCAGATTTTAATACAACGTTTTTGGAAGACAGACCTACTGATTTTGTGTCTTAGGGGTAAAAGGCCAAAAATCAAGTTCCTTGAATATACACAAAATCGTTAACTCTGTCTTTCAAAAACGGTATACCACAATCTGGGAGATGGTTTTTCACTTAGACTTTATTAAAACTGAATACTTTCGCCAGAATAATTTGAATCGCGAAAAAATTTGAATTTCGCGCCATACCGACAGGGACCACCGTATGCGATTTGTTGTTAGTTTTGTTTGTATAGCTGTTTTGTAGATATACATCTAAGATATTATATAGTATTTCTAATCGGTATTTGATTAATATAGTTATTTTTAATAAAACTTTAAATGTGATAATAAATGTGTTTTAGTTCGTTTTACTTGACTAGCTCTAGGATTTTATCTATCCATGATATACCTAACTTTTGATTATGTGTCGAATTTAGCGGTGGTGATTTGTGGATCACGGCCATATAGGATAGTTTAAACAGCAGATATACGTCTTCTTATTTTATCAGTTTTAAATTAAGAGCCAGTTTACGCCGATGCTAGCGCCATTCTCGAAAAAAATTATACCTTCTAAACTAAGCCAAATGTCGAAAATGTGGCACATTAGTATTTTTTTGAGCACAGTAAAGTAGTACTAACTTAAAAGAACAAAATTATACACAGATTGTTGCTAAAAGTAGCCACTTTTAGCAACACTTTGTAGCTTTCTTTGGTCTTTAACTTAAAAGCTACACAACATTGCCCTAAAAATACTAGGCTACATTATCTAGTGTCATACTGTGCCACATTTTTGGTATTTGCCTTAGTTTAGAAGATATACATTTTTTCGCGAATGGCGCTAGCATCGCGGTAAACTGGCTCTTTTACGCTGACGTTACTCAAATCAAATCAAATAATTCTTTATTCAATATAGGATACAAGCTATCACTTATTGAAAGTCAATTAGACTACATCTAATCTAATTACTATTGATACCTTATTTGGTAAAGTATCCTGTACTGCGAGAGGCGAGGTAGTTCAGGGCGCCCACCAATTGGCTCAGGCAAACAAATGTTTGGCAAAAAAATTAAATAAAAATGAATTATAGTTGTGCCACTCAAGTGCATTTATTACAAAAAATATAGAAAATTTAATTTTAATTTTAGGTACACATTATTGTACTCCACATCATTAAATAATAAATACTTAGGTATCTATATTAAATTGTACATTCTGAGAGTGAAACTTAAAATTATATTACAATACAAAGTAAGTAAGTACCTACTACTACAGCTTGCACAAAACTTTTTAACTCGACCACTTTGCGAATATCCCTACGATGCGTGACAATATAGCCTCTATGCCACCGTAATATAGATAAATGTGCGTGTGGCCAAAATATGAACCAACTAGCAATCAGCCATTTGTTTTGAATGCCGGGTGAAACCCCTCTCGCGGGCAGACTTATCTGGCGCGCACTTGAGACATTACTTTGTCTCTATATGTCGTCACATTTGAAGGGCATTAGACACGTTTTCTACAAGCCAGTCTGAAAATTAGTTAATTTAAAATAGCCATATCTACTAATGTATGAAATATTTTTTTAATGGCATCATTATTTTTGTACTTTTCTCTCGTGTTACATTTTAACGATAGAGAGAAATTAACCTTAAAAAAGTAACGGACGTCTATGGTTTATACATTTTCGCTTTTATAGTTAAATCTTTTGATAAATTGAATTACGATGATTATCTTTTGATAGATTTAATCATTAATAATACTAAAAGCTGTTAAAGTGAAAATTGGCGTATTCTTGTTATCAATCCACAATCATTTGATAAAAAATCTCATTTAACTTTTTATGACTTACTTAGTTACATAATAGTTTTTTTTTTCATTGATAGTTTAATTTTTAGTAGGTAATGTTAATATTTAACACATTGTATTGAGTATACTGGGTGTAACTGTCAAGTTTAAAAAAAATGTTTTAAAAATAAAACTTATTCAACTTTTAATTCTAACAACCTAAGATTTTTCATTAGGATTGCCTCATCGGTTTTTGTTGAATGGTTTTAGTATTTTAAGGTAAAATTTTATTGACTCGACACGACCTCTTTCACGTGGATAACCCCATCACTTGATAGGTCCATGGTTCATAACTATTGCCAATTTTAGGCATTAACAATATTCAAACCAAACTAGAAGTCCCTATGACTTTACCATTAGGGATCATATTAATCCTCTGCCCAGAAAGATTGTCATCCACATGACCAGACAAGCTCGGAGACGGACCTTGGGAACTTCCATAAACCTTCGTACTATAACCAGAATCATTATGCGACTCCCGATCCAAATGAGCATGGTTATCGATTTGGGTATTAATGGCCAAAGACTGGAGTCGGCTGTGCAGCAAATTGTGATCATGAATTGGTTTTACTTGGTAAACCTGGTGGTTGTAGTAACCGTCACGAAAAAGCTGGTTCTGTTTCGAAATTTCCACTTCAGCATTCTGGTTTAGGTGCTCGCTGTAGCAGTGGGGGATTCTCTCCATTTCCCTGATGATGTGGTCTTCCATCATTGCATCGAAGACGCCCTGATGGTTGTACAAAGGGTTCCTGTTCCGTGATTGGTTGGGAAGAGCTTCTGTAAAATCGTGTGGTTGGTAGTGGTTGTGCGGCATTGGTAAACCGTTTTCGACCATCTCTCGGTATGGAAGCTGTCGGTTTGGTATTTCGTGGAAGTATGCGTCCTTCGGTATCATTGGTCTTAAGTCGTGAGGGTAGTTTTGAATTGGTATCTGCGGAGCGGGTGATTGGGAGGTGTCTGACATTGTCTCGTAGTTTGGCAAGGGCAGGGTTTGGAGTAGATTCGCGTTCCTCATGGGACCTGGCTGGTTCGTACTTCGTATTGGATTATCTTCTTCGTCGCTGCTTTCCGAATTATTACCGTTTTCCTTCACTGGGCTTTGAAATGTTTTTCTTGTAGGAAATGGTATTAGGTTGTGTAAGCTAAAGCGCTTGCTTTTCGGAGGCTTCTCCTTCAAAACTGGAGCTGGTCGTAACGGCTGCTGCGGCATTTTCAAAATACCTGGACTAGGCTGGATATTGACTGGCATTATTGGAGGTTCCTGGATTTCTGGGCTCATAGACTTCCTTGGCAAAGGCATGGGTTCAGGCGACTGGCTCCTATGTTGCTGCTCGACCTGGGCTACCAGCTCCTGAACTGACTTCCTTGGCTCCCTTACAATACTCTCTTCTGTTTGATGGTAGTTCTGCTTTGGGAACCTCACGTACCCATCCTGTGATATATCCAAGGACTTATCGCTACGTGTTATGGCATCGTTCATCTCTTTCTCCAAAACTCTTTTCCGTATATCGTCTGTGGTTCTTTGGAGGACCTGACTTTTCCATAGCGGTGGGTTTATGTTTTGTGGGCTATGGACACTTCTGGGCCGTTCCCCATCAGAATCACTGGCTCTATAGCTTCTTTGACTTGGCGATTTGGACTGTCTGCTTATTGCTCCGTGCCTTTCGTGGCTACCAACAACGTCGCAGCTTTGGACTCCCATGGAAACTGGTGATTGGGATATGGACACGTTATTAGCCTTGACGTGGATCTCGGCTGTCACGTTTTGTAGGTGATTATGGTCTTCTGGAACTGGACTCGTGTGTGAAGAGGTTGTATGCGATCTTGGTATTTTCCTGTTAGAGTCCAGTTGGTCACTGCTCTTAGAATTTCTGAGGAAGTTTCTCTTTGGAGTCGGAGGTGATCTGCTATCTAATACTTCATGGCTTTTAGAAGTAGCTTTACCTTTTTCGAGTTCCTGGCTTTCGTACTGATCACTGTTCTGGTTAAAGCTTTTAATGATATCGTTTACTCGGTTCCACTCTTCGCTATACTTATCCAGGATTTCTAAACTTCTTGTTCTTTTCATCGGGGGGATGTCTAAGGAACCTTTTGGACTAAAATCTAATTTCTTCACCCTTTCAGATGCCCGGTAGTTCATGCCTCTGGTAAGCCATTGCTCCAAATGCTGGTGCCTTTCCTTGCACATCGCTCTCTCTGCCGCTACAAACCGCGTTAGTTCTGAAATCTGTCCTTGCGTTTTCATTTCTAAGTCTGTGACCTTCTGGTCTAATCGTTCGTGGCATCTCTCAATGTGCTTCTTTAGATCTTTCTTGTCTATGTTCATTTTATCCTCCATATGTTTGAAGAATGGCGCGCAGTAGCAAGTGTACCCAGCTCCTATTGGTCCCTTTTTTATATTCCCTGCTAAGTCCAAATAGTATTGCTCTCCTTTTCTCAAAGGATCGGTGGGTAGAGAGCTTAGCTTTGGTTTGGGAAAGAATTTCGTATCTGGATAGTAGTGGCAACCATACGGAGACCAGGCAACTTTCGGTTGCGTTTCGAACGTAACATTCTTCTTTTTCTTTTTATCTTTGCCTTTCTTTCCATCGACTTCGTCTATTAAGCGTTCCTTGCTCTTGTCTCTTGGTTTATCCTTCTTCTTCGCTTGTTTGGCTACTGGAGTGTTCAGTATATTGATGATTTCTTCTAAACCTTTTCTCGTAGCAATATCTCTAGCTGTTTCACCCTGATGGTTTTTAAGAGACTTGTCGCATCCGGCTTCGAGAAGGATCCTGGTAAGTTTTCTTCGTCCCATGGCTGCGGCTATGTGGAGAGCTGTGTCTCCGTTCTTGTTCTGCTCCGAGACTCGGCACTGGGCAGAGATGAGGATGCGAGTGACGCCCGCGTGCCCGTAGCGCGCCGCTGTGTGGAGGGACGTGTCGCCGTACTGGAATTAAGGAGGAAATGCTTGATTTATTTTTGGTTTTATGAATCTAGGGCTATTTTGTTAACTTATAGGGAAATTAGTAGAACGATGCAACAGCGAAGACAAAAAGGAAGAGAAGAAGTTGTTGGACTGTATATGTACTTGTGATTTCCAGACGGATTTAGGTTTAGGATAGTACAAGTTTATTATATCTAAACCATAGATTGAGCTTGGCTCGACTGCCTCCGTAGATCGATTGGCTGTGATGTCAACTATGACGCAAGAACACGGGAGTCGGGAGCACCGAACATTGTTATGATATTTTAACTATCGATCGATGTTTCTTTGTCGATCTGGTTGCATTTTTTAAGAGCTCTGAGTGTAATACGTTATTAGCTAGGTCCATAGCAAACGCGATCTGATCGCGCTTGGGTGGACCATAGCGTTCTATTAAGTCTATGGTGTGGACCCAACTATTTAATCTCTGTACTCACATTGTTCTGCAAGTCGGGCTCAGCACCAGCCAGCAAGATCTCCCGGCAGCTCTGGTTGTGACCGTTCTGGCAGGCCAAGTGGAGTGGACAGAAGCCGCCTGCGTTCCTCGCCTTGAGATCGGCGCCGCGGGCAGCCAGTATGGCGGCGCAACGCGAGTAGCCCTTCCAGGCTGCTTCGTGCATCGCTGTGTTGCCGTGCTGGAAGAAGAATCATGGTTGTATTGTATTATCAATCACTCCACTCTCAGATAGAGTTTATCACACGAGGCCAGTTTTTTGAGCCAACACTTCCACTTTTTCTGCATTGCATAATAGCTCTTGTTTTTTGGCAATACAGTCTAGGGCTGACGAAACCATGGAAAATTCTGTGACGGCCTCCTAGACCGCCACTGTACTAACTTCTAACTTCGTGTAGGTATTTAGAAATGCATAAGGGTTTTTTATACACGAAGCCAGAAGTACTTGTACGTTGTTGTAAGTATTTTGTAGGCAAAACTGTTGTGCCTTTCTACTTCCTAATGACGAGAATTCTCGTAATTCTTGTTTTTGTTCAATATAACAAAAACAAGAATTTAAGTAAGTTGACAAAAGGTGACCTTATTGCTCGATTTTGTCTTTTGAAATTATTTTAATTATACCAATATTAGAAAATACTGAAATTCTTGTGTGTAATATACCTTTTACCTAGCTGGACTTTTATTAAATAGGTAGGTAAGAGACTTACCACATTGTCTTGCCTGTTCGGGTCGGCTCCATGTTGCAGCAAAAGTTGCACGACCTCGACGTGCCCGTCCGCCGCCGCGCGCTGCAACGCGCAACATCCATTCTGTAACAAGAAATTAATGTTTTTAGAAATAATTTATATGGGTACCTAAAATCCATACTATCCATACTAATATTATAAATGCGAAAGTAACTCTTTCTGCATGTCTTTCTCGCTCTCACGTCAAAACTACGGACACAAAATTAGCAGAGGCATAGCACTGCTAAAGTAGCGTCACCCGAGCAAAAAAAATAATATCTTCTAAACTAAGACTAATATCAAAAATGTTTAACAGTATTCCACTAGATAATGCAGCCTAGTATTTTTAGGTCACTGTTAGGTTAAAAACCAAAGAAAGCTACTTACTAATTTTTGCCAAAAGTGGCTGTTTTTAGCAACACTTTGTAGCTTTCTTTGGTCTTTAACCGTAAAGCAATACAACAGTGCCCTTAAAAATACTACGCTACATTATCTAGTGGAATACTGTTTCACATTTTTGATATTTGCCTTTGTTTAGACGATGTTAATTTTTTTCGCGGGTGGCGCTACTTTAGCTGTGCTATGGCTCTTAAACGCGTGCTGAATTTAACACTTGCTCTTGGCTCTTAGCAAAAAAAGGAAAGCAAAGCTCTTAATAAAACAGTAAATTACGCCTTTTCCACCGTAATGTCTCCATAGAGGTAATAAAAACAAATCTAACACTACCTTGCATTAAATTAACTACCAATAAAGGGATAATAAAGACATAAAAGGTTTTATTTGTAGTAATATAGCCTTTGCTCAGTAGCGTAGCGCGTTGCGCCACGGCACGGAAGGTTGTGGGTTCGATCCCCGCAGAAAACACCACATATTGATTTCTCACAAAAATCACGTTGTGGTTGTTTTCGGTTGGATAGGACATTGCAGGCTTGAATCACCTGATTGTCCGAAAAGTAAGATGATTCCGTGCTTCGGAAGGCACGTTAAGCCGTTGGTCCCGGCCGCAGTAGTGGTCGTTCCAACCGCGGCGACAAGCCGGCCCCTTGTCACGTTGGTAATAAAAGCATAAACTCGGCTAAACGTGGGTCCGGCTCTCAAGCCGGTGCCTCTGCCTAACCCTCCGGGAAATAAAAGGCGTGATATTATGTATGTATGTAATATAGCCTTTGCACGTTACGCAAGGGATCACATTTAATTTTGTCATATCACGGAGGTTCGTAAAAAATTGACAACTGAATGCTAGAGACTTGCGTTCTTTTAGATTTATCGTTGACGATATTGGCTGTATCTCTATTTTTTGGACTAGGTGTATTTATTTATCACAAAACTCGAAATTTATCCCACTTTAATCATAATTTTTTATGTTTGTTTTATATAATTTTGTATATTTAGTTTAGTTTAGTTTTTACTTTTATCAATACAAAATCTTTTAATTTACCTTTATATAAAAAAATAAAAACACTTAATTGATTACTTTGTTGTTTTACCTTAAAAATATTATTGAATTCCTGCCTTTGTTCTTTGAGTAAAAAAGTCTGGTTTTAAGAGGCGAAACGGTGCAAAACTAGCGCCACTTCGATAAATAATAATTGATATCTTCTAAACCATGTCCGAAAACAAAAATATGCGATATTAATTATTTATCGGAAGTGGCGCTGGTTTGCACCGTGTAAGCCATTAAGCGTGGTGTGGCGTACAGTGGCGGACACGGTCGGCGTAACACTTCCGGTTTTTCTGTATTGCAAAATAGGTCTGATTCTTTGATAATACAGTCTAGGGCTGACGAAACCCTGAGCAAATCTGTTACGGCCTCCTAGTCCGCCACTGTACATACAGGATGTTTATGTCAAGTTAGTTATAAATTAAAAAAAATATATATATAAGTATAGCCATATTATATTTTTAGAATTTTGTTTCGAAACACCTGTATACACCTCCCTGCTACAGTTAACAAAACCTACATACAGCATGAAGTGAACACATTGTGCCCTTAAATTACTATAAGTGAATACAACTTTATACACAACACTAACTGGCGTTTCTATTCGTACTAAATACGCTTCATCCCTCTCTAACTTAAGAGAAAACCAGCATCTGTACTGCTCTATCGATAAATACTCTTGACATTTCGCTCATCAAAATTTATAGCACTCAATGGATAAGATTTGTGTCTCGTCTATAATTGGATAGTAAATCGGTCAATGTAGGTTCTACGAATGGTGAACGGTACATCTTATTCACTGCTGAACTAGTTTTGTTTATTGGTATTTAGACCTTTATTTATACAGGGTTTAAGGCCTAGTTCTCTCTGGCGAAGCGCGGCTAAGGTATCGAGAGCATAACAAAACACTGGCATAAAATTTTTGAGGATTAAAAAAAACTATTTTATATGTGGCTGATGGACCCTTTGTTAACCCCCCCGCGCATTTCCCTCTACCCCCTGACTCGGGTTATTCCGATAGTCTCCAAAACCTTTGATGTCCAAAATTTTGCCGCCCCATACAACGTTTCCTATTAGTCTCCAAAACACTTTAGTGGTAAAGGTAGGTACAAAATTTTTTTTTCATACAACTATTCCTTTTAGTCTCCAGGTAAGTTTTACTATGTAGAGACAACAACAAAAGTTTAGAAATTTTATTAAAACGTAGTTTTTTAGTATAATCAGTTTTAATAAATATTTACATATGAATTATCCTGAACTTCACAAAAAAATAATACTTATGACTGTTAAAATTTGCTTAGGTAAGGGAATACAATTTTCACATTTACAACAATCAGAAGCACTATTACTATGCTAAATATATAAGTAACGATAGGGTAAAATAGGTAAATAACGTTTATTAAACATCTAATAAATTTCTAAACACTTCTTGCATATTATTTTCTATACTGTAATACTTAGCTTATCATAATTATCAACCAAACTTACGTGAGTTGAAATGTTGAATGCATATTTAAACGGCGTGATTGTGCTAGGTCCTGCGCCTGGATTTTAACTTTATTCCATTAAGCACTGGCACAGTTACACTAGCCTAATCTCTCCTCAAGTCAAAGATCAGTCTGGATTAGAAAAAATAGAGTACCACATGCACTCATTTTTTTTTAAATTTTAAATAACGGTACTTTCGCCGAAGGACTACCGAGCAGCGCTCTGTGATTGGTATAATAACCGCACGGCTATTGTTTCCGTAAAACGTAGTATCTAGTTGTAGTCTTAGCCGCCCTTTATCAGGTAGCTGACAGTTTGTAATGTTTTTGACAACGAGTGCAAATATTTTTTAAAACTAGGCGATAATCTTGTATCGGTTACTATATTTTTATTTTGTAATGCTGTTAAAACTGGTTTTTCTTGCTTGTTTTGCCGTCGATACCATCTTTGCCTGTTAATATTTTGGAGACTATAGGAAATGGAAAATAATTAAATAAGAATAAGAATAAATCAGCTTGGAGACTAAATGGAAATAAAAAAAAATGATTTTTGGAGACTAATGGAATAACCCCTGACTCGTCTGACGCCAGCTAAGCCCCCGTAGGTCATTGCTCTTATGCTACACATAATTTTTTTTTACAAAAACATTCGAAGGACTTAAGTGAGCACGGTTCATTATTTTTTAATTTTGTTTTCAGGAATCATACCTGTATATCTATGACTCCGTGTGTTAAATTTTCCTCCACGATAAAAAAGTACTTAACCATTTTTTTAGTATACAGACAGGGTTGAGGAGAAATTTCCTCCAAAGATTGCCACAAGGACAATCATTGTGGGAGGAGTTTGCCATGATGGCAAGGTTAGGCAGACGGGTTGGTAATAGCATGGCTTTGTAAGTTTATCAATGAACGAGCTCTCCCGGCTTACTTCGTTACGCCATTTAATATGAGATACTACTAAAGACTTGGCTCTATAGACTATGCTCTTTTGACTGCCCAGAATGGGCGAATAAAAAAACAAACAACAACAACAAACCACCTGTCAAAATATGTAAACAACGAAAAAATATTGCACCTTGGGTTACATTATTTGAGTTTAAGTAAGGATCCCTTTTTTTTTGAAAATATAATATAGCCTATGACACTCGGGGATAGTGTAGCTTCCTACCAGTGAAATAATTTTTCAAATCGGTTCAGTAATTCAGGAGCCTATTCGTTACAAACAAACAAACAAACAAACAAACAAACAAACAAACAAACAAACAAATCTTTCCTCTTTATAATATTGGTATAGAAAAGACGCAGCTGCCCGTCCTTCGGCTGGTAACCTTAGGGCGTTTTCATTGTACAAAGCTGGCAACAAGCGCTTGTTTGCGCTGGTTCGAAAAATGTATAGAAAATACCTGCGCGGACATAGACGCATGTTCCAGCGCGAATTTCAGCGCAGGTATTTCCTATACATTTTTCGAACCAGCGCCAACAAGCGCTTGTTACCTGCGTTGTACGTGAACACCCGTAGTTGCATTGTATTGGAATTCTATACTCTACCACACGGCGCACGTATGTATGTACCTATACGGGGTAAATTAATACATCAATCATGATTAATATAAATTCATAGTATAAAACGAATTTGCTTCCCGCGTCTGTCCCTATGTATGCTTAAATCTTTAAAATTATGCAACGGATTTTGATGCGGTCTTTTTTAACAGATAGAGTGATTAATGATGAAGGTTTATAAGTATAATTCATGCACAATATATTAAGAGGTAAGGCGGTACGAAGTTCGCCGGGTCGACTAGTAGTATATAAAACAAAGTCGCTTCCCGCGTCTGTCCCTATGTATGCTTAAATCTTAAAAAATATGCAACAGATTTTGATGCGGTCTTTTTTAACAGATAGAGTGATTCAAGAGGAAGGTTTTTACAATACATGAGCAACACAGTAAAGGGTTAGGCGGTACGAAGTTCGCCGGGTCGACTAGTTTATAAATATTCATAATTATGAAAGACCCTATTCTATTTTTTTCTCACTGTTGTATGTTACCTATGTATTACTTTAAATGTCAGATACGTTATGCATGATGGGTTTTCATAAATACTAATTATCAGTTATTATCTCAAGACCGAGACCATGGGCGCCATAGCTCATCTAATGACGTTTAGTTAAAAAGTTTACTTATATAGTTCATTTTTAAATATAGCATACGGTCCACCCACACCTGCTTTTTACCACTAACTATTAATTCTGTAAAGTTTAAGGCACGCGCTGTATTTGATTACATGTAATTAATTTATATTAAACTAAGTTCAAGGACATTGTAATTAGCAAGGTGTTTTTATAGACGAGTGTTGAACGAAACCTGTCATCTTGTAACGACTTGTAAGTATGTAAGTACTTACTTTACTTTTTTCATTTTTGAACTAAGTATACACGGTAATTTTTTTATCGTGGAGGAAAATTTAACCCACGGTAGGCATAGTTATACAAGACTGATTCCTAAAACCAAAATGGAAAAATAACTGTGCTCACTTGAGGGTAGGTACTTCGAAAGTTTTTGTAAATAAAAACTTTTTATAAAAAAATTAAACCGCCGAAAAAACTGAAAAGCATAAAGCATAAGCAATAATAGGGAAACATTTTCTATTAGGCCTTAATTTACTCACTTCTTAAAGTAATTTTGGATTACCAAGAAATTTTAAGTCGGCGCCACACCACACAAGCAAATTCATTATCTATGTAAAGCGCGATGCGCAGCGGCATACGTTTTTCGGTTATTTCTTTGAATTTGAGGTAATTTAGTGATCTTTATTCGTTGATTCTGTGGCACCAACTCAAAATTTCTTGGTAATCCAAAATTACTTTAAGAAGTGAGTAAATTAAGGCCTAATAGAAAATGTTTCCCTATTATTTAATGCTTTTCAGTTTTTTCGGCGGTTTAATTTTTTCATAAAAAGTTTTTCTTTTTTGCTTTTCAGTTTTTTTTTGGCTAATTTTTTGACCCCAGCTAATCATACTTCACCGGGTGGTCGCACCCCACAAGGTGGCCACACAACCTGGTGAAGGTTGAGGGACTAACAGGATGAGGTTCGATCACGACCGGTCGGTGAGGTGAGGTAGGCCTATGTCCAGCAGTGGACGTCTTTTGGCTGATTTTATTTCATTTCCAAAGATATTGTAGGTAGGTATCAAAAGTTATAATGTAACACGGAAATGCAACCTGTGAGTGGATAAATCGACCCGCCGACCAAAAGTCACCCCTATTTTCCCACCCTTAGGGTGGGAATTTTATTTCCAAATTTTTATGGGACCAACTTCAAGGTATACCCTGTCGATTAAAAAAAGAATTATCAAAATCGGTCCACACAGTAAAAAGTTATGCGTGATCATACATAAAATATATATATATATATATATATATATATATATATATATATACTAGCTTTCCGCCCGCAGCTTCGCAAACGCTTTTTATAATAAAAGTAAATAACTGGTTAATTTGTTTCTCAGAAATATAGGGAAATCATTTGTAATCGCACCAAAGCCCTAAAGAAATCATAAAAAAGCAGTTTGCCTTTACAACAGTAAAATTAGGTTTTTCCAGTTCCCTCATAGTTCCCGTAGTATCTTCACGAATTCATGTCTTTGCTAGACTTATATTCCTTACGTTTCTATCTTGAGATGTTTAGGCTGTAAACTAAAATACTCATTGTTCCCTTTTCCAATTCAGGATATCCTTCATTAATGTCACCCTGTATTGTATAAACAAACTAACCTATATGCTTCATCTCTGAGGCTGAAAAATCCAGTTCTATTGTAACCTAATTAGGTCTACTCAGATTCATCATCATCGTCGTCCCAACTGATTGTTGTTCATTGCTGTAAATTTGCCTCTCCTTCAGGTTGCTATAATTACCTTTCTTGCGCGACCCTTACCCAGTTTACTAACATCACTTTTTTTTTCATACAAACTGTTACACTCTGTATCAGCACCCGCAAAAACTTTGATAACACCTACCATATTACTTTATAAGGAAACCTAATGTTCGCCATACATATTGTATCAAGGACTCCAGGACTAATAAACGCAGTTATAATATCATATTTGATGTTTAAGTATTATGTTATGAGGAGCTTATTTTGAAAATTTTAAGATAGTGTCATTACTTTAGATTTTAGCAAAAAAACCTGTTTTACCCTGAACTCAGGGGCAATAAAAATAACCATTTATGAGATTTGTAATGTAAAGAAAATCTTCAGCGTAAAATTCAACTTTCTAATCGCAGCAGTGAGTCTGATACAAACTGTTACATCCTGTATACGGCGGCTCAGTGAAGTTATCCCCATATCCCGTCTTTGTGAGACGTAGGCACCCAGAATCCGCATACCCACAAATGATTTCGCAATCAGCGCCCCCAAAAACCTAGAAAACGCCACCCATATCGATTTTTAATACAATTTTTTTTCTGCCATCTTGGATTTCAAAATCGATGTTTTTTGTGTAATTAGCGACTCTTATAACCTAGAAACATCACCCATTTCAATTTTTAAGCAAAATAAGGAGCGGTTTCGGTTTTTCATACAAACTTTAACACCCTGTATCATGGCTTACAGGACTAATTAACGCAGTTTTGATATCATATTTCATGTTGTTATATAAAAAGGACCTTATTTTGAAAATTTCAAGTCTCTAGTCTAATTAGTTTACATTTTAGCAAAAATCATATTTCACCCTGTATAAGAACTCAGGGGCAAGATATAAAAAAACTAAAACCATTTATGATGTTTGTAATGCAATGACAATATACAGTGTAAATTCCAACTTTCTAAACCCAGCAGTTTAGGAGTTTCATACAAACTGTTACACCCTGTATACGGCGTTCCGGTTAAGTTATCCCAAAATCCCGTCTTAGTGGGTGCCTACGTCGCGTAAGGAAGCTACTGTCCAAATTTCATCTTTCTATCTTCAGCGGTTTCGGCTGGGCGATGATGAGTGAGTGAGTGAGTGAGTGAGTGAGTGAGTGAGTAGATCAGTGGTATTTGGATTATATATATATAGATATATATACGCGACGAATTGAGAACCTCCTTTTTGATTTTTCGTCGGTTAAAAAAACCTTAAAACGATGTGTAGCATCAGAGCAATGACCTACGGTGGCTTAGCAGGTGCCAGACCAGTCAGGGGGTGGAGGGCAATGCGCGGGGGGTAAACAAGTGGTCCATCGGCCCTAAACAATTTTTTTGTTTTTCGAAATTTGAAAAAAAAAAAAAACAAAAGTATTTTTTTTTTTTTATAAATTATTCTAGTCATATATCATGCAAAGACTTAGTCCTGAAAGTTTCCGACACGATAAAAAAATGACGTGTATACTTTATACCTACTGTTAAAAACGAAAAGTTCTCTCTGTAGAGTTAAATAAATTCTGCCATGTAACGTTCTATTTTATAAAGTGTGTTTTGTTGAGTTGACATAAATATAGCAGATATAACTTTAAAATAAGTAGGTACCTACCTTAAAACTTCAATATCAATATCAATACATAGTATAAAACAAAGTCGCTTCCCGCGTCTGTCCCTATGTATTCTTATATCATTAAAACTATGCAACGGATTTTGATGCGGTTTGTTTTAAAAGATAGAGTAATTCAAGAGCAAGGTTTATATGTATAAAACATGCACAAGATAGTAATAGGTAAGGCGGTACGAAGTTCGCCGAGTCGACAAGTTAAAAATAAACTTAAGTCAAACCATTTAAATACATAATCATAATCACCTAGCCTACTCTATGTATATTTTAAGCGTCCGACCATAAATCAAGTTATTCAAAGAGTTCTTTTTTGAAATCTAATTTTAATTTAATTAAAAACAATCCACCGTCCATGCATCGTCGACTAGAAGTTTTTAAAATCGCTTAAAAAGGGGCTGTAAAAGTGTCATCCCAGTTAACTCTTTGAAGAATGTAATTATGCAAAGCTTCTAACGCAATTTTATTAAAAGTGAACGGGAACAAAATTTTCATTGTAGAGTTAACGTATTAATGAGTTCTCATGGTTTTAAATGTTCTTATTTAGGGACCTAAATTCATAGATAATTCAAAAGTAAATCTGTCCGTCTGTATTGTTACGAAATCACGCCTAAACTACTAACCCAATTAAAACGGAATTGAGTATTAATATAGTCCTATCCTATGTCCTATGACTGCTCCGTTGCTCAGTTGGCTGTGATGTGGATTGAGTAAGCGTGTGCACCTGGGTTTGATTCCCGGGCGAGGCGAATATTGATATGATGAATATCGATATTTGTTTTCGGTCTGGGTGTTATGTTCGTCTCTGTGTGTGTTTCGGGTACCCTAGATACAGGTTCTTCCTAGTTAGGGGCTCTGAGTGTGATGTGTTATTATTATAGTCCAGTGTAGAGCCTGAGAGAGAAACTACTTTTTATCCCGAAAATCTCACGAAAGCGGAAAATAGAGATTTTCGGGTTTAAAGGAAACGCCGCATGACGCAAACAGTAGGTTTCAAATATATGTATATTGTATATAGGTATGTGGATCTCATAAGAATATTGTGTAATCTTCGTAATAAAGTTGCTTTTCTAACGTTTAATGCGAGTCGACATCATTTGCGTATTTCATCAAATCAAAATAACATTTCCTGTGCAATAACAAAACGGCATCAAGTCATCAAGCAATGGCCGCTAGCTGTTATGTGATGATCTTTCCACAATGTTACTTTTTTCGAAGGGTTTTGTAATAAAGCGCGCGAAACGATTAAAATATTTGCTTGTGCAAACTAGCATTATACTTAGATCTCGATAAAAAACATTTCTCTAGTCGGCATCAGTATTAGAACGGTTTCAAACCAAATAGCTGATAAGAAAGAAAGTATAGTTCGATGTGACGCCATACTTATTTTAAAACAAGAGGCTGTCCCGCGGTTTCACCCGCGCAGATTTTTTATAAACACAAAAATCCATTTTTTTCCCGTTCCCATGGAAATTTCGGGAAATTATTCCTAAGTGCTCCCCTACACTCCCCAAGGAACCCACGTTCAAAACAGCCTTTTCTTGTTTACTATATTTATTTTTGCCATATTTATTGGTATTATATTAGGTAACTTACCCGATGCACAGGCCTCAAATATATAAACAATACCAACTGATATAGAAAACGTTAGTAAGTAAGTATAATCCCACCAAATCTAATTAAATTTCCAAGATACTTATCTAAGTTCGTGATAAAGGCACCTTATACATTTTGATACAACTCCTAATAACGAATGTCCAATTGCCGAGGGATTGTTACGCAAACGATCGAGCCAGAGCGGCGTCTACGGTAATTGTCACGTCACTAGCTGAAATAGTGATGCGAAAATATCGACAAAACAACGCGCGAGTGATCGAGTGTTTGGAGGCTACTCGGTCAAGTATTCCCGTGTACTGATTATCCTGGCTCGAGCTGACATATACAAATGAAAAAAATAATGAATACATTTTGAGTTAAGTTCTTCGAACTCTGCGTTAGATTTAAGTTAGATTTAAGATATTCCAGTGCCCTTACAGGGTTCATGTGCTGCTCATACATTTTTAAGAACACCTTTTTTACTTACCACATGAAGGAAAATAAACTATTCTATTCTATACTCCGTGAAGCATATGTTTCACTGTCACGTAGTCGGAACTCGACTATGTAATCGATTTGGAGTGGAAAACGATATTATTAAGATACATTTTGACACTTCGAAGAGCGAAGTAGCACTTCAAAGTGTCAAAATGTAGATTTAAAGCGTTCTCCGCTCGAACTTGATTGATATAAGTACACAGACTTCAAGACAGTAATTCATATAAGCTCGACGGAGTTTGAGACGGCTCAAGTCAGGATAATTTGTAATCGAGAATGACATTTCCAAGTTGTAACTCGAGCGAGTAGCCTCCAAAATACTGGCTGCAAATGTCAGGCTTACAATTTAAAAAGATCGTCCTACTCAGCGAACTGTTTATCCAGCGGAGTCATCTATACCAATATTATAAAGAGGAAAGATTTGTTTGTTTGTTTGTTTGTAACGAATAGGCTCCGGAAATACTGAACTACATTAACCCCGAGTGTCATAGGCTATATTAGATTTTCAAAAAAATTAGGGATCCTTACCTAAACTCAAATAATATAACCCAAGGTGCAATATTTTTTCCGTTGCTCACATATTTTGACAGGTGGTTTGTTGTTGTTGTTTGTTTTTTATTCGGCCATTCTGGGCAGTCAAAAGAACATAGTCTTTAGAGCCAAGTCTTTTGTAGTATCTTATTCTATGGCGTAACGAAGTAAGCCGGGAAAGCTCGTGAGTTATAACTTGCCTGGAAGGTTTGTTTTCATTACGATGGCAGAGCATAAATCAATCGTTCACAGTCCGTAATTAAGGCTGAGAAATAAATACGCAGACTGCGAATCTAGTATGACAATTGTATGAATATAAATCGTTGTAAACTAGTACCGTTTAAATCCCAGGCAGATGTTCTGAGAAGCCTGTTAAGTTAGGTAGGATGTAAGGAATTCCTCGTGGAAGCCGTTGAGACGCGTTCCGGGAATTTCCGAGTGCTGAACAATTTCGCATCACTAATTCCAAGATGGCGTTGTTTTCCCGCGCAAAAAGCAAGCTGCTAGCGACACTGGCCGTTGTTAATTAAGAGGGATAGCACAGCTAAAGTAGCGCCACCCGAGAAAAAAATTAATATCTTTTAAACTAAGGCAAATATCAAAAATGTGAAAGAGTATTCCACTAGATAATGCAGCCTAGTATTTTTAGAGCACTGTTGTATAGTTTTTAGGTTAGACACCAAAGAAAACTACTGATTGTTGTCAAAAGTTGCCGTTTTTAGCAACAATCAGTACCTAGCTTTCTCTTAGTTTTAACCTAAAAGCTATACAACAGTGCCCTAAAAATACTAGGCCGCATTATCAAGTATAATATGTTTCACATTTTTTTATTTGCCTTAGTTTAGAAGATATTAATTTTTTTCGCGGGTGGCGCTACTTTAGCTGTGCTATGGCTCTTAAGTGACTGAACAAAAACGTGAAATGTCGCCGCGCGCACGACCACGTTGCCCGGCTAAACTGTTTTCACGCTTGAAATTAGTTATACCTTTGACATAAATTATGTAACTTGTTAAGATTTCTATAGACTAAATTCTTAGTAAAGTTTTATACTTATAACTATTGTTTCTTAATTACGGCTAAGCTTTATTCGCAACTAGCTGCCCCGGCGCACTTCGTATAGCGCCTTACAATTTGTATGGGAAAATAAATTGTTACTTTTACTAACTTCCCCTCCATTTTTCCAAAATTGATCACCTTCCCTGGACTACTACGAATATTTCAAAACCAAAATCAGCTAAATCGGCCCGGCCGTTCCCGAGTTTTAGCGAGACTAACGAACCACGATTCATTTTAATATATATAGTAGAGTAGATAGTAGATTGTGCTTATTTGATTAAATGCTGTCGCGGTGCTATTAAAACTATTATTATTATCTTATAATCTTTAGTTTACGCTCCACCGACAAGAGCCTAGCTCTTAAATTTGAAGAAGAAGAATCTTTAGTTTATAGATTTCTCGATTATATTATCAGAATTCTCGACTATAATATATGGCTTAGAAAAAAAACTTTCAGGTATGTACTTCCGAGTAAAAACAAAAAAAAATATAATAGAAGAAATGATAAACCAATTAGTTAGGCGACAAAATATGGTAATAAAACGAAATATCGAATAAACATTCGGCCATAAATAGTCGACTTTCGATAAAGACGAACTTTTATAACTTAATCCCAACTTGGGTTTTAAGGGCCGTTAAATATTGACTCCGTTTATTTAGTAGTAAGTTGGTGTTTTTTTATTTTCGTTTGATAACACACGATTAAAATAATGAAGATGTAAAAATTTTATCGGTAATATGCATTTTTATGTCCAACTCTAATAGACTCTATTAACATAAATGATTATAATTAAAAAATCTACTGCTTCAAAAATACTGCTAATTACCTACCTCATTACATACATAGGTCTAAACTGAACAGGTAAGATTTTTATATCATCTCAACTGAGAGACGACCACTGTTGAATATAGGCCTCCCTCACAGTTTGCCATAATCAATCGACACGCTTGGCAGGCAGGTTGGCGACATATAACGGCCCCGAGAAGGGCGGCGAAACGCGGTGTCCAGTTCCGTCGTCGAGCGTAGGAAGAGCCATCCGCGCTCAGCGGGGACTACCACCACCTGTCCCCGCGTGAAGAGGCTACTCAGCCAATGCTGGAGGGGGTCGCGGAGTTGAACACAAAGTTCGAGAGATCTCCCGTGACCTCCTTGCAAACAGCCGAGATGGACACCGGCAGGGTTTATGGCTGGTAGGCGATGTGGTGGTAATATTCTATAACGCCACAACACGGGTTTAATACAAACAAAGAGAAAAAAAAAAAAACAAAAAAAGGAACCCGCCTTCAATAAGCTGACAAATACATCAACTGAGCACTTTCTCTTTTTCGAAGTCGGTTAAAATTGGTACTAAAACCTTCTCCTGAATGTAACAATACATAACTGAAAACCGCATCGAAATCGGTTCAGCCAAACGCGAGGTAATCGCGGACAAACATACATACATACATACAAACATAAATACATTTTTGAAGTCGGTTAAAAATGGACAATTATTTATATCTTTCTATTGCCTTATTTTAGAAATACAGTGCAGCATTATTATAGCGTTTGTATGGCTTGTAAAATCATTAGCTTTAGGTCGGTAAGTGTAAGTGGGTAGTAGAGCTAACTATAGTGTAAAATAAATAAAACTGAAATCAGTTGATCGATTAAATAAACCTGCAGTGACTATTAGTGTGGATAAAAATATGATTTACTTAGATGATAACATATAATGGCAATATGAAAAAAAAAGAGAAGACATAAAGGCCAAAAATCAAGTTAGGTCCTTAGACACAAAATTAGTAGGTCTGTCTTAGAAAAACGTTGTATTACAATGTGGGAAATGGTTTTTTACATACGCGAATTCATTAAAACTTTATTAAAAATGAATACTTTCGCCAGAATAATTAAAAAACGCGAAAAAATTTGAATTTCGCGCCATACCGTGACTTACCGACTTAAATTAAGAATTTCCTGACTTGTGAAATAATGAATCGATTCTTTACCTCATAGCGATCGTTTTCAAACAACTTTTTTTTTTACAAAAACACAGCCTTTTTACTATAGACTACTAAAGCCATGCAAGAAATTGATCCGTGTCCGTGTGTCCGTAATACGATTTGCATTTATTGTCTATAATTATAATTTACAACTAACTGCTTTCGCTGTTATGCCTAATTTACGAGCATGTTTGGCATGCTATCAATTAATTGGTTATGCGATCATAAAGTCTATCATCATCAATACTATAGCTTAACTAAACATGTTACATTACATACATACGTGCTTCAGTTTGTTTTATAGCATTGACATAGAAATATATTTATTATTTCTGAAGTATTAACACACTAGTCGACCCGGCAAACTTCGTACCGCCTAACCCATTACTATTTTGTGCATGTATTACACCTACTTATAAACCTTCTTCTTGAATCACTCTATCTATTAAAAAAAACCGCATCAAAATCCGTTGCGTAGTTTTAAAGATTTAAGCATACATAGGGACAGACGCGTGAAGCTACTTTATTTTATAATATGTATTTGTCGTAGGAAGATTTGATAATTAGGTTTTTTGCAAAAAAACTAGGGATTTTGCGAAAGCTCGGATAATTTGATAGTAGGATTCCTTTTTTTCCAATCATCCTGACAAAAAGCAGTTTTTTTTGCAAAAAACCTAGTATAATTGGAATATTTGAAACCTTCCATAACTGTGATTGGCTAGATTATTGCTGGCTAGGTCACTCTTATTCTGATTGGTTCGTTAAAATACCTTTGACGCTACAGATAACCAATCAGAATAAGAGTTACACAGCAAGCAATATAATCTAGCCAATCAGAGTTAAGAAAGAAACAAATTTTTCAATTATACTAGGTTTTTTGCGAAAAAACTACTTTTTGTCAGGATGATTAGACAAAAACAATCCTTATATCAAATTATCCGGGTTTTCGCAAAAAACCTAGTTTTTTTTGCAAAAAAACGAATTACAACGAATTATAACAAATAAAATAGTGATGACATCAAACAATGGAAAAGCGGCCTTAAACACAAGAAGCGATATTATCCAGTACTATCTATCTATTACAACCGATAGACGTCCACTGTAGGACATAGGTCTCCCCCACAGTTTACCACAAGGGCAAACATTGGGGAGGGAGCATTCGGGCACCCCAGATACAGGTTCTACCTAGTTAGGGGCTCTGAGTGAGACGTATTATTTATTTATTTAAACATTATCGTTTGTAGATTCTTCTGTTACTAAGATTTGTGCATTTTTTTATATCTGGTGGAGCTCTTTAGATTCATACTTAAAGTACTTCTACCTCTCATCGGGTCCCAATAAAACAGTGGAATAAGTTAAAAAAGAAAGTCACGGGACCGGTTGGACGAACTAGTTTTTTTAATGATCCCTATAGGGCTGGCTGCCGCTGCAGATTTTTCTGTAACAATTATGTACGCACATATAAGGTTGCCTCTACATTGTTTCTACATTTCTGTTTTGCAAAACTAGTCTGTAAGTTCAGTCTAGTTTTGCAAAAGGCGTCACAATTAATATTTTTTTTAATATATTATTGTAAAACGTAGAAAGAAACTCAGAAAATGCAATTGATTAATTACAAAAGTGGCCGTTTTTGTGAATATCAGTAACATTTCCCACCTATGAACGTTTTACAAATGTTTTAAAAAAAATATTTAATACATTCTCGAGGGCTTCGTGGGGCAAAACTTGTATAAATTGACTTCCTGATTTTTAAGGTTGTTTTTTCAAATGAGGCCGCCACCTTAAGTATACCTAAAGTGGCCACTTTTAGTTTCACAAACGAATATTTCTAAGATCATTATCCTGAAAGATACACAACAGAGCCTTAAAAGTTGTAAGCAATATTACCAAGAGTTGATGCAATTTTTTGATTTCGGCCATGGTTTAGAAGTTATTAATTAACTATCGAAGTGGCGCTAGTATCGCACCCGAACGCCCGTTAATACTTCCTATTATTTATTTAAAAAAAAAAAAACAAACAAAGTCAACAATAAATTCAATGGGACTAAACCAGCTTAACAAAAAGGGCCAGAGTTGAAAATTTATGTTAAAATTGAGTTATAAACTACATCGCACAAAGCACCCCTATCCCTCGTCGTTATGGTAAGTCCCGAGTCGACTAGATGACAGAAGATAAGCCTGCCGATTGCAAACAGTAATTAATTGTGCAGTGTTACATACACTGATCAACGACCGGTAGATATAATAAGAGACTATTTATAATGGGAGACCTTTACTTTACTTATAGATCTGAATGATCTGAAGGTACATGATTTTTTTTTAAAACAAAATACACTATAATAAAAAAAAATGGATTAGTAACTAATTTTCGTAAGTTGCTTTATTAAAGTACGAGCTGTCCCGGCTTACTTCGTTACGCCATAAAATATAAGATACTACTAAAGACTTGGCTCTATAGACTATGTTCTTTTGACTGCCCAGAATGGGCGAATAAAAAAACAAACATCAACAACAAACCACCTATCAAAATAATGTAAACAACGGAAAATATTGCACCTTGGGTTACATTATTTGAGTTTAAGTAAGGATCCCTAATTTTTTTGAAAATCTAATATCTAGCCTATGTCACTCGGGGATAGCGTAGCTTCCTACCGGTGAAATAATTTTTCAAATCGGTTCAGTATTTCCGGAGCCTATTCGTTACAAACAAATAAACAAACAAACAAACAAATCTTTCCTCTTTATAATATTGGTATAGATAAAGCATAAGTCTGTCCTTCGTTTAAACGTTAAAGTGGAAGTCTCAACCAAAAAGATGTATTTTTTTCATTCAGTACTTCTATGGTTGCCTTACAATATAATGGTTGTGTATTTAAAATGTTATTGATTGATTGATTAGTTAAAAAAATGTATAGGTACTGATAGGTACTTAAAGAGAGAGTTTTTACTTTGAACGTTTAAATATTATTTTTCCAAAACTTTTTTTTTTCCCTAAGCAATAACTTATTAATAAAAAATTCAGAAAAATATTTTTAGGTAAAAATTCATCATCATCATCATCATTATTTCCTTTAAGTCCCTCATCAGGAGCATAGGGCTTTAAGATGCGTTTTCCATTTTTCTCGGTCTTGTGCCACAGTTTCGAGATCATTCCAACTGTCACAGCCCATAGACGCCGCCTCCTGCTCGACTGAGCGCCGCCACGTCGTCCGCGGTCGGCCACGCTTGCGGCTTCCTCCAGGCTGCCAGGTAAGGGCTTGCTTGGTTAGATGGTTGTCAGGCCGTCTGAGGGTATGTCCAATCCAGCGCCATTTCCTCCCGAGAATCTCTTCGTCTATTGGCTTTTGACATGTTATTCTCCAAAGCTCAGCATAAAAAAAAAAAAAGGTAAAAATTGCATTGATCTAATCTCAAAATAAAACTATAGTTAACATAACTTGGTAAAATTAACACTCAATAACAGGTCTTAAAGGTTTAATAAAATCTTCTATAAAGATGCAGTTTTAATTTACTTTTTGTATGTTATTAGTACTACACTCGCACGGTGATAAAAATGTTAATAAAGTAATATTAAAAACCTCTGTAGAAGCCGGCGGATTAAGTGGCCATTTTAATGATGCAAGGCGGATAAAACTCTTTTATTATGTAACTACCTGAATTATCTTAATAATTCTGATATAAACTCGGCTAAACGTGGGTCCGGCTCTGATGAGCTGGTGCCTCTACCTAACCCTTTAGGAAATAAAGGCGTGAGATTATGTATATTGTATGTATTTATGAACATAAACTCCACCAAACGGACCCACGTGATATTATTCGTAGAGCATGATGCACTTTTGCCTCTCGTAGGCTCAGTCAATGAGCTGGTGCCTCTGCCTAACCTTGAAGGGAATATAGGCGTACCTATTTATATTATGGTATTAACACAAAAATGGTAGGTACGAATTGATATCAGATCCTTTTAATCATAATCAATTTTGGATCATCTAACACGCATAGGTTTCCAGCGTGGAGATTTATTAATACAATTTTAAAGACGATCTCCAATTTACTGATGAAGAAATAATGAAATGAGATCAATCAATTTTAAATAAAGACGTGAGAAATGTACCAGCACCCTGAAAAGTGTTTTTATAATAATTTGCAAAATAACGTTAACTTGAATCAGAAATGATGAGATCTACTAAAATATTGTCGATGTTATTGAAAATACACGTTTAAGTTAAAAAAAAACATAAAAGATGTTACATAGGCTTATTCCCATTGTATGGTCTAGGACCACACTCTTTCGTGTTGTAAATAAAAGATCTTGATTAACTGATAAACCCGATTATATTGTCTTGTAAATAATCTAAATGGGTAGGTGAGAGCGCGCGGTACTCTTGATGACCGAATGCGAACTGATTTTATACAATTTAAACGAGACCGCGCGGTGGCGGAAATGCCTAAGTAAGCTAAAAGATGTACACCGTACACCCATGTTACATTATACATAAGTATAAGGTAAGTAACATTGCGTAGGACGCCTTAGTGTAAAAGCTAATTGATGGAACTATGCTATAAATCATTGGAATATCGACCTTCGGACCTTTTCATTAGGCATTACATTGCCCACTTGTTATTAAACAAAAAGAAGAAAAAACTGGGTTTAGAGTTGTTATTACATTAAAAGCTATAAGCGATAAAGCTATATAGTAGTAGACAGGTTTTGACTTTGACAGGGAGCTGGCGAGCATTTCGGTATATCATTTGCAGGCGTTCCACATCGAGGTGGATTGCAGTTTATGTCAGTACAAATTGATTTGGTTCACTAAATTTATGGACTTTGTCGCTACGTTTTTGGGTTACAGCAAATTGTACTTGTTATAGGCTCTTTATGGTCACTGGTATTATTAATTTGGTTTGATAGACAGAAATATTAAAATGGATAGTTAGATTAAGGGCCCAAATGCTGGACAATCTCCCCCACAGATTGTAATAAAAACAAACACTGTGGGGGGAGTTTGCCGTAATCGCTATGCTTGGCAGGCTAGTTGGCGATCGCTGTATGGCTCTTCAAGTGTGTAAAAATTATAGTGTTTCTAAAACACAAAAATTGTAGCGCCCATTAGAGTCCACAATGTAGCCTAGCAAAATTTAACCCTAGTGGCTAAGATTCGTCTAAGACTGGTGTAAAACTTGTATATGGTGATTTGTGGAAACAATAAAGTATTGAGTATTGAGGCTCTTTAAGTATTTTAACGAAGGACGCTAGTGTCCGTCTTTCGGGCCTTAGTCGCCTTCTACGACACCCATGTGAAGAGCATATCTACTCGAAAAAAAACCACAGCATTTTATATGCAAGAAACTCTTATAAGAGCATATACCTACCTACCTAAGTATCTGTTACAAGCCAAAGCTATATTATTATAGCTTTAAATGGTCCTTCAGTACAATATTTATGCGGTAAGAGAACACGGGTTCCCATCAGCCGTTGTGGCGATGAATAATAATAAATAATTCAATTAAAATGCATGGCTTCCAGGCCGGAGATAAATCAGCGGAATGTCGCTTCGCTGTCGACGAAAACAATAAAGTCGCGTCCAGTGATGATAAACGGGTATAACCTATCTATGTTGTAATAATCTATTTTGCTAGATAATAAAGCTTTATAGGTTGGTTTCAAGATACATTGGAAGGTAGTGCGTAAGACAATAACTGACACTAACAGATATTCTATTTCTATTCTCTACCTGTTTTTCTCGGGGGCGCTGCGGTTTGAGAGTCCTTTTTGTACCAATTATAGTAAAGTTTGTACCACATATATGTATATGAACAAACTATCAGTAGTAGGGAGTAGAATCATTTGAAAGAGGAGTTCTCGTTTGGGGGCCTCTCCAGGCGACCATTGTTGTAAGGCAAGGCAAACGCTTGTTTGCCTGAGCCAATTGGTCGACACCCTGAACTACCTCGCCTCTCACAGTATAGGATACTTTACCAAATAAGGTATCAATAGCAATTAGATTAGATGTAGTCTAATTGACTTTCAATAAGTGATATCTTGTATCCTAAAGATTTTTTTGATTTTGATACCAATCAGTTTTAATCAGGCGAGTGAAGTACGAACCTCATCAGCAGCATTGGCCAGCGCAGGATCTGTCCGCAAAATGTGCGCGAGCGCCGCCGCGTCGCCGCGCGCGGCCGCCTCCAGCGCCGCCGCGGCCCGCGCCATGCGTCACACCATCACTGTAACAAATATATATACTTACAAGCTTTCCCGGCTTACTTCGTTACGCCATAAAATATAAGATGCTACAAAGGACTTGGCTCTATAGACTATGTTCTTTTGACTGCCCAGAATGGCCGAATAAAAAAACAAACAACAACAACAAACCACCTGTCAAAATATGTAAACAACGGAAAAAATATTGTACCTTGGGTTACATTATTTGAGTTTAGGTAAGGAACACTAATTTTTTTGAAAATCTCATATAGCCTATGACACTCGGGGTTAATGTAGCTTCCAACCAGTGAAATTATTTTTCAAATCGGTTCAGTATTTCCGGAGCCTATTCGTTAGAAACAAACAAACAAACAAACAAATCTTTCCTCTTTATAATATTGGTATAGAAGACTATAAAAACCTTTAAAAATGCGTGCGTACTACGTTTCACCCCCGAAACACCCGAACATCCCTACGCCCAACAACCTCTTGCCGCGCGGGCGATCTACTCGATTATGTTTTTTTAACTATGTTTATGTTCTTAATTTGAATAGGTACTTAAGGTACATGTCGCCCCACGTTCGCATTGGGAACATGCCGGGAATAATGAAATTCGCTTGACAACCAGGGGCCTATTTAATATAACTTACAAATTGAAGAATTGTAATTGTAATTTACAGGCTACAATTTACAAGTTTTTGTTTAATAAAAAAAACGAGTTACAAGTTTACAATTGTAGAAAATTTATAAATTGTAGAATTGTAGCTACAATTTTACAATTCTCTGTTTAATAAAGGTTTTCTTCTTACAGGTGAAAACTTACATATTTGTAAAGAAAACAGCTTTATTGAACGCACAATTGTAATAAAAAGTTTACATATTTGTAAATTGTAGTAAAATTTCTACAGGTGGATCGTCATGTGTCAGATATTTACAATTTAGTGCATCAATCTATAAGTGGTTTTTTTAGAAAAAATGTATGAGTAAAGCAGAAGTTATAGGTTAAGATTGTTTTAAGTACTACAACTGTACTGTTTGTTTTTAGAATACTATTTGAAATACTTAAAAATTACTAATGATCAATATCTGACTTGACCAATATTTGACTGCTCCGTGGCTCAGTTGGCAGTGCTTTGGACTGAGTAAGCGTGTGCACCCTGGTTTGATTCCCCGGCCGGGGCGAATATTGATATGATGAGTATCGATCGATGTTTGTTTCCGGTCTGGGTGTAATGTTCGTCTCTGTGTGTGTTTCGGGCACCCTAGATACAGGTTCTTCCTAGTTAGGGGCTCTGAGTGTGATGTGTTATTATTATTTTATTATTTATTATTAATATCTAACGCACTAGGGAGCCCTTTTTTTGATAAAAAGCCTTATGACTATGACTTCTTTTTAGAGTGGCGTCACTGTTCGCGTTAAAGGACTCTTAACAAGTTTATTAATTTTTATTTTCGTATAAACTTGTAGCTACAATTATCAAAGAAATCTGCAGGGGTTTTCTAAACTTGAAAACGTTTATTAAACGGCACTTGTAATTGGAATAGGTAATAGTAAGATTGTTACCTGTAAAATTGTAAAATTGTGGGGTTTATTAAACAGCACTTGTATTATTAAACAGCACTTGTAATTGGTACAATTGTGAGGTTTTTACCTGTAACATTTTTACAATTTGTAAGTTTTATTAAACAGCACTTGTAAAAAAACCTTACATATATGTAGCTTTTTTTCACAATTGTGGACTTGTAATTTATATTAAATGGGGCCCAGGTCTCTTTTTGCGTGGAGCGCCCGATAAAAGGGTGAGGCCGCCAATTTTGCCACTTTTTGCTACACTTTTAAGTTTTCCTAAATAACTTTTAAAATTTTCAAATTTTATTTACTTCGGCTATGCTTTCTTGCAAAGCAATCTTTAGGGAAAAAATGGCCGATTAGAAAATGGCTGTAGCTAGCGTAGTTTTATTTTAATTATTTTTTTTGTAAGTGAGTTTTTTTTTTTTCATACAAATGATCTTTGTCCCAAAAACACTTGCTGACGAAATTTACAAAATTATGAAAATTTTTTTGGTGTTAGTAAAAATCTTTCTATGCCTAGCCCAAGTACGATATTTTTATTATCAAATAAAAGAAAGAATTCTATCATAACTCTGTTTATTTAGTTTTTATCAATGTTTGAACCCATGTCCCGAGTTTTTCACTTTTATGTAACATTTTTTATGTGACGAATTATCTCGAGTTACGTAGCATTTGAATATAATTGGGTTAATTGTAATGATTACTTTGGCAACACTAACGATATTTTTTTCATAAACCTAGTAAAACTCTATGATTTTGAGAATGAATTGATGACAAAGTGGTGCACACGTGCTTCGTCAGCGAAATCGCAAAACATTTTTTTTTTATTTTAACCTCTGCATACGCTTGTTTTTGATGAATGTTGTATTCATAGTTTCGACAATGCTTATATTATCTGAAAATCTAGGTTTAAGCCTGCTATTCTGTTTACTTTCGAAATGCTCACCAAAAAACATGTTGAATTTTTCGCTTTTATGTGACTTTTTCGTTGCTTTTATGTAACTTTTATGTAACCGTTAACATTTTTTTTATGTAACGTTACATAAAATGCTATAAAGCCATGTGCTCATCGAATTTTGTGTTTGTAAATTTTTATATTAGAATTATTTAAATAACTATTTTTCTTTAACGATTTAGCTATATTTTTAGTAACTCTATTTATTTAGTTGAGAGAACAAGCTCAACTATTAAAATCAATTTGGGTTTGTGGGTCGTTTTGATTTATTTTATTCCTAAAACAACTGTTATTATGTGAATAAAGAAAACCCTATTTAACCATTAAATATGAAAAATAATAGAAATAGATTTGTACTCATTACATTTCAAAAAAATATATACTCAAATTTTATTACCTAAGTTGTGTTCTTAGCTTTACAAAAAATATGTAACTTTTGCGTTACTTCTGCGTTACCGTAACGTAAAAGTGTGTATGTAACTTTATGTCACTAAGTGGCAAAATTGGCGGCCTTACCCAAAAAGAGCCCAGCACTATTTTTACGTAACGCGGCTTTTAAAACGTCGTATTTATAAATTGCAAAAGAAAAAAGTGCTAGTCGCCTCTCTGCAAGGCTGTAATTTTGACTATCGCCGTAATAGGACGTTTTGTACATTTGTTCCCTTGTATTTTTTGTGTATATTTGACATTCAATCGTAAGTTCAATTTGAATTTTATTCTTTCTAAGATATTTGATTCTACATAGAATAATATTAAAATCAAATTAAACTCTCAGGAAGACTATTACACTTATTTTATTTTATTTTATTTTATTCACTTACTCTTTTTAAAGAGTTTTGAATGATTTACTGTGCAATTTCCATAGTAGGGTCCGAACGCGGAAAGAAACGCACAAATCATACAGCACATTGAGGGTAACGATGTCCATGTTATGTCCGCAACTCTGCAACCCATGCAAATGTTACTTCGATTGCTGTAAAAACTACAAATGGTAAAAAGTAAATTTTACTCTCATGTACCTACATATTATGCTTACCTACGTATTATGCAATTAAAAAAGGGTACTACCTGAATTTTAAACTTATTGCAAAGGCTCAGGGCAAATTGTTTTTCAGGATTGTTTTTTATGTTTAAAATACTAATGTCCAAGCAATAATAGACCACGACGCTACATTACATAGAGAATAAAACAAACTCTGCTTACACATTACATTAATAAAGTTATCTCAAGTAGATTTTAGTCTTTTCCCAAAAATTCTCAAGATAATCAATTTTTTTTTGTGTAGTTACCAAATTTTTTTCGAAAAAAACTTATCAACGTTCAAATTAACCTTCCCAATTTTATACAATGTACTGGCAAGTAAAAAAAAATATACGATTTATATAAAAAAAATGTTTCGGATGGTCATGGACAGAGTAAATTTAAAGAGGTAAAAGTTACCGTACGTAACGTATAATTTAAAACCGTTTACCGCCGGCCTTAGAATATCAAATCGTGTTATAATATCGTTTTCTGTGTTTATTTTTATATCGTTTGGCCTTTGTTAGGAAGGGAATCAGGTTATTTGGATGTAATTTAAAAACTCGAATATAGAATATGATAGGAAAGCAATAAATAATATGTCGATAATAGATTTGAAATATAAAAAACAACCACAAACTTTAAAGAAAAAACTCACGCCAATTTAACCCAAAGGTTAGTCAGGGAATCGACTTAGCCCAACGAGATAAATTCGATCGATTTTTAATTGTATTGCTAGCGACTTCGTTTACTGTTGCTGTTTTCTTTGGCCCTGTAACAGATATTACCTTTGTTAAGGTGGCAATGGTTAACGAAGTCGCTAATCGGATTTAATTAAAAGAATTATCCCCCGGACCCACGTTCGTTAGAATTTATTTTTAAACAATCGCGACAATGGGCCAGGGGATCATGTTTCTTAACTAAAAACCATCGACTCGTAATTGTCTTGTTACCGACTTTTGTAATCCATCGCCGCTTTAGCAAAGGCCATTTCTGTTGCACGCCCAAAGAAAACAGCAACAGTTAACGAAGTCGCTAACAAAAACTTCAAAAACAAAAGCTTAAAACGATCGACTCGAATCGAAACGATGACCTCCAGCTTATCGCCGCGGTATAACTATATAAATATAGTTTCTCTATGAAAATGTAACAAAAAAGTTAGACATCTTCTTAAGCCTTTGCATATTACAAGTATTATAATAGCAGAATAGAGACTCGTTGTAAGTGTCGTAAGGCAAGGCAAGCATTGTTTGCCTGAGCCAATTGGTGGGCACCCTGAACTACCTCGCCTCTATCAGTATAGGATACTTTACGAAATAAGGTATCAATATTAATTAGATTACTCTAATTGACTTTCAATAAGTGATATCTTGTATCCTGTATTGAATAAATCATTTTTTGCTTTACTTTACTCTAAGTATGAAATTATAGTATTGCGGGGCGGGACGTCGAAAATAATATTATTAAGCAAATATTTTTTTTTAACATTTCCTGTTCATTTGTATTACACGTTTTGTCTGAGCATGAATATTGATTACGATTATTGTTAATGACGCATAACGTTATACTTTCAGTTGCTTACTAACTTAACGCTTCGTCAAGTTATTGCGTAAGTAAGTATACGCAAGACGCAACTTTGTTACGATATTTCCACTTTTCCCAGAGAAAACCGATATTCTTGTTTTTCATAAAAGACTTTTTCTTTGTTGTTTTTTTTTAAAGCAAACACTATGTAATTTTGAAAACCGAATCACACTCAGAGCTCTTAAACTCTTTCCTACTCCTTCTTTCTTTTCTTTTCTGTTCCTTTTTCTTTCTTTCTTTTTTCCTGTCTAGGTAAAAATTAAGGTTTCATCGTATTCAAGTTTGATAAACAGTTCCTTAGATTAAGAGAGTAGTAACATATATGCACATAATCGTAGAAGACAAAATAATTAAACATTAATAAAAACACTCTTACAAATAATTCTATATAATATTATTATAGTATTAATAGAGTATATTTGAGCAAATCACGTTTTTGTCTACGGTCATCATCATCAGGCAAGAAATCATGATATCCCACGAAAGACCACCAGCGTAACTGAATCTAATGTGTTTTGTTTTTTTTTTTTTATTGTTTTAATGACTATAACGTTTCGTTATCAATTATTATACTAAATTCGTTCATTTGAACACACAAAAAAAAATCTAACGAGGAAGTTCAGTGTGTTCAAGGAAGTCCGTGACGTGACTTACTTTTATTTTATTTCAAAAGCAAAAATTTAACAAAGATAAGCCTAGCGCACAATTTTATTGACGTGAGGCGCTGAAGATAATGAATTTTAGACACACGAAATTTTGAAGAAAAAAAAAACAAATCATCGCCTCTTGTCAACTAGTTCTTGTTTTTGTGTTTTTTTGTGCAATCAAGATATCATTCATTCATTCAAATAAACATATTTAATAATTAAACCATATTCTCGCTTTCACGACAAAACTACTGAACCGATTTAAATGAAATTCGGTACAAACATAGTCTAGGGCCTTGATATGGAGAAAGGGTATCCTTTTTCCGAAAGTATACCTTGGGAACGGATAATTGGGATGAAGTAGATTGAAGGGAAATTACGCTGGCGAAGCCGCGGGACAGTAGTTAATAAAAAACATATAATTAAAAAAAAACCGTGAAATTCCTAAATAGAGTTGTCAAAATAATATTCATAAAGTGATAGAGATTTTAGTGCCCCATAAAATTAGCGCTATCTCACTTTCTAATTCGTCTGGTATGCAAAACAACGAATTCCGTAACAACATTATTAGTATCGGAGTTTTATAAAATTTACGTTTTATGAAATATGTGAACTGTTTTCTATTTTAATACTAGAGGCTGCCCCGCGGTTTTTCCCGCGCAGATTTCTCATAAACACAAAAATCCCGTTTTTCCCGTTCCCGTGGGAATTTCAGGAAATCCCTTCTTAGTGCTCACCTACACTCCCCAAGGAACCCATATGCCAAATGTCAGCCCTCTACTCCCAGTAGTTTCGGCTCTGCGTTGTCTGTCAGTCAGTCAGTAACGGAAGAGTTTTATATATATTGATTGATTTATTAGTTTTCGTCTGCTTACTAAGTTTTCTATTTTATAATTTTACACTTTACACACATTACTGAGTGAGATGTTATCTCGTTTCTTTGCAAAAATAATAATAATAATACAATAATCGCACGCCTCTCAAAGGACCGGGCTCCATCCCGTGACACCGAAGAGTATGAGAAACATAATAATAATAACACATCACACTCAGAGCCCCTAACTAGGAAGAACCTGTATCTAGCTAGGGCGGCCGAAACACACACAGAGACGAACATGTCACCTAGACCGGAAACAAACATCGATATTCATCATATCAATATTCGCCCCGCCCAGGAATAGAACCCGGGTGCTCACGCTTACTCAGTCCACATCACTGCCAACTGATCCACGGAGCAGTCTAGTGGCGTTATGGCATTATTCATCATATCAGCCGAGAGGAGTCCACTGTTGGACATAGGCCTTAGATCGCCAAAAGGAGAAAGCTTTTTGGTCATAATTGGCACTATATTGGCAAGCGGATCACAAAACGTATCAAATAACGTAACATATCACAAAACAAAAAGAAAAAAGAGAGATAAATTGTAAAGTAGAGTTTGTTACCCCTTTCTTCTCTACGCTGTAAAATCATTGCGAACGGGAGTAGAATCATTTGACAGAGGAGGGCTCGTTTGGGGGCCTCTCCAGGCGACTATTGTCGTAAGGCAAGGCGTTTGCCTTACCTTGCATAGCATTTGTTTACCTGAGCCAATTGGTGGGCACCCTGAACTACCCCCCCTTACAGTATAGGATTATTTACCAAATAAGGTATCAATAGCGATTAGATTAGATGTAGTCTAATTGACTTTCAATAAGTGATATCTTGTATCCTATATTGAATAAAGATTTTTTGATTTTGAATTTGTTTTTTTTTTTATATTTTGATCGCAGAAAGACGGTGCTGTCACTACCAGTCTTTTGGATGTTCCCACCCTCAATCGCTTTTTAGGACAAGAAAACCCCATGGGAGAAGATGGAGCGGTGGAATTCTGGCACACCACCATAAAGAAAGACTAATTTTTTTTTTAAAGAGACCCGACTTTCATAAATTGACACATACATAAACTGAGAATTCCTCTTTTCTGAAGTCGCTTAAAATAGGGTACTAAAACCTTTCTCCTGAATGTAACAAATACTTTTGCGAAAACCGCATAAAAATGAGTTCAGCCGAACTCGGGAAAATCGCGGACAAACATACATGATACATACAGGTCAAACTGATAACTTTCTTTATTGAAGTCGGTTAAAAAATAACTAACCATACTCCGGTTGCAGTGTAGGAAACAAAAGACGATCGCGATAAGGCAATGGGGCCATGGCACTTTTTATAGGCTTAGATAAATAAAAAAAAAACACAAATGACTGTCCAACGAGTTCGAATACACATAAAATACTAAAGGAAAATAGCCCAATACAATCTTTAAATGAACTAGTGCGTTACTTGATAAACATTGAATGGAGATTTTTGTAAACTGACTGTGATAAGCTAAGCGGTTTACTAAGCGATTTTTAACTTGATTTTTGGCCTTTATGTCCTTATAGACACAAAATCAGCAGGTCTGGCTTCAAAAAACGTTGTATTGCAATGTGGGAGATGGTTTTTTACATACGCGAATTCATTAAAACTTTATTAAAAATTAATACTTTCGACAGAATAATTAAAAAACGCGAAAAATATTGAATTTCGCGCCATACCGAGAGTTACCGCCTTAAGACGATATACGAGAAATAAATCAAACGACCGAGGTACAAAGAATGTCCTTTTCTATCAAACATACTGAGGGAAAAGGACAGTTATATGTCAGTCGCCCACATCGGTTACTACATTTTATTGGAAAAAGTAATAAATATTTTAAATATCTTTTTAATTATTACTTTTAAATCAAATTTGAATTACCAGAATTTGATATACTTTATAAACATTCCTATGTAGTTTTAAACAAAAACTAGTTAGTAATGTGGAAGAATAGAATAGAATAGAAAACACTTTATTGCATACAACAACAATACAAAAGTACATTCATAAATACAGGGTACAAACAAACTGAATTTGCATGCAATGGGCGGCCTTATCGCTAAAAGCGATTTCTTCCAGGCAACCCACTTAGAACCTTATGCAGACGGACATATTAAAAAGCTCTTAAAGTAGGCGATACTACTTATTAACAATAACAAAATAAATAGAAGAACTAGCTATTCCCGTTTTTTGGAATGGTTATCTTTGACGAAATAATGTATCAAAGTTTTTTGATTCCTAGTCACTAGTGTTTCTCAATTATAAAAAACTTTATTATATCCTAAATGTTAACGCATCATACATAACTCTATCATCACATCTATTTATTGTTATTTTATCATCTCTATTAAAATTCAATAAAAAAGTCACAACACATCTTTAAACAACAAAATTATATTTTATTTAGTAGAGTCAGAAATATCACTAGAAAAAGCTTTAAAACACGAAATAACATCACATCAAAACCATATTTGGTCCTTCGAGCCGGATCACAAAAATATAAACGGATATATTTGGAAAGCTATCTCCGTGGTGGATTCCTCAGTGGTTGAAGGCGGTGGTGTGGCGTTGGTACCGTTCTTGCGCTTTACCATTGTTGGCGGGCCGACTCATACGCTGCGTGGATGATCGCAGGAAGTTACACACGGACAGGAAGTTGCTTCTGAAGATTCGTGAGTTCGAAAATCATAAATTCACAAAATGGCAACCATTAAAAATCTCATCCAACAGCGGGGTATCGTAAAACGTAAACTAACATTATTTGAGAATTTCCTTAAGAATTTCGAGGCTACGATTCCCACTGAAGTTGAAAAAGAGGAGATTAGGCATTGGTATAGTTCATCGCAGTCTTTGATTTCTAAATTCGAGGAAATCCAAGACCAAATAGAGTCCTTAGAGGATGAGGATCAGGTAGATAAAGAGCGAGAGTACTTCCTTAGTCGGTTCATGAAGGTCATGGCTCTTGGCAAATATCTAACGAGGGTTATAGAGGTCGAGAAGTTCGAAAATTGTAGCATTAGCTCCAAGCAGGAAGCTGGTGCCGTAGTAGGTGAATTCATAAGCACACAAATAAAACTGCCTACTATTACGCTTCCTTCCTTCGACGGCAGCCTTGATGCTTGGATGAGCTTTAAAGATACTTATCTATCATTGATCCACACTCAGAACTTAAGCGCAATACAAAAATTCCACTACCTGAGAGCAGCACTCACCGGGCAGGCTGCGCAAGTGATCAAATCACTTGAATTCACAGCAGAGAATTACGATTTAGCGTGGGAACTGCTCGAAGGTAGATACCAAAAAAAACGCCTTTTGGTGCATAGCCATTTAAAATCTATCTTTAACATGCCAACCATAACTAAAGAAACCTCAGGGCTACTTAGGAAAGCAATCGACTCTACTAGGAGAAATCTAAGGTCGCTTGAAAACCTAGGCGAATCGACATCCTCTTGGGATACAATGATTATATTCATTCTAACGTCCAAGCTGGATGTCGATACTGAACGTGAGTGGGAGAAGGAGCGGAGTCAGCTGCAGCAGTCCAGCGAGAGCATCAGTTTGGAGCAGCTGCTTACATTCCTGCGTGATAGAGCAGACCTGCTTGATGTGCTGAAGGCCAGTTCTAATTCGGCAAAAATCTCACATGTAAACATAAACAATGTTCAGGGCCACAATTCTGTTAAAAATCCTAGGCAGGGCTACAATTCCGCTAACAATGAAACACATAGTTATGTCACTGGTATTAATAATAACAACTTGAATTCACAAAATAAAAACAAAACACAAAATGAAAAAAGGTCGTTCAGTTGCGTTATGTGCTCTTCGGAGCATCCGCTGTACACCTGCAATGCTTTTCTTGAGTTACCTGTAACAGAAAAGATAGAATTATTAAACAACAATAATTTATGTCATAATTGCCTACACTATGGGCACAAAGCAGAGACTTGCTGGTTCGGGCCATGCAAGCGCTGTTCTGCAAAACACAATAGTCTTATACACACAGACACAGAACAAACCACATCACTGCCCCCTATTGCTGAAAGTCAAAGTGCGTCTTTATATACACAGTTTGATGAGATAGTGGAGGTAGGGAATTCGAATTCACCTTATGTTCTGCTTTCTACTGCCTTAGTTAAGGTTAGGGATAGCAACAATAAATATCACACAATCAGAACCATTCTTGATAATGGTAGTCAGACCAGTTTTATAACAGCATCACTTGCCAAAACATTAAACGTCAAGTATTTACAGTCCACTTTGAAGATATCTGGTGTCGGGCACACAGTGACACAAGCTACACAGGCATGCGATGTTGATATAAAATCAAGGGTCAACAATTACACTAGGAGCATACCTTGCTATGTTCTCCCCAAGATAACGTCGGATCTACTCTCATTCAAGCTCCAGCCAAGTTCGATCAATATTCCAGAGCACATAGTGCTGGCAGACCCTGAGTTTCACTCACCACATAATGTTGAGATGCTCATAGGTGCTGAAGTCTTCTGGGAGCTGGTGAGTGAGGGTAAGATGCGCTTACCTTGCGGGCCTTATCTGCAAAACACTAAGCTAGGATGGGTGATTTCTGGATCATTAAATACCAGGAACATCACAAACAAAGAAGCTGTGCTATTAGGTGTTAAGCTTTAACAAACAATCACAAACGCACATAATACACACATTTATCACATTATATTCACATTAAACAGGATTATTTTGGGTAGACTTGTCAATCGTTATTGGCTGAATAAATTCAGCTGATTGAAGACGTTTGTCCAGAACATATCACATTTATCATTTCACAAAGTCTTATTTTGGATAGACTTCTACAGTCGTTATTGGCTGGATTCACACATTAAACAGCTCATTGGAGAAGTTTGTCCAAAACAAGGTCGTTGAGCAGCAAGCTCACAGGCACGGCCAGTGCGCTTTGATTGCACATCAAGGGTAAGGGGAACCCAGTCGACATTCGAAAACGTGGTATATACATATACCTCGATGCGCTTTAGATTCGACATGGTTGTCTGGGCCTCCTTTCTTGTTGTCGTCCAATGCGAGCTGGTTGCCAGAACACATCACATTTATCATTTAACAGGTCTTCTTTTGAATAGACTTCTAACAGTCGTTATTGGCTGGATTCACACATTACCCAGCTCATTGGAGAAGTTTGTTCAGAACAAGATCGCTGAGCAGCAAGCTCACGGGCACGGACAGTGCGCTTTGGTTGCACGTCAAGGCTAAGGGCAACCCAGCCGACATTCGAAAACGTGGTATATACATATACCTCGATGCGCTTTAGATTCGACATGGCGGTCTGGGCCTCCTTTCTTGTTGTCGTCCAATGCGAGCTGGTCGCAAGAACATTCACACATAAAAATACAATCATAGACTTACCTGTGCTAAGATCCGGTGCATACACAATCGCTTCTCTTCTTTCAAATCGCTTTAAAAGATCGATTGCTTATGTTCGGCGCTTCATCTTTAATGTCAGGAACAAGGCTTCTAGAATGTCAGGTCCTCTGACTGCTAAGGAGTTAGATGACGCTACTATTTATCTTGTTTGCTTAGCTCAAAAAGAGTGTTTTGCTAAAGAATCAAATTCGCTTTTATATAAAGCTACGATCTTAGCTTAAATCATCACGAAATATTTCTGGCTTAAATGTTTTCCTAAACAATAAAAACGTTTAAGGGTAGGAGGTTAGGAAACTCACATTATATTTAAGATAAAAAAAAAACATCTAGTTTACTGTGCTCTAAACATTAATTCACACAACTGCTTTTAACAGTTAATTTAGAGCTAGGTACCAGTTTATCATCACACAATTACTTACTCGCTTTAAAAAGATTTGTCTCGCGACGCGTGAACGTTAAAACGTTATATTAAAATTCCAGATCTTTACCTCTTATAGATTAAGAGAATTACTTGATTTAAAAAACCTTCAAAACTCATATAGCGTCTTAAATAAGGTTCAGCGGGCAGATGTTAGTGTGTTTTCAGATTATAAAGTGGTCTAAAAACTCATCAATAACTTATATGTTATTCCATTTAATTGATTAAAATAAAGAAAATTTTAGAATATATATATTATGAAACGAAACAAAACATAATACCAAGCTACCACAAAAGAACGTTCTTTGTCGGCGAACGAAACACAAGCGAAATTCTGAATTCCCTAATCTAGGCCAGAAAGAGAGTAGAGTCAGTCTACTCTGCTTTCTCGCCCACTGGTTAAGCACTTTGGATTTCGCAGCGGAGAAGTGCTACCACTATATATTTCTCCGCTTCCCGCTAATCCTATGCAACAAAACCACACTACAATGCTCACAAATCGCCAATAAGACGCTGTCATGCATGATCACGGCCCTGCCCTTCCGGCCTTCTTTACTATATGGTAATACGATGGTAGAAGGCCGGGGTTTGCATGTGTGAGTGAGTTACTGCTTCCGAGGTTCACTTGGCAATGCTGTCGACTTCGACCCGGGAGCAACGGGTTCGATTCACCAGTAAAGGTACATATTTTTTTCACGACAGACTCGTGATCCCCCTGCGTTACCTTCCCCTGGGGGGGGGGGGGGGGGGGCACGAGTAATTTGAGTTTTACTCGTGGTCCCCCCAGACTTGCACTTGACCTTCGGATGCATGTGGTATGTAGATAGATATATGGATAGATAGATAAGATTCTTTAATAAAATCAATCAACTTAAAATATTAAGATATTCTTATATGTAATTGGCTAGTTATTGATTTGGTAGTTTAAAATAAAAAAGTACCCGGCTAACATGAATTAGTAGACAGCAATGCAGGAGAACCACTCAGACCGAATGGGGACCACGAGTCTGTCGTATTTTTTTTTTCTTTCAGTTACTCGCAGTTTTGTAGTTGCAACTAAATTAAATAGCCGTGTGAATGCGGCATAGAAAAACACCACTCTATCTCTTCTCAGGATGTCGTAAAAAGCCACTAAGGGAAATTTTGAAGATCAGAAACCAGCAGCAGCGTCCGTCGTCGTTAAAAATCTTGAAGAATCATACTGCGATCGCCAACGCGCAAGAATGTCAATTATGGCATAACTCCCGATAATGTTTTGTCTTGTGGCCATCTATTGGCTGTGTATTATTCTTGAAACGATTTAGCAAAAGACTCTCTCTCGAGTGATACAACTCATAGTGATGTGTGAATTAACTTTACCTAATCAAATTCGTTGCCTGAAGCGGCCGCTTTAGTTTCATAACGGTTTTTTTCTTTGAGTTTGAAGCTAAAAGCTACACAACAGGGCCTTCAAAATTCTAAGCAAGATTATCTAGGGAGTAAAAGGCGGTGCTAGTTTCGCACCGTTTCGCCCCTTTACTACTTTGAATTGGCAACTTACACCTGTACGTAACTATGAAACTCTAGCAAAGTAAAAAAAAAAAAATAGAACCAAGTATTCTGTTCCAATAATAACTACATTTGCATTAGTACAAGTTTCATATCAAATTCTCTCAACATTTCTGCATGTTTCAAAAACAAGATGGCCGTGTCGTGTAGCATAAGCAAGCAATACAATAAATTAGCCCCTTTAGGTCTTACAAGCTGATTATAATCTCAAATTAAGTCATTTCTGGGGAATCGGAATCGTTGGATCGAGAGTTGCGAGTGAGAGATAAAGATGAAGTGTTGATATGAATGCACTTTGCCCGCCACCTCAAGCCATATAAAAACATTAAGCTGTTTATTTTACACCTTTTTATGAATTTTAAAGGTTGCCTACCATTATTTGTGACCAATGGTACGGGTTTTATATAAACCTTAAGTAACTTTTAGGTTTTTACAGTTTATATTTATTGTAAAAGAGTTTTTAAGATAAAAACGTTCTATTAAGCTAAAAATACAAACAAAAAGTAAATAATTCAAATCAAGCAAAATTTAGAATAGGCTGTTTTATCGCTAAAAGCCATTTCATCCAGGCAATCTACATAGTGAAGTGAGCACTTAGCACTTTTCAGCTTGAAAAATTAAAAAGTACGTGTGATTAAATAACTGTAAAATTTACATACGTGTAAAAATAAAGCGTAAAAAATATAGACAGATAATATAGACTGACTGATGACATGCAACAATGTGATCTTAAGAAAAAAAGAGACATCATTAAAATTCTGTGGCGGGAACGCGGAAGGCCGAATGCGGAGCAGCCTGCGATATTATAAAATATGAGCTGTCCCGGCTTACTTCGTTACGCCATAGAATATAAGATACTACTAAAGACTTGGCTCTATAGACTAGAATGGACGAATAAAAAAACAAACAACAACAACAAACCACCTGTCAAAATATGTAAACAACGGAAAAAATATTGCACCTTGGGTTATATTATTTGAGTTTAAGTAAGGATCCCTTATTGTTTTGAAAATCTAATATAGCCTATGTCACTCGGGGATAATGTAGCTTCCTACCAGTGAAAGAATTTTTCAAATCGGTTCAGTATTTCCGGAGCCTATTCGTTACAAACAAATAAACAAACAAACAAACAAATCTTTCCTCTTTATAATATTGGTATAGATACAAAAAAAAAGGAAACTGGCTTCGAGAAAACAAATGAATGAAGCGCCTCAGAAGACGAGAAGATATGCTGCGGCTTGCTTGCGGTACCTACTGTGTAGTGGTCGTTATACCGCGGCGACAAGCTGGCCCCTCGTCATGTTGGTAATTAAACATAAACTCGGCTAAACGTGGGTTCGGCTTTTGAGCTGGTGCCTCTGCCTAACCCTTCGCGGAATAAAAAGCGTGAGATTATGTTAAAGTTCATGTGCGCGTGCTATTTTTATTATTTAAATAAAATATTTTCCGTTAGATATTTAATTTAGCCTTGAAAACAAAGCAAAAGCAAAGGGTCGTATGAATGTAGGTCAATTACTTACAAATACAAAACAATGAGACTATTCAAAAGGAAATTATGTCAGTTAGGTTAACAAAGCGTGACGTGACATATACTGACAGGAAACATAAACACCCCAAAATGTGCCAGTGCCAGTACACCGCACATCAACCTACCCATTATTGTTCTAGAATAACTTTATTTAGTTCGTATTAAGTAGTTTATTTATTAAAAGGAACACAAAAATATTTACGGTACATTACATATTTACAGTATAATATTCCGGTTAACTAAAAAAAATTAAAAATAAAACATATATATGTCGGAGGGTAGTACAGACTATCATTCGCTCATCGGGACAGAAGATTGACAGACCTGTCAAATTGATTATTTTAAGTGTTGCCATCTTTAGTAAAGTTTGGTAGTCTATGATTTTGTTTAGAAACGTCAAGCAATGATTGACATAGCCGTCAATCATTCTTGGATGTGGTCCGTTCTTGGTCTGTGGGATTGAAGGGGTATTTAAAGGGAAACAGTTGCGAATTCAAGGCAGACTTGTAGAGACTTATCGTGGACGCGGGACTGAGCAGACGTGAGAACGGAACTCATCGCGTTTCTTTCAAATAATAATTGTATCCAGTTACATCGCTTTCAAAATAAGTTATTTCTGCAACCTGATTGTGTGACTTAATAAACCTCATTAAGAAGTACTCTGCTTAGTGTTTATTTCGGGAGTACAACCTCTTTGGCGTTGAGTATGGAAGATGGTCAGCACACCCACTACTGACCAACCACGCCCTCCTCCCTCGTCATCAGAAGTGGGATGGCATCTTCACGTTCCACATAGAGTAAAAATAGAGGAAAAGTGAACGACGCAAAATGGACTCTTATTTCGGAACAGCAGTCGCGATCTTTTGGCTTTGATACAAGCAAGCGAAGTGTGTTTGATACGACAACACAAATACGCTCTACGTCAAGCGACCGAAACTCAACGTCTTAAAGTGTTTTAATTGCGGCAAAGTTGGTCATTAGCAAGCGGAATGCCAAAGTTTCGTCAACAAGGAGTAGCGACCAGTGGCAGCGACCAGTGGCGGCGACATCGGGCCCAGCAGTAGCGGCGCAGCAACTAGCAACACCGAGAGTCCTGACGTGCTTTAAGTGTGACAAAAGCGGCTCGGACGGCGGCGGCGGCGGCAGCGGCGGCGCAGGCACAGCAGCACGGACCGAGCACATTGTTGCATAAAGGTGAGCTGTATTGTTTCCACCAACATTCACTACACTTGATTGCAACAGACGTTGTCAGACGGGGATAGATACGTGCTGAAAGCACTTAGTTCTAATAGGGCGCACAAGTATGCTCACGATCGATTGCGTAAGATGCCTGAAGGTTAAGTTGTTAAGAGGAGTTAGTGAGTTGTGATTCAGAAAGTGAGCCTGCAGAAGTAGCAGGGCCTAGTAGTCAAATCATTGCTGACTCATAGTACTCGATGGAGGTACTATGAGTGGTGTGTGTGAATACATTGTTGGATGGATCACTCGATGGAGGTGATGCCATGCCATTAGTAAAGTGCTCGATGGAGGCATAACTAGAGAGTGTGTTGACATGAGAAGCAATGATTTGAGCTGTGTGGTTTACTGATTTAAAGTTTATTACCCTTAGAGAGAGACCTTCAGAATTCTTATGATTTGTTAATCGTAAAGGGATTGATCTTTAGTGTGTTTAAACATTTTTGACCTCTAGTTCAAGCAGATTAAGTGCGAGCTAAGTTGAATTGAGAAAGTAGATAAATTTGATTGAACTGAAGTTTGTTTCTTATTTGTCAGAATGACCGAGTAGAGACCCTAGTATTGCCGAGTTCATTTTATTTTCAGACGGACGTTGCTCACACGAGGACGTGTGATGCTGCAGGATGGCCGTGTCGGAGGGTAGTACAGACTATCATTCGCTCATCGGGACAGAAGATTGACAGACCTGTCAAATTGATTATTTTAAGTGTTGCCATCTTTAGTAAAGTTTGGTAGTCTATGATTTTGTTTAGAAACGTCAAGCAATGATTGACATAGCCGTCAATCATTCTTGGATGTGGTCCGTTCTTGGTCTGTGGGATTGAAGGGGTATTTAAAGGGAAACAGTTGCGAATTCAAGGCAGACTTGTAGAGACCAGTCAGTAGACACTTGTTTTTGTACGGCTGTTAACCATTACCGCAGTTAGATATATTTTTTTTAATTGTTGGGTTGGCCTAGCTATTTATCCTTAATTCGAGTGATCCCTCTCCTTTCTGCAGATCTTAAATTATTTTTCTATACTCTATCATAGCTATGATGTGTCTGACATGAGCACTCTTGTTTTGTTTTGTTATTGTGACAGTTTTCAGAATTGTTATTTTTTCTAAATATTGGAATTGATAAAACTGTTTTATATTTGAGTTAAAATTGCGAAATGGGCATTTTACAAATTGAAAATACATCTGGTTGAGTTCTACTCTTGTGTACATTAAATATCTGGTGCTGGTGAAAATACGTTTTACGTCTCAAACTGGACCGCTGTTTTGTGCAATATTCGATCGGATTTGGGACGAATGAACGTGAATCGTGATGGATGTTGAAGCTGAATAACCCTTCAACAAGGGCGCTTTATGTAAGCAAGGGCTACTAAATGGAGTAAACGTATTCTTAGACTGCTGGATAGAATCATTATTTCTACTAGGCTTTCAATATAAGAAACCTTGTATTCTACATTATGAATATTTTTTTATTTTCAATATGTATAATCAAGGTAAATTTAAAGTTATACTTTTCTATCTATCACTTTTTATGTCAGCATACTTATATATATATAAATAAATGCATTCTAATAACTTGGTTTGTTTTATTAACTTAAGGGTAGGCAACAAAAGCGTATTTTTTATTTTATTAATACCACTGCTGTTCATCGATATATCGATATCGATAAAAGGCGGTTATATCGATACTTTTAAACACTATTATCGACTGCGTACATCACTACGTAGGTGTCAGTGATCAGAGAGAAGGTAAATGCCAGTGATGACAATAAACGCTTGAAATAAACTTTCCTCCCTCAAGTAAGCATAAAGAAACACCTAAACTTAGCTAGGGAAGGGCTAGAGTGGCGACTCTTAAAACGTAGTGATTTACCTTCTCTCTGGTAGAGACTTATCGTGGACGCGGGACTGAGCAGACGTGAGAACGGAACTCATCGCGTTTCTTTCAAATAATAATTGTATCCAGTTACATCGCTTTCAAAATAAGTTATTTCTGCAACCTGATTGTGTGACTTAATAAACCTCATTAAGAAGTACTCTGCTTAGTGTTTATTTCGGGAGTACAACCTCTTTGGCGTTGAGTATGGAAGATGGTCAGCACACCCACTACTGACCAACCACGCCCTCCTCCCTCGTCATATATACCTACAAATAAAATATTTCGTTCAAATCGCCGCCACTGGTCGGAACCGTGCCCAGCAGGCTGGCTGCGTTTCCACGCTGGATGGCCAGGCTTAAACGCTGGCCAAGATATGAGCCGGATTAAGTTAGGTTGGGTAATTCAATGTGCAGCCTACTGTAGATTACGTAGCTGACAGTGTAACGATATGTTTAATGATTTCATGAATTTGAATGATAGATAAAAATATTTGTATAGGGTAACATGCCCTATTACGGCGCGTTTTGACGACATTTTAAACAAGCACACTGCTTTTTTAAGCCTTTTTATAAGAACTATCGGTAGATGTATTAATTTATTCATATTAAAGTGATCGGTTTAGGAAACATTACGATCTCAGAGGGGGTCCTCATTGACAACCAATTAATTTTGTCAAATTTGTATTTTTCAACGAAAGTTTTTTTTTTGGTTTCTTACATACTTTAACTTTTTACTATGAGTTAGTTTGTGCAATATTTAAATGTTTATTACACTTTCATGACAACACTACTGATCGGAATTTGATGAAACTTTACAGTTTTTTATACCTTTTTTTTTTAACGAGGGGAAGTGCCTATCGCATTACCCGACGCTCGGGGAAGCGTCGGGGGTATGTGGGGCTCGCACCCACTTAAACCCCCCGGCGGCCGTCTTGGCGCTTTTGGGAAGACCCCGGGAACCACACATTATAGCGTCCGAACGCTCAGCTACTATCAGCTTCATGCTCGGGGAGGGCATATTGTTCCCTCCCCGGCTCGCCTTTGGAGCTGCAGCGGCACAGTGCCACAAGCTGTGTGTGTGATGAGTGTGTCGGGCCCCCGCCCTTCACACCCACGACCCCAAAGACCCCTTTTAGTCGCCTCTTACGACAGGCAGGGCATACCGTAGACCTATTCTTACGCCCGGACCTACAGGGCTTACAGTTTTATATACCTACTAACATATATTGTGCAAACAACACATATGTTTTAAATTCGTGTTCTGGGTAGTATGATGTTCGCAGGCTCGGATGGTTTTTTTTTTATTAATATGCCCAAATTAAATGTGTTACAATTATTTTTTTATCAATATATATAAAACTCTTCCGTTACTGACTGACTGACTGACATGCAACGTAGAGCCAAAACAACTGAGCATAGCAGGCTGAAATTTTGCATGTAGATTCCTTTGGAAGTGTAGGTGAGTACTAAGGAATTATTTCCTGAAATTCCCATGGGAACGGGAATAAACTGGATTTTTGTGTTTATAAGAAATCTGCGCGGGTGATACCGCGGGGCAGCCGTCTAGTAGGTAAATATTTTTAAATAAAAATTGCTGGTACAACACTCATTTATTTGAATACAATTTTAGAATCTTAGCTTAAAGGAAAGAAAATATTCGCTGATCCCTAATCAAGTAGGTATCTTTATTGATTCTTTAATTCTTTGCCATATTTTATACGTCGGTTTTGGCGTAACGTGTTATTTTTCTAAAACTGCTAGATACTCAATTATTGTTTATGTTAAAAACTTTTAAATGTTTCAGTTTTTAGATCGCTTGTTCCTTACTTCATTATGATAATACGTTTTTAAAATTCAGTATTATGTCAAAGAACATAAACCTAATGATTTACCTGTTTGACTTTGTCTACGCCGCCACCATCATCGTTTCTAGAACAGAATTATTTCGGGCCGTTTTTATAAAGCAGGTCTGCAGTGTCTTAAAATGAAAGAAGACGATCAGATCAGTCAGTTAACTTAAACCAAAAAATGGGCCCTCAGACTATCTACAGTTCGATGTTCGATCAGTTCGATGTAATACGCCCTGCAGTACCGGGCCCAAGAATAGGACTGAAGTATCCCCTGCCTGTCGTAAGACGTAGAGGTGATCGTTATTTACAATCGCATTTAAAAACACTCGTTATTTCATGGCAACGAATCGCATTGCTATTCACAACGAATGTTTAATGCGATCGCGTTTTCGTTACCGCCGGCAACGATCTCGTTCTCGTTGCCGTCAGCAACGAAAACGCGATCGCATGTGACAGCTTGTCATTAGCAAAGCAACGAAACGCATTGAAGCATTGCGATCTCACTCATCGAATTAATATGAAATGTACTAAAAATACATTTTGCTGAAAAAAAATTGTATAAGGTTTTGAAATATCGATAATAGCTGCACTTCGATAAAAATATCCATATTAACATTGATATTAGAGCAAACTTGCATGTCTAGTTACATCCTGCGTTTACGTTGTCAGTCGCATTTTCGTTGCCGATCGCATTCTCGTTGCCGATCGCATTTTCGTTGCCGATCGCATTCTCGTTGCCGATCGCATTTTCGTTGCCGTTGCATGATGCGATCCGGCAACGAAAATGCGATCGCAGTTTAAAATCGCAGTTGTATGAAAATAGCATAACAGCGATCGCATGCGATTGAAAAATAGCAGTTATTCTCACCTCTACGTAAGAGGCGACTAAGGTGACCCCGGGGTCGTTGGGTGCACGAGGCGGGGGCCTCGTGTAGTCATATAACGGCCCCGAGAAGGACGGCGGAACGCGGTGTCCCGATTCCGCCGTCGAGCGTAGGAAGAGCACTCCGCGCTCAGGGGGGACTACCACCACTTGTCCCCCCGTGAAGAGGCTAAACAGCCAATGCTGGAGGGGGTCGCGGAGTTGAACACAACGATCGAAAGATAACCCGTGACCCCCTTGCCAACAGCCGAGATGGACACCGGCGGGGTTTTAGTGAGTGCGAACCCCACATAAGGGTACTCGTTAGGAGTTTCCCCGCCTAAAAAAAAAGATCTCATAAAAATGTGATGTGATCCGCAGAAGAACCAAATTTATCGAAATAGCCCAAGAAATATGAAAAACTTAATTGGAAATGGGCAGCAAAGCTCAAGAACAAATGATCGTTGGGACCCTAAGCTTTGCAAGTGGCGACCGCGCATCGAAAAACGGAGAGTACGCACACCCCACATAGAATATCATGCACCGCCCTATCTCATTCCATAAAAAATGGGCCGAAGCACCATTCCATCCATTCCATTCCATTGACTGCTCCGTAGCTTAGTTGGCAGTGATGTGGACTGAGTAAGCGTGTGCACCTCGGTTCGATTCCCGGCGGGGTGAACATTGGTATGATGAATATCGATGCTTGTTTCCGGTCTGGGTGTAATGTGCATCTCTGTATATGTTTCGGGCACCCTAGATACAGGTTCTTCCTAGTTAGGGGCTCTGAGTGTGATGTGTTATTATGTGTGTTAATGTGTTAATATTATAACCCGCCTGCCAAGCGTGGCGATTTGGTAAACCGCATCGAACTTTTTTTAAGTAATCTGTGGGGAGGCCTACGCTAGGTCCAATTCAAATTCAAATTCTTTATTCAATATAGGATACAAGATTTCACTTATTGAAAGTCAATTAGACTACATCTAATCTAATTGCTATTGATACCTTATTTGGTAAAGTATCCTATACTGTGAGAGGCGAGGCAGTTCAGGGTGCCCACCAATTGGCTCAGGCAAACAAATGTTTGCCTTGCCTTACGACAATAGTCGCCTGGAGAGGCCCCAAACGAGCCCTCCTCAGTCAAATAATTCTACTCCCTTTCGCAATGATTTTACAGCGTAGAGAAGAAAGGGGTAACAAACTCTACTTTACAATTTATCTCTCGTTGTTTTTTTTTTTTGTTTTGTGATATAGTAGACAGACATATTTCGGCTGAGATTATTACGGCTGTATTGTGAACTGTCGATGGACAGGCTCCGTTACTACAGGGGCTCCTAAGTTTCTTAAACGGAACCCTAAGCACATAAGTGTTTGTTTTTGAACTAAACATGAACAGAACAACTGCTGTATTGCTTAACTACTTAGTAGAAGTCTATCTCTCTTTTACGCATGCCCACAGAGCGAGTAGATCAAACATTTTTTTATTTAGCATTAACAAAGCGTGCCTCTTATATTTGGTAACCGAAGCTTTATGAAGTTTAAATATTTGTTCTTGCTTCTTTAAACAAAGATGAGGCTGTGTTTTTGTTTTAAAATTTGTGACGTCATCGTGAGATGTAGTCTTTCACGTACGAAGCTTGTTACCGCGTTGGCGCTGTTCGAAAAATGTATTGAGTATACCTGCGCTGACATTCGCGCTGGAACAAGCGTCTATGTCCGCGCAGGTATTTTCTATACATTTTTCGAACCAGCGCCAACCAGCGCTTGTTACCAGCGTTGTACGTGAATGCACCCAAACTAAGTAGAGTAAGCGCCGGCTAATTCTGCGCGCGACTGGGGGCGCCACTGTATAACGAACTTCACCCGCCATTCTAAACTAAATGTTATTTGACTGACAGATTGATCATCATTTCATCCGAAAGGCGTCTACTACTGGACATAGGCCTCCCCCACAGAACGCCACACCCTCATCTAGTGTATTCCCGCATCCTTTACTAGGTCGTCTGACCACCTTATGGGGAGTCTACCTGCGTCTTTCGTTTCGTGGTCGACACTCAAGAACTTTTCGGCCCCAGCGAATATTTGTTCTTCGAGCTATGTGCCCTGCCTATTGCCACTTAAGACGATATACGACAAATAAATGGAACGAGCGAATGAACAGAGTCTATCTCTTTGATATAGCATACTGAGGGCAAGGGACAGTCATATGTCAGTCGCCAACATCGGTTACTACATTTTATTGGAAAAAGTAGTAAATATTGAATATCTTTTTAATTATTACTTTTAAATCAAATCTGAATTACCAGAATTTAATTTTGTTTATTATCATTATTCCTAGGTAGTTTTAACAAAAACTAGTAAGTCATTTCGAAGAACTAGCTATTCCCGTTTTTTGGAAAGGTTATCTTTGACGAAATAATGTATTGAGGTTTTTTGATTCCACTAGTGTTTCTCAATTATAAAAAAACTTTGTTATATCCTCAAAAAGGTTATATTGAAATTCCAGATCTTTACGATCTTTAGATTAAGAGAATTACTTGATTTAAAAAACCTTCAAAACTCATATAGCGTCTTATGTTTCGCAATTTCTTTGGCTATGTCGGTGACTTTAGTTCTTCTGTGGTACTCCGAGCATAGCCCTCTACATTGCCCAGAGACAGATTGATAATTGGTTCATATTTTTACCGCTGGCTCTACAACTGATAGAAGTCTACTCCTGGACATTCATTAAAGATTTCCCTCACAGACTTTCACAAGGAAAATCATTGTTGAGGGAGTTTGCCGTAATCACCACGCTTTGCAGGCGGGTTGGCGATCGCAGTGTGGCTCTTCAAGTATTTCAACGAAGGACGCTTGTTTGTCATTCGGCTGTTCCATTAGTCGCAGTTTATGACACCCATGTTAGCAGATGGTTTGTGGTACATATTCTATGTTGCATACAAGTTGTATCCTACAACCCAAAATGTTTGTTCTAATGGCGATTTGTAGGGTAGGCCTAGTTCCAAAAGTAGACATCTCTTTCTCGGCTCTATGATTATTTTATTTATGACACAGCATATTAAATAGGAAAAGACTTTACTTACAAAATGTTTTGTATTTTACAACTTACGTAACATGAAATTCAAGGTACTTTGAAACAAAGTATTATTTAAAACAAATTAATCTCAACTACACTAGTGATAAAGATAACGTCAGCTTAATGACGACCGTCCGTCTGTCCGCATGACAGACATGATTGGAGATTTTGGACTAATATTAATTGTTGTGATCTAATAATGTTACATTACAACATGGAGAATAAATGAACGTTCCTTTCGTTTCTGATTTGAATAAAAATGTGATAGAGTTCTGGATGACTTGTTTTGCTGCGTCTTTCAAGGGCTCAGTTTTTAAAGTTCCGGTTAGGATTCAATTCCCGGTGGAGGCAAAAATTGTTATCGATGTTTGGAATACTTGATTCGGATGTCTACATTTATATTACACAGATTTGATTATTTCTCTGAATGGCATTCATGAAGGCACCGATACTTCTGGACCGATTTGAAAAATTATTTAACGATTTGACTATACAAATGGGTGGCGTACCACACTTCATGTCCCTTAGAACCTAATTAGCAACAATAGCAGCAAAACAAAACACAATCCAACAATAGTACCTCCAATCAAGACGTGTTAAACTGTAACCAATCCGCGGCGACTTTCCTCAACTTTCTGCGCCTACGCACCGGTTCTCTGGCGCTGGCAGACCATTGTTGGCGATGCGATTTTATCACATATAGCCTCGGGCCACCCGCGATCGCGAGCTGCCCACTGCCTTATGAGAGGCAACGTTATATAGGTAAAAACTACTTTGTTTAGAGCAGAGGTTTTCTGGATTTTCTTCTCAAAGAGCACTTTCAAAAGTCTAAAATATTTATTCAATATAGAATACAAGATATCACTTATTGAAGGTCAATAAGACTATTTACCCTAATTGCTATTGATACCTTATTTGGTAAAGTATCCTATACTACGAGAGGCGAGGTAGTTCAGGGTGCCCACCAAGCGGCTCAGGCAAAAAAATGTTGGCCTTGCCTTACGACAATGGTCGCCTGGAGACTTTCAAAATCTAGCTGCTTTTGAAAGTGCTCTTTGAGAAAAAGATGGACCCCATGCAGCTTAATTTCTACCATTTTGCCAAAAGAGAGATAGATATAGATAACATATTGTCACGCCAACTGTGACCCTCTCGTCGAGTTCTCTGTGGACCGTTGGGGGTCCACTTTGACCACTTTGAAAAATTAAGAGTAAGCTATCATATTCAATTCCCTTGGCAAGGCATGCTATTTTATTTGTTAATAAAATAAAGTACAATCAGAGAAATCCGCAGAACCAAATTAGAATTCTTGTGAATCTGCGTACACACGTTAGCGTGTAAGTAATTATAAGTCATTCGAATATAAGATTCCATTATGCGTGATTTACAACTAAAAAGTAAACCTATTAATTTCTAAACATGACTAATAAATCTTTTGTAAACTAGTTTTTTTTATAAATTAAAGGTGCACAACTATCTCAGCGGCAGGCAAGCAATTAGTTTCTATTTTAGAAATAAGATTACTGATATAAAACATTTCTACTAGGGAAGGCTGTGTGGCGGCGACTAGGATAGGCAGCGGCGTTCTTTGTTTATTAATTTTTTTCAGTTTATTGTAAGTTACAGTATATATGTAAGTAATGTTATTTACTGTAAATTTTTTTTTCATTTTAGTTTTATTTTTCTTTCTACCGTCGGCGTTTGCTTTCAAAACGAGATACTAGCGCCAATGCCGAAAAGAAAATTTTTCTAAACCATGGCCGAAATAAAATATATTCGTCAATGAAGCATGATAATCTTGCTAAAAATGTTTGTGTAGCTTTCAGAATAAAAATGAAAGTAATGTCAAGTTTTAACAATATTGGTTGCCTAAAAGTAGCCGTTTTTAGCAACAAAAAGTATATTTCTTTAAAGAATGCTTTAAAAATTACGAATCGATTAAAAACTCCCTGAAGATCGACTAGCTAAGTTTACTTAGCAACTAGTGAAATAGACCTTGGTATAACATAACTAAGAGTATCCTGTCTACGCCCTACCATTTAGCTGTCCACACCATACGTTGCCTCTACGCGATATAAATACCCGACGTATGTTAAACTACTATGGACATCTCTTTGGCAAAGTTGGTTAATCAAACGGACTCAATTCAAATGTTTCAATTTTTTTTTCCAAAAAAGGAACCCGATTTTAATAAACTTACTCAACTCATTAACTGAGCACTTCCTCTTTTTAAAGGTGATTAAAATAGGTACCTACTAAAACCTTTAAATGTAACAAATACTTTTCTGAAAACCGCATCAAAATCGATTAAGCTAAACTCGAGATAATCGCGGACAAACATACATACTTACCTCCTATTTTGAAGATGGTTAAAATGTTATTTATTTGACTAATACTTGAGTGGTTTAAATGTAGTAATCATGAAGTATAGTAGCTACGTTGATAGTAATACACATATATATTTTAACAATACTTAGGGCGACGCTTAGGCACTTTTTCACTGCAATCTTGTTTTTTTGTAGATACGGTTTTTGTACGAATTCCTAGAGTTGTAAATGGTAATTCGTTATGAGTAATCATACAAGTTTAAAGTACTCCGAAAACTGCAATAAAACTGGATGTTTCAGTTTCTGTAAAATTTCCAAACGATTTATGTTTAAAATTCAAACAATTTTTTTAAACCTATTATGTACTTTTAGATATAAGTAATAAGGTAACCTTATACCGGGTGTTTCTGACAAGGCGGTAATAAATCAAAGGAGGACATCTGCTCACCATACCTAACAACTTTCCCAAAGCAACATGGGTCGAAATCTCAAAACAAAAATCAGCCGTCCCGTACATTGACCCCGCCAGCTGATCGAACCAATGTATGGAATAGCTGTATTTTTTTGAGATTTCGACCTACGTTGCTTTGGGAAAATTGTTAATTATGGTAAGCAAAAGCCCTCCTTTGATTTATTACCGCCTTGTCAGAAACACTCTGTATATACAATCATTCATATATTTTTTTTTTTATAAAACTAGAGTATTTTAACTGTTACTGAGTTTAACGTGGAACCAAATTACCAACGGCAATCTGATACGGTACCTATGCAAATCAATCCAGCTAATAAATATTGGTAGAATTAATATTTATCTATACATTTGAATCCTCGCTTCTTAGCGACGAGGTTACTTTTACGATGTCGTTTAAAATGCGCCGCGAATAAGATATCGTATAACGGTCCGGTTGCATTTTAATAATGAATCCTAATTGGAATACTGCATTTTAATGATATAACTGCATTCTATACATAACATATACAATAATAATAATAATAATCTCACCTCTCGACAACCTTAGCTGTCCACGACCAGTGTTGCGACCCGTTGCCAATATATCGGCGACTTAGTGGAAGCCCACCCAGTGGACAGCGAGTCACCGCCTGCCATGATAATTAGTGAAATGTTGCATTAAAGGCAGGCGTACCGGTATTTCACTCCATAGCACCAGTTAACCGGTCCATTAAACAGTTCACCCCCATAAACCATTTTTTTGTCATCCATTTTACAATAGTTCCTATCACCTTCTGGGTGCCGCCTCTGGGTGCATGATCTATTTGTGCATTTAGTGGCGGTGCCTGGTTGGTGATCCATATACAATATAGCAAAACTCTCGAAAGGGCCTCTACGAGTTGGATTCGTCCCCTCGCACGCCTCTCAAAGGACCGGGCTCCATCCCGTGATACCGAAGAGTATTGAGAAACATAATAATAATAATAATAACTCATCACACTCAGAGCCCCCAACTAGGAAGAACCTGTATCTAGGGTGCCCGAAACACACACAGAGACAAACATCACACCCAGACCGGAAACAAACATCGATATTCATCATATCAATATTCGCCCCGCCCTGGAATCGAACCCGGGTGCACACGCTTCTCAGTCCACATCACTGCCAACTGAGCTACGGAGCAGTCAAGAAGGAAGGAAAGATAGAAGGAAAGGGATAGCGTGGTATCATTTTTTTTAAGGCGGGGAAACTCCTAAAGAGTAGCCTGCAGCCCCGGGGGGAGGCGCAGGGTTATGTGGGGTTCGCACCCACTGAAACCCCGCTGGTGTCCTTCTCGGCTGTTAGCAGGAGGGTCGCGGGCAGTGATAATTCTCCGTGACTCCCCCCAGCATCGGCTGTAGAGCCTCTTCTCGGGGGACATTGTGGTCGTCCCCCTGGAGCGTAGATAGCTCGCCCAACGCTCGACGACGGAAACGGGATCCCGCGTTCAGCCGTCCTTCTCGGGGCCGTTGAATAAATGCAAGAGGCCCCTACCTCGTACCCACGAGACCCGGGGATAGCGTCGTATCCTAGGGGAAGCTTCTTTGATCAAATAAATGAGCGAGTCAGTGAAGAGTCGTATCAGATGGTCCAGCAGCTGGCGTGGAACAGGGATGAATGTAAAAGGCTCTACCGACAAGAACACAGCTCTTAAGAGAGAAGAGAGTAGACTGCATTTTGTCCCGTTTTTATGTTTGTCGTCTTAATTTTTTTTTACAAACTAAAGAAGTTATTATTATTATTCTTTGAAATTTTACACATATCCCTATTTATTACTGTACAGTTATGAATTTATTGCGACATTTCCACAAGTTCAGCACCATATATTGGTAAATAGCAAAACCTGCTATACAATTATTTATTTAACTTTGGGTCTCAAAGGCAAAAAAAAATCAAACACTTTGGTATAAGTACATACCTAAATAGAAAGTAAATTTTAATACTTTACCTTGTGCTTGTGAATTAAATTACTGGCAACACTGTAGTTGTTTGGCCAAACATGGCTTGTGTGTGCTTAGCACTTGTGGTGTTCTTTTAATTTTAGTTTGTTTTATAAGTTACTGTGTTTGGTTTCTACTAGGCTTTATATAGTACTAGTCGACCCGGCGAACTTCGTACCGCCTTACCTATTACTATCTTGTGCATGTATTATACTTATAAACCTTCCTCTATATTCACTCTATCTATTAAAAAAACCGCATCAAAATCCGTTGCATAGTTTTAAAGATTTAAGCATACATAGGGACAGACGCGGGAAGCGACTTTATTTTATACTATGTATATTGAAATTAATGCTGAAAGATATAAGGCGATACCACTTCTTTATATAATTCTGATAAGAAAAAAAATATAGTATTCTTTGGATGAAAAGCCATGGTGAAGTTGAATTATCTTTTCTTTTTACAGAATTAGGGGCCAGGGGTACCCAATTCTCTTAAGAAGCATAGCACGGCTAAAGTAGCGCCACCCGCGAAAAAAAATAATATCTTCTAAACTAAGGCAAATATCCAAATGTGAAACAGTAATCCAATAGATAATGTAGCCAAGCATTTTTAGGGCACTGTTATATAGTTTTTAGGTTAAATACCAAAGAATACGTGGATAATAGATTGTTGCCAAAAGTGGCCGTTTTTAGCAACAATCAGTAGCTTTCACTGGTCTTTAACCCAAAAACTATACAACAGTGCCCTAAAAATACTAGGCTGCATTATCTAGTGGAATACTGTTTCACATTTTTTTGATATTTGTCTTAGTTTAAAAGATATTTTTTTTTTTCGCAGGTTGCGCTACTTTAGCTGTGCTTGTCTGTTAAGTGAGCGCTCAGTTATCATTCTGGTATGACAGGGTAGGTACACTGTAGATTTTGGTAAGTATAATGAACGTCGTAATTATGGAAATTTATGTTTGCTTCGTAGGTTCTGCATAGAAGTGGGAAGTGTAAAAGTTACTAGGCCTAGACTATTGAAAGTGAGTATTGTATAAAATATTATAAAGCCGCCTCTGTAGCTCAGTAGCGTAGCGCGTTGCGCCACGGCACGGAAGGTTGTGGGTTCGATCCCCGCAGAAAACACCACAGATTGATTTCTCACAAAAATCACGTTGTGGTTGTTTTCGGTTGGATAGGACATTGCAGGCTTGAATCACCTGACTGTCTGAAAAGTAAGATGATTCCGTGCTTCGGAAGGCACGTTAAGCCTTTGGTCCCGGCTGCGGTAGTGGTCGTTACAACCGCGGCGACAAGCTGGCCCCTGTCACGTTGGTAATAAAGCATAAACTCGGCTAAAAGTGGGTCTGGCTCTCAAGCTGGTGCCTCTGCCTAACCCTCCGGGGAATAAAAGGCGTGAGATTATGTTATGTTTTATTATATAACTTACCAAATTTTAACAAGGATCCCTTGTTTTGAGCAGAATTTCGTCCAAACATTATTCTTATAATAAAACATTCACTCTTCTTTCTTAAGCTTAAATAAACTACAAGACCTAAGCGATTTGTATTAAAAAAACCAGTCACAAAGTTAAAAAGAAAATTTTAATTAAAATAAACAAAACACTTTTGAATTTAGTACAAAGCGAGTGAGTGTTCATTGTTTAGTCTTTACCCTATGTCCGTTGCTATGGCAACCAGAGCCACAAGTCTACTAGAACCAACTTGAACACGGACATTCAATATGATTATTTATTCAAGTGTACACAAAATAATTTCAGATAGAAATTATTTAGATTTGTGTTTTTCCTAAAAAAAAAAGTGTCATTCAAGGCACTCTCTCTTTTAACAAAATAATAACTTTATTATTTTATTTTTCAATATATTAATACACTAGCTTTTGCCCGCAGCTTCGCACGCGCATTTTCACAATTTACGGAAATAACTGGTGGATGACTTATTCAGGAATTTAGGAAAATAATTTTTGATTGCACCCATACACCCTAAACATAACATATTTTTAAAATAAAAATTTCAAGCGGTTTGTCCTTATATCAGTTAAAGTTAGTAAGTACACATATTTTAGTTTACGTGGAAACTCCAAAAAAACATTTTTACACTGAACCGTTCATAAGAAACCTATATTTTCATAGTTCCTAATACTGATAGTAGCGTGTTGCACTACTTTTAATTGGTTGGAGTATTAACTACGTAAATAAAAATAGTGTAGAGGATAATGTTCTGTTCCCATGTGAATTTTGGTAATCTATTTTCTACTTCACCTTCTATTCTAGGGGTTTAATATCTTCAAAACTTTCTGTTTTACCGCTCCCGTAGAATTTTTTGAAAATCCATTGTTATAGCTTACTTACAAACACTGAAGAACACGTTTTCCTATTTTCACGATGAAATAAAAAAAATACGTTTTCATGTATCAACCAATCGAACTCCCAATAAGGCTTCGCTCCATATTTATCTGAAAGACCTTAAGCTAGACTTTTGAATGACATTGAAAAACCAAGTCTGAGCTGCGTAGGTAAGGATGGGGAAAATGCACATGTTCATGAGTTTTCGATTCAGACATAAGAGTAAAGGTCGCCTTTATGAGTCCCTTCACAATATAGCTCCGCAAGGCGTTTTTAAAGCGTCTTTCGACTTCTTTATTCTGTCGCGCCTGTAAGGAGAGTATTTGGCCAAAAGTTGGTATTATGCAATTCTCTCACGATCCACATCCACTACTTGCTACAAAATGTTGGTCATGACAAAACTCAAATTAGATGTAGCTCAAAAGGCGGTTGAATTAAAATAGGACTGGGCTGGTCATGTCGCGCGTAATAAATCTGATCTCTGGGCATTGAGTACCTCTGAGTGGGTTCCGAAACATGGCAAGAAATGACTTTGCACCAGAAAACGATGGAGCGACGTATAGACGCTCGGCAGGGCCTGGTGGGAAAAGTCCTGTGGGTCCAGGCGAAATAATAGGTTTACGGTATTCCGTGCCTGTCGTAAGAGGCGATTAAAAGGGGTCGTGGGTGTAAAGGGCGGGGGCCCGACACACTTATCAAACGGCCCCGAGATGGGCGGCGGCACAGCTTGTGGCACTATGCCGCCGCAGCTCCAAAGGCAAGCCTGGGAGGGAACAATATGCCCTCCCCGAGCACGAAGCTGATAGCACCTGAGCGTGGGAAGGACTTCGGACTCTATTATGCGTGGTGCCCGGGGTTCTTCCCAAAAGCGCCAAGACGGCCGCCGGGGACAAAGATCTTTGCACTTTTTTGTAGCGCGGGGAGCGAAGGCGGTATTCGGGGCTCACAGCCACCAAAACCCGCCGGTGGCCGTCGTGGCAATTTGGAAAGAATTGTGATGATCGACATCCAGTGTCCTGTCCCTCCCAAGCCTATCTGTTCCTCTCGGGGAGGGCATGTCATTTCTTCGCCGGCTCCCCTCTAAGCTCAGTGCCACAGGCTGTGTCTGTTTGCTATAAACAGTTTGTCACTACTTTGGTCTTGGATATGTCGCTTATGTCAACTACGATCTATGGGCAATATGGAGTGCATACATATATATACCGCATGGCATATTGGGAACTCGCATGGTGCTGTGATTGATGGATAAAGTCTGAAACAGCGAACTGCGCGCCAGAACTCATAAAGGGAATGTATAGTTGAAAAAGCGGCTAAAAAAAAATAGGACTGGGCCAGCCATGTCGCCTGTATAAACTGCGATCTTAGGGCTAAGAACACCACTGAGTGGGTCTTGAAAAACTTTCAGAGATGACGTGGTTGCTTCGGGAAACGATTGGTGGAGCGACGAACTGGAAGCGCTTAACAGAGCCTGGTGGGAATCTGCTTAGGACAGTGAAGTGTGGAAAAGGAGAAATGAGGCCTTTGCTCTGCCGTGGAATAGTTAAAGCTTAGGTATAATAAAATAAGGCTAAGGAGAACTCCTGTCGCATTTGCGAACAAAGACCATCATTGGCCATGTGTCGCATATCGGGAAATTTTCAATCTGTTATATCTTCGAAAATATTCATTTGAATCTCATGCTGTAAACGACTATTTGATCTTTATTAAATCCTCAATGTATTAAAGGTATTAATTTGAATAAGGATTAATGCCGTATTGCTTTAAATTGCATCGAAAATATACCATTATTATTTTTGTAAAAAATTTAGTATAAAAATGTTTATTTTGGGTTATATCTAAGAGATAGACATATACCATCGCGGACTTTTTTGTAGAGCTTTTAGAGATCTACAATACTGTGGTACATTATTTTTATCTATCTCCTAGGGTTCAGCCAGCGTTTGCAATGTAAGCTCAAAAAAAATCATTTACGACATCACTTTAGAAACCTCTTAAATTATCCGTGTTACTCTTTTATATTATGCATTTATTACATATAAACCTTCCTCTCGAATAGATCTATCGATTAAAAAAAACCGCATCAACTTACGTTGCGTAGTTAAAAAGATTTAAGCATACATAGGGACAGACGCGGGAAGCGACTTTGTTTTATACTATATATTGATATTGATATTGAAGTAGGCGACCATACGTTTTTATCAAATCGCTAGTGCCTTGAAAATTCGCAAAACGGACACAACCGTCAACGACGTCTGCCCTCACGCGTCTGCCCGCGTTCGGGTCGCGCACTCAGCGATGAGCCACTTCTTCCCCACCGCACCTACCCCGCTCCCCCCACGCCCCGTTCGCCTGGCACCGCTGCCGGTATTTATCACCAAAACGGTATTTATCGCCGGAATTGCTATGACTCTGCATTTTAAATCTGTGATATCTTCGAAAATATTTATTTAATTTACATGCTGTAAAAAGCCATATTGATCTTTATTAAATGCACAATGTATTTAAGATACTTAATTGGATAAGGATTAATACTGTATTGCTTAAAATCGCTTCGTAAAAAAGCCATTATTTCTCGTACAAAGTAAAGGATAAAAAATGGTTATTGTGGGTTATTCCTAAGAGATAAACATATACCATCACGGACTTTTTTGGAGACCTTTTTAAGTTGTACAATACTGTAGTACATTGTTTTGATCTATCTTGTAGGATTCAGTCAGCGTTTGCAATGTAAGCGCAAAAAATGTGTTTTTTTACGACCTCACATTAGAAACCTCAAAAATTTTACGACCTCACATTAGAAACCTCAAAAATTGTAGCCTATATGTTATTCTGATGTATAAGCTATATTGTGGTAAAGTTTCATTCAAATCCATTCAGTAGTTTTTACGTGAAAGAGTAACAAACATCCATACATCCATACATCCATACATCCATACATCCATACTTACAAACTTTCGCCTTTATAATAGTAGTAGGATTGCAAATTATTCATGCACGTATTTATTTCACGTATTATATACTTACCCTCTTATTCATAAAAAGTTAAAGAGCATTTTAGTTATTTGACGTATGTCAATTTAGACTGGATGTCACGTATTTACCATACAACAAACCAGAGAAGTAGACCTCCAGTAAGGCTACTTAAAATCTACTGTATCTTTATGAATAAGACGGTTACTTAATAAAATAAAATAGATTTAGAGATACATAGATTTTCGTATATGTTTTATATATTATTGTAGTCACATTTAAACTGTGTTTCACATTTAAAATGGCCGATATAAAAAAAAACATATTACTTAGGTTAACGGTCAAAGGTTCTTACTTAGATAAACTTGTTTAATATTAAATTTCATGACATAAACCACTAAAAAATTGCAAAAAAAAAAACAATGATTCACAGAACGTTAATTTTTTTGTTAGTTGTCTTGGGCCCCAAGGGCTAACTCCCACAGAGGTCAGATGTCAAGTTATCTATCAGAGGTTAATTGCTCCTAACTATGGAGCGCAATTTTAAGATCCAGAGAGAAGATATTTTCAGTAATTCAAAATGGAATAGCAGTTACCTCTATCCAATTTATTAAAAGGGATAATGTTGAAGCAATATAGCTAGTAAGATAATTTAGTTTTTATAAACTAAAGTTGCTATTTTTATCAAAATTAACAAACTACTAAGTAAACAGTAAAAAAAACGATGAAGATCTAACTATCTAAACATGGTAAAATAAATGTACTTACAGCTTGGCAACGGTCACTTTTATTTTTGAGTTGAAAACCCTAAAGAAACAGATCATCATGAATTTGTAGATTTTTGATTTCGACTAACTAATTAAACTTAGACTTAAACGGCTCTACCACAAAAAGAGTTAAACCGGGTCTAAATTACTAATATAGGTTTAAATCACTCTTTCGTCATACAAATTGGCGATATTAAACCGGTCTAACTTTTTTGTGGTAAGGGGGAAATTGGTTTTATTTAGGTAGAAAATTAATTAAAATTACTAAGCCTACATACAAAGTGGCGCTCCCATTGTTTTCTAGTTATCTGTGCCCAGCTGTACTTTTTTTTTGTGTAATAAATTAACCCGATGTTGAAGTATAGATGAACTAGCGTTTTGCCCCCTTACCACAAAAAAGTTAGACCGGTCTAAAATCGCCAATTTGTATGACGAACTAGTGATTTAAACCTGGTCTAGTGATTTAGACCCGGTTTACCTCTTTTTGTGGTAGAGCCGTTGGAGTAAAGAGTACAATTATAGTGCCCGAAACATCACCCAGGAACCAAACATAGAACATTGCAATCGTTTCCACGGCGTGATTCGAAACAAGACCTTCAAAGTCTACGTTAACATAACTGCCAGCTGAACCACCGAGTTAGTAAAAAAAACTGGTTCATTCTGATTCTGGTAACCCCCTTTTATCCGCTAACTAGACTGGCATTGTGTTAAAGTAGCATTACATTGCAAAGGTCATTCAAGAGTCCCGTTTGTTGAATAATCAAAATAATAATACACGTTCACACAAAGCACCGGAACGCGTCGGGGCGTGGAGGCCGTGTGTGGAGCAGCTTGAAATACCTTTTGTTTTTTTTTCGTAATTCATTAAACTGCGTTTTGTTTTTAGTTTTAATTATTGGGGTCTCGCTCAAAAGCGTGATTTAATGGCCGCGGGAGTTCTAATTTTGAATTGGATGGTATTTGGGCTGAGAAAGAATTAATCATAGATATTTTTGCCTTTAGGCTTTAGAGGCAGGATTCACTCGATTTAATTTAGTTTTTTTTTTAAATCCCTATTATTTTTTGTACTGTTATTGATGTAGAAATTTTATAGATAGAGATAGACTGTATAAAAAACATGAAAGATAGAAAAGTACATTTTACAATTTATGGTACAAACAAATAATTGAATTTGCATGCAATGGGCGACAGTATCGGTTAAAGCGATTTCTTACAGGCAACTCATAAACCTTGGTACCCTAGTAGTTACAAAAAGACAGACAGTAACTCAGTAACTGATAAATAAATTTAATATATCACTAATCATCATCATCAATACATAGTATAAAATAAAGTCGCTTCCCGCGTCTGTACCTATGTATGCTTAAATCATTAAAACTACGCAACGGATATTGATGCGGTTTATTTTAATAGATAGAATGATTTAAGAGGAAGGTTTATAAGTATAATACGTATGCACAAAATAGTATAGATTAGGCGGTACGAAGTTCGCCAGGTCGCCTAGTAACTCATATAGTAAAAATGATGTTGGAAGTTCTACCTACTTACTTGAGGGTATAATTTAACTTTTCTATAGGAATGTCAGAGAAATCTATAAGTTATGAGGAATTGTTAGTAACACACAAAAGGTCGGGTTAAATACGTGATGATAATTGAGAGCCGATCACGTGTTCAACCTTTGCCTGCTATGGTGTTCCAATTTAATAATAATTTATTATTAACTTTATATCAAAGGTACGTTAAGCCGTTGAATGGAACCGGCCGCAGTAGTGGTCGTTATAACTGCGGGGACAAGCTGGGGCAGAACTCTCTTAATATTAAAAACAGCAGAAAATGTCATTATTATTGCCTTATTGTTGCATTATTATGATACTAGTCGACCCGGCGAACTTCGTACCGCCTAACCTATAACTTTTTTGCGCATGTATTATAATATACCTATAACCTTCCTCTTAAATCACACTATATTAAAAAAACCGCATCAAAATCAGTTACGTAGTTTTAAGATTTAAGCATACATATAGGAACAGACGCGGAAAGCGACTTTTTTATACTATGTATTGATTGTTAATTGAAAAATTTCATGTTTTTGAAATCATCATCATCATCATCATTTCATCATAGGCCTCCCTCAAGGCTCTCCATCTGCACCGATCGCAGGTGGCCTGCATCCAGCGTGGACCCGCAGCCTTGCGCAGATCATCCGTCCATCTGGTCGGTGGACGTCCTACGCTGCGCTTGCCGATCCGTGGTCTCCACTCGAGAACTTTTCGGCCCCAGAGGCCATCTGTTCTGCGGCTGTTTTGAAATGCTTTAAACAAAAATTGTATGCAAAAGCTATCTAAGATCGCCATTGTATGGAATTGACCATGTATTAACATTGACTTGCTCTATTACAGTGGCGGTCTAGGACGGCGTAATAGATTTGTGTATGGTCTCGAGCGCCCAAGACTGTATTACCAAAGAACAAGAGCTATTTTGGAATACAGAAAAATTTGAAGAGTTGCGCCGTCTTAGACCGCCACTGGTACAATTAGTGGCTGTTAAAATCAATTTCAATATCAATACATAGTATAAAACAAAGTCTCTTCCCGCGTCTGTCCCTATGTATGCTTATATCTTTAAAACTATGCATCGGATTTTGATGCGGTTTTCTTTAATAGATAGAGTGATTCAAGAGAAAGGTTTATAAGTATAATACATACACAACATAGTTATAGGTAAGGCGGTACAAAGTTCGCCGGGTCGACTAGTAAGATATAATACGGCCCATGATCCCCTGTCACGATGGTATAATATAAACTCGGCCATACGTAGGTACAGCTCGATGCACTGATGCCTCTCGTGGACTCACAAAGTGCTGGTCTTCTAATCCTTCGGAAAATATAGGCTTCTGATGTAGAGAAGAGTGTTTTTGAACTAGTAATAATTGCAGTAGTTTGCTTTTGGCAGTTTAGAATAAAAGGTATCTTCGTCTTCGACCCATAAGTATTCTAAGGAATGGTGAGCTAAATCTCTCGTTTCTTTATATTGACTGTCACTCCCAACAATGATATCGTATCCTATATCTATCTATCGGTTAAAATAGGTATTAAAAGCTTCTCCTTAATCAAACAAATACTTTCGTGAAAACCGCATCAAAATTGGTTCAGCCAAACTCGAGATAATCGCGGACTAACGTACATACAGGTCAAACCGATAACCTTCTTTTTGAAGTCGGTTAAACATGAATCGTGTTTCGTTAGTCTCGCTAAAACTTGAGAACGGCCAGGCCGACTTGGCTGATTATGGTTTTGAAATGTTTTTAGTACAAAGGTTTAAAAGGTGAGAAAATATGGAAAAAATGCGTGGAAATTTGTTTAAGAAATAATTTCATAGTTAGGCGATACGTAGTTCGCCGGGACAGCTAGAAATAGATAAGAATTAAAAAAATATATGGACGTGAGTTAAATTTAAGTTGCAGTTGCTATGCACAAACACAAACAAGTACACAAACGTATCGCTTAAGAGGCATAGCGCAGCTAAAGTAACGCCATCCGAGAAAAAAAATTAATATCTTCTAAACTAAGGCAAATATCAAAAATGTGAAACAGTATTCCCCTGGATAATGCAGCCTAGTATTTTTAGGGCACTGTTGTATAGCTTTTAGGTTAAAGACCACAGAAAGCTACTCATTGTTGCTAAAAACGGCCACTTTTTTGACAACAATCAGTATCTTTCTGTAGTCTTTAACCTAAAAGCTATACAACAATGCCCTAAAAATACTAGGCTGAATTACTTAACTAGGGGAATACTGTTTCACATTTTAGATATTTGCCTTAGTTTAGAAGATATTAATTTTTTTCTCGGGTGGCGCTACTTTAGCTGTGCTATGCCTCTTAATATCACGTGTGTACGACGGTTTATTTTATTAGTTATGCAATTCTTGTTCAACTTTAATATCCTTACTTGACTTTCTGTGTCCTTATTTTCGTTTGTAACACATGTGTAATATGTATGTTGCAAAGCAATTTGGTTTATGATTATTTCTGGTTGTATTTCGCTTCCAACCTTTTGGTTAATTACCAAGTATTAAGTAGACCCATCAAGTATTAGGTAGGTACAGTGGCGGACTAGGAGGCCGTAACAGATCTGTCTATAGTTTCGTCAGCCCTAGACTGTATTACCAAAGGACAGGAGCTATTTTGCAATACAGAAAAACCGCAAGTGTTACGCCGGCCGTGTCTGCCTCCGCACTAGATACGATTCGAAACTGGAAGATTTGTAAAACTAGGGCCGTCAAAGTTGCAGGTATAGGGTTTCACTAGCCAGTCAACGTAGTATAATGGTAGTCGATGGAATCAACCAACGCACATAATGTGCAAAGCGAAGTCAGAAGCTTGGCATTAAATTTAACCGGCCCGGTTAAGAGGCATAGCACAGATAAAGTAGCGCCGTCCGAGAAAAAAAATTATATCTTCTAAACTAAGGCAAATATCAAAAATGCGAAACAGTATTCCAGTAGATAATGTATTAGTACTAGTATTTTTAGGGCACTATTGTATAGCTTTTAGGTTAAAGACCAGAGAAAGCTATTGATTGTTGCTAAAAGTGGCCGTTTTTAGCCAGCCTGTTTCTTATTTTTGATATTTGCCTTAGTTTAGAAGATATTAAGTTTTTTCGCGGGTGGCGCTACTTTAGCTGTGCTATTCCTCTTAAGCGCGAGCAGTTAAAATTACTGTCAAATTTATGATGTATCGGTAAGTACCTCACGGTTTCATGAGTGATTAGGTATAAACTGTATGTGGGAAAAAATACATAAAAACCGCACATACGAACATCAATATTCATCATAACAATATTCGCCCCTTAGGAATAAAACCTGGACTTCCAAAGTCATAGTGAACATCACATAGGTGGCCAACTTAAGTAATGCAACAGTTTTATATAAAAGTATACTTAATATACTATACTTATGAAGAAGAAGAAAAACTTTTCTTATAAGAATGGCGTCGGGCGTGCGGCAGGTGCGTGAGCGCGTTGATGTCTTTTACTTCACGACATTATTTTTTACGTTTATTTTCGTATTTTGTACCAAAGCTTTAACTAAGTGGTTATTTTTAATCTGTTGCGGTTAATTTATAGCCACTTCAAGTAAAATTTAATTGAATACGTATTCTAAATGACTTCCTTTTATATACTTCTAAGATATTATGTAGAGTTTATAAATTACATGAGTTAATAAAACGTTTTTAAAAGACTAACCAACTTAATTTACCATAAAAATAATTCGTATTGTTATTAATATTACGTTATCAATAAAAACTTACCTCAGAAGCCTTAAATGTGAAGAAAAATCCAATTTGTATCCAACAAGCATCCAAAAAATCCACTTTGACAATCACGAATTCACTGTGGCAACAACGTTGGAGGAAAACAACACAGCACTAGCCCCTATTGTTTAATTCTTTTGCCTCTTTGGAAATTGTACTAAAACTCACACGTTTAAAAAAAAAAGGTACACATAAAACACTGGCCACAAAATAACTGTCTTCTTATTTGCAAGAAGTTTCAATTAAAAAGTTTAAACACACTCTTTTTTCAAACACGCATTTTTTTAATTTGGAAGCGCTAAGGCAACAGGTGCGGGGGAGGCTCGCCGCTCGACTGGCATCGCGTTGTACGCTCTGCCTTTGGTATGGCTGGTCATATACGTAGCTGAAAGTCGGAAAGGAATATTTGTAAGTAACCCTATGCAGTTTGAGTTGGTCGAAATTGATATTTTATAACATTAGAATCATCCGTGTGGTAGCATAGAATAACACCACCCCTCTCCTCCCATAGAGATAATAAATTGTGACTAGGTAAACAACCTATACCCTTGAAATATACAACGATCAGCATATCGCCTTCTATGTGGCTACTGTGACAAAATAACGAAAATCTTGTGAGAACCCTGTGGGGAACCTTGTGGCCAACAGTGGACTTTTCTCAATTTAGATGATGACGATAATAATATCATTTTTAGGTTTTTACATATTATTTTAATATGTTTAGACATATACCTAATTGTATACCTAATTCAAATAAGTACTTACACTTAAAACATAACCAGTTTTATAAATAAACTTTATTATATATTTATACGCTACTTTCAACAAAAGTTTTACATAGTTATTTTTTTTTTAATTTTACGCTACTTTCTACTAATAAATTGTAGAAAATACGCATCCAACCTGCATCAAAGTGTATCGCAGGCTACGCAGTCTTCCGTCTCTTTCGCACCTCCATAAAGTCTGAAATAGACAGAGAGGCATGATTAATGGCATGTGCAGCGGTGATGCGGGAGAGCTTTTGGTGTGCATACACGTGAGGTAGAGTTTGACTGATTTTTTAACAGTCAATATAAAAATACACGTTTTTGGTCACTTAAAATATTTACCACCAAATACATGAATCTTGTGATAAGGGTCGCTCAAGACCGGTCGTTGTGAGGTTCTGTGGGGGAGGCCTATGTCCAGCAGTGGACGTCTTTCGGCTTATGAGAACATGAATCTTAGAAAAAAAAAAAACATATTTAACTTACCTTTAAATAACGAACGTGGCAGGATAAGTTTAATAAGGCATAATAGTTTCAAGTATTCGGGGTTTGTTATGATAAAAAAAAAATATAGGACATGCGTACTGTTAAGCGGAAAATTATACTGCTTTAAGATAAATCACTAAGATTTAATTATTAAGCTTAAACATAAATCCTTACTTCAAATTTCGTTGCGTTTTTGATATACTTTTAGGCAGACATGCAGGTGTGTCAATGGAAGATTCTCCAAGTTAAGCTTCCATGTAAGTTACTCGTGCGCCGAATGCGAAAGTACTATTGTATGATTTTATGGGGTTTTGATCAAAAAATTTCGCCCAAGGTGCTTGACCCGCTTTCATTGTATTTTTAATTGTCAAATGAACGGTTTAGAAAGTAATTGGCGAGTGAAGTGAACTGTTGTTAGGGGTCCGTACTTGAATTTTGAACCAGAACTTTATTATACCGAGTTTACAATGTCCATGTCTTCTCTACTGGAGTAAAAAACTAACTCTGTTATTCATAAAAAGTTAAAGAGCATTTTAGTTATTTGACGTATGTCAATTTAGACTGGATGTCACGTATTTACCATACAACAAATCAGAGAAGTAGACCTCCAGTAGAGCTACTTAAAAGCTACTGTATCTTTATGAATAACACTGTAAATATATGTATATAATTCCTGTATTACTTTAAAATATAATAGGAATTCAGATATTATTTTTTTTTTTTTACAAAAAAAGGAACCCGCCTTCAATAAACTGACACATACATCAACTGAGCACTTCCTCTTTTTCTCAGTCGGTTAAAATAGTTACTAAAACCCTCTCCTGAATGTAATAAATACTTATCTGAAAACCGGCATCAAGATCTGTTCAGCAAAACGCGAGGTAATCGCGGACAAACATACATACATACATACATACGTAAATACATACAGGTCAAACTGATAACCTCATTTTTTGAAGTCGGTTAAAAAAGCTATACAGGTTATATTTGTCAATAACTCAAGATAGTTTTGTTCCTAGTATGAAAACTGATTACATATACTAATCATTAATTTTACTTGTCTTTATGAATTATAAGTGCAAATACAAAACCCAGCATTGTAATACTTTGTATTACCTTCACATACCGCTTACAAAATCATGTCACGTTCTTCTGTGAATACCAATCAATACCGATCTATTGATATAACACGAGCTTTCCCGGCTTACTTCGTTACGCCATAGAATATAAGATACTACAAAAGACTTGGCTCTATAGTTTATGTTCTTTTGACTGCCCAGAATGGCCGAATAAAAAACAAACAACAACAACAAACCACCTGTCAAAATATGTAAACAACGGAAAAAATATTGCACCTTGGGTTACATATTTGAGTTTAGGTAAGGATCCCTATTTTTTTTGAAAATCTAATAAAGCCTATGACACTCGGGGTTAATGTAGCTTCTTACCAGTGAAATAATTTTTCAAATCGGTTTAGTATTTCCGGAGCCTATTCGTTACAAACAAACAAACAAACAAATCTTTCCTCTTTATAATATTGGTATAGATTAAGCACAGTAGGTATACAATCTAAGCGAATATGGGCGTCTTACATCTGGGCTGTAAGCATGTATATATCCTGCACACATAAAGAAACCATCTGGAAATGGTGACCGTTGTATGGCCTGTCTCTCTTCTTAACTCTTCCCTCTTACTAATATACGCGAAAAAGCATGCGTTCGGCCAACATATTCAAATCGTTTCTTTAAGTGCGCTTAGGCTTTAAGGCTTAAACCTACTACAGATCTTTGCATAGGTATGGGTTGGATGAATTGAATCAATATATATAAAACTCTTCCGTTACTGACTGACTGACTGACTGACTGACTGACTGACTGACTGACTGACTGACTGACTGACTGACTGACTGACTGACTGACTGACTGACTGACTGACTGACTGACTGACTGACTGACTGACTGACTGACTGACTGACTGACTGACTGACTGACTGACTGACTGACTGACTGACTGACTGACTGACTGACTGACTGACTGACTGACTGACTGACTGACTGACTGACTGACTGACTGACTGACTGACTGACTGACTGACTGACTGACTGACTGACTGACTGACTGACTGACTGACTGACTGACTGACTGACTGACTGACTGACTGACTGACTGACTGACTGACTGACTGACTGACTGACTGACTGACTGACTGACTGACTGACTGACTGACTGACTGACTGACTGACTGACTGACTGACTGACTGACTGACTGACTGACTGACTGACTGACTGACTGACTGACTGACTGACTGACTGACTGACTGACTGACTGACTGACTGACTGACTGACTGACTGACTGACTGACTGACTGACTGACTGACTGACTGACTGACTGACTGACTGACTGACTGACTGACTGACTGACTGACTGACTGACTGACTGACTGACTGACTGACTGACTGACTGACTGACTGACTGACTGACTGACTGACTGACTGACTGACTGACTGACTGACTGACTGACTGACTGACTGACTGACTGACTGACTGACTGACTGACTGACTGACTGACTGACTGACTGACTGACTGACTGACTGACTGACTGACTGACTGACTGACTGACTGACTGACTGACTGACTGACTGACTGACTGACTGACTGACTGACTGACTGACTGACTGACTGACTGACTGACTGACTGACTGACTGACTGACTGACTGACTGACTGACTGACTGACTGACTGACTGACTGACTGACTGACTGACTGACTGACTGACTGACTGACTGACTGACTGACTGACTGACTGACTGACTGACTGACTGACTGACTGACTGACTGACTGACTGACTGACTGACTGACTGACTGACTGACTGACTGACTGACTGACTGACTGACTGACTGACTGACTGACTGACTGACTGACTGACTGACTGACTGACTGACTGACTGACTGACTGACTGACTGACTGACTGACTGACTGACTGACTGACTGACTGACTGACTGACTGACTGACTGACTGACTGACTGACTGACTGACTGACTGACTGACTGACTGACTGACTGACTGACTGACTGACTGACTGACTGACTGACTGACTGACTGACTGACTGACTGACAGACAGACAACGCAGAGCCGAAACTACTGGGCGTAGCGGGCTAAAATTTTGCACGTGGGTTCCTTGGGGAGTGTAGGGGAGCACTAAGGAATAATTTCCTGAAATTCCCATGGGAACGGGAGAAAACGGGATTTTTGTGTTTAAGAGAAATCTGCGCTGGTGATACCGCGGGGCAGCCTCTAGTCAATATCAATATATATAAAACTCTTCCGTTACTGACTGACTGACTGACTGACTGACTGACAGACAACGCAGAGCCAAAACTACTGGGCGTAGCGGGCTGAAATTTTGCATGTAGGTACCTTAGGGAGTGTAGGTGAGCACTAAGAAGGGATTTCCCGAAATTCCCACGGGAACGGGAAAAACGGGAATTTTGTGTTTATGAGAAATCTGCGCGGGAAAAACCGCGGGGCAGCCTCTAGTAATTATATAAAACTCTTCCGTTACTCACTGACTGACTGACTGACTGACTGACTGACTGACTGACTGACAGACAACGCAGATCCGAAACTACTGGGCGTACAAAGCTGAAATTTGGCATGTAGGTTCCTTAGGGAGTGTAGGTGAGCACTAAGAAAGGATTTCCCAAAATTCCCACAGGAACGGAAAAAAACGGAATTTTCGTGTTTATGAGAAATCTGCGCGGGAAATACCGCGGGGCAGCCTCTAGTATGTTATAAACTTGGTCACGTCCAAATATAAGCTTTGAGTTTGAATTACGCGCTACTTAGGGTAACATGTCCTATTACGGCGCGTTTTGACGACATTTTAAAGTAGGGTAAGAAATTAAGCGTTTCTAAATATTTTAGCAGATATTTGAATTTTTTTTTGACAGTCATGATAATTATATTTTCTATTTCAGTTGTCGTTTTATTTATTTTAGAGTGATAATTAATTTAAAATAAATATTTTTTCTGACAATTCGGAATTCCTATTACGGCGGCAAAAAAAAGTTTGAAGCCCATTACGGCGGTAAGCACAGCCTATTACGGAGTATGGGATGACAACACACTCACGATGAAACATTTTCATCTCAGCTCATGGTTCCGTGCAATCAGAAAATGGTATGCAATGGCTGTAATTGTTACTGGCACTGTACATAAATACAGGTTCTTCCTAGTAAGGCGCTATTTTGATAATATTTTGTGTATCAACTGTAATGGCCTCGCGCTAAGAAGTTTCCAGTAATATAATTAGTTTAGGAAACACGAATAATGAATATTTGGCTGTATGGGCTACTATGTTCCTTTGCCTGACCTGAACGGGCGAATAACAAAACAACAATCAATCAATCAATCTACGGCACCGTAACGTTCTCCCATCTCTCTGCACAACGAAACGGAATGAATTAATTATGGGGACGATTTTTTTTTATAAGCCGCTCTGATGAAGAAACGATTTGAAAATGACGGCCGAACGAATGCTATCTCGCGTATATTAGTATGAGGGAAGAGTTGAGAACAGAGACAGCCCATACAACGGCCGCCATTTTGAGATCGTTTCTTTACGTGAGCAGGTTATACCCATAAAAGCGTAATTTGTGCAAATTTGGCTAGCTTATTAACATAATTTTTAATATTTGTTGTTAATCTACATTAAGGAACGGCGGATGGAAAAGACATATTAATAAGGTCCCGGGACGTGTACCCGAAACCTACATCAATAAACTGATACAAACCAAACTGAGAACTTCCTCTTTTCTAAAGTCGGTTAAAAATAGGTACTAAAACCCTTCTTCTGAATTTAAAAAATACTTTTGTGTAAATCGGTTTTGACAAAATCGAAATAATCGTGGACAAACATGCATAATAGGTACTAAAACCCTTCTTCTGAATTTAAAAAATACTTTTGTGAAAACCAGTTTTGACAAAATCGAAATAATCGTGGACCAACATGCATACAAACATACATACAGGTCGAATTGATAACCTCCTTAACCTCGTTATAAAACAATTGCTGTTCGTTTTTCTCCAAATTTAATTTGAAAAGGCCCGGACGAGGGTTTTAATAATCCTACTAATATTAATAAACGACAAAGTTTGAAATAAAGGATGTCTGTAACTCTTTCACGTAAAAACTACGAAATAGATTTTAATGAAACCTTACAAATAAAACATATTTGAAGGAAAATTTAACTGGCGAAGCAGCGGGGTGCAGTCAGTGAAGGTTTAGTTTAACGGTAAAAAAAGATGGAAATGGATTTCTAACCAAGCGGAGAAAGTTAAAAAAAATAACGATAATTTTTTTTACAATAACGTTGACACAAACATGCAATAAAATGGAACACAAAAAAAAACAACAGAAAACCAGCAAACCAAAATACAATAAAACAACCAACGAATCATAATCAGTTTTGTATGGTGTGTCAAAGTTGCGGTAAAATCTAGTAGTACATTATTAAATTGATGGGAAAATACGTAAGTACGAAATAAACCTTAGTTTATATTTTTGTGTAAGTTTTTCATTATTTACTTACCCTTTTATTCATAAAAAGTTAAAGTGCATTTTAGTTATTTGACGTATGTCAATTTAGATAGGATGTCACGTATTTACCATACAACAAACCAAATAAGTAGACCTGCAGTAAAGCTTTTTAAAATGTACGGTATATTTATGAATAATACGGTTAAATTATTAGCTCTGTAATTTCCGTACACCGTGTTAGGATTCCGTACAGCCTAATACGGTAGGTACTAAAATATCTAAGAAGTTTTTATATCCTGATGCTGAAATATAATGTAAAGATATTTCGGTAATGTAAGTTATTACATACACATAAGAACACTCTGACTTTACCATAAAACTCTCAAATCGTTAGTAATCGTTGTATTAGACTATATTTCTTCATTAAAACTCATACGTTAGGTTTCACAGTATTCTAACAAACTTAAATTTTACTGTCAACTTTAAGCGTCAAAAACAAGGATTCTAGTTAAAAAACATGTACCTCCAAAATTGGTTTTATACTTGAGAACTAATGAAAAATACACTTAAATAACGAAATGTTCATAAATTATATTTATTATACCACAAAATTTATAAATTACCGACACTGCGTTTTTCCTATTACCGATGGTACCCTCCGTAATAGGCGGTACCCTCAAATAGCCTTCCTAACACGGCGGACTTTTGTTTACTCATATTTACTTGTTATATTTGATTTTAAACAGAAATCAACTTGATTAACTAAGACTACTTGAATGTAAAAAGTATTCGAATACAGTAACATAATCTTGAAGTGCTTGTTTGAACTAAAAACGAAGTCTGAAAATTCAATGTTCTACCGCGAGTCAGTCTGCGTTTGTATGAAACAGCTTCTCGCTTTGGTGACGTTACACAAAATAATTAATTTAAGTAATTTTAAACGATTTTAAACGCACGAGTGCTGGGTAATAAGTTACGTGTTAGTTTCCCTTGGATACTATGTAGTCACTTTTACCATACATAGTCACAACGAATCATAAATTGCAAAATATGAAATAGAGCCGTAATAGGACGTGATTTTGACTACCGCGGTAATAAGACGTTTTACCCTAGTATATTTATTTAAATGAGATTCGTATATTTGATAAGAGACAACAATTAAGAGACCGATAAAAATGAAAAACGCTTAAAAAAAATCATATAAGTTGAATAATATTAATTTGTAGTTATCGATTTGATTATTAAAACTACAAAATATATATGTGTTTTAAGTGCAACGAAACTGCAATCGAAGGTGGTAAGAAAAGTAAAATTAATTAGTCACCGGATGTGACACAAGTACTCGAGACAATTCAGATAACAGGAAGTGGATTTCTGGAGAGTTTACTTCCGGCAAGCTGCGTGATGAAGTAGTTGATTTCGTTAAAGATATCGATTTCAATAGAAAAATCATCATACTACCTATATCAATGACAAAGATATATACTTAGACAACTTTTGTCCTTTGATTCTTATAAAATACTACTTTCTTACTATTACAATTTTCTTAACTATTACGTTCCCGACTAATCCAATGACTGATAGACAGCACACAGCCTAAACTACTTGTGCTAGTAACTATTGTTTATTATGCACGTAGCATGTACAGTGACGGTCTAGCTGGGTGTAACAGATTTTCTAATGGACTCGTGCACCCTAAATTGTATTACCAAAGAACAAGAGCTATTTTGCAATACAGAAAAACCGGAAGTGTTACGTCGACCTTGACCGCCACTGTACCTACCTATTTAACTTCCCTGTTTACTAGAAACCCAGGGTAATTTCGACAAGCCCTGTAGGTCAGGGAAGCCCTGTAGGTCCGGGCGTAAGAATTGGTCTACGGTATGCCCTGCCTGTCGTAAGAGGCGACTAAAAGGGGTCTTTCGGGTCGTGGGTATGAAGGGCGGGGGCCCGACACACTCATCAAACGGCCCTGAGATGGGCGGCGGCACAGCTTGTGGCACTGTGCCGCCACAGCTCCAAAGGCGAGCCGGGGAGGGAACAATATGCCCTCCCCGAGCACGAAGCTGATAGTAGCTGAGCGTGGGAAGACTTCGGACGCTTTAATATGTGGTTCTTCCCAAAAGCGCCAAGACGGCCGCCGGGGGGTTTTAGTGGGTGCGAGCCCCACATACCCCCGACGCTCCCCCGAGCGTCGGGAAATGCGATAGGCATTTCCCCTCGTTAAAAAAAAAAGGGTAATTACGACAAAAAAAAAAAGTAAGAAAATACCACTGAAAACTTGATTTTATGTTCATTTGTCTGCCCAAAAATAACTATAGGATAGAAAGATTAACACTTAATTACACACAAGTCAGATACAGTGACGGTCTAGGTCGGCGTAACACTTCCGGTTTTTCTGTATTGCAAAATAGCTCTTAATAAATAATAAATAATAAATTTATTGGAAAATTCATAAATTTACAATAAAACTTAAAGTAAGCCTTATATTAATTTACAGAGCTTAACATAAAATCAAGTCTGAACTAGGCTAATTAAATAGCCTGTATCTCAGACTGGGTTAAAACTAGAATTGTTATATTACAATATGAATAACTAGAGGCTGCCCCGCGGTATTTCCCGCGCAGATTTCTCATAAACACAAAAATCCCGTTTTTTCCCGTTCCCGTGGGAATTTCGGGAAATCCTTTCTTAGTGCTCACCTACACTCCCTAAGGAATCTACATGCTAATTTCAGCTTTGTACGCCCAGTAGTTTCGGCTCTGCGTTGTCTGTCAGTCAGTCAGTCAGTCAGTCAGTCAGTAACGGAAGAGTTTTATATATATTGATAATAAAAAAACAATATGAAAATATGATAAAAGTAATAATCTTACATAAAATTATATTTAGATATTAAGAGGTCTTAAAAAACTAAGCAATAAAATTATTGATAATCTATTTCACAATTCCAAGAAGTCTCTCTGTTTCGTCATTATTTAAAGTTCCTAGCCAATTTAAAAGAGAAGTTTTACAGTTTCTAAAGTTTAATGAGTACATCGATAGCTTTGCATTTATTTTATTATAAAGAAATGGGCCCAAAAAGCTGAAAAACCTTTGTGCGTAAACGTGCTTAGTAGAGTATAGGTCGTAACCCCGATCTTTACGTCTTTTGTTTGTATTGCTCTTGTTATTTGTTAAAACAGTCTAGGGCGCACGAAATCTGTTACGCCGTCCTAGACCACCACTGTTCATATACTAATGAAGGCACAATAAATTCAATTTGCAATACTATAGATATAGAAAAAAAAAAGCTATGCAAGTCAACAGCTAATCCACTTCCCAGCATTCAGCCATCCAGTGCTTCTTACAACAAATAGTTCCGTTTACTGAGAATTGTAATTGGCTGCACGACACGCAATTTGCTGACCATTCCTAGATAGAAAATAAAAAAAATATGCCATTGGACTGATAGGCGCAGGCTCAGTCAGTCAAGCAAGCCACTAGACGCGGACACAAATCGGCTGCTAATGTAGTTAAATCTGCGCCAGCTAAGTCTGCGAGCGACTGGTGGCGCCACTGTATACGTTCTTCGACCGTCATTCTCAACAAATTGCTGATTGCTGATCTATACCAATATTATAAAGAGGAAAGATTTGTTTGTTTGTTTGTTTGTAACGAATAGGCTCCGGAAATACTGAACTCCGGAAAAATTATTTCACTGGTAGCCAGCTTACATTGACCCCAAGTGTCATAGGCTATATAAGATTTTTTCAAAAAAATTAGGGATCCTTACCTAAACTCAAATAATGTAACCCGAGGTGCAATATTTTTTCCGTTGTTTACATATGTTGACAGGTGGTTTGTTGTTGTTGTTTGTTTTTTATTCGGCCATTCTGGGCAGTCAAAAGAACATAGTCTATAGAGCCAAGTCTTTTGTAGTACTTATCTTATATTCTATGGCGTAACGAAGTAAGCCGGGAAAGCTCGTTGTTTCATATTTTAACCGCGCGCAGCACAAAGTAGAACTTGGGGGACTCAGCATCTTGTGGCTAAAACGCGGCCACGAGAATTCGAGCGTTTGCGCCTATGCTATACAAAATGTGTCAATAAACAAACTTATCCGCAGTCTGTAAACGCGAACAGTGGCCGGGACTAGTTTCTGAATGTGCTGGTCGAACATTCTATATAGTATTCTATAAACTAAGGATTGATTTTATAAAACGACTACTAAGTGCTTAGCTTTGCGTCTTGCTATCGCTCGTCGTGAAAAGGTAACAAAAATACACTCTAAACACTCAAAAACTTTCGGCTTTAGAATAAGTGTGATTTTTTGGCGTTAAAACTTTCGTGGAAAGCCGGCATTAGGCAAATAACAGATAGACTCTACATAATTTCTTTTACTCGACACCGTTTTACATAAAAAGTCACACTTATGCATGTTACCTAGATTTCGAATTTCGATTGCGCGTATTCAGGAAATGCCTAGTTAGGCGTCCGAAGCAAATTGCTGCCTTTTTTGCAACTCGAATACAATGGGTGTATCTTCGATTCCGGTTTCATAGTTTTAATAATGACTTGCATATTTTGAATTTGATCTTGATTAATAATTCATTCATTGAATTTGTGCAAAATTGTTTTGTTGTAAGAGAACTAGAGAAATTCTTGTGCAATCGCATTAGAAATGATAAGAACCGCCCTTTGCAAACTTTCTATTAATTTTAGAATATTATTTATTGTTAAAACGAAACATTGTAGTAGAGGCTTAGTAATATAACTAAACTAGTCGACCCGGCAAACTATGTACCGCCTAACCTATTACTATGTTGCATTGCATGTTGCATTGCATGTATTATACATTTAAACCTTCGTATGAATCACTCTACCTTTGAAAAAGACATAAGATATAATCTCACGCCTTTTATTCCCCGAAGGGTTAGGCAGAGGTACTGGCTCAAGAGCCACAGCCAGACCCACGTTTAGCCAAGTTAAGTTAAGCCTTTAAAAAAAAACGCATCGAAATAATAATAATAATAAGCCCAGTGGTAATTCCAGTACTGCCCAGTGGAAATTCCAGTACTTTCGGTCTGGAACTTCCATTGCAATTAGTCACCGCAGGGACTGCTTGTGGCGAGTCGATGGTGAGTGGCGACACCACGGACCCTATACCTCCAGGGGGACACACGCAGTCATCACACGCACACTCACATTCAGTCATCACACACACACACACCCCCCCGCCTCTGAGCTTGCCTTCACCAGCCGCCCAGAGTGGAGTAGCAAGAGCGAAGCCTATGCTCCAGGTTGGAAGTGTAAAATGTCATAACGCCGGGTGCATCTTATGCTGCCCGCAGTCTCACCTCTCGACAACCTTAGCTGTCCACGACCAGTGTTGCAACCCGTTGCCAATATATAGGCGACTTAGTGGAAGCCCACCCAGTGGACAGCGAGTCACCGCCTGCCGTGATAATTAGTGAAATGTTGCATTAAAGGCAGGCGTATACCGGTATTTCACTCCATAGAACCAGTTAACCGGTCCATTAAACAGTTCACCCCCATAAACCATTTCTTGTCATCCATTTTACAATAGTTCCTATCACCTACTGGGTGCCGCCTCTGGGTGCATGATCTATTTATGCATTTAGTCGCGATGCCTGGTTGGTGATCCATATACAATATAGCAAAACTCTCGAAAGGGCCTCTACGTGTTGGATTCGTCCCCTCGCACGCCTCTCAAAGGACCGGGCTCCATCCCGTGATACCGAAGAGTATTGAGAAACATAATAATAATAATAATAACACGTCACACTCAGAGCCCCTAACTAGGAAGAACCTGTATCTAGGGCGCCCGAAACACACACAGAGACGAACATCAATCCGTTGCAAGATTTTAAACAAGGAAACGACTTTATTTTATACTATGTATTGATATTGATATTGACTTGTATTGATAAAGTTTTTTGATCGCACCACAGGTGACTTTTTCTATCTTTATTTTCAAATGAAAAGGCTAATAATAAAGGTACCTACTATATACTCGACGCATCGCGCAAATCGCACTATATCACTACGAATGAACTTTTTATAGTTTTTTATAATAAGAAAACTGGTTTCGTTTGTTTATTTTAATGACAGTCCGAGTCCCGGGACATCTTCAGATCTCAGAAACCTGATTAAATATAATTGGAACTATGATAGAGCTACGGTGTTTGACTATCAATATATATAAAACTCTTCCGTTACTGACTGACTGACTGACAGACAACGCAGAGCCGAAACTACTGGGCGTACAAAGCTGAAATTTGGCACGTAGGTTCCTTAGGGAGTGTAGGTGAGCACTAAGAAGGGATTTCCCGAAATTCCCACGGGAACGGGAAAAAACGGGAATTTTGTGTTTATGAGAAATCTGCGCGGGAAAAACCGCGGGGCAGCCTCTAGTTTAGTATATTTTAAATTATTTTATACTTGGTGACATATCAAACATCGTATCTTTTCACAAGATAATCTAAGTATGTATGATAGTCTGAATTTTCGAGAATATTCTATAGTTCATCATTGTCAGGGATAATGATATAAGAAGTTTTGGAATCGGTCCAGTAGTTTTGGAGCTATTTGATTTAAACAAACAAACAATTAAATCTTTCCTCTTTATAATATTGATTGAAGGTTTGATTTACATTCTGATTGACTGATCGATTTGTTGTAAACTTATTAAGAAAACGTAAAAACAAATTGTCTTATTGAAAATAATAATAATAACGCATCACACTCAGAGCCCCTAACTAGGAACCTGTATCTAGTATGTCCGAAACATATACAGAGACGAACAATACACCCAGACCGGAAACAATCATCGATATTCATCATAAAAATGTTCGCCCCCCGGGAATCGAACCCAGATGCACACGCATCTCAGTCCACATCACTGCCAACTGAGCTACGGAGTAGTCGAAATATCCGATTGTCTCTTTCCAAAGACCGACGTGAATTCTTTTCGGCCCCACCCTAAATACTTATTTAAAAAAAAAAAATCTTTTTTACAAAAAAGGAACCCGCCTTCAATAAACTGACAAATACATCAACTGAGCACTTCCTCTTTTTCGAAGTCGGTTAAAATAGGTACTAAAACCTTCTCCTGAATATAACAAATACTTTTCTGAAAACCGCATCAAAATCGGTTCAGCCAAACTCGAGTTGATCGCGGACAAACATACATACATACATACAGGTCAAACTGATAACCTCCTTTTTTGAAGTCGGTTAAAAAGTAAATAACCTTACATTATAAACCTTTTTCTAATCCTCAGATTATCTTACGCCTAAGTGATAGATATGGCAATAAAAGGGCTACCATATAAGGCGACCACCGGTAATTGAACGCGTAAAGCTAAGTGTGTTTTCATCAAGCCCTCTAAAGAAGTAATTCTTAACGATTAAGGGTGCTCAAACCAATAGCACCACTTAGAGACGCGTTAATGACGAAGATTCAGTGCGAATTGTTCAATTTTTATAAAGGATCCGTAGAGAATAAATTTAAGTACAAGAATAAAATAAAAAATCTAATAATATTTTTTTTTATAAGAATACTAGTCAACCCGGCCAACTTCGTACCGCTTAACTATTTTGTGCATGTTTTATACTTATAAACCTTCCTCTTGAATCACTCAGTCGTTCTTTGTGGTTTATTGTAAAACATAGGTTATTCCTTGTTTATTCTTTTTTATCAATACATATTATAAAACAAAGTCGCTTCCCGCGTCTGTCCCTATGTATGCTTATACCTTTAAAACTATGCAACGGATTATGATGCGTTTTTTTAAATAGTGATTCAAGAGGAAGGTTTATAAGTATAATACACGAGCAGTCCCGGCTTACTTCGTTACGCCATAAAATATAACATACTACAAAAGACTTGGCTCTATAGACTATGTTCTTTTGACTGCCCAGAATGGCCGAATAAAAAAATAAACAACAGCAACAAACCACCTGTAAAAATATGTAAACAACGGAAAAAATATTGCACTTTGGTTTACATTATTCCTCTTTATAATATTGGTATAGAAGAGCAGGTTAGGCGGTACGCAGATCGCCGGGTCGACTAGTTATATTACAAACCTTGTTAGTCCTTTTCCCGCAGTACCCAACCAAAGAAAAAAAAAACAAAATAACATCAACTGGTTTACAATCCCAGGCAGGACTGCGATCGTCACTGCTCGGTCGGTACAGTTTCAATGTCACATTAATTATTGTTATTACTTGCAATAATTCGGTTTTAATTATGGCTATTTTAAATCATTAAAGAAAGATATAATTGACCCTGGGTTTCACATAAGTAAAGATTAATGATAGAATAACGACAGGACGTAAAATTTTGAACTAAATACAATTTTTCTAACTGCGAAGTTTGAAATTGTTGTTTAAAATTTTTGTTGTATATGAATTATAGTTTATTTATTAAAAGGAACACAAAACACAAACACACACTATAAAAATTGTTGAGTACTTAATTTTATTTGTAATATTCGATTCGATCGAAAATTTATTGAGATGTCTAATTCTTTAACCGTTCTTTTTTAAAAGTTTGTAGGTAAGTATAATATCTTTTAATTGGTGCAGCAGTGTTTTTTTTTCAATTACTTTTGCTAAAGTTTTTGAGTAAATAACTGAAAATTTGGGTTAAGTAGCCGCATAAAGCACAGTATTTGGCAACATGACTGGATAGGGGATATTGCTAGCCCAATTTTAATCTAACTATTCAAAATGGTCACTAGATTCACATATTTCTATTATTAGATACATTTAAACTTAATTAATCAGATATAAGTAGGTATTTTAATTATATACGATGTAACTATAACTAGTAACTGCACATGGGTGTTTAAAGTAATATTTTAACTAAAATGTCATGCTCTTCGTAAATGCGGGTAAACTAAACACAGCAATTTATATCTATTAACTGCAGAAACATGTTGATCTATCCTTTTATTAAATGTCAAAATGTCAGCGAACGACCACTATTCAGCTTCTATGTAATCGGGTAATGTCAGCACAGCAAAGTAATTTAATGTTTTACATTTAATTTGCCTTTTCTGCTGTCTCTATTAAACTAAACTTTGTAATTTGTTTGTAATCTGTACTCTTTATTTGAACAAGAATAAAAAGCAATTAAATATCTCAGATGCTTATGACATGTAAGTAACAAATTCTTAATGAGTAAATTCTGTTTACCGTACTTAAGGTGGTAACTCTCTCTATGGCGCGAAATTCAAATTTTTTCGTGTTTTTTATTTATTCTGGCGAAAGTTACATTTTTAATAAAGTTTAAATGAATTCGCGTATGTAAAAAACCATCTCCCATATTGTAATTCAACGTTTTTTTAAGACAGACCTACAGATTTTGTGTCTAAGGGGTAAAAGGCCAAAAAACAAGTTCCTTGAATATACACAAAATCGGTAACTCTGTCTTTCAAAAACGATATATCACAATGTGGGAAATAGGTTTTTACGTACGCGAATTCATTTAAACGTTATTTAAAATGAATACTGTCGCCAAAATAATTAAAAAACGTGATAAAATTTGAATTTCGCGCCATACCGTGAGTTACCGCCTTAAGGTGGTCCCTCTCGGTATGGCGCGAAATTCAAAATTTTGCGCGTTTTTTACGCCAAATAAAATAATCTTGTATAAAAGTTAAAAGTTGTTAACTTTTATACAAGAAATCAATACGGAACAAACCAAAAACAACATCATGCAATATGATGATGATGATGATGTCCTCTTATCCCTCATCAGGGGTGTTAATATACCATACAGCGACAAGGTCAAAAACCTTGGTGTTATCTTCGATAAAAACTTGTCATGGATACCACAGGTTGCAGAGGTTAGCAGGAAGTTGTTTGCTGCGTCGGGTTCGCTGAGACGACTCAGGAATTTTCTACCGACTACCACTAAAATTACGTTGGCTCAATCCTTACTATTGCCCATTTTAGATTACGCAGACGCGTGTTATGTTGACCTGACTGAGGATCAACTTAACAAGCTTGAGCGACTCCAAAACTTCTGTATTCGCTTCATATTTGGCCTACGTAAGTATGACCACGTATCTGAATTCCGTGCCAAGCTCAAGTGGCTCCCCATACGACTTCGCCGGAATGCACATATTCTTTCTCTTCTCTACACAGTGCTGTTCAACCCCTCGGCCCCAGCTTACCTTAAGAAACGATTTGATTTCTTGAGCGTAACCTCAAGCACCAGATCGTTACGTCCCAGTCATTTTTTAACACTAAAATGCCCAGCGCATAGTCATAAATTTTTTCATAATTCCTTTACGACAAAGGCTATCCTCCTATGGAATTCTTTGCCCTTATCTATACGTGGTCTCAAATCTTTAGAGACCTTCAAACGCCACGTTAAGGAACATTTTCTCTCCTCCCTAGTTGTTAATAATTAGTTAGGGTTCATAATATTTATAATAATATTTATAATATTTTCTTTATGTACCATATTTTATTTAGGTTCATATTTGTGTTACATATTTTTAATTTTTATGTATTTATATATAGTTATATAAGTGTAGTAAAAATATATTTATTATTTATATAATATATATATTTGTATTTGTTTTATACTATTGTGTATACTTATACATAATTTTTATCTTATTATCTGTTATTGTTTTTAAAAATCAGTTTCCTCTCTTTAATGTCATATTTCTATCTATCTTCTATCTTAATTAAAATAATTGTCTTCTTTTTCCTTATGTATAAAAAAACAGGTTACCTGGAAGAAATCGCTTAAAGCGATAAGGTCGCCTTTTGTCAACTTACTGTACTATTAATGTTCTTGTTTTTATGTTTTTTGTGCAATAAAGATATCATTCATTCATTCATTCATTCATTCATTCATTCATTCATTCATTCATTCATTCATTCAGGGACATAGGGCTCTCAGTAAAGCTCGCCACTTGCTGCTTTTCATATCGTAAAATTTAGGATTACTATGTTTTTAATTAATTTATAAGTTAACTAGACTTCCAATAAGTGATACATGTGTCATCCTATATCGAACTATTTTAATTATTTTATATCCCTCTCTAACACACAAGTGTGAGGCGGCTAAACTCTGCCTTAAAAGCTTGAAGCTTTGTGCTGGCTAGCCAACGTAACTCATGAAGCTAGCTAGCCAACGCAACTCAAAAGATTAATGTATCAGTCTCGGTTTTTGTCAGCGACACCTCATTAGCCAGTGACACGTCCACTTATCAAAATAATCTGGAATGTAGCCGATCATGATCACTTCCTCTTTGGCTGAGAATATTTATTTGTAATACCTGTTATTATATTCATCAATATTATAAAGAGGAAAGATTTGTTTGTTTGTTTGTAACGAATAGGCTCCGGAAATACTGAACCGATTTGAAAAATTCTTTCACTGGTAGGAAGCTACACTATCCCCGAGTGACATAGGCTATATTAGATTTTCAAAAAACTTAGGAATCCTTACTTAAACTCAAATAATGTAACTCAAGGTGCAATATTTTTTCCGTTGTTAACATATTTTGACAGGTGGTTTGTTGTTGTTGTTTGTTTTTTTATTCGCCCATTCTGGGCAGTCAAAAGAACATTGTCCATAGAGCCAAGTCTTTAGAAGTATTTTTATTCTATGGCGTAACGAAGAAAGCCGGGATAGCTCGTATTTTATATGAAGGTATATGTCGTAATATGCGACGCGTGAGGCCTTACACCTACGCAAAAAATTAAACCGGATCCTTATTTAAAATGTATTTTTTATTGATAATGAATTCATTCATCTTATTCGAGACAAATTCACTGTTGAACATAATAATAAGAATAACGCATCACACTCAGAGCTCCTAACTAGGAAGAACCTGTATCTAGGGTGCCTGAAACCTATATCTCTGTGACCCCTTTCTTCTGTACGCTGTAAAATAATTGCGAAAGGTAGTAAAATCATTTGACAGAGGAGGGCTCGTTTGGGGGCGTCTCCAGGCGACCATTGTCGTAAGCCAATTGGTGGGCACCCTGAACTACCTCGCCTCTCACAGTATAGGATACTTTACGAAATAAGGTATCAATATTGATTAGATTAGTCTAATTGACTTCCAATAAGAGATATCTTGTATCCTGTATTGACTAAAACATTTTTTTACTTTACTATACATAGACGAACATTACACCCAGACCGGAAAGCAAAACATCGATATTCATCACAATGTTCGCCCCGCCGGGAATTGAAACCGGCGCACCCGCGTCTCAGTCCACGTCACTGCCAACTAAGCCACGGAGTAGTCAACTCCAATCGTAGGCTTCTTCTTCGTAGGAGAAATTCAAATTCAAATTCAAATTCAAAATTATTTATTAAAAATTTCTTTAGACAAAATTCTGCAAAACCCACATTGGGGTTTGTCTGCAGAAAATAAAAGCCTAAACTGAAAAAATTTATCAGCTTAACATTAGTTTGTTAAAACTTTAAATTGTATTGAAGATAATATACTACAGTCCTCTTAATCTATAGATATACTGTAGTTAGCTATTTACATACTTTTCAATTAAATTTATTTTATAGAGTTTAGCAAATACAGATTTTTTACATTCATTTCGAATAGAAGAGGGCATCTCGTTAAATATAATATATTAAGGTGGTAACTCTCGCTATGGCGCGAAATTCAAATTTTTTCGTGTTTTTTATTTATTCTGGAGAAAGTATACATATTTTTAAAAGTTTCAATGAATTCGCGTATGTAAAAAACCATTTGCCACATTGTAATACAACGTTTTTAGAAGACAGACCTACTGATTTTGTGCCTAAGGACATAAAGGCCAAAAATCAAGTTAGGTCCTTAGACACAAAATTAGTAGGTCTGTCTTCGAAAAACGTTGTATTACAATGTGAGAAATGGTTTTTTACATACGCGAATTCATTAAAACTTTATTAAAAATGAATACTTTCGCCAGAATAATTAAAAAACGCGAAAATTTTGAATTTCGCGCCATACCGTGACTTACCGCCTCTAGACCGGGTTGGTGATTGCAGTATGGTTTTTAAAGTTTATCAACGTAGGACTTTGCTACATGACCTTCCTATATTGAATCAATCCAACATGCGTAAAGAGAAAGGTAGGTGGCAAAAAAGGTATCCTTGCCTAACCGCGCGCGTGTTGGGCGTAATTATTTTGACAGCAGCAAGACTGTCTACTGTCATGGATAACAAAAGATCAACAGAGCGCGTGATATGGAAGCCATCTTTCATGTTAAGGGCAAGCAATGTTTTTTAAATTATTTCTTCACACTCCGAATCCTTTTTTTTTGATAAGGGGGGTTGCTCGGGGGAGCTTTCCTTCAATAAGTGATACAATATCTTTTATCTTATATTGAATTAATTATATTGACTTTCGGTATGTGAACCTCGCAATTACTAAAACCCCCCGACGGCCATCTTGGCGTTTTTGGAGAAGTATCCCGGGAAACATTGATAATGAAATTCATCCTAGGGTAACATGCCCTATTACGGCGCGTTTTGACGACATTTTAAAGTAGGGTAAGAAATTAAGCATTTCTAAATATTTTAGCAGATATTTGAATTTTTTTTTGACAGTCATGATAATTATATTTTCTATTTCAGTTGTCTTTTTATTTATTTTAGAGTGATAATTAATTTTAAATAAATATTTTGTCTGACAATTCGGAATTCCTATTACGGCGGCAAAAAAAAGTTTGAAGCCCATTACGGCGGTAAGCACAGCCTATTACGGAGTATGGGATGACAACACACTCACGATGAAACATTTTCATCTCAGCTCATGGTTCGGTGCAATCAGAAAATGGTATGCAATGGCTGTAATTGTTACTGGCACTGTACATAAATACAGGTTCTTCCTAGTAAGGCGCTATTTTGATAATATTTTGTGTATCAACTGTAATGGCCTCGCGCTAAGAAGTTTCCAGTAATATAATTAGTTTAGGAAGCACGAATAATGAATAATTGGCTGTATGGGCTACTATGTTCCTTTGCCTGACCTGAACGGGCGAACAACAAAACAACAATCAATCAATCAATCAATCTACGGCACCGTAACGTTCTCCCATCTCTCTGCACAACGGAACGGAATTAATTAATTATGGGGACGATTTTTTTTTATAAGCCGCTCTGATGAAGAAACGATTTGAAAATGGCGGCCGAACGAATGCTATCTCGCGTATATTAGTATGAGGGAAGAGTTGAGAACAGAGACAGCCCATACAACGGCCGCCATTTTGAGATCGTTTCTTTATGTGAGCAGGTTATACCCATAAAAGCGTAATTTGTGCAAATTTGGCTAGCTTATTAACATAATTTTTAATATTTGTTGTTAATCTACATTAAGAATCGGCGGATGGAAAAGACATATTAATAAGGTCCCGGGACGTGTACCCGAAACCTACGTCAATAAACTGATACAAACCAAACTGAGAACTTCCTCTTTTCTAAAATCGGTTAAAAATAGGTACTAAAACCCTTCTTCTGAATTTAAAAAATACTTTTGTGTAAATCGGTTTTGACAAAATCGAAATAATCGTGGACAAACATGCATAATAGGTACTAAAACCCTTCTTCTGAATTTAAAAAATACTTTTGTGAAAACCGGTTTTGACAAAATCGAAATAATCGTGGACAAACATGCATACAAACATACATACAGGTCGAATTGATAACCTCCTTAACCTCGTTATAAAACAATTGCTGTTAGTTTTTCTTCAAATTTAATTTGAAAAGGCCAGGACGAGGGTTTTAATAATCCTACTAATATTAATAAACGACAAAGTTTGAAATAAAGGATGTCTGTAACTCTTTCACGTAAAAACTACGAAATAGATTTTAATGAAACCTTACAAATAAAACATATTTGAAGGAAAATTTAACTGGCGAAGCAGCGGGGTGCAGTCAGTGAAGGTTTAGTTTAACGGTAAAAAAAGATGGAAAATGGATTTCTACCCAAGCGGAGAAAGTTAAAAAAAAAAAAGATATTTTTTTTTACAATAACGTTGACACAAACATGCAATAAAATGGAACACAAAAAAAAACGACAAAAAACCAGCAAACCAAAATACAATAAAACAACCAACGAATCATAATCAGTTTTGTATGGTGTGTCAAAGTTGCGGTGAAATCTAGTAGTACATTAATAAATTAATGGGAAAATACGTAAGTACGAAATAAACCTTAGTTCATATTTTTGTGTAAGTTTTTTCATTATTTACTTACCCTGTTATTCATAAAAAGTTAAAGTGCATTTTAGTTATTTGACGTATGTCAATTTAGATAGGATGTCACGTATTTACCATACAACAAACCAAATAAGTAGACCTGCAGTAAAGCTTTTTAAAATGTACGGTATATTTATGAATAATACGGTTAAATTATTAGCTCTGTAATTTCCGTACACCGTGTTAGGATTCCGTACAGCCTAATACGGTAGGTACAGTGGCGGACACGATCGGCGTAACACTTCCGGTTTTTCTGTATTGTAAAATAGTTCTTGTTCTCTGGTAATACAGTCTTGGGCTGACGAAACCATAGACAAATCTGTTACGGCCTCCTAGTCCTTGACTGTACTAAAATATCTAAGAAGTTTTTATATCCTGATGCTGAAATATAATGTAAAGATATTTCGGTAATGTAAGTTATTACATACACATAAGAACACTCTGACTTTACCATAAAACTCTCAAATCGTTAGTAATCGTTGTATTAGACTATATTTCTTCATTAAAACTCATACGTTAGGTTTCACAGTATTCTAACAAACTTAAATTTTACTGTCAACTTTAAGCGTCAAAAACAAGGATTCTAGTTAAAAAACATGTATGTCCAAAATTGGTTTTATACTTGAGAACTAATGAAAAATACACTTAAATAACGAAATGTTCATAAATTATATTTATTATACCACAAAATTTATAAATTACCGACACTGCGTTTTTCCTATTACCGATGGTACCCTCCGTAATAGGCGGTACCCTCAAATAGCCTTCCTAACACGGCGGACTTTTGTTTACTCATATTTACTTGTTATATTTGATTTTAAACAGAAATCAACTTGATTAACTAAGACTACTTGAATGTAAAAAGTATTCGAATACAGTAACATAATCTTGAAGTGCTTGTTTGAACTAAAAACAAAGTCTGAAAATTCAATGTTCTACCGCGAGTCAGTCTGCGTTTGTATGAAACAGCTTCTCGCTTTGGTGACGTTACACAAAATAAATAATTTAAGTAATTTTAAACGATTTTAAACGCACGAGTGCTGGGTAATAAGTTACGTGTTAGTTTCCCTTGGACACTATGTAGTCACTTTTACCATACATAGTCACAACGAATCATAAATTGCAAAATATGAAATAGAGCCGTAATAGGACGTGATTTTGACTACCGCGGTAATAGGACGTTTTACCCTAACATATTCGTCACCGCCGGACGACGTCACGAATCGAACCGTGCTTCCAACGATCACGGCACTGTCTACCACTGAATTTACAAAACCCATTTTGTTTTATTTTATAAAAAAATAGGGATGCTCGATGATCAATGGAAGAAATCGATTTCTCTAAGTAACGATCAACAACCCTCAACAAAATCTGTAATGTATGAAATAAACGCATCCACAGATTATTTTTTTTATTTTCTGAACGCAATGAAACATGAAAAAAAAAAAAAACTCGTTTATCGATGTCTGAAAAAGAACCTAATGTTTCCTAACATCGCTGTTTGGGTTCGATGAACATCGAACATCGACGTTGAGCTATCGGTAGTAAAACAAAAATAATTAAATCTTGTTTTTTTTTGCTACGCCAACAAGCCATTCCCTTAACAGTTCGCATATCGTTTTCCATATCAGGTAGCAACACGGGGGTCCCTCCATCAATTTAATGCCTTTACAAAGAATAACCTTTCACGCATTGGAAACCTTATTAAATTGTTAATACATAGGAAAAAAACTTACTATAAAACTTTAAGTGTTCCGTCTACGATCTTCGTAATACTAGCAACAATTTAGAAAAAAATAACGGTTTATTGTTTAAATTTAGGCAAAAAAAATTATTTCCTTAGATTTTGAACCTGAAAGCTACACAAAAATTCTAAGCATTTTTTTTGATTTCGGCTGAGGTTTAGATATTTTTTTTTTCGAGTTAGCGCTTAGTATTGCAGACGATTTAACTTAAAAAGAACAAAATCGAGGTACAAATTCTAATTAAATCCGAATCGAAATCGTAATATTATTCATAATATCATCTATACCAATATTATAAAGAGGAAAGATTTGTTTGTTTGTTTGTTTGTTTGTTTGTTTGTAACGAATAGGCTCCGGAAATACTGAACCGATTTGAAAAAATCTTTCACTGGTAGGAAGCTACATTAACCCCGAGTGTCATAGGCTATATTATATTTTCAAAAAAATTAGGGATCCTTACCTAAACTCAAAAATTTTAACCCAAGGTGCAATATTTTTTCCGTTGTTTACATTTTGCCAGGTGGTTTGTTGTTGTTGTGTGTGTTTTTTATTCGGCCATTCTGGGCAGTCAAAAGAACATTCTATAGAGCTAAATCTTTTGTAGTATCTTATATTCTATAGCGTAACGAAGTAAGCCGGGAAAGCTCGTAATCAAATATTTATTGAAAATATAAAAATAATGGACCAATAAAACTAAAGGTAAATAATAATTGCCGTTAAATTTGTTACAATAGCGTTGCTAATTCGATTTTTGAATAAAAGCTGCAATAAAGCATAGACAATAAAACGCGGCTGTCTTTGATCTAAACTAGTTTTTGGAGTCCCGTAATCAAACAAGGAACCTTTATAGTTTGGCTAATGTTGTTTGCTTTTACTTTTCTGAAAAACATTTGGAGTTACAGTTAATTCTACAAATAGATTATGCACCCAGAGGCAAAGGTTATAGAAATGGGAATTACCAGCTATGTATATTGTGTTTTATTAATGTCTATCAATTTGAAATGAAGGTGAGATGTTTCATAGAACGGTGTATACTTTGAGTGAAAATCGTTACGTTTGTTTGTTTGTTAAACATTTCAAAAGTATTCCATGTACTTTGTTTTTTCTATTTGTATGCACAAAAGTATATATCTACGTACAGTGGCGATTTCATTCAGCGTAACACTTTTGTCTATGGTCTCGTGCGCACTAGACTGCCATACCAAAGAAAAATAGCTATTTTGCAATACAGAAAAGCCGGAAGTGTTACACCGTCCGTGTCCGCGACTGTACTAACGTACGTACCTAAAGCGTATGTTTCTTGACAACACAAGTAACACACATAAAGCCTTTCTCCCACTAATGATATAAACTACCAAACTCGGGCACAATAAGGCACCCTGCACACTATCGCTACGGTATTGTTTAGACATCTTTATGATTCTATAATGTGCTGTGCGTGGGCGCAACTTGGTAAGGCATGCGACTTTGTATCGATATGTTCTCTCGTCGTATATACATAAGCTGGGTTTACAACAAATTGTTCGTTGATACAGTTTTGGTCGAAATTTATAGAATTCAATAAAAAAAATATTCTAAAGAGAAAGTATACACAGTCTATACTAGGTTTAACGTTTTTTTTATACTTGGCTATTTAAAACTTTTACCTTTATTTTGACGTGTGGTAGCGGCATAGAATACCATCACTCCAATTCCTCCCATGGGTTCGTAAAAGATGACTTGAAGAAATAACCGATAGACATAGGTCTCCCGCACAGATTTCCACAAGGAAATTAATTGTGGAGGGAATAAATTACATTCGTTGGTATAACTTAGTTAATAAGCCATCTTAGAAAAGACATGTCTTCTAAAGTAAGGATTTTTAACAAAAAAAGGCTCCCTTTCAGTAACAAACAGTAGTACCTAAAACAGTCTAAACGTTTTTATATTATTTGAAATTATTTAACAAATACTAGGGACGAAAAGTTCTCGAGTGGAGACCACGGATCGGCAAGCGCAGCGTAGGACGTCCACCGACCAGATGGACGGATGATCTGCGCAAGGCTGCGGGTCCACGCTGGATGCAGGCCACCTGCGATCGGTACAGATGGAGAGCCTTGAGGGAGGCCTATGTCCAGCAGTGGACGTCCTACGGCTGAAATGATGATGATGATGATGATGACTAGGGACCAAGATCTAATGCAATAAGGAGCCCTTTTTGAAAAGCCACTATGAAAGATATGTTTTTTTTTTATACAGTGGCGCCACTGTTCACGTAAAAAGAAACAGGTTACACTGAGTTCTTTATTAAAACTCAAATTGTCGATGGTTACGATATAGAAGATTGACTAAAATACCAAAGCGTTTCTTAGAAGTTTTTTTTATAAACTGACGCCTCCGGCTTTTCATTATAATAGCTATTATAAGGTTCTTTAGGAATTAATTTTAAAGTTTTTTTTATAAATATGATTTAGGATAGTCTTTTGTTTTTTTTTTTTATGTAACTTATAATTAAGTTCGTAGTATCTGTGTGAGAATAAAGAAAACATTACTACATCTAATTTGACTGCTCCGTGGCTCAGTTGGCAGTGATGTGGACTAAGTAAACGTGAGCACCCGGGTTCGATTCCCGGGCGGGGCGAATATTGATATGATGAATATCGATGTTTGTTTCCGGTCTGGGTGTGATGTTCGTCTCTGTGTGTGTTTTGGGCACCCTAGATACAGGTTCTTCCTAGTTAGGGGCTCTGAGTGTGATGTGTTATTATTATTATTATATATCTAATATTTTTAAAATGTATCTGACCTACTATTATAAAGATAAAAAATTTGATTGTTTGTGTATTTGTTTGCATTAAATAGGCTCCGAAAGTACTGAACCGATTTGTAAAATTCTTTCACTGTTGGAAAGCTACACTATACCTGGGTGCCATAGGCTAAAGAATATACTCAGAGAATCAAAACACAACACGGTACGAAATTCGCCATCTAGTATACGATAAAAATACTCGCAGATTAGATAAGTATTTGAATACTATTGAATTCAAATCAAATCAAATAATTCTTCATTCAATATAGGATACAAGATAACACTTATTGAAAGTCAATTAGACTACATCTAATCTAATCGCTATTGATACCTTATTTGGTAAAGTATCCTATACTGTGAGAGGCGAGGTAGTTCAGGGTGCCCACCGATTGGCTCAGACAAACAAAATGTTGGCCTTGCCTTACGACAATAGTCGCCTGGAGAGGCCCCCAAACGAGCCCTCCTCTGTCAAATGATTCTACTCCCTTTCGCAATGATTTTACAGCGTAGAGAAGAAAGGGGTAACAAAGTCTACTTTACAATTTATCTCTCTTTTTTTTTAAAGCAACATAAAATAAATAAATAAATAGACACTCATTCATGCAGACGCACATTCTATGGTCTCAAAAAGTCACCAATTAATTCTTTACACAAGATTTTTATCTGTCACATAAGAAACTTGTTTGTGGATCATCAAAACAATTTTAATTAGGTAAAGACGAGTAGGCAATTTTGATCACTATCTCTATTTCAACGAATTTGATCTTCACCTTACTTACAATAAAAATATAACCATTCTCATTAATTATCATTAAAATTCCTGTCGATTTACCTTTTTAGTTACAAATTCAAATGAGATAATAAAATTAAAACATTATTTTTTAAACTGAAGCAATAGCAAACCTACGTATACCTTCCAATAAGATGATAATGATCTCCTTTTATACCTCATCAGGGACATAGGGGTGTCAGTAAAGCTTGCCACTTGCTCCTGTCCTGGGCGACTTCCTCCATTTCGTTTAACGGTGCTCCAAGTATAGGGGCCTCTTGCTCCACCGTGCGGCGCCAGGTTTGTTTAGGGCGATCGGCTTTGCGACGTCCTTGGGGGCACCATTTTAGGGCTATCTTGGGCGGATGGTCGTCCGGCCTCCTCAGCGTGTGGCCGATCCAACGCCACTTCCTCAGCTTGATCTCCAAGTCTACGGGTTTCTGGTCGGTGAGTCTCCACAGCAGCGTGTTTCTGATTGTCTTGGGCCAAAATATTGGGTTGTTACTGTTTCGACCCCCGGTCTTTCTACCCACGCACCTTTTTTTCTTGTTTCAACCCACAACAAATGGTCATTATTGTTTCGACCCACGATAAGTACCTACCTATTAAATACATTTAAGTAATATGTAAGGTTGTCAAAAAATAGATATTATATTTGTAAGGTAAGCCAAAGAAGTCCGAGAATTCTTTTGTTTTCCACTATTTAAAAAAAAATATCTTTAATTCTTTCAGATTTTCGGTATCCCCTTTAGCATTAAAGTGATTTTGTTTTTGGTAAAAATATAACAAAAAAATTAAGTTAAAAATAAAACACAGAAAACCGCAGATATGTTTAATTACTTTCGTACTATGAAATTTCACAAAATTTTGGTTAGTACGAGTAGGTAAGTGTTTTGTGAAGTGCTATCGCAGTTTAGTATGATTTTGATCATGTTTTGCAAACTCTCCAAATATTCTAAGAATCTGAGGCAGGCATTTGTTAATGAAAACCTGCAGCCTAGCAGACAGATCCTTTCTGACAAACCAGGTTTCACTGCCGCAGAGGAGGACCTTCTAATAAGCTTACTATAAAATTGCAGGGTTAGTTATCATACCGCAATACCTTAAGAAATAAGTACGGATTTATGAACTTTAATTAATCCGCATGATATTTGGCGTAAGATTTTAAACATCTACACTCATAATAAAAACAGGAAAGATTAGAATACTTATTTGATTGAGAAGAATAGGCTCCAAAACTACTAGATCGATTTTAAAAATTCTCTAACCAATGATTCTTACAATAACCCAGATGAACATGGATAGAATATCCTCAAAAACTCAGACTAGCAATTCAGATATACTTAATCGATAATATTGAAGTTAGCCGTATCAGCTAGTATTTCATAAGCTTTTAAAAATATTCAAATAACTTCGTAAAACATTGTAGTCGTGAAAAGCTCAACTACAAAAGCACAAATCTGCAAAACAACAATAGTATAAAGCTCGAAGCTCATAATTTACGTTGTCCACGCCCACACGTTTCCGAAACAGACTTGTTATATCCAGGACAAAGCTTACCTGAATGATATATTTGACAACTATATATTTCAATAATTCATTTGTTTAAAGGTATAATCTAAGCCTGTTATTCATAAAAAGTTAAAGAGCATTTTAGTTATTTGACGTATGTCAATTAAGACTGGATGTCTCGTATTTACCATACAACAAACCAGAGAAGTAGACATCCAGTATAGCTACTTAAGAGCCAGTTTACAGCGATGCTAGCGCCATTCGCGAAAAAAATTAATATCTTCTAAACTAAGGCGAATATCAAAAATGTGGCACTGTATGACACTAGATAATGTAGCCTAGTATTTTTTGAGCACAGCAAAGTAGTCCTAAGTAAAAAAAACATAGATTGTTGCCAAAAGTGGCCACTTTTAGCAACACTTTGTAGCTTTCTTTGGTCTTCAACCTAAAAGCTGCACAGAAGTAACCTAAAAATACTAGGCTACATTATCTAGTGTCATACAGAGCCAAAATTTTGATATTTGCCTTAGTTTAGAAGATATTAATTTTTTTCGCGAATGGCGCTAGCATCGCTGTAAACTGGCTCTTAAAACCTACTGTATATTTAGAATTAATACGGTAAGTATTTCAATAAATTAAAAAAAAGGCAATACAAATATTATATTCGATCGGTTCTTTCTGTTATATGGCAGTACAGAAAATACAGATAATTTGAAAGATATTTATAAAGTTATTTAAATAAAAGTATTATTAAGATATTATGAAAAATAAACGTCACGGAAACGATGCATAAAGTTAAACTAAATAGTTTGATACAAAAGACATCAACGCGCGTCGCTCAACGAAATGTAAATTTTATTCAATAACAAAGAGACTTTATTATTATTAGGAATAAAGCTCATGTTTCAACAATGATTTTATACAATACTCAATGCCAGTATTGTATAATTTTATAGTAACCGCATATACATATTACGTATGCAGAGTTGACATAAAATCTTATATCGTCGTCCACTTTTAAACCCTAAGTTCTCAGCTTTTAAGGTCCAAATTTGAATGACAGGAAAGCAGATAGAGTTGTTGTATTTGAATGTGCTCGACCCTTCTGACCTTAGAGCTGACATCTTTGTATGAGAGCTTTTAGAATGTGCTTTCGAAGCTCGATGCAAAATAATCCTGCAGTTTTATCCTACGACCGATAAACTTGAAAAGGTTAAAAGCTTTGTTTGGTTTATCATTTAAATAGTGTAGTGTAGGTAAGTACCTATTTCGTTAGTATTTTGTGTTATCGTTTAATTCGTAGCCCATCTCGAAGATATTAACTACATATTTGAAAAAAAAAAAAAATGTAGTATACAGAAATTAAGAGGCTGGAATAATTGTGGGATGTTAGGTGAGCCAAGGAAACAATTTTTTGCACTTTTTACCACTTTATTGTCTTAGAGATCTTTTTAAATCTAATTAGAAGCTATCACACATGCTTTACGTTTTTGATCTATCGCCATCTTCTTTTTCCCTCCTCTCTAACCAATCAGAACCCAGCAGTCAGTTTTTTTTCTAACTAATTAAATTACACCTCTAACAAAATCCTATTCAGCCTATTCCCATCCCACAACCTCTGGTTGTTTTTTAGTTTTTTTTTTTTAATTCGAATCAACTTACTTCAAACATGAAACATGGTCCCACAAACTTTCTTTTATTAAACAGTACGTTATTGCAATCAATGAACATAACACATAACAAATAAAATGTTCTTAAATTAAACCATTAATTGCAATAGGCGGGCTTATCACTTAGAGCTATTTCTTCTGGTCACTTAATTAAATATTATTACATTAAAGTACCTCTCTAGATGACATGGTAAATATAATTACTTCATATGTTTTTATTATGTAATAAAAAGCTAAGTTTCTAATGCGTGAGGTCCCATGCTAAGCGATAAACTTTAAAAGCTGTAAATAAAAGCTATGAAAATTACGCATCTTGCTCAAGTGATATTAAAGCTTGTTTTACGAGAAATGAATATAAAAGAGAATGAGATTTTATACAGAAAATTTTATTTTGAAAACTTTCTTGCTAACAAATATAGAAGCAGGTTGTTAAGGGCTTACACGGCGCGAAACTAGCGCCACTTCCGATAAATATTTAATATCTTATAAACCACGGCCGAAATCAAAAGTATACGCCTTAGACTCCCTAGATAATCTTTCTTAAAATTTATAAGGTCCTGTTGTGTAGCTTTCATGTTCAAAATAAAAGAAAAATCCCTTTATGAAACAAAAGTGGCCACTTTAGACAACAAACGGTTTATTAAGCAAGATTATTTAGGGAGTCAAAGGAGTATACTTTTGATTTCGGCCATGGTTTAGAAGATATCAATTATTTATCGAAGTGGCGCTAGTTTCGCACCGTTTCGCCTCCTAAATAGTATAAAATAAACAATTTCCCTAATAAAGTTCGATATCTACGCTAAAATTATACAGCGGAAAGATTTGATTGTTTGTTCGAATTGCATAGGCTTCGAAACTACTTGACCGATTTGAAAAAATATTAATCCATAAACCAATAGAATCCTACATTGTCACTAATGGAACATAGGCCATAGGACTATATTGTAACGCAAGTACGAAGCCCGGAAGAAATAGCTTTTAGTGATAAGGCCGCCTTTTGTATTGTTGTACGTAATTTGATTTCTTATTGTTCTCTTATCTTACTTTTAAATTATCTACTAACTACTCGACCCGGCGAATTTCGTACCGTACCGCCTTACCTATTACAATTTTTATGGATGTGATTAAATTTATAAACCTTCCTCTTGAATCACTCTATCTATTAAATAAACCCCATGAAAATCCGTTGCGTAGTTTTACAGATTTAAGCATACGTAGCGACAGACGCGGGAAACTATTAATATTGATGATATTGATTTTAATTGCCAAAACAAAACAACAAAAACTGATACTCGTCATATGATCAAATGCCGTGTTCCCATATAAAGCAGTATTCCAGTTATCGCTGAATAGCGGTCGTGCGCGGGCGCAACTTATAAAACCACTTTTTGTTTGCCAAAGAGAAACGGTTGTACATTTTGAATGTACATCCTCACTGGACACGTACTGCTGCGGCCCGCTCACGATTTACAAAAGAAATACTTGTTTTGTTTTTGATTGGAACAAGTAGCTCAGTATACAATGGAATGGAGACTGTAGTTTAACTGTAGGTAAAGATAATAAGGCAAACGTCCTATTACGGTGGGAGTCATAATCACGTACTCACAAGGAGGAATCTTTTTTACAAACCAACTCCACAGGGAGTAACTTTTTTTTACGGCGACTATTGTCGTATTGCAAGGCAAACATTTGTTTGCCTGAGCCAATTGGTGGGCACCCTGAACTCACCTCGCCTCTATCAGTATAGGATACTTTACGAAATGAGGTATCAATATTAATTAGATTAGTCTAATTGACTTTCAATAAGCGATATCTTTTGAATATTTTTTTTTTTTTACTTTACTTTTTTACTTTAATAATATACTTTTAGCAACTAAAATTATAAACTGCACGACTATCTGTCGTCACGAAAACGATAACGTGCAATTTAAAGTAAAGTAGAGATACATCTAGACGCATAATCGCAATATTCCCACAATCCACTCTCTCTCTCGAGGTATCGTGTGCTCGGTATATTGATATATTGGCTCGGTATATTGGCTCGAGGACGCGTGTGGTTGGAACACACTTGACACCTCGCGAGAAAAAGGTAAGTTTACATTGAGTGAATAAGGTTTCATTCAATAAATAAGAGGAACTTATGCATATTATTATGGAAAAAATATCACTGAAAAGAAAGAAAGAAAATACAATTTTAATAACGGGACGATTAAATAACATGAATAGTAGTAACTAGATGTAAGTGGCCAACATAGCTGGTACTTTACACAATATACAAACAAAACAATTAGGAAAAGGCGCAGGATGCCTCTCTGATTCCGATGATCCCCAAAAAACAATATTTCTTTAGTATGTAGTTTTGCGTTATTAATTAAATTTTTGGTAGAATTTAATCGTATTATATTCATAAAGATACAGTAAGTTTTAAGTAGTTTTACTGGAGGACTACTTCTCTGGTTTGTTTTATGGTAAATACGTGACATAAAGTCTAAATTGACATATGTCAAATAGCTCTTTAACTTTTTATGAATAACGGAGTGTAAGTTTGGAACGAAGAGCAGTCTTCCTTGTTCTGTGTTTGGTTGGAACCATCTTTCAGAGCCTTTTATGATTCTAAGTCATCCTAGAAAATACATTTGTTAGACTGAAATTTGTTTCTTGAAATAGGATTGGTACGAATCATCAAGTTTTCTCTCGCTGGTACTGAACCATTCCGCTAATTCGCTTTCCCTAACCAGAGACTTTAAAATTAATGGAAAAAAAAAACTTCAATGTGAACTAACTCACCACAGCACTTATAAAGTGTCACCTTCATAAATACCGGTCCGGTATTAAAACAAGTGAAATCTGACATGTATGACACCTGCGCCTGCGCCCGCGTCGATCGCTCGAACCCTTTTACTACTCCGCTAGTTAATTAATTAAACACTTCACTGACAGTTTCATATTTTAATTGATTAACTCTATATTGATTTAATAATTATGTTGTAAGAGCTACAAGTTCCTTTATTTGAGACTAGAGGCTGCCTGCCCCGCGGTATCACCCGCGCAGATTTCTCTGAAACACAAAAATCCCGTTTCTCCCTTTCCTGAGGTAATTTCGGGAAATCCTTTCTTAGTGCTTTGCTTACCTACCTAAGGAGCCTACATCCCAATGTTCAGCTTTATACGCCCAGTAGTTTCGGCTCTGCGTTGTCTGTCAGTCAGTCAGTAACGGAAGAGTATTACATATATCGATAGTTGTAATTAAAGATAATAAATTTTATATAACTTTTATGCAACGAAATTTCAAATGCACGAATATCTGTCGTAACGAGAAAATTATAGTAGGTTTATTATGATTAGGAACATGCATTTCATCCTTCTGTTTCAATTTTTTGATAAACGAAACCTTGCTTAGTAAGATCCTTTATTATGAGACCTCAGTGTATTACTGCATAGTGATCTATTTTTTATTAAAAAAAAATGAGTTATTCTTGTACGGTTGCATACCACACCTAGGATTCTAATACCTACAACTCTCAAGAAAAGGAAAAATACAAAAAAAAGGTAAAAAGACTACCTAAAAAATTAATGTAAACATGTTATTCTAAATATATATTTTTTTAGATAAACTGAAACCAAAGAGAATGGAATTTATTAATGTTAATAGCACAATTACAGCTTTTGTACAGCTACTAATAAGCTGTTACGCAATCAATATTTCTAGCAAGCTACAAGTATCCAAAAACGGTGAAATGAATATAATCTGTTTCAAAGTTTATTGTAACCACTTATTGTAGACGAATGGACTATGATGAAATTTATAAAAGCAAAAAAAAACGCAAGTCACGAAATGTAATAAAGAAAATAAAAAAGGTTTATCATTATCAGATGGGAAAATGGCTGACTGATATTATTTATGTTTCTCTACTATTGGATATACATTTTTGGCCGTGTGGATTTGGAGTTGGGGGCGCCATAGAATACCCTCATCTCCTCCCAAGGTGTCGTAAAAGGCGACTAAAGGAACATCAGAAGGACGGGCAGCAGCGTCCATCGTTGAAAAACTGGAAGTGCCATACGGCGCCAAGGCAGCCAAACCAAAGTTCTATAAGCGTGTCAACTGTGGCAAATCCCTAAAGCTGAGCACTGACCAAATTATATATGTTTACTATATTTAGTTTTCATTTCATTCCGATTTCCCTCGGCAAATGTATATTTATGGGCCACTCTCCACGCCTCGTTTGCATATAATAACAATTTCTGTGCGAAAGGCCATTGTTTTGATGTATGGGAGACATTTAATTGTTGGATACATCTTGAAGTTTCAAGGTGTATCAATTTACTGTTTTTGAAAGGCCAATGCTGGCAATAATACTTTATGTAATGTAAAGGTAACATGTAAAAATTTTATTCGTCGTGTATAATGAACAATGAACTAGGAGCGCACGATAAGGGTGGAAATCCGCTAAGGACTGGGAAGTGTGGTAAAAGAGTTCTTTGCCTAGCAGTGGGTCATTATAAATATTTTGCAATATAATAAAAATAGTGTAGAAAAAAATGTTACCTGAATTACTTTATAGCCAACAGAATTATGAGTAAACTCGGTTACAAAAAAAGTTGGCGTGAGGATTTAGTGTGAGACACAATGATACAATATTTTACATGAATTTGTTATATTTTTTATCGGCGACAAGCTGGCACCTTGTCACGAGCTGATGCCTCTGCCTAACCGTTCGGGGAATAAAAAGACGTGCGATTATGTTATGTTATTATTATTTTTTCGTGAATAACGAAAACACAAAAAAAAAATTGAGTTTGGTTTCTTGATTTGTAATTGTAAATATTGAGTATCATAAAATAAAGTGTATTTTATGAAAAAAAAAAACAAACAAACAACAATTCTGCATAAAAAAAAAACCATCATCATCATCTTATTCGGCCGAAATCTCAATTACGAGTCATGATTCCAACAGCGTCAAAAACAGAACAATAAATAGAACTCATAAAATCATCTCAGCAATTCGCTGTGAACTCTTTACGACTCTTGTGCTAGCACTGCTTGTGTCCACAGAGTTTAATGTGATATTTTATTTGCATTCGCCTTATCATGTTCATCCTAATTTACGAGGTGTCTCTCGACGCGGGCAAGAGCCGGATGGGATATTCTGCTAAGTACCTATACTGATTTTAGTAAGTTTTTAATATTAAGTTTTAATGATAAGAATAAAATTTAATATTATTACGTGAAAGTTTAAAAAAAGGTTTTATCTGTCTCTTTGAGTTACAAAACTATTATGACCAAAACAAAGACCTAAACCCTAAACCATATCAAAAATATTATTCTGTAAAACTTTAGCACCTAAATCATTAGGCTAGTTTTTTTTTTTTTTTGGTAAGGCCATAGACGCCTTAGATAATCACTTTGAGCATTAATCAGTACTTTATTTAGGTCTTTAAACATAGGAATGCATAAACTTAAAAATTACTAAGCAAGACCGAGGCTAATTCCATATATTTGATATTTGCCAATTTCGTTTTTTTTTACGATTAGGTATATCAGTGCAAAAGTATTTATAACAGAATAAACCACCATATGAGACAGTTGAAATCTAATTTACGATCGAGATAGAATATATGATCAAACGAACTTCTCAAGTGAAGTTCGATCAATATTATATGAGTGGTTTCATTTGAAGATATAAATCATTTCACTAGGTAGTCCTTTCACCTACAAGGCAACATTCGCACGTTCTTACAAATAACTATTAGTCGATCGATTTAATCGATATCGATTACTCGATTAATTTGAAATTTACCCATGCTCCCATCCCTACCACTCTACGCGCCCATCACTAGCAGCGTCCGCCAAGCCTGTCATTCTTTTTAGAGATAGTTTTCTGCTCAGTTTTCTGGCATAAATTACGTCGTTTATTGACTTTTTTGACAAAACTCGGGATTTGGGTAGGGAGGGTGATTTATATCTTCAAATGAAACCACTCATATAATATTGATCGAACTTCACTTGAGAAGTTCGTTTGATCATATATTATATTTCGTGGTTTCATTTTCGATATAAATCATTTCACTAGGTAGATGTTTAGAGACATTGTTTTGTCTATATTTTTTCATGATAATGAAACAATATTAATTAAAAAGATGTAATTTTGGCTAGTTTTATTTGAACTCTTAGTATAGGTACCTACAAATATTATTAAATAATATTACTCATCTTATTAGTTAAAAACACTATATTTTAACATATAAAAGTAATCATTATAGTTAGTTTATAGAGTACTTCAAAGTTTAACATTGCGTAGTTACTTAGGTAATTACTTGGTAGGTAGGTACTCAGCTACATTATTTATAACATACTTATATACTTATTGTATATTTTTTAATGAACTAATTTGGTCAGAGATTTAATAAAAAATTGATAATCAATCATCATAGGACATTGATAAATTTAGCAAACTTGTTAGAGGTAGAGGTCCAGGCGGCCGTCTTTTGATCTGATCAAGATTGACGCCGGTAGCATGAGCAGCCGATGTGGCGGCGGCGTGTCGCGTGCTGCTGTGTGTGCCGTACACCGCAAGGATCTGCCTGATCCACATGCTTATTGACTATGCTGTTGTGTTCCTGTGAGGACGTTACGCTTCACAGTTATTAAGAGGTGATTGGCTTATTTAGGTCTGATTTATTTAGTTAAGGTTATATAACCGTCTTATATATAGACGGATTCACCGTAAGATAAAGTAAAACTAACAATGGTGGATAGCTTTTGATTGCATTTAGCGCCCATAGTTTTGATAAAATTTTCATTTACTTTATGATTCTAATGCCATTGCTATTTTTATTTATAATAATCTGTTATTTAGAGAAAGACTTTCAACCATGTGTGCTGTAGGCTGTAGATAATGTTAGTAAAGCTACTTTTGTCTAGGATAAGTTCATTCTTGTTTGGTATACATTTTTAGAGATTTTTGAGAACCAATTGTGGATACTTACCAAGTACCTGTGTACTTTGGTGGATTGGGTATTAGTTTATAACATCTTTAAGGAAGGCGCTGATGCAATCATCCGAAGAAATATTTCTGCCTAAAAGCAGAGATAAAGCGATGGCTCTTATGATGATGCCCTGTGAATCCTGTGATGCGTCTTTTTCGAAGACGTTGGAGGGAAAAGTAATTACACTAAAAACAGAACATTCGAAAGAATCTAATTTAATCATAGTATTGAATAACATTATATTGATATTGTTGAATAGTAATATTAGAAAGTGAGGCTAGTATAAGATGCTGATGAGATGCTGTTGAGGGGATAATGAGACCTGGCATTGCCTGCTCGAGCATACTGCGGCACTCAGGGTAAACGTGAGTAGGAGAGAGTGACGGTCCCTGTTAGTAGACAACATAAGTTTTCGTCACGCCCTCAAGTGATTATTACGAAATAACTATATATCAATCAATGGAGGATAACAGGCAGGTCTAGAAGTACTAGAAGGGAATACTAGAATACTGGTCGTTTCGTCCTCAGTAATTTTTTGTAGGCCGTTAAGAAAAACGGAAAATGAAGGATCGGTATAGAAAAAATATGCATCTGCCCCTTTGTAGCATCTGGGTCTTGTTTCAAAGAAAAGTATTTCTTAAGTTTTGCGCTAGAATGTTTGAAAAGCATCTTTAAATTAAATCTTCGATCTGCCTCTTAATTATATTTCGTGTAATATAGAATGCTAAATGCTAATAGCTAGATTTTTCGCTTCTCGAACCAAGGCCAAATATATCTGGTAAGTTAATTGAAATTAGGAAATTGTATGCAACTTCGTGTCGTAATGTAGCTAATAGCTAATGCTAATGTTATCTACCCATAATAAAAATTAACAAATTGTTTAAGTTTCGGGGCATCTAAGGCTTAGTATATTGCTAATAATACGACATATAATTACTATAGTAAGTTTGAGTTACGCCTTTACGACTCGAGTCCGTGTTAACTTATGAATCATATTTTTGTGTTTAAATGAAATTTTAAAAGCTTTTAATATTATTATCTCATCAATTCAGGTCCTGTAAAATAATTATCATAGTATTCTCTGAATAGAAGGTAGGTAGAAGGTACCTGTACCTTTGCCTTTTAAGTATTTTTGGTTTCAACCAGCCTTTTGTAATGCTGCGCTAGCGGACATTAGGATGCCAATCATTTGTGAAAATTCTCTGATTGTAACAGGTGGTAGTTGAGAACACTTCAGAACCAATTCTATTATTTTATTACGTTTATGGCTTGTAAGTGATAAAGTCATATTTAAGTCATCTACTTACTTAAATCCTGAAAATTTGTAATTATTTTGTGGCTATAAGCTACTATTTTCATAGTTTATAATAAAGCCCAAGCACTCGAGTGATTTGAGTGTAAACCTAACTTTATTTAAAAATTCCATGTAACTACGGTCTATGTAAAGGATATCGTCACATACAAAAATTTACCAATTTTTGACCAAATGAACGCAAGTGACCTACGACCCCTTCTTTAATCTTAGTAAAAGTTCTAGGCGCTATCGTGAGCCAATAAGATAAGGCATTGAGTTGAAATCATAGGTGGATAACAAGATTCTGTGTGTTCACATCCTTAAACAGGAAACGTAGGTAAGTACTTACGATAGTTTTAAGCGACAGAAATAAAAAGTTACGAGACATTTTAGGTCAATAGATGCCATGTAATAATAGCTTGCATGCTGTTCTGCCATTTCGAAATGAAGTTTAGTTACTTACAAATTTATTTAACAGTTTTAGGTTAAAATGAAATCTCTTACCTCCATTTGAATTGGTGTCAAAAAGGTTTTAGATACGATTTCTAGCAAATTATTAGTTGCGATTGACATTTCTTGTTGTTACTGTGCTAACCATGTTACAACAGGAACATATTATTGCTCAAGTGGAAAATTAGAAAAAGATTTAATTATTTTGTTACAAATCCAATTAAGGATACCTTTATTGTTTGTGATATACAATACAACCAACACATTTTAAAAATATTGTACTGAATTCTGCCAGAATGGTGGTTGAGCACGTGGCCTGATTTGGGTCGTTCTCTAAACGTGCGACTGCGTCGGTATATGGGTCGTTGTAATTTGGAACTTGACGAGTGGTATCTTCGTACTCTGGCCCTGGCACGCCCCCCCCCCTTGTTTTTCGCAAAGCGAGGAGGGCCTGAGTTTTTCTGAAACTGCGGCCAAGCTGTGCCCGTGGAGCTCGTAGAGGCGGCTGTGTTGTGTAAGCAACAGTATTTCTGGGAAGACTACTGTCTTCCTGATTTGAAGGCATTGCTGTTCAATTTTGAAGCTTAATTTAATTTTCTCTAAAATTTGGCACCGAACAGTGCTTCATCTCGTTTACTGTACTGAAAGATATTCAAAAACGTCTTGGTAGACCTGGTGCGGTCTTTTAAATGCGAGCTTGTGTCTCCGAGCTATAAAGGTCGCATGAACTACGGGAGCCCTCGCTTAGAATCTTGATTGCCTCTATTTTATATCTTGAGTTAGGAGAATGGCCATGGCCCTACTCCCCGATGTGATGTGAAGTCAGTCCAAGTTGAGATGAGAGTATTTTAGTATTTAGCTTTGAGGCTTGAACCAATATGTAGTTGCTAGGTATAGTATATTGCTGAAGGATTTTTTCCTTGACTTCTCTAGCCATTTGAGAGAGATTATCGTAGATTCAATCACACAACTTTAGTTCATCATCCAGGGCTTCGCCCAGGGTTAATAAAATTTATGGGTCCAGTTCCGGAAATTTAAACTTTGCCTCAGGGTCCGAGTTCAATTGGTTGTTGTAACCGCTACTAGTTCCAATAAGGAAGTTATTGCTGGTGCTTGGATCTGTTTTTGGTGACGGTATTGAAAGTGGTCACTGTTGGGGCAGTGGTGGCAATTGGCACTTGGTATGTCGCCATCATGATTTTTGGTGATTCAGTCTCATTTAGACCTGATCATGGGTTGTAGGGAATAGTTTCGGCTAGAAATATATCCTCATATTCGAATGATATTTGCTCTGGGCACATTCCTTAAATTGTAAAGGCGTTTCGCCTACTGGAATAAGAAGAAAAAAGAAAATTATGCTTTTTATATTTTTATACTTACATAAAAAATTATGATTATTTTTGCATTTTGCCGCGTTCCTATTGGAATCTATGGCAGTATGGTAGCCTGGTTCATATTTGAATCTATGGCTTTGCAAATAAAATTATTTTAATGATAAAAACTGATGTACAGTTTTGAATTTTGCCGCGTTCCTATTGGAATCTATGGCAGTATGGCAGCCTGGTTCTTGTTCGAATCTATGGCTTTGCAAAAATATTTCTTTTACACTTTTTAAATGTAAGTTTATGCAGAATTTCAATTCGAAATTTCTGTCTAAAAATTTTTTTTTTTTTTTTTGAAGGTAGGTAAGCAGATGAACTTACCGTAACATTAGACATTGTCTCTCGATTTATAGTATGAGGATAATGAAATCCATCAAAGTTGAAGTAACTCACTTAATTTTTTGTTAAAAATTTGAAAAGATTTCGGTATCTTGAAAAATTTATTTTTTGCGAACAAGATCCGAACGCGTGCTTTCGTTGCCTCGCACGGAAAAAGAATGACAGGCTTGGCGGACGCTGCTAGTGATGGGCGCGTAGAGTGGTAGGGATGGGAGCATGGGTAAATTTCAAATTAATCGAGTAATCGATATCGATTAAATCGATCGACTAATAGTTATTTGTAAGAACGTGCGAATGTTGCCTTGTAGGTGAAAGGACTACCTAGTGAAATGATTTATATCGAAAATGAAACCACGAAATATAATTTGCTTTATGTCTTTATTTTTAACATCGGACCTTCGACTTGACATTTTTATTCTAACAGTGATACCTATATAAATAACACATTTTTTAATATACTTACTAGTGAACAATACTGGCCAACTTCATACCGCCTTAATTATAACTATGTTGTGCATGTATTTTAGACATATAATATAACCTTTCTTGTGTTGTGTATCACTCTATCTATTAAAAAAACCGCATCAAACTCCGTTGCATGTATTTAAAGATATAATATGCATACATAGCAACAGACAGACTGCAAGCAACGACAAAACTAAACAACTGATTTTGATGCGTTTTTTTTAAGAGATAGAGTGGTTTCAAGAGTTCATATTATGTTTTAATACTTGCACAACATAGTAAAAGGTAATGCGGTACGAAGTCCGCCGGGTCAACTAGTTAAATATAAAACCGCTTTACTAACTCAAATACCTAAAGCAAAACAAAAATGCCCTAACCTCTAAAGGTGAATCTTTTCGCATTTGGGCATTTCTACGGATGGGCAAAATTCAGTGGCAATTTGAAAATAAAATATACCCCAGTGAAGTAGGCTGCTCAAATTATTTCAGCCACAACTATGTATGGGTACGCAGTTGGAGAGCATAGAAACGTTTGTGAAAATATAATATAAGTACCAGAAAAAAAATCCGAAAGTCATAAAACCTGACATCGCTGGGGTGTCCTGTTGCCAGAATTCATGAAAGAGTCACTTGTTACAAAGTAATGAAGTAAAATTTGATTAATTTATATATATTCACGCCTTAGTGATGAGTATATTAAGGCTGTAGTTACCATGAAAACCCAAAAACTTCTATATTTTTTATAATACACCACTCTAAATGAGCGTCCTGAAATTCTTCCTGATTTCGATGGTGTTTACAAATCTTCACTCACAACCATAGTGATTAACTTTTCGCACTACCTGAAGTACTTTGCAGCTTGATATAGTTATGGCCTACACGCCGCGAGCCAGAAACCTGTGCCCAGCCGACTTTTCAGTATTTTTTTTCAGGATAATTGTGACACTCGGTGGTTTTGGGTACCCCTCAGTCCTGAATTCGGTGTAGGTTAAATTTTTCTAACCGTAAGAAATATTTAACTTTCAACTAGTGCCATGCACTCGTCATTGGGTTGGTATTATTTGATGTACAGATGATTGTTGTGCTGTGTTTGAATTTCGAGTTAAATTTTGATTTGTACTCTTTTGTGATTTCGCTGATTCTGATATCGGTGGGTTTCGGTGGTTTTTTATACACAAAAGTCAAAAAAACATCCACCAAAATCAGATTTTTACTTCGACAGAGTGATAAAATAGCTCATATTTAACATTTTTGTGATAATGTTACTTATTTGTGGTATATAATCAGTGATGGTAAACAATATGCATTAAGATTCGTAACATTTTTTGCCTCTGCCTCTGACTCAACTTTTTCGGAGGGTAGTATGAAAACTCATATTGAACACCGGTACAGCACTGTGCCGAGTTGACGCCCTGCAGTACCGGGCCGAAGAATAGGACTGAGGTATCCCCTGCCTGTCGTAAGAGGCGACTAAGAGGGGACCCCGGGGTCGTTGGGTGCACGAGGCGGGGGCCTCGTGTAGTCATATAACGGCCCCGAGAAGGACGGCGGAACGCGGTGTCCCGTTTCCGCCGTCGAGCGTAGGAAGAGCCATCCGCGCTCAGGGGGGACTACCTTCACCTGTCCCTCCCGTGAAGAGGCTACACAGCCAATGCTGGGGGGGACGCAGAGAATTCCACAGGCTTACCCGCGACCCTCCTGCTATCAGCCGAGAAGGACACCGGCGGGGTTTTAGTGGGTGCGAACACCACATAACCCTGCGGCTCCCCCCGGGGCTGCAGGGTACTCGTTAAGAGTTTCCCCGCCTTAAAAAAAAAAAAAAGGTGGGTTTTTATACTAGTTTTCCCCGCAAACTTTGTACCACCTAATATAATACTATTTTGTGCATGTACTTCACATAAACCTTCCTCCTAAATCACTTTATCTATAAAAAAAACCCGCATCAAAGCATAATACACAAAGCATACACAGAAGCTTCTCGCTGAAGCGACTTTGTGTTATAAATGTACTGATATTATGTACAACCAAACTTTGCATTTGAATCAAAAAATTAAGTAAATTATCGTTATTGTTATAATACTTATAAAATGCATAAAAATGTTTATAATGCTTAAACGTTATCCTTATTATTTTGACTATTAAAATTAATTGAACATTAATTTTATACGAGAGTGTGCTTACTTATTATTATAATATTTAATTACAGTAAAGTAAATTCAAAATTGATGTAAATATTTTCAGATATACTTGAAATAATTATTAAATATTTTTAATTCTTAAAGCTCTTCTTGAAAAGAGAGTTCAAAGAAAATATATAGTACGAAAATATTACCAAATCACACAAATAATATAAAACACGCAGTTTTTTAATGAGCGCTGCTTATTACTACAACTATTTATACTGTGTAAATGAAAATTTATTCAAATTTTTAATGATAAATTGTATGGGATTGTGCTTTCGGTGTATAGATTTCTGATTTCAGTGGTAAAATTGTGATTCGGTGGGTAATTTTTCTGATTTCGATGGAGACAAAATACTTGAGGTCAGTTTTTTCTGAAACTGTTATCTTTTGAAGTGGGCCAAAACAATATTTGAATACAGAATTAGCTCTTTTGTATGGTTTTTAATTATGAAGTCTCTAGGTCAAAACAAAAAAAATGGCACCGAAGTCAGAAAAATCTGTTCACTTTGTAGAAATGCTCATTTCTCAAAGCAAAGTTAACTCTTTTTTCGTTTTGTCTTCAAACAGTTTTGCATGAAGCTACATTGTGCTGGGCCGCTTGGGCTGACTTCGGCCGAGGAATGCTCTTAATAAGGCCCGGTCCAGACCGACTCTGCCGCGGGCGATTTGTGATGCTGTGCTCTGTTTGTGTTGGCTTAGTAAGTAGGCTAGTAGTAGCATAACCTAAAAACGCTTTATTGCCATAATAAACACATAATTAAATAACATAAAATAATACATACAGTAAATTTTTGATATTAAAAAGGGCAATGGGCGGCCTTATCGCTGAAAGAGATATTTCTTTCAGGCAACCCAAAGTGATAGTTTTATTTACGTTATGATAATTTGAAAGAAAAAGGCTTTTCGACTAGTTGTACCATTTTTAATACCACAACGTCGGTGTTCTAGATACCACATTGTGAAAAGTAAAAAGCAATAATTTCCCGAAATTCTCATGGGAACGGAAAAAACTGTATTTATGTGTTAATGAAAAATCTGCGCGGGTGAACCCGCGCGACAGCCTCTAGTAATTAGATAAGATGCAATACGAAAATATATTTCATAGTATGCATAACAAAAACACTGTTTAGAAACGAGTGTTCCTACTCGAGAGTTAATTACTAATCATTCTGATGAAGCCAGTTGCATCTTGATACTCATTTCGAGAACTACTTATATGCTGAATAATGGTACAGAATACAGAATCATTAGAGGCTACACAAAAATAAAACGAAAGCGTTTCTGACCCGACCTTTAGATCACAAATGTAACTTTCACAAGACAGTACTAACTGGCTTACGCACAAGCATAAACTAAACGGGGCCCTAACTTCTCTACAATTTTATCGTTACTCTTGAAAATTCTTACGCATTGTTTTCACTCCATTGCTGATAAAATAAACACATTTTTGAATAGTTTCTGATATAAAACAAGATGCAAGGAATTTTGGATTTATTTTCGTTACATTACAGCTAATTGATAGGTAGGTAGCATTATGCAAAACGGAAGTTAATAAAGGTAATTTTAGTTACTTACTCTACTAAAATTTTGAGATAATGGTTTTTGTTTTCAATTTACGAATTATATCTCACGATGTATTGGATCCAAGTATAAATAAAAAGGTCTCAGTTAGTACTTTTTTCTATTTATCGGATTACTTGTAAAATAATACTACCTTTTAGCGTTAAAAAGGTTTTGTATTTCAAATAACATGTTGTATCGAAAGGATTCCGGTGTCGAGTTAACGTTATTCGATCATGTAAAAATTAAATTGATTAGTTGTAGAAACCCTTCTATTCTTACTTGATAAGGTAACTTCTAGCTAATAATCTAGTCACCCTATCTAATATGATGACGTCACAGGGTATGCATATCAATATCAAATAATATCAAGTTTTCGGATTTGGTATACTGCGGTGTAGAAGGCAAAGGAGGAAACCACTGCACTATTTGTCCTCAGAAACGCAGCAATATCAATAAAACTCTTCCGTTACTGACTGACTGACTGACTGACTGACAGACAACGCAGAGCCGAAACTACTGGGCGTAGCGGGCTGAAATTTTGTATGTAGGTTCCTTAGGGAGTGTAGGTGAGCACTAAGAAGGGATTTTCCGAAATTTTCACGGGAACGGGAAAAAACGGGAATTTTGTGTTTATGAGAAATCTGCGCGGGAAAAACCGCGGGGCAGCCTCTAGTCAATATATATAAAACTCTTCCGTTACTGACTGACTGACTGACAGACAACGCAGAGCCGAAACTACTGGGCGTAGCGGGCTGAAATTTTGCATGTAGGTTCCTTAGGGAGTGTAGGTGAGCACTAAGAAGGGATTTCCCGAAATTTTCACGGGAACGGGAATTTTGTGTTTATGAGAAATCTGCGCGGGAAAAACCGCGGGGCAGCCTCTAGTACATAGTATAAACAAAGTCGCTTCCCGCGTCTGTCCCTATGTATGCTTGTATCTTTAAAACTATGCATCGGATTTTGATGCGTTTTCTTTTAATAGGAGGAGTTATTCAAGAGGAAGGTTTATAAGTATTAGACATGCACAAAATAGTAAAAGGTTTTGTTATAACCCTTGCTTGTTCAAGTTTGAAACTCTCACAGCACTCGGGTTTGAACTTGAAACCCTCATATACTGAGTGTTTCTGACAAGGCAAATCAAAGGAAAGATTCAGCTCACCATACCTACCAACTTTCCCAAAGCAACATGGGTCATAATCTCTAAACAAAAATTAGCTGTTCCATACATTGGTTCGATCAGCTGACGGGGTCAATGTATGGGACAGATGATTTTTCTTTTGAGATTTCGACCCATGTTGCTTTGGGAAAGTTGTTAGGCATGGTGAGCTGAATTACCCCTTTGATTTATTACCGCCTTGTCAGAAACACCCTGTATATAAGTATATTACTGCCCTTGTATTATAATGTTCTAATAATATATTTTTTGCGAGATTGAATTGAATCGCAGTGAGAGCTCTCTTTTGTCTATACCAATATTATAAAGAGGAAAGATTTGTTTGTTTGTTTGTTTGTAACGAATAGGCTCCGGAAATACTGAACCGATTTGAAAAATTCTTTCACTGGTAGGAAGCTACACTATCCCCGAGTGACATAAGCTATATTAGATTTTTTTTTAAATTAGGGATCCTCACTTAAACTAAAATATTGTAACCCAAGGTGCAATATTTTTTTCGTTGTTTACATATTTTGACCTGTGGTTTGTTGTTGTTGTTTGTTTTTTTTATTCGCCCATTCTAGGCAGTCAAAAGAACATAGTCTATAGAGCCAAGTCTTTAGTAATATCTTATATTCTATGACGTAAAGAAGTAAGCCGGGACTGCTTGTAGATAATATTTATGATTTAAATCTAAATATAAGCTGGGGGGCGGCCTTAATTATTAAAAATAACATAACATAAACTTTTATCATACATTAAATTCGTTATTTAACATCGAGTACTAATAAAACAATAGAATGTATACAAAACTTAAACTAACGTTATAACTTTGGCTTAGCGCCTTTTTTATTTAAAAATTATGAATCGCAATACCTATGCAAATTAATCATAAATAGGTAAGATAGCTACTTTATTGATAGCTCTCCTGTGAACTTGTGAGGCGGCTGTTTTCACTTCTACAACCCTGACACGTCCATCATTTCCATCATCCTGAGTCAACTCAGCCAACAACTTACTATGAATGTCGGTTTCATCATCATCATCATCATTTCAGCCGTAGGACGTCCACTGCTGGACATAGGCCTCCCTCAAGGCTCTCCATCTGCACCGATCGCAGGTGGCCTGCATCCAGCGTGGACCCGCAGCCTTGCGCATATCATCCGTCCATCTGGTCGGTGGACGTCCTACGCTGCGCTTGCCGATCCGTGGTCTCCACTCGAGAACTTTTCGGCCCCAGCGGCCATCTGTTCTGCGGGCTATATGACCTGCCCATTGCCACTTCAACGAGCTTATCCGCTTGGCTATGTCGGTGACCCTGGTTTCTCTGCGTATGTCCTCATTTCTGATTCGATCCCGCAGAGAAATCCCGAGCATAGCCCGCTCCATGGCTCGTTGAGCTACTCGGAGCCTGTTCATAAGCCCTATAGTGAAGCACCACGTTTCAGTGTCGTTTAAAGGGGTTGTCGGTTTAAGTCGACGCTTTAGAAGCCTAGCACTCTAGCTAGACAGACGCTATAGCAGCGTCTACTTGACAAAGCCTTTAAATCTCGAAAGACGAGTACCGGAATCTCAAAAAGCTACTCTACACTTTGAAATACATCCAACACTTCGTACAAAACTATATGGCTCATCTAATAAGGCGCGCACACACGCCGACAGCAATTAGGGCAATTACAGACATTACGAATTGCCCGTCTATGTGAGTACGTGAGTTTATTTTTGTTACTTTTCTTTTCTTTTCACGGCTATACACGTAATGTTTTATCTACTGAGTGTTTCTGACAAGGGGGTAATAAATCAAAGGAGGGATTCAGCTCACCATACCTAACAACTTTCCCAAAGCAACATGGGTCGAAATCTCAAAAAAAAAAAAGCGCTTCCATACATTGGTTCGATCAGCTGACGGGGTCAATGTACGGGACAGCTGATTTTTCTTTTGAGATTTCGACCCATGTTGCTTTGGGAAAGTTGTTAGATATGGTGAGCTGAAACTCCCCTTTGATTTATTACCGCCTTGTCAGAAACACCCTGTATATTCGAATTCCGTTCAGAGGCCCTACACATAGTATCTTTAGTTGGTCTGTGGGCCCTATTATGGCCGTTTTTGCAATATTGCTTTGCGTCCTCTTTGTTTTTTTTTTTGTATTGACTTTGACACTCTAGAGGACGAAAAGCATTATTGCAAAAGCGGCCGTAATAGGGCCTCAGGATACTGACGTGCTGAAATCTCATACACTGCTGAATTTTTTGAACATTTTACTTTGGAATTGATGGTGAAGAAAAGCAGCAGTGTATATACCAATTTTTTACTTAAGGTGAAGGCTGTATCGCGTGACCAATAAGCATTGGTTAAGGCATATGACTATAGAGTAATAACTCATAAGACCTTTGAATTTCTTTAATTTTTAAATACATTTTATGATTTATTCCCAATAAAGGAGTTCGCTAACCACTCCGAATTAAAGAAATCTCGATATGTAATTTAAATTTTAATTGTTTTATTTTCCAAGGATATACAGTATACGATATTGAACTGTTATTAGAGACAAAATATATTATATACTCTGTCTATATACCTAAGTAATAATGAAAAAGCTGTTACGCCATAAAATACATATAATAGGTATATAATATACTAGTAGACCCGGCGAACTACCGCCCTATCTATTACTATGTTGTGCATGTATTATGCATATAAACCTTCCTTTTGAATCACTATATATTTTTAAAATTACCTCATCAAAATCCGTAGCATATTTTAAAAGATATAAGCATACATAGGGACAGACGCGAGAGGCGACTTTGTTTTATACAATGTATTGATGATTTAAGAAAATACAACATTGGTTTAAAGCCGATATTAGGACAACATTGTTTTTGGTACAGTGGCGGACTAGGTTGGCGTAACACTTTTTGTCTATGATCTCGTGTGCCTTAGACTGTAATATCAAAGAACAAGAGCTAATTTGCAATACAGAAAAACCGGAAGTGTTACGCCGTCTTAGATCTCCCCACAGTACATACGTTTCAGTTCGTAATACGTATCTGTCGCACTTATCAATGCGTGTGCGCACAAATAAGTCTTGGCGTCTAAGACAAATTACAAAGTGATAGTTTTTTAACTAGACTCCGACCGCTCTGGTGCAGTTTTGTGATTTGGACAGTGGTTTTGTTTTGTTTAGACTCAGTTTTCATTTATAAATATTTTCTATTATTAATTACAAAAAGATAGAACGAGCCTTACTCTACTTATTAACAGAGTTAAACGCTCAAAGATAAATTCTTAAGTATTTATTATAAAAAAATCATCATCATCATCATTTCAGCCGTAGGACGTCCACTGCTGGACATAGGCCTCCCTCAAAGCTCTCCATCTGTACCGATCGCAGGTGGCCTGCATCCAGCGTGGACCCGCAGCCTTGCGCAGATCATCCGTCCATCTGGTCGGCGGACGCCCTACGCTGCGCTTGCCGATCCGTGGTCTCCACTCGAGAACTTTTCGGCCCCAGCGGCCATCTGTTCTGCGGGCTATATGACCTGCCCATTGCCACTTCAACGAGCTTATCCGCTTGGCTATGTCGGTGACCCTGGTTTCTCTGCTTATAAAAAAATGCTGCCATATAAATACGCTATTTTATTATTATTATTTTTTTCTTTTACGCCGTAAAATAATGTTTTACCCCAAATTTTTTTTAATGAAAACATTGACAGAAACAAAAAAAAAAACAAAAAATATATCAGAGAAATAAAAATAAAAAGTTTTATTCAGAATATACAATCATCATTATTGTATCGATCGGAACAAAGAACCGTGATTGGCACGGTTTCATTTATAACATCGCTGATTGAACGCCCGTCAATACATTGTATGAGAATTGTATGGTGTCATACAATACAATCAGCTTGATGTATGAGAATTCAATGCACAGGTTACTATGTAGAGCAAGATCAGAATATTACATTATGATTGAAGAGATTCTTTAATTAGGGTTTCATAATATAGATACTTAAAAAGAAAAAATAATTAGATAGTAGATCAGAAATGGGTATGCTTCAGCGGTTATGTTAATATGTCAGATGGATGACCATAGACTTAATAGAACGATGTGGATGACAGAAGATAACGAAATAATTTTAAAGATCGAATGCAAAAGAAACGGAATGGAGAGGTAGGCCACGGCAAACGTTCACCGAAAAAATCGGTGAAGTTCTCAAGAAAAGCCGCGTATACAAAAAACCGACGTGCGTGTATAGAAAGTGTTATGACTGTAGAAGAAGCGAAAAGAGGATCATTGCAAGTAATTATCAATTATCACGGGGTAGGTACCCCGCCGGAAAACAAGCGTGACGTTGTTAGTAATGTTACTTTTTTGTTTTGACTTTGACTTTGACTTTGTTTAAGGGGCGAACGGCCACTTCGTTTTGAGGCTCTGTTGTAGAATATTTATCTTGAAAAAAAAATCTTTTGAAACTAAAATTTGCCACTTGAGGCAACAAACAGTTTATTCCTTAGAATTGAACCTGAAAGCTACACAACAGGGCCTTAACAATTCTAAGCAAGATTAACTAGGGCTAATTTTTGATTTCGGCCATGATATAGAAGATATTATTTTTTATTGGAAGTGGCGCTTGTATCAATCACACGAACCCGTGTGGCCGCTTAGAGTGGTATCTCACTACCAGACCTAAGCTGTCAGTAAGATTTCAGTAAGATTTTTAAAATCTGTTTTAAATTATTTTCTATTTAAAAAGCGCCTCGGGCGGGATGACGCGCGTAATCGCGGCGAGACATGACAGAGCCCTGTCAGATTATAATATTATTACTGAGATTCGGATCAAAATATTTTTATTCTTTCTGTCGGTTTATATTTAATACTTATTTAATACTAGCGCCCCGCAGCTCGCCAGCGCATTCTCCTTGAAACCTCAAATTCCCAATTTTCCCGAAGAATATTTGGGATAAAAAGTAGTTTATGTCCTTTCTCAGGCTCTAGACTATCCATATACAAAATTTCATTCAAATTGGTCAGTACTTTTCTCAAGAAAGTGAGACAGACAGACATTATTTTAAAATAATAACATTTTTAAAAGTAATCTCAAATAAGTTAAAAAAATAACGTTACAAGATAGATAGACAGACAGAGTTATCTTTGCATTTATAATATTAGTATGGAGGTATGGATTTTCTCTTGTCATACAGACGGCTGTGAGACAGGGCAATAGTGTCATAGTACATAACAAGTCGACGCTAAATTGAAAACATTATTTAAATACACGAACAAATGAACAAGAGCTTTACACCGTGGACCATAATTTTTCACGATTTCCCAGACCGACGAATTAAACTCGAAAATGAAACAAACGAAAAACCTTTTTAATTTTTTCAGAGATAAATCCGCGAGACAGAGAATGCAGGCCCAAGTAGCCTGAATTATTGAATAAGATTTTTTTTTTGTATTTACACAAATTACTATTTCGAAATAACAAACATTGGTAAATGTTTTCCCCGATTGCTTTGCGGTCACGGGAAGCCAACCAGTCGTCGAACCTGCAATCAATCGATGGCTGCGGTTTTACTAAATATTATATGACTGAGCAGAGTCGTTGGAACTTCCTCATTTATTCTGCTTTTAAATCTACATTATTACAAACTTAAATCAATACATAGTACAAAACAAAGTCGCTTCCCGCGTCTGTCCGTCGCTATATGCTTTTTTAAATCTTTAAAACTGTGCAAAGGATTTTGATGCGTTTTTTTTAATACATAGAGTGATTCAAGAGAAAGGTTTATATGTATAAAACATTCACAACATAGTAAAAGGTTCGAAGTTCGCCGCGTCGACTAGTCAACAAATTTCATATTTTTTTGTGTAGGTACAGTAGCAGTCTAGGTCGGCATAACACTTTCTGTATTTAATAATAGCTCTTGTTCTTTGGTAATACAGTCTTGGGCCCACGAGATCATAGAAAAATCTGTTACGCCCTCCTACAATGCCACTGTACAACAAAAGAAATCAAATGCATATTATTTTAGAAAATTTCGGAATAATACACTTTTGGCAGCATATAAAATTTGTAAAGAAAAATAAAAACATACGGCTCTACCACAAAAAGTGTTAAACCTGGTCTAAATCACTAGACTAGGTTTAAATCACGAATTCTTCATGCAAAATGGCGATTTAGACCGGTCTAACTTTTTTGTGGTAAGGGGGATAATGTTTGAAAGTATGCTTTAGCATCAGAAGAAAATTAAGTAAAAAACTTAAATGAATATGATCCGGAGTTACAATATATTTTTTTTGTTTCCTGTCCACCTCATCTTTTGGCACAAGATGCTCGATGTGGCCCTTGAGTACATTAATAAACCATTCCTGAAGTTTCATTAATTTCCAAATTACCGACCGCTCAGACTAAGACCATTGCTAATTATTAAGAAATCGCTTTTAGCGATAAGGCCGCCCATTGCATGCAAATTCAATCTTGTAATTAAAAATGTACGTAAGTACTCTTGTATCTTACTTTGTCTATACCAATATTATAAAGAGGAAAGATTTGTTTGTTTGTTTGTTTGTTTGTAACGAATAGGCTCCGGAAATACTGAGCCGATTTGAAATACTTTCACTGGTAGGAAGCTACATTAACCCCGAGTGGCATAGGCTATATTAGATTTTCAAAAAAATTAGGGATCCTTACCCAAACTCAAATAAAATAACCCAAGGTGCAATATTTTTTCCGTTGTTTACATATTTTGACAGGTGGTTTGTTGTTGTTGTTTGTTTTTTATTCGGCCATTCTGGGCAGTCAAAAGAACATAGTCTATAGAGCCAAGTCTTTTGTAGTATCTTATTCTATGGCGTAACGAAGTAAGCCGGGAAAGCTCGTTATTAAGAAATCGCTTTTAGCGATAAGGCCGCCCATTGCATGCAAAATTCAATCTTGTAATTAATAATGTACTCTTGTATCTTACTTTGTGTGCAATAAAGTGTATTCTTTTGTTAAAAATCTTCGTTTAAAATCGATTTAGAATTTTATTTAAATCTGTACCTGTGCTACTGTACTGTACCGAGAATATTAATTTTATTTCGTCTCAAGAATGTAAGCATAAGCTTCTAACCTAAAATTTACTGCAAGTACTTTTCTTCAGTAAAATATTCTTCAAGTTCGCAAGAGCTGCGTGGCTGTGATTTAGGAGTAAGTGTGTGAGTAAAATGTTCTTCTTTAGGAACGCACCACAATGGGTCAATTAGCAAGATTACTTTGTGCCGTTTTGTTTCCCGCTTTAAGAGATTCGTGACGCTTTTTCAAAAGAGTAGGTTAGTATTTTACGAATGAGTTAGGTACCTACCTTATTTTCGAATGTGACCAAAATCTTAGCGCTCCGCACCGCCGCCGCTGCCCCGCAATACTGATCACACTCGCCACCGCCGCAGCGCAATCAATGCAGTAAGCGTGTGCACCTGGGTTCGATTACCGGCGGGGCGAATAGTATCATGATGAATATCGATGTTTATTATCATTATTACTGAAAACATAATGTAATGAATGAATGACCTCTTATTGCACGTTAAATTAAATTTGTTGGATGCATTTTAGAAGCTCTGTTACTAAGTCGTAACATAAATTTTGAGTTGAGACAGAAATCTAATTTTGTAAAAAGATAAATCTAATTTTGTAAAAAGATAAATCTAATTTTGTAAAAAGATAAATCTAATTTTGTAAAGCCAGGTAAGTACCAGCTTCAGTAATATTTTATTATAATTATTACAAAGATATTATTACTCTCTCGGATATTAATCTTATATATAAAATTCTCGTGTCACAATGTTCGTTCCCGTACTCCTCCGAAACGGCTTGACCGATTCTCATGAAATTTTGTGAGCATATTGAGTAGGTCTGAGAATCAGCTAACATCTATTTTCCATACCCCTTAAAAATTATTTATATGGCGAAACAACGTATGACGGGTGAGCTAGTAATCTGTAATATAAACTCAACATTCTGTACACATAATTAATTCCATATAATAACTTTTAAATTCTCTGTAAATTTTAAAATGTTATTCTATGATAAACTTTTAATTTCTTAAAAGGCAAGACTTTCACACGTGTTCGATTTTGAGGCCCCAATCAACTAAAGTGTGAAAATAATCAAGCAGAGTTAAATGAATATTTTGGACTTGTAAGGCTTAGGCTGAGGCGGTGCGAATCGGGTCGGCTAGTTTTGAATAAAAGTTAAGTATCGTAAATTTAATTTAATTTGTATGAGCAGAGATCAATGGAAGCAAGCGGGGGAGGCCTCTGCCCAGCAGTGGGCCACTTAAGAGGCTATGTAAAAAAAAACGTAAACTTATATCTAGGCATTGCATAAATTACCCTTATAGTAAAACATAGAATTGAATAGAATAAAAATTGCAAACAAAGTAAGACACAAAAGTACATTATTAAATTAAGGTTGCAGACAATTTGAATTTGCATGCAATAGGCGGCCTTATCGACTAAAAGCGATATCTTCCAGGCAACCCACGACATAAATCTATAACAAAACCAAACATTTCCAGCACGCATGTAACGGTTAAAATAAAGCAATAAAAATCTTCCATCATGTAATATAAGTGGTGGTTTAATAGCTCTATCTATAGTCTTACTACGTTGCGCCAGCGCAAGTCATTGTAAAGCTTGGGACATACGTACAGTAGAAAGGTTGATGACATCTGACAAATATCGATGCTCCAATGTTCATTCTAAAACTGGCTATATCTACTTATTTTATTACTGGTAAAAAGGTAGCCCTTAAGCCCAGTAGGTCCAGGCGTAAGAATAGTTCTACGGTATCCCCTGCCTCTAGTACGAGGCGACTAAAAGGGGTCTTTGGGGTCGTGGGTGTGAAGGGCGGGGTCACAAAACGGCCCCGAGGTGGGCGGCGGCACAGCTTGTGGCACTGTGCCGCCGCAGCTCCAGAGGCGAGAAGAAGGGGAACCACAAGCCCTTCTCGAGCACAATTCTGTGCAGCAGCGAGCGTGGGAATTCCCGGGTACTTCCCAAAAAACGCCAAGACGGCCAGTAGGCGGTTTTGTGGGTGCGAGCCCCAAATCCCCCATCGCTTACCCGAGTCGGGAAATGCGATAGGCCTTTACCTAACTCCCGTTAACAAAAAAAAAAGTAAAAAGCCACATTATTTGCTCTACGTAGAAGTTGAATTCTTGTTTACCTACACATAATAATTAGCAGATAAGTAAAAAAAAACACGAATTTTTTAATTGTTTTATTATGTTCCATTGATATCCATCAACTGAAGTGGCAATGAAGATTAAATCTAGTAAATATCATTACCATTGCCATTCTGGTTTTGAATCGCAGAAGGCCAACAGATCTGCATTAAAGAGCCAGTTTACCGCGATGCTAGCGCCATTATCAAAAAAAAATATATATCTTCTAAACTAAACTAAGGCAAATATCAAAATTGTGGCACAGTATGACACTAGATAATCTTTCTTAGTATTTTTAGAGCACAGTAAAGTAGTCCTTACTTAAAAGAACAAAATTATACACAGATTGTTGCTAAAAGTACTTCGTAGCTTTATTTGGTATTTAATTCAAAAGCTATACAATAGTGCAAAAAAATACTAGGCTACATTAACTAGTGTCATACAGTGACACATTTTTGATATTTGCTTTAGTTTAGAAGATTATTTTTTTTCGCGAATGGCGCTAGCATCGCGGTAAACTGGACTTAAGTTTAGTTGTATTTTGTGTGCATAGAGCCTTAATACGTTTAGAAAGGAGAGTTCGGTCCAGTTATTTGATGAAAGTCTAAAGCTCGATCGATAGCAAACAATGACTTTGTTTAAAACGTTGCGTGATTATCCTTTTCTTCATTTTAAACTAGTCGACCCGGCGAACTTCAGACAGCCTAAACTAGGCTATTACTATGTTGCATTAATCTATATATATAAAACTCTTCCGTTACTGACTGACTGACTGACAGACAACGCAGAGCCGAAACTACTGGGCGTAGCGGGCTGAAATTTTGCATGTAGGTTCCTTAGGGAGTGTAGGTTAGCACTAAAAAGGGGTTTCCCGAAATTCCCACGGGAACGGGAAAAAACGGGAATTTTGTGTTTATGAGAAATCTGCGCGGGAAAAACCGCGGGGCAGCCTCTAGTATGTTATAATATACCTAATAGCGACAGACAGCGAAAGGGACTTTGTTTTAAGTTTCGTTGTATACCTGTTTTTGTCTTACTTGATTTTATTACTAAATAAAGTTTATTTCGTGACTAGTCGGCCCGCCAAACTTCGTACCGCCTAACCTATGATTATCTTGTGCATGTATTATACTTATAAACCTTCCTCTTGAATCACTCTATCTATTCAAAAAGACCTCATCAAAATCTGTTGCATAATTTCAAAGATTTAAGCATACGTCCCTATTTGTATGTAGACGCGGGAAAAGACTTTATTTTATACTATGTATTAATAGTAAATGTGCGGTCAAATACAAAAATTACAGAAGAGGATTTTCAAAAAATAAAACGTCTTGCCTTTGTACCGATGCTCGACGAATACCTAAGCCGTCTGTTCTTCATCTTCAAACCTTCAAAATAACAAACAAGATTCCTCTAGGAAGCGGACTGTAGTCTTGAAATATGCGTGTCGAGTACAATTTGCCGATTATTTTCCAGGACTCGTATCGCCGCTGGCCACCAAAGATTGTTGGTCGACGACCGTGAAGGTATAACTAGGAAGTATCATGCAACCAGCCAGTATTTTTTTACGACTTTTTAAATATCTCGGTACCTAACAACTGATTAAACGCTACAATATCCTAGAAGATTTTACACTAAGCGATAGGATCGCCCATTGCAATCGATTAATAGGTACTTACTTTATTTTAAAAATTGTTGTTCATTAGCAAATACATACATCTTTGAATCGTATAAAAAAAGTAGATATGTAGGTACTTAGTAGTATTCTTTTGCATCAGGATAAAACTGAAACGTTAGATACAAAAATTTCATTTTTTTTTTCATTGGACACAAGCTATGACTATTGAAAATCAGTTACCTTGTGAGAAGGACACCGGACGCTAATAATCTATGGTTTCCGGGGTCCTTTCCAAAAACGCCGAGACGGTCACCGGGGGATTTTAACATAGGTCCCAATGCCTCGTTAACCAAAAAAAAAAACTTTGTAAGTAGTTACTTTATGTAATAAAGTATCCTATACTGCATGAGGGTCGTTCAAGACCCGTCGCTGTGGCGTTCTGTGGGGGAGGCCTATATCCAGCAGTGGACGTCTTTGGGCTGGAATTATGATATTGAAATTACTGCATGAGGCAAGACGAGATAGTTTAGCGTCGTCTGTGATGAGGCTCCTGTCGAGCGAATGTGAACCAACCTCAGAGTAAGGACTTCATTAATCTGAGGAACCAACAGTCCATAAGAGCACAGACCAGATAATACGTAGCGATGGTCACACTATCCAAGTATCCAACAAGCTCCTTGCTCCTTGGCAAATGAAGCCATACAGTATAATGTCGTGACCCAATCCGCTCGTGACATGCTGCAAGGGCCCCAAGTTCCAGTATTACCATATTTGGAACATGAAGGCTATTTTTGAATCACGAATTTTGTGTGTGAATACTTATATTTAGATTTTTCCTTTTTTAACGAAATCTACCTATTTAATGATTTCTTAAAAAAAAAAAAAAGAGATCCGCCTTCAATAAATTGACACATTCATAAAACTGAGAACTCCCTCTTTTCTGAAGTCGGTTAAAATAGGTACTAAATCCTTACGCCCTGCAGTACCGGGCCGAAGAATAGGACTGAGGTATCCCCTGCCTGTCGTATCGTAAGAGGCGACTAAGAGGGGACCCCAGGGTCATTGGGTGCACGAGGCGGGGGCCTTGTGTAGTCATATAACGGCCCCGAGAAGGACGGCGGAACGCGGTGTCCCATTTCCGCCGTCGAGCGTAGGAAGAGCCATCCGCGCTCAGGGGGGACTACCTTCACCTGTCCCCCCGTGAAGAGGCTACACAGCCAATGCTGGGGGGGTTGCGGAGAATTCCACAGGCTTACCCGCGACCCTCCTGCTATCAGCCGAGAAGGACACCGGCGGGGTTTTAGTGGGTGCGAACCCCACATAACCCTGCGGCTCCCCCCGGGGCTGCAGGGTACTCGTTAAGAGTATCCCCGCCTTTAAAAAAAAGGTACTAAAACCTTCTCCTGAATGTAATTAATACTTTTGTGAAAACCGAATCAAAATCGGTTCAGCCACACTCGAGATAATCGCGGACAAACATATACAGGTCAAACTGATAACCTCTTTTTTAGAAGTCGGTTAAAAATAAGCAGTTTCGGTTACTAATTTATTCGGTAATTCGTAACTTTTTTTTTACAAAGTTCATGAAAATTATGAAACAGAGATTTCAAATATGTTGGCATAGGGAAGTTTTTAAGTATGTTGATCTGAAACACTGATACAATTTATTGGTGTTGCCAATTTAGTAACAACCTGTGTATTCAATAAAAACTTTTTATAAAAAAATTAAACCGCCGAAAAAACTGAAAAGCATTAAATAATAGGGAAACATTTTCTATTAGGCCTTAATTTACTCACTTCTTAAAGTAATTTTGGATTACCAAGAAATTTTAAGTCGGCGCCACACCACACAAGCAAATTCATTATCTATGTAAAGCGCGATGCGCAGCGGCATACGTTTTTTGGTTATTTCTTTGAATTTCAGGTAATTTAGTGATCTTTATTCGTTGATTCTGTGGCACCGACTCAAAATTTCTTGGTAATCCAAAATTACTTTAAGAAGTGAGTAAATTAAGGCCTAATAGAAAATGTTTCCCTATTATTTAATGCTTTTCAGTTTTTTCGGCGGTTTAATTTTTTTATAAAAAGTTTTTATTTTTTGCTTTTCAGTTTTTTTTGGGCTAATTTTTTGACCCCAGCTAATCATACTTCACCGGGTGGTCGCACCCCACAAGGTGGCCACACAACCTGGTGAAGGTTGAGGGACTAACAGGATGAGGTTCGATCACGACCGGTCGGTGAGGCGATTTGTGAGGGAGGCCTATGTCCAGCAGTGGACGTCTTTTGGCTGATTTTATTTCATTTCCAAAGATATTGTAAGTAGGTATCAAAAGTTATAATGTAACACGGAAATGCAACCTGTGAGTGGATAAATCGACCCGCCGACCAAAAAGTCACCCCTATTTTCCCACCCTTAGGGTGGGAATTTTATTTCCAAATTTTTATGGGACCAACTTCAAGGTATACCCTGTCGATTAAAAAAAGAATTATCAAAATCGGTCCACACAGTAAAAAGTTATGCGTGATCATACATAAAAAAAAAAAATATATATATATATATATATATATATATATATATATACGCGACGAATTGAGAACCTCCTCCTTTTTGTTTTTTCGTCGGTTACAAATAAATTTATAATAAAATCTTAGATTCTGAAGCTACTACTTAGAACTTGTATCTAGGGTGCCCGAAACACATAACACCAACAAAATACACACAGACCGGGAATCTAATATCGATATTCATCATAAAAATGGTCGCCCCCGCCGGGAAACGAGTTAAGTGCTCCCGCGTCAAATTCAACATCACTGTCAAAGCCAAGTTAACCAAGCCAACAGAACCAGAGGCAGTCGATGGAAACGAGGTTTCAATTTAACACTGATCTTTGAAAAGCTTTTGACAACATTCCTTCCTGAATTAGTTTCAATAATTTTCTCATAAAACAAGTTTATATAAATCTTTTAATACGACTACTTACTTAACTTGTTTACTAGGTAGGTAGTTTTCACATTAGGAAGGCACTGAACTTTCCCACAAGTTATACCTTATTTAAACCTATTTCATTATTACCATCACAGCGAAAAAATACCCACTGCTGGACGTAGGCCTGCCTCGCAGATCGTCATAATGATGGTGCGTCGTGGGGCGTTTGACTCGAAATCTTGTGTGGCATAGAATTCCACTACCCCATTTCCTCCCGATGATGATCTGTGGCCTATTTCCAGCAGTGGATGTCTCTTAGGCTGAGAAAAAGAAGATAAAAATAAACTTACCTTGATTATTTATTAATATTCCTGATGAAAACACTGAAAAATATCCCCGAAAACCACAATGAAAACTATTTATCAATCACTTAGTGAGTAATCACACTACTTAAATCACTTTTATGCGTGAAAAAAAAAGTTTGTCACTAACACTAAAAAAGCAAAAAGGTTTGAATTAAGAACGTGACATTTTCGTAAAAAGAACTCGCGGAGCAATTTTAAAAATCGAACGCATTAATGCACTCGTGCGCAAAGTATACTGACGACGAAGGCAGCGGGGTCCAAAACCGGTGGATTTTCCCTCTCTTTCTGTCCCTTTAATTGAGAAAGGTAGAAAAGAGAGGCACTAGCACTTGTCATCCCGGCCCTGACAAAAAGCGTTTTTCTTCAGAACTTGCGGTTTTATGCGAGAACATGAGATGCCATTGTCGATATATGAGATCGGGACAAAAACTACATTGTCATTTAACTGTTTTTCAACTAACTGTACATTTTGTTAGCGACTATGTTACATAATTATTCATATCAAGAAATAATTATTATGATATCAAAAGGTTTTCGAGTGGCGGCCGCGCACCGGAAGACGCAGAGTAAGTAAAAGACTTAAAGATTTTGGTAATTACAGAATCAAAGTTAAAGTCAAAGTCAAATTCTTTATTCAATATAGGATACAAGATATCACTTATTGAAAGTCAATTAGACTACATATAATCTAATCGCTATTGATACCTTATTTGGTAAAGTATCCTATACTGTGAGAGGCGAGGTAGTTCAGGGTGCCCACCGATTGGCTCAGGTAAACAAATGTTTAATACACTGGATGAGGGTTCGCAAGAAGAAAAAAGACAGTACGGTATGGCGGTGGCGATTTGTGGGAGGCTTAATGTCCAGCAGTAAGTACACGTCTTTAAGCTGAATTGATGTCTTGGGCATCTTAGTCATAGAAAATAACTGCATATCAATCATCATAAATTTATACTATTAAATAAAGCAAAGTGGCTTCCTATTACCTGTGATGCTTAAATCTTTAAAACTACGCAACGGATTTTGGTAACCTTATACATTCAATAAAGGTTAGGCGCTGCGAAGTTTGCCGGGTCGACTAGTAACGTAACACATAAAGTCGGCCAAACGTGGATGCACTGATGTTCTCTCTTAGTTCTTAGTCAATGAGCGGTGCCTAAACCTTTGGAAAATATAAAAGGCGTGAGACTATTGTATGTTTACCCTAAATCTATACCAATATTATAAAGAGGAAAGATTTGTTTGTTTGTTTGTAACGAATAGGCTCCGGAAATACTGAACCGATTTGAATAATTATTTCACTGGTAGGAAGCTACACTAACCCCGAGTGACATAGGCTATATTAGATTTTCAAAAAAATTAGGGATCCTTACAATTAATACTTTATGTGCAATATTTTTTCCGTTGTTTACATGTTTTGACAGGTGGTTTGTTGTTGTTGTTTGTTTTTTTACTCGCCCATTCTGGGCAGTCAAAAGAACAAAGTCTTTAGTAGTATCTTATATTCTATGGCGTAACGAAGTAAGCCGGGACCGCTCGTACAGTGGCGATTACTTCCGGTTTTTCTGTATTGCAAAATAGCTCTTGTTCTTTGGTAATACAGTCTAGGGCTGACTAAACCATAGACAAATCTGTTACGGCCTCCTACTCCGTGACTGTACATCTATACCAATATTATAAAGAGGAAAGATTTGTTTGTTTGTTTGTTTGTAACGAATAGGCTCCGGAAATACTAAACCGATTTGAAAAATTATTTCACTGGTAGGAAGCTACATTAAACCCGAGTGTCATAGGCTATATTAGATTTTCAAAAAAATTAGGGATCCTTACAATTAATACTTTATGTGCAATTTTTTTTCCGTAGTTTACATGTTTTGACAGGTGGTTTGTTGTTGTTGTTTGTTTTATTACTCGCCCATTCTGTGCAGTCAATAGAACAAAGTCTTTAGTAGTATCTTATATTCTATGGCGTAACGAAGTAAGCCGGGACCGCTCGTACATACGAAATAAAGTTATGCAGAAAATTCAATTTAAAAATACCTAAGTACTTTAGTATGTGATGAAAATGAAACTGGTCTAAAAATACGAGTAGAATCATTTGACAGAGGAGGGCTCGTTTGGGGGCGTCTCCAGGCCACCATTGTCGTAAGGCAAGGCAAACATTGTTTGCCTGAGCCAATTAGTGGGCACCCTGAACTACCTCGCCTCTATCAGTATAGGATACTTTACGAAATAAGGTATCAATATTAATTAGATTAGTCTAATTGACTTTCAATAAGCGATATCTTGTATCCTGTATTGAATAAATCATTTTTTACTTTTTACTTTTTTTACTTAATAAAAAAGAAGGGTTTCTTAGTAAAAAGATAATTGAATGATGAGAAGCGTATATTCTTGAATGCCGACTTAATAACAGAGCTATAGTTGTAATGTAGATTTAATTGGAAGTGAATTGATGGTGTCACTGTCAGTGTCCATCGTAGCTTTTAGAATTTTAAGTGCCCCGGGATATTAAATAATGCCTTATACTTAGTAATATTGCTGCGACTGCTCCGTGGCTCAGTTGGCAGTGATGTGGACTGAGTAAACGTGTGCACCCGGGTTCGATACCCGGGCGGGGCGAATATTGATATGATGAATATCAATGTTTGTTTCCGGTCTGGGTGTGATGTTCGTCTCTGTGTGTGTTTCGGGCACCCTAGATACAGGTTCTTCCTAGTTAGGGGCTCTGAGTGTGATGTGTTATTATTATTATTATTAATTGGAAGTGAATTGATGGTGTCACTGTCAGTGTCCATCGTAGCTTTTAGAATTTTAAGTGCCCCGGGATATTATATAATGCCTTATACTTAGTAATATTGAATTTTGTATTTATCTTTTCAAAATAGGTTAATAGGAGTAGTATGTACAGTCACGGACTAGGAGGCCGTAACAGGTTTGTCTATGGTTTCGTCAGCCCCACACTGTATTACCAAAGAACAAGAGCTATTTTGCAATACAGAAAAACCGGAAGTGTTACGCCGATCGTGTCCGCCACTGTACAGTGGTTTACAGGGACGACGTAACACTTCCGGTTTTTCTGTATTGCAAAATAGCTCCTGTTCTTTGGTAATACAGTCTAGGGCTGACGAAACCATAGACAAATCTGTGACGGCCTCCTAGTCCGTGACTACAATATACTGATAAGCGAGATGGTTCAGTCAGGGTCGTCTCCCATACGCCCTGCAGTACCGGGCCGAAGAATAGGACTGAGGTAACCCCTGCCTGTCGTAAGAGGGGACTAAGACTAACCCGGGGTCGTAGGGTGCACGAGGCGGGGGCCCATTTAACGGCCCCGAGAAGGACGGCGGAACACGGGTGTCCCGTTTCCGCCGTCCAGCGATGGAAGAGCTATGCACCCATCTTTTCCCCCCGAGAAGCCAATCGAAGAACGAAGAACAGTCAATGCTTTGGGGTCGTAGAGAATTCCACAGGCTTACCCCCTTTTTTATAACGAGGGGAAATGCCTATCGCATTTCCCGACGCTCGGGGGAGCGTCGGGGGTATGTGGGGCTCGCACCCACTAAAACCCCTCGGCGGCCGTCTTGGCGCTTTTGGTAAGAACCCCGGGAACCACACATTATAGCGTCCGAAGTCTTCCCACGCTCAGCTACTATTAGCTTCATGCTCGGGGAGGGCATATTGTTCCCTCCCCGGCTCGCCTTTGGAGCTGCGGCGGCACAGTGCCACAAGTTGTGCCGCCGCCCATCTCAGGGCCGTTTGATGAGTGTGTCGGGCCCCCGTCCTTCACACCCACGACCCCAAAGACCCCTTTTAGTCGCCTCTTACGACAGGCAGGGCATACCGTAGACAGGCTTACCCCCTGCTATCAGCCGAAAAGGACACCGGCGGGGTTTTAGTGGGTGCGAACCCCACATAACCACACGGCTCCACCCGGGGCTGCAGGGTACTCGTAAGGGGATTCCCCGCCTTAAAAAAAAGTCCGTCTCCCATGCAGCGCCAGGCAGATGAATGAGAAACGTCAGTAAACAAATTTACACACATGACCTTTGCAAATTCCTATCAAATGATGTTAAAAAAATTTGCATAACCAAAGCCTTTAGACATCTATGCCTAGTACAAAACACTCGTGGGAAAATATTCAGCCTCCCACGGCATACAAAGGATTAGCCTAAATTACATTAGGTAGGTATTATTCACAATCACTATTATTATTATTATTAAATCACGTTGTGGTTGTTTTCGGTTGGATAGGACATTGCAGGCTTGAATCACCTGATTGTCCGAAAAGTAAAATGATTCCGTGCTTCGGAAGGCACGTTAAGCCGTTGGTCCCGGCCGCAGTAGTGGTCGTTATAACCGCGGCGACAAGCTGGCCCCTTGTCACGTTGGTAATAAAGCATAAACTCGGCTAAACGTGGGTCCGGCTCTCAAGCCGGTGCCTCTGCCTAACCCTCCGGGAAATAAAAGGCGTGATATTATGTATGTAGGTATTATTAAAGTGATTTCAAAAGAGGATTAAGAGTCCAGTTTACAGCTTATTAGCGCCATTTGCGAAAGAAAAAAAAATCTTTTAAACTAAGGAAAATCTCAAAAATGTGGCACGGTATGAAACTATAGATAATGTAGTATTTTTAGATCGCTTTTAAGTTAAAGACCAAAGATAGCTACAATACGTTAATTATTTTGTATTTGTTACTTAGGACCAAGCAAGATTATCTAGTGTCATACTGTGCCACATTTTTGATATTTGCCTTAGTTTAGAAGATATAATTTTTCTTCGAGAATGGCGCTAGCATCGCCGTCTCTGATTTAGTCGCTGTGGCTGAATACGGCTAGGATTTAATGATTTTACTGACTTGCGTATCACGCCGGGAGACGCAGAGTAGGCAGCCCCCCCACAAGGTGGTCAGACGACCTGCTGAATAATAATAATAACACATCACACTCAGACTCAGAGCTCCTAACTAGGAAGAACCTGTATCTAGGGTACCCGAAACACACACAGAGACGAACATTGCACCTAGACCGGGGACAAACATCGATATTCATCATATCAATATTATATAAGTAAACAAGCATAAAATGAAACGAATTCTACGAAATGTTATGAAAACTTTGAAAAATAAATTTTATTTATTTACTAGAGGCTGCCCCGCGGTTTTCCCGCGCAGATTTCTCATAAACACAAAAATCCCGTTTTTTCCCGTTCCCGTGGGAATTTCGGAAAACCCCTTCTTAGTGCTCACCTACACTCCCCAAGGAACCCACGTGCCCATTTTCAGCTTTCTACGCCCAGTAGTTTCGGCTCTGCGTTGTCTGTCAGTCAGTCAGTCAGTCAGTAAGTCAGTAACGGAAGAGTTTTATATATATTGATTGATATTTATTTATTTATTACTAGTCTACCCGGCGAACTTCGTACCGCCTGACCTATTCCTATGTTGTCCATGATTTATAGGCACTTATAAACATTCCTCTTGAATCACTATACTTATCTTCTATACAAAAAACCGCATCAAAATACGTTGCACAAAGGGACAGACAGAAAATACGACTTTGTATTATGACTTTTATACTATGCATTGATTTAGGTATCAGCAAGTTTCAACCAATAAAGTAGGTAGGAAAATGTCTTATCCACCAATTAAACTATTTATCAACGTAATAAGTACCTGAATCTAGGTGGGCTAGATTCTCGCGATTGGACGTTTGTATGGAACGGAGCTGTCGGCTCCGATCAACCGATCCAGTTAGCCCTAGGAATAGGGTTAAAGATAACATTTTATTCTAGGTAAAGCCTAATTACTTAACAGACATTTTAACCCAGGTGAATGTGTAAGCCTAAACACTTAAATACAAGACAGTTAAGAGATTGTTAAGAGCCAGTTTACCTCGATGCTAGCGCAATTCGCGAATTATATTATATTCTAAACTAAAGCCAATACCAAAAATGTGGAACAGTATGACACTAGATTATGTAGCCTAACATTTTTAGGGCACTGTCTGTTGTATAGCTTTTGAATTGAATACCAAAGAATAATAATAATTTATTTTTATTTTTAATTTATTTTAATTCAATCAGGTTTACATACTCAAAGTTAATAAGTTATACAAAAAATTTTTATAGCTATTTCTTTACAACTAAAGAAAGGCTTAAAAATCATTATTTGAGGGTAGTGTTTGCTAGCGATTCCCGCACTAGGCACAGGCCTGTATCGCGGAAATCAAAACAACGATTGCCACGGAAAGTGATATAGCGTTTTCGCGACCCGCTCTATTCGTTTCTTAATAATTACAAATTGATGTTTTATTATAAATACAAAATGAAGTAATTGATTTATAATAAATTAAAATGAAGTAAAACTATAATAAATTAAAATGAATTAAATATAGTTATTCATGCAAAAATATATTAAGAAATTAATCATGCAGTGTTAAAAATAAAAAAAAAAAAAAAATTAAATTTAATAAGTAATTGTAATAAAATAAGATTCTCAATTATTATTGTTAAATTACGTATAAATTATATATGAAAAGTATATATGTATTGATTTAATTTTAATTTTAACCACGTTTATCATTTTATAAAATTATCAATCAAGTAGCGGATTGAATAAAATTTTCGATCTTTTCGTAGTCCAGTTGCTGCAGCCAAGTGTATAAAGTAATTTTAAATTTAAATTCATTGTCCATTTTAATATCTGGTAATAATACTATTTTATTGAAAAGGAATATATGCATAAAGGCACTATGTCGTTTAGCGAAAGTTGATTTTATAGTAGGCAGAGGAATTTTGTAGACTCGCTTTTTTAATGCTTTACTGTGTAAATCAGTTTTTATTATAAACTTACGAAATTTAATTAAAGATTTAAATATATATAGACCACGAACATTGAGTAAACTCGCATCCTTATAGAGATCAGTTGTTGGATACAGAAACTTTTTTCCCAGCATAACCTTCAACAAAGACCTTTGAGCTCTTTCGCAGGTGATCATATAGGTCTTAGCTGCTCCGCCCCAGACGGGTATGCAGTAATCTATGACTGATTCACAGATCATCTTGTAGACCCTTATTAAAAGCAATTTCTCAACACTGTGACGAAGCGACTTCATAATAAATATAAGTTTGCGAATCTTCCCAGAAAGTATTATTATATGATCTTTGAATGACATGTGCTGGTCAATACATATTCCCAGATACTTTATAGTTTTGCTATTTTGGATTACAGAACACAAACATAAATCAGCAGACTTTAAACAAAACTCACTTTTATGCAGTTTTATGCCAGGTGTCAAAGAAGGCGCAGAAGCCACCGTCTTGTGAAAGGCTATGTATTTTGTCTTGGTTATATTTAAGGTAAGAAGATTATTCTGAAGCCAACTATTGATTCCCGCCATCCCAATCTCTGCCGTATGATAAACCTCTTCCCATGTATCGCCGTGAAATACAATAGCAGTGTCATCAGCGTAACAAAAAATACTTGCTTGACCTATTTCAGTTTTGATAATGCCATCAATGTAAAAGAAAGCTACAGTGTTGCTAAAAGTGGCCACTTTTAGCAACAATCTGTTTATAATTTTGTTCTTTTAAGTTAGGACTACTTTACTGTGCTCAAAAAATACTAAGCAAGATTATCTAGTGTCATACTGTGCCACATTTTTGATATTTGGCTTAGGTTAAAGGTTTTTTTTTGAGATTGGCGCTAGCATCGCGGTACACTGGCTCTTAACAAGACATTTTAACCCAAGTGAGTGTGTAAGCCTAATTACTTAAATACAAGACAGTTAAGAGACTGTTCACTTCAAAGTACTTTTACTATATATCACCAACACGTTCTAATTCAATCAATCCCTATTTTTTTATAATTACTTATGTCTGTTACGGATTCTTTAACTCTATTCTAAACCACTTCTGCGTGTCAAATAATCAAATAATGACTTATTATTTTTTTAGCGATTAAAATTTACAATTTTGGTTTTTGTGTCGGAATTTTAAGCCTTTTTGTCATAGGTATACAAAAAAATCAATTTTTTAGTCTTTTTTTAAATTTAATGAATAAATATAATGAAATATTATTTACCTAGTTGTTTTGAGAAACCTACCTATTAAAAATATGATTAACGTTCCCCAAAATTCTATAAAAAAACACATACGTCGGCAATTTTAACACCATAAAAGTTTATTATCTTAAAAATAAAATTATATTAAACTATCTACAGTACATAGTTGGAAGCTATAGTTTTTAACTCCACAATCAAAGTCTCTTCAAAGCTGTTTATAATATTCCTATCAAACACCTTACTACTAAGCGCATCAACATTGTTACTAGTCACTGCTTTATTTAACAACCAAAGACTCTCGCAATCTTTACTAAAAACCGAACTTTTACTCAACAAATTCAACAATTCCTTTTTATTCAAAAACTTTACAGTTTTCCTCGAAAGCAGATTGAACGTACTCAAGTACAATACATAATCTTGTTCATCGACGTATTCTGTTAAACTTAACATATCATAGAGCATTGTTACTATATCATGTTCCAAATCTTTATTCGTCCTAAGCTCAGGATATTCTACTATCGATTTCCCGCCCTTCTTCGAAAGAGCTGTCAGTTTCGAGAATGACGTGACTGTCGTGCTTTCAATCAAACACCTCAGTACTTTCAGTACAGATCGGTACAAAACCCTATCCTCTTTACCCATTTGCCTAACAACCGTTTGCAACCACGAGACCAAACCGTAACCTTCGACTAGAATCTCCGCAGCCCTTGGTACTGAAACTATATATTGAAGTACACTTAGAATCTTTTCTCGTCCTTTACGATCACAGAGTACTGAGCCAAAGAAGTCCATAATCATTTTTAAACACATCGTCTTAAAAATCACATGAACGTCCGCCATTGTCTTGGTTCCATTTCTGATGATATCGAGTATCCAATTGCGTCTTTCCGCGCTTTCGACGTCACAATCGTGGAAGAGGTTTAGGAAATCTGGCACTAGCGTAAAGTCCACGTGCTGTTTGGCTATAAGGAAGTTGTTGACTGGCTTGTATGCCGGTTCGAATGGAGCCGTAGATATCATTATAGCTTTAGCTAAGTATAGAGCGTCTATAGCTGGTAGTCTCGGGTTCTTTTCTGTAAAATCTGATGCCTCCTCGTTTATGGCTGAGGACAGACTGTGACGAAGTGTTTCTATGAAGTCTGAGAGAAGGATCTTGTCGTTTTTGTGTTTCCTGCAAATAAAATAGAGAATTGCTTTAAAGTTTATCATAATAATCATCGAGATGCGACCGCGAACCGGAATACGGAGAGTAGGCAGACCCCCCACAAGGTGGTTGGGGTTGGACGACCTAGTAATAATATGGCGATAATGATCATCATTTTAGAATTCGAATTCCGAATTCGAATCTAAACGTTGATAAACTTAACGAAAAAATGACTCATTAAAAGGTAAAATTAAATAAATTGGTTCAATACATAGGTGCCACAAAGTATGATTTAAAATTCTACTCACGTCTCAGTTTCCAGTAGCAGATGGAACCGATGCAGTACATGGTACGCCGCCGCTCTCATTCTCGGGCATCGCGAGCTCAACGCCACCACCGCCACCGAAAGAAGACCTTTCCTCAGGAGCTTGAAGCACGACGCGGCAGACCCTGGTGCCAACATGTGGCTGAGGAGCGGGAACATGAATGCTGGATCGTATGTGAAGAAAGGTGGCTCCCTATGTGAAACTATTGTAAGCTCACTTTCTGATATAGCTTCGACTGTCTTCTCGTATTTAGCTCCGATAACTTTGTTTCTTATTTGCGTTTCGCTGTCTTTCGCTTTTGACGGTTCAAAGATCCCGTCCTTTGACATGCCGTGCAGTAAAGCTTTGATGCCGTTCATGTTTTTGTTAATTGGAGGTAGTTCGAAATCGTATCCTAATTTTTGGTTGACAGAGAAATTTTCGAGTGTGCGAATCAGGATTTCCTTTTCGAATAGGTTTATGATCTGGTTCGGTGTTGGTTGAGACCAGAGGGTGGCTGTTCTTGTCTTTCGAACAGCGTAGTAGTTAGCAGCAGATTCGCCCCAGAGGTAAGGCTTGTATTCTTGGACTGGTAGACCATTTGCTTCGTAAAAATGAAGAATGGCCAAAATCAGTCTGTCACAAGGATGTCTTGTCGCTCCATACGCGCTCAAATAAACTGGTATCTGTTGCTGCTTCATCACACTCTTGTTTAGCTTCATAAGCGCGAATATGAACTCTATTAGCCTTGATTTTAAGTCTGGACTGTTGTGACTCAGCATTATCTTTAAGAACTCCGAGTGAGAGGTTGCCATGTCGAATAGTGAGGGTATGTCGTTATGGTCTTCTGGATAGAACATCTTTGTAAGTGTTGTCAGGAGAAACAGCTGATATGGGCCTGCTGAGATTGCTTGGTCTTCTTCGTTCTTTAGTTTAAGGGAGTCCTTCAATATTGCTTTGCAGAAGTTTTGCCATATTCCACTCTCTACCAGTTTCTGGAAGGTTCCTTTTTCATTGGCTTCGAATTGGGGAACGGAAGTCGCAACTTCTGCTGCTTGGTATACTTGAGTTACAATCTCACTCAAAATCCTAGGTTCTTTAGAATCTTTAAGAGCTAATGTGATGATATTGAGCGTCGAAAGGAAATAATTTGTCAGATGATCTTTCTTGCATCTTTCAGGTTGAAGACACAGCTTTAGAAAAACTGCATTGAACAACTGCATGTGGCTAGTTTCAACAGCTTCGAACTTATGGCTCTTATTGAAAAGTTTCTCACAATCTTCTATTGAAACGCATTCAATGAGTAGCTTCCTAATAATTTTCCAGCAATTCACGTAGATTTGCCCAGCCTTGTGCGGTTTTTCCAGAACTTTAAATATATTAGTTTTGTATTCGTTGTATATTTTGTCTAGTAACTCCTTGTTTTCTTGCAGAAATTTCTCGTGGTGCAGAAGAGCGTTGCCTAATGGTAAAGTAAGTTCTCTTTGGCTTAGGATCTCTGGACGATCTAATTCTTCTTTGAAAACCACGCAGAGCTTGGGGTTGAATCTGAGAAGTGTAGACGCGAGCTGTGCTGTAGTCTTTCTGACAGAGTTAGCAAAAAAAAACTGTCTGAATTCAGTGTCTGGTATGTTTTTAACTTGGTAAGGTTTGTTTTCAAAATATTCAATGAGAACTGTCTCGATATTGGCAAGATTTGGGGTTATTTCTTTGTCTGTCAGCAATTTTGTGTAGAGTGTTAAAATTTGCTTCAAAGGTGTTTGTTGCAGTGTTAGAGTTACGGATTTGGAGTACTTTTTTAGAATAACTCGAACCACTTCCAATGCTATGCTTGGTTCTTTGTCCTCCTTTACAAAATTTTCGGGATCTATCAAGAATATCTGATTTAACATCTTTAAGTCATCTGAAGGAACCATTCCGATAGTTTCGAGAACTTTGACAACGTTTTCTGTATTATTATTCCTCTTTTTCTTTATCTTGTCCAGTGTTTTAGTTATCTCATTGAAATTCTTTTTCTGGTAAGCTTTTAGAATGTTGCGATTCTTGTTTAAAAACTCGATTATGTCAGCGTATTTATTAACAATATTCATCAGAAAATCTGTTGCTAATACTCGCGAATTGTTATTCTTATCTAGTGGACTGAACACTTTGAGAAAGTGTGGATTTTTGAACATTGTTAGCAGAATCGTTCTGCACACATCTATCATGTGATTTTTCTTCCCAACTTCAATTATCAACTCGAAAACTATATTTATTCTTTCGCTTTGTGCTTTAGTCAACTGCTCAATGTTTGCCAACCTTATTGCACAAAATATAAGATATTTTGCCCAAAGGAGTAACTCTGAACTATCAATATTTATTGTATTCAATTTGTAACAAGAATCAGATATTTTTATATCATAATCCTCAGTTGAAGCTATTTCAATAAACGGGAATATATCTGGTAGAGTTGAGTCATCGCTTTCAATAATGTGCTTCGAAATATTTAACATAACGGAGTCTATACCGGCTGTATTGTCATCTAACACCGCAGGCTCCGATACCCAAGCAGCAATATAAGCCTTTGCATCTATCTTCGTATCGCCTACCAAAGTTTCGCTCAATTCAGGTGTGTAGTTGCTATGCAAAATATTGGCAACGTAAACACATAGGAACTGTTTCAAAGTTTTCGTAGCTTCCTTGTTAGTTTTTAGGAATTTAACGCAGCCAGCAACGAAAGGTGAGGCCGTTTTGCTTTCAAGAAAGGAATTGCTATCAACATCTTTCCCTTCGCTGAGGTTATCGAATAGCTTGTCGAGATTAACTTCGGTATGTCCTTCAGTAACATCGAAATCAGCTTTTAGATTCCTCATGTACTCTGTCAAATCTTGAATGTTTTCAAGAACGAACGCAACTACATCACCTACAGTTGACGTGTTAACTCTGCTGTTCCGCAACGCGTAAAGCATTATATGGATTTCGTCTTCATCCGCCTCAAATATTGCTGTAGATTTAAGGAACTTAAATAAAGTTTCCTTTGCATCTATCCAAGTGGAATCTTGACCAGTGTATACCTCTAACATTATGTGAAACAGTTCTTTGAACATCGTGTTTTTGAGAGATACGGCCGAACTATCCAGCAACAACCAGAGAGAAACAATTTTGAATTTCAATAACGACGAGTACTCTTCAGAAACGTTAGCTGAGAAATCCAAAATATCCTTCATGCTTAGATTGCCTTCAAGAGTCTCAAAATGAGCCGGATGAACGTCGTTGTAAAGTAGTAACAGATCTATGAGTCCAATCAAGCCTTCTGCGTCATCTATTTTAGGAAGTCTGTAGTCTTGTGTAGTTTCAGCTGGTGTATTATCACCTTTGATAATTTCCTGTATTAGTGTCACTATAACGCCTGGAGGAGGTAAGTGTTTCGGGACAAAATACTCTAATTTGTTTTTTAACTCCGTAATGTGAGATGTTGAGTTGCCCATTTCGAGAATCTGCATGTACCTTTTCACTGAGGACAGCATTTTTACTAAGACTTTAACGCAGTATAATGATATTGGTCGATCTGGTTTTACGAGACTGGTTTGCAGATACTTTAGTATTGGAACTGGTAATGTTGCGAATCTGACGAAATTTGACACTTGGATAGAGTTCAAGTGGGTGAATCGCTGGAGCATGTGCTCGGGGCTTAACTTTTCATAAAGTTTCATAGTGAAATCAATAGTTCTCTCCCAGATTGGAGAGTGCTGTGGTTCGAAACTCTGCTCAATAAGAGTGAATACGGCTCGGTGCAAGTCAGGGCATCTGAACACTATCTCTAAAACTACATTGCTTTGGCTCTGATTCTCCCACGGACGTTTTAAGCTGAGCAAAGCTTTGTAAAGATTCTGGTTTTTATTAGCATCAGTTGTGCCAAGCAGATTATCAGTGAAATATAGGCCTAGCTTGTGGTTAGTGAACAATGTTAGAAGAATATTTGATAGCAAATTAGTCACTTCCAATCTGTACTCATTCACCAATTCGTGACTAGTCTCTGGAGGCCCTTTCCAGAAGAAAACTTTGAACATTTGATGTAGAACATTATGGCTAAATGTCTTTAGTTTTAAACTCTTTGATATTAACGGATTTTCTATTACATTCTTTTTCAAAATGTTAAGGAACATTAGGACTGCTTCTGCCTCATCTTGCACGAGTCCTGGTATAACAAGACTTAGTAGCCCTTGTTTTTCTAATAACGCCTTTATTAAAGGCAAATGACCGTCAACAAGAAACGATGTCATGAAATGCACAAACGCTGTTCTAACATTATCCTTCTCTTTGTAATTCGGCTTGTCCAAAATGTGCTGTAAGTGTTTCGGTGTTAAGGGAGCTTGATTTAACACCTCAATACCTAAGTCTGAGTTAAGAGTTACCATAGAAGTCAGCAGTTTCAAGATAATCTTTCTGTGACGAGGACCTGAGTTCTCACTGATCATGATTTCCACTGTGGACATGAAATTGTTCAGGAAATACCGACAGGCTTCCTCGGTGATAGCTATCATGTGGGGCTGCGAGGATTGCACCTTGAGTATGATCAGGTGGAAGATGTGGAAAGCTGGAGTTGCAAGGGTCAGGTTCTTGCGACTGTCAGTGGAGACCTGTCGGAGGATCTCGTGCGAGTTTCCACCAGCTTTGAGGTACTCTAGCATTACGTCCGTCTGGCTGTCGGGATCCAGGCATACTTGCAGGAACTGGGTGAGGACTGAAAAATTATAAATAGATTTTAGTTAGTGTGTTATTATTTGACCAATGTTTTAATGCCGATAAAAAAAAAATTGATTGATCTGATTAGCTTTTTACTAATTTTATTTAGCTGGTGACACAAAGTCCACATGGATGGACTGCCAGACAAACAGTCAGACAGAATAGTTGCAGTAGGACCATAAAAAAATATATTTTGCTCTTTCTCTAACTCACTAGTGAGTTAGTAAGTAAGTAACCCAAAGTAGTCCAGGAGGATCCCCAAGAAAAGAGAGGGACGTAAGTTGTTGTAAAAAAGTTTTTAGAATGTAGCTAGAGAGATCCACCAGAACACCAGAACTAGATACAGGTTCTTACTAGTTAGGTTATATACTTACTAGTCGACCCGGCGAACTTCGTACCGCTTAACCTATTAGTATTTTGTGCATGTATAATGCTTATAAACCTTCCTCTTGAATCAATCTATCTTTAAAAAAAAACCGCATCAAAATCCGTTGCATATTTTTTTAGAAGAAGAAGCATACATAGGAACAGACGCGGGAAGCGACTTCATTTACTATGAATTGATATTGATGATTTATAGTAACATGTTAAACACAGGTCTGTAACAAAAAAGTAAATCAACACATTAATGCTATTCCAAACTGAACTTGATCAATATTAATGCATAGTATAAAATAAAGTTGCTTCCCGCATCCCTATGTCCCTGTATCCTTAAATCTTTAAAACTATGCAACTGATTTTATTGAGGTTTTTTTAATAGATAGAGTGATGAAGTTTTATAAGTAATATACATATTATAAGTAATTTAATATACATGCACAATATAGTTATAGGTTAGGCGGTCCGAAGTTTGCTGGGTCGACTAGTATATTTATAAAACAATAGGGTTTTGAATGAGCAGATAGATATGGGTCAGTGGGTAGTGTTGTGTGGTATGTGGTTGTAAACTGGCACTTTCATAAAGCGCCCAGAAAGAGGGTTAGACTGATATGTACATGTTTTGAAAAGATAACCTCAAAATACCCATCAAACATTTTACTGAACATAACTTACCGGTGGTCTGGCTATGCTTCGCAGCTAGTTCTTTGCGAAAATGTTTAACGTCAAAGCTGCTTTTGCGAGACACTTTAGGCTCTGGTGCTTCCTCAGTGTCTTTTTGAGGCTCTGTAGAAGTGGTATGTATTTCACCGATATCTTCAGTTTTACATACTTTAGAGGAGTCATCGTTACCACTGTATTTTCTTTTGCCCATCTTTAACTTATTATTTGTTTACAGAATACCGTAATTATAAGTAAAAAATTGTTTTAATAAATAAAAAAAAAAAAACCCATGTGTGAACAACCAATGATCAAATCAAAACATAAAAAAATTGATTGATTGAATTACTGTTAGATTGATTGAACTTGCTAAAGTGGACTGAGTACTGAGTGTGATGGATTGATGTTTAGTTGCTTGAGATTTGAGATTGATAAAAAAATAATCAAAAACAAAACTCGCAAAAAACTACAATTAGTATCTCTAGTTGGTCTGTGACTACAATAGCAAACAATCAAATGCCGGCTTTTCTTTTCTGTTTTAGTTATGTTTGTTTCTTAGATCTATTAGTTTGAGATTGTGCTAAAACGACCCACCGACCGTATATTTCTTCCCTGTGCTACTAGAAATAAACATAAGTGTTTTATTGCATTACAACTACAACTAACCAACCAACCATAACCCATCATCGAAATCAAGCTGGATTAACACGGTGAACATCTTCTGCAAGGTTTTGGTGCTAGCTAAAGTAATAAATATGACCAAGCAAACTTTTGCTCCGTTGCTTGCAGTTTCTGCAGTTTTTTTGTGTAAGTTGTGAGATTTTATTCGGATACTAAAGGACCCACCAACCAAAATTTTTTAATCATAAAATAACCAACAGTTTCAAATTCGTCCCTTCCTACAACATGATAACAAATGTGATCTTCGAGGTTCCTTGTAATCTGTTATTTAATCTAAAAGCCATAACAAGCATAGCTACATCACTGCCTGCACAATCAGTTCTTTGTTAGAATTCTTGGTAACATGATAAGGTGCAAAAAAGTTTTATAAAACAATAACAAATCTCAACATCTGTACTTTAAGGTTCAAAATTACAAGTTAGGCTGTGTTCTTTGTGTATAATACATTTTTACAGAGCATTTCATTGGTCATTTGTGTTTAAATTCTCACTGTAGTAAGTTGGACAGTTTTTTTTATAAAATGTTTTAAATTATCTTTAATAATCCAAATAAATATATAATCTTGATGTTGTTTTCAGTGTTATCAGGATATGATTCAGATAAACATAAGATTGAAGACATAGTAACAAAAATTGGTAAGTAAGTAAATTACGAAACTAATATATATAAATTTAATCAGAAGATATGATAAATGAGATTAAAACTTGCATCAAAAAAGCTTATTACAATTTTGATGATTATGTTAATGACAAAGACGGATGGAAGTATAGTCTAGCTCTTCACTTTATTTTCGTTATTCTTGTTCCATAATATTATTAATTTATGTTTTTATGTACATTGTTACCATGTTATCATATTGTATTAAAACTTGAACTTAATAAAAAAAAGAGATAAATTGTAAAAATGGAGTTTTTTACCCCTTTTTTTCTTTATGCTGTAAAATGATTGCAAAAGGGAGTAGAATCATTTGACCAGAGTTGAGCTCATTTTGTGGTGTCTCCATGCGACTCCATTGTTGGCTATGCTGATGAGTCGGATCCACCGCACGGCAGGTACAGTCTTGGTAGTGCGGTATAACAACTGTCTACCTAGTTTGTCTTTCTTAATAAATTTATTGTTCCTATAGTGTTCTGCTATCTGAACTAGTATGTCCATCGGAAGTCAGGAATATGTTTCTCTGAGATGTTTGATGGGGGCCCTTGAACCACCTTACCTCTCACAGTATAGGATACTTAACTAAATTTAAGGGCACCAACCAACCAACTACGTAGTCGTAATTCACTTACAATAAGTGATAACTTGCATCCTATATTGAACTAGGGGCAGCCCCGCGGTTTAACCCGCGCAGATTTCTCATAAACACCAAAATCCCGTTTTTTCCCGTTCCCATGGGAATTTCGGGAAATCCCTTCTTAGTGCTCACCTACACTCCCCAAGGAACCCACGTGCCAATTTTCAGCTTTCTACGCCCAGTAGTTTCGGCTCTGCGTTGTCTGTCAGTCAGTCAGTCAGTAACGGTCAGTTGTTGTTTTCATTTTATAAAGTTTTTTTTTCACAGACTGACTGACATACAACATTCATAACAAAATACTTGAGATGAGACAGACAAATTAAATCTGGATTGTTGATTGAATAATAATAATAATAATAACGCATCAAACTCAGAGCCCCTATCTAGGTAGAACCTGTATCTAGTATGCCCAAAACATATACAGAGACAAACATTACACCCAGACCGGGAAACAAACATCGATATTCATCATATCAATATTCGCCCCGCCGGGAATCGAACCCAGGTGCACCCGCTTCTCAGTCCACATCACTGCCAACTGAGCTACGGAGCAGTCAATGAATGATTGAATAATCTTTAGTTGTAGTCTTTGAATATATTTTTTGTTCTTTAGGCGCTCATGCTTTCATATTGGATTGGAACATGTGTAACAGAAAAAAAGCCTCATAAAATTTAATTATAATCAATACATCAATACATAGTATAAAATTAAGTCGATTTCCGCGTCTGTCCCTATGTATGCTTATATCTTTAAAAATACGCAACGGATTTTGATGCGGGTTTTTTTAATAGATAGAGTAATTCAAGAGGAAGGTTTATAAGTATAATACATGCACTACCCAAGCAGCACATTTGGTTGCATAAGAGCTTTGGAGCATGTCCGATTATTACTACTATAGCGTGCTCTGGAACCCTTATGCAACCCTTATGCAGCAATTTGGGCACAATTTTATGCAACTATGAGTGCTATTGTAGCTCTATAACGGTGGCACAGAGGTGCTACTAAGGCTGCAACAAACCATTAACTCTCTTATAGCGCTTCTCTAGCACTTTCTAGTGAATGAGATTGAACGAACTGTGAATGAATGATAAATAATTTACGCCAAGTGTTAGTTTTTGTGACAAACAGCTTCACAAGTAATACAAGTTTTAAAATTCCATGGATGCTAATCGGATATCGGCGGCCATTAATTTAATATTTAGTAAGTAAGATGGTGTTATTAGGTTTTGCAGTTCGTATAAAAGCAAATTTTTAAACGCAGACAAGTTTTCTGTAAATGTTAATGATATTTTTTTGCGTAATTTTGTCGCGCTTCCGTAATTATATCAGAATGCAAAGTGAAAACAATTATAATGTAAAATATTTTCTGTTTTATCTACAGATTTTAATTAAAAACATTCCCAAATCATTGCATGTAATATGCCTGTGAGCTAATAATGCTATATCAATCCATTTTTTGTAAGAAATACGTATAATTGTACATGGATATATTGTATATAACCTCAAAGTCAATTAAAAAACACAAAAATGTTAAAATAAAATGGCGTCTACAAAATACAACCTAAGCCTGCAAAAATCTCTCTAATAGCACTCTTGCAGAACTCAAAGTGCTAAGTTCTACCTGTTTACGCCTTAGAGTGATTTTTATTACCCTTCTGTTACTAATTTTCTTAAAAGTGATCCCCTTTTCCGAGTTTAAATTATTTGAGTAAGTGTTTTAGGGATCCTTGATTCTGCCATTGCCAAGTATAAGAACAAATAAAAATTATATTTAGGGCATAGAGCTACAGCAATGCTAAGTGTTTTCTTGTTTTAAAACACTTTACTTATTCATTACTATAAAGATCAGGTATCCTTGAAGATAATTGGAAATAGTAAATATTAGTTTTAAGAAACCTAACAAAAAAAATACTTTTTAAAATTGCAAAAGTGACTAAGTATGTATGTTAGGAACTGAGTGTCCGGAGACTGCAATGAGCAACCACTGGAAGCAAGCGAGGGAGGTCTGCGCAGCAGTAAAATACTAAAGAGGCTATATAAAAAAAAACCTATTTGTGCATGTTTATTACGCTTTCACGCCTAAACTGCTTAATGGATTGGGATAGAAATGAGTAATTATTTTGCTCAGAAACACAAAACAAACATTGGATAATTTGAACCTGACACCTGTCTTTAATATTTGATCTCCAACTGGTATTAACATTTATTATACCGACGGAACCCTCGCACATTTTTATTTATTTAGAACAAAAATTGCGAATAACTAGGCTGCTCAAAGGAACATTTTATTACTATTGCATTACTAATAGTAGTCCTTGCTTCTTATATAGAGCTTTCAGTAATATATTTATTACCCTTATATTACTAGCAGTAGCTCTGTAGTGGATTTTGTTACTACAGGCTACAGTTATTTCTTTTATAAAGTTTACAGGCGTATAACAGCTCCAGTAGCAACTCATATGCAACCGTAAGCGTTAAAAAGTATTGCTTAACTCTGTTCTAGAGACTGTAGTGGCAAAAGAGTTCTAAAACGAACTATTATACAGGTTAAGGTAATAATGGGTGGAACTTTTGCCACTCTTAGTAACTTTTGCAGCTATAGACGCTTATGGAAGCTGTTATGCAACTTTAGCCTGCCACTAGAACCCTTAAATTACTCTTAAACCACTTAGAGTAACAATTTAGGCTGCAATTTTCACTAGTGTGCTAGCTGGGTAAATACTAATAGGTTGGGCGGTACGAAGTTCGCCGGGTCAACGGTTAAAATTATAATAATAACAAATATTAAATTTTTCAGCAAAATACACATTTTATCTGTCAATAATAAAATGCTTAGAAATCTTTCCAAGTGCACTCTACGAATTTAAACAAACAAGAAAAAAAGACAAAGTTATAAAACTATTGAATTTGTACAAAACAAGTTTGCTCGCGTTTGGTATTAGTACAGCTGTACTGATAGCAACAAAGAAGGCATTGTTTGAAATTGAGCTTGTTTTGCTGACCGTAGCTGCCTTTGCTACTAAGCACCCGGAAATGGTAAGTGGTTTTGTTTTAATAACTACTTTGTCATCTGGTTTCTGTATATTGTTTTATTTCTAATCAGCCATGTTTTCCTGGTAGAGATTAAAAGTGGTACAGTGGCGGACACGTACGGCGTAACACTTCCGATTTTTCTTTATTGCAAAATAGCTCTACTACTTTGGCAATACAGTCTAGGGTTGACGAAACCATAGACAAATCTGTTAAAAATAATAATAATTCATACATAACACTCCCTATCTAGAATTTTTATGTAGTGTGCCCGAAACATATACCATGGCTGCATAGAGTACTTCCACCAACAACATTTCGTCTAATGGGTGTCGTAAAAGGCTGGGCATTTGTAGGAAAGGCCTATATCCAGCAGTGGACGTCTTTCAGCTGAGATGATGATAAAGACCTGGTTTTTAAGTTTGTCTTCAATTTTATTAGTAAGATAAATACAAACAAGAAACTTAGCGGCATTGGAAACGGATTTCGGTCAGGTCTTGGCATGTCGTTATGGCGTTCTGTGGGGGGGATGCCCTATGTCCAGCAGTGGACGTTTTCCGGCTTAAATGATGATGATGATGAAGTACTAGTGGATTACTAGTGGGCGCTCTGCGGCTTCGCCAGCGCTCTTTACCTTGAAACATCGAATTCCCAATTTTCCCGTGTGAATTTCGGGATAAAAAGTAGCCTCATTATGTCCTTTCTCGGGCTCTATCAGTTAACCAAATTTAATTTAAATCGGTTCAGTAGTTTTATCGTGAAAGCGAACTAGACAGAGTTACTTTCGCATTTATAATATTACTAGTCGACCCGGCAAACTTCGTACCGCCTTACCTATTAGTATGTTGTGCGTGTATAATACATAAAAAAACCATACATAAACCATCCTCTTGAATCACTCTACTTATCAATTTGAAAAACCGCATCAAAATTTGTTGGATAGTTTTAAAGATTTAAAGACACACTATAGGGACAAACGCGGGAAGCGACTTTGTTTTATAAGTATACTACTAGTCGACCCGGCGAACTTCGTACCGCCTAACCTTTTACTATGTTGTGCATGTATTATGCACATAAACCTTCCTCTTGAATCACTCTATCTATTAAGAAAAACCGCATCAAAATCCGTTGCAAAGTTTTAAAGATTTAAGCATACATAGGGACAGACGCGGGAAGCGACTTTGTTTTATACTGTTTTACATGCATAATTGGATGCATGGATAATTTCAGAGTCAGAAGCCACCCTCAGTGAGCTATGGCACGGGCATGGCTTGCAGCTTCTACGAGGGTTACTTGACCCACGTCATACCTGGAGACGGCGGGGTTAACGTTGGTGAGTGCCGACCTTAAGGGAATTGAGTAAGGTTGTTTGGGGGCCTGGAGACATTTTCCCTGTTACCACAAAAAAATTAGACCGGTCTAAATCGCCAATTTGTATGACGAATTAGTGATTTAAACCTAGTCTTGTGATTTACACCGGGTTTAACTCTTTATGTGGTAGAGCCGTCTGGATTTATTTCCAGTTGCTAAAATAATTCTGTCACACTTACACAATAACAGGCACTGAAAACTAGGTAATTTTATTTTACAAACATTCAGGCCCTTACCACAAAAAAGTTTAAACTGTCTAAAATCGCTAATTTTTATTGTATAATAGTCGACCCCGCGAACTTCGTACTGCCTTACCTATTGCTATGTTGTTTACCCGGTAATTATTCGAATTTTTCTCGCCGTAAAAACCATCCTTGGACTTCAACAAACATTTAAAAAAAAAATGGTAAGATTAGTTTAAATGCGCTTACTAACACATTTTGCGATGCATTCAATAAAGGTCATAGTAGTAGTCATAGGCTATATTAGATTTCCAAAATAATTAGGGATCCTTACTTAAACTCAAATAATGTAGCCCAAGGTGCACTTTTTTCCGTTGTTTACATATTATTTTGACAGTTGGTGATTTGTTGTTGTTGTTTGTTAATTTTAATTAGCCCATTCTGGACAGTCAAAAGAACATAGTCTATAGAGCCAAGTCTTAAGTAGTATCTTATATTCTATGGCGTAACGAAGTAAGCCGGGACAGCTCGTGCATAATAAATCATTTATTTATTTCTTTCTTTATATCTATGTACATACTTAATTCAAATAGAATATGTTTTTTTTTTTTTTTCAGGTATAACAAAGAACATAGTAACGTATGAGGCGAGCAGAAACGTGTGTTTTCCAGTGAAAAGACTGTTTCTTGTGATAACAAAGAGTCTGCGCTGCCCGCCGCAGCTCAGTGATTTTAACAGGGAAAACGCTGAAGAACTTGGCATTACTTTTTTAGAGGCTTGTTTGGTAAGACGTTTTTTTTTTCATGTTGTTCATCAAGTTTGTTGGACAGATTTCATAATTATAAACTACTAGTCGACCCGGCGAACTTCGTACCGCCCCAACTATTAGTATTTTGTGCATGTATCATACTTATAAATCTACCTCATTAATCACTCTATATATTAAAGAAAACCGCATCAAAATCGGTAACGTAGTTTTAAAGATTAAGCATACATAGGGACAGACGCGGGAAGCGACTTTATTGTATACTATGTTTTGATTAGGTATTCTGTGCTTTATAATGAGGGATTTTCAAAGTGACATTTAAAAATAAAAATCTTCCTAGTTAGGGACTTTCTGAGTGTGATGTATTATTATTATTTTAATGATTCATTTCAACTTCACCTGTAGATTTTTGCTAGCGCCACCTGATAGTGGCGTTATAAAACTTGTTTTTTTTTTCTGAGATGTCAAATTGAAAACCTTACAAAACAAAAAAAAAATAGAAAATTCAAACAATATTTAAATGCAGTTTTGTTTCTTTTCAAAAACACAGCATTGTTTTCTTTGGTAAAATTTTGTATAAATATTTAAAGCTTACTTTTTTTCCAGATGGCATTAGAAAATTCACCCTTAATAATTATGTGGCTATATGAATATATGTCCCTAAATTATTGAACAACATGTGTATCAATTAGTAAATTTATTCTATCCTAACAATGGGTTGCCTGGAACAATTGCTTTAAGCGATAAGTTCGCCTACTGCAATCAATGTATTTATTCAAATTAAATTAATACATTGATTGCAGTGGTTGCTGGAAGAAAATTAAAAAAAAATTAGATTGATGAATTAGACTGCTCCGTGGCTCAGTTGGCAGTGATGTGGACTGAGTAAGCGTGTGCACCCGGGTTCGATTCCTGGGCGGGAATATCGATGTTTGTTTCCGGTCTGGGTGTGACGTTCGTCTCTGTGTGATTGTTATTTTTTTTGTTTTATTTATAATTAAGTATGTGTTTTATTATTTATTATATTTTTTTGTAAATACTTGTATATAAATGTATATAATATAAGTTATCATAATCTTTTATAGAATAAACTTATTAGATTGATTGATGTAAATGGTTTATGTTTATCTATACCAATACTATAAGAGGAAAGATTTGTTTGTTTGTTTGTTTGTAACGAATAGGCTCCGGAAATACTGAACCGATTAAAAAAATTCTTTTACTGGTAGGAAGCTACACTATCCCCGAGTGACATAGGCTATATTAGATTTACAAAAAAATAGGGATCCTTACTTAAACTCAAATAATGTAACCCAAGGTGCAATATTTTTTCCGTTGTTTACATATTTTGACAGGTGGTTTGTTGTTGTTTCTTTTTTTTATTCGCCCATTCTGGGCAGTCAAAAGAACATAGTCTATAGAGCCAAGTCTTTAGAAGTATCTATATTCTATGGCGTAACGAAGTAAGCCGGGATAGCTCGTAATATATAATAACGCATCACACTCGGAGCCCCTTACTAGGAAGAACCTGTATCTAGGGTACCCGAAACACAGAGACGAATATTACACCCAGACCGGAAACAAACATCGATATTAATCATATCAATATTCGCCCCGCCCGGGAATCGAACCCGGGTGCACACACTTACTCAGTCCACATCACTGCTAACTGAGCCACGGAGCAGTCGAATATAATTATATAACTCTTATTATTATAGCCCCTACAAGATGTTAAGAAAGACGTGGCTGGAGTGAAGGACAGAGTGTATCGCAACTCGGTGTACAAGGTGGTAACTGGTGGGGGACGCTCCCAGACCGAGCCCGCACAGTCAGCCAGGAGACGCCCCCACGTGGTCGCTGAGTGTGCTACACCTCTGCATACTATGCACAAAGTAATGAACAAGAGGGCAATTTTTGAAGGTAATTAAAGAATTCACTTTTAAAAAAAAGCAAAAAATTACTTATTCAATATAGGATACAAGATATCACTTATTGAAAGTCAATTAGACTACATCTAATCTAATCGCTATTGATACCTTATTTGGTAAAGTATCCTATACTGTGAGAGGCGAGGTAATTCAGGGTGCCCACCAATTGGCTCAGGCAAACAAATGTTTGGCTTGCCTTACGACAATGGTCGCCTGGAGACGCCCCCAAACGAGCCCTCCTCTGTCAAATGATTCAACTTTATCATTATTATCTCAGCCACTGCTGGACGTAGGCCTCCCAATGCCTGGTCTTGTATAAAAGGCGACCTGGGACAGTGATAACTTATTTTGACAGCCACTATTGTGCCTAGCGCGAGTCAATCTTAATACTATACAATTTCTATAAATTTTTGGAACGAAGTTATCTCGGGTCGCGGTGGGGACCTAGCCAAGAAAAAGTGCAACGTTACGCCTGAAATGAGACACAAAAGCGTTACATACAGCTAAGGAGAGAATGAAAGAGACCTAGAACTCTATATATCTCTTTCTCTCTTTCGCTCTCTCGCATTACTCGCTCCATTCCCTGCAGGCAGTGGCTTAGTCGACTGTCCCACGACACGTTCTCCTTTTTTGGTTAAAGATTTGCAAAAACGTCGCGATACTAGCGTCACTTTAAAACACACACACACACACACTTCACTTGCAAATCTCTAACAAAAAAAGGAGAACGCGAGTCGTTGGACTGACACTCAGCCAAGCCACTGCCCGTAGGGAGGAGAGCGAGTACCGCGAGCAAGCGAGCGAGAGAGATATATATATTTCTCAGTCTCTTTCATTCTCTCCTTCGCTGTAGCTGAAACGCTTTTGTGTCTCACTTCAGCCGTAACGTAGCACTTTTTCTTGGCTAGGTCCCCATCGCAACCGAGATAAGGAACTTCGTTCCAAAAAGCTATTTAGTATCGCTGGTTATATGGTATTACTAGTCGACCCGGCGAACTTCGTACCGCCTAACCTATTGCTATGTTGTGCATATATTACACTTATAAACCTTCCTCTTTAATCACTATATCTATTTAAAAAAACGCATCAAAATCCGTTCCATAGTTTTAAAGATTTAAGCATACATAGGGACAGACGCGGGAAGCGACTTTCGTTTTATACTATGTATTGAAGATTTACCTGCGCTAGGCACACATAAAGAAACGATCTTAAAATGGACGTCCTTGTATGGGCTGTATCTCGTCTTAAAAGCCAGTTTAAGCGATGCTAGTGCCATTCGCGAAGAAAATTAATATCTTCTAAACTAAGGCAAATATCAAAAATGTGGCACAGTATGACACTAGATAATGTAGCCTAGTATTTTTAGGGCCCTTCTGTATAGCTTTTAGGCTGAAGACCAAAGAAAGCTACAAAGTGTTGCTAAAAGTGGCCACTTTTGGTAACAATCTATGTTTTTTTTTTGTTCTTTTTACTCAGGACTACTTTGCTGTGGTCAAAAAATACTAGGCTACATTATCTAGTGTCATACAGTGCCACATTTTTTATATTTGCCTTAGTTTAGAAGATATTAATTTTTTTCGCGAATGGCGCTAGCATCGCTGTAAACTGGCTCTTAAATCTTTCCTCATAAATGCGAGATCGTTTCTTTAAGTGCTAGGCTTATAATTATTTTTTGTTGTCGTCAGACCTGCGCGACGCAGATTTCGACGAGATCCGCGAGGACTTCTGCCGCATGCTGCTGAAGATACTGGAGACGCCCGAGTGCCGCGGGAAGTGCGAACTGGTCTACTATGATGGTACGTTCACTCACGCCAGGCTTTTTTTTTTTAGGCGGGGAAACTCCTAACGAGTACCCTGCAGCCCCGGGGGGAGCCGCAGGGTTATGTGGGGTTCGCACCCACTTTAACCCGCTGGTGTCCTCCTCGGCTGTTTGCAAGGGGGTCACGGGAGATCTCTCGAACTTTGTGTTCAGCTCCGCGACCCCCTCCAGCATTGGCTGTTTAGCCTCTTCACGGGGGGACAAGTGGTGTAGTCCCCCCTGAGCGCGGATGGCTCTTCCTTCGATCGACGGCGGAACTGGACACCGCGTTCCGCCGTCCTTCTCGGGGCCGTTATATGACTACACGAGGCCCCCGCCTCGTGCACCCAACGACCCCGGGGTCCCCTCTTAGTCGCCTCTTACGGCCCGGTACTGCAGGGCGTCTCCCGCCAGGCCTGGCTCACTCCGCACTTTAGCTATGAACCTGCAAGTAAAGAAAGAAAGAAAGAAAGAAATTATTTATTTACAGAACATGCTGTGACACACATACATCAATAAAACACACATTTAAATACAAAATAAAATAAACATAAATTGGTAATAATAACTAAATACGTGCGGCAAGTACGTGCGGCGGGACCTATCAGTCACATCATTCTCGCGCCAAGTCCTCGCATCCTTAATAATTGCTCGATGCCGTTAATGATACTAAAAGAGGCGCTTTTTTTTGCAAAAAAACCTAGTATAATTGAAAATTTTGAAATCTTCCTTAACTCTGATTGGCTAGATTATTGGCTATAGTTAACTCTTATTCTGATTTGTTGGTTAAAATACATTTTTTACAAAAACTTTTGAAGACCTCAAATTTTCAGACACGATAAAAAAAAGGAACCGTGTATATATAAAAATTAAGCGTGGTATTTTAGTGTCGCTTAAACTCGAGAACCGCCGGGCCGGTTTAGGTGATATTGATTTTGAAATGTTCGCAGTAGTCCAGGGAAGGTTAAAAAGGTAAGAAAATATGGAAAAATGAGGGAAAGTTAGTAAAAACAATAATTTAATTTTTCCATGTAGTTCGCCGGTACGGCTAGTACAGTCACGGACTAGGAGGCCGTAACAGATTTGTCTATGGTTTCGTCAGCCCTAGACTGTATTACCAAAGAAAAAGAGCTATTTCGCAATACATAAAAACCGAAAGTGTTACGCCGATCGTGTCCGCCAATGTACATTATAATATCAACCTGCCCGTGCTCAAAATATAAACCAAGAATTTTTATTTTGTGCCAGCCATATTTGAGAATGTTTAAGTTGTTTTAGCAACTAAACAATAATTTTTATTGCAGACACGGACCCGACACAAAATTTGGCAGATATCATACTAGAAAAGATAAAGAAACTGGAGTCCAACTATGAAGAACTATTGACTAAACCTAACTAAGTAGCTAATAAAACAATAACATGACCACTTTTAAAAAGTTAATTCATATAACGGTGCATTTACATCAACTCAACTGAGCAAAATGCTCGTTCTATTATTCTAAGTAAGGTTTTTTTCTTTTTATATCTTTCGTAGTAAGATTTGATAATTCGGTTTTTTGCAAAAAAAACTAGGGATTATGCGAAAACACGGATAATTTGATATAAGCATTACTTTTTTTTCAATTATCCTGACATAAATCAGTTTTTTTTGCAAAAAACCTAGTAAAATTGAAAACTTTGAAACCTTCCTCTTCCTTTACTCTGATTGGCTAGATTATTGCTTGCTGGTAAACTCTTATCCTGATTGGTTCGTTAAAATATCCTTTGACGCTACAGAGAACCAATCAGAATAAAAGTTTACCAGCAAGCAATAATCTAGCCAATCAGAGTTAAGGCAGGTTTCACATTTTTCAATTAAACTAGTTTTTTTTTGCAAAAAAACTGCTTTAGGTCAGGATGATTGAAAAAAAAGTAATGCTTACTTATATCAAATTATCCGGGTTTTCGCAAAATCCCTAGTTTTTTTAAAAAAAAACTAAGAATTATCAAATCTTACTACGACATATCGACCATTTTAGTGCCGTGAAAAAATGGAAATTTAAATATCTTTTACTTACTTTCTTTTTTTTAGTTTATTGGAGCAAGCCACTCCTTTATTTTAGAGAGGTATTTTGTTACCTACATAAAATATGATTCCTAATACATTTTAGGTAAATTGTGATTGTTGTGCCTTATACATAAATATCTCGCTCGCTCGCTCGCTCGCAGTACTCGCTCCCTACTCCCTACGGACAGTGGCTTGGTCGACTGTCAGTCGGCCTTCGTTCCTATCGCGTGTCCCACGACCACGACATGTTCTCCATTTTATTTAAGAGGCATAGCACAGCTAAAGTATCGCCACCCGAGAAAAAAATAAATATATATATTTATTTTTTTCTCGGGTGGCGATACTTTATCCGTAGGATCCGTAGGGAGTAGGGAGCGAGTACTGCGAGCGAGCGAGCGAGATATTTATGTATAAGGCACAACAATCACAATTTACCTAAAGTATCGCCACCCGAGAAAAAAATAAATATATATATTTATTTTTTTCTCGGGTGGCGATACTTTAGCTGTGCTATGCCTCTTAATGTGACTTTGAATTATACATTTTGATTTCAAGTGTGATCTGATTAATATAAGATTAAAAATGTTAAAAGGTTTACTCTTTTTAAAAAAAAAATGTTTGTTAGAAAGTTTATTTTTGTTTGCTTTGTTTGTAACTTGTTAAGTCGATGATGATGATAATGTTAAGTTGAATTTAAAAAAATTGCATTTAATTTTGCTAGATGTCTAAGAAAGGATACCCCACCTACTTACTTATTCTATGTAAGTATGACTTTTCGATGTTTCTAAGAAATTTTGTATACCTTAGTGTGTTTTGTGACAATAACAATTTGAATAAAAGTCTTTATTTAGTTATATCACAGCGTTTATTATTTGAAATATATTGCTGAAGACAATAAATAATGTGTATGGACAGATCAACACCATTAAAAAAGTAGCTATCTTCTGGAGAGAATCTCAGAGAAATTTGATAAGCCATAGAACTTTAACACAAATTAAAGTAAAAGGCGCTCCTAAATAGTGGCTGTATGGACTATGACCCTTTGCCTGCCCAGAATTGACGAATAAAATAAAACGACAAAGCAAGAACCCTAATTCAATCAATCAAGCTATCAGTTCAGGTTCAGTACCTATCCGCTTCAGCTTCAAATTTGCGTAAAAAAAACACCTAACCTGAAAAAATTGTTTGTTGATGTTTTCTAGTTCGTTTTAAAGATTTACCAGACAGAACACAATGGTTTTGTGTAAGTTCTTCCAGCAGGGCTACTGCCGGTTTGGTCAGGGCTGCAGATTTGAGCATTCGTACGCATCCAAATACTCCTACCATGGTAAGTAATGAACTTTCTTTTTTACCGTAGTAGCATCCTACGCAATTTGCCAAATCATCAGTAAAAACTTAGTTCTTTAAATCTACAACAGCAAAGCAGTTGGATTGATGAATAGGTAAAAGTTTTCCAACTGGTTTTTATTCCCAAGACTACCCACCCACCTTCTACTTACCCACCAAAGTTTTGTTTGGAGAATCTCGAACGCCCCATTTTTACGTCAAGGGGCCACTAAATACATAGATGATATACGTACATTGGTACACATTTAGTAAAGAGGGCTTTTCGGCAGTGTCCCATTCATTACCAAGAAAAATATACAAACAAAAGAAAACAGAAAGACTACTTACATACCTATTGACCCATATTCTTTGTGTGCGGGATTCATAAGTCTGAACATGTAACTCTCTTAAATAATAATGGTTTTAATTAAAATGTTACTATTAAATGCAGCACATCTGACAAAGGCTCACAGAACTTAATATTTGGCAATAAAGTGTTTTAATCTTATCTTATAGCAAACTCTCCGCAACAGCAGCAGACCACCCAGCCAGCACCGTCACAAGTCTCAGACGAGCAACTCACTGCGCAGCTAATAGCTGACGCATCAGCACTGCTAAATGGCGGACAGTGGATGCTCACTACATACACACCGTTCACCGGTAAACCCTCGTTCCCTGGGTTCATTAACATGTCTCCAGAAGAGGCCAGACTGTTTGTTTACGAGGCAAAAGCTAATAATACTTTGGATAGTACAGTAAGTTTATTTATCTTTCTTTTACTTAATCTACAAATTAAATGTTTGACTCCACTTTAAGCCTATTTACACTTCAACAAGTACAGTAGCAAGTTACTTTTATTGTGTGAAAAGCAAAAGCTAAAAACGCTCTAGTATATAATAAAATAGTTTTTTTTTCTATTATTTTCCAGATAGCACACTTGAACAATTTACAACAGGAATCAAAATCAAAATACGAGAACCTAACTCGCCCCACTCAACAAGTAATCAAGGTTATCCGAAGCATATACAACGGAGAGACAGCTACTTCACCATTTGTCAGTGCAACTGCAAATGCCAATCCTTTTGGTAGTGGTTCTAATACTGCGGCATCAATATTCAAAAGCGCTGCCCAAAACGCTTCTATATTTGCTCAACCTAACGCTACACCTTTTGCTCAAGCCAATCCTACACAGGTCCAAGCAAATACTTCACCGTTCGCCCAAGCGAATACACCATTTCAACAAAACCAAGCGCAGTCTATATTCGCACAAGCAGCACAAAACGTCTTCCAGCAAGCAAACCAACCAAGCCAACAGAATCCAGCTAGTATATTTGCAAGCGCTAACCAAAATGCCTTTCAAGGTGCACCCAACCCACCAGCCATTCAGAGCTCGAGTATCTTTGGTAACTGGTCACAGAATCAACAAATCAGCCAATCAGCTGCTCCGTTCCAGAACCAAGCACAGTCAGTGTTTGATCAAGGGAAAAATGACCTTACTGGGAGCGCTGTAGGGAATGTTTTTGCTCAAGCCAATCAAACTCCTTTTCAGAGTGGCCAAAATCCTGGTGTATTTGCTCAGTCTTCGAACTTTGGTGCGCAGGCGAGTGATGATATAGGGGCGTATAGTAAACAAGAGGATTTGCTTCAGGAAGACGTTGAGATGTACATGAGTTCTGATTTTAAACTCGGCTTTGTACCGGAAATGCCCCCGCCACAGTCTTTATGCATGTAATTTTAAGTTAAATAGCGTATAAAAATTGCGACTACTGTTCTCAAGGTTGGGATTATTTATTCATTTTCGCTTCTGATGTTATCTCGAAAATAGAAAAAGAAACGTGATAAGTTATGGATTCTTTACATTTAATTTTAAGCATCTTTATTTTTTTTTGCAAGAAAACTAGCACTGGTACACTAAATATTTTACCTTACAGCCTCTCAATTGTCATTATTCATGTATTAAAAAGGTAGATAACTGGATGAAATTGCTTTAAGGGATATGGTAAACTTTTGACAACTTATGTTATAAGTTTTTTGTTCATTAGATTTTTGGGACAATTCAGGGACATTCACTAATTCCTTAAATCTGGTTTAAAAAACCAACCAAAAATAGGAAAAAGACAATAACCTACAAATTACTATTAAGTATATAATATTGTTATCATACTAGGTCTTTCTTACATTTCTACACCGTGTCCCTGTTCCACTGCTGGGCAAAGTCCTTCCCCTTCTATATCCACGTTTTCCTTTCCAGTGCCACCTAAGGGTGCATTCACGAACAAAGCTAGGTAACAAGCGCTTGTTGGCGCTGGTTCGAAAAATGTATAGAAAATACCTGCGCTGACATTCGCGCTGGAACAAGCGACTATGTCCGCGCAGGTATTTTCTATACATTTTTCGAACCAGCGCCAACTAGCGCTTGTTACCACTTGTGTATGTAAATGCACTCCTAATATATTCTGAAAGATAGGAATAAATGTCATCCCGCCATCTCTTTTTCCCTTACATATTACTGTGATAATTTTCCTAACTCTAAACTAAGTCTATTTTCTAAGTAATTTATTTTTGAGCTGTGAATTCAAAGATTTATTTAGTAAAATGTAATAATAAACAGATATTATTATACTTAAGTAATTGAATTTATTGCAGTATTTTATTTAAATTTACAAAACCACAACATTTTATTTGGAACCAACTTGTGTGACAATAATAGATAATGCAACAATGTATTATGTATGAGGGTTTTAGCCTTACCCGAAACAGAATAACTTTACCCCAAGTTGTATATTCTGCTTTTTATTCCATCCGACGAGAAAATTTACATATAAAAAGGCAGAATCTATGCATCTACCTAATTTGAATTCTGTCTTGAATTATAGGCACAGATGAACAGATTAAATAACTTGAATTTTGTTTTCTTTTGCCCAGAGGACATTAAATAATGTATGGAAATTTGTTATTGACCGGCTACAAACCTGAAGTGAATAAAGCGGAACTTTACGACGAGAGAACAGTAAGTCCTCTTTTCGAGCGAATTGAATAAAAATATTGTAAGTAAATTAACATTTGCCAAAAGATCAGGTTTTTTGGTCTCATGAAAAAAAAAATATATTAAAGAAAATTCGAAGACAATGCCATTATTCTAAAACTTTTTAAGGATCACACAAGTACAGTCAAGTGGCAGTCTAGGAGGGCGTTACATTTAACACAGTGTGTTTTACAATGGCGGTCTAAGTCGGCGTAACACTTGCGGTTCTTCTGTATTGCAAAATAGCTCTTGTCCTTTGGTAATACAGTCTAGGGCTGAGGAAACCATAGACAAATCTGTCACGCCCTCCCAGACCGCCACTGTAAGCACAGTGGCGGACACGATCGGCGTAACACTTTCGGGTTTTCCGTATTGCAAAATAGCTCTTGTTCTTTAGTAATACAGTCGGCCACAGATAAATCTGTTAAGCGCCGTAACAGATTGGTCTATGGTTTCGTCAGCCCTGAACTGTATTACCAAAAAGAACAAGAGCTAAGTATTTTGCAATAAGTAAAAACCGCAAGCGTCACGGCGACCGTGTCCGCCACTGTACCACACATCCAACCGCAACAAACTGTTCACAGATCACGAGTCAATCTCCCCCAGGTAGAGAGTCTTGTCGCTGGAGGCGGACAGCAGCACGGGCTCGCGCGGGTGGAAGTCCACGTCGCAGACGGCGCCGCGGTGGCCCGGCAGCCGGTACAGCGCGCGCCGCGACGTCGTGTCCCACGCCCACACGTGCCGGTCCGCCGAGCCCGCCGACACCTACCACCACAGTAAAGGAAAATACTACTGAAAACTTGGCTGTATGGACTATGTTCCTTTGCTTGCGCACAATATGCAAATAAAAAAACAAACAAACATTTTTACTTTAAGGCGGTAACTCACGGTATGGCGCGAAATTCAATTTTTTTTCACGTTTTTTAATTATTTTGGCGAAAGTATTCATCAATACATGGTATAAAACAAAGTCGCTTCCCGCGTCTGTCCCTATGTATGCTAATATCTTTAAAACTATGCAACGGATTTTGATGTGGTTTTGTTTTAATAGAATGAGTGATTCACGAGGAAGGTTTATAAGTTTAATACATGCACGATATAGTAATAGGTTAGGCGGTACGAAGTTCGCCGGGTCGACTAGTTTTTAATAAAGTTTAAATGAATTCGCGTACGTAAAAACCAATTTCCCACATTGTGGTATATCGTTTTTGAAAGACAGAGTTACCGATTTTGTGTATATTCAAGGAACTTGTTTTTTGGCCTTTTACCCTTTAAACACAAAATCTGAGGTCTGTCTTCAAAAAACGTTGTATCACAATATGGGAGATGGTTTTTTACATACACGAATTCATTTAAACTTTATTAAAAATGTATACTTTCGCCAGAATAAATAAGAAAACACGAAAAAATTTTAACTTCGCGCCATAGCGAGAGTTACCACCTTAAGTACTGAAGACAATTCTTTAAAGTAAAATACTACTGAAAACTTGGCTGTATGGACTATGTTCCTTTGCTTGTGCACAATGGCCGAATAAAAAAAAAAACAATCAAAAATTTTTACTTAAAAAAAAAACTACTGAAGACTTGGCTGTATGGATTGCGTTCCCGTGCCTGCCCAGAATGGGCAAATAAAAAAAACTGAATACTTTACTAAGAAATAAAATGGAAATAAACTACTGAAGACTTTTCTGTATGGACTAATTTTCCTTTGCCTGCGAAATGGGCGAATCACCAATGACCCCAACCAATGACGAACCAACAAACAAAATTATTATGATTATTACAATGAAAAAAAAAAGGTCGTGAGTTTATTTTCTTTTCGTTGTTTACATGATTGACAGGATTGTTGTTGTTTTTTTATTCGCCTATTCTGGGCAGTCAAAAGAACAAAGTCAATAGAGCCAAGTCATTAGTAGATTTAGTAGTATCTTATATTCTATGGCGTACGTAACAAAGTTAGCGGGGTCAGCTGGTGCTGTAATAAATGTGCAGTAGCACCATAAGAAATCTACAGTAGCCCTATAACAAAATTAATCAGAAACAAACCTTAGAGCCATCTTTAGACCAGGCGCATCTAAGTAGATTCTTCTCAAAGTTGTGTTGGTGTCCTGCCATCAGTTTGACGCATCTTTCCGCCGGCGCGAACGGTCGAACGTCCCAGATCCTTAAAGTGTTGTCCATCGAATTTGATAGAAGGTACGAGCCGTCGTATGAGAGTGCTAAGCCTGCAATGGATAGATAACCTTGTTGTTAAGAAAATATGTGGTTAGGTTTAGAAATAATAATAATTCACATCACACTCAGAGTCCCTAAGTAGGAAGAACCTGTATCTAGGGTAACCCGAAACAAAAGAGACGAACATTACACCCAAACCGGAAACAAACATCGATATTCATCATGTCAATGTTCGCCCCGCCCGGGAATCGAACCCAGGTGCACACACTTACTCAGTCCACATCACTGCCAACTGAGCCACGGAGCAGTCAAGAAAAAAGAAAGAGATGCATGGTTATTGGTTTATTATTGTGTTGAGAAAACATTCGTCCCATCTAGGTTCTGGGAAATCAATGAGAAACCAACAGTCCATAGAAAGAGTTATGGTGTGTGAGGGCACCATACCTCTTTCTGGACAAATGTTTTCTCAACACAACAGAATATCAACATCAATACATAGTATCAAAAAATAGTTTATCAAAATAGTTTATTTAAGAAAAATGTTGTTAACAGTTTGTCTTGAGATTCCCCTTTTATATTAAAAACCAAACCCAATAGTATAAAACAAAGTCGCTTCCCGCGTCTGTCCCTATGTATGCTTATATCTTTAAAATTATGCATCGGATTTTTATGCGGTTTTTTTAATAGATAGAGTAGGTAATTCAAGAAAAAGGTTTATATGTATAATTCATGCACAACATAGGAAAGGCGGTACGAAGTTCGCCGCGTCGACTAGGAAATATATATAAAAAAAACTATTTTGTATTGAGTCGATCCGTTCGAGCCAAAGTCAAACGAAACAAGCTGAACGTCAAAATATTTGATAACAAAAGACTCGGTAATGATATCACAAATTTCGCTAATCCTTGTACCATCCGCGGTAGTATAGTGGTAAGTATCCCCGCCTGTCACGCGGGAGACCGGGGTTCGATTCCCCGCCGCGGAGAATTCTATTTTGCTTTTTTTTAGATTTAAGCATAAAAAAATAATGTTTAAATCTTACGGTTCGAAACTAGCGCCACTTCCGATAAAAAATTAATATCTTCTAAACCATGGCCAAAATCAAAATGCGTCTTTGAATATCTAGAAAATAGTATATTTTTTGTGCCCTAGATAATCTTACTTAGAATTTCGAGGCTCTGTTGCGTAGATTTTAGGATAATGATCATAGAAATATATTTTTATATTACTAAAATGGCCACTTTAGGCGATCTTCACTGCCACGCATCACGCAGCGTGGCGCGTGAATGCGTGTTCTAACGTTGATTGTAAGTACCTCCATTTGTATAGAAACACGCGCAGTCCAACACACAGAAAATGCATCCACGCGCGTTCATGCAGATCACGCGCCTACAAGCGGTGAAACATGCATCCACGCGCGTGGGTGCGAGGCAGACGCAAGGTATGCCACACCGAGTCCCGCAGTGCCGTGCGTGATTGGAAGGGACTGACGTGCGTTAAAAATGGATTTGAATGAAATGAGTCAGAGCCGGCGTGAATCCACAAAACGCAACTACGCGCGTGAGTGCGTCAAAAACCCGCACGATGATGCAGATCTGCACTCACGCGTGTACGCGCGTAGGTGCGTCGAAACGCAACATGCAGCGTGGTGCGTGGCAGTGTGAGAACCGCCTTAGGCAACAAACGATTTATTTTTTTCATAGATTTGGAAGGATCCTTTTTGATTCAACTTAAAAACAGTCATATCTTTCCTCTTAATAACATAATTAGTACAAAAAAAAATACAAACCTGTAACAGTATCGGTGTGCCCTTTCACTTTATAAGAGATCTCCTTCGACCGTATATCCCAAACTTTGATAACGTTATCAATTCCACCAGAGATTATCTTCTCTGCAGTATCATTGAACAGCACAGCGGTAACGGGGTACTCGCTGTTGAATGAAGCGACCGGGTTCCTCTTCCGGGCGTCCCAAAGCTTTATTGTATTGTCGTCAGATGCTGAAACTAGTAGCTCAGGACCCCGTCTTGCTCCTGGAATTTGTTTAATTTTATTTAAAAGAGGTCTTTTACAACAATGCTAGTAAATTTGCAAATAAAATAAAAAATCTTAACAATAGCAATATTGTACACTAGTCGACCCGGCGAAATTCGTACCGCCTAACCTATTACTATGATGTTTTGCTGGTAATTATTTGATTTTTTCTTGCCATAAAAACCATCCTTGGAGTACAATAAAATTGGTCAAGGCGTTGTTGAGTTATGTGCTTACCAACACATTTTGCAATTCATTTTAATATTATAGACTATTCACTACCAACTAGTGCGTAAGGGCATTGTTATGTAGCCCTAAGTTTGAAAAACAAAATAATCTTTTGTATGTTGTTGCCTATAGTGGCTAATTTTAGCAAAAGTAAGTTTGTTATTTTCATTGTGTTGTTGTGGCTTGTAAATAAACGTGTTCTCTTTGTTTTTTAAACAAAAAGCTATTAGATTACCATTGACAGAGTTGACAAAGGATGCATGTCCCTTCAGCTTTTTGATTCTTGTCCCGGTTGGGACGTCCCACACAGCAACTGTATTATCTGTCGCGCAGGTGTAAAGGTGGCTGCCGTCAGGAGAGAAGCAGAGTTGAAGGATTGCTCCTGTGTGACCTTTCATTACCATCACATTCTCACATTGGCCGTAGACGTTCCATAGGACTGGAAACAATAAATATTTGTTTTGTTAATTTCTTTTTCAATAAAACTGTTAAAAACTTTCAGTTAGTTTATTTACTTTCAATTTGACAGCTAGACTTTTATAGTAATTATTGAGAAAATATTGTTTAGGGTACCTACTAGGGCATGTAATATCGGAAGGTTTTCAATTCCGATACTGATATCGGACATTTTATCTCAATACCGGAATTCCGATATTAATATCGGAATCGTAAAAACTCAATAAAAATTACTGAAGAAACTAATATTTAAATCGTAACTGTATACAATTTAATTTAATTTGAATAACATGATTTGTGGAGTCAGCAATCAAGCTGAGATGATCTGTTTCTAGGTTTTTAATACAACAAATGAGAACAATTTTTTTTTTTTAATTTTATAATGAAAATTATTACTTTATTGATCTATTATTTTTTTTACTATGTGAGTACCATTCAAAGATTAATTGTACCAGTACCTACAAAGTACCAAACACCTAAGTGAACTGCTTTGAAAGCATGTTTCTGATTAAAAACGGTAAGAATTGACGAATTTAAAGGTTACTTTTTATATTGTAGCCATGCAGAACGCTTAAAACAACTTAAATAAAAATAAATTTCTTGTAACGAGATTCCGATATTGGCTTTTTCAATATCGGAATTGAAAATATCGGAAAATTCTTCCGAGATTCCGATATTACGAGATTCCGAGATTCCGGTATTCATGCCCTAATACCTACCTAGTTCACCATAAGGATTAATAATTTGTACATGCATTGACCCAAAAGTTGACATAATATAATATAATCTCACGCCTTTTATTCCCCGAAGGGTTAAGCAGAGGCACCAATTTGAGAGCCGGACCCACGTTTAGCCAAGTTTAAGCTTTATTACCAACGTGACAAGGGGCCAGCTTGTCGCCGCCGTTATAACGATCACTACTGCGGCCGGGACCAACAGCTTAACGTGCCTTCCGAAGAATGGAGTTTGTTGTGCTGGGTTTTGTGACGATAATTAATATATAGCTTTCCTGATGTATTGTGTTGTATTTTAAAAGTAATCTACATACATATCTGTCTATCAAAGCCTGCTGAAGCCAAGTGCTTGCCCTCCGGATGGAATTTTGCTGTGAATATCTCTCCTTGGTGTCCTTCCAATAGCATTATAGGAGCATAGAGATTAGAAGTCCGTGGCACCTGGAATATGAAATCATAGTTTTTAAGGTTATGTTTTAAAAGTATTGTTAAAATGAATGAATAAACATTTGAAGACTACTAAAATCAGTTTTATTTTCTTAGTAACGAATAAAAAGTTGAATTTAAGAAGCTTTAGCGAAAAATTACGCTTACCGATGAAGTTACCACAGCTTTTTCTCTTGTTCCAATCACAGATATTTCTGTGCGAGTTTTTTTGGCCGGGATCACGGACATCTCTTCTGCTCTTCGTTTTATCTCCATTTTAGGCTAATATAATAGTTAACTTAATATAATTAACTTATAATAGTACTTTACACTAAAATAATGAAATACAAATGAACAACCAAACGAAGGTTTTGTTGTTTACTAACAGGATTGATTGATTATATTGAATATTATTGATTGATTTAGTGGGCGATTGATTTAGGTAGTTTATTTTGATCAGTATATTGATAGTCATTAGTAAATCAATCAATCAACTGAGATTGAATGTGTAACCTATAAAATATTGTTTGTTTACTAAATGATTTACTATAAAAAAATATGTAAAAATTAAGTAGAAAGCCGTTTTGCGGTAAAAAAAATGCAGAAGCTACAACTAACCCTGGCTATTATAAAGCCTCACGCTGTGAAAAATCCAGTGGCAGTGTCTTTCATACGGCAGGTCATCAAGAACAAATTTGTTGTAATAAAAACCAAGAGAGTTTCCCTGGATATCGATTTGGCTGGTAAATTCTATCACGAGCATGTTGGCAAGTTCTTCTACAATCGTCTGACAACGTTTATGGCTAGGTTCGTACCCAATAACAAATTTTAACATCTAATTTCTCATGACATATAACCTAGGTTTGTTACACAACTACCTACAAGGGCAATTCGAAAAGATCTCGACCGTGCACAGGAAAACGTAGAGAAGGTAAGTAAAGGCCAAAACGACCCACTGACCAAGTTTGCAAAAGTAGGTATACTGGATGAGGGTTGCAAAAGACTGGTTGGTTGGCGATCCGTGGAGGATGCCTATGCCCAGCAGTTGATATCTTGCAGCTCTATGATGGTGATTATTATGAACAAGGGTAATTGACCATCACAAAATATTACTGCACTTTGAAATTGGTAAATAAATGTATTTTCTTTCTTTTGGTAAGTGGATCAATCAATTTCTTCACATTTGAAATAGAATAAAAAATTTGTACCTGTGAACTTGCCTGAAAATATTAAAAGTAAATAATTAGTATGATATTATCTTTTCCAGTGGCGCAATAGACCTGCACATCCTAGGCCACCCAGATGCCATCCAGCTGTGGCGCAAGCTGCTCGGGCCCACCAGCGTGCACAAGGGACAGTTTCTGCAGCCCTACTCCCTGCGCAGCATGTTTGGCATATCGGACACTAGAAATGTTGCACATGGATCTGGTATGTTTTGCTGCAATCCAAATAGAGTCAGATATTTTTCATAATTTAAGTTGTTTTTGTTAATTTTACCTTTCTATTCACACTCAATCTGTATCTGTGATAAATTTAATTTAAATTGGTTCAACAGTTAGGGTGTGATTGTGTAACACGCTGACAAACGAGAGTTTCTTTTGCATTTATAATATACTGGTCGATCTTGTGCATGTAATAATCTTATAAACCTTCCTCTTGGATCACTCTATCTAATAAAAAAACCTCATCAAAATCCGTTGCATAGTTTTAAAGATATAAGCATACATAGGGACAGACGTGGGAAGCAACTTTATTTTATACTAGTATTGATATTGAAGTATGGATTTTAGTTATGTATTTGAATTGGCCTCTTGTCACGTTGGTAATAAGGCATAAAAACTCGGCTAAACGTGGGTCTGGCTCTTGAGCCAGTACCTCTGCCTAACCCTTCGGGAATAAAAGGCGTGAGCTTATGTATGTATGTATTTGAATTTGGTCCCCAAAATATTTTTATTATTTTATGAATTACCTATAGATTCAAATGGTTTTTAATTCTTATTTTCTAAAATAAAATCTTCTTGCAGATTCCCCAGCATCAGCCGAGCGAGAGATCAGATTCTTCTTCCCGGACTTCTCATTCTATAACTGGCATCACACAGACGAGGTGCGCTACAGACGAGGCCCTATTATATTCAATGATTTTTTGTTTCAACATGTGCAAAAGTTATAGTTATAATAGCTAATAATACCTAATACTTGTTAAGTTTCATTTTAGATTACGATAGAAATTATATGTTACATGTTGTAAAACAACATTGTTAAAATCCGCCTTAGCAAAATTTATTTATTGTTTAAATATCCTAGTAATTTAGCCTAGTCAATTTAGTTATTTAAATTTAAAAAAGAACTAACAGACCCAATTCTAGAAATCAATGAGTTAAGAATTAGAATCCATAAGTATAATTATATTCAAATCCAAATAATAATATAGAAACACTGTAAACGATACAAACATAGCCTTTATATTAATTACAATAATCCAGTACATAGGTAACATTATATATTATAAACATATTGTTTCACAAGACACTATAAATTTGAATTTACTTATATAAAAAATAACTACTACAATTTTGGACGGAACCTTATTTAAACATCACATCAATATACCTATTAATATTTTTGACACTTTTTGGTTTTTATTCAATCCATAAAATAGCGCCCTTAGTGTATGTACACACTTACGAAACGCGGCGCCGTCCGAGATCTAACAACGTACATGGAATGTAACATATAAATTAAAACATGTAAAAGTTGATGCCATTGAAAAGGACCCAACTTTATACACAAAAAAAAAACTTTTCACACCATACATTTATGTCACACACAATATAATCCACAAGGTACTACTGTATGTACCATTTACTTACTTTTTATTTGGTAAATAACATTGGTCTAGACTCTAGTGACAAAGAGATCGTTTTCATTCTTTCGACAAAACCAATCAAATATAATACAACTTTAAATTATATTTTCCACAATAGATATTGGTACAAACAAATCGACATATTTCTTGTAGATTTGGGTAAAATATAACTTTTTTTTTTCACATTAACAAAAATTATTGTGAAATGGATTTCATAAACTAAAGTACCTAACAAATTGTTTTATTAATCCGATCCACCTAGCACAAACACGACAAAACATGTGAGAATATTTTTGTCATATCTTTTTGTAGGGACAGGGACAATCAGGCAATAGAATTTGCCTGAATGTTTCACAAAAAAGGTTTTTATTTGAAAGGTGTATTTATCTACTGGTGTTTCTAACAAGTCGTTCATAAATTAAAGGATTGATCCAGCTCTACATACAAAACCACATTCTCTTAGAAATATTAAAAAATTATCACCTTATACTTAGTTTCTTTTTGGCAATTACACCAATATGTATAAAAGAGGTGATTCTTTTGATTTAAAATTATGTCCATGGATCGTCGTTCGGTATGGTGAGCTGCATCACTCGCTCAATGTGTAATCAACTTGTCAAAAGCACCCTGTCATAAGCAAAATATATAGGCCTAGCACAGTCACACGACAAACTGATAGTCTATGAATTGACAGCTAGTTAAAAAAATCTAAAGAATTTTAGTTAAATTTAAAATAAACAAGACAATACTTATTGAAACATAACAGCTCTATAAAACTGCTTGTTTAAAATATTATATAGTAATTTGAAATCCAGTTTGTCACACAACCATGCTAGCCCTGCAATTTAACCCAAACAAAAAACCATCTCACATGTCTTGCCTCGCGCCAGAGTGCCTCACTCCCCGACCTTGACGAAGACGCGCGGCCGCGAGAACACCTTGATGCCGTCCTCCAGCTTGGCCAGCTGCCGCTCCAGCTCGCCCTTGCGGCTGCGCGCGCGCAGCGTGTCCGACCTGACCGGCATTTTGTTTAGCTCGCTTACTAGTTCTGCAAAGCCTGGAAGGAAATGTTTTTTTTTGTGTCAATCGATTTATCATCCTGTATATAAAAACTACCTTAGAAATATTACTATCATGATTGATTATTACAAACGGTAGAGGTCCACTGCTGGGCATAGGTCTCCCTAAACATTTCCATGACAACAAATATTCAGAGTTGGCAATCCAAGAGACATAAAGTTTTTCAACTGGCAATGTGGCGCAATATTGTCAAAATATAAAAATTGAAATGGAATTGAAGTTTTTCAACAAAGGAATGATGCAGCTGGCCATTCTTCAGGTGTTTCCTTAGTCGCCTTTTACGACACCTACAGTAGGAGATGGGGTAGTGGGTATTCTATGCTACCACCACACTGCACTACATACCATTCTATTAGTTAATTTGTGAAGTGTTAATAAGTTATTTAGTGACGAGCGGACCCGGCTTACTTCGTTACGCCATAGAATATAAGATACTACTAAAGACTTGGCCATATAGACTTTGTTCTTTTGACTGCCCAGAATGGGCGAATAAAAAAACAAACAACAACAACAAACCACCTGTCAAATTATGTAAATTGTTAATTATTATAAATTGTAATCACCTATATCTATTCTATGTAAACAACGGAAAAAATATTGCACATTGGGTAACATTATTTGAGTTTAAGTAAGGATCCCTAATTTTTTTGAAAATCTAATATAGCCTATGTCACTCGGGGATAGTGTAGCTTCCTACCAGTGAAAGAATTTTTCTAATTGATTCAGTTTTTCCGGAGCCTATTCATTACAAACAAACCAACAAATCTTTCCTCTTTATAATATTGGTATAGATGGATGAGAATGAAATACATACTAGTCCTCAGCATACGCAATGTTTCCTTCCTCTCCGAGTCAGGCAGGGCCACGTGACCAGGCGGACAGGTCAGGTCCTCACCCTTGGCCCCTTCAGCCTCCGCCTCCTTGATCTCTGAATCCTTGCGCGCGCGCAGGTACTTTGGTACTACGCCTTTTTGGTAACCTGGATAAAATAAATAAATGTAGTTTTCCCATTTTAAAGTAACATAAATAAATAAGAAACATGTTACTAAAATTAAGTTTGTTTTTGCACATTAAAGAGCTAATTAAATCAGAGTTATTCTATTAATAATATTGATTCAATAACTTGACTGTACCTTTAGAGAGTAAGTTAAGGAAAAAAAAATCTTTATAATGTTAACATTGACATTATAGTTTTTCAGAGAATAAAGTAAGAAAGTCAAGATTTAAACACGTCATCTGAAAAGCTGCCTGTTTAAAATACATAATAATAAAAGTTCCAAAGGGTTCCTTTAAAAAAAAAATTAAATACCTGAAGGCAAATAAGGGTCCTTTGTATCTTTTCTTTCCAGGATGGCATTAACACGGCTACGCTTCTCGCTTTCCAATAAATCTAATTCCCCTGCTTTCCGAGCACTGTGATGGTGATAAGGCGAGCCAGGACGTCCGGAGTCTCCGGAAGCCTTCAACTTTGCGTCTGAATCTTCATTTTTTACTGGATAAAGCATTGTTAATTTGGCACTTTCTTTATGTGAAAAGTTTGTTTCTACAGTCTGGCAACCAATGTCTCTGCATCGTCCAGACGAATCCTCGTTATCCTCTTCCGATTGGTTGTCTTCCTCAGCTGATTCGACTTGCGGTTTCATCTGCCTTTTCTCCTTCCGTTTTAAGAATTCTGCCATATCACCCTTTTTGATTCGGACGTTTGGTGCGTTTTTTCGAACATTAGAATAACTAGTTTTGCCGACGTTGAGTGTGACTTTGCCACTCTTGCTTGAAGGTGAGGACTTGACAGGTGCCAGGGTGTTGCCAGAGTGGTTCGTCAGTCGCGGACCCTGGACACTCTTCAATGTGAATTTAGGCTCCTTTGGCGACTTACCTTGTATCAGTTTGAGCTGTTTCATGTTCTCTTTGATAAAGTTCTTTTTTGGTTCTTTTTCTGAAAGGTTAAGTCAGAAATTCAATCATTAAAAAGCTCCTAAACTACCAAATGACCGAAGCTTGTATTAGGGAAGTAGTAAGGAAGTTTTACAGTAATAATTACACTTACTTGGCTCGGGAAATAATCCTTTCAAAGTGTACATTTTGAAATTTCAAAACACAAACAGAATAGTCACAACAAAACATCCACTCATTATTTAGCGTCCACAAGTAAAAGTACACTTTAGTATGTAAAAGAAACGTCCATAATTAGCACTGATAACTATTCCAGAAACGTTAAAAATAAAAATTGGATGGCGTTTTTTGAGATTTTGCATTCGATTTTTGGCACCTTTGTTTTTGTTTTTAAAAGCAAACTGTCAAAATTGTTTGTCTATGGTAACAAATAATGGCCACTTTTGTTCTCGTTTACATTTTTATATTGAAAGCTTTGAAAGATTTTCAAATAATTTTTTTAATTGAATGTTTTTTTCGCTGGACGGAATCAATAAAACATGAATGAAACCACCAAGAGAGTTTTTTTATTTTCTAGGCGCCCTAGTTAAATAATCCAATTCAATAAAAATCGATTTGAGTCTTATCTCTCTTATCACCACTATTCTATAATAATTTCACCACCATGTGAATCCAGTGATAAGCTGGTTGATAAGTACATGGTAGAAATGTATAGCACTCGTATAACATATATAGCTTAGTATTAGCGCGCGCGGGTATCATGGATCATGGATGACGGACTACTGTAGGGTCTGTAGCTTTACCTTAGGTTTACCTAGGGATCATAGGTTTACCTACCTGAGTCGTCTCAGTAAGTAGGTAGGTATAATTACTATACTATTACTATTTAATAAAACTTTAACCAAGAAATTAGAAAAATTAAGCTAATAATTACTTAGCTATTATACAAATATTTAATTTATTTACAAGTATAAATAATATAAATCGCTACCACTGCAAGGTACACCTAAAAGAGCTTTTCTCTGGCCAAGATACGAGCAATATCCAACGAGCTCATCCAAAAAACTTACAGCATAGCACAAACTCCAGTTTGGGAGACACGGCGCTGTTTGAGGTCTTTGGCAGTGCGGCTGCCGCACCGGCTTCGGTCGTGGTAGTAAGCCTTTATGGTGTCATAGCATCTGCGTCCCATACACCAGAGCGGCCTGCCACAGGATGAAGTCACACCGTGGCGCCTCTTTCCGTTGTCACGCGCCAGACCTTTACGTTAGATTTGCTCTAATAGTTAGTCCATTATATTGTAAACATAGTGAGCGGCCCGTGAATTTGTCAGCGCAAAATCTGAATTTGCGTGCCCGTGGGATTTTAGGGATAAAAAATCGTCCGTCTCGTGGTTCTAGTCTGCTTCAGTAGATAAGGCGTGAAAGCGGAACATACAATAATACTGACAGACGAGTTAACATTACCTAAGTAATTTCAAAATGATTTAAAAGTTTACAAGAAAGCATAGACTCTATGCTATGTTACTGTTACTGGCACAGAACAAGGAAGATGCTCTCTCTCTTACTGTTACTGTTACTGGCACAGAACAAGGAAGATGCTCTCTCTTACTAGGTACCTAGTAGGTACATACATATTGTTTGTTTATTATTGTTTGCTTGCTTGTGGTTTCGGTCGCTAGAAAAGATATCGGTAAATCTCGTCATCAACTTCATCAAACTATTAATTCGTTTGAGCTAAGTTCTGTTGATATTCTAACTATAAGTTACATTAAAAAACTAAAACAAAACCATAAAAAGCACCATTTAAGCTAAGCAAAAATAGGTAAGATGTCGTTTAATCCAAATTCTGGAAGACAGAACAACATGAACAAGTACAAAATATCGAGACGAGGTCGAACGCAGCCCTTGGAAGATCAGAGAGTTTTAGCTGCTCTGCCTAAAGATGTTCCCGACAGAATTTGGTTAGCCCACATTATCAATAAATACTTAACGTATCACACTATTCACACTCAGAGCCCCTAACTAGGTAGAACCTGTATCTAGGGTGCCCGAAACCATTCCCGAAACACATACCTACAAAGACGAACAAATACCCAGACCGGGAAACAAAGTCACCGACATAGCCCAAAGTAAGGTGGCTCGTTTTAAGATAAATTTTGTGGCAATAGACAGAGTACATAGCTCCCTCGAGTGGCGACCGCGAACCGGAAGACGTTGTGTAGGTTGAACGCCCACAAGATTTTCAGACAACCTGGTTAATGCTGCGGAAGCGGCTAAACTGGAGGATTATGGTCGGTAAAGACCAGTCGTTCTGGCGATTTATAGGGGAGGTTTTAACGCTGTACAAAAGCAGTAAAGCTAACGTTATTTAGAGCTTACTGCCAATCTTTTTACACGTGTAGCCTCTGGACAAACTATACCAAGCGGGTATACAGCGACCTACGTGTCCAGTACAATAACGCGTTCAGGATCCTGTTGGGGCTGTCGTGGAGGTGCAGTGCGTCAGGAATGTTTGCGGAGGCACACGTGGACGGCTTTCACGCGATCATAAGGAAACGGTGTGCCTCTCTCCTGCGCCGCCTCCGCGCCAGCACCAACGGGCTCCTGAGGGTGTTTGCCGATCGATGGGACTCCCCGATGCTGCGACATTGGGTGAAGTTACACACCGATCGGTAGCACTTTTGTAAGTATTTGTAAATAGTAGTAGGTTAAGTTTAACACTAGTTCATAAGTTATTTTGTAATTACTAACTCACTATGGATACTATCCGAAATAAAATGTTATTATTATTATTATTATTATTTAACTAGCAATGGACTTTATTCGGCTAAAATGATGATGAGTATTTTTAAAGAGAAAGACAGACAGAGTTCCTTTCGCATTTATCATCATCATCATTGGAGCCGAAAGACGCCCACTGGTGGACATAGGCTTCCCCTTAGAACGCCACAACGACCGGTCTTGAGCGACCCTCATCCAGTGTATTTCCGCAGCCTTTATCACGTCGTCTGACCACCTTGTAGGGGGTCTGCCTACTCTTCGGTTCGTGCATTCATTTGGATTCGCATTTATTTTATTTAGGACACCAACAGCGTTTACAATTAATGAGCATTATAAACGAAAACTGTAGTACAGTGGCGGACTAGGAGGCCGTAACAGATTTGTCTATGGTTTCGACAGCCCTAGTCTGTATTACCAAAGAACAAAAGCTATTTTGCAATACAGAAAAACTGGAAGTGTTACGCCGACCGTGTCCGCCACTGTACATAATATGTATGGCTAATAACAGGTATCCACAACAATATTATAAGTATGTATGTAATCAACAGGCTAGAAATAATGTACAAAGAAGAGAATGACCTATTAATCTTCGACATCCGCGAGGAGATAGTTGAAGAGGCTCTCAGGATCGGCTACGAGAGGTATCTGGAGCGGCAGAATCCGCTGTTCACGGCCCATTGTGCTGCGCAGGCTTGGTTGAAGCTTGTTGACTGGTAAATTTAGACGAGACTAGGATTTATTAAACAGGATAGTTGAAGAGGCTCTCAGGATCGGCTACGAGAGGTATCTGGAGCGGCAGAATCCGCTGTTCACGGCCCATTGTGCTGCGCAGGCTTGGTTGAAGCTTGTTGATTGGTAAATTTAGACGAGACTAGGATTTGTTAAACAGACGGCGCTATAGCGCTAGCTTTACGCGGCGTCAGACCGCGTTGGCGCTCTGTGTGACCGAGTAATTACTGTCATTGTACATTTATAAGTCGACGCTCTAGCGCCGCGCAACGCTAAGCTAGCGCTCCAGCGTGACGCCATACGCGGCGTCTGTTTGAAAAATGCTTCATACTTAGTAGGTGGTTTCATAAATCTGTACCTCAGAAGCATAACACTGTAACTGACATTTTTGCGATTTTTACTTTTTGATGGAATCCTAATGTATTTGACGAGCTCTTTCGAATGCGCTTACTCCCGTGGCCGTAGCTAGCCTGGAAGTGCCTTTTTTCGATTTGCATTATAGTGTAAATACCTTGCCTGATGAGAAGCATTAAACTGTAAGGGCGTATACTGCTTTATGCTTCGAATTAATTTTATTGCATAATATTGTATGTACCATCTTACAGTTTTATGCTTCTGAACTATATCCGATGCATAATACTGTAACTGCGCAGATACCGTGTTTTGCTTCGTAGCAAATCAAGATGCATAACACTGTATTTTTGCTGTTACAGTTTTATACTATTCAATTAAATCCGATTAAGAGGGCGTGGTTTAACGCATCTTTATATAGAAGCTGCTAGTTACGCGGAAGTTCGGTCTTGGCCGGGTATCAGAGATAAAGAAAATAGAAAAAAATGTATCTAAATTGACAGTTTTTGGCATTCTTAATTCAGTGATACTTACCATACACGTAAAAATACACGCAATCTTGTTTTAAAAATAAATGGTAAAAAAAAGTCCGTCAACGAATGCTTCCTCATACTATCAACACAACAACTTCTTGCAACAACTCCATCAAAGATAGATTATACCACTGTTGCTTCTTCTTTCTTCAAATTTAAGAGCTAGGCTCTTGTCGGTGGAGTGTCTTCCACATCTCCCGTTTCCCCGCCAGCTGCTTGACCTCTTGATACGACACGACCCCTATCTTTTCCTTTATTTGATCAAAGTAACTCCGTCTTGGTCGTCCCCTCTCTCTTTTCCCTTCAATCTTGCCTTCAATAATGTTGCTGATGAAGGTGTTGTGTCGTAACAGATGCCCAACCATCTTGCCCCGCACCACTGTTGCAGCTGAATAAAATACCGACAAAACTCATTACCCATAGACGAAACCATACAACGTCACTTCCACGCCATACCTTGCGAGTCGCAACATTCACGGGTAAAAGAAATATGCGGCGTGAATATCCTGGACTAGAACCGAAAGAAAACTGCAAAGAAAATGGCTAAAAGACATTCAATGAAGACCTCAATTCCTCACTCCATTTGCCAAGCAATGATACCTTTACACATGTTATCAACACGCGGTCACGCTACAGTAAGAAAACAAAAAAAAAATATGGTTCTCCAAGATTGGAGCACAATTCTGACCCTAGATATAAATATCTTATAAAAAAAAGTTTATATCTAACACCAGAAAAGATACATACTTACTCCAATCCCAAAGTCTCGTCCTTTTTTCGATTCTCTTTCAAGCCTGAAGATGGTCGCGCACGGATCTTATCTCAAGTGTGACAACACATGCATTACTGCCAGGCAAACTAAATTGAAAATTAAAGTCTTCATTGGTCATACTACCGTACAACCATTTGTTTTGCAATACTTTCCTAGGAAACTTGGTATTTATTAACCAACTCTGATAGTGCCCGCCGATCCTTAGCACATGCTTTCGTTGCTGATTTACGCGAAACACTGCAGCAGTTATGTATAATCTGTCCTTGATGATGCTGCTGCATCAAACTGCTCGATTACTTTGAAAGTATTAAGAAACATGAAATCAAACAGACGTCATACAATTTACATTACAATCAATATCCGAACAGCAAATCTGTGAATTTCTAAGGTAACTTTTAAGTATCGGTCCTGTTTTCTGGCGCAGATCTACTTCAGATAAACTTTCAGACTGCATTTAGGTAACATAATATAAAAACTCTGGTTTCTCTCCCTATTAGCTAGCTACCAGACCCTGACATCATGAACTGCTTATTGTGAAATCTACAACGTTAAACTCATGCTACGTCGTCGCTAAAGTTCAAACTTCCTATAATGAACCTTTCATGACCCCACTATGCGTGTGACTACAGGCAAGGAAAGAGAAACTAGTGGCATTTTATTTATAAAGCTCAAAGTAGTCTTAAAACCTTACTAAAACTAATCTACGCCAGAATATAAGACAAGAGCTCAAACTTCCACAAGATACAAGATATTTATTGCTCTAAGTGTACAGGAAGATCTTCTTGTATCTTGTATCCACGAGTTATACTACTAATCAGTGAGCCACTGCAGACTCAGAGCACAACCAAGAACAATGTTTCGCCTACCCTGACATAATGGAATCCTGATTCCAAAGCGCTAGGGACCTATGTCTCATTCATGCAACAGTTACTTAAGGACCCCATATGTCCCATATTATTTTATATTCAACCATTTCTTAATCTGTCTCTATAATGTTCACTACATTAGGTCACAGATTCAGACAACATCATTTAAAACATGAAATTTCACTCAGAAAGTACATAATATAAATTATTGACACAGATTTAGAGTTGTAACGGTTCTGAATGTATGTTCTACAGTGTTTTTTAACACTAAAGTTGTTTATTGTACTTTGTTTTCTTAAAGAAAATACTGTAACTGACACCATTTCACACCGGATTACAAAAATAATCTTAGAAGCATTTTAGTGTATGTGATGCAAGTTTTTACAAAAGTACCTGAAAAACTATATTTTTTCATAGGACTTATTTTTCTGAAAATTGTTTTGAATTAAGAGATAATTGCTCTATGTTATCAATTAAACTCAAGATGATTATAGCGTCTACTTTTGCGTCTTATTTGCGTCTAAAGTTGAAAAACATGCTATTTCAAACTTTAAAACGCTCTCCTGTAAAATTACGATTTGCGACTTACAGTCTTATGCTTCTGAGGTACAGAAATGTGGTCCGAAGCTCTTGTCTAAAGTATGGAGTCTATAGTACTGTTTATACTGTGATATAGTAGAGTTTGGTACAGGCACAGAATACGTAGAAGTACTAACGTAACGTAACGCCAGATTATCTACCCCTGTCTCTCTCTAACAAATTAAATCATTTTAACGTATTTTGTTACGTAATAGGTCTACGGCGTGTGTGTACGTATATTATGATATCCTAAGAAACTATAATCGAAATCTTACCTAACTATAGGTAAAACATTTTCTTATTTGTCTGTCACATTCTTCATTCCTACCGAAGTAGTTTCTAACACAAACAGTCCATGGTAAACTGCAATATTTCTCTTCACTCGTTATCTAAACTACCCCGAACCTAACCAAGCCAAGGTATTAACCAGAAAACCCCCTCCAAAGGGCCTTCTACCGTCACGATCCAGGGGAAGATCCAAACGCCGCTCCAGCCTGCTTTATCCCAAAGCGAGCTGAATCCTGGACACCTGACGAAATGCCGGAACCCTCGCCCAAAGACACCTGGGCCAAGCAAGACCTGGAAGTCATTGAAGACTGCTCTGATGAGCTAATGCAGAAGTGGCCGAGCTCATCGTCTATCGATGTTCCCGCTGTTGATGAGATTCCTAAAGAATATTGGTTTGTTCACACAAATATTTGATTGTTTGTTTGTTGGTTTGAATTTGAATAGGCTCCGTCTGAGACTATTGAACCGATTTCACAAATAATTTCATAGTTAGGAAGTTTCACTATCCTCGGGTGACATAGGCTATAGAAGTTCCTCAAAAATCCAGAATGCAGGGTGGTACGAAGTTCGCCGGGTCAGCTAGTTAAAGATAATTTTGTCTGTTGCTAAGGCCACTTTCTGTTGTCTCTTTTCATATCAACGCGCTACTGTCGGCTGTGTTATTATTTTTATTATAATTTTAAGAACGACCAAACTGATAAAGGTGTTTTATGTTTATTAGGTTTCCTGGGAAAATTAACTTTCCAAGAACTGAATCAAGCGAAGAGTTGTTGGATTCCGAAAGTTATGTTAGTAAACCACATTATGTACTTATTAGATAGATCCATGATAACTTTTTAGCGCTTGGGCTCGCTCGAACCCAGACGGTCTGCATTGATATTTCATTGTAATCCTCTCGATTTCTTCGCAGTGCCTTCCCGTTCCCATTCCTTTCCAGTGTTAAGCTTTTCCGTAACGCTAAAAGATAATAGCTAAGTACTTATCTCAACTTCACCATTTTTTTTTTTTTTTTAGGCGGAGAAACTCCTAACGAGTACCCTGCACCCCCGGGGGGATTCGCAGGGTTATGTGGGGTTCGCACCCACTAAAACCCCGCCGGTGTCCATCTCGGCTGTTGGCAAGGGGGTCACGGGTGATCTTTCGATCGTTATGTTCAACTCCGCGACCCCCTCCAGCACTGGCTGTTTAGCCTCTTCACGGGGGGACAAGTGTTGGTAGTCCCCCCTGAGCGCGGATGGCTCTTCCTACGCTCGACGACGGAATCGGGACACCGCGTTCCGCCGTCCTTCTCGGGGCCGTTATATGACTACACGAGTCAACTTCACCATCGTTTAATATCAAATTTTCTTCTTATTGACGAATAGTTATCTTTCAGCTTTTACCGTGGACTAGCATGGCCTTACGGAATAAGTAAGGGAGCTGGATAGTGTTTGGTAACGGTGAGCGACCGGACGCTCGGGGGAGCGACGGGGGTTTGTGGAGCTCACACCCACTAAAACAAATCGGTCGCCGTCTTGGCGTTTTTGGGAAGGATATAAGCGTCGGGTGAACTTCAGACAGATCATAATCTCACGCCTTTTATTCCCCGAAAGGTTAGGCAGAGGCACCAGCTTAAGTGCCGGACCCACGTTTAGCCGAGTTTAAGCTTTATTACCAACGTGACAAGGGGCCAGCTTGTCGCCGCGGTTATAACGACCACTACACTGCGGCCGGGACCAACGGCTTAACGTGCCTTCCGAAGCACGGAATCATCTTACTTTTCAGACAGTCAGGTGATTCAAGCCTGCAATGTCCTATCCAACCGAAAACAATCACAACGTGATTTTGTGAGAAATCAATATGTGGTATTTTCTGCGGGGATCGAACCCACAACCTTCCGTGCCGTGGGGCAACGCGCTACGCTACTGATCTACGCAGGCGGCTACTTCAGACAGATTATGACTGGCTTGGCACGCTTTTCCGTAATTATTTGAAAATCTTTCACGTTTCTTTGTCTTTTATCCAACAGTATGACAGCAGTGAGCTGGAGTCGCGACCGTCTGCGAACATTGGCGCTGACAGTGAGGTGTTACAAAAGGTTACTGACTACAGCACTGAGGATCTATCTCTGAAGGTATGTAGAATTATACTCCTTTCTTATCTACTCTAAATAAACTTTTCCTGTTCTTGCAAAAAGAGGTCGGGAAGATGTTGTTTGGGGGTGTCTTCAACAGAACTTCTAGGTTATAACGGTCGTATAATATTTTGTTAACTACCCTCATATTTAACTCTAAACAATCTTCCTCACTCATCACGATAAGGTCGCCTTTTGTCAACTTACTGTACTAATAATGTTCTTGTTTTTGTGTTTTTTGTGCAATAAAGATATCATTCATTCATTCATTCATTCATTCATTCATTCACTAATCCTCACTTAAAACAATCTCCCCCTTACCAAAAAAAAGTTAGACTGGTCTAAAATCGCCAATTTGTATGACGAACTGGTGATTTAAACCCAGTCTAGTGATTTAGACTTAGTTTACAACGCGCTACGCTACTGAGCTACGGAGGCGGCATTTTTTTTTGGTCTTTCCTCTTTATGCTATTCAGTAGTTTGTTAAGTCAAGTGTATTGGCGGCACAGAATTCTATTCTTTAGCTGCTGTATAAGCGACCGAAGGAACACTCAAAGGTATTATTGCCTTAATCCTTCAGGGTTCAGGCGCCCACAGCGCCCCAAAGCTGACGACTCCAGTAGACGAGTCAGCCCAGGGTGCCGGAGACGCCACCAAACAGAAACAAAAGCGGGCGAAGAGCAAGTCTTTCAGTAAAGCTAGGTAAACCATATGCAGCTTCTTTGGCAATTCAGCGGGCGAAGATCACATTTGTTAAATTACTTTTGCGTTCACTTTAGAGAAAAAAGTCTATATAAAAGTTATTCCAGTACACTGGATGAACTTACGCAAGATTGGATGCTTGCCCTCCGGTAAGAAGCCTCTCAATTAGTTCATAATTATATCGTTTTTTAACTCTAGAATACGTACTTTAAAAAGATAAACCAAAAATATTCACATTAGTGATGAGGCCTTCATAAAATAGAGGCACAGCTGGTCTAATATCATAGACGAAGGCACACCTTTTGTATTATCGGTAGTTACCTAGTTCTATTAGGTATTCTGCGTCGATAATAGTTTTTTTTTTTTAATATTTCGTTCTTATTTTAATCTCTTTTTTGCTCTGCAGTGTTTCCGGGAGGTCCAAGTCGATGCTGCCGCCATTGGACAGGGACTCTCGGTTAGTGTTAGATTTGAAATTTAGAGACAAAAAAAAATTTTTTTTCAATTAATTTGGTAGGTTACCTCTTCATACGCTGCATGACACTGATTGGTATAGATTCGTTAACCCGACATTATAAACTTCTGATAGTGTTTTTATATTAGTTGACAGGATTTTTGTATTTTTTTTCTATTTTCTTTAGATCGCGGATCAGCGTCATTTCCGATTGCCGTCTGAGAAACTTGAGGTATGTTTTTTTATGTTTTTTTTTTATTGTGAAATACAGAAATGCTTGAGTTTCACTTTTTCACAATCATCCACTGGTTTTAAGCACTCCGCAAAAACTTGAAGGTTTTTGAGCGGAGTAAATATTATTATGTAGGTACAATCTTTATTTTCGAAACTTTATTTGCTTCAGTTGAAAAGCTAAATTCAACATCTTTTTTAAAACCAATTTTTTTTTACTTATGTAAACAAACAAAAAACTTTTTTACGTAAGTTGTTATTATGAGTAAATGTCACTTTGTTTCCTAATAGCCCATAAATTTTCATCACACTCGTCTCTAATGAAAACTAATGTCCCAACTAAAACTTTGTAAACAGATTTAAAACAACTATTTAAACGAGGGATTTACCCTGAGTTGAACGTTTAAAATTTTGAAAGCCCCGTTAAAAGTTATACGACAGATGGCTCAAGCTCAATGGTTTCGGGGTTGAAAATATGGTGTTCCACTCCACACCGTCTTTTGTTTTTAGAGTTTTTACGACAGGAATCCATTAGTTTGGCAGATTTTTTTTATGGCTGTATGGCTGTACATAGGAAAATGTTTTTTTTTTTTCGTCACGAAACAGTAATTAATGGTACCTATTGATTTATTATTATAATATGATTGTTAAATACTTTTTAGCAAACTTGAAGTTTTGAAAAGTTGGTTGTAGTTGAAATACTTGAAGGAAGAGCCAGTATGGCGATCGCAAACCTGTCTTGACTACCAAGCCTGGCGATTATGGCGAAACCCTTTGAAAATATTTGTCCTTGTGGCGATCTATGGGGGAGGCCTTTGACCAACTTTGATCCTCTTTCGTCTGAGCAACATAGTAATAGGGCGGTACGAAGTGCGCCGGGTCGACTAGTCTTATATAAATATAATATAAAATATTTTTGTATAAAGGTTTTTTTTAAAGCAATTAGTGTAATTCGGCCCCTTTTAGCATGCATAACGTTAAGATCTGAAAGCTTTTGTTTTTATTTTACTATATTTTTTTTTTTAAGGAAAATTTTTGTCTTAAAAAAAAGAAGTGAAGTTAACGTCCTCGCCATCAGTAACTGACCTTTTCTCATATAAATATATTAACATGGGCCTTTTTAAATTTTTACATAATGCATCAGTTTTCAGGACGCATTCCAAATGAGACTGGTTTTAATAAAAGTTTTTTTTTTCTTGAGCCGTGAGAAGAGGGTTCAAAGAGAACGATGACCTAGCGTGCGACAACCCTAAAGTAGGGCTGGCACGAGAGAAAAAATTGGTGAAAAAAAAAACAATTAATCTCAATTCACATCTCAGCACAACGCTTGAAAATCTTCAAGGCTATATTGGTATGAGCCTTAATGGGTTCTATTTCAGAAAACAATAGATTCTTTGAAGTTATTTAGATAAAACAAAAAAAAAACTTACATTTATAATATAACCAATTAGGTAATTCATAAACTGTGATTTATAAAAAGCATAAAATTGAAAAATAAATTTTAAAAGTCCGGGCTCCCTTAATTTCGGAAGGATATAAAATCATAATTATAATATAAACCTAATATGTCTATGATTCTATGATATTACATTCCCCCAGTCGTCAACCCTATACATTAGGGTCAATGAAAGACAATGCCCGTTGCACGTGCATCCAGATGCAGAGTGCATTTTTTTATATTAATACAGCTTTTGATATTTTTGAGTTCTTTTTTTTTGTTGTAGTAGGTATTCCAGTCAGAGCTTTTAACTGAGGAAAAATCTGTGCCTATGGTTCAGTCTCGAACTCGACACTTTTGTCTATGGTCTTGTGTGCATTAGACTGTATTAAGACGAAATACGAGAAATAAATCAAACCACCGAGGAACAAAGGATGTCCTTTTCCCTCAAACATACTGAGGGAAAAGGACAGTCATATGTCAGTCGCCCACATCGGTTACTACATTTTAATGGAAAAAGTATTAAATATTAAATATCTTTTTAATTATTACTTTTAAATCAAATCAAATTCGAATTACCAGAATTTGATATACTTTATTATCATTATTCATAAGTAGTTTCAACAAAAACTAGTTAGTAATTTCGAAGAACTAGCTATTCCCGTTTTTTGCAATGGTTATGTTTGACGAAATAATGTATCGAAGTTTTTTGATTCCACTAGAGTTTCTCAATTATAAAAAACTTTGTTATATCCTCAAAAACGTTATATTTATAAGATTTAAGCATACATGTATGCTTAAATCTTTAAAACTATGCAACGGGTTTTGATGCGGTTTTTTTTTAAAAGATAAAGTGATTGAAGCGCGGGAAGCGACTTTGTTTTATACTATGTATTGATATATAGAAGAGGAGATAGGGAGATTTGAAGGGCTGTTCTCCCAATAATATTTCTAGCGTATGAAATTTTAAATGTTACAGTACAGAATATTACAGTCAAGGACTCGTTCAGCGTAACACTTCCTGTTTTTCTGTATTTCAAAAAAGCCCTTGTTCTCTGTTAAGAGTTTTGAAGGTTTTTTAAATAATGTAATCTTAATTCTCTTAATCTATAAGGAAAAGATCTGGAATTTTAATATAACGTTTTTGAGGATATTTGAGTGATTGAAGAGGAATGTTTATATTGTGTAATACATGCACAAAATAGTAATAGGTTAGGCGGCACGAAGTTCGCCGGGTGGACTAGTACAGTATAAAAATGAATCGTGGTTCGTTAGTCCCGCTAAAACTCGAGAACGGCCGGGCCGATTTGGCTGATTTTGGTTACGAACCAAGGTTACGTCCAGGGAAGGTTTAAAAGGTGAGAAAATTCGGAAAAATGTAAGGGAAGTCAGAAGTAAGTAAAAAAAACATTTTTTTTTTACCAAATAAAATGTAAGGCGCGATACGAAGTTCGCCGAGACAGCTAGTAGAAAATAAAAATGTACCTAGAATTATTTTATTTTTCTGCGCCGCGCGAGACAAAGGAAATGAGGGTCAAACGACCCTGGCCTATTAAATTTGGTTCATGTAATTGGACCTTTTTATGCTCGTTTTGTGCCGATATTATTTTCTTTGTATTTAGAAACCAAACGGCGTTACCTGAACCTGAACCATGTGCCTAGACTTTATAATTGACCTCTTTTTATGACTTACGAGCTTTCCCGGCTTACTTCGTTACGCCATAGAATATAAGATACTACAAAAGACTTGGCTCTATAGACTATGTTCTTTTGACTGCCCAGAATGGCCGAATAAAAAACAAACAACAACAACAACAAACCACCTGTCAAAATATGTAAACAACGGAAAAAATATTGCACCTTGGGTTACATTATTTGAGTTTAGGTAAGGATCCCTAATTTTTTGAAAATCTAATATAGCCTATGACACTCGGGGTTAATGTAGCTTCCTACCAGTGAAAGAATTTTTCAAATCGGTTCAGTATTTCCGGAGCCTATTCGTTACAAACATACAAAAAAACAAAAAAATTTTTCCTCTTTATAATATTGGTATAGATACTAGCGCCACTTCGATGAATAATTAATATCTTCTAAACCATACATGGCCGAAATCAAAAATTTGCGTCTTTAACTCCCTAGATAATCTTGCTTGGAATCATTAAGGCTCTGTTGTAGAGCGTTTAGGACAATGATCTTAGAAATATTCTTTTACGAAACTAAAGTGGCCACTTTAGGCAACAACGGTTTTATTTCTTAGATTTGGACCATTGCTTAAAAAATTCTAAACAAGCAAGATTATCTAGGGAGTCAAAGGCGCATATTTTTGATCTCGGCCATGGTTTACAAGATATTAATTATTTATCGGGAGTGGCGCTAGTTTCGCACCGTGTAAGCCCTTATATAAGTACTAGAGGCTGCCCCACGGTTCTTCCCGCTTAGATTTATCATAAGTACAAAAATCCCGTTTTTTACCGTTCCCGAGGGAATTTCGGGAAATCCCTTCTTAGTGCTCACCTACACTCCCAAAGGAAGTCACGTGCCAATTTTCAGCTTTCTACGCCCAGTAGTTTTGGCTCTGCGCTGTCTGTCAGTCAGTCAGTCAGTCAATCAGTCAGTAACGGAAGAGTTTTATATATATTGACTAGAGGCTGCCCCGCGGTTTTTCCCGCGCAGATTTCTCATAAACACAAAATTCCCGTTTTTTCCCGTTCCCGTGGAAATTTCGGGAAATCCCTTCTTAGTGCTCACCTACACTCCCTAAGGAACCTACATGCAAAATTTCAGCCCGCTACGCCCAGTAGTTTCGGCTCTGCGTTGTCTGTCAGTCAGTCAGTCAGTCAGTAACGGAAGAGTTTTATATATATTGATTACCCTTTGAGTAAATATTGCAGCAGGATCCTAACAGCTTGGAAAGAGTATCTTGAAACGGAACCATATTTATTTTGAGTTGGAAATACTAAAAAAAATACCTCTTGTAAAGAAACAGATCATGAATTAGTTGATATTTTTGATATAAATATCAATTAATAAATTAATAAATTAATAAATTAATAAATTAATAAATTAATAAATTAATAAATTAATAAATTAATAAATTAATAAATTAATAAATTAATAAATTAATAAATTAATAAATTAATAAATTAATAAGTTAATAAATTTATTAACTTTAGACTTACTAAATGGTGTTTTATTTAAGTTGAAGATGAATAAAAATTTACTAATTTCTCATACAAAGTGGCGCCCCCATAATTTCCCGACTTTTTTGCCAAGCTAAAGTTTTTTGGAGTAATTTTCTTGGCTCCTCTTCTTCGTCTTTTTGTCTTCCCTAAGCTTTATTATGGTGACCCAAGGCAACAAAATACAAAGCGCTGAACGAGGACCTGAGAGGACCATTTTTGCGACTTGTATGCTCCTTCTTGACTTTGACTGCTCCGTGGCTCAGTTGGCAGTGATGTGGACTGAGTAAGCGTGGCGTGGTTCGATTACAGGGCGGGGCGAATGTTGATATGATGAACATCGATGTTTGTTTCCGGTCTGGGTGTGATGTTCGTCTCTGTGTGTGTTTCGGGCACCCTAGATACAGGTTCTTCCTAGTTAGGGGCTCTGAGTGTGATGTGTTATTTATTTATTTATTATTCTGATTGTTCGAAGGATGACCGTTTTCGCGCAACCACTTGAAACATTTTTGTGTCGTGGTCTTCTTTATTCCTTAATCAATGATTGTTGTGTTGGGCTCTTCACAATTTTGCTTTTCACACTCAAGGACCGGTTTCATTCAGTTTTATATGTCGTGTTTGAATTAGAATTTTCATTCAATTTGCACGTGTTTTAATTGTTTGGGAGCTGGTATTGACGAGGGGTCGGTGGCTGCTTTTGTTGTATTATTTACTCTTTATATGGTCACAGATTATTTTAAACGATAAAAGTATTATGCGTTTTGATGTTTTGAAGGCCTGAGAACCGAGGAGGGGTAGTTCGTTTAGCTAAATTGACAATTTTAACACCATTGCTGCTTTTTAAAGACCACACAGTACCTTCATGCCCTAAAAAACAGCAATGGTTTACGAATTCTGTCATTGTAACCCGTGTTGCCTTGAGAAAGTGGCTAGTTGTGTTGAGCTTAACCACTCATCTATTACCATCAGAATCATCCTGTATTAAATAAAGCTGTACAATAAAACACTAATTAAGCCTCAATACATCCTTTCAAAGGCTATTATTGCATGCCTGCGTGTGACATAATTCAATTAATCCTTAAAGATGAAAATTGATTTACAAAATTTGTCCCGTGGATTGGGGACAAGTCAGTTCTGTCACGAGACTTATTTGATGGTGTTTCGTTGGAATAAGAGGTGTGTTATGTAGAAGGGAAGCTATTTAGATATCAGAGGATTAATTTCCTTTAATATTTTAGGCGATTGAAATTTTAGTGTTTTATTGTACAGTCACGGACTAGGAGGCCGTAACAGATTTGTCTATGGTTTCGTTAGCCCTAGACTGTATTGCCAAAGAACAAGAACTATTTTGCAATACAGAAAAACCGGAAGTGTTACGCCGATCGTGTCCGCCACTGTACACCGGAATTTCAATCCTAATCGTTAGTAGTAAACCTAACTTTGACGTTTGGAGACGAAATTGATTTTTTTAATTAATTTATATTTTACCATCATATTAAATGAAGGTATGAAATTTTGATTAAAACTAGAGTTATGACAGTAGATTGCTTATTTGGTTTACCTACAATATTACTGTTTGTCCCTTTTGGCACCCAAAAAGTTCATGTGCATTTGTTTGTGTAATGTCAAAAACTAGTCGAACCGGCGAGCTTCGTACCGCCTAACCTATTACTATGTTGTGCATGTATTGTACAATAAACCTTCCTCTTGAATCTAAAAAAAAAACCGTATCAAAATCCGTTGCATAGTTTTAAAGATTTAAGCGTACATAGGGACAGACACGGGAAGCGACTTTGTTTTATACTATGTATGTATTGATTGATAATACGTCTGAAAACATTATATCATCGACAAGCAAATAAGATGCTTCAATCAAACTTACCCCTAAGTAAGGCACCTATATAACACTCTACGCATAAACTGAAGTGCCTCCGAGCTAAATTCATAATAGTTGAGGAATGTTTAAATTAATTTCGGCAGGCGAGCAGAGCTTGCACCCCTGTTTTAATTGCATTTAGTGAGGATTATAATTTATAGTTAACTGCCTATTTACTATGATGTGTGCTGTGTTATTGTTTGTGTAAGTGGGGACTTCGAACTCTCAACTATTTGCCCTGGTTTATTTAAGAGCCAGTTTACAGCGATGCTAGCGCACGTTCGCGAAATAAAATAATATCTTCTAAACTAAGGCAAACCTAATAATTGTCACACCTAATCATTTAAGGCTAAGGTGTATTATCTATTGAGTAATCTATACCAATATTATAAAGAGGAAATATTTGTTTGTTTGTAACGAATAGGCTCCGAAAATACTGAACTGATTTGAAAAGTTATTTCACTGGTAGGAAGCTACACTATCCCCGATTGACATAGGCTATTTAAAGGTTTTCAAAAAAAATTGAGATTCTTACTTAATGTAACCCAAGGTGCAATATTTTTTCCGTTGTTTACATATTTTGACAGGTGGTTTGTTGTTGTTATTTGTTTTTTTACTCGCCCATTCTGGGCAGTCAAAAGAACATAGTCTATAGAGCCAAGTCTGTAGTAGTATCTTATATTCTATGGCGTAAAGAAGTAAGCCGGGACAGCTCGTTAATTAAATAATGTCCAATAAGTCGATTCAGTAGGTACATGTACCTATGTCTTCTGTAAAATACCATGTAGTAAAAAAACAAACAAAAAAGGGAGATAAATTGTCAAGTAGCGTTTGTTACCCCTTTCTTATCTACGCTGTAAAATCATTGCGAAAGGGAGTAGGATGTGAGTTGTTGAATTTCATACAGCTTTGGTAGTTATGTGTGGGTGCCCCTAATAAGGACGACAGTTTGGTAATATGTTAGAACGAAACCATTATGAATTTGAATATGGCAGGTGCCGCTAATTAGTTTTCCAGTGATATCGTTATTAACCATTTATAGTGAAACCTGTTTAAGTATAGTACATATTACTATATTGCCAACGGTCTGTTGGTAGTCACGATCACGTTACTCACCATACTATTGGTCCTTCAAGCTGTATACATAGTCGCTTCCCGCGTCTGTCGCGACGTGAAGTTTTGGATGGTATATTTAGTCTTTTACTATTATTTTTTACCTGTGATGTCTTTTCTTGTGCCACCTAAAAGATTATTTTTTTTACTTTGAACCTTACATTGCCCTTGAAAAGACTTTCATTACGACAACTTTACCCAATCCATTTTAACCCCTAAGATGAGTAAACAAACTAAAGTATCCAGTGGCTTTCTGGAGTCCAATCGATCAACTCAAGGGAAGGCTTTTAGTGCAACATTACCACATCCGGTAAACTGGTAAACCCCTTTAACTTTGACTTGTCGAACAGGGTGATTGAGTGTAGTTTATCGATTAGAACACAGAGTTTAAGCTTTGGTTTTGTTAAGTTAGACGGCGTTCTATTGCATGCTGTAAGTACCATTTCTAGATTCTTAAGAGCCAGTTTACAGTGATGCTAGCGCCATTTGCGAATCAAAAATGTGGCTCAGTATGACACTAGTGTAGCCTAGTATTTTTAGGGCACTTCTGTATAGCTTTTAGGTTGAAGACCAAAGAAACCGAAACCTCGAAAAAGGACAAAATATACTTTTAACCCGAAAAAAAATCAACGGTAATGGATAGGACAAATTGTATTTTGCGTTTTGGCGGGAAATTGCACTGGCAAAGGCGCGACGTGAACATATTAGTAAATTGATTATTGAATTACTATGTAGGTATAATGTTTTAAGTTATTCCTCATGAAAGTACATATATGTATTAGGTATGGTACTCTAGATACAAAATACATCGTCGAGAATTCTTTGAAAGGTCGCGTCAACATGACATTTTCATCACGGCTCCCCAACGCACTCCATATAGTGGTCTTAATAAAGGAAACTAATATCTTAAGACCTCTTTAATCTTCAGTGATAAGGGTGAAAATCCCCTGCTCTTCATATACACACGCACGTGTGTTTCAAAGGTTAGAATAGACCATTCAGCGCCTTGTATTAAAAGATTCTATTGTATTGAGACGCCATAGGGTCCCTGTAATATGGCTTAAGTATGTGCTTTGTTCTGGGGTCAATCATTTTCAGAGATATGTGTTGTTCGTGTTTATGAGAATACATTCGTGGAAGTAGTCTAGCTCTGCACGATATTTTCGTTATCTCATGTATGTACTTTAAATCTTATTAATTTATGTTCTTTGTATTGCAAATTGAATTGTATTTCACAAAAGAACAAAAAAAAAAACAAAGAGAGATAAATTTTAAAGTAGAGTTTGTTGTCCCTTTCTTCTTTACGCTGTTATATTAATTCTGAGGATCGTCTCCATACATTTTCTCGCATTAAGGTGTCAAAAACGATCAAAAAGACAGAAAGATATTAATTTTTTTATAAAAAAACTTAAAAAAAAAAATTTTTTCCGAAGCTTACGTCAACAAACAACATTTTGTTAAACAAAACTGAAAAAAAAAACAAAGGGGAACAACAAACAAAACATGCTCAAATTCCCAACTTTAAAAAAAAAACTATTACCATAGACAAACACCCTACCCCACAAAAATGTTTTCATTTTAAATAATTTCCGAACGTAAAAAATAACTTAATTCACGATCCCGTAGGCGGTGAAGTTTAGTGCGGGATAAGTTATTCGATATTATACGCCGGTCCGGGGAATCGAACTCGGGGTCATGGGGCGATGACTCGGACTTTGACCATGGGAGGGAAGGCAATCAAAAAATTATGCAAAATAATAAGATACGGTTTTAAAGCTAACAGTGGTCAATTTAGGCAACAAACAGTATTTCCTTACCGTCTTATTCATAAAGATACAGTAGATTTTAAGTAGCCTTACTGGAGGTCTACTTCTCTGGTTTGTTGTATGGTAAATACGTGATATCCAGTCTAAATTGACATACGTCAAATAACTAAAATGCTCTTTAACTTTTTGTGAATAACAGGGTTAGTAATTACAAACCTGAAAGCACAGTCAACAGTGTCTAAAATTCTAAGCAAGATTCATTTATGCATTTTTTTGGATTTCAGCCATGATTTAGAAGATATTATTTTTTAGAAATGCAAAATTATAGTTCGATCTTTGTTTCGCTTGAAAATATTTTTATTTTTTAAAAGCTTTTATTTAACTTGTAATGTATGTAAGGATGTATGTATGATGTTCGGGTGAAATCTTCCAATGCAATTTTGAAGCAGATTTTCTATTTAAACGATAATGCTGAAATTTTGTATGTACACGTTCAGGGAGCCTAACAATACCTTTTTTTTTTTTTTTTTTTTTTTTTTTTTTTTTTTTTAAGGCCGGGAAACTCCTAACGAGTACCCTGCAGCCCCGGGGGGAGCCGCAGGGTTATGTGGGGTTCGCACCCACTAAAACCCCGCCGGTGTCCTTCTCGGCTGATAGCAGGAGGGTCGCGGGTAAGCCTGTGGAATTCTCCGCGACCCCCCCCAGCATTGGCCGTGTAGCCTCTTCACGGGGGGACAGGATACCTAGCTTATGTTGAGAATTTGGTTTGTTCTGTATTCAAAGAAATATTGACATGTGAAGTTTTAGTTTCCCTAGTTACGTGTTTTGTGTTTGGACTTACTTGTGAATTGCTAGTCAAGAAGACAGTTTGCTTTTGTGTATATTTTATGGAAAAATAAATTATATAAGCCAAAAAGAAGTGACTTTGTATGTTCTAACAGGTTATGGGCCATCTGCTCACATACAAAGAACGTATCACTGGCACATATTTCCAAATTTAAAGAATACCAGTAATTTAAGCAGTGAGCATGTCGAATGGCGATGATCCCAAAGACGCAGAAGGCGCTTTTAAGGGAGTCGCAGCCATTTCCTCGCACTCCAGTTCGATAAGTAATGCTGTAGAGAAGTTACGAGGCATGGATAATTATAACACATGGAAGTTTACCATGAAAATGCTTCTCGTGCATGAGGACCTTTGGAGTGCAGTGGAGGAAGTCAAAGATGAAAAGGATAGAGTGCAACTCAAAGCATTGGCCCGTATATGTTTAGCAGTGGAGCCTAATGTAATAGGCCATGTTCGGAATGCGAAAACGGCTAACGAAGCCTGGCAAAATCTACAAAGGGCCTACGAAGATAAAGGCCTTTGCAGAAGACTGGGTTTGTTAAGGTCTTTGTTCATCATGAAATTGAAAGATTTCGACACTATGGAGGCATATTTGGGACAGGTGAATAACCTTGCACAACAACTAAGAGACATCGAGTCACCGCTAGACGACGACCTAGTGGCAGTAGTGATGCTTAGTGGGCTGAGTGAAGATTATGACCCACTCATCATGGCGATCGAAAGTTTCAACGTAAAGCTCGATAGCGAATATGTGAAGGTTAAGCTTCTGCAAGAATATACTCGAAGAAGGGGGAGATCCGACGACATGAGTACAGCGCTAGCTGTAAAGAAAATCTTCCAATGTTTTGGGTGTGGAAAACCTGGACACCGCATTCGTGACTGCCCGAAAAAGAAGTCTAATGAAGTTTCTGGTAAAGCAATTCTTGTGTCTGCATTAACATCATGCGTAGAAAGTGAAGCATGGTTTGTAGATTCAGGCGCATCGCATCACATGTGTAATAAGAGAAATATTTTGCTTGATTACAGACCAGAAACTAAATTGTCTGTGAGCGTCGCCAATGGAGAAAAACTTTATGTCAACGGAACAGGAAACGTCAAAATGTCACTGGAAGACGGTGTCACAACAATAACAGAAGTTTTATTTGTACCTAATTTATCCGCTAATTTGTTGTCGGTTAGTGCTATGATTCGGAAAGGCTTAAAAGTAGTTTTTGATAATGATATGTGTACAATTTTTAACAAAAACACAAAAGTTCTTGTTGCCAAAGCATTTAACAACAACGGTATTTACGTTTTATGTACGAAAGGCCAAGCCTTTTTATCGTCCTCGGTAGAGACGTCTATTCCATCTCCAAGTTCTCACTATCCACCAAAAGTAAATGATAACAGTTCAGGTGACATAGCTGTCATTGGTTTAGAGGTCAGTTCGAAGGATAGTTGTGAACCGAGCACAAGCGAATCATCCATGGGTGTGTGGCACCGGAGGCTTGGACATCTGAATGCAAGAAGCATGCAGCTTCTCAAAAAAGGTATGGCTTTAGGTATTACTTTTGTTAGCAAAGATGTAGAAGCTTGTGTTGCGTGCATTGAGGGCAAACAAACAAGACTTCCGTTTCCTAAGAAGTCATATAGTAGGTCTGATGTTATCTTGGGTTTAGTCCACAGCGATGTTTGCGGGCCTATGCCACAAAAGTCGCTTGGTGGCGCTAGATATTTTTTGACTTTTATTGACGATTTTTCACGAAAAACTTTTATTTATCTTTTAAAAAATAAGGATGAATGTTTTGGGATTTTTAAAACTTTTAAAGCCTTAGTTGAAAATGAAACTGGCAGAAACATTAAGGTACTGCGCAGTGATAATGGCGGAGAGTACATTAATGTGAATTTTCAGAGGTTTTTAAACGAGAATGGAATCAGACACGAGACAACAGTCCCATACACACCCGAACAAAACGGAGTGGCGGAGCGAGCAAATAGGACCATCGTTGAGAAAGCAAGGTGCATGCTTCGAGACTCCGGACTTGGTGAGGAATTGTGGGGTGAAGCGGTAAGTACAGCTGTTTACTTAAAGAATCGCTCACCAACTAAGGCGGTGATGGGCATGACCCCTGAGGAGAAGTGGTCAGGCAAGAAGGTCAGCATAGATCATTTGAGGATTTTCGGATGTGCAGCATATGCTCTTACACATAACCGAAAGAAATTTGATGCTAGGTGTAAAAAGTATATCTTCGTTGGTTATTGCGAGGAAACCAAAGGATATCGATTACTGGACTTGGACTCGAAGAAATGCATAAAAGCAAGATACGTGGTTTTTATTGAAAATGATTTTCAACATAAGGAAGTTGATGATTATAATCACAGTACTCCAATAGTTACAGATACTAGTTTCGAGCCAGAGCCTAATTATGTACCTGCAGAAAATGTGCTCAATGACTCGCATGCCGAGAGTACGGAGACAGGCGAAGACACGCTTTCATCAGCAAGTAGCCCCGAGCAAGACAATTCATCAGATGAAACCTATGTACCATCGTCAGCTGATTCATCTGATTCCAATTACTTATCAGAGTCTGAAGAGGTAGAGAATGTTGTCTTGTGTGCTGAAGCTGCAGCTTGTAGCGACGAGCCAGCCACTGTGGAGGAGGCTCTTGGAGGTCAAGCCGCAGACAAGTGGAAGGAAGCGATGGCGGACGAGTACCAATCCTTTCTCGACAACCAGTGCTGGACACTGACTGAATTACCCAAAGGACAGAAACCTGTCAAATGCAAATGGCTTTTTAAAATTAAACGAGGATTGAATGGAGAAGTTTTGAGGTACAAAGCAAGGTTAGTGGCTAAGGGGTTCACTCAAAGATATGGAGTGAACTATAACGATACCTTTTCACCTGTAGTCAGATACTCAACGATCCGAATGCTTCTTGCCCTTGCTGCTCAGATGGACATGGAGATAGATCACATGGACGTCAAAACTGCTTTCCTGAATGGTGATCTCAAAGAAGTTATTTACATGGAACAGCCGAAGGGGTATAAGAGTAAAGAGTTCCCAGACAAAGTACTTTGTCTACACAAAGCTGTGTACGGGTTAAAACAAGCATCGAGAAGTTGGTATGAAAAGATTAACAAATCTTTAACTGAGACTTTGAAATTCAAGAAATTTTGTTCGGAACCTTGCGTTTATATAAAGCATGGGGGGGAAGGTAAGATAACCATCATTGCTTTATATGTTGATGACATCATGCTGTTCACCACTCATCAAGACGAAAAGTTAGCGATTAAGGGCCAGCTAATGAAGGAATTTGAAATGAAAGATTTGGGACCAGCCCATCACGTTTTGGGAATGAGAATTTGTAAGAGCAATGGGCTGATCACTTTAGATCAAACAAATTATATTAAGAATGTTCTGGAAAGGTTCCACATGACGGATTGCAAACCAGTTGGCACTCCAATGGAGACGGGGCTTAAACTAACCAAAGCTGAAAATAATGATGAGAGTTTTGAGTATAGGCAGCTGATTGGTTGCCTTATGTACGCCGCCATCTGTACCAGACCGGACATAGCGCACGCGGTAAGTACTTTAAGTCAATTTAACGATTGCCACTCAGAGGTGCACTGGAAAGCGGCGAAACGAGTGCTTCGCTATCTCAAAGGTACCTTAGATCACTGTATTACGTATAAGAAAGGAGACATGACCATTGATGCATACGTTGATGCAGACTGGGCAGCTTGCGAGGTTGATCGTAGGTCGGTCACGGGTTTTGTTTTTAAAATAGCTAATTGCATTGTTTCATGGGAGAGTAGGAAACAAAGAACGGTTGCTCTTTCAAGCACAGAGGCGGAATATATGGCTCTATCTGATGCGTGCAAGGAAGCTTTATTTATCCGAAGTTTCTTACTTGAGTGTTTAGGAGTTACCAATAGCGTAACAGTTTATAATGACAGTCAGTCGGCACAAAAGCTTTGTGTTAACTCTATGTACCACGCGCGAACTAAACACATTGATGTTAGGCATCATTTTATAAGAGACATTGTTAGCGAGAATGTTATCAAGTTGGTATATCTTCAAACTGATGACATGATGGCAGACTTACTTACTAAGCCGTTGAGTAAAGATAAAACGTGACGTGATAAGCTTAAGCTTATGTGACGTCATAAAAAAACCAAATGGCAGAAAAAACAATATGGCGGATAAGTTGTTTTTAGTTGAAAATAACTCGAAAAATAACTTATCGAAATAAAAGATTGATTTTAAGAAGGGTTTTTAACGTTAAAACCTTTTTTTTTTTTTTTTGTAAATCTGTGAATTTTTTACTGCGTTCATTTTACATTTCATAATTTGCCGTTTAATAAATATTGATATTCAAAATTGGCTAAGGTTGCACAGAGTGCAGACATTCCCATGGGCTTAATTAATCAGGGGAGGAAACGGAGGTACCTACCTTAGCTAATTTAATTTTTGACGTTATAATAATTAATTAGTGAAACAACAAAGTCAGAATCACTCGCTTTAATTTTGGGGAATTTATACCTGTCTGTAGCACAGGGGAACAACAATTTTGCATTTCCAGGAACGGACATTTTATAAAAAATTACCTACTTACTTGCTTAAAACCGCCACAATTTGCAACAATATGTAGCTTTCTTTGGTATTTAACCTAAAAGCTATACAAAAGTGTTTTAAAAATACTAGACTGCATAATCTAGTGGAATACTGTTTCACATTTTTGATTTTTGCCTTAGTTTAGAAGATTTTTTTTTTTCGCGGGTTTTACTTTAGCTTGTTTATCATTATGGTAATCTGCGGGAAAGGCCCATGTCCAGTCGACGTCGAACGGTTGTTAAAATGAAAAACTTTTTTTTTTGAAGAATGTTTGTGTGTGTAATAATAGTTTTTTCGAACACAGTGAATTTTGAGGTCAACATAAATGGCTTTACTCTAAGTATCTTTGCTGCGCCTCGCCATATGTGCGTGGGGCCTACTTGCATAGCTGTTAATCTAATAAACTGCGACAAATGGTAGGAAAGAACTAATAAATCATTTATCATTGTTAGCCTCCGCCCATTAGACTAATCCCGATGTTTTCCGTTTTGTTTTGACACTCGATCCAATGGTTCTCAAACTTATTTTCTTTATCATTTTCATTTAACGCAGCCGAATCCGTCTAGCCGGTCTAGGTCGGCGTAACATTTCCAGTTTGCTTCAATCCAAAATAGCTCTTGTTATTTGCCAGCCTAGGGCCCACGAGACCATAGACAAACCTGTAACACCCTCCTAGACCGCCACTGTACATGACGTCATCTACATACAAGGTCTTACAAACAGATCGCCATAATGATCTGATCTTATGTAACCCCCCATCCAGGTCACTCCTGCAACCTTCCGCCGTAATGATTAAAAGTAAAGTAAGTAAAAAATGATTTATTCAATACAGGATACAAGATATCGCTTATTGAAAGTCAATTAGACTAATCTAATTAATATTGATACCTTATTTCTTAAAGTATCCTATACTGATAGAGGCGAGGTATTTCAGGGTGCCCACTCATTGGCTCAGGCAAACAAATGTTTGCCTTGCCTTACGACAATGGTCGCCTGGAGACGCCCCCAAACGAGCCCTCCTCTGACAAATGATTCTACTCCCTTTCGCAATGATTTTACTTGTGCACATCCAGGTCACTCCTGCAACCTTCACCAGCCCTAGTAGCATGATCGATTTTTTCGAATATTTCTATCACTTTTGACAATCATCTCTATTCATTTTCACGCATATTAATTTCAAAAGTGACAGATTTTTTCAGAAATGGTCGGTCATGCTTTGCCTGATTGATAGTCGTCTGACAACTAACTAACTTAGGTTCTTACTTACTGCCATTCCCTAAATTATACTTTACTTCCAATAATTCTAATCAATTTACTTTCATGCATAAATAAATAAGTTACTGGCTGACCGATAGAATATATAAAGCCAAGTCAACTGCTTGGAGCTGTTTATAGAAATCAGGAATAAGGAGGAGGAAAGAGTTCCCATAATTCGTGAAATTCTGAGCTGATAGCATTTTGAATCGTGCGTGCTGCTCAATTATATTTGTTTAAGAGCCAGTTTACAGCGATGCTAGCGCCATTCACGAAAACAAATAATATCTTCTAAACTAAGGCAAATATCAAAAATGTGGCACTGTATGACACTAGATAATCTTGATTAGTATTTTTTGAGGTAAAGTAGTTATAACTTAAAAGAACAAAATTATAAACAGATTGTTGCTAAAAGTGGCCACTTTTAGTAACACTTTGTAGCTTTCTTTGGTCTTTAACTTAAAAACTATACAACAGTGCCCTAAAGGCTTCATTATCTATAGTGTCATACAGTGCCACATTTTTGATAATCGCCTTAGTTTAGAAGATATTAATTTTTTTCGCGAATGGCGCTAGCATCGCTGTAAACTGGCTCTTAAGTATGCATTGTAGTATTAGCGTATATACATATACGTGTATCTTCTATCTCTCTCTGACTTACATGTTTTAAATTAAAATTAGGACTTGAAGGACTCACAGGACCTCACTTTGGGAACCGCAATCAGTAGGGTGTGACCGAAAAAGCTAATTCGACGAATATGCGCGCATTGGATACAATAATTGGTCATTATTTTTCAACAATTAGGCGGGAGTCCAATTTTTCACAGCTGTCCGCCGGGAGTTGATGTTCTGTTGATTAGTAATTTTCCTACTGTCGAAAACACAATCGTTGTTATCGGTCATTGACGTCATAACGTCAGGTTACCTACTACTCTATTGGTACAAAATGTAGATTTTTTTTTTTTTTAATTCTTGAAGTTCAGGTTTAAAATTTGCCAATTTTTGGGATCAACTGATACTAATCAAATAATGGCAACATATCTATAGTTATATACATACTTATTCAGATCTTCTGTTATCAATACATAGTATAAAACAAAGTCGTTTCCCGCATCTGTCCCTATTTAACTGTCGTAGTAAGATTTGATAATTAGGTTTTTTGCAAAAAACCTAGGAATTTTGGATGGATGATTGAAAAAAAAGTAATGCTTATATCAAAATCCCTAGTTTTTTTTGCAAAAAACCTAATTATCAAATCTTACAATGACATATCCACTCTATCTATTATTAAAAACCGCATCAAAATACGTTGCATAGTTTTAAAGATATAAGCATATCCTACATAGGGATATACGCGGGAAGCGACTTTGTTTTATACTATGTATATTGATTGATTAAACACAAACATACCTATCTAGTATTGTATAAAAATTCAAGGTCGACGTCTACCTACTCAACGACTATTTGATATCAAGTCGATATCGATAAGGCATTGTGGGCGTTTGTAACGTATGATTATTATTTTATGTATGCAAAATTATTGTTTTGCAAAGTATTTTATGACTTGTATAATTAAACACATGCCTTGCTTAAAAATAATTATTTATTATAATAAAATAAACGTCATAAAAATAACATGTTTCATAGTCTTGCTTGTGTTTTGGCTCTCTTAAAAATGACGTCAGCGTATGTAGAATAATATCGACAATTTCGCATTACCTTGTACCGTCCGCGGTAGTATAGTGGTAAGTATCCCCGCCTGTCACGCGGGAGACCGGGGTTCGATTCCCCGCCGCGGAGTTTCTTTTTTTTTTTTTTTAAAGATATAAAGATTTTATTTAATCCCATCAAATGTTAGATCTATATAATATTTCTGTTAAAATAATATTTAATGACGTTGGCAGAGGTTTTCTAGTATTATTTTATTTCTAAAGTTTCGTTTCCTACATCTTTCTTCGAATCATAGTTCAATGATCTTCATAATGGTCATTCAAAATTAAAGGTCAAAATTTATATTCCTAACTAATTATACTAACAAATATGTTCCAGAATTTGTGACTACCTAGTCACCTCCCCGAAAACAAAATTAGGTACTATTAATTCTACAGTTTTAGCCCAATACCTGTTTGGTTTCGTTCTGTGATGTTTTAGACAAGGATGTTTTTTTAATATAGTATCTTCAAACAGTTATCTTTAAGAGCCAGTTTACAGCGATGCTAGCGCCATTCGCGAAAAAAATTAATATCTTCTAAACTAAGGCAAATATCAAAAATGTGACACAGTATGACACTAGATAATGTAGCTGTAAACTGGCTCTCAACCTTTTAAAACTATAAAACTACTATTATTTTATAAAATTTCACACTGATTACTATAAATAGCACAGAATAGACATCAGAATCGCATAAACACTATTATTTTAAAATTGTGAAAAATTCAAGTACAGCAGTACGAAGTTTTTCAGTACAGCTAGTGCCTAGTGTTTAATCGACGAAATAAACACAAATACCTACCTGTGTATTTCGACCATGCTATCTAAGATCGTTTTCTTCTCTTTCGTTTCGCTCTTGACAGAGCGGTCGTGGTCACGATGACTTGTTCCCGGGTGCCAACGTAGCTCGCCTCACGATCTCTCTCCACCTCGCTCTGTTGGACGTCATTCGGCTACACTCGTTGACAGCCTCCCACTGCGGTCTTGATTTGATCGGTCCACCTCATCGGTGACCGTCCACGGGGTCTTGTGCCTTCTACTCTTCCTTGTACGACCAAACGATCGATGGAGTCGTTTTCCTTTCTGGAGATGTGACCAAAAAATCTGAGGATCCGAGACTGTACTATTTTTGATAGACGCTGCTTGATGCCGAGTTCTTGCAGTATGGAGATATTTGTGCGGAATTCCGATATAAAGTATAGTTAAAATGATCACGATTTGTTTCGAAACTTTGTCTGTCTTGGTTTGTATCGGAAATTTAATAGTCGGACGCGGACGGAATCGATTTGTATCATCGTAACATCAGAATATTTTTTTCCCGCGCTCCAATGGCTCTGCCAACAGACTGATTTAAATAACAAATTTATATAAAAATTCCATCGTCTTGATACTCTAGCCCATCAGCAAGTCACCTTCGGACCTTCCGGTCATACACCCTGCATGTATGTAAAGTTTAGAATCTCATGAAATATATTATTTCGTAAGAACATTTTAGTGCGTTTCTCGGAGTATTTACACCAACCGAGCGAATGCTCGTTCTATCCCCACCCAAGAGCATTCTTCCGTAGAATTCTATGCCGTCTAAAATACTATGCTAAAAGTCAATACTAGGCTACATTATCTAGTGGAATACTGTTCCAAATTTTTGATATTTGCCTTAGTTTAGAAGATATTAATTTTTTTTAGCAGGTGGCACTACTTTAGCTGTGCTATGCCTCTTAAGGTATTATTTATTGAAATTTTATTACTGACTGAAGTAACTTATTACCTACTTTAATGCATTTCTATATAGCATTTAGGTGGAAGACCAAAGAAAGCTACAAAGTGTTGCTAAAAGTGGCCACTTTTGGCAACAATCTGTGGATTTCTTTGTTCTTTTTACTTTGCTGTGCTCAAAAAATACCAAGCAAGATTATCTAGTGTCATACTGTGCCACATTTTTGATATTTGCCTTAGTTTAGAAGATATTTTTTTTCGAGTAAACTGGCTCTTAACATAAAAATGTTTCCGTTTCAAGACACCGTTGCCAAGCTACAGCCAGACACGACGTATGTTTATGCTAAAAAATTTTTGAAGGAGTGGGAATATAAATGAGCATTGGCTCGTTTGATGTAAATGCACCACAAAATGACGTCTGCCGTGTTAGATTGAATAGATTCAGGCCCGGGTCAGTGACCGATGCCACCTTTTTTCCTGCCTTTATTTTCATAATCAAAGTGTAAGAGAGCCAGTTTACAGCGATTCTAGCGCCATTCTCAAAAAATAATATATCAAAAATTCAAAACTATGGCAAATATCAAAAATGTGGCACTACGACACTAGATAATGTAGCCTAGTTTTTTAGGGCACTGTTGTGTAGCATTTATGTTAAAGACAAAAGAAAGCTACAAAGGGTTGCTAAAAGTGGCCACTTTTTTCAACAATCTGTGGATTAATTTGTTCTTTTTACTTAGGACTACTTTGCTGTGCTTAAAAAATACTAAGCAAGATTATCTAGTGTCATACTGTGCCACATTTTTGATATTTGCTTTAGTTTAGAAGCTATATTTTTTTTTCGAGAATAGCGCTAGGACCTTTGTAAACAGGCTCTCAAATCTGTCTTTTTTTCGCAGACTCGAGACCCAGTATGAAATCTCTTCCGAGAAAGTGGAGTCTATACAAAACGAACCAGTCAAGAGAAAATAATTCTATTTCATTTTTAACTCAGCGTCTGCTTACCCCTTCGGTGAACAGAGGCGTGAGATTATGTTATGAGATGTTATTTTTAACTTTATTTAACTTACCTCTAACTGGCAGAAGCAGTAAAGAAATGTTTATTTTTAAAACTGTGACTTTTATTTTTAAGAAGTGTCGTAAGGCAAGGCAAACATTTGTTTACCTGAGCCAATTGGTGGGCACCCTGAACTACCTCGCGTCTCACAGTATAGGATACTTTACCAAATAAGGTATCAATAGCGATTAGATTATCTAGTCTAATTGACTTTCACTAAGTGATATCTTGTATCCTATATTGAATAAAGAATTTGACTTTGACTTTGACTTTGAAGACAAGGGTAGCTAAGTCTATAAAATTGCCAATAAAAAGGGTTTAAATCCTTTACTTTCGAAGTAGGTGAAGCAGGTAGGAACGTTTTGTTCTATCTCTGTGGTAGATGGTGATTCTTTTTGGAGATTTAGGCACAATATAGCAAAACTTCCGAAATCAATCTATATATATAAAACTCTTCCGTTACTGACTGACTGACTGACTGACAGACAACGCAGAGCCGAAACTACTGGGCGTAGCGGGCTGAAATTTTGCATGTAGGTTCCTTAGGGAGTGTAGGTTAGCACTAAGAAGGGATTTCCCGAAAGTCCTACGGGAACGGGAAAAAACGTGATTTTTGTGTTAATGAGAAATCTGCGCGGGAAAAACCGCGGGGCAGCCTCTAGTCAATCAATATATATAAAACTCTTCCGTTACTGACTGACTAACTGACTGACAGACAACGCAGAGCTGAAACTACTGGGCGTAGAAAGCTGAAAATTGGCACGTGGGTTCCTTGGGGAGTGTAGGTGAGCACTAAGAAGGGATTTCCCGAAATTCCCAAGGGAACGGAAAAAAAACTGGATTTTTGTGTTTATGAGAAATCTGCGCGAGTGAAACCGCGGGACAGCCTCTAGTAATACAATATTATAAAGAGGAAAGATTTGTTTGTTTGTTTGTTTGTAACGAATAGGCTCCGGAAATACTGAACCGATTTGAAAAAATATTTCACTGGTAGGAACCCCGAGTGTCAAGGGCTATATTAGATTTTCAAAAAAATTAGGGATCCTTACCTAAACTCAAATAATGTAACCCAAGGTGCAATATTTTTTCCATTGTTTACATATTTTGACAGGTGGTTTGTTGTTGTTGTTTGTTTTTTATTCGGCCATTCTGGGCAGTCAAAAGAACATAGTCTACAGAGCCAAGTCTTTTGTAGTATCTTATATTCTATGGCGTAACGAAGTAAGCCGGGAAAGCTCGTGTTATAATAATAATACCTAATAATGATTCTTAATTAAACCTAGCGAGCGATGCGAAGGGTTGTATAATATTGATGAAAGCTATTTTCTTGTCGCTTTCCCCTTACAGTTTAAAATAGCAAAGCCGCAATATTAGGTACCTACCTACCCTCTAAAATAACCAGTGAGTTCCTTGGGTAACGAAGAAGGGAATTATTTCAATACATTAATTTATAATAACTCCATTCGAACTGGGATACCGTAGGATGTTATTAGAACTAGTGATTTTGAAAGCCGAATTTTAAAGACGAAAATATTGTGTTCAAAAATTCATGTGATGAACGTTTACTTAAATTACTTCGTAAAAGTAGAAAAAAAACAAGAAACAGAATACATAATTACTTACAAAACAAATTATTTTAAAAAGAAAAGACTACAGGACGCCTTCTACTTACAAATTCTATTTTATGTGACTTATTTTTCACATTTATTAAATAGATAGCCCATCACATTCAGAACCCTTAAATTATCCAGGTAACAAACTTAAGGTCATGCATGTTGATTTTCACCCCCGCTAGGAATCGAACTACCAACATTGCTTTGCCAACTGATCTACAAAGTTTGCCATAAAAAGGATTTTTGGCTCCTAAAGGTAGGAAAAAACACGCTCGTTGATAAAGGAGGAGATTTTTGCCCAGCAGTGAGACTCAAATTTGACTAATTTACAAAAAAAAGGGATCAAACTCCGACTTTTTGAATGATTTTCACGTTCTTCGATTCACAATTTCGAAAAAAGATTGTTATGATTCACAATGATTCGGAATGCGAAACCGAATCTAAAATTAGGCAAGATGCCCCGCCCTACATTTACATCTGTTCATTTCCTTTGTTATTATCGTAACGAAGCGTCGACGGTTTTCTTGTTGTTTTAATTACTATTTGTTTGTGAAATTTGTCTCTGGAGCCTCCAGCTGTAATTATGGAGCCTTATCCTGGGTTTTCATTTGCAAATTGATGCGTCTGATGTTGAATTGGTTATTCCATACTAATTATAACAGCGCTACTCCTGTATACATGTATACCTCTTCATAAAGTAGGGCTCGTTTGGGGGCCTCTCCAGGCGACTATTGTCGTAAGGCAAGCCAAAATTTTTTTTGCCTGAGCCAATTGGTGGGCACTCTAAACTACCTCGCCTCTCACAGTATAGGATACTTTACCAAATAAGGTATCAATAGCGATTAGATTAGATGTAGACTTTCAATAAGTGATATCTTGTATCCTATATTGAATAAAGATTTATTTGATTTCATTTGATTGATGCCATAACGAGATTCTAATACCTAACAATATAAATTTATACAATACTAGCCGACCCGGCGAACTTCGTACCGCCTGATATATTACTATATTGCTCATGCTTAAAAACTTTCCTCTTGAATCACTATCTATTAAAAAAACCGCATCAAAATCCATTGCATAGTTTTAAAGATTTAAGCATACATAGGAACAGACGCAGCAGGCGACTTTATTTAATACTATGTATTGATTATTATTAAAAACAGCCTATTCAGAATTTTAGAGAATTTAATACTCTATAGCCATGTAGGTATGTAGGGTTCGTAGGGTACAAAACTTTTTCTAATCATTCTATAGTAGTTTCGGTGCCTACACGATTTAAACAAACAAGCAAGAAAATCTTTTCTCTTTCTAGTAGATCTTAGTCACAATATCACGCATGAACGGCAGGCTATGTTGTTCGTAGACGGCAGGATATTTTTTTCTCTCCTAAGTTTGTTATTTTCAAGCGAAGTTTGAGTAAGAAAAAAACCTAAAATAAAAATAAAATATATTTTTTTTTTCAATAAAAAAGGAACCCGCCTTCAATAAACTAACACATCAACATCTACTGAGCACTTCCTGTTTTTCTAAGTCGGTTAAAATAGGTACTAAAACATTTATGTAACAAATATTTATCTGAAAACCGCATCGAAATCGGTTCAGCCAAAAGCAAGATAATCGCGGACAAACATACATACATACACACAAACATACTATACAGGTCAAACTGATAACCTCCTTTTTTGAAGTCGGTTCGAACTATCATAATCATCACCTCAGGGGATAGACTATATAAGTCACACCCACAGATTTCCACAAGGACAAACATTGTTGAGGGAGTTTGCCTCTAGTTGGTCTGTGGAGTTTGCCACAGTCTCAGAGTAAGGAAACCGCCACTACGCTTCAACATACTTTGTTTGTTTAACATACACACACCATTATATACGAAATTATTTGAAAAAATTTAAATATCTGCCGATGTTTACCTTTGAAAATGGCACAAACCATAACGCGACATAGAGAGGATAGAGGATTGCTAATGTTACCATCGTAGATTTTTAGTGACTCTTTAATTTTGTAGGATTATAATAAGGAAATAAGATATAATTGACAATTTATTTGGCTTCACGTGACGTCACTAAGGTTTGATCTATTGGTATTCATTAATCTGAGGTCGCCACCACAGTATACTTAAGTATGATCTGTGGTCGCCACGTTATCCCAATTTAGTTTCTAATTTGTTTCATCTTTACAAGTCGTTGTATTATTTTGAATAAGGATCCTTCTTTAGTAAGGAAGAGCCCCCTATTCGTTTGTCAGCCGCGTCAAAATTATAATTGCTAGAAATGTAAACAAGCCCCCTCCAATTACACGACATTCTTAATGAATCCCCGTGATGAGTGTGAAGCCGCATCCAGACTCTCTGTAGTGTTATATAATGACAAACTTATTGATTTGACTGCTTCGTGGCCCAGTTGGCAGTGATGTGGACTGAGTAAGCGTGTGCACCCGGGTTCGATTCATGGTCGGGGTGAATATTGATATGTTTGCGTAGAATTCCACACCCACAGGCTCACCCGCGACCCTCCTGCTATCAGACGAGAAGGAAACCGGCGGGGTTTTAGTGGGTGCGAACCCCACATAACCCTGCTGCTCCCCCCGGGGCTGCAGCGCACTCGTTAGCAGTTTCCCCTCCTTAAAAAAAAAGGATCGAAAGGCTTGGGGGTAAAGGTACATGGGGTGGTGAAAATACATGGGGTGGAAGAAGGTTGCCTAGCAGTGGGAAAAATGCAAAGGGGCTACCTAAAAATAGTCATATTAATAAGATCCTGGGACGAGTAGCTGATCCTCAAAAAATAATAGTATTAATCTTTTATTATCCTCGCTCGCTTGTTCGTGCAAGAGTATGCCTCCGCCGACACTTTTGGGGATCATCCCGGTTTGATTACAAGTGAGCCAAGTGTATATTGAGAGAGGGCTCCCGGCTGTTACTAACTGAATTAATAATTAGGTCCGTTGCAAAAATGTTTGCTTATAAAATACGCCAACTTTGTCTTGGATTTTCGTGTATATTTTATTTTTATTTATTTATTTGTCGCGTCTATCGTCGTGGCATTACTGAGCCATTAGGAAGAAATCACTAAATAATATAAATATTATAAAACAAGGTTGCTTCCCACTCTGTTTTTTTTTTCGTTTAATAGATAGAGTGATTTAACTATAATAATTGCACATCATAGTAATTGTATTATATTATGCGGTACGAAGTTCGCCGTTTGGACTAGTAATCATCATCAATCAATATCAATACATAGTATAAAATGAAGTCGCTTCCCGCGTCTGTCCCTATGTATGCTTAAATCTTTAAAATTACGCAACGGATTTTGATGCGGTTTTTTTTAATAGATAGAGCGATTCAAGAGGAAGGTTTATAAGTACAATACACGCACAAAATAGCAACAGGTTAGGCGGTACGAAGTTCGCCGGGTCGACTAGTAAATAAATAAATCTAAATTCATAAATTCACTATAGGATACAAGGTATCACTTATTGTACAGTGGCGGTCTAGGTCGGCGTAACACTTCTGATTTTTCTGTATTGCAAAATAGCTCTTGTTCTTTGGTAATACAGTCCGCACGAGACCGTAGACAAATCTGTTACGCCCTCCTAGTCACTACTGTACAGTCACGGACTAGGAGGCCGTAACAGATTTGTCTATGGTTTCGTCAGCCCTAGACTGTATTATCAAAGAACAAGAGCTATTTTGCAATACATAAAAACCGGAAGTGTTACGCCGATCGTGTCCGCCGCTGTACCTAATTGTTTACCCCAAATTCTCTACGCTAAAGGTTATATTAATAATTTAAACCTCATCGAATCACTCCCTAAGGTGCACTAAAGAGCTAAATGACCATGTACCTAATACTAATAAATATATTCTCCAAAGGGCAATTGGCCCTTTGGTTAAGACTTTAGGAACATGGTAGGGTTTTAATGACCGCCCTTTGTCGTAATACTTTGTTAACCGAAGAGTAATTTATGCAGCGATGGAGAATTCAAAATGTACCTAAAATAAAATAGGTACCTACCTAAAATTAGTACAAAAGTCGATTACACTCAGAACTCCTAAATAAGTAGAACTAGTGAACCTGTGTATACCTCAACCTCTCTGTGTTTCCACCTCTCTGCAGTTTAAGTCGTAGGAAGATTTTGATGATTACTTTAAAAAAAATATAGAGATTTTGCGAAAACCCGGATAATTTGATATAAGGATTACTTTTTGTCAATCATCCTGGCAAAAAGAAGTTTTTTTTTTCAGGATTTTTTACTTTTTGTCGGGAAAGATCACGGATTACGGATTTTTTCGCAAAATCGTTAGTTTTTTTGAAAAAAAACTAATTATCAAATCTTCCTAGTTGACGACGGGGCGTACATTGTTTTGATAAATATCGATGCTTGTTTCCCGGTCTGGGTGTCTTGTTCGTCTCTGTTATGTGTTTTAGACACGACCAGACTAATAAATAGATTTGGGTACTATTAATAGTTACATGTTATAAGGGACAACTGGGCGCCCCGCAGCTTCACCAGCGCATTTTCCCTTGAAACATCAAATTCCCAATTTTCCCGTGAGAATTAGGAGATAAAAAGTCATTTCTTAGACTCTTGTGTTATTCATAAAAAGTTAAAGAGAATTTTAGTTATTTGACGTAAGTATGTCAATTGGACTGGGTGTCACGTATCTGCCATACAACAAACCAGAAAAGTAGACCTCCAGCAACGCTGCTTAAAACCAACTGTATCTTTATGAATAATACGGTTAGACTATCCATATACTAAATTTAATTTTAATCAGTTAATTTGTTTTATCAGGAAAGCGAGACGGACAGAGTCACTTTCACATTTTTTATGCTATTAGTACGTAAGAAATTAATTTTCTTTGTAAGTCTACTAGGTTAGGTACAGTGGCGGACTAGGAGGCCGTAACAGATTTGTTTATGGTGTCGTCAGCCCTAGACTGTATTACTAAAGAACAAGAGCTATTTTGTAATACAGAAAAACCGGAAGTGTTACGCCGACCGTGTCCGCCACTGTACATATCTTTAAAGGTTTCGCAGGATTTATGGCGCCGTTGGCGTGGCGTTGCGTGGCTCTTCTTGGCATTTAACTGATTTACGACCAAAATAATAGGTTACGGTGTGTTTTGACTACGGTATGGTATTTAAAATTGATTAAATCGATTTGATTATTGCTTGGAGGTGGTCTCATTACTCAAGACCATATAAAAATTTATTTTTTCCAAAAAAGGAACCCACCTTCAGTAAACTGACACAACTGTATATCAACTGAACACTTCCTCTTTTTAGAAGTCGGTTAAAATAGGTAGTAAAACCTTGTCCTGTATGTATCAAATACATTGCTGAAAAGCGCGTCAAAATCGGTTCAGCCAAACGCGAGATAATCGCGGACAAACATACATAAATACATACAGGTCAAACTGATAACCTCCTTTTTTGAAGTCGATGAAAAATAATAATAACGCATCACTCAGAACCTCTCACTAGGTAGAACCTGTATAAAAAGCAATAGTGGTTCCTGTCTTACCTATTAATATGTTGTGCATGAATCATACAATATAAACCTTCCTCTTGAATCACTCTATCCCTTTCGAAAATACGGATCATTACCACTAGTTCCATTTACCAGTTCCATCAAGGAACTACTGATAATTTTTATTATCACTAGGTAGTTCCAGTCAAAAATTAATCTCTAAATAAGTGAACCAGTTAATTTTTATGGCAATGATCGTGTATTCTTATATCATTAAACCATGCAACGGATTATGATGCGTTCTTTTTTTAAAGATATAATTAAAAATAAAGTCGCTTTCTGCGTCTGTTCCTATGTTTGCTTAAATTTTAAAAAACTACGCAACCGATTTTGATGCGTTTTTTAAATAGATAGAGTGATTCAAGAGGAAGGTTTATAAGTATAATTCATGCACAACATAGTAATAGGTAAGGTAGTACGAAGTTCGCCGGGTCGACTAGTATAAAATAAAGTCGCCTAGTTATAAAATAAATTTCAGAGCCCAGCCGTCGCCACAGTATAAGTTTCTCTCTCTACATTTTTATGCAGAAATTATAATAATAAAATCCACTCTTCTTGCCGCAGCGTATGCACATAATTATGGAAATCCAAGTTTTTCCATATGAATGAGACTACAAATTTTGCTTCTGTACTTTTCCAGCGGGCTTAGAATGTTTGTTTAAAATTTCTTATGGAAACAGACCTATAACAATAAATCCTAGTTTCACTACTTTAGTACAGTGGCGGACTAGGAGGCCGTAACAGATTTGTCTATGGTTTCGTCAGTCCTAGACTGTATAACCAAAAAACAAGAGCTAATTTGCAATACAGAAAAACCGGAAGTGTTACGCCGACCGTGTCCGCCACTGTACTAACATACTATAATAATAGAGGCATATCACAGCTATAGTAGCGCCGCGCCACCCACGAAAAAAAATCTTCTTAACTAAGGCAAATATAAAAAAATGTGTTTTTTTTTTTATTAAGAAAGTATTATTTTTTCTCGCTGGTGGCGCTTCTTTAGCTGTGCCTCTTAACAGATAAGTATCTAAGAAAGTTGAATTGCTTTTTAATGAACAGTTATTTAATTAAAACCCTTTTTCAAAGCTAATTGTTTTGGGCCCGTACAAACTGGCTGCCCTGAAATACCGTCCCTAATTCACCACAACTTTAACTCAATAAAATTGCGTTCAAACAATTTAAACTATGAACGTACTATGCGGGTAGTTACTGGCTTTTTGAACGATTAAAAATAGTTCTATGTTACGCGGTACGAAGTTCGCCGGGTCGACGAAATGATTATCGTAATAAATCTAAAACCATTTCGTCGACCCGGCGAACTTCGTACCGCGTAACATAGAACTATTTTTAACCGACTTTCAAAAAAGGAGGTTATCAGTTTGACCTGTACGTATAGTACTGTCCGCGAATATCTTGCGTTTGGCTGAACCGATTTTGATGCGGTTTTCAGAAATGCATTTGTTACATTCAGGAGAATGTTTTAGTACCCATTTTAACCGACTTCGAAAAAGAGGAAGTTCTCAGATTATGTATGTGTCAGTTGGTTGAAGGCGGGTCTCTTTTTGCAAAAAAGAAATTATGTGCATGTATAAACCTTCCTCTTGAATGACTCTCCTCTTGTTTCTATTAAAAAAGCTTCTCTACCACAAATAGAGTAAAACAATAATTCTTCATACTAATTAGAGATTAGACCGGTCTATTTTTTTGTTTTTTTGGTAAGGGGGATTTTATTTATCTATGAAGCCTAGGTAAGTAGGTACGTACGTAATTATTAAATACTAGAGGCTGCCCCGCGGTTTTTCCCGCGTAGATTTCTCATAAACACAAAAATCCCGTTTTTTCCCGTTCCCGGGAAATTGGGAATTTCGGGAAATCCCTTCTTAGTGCTCACCTACACTCCCCAAGGAACCCACGTGCCAATTTTCAGCTTTCTACGCCCAGTAGTTTCGGCTCTGCGTTGTCTGTCAGTCAGTCAGTCAGTAACGGAAGAGTTTTATAAATATTGATTTTTGTTTTAAAATCCTTGCATCTTGACATACCCTGTTTTTGTGAATTAATTGTTAATCCACAGAATAAATGACAAATGATAAATTTTTATTCACACGAACAATACAGGCATACAAAACAAAAGAAAAAAATACAAAGAAGAGTTAAGCAAAACTAAAACTATGAAAGCATTGTATTGCGCATGTGAAAAGGCTCCGACTCAGCATGTGCTGCAAGAAATGCAGCGCTGATTATTCTGCCAGAACCTTGATATTAACTTCTTAAGAAGCAAGAACATCTAAAGTAGCGCCACCACCGAAAAAAAATCCCCTAAACTAAGGCAAAATACCAAAAATGTGGAACAGTATTCATGTAGATAATGTAGCCTTGTATTTTTAGGGCGCTGTTGTATAGGTTTTACCTTAACTAAATAAAGCTACAAAGTGTTGCTAAAATTTTTTCCACCAATCTTTTTTTATCCACTTTTCGCAACAATCTATTAAGATGATTTAAATTATTGTGGTTATGTGGCGCTGGTATTGCGTCACACCGTCACACGCACCGCAAGATTATCTAGTGCATAACTGACGCATATTTTCGATTTTGGCATGGTTAAGATATTTATTTCGAAAATGGCGCGAAATAGTATCACGGATATCGGAGACGGAACCCTCTTTAATACCGTAGGAAGTAAGAACAAACAAAGACCGAAATATCGTCATAGCAACACGTAGACGCTTACCATCATACGTGGTCGTGAAGATATCTCTATTCAATTTGCCAAATTCCACCCGGAGAAACGCCAGAGTCTTATTGAGGTAAGGAATTTTGAGAAGTTTTCTTTGTTTTTTTGTTTTTAACACCTTAGCTGCCTTTTGTTTGTTAATACATACATACATACATAATATCACCCCTTTTATTCCCCGGAGGGTTAGGCAGAGGCACCGGCTTGAGAGCCGGACCCACGTTTAGCCGAGTTTATGCTTTATTACCAACGTGACAAGGGGCCAGCTTGTCGCCGCGGTTATAACGACCACTACTGCGGCCGGGACCAACGGCTTAACGTGCCTTCCAAAGCACGGAATCATCTTACTTTTCGGACAATCAAGTGATTCAAGCCTGCAATGTTGCTTGTTGTTCAAGCCTTGTTAATACGATTGAGCAATAGCCATATAGATGAATAGGCTATCTATAGAAGAGACTATCTGTAGACTGCTCCGTAGCTCAGTTGGCAGTGATGTGGATTGAGACGCGGGGGCACTGGGTTTAATTACTTTTGTTTCCCGGTCTGGGTGAAATTTTCGTCTCCGTCTCTGTATATGTTTCGGACATCCTAGATACAGGTTCTTCCTAGTTAGGGGTTCTGAGTGTGATGCGTTATTATCATCAATCAATACATAGTAGGTATAAATAAAGTCGCTTCCCACGTCTGTCCCTATGTATGCTTATATCTTTAAAACTATGTAACGGATTTTGATGAGGTTTTTTTTTAATAGATAGAGTGATTACTTAGAAAAAGGTTTATAAGTATAAAACATGCACAACATAGTAATAGGTAAGGCGGTACGAAGTTCGCCGGGTCAAGTAGTACATAGAATAAAATAAAGTAGGTTCCCGCGCCTGTCCCTATGTATGCTTAAATCTTTAAAACTACGCCACGGATTTCGATGCGGTTTTTTTAAAGATAGAGTAATTCAAGAGGGAGGTTTATAAGTATAAAACATGCACAAAATACTAATAGGTTAGGCGGTACGAAGTTTGCCCGGTCGACTAGTTATATAATATAATATTAATAACACACATCACCTCTACAAGAACCTGTATCTAGGGTGCCCGAAACATATACAGAGACGAAAATTACATCCAGACCGGAAACAAACATCGATTCGATTATCGATTCGATATATTCAAAATTTCAGAATAGAACATTATGTTATAATATGTATTGTAATGTGTAAACTTACATTAAAAGGCGGTATGAATTTTGTGTGTAATCTGCTCTAATATAAACTTCTGTTAACTCTAAATTTGTGTTATTTATTTCCCCCCAAAAATAGGTCAGGTCAGGTGTCAAAGGATTTGAGCGAGGGCGCGCGGGTTTATTTATTTAAAAAGTAATTTCGCGCCAACGCTACCGTAGGATCGCATTTCATCATTTTTTTTTTGTTGTTTTTTTTTATGTAGGTACATTTAGTTTTGTTGTAAGGCAGGGTGACTGCTTGGCGGAACATGTCGGGCCTTTTTTTGTCAATTTGCTAAATTAGTTTTCCGTGGCTATTATTGTGCTAGTGTGGTGGAATTAGTGTAATGATGTGCCCTTTATTGAAAAGAGTGTAGTGAAGTGAGAAATAAAGGTTGCCGCTCCCGAATAATTCTGATCGATGTCCCGTGAAGTAGTCGGTGTGAACATTGAAATGTGAGACCACCCTCACATTTCAATGGGTTAGGTTAGGATACTAGGCTAAGAAAACAAAGTATTAAACTACAGAAGACTTGAATACTAAGAAATAAACTACTGAAGACTGGGTTGTATGGACTAAGTTCCTTTGCCTGCCCAGAATGGGCGAATAATATATTAAAAAAAATGTAAGGCAGGGTGGATGAGCTGGCGAAGGTATCAAATCGCATACAGCCACACATTTGAGAATTTTGTAAAATCAGTTATTTAGGATGAAAAAAATGTTTGTTGAAAGTGCTGTTTTAAACTTTACTTTGATATTAATTGCAACTGGTAGATATCAATTTCTGGACATTTTATTATAAAAATAGTTTTTTAGTACAGATTTCCACAAAGATAGATATATATACATTGTAGGTGTATATTACGTAGACGTTACAGTGGATAGAGAGAGTTAGCGACAGTATTTGGCTCTTGAAGTATTTCAACGAAGGACGTGGCTCCGACTGTTCCCTTAGGTAAATCCGCACTGAGGTTTTTTCCTCATAGAAAAAAAAATCGTGAAAATAGAGACGGGTCGTTCCCGACAATAATAGTTCCTGGAAACAAGTCTGCACTGGGAGCTAGTTTAGCTAAAGAGGTCGAGCCGGAACTGGTAAGTAGGTCCGAGAAAAGATGTGCAAGCAAACGCTCAAGAAAAATTTAAAACAATGTTTGTTAGATAATCTTAAGAAACTGTATTAAAAGCATAAGTATGTAATTTAACTTTACACTCATCATTTTGTTGTTATTTTTACTCATAAGTTAACTGTTATTTGTAAAGAGTGCTCCGCCAACAAACTGTGTGAACAGTTTGGCAAACTTAATGTTTAAAAAGTATTGTAACTTATGGCCAAATAAAGTATTTAAAAAAAAAAAAAAAAGTTGTGCAGTCATGTTTCCAGAAACTTCCGCGAGGTTAAAAAACTCAGTTCGAATAGGTTCTTAGTCACCTTTTACAACACCCTTAAGAGGAGATGGGATGGTTGTATTCTAGCCCGCAACCAAAAGGGTTAACTCGAAAACTCGTCAAAAAAACTTTCCCTCTTTTTTGAAGCTTTCCAGTACGTCTGACTTTGGAAAGTCCGGAAAAAACCGGAACGCCAATAGAAAAGAAATCACTTAGGCCGTGGTACACAGTGGTTCGTGCAAGTGGCCGAAACATCCGTCCGACCGGATACGATGATTGATGCGGGTCCGGGATAGTGTTGTAAGAATAGCCGGATTTCGCTAGGTTTGGCCATTAGCCGGACCAAACGACCCATCTTGTATCGATGATCCCGCAAGCTGCGACCCAGGATACCCTTCTTGCAGTCCTGACCGACTGGTCTTTAATGGATTTGATCACTCTGTGATGAGGCCTCGGCCTCCTCGAATTTTTATGGGACCAACTTCAAGGTACCCTGTCGATTAAAAAAAGAATTATCAAAATCGCTATTGCCTAACCTATTACTATTTTGTGCATGTATTATTCTCTCTTGAATTATCTATTAAAAAAAACGCATCAAAATCGGTTGCGTAGTTTTTTAAGATCCAAGCAAACATGGGGACAGACGCAGAAAGCGACTTTATTTTATACTATGTATTGTCTGCCGTTTTTGGCTGTTTATGACAGTAAACATTGTAGTTTTAATTCTTTAACTTTATAGCAACCGTATATTTTAAACATTAATTAGAAGTTTGGTGGTTTTTCGTCCCCTGTAAAAATCTCCAGACCTAGCACATGTTATTGGCACATCACTACTCACGAGACCGGATGTTTCTGGGTCCCTAAGGACGGCCGGTACTTATGGAAGAACTCTCTAGTCGCCTTTGATGTTTTCCCGCCAAAACAGACAGGGGTACGAAAGCATTTTCTCCTTTATTTATTCCCCGTACAAAATCATAAGATGTACCGAGTGATGGGGTATTATGAGGAGGGTCAGGCGTTATAAAATTATATATAAGGTAAAAATATGATAGGCTGTAAGGTGCTTTGTGCCTTTGTCCTGTTATTTTAAGGAAATCTTTTCTTTTATCATTTGAGGAAATCCGTAGCTTTTTTTCTTCTTTATTTTAACGACAGCTAAAAGTAGGTAAACCTGAGACCCTCATCTCTTAAAATTTCGATTATACTTAGTTTTATTCTATTACTATTCTACTTTTACTCTTTTACGATTGAGTCAAGATTCAAGAATCGCGAGTCTCGTAACATTGATCGATCGTAATAGTATAGCAAAGAAATATTAATAGTAAGCTACTTATATTACATTATATAATAATAATAATAACACATCACACTCAGAGCCCCTAACTAGGAAGAACTTGTATCTAGGGTGCCCGAAACACACACAGAGACGAACATCACACCCAGACCGGAAAAAAACATCGATATTCATCATATCAATATTCGCCCCGCCCGGGAATCGAACCCGGGTGCACACGTTTACTCAGTCCACATCACTGCCAACTGAGCCACGGAGCAGTCACCTACATTACCTAAACAATGCAATGTTATTTGCACAAAAAAATAATTTAAATGATGATTTTTTAAAGTGTTATCATTATCAATATCAATACATAGTATAAAACAAAGTCGCTTCCCGCGTCTGTCCCTATGTATGCTTATATCTTTAAAACTGTGCAACGGATTTTGATGCGGTTTTTTTTAAGAGATACAGTGATTCCAAAGGAAGGTTTATGTGTATAATACATGCACAACATAGTAATAGGTAGGGCGGTACGAAGTTCGCCGGGTCGACTAGTTACGCATAAATTAAAATATATATAGCGTTTCGTTAAAAAATTTGAAAAAAATAAATTTTCAAATTACTCTTGACAAATCACATCACTCCTCCCTTCCATTTCATTCTAAGGATTTAAAATTATTAAAAAAAACCTTAAAATTGCCGAACATTAGACACCTCCCTCCGCCCATCAGAAATAACCAAAAAAAAAACTAATCACAAAATCTTGGCTTGAATTAATTAATTTTGACATTCATTCTTTTTTAAAAAAAAAAAAAAAAAGCGAATCTGTCATCGCAGTAATCTGACATTAGCACAATGGTTTTAACTTTAATCCTTTTCAGGGTAAAATACTTCGTATTTCACGGTGTTAGGGTATATTTTGTTTTATCGGCGAGTGTTGAGGGATCTAAAGTAACCCTCACGTTCAGGGGATGGATGTAAGAGACTTTTCTTGATCTTTTGATGCAAGAAATCAATAAAAGATGTTGCATCTGCATTAAATAAAGCTAATAAAACGTTAAAAACTTCTTTTCGCAGCCATACGAAAGCGTTTTCATAGGTAGGTAAGTCTCAAAAGATAGCTCTTTGGATGAAAATTTATAACAAAAAAAAATGATTAACAAAGTTTTCGAACGTAGCTTGAAGTATTTTTTAGCACTTTATTCTACAAAAAAAACTTTGTAGACCCTTTTTCAAATTAATTTAGAGATTTTAAATATTTTTTGAAGTAGTGAATTTTAAAGTCCTTACTTTAACCCATTGGATCTTAAACCGTAAAGCACATAAGCAGATTACTAAGTACGATAGATACATAATATAGAATGAGAGATAAATTGTAAAGTAGAGTTTTTTACCCCTTTCTTCTCTACGCTGTAAAATCATTGCGATAGGTAGTAGAATCATTTGACAGAGGAGGGCTCATTTGGGGGCCTCTCCAGGCGACTATTGTCGTAAGTCAAGTCAAACATTTGTTTGCCTGAGCCAATTGGTGGGCACCCTGAACTACCTCGCCTCTCACAGTATAGGATACTTTACCAAATAAGGTATGAATAGCAATTGGATTAGTAGCCTAATTGACTTTCAATAAAAGTGATATCTTGTATTTTGTTTGAATAAAGAATTATTTGATATTTGATTTGACTATCGTACAGGTTTTTTTTTGCGGTTGGTATGCGTTTATGTAGCCTCTTTATCTAAATAATGATTTCGATTAATTTCAATAAATCATTACCAAATGCTCGCAGTATTTTAAACTAGGGTACGCGGCGGAGTAGGCAAAAAGGCCTATCTATCACCATTAGTACAAATATCTTTGGTCTGGCCAGTCTCAAAGGGACAGTACCATAGAAAATTAAATAAATAGAAAGAAATAACAGAGTGGGGTTATTTGAAGCTAGTGTGATTTTAAGTTTTTTTTTAAGAATTTGGAGTTATGCCGTTTAGGCAGTTTATATACGCCCTACCATCGTCAAAGGTACCTTCCGGAGTTCATGATATATTATGTACCTTACTGATTAAAGATCTTTATAAGAGATGATTTTAATTTCTTATTCAACTAAAAAACCTAATTAAATACGTTTTTTTAAATGATTCGCTGTTTGCCTTGGTCACGCGGCATCACGTGAACGGCTGGACATGTATTCGTTTTTTGGTTGTTTTTGTTATTATCAGAAGATGAGCGGAATACAAAAATAAAATGACTATGTATTAACTTTTCTATTGTATACTTAGCGCTTATAAGGCGTTTGGCATAACCTGTAGTGTTTATGATAGGACATTGTTCTAATCAACTAGATTAACTACCTAAAACGAAATTAAAATAAATCGATCATCTAACTACAATATAAATATGAAGAACAAAGCACAGGACCTTTCTAAATATTGACATAAAATTTCTATGGACTTACGAGTATAGCCTCAAGGGAAAACCGTTCAAATAACCGGCCCTTTGACAAATCGCAGAGTTCGGGATAGATCAATTAAAGGGAACCCCTTTCCTAATTCAAATTGAATACTAGCGGCGGATGATCGAATGCTATTTGGGGTAAGGGTCCGAATTTTGGGACCATCCATTGCATTCCATTCTATTTTTGAATTTGACTCCTAGTCACGCAATTCGGGTAAGAAGCTAAAGCCACGTTTCCACAGTGAGCGGAGCGGAGCTATAAATGGAAATTTACACACTTTAATTTAAACACTTAGGCGGTTATCACATTGCCACGCACCACGCTGCATGTTGCGTTTCGACGCACCTACGCGCGCGCACGTGGATGCATTTTCTGTGTGTTGGACTGCGCGTGTTTCTATACAAATGGAGGTACTTACAATCAACGTTAGAATACGCATTCACGCGCCACGCTGCGTGTTGCGTGGCAGTGTGATAATCGCCATAAGATCCAGTTTACCGCTTTTAAACTTCTAAACTAAGGCAAATATCAAAAATGTGGCACAGTATGACACTAGATAATCTTGCTTAGTATTTTTTGAGCACAGTAAAGTAGTCCTAACTTAAAAGAACATTATACACAAAATTATACACAGATTATTTGCAGCTTTCTTTGGTCTTTAATTTAAAAGCTATACAACAGTGCCCTAAAAATACTAGGCTACATGATCTAGTGTCATACTATGCCAAATTTTTGATATTTGCCTTAGTTTAGAAGATATAAATCTTTTTCGCGAATGGCGCTAGCATCGCTGTAAACTGGCTCTTAACACGCACACACACTTTTTTTATGTAAAGCGCAGAAATAGCAATATACTTAGGTAGGTGTAATATTTTTCAAAATTAGCAATTTCTTTTTTGTGTATATTTCTCGTCATTGGTTTGATAGCTGTGTTTTCTATACATAGTTCAGGCTTAAAGCAGTTGTTGTGGCTCATCTCTTGGCCTGTTACACACTGTTTTTTTTATCAATATTAGGGTCATCTCTATACTCACATGTTGTTAAGATTTTTTTGACTGGTCTTTGAATATTACGAGATTTAATAATAATTAATTACAATAGGTTGATATTTTATTTCATTAACCCGCACGAGTCGGCCATTTCATAAACCATTCCTGAATGTCTTAAATTAATTGAACAGATTGATTGATTTGTACAGAGGTTTGATTCCCTAACCCAGCATATTTGAGACCGGTCGGTCTAATCTAAGAAAACAATCAACGTAATGGTTCTCCTAATATTAATTAAGTTGTGATTTCATGTTATTTTGGGTATTCGCTGGTAAAGCCAACAAACAAATTACTTTACTTGATTGATTTTAGCTTTATTTATTTTCAAGTCATTCTTTCTTAACTTAAAACAATGTTGTGCATGTATTATATATTTAAAACTTCCTCTGGAATCACTCTAAACTTGAATAAACCGTATCAAAATCTGTTGCGTAGTTTTAATGATTTAAGCATATAATAAATAATAATAACACATCACGCTTAGAGCCCCTAACTAGGAAGAACCTCTATCTAGGGTGCCCGAAACACACACAGAGACGAACATCACACCCAGACCGGAAACAAACATCGATATTCATCATATCAACATTCGCCCTGCCCGGATATCGAACCCGGATGCACAAGCTAACTCATTCCACATCAATGCCAACTGAGCCACGGAGCAGTCAAAACACACAGACAGCAGGAAGAGGCTTTGTTTCATAATTATGTTGCGATACGGTCTTTCTCTTTCTCACTTTGGTTACTTTTCCACCTGAAAAATAATTTGTTGGAAAAACTTTCATAAATAGGTATTTTAATTCCCATTTAAATATTGCAAGGATCGTAGTTAACCCTTTCCTCGCCAGTGAACGTGGATTATCAAGTGATTAAATTGCATTGAGACGACGTGATTCGTTTGAGAATAAAGATATTTGAGCGAATAATTGAATATTGGGGTGCGTTCAATCAAGAATTTCTTTTGATCTTTATGATGGACGATTTAACACTAGTTAGGTTAGGTAGTCTGATTAGTGCCAGATTAAATTAAATAGTTTTTTTTTGCAATAATCTACTTCTTCTTCATATAAAAATGAATCGTGTACAGTAAAAATGCGTGTGTGGTATTGAGATTAACTATTAAAGGGTAGAAAAAATGGAAGTCAAGGTGTTACTAGTAACAAAATATAAAAGTGACAGAACAGTGTTGCCACTAGTGCTTAATATTCTACTAAATTGAGACTAAATTATATGTAAGGAATGTTTCCTTAACAAATCGTGGTTCGTTAGTCTAGCTAAAACTCGAGAACGACCGGGCATTTAGCTGATGTTGGTTTTGAAACGTTCGCAGTAGTCCAGGGAATGTTTAAAAGGTGAGAAAATATGGTAAAATTGAGGGGAAGTTAGTTAAAACACCTTTTTATTTTTTTCCGTATAAAATTGTAAGGCGCGATACGAAGTTTGCCGGGACAGCTAGTTCCCCCTGGGTCTAGGGAGCCAAAAACACAATACAACGACATACAAGCACACCCAAACGGTAAATATACAAACATCGATATCCATCAAAACAAATATGTAACTTAAACTTAACTTAAAGTAAAATAAGTTTAATAACTTATTCTTTTTCTGCGAAATCCAACCCAGAACTGATTGATTCATAACAAAAAAAAAAATTTGTTTGCCAGCATTCGGGAACCACCAATCTGCTAAATAAGGGGAAGTTTGTGATTCAAGATTTATTCGTTAATTGTTCGGACGCAGCCCTCAAATTAATTAATTTTAAATGATAATTGATTTTGCGAGATGCACGTACTTTCTTTACCGTTTAATTAAAATTACTTCGTATTTAGATTTATCTTGTTTTAATTGTGTTTGGATTGTAATTGACGATCTCTTTATTGCACGATATTATCACAAGATACACACACAAGTATTAAATCAATATATATAAAACTCTTCCATTACTGACTGACTAACAGACAACGCAGAGCCGAAACTACTGGGCGTAGCGGGCTAAAATATTGCACGTGGGTTCCTTGGGGAGTGTAGGGGAGCACTAGGAAATGAATTCCCAAAATTCCCAAACCGCGGTTCAGCCTCTAGTTCATAATATAAATTTAATATTGAATAAAGGTACAATCTTTTTTTTTACTTACAAAGAATTGTATGCGCATTAGTAGAAGTTTTTTCGTTAAAAACATTGTTAACTTTCAACAGAAACCATTCTGAAACTTTTATTTTTCTTATCGTAAGTACTCTTTCGAGGGAAATAACTTAAAAAAAAAAAAGAATGTGAAAAGGAAAAAGATCTAAAAATAACTTTGCGCCCATTAATTAAAGTTTCCCCTTTAAATCTCGAAAGTCCGAAGTAAGATAAAAAAAGCCGCTATCGCTTGAGAGCTTTGATTTAATAAAGGAAGGCAAAAAATCGAACTTTTCCTGAAAAAAGTTGCCTTGTTAGTGGTGCGGTGTTCGTAAGTATTGTTTTTTGCAATTTAAGAGCGATAAAAGTAGTTTTTTCTTGCATCAGGGTTGTTTTTACGTTCTTTAATGATCAAAGTTACAATAATGTATGTTCATAAAGTTTACCCGTCTCCGCCTCTCTGATCGAGAGCTTTTTGAGCTTAATAAAGGGAAAAGCTCATACCTACTCTATTATTAATATGCGGGAAAGCGCTTTAACTGAATTGGGCCGCACCTGCGCTTTGCAATTCGAAAGTTTGCTCATTTGTCCAAGTTTTGCGGCGTTATGAATAACTAGAGCTTTTACTCATACCAGAGCGGTAGCTTTACACGGAGCTTTTAGGAGATGGGGGATAATAAACGAGTTATTCGCATAATGCTATTGATATATGCTGCCCATAGCGATCTTTAATTTCAGTAGGTGGTCTGGAAAAAAACGCTTTTATTTAATTATTATAAGCTTATCTTATGGGAGAGCTACATAGAGCTTTCGTCTTACAAAATGATAGTGCAGTTTTACGATGCAAGAACAATGCCCAAGCGAGCAACATTTTTTTTTTATTAAATTCATTCAAAACAAAATTTAATATACGGACGCGAACATAAAAAGGGTCTCGTATCTCGCAGGCAGGCAGAACGTTGTATGTTTTATGTATGTAAATATGCATAAAAAATGTATTCCGCTCGTAAAGTGTAGTTTTTATTATAAAACAATATTGGTGATATACGACGGTACGGCAGTGCGGCGACGGGGGTAAAATCAGCAGTTTACATTGATAGCTGATACGTGGGATGCGCAAAACGTGCGTACACAGCCTTCAAGGCAAAACGATCTCAATTTTACAACCAAAAATATTGGCATTATGAACGGTTTTGCATAATACGCGTTATTTTGTCTTGCGTAGCTTAAATGTACGCGATTGTAGGTAAGTGTTCTCTACAGGAACAAGACAAATAACTGAAACAGTTATTATCTAATAATTTATAATTATATTTTTAACAAGAAATCAACCGGTACAGAAAAGCATGTAAAAACAAGTCACTATCAATTTAACATTTTAAAATAAGGAATAAGAACACAGTTATTCGTAATCTTCATAAAAAAAGATAATGTTCAACCAGCCAGTATTATAACCGGCCAGTATCTTCATGTCGGCGTAGACAGTAAGGTTGGTTTGGTATTATAGTTAACCTGACTGAATCACTATTAGAGGGCGTTATAAAACGCGATCTTTGCAGTCGATATGGAAAGAGCTATGCTCGGAGTTTCTCTGCGTGATCGAATCAGAAATGAAGAGAGAATTAATTGCGAAAATTAAGTGGAAATGGGTAGGGCACATAGCTCGAAGAACAGATGGTCGCTAGGGCCGAAAAGTTCTCGAGTGGCGACCACAAACTGGAAGACGCAGAGTAGGCAGGCACAAGGTGGTCAGACAACCTGGTGAAGGCTACGGGAATACACAAGATAAGGATCGCTCAAGACTGGTCGATGTGGCGTTCTGTTGGGAAGGCCTATGTCAATCAGTAGGCGTCTTTCGGCTGAAATAATGAGATGTTATACAGCCCCAGCGAACTATGTGTGATCAAACAATAGCTAGAGCCTCTTTAGTGCGTTTTTTAGTAATTTTTTTTTTATTTTGTTTATCAAAATGTTTATAGAAAAAAGTTACATTAGTTATCGTACCTAATATAATTTTTTAATCAAAAATCGACAACTTTCAGCTTTGGTATCCGTACATCCGCAGCAGCCGTGTATGTATGAATAATAATATTGTGAAGGTACCAAAAACTACGTAGCGCGTGGCGTAGCGCGTAGCATGTAGGGGCGTAGCCGCGTAGCTGCATTCCGCGCGCGTCTCAGTGCTTTCCATTTTAACGTGCAAATGCCTTTCTACGGTTTAGGGTTCTCTATAAAAAGGTTAGCGGTTTTTCGGAACTATATAGGTATCTATCCATACTTATTATATTATTATAAATATTGCGATAGTAACTCTGTCTGCCTTCATGTCTCGCTTTCACACCAAAACTACTGAACCGATTTTTAATGAAATTTGGTACACAGATAGTCTAGAGCCTGAGAAAGGAGAAGGCATAAATTTTTCATTTACGTACTGGTTCAGCGTAACACTTTTGTCTATGGTCTCGCGCGCACTAGACTGTTATACCAGAGATCAAGGGCTATTATTGCAATATGGAAAAATCAAAAGTGTTACGCTGAACGAGTCCGTAACTGTAAATATTTGTTTTAAACCAAATATGATAATATTTTTTGTTTATCTTCCCTATAAATATTTTCAGTACATATATGTGTGTTTGTTCAGTAAAATTCAATACAGAACAATACATATTTACTTAGATAATATAAATAGACGGAATCCATTTTCTTTGAGAAAAAATACCCTCTTCTTATTTGGCAATTTTATGAAGATCACGTAGGTAATGTTTGCATTCAGTCCGGAAGCGAGGAACGTTTTTATTTTAAAGCCTCCTTCCTCTTTGTGCTTTTATGAAATACGCAAATCGTCACGGCTATGACGAGCTTTCGTGACAAAATTTCAGCTTTTGTGAATCCTCTGTTTTCGGCTTTTGGTAGAGCAAAAAGGTTTATCTTGGAAAAATGAGCGCTTCGTCATGACATTTGAAGAACGGACAAAAAGTGCGGACGCCTTCTTAAAATTTTTTGGGACTTCAAATTTTCTTCACGACAAATTATACCCATAGGAGCTTTTAAAATACTTTTTTATTGCTATCTGATTAAAATCAATCATCATCAATATATATAAAACTCTTCCGTTACTGACTGACTGACTGACTGACTGACTGACAGACAACGCAGAGCCGAAACTACTGGGCGTACAAAGCTGAAATTTGGCATGTAGGTTCTTTAGGGAGTGTAGGTAAGCGCTAAGAAGGGATTTCCTGAAATTCCCACGGGAGCGGGAAAAAACGGGATTTTTTTATGAGAAATCTGCGCGGGAAATACCGCGGGGCAGCCTCTAGTACATAGTATAAAATAAAGTCGCTTCCCGCGTCTGTCCCTATGTATGCTTAAATCTGCAAAACCACGCAACAGATTTTGATGCGGTTTTCATTAATAGATAGAGTGATTCAAGACGAAAGTTATAAGTATAATACATGCACAAAATGGTAATAGGTTAGGCGGTACGAAGTTCGCCGGGTCGACTAGTTACCAATACTAACGAATAATTAAAGTTTCACAAATGAAATGAAATAAATCAATCCATGTAAGTATTCATTTCAGAAAAAAAAAAAACGTTTTAAAGAGCTTTTGCAATAAAGCTTCTATCTATCTATATTTCTTCTGCTTTAAATGAACTCAAACATTTTTCTTTACAAAGAAACCAAAATAAAAACAGATCAGGTGCCATCATTTATGCATAATATACCCTAACATCGCATGCAAGCTTAACATAAACCCCCTCTAAACCATTAAGGGTTTTGAGTTACGACTAAAACTGCGTATTAAGGTGACCCGTTCTTTGTTGCAAGAGGCAAACCTTAAATTGGGTGTTTTAATGTTTTGAGACGCAGGTCCCTTGCGTGCCTTCTGTCCTTCCAGAGTGAAATCCGAAACGATCACGAAGCACGCTACGTGTTTACGAAATTAGATGCTCGGAAAATTATTCAGTATACACTGCTAGTTTTCAACTAAACTTGGTTGAGTTTCGAATGAGAAAGCGGCAGTGGAATGGCAGTTAAGGCGACGTCATTAGCGAGCGTGCGGTTCGAACCATCATAAAAGTTTATGGGGCCATTAAATGTACAGTTTCCGCTTCCTAGCGCGGCCGCAAGAGGGCGCGTTAAACTTTTTAATTATATAGTTTTTTTTTTCTATTTTGGTGAGTAGAGTCGAGGTAGTCGCGATGTCACTGTACTTAATAAAGAACTTTAAAAAAAAATTGAGTCACTAGGCTACTCAGTACCTAGTTTGTAAAATAATACATATTATATGATCATTTCACTGTTTTTGGCGATTTTATTAATTTTTCATTGGTTCTAAAATCTTGTCTGTAGTTTTTTGTACCTACTGCGTTCTCACAAGCAAATATAAAGCCTTCGGCACTGATTTCTGACTGACTTCCTTTGGTTCCCCGTTCTGGCTGTTCTTGTGGTAATTTTTGGGTTCTACTTAGTTTAAGTCTTTAAATGTAATGCGTTATTATTATTTAAAACTAGCTGACCCGGCAAACCCCGTATTGCTTTAGATAATAAGCTTACACCATTATTATTATTATAATACCTACCCATTAAAATCTTGGCTATATGGACTGTGTTACTTTGCCCGTCCAGAGGCTAATTAAAAAGCAACAACGTCAGTCAATTCATTGACAGGAAAATGGATAGAAAAGTAATGGAACAGATTTCTATGAAAAAAATATTATTTTGTTTTCACTAACTTACCTCCCCTGGACTACTACGAACATTTCAAAACCAAAATCAGCAAAATCGGCCCGGCCGTTCTCGAGTTTAAGCGAGACTAACGAACCATGATTTATTGTATAGTAGATAGATAGTAGATTATAAAAGTATCAAAAACATATATAACTCAGCTTTAGTTACTATCCGGATAAATTTCTGATCTGAATTTAAAATTTATATTTTTTAAACGACTGGTGCAGTTGCAGTAGCAGCAAAGTCCTTTTAAACTTATCCATTAAAAAAGTTAAAATGGCCCCCATTTAGTATCTGGATCCGTATTATTTTTTAATGATCCTCCCAAAGGAGCCGGGATTCTGAAATTAGTCCATTTTTCGGGATAACAGCCCATGAGAAAGTTTTAAAATGTGTTAATGAGTTTACGGTCATTCTAGCTTTATGATGACAAACGAGACAGGGGAAAAGAAGAAAAAAAAAACTGCAATATCTCACTTTTTTTTGTAAATTATTTATTTTTTATAAAAAAGGGAGGCTTTTGTTTGTTTTTGGCTTGATTGTATAGGTTTTTGTTTTTGCTAATCTCCAAAGTTTTTGACACATAATTGAATACTTTACTTTAGTTACCTAGAATTATGGATTGTAATAATTAATGAATTATCTCTTCAATTGTATTAAAATCAAAGAAATTCTATAGATCCACCCAGTTGACGAAAGGCGAGCCCATTTATTTTTCTAATAATATTATTCTACTGCCCAGATAAATATAAAGTAAACACAGAATTTCTCTACTCTGACAGCCAACCACAAAAACCTATGCATTATTCATTAGGTTTCATAAACTTTCCATTCGAATGTACAAATTAAAAGTCGCCACATCGAACTTTTTCCTTTTTTTCATCGAAAAGAGTTTTTGGCAAGAAAAAAAGGATAGTTACCAGATAACTTCTAAGTGATGAGATGACCTGACCACTATGTTTATATTGTGTATGAGCTGTCCCGGCTTACTTCGTTACGCCATAGAATATAAGATACTACAAAAGACTTGGCTCTATCTTGTCTTGGATTAAAAAACAAACAACAACAGCAAACCACCTGTAAAAATATGTAAACAAAGGAAAAAATATTGCACCTTGGGTTATATTATTTGAGTTGAGGTAAGGATCCCTAATTATTTTGAAAATTTAATATAGCCTATATGACACTCGGGGTTAATGTAGCTTCCTACCAGTGAAATAATTTTTCAAATCGGTTCAGTATTTCCGGAGCCTATTCGTTACAAACAAACAAACAAACAAATCTTTCCTCTTTATAATATTGGTACAGATTTGTAGGTTCAATACTTTGAATTTATTTTACAAACTGATAATTTGTCCGTAAATAACATACTTTATCTGAATCTTAGAGCTTTTGGCTCTTTGACGTAAGTAGATTATCATCAATACATAGTATAAAATAAAGTCGCTTTCCGCGTCTGTCCCAATGTATGCTTAAATCTTTAAAATTATGCAACGTATTATGATGCCTTTTTTTGAATAGATACAGTGATTCAAGAGAGACTCACCTCACTATAGGCAAGGAGAAACTGTATTATAAACCAAGGAAAAAAACATCGATAATCATCATGAAACTGCTCCGTAGCTCAGTTGGCAGTGATGTGGACTGAGACGCGGGTGCGCCGGGTTCGATTTCTGGCGGGGCGAACATTATTATGATGAATATCGATGTTTGTTTCCGGTCTGGGTATAATGTTCGTCTCTGTATATGTTTCGGGCACCCTAGATACAGTTTCCTAGTTGGGATCTAAGTGTGAGGCGTTATTATTATTAAAAATGTTTACCCCGCGTGGAATATTAGTTTGTTTTATTTTATTACTTACATTTCTACGTGTAAACAATAATTTTAAAGATGTATTTCAAAATAGCAGTTTCTATTTTTGTCTAGAGACGCGTGGGAATACTCGGCTCTACCACCAAAAAGAGTTAAACCGGGTCTAAATCACTAGACTAGGTTAAAATCACTAGTTCGTCATACAAAGTGGCGATTTTAGACCGGTCTAAATTTTTTGTCGTAAGGGGTCTGAGTTTTGTTTGAGTTTTGAGTTGTGTAAGGGTGAATAAAATAATTCATTATTGTTCGCAAAACTCTGCTCTTCCCTCTGTTTGACATCGTCATTTTAATTTAAAATCAAAGTGCCTTAATTGAAACGTATAGCAATAATTTGCATTTGATTTTGATACCTTTATTTTCTGTTTAAAGTTGTTTAAATTTGTCTGTGATGAATGAACAATATTATAAGTCAGATCCATGTTTGGATGGAGTCAATAAAAAGTAAATTTCTCTGAAGATACTGCATTACTTATTAACTGCATTTTAAGAGCCAGTTTACAGCAATGCTAGCGCCATACGCGAAAAAAATTAATATCTTCTAAACTAAGGCAAATATCAAAAAATGTGGCTCAGTGAGACACTAGATAATGTAGCCTAGTATTTTTAGGGCACTGTATAGCTTTTAGTTAAAGACCAAAGAAAGCTACAAAGTGTTGCTAATAGTGGCCACTTTTGGCAACAATCTGTGGATTATTTTGTTCTTTTTACTCAGGACTACTTTACTGTGAAAAAAAAAACTATGCAAAAATATCTAGTGTCATTCATACTGTGCCACATTTTTGAGATTTGCCTTAGTTTAAAAGTTTTTTTTTTCGAGATTGGCGCTAGCATCGCTGTAAACTGGCTCTTAAAGTCAGACCAAACGAAAACATTTTTTTTTTGTAAATCTGTATGTTTATTGCCTACTTGATTTTATTATGAGTTTCATTGTTTGAATCCCACTAAAGCAAGGGGGCAACAATATTGGCAAATAAACGCATTTTTACACGCCTATAAAATATTCCTGAATTGGATAATGGTTGCTCGTGTTCCTTGCTTGCGAGGGGATTTTTTTCGCAACATACCTATAAGGGGTACTTTAAATTGGTTGCATAATCTTTTATTGGTTACTTTACGGATAGTATCATTAAAAGCAGAAGTTCCCAAATTGGTCCAGAAGTTCCCAAATTGATCCAGATGGGCCACTATGGGTACAAAGGAAAATCGACTGGGGTTGAAGTTGACTATGGATAAATTATATTCCATTAATTTTTTTGGAATCGTTACCATACCATAAAATGAATATATGTATATCCTTAAAACTATTCAACAGATTTTGATGCGGTTTTTTTTAATAGATAGAATGATTCAAGAGAAAGGTTTTTAAGTATGCACAACATTGTAATAGGCTAGGTGGTGCGAAGTTCGCCGGGTCGACTAGTATGCATAAACAAAGCTGTACAGAGTCCACTGGAACCTGCACCTGATAACAAAAATTCAGGAAAACTGATCTGGATATGTTGAAAAATTTTGCTGCTGCACAGTTTTTTCTTTTCGGAACTCAGGAGCGAATGTTTTCGTAGTAGGTACGGATTATAATTGAACCTTTATTTTAATCCTTGATTGCTAAAGTATTTTATAACTTATTTAAAGTAACCTACGAGAGGGAGAGCAAATGCCCCGCGGACATGTTGTGCAGAACAAAGTTTTAGGGGAACATATTATATTTTTCCTTTTTCTTTTTTAAGTAGGTACCTAAGGATTAAAACTTTTTGTATAAAAGTCGGACATTTTATTTATAACGGTAAATTAAAAAATGTATGTACCCTTATATCTTGCGAAAAAAAAAGTAACATAATCTACAAATATTTAAGGATTTGAGATAATTTCTTCTTTTTTATGCATAGAACTAGAATATAGAACAAGATGGTTTAAAAAATCAATTTTGTATATGTAATTCGAGCTTCAGAATTAAATTGCACTAATTTAACTGACCATCCACAACAGATACTGTTATTTGTTAAAAGTCGTTATATATAAGTAATGTTAGATATAAAAAAATATATTAAACAATTATATACATATAATACAGGTACAGGATCCTTATAAAAATACTGTATGACTTTTCTTTCAGTTTCTGCTTTATCTCTTTTATAATAGCCTAATTATTATGTAAGAAAAAGAAAATTCAAATCTCTCCCGTTTTGCCATGATAATAAAATTTTCCGTAACCCAATTCCAATTATCTGTTGCAATCGGCCGCTTCGTGTCTTCCTGACTCACACAATACCGTCCCTCCATTGCGCCCCAAACAAATGAAATCAAGCGTGAACATATAATTGCGAATTCTCGAAAAAAAGCACCAATTTATTTATGTTTTTTATATATGAAGGTAAGTCTATACATACGCCGGAAGCCCGCTTTTTTCGCCAATTTCCCGACACCGCTTATTTGTCCTGTCAGAATCGGCCACCGGAAATTGGACCCGGTTCAAATTTGGAATGGCAGCGGATCAAACATATTTTTTTTTTGTAAATTTGAACGTCGTGTACACTAGGGACTCTCTTTGTTAGGCTCAGATTCTATGCGGATTTAAAAAATTGGTTGGAAAAGGTTGGTATTTAGTTTTCGCTAGAAATGTCGTTTTCTGATAGATCTCAACTTTGCTGTAAATATTCTTTAGCCTTTAATCATCAGGGATTGTGTAGAATTCTCATATAGAAAGACTTTTTGAAATCAGTGTAGTAAATTATATTCGGAGCTTTTTTTAATTCAAACAAACAAAATGTCACAATTTTTGTTTTTTTTAAATATTTATTGAGGGGGTATATATGTCGTAGTAAGATTTGATAATTTGGTTTTTTGCAAAAAAACTAGGGTGTTGCGAAAACCCGGATAATTTGATATAAGCATTACTTTTTTTTCAATCATCCTGACATAAAGCAGTTTTTTTTGCAAAAAAACATAGTATAATTGAAAAATTTTAAACCTGCCTTAACTCTGATTGGCTGAAGTTATTGCATGCTGGTAAACTCCTAATCTGATTGGTTCTCTGTAGCGTCAAAGGATATTTTAACGATCCAATCAGAATAAGAGTTTACAAGCAAGCAATAATCTACCCAATTATAGTAAAACATGGTTTCAAAGTTATCAATTTTACTAGGTTTTTTGCAAAAAAAACTGCTTCATGTCAGGATGATTGAAAAAAAAGTAATGCTTATATCAAAATAATTATCCGTGTTTTCGCAAAATCCCTAGTTTTTTTTTGGCAAAAACCCTAATTATCAAATCTTACTACGACATATATTCACAGAAATCTCACCGTACGTGGTTCAAACCTCGAAACAAAACACTGTAGCATCATCAAAGGAACCCGATCTCTGTGATTATTTAATTTAATCACGCATCATTATCATTTTACTTGAAAAGATCCCCAAATGAGGCTGGCATCTTGACAGAGTCGCTGATTTAAAACAATGTGCATGTAAATTGATAGGCGAAAAGGGAAGGGAACAATGGGGAAATAACACGTCACAAAATTTTGCCGCGTGTGACTGTGCCCTAATGAAGGTAATGAACAGATTTTACTTGTATATATTTGTGTCTTTTGTTGCGTTTTACTTTATGTTTTTATATAGACCTCATTTAAAGGCGAACGGGTGCGTGCTAAGCGATACTAGCGCCACTGTAGTTAATCAATATATATAAAACTCTTCCGTTACTGACTGACTGACTGACTGACAGACAACGCAGAGCCGAAACTACTGGGCGTAGCGGGCTGAAATTTTGCATGTAGGTTCCTTAGGGAGTGTAGGTGAGCACTAAGAAAGGATTTTCCGAAATTCCCACAAGAACGGGAAAAAACGGGATTTTTGTGTTTATGAGAAATCTGCGCGGGAAATACCGCGGGGCAGCCTCTAGTCAATAACATAAGTATAAAATAATATCGCTTTTCGCATCTGTCCCTATGTATGTTTAAAATCTTTAAAACTACGCAACGGTTTTGTTTCAATATGTAGAGCAATTCAAGAGGAAGGTTTATAAGTATAATACAATGCATAAACTAGTAATAGGTTAGGCGGTACGAAGTTCGCCGCGTCGACTTGTTGGTTGAGGTAGAATACTTTTCTTACATCTAGACCAGAGATTCCCAGACCTAGACCGACGGTCGACCTTTATTTGCCACTACATTTTTACCATATTTCTACACTTATTTAGATAAATAACTTTTTCTGACTCTTCTGGAACTCTGGGGATCACTCTGGACCAATATGGGAACAACTGAGCTATAGCAAAAAGTCGATACAAAAAAAAAATTAGAAAAACAAAAGAAGTTCCTTTGCGGCTCAATTGGGAGGAGTTTACCAATAAGATTATGTAAAAAGATAACGAGGTCTATAACTATGTATAGGTCATGGAATTAATAAGTACTTCGTACAACTAGAAAGAAGGCTTACGATTTTTTTTTTATTATTTTTTATTTATTTACAATATTTACAAAATGCCATTACAGTAAAAATGAGCCGAGTAAGAGGTAATTTTTCTTGGTTCATCTCTTTGTAACTTATAATAATAATTATATAATAACAAATCACACTCAGAGCCCCTAACGAGGTAGAACATGTATCTAGGGTACCCGAAACACACACAGAGACGATCATTACACCCAGACTGGACACAAACATAGACATTCATCATATTCGCCCGGCCCGGGAATCGAACTCGGGTGCACACGCTTACTAAGTCCACATCACTGCCAACTGAGCCACGGAGCAGTAGCTAGCATAACTATTGTCAGTACCTTATTAATTCCATAGTAAAGGTAACTTAGGTTGTTTATTTTTATTATTTTCGTTCCTCGAATTCTTAATATATTCTCATGAAACAATGTTCTTTGAACCGGAAATAGATCAAACAAATCTGTTTATTTATCGTTTGATATTCTTTTTTCCATTATTTTTTTTACTTTTACTTTTATCTCTCCATTACCCTCAGAATTTTCCAAACCAGTTCATCCTTATTTTGATGAAAATGTAATTATAAGAATGTAAAAAATATTTATTTACTACTAAGCTGTACTTATAACCACGCTTTTAAACTTCACCACGTCGTGCGCACATAAATTGTGCCAAAATTAAATGTAAGTATTTGAGGGTAGGTAATAGTTTCACGGGTTAATAATATTGGGTAACTTGTGAGGCTAAGTTCACCGTGTCAGCTCGTCTAATACAAATCTGAAAGCCACTTCGCAAAATTAATAAGGAAAAATATACTAAAACTCGTCCAAATTCATTAGCTAGACGAGCAGAGAGTAGAGTCGCTAATTAAATCTTCTTTGGAGGGCGGACAAACACGGACATGCACTTTAAGAGCCGTTAGCGTATAATTAAGATGAACATGGAAAAATAGACCCTTTCCTAGGGAGAGACCAGAAAAGGAATCCCCTCATCTCGTCCTACTTACATTTTTTAATTTTTCACCACGTTATATTAAAATAATACATGGATACATACTTAAAGAATACTATGCCCTGAAAAGGCTCCAACTTAGCATTTAAATGCCATATTAGTAAGTTTAAAAAAACTGCTTGATAAGATGCGGAAGACTGTGCGTAAATACTGGGGCCCATCGCAAAAAAAAAACATCTAAATCATAGCAAAATATGAAAAATGTCTGGCTATATGCATGACACCAACACATATATTCTTTAAGTCGATTCCTCAAAGCTTCCTCCACTCGAAACAACCTTATTTAAGGAAATCCGTAGATTTAGACCTGTATTAGTATTGTTTAGTATTTTTAGGGCAGTGTTAGGGCGTATTCACGTAAAAATCTGGTAACAAGTAACAAGCGCGTGTTAACAGCTTTGTACCTGAGTACGCCCTTAGATTTTAAAGACGCTTTAATATTAAAATTTACATTAATAAAGTTAAATGTGTAAATTGTATAGAGTTAGATATTTAATATTATAATACTTCTGTGGAAAAAATTAAAGGATTATGTCAATAATAAATGACTATCTTTATCTTTACGAATCATTATTCGTAATGATAAATAATTACTTTTTTTTTTTTAAATCAACCCGCCTTCAATAAACTGGCACATAGGTACATTAACTGAGCACTTCCTCATTTTCTAAGTCGGTTCAAATATGTAATAAAACCTTCTCCTGGATGTAACAAATAGAAAATCTCATCGGTTCAGCCAAACGCGAGATAATCGCGGACAAACGTACATACAATCATACATACAGATCAAACTGATAACCTCCTTTTTTGAAGTCGGTTAATAACATTTTATTTCTCTCACAAACTATGGCAGATTATTATCTAAGGCACATTTACCAGCAAATGTGCACGTTTGTGGCCCCGCACCGCAGCCCTTATGAAGCAATATCCATAATCGTAAAGTTGTATGCTCAGTCATTTGTATGTTTAATCACAAGTTAGAGGCATCGGTTGCTTTTATTGGTTGTCGGAAATTCTTCAGTGATTCTCATAGAAATTTCATCATCATCATCATCATCATCATCCCAGCCGAGAGTTGTAGAAAAAAAAAAACTGAAAATTTAGTTCGAAAATTTAAAAGATTTCGTCCTAATAATAATTTTGAAAATTAAATAAGACACATCGAAAAATAAGAATTAGTAACTTATCTCCGGGATCATACAGATCTGTACTCAAAATTGCATATTTACATGACTGTAAACTGAGTCGCCTCCGTAGTTCAGTGGCGTAGCGCGTCGCGCCTTTGATTAGGGCACGGCAGGTGGGTTCGATCCCCGCAGAAAACACCACATATTGATTTCTCACAAAAATCACGTTGTGGTTGTTTTCGGTTGGATAGGACATTGCAGGCTTGAAACACTATTGTCCGAAAAGTAAGATGATTCCGTGCTTCGGTTGGTCCCGGCCGCAGTAGTGGTCGCTCTAGCCGCGGCGACAAGCTGGCCCCTTGTCACGTTGATAATAAAACATAAACTCGGCTAAACGTGGGTCCGGCTCTTGAGCTGGTACCTCTGCCTAACCCTTCGCGGAATAAAAGGCGTGAGATGATGTATGTATGTATGTAAACTGAGGTTAACAAACCCAGTAGATGATTAACAGACCAAGCAAACAAATCGTTATATCCTCCACTCTGCGCCCGCGCAACACGTGCGTCCTTGAGTTTATGAGTTGCGGAGTACAAACGTACACACAGGCGGACTCGACACGTGGACATTGTTTATTAGCTCATTGTTAGTTGCACTTATGATGTTTTACATCAGTAAACGGGTCAGGGACGTATATCTGTGTTTGTTTTGTACGGTAGTGAGCACATCAATTTAAAGCCTCAAGGTATTTATATTATTTAATTATTTGATTAAATTAAAATTACTTCTATTTAGAAAAAAAAAAGAAAATACTGGTTTCGCAAGATATTAACCCTCTTATTCATAAAAAGTTAAAGAGCATTTTAGTTTTTTGACGTATGTCAATTTAGACTGGATGTCACGTATTTACCATACAACAAACCAGAGAAGTAGACCTCCAGTAAAGCTACTTAAAATGTACTGTATCTTTATGAATAAGACGGTAAATGTTTAAGAATGTTCCAACCGCTTTCAGCGCCACTTAAAAAAAAACTTCTAAACCACGGCCGAAATGAAAAATATATATATTTTTAAGGTATTTTTGTTAAGCTTTCAGATTTAAAATGTAAGCAATATGCGGTTTGTTGCTAAAAGTGGCCAGTGTTTTCAATCTGTTAATTAGTTTTATCTGTATGTTCTTCTTTAATTTTATTTTATACTTTTGTTGTTTTTTATTATTGTGTTTTATGTGTGTGTGTGTACATATTGCTTCTGAAATAAATATTTTATCTATCTATCTATCTGTTTTCGGAGGTCAGTTTCTTAAAATATATACTTAGTTGTGTTTGCATTTCGGGAACCCTAGACGGTGTCTTGAGTACGTTATTACTGAAATTAAATAAATTTAAGTAATAATTTCAATTTTGTAAAATGTATTTCTACACAGAATTGCGAATTAGAAACAAAGTTTTAAAACATTTCTTTATAAACAGCGATTAGAATTGTATACAAATATGTCTAATTAGTTGCTAAGGTATGTACCTACTAAGCGTTTAATTTTTAATTTATAATTTTTACTTAACGATAAATAAGTTTGTAATGTTGAAGAGCGTAAACATCTCCGAAAAACAGCTGTGCTGTTTGGGGAACAATGTACTTATAATGTAATGTTAAACTGAATAAAAGTGTTTAAATCAAAATCAATCAACTGAAGGTGGCACATAGTTCGAAGAGCAGATGGTCGCTGGGGCCGAAAAGTTCTCGAGTTGCGACCACGAACCGGAAGACGCAGAGTAGGCAGACCACCCATAAGTTGGTCAGACGACCTCGTGAAGGCTGCGTGAGTAACACTGGATGAGGGTCGCTCAAGACCGGTCGCTTTGGGGTGCTGTAGAGGCCTATGTCCAGCAGTGGACGTCTTTCGGCTAAAATGATGATGATGATGATTTCTATACAACAAATAAGTCGTAATTAAAGCAAACATTTTGATCATTCAACGTTAATCAACTGGCAAGCAATCTCGAATATAAATTGGGCAACGGTGCGTAAAGTTTCCCGGCCCTTAGTCTCATCGCGCAAAATGTAACTATCGAATAAAAGTAGAGTAGAAACAGTACGTTAATCGCAAGAAAATACACATTTGGTAGTCTCGTAATCAATTTTGCTATAACTATAGCAGTAGTATCGCAACAGATTGGAATTGACCAAAAAGGGTAGTCTGCTCCATAATAAGATAATGTTATGATTACGTTCGACTGACATTATATATGTCAATAATGATTGATATTAAGTGACAGTTGCACTACGCCCGTTCCAATTTCGTCTAATAAAACAGGATTCACTATTTAGGTTTAAAAAATCCCAGATTATTCTATAGCTTGCTATTCATATTCTATTGCTATTCTATAATGATCGATCAAAGTTACGAGACTCGCAATTTTTGGCACAATCGTAATAGAATAATAATAGAATAGAAGTATAATCGTAAGTTTAAGAGACTAGAGTCCCTGAACAAAGCAAAATAAAGCCGCTCTTACATGAGGGAGATCAAAATATTAATCCATCTCGGAGGCGGACGGGTATGAACAAATAATACCTACAATATAACATGGAGTGCTAAGACCTTTTCAAATTAAATAGTGCTTTATTTTCACCTAAATAGGTTAATTTCTCCTCAATTTTGGCAAATATATATTTTTTTATTACTACACTATAAATTACATCTAAAATCTTTCTCTTTTAAGAGTACGGTTAAGAAGAAAAAAATACCTTCGTATCAGTTTAATATCAATAATGAATTTCCATACATTCTTTATTGTACCCTGGTCCAGAGAGAAGGTAAATCACTTCGTTTTACCTTGGTCAACATAATTGTTGCTTATTTGAAGTAGAATTCAAACAAGCAACAAGGAAACTAAAATGCAGTTATTTAATCTGTGCATCTGTGCATATAATGTCAGACAGAATTAGGAAGGTACAGTCACGGACTAGGAGGCCGTAACAGATTTGTCTATGGTTTCGTCAGCCCTAGACTGACCAAAGAACAAGAGCTATTTAGCAATACAGAAAAACCGGAAATGTTACGCCGATCGTGTCCGCCACTGTACATAGGTTCTGCCTTTTTATAAGTAAATTTTCTCGTTGGATGGAATAAAAAGCAGAATATACAACTTGGGGGTAAAGTTGTTCTGCTTCGGATGAGGTTACAGCCCTCATACATAATTAATACATCACTTTACCCTCTTCTTGCATAATCTACTATTATATAATGGTTCTAGGCCTATGTTCAGCAGTAGATATATTTCGGCTGAGACGAGTTGTCAATAGATTTACCAGCCAGGGCGTGGCACGCGGCTCCCTGCAAAATGAAACGAAATACGAAGGAAACTTCATCGCGGAATTTGTGCATGCGAACTTGATGGACCTAGATTATTATTTAACTGTAGAGTCGCGAAAACATTACTTTTTATATAAAGATGAACTAATTAATACTAATCTATACCAATATTATAAACAGGAAAGATTTGTTTGTTTGTTTGTTTGTTTGTAACGAATAGGCTCCGGAAATACTGAACCGATTTGAAAAATTCTTTCACTGGTAGGAAGCTACATTAACCCGGAGTGTCATAGGCTATATTAGATTTTCAAAAAAATTAGGGATCTTTACCTAAACTCAAATAATATAACCCAAGGTGCAATATTTTTCCGTTGTTTACATATTTTGACAGGTGGTTTGTTGTTGCTCTTCTGGGCAGTCAAAAGAACATAGTCTATAGACTATGTTCTTTTGACTATAGTATCTTATATTCTATGGCGTAACGAAGTAAGCCGGGAAAGCTCGTATCAAATATTGTGATTTCAGGGGTAATGCCTAATTAAATTTTCGTTTTTAACACTAGCCCCACGTTGAGCGCCAATTTTTATAAACTCGATTGGCTTCAGGAGAATTCATTTTCTTTGACAGACAATCAAATACAATATAACTCAACATAAGTTTATAAAGCCCAATTACGGCGGTAGTCAAAATCTTGGTTTTTAATGCGGATGTATTTCTATTTTAAAATTTAATAAATTTTATTTAAAATATACATTAAAATTTGGGCGCGATTTTTTCTACCTCCGTTATAAGACGTTTTACCATTAGGGTGTCCGTTCTACGACCGACAATCGGTGACCGTCTTTAGTGTGTGGGAGAAAATTAGAACGTAAGTAACGTGTATAGCAACCGTGCAACGCAAACGTCCTAAAAACGTCGGTCAGAGATAACATAGAAAATAAAATCAGCCCGATTATTAATCCTTGTAAAAAGACGGACTTGGGCGGGCGGGGGCACTTATGTAGCTCTGCAAAAGCTCCATCTACAAATATCTCGTATCTTAGAAACTCATATCATTTCATTTGTCGGCGGCTTCGGATGACGCCATTGATCGTAGAGCGCCCTGCGAGCTGTAATGAGTTGGTGGTCCGATGCAAGAGCGAGGCGATAAGCTTAGCGATAGATTTTGAATCACAGCGTGGTGGGATGGTGGCAATCTGGCAGCGTTTAAGTGGGTAATTATTAAAGTGCTTCGTGGCTCAGTTTGGCAGTGATGTGGACTGAGACGCGTGTGCACCGGGTTCGATTCCCGGCGGGGCGAACATTGTTATGATAAATATCGATGTTTGTTTCCCGGTCTGGGTATAATGTTCTTCTCTGTATGTCTGTTTCGGGCCCCCTAATACAGGTTCTTCCTAGTTAGGAGCTCTAAGTGTAATGTGTAAAAAATTAATTACATGTTATTGCATGTGTTGTGAACAGGTACCTATTGTTTTATGTTGCAATGTGTTTTTACTAAGTTACATAATAGTAGGCGTTTTACATAGCATAGCATCTGTTCTGCATTTGTATGACATGTTAGCACCGTAAGGAATGTATTTAAAGAAAAACCATCAAAATTTGTCATAGATGTCTAGTAAACAAAAATAATTACCTTTCATTAATTTGATACGTAGTATACTTTACTGCATAAGATGAGGTGGTTCAGGATGGACACTCTGTGGCTCCAAGCAAGCGAATGTGAAATAAACAATCCATAGAAGCACAGATCAGCCACAAACGCAGAACACTGTTTTTCTTTTCTTAAATCTTATCTATCTATCTAATTAATGCGGGAAAACTCCTAACGAGTACCCTGCGACCCCGGGGGGAGTCACAGGGTTATGTGGAGTTCGTACTCACTAAAACCTCGCCGGTGTCCCTCTCGGCTGTTGGCAAGGGGGTCACGGTTAATCTTTCGATCGTTATGTTCAACTCCGGGATCCCCTCCTTTGGCTAATTAGCCTCATCTCGGGGGGAACGGTGGTGGTAGTCCCCCCTGAGCGCAGATGGCTCTTCCTACGCTCGACGACGGAATCGGGACACCACGTTCCGTCGTCCTTCTCGGGGCCGTTATATGACTACACGAGGCCCCCGCCTCATGCACCCAACGACCCCGGGGTCCCCTCTTACGACAGGCAGGGGATACCTCAGTCCTATTCTTCGGCCCGGTACTGCAGGGAGTAAATCTTATCCCTTGCACCATACGACTCTAAATCATATAATTTGACGGAAGCGAGCTACGAACGAAGGTGGAGCAAATTCGTCAGCAATATATCTTTACGGGAGCAAAGTTACTCCCCGCGTTTTGTTCCGAAGATTGAGTGAATTAATACCCAGAATAAGGATGACCATATTATACAAATTACAAAATTCCTGATTTTCAGCCAAAATTCCTGACACTAGCTTTTTTGTTGATGTTTGAATGTTAATTGAAAATTTTATCGAAAAAAAAAATTAAGATTATTTAAATGAATAAAAAATTCAGTTCTATACTCGTTAAAGATGCTTGAAAAATGAATGAATGAAAGAAAAAAAAAATGGCATTTTTGTTAGTGTGATTACGAATACTAGTTTAGTGTGTATAAGTAAATAATAAAATTTTATTGTTTCATTTCTTAGCTGAAAATTCCTGACATGTCAGAAAAATTCCCGACATCCTGGTCACCCTAACCAGGGTGCTTTAAATGCGTATACGTAGGTCGGGGGGGTTGTAATTTAATTTGGATTGTTGTAAATTTATTATTTTGTTTTGCGCTTAATTTTGTTTGATGTAATATTTTTTTGTGTATTATCTTATTTATAGCTTCGCCTTTTCGTTTCGATCTTTATGATTTCAGAAGTCGATTCTCAAAACATATTTTCCTTGATCGTTACTAAATCGTTCGGACTTTCGCGACGTTACTGATTTCTTGTCTTAAATGTTAGAAATAGGCCTTTTTTTTTGTAACAAATACCTATCTTTTTCTTGTCTATGGTTTTGCTATTTTGCCTACAATTTTAAGTCTAGCTCATGTCTAGCTGGACTCAACAACAACAAATACACACATACACATCTGATAGCTGCTCGCATTCAGGTTCTTCTATGTTCCGTCTATATTGGAAGCGCAGCATCTATGAAATGTTGTGATTCTTGTGCAAGTATATAATGCTGTCTTTTTACATACTCGTAGTACATAGTTCGTTTTGTAGAGCAGTGATACTGCCACCTTGCAAATCAAACCATTATTTATTTAAGGAAGGGTCAGACACAGGCAGCAAGGGATTTTTTTTAACCAATGGTCGTACTATGTACTGTTTTTATTCAGGTCAAAATCGCAGTTTTTATTTGATTTTTGAAATTGTTTTTTTTGTTCAAAATCAAATGAACAAACATTTATTTGAAAATAAGGTAACCTGCAACAATTTCACTATCTATGCTTTCCGCTGTCTGCGTTTATGTATGCTGAGATCTTTAAAACTACGAATCGGACTTTATTGCGTCTTGAGCGATCTTCATTCAGTATAGAGGTACTCCCGCATCCAGGGGTACTATAATGGCCGCATTTGAAATATTGCTTTTCGTCCTCTGGAGTGTCAAAGTCAATACAATTAAAAACTTAAAGAGGACGAAATGTAAAACTGCAAAAGCGGCCGTAATAGGGGATCAGAGGGCTTATTACGGCCACATTTGCAATATTCCTTTTCGTCCTCTAGAGTGTCAAAGTCAATACAAAAAAAAACGCAAAGAGGACGCAAAGCATTATTGCTAAAGCAGCCGTAATAAGCCCTCAGTATAGAGGTACTCCCGCATCCTTTACAAGGGGTACTTTTACGGCCACATTTGCAATATTGCTTTGCGTCCTCATTGCGTTTTTTTTGTATTGACTTTGACACTCTAGAGGACGAAAAGCAATATTGCAAAAGCGGACGTAATAGCCCCTCAGGTCGTCTGACTTCTCCGAATATACGGTACCCGGTCGCCATTCGAGAATTTTTTGACCCCAGCCACCATCCGGTCTTTACGAGACAGCAACTTGAGAAGGCATCCTGAGAGACTGGACACGCGCAGAACCAGCTAGTTGTTGCGTGCTGCCATGGGTCAGAACGACCAGAGTGGCCAAGGGACATGCGACGGCCGACGAGCGAGCCGATTCGCTGTGGTAGCCGAATGTCGCACCGGTAGTACCAGTCGCCGGTGCAATGCTCCCGCGCATTTAGGTCCCCATAACATGAAGTTGATGGGACCCTGGGAGGAGGTGGGTTCTGTTCTTTACGCTTCTGCCCTGCTTTAGCAAATTTTTGGTCTATGTCGGTGACTTTAGTTTCAAGAAACAAGGTAAGGCCAAAGAATTATTTATTTAAAACAAAGCATAGATTCTGTGTTTTAAACGGAGGTGATTTCGAGAAAGGGGTACTTTTTGCTGCTTCGGCAAAGAGGGTATCTTGATTTGATGGCCGTTTTTTTTTGGGTCTCCGGGACGAGTTTCAATGTATATTTTTGGTTTTTGTATACATCGTATTTTATTCAGTTTGAAGAGTTTTTCAATGATTTGTTAGGTACAATAGAAAATACAAGAAATTTACTTTGATGTAAAAATTAATGCGCCTTAACCCTTAAATGCATATTGTATCGAAAACGATACAACAATTAAATCGCTGAAAAAAACATTAATTTCGTTCAAAAATCGTTGACAAGGCTGTATTTCTAAAAACCTTAGGTATTCAAGTTTGTTTTTAAACAGATCACCACCTGTCAACTTTCCTGCTTTTTTTTTAAATAAATGGTAAAAATATTTTGCGCGGGTAATTTGACATTGGCGGTTTTGCGAATCTTTTGGCTTTGGTAAAATACTAAAAATATTGGATTTTTGTAAAGAAAAAAATATTTATATACAGGTAAGTGATTATATTTCGTATATTTTGGTGTTTCACTTGTTTTTTTTTATTTTTTCATGTCTAAAACACGGCCTTTTTGTTTGTATCGAAAACGATACTTCATGCTATAAGGACTTTGATTATAACCTATTTAGTTAATTGCCTTATTCATTATAAAAAATGAATTATTTTATTTCTTTTGAGAATGCAGCTGGTTTTACTTTATTTTAGAGCAGTATGGGTAGAAAACAGGATCTCAATATAGAAAATTAGCTTTGTATGTGAGAAAATGGCAAGTTATCAGAACATTATGGAGAAGATATGGACTTTCTTCCGAATAGCGAGGAGTTACTTGGTGTTTTGAGAGAAGATGATCACGGTGGCGTGGAATCTCCATTTTGATGATTCTGCTGTAGTTCATGGTGGAGTTAGTGGTGGTTCTCAAGTAAATGAGGACCCAGATCCACCTTTGATTGACGAATTTCAACAATGCCATCTTATACAATTTTGGCAGAAATTTGTTCTGGAAACAACTGGCCCTGCTTACATTGATGAAGATGAAATAAAATTAAAGGGGAATGAAGACTTACGGCATGAAATTCAGGAGCTGCAGAGACCATTTCAGTTTTTCAACAATTTTATATGAATAACTCTAGGAACAAATAGCTGAGCTCTAAATACATATTGTATCGAAAACGATACATGAAATTTATACCTAAAAAAAATACTAAAATAACAAAAAATATTTTTTTCTTTATTTTTCCCGTGTTATATGGCTTATTTTCTATAACCAAGAATTTTTCTGAGAAAAAATATTTTATCATGCAGTTAAGGGTTAAGTACCTAAAAAAATTTCTTTTTTTTTTAGAGCGGTTTTGTAAAGGGCTTAGAAAGTGTGCAAGAACACATCATTTTTCCAACTAAAAAACTAATGTATTCTTTTTTAAAGCGTCGTTTACTAAAGTGTTTCGTAGACAAAAGCCCTTTGCTAATAAAAAGACGTTTCAACAAAAGGTACACACTTTAATCCGGTTTTGTAAGATTGACGTGCTTTGTAACCTAAATGGCCCTATTTATACTAATAGTCGACTTTAAGCCCTATTGTGGGTCGTGAATAATGTGCGGTGTTGGGTTTGAAAGTACTTACGTGTTAGTACCTCTGCCACGCATTATTGTAGAGAAACAGTTAAAGAAAAATTACATCTTTATGCTTCAAAGAAACACACACTGGACAATTCTTTCACAATTACATCTTTATGCTTCAAAGAAACACACTGGACATTGTATGGACGGAAAGGGTTATTTTTTTATACTGGGTGTTTCTGACAAGGTTGTAATAAATCAAAGGAGGACTTCTGCTCACCATAACTAACAACTTTCCCAAAGCAACATGGGTCAAAATCTCAAAAAAACAACAGCTGTTCCATACATTGGTTCGATCAGCTGACGGGGTCAATGTACGGGACGGCTGATTTTTGTTTTGAGATTTCGACCCATGTTGCTTTGGGAAAGTTGTTAGGTATGGTGAGCAGAATCCCTCCTTTGATTTATTACCGCCTTGTCAGAAACACCCTGTATATAGCCTTTTTGTGTCCTACTGCTGGGCAAAGGTCTCCCCCGCTTGCTTCCATTGCTCTCTGCTCATTGCAGTCTCCGGCCACTCAGTTCCCACTTCGGACGCTATAATGTGTAGTTCCCGGGGTTCTTCCCAAAAGCGCCAAGACGGCCGCCGAGGGGTTTTAGTGGGTGCGAGCCCCACATACCCCCGACGCTCCCCCGAGCGTCGGGAAATGCGATAGGCATTTCCCCTCGTTAAAAAAAAAAAAAAAGGTAGGTATCGAGATCTTCCCGCCATCTTCGTCTTGGTCTGCCACGTTTTCGGCGTCCGTAATTATATTAAAAATAAAAATGTTTTTTTTTGTCCCCTTGTCACGTTGGTAATAAAGCATAAACTCGGCTAAACGTGGGTCCGGCTCTTGAGCTGGTACCTCTGCCTAACCCTTCGGGGAATAAAAGGCGTGAGATTATGTATGTATGTTTTTTTTTTTTTAATTGTGTCCTGAAATAATCATGTAAAATCTACCAAATAGTCAATTATGATGTAATTTTTTTATAAAATAGCGGCACCCCAAGCAAGTCTTCACCAACTAAATCTCGGAAGGCAGAAAAGAGACCCACGAGAGGTATCAGCGCATCGAGGGACCCACGTTAGGCAGAGTTTATGTTTTGTACCATTGTGACAAGGGCCAACTTATCGCCGCAAAACATTATATTATTTTACATATTAAAGTACTAAGGTATGTAGATACCTATCAATATATATAAAACTCTTCCGTTACTGACTGACTGACTGACTGACTGACTGACTGACTGACTGACTGACTGACTGACAGACAACGCAGAGCCGAAACTACTGGGCGTAGCGGGCTGAAATTTTGCATGTAGGTTCCTTAGGGAGTGTAGGTGAGCACTAAGAAAGGATTTCCCGAAATTCCCACGGGAACGGGAAAAAACGGGATTTTTGTGTTTATGATAAATCTGCGCGGGAAATACCGCGGGGCAGCCTCTAGTACATATTAAGGAAGTCCGTTTTCTCAAGTTTCTCGGCCTATTTTGTATTCAGTTGCTTTGTGCAGTAAAAGTTTATTAGTCGTAAATTTACTGACTCGTGACTCTTAATTGAAGGTCATTTGTCCATAAATATGACCACAATATGACAGACTGTCTAAAACAATAAGGCATCACTCTCAAAGCCCCTAACTAGGTAAAACCTGTATTTGACTGAACCACCTCCCGTCATGCAATAAAGGATACTTTGTATTTAATTTTAGCTATTTTAGTGTAGTTTCCTGAGCTCAATAAGAGTAAAAGATATCTTATATATATTAAATAATTTTCAAATCTTTGCTTTAAAAAATATAAACAAAACGAATCTTAAAAAAACTAAAAAAAAACATTACCTACACAATTTATGCTAAAAAGAAGCAACCTTGACATAAATATAGGCTAACCTAATGTAGTTAAAGTAGTTTTTATTAGCAAAAAATCTTATATAAATATATTCTAGTCTCTGTTTTTTGGCCAATAAAGTTCATTTTACAATAGCAAATAAAAATTATTAAGCCCCTGTTTCTTCATGCGCGCTAAGCTTCTATCTGTGGTTTAGGCACACACACTATAATTAATAGTACTTCATACAGTATGGGCACTCCCTGCTTCCCTCAGCAAATGTGGCCCCCTCGCTCGGTTACCTCTCAGTTACCGCTCAGTACAAATAGCACGTCTAATCTTACTCACACAAGCATGATACGCGTACACATACACGAGTTTCGGCTGTGCGCGTAGCAACGCGCTTTTTAACCGACTTCAAAAAAAGGAGGTTATCAGTTTGACCTGTATGTATGTATGTATGTATGTATGTATGTATGTTTGTCCGCGATTATCTCGAGTTTGGCTGAACCGATTTTGATGCGGTTTTCACAAAAGTATTTGTTACATTTGACTGCTCCGTAGCTCAGTTGGCAGTGATGTGGACTGAGTAAACGTGAGCACCCGGGTTCGATTCCTGGGCGGGGCGAATATTGATATGATGAATATCGATGTTTGTCGATGGTTGTTTGTGTGATGTTCGTCTCTGTGAGTGTTTCGGGCGCCCTAGATACAGGTTCTTCCTAGTTAGGGGCTCTGAGTGTGATGTATTATTATTATATTATATTTAGGAGAAGGTTTTAGTACCTATTTTAACCGACTTTTTAAAAGAGGGAGTTCTCAGTTTTGTGTATGTGTCAATTTTGAAGTCTCTTTTTAAAAAAAAGAAGAGAGAGGTGTGGTAGGCGTCTAGAATACCACAACCTTTTCTTCTACCATATTTGGGTGTCGTAAAACGCGGCAAAATATCGAAGGATGGCAGTGCGTCTTAAATTTCGCTGTAACACTTAGGCTACGAACGCACAGGCGGTTTTATTTCCGCGCGGTGTCAAAGTTTGTTATTTAATTTTCAACCTTATTCATGGGCCCCGAACGCACAAGCGTGTTTTTTCGGTTTTTTATCCGCTGGTGCGCACACTTCCATAGGATTCAATATGTTACATAAAATCCGCGCGGCAAAAAACCGCCTGTGCGTTCGTAGCCTTAAAGAGCATACTGCGATCGCCAAGCCGCCTTCCAAGCTTAGCGCTTAAGGCAAATAGCCCCACAATTTGTTTGTACTTGTGGCGATCAGTGGGGGAGGTCTATGTCTAACAGTGGACGTCTCGTGGCAGAGCTGGTGATAAATTAACAAATGTTTTAGCGGTGCAGTGGTATGGTCTGCCGCTGTAACCGCAAAATGGCATTAGCTCAGCTTATGCTGTTTTTTTTTTTACCCTTTGCACGATTAAATAACTAGCGAACTTCGCACCGCCTGACCTTTATTATTATTGAAGTATTTTGGGCACGTATTATAATATACATATAACCCTTCCTCTTGAATCACTCTATTTATAAAAAAATGCATCAAAATCCGTTGCGTAGTTTTAAAGATTTAAGCATACATAGGTACAGACGCGGGAAGTGACTTTATTTTATAATTATGTATTTGATTGATGATAGCAAATTTTAAAAATTCGAACGATTATTTTGTTAGTAGAAAATAAGTGTAATTCTTTGAAGGATAATCGTGATTATTGAAACGGCACCTTAAAAACATGCGTGGAATCGTAAAAAATGGAAAAACAACTCTCTATTTCAAGCCAATTTAGATTTTAAACGCACATGATAATGGCTGTTTTACTTTAAGTTTTTTTTATATTGTTTAATTAAATAATGTTTGAAGGATTATGTAATCTAATCAGTTGTGATAAGGTCGTTTTGTTAATGTTTTTATTTGAAGGACTCATTTCCGTGTTTGCTCAGATAATAGTTTGGCCAGTTTTTTTTTTCAGCTATAATTAGATTCACGTTTTGTTGATTGACTGAATGGGTCGGTGTGGGTTACGTTACGTAATAATATGTTTTTTTATTGCTTTTAATAATAATATGGGTCATTTTTTAAAAATTATTTTGTATACTTAATCTTGTTTTTTTTATATTTATGCTCCTCATTTGTGTAAAACGTAGGAAATGTCACATACTTATTCATTTCCTATTTTAATTTCTGAAATTTATGATAAATGACTATTGTAAGACCATTGCTAATAGGTATAGCCAATATTATTTGTCGAAACAAACCTGAAATACTTAAACTAAAATGTTTAAAACAGCAAAAATTCAGTTTGAATACTACTACTCAAAGTAACATGGTGAACAGCTGATTTTCATTTTAAGATTTCTACCCATGTTAATTAGGGAAAGTTGTAAAGCATGGTGAGCTGACTCCCTCCTTCTTACCTCCTTGACAGTAAGATCCTGACTAATAATTTAGTTGCAATATGAGAGTGCGCTCGTCGGTAAAAGCTGCGGCTTGTATCATTTATTTAGCGGAATTGCCACTCGGGAAAAGAGCAGGGCTCGAATTCTCTTTTTTCCAACCCATGAGAATAGAATGACAATTATCTATTTACATTTAAATTACAGCCTTTGATTCTGAGATTTATTGGTGCCTCTCTTTCCTTCATATTTGTCTCTTTATCTCAGTTTGCCTTTTGGCATAGATCTAATATCACAAAAGCAAAAAAAAAAAAAGAGAGAGATAAATTGTAAAGTAGAGTTTGTTACCCCTTTCTTCTCTACGCTGTAAAATCATTGCGAAAGGGAGTAGAATCACTTGACAGAGGAGGGCTCGTTTGGGGGCCTCTCCAGGCGACTATTGTCGTAAGGCAAGCCAAACATTTGTTTGCCTGAGCCAATTGGTGGGCACCCTGAACTACCTCGCCTCTCACAGTATAGGATACCAAATAAGGTATCAATAGCGATTAGATTAGATGTAGTCTAATTGACTTTCAATAAGTGATATCTTGTATCCTATATTGAATAAAGAATTTGACTTTTGGCATAGACCTCCTCTAGCATTTTCTATTGTTTTCTGTCTTGGGTTACCCTTCTCCAATTCGGTCCCTGTGTAAGTTCAATTTCGTCCTCCCATCTTCTGAACTGTCGGCCTCTATTTCTCTTTCCGCCTCTTGGGTACCACTCAATTACACGCTTAGACCATTTTTCCGCCTTACTTCGCATCATGTGTCCTGTCCATCTCCATTTTTGTTGATTAATTGTTTTGTCTATTTACCTTCTTGCAATTCTCAAAAGCAAAATGAATAAAAATTTTTTTTTTTAAATTCCTTGTGACAGTCCTTCATTGCAGAGCCTATAGCTTTGTTTTTATTGGTCAAACAACGTGTTTCTTGACCAATAGCAGTAAATTATTTTCTTTCGCTCGCCTATAAGGTTGCATCCTTCAATTGATTCAGGTTGGTTGTTTAATGGTATGACTATGACTATTGAATGTGAAAATAATTTCTTATTAAATAATGCACCCGTTTTAAATAAAATAATTTCGTTTTTACAAAAAGAGACCCGCTTTCAACAAACTGTCACATACATAAACTGAGAACTTCCTCTTTCTCGAAGTCGGTTAAAATGGGTTCTAAAACCTTCTCCTGAATGTAACAAATACATTTCTGAAAACCGCATCAAAATTGGTTCAGCCAAACGCGAGATAATCGCGGACAAACATACATACATACATACAGGTCAAATTGATAACCTCCTTTTTTTTAAGTCGGTAAATGAAACATACAGAAACTGAAACATATATAGACTAAGAACTCTCTCTTTTTCGATGTAGGTTAAAACACCAAATCGTTCTCCCGAATGTAACAACTACTTTTCTGAAAACCGCATCAAAATCAGTAATCCAAACGCGAGATAATCCCGGACAAAAATTCATACAGGTCAAACTAACTACCTCTTTTTTATGAAGTAGTGTAATAACAGAATTCAAGCCCTTTAGGGTAGAGGGTAAGGGGAAGAGAAAATGAAATAGGTGTTGAATTTTGCAAGGTGATGCCTTCGAACTAGCTATACTCGTAGTACCCAGCTCAGTAAGTCGGAAAAAAGAGTAGTGCGGATAAAGATGTAACTAAGGTTGATATTCAAAGTAATGTTTCGAGCCTACTCTCTTGAGTTTGCACTCTGATAAGTCGTTTTCGAGTACACATTCCAGCTGCACATTTTAACCTTAAGAGCCAGTTTACAGCGATGCTAGCGCCATTCTCGAAAAAAAAAAATCTTTTAAACTAAGGCAAATATCAAAAATGTGGCACAGTATGACACTAGATAATCTTGCTTAGTATTTTTTGAGCACAGTAAAGTAGTCCTAAGTAAAAAGAACAAAATAATCCACAGATGCCAAAAGTGGCCACTTTTAGCAACACTCTGTAGCTTTTTTTGGTCTTTAACCTAAAAACTATACAATCGTGCCCTAAAAATACTAGGCTACATTATCTAGTGCCATACTGTGCCACATTTTTGATATTTGTCTTAGTTTGGAAGTTTTTTTTTCGCGAATGGCGCTAGCATCGCTGTAAACTGGCTCATAATTTTTTTCTCGTGAGATTTTCGGGATAAAAGTAACTATCCTATTACCATCTCGTGGTTCTTACTAAATCACCATAGGTACACATTTTCAACACAATCGGTTCAGTAGTTTAGGCGTTAAAGCGTCACACTTAGAAAGACAAAGTTCATTTATTAGCATCAATAATAGTACAAAACAAAGTCACTTCCTGCGTCTGTCCTTAAGTATGCTTAAATCTTTAAAACTATGCAACGGATTTTGATGCGGTTTTTTTAATAGAAGAGTTATTCATAAGGAAGATTTATATTGTACAACATTGTAAAAGATAAGGCGGTACGAAGTTCGCCGGGTCGACTAGTTTATAATATAAGTTTGAGATTATAATAATATTTTTTCTCAAGAACTGATAATATTTAACCTACTTTACTTAAGTTGTTAGCTACAAAGGAAACTTCCTTCGCCCAAAAGCTCAAAGCTGCGAGCTTTTAGCCTCGACAACATGGCGGCGAAGGCGAGATGAACTTTACTTAATAAGCTTATTATGTAAAGAGCTTTAATAACTGAGAAAATAGACTGAAATTCTAAGGAAATACCTCGGTGAATTAGTTAGAATTGATGTTGAATTTGACTTTGAAGTTGCAGGTTCGATTCCCGGCGGGGGCGAACATTGTTCTGATGGAACATTGTTATGTTTGTTACCCAGAGCTGTGTGTGTGAAGTTTTTCGGGCACCCTAGATACAGGTTTTACCTAGTAAGGGCTCTGTTAGTCATTCATTATTTTTTATTACACATAACAACAATACCTACTTACATAATTATAAATTTTATTAAGAAACTAGAGACTGCCTCGCGGTTTCACTCGCGCAGATTTCTCATAAACACAAAAACCCGGTTTATTCCCGTTCACATTACATGGGAATTTCGGGAAATCCTTTCTTAGTGCTCACCTACACTCCCTAAAGAACCTACATGCAAAAATGTAGCCCGCTACGCCCAGTAGTTTCGGCTCTGCGTTGTCTGTCAGTCAGTCAGTCAGTCAGTAACGGAAGAGTTTTAGACCAATTAATATTTTATTAGTTTAAAGCAAAAAAGCATTTATTAGGCGTGTCGATTATAGCAAAACCAAGTTGTTTGGCCTTTTAGTTATCTGAGAGGGAGGCCTATATCTAGCAGTGGACTAGGAGGAGAAGAACAATAAAAGCATAACTTAGTCCGAACTTAAGAAAATAATTTACCATTGCTAAAATATTGTAACAAACTTTCTAGAATTATGTTTTTCGCTCATTATTAATTCACTTGGATCTATGAACTGGTGGCAACTTTCTAATTGAAACATGAATAAACTATACGTTATTACCGGGAGGGAGAGAACAGGGATAATTTTGTTTATTGTAACAGTTTACAAAAGTATGAAAGACCACTTTAGTTAATAATATGGGAATAATGTGTGGTTCCAGGGGGTTCTTCCCAAAAGCGCCAAGACGACCGCCGCGGGGTTTAGTGGGTGCGAGCCCCACATACCTCCAACGCTCGCCCGAGCGTCGGGAAAGGAGATAGGCATTTCCTGCCTATACAAAAAGAAGACCTTTGCCCAGTATTGGGACACTACAGGCTGCAAATAATAATAATAAAGGTCTGACCTTAACCCCGAGCAACCCATCACTCGCCATTATCTCGATGGCCACAGGCAGCTATTGTGGTAGGCGTAGCCGGCTATTCTGTCATCTCCATTTATTAAATGAGAGATTGTGTGATAACAATACGCTCAAATTGAAATAGGCATCTTACCATCTGATTAATAATCTTTAGACGAGGATGAGGTATCGTAAAACTTTGCTGGGTAAAAATAATAAGCACATACATTTTCACAAAATAACAAATTTAGTATAAGACAACACCTTATTTCCAAAATATAAAGAAACTATAATCAAAATTTTTTAAAGTTTCAAATAACAGAGGAAGAGGGCAATAAGACGATCTTATCTCTTAAATCTACTTCTTTTGGACAAGATACAGAGAATTATACATACATACATAATCTCACGCCTTTTATTCCCCGAAGGGTTAGGCAGAGGTACCAGCTCAAGAGCCGGACCTACGTTTAGCCGAGTTTATGCTTTATTACCAACGTGACAAGGGGCCAGCTTGCAGGCCATAACGACCACTACTGCGGCCGGGACCAACGGCTTAACGTGCCTTCCGAAGCACGGAATCATCTTACTTTTCGGACAATCAGGTGATTCAAGCCTGCAATGTCCTATCCAACCGAAAACAATCACAACGTGATTTTTGTGAGAAATCAATATGTGGTGTTTTCTGCGGGGATCGAACCCACAACCTTCCGTGCCCTAATCAAAGGCGCGACGCGCTACGCCACTGAGCTACGGAGGCGGCTACAGAGAATTATCATTAAGAAATTTAAGCTACTAAGCGAAGTTGCAGTTTTTTTTTACTTTAGTAAAATATTGACTGAAAATACGAGGCGAAATTTATAAATGTGGGCGTTATTATAATAAAAAATACCAATAAATCTTATTGTATCAATCCATATACTAGTAAACAATGCAAAATCGCAACTAAAAGCACATGGATCTACCTAACGAGCTTTAAGCTCGGCAACAAAAGCTCTGGGTCACCGGAGGTCAGGTGAAAGCTGCTGCCACTTGAGCTCTTGAAACTGTTGAATGTTTACTTTTGAGCTTTAAGTTGTTTCCTATCCGGAAAGGGCAACTAAGTTAGTTGTTTAAGGTGGCATGTATATAACAAGGGATAAAGAACCTTAGAAAAACTAATTATAAAGATTTTACTGTTAAATATGTAGACATCAATACATAGTATAGAACAAAGTCGCTTCCCGCGTAAATTCCTATGTATGCTTCAATCTTTATAATTACGCAACAGATTTTGATGCAGTTTTTCTTTATGGATAGAATGATTCAAGAAAAAAATTTTATATTTTTAGATCCATACAGTTCATATTGCGAAAAATTAACCAGATTTTGTAAAAAAAAAGTCCGCCATTTTGCGAAAAGGATTTTTCAAAATTCGAAACACAAACTGTACGGTGTGACTTGGACCGAGAGCGGGTGCATTTAATGGCGACTATAAAAGTAAATTGTTGTTCCGCCTCTTTTCTGCGCTATTAGAGAGCAGGCAGGGGCTTTATGCAACCTGATTCTTTTGCCTCTGTTGTTTTGGTTTTCCTTTGTTAGGTTACACAAACTTTGTTACTTTATTTTGAGCGATAGTATCATCCATTGTTAGGAAAATACATTTTTTTTGCTAACTTACCAAAAATCGGTTGTATTACAAGAATTGCGAAACTTAAGTGGCAATGGGAAGGGCACATAGCTCCAACAACAGATGCTCTCTGGGGCCGAAAAGTTCTGGAGTGGCGACTGGCGAACTGGAAGACGCAAAGTACGCAGACCCTACACTGGATGAGGGTCGCTCAAGACCGGTCGCTGTGGCGTCCTTTGGGGGAGGCCTTTGTACAGCAGTGGACGGCTTTTTTGCTGAAACGATGATGATGATGATGAATAATATCAACACAATTTATAAATATATAATGTTACGTGGAATAAAAAATATCGAATCACTATCAGAGCCCCAAACTAGGTAAAACCTATGTGGCGATTATATTTTTTTATGGGGATTAAGCCCTATGTCCATTTATAGGGAAGGCCAATGTCCAGTGTCCAGCCAGCAGTGGACGTCTTTCGGCTGAAATGATTTGTGATGAATTTTGGTGTAAGTAAGTATAGGGTAATCCGCCGACAGCTATGTCCTCAATGACTGGTCTTGTGCAAACCCAATTAGTGTACTGCCACCATCCTCATCATCTTGTGTCTTCCGGTTCGCAGTCGCCACTCGAGAACTTTTCAGCTCTAGCGACCATCGGTTCTTCGAGCTATGTGCCCTGTCCTTTGCCACTATTAGTCTCTGTCGGTGTCTCTCTTCGGACACAGCTTGGACATTTCATAGAAGAAAAAAAACGTGCTTCGCGCGCAGCCGAAACTCATGTACGTGCACGCGTATCATGCTTGTGTAAGTGAGATAAGATGTGCTATTTTCACTGAGCGGTAACTGAGAGTTAACCAAGCGTGGGATGGCCGCACTTGCTAAGGGAGGCATGGGTGCCCATACTGTACCTATGTAGTACTATTTGTTATCCTGTACTTCGGATCTCCTCATTTCTAATTCAATCACGCAGGGAAACTCCTCAACATAACTTGGCACAAAAATGTAGAAATAATAAAAGGCAACACCGTAAGGAAATTAGACGAATTTTAGAATTTTTTAATACATTGTTGCCAAATTTAAATTTCTAGATTTTTAGCCGTACCGTTCTATTGCCGTTTGAGTAACTTTAGGCTCTCTGATAAGGTTTAAGGCTTGTGACCATTTCTTGGTACCGTAAGTACCTAAAAGTAGCTACATTAAGTGTTGCTTTGTAAGTATTTTGTTACTAAGCCAAATTCTTATTATTATTCTGCATATTATTAACTCCAATCACGTATTTATGACGGCGAAGTCTGGCCAGAATTCCAATTTTTGGAGACTGATTCTACTAAGGGCAGTAGTTGAAATACGGGCTAAAGAAAAATCTGATTGTGACAATAGTTTTCTATATACCAGTAAAGCTTTACTAATACTAAAGTGACTCCTAAATTCTTCAGTCTTTTGTATGGCTTTTACTCTAAATAAAAACCTATAGGAAAGGGGGTCCCATATAAAAAAAACCTAGTTTTTTTTTTCTTTCAAAATACGTTAAAACATCGTGTTTGCAATTGTAATGGACAAATTTTCAAAATAGTAATGGAAAAAAAAAATTTTTTTTGAACTGAAAAAGACTTAAAAAATTTTGGTCGATTTTGTCTATACAAAGCTTTTTTTAAGAGTAAAAGCCACAATCAGTAGAAATATAAATACCTATAGGTCTTCACTGTCATAAAAGTATAATAATAATAACACATTACACTCAGAGCTCCTAACTAGGTAGAACCTGTATCCCGTGGGTGCCCGAAACATATACAGTTACAAACATTACACCCAGACCGGAAACAAACATCGATATTCATCATATCAATATTTGCCCCGTCCGGGAATCGAAACTGGGTGCACACGCTTACTCAGTCCACATCACTGCCAACTGAGCCACAGAGCAGTCAAAAGTACTTAGGAAGGTTATCTTGCTTGCTACATTGTCAGAATGTCAATTTTTTTATAATTTTCATGGTTTAGAAGATATTAATTAATTTCGTGATTATTGCTAGTATCACTGTAATTCCACTACTCTTATTAACTAAATACTACATAACGCTAAATTCTGTGAAAAATTTTAACCTTATTAAAATTTTTAGTCTAGCGGATTCGGCCCCTATTGTATAAACTTGATTAATATTGATGCAGCACTTCAGGTGTCGTAAGTGCGCCTCCAGCTTTGTTTTGATTCCTTTAAAGAGATATTGAATTATTGATCAGACGAATGCTTACTTAATATTTTATTGCACATCTTTTTAATGTTTGTTTTCATAATTTCTTATTATGTTATACTAGAGGATGCCTCGCAGTTTCACCCGCGCAGATTTCTTATAAACACCAAAATCCTGTTTTTTTCCCGTTGCCATGGGAATTTCGGGAAATCCTTTCTTAGTGCTCACCTACACTCCCTAAGAAACCTACATGCCAAATTTCAGCTTTGTACGCCCAGTAGTTTCGGCTCTGCGTTGTCTGTCAGTCAGTAACGGAAGAGTTTTATATATATTGATTGTTAATTACACTAGGTAGGTAACCATTTTGTTAAGAGTCCTTTTACGAGAACAGTGGCGCCACTCTAGAAAAAAACAAATCTTCTAAACCTCTAGGCCGGACAGTAGCTTCCGTCGTTGCAAAACTTAAAGATCCATACTGAGATCGCCAACCCGCCAAAACTGCAAAGCATAATCTGTCGATTATGGCAAGCAATACACCCAAAAATTTGGTCTCTGTGGCAGTTTGTGGGGGAAGCGCATGTCCAACAGTGGACGTCTCTCGACTGAGATAAGTAATAGTTTTGATTTCACCAACTAATTCTTAAAACGCGTCCTTTTAGAGGTGACAGTTTCGAACAAGAATAACTTAAGAGCCATAGCACAGCGAAAGTAGCACCACCCGCAAAAAAAAAAAACTTCTAAACTAAGGCAAATATCAAAAATGTGAAACAGTATTCCATTAGAATCTAGTGTAATAGAGACCAAAGAAAGCGTTGCTAAAACAGGGCACTTTTGGCAACAATCAGTAGCATTCTTTGATCTTTAACCTAAAAGCTCACAACAGTGCTTTAAAAATACTTTTCTTTTTCTTTCTTTTTCTTTTAGAAGATATTATTTTTCTTCTCGGGTGGCGTTACTTTAGCTGTGCTTCTCTTAAGTGGCTATGGGCAGGGGTTAACAATAAAACGCCCTGCAGTACCGGGCCGAAGAATAGGACTGAGGTATCCCCTGCCTGTCATAAGAGACGACTAAGAGGGGACCCCGGGGTCGTTGGGTGCACGAGGCGGGGGCCTCGTGTAGTCATATAACACCCCGAGAAGAGCGGCGGAACGCGGTGTCCAGTTCCGTCGTCGAGCGTAGGAAGAGACATCCGCGCTCAGGGGGGACCACCACCACCTGTCCCCCCGTGAAGAGGCTACTCAGCCAATGCTGGAGGGGGTCGCGGAGCTGAACACAAAGTTCGAGAGATCTCCCGTGACCCCCTTGCAAACAGCCGAGATGGACACAGGCGGGGTTTTAGTGGGTGCGAACCCCACATAACCCTGCGACTCCCCCCGGGGTCGCAGGGTACTCGTTAGGAGTTTCCCCGCCTAAAAAAAAAGGGGGTTAACAATAAAGACGTCTAATTGTGTGACCAAGGGCCCTCCACAGGCCTTGTGTTACCTAGTACATAACTAGATATAGGATATGGATACGGCTTATCTAGGCATATCTAATATCCTTAGATAACCGTATCCAGTGTAATCCCGCAACCTTTACTAGATTTGACGAACACCTTTTGGGGGTCGGGGGTTGCTTTCAAAATGTGATTTTAACGACAAACAGTTAAAATCACATTAAATTGCTAAATAGCTTATCTAAACCACAAGAGACGTGTATCGCATTGTAAAGAGGCCATGTTTACAATCGCCCAGCGCATACACAGTGCCAGTAATCGGCGCCATATTGGAAAAAACATGGCGGCTAGTTGTTATGGCGAGCGAGCTTGTGTTTGTGATTGTGACACTTATATTTTTAAACATTAGCTCTATTAGGCTTCAAACGCACAGGCGGATTTTTAACCGCGCGGATAAAAATCCGCTGTTGCGGTTTTATTTCCGCGCGGTTTGAAAGGTTGTTATTTCATTTTCAACCTTATTCTTAGTCCCCGAACGTACAGGTGAATTTTTATCCGCGAGGAAATAAAACCGCAACAGCGGAATTTTTTATCCGCTCGTGCGGACACTTCCATAGGATTCAATATGTTATATAAAAACCGCGCGGAAAAAATCCGCCTGTGCGTTTGAAGCCTTAGAGGTTTGCTTTTACATTATAAAGAGTGAAGTAAAAAAGTTAAAATACACTTGATTGCACACAAAAGATACAAAAGAACATTACTTATACAATTTACGACACAAAATTTAATTGGCATGCAATGGGCGACCTTATCGCCAAAAGCGATTTCTTCCAGGCAACCCAGTGAAGTATCCAAGACGAAAATGTGTGTTGTCAGTGATTGCTTATGAAACCAAAAACTTGGTCACAAAAAAAAGAGAGATAAACTGTAAAGAAGAGTTTGTTACCCCTTTCTTCTCTACGCTGTAAAATCATTGCGAAAGGGAGTAGAATCATTTGACAGAGGAGGGCTCGTTTGGGGGCCTCTCCAGGCCACTATCGTTGACATGAGCCAATTGGTGGGCACACTAAACTACCTCGCCTCTCACAGTATAGGATACTTTACCAAATAAGGTATCAATAGCAATTAGATTAAATGTAGTCTAATTGACTTTCACTAAGTGATATCTTGTATCCTATATTGAATAAAGAATTATTTGATTTTGATTTGGACGCTAACTATGTAGGTACATGGCTTAATAAGTTTTACATTTCCTTGGGCTATGTCGATGATTTTGTTCATATTTTCTGATTCGATTACGCAAGGAAGCTCCTCGGATAGCACTTTCTATTGCCCTTTGAGTAACATTAACCTTTCTAATAAGGCCCATAGTTACCAACTATGCCTCTGTCCAGTAAGTCATCACTGGCATAGCAACAAACAACAATGAAAAGTTGCATGCATATAATTTTTATAACAATCGTTGCCAGATCCATAATTGTTTACTATTGGTCGGCTTCACAAACACACAGCCATTTGTTAACAATAGATAAAAAGAAAACCAGAATAGCGAGCTATGAATTATTCATGGAACCAAGCAGGTTGGTTAGATGTAGTAACTTTATCTAAGTTATTTTGTAGACGTGTTCATTGTTTTTTTATTTTCCCTCCAAAATAAAACTGATTTAGACAAATAAAGTAACAACTTTGTTGGTTGTATGAATAAATCATTATTGAGAAAGTATTTTGTGTATTCAGTTTACATATTAAAGTTTTAAGGATTTTGTTTTTTAAGAGGATGTTGGGTGGGAATAAGATTTAACAATCAATCTTGCTTCGATGGTTTAGTCTCTAAAAGCGGATGGATATGTATGGATATGGATAGTATAGTTTTAAGATTCTAGTTTTGGTTTGATTTTAAATATAAAATATTGGAAACTGTAATGATCTCTAAATTAAGCTAAAGAAATAATGTAATGAAAGAGCAGATTCCCCTAACACAGATATTTGTTACTTAAAAGGGGAATCTCAACACAATCTGTAACAACATTTTTCTTAAATAAACTATTTTGATTTTTTTTTTGGATGTCAAAAGAAGATGAGGAATGAAGGTTTGGAAGAGCTAGGCCACGGCCAACGTTTGCTGAATGAATTGCAGTGAGGCCGCCTGAAGAGTATCCTATTAGCACCCTGGGTGTTGCAACTTTTGACGTAGAGATTAACCGTATTAATCATAAAGATACAGTAGGTTTTAAGTAGCTTTACTAGAGTTCTTCTTCTCTGGTTTACTGTATGGTAAATACGTGATGTCCAGTCTAAATTGATATACGTCAAATAACTAAACTTTTATGAATACCAGGGTAAGTTTTCAGCGACCCGCTGATACTTTGATCAAAAGAGTTATGACCTATAGTTTACCAATAAAATCCTAGAACAAACGGCCGCTTTATAAATTTTAATCTCTATGTTGGTTGGCGTTAATTTGATAGTAAACAGAGTCGTCCATAACAAAACAATCATACAATTTGAATAGATTACCTCTTTAATTGTGGCTCGCGAGCCAACAAATTACGGTCCGTGGCGAGGCGACCCTTTGTTTTACAAGTACTATTATGTATGATTTAACCGGGCGTTACGACAGAAACTGTCCATTTAGACTTTCCGCCTTTGTGTTCGAATAAGGTCGAAATTATTTTATTCATTATGGTTTTAATATAATTTAATTCACATATAAACAGTTAGGTACTTACCTTTTTAATTGGTGTTGAATTAAAATTAAGTATTTTGCTTAAGAGGCATAGCACAGCTAAAGTAGCGCCACCCGCGAAAAAAAAAAACTTCTAAACTAAGGCAAATATTATGGCTTGAATCATACTTTATCCTCAAAAAAACCGCATCAAAATCCGTTGCATAGTATTAAAAATATATGCATACATAGGGATAGACGCGGGAAGTGACTTTGTTTTATACTATGTATATTGATGATGTATTCAAGATAATACTTTAAACCATTACACTACGCGCATCCTGCATAAAAAAGAAAAAACCAATAAAATATTCATAATGTTGCATAATCCCCCGAAAGGGACATACAAATGGGTTTCTTTTGACATTTATTGGCTGTTATTATGTGAAAATCACTTTCTTGTGCCATTACCTTGTTTGAACACGTCTGCGCGCGGCTGAGTGTACTATCTGATTGCCCTAATGCGTTGCCAGTTGCCACCCTTAGGGATAAATATAGTACGGTACGAGTATAAATAAGATCACTTAAAAACTCATAAATATGTTCTTATACTTAGTAAAATTTTCCCTTTTCTTGCGATTAAATTCTTTGAAAAAAAAACTATATCTCCCGTTCCCTTGGAAAATCCTGAAATTCTGTTAGTGAGGGTGTGTTTGAGGTTTTTCAAATACACGACCACACCTCGGCCACTTCATTTATTATAAAAAATCGTGTAAGATAAGACGTGCGACGCTGCTTTATTTGTACTGACCGAGAGCGGGGGAGCCGCACTTGCTGATGGAAACAGGGAGTGCCCATACTCTATGTAGTACTCTTTAATATACTGTGACACAACGCTATAGCGTCACGCTAGAGCGCTTGCCTTACATACGTGGCTTACCGACGCTTAAACGCTTTGAAACTGCCGATTGCTCAGTGTGACAGGGTAATACTGTCATAGTACAGTACAAGTCGACGAGGAGGGGCCCTCTCCAGACGACCATTGTCGCAAGGCAGAGCCAATTGGTGGGCACCCTGAACTACCTCGCCTCTCGCAGTATAGGATACTTTACCGGATCAATACCAATCAGATAATATGTAGTCTAATTGACTTTCAATAATTGATTGTCTTGTCTTTATTGATTTTTTTTTTCGAATAATGCTATAGCGCCGTCAATTTAACAAACGCTTTATAAAGGATTGCAGTTTATATTGGTCAGTCTTAGTTACAGTGACCTATAAAAGTGTTTTTCAAATTGCTTAATGAGCGCGCTTTCGCCCCCCTATAAACATTCTTGTCAGGAATAAATCACCCGCCACGACACGCGATGTCCAATTGTGCTTTCAAAATATTTAAATAATGTTAATTTGAAATATAATTATTAGTACCAAGTAGAATCATATCTTAGTTTAATATTAAAAGATGGGGAAGGCAGTGTTTATAGCATTCTAAACTTAATTTAATTATAATAATACTATTATTTTATTAGTAGTAATTAAATTTAATACTTTATAATCAACGAGCTTTCCCGGCTTACTTCGTTACGCCATAGAATATAAGATACTACAAAAGACTTAGCTCTATAGACTATGTTCTTTTGAATGGCCGAATAAAAAACAAACAACAAAATAAACCACCTGTCAAAATATGTAAACAACGGAAAAAATATTGCACCTTTGGTTATATTATTTGAGTTTAGGTAAGAATCCCTAATTTTTTTTGAAAATCTTATGTAGCCTAAGACACTCGGGGTTAATGTAGCTTCCTACCAGTGAAAGATTTTTTTAAATCGGTTCAGTATTTCCGGAGCCTATTCGTTACAAACAAACAAACAAATCTTTCCTCTTTATAATATTGGTATAGATAATCAATAAGTACCTATATAGGGCTTAGGTAAATATTATTATCATATAACACTGCTTTATTTTAGTAAGTACTCATAAAATAACTAAAATTAAAAAGAAGAGGTAGGGTAACATGCCCTATTACGGCGCGTTTTGACGACATTTTAAAGTAGGGTAAGAGGTTAAGCATTTCTAAATATGTTAGCAGATATTTGAAATTTTTTTTGACACTAATGATAATTATATTTTCTATTTCAGTTGTCGTTTTATTTATTTTAGAGTGATAATTAATTTTAAATAAATATTTTTTCTGACAATTCGGAATTCCTATTACGGTGGCAAAAAAAAGTTTGAAGCCCATTACGGCGGTAAGCACAGCCTATTACGGAGTATGGGATGACAACACACGCACGATGAAATATTTTGCTCTCAGAATCGTGCAATCAGAAAATGGTATGCAATGGCTGTAATTGTTACTGGCACTGTACATAAATACAGGTTCTTCATTGTAAGGGGTTATTTTGATAATATTTTGTGTATCAATTATTTAATAAACGGCCTCGCGCTAAGAAGTTTCCAGTAATATAATTAGTTTAGGAAACACGAATAATGAATATATGGCTGTATGGGCTATGTTCCTTTGCCTGACCTGAACGGGCGAATAAAAAAACAACAATCAATCAATCATCTACGGCATCGTAACGTTCTCCCATCTCTCTGCACAACGGAACGGATTGAATTAAATATGGGGACGATTTTATTTTTATAAGCCGCGCTGATAAAGAAACAATTTAAAAATGGCGGCTAAACGAATGCTATCTCGCGTATATTAGTATGAAGGAAGAGTTGAGAAGCGAGATAGCCCATACAACGGCCGCCATTTTGAGATCGTGTTTTATGGTCACAGGTTATACCCATAAAAGCGTAATTTGTGTGAATTTGGCTAGCTTATTAACATTATTATTAATATTTGTTGTTGATCTACATTAAGTTACAAAATTAAATGATCATTATTTAATGTCTGTTGACCAGGTCAATATCTCATTAGATGCTTGACTTTTGTTCAAAAAAGGAAGATTTAGGCACATTTTTTGCATTTTTTCTCTAAATTTACATAATTTTTTGAAGTTTTAAATATTTGTTAGTATTCTTTGGACGACAAATAAAATATCGTGAAATTTTTCATTAAAATTAATCGAGCCGTTTCGGAAATTAGAACCTTTGGCAGACAGACAGACGGACGGATGGAAAATACATATTAATAAGGTCCCGGGACGTGTACCCGAAACCTTAATAAACTGATACAAAGCTAAATTGAGAACTTCCTCTTTTCTAAAATTGGTTAAAAATTGGTACTAAAACCCTTCTTCTGAATTTAAAAAATACTTTTGTGAAAATCAGTTTTGACAAAATCGAATAATCGCGGACAAACATGCATACAAACATACATATAGGTCGAATTGATAACCTCCTTAACCTCGTTATAAAACAATCGCTTTTCTCCAACTTGAATTTGAAAAGGGCCCGGACGAGGGTTTTAATAATCCTACTAATATTATAAACGACAAAGTTTGTAATAAAGGACGTCTGTAACTCTTTCACGTAAAAGCTACGAAATAGATTTTAATGAAACCTTACAAATAAAATATATTTGAAGGAAAATTTAACTGACGAAGCAGCGGGGTGCAGTCAGTGAAGGTTAAGTTAAACGGTCAAAAATATGGAAAACGGATTTCTACCTAAGCGAAGAAAGTTAAAAAAAAAGAAAGATATTTTTTTTACAACAACGTTGACAAGAACATGCAATAAAATGGAACACAAAAAACAACAACAAAACAGTAAACCAAAATACAATAATAAATAAAACAACCAACGAATCATAATCAGTTTTGTATGGTGTGTCAAAGTTGCGGTAAAATCTAGTAGTAAATTATTATATTGATAAGAAAATACGATAAACCTTACCTTGTGTAAGTTTTTTAATTATTTACTTACCCTGTTATTCATCAAAAGTTAAAGTGCATTTAAGTTATTTGACGTATGTCAATTAAGACAGGATGTCACGTATTTAGCATACAACAAACCAAATAAGTAGACCTGCAGTAAAGCTTTTTAAAATGTACGGTATCTTTATGAATAATACGGTTAAATTATTAGCTCTGTAATTTCCATACACCGTGTTAGGATTCCTTACAGCCTAATACGGTAGGTACTAAAACATCTAATTACTTTTTATATCCTAATTCTTAAATATAATGTTAAGATATTTCGGTAATGTAAGTTATTACTTACAAATAAGAGCACTCTGACTTTACCATAAAACTCTCAAATCGTTAGTAATCGTTGTATTAGACTATTTTTCTTTATTAAAACTCATACGTTAGGTTTCACAGTATTCTAACAAACTTAAATTTTACTGTCAACTTTAAGCGTAAAAAACAAGGATTCTAGTTAAAAAAACATGTACCTCCAAAATAGGTTTTATACTTAAGAACTAATGATAATTACACTTAAATAATGAAATGTTCATAAATTATATTATTACACCACTAAATTTAAAAATTACTGACACTGCGTTTTTCCTATTACCGATGGTACCCTCCGTAATAGGCGGTACCCTCAAATAGCCTTCCTAACACGGCGGACTTTTGTTTACTCATATTTACTTCCTTTATTCGATTTTAAACAGAAATCAACAAGATTAACTAAGACTACTTGAATGTAAAAAGTATTCGAATATAGTAACATAATCTTCAAGTGTTTGTTTGAACTAAAAATGAAGTCTGAAAATTCAATGTTCTACCGCGAGTCAGTCTGCGTTTGTATGAAACAGCTTCTCGCTTCGCTGACGTTACACAAAATAATTAATTTAAGTAATTTTAAACGATTTTAAACGCACGAGTGCTGGTTAATAAGTTACGTGTTAGTTTCCCTTGGACACTATGTAGTCACCTTTACCATACACAGTCACAACGAATCATAAATTGCAAAAGATAAAATAGAGCCGTAATAGGACGTGATTTTGACTACCGCGGTAATAGGACGTTTTACCCTACTAGCTAAATTAAAATTAACGAATTGTGCAACTATAAAGTTCTATAGGTTACATTTTTTAAATTACCTAACTGTAAAAAAAAACAATTTCAAAATACAAACAGCTCTTTAAAACAACAAATTAAACTAATTCACACAAGTCCACCCTAACGACCCCTCCTAAAGGCCCCCTCAGAATGATTGAACGCTGCACTTGTGCCGACGATTGTACCCACTTTGTTTTTTCATCCGAAGATTGATTAGCACGCTGGCTTGTCCGAATTCCTTGGACAGCTTGTCGACAATTGTCTCTTGGTTTTTTTGGGAGTCTATTCTTTTATCTCTAGTTTCGGATTGATCGATTCGGCGTTTTCTGTAGCATCTACTTCAATTTCATTATTTACTGACTTCAGAAAAGTAGTTTCTCAGTTTGACCTGTATGTACTCATGTATGCATTATTATTATTATTAAGTAATTTATTCGAAGTAAATATATTTTACAGTTTTTTGATAATTCGCCAAACTGCTAAGGCAGTCTGTCGGCGAATGTATGCGCCTTCACAATCTTATAAGTAAATAATAAACAATATCATGCAATAAACCCTACCCACCACTCACTTACTTTTAACCTGTTTATTATGATAACATAACAACATTATACAATGGAAGCTATGGTGTTATTTAAATTTTTAATTTGGATTCACAATAAATTGGTATTTAATTCATATATCAGAATAATAATAATAATAATAAAGGCGTAGGGATGTGACGACCCCATCGCCCAGTGGAAATTCCAGTACTTTCGGTCTGGGACTTCCATTGCAATTAGTCACCGCAGGGACGGCTTGTGGCGAGTCGATGGTGAGTGGCGACACCACGGACCCTATACCTCCAGGGGGACACACGCAGTCATCACACGCACACTCACATGCAGTCATCACACACACACACCCCCCCGCCTCTGAGCTTGCCTTCACCAGCCGGCCAGAGTGGAGTAGCAAGAGCGAAGCCTATGCTCCAGGTTGGAAGTGTAAAATGTCATAACGCCGGGTGCATCTTATGCTGCCCGCAGTCTCACCTCTCGACAACCTTAGCTGTCCACGACCAGTGTTGCGACCCGTTGCCAATATATCGGCGACTTAGTGCAAGCCCACCCAGTGGACAGCGAGTCACCGCCTGCCATGATAATTAGTGAAATGTTGCATTAAAGGCAGGCGTACCGGTATTTCACTCCATAGCACCAGTTAACCGGCCCATTAAACAGTTCAACCCCATAAACCATTTCTTGTCATCCATTTTACAATAGTTCCTATCACCTACTGGGTGCCGCCTCTGGGTGCATGATCTATTTGTGCATTTAGTCGCGATGCCTGGTTGGTGATCCATATACAATATAGCAAAACTCTCGAAAGGGCCTCTACGAGTTGGATTCGTCCCCTCGCACGCCTCTCAAAGGACCGGGCTCCATCCCGTGATACCGAAGAGTATTGAGAAACATAATAATAATAATAACACTATAGTATATAGAATAGATTTGTTATACTTATTTATCTATTTGTACTAATTAGTAAATTTAACATCGTAATTTAATAATATTTTTTTTTTATCTGTTTTTAAATTCCCTCATATTAATAAATTTATCTTCAATTTCTACAATATTAAATATTTTAGGAACCATGTACTTTCTTAACCTTTTTCCGTAATAATTTGTGAACTTAGGTATGACATACGTTACACGTGACTTTTTTCTAGAGTTATGAATATATGACTTAGCCATTCTAAAATCTAAACATTGATATTGCTCGACTGCTATTAGGTATTTTACCTTTTCATGCACCGGTAAAATGTTACATTTTGCAAAGAGTTTATAATAATTTGTGTTACAGCGCAATTTAGTTTTCTTATCAACTAATAACTTTAGGAAACGTTTTTGTAGATCGACAATTTTATCCAGATAGGTTTTAAAGGTTCGACCGTATATACTCAGGCCATAGCTCAATACAGAGTCAACTAATGTATGATAAATCATTATTAAAGTTTTTCTGTTAACTACATTTTTAAGATTGTATATATTTGCTAACATTGCTCTTAATTTATTATAAACAGTATCTATATGAAGCTTTCAGTTCATATTACATTCGATGTTCAAATCTAGGTATTTATAAGTTTTGACAAATTCCAGACATCGACATGAACAGGATTTCCCATCACTATGCAAGCATTCGTACGTATGGCCTATGATTACCGGTTGTTTAGGTTTTTTTAAGAAAGGTGACTTAATCAGCATACATTTGGTTTTGTCAACATTTAATATAATGCCATTGTCATGAGCCCATTTTAATAAACTTTCAAAATCCATTTGCATTTTTTTCTCTAATATTACACCAATGTCTTTATCAGAGTAAATTAAGCAGGTGTCGTCTGCGTACATATTATATGTTTTACAATGCTTGACCACGTTAGGCATACTGTTCACATGCATTATGTACCCAACCGGGCCATATACAGATCCGGTGGGCACACCATACCTGACGTTGCACTCGTCCCCCGAGACACCCGCGATGGTCGTGCGCAGTGTTCTGTTTCGCAAGTAGCTGCGGAACCATTCATTCATCGGGCCCCGGATGCCACACTCACGCATGGCTTCCAGAACTATCTCGTGGTCCAATGTGTCAAACGCTTTTTTGAAATCTATGAACAGTGGAACAACAACATAGGTACTTTCTCTGGTCTAGGCTTTCATAAATATCGTCTGCAAATTGACCTAGTGCTGTTACAGTGCTACGCGCATTTCTAAATCCATGTTGTGCATTTGATATAATACAATTTTGTTCTAAGTAGATTTTTATTTGTTTTCAAATTACTTTCTCAATAATTTTATTTATGGCAGATAAAATGGCAATAGGCCGATAGTTAGAATAGTTAAGGTGGCAGCCCTGCTTATAGATAGGTCTAATTATAGATTTTTTTGCATGTTTGACCGCGATTATGTCGTGTTTGGCTAAACCAATTTTGATGCGGTTTTTAGAAAAGTACATATTTGTTACATTCAGGAATAGGTTGCCACCCTTAGGGATAAATATAGTACGGTACGAGTATAAATAAGATCACTTAAAACTCATAAATATGTTCTTATACTTAGTAAAATTTTCCCTTTTCTTGCGATTAAATTCTTTGAAAAAAAAAAAACTATATCTCCCGTTCCCTTGGAAATCCTGAAATTCTGTTAGTGTGGGTGTATTTGAGGTTTTTCAAATACACGGCCACACCTCGGCCACTTCATTTATTATAAAAAATCGTGTAAGTTAGATAAGACGTGCGACGCTGCTTTATTTGTACTGGCCGAGAGCGGGGGAGCCGCACTTGCTGATGGAAACAGGGAGTGCCCATACTCTATGTAGTACTCTTTATTAAACTGTGACACAACGCTATAGCGTCACGCTAGAGCGCTAGCCTTACATACGTGGCTTACCGACGCTTAAACGCTTTGAAACTGCCGATTGCTCAGTGTGACAGGGTAATACTGTCATAGTACAGTACAAGTCGACGAGGAGGGGCCCTCTCCAGACGACCATTGTCGTAAGGCAAGGCAAACATTTTGTTTGCCAGAGCCAATTGGTGGGCACCCTGAACTACCTCGCCTCTCGCAGTATAGGATACTTTACCGGATCAATACCAATCAGATATGTAGTCTTATTCACTTTCAATAAGTGATTGTCTTGTCTTTATTGAGTTTTTTTTCGAAAAATGCTATAGCGCCGTCAATTTAACAAACGCTTTATAAAGGATTGCAGTTTATATTGGTCAGTCTTAGTTACAGTGACCTATAAAAGTGTTTTTCAAATTGCTTAATGAGCGCGCTTTCGCCCCCCTATAAACATTCTTGTCAGGAATAAATCACCCGCCACGACACGCGATGTCCAATTGTGCTTTCAAAATATTTAAATAATATTAATTTGAAATATAATTATTAGTACCAAGTAGAATCATATCTTAGTTTAATATTAAAAGATGGGGAAGGCAGTGTTTATAGCATTCTAAACTTAATTTAATTATAATAATACTATTATTTTATTAGTAGTAATTAAATTTAATACTTTATAATCAACGAGCTTTCCCGGCTTACTTCGTTACGCCATAGAATATAAGATACTACAAAAGACTTAGCTCTATAGACTATGTTCTTTTGAATGGCCGAATAAAAAACAAACAACAATAAACCACCTGTCAAAATATGTAAACAACGGAAAAAATATTGCACCTTTGGTTTTATTATTATTTTTTTTTTTTTTACATATTATTTGAGTTTAGGTAAGAATCCCTAACTTTTTTGAAAATCTTATATAGCCTAAGACACTCGGGGTTAATGTAGCTTCCTACCAGTGAAAGAATTTTTCAAATCGGTTCAGTATTTCCGGAGCTTATTCGTTACAAACAAACAAACAAACAAATCTTTCCTCTTTATAATACTGGTATAGATAATCAATAAGTACCTATATAGGGCTTAGGTAAATATTACTATCATATAACACTGCTTTATTTTAGTAAGTATACTCATAAAATAACTAAAATTAAAAAGAAGAGGTACTAGCTAAATTAATTAATTGTGCAACTATAAAGTTCTATAGGTTACATTTTTTAAATTACCTAACTGTAAAAAAAAAAACAATTTCAAAATACAAACATCTCTTTAAAACAACAAATTAAACTAATTCACACAAGTCCACCCTAACGACCCCTCCTAAAGGCCCCCTCAGAATGATTGAACGCTGCACTTGTGCCGACGATTGTACCCACTTTGTTTTGTCGTCCGAAGATTGATTAGCACGCTGGCTTGTCCGAATTCCTTGGACAGCTTGTCGACAATTCTCTCTTGGTTTTTTTGAGAGTCTATTCTCTTATCTCTAGTTAAGGATTGATCGATTCGGCGTTTTCTGTAGCATCTACTTCAATTTCATTATTTACTGACTTCAGAAAAGTACTTTCTCAGTTTGACCTGTATGTACTCATGTATGCATGTTTGACCGCGATTATCTCATGTTAGGCTGAACCAATTTTGATGCGGTTTTTACAAAAGTACATATTTGTTACATTCAGGAATAGGTTTTGGTAAGTTTTTGACTGACTTCTAAAAGGAATAAAGTTTTCAGTTTATGTAATGCATCAGTTTACTGAAGGCGGGTCGCTTTTATTAAAAAAAAAAAAAACAAATTACTATGAGCCTTAACTTGCCCACTGATGGGCAAAGGCCTGTTTCCCCCTTTTTCACACTTCCGAGCCAATTTGATTTCCACCAGGCGGGAGTACCTGTCGTGCTCCTACTTTTGTCGCTTCCGTATCATCATCAATATCAATATCAATACATACTATAAAATAAAGTCGCTTCCCGCGTCTGTCCCTATGTATGCTTAAATCTTTAAAATTATGCAAGGGATTTTGATACGGTCTTTTCTAATAGATAGAGTGATTCAAGAGAAAGGTTTAAAAGTATAATACATGAACAAGATAGTAACAGGTTAGGCGGTACGAAGTTCGCCGGGTCGACTAGTTATTCATAAAGATACAGAAGGTTTTAAGTGGTTTTAAAGGAGCTCCACTCTTCTCTGGTTTGTTGTATGGTAAATACGTGACATCCAGTCTAAATTGACGTACGTCAAATAACTAAAATGCTCTTTAACTCTTTAAGAATAACAGGGTTAGTTTTTCTTGTTTCCTGGTGTGTTAGTTAGTATGTCTTATAATATTTTTTCTCTATCTCTTGGTTATCAAGGGATGGAGTCCGGTCCTTTTAGAGGACGAATCAAACTCTATCCAACCTACGCCTCTTATTACTCTTCATCCAACACCTTCAAAAACAAATAACAAAATCATTAAACATATTTAAATTCACCTTCAAACAAACAACTATCTATTGCTACACTAACACATAGGTGTAATATGAAATAAGTGAACGTATATAAAAAGTGAGAGTGTGTGCGTGTGCTCAGCTGTTTGTTGTTAATAGAGGCCGGGGCAGGTCGACGAACTAACGATAGAGGTGGCACCTTGAAACAGAAACGACAATCTTTTTCGGGGCGTGTTTAAATGCCTACTGAAAGTCTTGAGCATTTAAAATGCTGTTGTAGTCAAAAAATTATAAATTGTGTTTTAATTTAAACATAACATAAGATTCTGCAATATTTAAAGGAACTTCTCAAATAAAAATGAAAAGCTCGTACAACTGAAAAAAGTACCTATTACAAATTGCAAAAAGATTAAGGTAAAAAAAAAAAACAGTTTCTGTGAGTAGATAAAATCTAAAATTTCTCTGTTAATAGGTAAATTTTTAAACACGCCTGTAGGTATATCACTGATTTTATAGTAGCTCACGCCGTCAAGTTGGTTGTTCTGCAACTTGTTTTTGAGCCAAATTGTAATGTGAAACAAACGATTAATAGCAGATAATGTATAAATCGTTTGTTTCACATTATACCGGATGTTTCTAAAAAGGCGGTAATAATCAAAGGAGGGATTATGCTCACAATACCTAACAACTTTCCCAAAGCAACATGGGTCAAAATCTCAAAACAAAAATCAGCCGTCCCGTACATTTACCCCGTCAGCTGATCGAACCAATGTATGGAACAGCTGTAAATTTTTTTGAGATTTTGACCCATGTTGCTTTGGGAAAGTTGTTGTTTATGGTGAGAAGAATCCCTCCTTTGATTTATTACCGCCTTGTCAGAAACACCCTGTATATCTCATACATATCATACATATTAAGCTCTTTAGAAACTAAGTAAAGAATGAAAAGAAACGTAGGTGTTTATTTAAAGAACTAAATAGACCATCTGCATAGCCAACTCTTTGTTCGCTTAGCAACAGCGTATCGGCGTGTTCTTCGGTAGTTGCATGACGAGTGTTGCGCAAGGCTTCGTTCGATTCCCGGCGAGGCCAACATTGTACATACAAACTAACATGCACACACAAAGTGTTTGCCGTTTGAGCAAAGTAAGGATGTGCGTTTTGATGGAGAAACGTAGAATACGTTTTTACTTAATTGATGGATTTTTAAATTTTGTATTTAGGGTTTTTTTTTAGAGATTAAATTCAGTTTCAGAAAAGAAGCTTTTTTACGGTTCAGAGGCATAGCACAGCCTAAAGTAGCCCTCCAACCCGCGAAAAAAATATAAAATGTGGAAAAATATTCCACTAGATAAAATCTACATTATCTAGTAGAATACTGTTCCACATTTTTGATGTTTGCCTTAGTTTAGAAGATATTAATTTTTTTCACGGGTGGCGCTATTTTATCTGTGCTATGACTCTTAATCTGTAGAACACAAAACACAAAGATAAACTCTTCAAGGAAACATATGTAAATAAGCAAGGTTTTGTATTGGGTGACCTTAGAGCTAAAATCTATTTCTGCCACGCAAACTCCGGTGCTATCTTCAAGCTAATATATTAATTAGCTATATTTTATTTTATAATGTGCTTTGGGCGACAGAGAGATGGCGTTAGTGATATGGATTAACGAAGACTTATCTGTGTGGCTATCTCTGTGGGAGGCCTAAATCATGCAGTAGCCGTATTTCTGTCTCTGCAGTTCCGAATTAAACTTTTAGTAGCCACTTTGAAGCGTTATTTTGAATTAAAATTAAACTCAAATATAGCATTCTTAGCCATGTTTCATGAAAATCTGTTCGTCCGTTTGAAGATCATCAGCTCTTTCTAGTTGATGAGGGGATCTTTCTTGATTTGTTATATCCGATCGATTTGAAATTTGGTACCATATAACATCAATTATATTGAAAGTATGGTAAGGTACAGATAGTCAAGCAGCTCTCTTAGCACTAAGCTCGTACACATGTACCTCAAAGCTAGTGCAGAACTGCATCAACTCACTAAATACTCTGGGTGCAAATAACAAAGTATTTATTCGCTGGGTTCCAGGACATGCAGGGATCGAAGGTAATGAAAAAGCCGACGAACTTGCTAGAGCAGGAGCACAAGGAACCTTTGTCGGGCCTGAGCCCTTCTGTGGAATACCTAAAAGCCTCGCTCGCCTTCATCTTAGGAACCAATGTCATAAAGAATCCCTAAACCTATGGGCCCTTACCAAAGGTTTAAATCACTCCAAAGCAACCATAAAACCTTTCAACAGCAAAGCTGCCAGGGAGGCTTTGGCGCTAAATAGGAACAACTTACGTACTCTGGTGCGAGCACTCACGGGACACTGCAAGTTGAACAAGCATATGTTCAACTTAAAGTTGAAAGACACAAAAATGTGCAGACTCTGCCTAAATGCAGATGAAACTGCGATGCATATTTTGTGCGAGTGTGGTCCCCTAATACATAAACGGTCAATCCATCTTGGAAAACATTTGTTGCAGCCGGATGAGATAAAATCTCTCAGTTTCAAGGACATACTGTTGTTCCTGAAAGCAACAGGCCTTGATGCTGAACTATAAAACATAATAGTGGCGATCACAATAGATCTGCAAAGGTCTGGGTACTGGGCTGTTAAAGCCCTGCATAGCCACCAATCAAATAAATAATAAGCTTTTAAATAGTGGATGAGGGGATCTAACTATCATGTCCTATCGATTTTAATTTGGCACCGTGTTACTTCAATGATATTGAGAGTATATATTATTATGATAAGGTATCCATAACCTTTTTACTATGATGAGCTCTATTTCTAGTTTAGTTGAAGGATATCTGATTCGGTCGGGGTTTTTTTTTTAATTTTCGGTTACTTCTACCTATAATTCGCATATGACTATATCTTCCAAACAACGTCGATGATCTCCGTTGTTGTATTCGACAGTAGAACCTCTCAATAGGCTTTCCAAGGATTGTTTTAAGATTGAAGAACGCTTGTGGGTCACTTGCTGGCACTGACTGAAAATCAGCGCTGTCGGTGAAAACCTTCAGCACATGCTGAGTCAGTGCCATTTTACGGCAACTGCAACACACACACACACAACTTGTTAAATTTTGTTGTTATTTTAAAATGTTTTGAAGTATGTGCTATTGTTGTTGTTCGTAGGCTATTGTATATTATAATGTAACTGGAGGCTGCCCCGCGGTTTTTCCCGCGCAGATTTCTCATAAACACATAATTCCCGTTTTTTCCCGTTCTCGTGGGAATTTCGGGAAATCCCTTCTTAGTGCTCACTTAAACTCCCCAAGGAACCCACGTGCCAACTTTCAGCTTTCTACGCCCAGTAGTTTAGGCTCTGCGTTGTCTGTCAGTCAGTCAGTCAGTCAGTAACGGAAGAGTTTTATATATATTGATATGTGTTTTTTTTGTTGTGAAAAAATCTTTTCTCTCTTTCTTTCTTTTTAAACCACATAAGCGTAGTAAGACGCAAGTCATTGAGCCGATCGTTAGTCGTAGAGTTAATGAGTCATCTGGTCGAAAGGGACCGTTTTATTTTTATTGTTATTACTACGGAACCCTGCTGAGTGGTAGCGGTCTCGAGCTTGGATGTAATGGCGACTACTTTTTTGTACGGACGAACTCCTTGTTCAGTGTTACGTTAGGAAGCGTTTACGACCAGAGATGTGAGAGCGAGAATCTCCTAACCTAACCTAATCTTCTAATCTCCTCCTATGATGTGCATTTATTATAAATATAAACCTTCTTGAACCACTTTATCTATAAAAAAACGCATCAAAATCCGTTGCATAGTTTTCAAGATTTAAGCATACAGACAGTGGAAGAGGGACTTTGTTTTATACTATGTATTGATTGATGATGATTAAACTGGCATTGACTGAAAATCAGCGCTGTCGGTGAAAACCTTCAGCACATGCTGAGTCAGTGCTATTTTATGGCAGCTGCAACATACACACAACTTGTTCAGTAATGTTTTTTTTTTAATTAGGTATTTACTTTTTTATTTTGTTATGTTTATTTTTACAAGGTTTTACCGATGTATATTATTAAGTACTAGTTGACCCGGCGCACTTCGTACCGCCTCGCCTATTACTATCTAGTGCATGTATTATACTTATAAACCTTCCTCTTGAATCACTCTATCTTATTAAAAAAACCGCATCAAAATCTGTTCGGTAGTTTTGAAGATTTAAGCATACATTGGGACAGACAGGGACGGACGCGGAAAGCGACTTTATTTTATACTTTGTACTAGAGGCTGCCCCGCGGTTTTTCCCGCGCAGATTCCTCATAAACACAAAATTTCCGTTTTGTCCCGTTCCCGTGGGAATTTCGGGAAATCCCTTCTTAGTGCTCACCTACACTCCCTAAGGAACCTACATGCAAAATTTCAGCCCGCTACGCCCAGTAGTTTCGGCTCTGCGTTGTCTGTCAGTCAGTCAGTCAGTCAGTCAGTCAGTAACGGAAGAGTTTTATATATATAGATATTGATGTGTGTTTTTGTTTGCTGTAAACAAATCTTTTCTTTCTTTTTTTTAGTTAGTGTTGTACTTACTTAGATATTTTTATGCAAAAAAAAAACATAAACTGAAAACAATATTTTAACAAGTAAGTAATCCATAAGACCTCCTTTGTCATAAGTTGTGTCATGTGTCGCAACCAGCTCAGCCATCACGGCACCGCGCTCCCGAGTCATCGAGGTCAGGGTTCCGTTCCCGCCGGGGCAGCGCCCTCGGGGCCGCCGCACAATGCCTGGGATGGACCGGTTGTGGTTTGACCTTTTATTTGTAAGTATGGTAATTTTATGTTCAAAATATATCGTGTACTTGTGACGATTGCAATGAAGATGTAAATAAAGTGATATAAACACTTTTAAGAGCCAGTTTACAGCGATGCTAGCGCCATTCGCAAAAAAATATAATCTTCTAAACTAAGGCAATCAAAAATGATGTTTTGTAATTTATGGTACCTTTTTATAGCTTATAGACCAAAGAAAGCTACAAAGTGTTGCTAAAAGTGGCACTTGGCAACAATCTGTGTATTTATTTTGTTCTTTTTACTTAGGACTACTTAACCTGTACTCAAAAAATACTAAGCACGATTATCTAGTGTTACACATTTTTGATAGTAGTCTTAGTTTAGAAGATATAAAATTTTGTCAAGAATGGCGCTAGCATCGCTGTAAACTGGCTCTTAAGTATTACACATGCTCAAGCTATTATGGGCTCTATTATTAGAAGAAATGATGGTCGATGCGGCCGAAAAATTCTCAAATAGCGACCGCTCACTGAAAGACGCAGAGTAGGCAGATCCCCTACAACGTGGTCAGACGATCTGGTGAAGATTGCGGATAAATGAATTATAGTAAGAGGAAAATTTAAATTTTGAACACGGACATTATACGTGGGTCCGGCTCTTGAGGTGGTGCCTCTGCCCAGCCCTTTGGGGAATAAAAGGCGTAATATGATGTTTGTTATGTTATGTTATGCATGATCAAAAGTGCTTTCTCTTAGTGTATTTTGTATAGGCAAACAAACAATATAAACTTAGAAAGTATTATCAATTCCGAACACAGGGCCGGAGTGGTAAATCAACGGGGCCCGAGCGGAATTCTCATCACCCTATTACTGATTCCCTAGACCCTGTGAAGTGCAATGAGTAAATTTATAACGTTGAACTCTAAGGGAAATTTGTACCTTCAGATACAAAAATAAGGCAGATGCCTCAACGATTTCAATAATACCTAATCTACAGGGTGTTTCTGACAAGGCGGTAATAAATCAAAGGAGGAATTCTGCTCACCATACCTAACAACTTTCCCAAAGCAACATGGGTCGAAATCTCAAAACAAAAATCAGCCGTCCCGTACATTGACCCCGTCAGCTGATCGAACCATGTTGCTTTGGGAAAGTTGTTAGTTATGGTGAGCAGAATCCCTCCTTTGATTTATTACCGCCTTGTCAGAAACACCCAGTATATTTTTGAATTTAATAAATATTTTTGAATTTAATAATATTTATCGCAATCAGATTACAATTTTTTAATTACTACATTTATTGCAATGGGTAGCCTTATAGCTTTAAGCGATTTCTCCCAGGCAATCCATTGTTATGAAAAAATAAATAATACATATTAAATGCACGGTGGGTTGTTGTAAGTATGGCTTTAAAAGTTTTCACAAGGCGACCATTGTCGTAAGGCAAGCCAAACATTTGTTTGCCTGAGCCAATTGGTGGGCACCCTGAACTACCTCGCCTCTCACAGTATAGGATACTTTACCAAATAAGGTATCAATAGCGATTAGATTAGATGTAGTCTATATGACTTCCAATAAGTGATATCTTGTATCCTATATTGAATAAAGATTTTTTGATTTTGATTTTTGATTTGATTTCAAAGAAGGACGTTACTGTACCCTAACCCGTTACTGTGGTGGGTGTTACTGTTGTCTGTCCTTCTGGTCGCCTTCTGAAGGACAGACACCCCGATGGTATACTATGCCTATGTGTGCTGGCAAATAAATAAATAGAACCAGAACTTTCTCTGCTTCCCACAAGACAATTTAATAGTTAGGGGTGCCACAGCCACAGCTACTCCACTAGAGCTAGGGTTGTCCAACAATAGATACAGAGACCGGAAGCGGAAGCACTCGGCGCCCTACCGGACATTCGAGGTGTTTTTAAACTCGGCCAGCCAATCGTGACCTTGTTCTTAGTTAGTGATGGGGTTGGTTTTTTAATCTTTTATTTATTTGCAAGCCGTGCCTGCTTAGTCTGCCTGTGAAAGTGCAATTTTAATATATTTTGTCACCATGTAAACCTTCCCTGGACTACGACTAACATTTTAAAACCAAAATCGGCTAAATCGGCACAGCTGTTCTGGAGTGATAGTGAGATAAATGAACATCAAAAATATTAAAGACAAGTGTTCGCTCACGACATAGCCAGCGGAATTTCCCTTCAACCCGCAAAATCCCAAAATTTAATTTTCGTCAGATTTTCAAGAAAGTGAGTAAGTGACCTACTTACCAATTTCAGCCATATCGGTACAGCAGTTTAGGCGTCAAAGCATCACTTATCAGAAAGAGTTATTTTCTCATTTACCTGTATATAATACCTTCGCTCTACATTGGTTTATATGCATACCCAAATATCCATACATTTAAATAAAGATTGCATGTTCTAGCTTTAAAAATCTTTCTTTAAAATGTGTTTGAATGAAATTGTTCCAATTTTGAACATCACTAGAACGTTTCCGGTCCTCAACCCAGTTTTTTGAGAACCCCAGTGACTTACCCGAATCCGGTGTTGAATTCTACAAAAATGGGGTGATAAGATTTTAGTAAACCTCTTCAGTTTTTAAAGGGTTGTAATTTCCTTTTTGAGTCTAATCAATTTTTTTTTTAACTAGATTTTTTTAAGTGGATGAAGAACACTTTGACTTAGAATCAAATACTCAGTAAATCCCGGACTATGGACTGAAAGACATTACTTATCGTCTTAACTGCTCCAGAAAAAGACTAACAATTTGGAATATCTAATTAAGGGTTGCAGTAAGGAAAGAATTTTCAAGATTTGCTCAGCCAGATTTTTTCAAGCGATTTTACAGCGATGCTAGTGTCAATTGGCGAAAAAATTTATATCTTCTAAACGAAGGCAAATATAAAAAAAATATAAAAAAAGTATCATAATCATTCATCATTTCAGCCGTAGGACGTCCACTGCTGGACATAGGCCCCCCTCAAGGCTCTCCATCTGTACCGATCGCAGGTGGCCTGCATCCAGCGTGGACCCGCAGCCTTGCGCAGATCATCCGTCCATCTGGTCGGTGGACGTCCTACGCTGCGCTTGCCGATCCGTGGTCTCCACTCGAGAACTCTTCGGCTCCAGCGGCCATCAAAAAGTATGACACTAGATAATATAGCCCAGTATTTTTAGGGCACTGATGTATAGCTTTTAAGTTAAATACCAAAGAAAGTGGCCACTTTTAGCAACAATCAATCAATATATATAAAACTCTTCCGTTACTGACTGACTGACTGACTGACTGACAGACAACGCAGAGCCGAAACTTCTGGGCGTAGCGGACTGAAATTTTGCATGTAGGTTCCTTAGGGAGTGTAGGTGAGCACTAAGAAGGGATTTCCCGAAATTCCTACGGGAACGGGAAAAAACGGGATTTTTGTGTTTATGAGAAATCTGCGCGGGAAAAACCGCGGGGCGGCCTCTAGTCAATATATATTAAACTCTTCCGTTACTGACTGACTGACTGACTGACAGACAACGCAGAGCCGAAACTACTGGGCGTAGAAAGCTGAAAATTGGCACGTGGGTTCCTTGGGGAGTGTAGGTGAGCACTAAGAAGGGATTTCCCGAAATTCCCACGGGAACGGGAAAAAACGGGATTTTTGTGTTTATGACAAATCTGCGCGGGAAAAACCGCTGGGCAGCCTCTAGTCTGTGGATAATTTTGTTCTTTTTTACTTTACTGTGCTCAAAAATTACTAAGCAAGATTATCTAGTGTCATACTGTGCCACATTTTTGATATAAGTAAGCCTTAGTCTAGAATATATATATTTTTCGAGAATGGCGCGCCAGCGCTGTGAACTGGCTCTCAATAGGTAGATAAAATATTGCAAATCACGTGAAAAAGGAGCTTAAAAACAAATGCAAATGACCGTTATTCTTAAGCCTGAAACTAATCAACACTGTGTAATCAATATATATAAAACTCTTCCGTTACTGACTGACTGACTGACTGACAGACAACGCAGAGCCGAAACTACTGGGCGTAGAAAGCTGAAAATTGGCACGTGGGTTCCTTTTCCTTGGGGAGTGTAGGCGAGCACTAAGAAGGGATTTCCCGAAATTCCCACGGGAACGGGAAAAAACGGGATTTTTTTGATTATGAGAAATCTGCGCGGGAAAAATCCGCGGGGCAGCCTCTAGTAATAAATTTAAAGAAACACTAAACTTTGTTTCCAACCGCGTGACGTTAAACACTTTGGGAGTGTAATGACCCAATTTTTACGAGAATCGATTATAAAAGTGATGTGCCAAAAACCATTTTTAGACGACCTAGTTAATTCTATGACATTATTCAACGAGTTTATTTAAATTACTATATGACTTCCTGAATTTTAAATTCTAGTGACGTACAGAGTTCGATGTTGAACTAGATAAAAAATTACACCTAAAATAATTGGAACGAAATCATCAGTTTAGTATTTTATATAAAAACTATAGCTGTCGCGGAGAACTTCGTATTGCGCCTTGAAATATTAATATGGAAAAATTAAATTGTTGCTTTTACTAACTTTCTTTAAAATGTTTCCATATTTTCCCACTTTCTAAACCTTTTTTTTATATAAATAGTAGAAGTAGATAGTAGATTTGATATCAATATATATAAAAATCTTCCGTTACTGACTGACTGACTGACTGACTGACTGACAGACAACGCAGAGCCTAAACTACTGGGCGTAGAAAGCTGAAAATTGGCACGTGGGTTCCTTGGGGAGTGTAGGTGAGCACTAAGAAGGGATTTCCCGAAATTCCCACGGGAACGGGAAAAAACGGGAATTTTGTGTTTATGAGAAATTTGCGCGGGAAAACCTGCGGGGCAGCCTCTAGTTTAATATAATATCATTGGTTGCGATTCACGCGACGGTCCTAGTCAAAGCAATTTCTTTTTTAAAAACCAAAACTTCAAAGAAAAATATTCCTATTCATAATTTGAATCATGAAAACCTCTTTTTTTAATTTTATCAGGAAAAACGTCCGTTAAAAACACAAAGCGCCAGTGACACCGCGTGCAAAAAAAAACCTGTAGGGTAACACGTCCTATTACGTCGCGGTAGTCAGGATCACTTCCTAATATGTAGACATTTTTTCTTTTGTATTATGTTAATATTATGTGTCTGTTTTAGTTTAGCGTATAATTTATTTTAGTTTAGTACTGACGAGCTTTCCCGGCTTACTTCGTTACGCCATAGAATATAAGATACTACAAAAGACTTGGCTCTATAGACTATGTTCTTTTGCCTGCCCAGAATGGGCTTGATAAAAAACAAACAACAACAACAAACCAACTGTCAAAATATGTAAACAACGGAAAAAATATTGCACCTTGGGTTACAATATTTGAGTTTAGGTAAGGATCCCTAATTTTTTTGGAAATCTAATATAGCCTATGACACTCGGGGTTAATGTAGCTTCCTACCAGTGAAAGAATTTTTCAAATCGGTTCAGTATTTCCGGAGCCTATTCTTTACAAACAAACAAACAAACAAATCTTTCCTCTTTATAATATTGTAGTTTAGTACTGATAACGTGTCTATTATTGATTGATATTGATATTATGAAGTTACTTTAAACACAATACCATACCATAACAACCGATTGACACACTCTCAAATAAATGTTTCCTTTCTTTCTTTTCTTCTCTGGACACAGGTATCTCCAACAGATTGCCTTAAAGACAAAATTTTTCAAGGTGTTTTGCCGTAATCGCCATGCCTAGCAGGCGGATCGGTAATCGCAGTGTGGCTCTATATTATGTATTTCAACCAGCTGCCTTTCCTACGTAAAACATTAAAAAAAAGAAAGAATGTCTCCGTTTATGGACGTGATTAAGACTACCGCCGAAATAGGATGTTTTACCCTAAATTGTGATTTTTGTGGCGTGTACCAATATAGCCCTCCCCTCCCTTTTTCTGCATCCCCCTGTCAGTGAGTTGTCATTTTTAATTAGTCTCACCAAGTGAAGTAGGAAGAAAAAGCGCGTACTTTTTACGTTTGAGAGGTCGTGGGTTCCGGAGGATTTAATGAAATAATTATTTATTGCGTGAAATTTGACTTTATTGATTTAACAGCGATTGGCCTTTTATTATTGCCAATATTCACTACCCTAGGCTTACACCTTAAGGTCGTAGGATGCTAAGGTTGATGTCTGGTTAGTTAACAGACCTATCTATCTTTCAACTTAGACCTTATTTTTTATTAAGACTACAGTAATACTCAGAACGCTTCTATACAATTATCAAAATTGGACTACTCTGTAAAAAGTTATGCGTGATCATACATAAAAAAAAAAGAAATATACTTGTCGAATTGAGTACATCCTCCTTTTTTTTCGTCGGTCAAAAAGAGAATACGTTTTTCTACTACTAATTATTTTTCAATTGTCATGAAATTTTAGTATGTTACTAAGACTCTAAAAAACTATTGTACTTTTCCTTTTTTTTAATAAAATTCGCAATAGATTCAGACTTAGCCCCTAAACTACACATATTTTGTGATAAACAATATTTAAACGCACGTACAAACCTAGATTATTCAATGCTGAAGCGATGGACATCAAAATTATTGTGATTTGCTAAGATTTAGGTATAGAAAGACGTTTTCCCCTGAAACGAAAATTTCATCAAGCATTAGTTTTCTCACTATTGCACGTTTGCGGTTCGGGGGCGACTGTATGAGTGTTTTTAAATATTATTATATCGTTGCTATACAGTCCTCTCAAAAATCTAATTGGTCACCAGCAGAACCCTAATAAGTCCTTTTCGCACTTAAAAAGAGATTTACTGGTACAAGTTTACTGCTTAGCATATTTCACTAATTAAAGACACGGACTTTTTTCGTTAGGGGCTCGCCTCATTAGGGGAACCCGGATAGTTAAATAGGTTTTTTTATTTCGACATAGTAAGTCCATTGGGGTCCCCTTTGTCTTTGTTTGATGCACCCTCTTTTATATTATTGCAAACTCAGATCGTCGTGCAGTGTTTTTAACCGACTTTAAAAAGGGAGGTTATCAGTTTCACCTGTATGTATGTATGTATGTTTGTCCGCGATTATCTCGCGTATGGCTGAACCGATTTTGATGCGGTTTTCAGTAATGTATTTGTAACATTCAGGAGAAGGTTTAAGTACTGATTTTAACCGACTTCGAAAAACAGGAAGTTCTAAGATTATGTCTGTGTCAGTTTGTTGAAGGCGGGTCTCTTTTTGTAAGAAAGGAATTATTTTTTCTTTTATCCCAGCCGAAAGACCGTCCACTGCTGGAGATAGACCTCGCTCAAAAATCACGTTAAGTATAATGAAAATAATTATAAGGGGGCTTTTTTATAATCGCCATGTTTGGTAGGTGGATTGGCGATTGCAGGATATGTCAAACAACAGATCCACGCTCGGGGGGGACATCCCTATGTCCCCCCGGGAGTGGCCGAAGAACCAATGCTGCAGAAGATCTCCCGTGACTCCCTTGCTAACAGCCGGCTTGGACACCGGCTGGGTTTAGTGGGTTCGAAGCCCTCATTACCCTGCGGCTCCCCCCGGGGCTGCAGGGTACTCGCTATTAGTTTCCCCGCCTTAAAAAAAAAGTATATATCTAACTGTTTAAAATTCTCAACGAAGGGCACTTGACTGCTGTCGGTTTTTCGGATTATCCACTTTGGCAGACTCGCTCGAGTTTCAACTCGGAGTTGTTCTCGATTAGAGATCATCGAGCCGTCTCATACTCCGTCAAGCGTATACTCGAAGTTGGAACTCGATACCTTTATCAATTTGCAGCAGAGACGGTTTAAAAGTTACTTTTTGTCACTTTGGAGTTGCTTACTCCATAAGACACCAAGTGATGGGGTTGTGGTATTCTACACCACCACCACATGGCCAACAGCGTACAGTGTAATTCAATAGAAAAAAGTTCGCCCCAGTTGGGAATCGAACCCGGATCTCCGAATACATAGTTAAGGGCTTACACGGTTCGAAACTAGCGCCACTTCGATAAATAATTAATATCAGAGCCTTAGAAATTCTAAGCAAGATTATCTAGGGAGTCAAATGCGCATAATCGTGATTTCCGGCATGGTTTATAAGATTTTAATTATTTATCGAAGTGGCGCTAGTAAAGCACCAATTATTATAGCGATGCTAGCGCCATTCGCGAAAATTCCACTTTTGACAACAATTTGTGGATTATTATGTTCTTTTTACTAAGGACAAAAAATACTAAGCAAGTTTATTTAGATAATTTTTTTTTTCGAGAGTGACGCTAGCATCGCTGTAAACTGGTTCTTAACCCGTTGTCTGTGAGTGTCCGCCACTGCCGACCAAAATGGCGGACACTCACAGACAACGGTGACATCGCCACTGAACCAAGAATTAGAACATCAAAATGAAACTGTACTTTATTCGAATTTACTAAAACATTCCTCGTCTAAAAAAAACAGTGCTATAAATCTAGCGGTGTAATGAAGATGTGCACACATACTTCAACATAATAAATGTTTCGCCACTGACGGACTCTTCCTATTCACTTTTTACTGTACTGTTGGATTGTTAAAAAACAGACTTCAAAAAAGAAAGGTTCTTAGTTGACCTGCATGTAATAATAATAATAATAAATCTTTATTTCGTTTTTCACAACATTATTTACAAAATTGGGATCTCCTTTTAAGTACGAATACCTGTGTCAGGAGATTCCGCTCTTCTACAATGACATTAATGCTATGTGTTTTGATTAACTGTGAAAATAGGTGTGTAATAATATAATAAGCGCATTTTCCCTTGAAACATCAAATTCCCAAATTTCCCGTGGGAATTTTGGGACAAAAAGTAGCCTAGTATGTCCTTTCTCAGTCTCTAGACTATTCATATACAAAATTTCATTAAAATCAGTTCTGTAGCTTTCTCAGGAAAGCGAGACAGACAGACAGAGATACTTTCGCATTTATAATATTAAATAAAATAAATAAATAGTATGGATTCGATTCGAAAAATCAAATGTTTCCCCAAAAAATGTTTCTTTTTTAATATTAACTTTAGTGGTCTACAGTACCATTAAACAATAAATTCCCGTATCTACTAATAGAAAGAAAGGAGTATAATGTCTGTGAGTTATTTGTTTTCATACTAGTGGCAGCGTGCGTCAATCTGCGCAAGTAATGAAATAGTAATTTTTATTGCCCTCTGTGATGTAGATTCATTAAAATTGAGATCGCGGAAGAAAATAGAAAAAAAATTGTAGGTACCTAGGTATTTTAGATTTTTAGAAAGCCGCACAAAATCTTTGTAATCTTTTGTTTAAAATATTTAACATTTTCGTGGTAAAGATAGCTACGTCAGGTTTTTGACCCCAGACAAAAAAAAGGGAGGAGTGCTATTAAGTTTAACGTGTGTATCGTTAAACCCATTGTAACTGCAAAACAGGTGTACCGATGTTCGTATAGTTTTTTTAGTGTCATAGGTAATTTTATCCCGAGTGTTCTTAGCCATGTTTCATGAAAATCTGTTCAGCTGTTTAAATATCATCATCTCTTTAGAGTTGATGAGGAGATCCGATTACCTTCACTATTTCTTATCGATGACATGTAATGCAAGGCAAATGCCGTAAGGCAAGGCAAACATTCTTTGGCCTGAGCCAATTGGTGGGCACCCTAAACTACCTCGCCTCTCGCAGTATTGGATACTTTACCAAATAAGGTATAATGACACATCACACTCAGAGCCCCTAACTAGGTAGAACCGGTATCTAGGGTGCCCGAAACATATACAGAGACGAACATTACACCCAGACTAGAAACAAACATCGATATTCATCATATCAATTTTCGCCCCGCCCGGGAATCGAATCCGGGTGCACACGCTTACTCAGTCCACATCACTGCCAACTGAGCTACGGAGCAGTCAAAAACAATATCAATAGCAATTAGATGATTTTAGAGATTTTAGATGTAGCCTAATTGACTTTCAATAAGTGATATCTTGTTTATTGAATAAATAATTTTTAATTTTAATTTTAATTTTCATGTTAGTACGCTCTGAAGATTTATTGAACGATGCTACCTAAACGTTTGGACATTAGTTCAAAAATTCGTCATAACATTCAAATTTCATAGAATGAATTCAGCAAATGAATTACCCTTTGTTATTCCCACACACGAGCAAGGCTATCTAAATTCCTGACAACCCGATCTGTTACACGTGGCAGCGATAAAAACAAACGAACAAACAAACATACATATTCTATGGACATTTAAATACGTGCACTTAATGACTAACTTTGCTGCATTGCAAAATTGCAATGTTGTTTTGATTGCAGGCAGTTGACTCTTATTTCTTATTTAAGTATCTAATTTTACTAGTCGACCCGGCGAACTTCGTACCGCCTAACCTTATTTCCATATGTATGTGTGCATTTATTATACACAGAAACCTTCCTCTTTAATCACTCTATCTTTTTAAAAAAACCGCAGCAAAATCCGTTGCATAGTTTTAAAGATTTAAGCATACATAGGGACAGACGCGGGGAGCGACTTTGTTCTATAATATGTATACTTATTGATATTGATATTGAATAGTCGACCCGGCGAACTTCATACCGCCTAACCTATTACTATGTTGTGCATTTATTATACACAAAAACCTTCCTCTTATATCACTCTATCTATTAAAAAATCCGTTGCATAGTTATAAAGATGTAAGATTACATAGAGACAGACGCGGGTAGCGACTTTGTTTCGATGGACTATGTTATGAATAAATGAATGAATATACACTTTATTTTACTCAAATAGAAGAATATTTTAACAATTTGCATACAATAAGGTGACAATAGGCGACCTTTTCGCTAAAAGCGATTTCTTCTAAGCAACCTGTTTTGAAAGGTTGAAATTATGGACAAAATAAATACAGAGGTATGGCAGGAAGTGCAATATACTATGTATTGATGTAGTTTTCTTTATATAAAAAGTAGAGTTTTCTTAAATTGGTAATCAAAGTTTAAATAAATGTGTAGATAAGCTACAGATAGAGTTGGTCTACCATAGCGCAGTGGGTCAGTCGTCGTCCCACGCCATCGTTCTAGTTAAAGGTTAAATTATATAATTAATTATTAGCTCTACAATATTGCTTTAATAGCCTTTACAATTTATCGATCAAGGTGTGTTTCATTATGAATTATTCATTATTTAGGGTAATATAAATTGTGACAAAAAATTTGGGTATTAGTTCAAGATATTAAAGGTGATTAAAATGTATAGTTAATTAAAATATGTCGTTTAATGCAATTTTCGGTTCCCATTTAATATAAAGAGAAATTCATGATTATGTTCTCTGGTACTAGTACTATGCTAAGAGAAAAGATTTCTATACTTTTGGGTTCAATTGTCGTCACAGCTCAATGCAAGTTTTTTTAGAGGTTTGCAAAAAAAAACATTAAATAACATATTTATTCATAACTAGTCGACCCGGTGAACTTCGTACCGCCTAACCTATTACTATGTTGTTTTCCCAGTAATAATTATTATTTCTCGCCGTATAAACCATCTTTGGACTTCAACGAACATTTCAAAAAAAGATTTGTTAAACGGCTAAACGTGGGTCTGGCTCTTGAGCTGGTACCTCTGCCTAACCCTTCGGGGAATAAAAGGCGTGAGATTATGTATGTATGTATGTATTTGTTAAAATTGGTCCAGGCGTTGTTGAGTTATGCGCTTACCAACATATTTTGCGATTAGTTTTTATATACCTAAAGATGCTTTAATAGGGCTATAATGTTAATAATATAAATTTTGATTGCTTGTTTGTTTGATGAATTTATTGAGCAGTGTGACTTAACCTCGCTCCGTTTGGCTTCGAAACCGGGAAGTTAAACATTATTTTAAACTTTGTCTTTTCAAATTTAGCACAGATACGAAAGGAATGTATCTATTCGCGAATGGGGACCACCTGCTGAGTTCAAAACCAAAAAGTCGAATGTATTATAAAGCAATGGTGTGAACATTTTAATGGCGGATTCTAGTTTATTTATGAGTTCGCGCGTACATTCTATTAAATCGCTTGGGCTTCCTTCCTTGAGAGGTTTTTTTACGGAAGTTTAAAATATGATACAAAAGTATAGAACCTTTAGGCTGCATTTACGATCACGCGGGGCGTTGTGCGGGGCGTGCTGCGGTTAAATCAAACGTATAGCAATGACCGTTTACGCGGGCCCCGCGGCGGTGCCGCTGTGTGACGCTTTTACTAATTTATTTGGACTTCTTCATTTGTATTCAATTATTTACGCATTCCCGCTCCATGCACGCACGGGCTATGCTCGGGATTTCTCTGCGGGATCGAATCAGAAATGAGGACATACGCAGAGAAACCAGGGTCACCGACATAGCCAAGCGGATAAGCTCGTTGAAGTGGCAATGGGCAGGTCATATAGTCCGCAGAACAGATGGCCGCTGGGGCCGAAAAGCTCTCGAGTGGAGACCACGGATCGGCAAGCGCAGCGTAGGACGTCCACCGACCAGATGGACGGATGATCTGCGCAAGGCTGCGGGTCCACGCTGGATGCAGGCCACCTGCGATCGGTACAGATGGAGAGCCTTGAGGGAGGCCTATGTCCAGCAGTGGACGTCCTACGGCTGAAATGATGATGATGATGATTTACGCATTCACAATTTAGGTATTTGCAGATACAAGATTTAAAAATAATAAGGTCCCAGGACTAAAACAACCATTAAGATCAAAAAATTACGCAAAAAGTTATTATGTCATCGCATCACAACAAAAAGCTCGTTTCGTATGCAAGGATTAAGCTTCGCAAAAAAGGGGGTGTAATTTTAAATGCATTAAAATTTCATTTAAAGGGTCCACTTTTGTCCAGCTGAAAATTAAACACTTTAAAATAAAGGGAGGCTTTGGTCAAGGGGCCCTAAAGGTCGCTGAACGCCGTTTAATGACCCTCACTCAAAGGCTCATTATATTTTAAGGACATCAATCAAAATGGGATCAGTAGTTTTTGAGTACGAGGGGAGTGACGCCCTGATACCGTATAATTACGTATATGTGATTATAGGAAAATTTAGGGCTTTTTCACTATTGTGAAAAGGTTGTGATTTTTTTAATTGTTATTTGTTTATAAGGTTTATCTCTATTTAAATCAATTGCACAGCTGTTCCATAGATATAAAAGTTTATATTTATTTATAACCGACTTCAAAAAAGGAGGTTATCATTTTAACCTGTATGTATGTATTTATGTATGTTTGTCCGCGATTATCTCGAGATTGGCCGAACCGATTTTGATGCGGTTTTCACAAATATATTTGTTACATTCAGGAGAAGGTTTTAGTACCTATTTCGACCGACTTGAGAAAAGAGGGAGTTCTCAGTTTATGTATGTGTAAATTTATTGAAGGCGGGTCTCTTTTTGTAAAAAAGAAATTATTATTTGTTTAGATGTTACAAAAAGTTTTGATGTCATTGTTTGACGTTGGGCAATGGGCGGGCTTATAGCTTAGAGTGATTTCTTCCAGAAATCCATTTTATCAAAATCCTCAAAAAGGCAAAGAGTTAAAAAAGTGTCGATAATGTATTAAAAGGGTATGAGGAATGTAGAAATAGAGAATGAACTTCATACTTATGTCAGAATCTTAGCAAGTGGTTGTATCTGCCTACCCCGATGGGAAACAGGCGTGACTTTATATATTTTAAATAACTGCAACTGTGGCCGAAATTTCGATTTCCATGATGTTGATTGATTGATTGATTGATTGAAAGATTTATTCCATGTTCCAAATACATCAAAACATATAGGTACATTTTATAAACTTAAGTAGGTAGGTATAACTAGTGACATGAATCATTAACATATATAAGACTACACTGTACAAACAAAATCCAGTTTTGATGTAGCTGCGACACGGAAAGGGCTCTGACTCAGCATATGCTACAGGATAATATAAGAAATACTATCCGCAGCGCTGGTATTCTGATTTAATCTTATTAAAATAATTATGTTTTACCTACGATATTAAATTTTACTTCCATGGATTTATTTAGAGGTTTATTTCGTCCAAATTACTGAGATAGTGTATCATTAGTTTTTTAAACGTTCCTTTTTATTTTTCTGGTGAATATCAAAAAGAATTATTTGATTTGAACGGTTATTTTCACATTGATTTTAATAAAATAGGTAGAACTTAGTCGTTTATAATGAGGTAAAAATAAATAAATAACTATTACTATAATTAAACTACAGAGATTTCTCTGTATAAATATAAATAACATCCTGAGTTTTCAATGCCTAAGTTTATAAAAAATCAAAGTGACAAACATTGTCATATTCTGTTTAAGCCGAAAATCTCATGGGAACGGAATTCTAGTTTTGAAGTTTGAAGCCAAACTTTGCACTATCAATACATAGTATAAAACAAAGTCGCTTCCTGCGTCTGTCCCTATGTATGCTTAAATCTAAAATTATGAAATGGATTTTGATGCGGTTTTTTTTAATAAATACAGTGATTCAAGAGGAAGGGTTATAAGTATAATTTGTGCACAAAAAAGTTAAAGGTTAGGCGGTACGAAGTTCGCTGGGTCGACTAGTTTTTTTAAATAATCAGAAAAGAAGGCTGCCAAAAAATAATCCTAGAAATTTGTATTCATGAAGCGTAACAGAAAAACAAGCCCCTTTTACATGTTACCTCTATTCCAAAAAGGTTTTCAAGTAATGCATGCTGAAACCAAATTTGGATTAATATCCCATTAGGGTGGAAGCATATGCATGTTATTATGTTATTTAGGTGTGTGCATAGATAAAAAGTATCACTCTAATATGCTTATGATATCATGGGAAAAAATTTGTTTAATGTACCAAAAATTACAACAAAAAACTGTTAAATTATTCGTATTTTTACATTCAATTTAAATTGTTTAATGTACCAATAATACTGTTAAATTATTCGTATTTTTTACATTAAAATTATATTTAATGAGTAAATAATAGTATAAAACAAAGTCGCTTACCGTGTCTGTCCCTATGTATGCTTAAATCTTAAAAACTATGTGGTAACGCACCATCTATGAAGCAGCAGAGGCGAACAGCGATCGACGCAGCACCTACATGAACAGCGTGAGATGCGCGCGCAGCCCGCTCCCGATTGGTCCGCGAAAACGTCTGCGCATGCGCCGGCCATCACCGGTCAAGCCTATTCGACGCAACTTCACACACTTAATATATATTAAAATACAATTACGATTCATACGTGTTACCTTTGTAAACCTAAAATATACGATTTAATTTTATACGTTTAATAACAGTCTTCATTGAAGAAACTCCCGAATCCCTCTAACTAGGCTACGTCTTCACCACTATGCAAAGGATTTTGATACGGTTTTTTTTAATAGATAGAGTGATTCAAGAGGAAGGTTTAAAAGTATAATACATGAGCAACATAGTAATAGGTTAGGCAGTACGAAGTTCGCCGGGTCGGCTAGTAATAGTATTAAACAAAGTCGCTTACCGTGTCTGTCCCTATGTATGCTTAAATCTTTTAAACTATGCATCCAATTTTGATGCGTTTTTTTAAAGGATTAAGTGATTCGCGAGGAAGGTTTATGTGGATAATTCATGCAAAACATATAAATAGGTATGACGGTACGAAGTTCGCCGGGTCTATTAGTCATCAATACATAGTATAAAACAAAGTCGCTTCCCGCGTCTGTCCCTATGTATGCTTATATTTTTAAAACTATGCAACGGATTTTGTTACGGTTTTTTCCAAAAGATAAAGTGATTCAAAAGTAATGTTTATAAGTTTAATACATGTACAACATAGATAGTAATAGGTAAGGTGGAACGAAGTTCGCCGGGTCGACTAGTAATTAATAAAAAGTAATTCCAATTGCACAGATGGCGCCCTGGTTTCTAGACTTTCTTGCCAATCTGCCAATGTAGGCTATCTTTTGGGCGACACGTTAGCCGGGTCAGCTTGTCTATTATCAAGCGTATTGGGAACTTAGAAAACTAAAATAAGCCTTTGAAAAAAGCGCCAAAGTAATACTTATTATATCAGATTTTATATAATTTGGTGTTCCCTCTAATAATTCGGGAGGTGTTTCAGTAAAAATCCACTAATCTAACATTAGCGTGTTGTAACGTCGTTAGTGACGTAACGAAGGGTTATTTTTAGAGGTTTGTTGTGACAACAGTGCAGTTGTTAGTTGCGACCACGCTTTCACCTTTTACAGTAGGCAGGTTTTAATGGTGGCTCCTTGTTCTTTGTGCTCTCCTAATGGCTATATTCCTGTCGCGTGTGGCGGAAGAACTAATAGTCAGTAGTCACCGATATAGCTCAAAGAATCGCAAAACTTAAGAGCCAGTTTACCGCGATGCTAGCGCCATTCTCGAAAAAAATAATGTCTTCTAAACTAAGGCAAATAAAAAATGTGGCACAGTATGACACAAGATAATGTAGCCTAGTATTTTTAGGGTACTTTTGTATAGCTTTTAAGTAAAAGACCAAAGAAAGCTACAAAGTGTTGCTAAAAGTGGCTACTACTAATCTGTGTATAATTTTGTTCTTTAAAGTTAGGACTACTTTACTGTGCTCAAAAAATACTAGGCTACATTATCTAGTGTTATACTGTGCCAAATTTTTGATATTTGGCTTAGTTTAAAAGATTTTTTTTTGAAAATGGCGCTAGCGTCGCGGTAAACTGGCTCTTAAGTAGCAATGCGCAATTGTACATAACTCGAAGAATATATGGTCGCTGGGTCGATAGTTCTCGAGTGGCTAACGCTCCCTGGAAGACGCAGAGTAGGCACCCCCTCACAAGGTGGCTAGACGATCTGGTAAGGGTTGCAGGAGTATACAAGATGAGGGTCCCTCAAGACCGGTCTTTATGGGCATCTTTGGGGAAGGCCTGTGTCCAGAAGTAGGCGTATTTTAACTAAGATAATGATTTTTATATGCTTTTTAAGATTTTGTTTTAAATTATGTAGGTAAACATAGTGAACCTAACATTTTGCTATCGCATTTAGCAATCAGTATTCAATGCAACGAGATAGCATCAATGCTCGGGCTTGTTCGGCGATGTTCGGTTCCGCTCGGGCGGTTCGTTGACCCGGCCTAGATCCTAACATCTGCGCGCGCGCTGTTGCCAGCGAACCTAGTTTAGGGCATGGTCTATTTGATTTAGTTTTATCGATATCGATTGATTTGATGCATTAACTTTTTACTTAAATTATTGTTACAAAGTTTTGTAAGTCTTAATCAGTGCTTGTAAATCTCTTTTTGTTTTTTGAAGGTTTATTATATTATATTATTAGTAATTTTTAAAGATTTCGAAAAGTCAGTAGATGAGAATTACAAGCCAATTACAATTGTGATACATAATTGTTAGGCACAGGCACCAGCACAAGGGTTGCCTGGAAGGAACCTTCTTTCCCTTAAATTCAAAATTTTAGGGTAGTCGTATTATTTTGATGTTTTATTGTAATTGTATGTTGGCAATAAAGCGTTTCTTCATTTTAATTTCATTTCATTTCAGCTCACTAACTGAGCCCAAGATAGGCATCCTGCTCGTCCATCGAGCTGGACCCACATTTGGCCGAGTTTACAAGGAGCCAGCTTGTCATTGCAGACAATGAGCTGGTGCCTCTGCCTAACCCTTAAGGCGTGAGATAAGGTTATTTCATATCACTTGTATCAGCATTTAAATCACACAAAACCAACTCTTTTGACAAATGTAATTTTAAATAGTTGCCAAAAATGAAAACAAGAATTAATTTTAGAAGGGATGCCGCTAATCTGATATTTCCTTACTGCGCAACAATGCGCGAATCAAGAATCAATTGACAGTTTATAAAATAGAATATCGATAATTTAATTCTTTAACATTCTTCGCATCACTACAAGTGACTATAGTGTTCTTATGAAAGCGTCACTTTATGGCCCGATGTCGACTGTTTATTTAATTTTCTAGCCAATTATAAATTTTTATCTAAAGTTATTTAAATTTATGATAAGAAAATAATTTAATCCTGATTGAAGAGCCATGGCGCGTAAACTCAGCATATTAATTGACCTTACAGATCCTTTAATGACAATATAGATAGGTCCAGGGCTACTATTGCGGCCTCTTTTGCAATATTGCTTTGCGTCCTCTTTGTGTTTTTTTTTGTATTTACTTTGACACTCTAGAGGACGAAAATGAATATTGAAAAAGCGGCCGTAATAGGGGGGGTCAGGTCCGATTCTCGGCGAGGGCAAACATTTTTAGCATGGATATCGATGATAAATTTTCTAGGTATTTTTGATTATGATGTGTTTGTATCGGCCACCCTAGCTAAAGGTCCTTTCTAGAAGCCCTTACGAGATTTATTCTCTATTGTTTATAGATTACTAGTCGACCCGGCAAACTTCGTACCGCCTAACCTATTACTATATTGTGCATGTATATAAACCTTCCTCTTGAATCTAAAAAAAAAAACAATCAAAATCCGTTGCATAATTTTAAAGATTTCAGCATTACATAGAGACAATAAGCGCTGGAAAAGACTTTATTTTATACTATGTATCGATTGTGAATGGATTTTTTTAAAGTGTTTTTTAAAGTCTCAAACATGAGATACTTACGTAATGTTCAAACAGAAAACATTGCTAGTTTGTGTTACTTCACTAATTTGTACTTTAACTATGCATTTAAATGATTGTGTTACTACAGCAGCGACCTCTATTTGTTTGGCCTTAAGAATTAATTAGATAAATTAAATTCTTGTATTATTTCAAGGTGCAAGATGGCGTAGATACACATTGTAAAATAAATTTAAATACTTAGATTTTTTTTTACGATTTTACTAAATTGCATATATTTGCATGATTTTTAGTTTTTCGGCTTGAATCCTCTAAGTAGTGTAAATTCATAAGGTAAATAATTGGCAACACATTTAAATTAAGACTAATATAAATCCGAAAAAAAAAAAAAATAATAATGATTATATAAATAACGAGCTGTCCCGGCTAACTTCGTTACGCCATAATAATATAAGATACTACTAAAGACTTGGCACTATATAGCCTTTGTTCTTTTGACTGCCCAAAATGGGCAAATAAAAAAACAAACCACCTGTCAAAATGTGTAAACATGTAAACAACGTAAACAAAATTGTATCTTGGGTTACATTATTTGAGTTTAAGGATCCCTAATTTTTTTGAAAATCTAATAAGTATAGCCTATGACACTCGGGGATAGTATAGCTTCCTAACAGTGAAATAATTTTTCAAATCGGTTCAGTATTTCCGGAGCCTTTTCGATGCAAACAAACAATCCAATCTTTCCTCTATTATTATTGGTATAGGTATAGATATTATTGTTCGAATATATAGATATAGATAATAACGAATGATACACACACACACACACACACATAACTAAGAAGAACGTCGATCTAGGGTGCCCGAAACATCTTCGAAGAAATAGGATAGCTTTATGTGCTGTCTAATGAACCAAGTTATTTAAAGTCACTAGGTAGGTCCTTTTTCTTAATTCCTTTGAAAGGTACTTCAAACCTTAAGGGCCTGATGGTGCTACCTTTACTTACTTGCGACTCCGCGTCCCTTCGTATTTGCCTAAGTACTTGGCATGACTCTGTCAGTACTTCGAAGTACTCCAAAGTACTTCGAACTTCGCACCAGCCACTTGATGTTGATTTCACATGACTTGCAGTCGTAAAACTTTTTTGGATGAGGCTTATTATTTATTTGGAAAACTAGAGGCTGGCTCGCGGTTTTACCGCGCAGATTTCCCATAAACACAAAAATCCCTTTTTTTTTCCGTTCCCGTGGGAATTTCGGGAAATCCCTTCTTAATGCTCACCTACACCCCCCAAGGAACCCACGTGCCAATTTTCAGCTTTCTACGCCCAATAGTTTCGGCTCTGCGTTGTCTGTCAGTCAGTCAGTCAGTATCGGAAGAGTTTTATATACTTGGTGTTTCTGACAAGGCGGTAATAAATCAAAGGAGGGATTCAGCTCACCATACCTAACAACTTTCCCAAAGCAACATGGGTCGAAATCTCAAAAAAAATATCAGCTGTTCCATACATTGGTTCGATCAGCTGACGGGGTATTGACTAGAGGCTGCTCCGCGGTTTCACTCGCGCAGATTTCTCATAAATACAAAATTCCCGTTTTTTCCCGTTCCCGTGGGAATTTCGTGAAATCCCTTCTTAGTGCTCACCTACACTCCCTAAGGAACCTACATGCAAAATTTCAGCCCGCTACGCCCAGTAGTTTCGGCTCTGCGTTGTCTGTCAGTCAGTCAGTCAGTCAGTCAGTCAGTCAGTCAGTAACGGAAGAGTTTGATATATATTGATTAACTTGAACATAATGCTCGTAGTTTGGCCGTGTTGTGGTGGAACAGAATACCACTACCACGTCTCCTCACGTGGGTGTCGTAAAAGGCGACTAAGGAAACGCCAAAGGACGAGCATCAACGTCCTTTGTTGAAAATTCGTAGATGACAACCACCCTCCTCAATGTTTTTTTTGTTTTTCGTTAATTTGTTTGTCTAACACTATTTAAAAAAAGTAAAGCTATAGGATTTTGTCTGTTTTGCAGACATAAAGTATCTCTTGCCTCTTAATTTTATTTTGTTTTTTTTTTAAACCAGAATTCGTCAAAAAAAAAACAAACAAGAAATACCGCATCCAATTTTGAAAATCGTGGAGCTTTCTTACTCGAGAGCACTTATCAGCAAAAGCTGCGTTTCACTAAAGCCCTCTAATTGACAAACTTGCTTCTTATCTTAGCAATTTGCAGCTGAATTGAGCTTTCAACTTGGAGCTTTCGTCATATATCCGGCGCGAGGCAACTTTGTAAACGACTATCTATGGAACTTTTGTACTTTTTGAACATACAAAACATTTACCTACTACTTATATCATCATCATCATTATCATTTCAGCCGTAGGACGTCCACTGCTGGACATAGGCCTCCCTCAAGGCTCTCCATCTGCACCGATCGCAGGTGGCCTGCATCCAGCGTGGACCCGCAGCCTTGCGTAGATCATCCGTCCATCTGGTCGTCGGACGTCCTACGCTGCGCTTGCCGATCCGTGGTCTCCACTCGAGAACTTTTCGGCCCCAGCGGCCATCTGTTCTGCGGGCTAAATGACCTGCCCATTGCCACTTCAACGAGCTTATCCGCTTGGCTATGTCGGTGACCCTGGTTATATAAACTACTACTTATATAAAGCGTAAAAACCTATACTCTAGCTAAAAAAAACATCTCCGCTGCTGGTCGGAACCACGCTAAAATATAAAACAAAGTCGCTTCCCGCGTCTGTCCCTATGTATGCTTTTATCTTTAAAACTATGGAACAGATTTTGATGCGGTTTTCTTTAATAGAAAGGGTAATTCAATAGGAAGGTTTATATTTATAATAGCTAACACGGCGAACTTCGTTACGCCACAGGATTTAGGATACTTTACTACTAAACACTTGGCTCTATAGACTATGTTCTTTTGATTGGCTCTATAGACTATGTTCTTTTGACTGCCCAGAATGGGATATTTAAAAATAACAAACAACCACAAAAAACCACCAACTGTCAAAATATGTAAACGACGGGAAAAAATGCACCTTGAGCTACATTATTCGAGTTTAAGTAAGGATCCCTAAATATTTTTAAAATCTAATATAGCCTATGTCGCTCGGGGATAGTGTAGCTTCCTACCAGTGAAATAATTTTTCAAATCGGTTCAGTATTTCCGGAGCCTATTCGTTACAAACAAACAAATCTTTCCTCTTATAATATTGGTATAGATACTTGCACAACATAGTAAAGGGTGTCTAGTCGACGTTTTTAATAGATAGAGTGATTCAAAAGGAAGGTTTATATGTACAATACATGTACGATATAGTAATAGGTAAGGCGGTACGAAGTTCGCCGGGTCGACTATTATATAAATTCAAAAAAAAAAAACGAATATTATGTTTCGAATAATAAGTGAGAAATGGCAAGGACGCCTTTGCGCTTAAAGCAATTTCTTCCAGGCAACCAATAGCTATTTATACATACTTACCTATACAAATAATAACATGAATAATTGTATATTAGATGAATATTCATAAAGTTCCCTAAGAGGATTATTGTAAGCCCTCCGTTTAAATTAAAACTAAATTTACCCTAAGCTTCCGGCATAAACAGGATACTTAATACTTATTAATACTCTTATTTATGAATGATTATTAAGAATATTTTAAAAAAATTATTTTGTTCAATATCGAACAAGGTCCAAATTTAAAAAAAAAAATTGAGATATTGATATAAGTAAGTACGTACCGTTAATTGTATAATGTTTTTTTTGTGTGAAATAAAGGTTATTTTAATAAAATAAAGAGTTTATATTTTTTTTATAATATTATCTATATTACTAATCGTTTAAAGGTCATTGTCCCTTGAACTGTACATAATATACACATTAATGCAACTGAGCTCCATTAAGACAAAAAAAAAACTAGGAAGGGCGCATAATAAAGCGTGTAATTTACGCATAAGTTAATTTTCACTGCGGATCCAAAACCGGCACTGATGCTATCTGGGCAGCCATTAAAACGCAATCTATTAAAAAAACAAGCCAAGTTCGATTTACGCAAGTTTTGAAGTTGGATTACGTTCAGAGAAAAGAACGAAATAAATTTTATCCCTGTTACCACAAAGAAGTTAGACCGGTCTAAATCGCAAATTTGTATGACGAAATTGTGATTTAAACCTAGTCTAGTGATTTAGACCAGGTTTAACTCTTTTTGTGGTAGAGCCGATAAGATTATGGCGGTAACTTACGGTATGGCGCAAAATTCAAATTTTTTCACGTTTTTTAATTATTTTGGCGAAAGTATTCATTTAAAAAAAAGTTTAAATGAATTCGCGTACGTAAAAACCTATTTCCCACATTGTGATATATCGTTTTTGAAAGACAGAGTTACCGATTTTGTGTATATTCAAGGAACTTGTTTTTTGGCCTTTTACCCCTTAGACACAAAATCTGTAGGTCTGTCTTCAAAAAACGTTGTATTAAAATATGGGAAATGGTTTTTTACATAACGCGAATTCATTTAAACTTTATTCAAAATACCTACTTTCGCCAGAATAAATAAAAAAACACGAAAAAATTTGAATTTCGCGCCATAGCGAGAGTTACCACCAATGCATACCAAGTATAAACATCTAAACAAAAATACCATACTCTACACGGCTATGTAAAAACTCTAATTGAAATATCAATTCCGAAAATTTGATATTGTAAAAGCCTTTTTATTTATTGTATTAAGTAATAGAATTAACATCTGTATCAACCACTGTCTCCAATTGTCTGGCTCGTTTGTTTCGCTTAAACTCTAGAACGGCTGAGCAATTTGGCTGATTTCGGTTTTGAAATGTTTATAGTAAGTTAGAGAAGGTTTATAGTTTAGTTGTTAGTTTGATAAAAGCCTCCTATGTCTATGATAATATATATTTAGGGCTAAATTTACAGAATCAATGGCAAAACTTTACAAACAAATTGAAGATTAAAAAAAAAAAAAAAAAATATTAGGTACTTTTGTATGTAGGTCTTGTGAGGAGGCTCCACTAGGCCCTACTGGTACGGACCCCTAAAACAGATAGGGCTCGATCGTTATCACGGTGAAAAGAGGAATTAAAAAGTCCGAGGTTTTTGTTAATGGTATGCAAGTAAGTACTTACAATTCTTATCTCGCTTTTACTTTACTGTTTTAAATTTTTCAGCCCGAAAAATCGCTTAAGATGCCATAGAACTTCCTATTGCAATCAATATAATTTAAGTAAATTTTAATAACCTAACTAGGTTAAGAGACATAGCACAGCTAAAGTAGCGCCACCCGCGAATAAAATTAATATCTTCTAAACCTAAGGCAAATATCTAAAATGTGAAACAGTTTATTAAACTAGATAATGCAGTCTAGTACTTTTAGAGCACTGTTGAATAACTTTTAGGTTAAAGATCAAAGAAACCTACTGATTGTGGCCGTTTTTAGCAACACCTTGTTTCTTTTGTACAGCTTTCTTTGGTTTCTAACCTTAAAACTATACAACAGTGACCCAAAAATACTAGGCTATAGGTCATACTGTGTGTGCCACATTATTGATATTTGCATGATATTTGCCTTACTTACTTACTTACTTACTTTTGCCCAATCTCCGATGGGGAGCAAAGGGCCGAAACAAATCGCCGCCACACTCGACGGTCTTGAGCAATATCGCAGACTTCCTCCCAGGTTCTCTGCGTGTACTCCAGATCCTCCTTCATAGCGCCCTGCCACGTGTTCTTAGGTCTGCCAATTCGCCTTTTTCCGCCTTCCGGTTTCCAGTTAAGGGCTATTTGCCTATTTGATATTTGCCTTAGTTTAGAATTATTATTTTTTTCGCAAAAGTCGCTCGCATCGCTGTTAACTGGCTCTTAAGTTGATATATACTTAACTAAGTATATTTCTAGAACTATGTTTTTTTAGAGACAAATATATTCTTGGAATCAGATCAGATAAAAATAAAATGAATTTAGGTAGTTATTTTTCAACGGCGCGTAACATCGGATTACAAAACCTATCAAATTTACGATAATTGCTCAAGTTTCACCCGAGCTCTCCGACAGATATAATTGCTGATACTATAAAGGATAAACTATAAATATTATTTATTAGCCGTTGAGAACAGAACGGTCTTGAAGATGAAGAACCCTTTCTATTAATTAAGTTTTTTATAACTTGTTGAGGGTCCGTCTTCAAGAGCGAGAGTAGAAAGAAAGAAGTTTTAAGAGCCAGCGATGCTAGCGCCATTTTCGAAAAGAAAAAACATATATGTAAGGTAAATATCAAAAATGTGGCACAGTATGACACTAGATGCTTTGGCCTAGTATTTTTAGGTTAGAAACCAAAGAAAGCTACAAGGTGTTGCTATAAACGTCCACTTTTGGCCACAATCAGTAGCTTTTTTTGATATTTAAAGCTATACAACAGTGCCCTAAAAATACTAGGCTGCATTATCTGGTGTCATACTGTGCCACATTTTTGATATTTGCCTTAGTTTTGAAGATATTTTTTTTTTCGCTAATGGCGCTAGCATTGCTGTAAACTGGCTCTTAAATCGATATTTTACGGAAGTACAGTGACGATCTAAGACGGCGTAACACTTCCGGTTTTGCCGTATTGAAAAATAGTAACTGTTCTTTGGTAATACAGTCTAGGGCGCAAGAGATTAAAGACAAAAAAATCTTTTACGGCCTTCTAGACCGCCACTCTGTACAGTCCATGTAGTGTTTGTATCTATTAAATAGATACCTGAGGACCCTGTCTCATGTACACAAGTGGTGGAGCCACACGTCAGTCATCGGACGGTAGACGGTAGTCTGTGTCGGTGGTAGTGGGCAGTCTGTGTTAGGCTGTTGCTGCGGCTGGACGTGGGTACACACACTCGGTGCTACAGTGAGCCAGTGGCAAAGGTACAAATTTCTTACATGAAACATAAGCTTAAGAGTAAGTTAAGAGTAAGCATAAAAAGTTAAAGAGAATTTAGTTGTTTGACGTATGTCAATTTGGACTGGATGTCACGTATTTACCATACAACAAACCAGAGAAGTAGACCTCCAGTAAGGCTACTTAAAATCTACTGTATCTTTATGAATAAGACGGTTATATTTCAGTTTCCTTTTGTTATCAATTCTGTACAGATAATAAAGCTTTAAAACACTTAGGCTAAACAATATACAACTTAATTATAAATAAATAATTGGATAAAATTCTCTAAACCAATAAGAATGGGAAGGGAAAACTTCCCTAATTGCCCAAAATGTTCGCTCAAACAGTTCGTAACAATAAGAAATAATAATATCGAAGGGAAAATACCGCGAATTGAGGTAATGAGTTTGTTAAGTTACATTAAATGGAGATTTCGGTCCATTTATTATCTATCAATATATATAAAACTCTTCCGTTACTGACTGACTGACTGACTGACTGACTGACTGACTGACAGACAACGCAGAGCCGAAACTACTGGGCGTAGCGGGCTGAAATTTTGCATGTAGGTTCCTTAGGGAGTGTAGGCGAGCACTTAGAAAGGATTTCCCGAAATTCCCATGGGAACGGGAAAAAACGGGATTTTTGTGTTTATGAGAAATCTGAGCGGGTGAAACCGCGGGGCAGCCTCTAGTATATGTATATAAAACTCTTCCGTTACTGACTGACTGACTGACAGACAACGCAGAGCCGAAACTACTGGGCGTAGCGGGCTGAAATTTTGCATGAAGGTTCCTTAGGGAGTGTAGGTGAGCACTAAGAAGGGATTTCCCGAAATTCCCACAAGAACGGGAAAACACGGGAATTTTGTGTTTATGAGAAATCTGCGCGGGAAAAACCGCGGGGCAGCCTCTAGTCTATCAATATATATAAAACTCTTCCGTTACTGACTGACTGACTGACAGACAACGCAGAGCCGAAACTACTGGGCGTAGCGGGCTGAAATTTTGCATGTAGGTTCCTTAGGGAGTGTAGGTGAGCACTAAGAAGGGATTTTCCAAAATTCCCACGGGAACGGGAAAAAACGGGAATTTTGTGTTTATGAGAAATCTGCGCGGGAAATACCGCAGGGCAGCCTCTAGTACCAATATAAAAAGGAAACATTTTGTTTGTTTGTTTGTAACGAATAGGCTCCGGAAATACTGAACCAATTTGAAAAATTCTTTAACTTCAGTGAAGCTACACTTTCTCCGAGTGTCATAGGCTTTAATAGATTTTAAAAAAAATTAGGGATCCTTACTTAAACTCAAATAATGTAACCTAAGATGCAATATATTTTTCCGTTGTTTACATATTTTGACAGGTAGTTTGTTGTTGTTTGTTTTTTATTCGGCCATTCTGGGCAGTCAAAAGAACATAATCTATAGAGCCAAGTCTTTTGAAGTGTCTGTCATAAAAAGTTAAAGAGCATTTTAGTTATTTGACGTATGTCAATTTAGACTGGATGTCACGTATTTACCATACAACAAACCAGAGAAGTAGACCTTTTTTTTTTTTTTTTTAAGGCGGGGAAACTCCTAACGAGTACCCCGCAGCCCCGGGGGGAGCCGCAGGGTTATGTGGGGTTCGCACCCACTAAAACCCCGCCGGTGTCCTTCTCGGCTGATAGCAGGAGGGTCGCGGGTAAGCCTGTGGAATTCTCCGCGACCCCCCCCAGCATTGGCTGTGTAGCCTCTTCACGGGGGGACCGGTGAAGGTAGTCCCCCCTGAGCGCGGATGGCTCTTCCTACGCTCGACGGCGGAAACGGGACACCGCGTTCCGCCGTCCTTCTCGGGGCCGTTATATGACTACACGAGGCCCCCGCCTCGTGCACCCAACGACCCCGGGGTCCCCTCTTAGTCGACTCTTACGACAGGCAGGGGATACCTCAGTCCTATTCTTCGGCCCGGTACTGCAGGGCGTGCGGCGGCGCTTCAAGGTCTCGCGCCGCCGCGGCGACGAACTCGCCGTCTGGCCGGGTTCGCCGCCTCCCTCTCGCGTTCGGCCGCCTCCTTGGCGAGCATGACTGCTTCGCAGAAGGAGACGACCGCCGCCCAGGCCTCTCTGCCGCCGACCATAGTTCGCACCACGGCCGGCAGGGAGAGGTCCTGCCCAATGGTGGCCTTGAGAGCCGCTCTTTCACTCGCCCAGGCTGGGCACACCTCCAAGGTGTGCTGGGCCGTATCTTAGGGGCAGTCACAGTGATGGCATCGGGGGGACTGCTCGCGCCCCAGCATAGCAAGGTAGCTCCCGAAGCAACCATGCCCCGAGAGCACCTGCGTTAGCCGGAAGCTGAGAGCCCCGTGATGCCGATGCAACCACTGTGGCAGGACGGGGAGGATCGCCTCCACCGTCCTGTGCCCCGCGCTCGGCCTCTCCAGCCTGAGCGCCCAAACTTCCTCTGCAGCGGCGTCGGCCTCCTGCCGGCGAGCTGCTATTTCGCGCGGAGTGGGCCAGTGGTCCCTCGCACGCGCCTCCTCGCGCCAGTGGAAGATGTCCGCGAGGGCCCTCGCGTCAAGGTCCCATGGCAGACTCCCCGCCATCACGCATGCCGCCTCGCGGGAGATTGTGCGATATCCACGCGCTACCCGGACAGCCATCACTCGCTGGGCTCGGCCCAGCAACACCCCGATATGGCTGTCCAGTGCAGGTGCCCAGATCGGGGCGCCGTACATTGCAATGGACCGCACGATCCCCGCATAGAGCTGCCGGCAAAAGGCCGCTGGCCCTCCAAGGTTCGGCAGCAGCCTACTCAGGGCTGCTGCCGCCACAAGCAACCTTGGTCCCAGGCGCTCAAAGTGAGCGTGGAACGTCTACCTGCCGTCGAGGACCAACCCCAGGTACTTCAGGGTCGACTCGACGGCAATGGTCTCCCCGCCCACAATGAGGGGTGTGTTCGCCGGGGGGCGATTTCTCGCCCCGTGAAACCACACCGCCTGAGACTTTTGGAGGGCCACCTCAAGGCCCAACATTCTGATCCTGCGCACCACGTGCGCGACACCAGCGGTGGCGGTTATCGCCGTCTCCCTGTAATCGTACCCTCGAGTCGTCACCAGGGTGTCATCTGCATAGCAGGTTAGCTGGACACCCGGGAGGTTGGATCCGCGCAGCACCCAGTCATAGCCAAGGTTCCACAGAAGGGGGCCGAGAACGGACCCCTGAGGAACCCCGCAAGACATCGCCCGCCGGACCCATCCCTCTCGGCCAGGGTACGAGATGTACCTGTCCGAGAGGTACGACTCGAGGACGAGCCGCAAGTAGGGAGGCACCCGATGATATATCAGGGCCTCCCTGATACAGGACCAGGGCAGGGTATTGAAGGCGTTTGCGATGTCCAACGACACCGCCAGTACCACCCCGCCCCCAGCAACCGCCTCATCCGCGATGTCGCGCACGCGCTGCACAGCATGCAGCGTGGAGCGACAGGCGCGGAACCCGAACTGGTTCTCCGACAGATCCGGCCCAACCGACTGAAGATGCCGGTTGATGCGGGCAGCTATCACTCTCTCGAGCAGCTTGCCCGCCTCGTCCAGCAGGACGATCGGCCGGAAGTCTTTCGGAGCGACAGAGTCGGCGAGCCGGCCCTCCTTACGTAGAAGGACCAGCTTGCCCGTCTTCCACTGCGCTGGAAACACTCCTTGTTCCATGCAGGTGGAAAACAGGCTGCGGAGCCGAGCCACCAACAGCTCTGGCTTCAGAGACAGAAACCAGGCCTTGGCGGGAATGCCATCCAGGCCTGGCGCTGTCTTCTTGCCGCGGAGGCGTTCGACCGCCGCTGCCAACTCTGCCTCAGTCACCTCTTCGGGGACTGACAGTTCGGGTTCCGGACCCGTCACTCCCATCACTGGGGCCCGGTGCTCCCCACGGACGGGGAAAAGGGCCAAGACCACGCTATCCGCCACTTGTGGCTGGAGACTCTGTGTGAGTGGAGGCTCCCATGGCCGGAGCTTCTTCCGAGCCACTTTGTACGGGCGCCCCCATGGATCCTCGTTCAGAGTCTCCAACAACTCCTTCCTTGCGTTGGCCTTGGCCTGCAGGATTGCCACCTTGAGAACTCGCTTGTTCTCCCGGTGCACGCCGTGGAGACGGACTTCTTCGTCTTCGTTTCTGTTTCGGCGTCGGCGCTGCCGGGTGTACCGGCGCCACGAAGCTACACAAGCTCTGTGCAGCTGCGTGAGCTCGTCGTTCCACCAGTACACCTGTCGCCTGGGGCGGAGCGTCCTCACGCGAGGCATGGCGGCATCACATACGCTGCTCATGGCCTCGCGGAACCACTCCACCTCATCCTCGATCTCAGCAGCGCCGTCAGGCACCGGGATCCAAGACTGCACCAAGGCGGCCTCCTGCAACAGTTCCCCGTCCATCTTTTTGATGGCCCATCTCGGACCGCTCGCAACCGGGGCAGCGGCGAGTGCTGCGGAGTGGTCGTACCGGATGTATTTATGGTCCGAGTACGTTTCCACCTCCGACATAACTCGCCAACCCGTGACCTGCGGCAGCAAAGCCGGACTTGCGAACGTCAAGTCGACGATCGAAGACCCGTTATGCCGCACGCAGGTCAGAGAAGTAGACCTTCTTCATCCATAGAATGAAGGCTAGTTCATCCAATATGTAGGTACTCCCAAAACCTTCACCAGGTCGTTTGATCACCTTCGAGGGGTCTGCCTACTTTGTGTCCACCGATGCGCGGTTGCCAATAGTAAGCTTTTCGACCTATATAACAAAAAAAAACTTTTTATAAAAAAATTAAACCACCGAAAAAACTGAAAAGCATTAAATAATAGGGAAACATTTTCTATTAGGCCTTAATTTACTCACTTCTTAAAGTAATTTTGGATTACCAAGAAATTTTAAGTCGGCGCCACACCACACAAGCAAATTCATTATCTATGTAAAGCGCGATGCGCAGCGGTATACGTTTTTCGGTTATTTCTTTGAATTTCAGGTAATTTAGTGATCTTTATTCGTTGATTCTGTGGCACCGACTCAAAATTTCTTGGTAATCCAAAATTACTTTAAGAAGTGAGTAAATTAAGGCCTAATAGAAAATGTTTCCCTATTATTTAATGCTTTTCAGTTTTTTCGGCGGTTTAATTTTTTTATAAAAAGTTTTTATTTTTTGCTTTTCAGTTTTTTTTGGGCTAATTTTTTGACCCCAGCTAATCATACTTCACCGGGTGGTCGCACCCCACAAGGTGGCCACACAACCTGGTGAAGGTTGAGGGACTAACAGGATGAGGTTCGATCACGACCGGTCGGTGAGGCGATTTGTGAGGGAGGCCTATGTCCAGCAGTGGACGTCTTTTGGCTGATTTTATTTCATTTCCAAAGATATTGTAAGTAGGTATCAAAAGTTATAATGTAACACGGAAATGCAACCTGTGAGTGGATAAATCGACCCGCCGACCAAAAAGTCACCCCTATTTTCCCACCCTTAGGGTGGGAATTTTATTTCCAAATTTTTAACCAACCACCAACCACCACCAACCAACCAACCACCGACCAACTTCAAGGTATACCCTGTCGATTAAAAAAAGAATTATCAAAATCGGTACACACAGTAAAAAGTTATGCGTGATCATACAAAAAAAAAAAAAAAAAATACGCGACGAATTGAGAACCTCCTCCTTTTTGTTTTTTCGTCGGTTAAAAATTAATTTTATTGATTGTTGTTATGTATGACGCGTATGTATTATGTAAAATCACGTTGTGGTTGTTTTCGGTTGGATAGGACATTGCAGGCTTGAATCACCTGATTGTCCGAAAAGTAAGATGATTCCGTGCTTCGGAAGGCACGTTAAGCCGTTGGTCCCGGCCGCCGTAGTGGTCGTTATAACCGCGGCGACAAGCTGGCCCCTTGTCACGTTGGTAATAAAGCATAAACTCGGCTAAACGTGGGTCCGGCTCTTGAGCTGGTACCTCTGCCTAACCCTTCGGGGAATAAAAGGCGTGAGATTATGTATGTATGTATTATGTATGGTAAGCTAAAATCCTATTTATTTATTTATTTTAAGGAAAATATATAAATTAAATATAGGTATACATATCTACTATCTATCTACTTCTATTATATATAAAAATGAATCGTGGTTCGTTAGTCTCGCTAAAACTCAAGAACTTTTAAAATGTTCGCAGTAGTCCAAACTGTAAGGCGCGATACGAAGTTTGCCGGGACAGCTAGTAACAAATATGAATAGTGGAAACCTATGCTCTAAATTAACTAATAACTAAATCCTTCATACTGCGGAACTCGGAAGTTTATATAAAAGAGAATCGAAACAAAAATATAAATAACCGACATAAAAACTATTAGCCACTACACTAATAATATAATTATGGATAAACAATGTATATAAAAACCTATTTACATACATAAAAAACTAATCATAATGATTGCATGTTTCCGTGCGATTACGTGAGGATTGCATTGCAATTGTATTATTATGATTATGTTACTAGTTGCAATAAATTATTCGCTCTTTGTATTATTATAAAATTGTCTTTGCTAGTTTTTTATTTCAACAAAGCTGGCTGCAATTTTTTATGCAAATTATTGAAAACTAGTCGACCCGGCGAACTTCGTACCGCCTTACCTATTACTATGTTGTGCATGTATTATACATATAAACCTTCCTTTTGAATCACTGTATCTATAAAAAAAACCGCATCAAAATCCGTTGCATAGTTTTTAAGATATTAAGCATACATAGGGACAGACGCGGGAAGCGACTTTGTTTTATACTATGTACTAGAGGTTGCCCCGCGGTTTTTCCCGCGCAGATTTCTCATAAACACAAAAATCCCGTTTTTTTCCGTTCCCGTGCGAATTTCGGGAAATCCCTTCTTAGTGCTCACCTTCACTCCCCAAGGAACCTACGAGCCAATTTTCAGCTTTCTACGCCCAGTAGTTTCGGCTCTGCGTTGTCAGTCAGTCAGTCAGTAACGGAAGAGTTTTATATATATTGATTGATGAATGTACTATAAAAATACTCATAATTTTGATTTAAATAATAATAGAGTTTAGTTTTAGATGAAAAGACAGTTCGTTCATTTTACAGACAAATCCATTTTGCTGCTTCGTAGCTCAGTTGGCAGTGATGTGGACTGAGACGCCGGCGCACCGGGTTCGATTCGCGGCGGGAACGAACGTTATTATGTTTTTTTTTAGTCTGAGTGTATTGTTCATTTCTTTATATGTTTCGGGCACCTTAGATACAGGTTCTTCCTAGTTATGGACTCTGAGTTTGATGCGGAGTAGAATCATTTGACAGAGGAAGGCTCGTTTGGGGGCCTCTCAAGGCGACTATTGTCGTAAGGCAAGCCAAACATTTGTTTGCCTGAGCCAATTGGTGGGCACCCTTAACTACCTCGCCTCTCACAGTATAGGATACTTTACCAAATAAGGTATCAATAGCGATTAGATTAGATGTAGTCTAATTGACTTTCAATAATTGATATCTTGTATCCTATATTGAATAAAGAATTATTTGATTTGATGCTTTATTATTATTATGTCAAGATAGTTATTCGCATAGCATTGTGAAGGCAGACGTTGTGTCTGCTATAGTGCGACTGTTTTGCATGAGGCATGCAACTGAACACCGTAATTGGATTTGAACTATCAACAGTCCTGCAGTTTTTGCTATCCATTGTATGTAAGTTGCATCAAGTAATGCATTGATTGGATAATTAACGGATATTATTACATTGAGTATTATTTGCATACTAAGTTGTTAATGACTTGGTGTTTGTGCAGACTGACTGACGCTGATATTTTTTCTTTACATTATATTTTAGTATTGTTTGCATGAAGCTTCGGCTACTCTTTGATTCCTGTTAGTGTTATTATAACTTATAATAAGTCGCCGTTTTATTGGGTATTTGTATAAAATACTTGATTTCATTAGGAATCTGCACTTTTTTAACCGACTTAAAAAAAAGAGGTTATCAGTTTGACCTGTATGTATGTTTGTCCGAGATTATCTCGAGTTTGGCTGAACCGATTTTGATGCGGTTTTCACAGAAGTATTGGTTACATTCAGCAGAATGTTTTAGTACCTATTTTAACCGACTTCGAAAAAGAGGAAGTGCTCAGTTGATGTATGTGTCAGTATATTGAAGGCGGGTTCCCGTTTTGTGAAAAAGTAATAATTCCATGTGAATTATATTCTATGTGTTTATTCGGGGTCTAAACTACCTCTTATCTAAATTTGAGCCAAATCCGGCCAGCCGTTTCATCGCAAAAAGGTTACAAATATACACACTAACTCAGTCACAAACTTTCATCTTTATTATAACGGAGTGAATTTCCTGTAAACACAAATTGCGTGCTACAATTACATTAAAACTTGCGTTATTTGTTGCTAAAGCTATTCCAACTAGACCACGTGTTACTAAACTGTACCCATGTACTCTGTGCGTCAATTTATTTGTTTATCACTCCAGAACTGGGGCGTTCGCGAGCGCGGCCCTTTGTGTTTGCCTAATAAAACCACCAAACTGTACATTTGGTGGCAAAGAAACAAGGACAACTTTAAAAATACTCTAGGCAATAAAAACTGATCTTTTTTTTTAATTCTCGAGTGGCGACCACGAATCGGAAGACGCGGAGTAGGCAGACCCCCCACAAGGTGGTCAGACGACATGGTGAACGCTGCGGGAATACACTGGATGAGGGTCGTTAAGACCGGTCGTTGTGGCGTTCTGTGGGGAAGGCCTATGTCCAGCAGTGGACGTATTTCGGCTGAAATGATGGTGATGAAATATAACATTAATTTACTTTAGTGTCCTTAATTGCCGTAAATCAAAAAGCTGCGGGAGATCTTAGTATCGCTGGTTCGCCAGTTTAATATAGATAACATGTATACACTGTAAACAATAATATACAGTGTATACATGTTACCGGAAAATTAATTAAAAAATTTACGAAAAGTATTAGTGGAACAGATTTTGCTGTGGTTTTCGCAAAAGTATTTGTTACATTCAGAAGAAGGTTAGTAGGTAACTATTTTACCCGACTTAGAAAAAGAGGAAGTTATTTATTATACGTCAGTTTGTTGAAGGCGGTGGATCACTTTTTAACCGACTTCAAAAAAGGAGGTTAACAGTTTGACCGGTATGTAGGTATGTTTGTCCGCGATTATCTCGAATTTGGCTGAACCGATTTTCTTGTAGTTTCCCCTAAAGTATTTTTCACATTCAGGAGAAGGTTTTAGCACTATTTTAACCGACTTCGAAAAAGAGGAAGTTCTCAGTTTATATATAAGTTAGTTTGTTGAAGGCGGGTCACTTTTTGTAAAAAAGAAATTATTACAAATCCGCATTATTATCCACTAGTCGACCCGGCGAACTTCGTACCGCCTAACCTATTACTATTTTGTGCATGTATTATACTTATAAACCTTCCTCTTTAATCACTCTATCTAGTTAAAGAAACCGCATCAAAATCCGTTGCATAGTGTTAAAGATATAAGCATACATAGGGACAGACGCGGGAAGCGACTTCATTTTATACTATGTATTGATGATTGATGATGCCATAAAGTGTAAAGTTAACGCAAGTACAGTGGCGGACTAGGAGGCCGTAACAGATTTGTCTATTTTTCGTCAGCCCTAGACTGTATTACAAAAGAACAAGAGCTATTTTGCAATACAAAAAAAAACATAAGTGTTACGCCAACCGTGTCCGCTACTGTACAACAATAATGTCCATAGACCATGCCGCGAGCTGTTTTGATCATTCACCCAGTAGTAGTAGTAGTAGTAGTAGTAGTAGTAGTATCACGTAGTGATTTACCTTCTCTCTGCATTCACCCGCGCGGAGGAGGTTGCCTGAAATAAATCCCTGAAAGTGACAAGACCTGCTTTATTTTCACATTCCTCTTTCGACTGCCTGCGTGCACATATTTTTTTGTTATTTCTACTTGGATTATAAAATGATTTTAATTCGATTTTGATTAAGATTGCCATTATTCTTTGTATTATTGAAAATTTATAAACGAATTTTGTTTGTAAAAATAAACACACTAATATTATAAAGGCGAAAGTTTGTGTGTATGTTTGTTACTTCTTCACGTCTAAAAGGCTGAAGCGATTTCAATGAAATTTGGTATGGAGTTAGCTCACACCCTGGATTAACAATAGACTACTTTTACTGCAGTAATAAACCGCAGGTAACACTGCGGGGCACCGATATTAAAAAAAAAATGCAGAAAGAAATCTGCACAGTCCTACAGTAATAAAATTAAAAAGTTAATTCAGTATGATATCCGCCCATAAACCAGGCTTAACAACTTGATAAACGTTTTCCTTAATAAATAATCAATAAAATTCATATATTTCGGCGTTTAATCATTTCCTTTAATTGTAGACCAAGTCGTTTCCTGGTTCGTGAAATGTCGTGACAGCGACACACGAACGTTCTTGTTCTTTCCCAAATCTTATTTTCCATTCGAAAACCTTTCTTATTCCATAGGCGTGAAAGTTGTGTTTTGTGTAATGAAGTCAGAGGGGTTGTTTTCTTTGTCAAAGTTTATTTTGTTCGGCGTTTTGGTAAATTAACACGCAGACGCGTGCAAATGTGTTTCGACTTCATTTAGTCATTTTTATCTTTAAATAAATGGATGTGAAAGGAAGAAGGCCTTTGTCTAGCAATATGACGACGTTCGCATAGTTTCTGAAGGCACGGTGAAACCTACAATTGAGTCTCTTCATACTTTCATTGATGCCACCTTCGCTTCTTTGCTTCCGAAGCACGTTAAGAGGATATACGAGAAATAAATCAAATGACCGAATGAATAGAGATAGAGTTACGATATAGCAAACTGAGGGCAAGGGACAGTCATATGTCAGTCGCCCACATCGGTTACTACATTTTATTGTAAAACTAGTCGACCCGGCGAACTTCATACCGCCTAACCTATTAGTGTTTTGTGCATGTATTATACTTATAAACCTTCCTCTTGAATCACTCTATCTATTAAAAAAAACCGCATCAAAATCCGTTGCGTAGTTTTAAAGATTTAAGCATACATAGGGACAGACACTGGAAGCGACTTTATTTTATACTATGTATATAATGAAGTACTAAATATTGAATACCTTATTAATTATTACTTTTAAATCAAATTTGAATTTCCAGAATTTGATTTACTTTATTATCATTATTCCTAGGAAGTTACAACAAAAACTAGTAAGTAATTTCGAAGAACTAGCTATTTCCGCTTTTTTTTGGAATGGTTATCTTTGACAAAATAATGTTTCGAGTTTTTTTTATTTCCACTAGTGTTTCTCAATTATAAAACACGTTGTATCCTCAAAAAGGTTATATTAAAATTCCAGGTCTTTACCTCCTATAGATTAAGAGAATTACTTGATCTATAAAACCTTCAAAACTCATATAGCGTCGCTGTAGTTTCTGAATCTATATCCTAATCCGTCCAATTGAGATTATGGAGCAAGAGGCTAGAGACACAGTGTAACAAATAGTACATCATGCAGTATGGGCACTTTCTGCCTCCCTCAGCAAGTGCGGCACCGTTGCGCTCGGTCACCTCTCAGTCAATTCAAGAGGAAGGTTTATAAGAGAGTTAAAGAGCATCTTTCTTGTTCTGTGTTGTAGTATACGTGCACAAGATAGCTATGGGAGAGGCGGTACAAAGTTTGCCGGGTCGACTAGTGTTATAATTATTATTATTATCGTCTCCAGTATCTAGGTCATTAACTTTGATCCTAACTACTTCATTTAAATACTAGAGGCTGCCCCGCGGTTTTTCCCGCGTAGATTTCTCATAAACAAAAAAATCCCGTTTTTTCCCGTTCCCATGGGAATTTCGGGAATTCATTCCTTAGTGCTCCCCTACACTCCCCAAAGTAGGTAGTCCCCCCAAAGTAAGTAGTCCGCCCAGTAGTTTAGGCTCTGCGTTGTCTGTCAGTCAGTCAGTCAGTCAGTAACGGAAGAGTTTTATATATATTGATTATATTTGACAAAATTCTGATGCAACATAAAACAAGATTACATCGTTTTATTTAACATTGTTATTAACAATTCTTAGTTATTTACAATAATGAATCAATTTTGTAAAGACTTTATATTCATCACGCAATGGTACCTACTATACTTTACGATTCTGTTTAGTTTGAACCACTTTGTGTAATTGTGATATTTAAATTTTAATTTGTTGTTGTCATGCTTTAAAAATAAATTGTTGCTATGCGATTCTATTTCTATTTATCATCATCGTCATGTGAACAAATAAAAGAATATAACACAGTTATTTGCAAGTAAATTAATTAAATATTAGTACACTGACTGACTTTAGTACAAAACTATACAAGAAAGTAATTAATTTAAACACAGTTACAACATTTTGGTAAAAATAATACAAGCACAAGCAGTAGTTCCGAACTGCACGAAATTCAGTAAAATAATCCCCGAGTCGGCCAGTTGTTCCCCTATTTAAGCACCGGCTCTCTTTTCAAAAACTGCCCGTTGATCGTCGAGCTGTTGGCGCGCAGCTACGTCGGACGTGACGTCAGCTCGCGCTGTTATTTTCGATGTTTCCACCGGAAACCCGTTGAGTTGTTGGCGGCTCCGAAGATTGCCAACAGTCATAACCTTTTTTTCGCACATGCGCCTCCCCTCTTATCGCCATTCACGACCTTCACACGACTTGAAAACTAAAAAAAGGCTAGTTCGTCTGAAAAACTTTTGGTAGTCTATACCGTTCTCAACGTCTATGTATGTGAGCCTTGAGATAAATTTTCGGACACATCGTCCATCTGTTCTTCGAAATTTTCTAGTTTTACAACACTCTAGGCTAGACTATATCCTGGACTTTGGTCATAGAAGCCACCCAGTCTCGGGACTCCCTTAAATTCCTTTCCATATTACAAGTCTCGAGCAGTTTGAGCTGTACGTTGTTGAGTACGTTGAAGAGTTTTACATTACAGATTCTCTATTGTATCACTAACAACACAAAGAAAATTCTTGTTAAACGAATAAAGTAGGAAAAGGCATGGCAAGGAATAACAAGCCCATACCATCCCTTCCACTGCGAATAAAAGTTTGTTAATGAGCAAGGTAACAACTTCCGTTTCCGGTCGCAAATAAGCGGCCTCCAGATATTGTAGGGGAGCTTTTGTTGTTAGAGCTTTTTGCTGCAGCTTCCCGAAGCTTCAGGTAAGTTTTGTAATTTGTAACAGTTTTTGTTGGTCTGTTTACAGGGGGACGCAGCGTTTTCTTTTGAGAAATTCTTTATTGTATAGTCAGGGACTCGTTCGGCGTAACGCTTTTGTCTATGGTCTCGTGCGCAGTAGACTGTAATACCAGAGAAAAAAAAGGCTTTTTTGCAATACACAAAAGCCGGAAGTGTTACCCTGTAGAAGTTCGTGACTGTACCTATTTTTGACCACCTTTGTTTCCTAATCTTGGCCCATTATTCTGTAACGCTGGAAGACTGCAGGCTTTTAACTCTTTAGTACTGCTTTTAATACATTTCTTTCAAAGAATTTTTTGATATTAATATTTCGTCAGCTAATAGAATCTTTTTAAAAATTCTTTAAAGCGTTGGTGAAGTTAAATGCTTGCCGTGCTTGCGTTTTGAAAAGAGCGGTTGTTCCTATTTTATTCGAGTACAAAAATTGGTGAAAATTATAGGGACGCCACTGTATATGAAGAATTATTATTTTTTAATTACTTTCTCCCTTAATAAAACACCATTTAAGCCCAAATTTTAAGTATTTCTTTACCAGAAATTCAATTTATTTATGCTTTTCAACTCAAAAAAAAGGGTCTGTTTCACGACATTCTTACAAAGCTGTACTAGTAAGAGCTCTGATTTTTACGAGTAATTTTACTAATACATTACGCCTTTTTTATGTTAAAAAAGGCGCAAAAAGTTTACGATTTTACCAAACGTGACTCAAAAATTTTCATCAAAGAAAAATGGACACCAAGTAAGTTGGTTGTTCTGTTCATGAATGAGTCATGATAAAAAAAAAACTTAAAAACTGTTTTTGTTAAAAAAGATACAAAATACCTACCAACCTGCCCTACAACTTCACGGCACATTACTAACTGAACGCTTTCGTAAGTACAGATTTTTTCAACTTTAATTATACAACAAAAGAACCTCTTTTGAGAAGTTATAACATTTTTTTGTTTTGGCACCAAAAACTCTACGATTTGCTACGCGCGTTTGACAGAGTACTTAGAGATACACTTCCACACCGCGAAAGTTGACCACTAAGGGCCGGTTCACAAAAATTTAATTAAATAATCTTGAAACTTACGAAACGATTAAATCTATTTCGATAAGATAGATTGTGGAATAATGAGGAGTGGAGACACTCCTGGAGAAACTCCTAACGAGTACCCTGCGAGCCCGGGGGGAGTTGCAGGGTCATGTGGGGTTCGCACCCACTAAAACCCCGCCGGTGTCCATCTCGGCTGTTGGCAAGGGGGTCACGGGTGATCTTTACGCTGATATCTGTTTTAACCGACATCAAAAAGGAGGTACTCAGTTTGACCTGTATGCCTGCATGTATGTATGTGTGTATGATTGTCCGCGATTATATAGCGTTTGGCTAAACCGATTTTGAGGCGGTTTTCAGAAAAGTAGTCTGTTACATTTAGCAGTCGGTTAAAATAGATACCAAGACCGGAATCTATTTTAACCGACTTCGAATAAAAGGAAGCGTTCAGTTTATGTAAGTGTCAGTTTATTGAAGGCGGTCTCTTTATAAAAAAAAGAAAAAAAAAAAAAAGGACATCAGAGCAATACAGTATTTTGACTGCTCCGTGGCTCAGTTGGCAGTTATGTGGACTGAGTAAGCGTTTGCACCTGGGTTCGATTCCCGGGCGGGGCAAATATTGATATGATGAATAACTATGTTTGTTTCCGGTCTGGGTGTAATGTTCGTCTCTGTGTGTGTTTCGGGTACCCTAGATAGTGGTTCTTCCTAGTTAGGGGCTCTGAGTGTGATGTTATTATTATTATCATCATTATTACTACCGGATGTGTAGAAATATCCAATTTTTTTTACTATAGGTGTAACAAATATAAGACCATTACCTTCGCAACAGGAAACGAGTTTTCTTTGATGGATTAACTAAAATTTTAGAGTGAGATACATGAAGGCACTCATTTTGTTGATTTACTAATGATGATTAAGTAAGCAAGCGGCTTCTGTAGGAGGTATTTATTTCAATCTATTAGTACAAGTGCTACAGAGGCCTAGTTAAGCTATTGTTCTGTTATTTTTCAACGGATAAATTCTAGAAGGAATTCAATAATCTAAAACTCTAAATTACAATGCTAAACTCCTGCTCACCATTATGAGAAGAAAGGTCAGATACCTCGGGCATGTGCTCGGATACGATCAATACCGTCTTCTCCAAGTTATAATGAAATCAGAAACATTTCGAACATGTGGTAAGATACAGGTGATAGTGTATGGTGTCGCGACGATCGCGAGCGATTGTTAATAATATTCTGGTAAGTGTAAAAATACCGGAGTTTTTAATATTTTATGCGGGTAACATTGAAAAATGTTTGTCTTTCGTTTTACCGCGCTCTTTAAAATGTTTCGCTTTTCCTTTGGTGTAATAGGAAAGATAAAGATATTAAGGACTATCACTGAAGGCGGACAGGAGCAAGGTATAAGTAGAAACTTTCCTGGGCGTAGACTGGTGCATACTGGTAAGTCCATTTAGATAACTTTAATGCTATATGACGGCATAACCTAGAAGTGAGATTGTCTATCAGAATACTGTCATAGTTGATTCTTCTGTTCTCCTTGAGGAAGAAGATATTTGGGGTTACCTAGGCCCACGAAAGTGGGTGACGGTAGACTCCGCTGGTGAGACTGCCTGAGACCACGAAAGTGGGTAAGGTAGGTCTCACCATGTTATCCCATGGATTAGGGATGTAGTAACTTCGGTGGCTTGGGATGGACTATAAGGGGTGTTGTGGAGGTCCATACATAGGGACTTAAGGTCCCGTTTTATAAGATATGTTTCTGAGGATAACCTTGCTTCTGGGTTGTGCTAACTTGTGTAATTCTTTGTCGCCATGTAAACTTAGATCCTAGGCAATGTACTTATGAGAGAAACGCGGCGACAAAAATGGTGGAGGAGCTCGGATATGACATCCAACTTTAATTAATATTTTGTTTTCCTAATGATTAAGATAACAAATTTTTTTTGGGGGGAACTCCTTGCCGTTGCTTTATCGATCGGCTTGAAATGTCTGAGAGTAAATGTATAGCAAATTTTTTTTGGGGGGAACTCCTTGCCGTCGTGTGTGCGCGGCAACTTTGTACTTAGCAGCTAAACCAACTTTGCAGTAACACTGCTGTTCTTGACAGCCAGACCTTGTGATAAGTTCCCATGATAGATGAATAGAACTAGATATTTACTTATCTTATATTATCTTATATTTGGTATAAAATAGTGAGCTACTGTAGATAATATTGTAATGGTTGACCAAAGCTAATAAAACTAAGGCGAAGCAGATGTTGAATTTTGTGGGTAGAATGTTGGTGATTACCCATGTATGTAATTTATATAAAGTTTTGACTTATTTCTACAGTATTCACCTACTTATTGTCTCAGTAGTAAACTATCTTTAGAATCTTAGAATTAATCTATGTATATGTTCTCCGTTTTATTTTTTCCCGGCGTCGCCTTGTGCGTCTGCCGTTGGAGGGCCGGAGGGAGTTACCTGCGTGGCTTAGGGCCGCGTGTGAAGGGTGCTCGCCTCTTGTGTTACCAATCTTTGGTGCAAGGCCAGGAGAGGCACTGGCGGAGCCATGGGGCAAGCTTAACAGTGCTCTCCGTTTTATTTTTTCCCGGCGTCGCCTTGTGCGTCTGCCGTTGGAGGGCCGGAGGGAGTTACCTGCGTGGCTTAGGGCCGCGTGTGAAGGGTGCTCGCCTCTTGTGTTACCAATCTTTGGTGCAAGGCCAGGAGAGGCACTGGCGGAGCCATGGGGCAAGCTTAACAGTGCTCTCCGTTTTATTTTTTCCCGGCGTCGCCTTGTGCGTCTGCCGTTGGAGGGCCGGAGGGAGTTACCTGCGTGGCTTAGGGCCGCGTGTAAAGGGTGCTCGCCTCTTGTGTTACCAATCTTTGGTGCAAGGCCAGGAGAGGCACTGGCGGAGCCATGGGGCAAGCTTAACAGTGCTCTCCGTTTTATTTTTTCCCGGCGTCGCCTTGTGCGTCTGCCGTTGGAGGGCCGGAGGGAGTTACCTGCGTGGCTTAGGGCCGCGTGTGAAGGGTACTTGCCTCTTGTGTTACCAATCTTTGGTGCAAGGCCAGGAGAGGCACTGGCGGAGCCATGGGGCAAGCTTAACAGTGCTCTCCGTTTTATTTTTTCCCGGCGTCGCCTTGTGCGTCTGCCGTTGGAGGGCCGGAGGGAGTTACCTGCGTGGCTTAGGGCCGCGTGTGAAGGGTGCTCGCCTCTTGTGTTACCAATCTTTGGTGCAAGGCCAGGAGAGGCACTGGCGGAGCCATGGGGCAAGCTTAACAGTGCTCTCCGTTTTATTTTTTCCCGGCGTCGCCTTGTGCGTCTGCCGTTGGAGGGCCGGAGGGAGTTACCTGCGTGGCTTAGGGCCGCGTGTGAAGGGTGCTCGCCTCTTGTGTTACCTATTGTTGGTACAAGGCCAGGGGAGGCACTGGCGGAGCTTAGGGCTCGCTTAATGGTGTTCTCCGTTTTTACTTTTTTCCCGGCGTCGCCTTGTGCGTCTGCCGTTTGTTGGCCGAAAGGAGTTACCTGCGTGGTTTAGAGCCGCGTGTGAAGGGTGCTCGCCTCTTGTGTTACCTATTATTGGTACAAGGCCAGGGGAGGCACTGGCGGAGCTTAGGGCTCGCTTAATGGTGCTCTCCGTTTTACTTTTTTCCCGGCGTCGCCTAGTGCGTCGGCCGTTGACAACATTCAGTCTACATTCAATTACAAGATTCATTCATTTTATAATGTTTATTTTCATTATGTTTGTAATGGTTTTCTTAATTGTTTTTTTTTTTGTTTTGCATAGTGTGAAAACACCCTCAAAACAATTTTTATTTTCTTTTTCTTTCTCCTTTTTCCCTACTACGATCTACCATGTCTATGGTTCAATCACTAATCGAAACGAAAGTTTCATTCATTCTCGCATCCACAGAAAGAAGATTGTCTATGGCGTAGGGATGTACCTACCATTCATCTTGCCTTTTAGGCGTTACTGTAATGGTACAGTTTCGTACCATAAAACCAAATAAATGATAGAATATGGTGTTGTTTTATTTTCTATTCCTGATATGTTATTAACTAATTAATTTAACTATATTTATATACCTAAGGCACGCTCTACACTCGAGCGCGAGTTTCGGCCGGAAACAATTTCAAGTATATCTAAGGGGTGAAAGCCAACCACATTCGCGTTTCGCGGCTTTCGCGGGCGTTCGTGGACCTTTCGCTCCGCGAGTGTGCAGCGGGCCTTATCGCAAAATTCATATTGCATAAATTTTATGACGTTATTGTAGTCTTGTATTTGTAACGATGACAAACAATATGGCCGAGCGTACCTAAAAAACTTGGTCTAAGAAATTATTTGACTCACTATTTATGGAACAATGAATGAACGAATTATCAAAACGAACAAAAAAAAAAAAAGAAAAAATTGAAAGAAGCATCTAGAAAATTCGTTCGCGTGGTGCGTGGGTTCCTTCATTGTAAAAGAAAAATTTACAGTTTTAGTTTTACATAATAGTCATTGAATTTGTGCTAAACATCAAAATTATTGCATACCATTGTAAGAATAAAGATTATAATATACGGATTATACAACAAATCAGGAAGAACTGAGGTAAGTTCGCAATCATTTTTACACAAATAAAATGCCGGCTTGCCGGCGTGGGTACAACTCAATTTACCAATGAAATTACATATTCCAATAAGAAACTAATCAGTCTGATATTCCGTTACGGTTGTTGCAGTTTGTATCAAATAATAAAAAAAAAAGGGATCTACCATCTGCAGGCGCAATGGAAGACTTATTGAAAGCTCAGCTTGAGCGTAGGCATACCAAACTGATAACCTACTATAAAAGGGCAGAACAAATTCTATCAGACTGCCCAGATGGTATCTCATTAAACGACCTGACCTTGACTACAGTTGGTCTTAGATCTGCTATTGAGGGTTTAAAAGAAGAATCAAGATTTTTGATTGAGAAGTGGCCTGGTGACCTGAGTTCCATTGTTGAATTACTAAACAAGTGCAATGAGGATCAGGTTGCAGCGGAGGAGTTCCTTATACACTTAGATTCATTAAAACTCACAGCAGTTCCATCCACACAGACTCAAGCGACAGCAGGAACTAGTAAACTACCTAAATTAGAATTAAAAAGGTTTACAGGAGAAATCCTTCAGTGGAAAGAGTTTTATGACACATTCATGGCTAACATTCATTATAAAGACATATCTGATGTTGAAAAATTGTCATACTTAATTGCTTCTTTGGATGAAGTGCCGCATCAAACAATTGAAGGGCTTGCTGTAACTTCTGGAAACTACAAGATAGCCATGGACCTGTTGACAGACCGTTATGGCAAGAAAGAAAAGGTTATTGAAGCGCACTATAATGCACTTAACCAGTTAGCAAGATGTGACAACACAGATGTAGCATGCAGGAAAACACTCAACATTGAAAAACATTTGAGAGTTCTCCAGTCAATGGGTTAAGCAATTGATACAGACAAAATAAGGTAAATGATTATGCAGAAATTCCCTTTAGGGACATTATATCAGTAAGTACGTCAAATCCAATATTGATCTAGAAATAGACCAACAGTATCTGTGGACTGACAGCTTAGTAGTCCTGAGCTGGATGAAGTCGGGCACGCTTTTACTTCCCTTTGTAGCCAGACAAATAGAAGAAATTAAACAAAACAGGGATGTGATTCATCGCTATATAAATACAACAATGAATCCTGCAGACTTGACAACGAGGCCAGAACTTTGCGACCTAAAAGCTAAATTGTGGCTACATGAACCAGAATTTCTACTGGCTAACAAGGCCGAATGGCCGACAGAGAAGACAATTGAAGAAAACATCTTGTGCTTCGTGGGGGAGGGTCTGCCTGTTTAACAGCCAGAAGCAGAGCTGTATGATGTAGAACAGCCATCTAGAGAGGCTATTTCAGGAGACAGTATTGATTTGGATGTGATAAGAAAGCTACAACTTGAACACTTCCCTGATGAGATAGCTAGAAAAGAGAAAAGTCTTAAACGAAATCTAGGTCTGTAAGATGTAAAGGAAGACTTACATTGACGAATTGGTCTTACAACATTAAGCATCCTATACTTCTACCCACGGAGGCAGAGTTTACATTTAAGGTGATTGTAGATACTCATGTTGATTGTAGGTGCAGCACATACATTGAGTATCATATGACAAAAGTTTGGAATCCCCAAGGGCAGAGCACAATTAGGTGGGCTCGTACAGATCTGATTCTGATCTCTGTGGACTGAGTAAGCGTGTGCACCCGGGTTCGATTCCCGGGCGGGGCGAGTGTTGATGTGATGAATATCGATGTTTGTTTCCGGTCTGGGTGTGATGTTCGTCTCTGTATGTGTTTCGAGCACCCTAGATACAGGTTTTTTTCCTAGTAAGGGGCTCTGAGTGTGATGTATTATTATTATTATTATTATTAGATAAAAGGTGATTCTAAGAAAAGAGAGAATTGGAAGATCTGGAGAATAACGTCTCTCATCAAGGGTGATGATAGTGAATGCAGGGTTGCTACGGTGACACAGGACACCTGTATCCATTAGAAATGGAAACAGACCTACCAGATGAGTCAGATAAGTTCAAAGAGATAGCAATACCGATTCTAGAAGATAACCTATCATGAACTTGCAGAAGTCCAAGTTCTTGAAGATTCTACTAGCATCTCCACAACGGTTGATCCAACTGAAGTTACTACAGATATTACCAACGAACCTCCAGAAAAACTGGACGTGGTTGTTGTCATTGATGAAGAGGAAGTTACAGAAACTGTGGGCGAAAGAGTTGTCCGAAATGTTGCTGTTCGAGCCAGAGAGAAAATCTTAGACTGGTTTCGAAACCTGATTGCTCTTCTTTAACTTTGTGCCGTTTGGGAGTGTCGCGACGATCGCGAGCGATTGTTAATAATATTCTGGTAAGTGTAAAAATACCGGAGTTTTTAATATTTTATGCGGGTAACATTGAAAAATGTTTGTCTTTCGTTTTACCGCGCTCTTTAAAATGTTTCGCTTTTCCTTTGGTGTAATAGGAAAGATAAAGATATTTAGGACTATCACTGAAGGCGGACAGGAGCAAGGTATAAGTAGAAACTTTCCTGGGCGTAGACTGGTGCATACTGGTAAGTCCATTTAGATAACTTTAATGCTATATGACGGCATAACCTAGAAGTGAGATTGTCTATCAGAATACTGTCTGTAGTTGATTCTTCTGTTCTCCTTGAGGAAGAAGATATTTGGGGTTACCTAGGCCCACGAAAGTGGGTGACGGTAGACTCCGCTGGTGAGACTGCCTGAGACCACGAAAGTGGGTAAGGTAGGTCTCACCATGTTATCCCATGGATTAGGGATGTAGTAACTTCGGTGGCTTGGGATGGACTATAAGGGGTGTTGTGGAGGTCCATACATAGGGACTTAAGGTCCCGTTTTATAAGATATGTTTCTGAGGATAACCTTGCTTCTGGGTTGTGCTAACTTGTGTAATTCTTTGTCGCCATGTAAACTTAGATCCTAGGCAATGTACTTATGAGAGAAACGCGGCGACATATGGTAAAGTACAGCACATGAACCCTGTAAGGGCACCGAAACATAAAAGTAGGTACTTAAAAAGACTAAAACTTAAAAACTAGGTAGGAACTTCCTATATTATTTTTAAGTAGACAGGTACTCTTAAGGTAAATGAAAATAATAAAAATCTGTATTGCAGCTAGGTACTGCAATAACAAAATACTTAAGTGTTAAAACATTTTTAACGAATTATATTAGAATTTAAAAAACCTTAACACTTAGCAATAATATAATAGTAAAGTATTTATTTTTTTATATTTGAATGGCACATTGAATCCAGTTAATATGTAAGTACATACTTGTATTTAATATTATATCATTTATTTATCTTTCATGTGTTTCAAGAAATTCTTTAAGGGTATAGAAGCATTTTTCTAAAAGAAATATTTTTAATTTGCTTATAAATTTATTATATATTTCCTCCTGTATTATGTTTTTTGGTAATTTATTATAAATTTTTACTGCCATGGCATATGGTCCTGAACTATGAATTTTTAAACAAGAGGTTGGTATTGCAAGATTGTTTCTATTTCTAGTATTAATATCTGTTGTATAGTGGTCTTTTGCATGAGAGAATATATATTTATTTTTCCTAACGAATTTACTTAGTTCTAATATGTAAAGTGATGTCAGAGTGAGAATTTTTAATTTGATAAAATGTTGTCTACAGCTTTCCATATGATCTACGTTATTTATTATTCTTATGCATCTTTTTTGTAAAATAAAAATTGATTCTGCATTGGTGCTATTTCCCCATAGGATTATTCCATAGCTAATTCTGGAATGTGCATATGCATAATATGCATTAATTGCAGTTTTAGTATCTGTATTTCTTTTTAGTATGTTAAGGGCATAAGTGAATTTTGAAATTTTGTTTGCTGTATTCTGAACATGGGATTTCCAATTTATGCCTGTATCAACTGTTATTCCTAGTAGGGTAAATTCATCAACACTTTCTAAATTATTTCCGTCAAATTTAATGTTAATATCTATTTTATTTTTTTGTGAAGGTTTATATTGCATCAATTTCGTTTTTTTGAAGTTTAATATAAGATTATGATCATTTAACCAGGTGTTTATATTGTTAAGGTTCTTATTTATATTATTTTGAAGATCGGATACATCATTACTGGGGAATATTACTGAGATGTCATCTGCAAAAAGAATACAGTGATCATCTAATACCTTTGGAAGGTCATTTATGTATAATAGAAATAGTATGCACCCTAACACACTGCCCTGTGGTATAGACATTGTTGTATTTGCTTTTATTGATTTTATTTTTGTTATTAATCCTGTAGTTTCATCTACGTGTTCTATTTCAACATATTGGGATCTGTTTTTTAAAAATGAATCGAACCATGCGTATACCGTACCTCTAACACCTATTCCGTAGAGTTTTTGAAGTAAAATTTTGTTGGAAACTCTGTCATAAGCCTTGCTCATATCGAGTAGTAATCCGATTGCGTATTTCTTATTATTTATTATATTTAAAGCTTCATTTATAAAAGAAAAAACAGCCAATGTTGTAGAACGGTTCTTTCGAAAACCATTCTGATGATCGTCTAATATTTAAAACTTTTCACAATAAGAGTAAAGTCGTTGAGACATAGCGGTTTCAAATATTTTTGAGAATGTCGATAAGAGTGCTATTGGTCTATAATTTTTACTGTTTGTTTTATCATCCGATTTATGAACGGGTTTTATTATAGAAATCTTTAAAAGATCCGGGAATATTCCTTGCGTAAAAGATTGATTTATAAGGTAAGTAAGAGGAGGTGTCAATTGGGTAGCGCATTCTTTTATTAGAGATGGTGGTATTTCATCATGTCCAAAACTATTTTTGTTTTTTTAGGCTGCGTATGATTTTGAATACTTCGTGTTCATTCACAGGGCTAATAAATATTGATTTGTTAGCAGGTTTTATAACAGGGTGTCCTTGCGGCGGTAGGCCAGTATTTTGTTCGTAACCTACTGATGAGAAGTAAGAGTTAAATAAATTTGCAACAATGTAAGGGTCATCTACAAGTAAGTTGTCTTTTTTTAATTTTATATTTTTCCTAATTTTTTTTGGAACTTTGTTAGTTTGTTCTTTAACAACTTGCCACATTGTTTTTATTATATCATCTGAAGTTTTTATTTTATGTATATAGTGTAATTTTTTAGATTTTTGTACAGCTTTTTTTAGAATTTTTTCATAATTTTTATAATGGTTGTGGAGTATTGGGTTATCTGTTTGTGCTATTAATAATTTAAGAAAACGTTTATGTTTACAAGATATTTTTATCCCTGGTGTTAACCAATGTCGTTTAGGTTTGTTTTTAATTTTAACAATAGTTTTAGGAAAATGTTTATCAATAAGATTTTGTAGAAGGCTATGAAAAGCTGTATAATTATCATTAACATTTTTTTTTTGTTTAAATATTTTATTCCAGTCTATTGAGTCTAATTTAGATCTAAAGTAATGTATTTTTCGTTTATTAAATTGACGTTTAGCATGACAATATACTTGTTTGTTATGTTGAATAATATTGTGCATAGTAACTATAATACCTTTATGGTCAGAGATTCCATAGTCATAAGCAAAGGTTTTTATAAGTGGATTATAAAAATTTGAAAAAACTACATCTAAACAGGTGGCTGAGTCTTTAGTAATTCTTGTGGGATCTATAGAGTTTGCAAGATGAAAATTAAAACAAGACAATAAATTAAGTAGTTGATTAGATAAAGTATCTTTTTGTATTAAGTTTATATTTAAATCACCACCTAAAATTATATTTTTGTTTTTATCTTTAATTAATAATTTTTGTAATAGCTTTTCTAGTGTGTTTAAAAATATGTGTGTGTCTCTATTTCTTTCAGGCCAGTATACTACTATTAAAAGCAAATTAAGTTCAATAATTTCTGTTGCGCAGAGTTCAATAATAAATTCTACTGACATATCAACTATGTCTTGTCTTTCTATAAAATCTATATTATCTCTTAGCATAATGCTAACACCTCCTGCTTTTTTATCTTTTCTACAATATTTAGATGTACAGGTAAAGCCTTCTATTTGTAAAATGTCTGTTTTTGATTCTGTTATCCATGTTTCAGTCATACAAAAAACTTTTAAATTTTGATCATCATCAGCTATTTCCTCTAATAAATGTCGTTTATTGCCGAAGCTACGCATGTTTTGAAATAAAATTTTGAAGTCAGAAGCGACGAAAATTATAACTTTTCTTGGGTCGTAGCTTCATATTTGTTTGCCATTTTGTTGAAGTTGGGGTTTGTTCAATATTTTGTTCTAGTGTTTGAGTCTGCTCTTTTTGTATCTTATCAATTTGGTTTCCTGAGGTACTTCGATCATCTATTTGTTTTTCTATTGTAGGCTCGGTTATTTCATTTTGTTCTGTATGTTTTTCACCATCTATGAAAAGGTCATTATTAATAATTTTTGCATGTCTGCCATTTCGGCGAGCTTCTATTAGTTTTTCTTTCAGTTTATATCTTATTTTTAGTGATTCTTCGTCCAAGTGTTCATGTATAGCTAATCCAGTGTTGTTGAAAAGGTATTTGTATTGTAGTAGGTCTTTTGTTATTTTTTTACTAAGTAATTCCAGTTTCAGGGGTCTTCGGTATCCTCTCTTCCCAATTCTTGTCATGTCTTCAATATATCCAGTAAGATCAATGCCCGTTATATCATAAATGATGTTAATAACACGATCATATATATCGTATTCACCTTCCCATTGGTGCTCCTCGAGGCCATAGAGAACAAGTTTCTTTTGATTTGATGTCTCATAATCAATTTGCTTTGTTGGTTGTTCTTTTTGTTTTAAGTCATTTATTGTTTTGGTATTTGTTATCTTGTTTTCTAGTTCCTTTAATTCGGTATGTAGTTTGTTGGTTTCTATAATTAAATTTTCCATGTGCGAGCTCACAATTTTGAGTTCTTTTTTTGTTGTAGTATCTTCTGATGTATTGGTTTGTATTGTATTGGGTTTCAGTTTCTTAATAGCATTTGCAAATTCGGAGGAGATTGTTGTCTTTAGTTCTTGTATCAGGGTTTGCGCTATAGTATCCAGTTTCTTGTCTAGAATTTGTTCAAACATTTCTACTGTAAGGATAGGGTTCATAGTATTTCCTAAAATGCTAAGATCTTCTTCAGAAACATATATTGAATGTTTTCTCTGTTTCTTGCTTTGCAAGTCATTTGTGTTTGGTTGTTCATTTTGCATTTGTCTGATAGGTGTATTTGTGTTATCTGTTTTTGGTTGGTTACATATGCAAAGTTGGCATTTCCAGGTAGCCTTTCTTTCCTTATTCATAGTATTGTTGAATCTTACACTTGGAACATTTGCACAGTCCAAATCATATTGGTTTCCACACTTAGAACAGGTAAGGAATTCCCTTTTCGGTAGTATTTGAAGGCACCCTGCGCATTTTAAGTTACCTCCCGTGTTTTTATCCATTTTCGTAACAACAAGAGTAGAATTTATCAGCACTGTAGGGAATTTGAGGTTATGTTATGGTTTTTTTTTTGACCAGAACTAAAGTAGTTGTTTTCTTTCTAACTCTTGGTAAATTTAACACAGCGGCAGTATTACATGTAGACGAAGACAGTTGTTACAGTGTAAAGTTAGTAAAACACAGTTTTGATTGAGTTTGTTCACTTCTTTTCAGTTTTTGGCGGCACTTTGAGTATCGAGTCTCTGGCAAAATATGATGGGCAAGATAGAGGGTAAAAGACGCGCTGGTAGAAGAAGGAAGTCGTGGCTCGCCAACATCAAGGAGTGGACAGGAGTTGCCAGCGTAGAACAACGTTTTCAACTGGCAGGAGAAAGAGAAGCATTTGCGGAGCTGATGGCCTACCTCCATTATGGAGAGGCACCGAAAGAAGAAGCAATTACATTGTGCCGTTTGTTGATACAGTTCAGATCAGAAACCCATGGTTTGCAGTGGCTCACTGGGTCTTCTCTTCTTACAGTCTTTTACATTAGGCCTATTTTCTAAAGACTCGTCATTTGACTAATGCATGCAATCATCATAAAATGGAAATAGGCGTATTTTGCAGATTTTCAAAGTATTTTGCCAAACGGCTGAAGCGACAAAGCGCATCTTTTTTTTTTTTTTTAATAATAACGGATGTGTCGTCTACAACAAAAACGAGCACCTTTATTAAGGTTCCAAGATAAAACCCTTAGAAAAATCAACAATTAAAACTCTTCCGTTACTGACTGAACGACTCACTGACAGACAACGCAGAGCCGAAACTACTGGGCGTAGCGGGCTGAAATTTTGCACGTAGGTTCCTTGGAAAGTGTAGGGGAACACACAAGGAATAAATTCCCGAAATTACCACGGCAACGGAAAAAACCGGACTTTGGTGTTAATGAGAATAATGCGCGGGTGAAACGGCGGGGCAGCCTCTAGTCGTTAGAATAAGGTTCTTTTACTAATAAGTAGTGTAACTCTGTGTTACTAGCTGACTATACCTAGCCCTAACCTACAACTGCCGTCTTGACCAATGAACCACGTCGGTCCGCTATTCTTGCCCATTTCACGGCGCCCGCGCAACAATGGCCGCCACAAAGCGCGTCCAACACGCCACTCTTGCGCAAGAACAAATAGGATGGGTTAGGTTGATTGTTTTCTTTTTTTTTTTGACGGTTCACTGGCTAGGTAAGGGAGTAGATTCGGTTGTACCGTCTGTAGCGCCAACTCATGTGTTGATTAATAAACTAAATATCTTAGTAAAAAAAGGCCCATAATATCCAAATCGGTTTAAACTGTGTAGGTGGTTTAAGGTGCAGTTGCCACTTTTTGTTTAATATGAGAAAGAAAGTGACAGATGCAGCTTAAACTACGTAGCAGTTTCAACCGAGTAGGATATTACAGACCTAAGTTTACTAAGTTATGAGGCATCAATACATAGTAAAAAAGGAAGTCGCTTCCCGCGTCTGTCCCTATGTATGCTTATATCTTTAAAGCTATGCAACGGATTTTGTGATGAGGTTTTATATTAATAGATAGAGTGATTGAAGAGGAAGGTTTATAAGAATAATACATGTACTAAATAGTAAAAGGTTAGGCGGTACGAAGTTCGCCGGGTCGACTAGTAAGGTATAAGAGAACAATTTGATACGAACTCAAAATTAAAGAAACAAGTCACTGACTTATATTTAAAGGTCTTCGGGAGTTCAGATTTTGGAGCACGAATGCTAACTTCTTCTTATGTTGTGGGGCAAGAAGAGTGACGTCTAACGTCTAGTGACCAAGCTCACGTCTTTAAAGCCATTGAACATTTTCCCATTTAAATTGGAGCCATCCGAGCTTATCAGCAAACCGGCAGTATGAAGCATGGAGTCTACATGAGCAGATAAATGAGAAAGTCAAAGTAGACGCTAACTTTGGACGTGAAGGAAGCAGTAGAAAGACCATTGAAGAAGGGGGCTACATGGACAATAGCTTGGTTAATAAATAAAAAAAAGGCGAAAACTAACGCAAACATTTTTATTTTTAAATTAATCACTAGACTAACCAGTTTTTGGCAGACTGGCAGTTTTTTACAGGATGCTACTCATACTTAGCTTTTATATAAAAAAAGTCGAAAAACTACTCGATGGAAACACTATTTCTCGAAAATGTATCACTAAATATTGACGAACAATAGAAAAAAAAGGGTTCCCGTATCACTGTAGAAGATACTTTTCTAAAGCAGTAGCACTTGTTTTGATTACAAAAGCCTTTTAAGGTAAGTGGAGCAATGAAATAACAATAAAACTGTACGTATATTATAAGTACAGTTGGAAAACAAAGCAGTTACAAGGAAACTTTAACATTAAGATGCTTATCCCGGCCAGTAACAGTTAAACTGTATTGCAAATCACCTTAGATAAAGTTATCTGAGCTCAGCGGAATTAGGTGTGCTTTGATCCTTTTTCTGCGATGCAGTGCAAAAAAAAGCGGTTAAGTGCGAATTGGGTTTATAGTAGTAGCAAAGACCTAAAAGATAGGTTTTTACTGCTGAGTAAAAAAACACAAAAATTATTTCTATAATCATGGTATTAGTTTTTTTTTATTTTTTACTAGCGCTGTCCCGGCGAACTCCGTACCGCGCACTACAATTTGTGGTTTTTGCAAACTTCCCCTCCATTTTTCCAAATTTCCTAACCTTTTAAACCTTCCCTGGACTACTACGAACATTTTGAGACCAAAATCATCTAATCTTGCCGCCCGCTCCCAAGTTTTAGCGAGACTAACGAACCACGATTCATTTTTATATATATATATAAGTATAGTAGATAGTAGATTTATGAAATAGTAATGCTATTAGTGCTTGCCATTAATGGCTCGAATAAAGCGTTTTTTTTATTAAGAACAAAAAAAAAATTACTTTTCATTGTCTTTCAGTCATTATCTCAGCCGAAAGACATCCATTGTAAGACAGGCCTTCCCCATTGATTTTCACAAGGACATACCTTTTTAGAAGCGATTCTCTAAAACCGCAACGGCATAGGCTTTTTAACAATTTGAGCGAAGGACGCTGCTGCCTAACCTTCTGGTGATCTTTTAGTAGAGTTTCACGATACCCATGAAGGAGATGGGCTGGTATTCCATTCTTTCACCTCACTGCAGCATAGATTAATTTATTGATTGACAGGCGACCATTGTCGTAAGGCAAGGCCAACATTTGTTTTCCTGAGCCAATTGGTGGGCACCCTGAACTACCTCGCCTCTCGCAGTATAGGATACTTTACCAAAATAATAAGCTGAGCCATAGCACAGCTAAAGTAGCGCCACCCGAGAAAAAAATAAATATCTTCTTAAAAAGCTACTGATTGTTGCTAAAAACGGCCACTTTTGGCAACAATCAGTAGCTTTCTGTAGTCTTTAACCTAAAAGCTATACAACAATGCCCTAAAAATACTAGGCTGCAGTATCCAGGGAAATACTGTTTCACATTTTTGATATTTGCCTTAGTTTAGAAGATGTTAATTTTTTTTCTCGGGTGGCGCTACTTTAGCTGTGCTTTGCCTCATAATAAGATTAGTCTAATTGACTTTCAATCAGTGATATCTTTGTTTCCTATATTGAATAAATCATTTTTGAATTTTGATATGATTTTACTTCAATTCATTTGGTCTTTAGGTCTCGTTTATAAAGTTAAGATAACATCTGAGAGGGTTCAGTTTACTTTTTTTGCGGAACCCAAAAAAGGATGACACTATATCGGGACCATTAATCTGTCATTGAGTCAATAAATTTTCCCCTGGCTGTCAGCGAGTCGGCCCGGCAAGTCGTTAGTCTACAGGTGACGTCTTAGGCCAGGGGAATGAGGAAAGGCCCCAGGGTACTGATTAATTGGTAGTCGGGGAAAGAAGGCGATCGGCCATTGTTTTTCCTGAGATCGAGTTTATATATGTTCCTGTTTTGCCAGTTGGGGAATTGCAGTTTCTTTTATTGGTATTTTTTTCTCTCGGTTGTTTTTCTGCTTTCCGAGGAGGGCGTAAAGTTGTCAGGTGATTTACGGTATTTTTTGTTTAATAGAGGGAGCTTTTGTTTTTTTGGTATCATTTGAGAGAGTTTGATTTTTTTCATTTGCGTAGCTTTACCTTCTGTTCACCGAAATGGTAGTATAAATGCTTCTTTTTTTTTGCTTATAAGTATATTTTCAGCCTGTGACCTCCACCAATATTCAAATCCATATTTTTGAAAAAAAAGTACAACCCAAAAAATTAAAATACGCGACAGATACGTACTTACGTTGTATTAAACAAAACATTAAATGCTACGTCAGCAGAAGTGCTAAATTATAACTCCTTATTAAAAGGAAGGTATAAAGTTTACTAGGTGAGCTTTCGTAAGGATATTGAAAAAGAAAAAGCTTGCCCATTTCATGAGCCAATGGAGCGAAAGCTCTCGATAGCGTTATTTACTTTGTATCCAGAAATGCTGGTTTTGGTAAGCTTTTAAGTTGAACAAGTATCACTTGAAGAATTTGCACATTTCATTATTAAAAATGTGATCCTATCACTTGTGTTTTTTTAACATAGATGTTATCCAGATTACTTAGGGCAGGTCGTTCAGGGTCGGTCGCGGAGAATTCCACAGGCTCACCCGCGACCCTCCTGCTTTCAGCCGTGAAGGACACCGGCGGGGATTTAGTCAATGCGAACCAACATAAACCTGCGCCTCCCCCCGGGGCTGCAGGGTAATCTTTAGGAGTTTCCCCGCCTGAAAAAAAAAGTTGGTTCATGGTCGTCCCTTCCTTGCAGCTGTTTGGCAAGCGAATGTGAAACCAGCAGTTCACAGGAGCACAGACCAGCCCAAATAGCAGAAACTGTACGGAGACAGCTGTCATGCCACACGAGCCAGACACCTCGGACACTTCATAGAAAAAAAACGCGTTGCTTCGCGCACAGGCGAAACTCGTGTACGTGCACGCGTATCATGCTTGTGCGAGTGAGATGAGACGTGCGACGCTGCTTTATTTGTACTGAGCGGTAACTGAACTGAATGGTAACTGAGAGCGGGGGGGCCGCACTTGCTGAGGGAGGCAGGGAGTGCCCATACTGTATGTAGTACTATTTATTAAACTTTGCCCATACACAGAGCCAAATAGATTAATTTAGTAGACTTTAAACGATCGGCAATGATTTTTCATAAAAGTATTTTTTGCCTATTGTTTGGACTTTTTTTCTATGCAACTTTACACCTTGTTTTTTAATTGCGCCATTGTGCGGTTCGGTTATCAATTTAAAAATAGAATAATTCATTCAGTTACACTTTTTTCTTTTTATCTGCCAAACATCCATGGAACAATTTTGTGGTTTTCCGCTTTCGAAATCCCTTTGAGCCGTTAAAGTTGGAATTTAGACTTTAACTCAATGTAATAAGATTGAGTTAAAGTTGTAATGTAGGTTTTATAGATAAAGTCGTGTTCATAACAGTGAGTAACGGTTGGTAAAACAGAAGCGTTCGCGTGTGACTGAAACCTGACCTTTATGATCTTGGAAAATTATAGCCGAAGAAGATTATAGTATCCTTATTAATTCCTATATACAAAGTTATGTATTAACAATTTTATTACTGTTACCTTTCCTGCGTTGTGGCGGCATGGAATACCACTTACCTGTGTCTTAATTATAAGTAATTGTACAAATTATTAATTTTTTACCTGCAATAAAATGACACATGAATAAACTTAAAACTTCCTCTTTTCAGTCGGTTAAAATATGTAACAAATACTTCTGTGAAAACCACATCAAACTTATTTCTGCCAAACTCGAGATAATCGCGGACAAACATACATACATACAGGTCAAACTGATAACCTCCTTTTTTGTAGTCGGTTAAAGACCACTAAAGGAAATCTTGAGGAACGGGCCGGAGCGTCCTTGGATACTGTGATACTGCAATCGCCAACCCGCTTTCAACCAAGAAAAAACCGACTTCACTAAAGAAAAAATAAGTGACTCATACTAGGAATGCCATGGGAAAAACAACAAGTCATTCATATGTAAAAGTATTTTAAAGAAAAAACGTACCAATTTTCACGGTCTGCCATTCATTATTTGGTTCACAAAGGGATTAGCTACGCCCTTTGGAAAATTTTGGCCTACGACTCGAGAAGCTGGTTGAATAGACAAAAGACACGTTTAAAGTATAAAAGGAAAAATAATGACCGAGATTATAGTTCTTTATTGTTAAACTAAGTTTTGGGAAAAAAACAACTTAATATATAGGTAACCAAACGACATATTTTTTACAGCAAATACTTACTGTATTATTCATAAAGATACAATAAATTTTAAGTATCTTTACTGTAGGCCTTCTTTTCTAGTTACTTGTATGTGTCATAGGAAGATTTGATAATTAGGTTTTTTGAAAAAAACCTAGAAATTTTGCGAAAACTCGTATAATTTGATATAAGGATAATTTTTTTCCAATCATCCTGACAAAAAGCAGTTTTTTTTTGCAAAAAACATAGTACAATTGAAACATTTTAAACTTTCCTTTACTCTGATTGACTAGATTATTTCTGGCTAGTTAGCTCTTATTAGTTAAAATACCTTTGACGCTGCAGAGAACTAATCAGAATAAGAGTCGGACAGCAAGCAATATAATCCAGCCAATCAGAGTTAAGAAAGTGGTTGAGATCAGGGTCGTCCTCGTCTTTTACTTCGTATATCTTCAATAAAATCCAAGTATTTCGTATAAAAAGCGTATAATTTTCAGTTCTTCAGAGTTTCGTAAAAATAGCGTTTAATGTGTATCGTCTAAGGAGTTTCTAAGCAATTAAGTAAGTACAAGATGGCCGCGCGACATGTCAAACGAATTCGAATTAGATGGAGGCACGGCCGCTGCGGTAGGTGGCGCTGCAGTCTTCCTCGTACGTTCCGAAACATGCCCCCGGCCTTGGAAACATCGTCTTCCAACAGGAACATCATGCACCAGGATCCGTTGGCTGGACAGGCAGCGGGCAGATTTTGGAGAATGCTCGCCGATAGGTGCCACTCGCAGTACGGATGTCTGCCACTCGTGAAATGCCATCTTGTCCCGGGATCACACGTATAATACGACCTAACTGCCATTTAAGGGGAGGCAGAAAGTCTTCCTCTATAAGGACAAGCGTATTGAGAGCTATGTCGTCTTTATTCGTTTTCCACTTAGTCCTCTGTTGTAGCTCGGCGACTTACTCGCGTGACCACAGGCTCGTCAGGCTGGTCATCTTCATCTCTGTGAGGTCATCATTCGCAGGCGCGGTCAGAGGTCTACCGATGAGGAAGTGGGCTGGTGTAAGAGGAGATAGGTCGCTAAGATCTGATGACAAAGGACATATAGGACGGGAGTTGAGGACGGCTTCGATTTGTGTTAAAACCGTGCTAAACTCCGCGTACGTTAACCTAGTGTTATAGACTCTACGTTTAAGTATAAGGTGATACTAACACGATCGTACTCCGCTGTACCAAATATCTCCAAAATGCGGTGAGCGAATAAATTGTAACAGTAGGTAAGTAGGTATTCGATTATTTTATTTGATTGGATTTATTTTAATATTGCAAGCCTCTTCAACTAATAAATCGTATAAGAGCTATATAATAACACATCACACTCAGAGCCCCTAACTAGGAAGAACCTGTATCTAGGGAGCCCTAAACAAACACAGAGACGAACATCACACCCAGACCGGAAACAAACATCGATATTCATCATATCAATATTCGCCCTGCCCGGGGATCGAACCCGGGTGCACACGCTTATTCAGTCTACATCACTGCCAACTGAGCCACGGAGCAGTCATAGGTAGTCGTTTTTAGTTAAACGTTTATGTTCATGCCTACATAAAGTAATGTAAACCTATTATGATAAGACTAAATAAAGGCAACGGATGCACTTTATCGTAACTAAATTCAGTAAATTTTCTAAACTTTCTATTCTAAATTACGTTCGTCTAAGAATGCGTTTAAATTAACCTATTACTCGTTTCGTTTATTAATTTTATCGTTTATTCGTTTATTTAATGAAACGTATACATCTTGAAATGATTGCAGCTGTGAGATTCTAACAAGTTCGCGTAATGCGGCGGTCAACTCATCAGCTGATAAAGGACCGGTCCGGGGCGAGCATACCTACACGGGCGTTGTGAACAAAGCGCAATAAGTATGCCGTCGATAGTATAAATTTATTTAACGACGAATAATTTTAGAAGTAAACCAAATAGTTAGACGTACTAACTAAGCACTCCGTGTGTGTATATTGGGTTTAACCTCCGGCGGGTTTTCTATTTCTTAATACGTGTATTATTGTCGTTGATTAAATTCAAATTAAATTGTATTTCTGATTGTAGAAGGGGGGGACCGCAGTCGATTAATTAAATTATTATTAAAATGTTCGCGTTTATCATCGGAAACATCAAAGTTTAATGTTGACAAAACGTCCGACGTTTTTTGGCATACGTCTAAAGGCGTGCGGTAAAAATTATTACCGGTAATTAAATAAAAATTATTGATTGTAATTGAGACCCGTATAATCGTTTATTTTGGTCATATGACCCATGTTTTCGTATTCGCATTTTTCGTATTCGCATATATTTTCAATAAATATGGCGTTTAAATTAAGACGTTTAAATAAGACGTTTAAATTATTATATTTGTTAAGCTAAACTATAAGAATCACCCAGAAAACCACCCATCTACTTTACGTTTAGTCGAATTAATAAATAAATCCTCACAGCTTTCTTTTGTCAGCTGTATGGATAGTAGACGGTGGCCGGGAATAATCTTCGAGTTCCCTAAATTTTCTAAATTGTTCGTTAAAATTTTGTGTAAAATTGCACTGAACTTGATTATTAATGCGCAAGTTTCGAGTGCTGATAGGGCCTGATAGCAACCAACCTAACTTCGAGTTTTGTAAGTATGGTCCCTCAGGTAACCTAAAATTATCTCCGAGTAACAATTCCCAGAATCTACCTGCGCCTATGATTAGGTCTACTTCAGAAGATATGTTGAAACTGGGATCAGCGAGTTGAACGTTTTTAGGTATACGTATAAGGTCGAGATCAATGTTTGTAGCCGGTAATTGTGATGTAATGCACGGTAAGACTAAACATTGTAGGCTCGTATTGTAATCGTTTAATTTAGATCGTATAGAAAGTTTGCACGTATAATTCGATTGTGAGACTGATTGCCCCACACCGGCGATTTGTATAGTGGACTGTATTAAAGGCGCATTGATACGTTTACATAATTTTTCTGAAATAATGCAATTCATGCTACCGTTATCCAGAAGCGCACGGGCGGTCTGATAACGATTATTGTCGTCTAAAACTTCGATTAAGGCAGTTGAAAGCAAAACCTGACCTAAGTTAACACGCGTAGGGTCGCTTTCGCCCTGTGAACCGTGATTGCTTTGCGCGGAGGTCTTTAATGCAGAATGAAGTACAGTTGATGCGTTAGGTATTTCATCTGACATTGACTCTGGTTTCCCTGGCGACATATTGCTGGGCTTTGTGGGTGCAGCATCGAAGTGCAGTAAACTGTTGTGCTTACGTTGGCACTGCTTACAAGGACCGAATAAACATTCATTGTGCGAGTGACCCGAGCGCAAACAATTACGGCACAACCTTTTTTCGTCTACTATCTTTAGCCTATCACCAACGGATAAGTTTAAGAAATTAACACAAGTATACAGTGCATGCGAATTATTACATAACACGCAATTACGAGCGGGACGTCTATAATTAGATTGTTTACTATTGGCTTTATCAGAACTAGGTCCGTTAGTAGACATGTAGCTCTGTACCTGTGCCGAGTTTTTATTCGTATAAGAGTGAGACGGGAAATGTTTATTTTCGTTTAAATTTATTTTAGATTGCGATTTATTTTGACTTGAATTAGTCATTTCTAAAGTGTCCGCTCTGTTTCTTAGAAAGGATAATAAGTCGTCTAATTTAATTTTAACAGAGGGATCTGAATTAGAATTATAATAAAAAGATGTTCCTTTATAGATCTCCCACTCGCGTTCAGTTGCCGAATCAAGTTTAGTTACGATTAAATATATGATAAGGCTATCCCAGTTATCTGTCGGTTCGCCCAATGAATTTAAAGCCCTTAGATTTCTCAAAACAATATCTATTAACTTCCTAATAGGTGTGGCAGATTCTTGTTTGATTGATGGCATGTTGAAAATTGATTTAATATGATTCTGAACTAGAATTCTAGGGTTATGGTATCGAGATTCGAGTAATTCCCAGGCGTGAGTATAATTAGCAGCTGTAAACTCTAACGCACTGATGACCTGAAGGGCACCGCCACTTAGTGAGGATCGCAAATAATGGAACTTTTGAATTTCGTCTAAATCTAAACGTTTATGGATCATGGATAGATAAGAATTTTTGTACTCTAGCCAGTGATCGTAGGAACCGTCGAAAGCCGGCAGTTTGATCTCAGGCAACTTTATATTCGATTGTGTTTTATTAGTTGCGTTGTTACCCAAAGCAGCCGTGGAACTATCAGCCATACTTTCGATCATACAATTTGCGATGGCTGCGGTATTAAAGTACAATGATTCTACTGATTCTACGTATTCAACATGATCTAGCAATTCTGACTCTGATGATTTTAACTCGATTTCATTTTGAATTTTATTGAATTGTTGAAAAATATCACTCGCGGATTGGCTTCTCAGTTTAATTTCCTGCACTATTAACATATTTAAAGATGAGCCCTCAATGGAATTAATGTATTTCTTAAATTGCGTTAATTTAGCCTTTAAAATACCCCTTTGCTTCCTAAGATCTGACATATTATCGTCCGTCGACACTTTACTAGTAGGAGAGGCAGCTGGACTAGGTTGGGGAACTAATAATTTGGAAGATTCCTTAGTCATTTTGGAGATATAGGGTTATAAGCGGGTTGTACTCACGTGCAGGTATCGCCGATTTGCCTATGTGTAGGCTCGCGTAACTGAGCGGCTCACTGTAATTCACAAACAAAACACGGTTTTAACACAAATCGTTTAACGGGATGGAAATAGACGGGAACAAAGACCTGACCGTAGGCGAAGCACGTGGTCGCTGATGAAGTCTTCGGATTTTCGGCTCGATGGATCAAATGGTTGAGATCAGGGTCGTCCTCGTCTTTTACTTCGTATATCTTCAATAAAATCCAAGTATTTCGTATAAAAAGCGTATAATTTTCAGTTCTTCAGAGTTTCGTAAAAATAGCGTTTACCAATGTGTATCGTCTAAGGAGTTTCTAAGCAATTAAGTAAGTACAAGATGGCCGCGCGACATGTCAAACGAATTCGAATTAGATGGAGGCACGGCCGCTGCGGTAGGTGGCGCTGCAGTCTTCCTCGTACGTTCCGAAACAGAAAGGTTTAAAAATTTTCAATTATACTAGGTTTTTTTACAAAAAAAACTGCTTTTTGTCAGGATGATTGGAAAAAAATTATCCTTATATCAAATTATCCGGGTTTTCACAAAATCCCTAGTTTTTTTTTGCAAAAAACCTAATTAACAAATCTTCCTACGTCATTCCAACGGCACCTTGTATGCTAAATACGAGACATCCAGTCCAAATTGACATACTTACGTCAAATACTAAAATAAATACTCTTTAACTTTTTATATATAACAGGATTAATACCTAACGAACTTTTATACGCAGCGCACTTATTGGCGATTGCAACAAAATGTTGTTTTAACTTAATTCGATCGACTCGTAATCGTATTGTTAACGACTTTTGCTAACCATTGCTGTTTTCTTTGAGCGTGTTACAGTAATAACCTTTGTTAAAGCGGCAATGGTTAATGAAGACGCTGGTGTGTATAATTACGAGTCGATTGAATTAAGGAAACTTGACCCCCTGTTGGAATCGAAAAAATAAAACTTCGAATGATAGAACGCCAAGTTAGGGTTGCGCTATTTAATATTAATAAGAAGGGGTCCTTACCGAAGAGCAATTCATCCATCAGACTTCTGATGGGATCCTGAATAATGAAGAGCCTCTCCAGATCGGGGTTCCGTAGGGCAAGTCACTTATAAATAAAATACTTGACCTAGTAGTCATACAGCCTTATCAATAAGCGATATCTTGTATCCTGTATTGAATAAACTTTTGGAGACTGCATTTTTTAATATACTTAATACATATTTATTATGTATTGTTACATGTACTTAATTTTATTTATTGTAATACTCTCGGTTTCTTTGCCTCGCCTCGCTAGATGTGCCCAATTATTGGTTACGTCACCGAAAATCTTTTTAGAAATTAGCTCAATTTTTTTGCTTTCAGCTTTCAATTTTTAAAGGTGAAACCTGACTATAATTTATTTTCGCAATTACAATTTCGCCTTATAATTTAAGACGCTATATGAGTTTTGAAGGTTTTTGAAATCAAGTAATTCTCTTAATCTATAGGAGGTAAAGATCTGGAATTTCAATATAACCTTTTTGAGGATATAACAAAGTTTTTTATAATTGAAAAACACTAGTGGAATCAAAAAACCTCGATACATTATTTCGTCAAAGATAACCATTCCAAAAAACGGGAATAGCTAGTTCTTCGAAATGACTTACTAGTTTTTGTTAAAACTACCTAGGAATAATGATAATAAACAAAATTAAATTCTGGTAATACAGATTTGATTTAAAAGTAATAATTAAAAAGATATTCAATTATTTATTACTTTTTCCAATAAAATGTAGTAACCGATGTGGGCGACTGACATATGATTGTCCCTTTTCCTCAGTATGCTATATCAAAAAGATAGACTCTGTTCATTCGGTCTTAAGTAAAAGTACACGATATTAATAATTTGAAAGCCTACCTAGGTGCTATTCTTCATTTTTGAGAATAGTCCATGTGTCTGTCCCTAGGGGATAATGTAATGGTAAAATAATTTTTCAAATCAGTCCAAAAGTTTCAAAGCTCTCTTTACAATATCAGTGTACACAAATGTAAAGAAAGTAAAACAAGAATCAAGAAACATCATCAAATTCTTTACTCAGCGGAATAAAATTACCTACCAGTGCGGAAACTTTAGAGTAATCGAAAGGAGAAATAAAAAAAAATTGCAAACACTCATTTGAATGCTATTTCCTCAATTCCCTCCGAACGTGACGCGAATGTGATTATATTAATTTACGATCTGTAGCGGAAAAGTTTCTACTCTGCTCTGTTTTAGGTTACCAGATGAAAAAATTAAAAAAACGGAGATAAAAAAACTGATTTCCATGGAAAAGTCCTGAGATTTTATACAGTTTGAGAATTTTCTCCCAAAAGATTAGCTTTCGCTTGCTTTACTTACAATATCAAAAGAAAAATTGCTATCCTGTGTTTTATTGAAAATACTGAGATATGCAAATTCCGGCTGGAATCCTGAGAAAAGTCGTAAAATCCGGAAATCTCAGGACAAATCCGGAGAAAGGTCAATAGGTGAAATTTAAACAGAATCAAATAAAAAAAACTGCCTCACACTCAGATAACTAGGTGGGTAGGTACAATTTAGGGTACCCGAAACACATACCGAAACTCTAAACGATCCAGGAAATAATATCAATTATATTAGGAATAAACGTACGCCTCCGCCGGTACCTAATATTCGAATTTACAAACATCAATGATCCACGTAGGTTGTCAAATAAAGAAGATGGATTTTTATGTATCAATATGTACTGTATGTTATTTTTTGTTTTCAACTTTTTTTTTACATACGAAGTCATTCAAAGTTTATTGAAAACGAATACTTTCGTCAGAATAAATAAAAAATGCGTTTTTTTTGTTTCAATTTCGCTGCTATTTGCAATTTTGTTTTTTTAGACTGAATCAAAGTCGTTACTAAATCAAATTTTAATTAAAAAACACTTTGGGTGACGTGCTTTTAATGTTACTTCTTCAAATTGTGTAAAACACAGATATTTTAAGGACTTTTATTTAAAGTTACTAACAGCTCTCGAAGCAACAAATAGAAAAACTTTCCTAAAGTTTATTTTCAGTAAAATCCCGCCGGATCTTGAGGAGCTTTCGTATCGAAATTCAAAGAACAAATTAGGAAAGTTCTCGTTCGAAAACTGAAAACAAAGAAGTTTTAAAAGTATAAAAACAACAACTGAAAAGGTATAATTAATAAAGTTGTTTACAAGATTTTTCAGCGATGAGATCATCACTGAATTTATAATTCCAGTCTTGGTATTGTTTTTTTTTTTGTCGTTGCTATATTCGGTAAAGAATACGTAATAGTACTAAAAATAAAATTTAAATGAGTTACAGAAAGTTAAATAAGTAACATCACTAAATATTATAAAACAAAGACCCTTCCAACAAACTGTGTGTACCTATGTATGCTTAGATCTCTAAAACTAAGCAACAGATGTTGCAGCATTTTGCTTTTTACAGATAGAGTAGTGATTGAAGAGGAAGTTTTTTTATGTATAAAACTTGCAAAACATAGTAAGTACCTATTATGTTAGGAGGTACGAAGTTCGCCGGGTCGACTTATCATAGATCATGCCTGTCCACTGTTGGACATAAGCTGATCGCCAAAAGGACATAAATTTTAGTATTCGCCACTTTTAGTCATTGGGTTGGCGATCGAAGTAGGACCGAAGGCCTTCGCAGCTCACTAGCTGCTAGCGGCCTAAAATATCCGCCATTCCATCCAAACTCGGCCAGTCTCCTTTGTGTTAGGTAAGTTTAGGTATTTTTCTATACCTACAGCACTTTTCGAGATAATGCCATCGCATAACGATCTAAGAAAGCATTAGTATTGTATACTGGGTGTTTCTGACAAGTCGGTAATAAATCAAAGGAGGGATTCTGCTCACCATAACTAACAACTTTCCCAAAGCAACATGGGTCAAAATCTCAAAAAAAAAAAAAAACAGCTGTTCCATGCATTGGTTCGATCAGCTGACGGGGTCAATGTACTGGACGGCTGATTTTTGTTTTGAGATTTCGACCCATGTTGCTTTGGGAAAGTTGTTAGGTATGGTGAGCAGAATCCCTCCTTTGATTTAGTACCGCCTTGTCAGAAACATCCTGTATAAGAGGCATAGCACAGCTAAAGTAGCGCCACCCGAGAAAAAAACATATCTTCGCTATACTAAGGAAATATCCAAAATGTTAAACAGTATTCCACTAGATAATGCAGCCCAGTATTTTTAGGACACTGTTTTAGCCTTTATGTAAAAGACCCAAGACTACTACTGATTCTTGCCAAAAGTGGCCGTTTTTAGCAACAATTTTGTAGGTTTCTTTGGTCTCTAACCTCAAAGCTATACAACAGTGCCCTAAAAATACTAGGCAACATTATCTAGGTGAAAACTGTTTCACATTTTTGATATTTGCCTTTGTTTAAGAGATATTAAATTTTTTTGCGGGTGGCGCTACTTTAGCTGTGCTATGCCTTTTAAAATTACTATTTTTTTAACAAAATCGTATATTGATTTGCTTTAATTGTATAACCTTACCTGTTTAAATATACGTATGTTTAACTTTACAATTTTGATTGATTGTCTCTGGTACAGTGGCGGACTAGGACGGCGTTACACTTCCGGTTTTCTGTATTGCAAAATAGCTTTTGTGCTATGGCTTTGGTATTTTAGTCTAAGGTGCACGAGACCATAGACAAAAGTGTTACGCCGTCCTAGTCCGCCACTGTTACATGAGTAAATAAATGTTATTCTTTCTTTAAAAAGAACTTTCTTTGAAAAAATTTGGCTGAACCGATTTTGATGCTGTTTTCAGATAAGTATTTTTTAAATTCAGGAGAAGGTTTGAGACCTTTTTTATCCGACTTAGAAAAAGAGGAATTGCTCAGTTGATGTGAGGCGGGGTTCCTTATTTGTAAAAAAAAAAATCTTTATCACTTTTCATAGAAATTTGCAGTTTCAAATTTTCACGCCTATTCATAAGAATACCCAGGAGCCATTATGCATTTCCTATTCATCTTAAAATATTAAAATTCAAAGCGAGATGACGAAAAATGATTTTTAAGATTTTCCTTTAAAAAAATATACACAAAAAATTTACGTGAATGCACAAAGTGCGTTTAAAATCTGTTGACGCGATTTTGTGCTTTTTTCCTTTAGAGTTCCCTTCCTAGTTAATGGAACGGAGCTCTTTTATTCAATACTTATAATGCCTGGAAGCGATTTTAGCGATCAGGTCACCTTTTTGAACCTTACTGTACTAAAACTGCTAAAACGCTGTGAGTACTTGAGTATTTGAGTGTACTCATACAGTCCTAGTGTTTTTTCATGAAATAACTAGAGGCTGCCCCGCGGTATCAACCGCGCATATTTCTTATAAGCACCAAAATCCCGTATTTTCCCGTTCCTGTGGGAATTTCAGAAAATCCCTTCTTAGTGCTCACCTATACTCTCCATGGAACCCACGTGCCAATTTTCAGCTTTCTACGCCCAGTAGTTTCGGCCCTGCGTTGTCTGTCAGTCAGTCAGTCAGTAACGGAAGGTTTTTATATATAAACTAGAGGCTGCCCCGCGGTTTTTCCCGCGCTGATTTCTCATAAGCACAAAATTCCAGATTATTCCCGTTCCCGTGGGAATTTCGGGAAATCCCTTCTTAGTGCTCACCTGCACTCCCTAAGGAACCTACATGCAAAATTTCAGGCCGCTACGCCCAGTAGTTTCGGCTCTGCGTTGTCTGTCAGTCAGTCAGTCAGTCAGTAACGGAAGAGTTTTATATATATTGATAGATAGAGGCTGCCCCGCGGTATTTCCCGCGCAGATTTCTCATAAACACAAAATTCCCGTTTTTTTCCGTTCCCGTGGGAATTTCGGGAAATCCCTTCTTAGTGCTCACCTACACTCCCTAAGGAACCTACATGCAAAATTTCAGCCCGCTACGCCCAGTAGTTTCTGTCAGTCAGTCAGTAACGGAAGAGTTTTATATATATTGATTGATATTTTCTACAATTAAATCATCCACTGCAGAACAAAGGGCTTCCACACAGATCAGAACAACAAATACAATGTTGTTCGTTTGTCTTGCTAAAACTCGAGAACTTGCGAGGCTTGGCCAATTTTGGTAATTTTCGTTTTGAAATGTTTGCCATGTTTCAGAAAAGATTTAAAAAAAATGCGAGATAGATGGGAAGCGTATAATAATTTAATTTTTCATTAAATAATTGTAAGACCATTTCGAGTTCGCAGAGTCAGTTTTAGTATAAAATAACTTAAAGCGCCTCTAACTAAACATCTCCAACATAAACTTGACCAATTTTTTTTCACCTTTTTTTTTTAAATCCGCCATTTTTAGACCTTCCCGAATTATGACAATAGCCCTCGGGACGCGCGTCGTCGTGTCGTGTCTAATCTGTCATCTCGGACGGCCGAGCGCGGGAAAATTGAAACACGTTTTTGTACACCCTGTATTGTACACAACACTTTCAACTGCTACAACAGTGTGAAGTGGGCTTTATTAATAAACCTTATTATGATTATATACATTTTTGTAATTATTGATTCGTCTACTCGTAAATAACCCTTTATTCGCTAATTAAATACTGAATAACCCTGTGATTAGCGTGGAAGGAATTGCTTTAACGATAAGTCCGCCCATTGCCTTCGTCCTTTTCTATTCGAAATTTTACTGTGGATAATTATTCGTATTTTATTTTGTTTTTGTTATTTATTTTAGTACTGGTTTGAAAATAAAATAAAAAAGTTTAACATAATTTGTTTTTCAAAATAACAAGTTTATTTTAGAGTTGCGAATATTAATTAACTGTAACATGGTGAAATCACACTGGTTTATTTGTTTTTACATCAATAATATACCATAATACAAACAAATAAAAATCAACTTATTACGTACAAAATCTCTAAACATACAAAAATATTACGAATCAATATCATCAATACACGAAGTATAAAACAAAGTCGCTTTCCGCGTCTGTCCCTATGTATGCTTATATCTTTAAACTATGCAACGGATTTTGATGAGTTTTTTTAATAGATAGAGTGATTCAAGAGAAAGGTTTATAAGTATAATAAATGTACTTATTAGTACTTATAGATTTTATTAAGAAGATGCTTATAACACCGAAACTAGCGCAAAATGCGATACTTATACTTACATATAATTATTTTTCGCAAATGGCGCTAGGGCGAAAGAACATGAACAATTACAAAGAACAAGAGCTATTTTGCAATACAGAAAAACCGGAAGTGTTACGCCTACCTAGACCACCACTGTATCTGACGGGGTGCGTTCACGTATATTGGAGGTCTAGGAGGATGTAACAGATTTGTTTGGTTTCGTCAGCCCTAGACTGTATTTCCAAAGAACAATAGCTATTTTGCATAACAGAAAAACCGGAAATGTACAAAATACTTATAGGTTAGGCGGTACGAAGTTCGCCGGGTCCACTAGTTAAAAATATAATCCAGCTCAACCCCCTTGTATCCGGATAAAGAATAGGATGACAGCATTTGTTATTTTAATATTTACGCGGCGTGACGTGACCCTGCATAATTTATAATTTTGAATAAACCTGCTTATAATATAAATTTACAAAAAAAACGGCTTTCTAAAAATACAATACAATTAAATACTGTTCAGGTAGATATTGAGATAGACATAACATAATTTCACACCTTTTATTCCCCGAAGGGTTAGGCAGAGGCACTAGCTCAAGAGCCGGACCCACGTTTAGCCGAGTTTATACTTTATTACCAACGTGACAAGGGGTCAGCTTGTCGCTTGTCAGATATTGAGATCACAGAATAAAAAAGGTAAAATATTCTATTAATTTTAAATGATATGAGAATAATTTCCTTGCATTAAGGTGGTAACTCTCGCTATGGCGCGAAATTCAAATTTTTTCGTGTTTTTTATTTATTCTGGCGAAAGTATACATTTTTAACAAAGTTTAAAAGATATCGCGTATGTAAAAAACCATCTCCCACATTGCAATACAACGTTTTTGGGTGACAGACCTATAGATTTTGTGTCTAAGGGGTAAAAGGCCAAAAAACAAGTTCCTTGAATATACACAAAATCGGTAACTCTGTCTTTCAAAAACGATATATCACAATGTGGGAAATGGTTTTTTACATACGCGAATTCATTAAAACTTTATTAAAAATGAATACTTTCGCCAGAATAATTAAAAAACGTGAAAAAATTTGAATTTCGCGCCATACCGTGACTTACCGCCTTAAGACATGATTTTAACGTCCTTTGATGAAAAGTTTGAACAGCATACTACAATCGCCAACCCACGTTCATCCTGGTGGTGTTCAGTGGAAGAGGCCTATTTCCAGCATTGGATGTCTTTAGGCACACCGACTGTTGCAGCGACCCTCACGCAGTGTAGTGTGTATTTCCGCAATTTTCAACAGCTCATCTGGCTACCTTGTGGAGGCCTGCTTACTCTACAACTTCCGATGGGCGATCGCCACATGAGAAATACCGAGAGTTATCATCATCACTGTCATACTTGCATACTTCAAAAATTTATTTTAAGTAATTTTTGTCACCTAAACAAGTAAAAATCATTATAAACTTGTCAGTTCCGATTATAAAACAAAACTCACCGAAAAAGACTGCCTTAAAAACTTAACATTTCCAACTTAATTCCTATACTGTTTTGGGCTAAAACATAGCAAATTATGGGCCATCTTTCCTGGCGATGTGATGTTGGGCTGTGTGTGGAGTTGGCTTTTAGCCAAAGTTCCAATTTCCTTCCATCACAGCGATGTTGGGGCTATTCGTGTCGATTTTGCCTAGTTAGTTCGTTTGACTATAATTTCAGTTTTTTCTCTAAGCATCACATCTTACTACTAAATTGTATTTATCTCCTCATTGGTTGCCTGGAAGAAATCGCTTTTAGTGATAAGGCCGCCATTTGCATTGATATTTGTAACTTGTTTATAAGTACTTTATGTTTTATTTTGATTGCAATAAAGAATTATCTTATCTTATCTTATCTTATCTTAGTTAGCACTATTTAAAACATTAAATATGGGTAATTTTTATTTGTATCTATAATCACATTATCTTAGCTGAAAACCCCCACATATCGCAAAATCTAGGTACTCTACAGCCTAGCCATTTTTTCTTAGAGCTATGTTATATGCGCATTGCCACTTACCTTTTGCATGTTAGTAATATGAACTTTATTATCTTAGCCGAGAGACATCCACTGTTCGACATGGGCCTCCCCGCAGCTGTATCGCTTTTTAAGTTTTTTCGACCAGGGGACTCAACCCCTGGAAACTCCAGGGGGTCAAGTTTCTTAACTAAAAGCAATCGACTCGTAATTGTCTTGCTGGCGACTTCGTTAACCAATGCTGTTTTCTTTGGGCGTGCAACAGAATTTGCCTTTGTTGAAGCGGCAATGGTAAACGAAGTCGCAAACAAGACAATTACGAGTCGATCGTTTTTATAGTTAAAAAACTTGACAACCAGGCACATCCTTTGGCTGACATTCAGAGTCGAGTCGCACCTCAAACTTGCACTCTTAAGTGTCAAAATGTAACTTTAGTCTCGTAATCGTTCTCCGCTCCAAATTGATTTATATAGTCGAGATCTGATTTCGTGACAGTGAAACATATGCTCTACGCCTACGGAGTAAAGTCAGCTCGAGCCAGGATACTTGGGAACTACTTGTCCGAGTATCATACTCGGCTGAGAAGCCTCCAAACACTGCCTGTGAATCTCAGCCTTGAGTTATTTGAGCCCTGCTCATTGCCTCTTATCTATACCAATATTATAAAGAGGAAAGATTTGTTTGTTTGTAACAAATAGGCTCCGGAAATACTGAACCGATTTGAAAAAATCTTTCACAGCTACACTACCCCCGAGTGTCATAGGCTATATTAGATTTTCGAAAAAATTTGGGATCCTTACTCAAACTCAAATAATGTAACCCAAGCTGCAATATTTTTTCCGTTGTTTACATATTTTGACAGGTGGTTTGTTGTTGTTGTTTGTTTTTTTATTCGCCCATTCTGGGCAGTCAAAAGAACATAGTCTTTAGCGCCAAGTCTTTAGTAGTATCTTATATTCTATGTCGTAACAAAGTAAGCCGGGACAGCTCGTCTTTTACATGTTAGTAATATGCACTTTCATCTAAGCCAAGACACGTCCACTATGGATTTAGACCTACCCCACAGAGCGACATAAGGGCAATCATTTTGAGGGAAGGGCTTGGCAATCGCAATTTAGTGCCTTAGCCATTAGTTCTTTTTTTAGTTTTTTAACGAAAGAATCTGCGCTCCGTTCTTCTTCTTCTTCTTCGTTCACTTTTCGTCTTTAACAACACCAATGGGAGAAGATGGTATGGTAGAATTCTATGCCGCTGTTACACGGACGGCGATGCATTTTATAAACAACATAAAGAAATCAAGACAAATTTCTATAGAAAAAAATATAACAGCGTTACATTTTGTTTCGCTAATGGCATTATTAATTCGAGATCGCCGCGCCCACTTCTTTGTTTGCGTCCAAACACTCGGAAAACATCGCTTTTGATTTATATTCACGAATTCTAAAATAAATAAGCGGTTGCTGTGGAAAAATCCTTTGTTTTCGAAGGAAACGATTTCGAACGTTTCGATCTTACATACATTTGATTATGGTGCAAACTTATTCAGTTATTTTGCATTTCCGTGCAGTGATTCTTAATCTTACTTGAGCATATTTTCTGTTTGACCAATTTTTTACAAAACTCTTAGATTGCTCCATCTTTAATACATAGTTAAAACAAAGTCGCTTCCCGTATCTGTTCCTATATGATTTAATCTTTAAAACTATGCAACGGATTTTGATGCGGTTTTTTTTAATAGGTAGAGTAATTCAAGAGGCAGGTTTATATGTATAATATGCGAACACAAGAAATGGGTAAGGCCGTAAGAAGTTCGCCGGGTGGACTAGTAGTAAATATTTGTAGTTGAGAAATGGTTGTAACAAGTACAATCTCTAATGTAAAATTTGCAAGAGAAACATGGAGCCTAGCATCCTAGGCGTTCGTTCGACTAGTAGACATATTCCGAAACACCGAATTGCGCTCCAGGACTCAAATTCTAGACGTAGCTCGGAAGGCGGCGGAGCTAAAGCGGGACTGGGCCGGCCACGTAGCCCGCATGCAGCCGGATTGTGAGGCCGAACGGACCACCAAGTGGTTCCCAAAAGATGGCAAGAAGCGACGTGGTCGACCTAGTAATTAGGAAGCGTGAAGGACGTAAAAAATATGCGCCTCTGACTCCATAGATAATCATGCTTAGAATTTTTATGTCCTGTTGCGTAGCTTTTAGTTTCAAAATCAAAGAAAAAAACCGTTTGTTGCCTAAAGTGGCCATTTTAGTTTCATAACAGTTCTTTTCTTTGATTTTGAACCTAAAAGCTACATATTAATTATTTATCGGAAGTGGCGCTAGTTAAGCACCGCTCTTATCAGTAATATAACGTTATAAATGCAGGTTATCAGTAATATAACGCAGGTATTTTTTGTTAAAAAAAAAAAAAAAAACATTCAAATAAGTACTTACCCTATTTCTGACCTAAATAGGCCACGTACGACGTCATAAAATTAGAATTTGTAAGTAAGTATTCATATATTTGCACGCATAAATAACACAAAGGTATAGTTTTTTCAGATTTTATCCTCTTATGTAATCCAATGCAAAATTCACAGCCTTCGCTTCCATAGCTTTTTTTAAACAATAAACAACATTTTACTAAAAATTATCACTTAAATTCTAATTAACTGGACTACAGTGGGGCCAGGGCTTCGCCAGCTTGATTTCCCTTCAATCTTAAATCCTTCATATACCTAGTTCTAATAAGCTCGGTTCAGTATGTACTCAAATAACATATAATCATATTTATAGCGAAAGTGTTCATTTTTAATAAAGTTTTGATATTAGATTAAATTTATATACAACAACTAGAGGCTGCCCCGCGGTCTCACCCGCGCAGATTTCTCATAAACACAAAAATCCTGTTTTTTCCCGTTCCCGTGGGAATTTCGGGAAATCCCTTCTTAGTGCTCACCTACACTCCCCAAGGAACCCACGTGCAAAATTTCAGCCCGCTACGCCCAGTAGTTTCGGCTCTGCGTTGTCTGTCAGTCAGTCAGTCAGTCAGTCAGTCAGTCAGTCAGTCAGTCAGTCAGTCAGTCAGTCAGTCAGTCAGTAACGGAAGAGTTTTATATATATTGATTTACAAAAAATAATAATAAATAAGAAAACACATAATTATAAATAGAAAACTGCCTCCAGATCACCACCACCCGGCGGCATGTAATATAGCTTAAATTAAAAAGTATATTGTATGATTTATTTAAACTCAAACTAGATTAAACCTGTATTTTAGGGACTTAAAATAGGATATCAGAGGGCCTATTACGGCCGCTTTTGCAATTTTGCTTTGCGTCCTCTTTGCGTTTTTTTGTATTGACTTTGACACTTGGAGGACGAAAAGCAATATTGCAAATGCGGCCATAATAGGCCCTCAGTACTCTAGTCATGTCGTGCGACGGGACCCTCACAAAAATATCAATAAATTCATACCGATAAGTATATGTGAATTTATTGTAGCTGACTTTTTATGACGCTGGCGTTGCGGAATGAATTTTTATGATTTGCTTATCTTTCCAATCGATGCATTGTGACTGTTTAAAAAAAAACTAAAAAACTAAGTTTTATAAGTATTTCATCTACTTCTACTATTACATATCTATCTACTATATATATATATAAAAATGAATCGTGATTCGTTAGTCTCGCTTTAACTAGAAAACGGCTGGGCCGATTTAGCTGGTTTTTTTTAAATGTTCGTGGAGGTCTAGGGAAGGTTTAAAATGTGAGAAAATAGGCAAAAAAAAAGTAAACGTAAGAATTTTTCCCCTATAAAAATTATAAGGCGCGATATGAAGTTCGCCGGGTCCAATAGTATTTTATAATAATGTTACATGCATTTATAAATAAAAAGTGTTTTTTATTAGAATAAGAAATACACGTGTGCACATATTTTAGGACAGTGACTTTGAGCTAGATTACTAAATAACGAGATTTTTTCAGTGTTTGTTATTCAAGTACTTGGCACTTACTTACAGTCCAAAGTCAACCTTAATTATCTTTTATGTCAGAGGTATTACTGACATTTTCATTGAAAATGTAAAAAACATATGTACTCTAGGTCAGCTGCCATCTGAATAATTGGTTTTCTAAAATAAAGTCAGATACTTATTTATTACAATTACCTATAAAAGTTTGTCTTACCTTTTTAATGTTAGATTTTTTACGAAATTTTTAACAGTTTCAATCATAGTTTTCTTACTCAGTTTAGTTCTAGACCTAAGAATATATTTTTTTCGCTAGGACAACAAATTGAACCAAAAAAAATTACAAAAAATAATTTAAAAGATTTCTTTGTGTTTCTTTTATTGTTAAAAGAAAAAAAGTGATTTTTACAATTAACAAAAAATCTTAAAATACTATAAAAAAAATACTCTTGTCCTTTATTATCCAAATGTGAACTAGTAGTTTACCGAAGAAGTTGAACAAACCTTAATAAATAAATAAATAAACCTCGAAACATCCTCACACGCCTGTTTCCCATCGGAGTAGGTCTCTGCCTACTTTTTTGATTTTCACTTACACAATATTATTTCACTTTACGAACTAAACGAAATTAGCAATAGATATGTATACAATTCTCCTTTCTCTACATCTACAAGTCTGACTAACCCACAATTTATAGAGTAGAAAAAATTACTTGGTCTCAAACGTGTTTAGAAACCAAGGCGTCAGTTTACAGGAATTATTGCATGCTTCGCGCCAGCGCACACGACAGCTACAGACCGTACAGTGTCTATGGTCTCGTGCGGCCTAGACTGTATTAACAAAAAACAAGAGCTATTTTGCAATGCAGAAAAAAACCGTAAGACCACCTAGATCGCCACTGTACATAGATTAATGGCTGGTTTACACTTTTTGAGCTAGCGTACTAGTCAGCCTTCCGAGTGGCTGCGCTGCAGTAACTCGCACCGTTTGCACGGAACTTACGAGTCACTCGAACGTGCGAGTTACAAACAAATATAAAACGATTCGAGTAGCTGTCCACTTGCCAGGCGAGTTGCTCGCACTGAGTAAACCAGCCATAACTCAGCTTTTTATAATGATGACAGACACTAATGTAGGCTCTGCAAATGTTATGATTTCTATATTTGGCTCAATAATGTTTTTTTCATGTTACTAAATGTCACGAAATATGGTTCCAAAAGCACCAACAGGTAAAAAATAAATCTTTATTGATGAAAAAACAAACCTATAAAAAAGGACTAACAAGATGTTTAAAGTCTCACCGTATTATTCATAAAGATCAGTAAATTTGAAGCTTTAATGGAGGTCTAGTTCTCTGGTTTGTTGTTTGGTAAATACGAGACATCCAGTCTAAATTGACAGACGTCAAATAACTAAAATGCACTTCAACTTTTTATAATAACAGGGTCAATTTTTACTTCCAAAATATAAAAATACCCTGTTGCATCGTGACGCGCACTACCTCGAACTATACACTGACAAGTCCAATTATAGCGGTGGCCAATTAAAGAACAGGTTGGCTTCAGCTTCAGTTCCTTGCAGCTGAGGTCGTAAGCTGAATTGGTCTCCGTTTCACCATACAACCGACTGACGACGCGCGTCGGTGACGGCGCGCAGGGCCCGAGTGACGAGTGACCGTAGACATCTTGCTATCAACGTTAATTACTTTATTTTGTTTCTAAAAAGTCTCTTTGCAAGTTGTATTTTATTTTGTCTTCATTTTATATATGTAATTGTGTCGGTTTTTGTGTATAAATGTTATTCTATTCCATTTTTTATGAACCTATTTTTTCTAAATACTTGTTATCTCATTGGCCACCAAACTCAACTGCGCCCGCCGCTAGCTACCTGTAAGCGTCGTGTGCGTCAATGTATATTGCGCTCTCCGGAATTCGTACAGGCGTCAGTAACTGATGACCGCTGCACCCTGAGGGATGGGGCCCAGGGGTCATAAATAAGGTACCTTACGTGAACGGAAACTCTTATTTTTCTTTTTTTCTTAACTTCGCTCTAGGTTGGACTAGCTTAAATGGTGTTTGCGGGATATTGGCTTGTTTTTTTTGGACTACCTAGTTATACTGCTTAAGTTCTCTTATCTTAGTGATGCTGTACAAATAAAATTAGTAATTCTAAAGGGCTTGCTTTCAGTCAGATTCTTAATTGAAATAAATAGGTAATAATAAACAAAATGATTAAAGCGCACTGGGGTAGCAAGTCTACCAATTAAAATCTAGTAACTCACAAAGTCGTTAAATTTTGAGCTATTAACGTATGGACAGATATTTATTCTTCTTCATATTTTCAGTCGAAAAGACGTCAAATACTACTGGAAATAGACCTCCACCACACATTACCACAAGGACAAACATTGTGGGGGGTTTTTCCATAATCGCTACTCTTGGCAGGCGGGTTGGAGTTAGTTTAAACTTTTCAAAGAAGGATGCTGGAGAAAATGTGGTGGTTTTATTCACACAGAATTCGAGTTAGTCGTCAACTCGCAAGCCTTAATCTCGCAACCGAGTGCGAGTTAGCAACTTTTTCCTATTTGTTTCGTTAGCAACTCGAAAAAATTACAAAGTACATGCCAACACAAACGTATAAATTTAATAAAGTAGAATCATTTGACTGAGGAGGGTTCGTTTAGGGGGCGTCTCCAGGCGACCATTGTGATAAGGCTTATCCAATTGGTGGGCACCCTGAACTACCTCGCCTTTCGCAGTATAGGATACTTTACCAATTAAGGTATCAATACCAATTAGATTAGATATGTAGTCTAATTGACTCGCCTACTTTGACCAATGTTCCATCTACATAAGATTCCGCGTGGGTTGCCTGGAAGAAATCGCTTTTAGCGACAAGGTCGCCCATTGCATGCAATTTTCTATTATTTGTACCCTAAACTGTTTTATGTACTTCGATTAATAAGTTATCCTTGTATGCAATAAAGTGTTTTCTATTAGTTTCTATTCTATTGACTTTCAATAAGTGATATCTTGTATGCTATATTGAATAAATCATTTTTGACTTTTGACTATTGAATGATATTAAGTTTTTTTTTTACAATTCCATTACCTATTAACGTTTTAGCAGATTGAAACCTCATTTTGGCATACTTCCCGGCTAGAAACGCGTGTTTGGCTCGGCTCACGGCGGTGTTGGCAGTCGACCGGGCCTGCCACGCGTGCACAGCACATGTTGGCAACGTTGCCGGGTCACCCACACTCGCACAATCTGACACAGAACACATTGTAGATCTATGTTCGTAGATGACTTGGAGATGAACGCGTACAACGACTGGGTTGGACAGGCTTGCTGATGACGTCAAAGAAGATGGGGAATACAATGTAGCTGGTTCACAGGGTTGGCACTAGTTAGCTGTTCATTCGCTGATGAAGAATGACTTAAAGAACTCTTAACGGAATTCGTTTTAGAACGAAACTGCTTTTTATTTTGATGATAAACATATTCAAGCCTAAGCTAGTTTATTTAGAATAGGGAAGAAAACGTTTATTTACAGCAGTAAAATTATTAACACACGTACAATTAATAAGCATACAATAGTATACTTAAAAACTAAAATAAAAAACAATAACAAAGTGTTGTATATGTTCGTTGTAGCTGGCGTAAACTGGCATTGGCTCAGAATTTGTTGACGGTTTTCACCAACAGAGCTGTCGTAAAATGGCACTAGATCAATTAATGCTACAGCCTGTATAATAAAAAAATATGTTTGCAAAATTACTTAATGATCAATTGATCACATCCGTACCGATCGGTAGTCTACTAATGTAGTTTTTGAGTAAATAAAGCAATATTATGGTGCCACTAACGGTAATTAAAGTTATCAAATTCAAAATCAAAATCCAAATCAAAAAATCTTTATTCAATATAGGATACAAGATATCACTTATTGAAAGCCAATTAGACTACATCTAATCTAATTAATATTGATACCTTATATGGTAAAGTATCCTATACTGTGAGAGGCGAGGTAGTTCAGGGTGCCCACCAATTGGCTCAGGCAAACAAATGTTTGGCTTGCCTTACGACAATAGTGACAATTCTATCTTTCCTTAGCAGGTGTAGAAGACGAGCATTATTTCTTTTGAAAAGAGACCCTTGGCTAGCAGTAGGACAGTGATAAGTGGCAACACGACTGTTTATAGACACATATCTTGTACTGAAACTCCTTACAATGTTGATTTACTATTTCTGTTGGTTACTTTGTTGCAAACGATGCAGATACGAGTTTTCAGGGTTTTTTTTTTTTTGTGGATTCAGATTTCCTTTGGGACGAGCATGTCTTGCTTTTTGCACATTTTGCAATAAAGCACTACCTAACTCATTGGTATTCAAGCTTCGAGTTTAATTTTTCACAATCCTACGAGGAATCAAAGCACAAAAAGCTCTGATAACCATCGAAGGCACTACATTTCAAAATAGGGTAAAAAACGCTCAGGAAACAGAATTTTCTGCGCCTCGCCTTTCCCTAAGGGATTGTATGCGTCTCGAAGTAAAGTACTTTTTTCATATTTAAAAGAAAGAAAAAACTTTATATTTGGTTTTATACGGTTTGTTTAGAAATCACTGCAGCATTCGATAGCACACGGTAATATTTACATAAACAAAGATTTGATACAATAACAGGATACATTTCAAGGACTTTTTTAAAGTCAATAGTGGTCTATTCTTTGACTGATTATGTTACATTTGGTGCATAACGTAATATTATATTATCATCTGGAATAATTTTAGTAAATACCAAACCATTAATACTATTATCAATTTAAAAAAAAATCTTAAAATTCTTACTTTATATTAATAAATTGGTAACGAAAAAAAAAAAAAATTATAATTATACATAATATATTTGCTAGCAAGATAAATTGAGATATGAATTGGGCATACAGAATAGTAAAGTGACGTGAGATACATAGTAAACGTCTATTTGTGCAAGGTAATCTAATGATGGGGCACCGGGGTACGTGGTACGACGTACGTGGTCTATTTTAACAGGAAAACATGGATGAGGCTGAGGGTACGTGGTCTGACGTGGTACATGGTATTTATCCTGAACACAGAACACACTATTACAGAAAATACACTTCTACAAATTTTGTTCAAACTAATAACTCAAATTTGAACGCTGTGTTGCAAATGTTAATTCTAGAAATTCTTAAATACTTATTTATTTTTATTATGCAATAAAATCCTGTATCTAGGGTGCCCGAAAAATTACAGAACATTATACCCAGACCGGAAACAAACATCGATTTTCATCATAACAATGTTCGCCCCGCCGGGAATCAAACCCAGGTGCACACGCATCTCAGTCCACATCACTACCAACTAATATGAATTTATATACCAATACTTTAAGTGGAAACTTAATTGGCTTGTGTAAAACCTACCTTATTCACTAGGCAAATGTGATATTATTAAAAAAAAAAAAAAACAACTATATACTTAATCAAGACCATTCTGGGCAGGCAAAAGAACAGTCTATAGAGCCAAGTCTTTTGTAGTATTTTATATTCTATGGCGTAACGAAGTAAGCCGGGAAAGCTCGTATCTCATAACGGTGGTTGCTTGGACCTAATCGAATCCATGGAAATGATAATGGTGGATTTCTCCATCATTCTGCAATCGGCATAAAGGGCAAAGACCTGACACGTGAGTTGCTCTGCGGCCTGGGTTAGTGGTTCTCAAACTTTGTTTATTATTCACAAGTCGACCCGGCAAATTTAGTACCGCCTCACCTTTTACTAACAATGTACATATTATACACATAAATATATTCATCTAGTGTTACTCTATTAAAAAAAACCGCATCAAAATCCGTTGCTTAATAGGGACAGACAGCGGAGGCGACTTTATTTTATACTATTTATTGATTTATTAGGGTTAATAATCAATGATTCATTAGAATCTTTAAAATTCTTTGTTAACAAAAGTGAGGGTTGTCCACAGCTATAAGGTAGGTAGTTAGAATCGCTATAAATAATCTTTATTTAGTCGAACTTAACAAGTACGAAAGAATTGGAAAATATTTGTGGGTTCCAATCGCCACACTTGGCAAACGGGTTGGCGAGCGCAGTTTTTCTCTTCGAGTTTTTTCACGAAGGTGCTGCCCGTCCTTTGGGCGTTCCCTTAGTCGCCTTTTAAGACATCGTTGAAAAAGTTGAAGTGAAAATTTGCAATTGCCAACCCGCCTGCCCAACGTGGGAGGAGGCGGGCTAATATATAAGCCCTGTAGGTCCGGGCGTAAGAATAGGTCTACGGTATACCCTGCCTGTCGTAAGAGGCGACTAAAAGGGGTCTTTGGGGCCGTGGGTGTGAAGGGCGGGGGCCCGACACACTCATCAAACGGCCCCAAGATGGGCGGCGGCACAGCTTCCTCCGTCCTTCCCAAAAGCGCCAAGACGGCCGCCGGGGGGTTTTAGTGGGTGTGAGCCCCACATACCCCCGACGCTCCCCCGAGCGTCGGGAAATGCGTTAGGCATTTCCCCCCGTTACAAAAAAAAAAAAAAGGCGGGCTAGTATTCTTCCACTACTCTAAGGAAAACTTCATTTAGTACTTATCACACATACTTAGAAGTTAGATCGGGTTAAATCGCCAATTTTTATGACGAACTAGTCGACCCGGCGAACTTGGTACCGCCTAACCTATTACTATTTTGTGAAATTTTTATACTTAAAACCTTCGTTTTGAATCACTCTATCTATTAAATAAAACACGTCAAAATTCGTTGTGTAGTTTAAAAGATTTTAGCATACATAGGGACAGACGCGGGAAGCGACTTTATACATGACTAGAGGCTGCCCCGCGGTTTTTCCCGCGCAGATTTCTCATAAACACAAAATTCCCGTTTCTACCCGTTCCCGTGGGAATTTCGGGAAATCCTTTCTTAGTGTTCACCTACACTCCCCGAGGAACCCACGTGCCAATTTTCAGCTTTCTACGCCCAGAAGTTTAGGCTCTGCGTTTTCTGTCAGTCAGTCAGTCAGTCAGTAACGGAAGAGTTTTATATATATTGATTAGTGATTTAAACCTAGTCTAGAGATAGACTAGATAAAAGTCTAGGTTTCTCATATTAGATTAAGAAGCAGTGGTCTAGTGTTTTCGCTAGCAGTCTTGCTTAGCCCTAACCGCTTTGTAACCGGTTGCCAACGGAAACTGGCAAATTGGCGCTAAAACTACTTTTCTGTTTTATGAAAGTAAATGACTTTTAATTTGAGATTTAGATCAGTAATTCGCTAAATAAATACCTACTTCCAATGTTCACATTTTGTTTGTTATTTAAGGCTTTGTTGTATGAAAACGCCTATATTTTAAACCAAACAAAATCAAATTGTTTGTCAAACTCGGCATCAAACAAGATTTTCATCAAATACATCAAACACATGCAGTACTCCAAAAGTGATAATGCGCATAGAAAAAATTGTCTCTGTTTGACTACGGTCGTATTCCCGAGCGTCGGACGACGTTACGTGCATTTTCTTCATACGAAATTTTGTGGAATAATGTTTTTGATTCGGGTGTTTCCGTGAAAACGACAATTAGCAAAGATCTGCATGCGCATTATTAATTTTGGAGTACTGTAGATTGTTTGATAAACAATTTGATCGTTTAAAGGGATTTTCATAGGTATTCTAGAAACAAAAATCGAGTAATTACCTTACTTACATTTAGGTATCGAAGTATTACCTAAGTACCTATATATTTTTTAAAACAAGTTTACAAACTGAATGCAATAAATAATAAAAAATAAATTTTCTTTAATTTTAACCGCTTTTAATGGTCATTTTAGTATGGTTAGGTAGGATAAATTTAGAAATAAATATCTCTGACGTCAATGGTGTTATAAATATTTAATATTATGCTCAGATTTCGCATCGGAAAATGCAAATGTTGCAATTAAAACCAATCATCTATTCTTAAAGTTATTATATTAAACATTTTTAAGATTTAGTTTCCTCGTCTCGTGCTGTGTTTAAAAATATTTTTTTTTTTCGTATCAAAATACTTTTTACAACTATTTATTGCATGTTTTTTTATACAGCTATGATAAGAATGCAACCATGTGAATATATTTTATTTCAAAACCAAAATTATCTAAATCGGCCCAGTCGTTCTGGGTTTTTAACTAGACAAACGCACAGCAATTGATTTTATAAAGAAGAAGATAGATTTATCGTTAGATATGTGAAGCTAAATAATTCTTTAGGTTATAATATAATCGTCACCAAGTAAATAAATATAATATTCGTTATTAAGGCGATAAGTCACGGTATGGCGCGAAATTCAAATTTTTTCGTGTTTTTTATTTATTCTGGCGGAAGTATTCATTTTTAATAAAGTTTTAATGAATTCGCGTATGTAAAAAACCATTTGCCACATTGTAATACAACGTTTTTCGAAGACAGACCTACTAATTTTGTGTCTAAGGACCTAACTTGATTTTTGGCCTTTATGTCCTTAGGCACAAAATCAGTAGGTCTGTCTTCTAAAAACGTTGTATTACAATGTGGCAAATGGTTTTTTACATACGCGAATTCATTGAAACTTTTAAAAATATGTATACTTTCGCCAGAATAAATAAAAAACACGAAAAAATTTGAATTTCGCGCCATAGCGAGAGTTACCACCTCAAAAACGTCATTTATATCGATTTAGTCGATTTGGCAGTCATCGGTAATGCCTAAACACTGTCATAGTGTTTTTTATTAGGGAAAATTATACAAATTTTGCAGTCGAAAAGGCGTAGAATATATTGTTATGCTAAAATAAAAACATAGTATAAAATAAAGTCGCTTCCCCTATGTATGCTTATATCGTTAAAACTATGCATTGGATTTTAATGCGTTTTTTTTTAAAAGATTGTGTCTAAGGACCTAACTTGATTTTTGGCCTTTATGTCCTTAGGCACAAAATCAGTAGGTCTGTCTTCTAAAAACGTTGTATTACAATGTGGCAAATGGTTTTTTACATACGCGAATTCATTGAAACTTTTAAAAATATGTATACTTTCGCCAGAATAAATAAAAAACACGAAAAAATTTGAATTTCGCGCCATAGCGAGAGTTACCACCTCAAAAACGTCATTTATATCGATTTAGTCGATTTGGCAGTCATCGGTAATGCCTAAACACTGTCATAGTGTTTTTTATTAGGGAAAATTATACAAATTTTGCAGTCGAAAAGGCGTAGAATATATTGTTATGCTAAAATAAAAACATAGTATAAAATAAAGTCGCTTCCCCTATGTATGCTTATATCGTTAAAACTATGCATTGGATTTTAATGCGTTTTTTTTTAAAAGATAGATAGATTAAAGAGGAAGGTTTATATAAATAATACATGCACAAAATAGTAATATGTAAGGCGGTACGAAGTTCGTCAGGTCGACTATAGTTATCTATACCAATATTATAAAGAGGAAAGATTTGTTTGTTTGTTTGTAACGAATAGGCTCCGGAAATACTGAACTGATTTGAAAAATTCTTTCACTGGTAGGAAGCTACACTATCCCCGAGTGACATAGGCTATATTTGATTTTCAAAAAAATTAGGAATTAGGGATCCTTACCTAAACTCAAATAATGTAACCCGAGGTGCAATATTTTTTCCGTTGTTTACATATTTTGACAGGTTTGTTGTTGTTGTTTGTTTTTTATTTGGCCATTCTGGGCAGTCAAAAGAACATAGTCTATAGAGCCAAGTCTTTTGTAGTATTAATATGGCGTAACGAAGTAAGCCGGGACAGCTCGTTTATAATATTTATGATTATGTCACCTTTCGGCCCAGACTTTCCGCGACAAGTTTCAGTCGGTTTGCAACTTTACATACTGAAATATGCTGAATTACAATGGATTTTATTCTCAAAGTATTTCTTTGAATTCACTGAATTGGTTACCAGAGTATAAAGTAAAGATTCAAGATAATATTTTCAGTTTGGAATTATAATAATCTTGTTATTGTTACTAAGTGGAAATTGACAAACAATGGTAACCAAATAGCTTCAGTTTCAATTTGAATTTTTCCCTATTCCTCTCCTATAGATTTATTCACATAACATAACATAATATCACGCCTTTTATTCCCCGAAGGGTTAGGCAGAGGTACCAGCTCAAGAGCCGGACCCACGTTTAGCCGATTTTATGCTTTATTACCAACGTGACAAGGGGCCAGCTTGTAGGGGAAGGTAGATAGGTTCCTACTTCAGAAAGGAAACCCGAACTCCCCTTTTCTTAACAGCAATCACGTTTCTATTAATACAAATTGGAACAGGAAAATTAATATGAAATGAAGGCGAAAAATCACCCAAAAAAAACTGCAAAAAAAATCCTTAACAAAGCATTGTTCACTCCCCAATCAATTTGGAGCCAGGTTACAATAGGAAGCAATCACGCCTGCCGAAGATACGTCAGAATACAGTGTTGCCATCAAAGGGAAATGATCACAAAAGATTTTTCATTTAGGCAAAAAAAAATACGGAAAAAAAATTGTAAGAGGGTTGTGTATTTTTGTTGTGTGACCCTTGCGCTTTTTAGGCGCATGATTATGTGTAAATATTGAATATACAATTCGTTTTTTTATTACTGTTGATTACTGATAGAAATTCATCTTTGATCTTGAAAAAAAGTGTAAGAATGTGAAGCCATATTATGAGAAAAATTGAATTATTGCTATATTCTTGTAAATTTTTTTTAGAAAAGTTTAAACCACAGGCCAACCCTCAAATACAAATTTTTCGAAAAGTATCAGTAGGTACTTATCAAAAAGTTTCTTAAATACCTACTTACTAACTTATGAACTACGCAAGCAAGTAAAACATATTTTAAGGTGAATTAATGGTTTTTGTAGAAAAAAAAAACAATCTACGTCCAAGCATCGAGATAATATATCAGAAAAACACTAAAGTTTATTTCAATCTCTACACTCTTAACCTACCTCAATACATTATTTCAGTCTAGGTCACATACCGTCTAGATTTCACGAATATCATTTTAAAAATAAATTGCGCGTTCGAAGTTTGAGTGATATATGGCTCAGAAAATATTCATCAAAGAGCTAAGAAAGTTTATATTGCCAGAATTAAGAATAGTTTTTTTTTTATGTCTTAGATATTTATAAAGGAACGGCAGGCTGTGGCGTGATAGTTTTTTTTTTTGAGTTTTTTATTGATTCTGGCGAAAGTATTCTTTTTTTAAAAAGTTTGAATGACTTCCCGACGCTAAAAAACCGCCTTTCACCATCCTCTCACATGGTTATTTGATTGTGCAAGACATAATTACTGATTTTGTGAATAATTCACATAATTATAAGTCCAAATATCGTGAAAAACTTTATTAAAAAAATCTCCATGACGTAAATAATTCTTGTGTATTTAGATAAAACCTATACACCTACCCAGTATATTGTAAAATTTACTTTGGTTGTTTGCGGCCTGTTGTCCACGAGAGTTTTTCACGCCGTGAAATGTATTAATTTTGACATAAAAGGTGCGCAAACTTATCGGGGCGCCGTCAACAAACTCCATACAATACTGACACGGTAGACGGTTTACAGGGGTACTATTACGGCCACATTTGCAACATTGATTTTCGTCCTCAAGAGTGTCAAACTCTAAACAAAAAAAAAACACAAAGAGGACGAAAAGCAATATTGCAAAAGTGGCCGTAATACAGGGGCAAGGCAAGCAAAGCCAACCCTGTAGATCACTAGGGACTAGGGACTTAGTCCGTGTCAGCATGAAATTTCGCCGCCTTATTATGTCAACATTTATGTTTAAAGCGTTTGTGAAACAGAAAACTATTGCGACGAGCTAAAGCGCTAGCCTTACGCGGCGCTAGAGCGTCGACTTGTAATGTACAGTGGCGGTCTAGGTCGCCGTAACACGTTTTTCTGTATTGCAAAATAGCTCTTGTTCTTTGGCAATACAGTCTGGGGCTGACGAAACCATAGAAAAATCTGTTTCGGCCTCCTAAAGCGCTACTGTAATATGACAGTACTAGAGGCTGTCCCGCGGTTTCACTCGCGCAGATTTCTCATAAACACAAAAATCCATTTTATTCCCGTTCCCATGGGAATTTCGGGAAATCCTTTCTTAGTGCTCACCTACACTCCCTAAGGAACCTACATGCAAAATTTCAGCCCGCTACGCCCAGTAGTTTCGGCTCTGCGTTGTCTGTCAGTCAGTCAGTCAGTCAGTCAGTCAGTCAGTCAGTCAGTCAGTCAGTAACGGAAGAGTTTTATATATATTGATAACACTGTCACACGGAGCGCCCGGCGTCAGAGCGTTCTAGCGTTTTTATGGCGAGAAAAACATTCGTGGACAACATGCCTTAGAGATGATTTTAAAAATAACTGACAAAAGGTACGACCAACTTTTAAAAACAAAAGACGAGTGTTTAGAGATTGACTGTCTGACAGGGCGATGACAGACGTCTGTCAGTCTAGGGCTGAGGCACAACAATGGGTCGGTTCCATAGGATTTATTTCTGGAGAAATAATATGTACCTAGGTATTTTTAAAAGGTCGCCAGTATGGACGATTTCGAAATTTGAATATTTTAACCGCACGTTTAAGAGTGTTTTAGATGTGTTTTGTATAATCTGCATTGAAAGAAAAAAAAAAGAGTTTATTTTATATAGTACATAGTTCCATTATAGTCCCAAATTATGTTGAAAACAAGCTGAAAACTGAAAACCTTAGGCTAGTGACATTTCTAAAGATATAGAGAGAGCAATCAGCATAGAATGATTTAGTTCCAAAATGATGACTTCCTTAACCTTCTTTAAAACAAAGAAGGTTTGTATAAAGCCCTATTAAAAACAATTTTCCGTACAAAAGCACGGATGTAGGTACTTAAAATTATTGGAGTAGGGAAGGCACTCAAATTATTTCTTTCTTGCCCTCATTACGTATAAAATCTAAACAAATGATCTCTGGAAATTTCAAGTGGACTCTTCATATAATCTTGACGAAATAATAATAACGACGATACAATCTACCAACATTTTAGAGAAGAATATAATTGCGCGTAGGCTGTTGAAAGGAAAATAGAAAAAAATATGTTCAAAGTGAGCACCGAAAACTTAATTTGCACCTTTGAAGTTGCTTTTTACATTAAGAGCCAGTTCACCGCGATGCTAGCGCCATTTCGGAACAATAATTATATCTTCTAAACTAAGCCAAATATAAAAAATGTGGCACAGTATGACACTACATAATGTAGCCTAGTATTTTAGGGGCACTGTTGTATAGCTTTTAAATTAAAGACCAAAGAAAGCTACAAAGTGTGGCTAAAAGTGGACACTTTTAGCAACAATCTGTGTATAATTTTGTTCTTTTAAGTTAGAACTACTTTACTGTGCTCAAAAAATACTCAGCAAGATTATCTAGTGTCAAACTGTGCCACATTTTTGATATTTGCCTTAGTTTAGAAGATATAATTATTGTTCCGAAATGGCGCTAGCATCGCGGTAAACTGGCTCTTAATGTGTTAAAAGCGTAAAATTTTCTTTAGAACAAAAAGACTGAAGCTGTTGTTTTCTATGAATAATTAAATATGTTAACTGTTGCGCTACTAGCATCACTTTGATAAATAATTAATATCTTCTAAACCATGGCCGAAATCAAAATTATGGCGTCTTTGACTCCTTAAATAATCTTGCTTAGAATTTTTAAGGCTATGTTTTGTAGCTTTCTGGATCAGAATCAGAATCTATAAAAAAAAACGCATCAAAATCCGCTGCTTAATTTAAAAAATTTAAGCATACAGGGACAGACGAGGGAAGCGACTTTATTTTATACGAGCTGTCCCGGCTTACTTCGTTACGCCATAGAATATAAAGATACTTACTACTAAACACTTATCTCTATAGACTATGCTCTTTTTACAGTCCAGAATGTGCGAATAAAAAACAAACAACAACAACAAACCACCTGTCAAAATATGTAAACAACGGAAAAAATATTGCACCTTGGGTCACATTATTTGAGTTTAGGTAAGGATCCCTAATTTTTTTGAAAATCTTATATAGCCTATGACACTCGGGGTTAATGTAGCTTCCTACCAGTGAAAGAATTTTTCAAATCGGTTCAGTATTTCCGGAGCCTATTCGTTACAAACAAACAAACAAACAAATCTTTCCTCTTTTTAATATTGTATTAGAAGATGTATAGACTAACCGTCTTATTCATAAAGATACAGTAGATTTTAAGTAGCGTTACTGGAGGTCTACTTCTCTGGTTTGTTGTATGGTAAATACGTGACATCCAGTCTAAATTGACATACGTCAATAAACTAAAAAACTCTTTAACTTTTTATGAATAAGAGGGTATGTATTTATATTGTACAGTGGCGTTCTAGGAGGCATAACAGATTTGTCTATGGTTTCGTCAGCCCTAGACCTGTATTGCCAAAGAACAAGAATTATTTTTCAATACAGAATAACCGCCACTGGTAGGTTACCTTTATATTATGCTTTGGAGTAAACCAGAAATTATTCAAATCATATTACAAATTAGGGAACTTAATTCTCTGAGATAATACGAATATTTAAATAGTGAACAAAAAGCACTACACCTACCTACAATTCGCGAACCATGACCACTACACTACCATCATTATTATACCAACCGACGTTAAATTTTTTATCTGCAAATAATTGTTTTTTATCTGTACAAAATAATAATGGACCGTATATGATGGCTGGGTAATAAAATCGTTTCTGACTTTTCATCAATCAAGTCGAGAGGGAGGAGGGAGTGATTCATCCAAACAATTGTATGTAATTACGGAAGCGTAAAAGTCTGTAATAAATTTACCGTTTTTTGTTTCTTTAACATATTTTTTCCTCTCATAAACTTAGTTACCTCTATTAATATTATCTACGAGCTTACCCGGCTTACTTCGTTACGCCATAGTAGAATATAAGATACTACAAAAGACTTGGCTCTATAGACTATGTGCTTTTGACTGCCCAGAATGGCCGAATAAAAAACAAACAACAACAAACCACCTGTCAAAATATCGATCATGGAAATGCCAATTGTCGTAAGGGACAAAGGACGACTTTTCAGGAGAGCCAAAAAACGAAATTTTTTTTTACAAATCCTTTTGTAACTTTTGATTGCCTTGATTTACAGCTATCAATTAAAAGAAGACCAGTGATAATTTTTAAAGATCTTTTCAATTATTTTAGTTTGGATACGCTACAACAAATGGTTTAGAAGATTTTGTCCCTTACGCCCTACCCATTTTAGCAACATTGTCCCTTACGCTGACCGTTTTTTCAACTTTTTCCCTTACGACCTATACAGTTAAAATAAAATTTCTCAAATATGAAGTACAAAACATTAAAGTTTAAATATTAATTGTAAAAAAAAAGCATTAAGTGCATAATTTTTATAAAATAGCAAATACCTAGGAACTCCAATAGCGCCCTCGTAAGATTTAAAAGAAAATAAATTAATTATCTTCAATGTCTACAGTAAAAATCAACACTTTCATGAAGATAGGTAGGTAGTAATTCGTTTATAGCCCAAGTTTAAAGTAATTTAGCTTTTAACATGGTGTATAGACATAGACATAGACATAGACAAATCTTTATTTGCGCATGCAAAACATACAATAATAAGTTATAAACTACGTGAAGATACACAAAAATAAAACACAAATAATAAAATTAACAAATGGTTTGTAAGTGTTGTAGGCGCAAAATGGCCCCGACTCAGCTTATGTTGCAAGCAATGCAATAGCATTGATGCAACGCTGATGATTCTGCCAGAACCATGGGAGTGCGTGTGTTAAAGTTAATATTTATTATTTTATGTACAAAAATATCGGGTGAGTAAATTTCAGTGTTTATTATTAGAGAGTATACATATACAAAAATAGCAAGTGTTAGTTTTATAAATACAGTGTTTATATATACGTAAGGTGTAATGTTGTATTGTTTTTGTGTAAATGTGTGGGTAGATGAGAATAAATATTGTCGGTTAGGGTTTAAGGAAATACTTACTTACATATTAATAAAGTTATTTCACGTATAGGAATAAATACTTCAGTAAGACCAATTTAAAAAAACTACAAGACTTACATTAAAAAGCTTTTTTGTTATGGTTGGTATGTATATGTAACGTATAGTATGAATAGGATACCAGCACCCCATCATCCATGTATATGGCTAAGGTGACTATAGGAAAAAATCGAAGCACGTAGCGTCCATCGATGATCCAACAACAGCAACAGCCATACTGCGATTTCCAACTTGCCTGCCAAGTGTGACAATTATGGCAAACCCACTCATATGATCATGGCTAAAATTAACGTTTTGGCCTAGTTTGCGCTTTGGTAGCGGTCAGGAAAAGGTGGGGCAGAGGGTGTGTGTACTTACTAACGTTGATCCCGGGCCAACGAAGCTTAAGCAGGAATTGAGCTCGTTATGGTAAAACATTATTGTTGAGGAGGGAGAACCACAATCCCAGGGAGGTTTCGGGTGCATAGTGAACAATTCCTTTCACAGCGTTGTAAATACCGATATTATGACGGCAAGGGTAGCGTGTCTTGTACGTGTATGAATTAAGCAGTATTTGTTAAAAGTTATACAAGTATGCGCTCCCACATCGGTACAGTACAACGAAAATGTGGAGATTATGTATCCCGTGATTATGCATTGCTCAAAAACTTGCGTCACAGTTGACATAGGGGATTTAAATGCGAAACGGTTCAATTCTGATATCAGCGTGCAACAGAAGTTAAGTAGTACTGTTCTGCAGAAAAGGCCATAAAACCTTTTGAAGAACTTACATCTAAGCCACCTTTATAAATTGTTCTTGAGAGTCATCAAGAATCGTTTTGCGCCCAGGTTTGACGTCTTCGCCCTTCGAATTAGCTGTTTCTCGTAAAGGCAAAGTACCATGGACCACATACATGCTTTAAGGCAGGTAATATAAAAGACGGAAAAGTATAATCTGCCTCTTTGCCTGGCATTTGTGAACTATGGGAAAGCCTTTGAAGCTGGGTAGTACTGCAATCTCTTCAGCGGTGCCTATTGGTATATGGAAGTGTTTGTAAAAAACGCCACTATGTCAGCTGGACTACAGGATCAGAGCTCGAAGGCTGCTAAGGACTGGGTTCAAAAAGAGTTATATTATATCCCTTAAACTGTTCACCGCAGCCGCTGTGCACTCAAGTAAGTCTTTAAGACTCGGGACAGGAATGAACTAGGCATCAACAGAAATGTTAAGTTCGTCAGTTGTTATCTTTTACTATAGAGTCAAATTAAAACCCGCCGTTACGTTAAGATTAAGGAATACAATAAACTTTAAAGATAGAAATCAATGCGAATTGACATTTGACATCGTAACCACTCAGAGATAGTTATATTTTGATTGGCTGATTAAATAGTTCAACGAATGGGTACTTTTAAAACATTATTTTTAAACAAATTCATATAAAATAATAATTAAAATCTGAGTTTTTAATAAACATAAGATTAAGTTACGACCCTTACGACCTTGAGCTTTAGATACTGCAACTTTTTTTTTACGTCGTAAAGGACATATTGACAAAACCGTATAAAAATCATCAATAATATTTTAATTTATTGGCCCTTACGCCAATGTGGAAAAATTAAATGTTCCATAAAGCTTTTTTTTTATTAAATTTCTGAGCTAGGCCCAAAAAAAGTCAGGTCGTAAGGGACATTTTTAGGAAGCTAGAGAGGTTTCAAATATACCATTCGATAGAGCGTGAAAAACTGAGTATAATGGCATCAAAAACGAAATTTCGAAAAATGTCCCTTACGACAATTGGCATTTCCATGATCAATATGTAAACACCGGAAAAAATATTGCACCTTGGGTTACATTATTTGAGTTTAAGTAAGTATCCCTTTTTTTTAAATCTAATATAGCCCATGTCACTCGGGGATAGTGTAGCTTCCTACCCGTGAAAGATTTTTTTTATCGGTTCAGTATTTCCGGAGCCTATTCGTTACAAACAAACAAACAAACAAACAAATCTTTCCTCTTTAATATTGGTATAGATGTGCATAAATTCCAGGGTGTCGTAAAAGGCGACAAAGGTACCTAGCATTCAAAGAACGGGCACACCAACTATCGAAAATATTACTGCGCCAACCCGCCTTCTAAGCGAGGCGTTTAGGCAACCCCAACACAAAATGTTGTCCTTTTGGAGATATATGGGGTAGGTTTATTTAATGTATAGCAATGGAATTCTCTCCGCTGATATAATGATAATACATAATACATACATACACACACAGTCTTTAAGGCAGGTAAGGTAGGTAAGTAATAAATTGAAAACGTCAAAAGTCTAAATATAAAATTGCACAAAAAAAATGAAAACAGAAATGTGGAAACAAAAAACATTGTCAGGTCAATTAAAAACGTTTTCCAGTACATTTCCCGCGCGAATGGCACGCCCGTAAATCAACCGGCTTTTGTTTTATGGCTCTTTTCTAATTTCGAAAATGGAGCGTCAACCTTCGTCGCTTCATATTATTTTAATCTAGTCTTGCCTGTCTCACATTGTATGTTGAACTGCGAGCTGCGAGACGTCTTTCTTTTTTTTTTGCATATTTGAATAAAGAAGCCTCTTTATTTGTCAGATTTTTTTTTTCTATCTTTATGCCAGTACTTTCAGACCGTGCGTAAGTGGCCTAGCTATAGATAATACCACAAGCTTAAACCCTACCATAAGAGATGATTGAGGGAACAACCGAAGGACGTACAGCCTATTCTTTAATCTGTGGTACAGAGCAGCGTCCTCCGTTGAAAAACTTGAAAACCCGGACGGACTGCCAGTGTTTTTCATTCATTGTTACCTGAATAGCCACAGTGCTATCGCCATCCGGCCTGCCAAGAGTGGCGATTAAGACTCCTTTCACAAAGTTTATCTTTGTGGCAAACTGTGGTGGAAAACCTCTTTTGACTCAGTGTAGTATTGAAGACCCATTTCAGTGTTATTAGTTACTTTTAGGTAAATATTTTTTTATTGTACTATAAAAAAATTACAAAATTTAAATAATGATTACTCAGCGGGTAAAAACACTTAAATAAATTACCAAAATTTCCACGGAAACAAAAAAATAAGCTGTAAGTACATTTATCAATACATAGTATAAAACAAAGTCGCTTCCCGCGTCTGTCCCTATGTATGCTTGTTTCTTTAAAACTATGCAGCGGATTTTGATACGGTTTTTTTAAAGGATAGAGCAGAGGAAGAGGAAGGTTTTTTTTCTTTTAAGAGGAAGGTTTATATGTATAATTCATACACAACATAGTAATAGGTAAGGCGGTACGAAGTTAGCCGGGTCGACTAGTTACTAATAAAAAATACTCTTTTTAAATATATTCTTAAACAAAAGAAAATTATATTCAACTTTCCACTCGCTTAATGATAAATAAGGGAAAAAGATGTTTATAATGTATAAGACGCGCAGATAAAGAAATGATTTGATAAGGGCGGCCGAACGCATGCTATCTCGCATATGTGAGTATGAGAGAAGAGTTAAGACACAACGCGATGAGTGAGACAACCCCATACAATGGCCGCCATTTTCAAATCATTTCTATATGTGCGTATTCTATATAACATATACAGGGTGTTTCTGACAAGGCGGTAATAAATGAAATGGGGGGTTCGGCACAGCACACCTAACAATTTTCCCTAAGCAACATAGGTCGAAATATCAAAACAAAAATCAGCTGTCCCGTACATTGACCCCGCCAGCTGATCGAGCAAATGTATGGAACAGCTGATTTTAGTTTTGAGATTTCGACCCATGTTTATTTGGGAAAGTTGTTTGTTATGGTGAGCTGAATCCCTCCTTTCATTTATTACCGCCTTGTCAGAAACACCCAGTATAATTTCGTCGCCATAATGCTAAGTTGTCTATCTCAATAATTACAATTGTTCAGGAGCTTAAAAAAACAGTTTTTCTATATTATAGATTCTGACCGACACCATTATATAAATTCATATACATGAATGGTTAACATCCCAACCAGCAAATCGTGTCGTAAAAAAGTCAGCAGCACGTTTCTCTTTCAGCTATTGGTCGTAAGAAGGATCTTTAAAAAGTCGTGTAAATGCTCTGTGCACGTTCTCTCAACGCGATTTGGGCGCACTTCTCTCAGCTTTAGATCCAGTAAATATCGTAAGATTATCGTATAAGTAGCCATTTAGTCGAATAAATATCGAGTAATCGCAACTAGAATGCTACTTAGTACCATAATGGCCATCAGAATGCCATTATTCGACACATCTGCTTTTTCCAAGTCGGTAGAACCGCTTTTATTCGACTTATTTATAGTTATAAAGCAATTTGGTTGCAATCACTCGACTTTTTTATCGTGTAACTGCACCCAAGCAGCACTTATAGACTTTTTATTTTATACGCGTAATTTATGTCAGTTGAAGTGTCAAACCTAATAAATATAAGTATATTATGCCATCGTATTAACCATTACGTTTTTAAGCCATCAAACCAAATGATGACAGGTAATTAGTTACCTGTTAAAGTTAGGTCGTAGGGTCTTACTTTCATGTGCGGAATAAATTTTTCCGTCTATATACCTAGCATTGTAGTTAATATTTCAATGGGCCCCAAGATTTCTATGTAAATAATGAATAACAAATAATGTTAATTTAACATTTAAAATAAATTCGCCATCAATGGCAAATAATAGCAACTCATTTATCATCATAGAGCATTCTCTCAGCTGTTAGTCGAAAGATTGAAATGAGATTTCCATCTTACGACTTCTAGGGACGCCATTACAGATAGTTTAGGGTTCCTTAGTGCAAAATCTACTATCTACTTCTACTACCTACTATCTATCTACCAATATATAAAAATGAATCGTGGTTTGTTAGTCTCGCAAAAACTCTAGATCGGCTGGGCCGATTTAGCTTTTAGTCTTCAAATGTTTGTAGTAGTCCAGAGAAGGTTGAAAAGGTGAGAAAATTTGGAAAAATTGAGGGAAAGTTAGTAAAAAACAACAATTACTTATAATTTCCAATACTAAGTTTTCCGTTACTGTTGTATCCATTTTTAATCAAAAGATTGATTGATTTGAAGTTGTTTTTAAATTCTTTAATTCTGGGCGGGCAAAATAACAAAGTACATACAGCCAATTTTTGAGCGGGTAGATAATGTTATAATAATCGTGCTAACTTATATCTAGGGCGATCCGGAGTTTGCCGGGTCAGCTACTTAGTATAAAATAATTATTTTACTATCAATAAATTTAATATACCGTCAACTTCGCTAAATTTTTGCACATTTTGAAACATTTTTAAATTTTGGAAAGATTGACCAATCAGACAAGCGCCGATCTGTGCCTCTGTTTAAGACGGGGCGCGCGGCCGTGTTTAAAAACTACCTATACCATCAACCTAACTTAAAAAAAAAACCACATTGAATAGTTAAGTTACATTGAATTAGGTTTGCGTAAGTTCATAGAATACAATATTTTAGGTAAAATTAGCTTTTTTTTTATAGGTGACAATTTAAAATGGTAGCCTACTTAGATATAGATAAATTCATAAAAAAGAGGACTTAAAGAAGCTTAAGGAAGCAAAATAGCCTTGGAAGAAAACACATTTTTTTATAATGCTTAAATGTTACTCATGTCATTTTGTAATTAAAAATGGATCAAAACCACGTCATTTTATATTATCTGAGAAGAGAATAAAATTATTACTGCAAACCTCATTTTTCTGGTGTTCAGAATATTCAATTTATTATCACTATCCAAGCGACGAATGTTATTATTGCAAGTAGGATCACTTAATACAAAACAAAATTGTAAGTACTTACTTAAGTATCTCTTTATTATAAAAAAATAATAATAATAGTTTAGTCAAATTCTTTGGGAACCTACCAACTAACTTATAAAATTATAAAAACAAACACAATAAGTATAAGATAAACACCCATGACTTAGAAAAACATACTGGCAAATTCAATAAATTGCAAACGGTGGTCTATATGGCCGTTGTTACATAATACCTAATAGTACCTAATAGTAGTAGTAATTACGCTACGGAACCCTCACGCCTATCAATTAAACGCTCTTGACTCGTGGTTATAGCCAATGAAGATCTTGACTGTTTCAATCGTGTATACACATCTTATTTACTTTACGTCGGAATCCTCCACTTCTTTTAATCCTTTTCCATCGATTATAATCCATTTTGCGAATAAAAAAAGCAAATTACGTTGTTTATTTTTGTATCATGTAACAAAATGGCAGATAGTGCTGTAAAAGATTTCAAAAAGCATTTATGCCACTATATCGATGTAAAATGGCTTTCAAATAACCTTTAGAGACCGAAAAGGCTGTAAAAGAATAATTTGAAAGCTTTTACTCAACATAATTAGTTAAGTCGAATAAAAGCATTCCATAGAGTTATCATACGACATTAAGTGCTGTTAAAGTAACTAAGATGCTGTTTTATCGTATGAACCGCGTTTACTCCACAATTATGCTGTTAAAATTAAATGTCGATAGATTGTGCTATAATAGCTAGTTTGACGACAAATTAGCAATTCAGTTGCTTTTAAAGAGCTGTCTTACGACTTATTGTTGTATAATGGCGATCAAGAGATACATTTATACAACAATCGAGTAAATGCGATATGATTTCATCGTATAAACGTTTACTAGACATGTTTATAGAGCCAAAAAGCGTTGAATGCAAAATAATCCAGATAGCCGCTTTTATACAGCTTTTTAACATTTTAGGATCGTTTATACAAGTGTCTTACGATCTATAGTCGAAAGAGTAAATCTTATACGACCTTCGTTGCTAGTTGGGATTGTATATTTCTTAATAACACTTTATGTAACGTACGCAATTAAAGCGTTCGTTATTTTTATATAACTCTTTTCTTAAGATTGAATTCGTTAATTATAGTTTTATTGATGCCAGTTGTTTGTTAGCATTGTGTAAGTCTTTTTTTTAATAAAACACTTACGCGAGCGTCTCTGATGATGTTAATCAATATATATAAAACTCTTCCGTTACTGACTGACTGACTGACTGACTGACAGACAACGCAGAGCCGAAACTACTGGGCGTACAAAGCTGAAATTTGGCATGTAGGTTCCTTAGGGAGTGTAGGTGAGCACTAAGAAAGGATTTCCCGAAATTCCCACGGGGACGGGAAAAAACGGGATTTTTTGTGTTTATGAGAAATCTGCGCGGGAAATACCGCGGGGCAGCCTCTAGTGAATGATAATACAAAATAGTTTAAAACGAGTAAACCAAATTTTGTACCGTTTTTACACCCTACTGCAAAAAAAGACTTTATTAGTTACTAATAAGATGGGTAAAGCATTAATTAAGCATTAATCATGCTTAATTACAGCTAAGATGGCATCCGTTAAAGGGTAAACGTGGCCGCGCCTTTTAATAAAACAAAACGAGTTATAGAGTTCAGTTTCAGTAAACTGTTAGACAACTTTTTAACCGACTTTAAAAAAGGAGGTTTTTGTAAAAAAGAAATTATTAGTTAAATTTTGGCATTTAATTAAATAGGTAACTTATCGCACTTTTAAGAGGCATAGCACAGCTAAAGTAGCGCCACCGCGAAAAATATTTATATCTTCTAAACTATGCCTAATATCAAAAATGTGGAACAGTATTCCACTAGATAACGTAGCCTAGTACTTTAAGGGCTCTGTCGTATAGCTTTTAGGGTAAATACCAAAGAAGCTACAAATTGTTGCTTAAAACGGCCACTTTTGGCAACACTCCGTAGCATTTTTTTGGTATAATTTTAATTAGTGTATTAATAAAGCCCTCGCCAGAAATCGAACCTCCAAACTCACATTCGCGATCGCTGACAACTAAGCCACGAAGGGAGCCAAATGGTCCTTAACCTAAAGTATCTACGTTAGTTATCTGGTCTATGTTTCTCCCTAGCAACTAAGTTGCGACATAACGGCTTTTTGCAAGATATTTTCTAGACTGCCTTAGAAAAGCCTGACTTGACATCCGTCTCTACTCGAATTAAAATTGTGTTTTTTTTTTAGTTGCAATCCCTTTTTGTAGCTGTATGTCACCGTATAGAGTGTGCATATAGATAGACCCCACCCCTTCTCAGGGGTGTCATAAAAGGCGACTAAGGGAGGGACTAAGACGACGGGAAGCAGCTTTCAAAAACTTGAAAAGCCATACTTACTGGGATCGCCAACCCGCATCCCAAGCGTGGCGATTACGTAAGCCAAACCGCCATTAATATGTTTTTTCTTGTGATAAATCTGCAATTGAAAATGCATTCGTTTCAAACTTGGTTTTTAATTAATACTTTAAAAACAGTTTTTTCTCGCCTGTGTTAGAAGTACCTAGTTTCGTATATTTCATAATTTGAGCTAAAACTAAAACTGTTTGCGCAACAAAGTTTTTTGAACCAAGTGCGTTACGTACAGCTAAATAACCTAGAAAACTGCACTAGGACTTTCACTATGTGGTGCTAGGCACTGGAATAAAGATACCAAGAAAGTAAAATATCGCTGCATCAGGTGTCCATTGAAAAGTTTATTCTATTAAACAATCAGAGCCAGTAACTAGGTAGAACCTGTATCTAGGGTGCCTTTAATATATACAAAGACCGATATTCCTTATAAAAATATGCGCTCGCGCGAATCCGGTACTCTAAAGTCAGAGTCAAGATCATTACCACGTGTCTGAACCATGGATATAAGTATTTAGAGTCAAAATATGATAAATATATTATAGATTTTGACCTATCTTAACAACGGGTTTAAACCCGTTTTATTAATATATATATATATAGATAGGTTCGAGCGATCGCACATTTTTATAAGGAATATCGGTCTTTGTATGTATTAAAGCCACCCTATATACATGATCTACCTATATAGTTACTTACTGGCTCTGAGTGTTTATTAGAATAAACGGGACTGGACTATACGAGCAGAGAATATAATTATGGAAACACAAGGAACTATGGAAAACATTAATTTTTAAAGGAAATAAGGATTTTGGATAATTTTTCAAAGAAGGTGCAATAGAGAAACATAAAAATCTTTTAAATTAAAAGTAACACCAAAATCACTATGGACTCAAAAAACTTAAAAATCGACATCAGTTTTGCATAAAAAACGCAATCCATTTCATTCTTCTTTGCGCATAGTAAGTTGGTTCTTTTACAAAAGCAGCATTGTACTACAAAGACAGTTTTAGTATCGCTACAAAATGGCGGCCGCTCCGTGGTGCTGCGGGAGGTAGGCACTACATCTTGCCTTCACTTCTCTGTTGCTAGGCGAAAATGCAGCTGTGTTTGCTAATAGTGTGGACGGTCATTTTTTTATGGTTATCGATACTTTTAATTTATTATTTTGAGAAAATTTTAAGCTCATTCTGATCTGATATTATCGGGTGTCTTCTTTAAAAAGGTGTAAGTTAAAACGTCCTACCTCCTACTTATTCAGGCTGTAGTCAAATAGGCCTGAATACGGATGCATTTTTTCTACAGTAATTGATATATTAAAATTAGTTTTAAACGTCAATTCGATATTTAAGTAATAAGTAACGTTACCATATTTAAAAAAAAAATGCTAGGAAAGTATGGTCTGTTTTCTGTTTGTTTTGGCACTAACTTGCATAGAGTCACGCCTCAAATTGGGTTAGACCCAAACCACCCATGAGAGCAATGAGTTAACACAAAGACGATTAATATACAACATATTATACAACATATTTTAGAAGATTACGAACGAATTTATTTTAAACGCATGGAAAGAATGGAAGAAACATTTATTTACAACAACATTATATATCACGAGCTTTCCCGGCTTACTTCGTTACGCCATAGAATATAGGATACTACAAAAGACTTGGCTCTATAGACTATGTTCTTTTGACTGCCCAGAATGGCCGAATAAAAAACAAACAACAACAACAAACCACCTGTCAAAATATGTAAACAACGGAAAAAATTTTGCATCTTGGGTTATACTATTTGAGTTTAGGTAAGGATCCCTATTTTTTTTTAAAATCTAATATAGCCTATGACACTCGGGGTTAATGTAGCTTCCTACCAGTGAAAGAATTTTTCAAATCGGTTCAGTATTTCCGGAGCCTATTCGTTACAAACAAACAAACAAACAAATCTTTCCTCTTTATAATATTGGTATAGATAAAATATAGATAACGAACTTACAAACTAATATTATAACATTAAGTGTAATTATTTATTAACAACTAACCGAAACCTTTAAACTATAAATCGTTATCGTAACCTCATTAAAAGCCCAACACTATCTAGTTTCAGCACACGCACACATAGACACCGAACCGTGCTGCATGCAGCGCACGCACACAGACGCGCGTTCACCAGGTCACTCAACCCGACCTAACTCAACCAAGATTCGTTTAGCTATTTTCATTTCACCAGCAACACTGAGCACTGGTTAGGTCACCTAAAGTTGAGCACTAAAAACTAAATAAATCGCTGAAATGGTAGGCTAAGTGCCGTTTACGATAGCAATGACAACTGAATTAATTTTTTATGATACGATACTGATTTATCAATTACTAGAGGCTGCCCCGCGGTTTCACTCGCGCAGATTTCTCATAAACACAAAAATCCATTTTATTCCCGTTCCCATGGGAATTTCGGGAAATCCCTTCTTAGTGCTCACCTACACCCCCTAAGGAACCTACATGCAAAATTTCAGCCCGCTACGCTCAGTAGTTTCGGCTCTGCGTTGTCTGTCAGTCAGTCAGTCAGTCAGTAACGGAAGAGTTTTATATATAAAGGCCTCCGCTCCGCACTGACCATAGACTGCTGGACATAGAACTACCCCACAAATGGCTATAACCGATCGGTCCCGCGCGATCCGCAGCCAGTTCATTGAAGTTTATTCCCGCAAGTTTCCCCAGGTGTATCCTTTTGGTGATCAGCTCAGCTTAATCTGCGTCTTCCGGTGCGCGGTCGTCATTCGAATACTTTTCGGGCCCATCGACTAATTTGACCATCGATAATCATTAAAACATTGACCATCGATAATGTTTATCACATTTCATTTGAAAATCATTAAGAACGACAAAATTTCATTTGAAAATCATAAAAAAAGACAATTCCCACCTCTCATTAGAGATTTTTTTAAATTTGCAGTAACCCAAGAACTATCTGAATTATTCTTAAAAAAAGTCATACTAAAAGAAACTGGATTAAAATGTTTTGTGTGCTCCTGTGGACTGTTTGATTTTTATTCGCTCGCCATACCATCAACACGATAAACATAATAATTTAATTAATACCTTCACGACGAAACGTGGGTAGTCACTCTTTGTATACACATACAAAAAACGAAATGACAATACTGAACAAGTTTTTGTTACCCACGAAGTACAATGGTCACAAAGACCCATTCTGATTAAGGAAGAAAAAATATACATTACAATACCAAATTACTGACAATTTGGACTCTGATTATGATTATGATTATCATATTATTATTATTATTACTAGTCGACCCGGCGCACTTCGTACCGACCGCCTTACCTGTTACTATGTTGTGCATGAATTATCCACATAAACCTTCCTCTCGAATCACTCTATCCTTTAACAAAAACCGCATCTAAATCCGTTGCATAGTTTTAAAGATATAAGCATACATAGGGACCGACGCGGGAAGCGACTTTGTTTTATACTATGTATTGGTGTTGATTAGCGTTTTCTACATTTATGTAAGGTAAGGGTTATAATATGTCTTGATTACGTGCCATTAATACCTAAACCTAAACAATATTTTTTTAATTCTTAGCTTTGGTTTGGTTATCTTGAGCAGGTGGATAACATAACAGAACAGAAGATTGACTAAAGGAATTCACAGAGCGAATAGAATGTTTGTGAGAGGTAGACCATGGCGAACGTTCAATCTACCCTAATCGATGACATCTATACCAATATTATAAAGAGGAATGATTTGTTTGTTTGTTTGTTTGTAACGAATAGGCTTCGAAAATACTGAACCGATTTGAAAAATTCTTTCACTGGTAGGAAGCTACACTATCCCCGAGTGTCATAGGCTATATTAGATATTCAAAAAAAATTAGGGATCCTTACTTAAACTCAAATAATGTAACTCAAGGTGCAATATTTTTTCCGTTGTTTACATATTTTGACAGGTGGTTTGTTGTTGTTGTTTGTTTTTTTATTCGCCCATTCTGGGCAGTCAAAAGAACGAAGTCTATAGAGCCAAGTCTTTAGTAGTATCTTATATTCTATGGCGTAACGAAGTAAGCCGGGACCGCTCGTCCTCAATAAAGATAGGACTGTAGAAGAAGCGTAAATACTTGAGGATGTCAAATGATTAGGTAGGTGAACGTTAGCCGTGGCCTTCCTCTTCCAAACGTTCTATTCGCTCTGTATATTTCTGAAGGATCGTAGCTATATTTTAGGAACAAAATTGATTTATTACAAATTGCGGATAAGCTCGTTGAAGTGGCAATGGGCAGGTCATATAGCCCGCAGAACAGATGGCCGCTGGGGCCGAAAAGTTCTCGAGTGGAGACCACGGATCGGCAAGCGCAGCGTAGGACGTCCACCGACCAGATGGACGGATGATCTACGCAAGGCTGCGGGTCCACGCTGGATGCAGGCCACCTGCGATCGGTGCAGATGGAGAGCCTTGAGGGAGGCCTATGTCCAGCAGTGGACGTCCTACGGCTGAAATGATGATGATGATGATGATGACAAATTTAATAAGGAGGTTATTGATCTTTGTTTTCTGGGTCGAATGTGTAGATTATGTAAATTATGAGCGTCTTAGGTACAACAGGTTCTACCTAGTTTGGGTCTCCGAGTGTGATGCTTATCATTATTGTCATGTAGGTTAAGAGCCAGTTTACAGCGATGCTAGCGCCATTCGCGAAAAAAAATAATATCTTCTAAACTATGGCAAATATCAAAAATGTGGCACAGTATGACACTAGATAATGTAGCCTAGTATATTAAGGGCACTGTTGTATAGCTTTTAAATTAAAGACCAAAGAAAGCTACAAAGTGTTGCTAAAAGTGGCCACTTTTAGCAACAATCTGTGTATAATTTTGTTATTTTAAGTTAGGTCTACTTGACTGTGCTCAAAGAATACTAAGCAAGATTATCTAGTGTCATACTGTGCCACATATTTAATATTTGCCTTAGTTTAGAAGTTTTTTTTTTTCGAAAATGGCGCTAGCATCGCGGTAAACTGGCTCTTAAGGTACTATACTTTTACGTCCGGAAAGGCAACAAAAAATTGATTCACCCAAGCCCTCTAATCATGCAAATAGAGTTTTGACGTGATGCCCTCCAACCATTGATCAATCATTGCGTAATAACTATCATCAAATCGTCATTGACTGAATGGCACAGAGAGGAAATAAAAGGGCTTTTTGTGATAGATTTAACAATAGACTTGTAATTGAAGTGGTTGGGTGTTGGTTGGATGTACAAGTTTTTGGAAGTAGTGAAAGGTCGCCTTTAGTCAGACTAGTCTTAGCTGACATTCTATGTCTAATTACTTGTGTTCAAACTCGGACTAATCGTTCTCAAGTACAGATTATCCTGGTTCAAACTTGGTAAACGACAAAGACGCCTGGAAGTAGCCTAAGATATTTTCATTATTTCATGTATTTTCATTTTTATTAATCTGTATAATGTTCATTGTATTGTCACCTTATTGTATTGTTATATCACAAAATAACAAAAAAAAAAGAGATTTGTAAAGTATAAGTATAAATTGTAAAGTAGAGTTTGTTACCCCTTTCTTCTCTACGCTGTAAAATCATTACGAAAGGGAGTAGAATCATTTGACAGAGGAGGGATCGTTTGGGGGCCTCTCCAGGCGACTAAAGCCAAACATTTGTTTGCCTGAGTCAATTGGTGGGCACCCTGAACTACCTCGCCTCTCACAGTATAGGATACTTTACTAAATAAGGTATCAATAGCGATTAGATTAGATGTAGTCTAATTGACTTTCAATAAGTGATATCTTGTATCCTATATTGAATAAAGATTTATTTGATTTGATTGATTTGTTCGAGCCGTCTTATACTCCGTTGAGCTGTCTCGAAGTTGGAACTCGACTGTGTAGTCACAATTTGACTCTTTGAAGCGCTTCTTTGTACTCCAGCTCTTCTTTGAATCTCAGCCTATTAGGTAATATCTGACTACCTCCATTATCTATGCTAATATTACGGAGGAAAGATTGGATTGTTTGTTTGTTTGCATCGAATAGGCAACGAAACTACTGGACGGATTTCAAAAAATTCCTTCACTATTGGATTCTTCATTATTTCTAATAAACCTGGGCTATATAATATTCACAAATATTATTTAAACTTATTTGTTAGGCGGTAAAGTTTGCCCCATGATAGCTTATTTATTATTTTCTACAAGTCGACCCTGCGAACTTCGTACCGCCGTAACTATTACTATTTCGTACATGATTTATCCTTATAAACCTTCTTCTTGAATCACTCTATCTATTAAAAAAACTGCATCAAAATTTGTTGCATAGTTTTAAAGATTTAAGCATGCATAGGGACAGACGCGGGAAGCGACTTTGTTTTATACTGAGTACTGATAGTTTGCTGGAAAGATTTTCTAACTAAAATCAATTTTCTTTTCCGATTTTCCTTTTCTATAAAGTAAATCTCATTTTCACCAGCAGAACATTTCACAAGAAACCGACATAAAACTTCTATCTGAATCTAATCAAGCCACAGTTATCTACTAACACATAATTTCCTGTCTTTCTGTACGTTGCGTCATCATCCATCACTCTGGTACTGTAGACCGCACATCAAGCTATCAATTTTATTGTGAACAACCTTTTAAAAACCATCCTTATGTTAAACACAATAAAGTCGATTGGAATGAAGTAGGTACTGGCAACCTGTACTGTCGATATTACAACCGCTATTTTTTTTTACAACGACTTTCAAACTTAAATCAAAGAGCTTAGAATCGTTATTGATTTATTTTAAGAGTTACTAACGAGTGAAATGGAGTTCTATTAATCATAAAGGCGTGTGTGAATAGAGAACAAAATAACTTTTTTTTAAGGCTCTATGACAGAGGATAGCCAGCTAAAATAAGTATGACGAAATAGTATCTTTTGAATGAGGCGAGGTCGTTTAGGGGCGTCTCCTGGCGACTCCATTGATGGTGCAGTCTGGCTCGCGGAACGAGCACTTTACTTGCTAAAAGATACATTGTTTCGACTGCTCCGTGGCTCAGTTGGCAGTGATGTGAACTGAGTAAGCGTGTGCAAGCGGGTTCGGATCCCAGGCGGGGCGAATATTGATATGATAAATATCGATGTTTGTTTCCGGTCTGGGTATAATGTTCGTCTCTGTGTGTGTTTCGGGCACCCTAGATACAGGTTCTTTCTAGTTAGGGGCTCTGAGTGTGATGTGTTATTATTATTATTATGTGTACATAGAGTAAAAATTATGAAATCACTTTGCCACGCCAATTTTCCTTCAAAACTGCAAAATCTCAATTTTAGTAATATGGGTTTTTTGGGATAAAAAGTATCCTATATATCAGTCATGAAGTTTATATAAGCAACTAACCAGCAAATTTTCAGCCATATCGGTTAAGTAGTTTAGGCGTGATTGTGTAGGATATGGTCAGAGTTAATTTTGCATTAATGGAACTAAGGTAGGAAATCTGAAATATAAATTCAATTTCCGAGTTCGTACTACTTTTTAACTAGTTTTAACTTTATTTTATGTAAAGATAAGTTTTCTCTTGGTCAAACAAAAGTTCGTTTAAAACAGGGCGAAGAAAAATCAACCATATATCAAAGGGGTTAGGGTTTAAAATGGAATGGCCAGTAAATGGGTCGCACTAAAACACGACGCGGTTTCAGCTGAAAGATTTATTACTCACTCTGTAGCCGGTGGCTTTCAGGAAAACTGAAAATTAAACTTTGGGACAGTTGATGTTCTGTAGGTATACTATGTGATAATTTAATTTTCCTAAGTATTTAGAGACCCTTAGATATAGAACGAGCTTTAAAGATTCAATAAATAAAAACGGTAAAAGATTTCAATTTAACGCGACAAAATTTCATTCTTTTACCTAAAACTCAGTTCAAATTAGACCGTTAGAAAATTCATGTGTCTTCAGTTATATAGAAAAAAAAACTACATAAAGTAATGTACAGTCACGGACTAGGAGGCCGTAACAGATTTGTCTATGGTTTCGTCAGCCTTAGACTGTATTACCAAAGAACAAGAGCTATTTTGCAATACAGAAAAACCGGAAATGTTACGCCGATCGTGTCCGCCACTGTACAATCTAGTATCTATCTTTCTACTATATTTGAATCGTGGTTTGTTGTCTCTCTAAAACTCGAGAACGGCCAGGCCGATTGACCTGACGTTGGTCTTGAAATGTTTTTCGTAGTCCAGGAAAGGTTTAAAAGGTGAGAAATTATGAGGAAGTTAGTAAAAAACAACAATTAAAATTTTCCATACAAATTGTTTCATTACTATTCTATAAATTTTCCTGTCAAAGATTTGACGTTGTTGTTTTTTAATTCGTCCATTCTATTCTGAGCGGGCAAAGTAGTTCATGCAGCCATGTTTTTAATGGGTATAGGTACAGTAGTGCAAATAATGGTGTAAACTTATTATCTAAGGCGATACGGATTTTGCTGTGTCAGCTAGTAAATAAATAAAAAAATTAATACCTAGCATCTTATAAAGCAAAAGAGGGCGTTCCTATTTTTTTTTTAAAAACAGTAGCCAGCTTCCCCGAAGACATCTAAGAAAATTGCTTACAACCTTATCAGCCTATAATTTGCTCTGAAACACAGCTAACTTCTATGCCATTAGCTTTTTCCAACTCACCCTGTATAAAGACCCTTTATACAAATCTATAAAGAACCTTATGAAGAAAGACATAAAGTCTTTAGTGTAGTGAAGAGTCCCGATATTACGGGACAAGTTTTGAGGTGAAAGCAGTGTGTTATGTGTTGCCGACATTCGCTAGAAAGCTGGCCTGTGCTCGCTACTTTAATTATACCGATCGAGAACTACGAATAACAATACGTGGGGTAAGACTTTTGTAGTCGACACCTCAATATATTTTTAGGTAAACCTAGAATTGCGCGCACAACACATACATTGCTAAGCCACACACGAGGTTTAAGAAACACCAAAAACACTATTACAATTTAAGTGAGTATTGTGGGTTGTTGCCGCAAAATGGCTCAGATAACTTTGCTTAGGTACCACTCGTTAGTTAAAATTTCATATCCCTTAAGTAAGGGTTGTAAAAATATTTTTTACTTCAATACATAGTATAAAATAAAGTCGCTTTTCGCGTCTGTCCCTATGTATGCTTAAATCTTTAAAAGTACAAAACGGATTCTGATGCGGTTTTTTTTAATAAATAGAGTGATTCAAGAGGAAGGTTTATAAGTATAAAACATGCACAAACAAAATACCAATAGGTTAGGCGGTTCACCGGGTCGACTAGTTATTTATAAAGTTAATTATATTTCAGACACTATACGATCCGTCTGATGTCAACCTAATCAATATATATAAAACTCTTCCGTTACTGACTGACTGACTGACTGACTGACTGACTGACTGACTGACTGACTGACTGACTGACAGACAACGCAGAGCCCAAACTACTGGGCGTAGTGGGCTGAAATTTTGCATGTTGGTTCCTTAAGGAGTGTAGGTGAGCACTAAGAAGGGATTTCCCAAAATTCCCACGGGAACGGGAAAAAACGGGAATTTTGTGTTTATGAGAAATCTGCGGAAAAAAATGGAAAAATCGCGGGGCAGCCTCTAGTCTAAAATAAAGTATTATTATATTACAAGTCGTCAACACGCGGTGCACCCCAAATTTGAAAGTCTCCGTCGATCCGATGGCGCCAAGTTATCGATACAAGGCACCGTCTTTTATTCTATTAGTTGCGTTGCGCAAGAAACTGACTTACGCTAACGTTGATTTAGCGCGTTGAAAAAAAAAAACAGGTGCGTAGACAATGCACGGTTAAAAAATCTATGTCTTTTTTGTGTTTAGGAGAAGTATTTTTATTTTGGTTTTTTTTTTTTGCTCAAAAGCTGCTTTAGCAACGAGCAATACTTACGGCTCTACCACAAAAAGAGTTAAACCGTGTCTAAATCACTAGACTAGGTTTAATTTACTAGTTCGTCATACAAATTGGCGATTTTAGACCGGTCCAACTTTTTTGTTTTCAAAAAATGTTTTTGTAATTCAACTTTAAAGCACTGAACTGAAGCACTTAACTGTACTGCCTTAAGTAGTTTATGTTTTAATCTATAATTATAACCTTACGTAAGTTGCTGCTAAATTGGTAAATAAATGTATTTTCTTTCTTTCCTTTTCTTTCTTTTATTATAAGTAATTTATAATTAAGAGTTAAAAATAGGGTAAGAATGGCAATTTGAAACGTTGCAAAACCCATTCTACTATACCTATACCCGATCTAAACAACTGGATACAAATAAATAAAATTGCGTAGAAATCTGTAAGAGTGAAAGTAAATTTTAATGATCAAGCCTTAGAAATAATAACCTTGTTTATTTGACAACCAGCTAATTAAAGTATGATTGGCAATGTAAAGCCTTTAAATACTAGGAAAGTTAGGAGCTGCTCGCCGCAGGCGGTTGCTGAAACCGTAACTTTTAATAAACTCTTCAATAACGGTGATATTAAAGTGGTATTTTATTATAATCCTCTGCGGCCCTAAATCGTGGTGTTTCTGCCCGCGAAGGGCGCCGCGGGGTGCCAAGAAAGGGTGCAACAGATTCAAATTAAAAAAGAAATGTAGCGCAATTTCCTTAAAAGAAGGGACTAGAGAGCTTCGTCCCGCAAAAACGGGATACACATCGCTCAGCTATAAACACTATGGTTCATTTTGGCAAGGCAGTTGCAATTTGAAAAAGGAGTATTCGAAATACGAAATTTGAAAAACCTGTCAACCGTGAATGTATTTATCAAGTAAGGCGATTGCTCAGAGAATAGACGTTAAATTCGTCTTTAAAAAAAGAAAGTAAAACGGTTTCTTTTGTGCAACGAAATAAGGCGCGTATTCTTTCGGAGAATTACTTTTTTTTTTTTTCATTAAGTAGTTAGTAGGACTAATTAAAAATTTTGTGCACGTATTTTTTTACGATCGTGATTTCTGACATAATTTCGGGAGGGTTTGATTTTTTTAATTAAAAAGTATACTAAGCAACTTTTTCAAGACTATATTTTCTGCATTTTCCCTAATTATAAGAAAAGAAAAAAATGGCTATGAAAGGAGCGTCTAATTTGATACGGCTTCTCTCTTTTAATATAATTTGATTGGAAAAAGGTAATTAAGATGACTTTAATACACATTAATTCGTATATTAAAGATTTTTTCAACGAAATTTATGTAATTTAATTTTCGAAATTAATATAAGGACTTATCAAAATTCGGAAGTAAGTAGGTATGTTGAGAAAGCAATTACTGACAAAATCATGAACCTCCTATATGCAATATCAGCAGGCCATATACAAAGACAAGACAACAAAAGGTAAAAAAAAGGGAAACTTTGATAATTTTACATTGACAAGGGATTCATGTTGCGTCCCGCGGGACGGATCCCGGTAAAAACACCAATCAACTTTTTTTTTAGGTAAATACTAGCCAGTGTTTATTTCTTTCTTCTTCTATACGGAGGTTTACGAATCTTGATTCGAATTTTGACATTTTAAAAGAATTAAAAAATTAACTTAGTAGGTATTACGAGTTTTTCCCGCGAAGCGAGAAGAATTTTTTTTTTCGTCACTGTTATTTAGGAATCAGTGAGGTGGGCAAACGCTATGGAATTAAACTGTTTCCTTTATAGAAAACTGTGTACCTAGTACAGTGGCGGACACGGTCGCCGTAACACTTTCGGTTTTTCTGTATTGCAAAATAGCTCTTGTTCTTTGGTAATACAATCTAGGGCTGACGAAACCATAGACAAATCTGTTACGGCCTCCTAGTCCGTGACTGTACAACGTCAGAAATAAAGGATGGCGCTTTGCATTTTTTTCTCACGTTTTATAAAAAAAAAATGTTACCCACTTCAAATTATACTTGCCAAACGCGGAAAATGTAATATCGTGTTACATATTATTTGCAATTGCTGTGCTGTGCATACATTATTATGTTATTTCAGACCATTTGTTTACGTAATAGGCATCCGTTTGTTTCGATTGTTTTTATTCGATGTTTATATGAACGCTTTTGTTATGTGAAACGTTTTCGGAATCGCGTGTTTTGTATTTTTATTTATATTATGTAATCAATCTTGACGCAATAAATGAATTAATGTCATCATCATCATAATCTCAGCCGAGAGACGTCCACTGCTGGACATAGGCCTTCCTCTATAGATCGCCACAAAGCTGAACATTTTGGAGGAAGGAGCCATAATCAACCTTTTTATGTTATCTCTAAGTTTGTTTTTCCTTTTTTATATGTTGTAAATGTTGTAATCTGTAACTGTTTCATCGAATAAATATGTTAATCAATCAATCAATCAATCATAATCGCCTGGCTTGTGGCATGCGAGTTGGCGATTGCAGTATGGCTCTTTAAAATTTTCAACAAAAGACGCTCTCTTGTCTGTTATTCTGACGCTCTTGTGGCCTTTTCTATCGCCTCCTCATCATTTATTTCCATCAGCTGTCCCATTGATACTACGTAGCTGTAAGACGTTTAAGAGACAAAAAGACAAATTTTTTTTTCAATTATAGGACATAAATACAATAAAAACTTTTTATAAAAAAATTAAACCGCCGAAAAAACTGAAAAGCATTAAATAATAGGGAAACATTTTCTATTGGGCCTTAATTTACTCATTTCTTAAAGTAATTTTGGATTACCAAGAAATTTTAAGTCGGCGCCACACCACACAAGCAAATTCATTATCTATGTAAAGCGCGATGCGCAGCGGCATACGTTTTTCGGTTATTTCTTTGAATTTCAGGTAATTTAGTGATCTTTATTCGTTGATTCTATGGCACCGACTCAAAATTTCTTGGTAATCCAAAATTACTTTAAGAAATGAGTAAATTAAGGCCTAATAGAAAATGTTTCCCTATTATTTAATGCTTTTCAGTTTTTTCGGCGGTTTAATTTTTTTATAAAAAGTTTTTATTTTTTGCTTTTCAGTTTTTTTTGTGCTAATTTTTTTGACCCCAGCTAATCACCCTTCACAGGGTGGTCACACCCCACAAGGTGGCCACACAACCTGGTGAAGGTTGAGGGACTAACAGGATGAGGTTCGATCACGACCGGTCGGTGAGGCGATTTGTGAGGGAGGCCTATGTCCAGCAGTGGACGTCTTTCGGCTTATTTTATTTCATTTCCAAAGATATTGTAGGTAGGTATCAAAAGTTATAATGTAACACGGAAATGCAACCTGTGAGTGGATAAATCGACCCGCCGACCAAAAAGTCACCCCTATTTTCCCACCCTTAGGGTGGGAATTTTATTTCCAAATTTTTATGGGACCAACTTCAAGGTATACCCTGTCGATTAAAAAAAGAATTATTAAAATCGGTCCACACAGTAAAAAGTTATGCGTGATCATACATAAAAAAAAAAAAATATATATATACGCGACGAATTGAGAACCTCCTCCTTTTTGTTTTTTCGTCGGTTAAAAAGTCTATTAGAACATTTAATAGAGGTAACCAAAAGCGGGGGAGCCGCACTTGGGGAGGCAGGGAGTGCCCATACTGTATGAATTAGTATTTATTTTACTGTGCTCAGGGAGTGAGCATTGTGGAAAGGACATCGGACGCCGATTATCAACGGTTCCCGTACTTAATATTTCCTAAGACTCTCCGAGCCTACCACCGGGGGGTTCTAGATGGTGGGAAGTAGGAGCCCCACATACCCTCGCCACTCCCCTGAGCAACGCCTGAAAATCCCTCGCGTTGTCAAAAAAAGGGATTGAGCCTTCAGTACGTTAGTATTATTAATTGTATATATTATTTATTTTATTTTTATTTGGAGCACCGTTATTGCATGTTACATGTAGGTTTTTTCTGAAAATCTGTTCTATCTTGCGAATGTTAATCCTAAAATAAACTTTTCATTATCGGGGCGGGCTCTCGCGATACAGGCCTTCGCCTAGTGCAAGATTCGCAGTTAAAGCTTTTATTTCACTACTTATATAAATAAAGTACTTAAATACAGTATCACTAAATCATACTTGTCAGATAAGATTGTACTTTAATCAATTAATTTTATTTTATTTTTATTTTATTACGTATTACTTTGTACTGTATGGTGTGTGTAGTGGGTAAAGGTCTCAAAGGTGTTGTTTTCGCTCAAAGAGCATGACATTTTGCCTAGATCGTTACCAGGAGGTACTTCCTTCCGCGGCCGAGCTGGCAACAAGTTTCGAAAGCAAAGTTCACGGCAATTTTACTGCAAATGTCGCTAGTTAAGTTTAAAGCATTCGTTTCTGCTCTGTTCCGTTCTGACTGGTTGAGAAATTAAATTTTATTGTGAAACTAGTCGACCTGACTAACTTCGTACCGCCTAACCAATTGCTATGTTGCCCATGTATTATAATTATAAACATTCACTATCTATTAAAAAAACCGCATCAAAATCCGTTGCATTGTTTTAAAGATTTAAGCATACATAGGGACAGACGCGGGAAGCGACTTTGTTTTATACTATGTGTGGGCCCCTTCGACGACCCACAATCCTAGGCGGTGTGCTGGTTAAATGACTGAAGAGGGTGGAGGCTTGAAGGAAACTCAGGAGCTTTCTTTTCTTTTTTCTTTATTGGAGGCCCGGTGGTCGGCAGGAAGCCCAGACCCCAAAAATGGCCTTAATTATATTACAAACTTACTATGTACATGAACTTAGCCTAGAGCGCGTGTGAGACCTAGCAGGCCAATCGCGGGCGTTTCCTCCCTCACCCCTTCACCCGTAGGTGACGAAGGCGGGGGTGAGGGGAGGCCTGCGAGATCCCACTTACACACAACTACCCTCTCTAAAACTAATACAAATATAAGCTACCTGCTATTCCCTGAAGGTTCATAGCTTATGTACTACTTATTTACTATACTGAATATCAAGTTATTCTCTATTTATTTCTATATGACTAGCGTCTAACTTCTTACTATTTACTATTTAGGCAGTACCTAGCCTACCTAGGTTGTATTTCCTAATAGGTTACCAGAATAATATTACCATTTCCATAAGTCTTTATTAAAACCTCAAAGTTTATACCAAATGCTATTCACAAACTTATTCTATAAAAATGCCCTACAGGGTTCTTTAATATGAAAAATCTTAAACTAATATCTATTTACAGAGTCTATATGATGAGGCTGTTACACTTGTCGCGAACATATACTCCCGCCGCAGCTTGTAGCTGGAGCCCTTAGGAGTTCGCGACCCGGAGTATGGCGAGCTTCTTCGTCGGTCGTCGCAGCACGCCCTTGTTGGTCCGCACGTCCACTGCTCGTACCTCGCCGTCGTGGACCCGGGAAGACTGCTTCGACTTGGTTTCTTGGCAGCGTCTTCGGCACCAGGTTTCACAGGCTTGACGGCTTGGTGGCTGGCTCGTGGCTCCCGCCGGTGTTGGAGCTCCGGCAGGCGTTGGAGCTCCCGCCGGTTTTGGAGCTTCGGCAGGTACTTGCGCGCCCAGCGCGCGCAGATCTTGGCGGCGAGCGGTTGACCCGAGCGGCTTGTGCTTCGCCCGGCGACGTCGCCGTCGGCGCTTCCGCCCTCTAGCGGCGGTCTCAGACATCAGGCCAAAGTGGTTGTGGCCTGTGAACGAGAAACAAACATTATTATGTGCAAAATGACTATTTTTAGAGTTGTCACCCTTCGACGGTTGTGCCGGCCGCGCTTTTCGGATGCGGCAGGCCTGGCACATCTTCAGCTGGCTGCTGAAGTCGGGCGATGTCTGGCGGGTCGAGTTGTCGACCACTTCGTCTGTTGTCGGCTTGTCTGTGTGGTCATCTCTCCGTAGCGGGCAGGTTTCGACGCCTCCCGCCGGTAATCGCGCAGTCTTGACTCTCCGGAAGTGTAGAGCTCGCCCCTCGACGGCGTTGCAGGAACTTTTCGGCTCATCGCCCGGGTGGTCCAGGGCGAAGTGTTCTTGCTTTGGCTGCTCTACGTCTTTCTCGGAGTCACCCTGACCGGTGACTGCGTGATTGACCCGTTGCCGCTCAGCTCTGCTGCGCGGCCCCTTGACGCCGTGGATGACCCAGCCGAGGTCCATCTTCGACGCTACAAGTTGATCTCGCTCGCCGCTACGCGTAGTGTGCGCGACGAGCAGATGCCAGTTGTCTTGGCCGAGCAGGATCGTTGGCGTGTATGTCCCGAATTCTATTTCATCTTCGATTTCTGCCAGATGCGCGCAGCCCTCAATGTCCCTCCGCTCGAGTGTTTGCGGCGAGAGTCTGAGGCCGGTCATCGTGCGCGCCGATATCTGTAATGAGTCTGAGTTAGGGCCACGTATATTAAAACAGACTCGCCTGGACTTATTCTCACTGTGTTTCGTCCCTCCTACTGTCTCGATGCAGAAGGGTGATGGCGGTCCCGCTGCGCCGATCCGCTTCGCCACACTCTCGTCTATGAGTGTGCAGGTTGAGCCGTCGTCCAGGAGCGCGTAAGTCTTGCAGGCACCCTCTGGACCGGAGACCTCGACAGGCAGCACTTTCAGTAACGCCGTCCTCTTCTCTGTCGTAGCCGAGGCGATGAATTGCGCCGGCGGCTCGGTCGGCTGTGCTGCGGTCACAAGGCTCGTCTCTGTGTGCAATAAAGGATGATGAGTGAAGCGGCAATTATTAAGTTCACACTGCTTGTACTTACATGTGTGACCCTTGTGGCGAAGTTTAAGGCAGCGGAAACACAGGCGGTTTAATTTCGCATACTCCCATCGTCTTGAGACTTCCGCTTTCTTGAATGTCTGGCAGTCCGGTGCTCGATGGTCGACTTTTCGGCAAACCGGGCACTCCGATTTTCTATCTTCGGTGTGGTAGCTGTTATCCCATCGCTCCGTAGCCGCACCCTTTATGTGTTCTTGCGGCTGGAAAGGTGTTTCGGCCGGCGCGTAGCTCCCACAAAGTTCACTTTCTCGCTCGAGGAAGCGGGTGATTGTCAGCAGGTCTGGTTCCTCGGCGGGCTTCGCTGCGGCGAAGTCGTAGTAGCGGTAGCGGAGAGTCGCAGGCAGTTTCTCCACTACGCCGCGCACTATCTCCGGGTTGTACAGATAGTGCGTCCTGTTGAGCGCCTTCACTGTCGAGGTAATGTTGATTACCTTTGAAGCAAAGGCGCAGATATCCCTCGGTGTATCGGCGAGCCGTGGGAGTCCTCGGAGCTTCTCCATCTCGACGATGACGAGCGCGTCGGGACGTCCGAATCTTGAAGCGAGTAGCTTCATTACCTCGGCAGTGGACGTCGCCCCGACGAACAGGCATTGCGCTGCATCGCGTGCGGCTCCTTTGAGACTTCTCCGTAGTCTCATCAGGTTGGCTTGTTCACTGAGTTGATTTGCTGTCTCTTCATAGGCAGTCTTGAAGGGCAGCCAGTCCGTTGCGGCGCCCGAGAACACCGGCAGGTCCATCACCTCGGCGTTGACGGGTTGCATGGAACGGGCGGCCATGGCTAAGGCGGAAGCTAGTTCCCTGTAGTCGAGCGCTGGCGGCGGCGGTGATTGCTCGACGTAGCGGACGGGAGCCTGACTCTCCAGAGTCGGTTGAATGAATGAATGAATGAATGAATGAATGAATGAATGAATGAATGAATGAATGAATGAATGAATGAAGTTCGCGCTTGCGTGCTTTCGATCTCGCCGAGCTGTGTTTGCTTGGTGCCCTCTTGCTACGCGGCGCGGCTGCGGCTGCGGAGAGCATGGCGTTGGTGGCAGAGGGCGCGGTGAAGGCGGAGGCAGGATGCGAAGCGACGGCGGCGGCAGCCGCGGATGGCGCGGTGGCGGCGGAGGCGGGATGCGTGGCGACGGCGGCGGCACCCGCGGATGGCGCGGCGGCGGCGGCGGCAGCGGCGGATATCACGGCGGTGGATATCGCGGCGGCCGGTGAAGGCGCGGGCCTTGCGGGGGTGGCGGTCCCCACAAGGGGCGCGGGGGGGGCAGCCCCCGCGTCGGCAATCCCCGCGGAGGGGGCGCTCCCCGCGGGGGGTGCGGGCGCGGAGGTGCCGGCGGGGTTGACTTGCCCCGCGGCAGACGTGTGTGTCGCGGGCCCAGCGGAGGGCTCGGCCGCAGAATGCGCGCTTAGTGCTGCTTCCCTATTGGCGGATTGAGCGGCGGCGCGGGCAGCGCGATCGAGGGCGGCCGGGTCTAGGCGCACGACGTACGGCGCCGACTTCTTGCTCCGGGTTATGGGCATCCCGATGTTGCTCCTGAGTTTCCTTCGTTGGCTTGACTGTTTCTTCAAATGCGGCTTGCAGAGATCAGTTTATGCTGGACCGCTTGCGGCTTCCATCCGGCTCGAAGGACCAATTTATGTGGGCCCCTTCGACGACCCACAATCCTAGGCGGTGTGCTGGTTAAATGACTGAAGAGGGTGGAGGCTTGAAGGAAACTCAGGAGCTTTCTTTTCTTTTTTCTTTATTGGAGGCCCGGTGGTCGGCAGGAAGCCCAGACCCCAAAAATGGCCTTAATTATATTACAAACTTACTATGTACATGAACTTAGCCTAGAGCGCGTGTGAGACCTAGCAGGCCAATCGCGGGCGTTTCCTCCCTCACCCCTTCACCCGTAGGTGACGAAGGCGGGGGTGAGGGGAGGCCTGCGAGATCCCACTTACACACAACTACCCTCTCTAAAACTAATACAAATATAAGCTACCTGCTATTCCCTGAAGGTTCATAGCTTATGTACTACTTATTTACTATACTGAATATCAAGTTATTCTCTATTTATTTCTATATGACTAGCGTCTAACTTCTTACTATTTACTATTTAGGCAGTACCTAGCCTACCTAGGTTGTATTTCCTAATAGGTTACCAGAATAATATTACCATTTCCATAAGTCTTTATTAAAACCTCAAAGTTTATACCAAATGCTATTCACAAACTTATTCTATAAAAATGCCCTACAGGGTTCTTTAATATGAAAAATCTTAAACTAATATCTATTTACAGAGTCTATATGATGAGGCTGTTACACTTGTCGCGAACACTATGTATTGATATTGATGATTGTATAGTACCTATTGGTTTTAACTCTTGGTAGTGTAAGTATTTACCTTAAATTTTCCCTAATTCAAGTGAACAAAAATGTTAAAGTTGGCAGTAGTTGTAGATATATTTCTAGGCTTAAAAAGGCTTTTGGGAGGGGGTAAAATACAACTTCTTTTACTTGCTAGAAATCTTATCGGGAGAATCAGATCATCTATACCAATATTATAAAGAGGAAAGATTTGTTTGTTTGTTTGTTTGTAACGAATAGGCTCCGGAAATATTGAACCGATTTGAAAAATTCTTTCACTGGTAGGAAACTACATTAACCCCGAGTGTCATAGGCTATATTAGATTTTCAAAAAAATTTGGGATCCTTACCTAAACTAAAATAATGTAACTCAAGGTGCAATATTTTTTCCGTTGTTTACATATTTTGACAGGTGGTTTGTTGATGTTGTTTGTTTTTTATTCAGCCATTCTGGGCAGTCAAAAGAACATAGTCTATAGAGCCAAGTATTTTGTAGTATCTTATATTCTATGGCGTAACGAAGTAAGCCGGGAAAGCTCGTAATAGATAATCCGACTCCAGTTCAACAAAAATATAAAAAACACTGCCAAAAAATTACAAAAAAAAAACAAACAGCCAATATAATTTATAGTGACATATCGTGGACAAATTGCGCGGAAAAAATTATAATTTTAAAGGGGGCATAGGCAAAATGGGGGCACCCGAACGTAAACAGGCTCAGCCTACCCTTTACCGATAAATCTTGGATGATTTGAATTGCAAAAAGCAATATTATTATTTACTGTTTGGCAAGCCGTGATACCGATATTTAGGATGGGGGTGGAAAAATTGTTTTTTTTTTATCACTCCAAACGAGCAATGTGTTAACTCGGAACATATCTACCATCTATCTATTTACTATATATATATAAATGAATCGTGGTTCGTTAGTCTCGCTAAAACTCGAGTACGGCCCGGCCGATTTACCTGATCTTTGTTTTAAAATGTTTTAGTAGTCCAGGAAAGGTTTAAAAGGTGAGAAAATATGGAAAAATTGCAAGGAAAATATTTTAAACCATAATTTAATTTTCCATATAAAATAGTAAGGAGATACTAGTTGGGTAGTTCGCCGGGACAGCTGGTCTTTCTTAGTTATTGTAGCTAACTAGAATTTCAATAAGAGATACAGTAAGTATATGTACCTCCTCCTTTTTGTACTATGTTAAGATTATAATAATAACTAGTCGACCCGGCCAACTTCGTACCACCTAACCTATTACTATGTTGCTCATGAAATATGGACATAAACCTTCCTCTTGAATCACTCTATCTATTTAAAAAAACCGCATCAAAATCCGTTGCGTAGTTTTAAAGATTTAAGCATACATAGAGACAGACGCGGGAATCGACTTTATTTTATACAATGGTATTAATGAAAAGAAAATGAATCCATTTTAGTTTAAGTATCAGTTTAAATAAAGAGGCTGTAAAAGCATAATTCCCTTTAGCATGTATTTAGCAGGTAACTTGCACGTTTTTATAACCATCCATAAATTATTATTAGCAATTTTCTACAGTGAATGAATACCATTCAGAAACAATGTATTTATCTAGAAAATGGAGGCTATGAATGAACACTGTAACGTGCCTATACCAACAACATGGTATTAGCCTAGGTCTGAAACTCAAGGCTAAAATCTAGCCGTTTTCAAACGCTAGTAAAACTATTCATCACGTAAACTTCATTACAGAACATAAGTGCTAACTTTGTATGAGCTATAATTTAGTTATGATGTGTTTGTATGAACAATGAACACGATGAAATGTAATGTAAATCATGCCATCAATATTCTTCGCAACATTCGGTATCGATGTTGGGAAAATTCAAAGTTTGAAAAGACTTAGTAGGTACAGTCACGGACTAGGAGGCCGTAACAGATTTGTCTATGGTTTCGTCAGCCCTAGACTGTATTACCGAAGAACAAGAGCTTTTTTGCAATACAGAAAAACCGGAAGTGTTACGCCGACCGTGTCCGCCACTGTACGCGCCGTCGTCGGTCGTGAGGATAGCGGCGGTTGCCTTTCTCTGATTGTGGATGGATCGAACCTCTTCATGGCTGTACTGGTGGCATGATGGACCATTTGTCCAATTTTTCTGTCACTTTGATCTCTTTTTACATTTAAATGCGGCCAGAGAGAAGGTAAATCACTACGTTTAAATGCGGAAAAATTGAAATGTATGAAGATGTGTGCAAAAGTGGCAGATAGATTCGACGAATTTGATAAAGGTCGGTCATGCTACCAAGGCTAGGCGGGTGTGTTTAAATCTTGATTGTCTTTTAACTTTGGTTGACTTAGTTTTTTGTTATCTAGGATAGATTTTTAAGATATTTTATTTATTTAAAAAATTAAAACTCTCGAAGTCTCTTAAAAATTACGTGTGAGGCCAGTAAAGTTTGTTCACTCTTGAAATGTTAAATCATTGCAAGTAAATGGAGGTGTCATACATAATGTAATTCGAACCACCTTGAAAAGGACACGGTTGCACTTTTATGTAATAAATATCAAAATAACACAAACCCATAAACAACATTACGCGGCATTTTGTACATATTACGTAACTGAACGATTTAATCTATACCAATATTATAAAGAGGAAAGATTTGTTTGTTTGTTTGTAACGAATAGGCTCCGGAAATACTGAACCGATTTGAAAAATTCTTTCACTGGTAGGAAGCTACACTATCCCCGAGTGTCATAGGCTATATTATATTTTCAAAAAAATTAGGAATCCTTACTTAAACTCAAATAATGAAACCCAAGGTGCAATGTTTTTTCCGTTGTTTACATATTTTGACAGGCGGTTTGTTGTTATTATTTGTTTTTTATGCGCCCATTCTGGGCAGTCAAAAGAACATAGTCTATAGAGGCAAGTCTTTAGTAGTATCTTATATTCTATGGCGTAACTAAGTAAGCCGGGACCGCTCGTATTAATGAAATTGACTTTGTTAGCAGTTTTTTTTTATTTACGTGTACGTTATTATGTAACACGTGACTGAGTCACATTAACAAAATTTGCATTTATAATAAAAATTGCATTTATTGGTAAAAACGCGTGTGGACTAAAATTACAAGAGTTGATTGCCCGAAAAGAAATCCAAATCTAAGAAAAAAAACCGTTTGTTGCCTAAAGTGGCCACTTTAGTTATGTAAAGGAATATTTCTAAGATCATTATCCTAAAAGCTACACAACAGGGCCTTAAAAATTCTAAGCAAGATTATGTAGGGCGTCAAAGACGCTTACTTTTGATTTCGGCCATGGTTTAGAAGATATGAATTATTTATCGAAGTGGCGCTAGTTTCACACCCCATTACTGTGTTGTGTATCAATTTGGGAGCAGAGAACAAGATTTAAGTTAATTTTCAACACTTTGGAGTCCAACTCCGAATTCCTACTAGACTTTGAACGTCAGCATAAGCATACATATAGACAGACAGTTTGAAGCGACTTTGAATGTGAATATAAGCCTAAAACCGATGTTATAACTGTTCAAAACAAAACACAGTAAATTCCAATCTGTTCGGTGTAATGTTCGTCTTTGTGTAAGTTTCGGGTACCCTAGTAAAGTAAAAAGTAAGTAAAAAATGATTTATTCAATACAGGATACAAGATATCGCTTATTGAAAGTCAATTAGACTAATCTAATTAATATTGATACCTTATTTCGTAAAGTATCCTATACTGATAGAGGCGAGGTAGTTCAGGGTGCCCACCAATTGGCATTACACAGCCCTATCTAGATACAGGTTCTTCCTAGTTAGGGGCTCTGAGTGTGATGTATTATTATTATTATTTTCTGTTATTGCGGCAGGCATGTGGTCACTGCAGTGTAGTGGCGGTTGCATGGAATTTGGTTATCTTGAAGGATCACCTATATAAATGGATTATAGTCCCTCAAAAATCCCTCAAAACCCTTTCCAGTATACGAAGAAAAAAAGTTAAAAAGATAGATAGGGTATACTTTTTGAATATATTATTTTTTATGATGGATTAATAAAAATAATGCAGTAAGTATGTTTTTATGTGTTTTACTCTGACTAAAACCGGAACTAAATTCCAAAAAAAAAAACACAAATTTATCTAAATATAAAATATCAGCCTTTCCATTTTGTTTCTTTCTATATTGTGATTTTTTTTCGTATACTTAATGTGTAAAAGTTTAATCTATACCAATATTATAAAGAGGAAAGATTTGTTTGTTTGTTTGTAACGAATAGGCTCCGGAAATACTGAACCGATTTAAAAAATTATTTCACTAGTAGAAAGCTACAATAACCCCAAGTGTCATAGGCTAAGGTAGACTCGCCTAAGATCGGATGTGACCGAAGACCGTATACTCGGATTTACTTACAAACTAGACGATATTTTGAACTGTTTGCGACATTGTTTTATTCGCCATTTCATTCTGCCCAACTCCTCATACCGCCGTCGCAGCTGCGACGGATAGAAACGGCGTACCGAAGTCTCAAAAAAAAAGAAGGTTTTTTCGGAATATTTCGGTGATCCGATCTTTACTCCAAAACTTTAATGGCGTTTTGTGGCGAGTACTTTTGATTTAGGTACTTCTTCATTCAAAATTCGACCGGAAATCGGATATTATCTCGCGATCTCTATACTACGTTTCCGCCTACGACATCTGTATCCTAAGATCCGGTCTTCGCTCTCTGTTTAAAGATCGGACTAACCAGTGTGCGGTCCAAAAATATTCAGTGGTTCTCAAACTTTATTACTATAAAAGACTAGGTGGCCCGGCACGACTAATTGTTTTTACTGTCAATTTTGACTTTTTTTAAATTCTAAATGCATAACTCGTAATACTTTCTGCATAGTGTAAACAGGTAGGCGTGGGGTTTAAAATATAATGTTATTTACAAGTTTAAGGAACCCGAGGGGCCACATTCCCTATGTTTGAGAATCTACATTTTACATGTTTTTGGACTTGGAGGAAAGACCGGATTATAAAAACGCGAAAAAAAATTAAAACATTGTACTAACTAAACCATAGGAAATTACGAGATCATCTATTGATATGTTGTTGCCAACTAAATTTCGGATCTTTTCCTAACGTGAACTTTATTACAATACCCGTAACAACGATTTTATAATATAGTCCGATCTTCGGAAAACCAGTTATATTTTTTTCTAGCACTAGTAAAAAAAGTCGTCTTTTTGAACGCATGTTTTGCCTAAAGTATAATAACTACGCAGATTACAAAATTTGGGGTAAATCTACATTTATTATTCATCAATTCATAGAAGAGTAAATCACCAAAATTGTAAGTTCACTTAAGAAAAAAAAAATCAAAATGCCTAGGCTTCGAAATTTCTCCAATGTTCGTCCGAACTTAGGCGAGTGTACTATTAGATTTTCAAAAAAATTAGGGACCCTTACCTAAACTCAAATAATGTAACCCGAGGTGCAATATTTTTTTCCGTTGTTTAAATATTTTGACAGGTGGTTTGTTGTTGTTGTTTGTTTTTTATTCGGCCATTCTGGGCAGTCAAAAGAACATAGTCTAAAGAGCCAAGTCTTTTGTAGTACTAATCTTATATTCTATGGCGTAACGAAGTAAGCCGGGAAAGCTCGTTCTAAAATAAAAGATAAATCTAACTTTGTATACTTTACTTATATCCATTTGCCTTGGGCAGGCACAATCAGGTACATTCTAAAAACGCACGATACAAAAACAAAACTATTACATTAACAAAAATTTACATAACATAACAACATTAAACCGCTATGCTAACCAGCCGTAATAAATCACTAATAATAATAAAGCGGTACGTTCGTCCGTTCGTCTGTCGCCCCCCAACTCGGGAAGTGTTGCGTTATCTGGCTAATTAAATTCATAGTTTATGTGCCAGGCATCCTGTTATGTTTCTATTATAAATTTGTTTTTTTTTTACTGTTTTGTTTTATTTTACCAATGGCTTATAGGTACTTTAAAGGCCAATTACACCTATATACCTACTTAACATCAATTGGGAAAAATCTTTTTATCTAAAGAAAAATGTCGTTGTCTTTTAGGATACTATGTAGATAGTCTTTGCTTAGTTTTTTTAAGGCACTGTAACATATACTGGGTGTTTCTGACAAGAAGGTAATAAATCAAAGGAGGGATTCTGCTCACCATAACTAACAACTTTCCCAAAGGAACATAGGTCGAAATCTCAAAAAAGTAAAACAGCTGTTCCATACATTGGTTCGATCAGCTGGCGGGGTCAATGTACGAGATAGCTGATTTTTGTTTTGAGATATCGACCCATGTTACTTTGGGAAAGTTTTTAGATATGGTGAATTGAAGTCCTCCTTTGATTTATTACCGCCTTGTCAGAAACACCCAGTATAATACAATGTAGTCCTAAGTTTTCAAGACCTTATTAATCTACAGGATTGCTGCCAAAGGTAGTAGTTCTGATTTTTGAGGTATGATCTGAACTCTAGGCTGACATTCTCAGTCGAGTTGCAGATCGACCTCGCACTCCAGTGTCAAAATGAAACTTTCAATCGTTCTCCGCTCCAAATTGTTATAGACAGTTGAGTTTCGACTTCAAGACAGTGAAGCATCAATATATATAAAACTCTGCCGTTACTGACTGACCGACAACGCAGAGCCGAAACTACTGGGCGTAGAAAGCAGAAAATTGAAACGTGGGTTCCTTGGGGAGTGTAGGTGAGCACTAAGAAAGGATTTCCCGAAATTCCCACGGGAACGGGAAAAAACGGGATGTTTGTGTTTATGAGAAATCTGCGCGGGAAAAACTGCGAGGCAGCCGCTAGTTTGCATATAAAACAGCTCGACCCAGAATAATCAGTGCTCGGAAACTTGCCCGAGTATCACACTCGACCGAGTAGCCTCCGAACACTGACTGTGAATGACAGCCTAAAATCTACACAGCAGTGCCTTAAAAGTAGTGAGCAAGATAGTATTTTAGTAAGTACTAGAGGCTGCCCCGCGGTATTTCCCGCGCAGATTTCTCATAAACACAAAAATCCCGTTTTTTCCCGTTCCCGTGGGAATTTCGGGAAATCCTTTCTTAGTGCTCACCTACACTCCCTAAGGAACCTACATGCCAAATTTCAGCTTTGTACGCCCAGTAGTTTCGGCTCTGCGTTGTCTGTCAGTCAGTCAGTCAGTCAGTCAGTCAGTCAGTCAGTCAGTCAGTCAGTCAGTCAGTCAGTCAGTCAGTCAGTCAGTCAGTCAGTAACGGAAGAGTTTTATATATATTGATTTTCTTCACGGCCACGCACATTTTGTACGGCAAATAATTAAAAGGAAAACTTTACGCATCGGCTACATGAAACGAAATCAACAAAGCAATAAAATATCATATTGCCCCCGTTCTGTTGCTAGGCCGTTCTGTGAACACACTTTTGCACCAACATTCGGCCAACTTTTTCCATACACTTTTGCACCAACATTCAGCCAACTTTTTTCTAACGACACGACAGAAACCCACTTCTCTCTAGTCACAGCATTGCACACCTCGTGTGAACTATTTTACTATTTTTAAAATACTTATCTCATTTGACAACGGCAACAGTTCACATTTGGGACGATATGATCATGTGTCGTATAAAATTGTATTTAGAGGCACAGCAGGCTGCGCTGACTTAGCTCCTTAGTGTCAATGGAACCTGAACGACACAACTGACGAGAAGCGAGGAGCCAGAGACGAGAAGCACGGCAGCGATAGTTTTTTGTGCCACCACTGGGGATTAAATCTCGGACCCTCCCTTTCGGATGCTACCACAGCTTTGTATAGTGAACAGTGGCGGTCTAGGAGGGCGTAACAGATTTGTCTATAGTCTCGTGTGCCCTAGACTGATTTACCAGGGAACAAAAGCTATTTTGTAATACAGTAACACCGGAAGTGTTACGCCACTGTGCTGGACCAAACTATGGCTATTTATGAAAGAATTACAAGGAAAACTTTAACCAACAGTAACTGAATAAGCTTAAAAGCCTCTGACAAACTTAAAACACAGCGCCTACTGTGCCTAATTATCTCCGGCTCGTTGGCTCAAACGTTGGCTCCAATGTGTAGTAGCATCACAAGCATTGGCTCGAAGTGTGCGTGCACGCAACATAAACAAGATAACACAAATAATTTCGTACACAGTAATAAAATACCGGTGAGGAAATAGTCATTACATACTATGAATGCTCCAGCGGTTTTTCAGTTTCGTGAAAACAGTCTAAAGTAATTACATTTGTGTGTAATGAAATATACATAGCTGTTTAAATTATCACGTTAAAGATATGTTAAGTTATTTCATGTTTTTATTTTTAATTATTTTCCAGGCGACCATTGTCGTAAGGCAAGGCAAACATTTGGTTTGCCTGAGCCGCTTGGTGGGCACCCTGAACCACCTTGCCTCCCGCAGTATAGAATACTTTACCAAATGAGGTATCAATACCAATTAGAGTAAATAGTCTAATTGACCTTCAATAAGTGATATTTTGTATCCTTTATTGAATTTAAAAAAAAAATACTTTGACTTTTTGACTTTTTCTCAGCTGAAAAGGCGTCCACAGATACACATAATAAAGCCTCCCCACAAATCTGAAATGTGAGACAACCCTCTGATTTCAAAGAGTTATTTTAGTACAATTAAATACTAATAATAGATTCTAAAACATAATCTCACTCGTTTATTCCCCGAAGGGTTAGGCAGAAGCACCAGCTCAAGAGCCGGACCCAAGTTTAGCCGGGTTTATGTTTTTATACCAACGTGACAAGGGAACAGCGACCGGTTATAACGACCACTATTGCGCCTAGGAGAAACGGCTTAACGTGCCTTCCGAAGCACGGAATCATCATACTAAAGTCTATATTATGGATAATTTAGGCTACATGGATCAATTTCCTTTGCCTGCCCAGAATGAGCGAATATAGCAACAAAAAAAGGAAGTTTTTTCCGGAAAGCGACAAGAAAATGTCGGACGAAGGACTTAATGGTTAATACTGGGTGTTTCTGACAAGGCGGTAATAAATTAAAGGAGGGATTCTGCTCACCATAACTAACAACTTTCCCAAAGAAACATGGGTCAAAATCTCGATAAAAATAACAGCTGTTCCACACATTGGTTCGATCAGCTGACGGGGTCAATGTACGGGACGGCTGATTTTTGTTTTGAGATTTTGACCCATGTTGCTTTGGGAAAGTTGTTAGGTGTGGTGAGCAGAATCCCTCCTTTGATTTTTTACCGCCTTGTCAGAAACTTTACTCCCTGTATACTTTTCTCAGTTTTCTAAATTAACTGTCTTCTATAAACTTCTATAATTGTGCTAGTGTGGTGGAATTAGCTCTTTAAGTAAAACTGTGTTGTGAATGTTGAAAATAAATGACAATAAAATATAATTTATTTTTAACAAAAAGAGACCCGCTTTCAACAAACTGACACATACATAAACTGAGAACTTCCTCTTTTTCGAAGTTGGTTAAAATAGGTGCTAAAATCTTCTCCTGAATGTAACGAATACATTTCTGAAAACCGCATCAAAATCGGTTCAGCCAAACGCGAGATAATCGCGGACAAACATACATACAGGTCAAACTGATAACCTCCTTTTTTGAAGTCGGTTAATAAGAAATCCTGGGTAAACTCACACACCCTCGCATTTCAATAAGTTATGTTAGAAAAAAATCGTTATCGGCTCGCGTAGCACACGTACAGTAGCGGACACGATCGGCGTAACACTTCCGGTTTTTCTGTACTGCAAAATAGTTCTTGTTCTTTGGTAATACAGTCTAGGGCTGACGAAACCATAGACAAATCTGTTACGGCCTCCTAGTCCGTGACTGTACAATTAGTAGGTATATTTTTCTAGTCAAACAAAACCTTTAAAAGCTTTTTCTAATGAAAACAAGATGTATTTAAACTAACACACAGAAGGACTGTGTGCTGTGCAACAACTTGAGTCGGCCAAGACCCCAATAGCGTTCGAAGACCGCGATTTACGTAATAACTAATACTTAGTATTTGTTGGTTGTATGTATTGGTTTCACCTGAACTAGGTACCTTGATTCTGTTGGATTTTGACTATAACTTCAGACGCCCAGCTCCCGCAGCATGACGGACAATTTGTCGAATCTAACTGTCACTTTTAATCGCTTTTGACATTTCAATGCGGGAAAATTTATGGAGATGATCGACAAAAGTGACAGATAGATACGACAAAGTCGACAAATTTTCGTCATGTTACCACTGCAGAGCTACCACGGCTTCTTTTGCAATTTTACTTTTCGTCCTCTAGAGTGTCAAAGTCAATGCAAAAAAAAAACGCAAAGAGGACGCAAAGTAATATTGCAAAAGCGGTCGTAATAGGCCCTCAGGTTCGATCACCGGCTGATGGATATGTTGTTTCCTGCCTCCGTAGCATGACGGAGAATTGGTCGAATTAGTCGTATCTATCTGTCACTTTGGTCGATCGTCTCCATACATTTTCCCGCATTGAAATGTCAAAAGTGATTAAAAGTGACAGAAAGATTCGACAAATGGTCCGTCATGCTGCGGGGGCTGGTTCAGAGAGGGCTGTATAGCAGCGAAAGAATATTTAGAAACACTCATGCTGTCGCCCTCGAACCGCAACCGAGTGATAGAGAGAGAGCTAATTTTTTGATAAAATTTGCGTTTCGGGGGAAAACTTTTTTGACTACCAAAATCTTAGCTCTAATCACGATTATTTGGATGTCCATTGCTTAAGCATTAAATAATGATGGTATAACCGTTTTCCTTTCTTAATACCTATGCTATGCATTTGCATTGTGTTGGTAAAACAAACAACTTTATCCGACCAATTTTTTATCACAAAATCTCTGTATTTGAGGGCCTATCTATAAGTCTGAATCTAGAGAAAACTTTGAAAATAATTAAAACGTACAAAAAACGCTTCTTTCAAAAAAAAAGGTTTCTTTATTACAAAAAAGGACACACATCAACTGAGCACTTCCTCTTTTTCGAAGTCGGTTAAAATAAGTACCTACTAAAACCTTCTTGTTAATGTAACAAATACCTACCTGTGTGAAAACCAGATCAAAATCGGTTCAGCTAAATTCGAGATAATCGCCGATATACGTACATACAGGCGGTTAAGTTAACTAAAAACGATCGACTCGTAATTGTCTTGTTAGCGACTTCATTAACCATTGCTATTTTCTTTGGGCAGAAATTGCCATTGCCTAAAGCGGAGACGGTCAACGAAACGCTAACAAGACAAATTACGAGTCGCTCGTTTTAGTTAAGAAACTTGACCCCCAGGTCAAACTGATAACCTTCTTTTTTGAAGTCGGTAAAAAAGGAACTTACGGTCTATTTTCCGCTGCTGGCATTGACTGAAAATCAGCGCTGTTGGTTATGCCTTCAGCAAATGCTGAGTTAGTGCCATTTTACTGAGACACACACACATGCACAAATGTTGTTTTTTTTGCTTATTGTTTTTTTCTTTTATTTTTTTGTCTTTTTAAATTGTTGTTTTTTTTCTGTTGGAGTTATTTTTAGTGTTTTTTTTATCATTGTTTTTTTTATATTGTTTTTGTCTCACTTGTATTGTATTGATAAACTTGTTTTGTGTGTGTCATAGTTTTTGTAAATAATTTTTTTTCTTTCTTTCTTTTAATCATTTTCTTTTTGTTACACCTACTCATTTCAAGTAAGTATGATAAAAGTAAATACCTATTACATTGTAATCGAGACTATAAATTGTGTTTATTTTGATAAACTGTTGCAATTGTAAATTCATATTACTTTGGAGTGCAAACAGCTTATCAAAACATCATTATTAAGTATGTCACATTATACAGGATGTCCGGGGAAGTTATAACATAATATTAGGAAGTATTCTATGATCAATTTCATCGACAAAAATAGTACCCCATATGGGGGGTCGTAGCCTTACCCCACCTCAGTATGATGTTTTAATTTTTGCAAAAACGACTCAGCCTACTTTTTAATTCACAGTTCACACAATTTAATAAGGCTCAGAACTTTAATATTGGTTTTGAGCGAAGTCTAAGTAGTTAGACTACCTATATTACTAAAAAAAATAACTTAGTATTGCCTGCTAAAAAATTATACTGAGGGGTGGTGAGGCTGCGACCCTCATATGGGGGGTTTTTTTCGATGAAGTTGTTGATATAATACACCCTTAAAATTATGTTATTACTTCCCCGGACACACTGTATACCTATTCATGAATAGATAGGAACAGCGCTTTACTAGTTCACTGACCTGCCCTAACAACAGTCGATTGCGCAATTATTAAACAATATAACTCTTACTACAATGTGTTAAGGGCTGTAATGTTCGACAGTGTCACTGTAAAGAGGTTTCATCTGCTAAATGATTTATGTAGTTGTCGTAAACAGCCTGGTTGTTGTCTCTTTCATTCGAAAGTGCTTGAAATGACAACAATTTTAGTAGATATTCAAGATTAAGTAATGAATTGTTCATTAGGGCTGCAATACTCTAGTGGTTTAAAGGCTTATTACAGAAACCCCCATTGAAAATCCCCATGAATGGGGAATATAGGACTTTTTTCCTGATAACTCCATTTTGGTGCCGGTGCAAGGCGAGCCGGTTCATAGCCACTATCTGCGAGGCTTGGGGGAGACGCCCTGCAGTACCGGGCCGAAGAATAGGACTGAGTGTCCCCTGCCTGTCGTAAGAGACGACTAAGTGGGGACCCCGAGGTCGTTGGGTGCACGAGGCGGTGGCCTCGTGTAGTCATATAACGGCCCCGAGAAGGACGGCGGAACGCGGTGTCCCGATTCCGCCGTCGAGCGTAGGAAGAGCCATCCGCGCTCAGGGGGGACTACCACCACTTGTCCACCCGTGATGAGGCTAAACAGCCAATGCTGGAGGGGGTGGCGGAGTTGAACAAAACGATCGAAAGATTACCTGTGACCCCCTTGCCAACAGCCGAGATGGACACCGGCGGGGTTTTAGTGGGTGCGAACCCCACATAACCCTGCGACTCCCCCCGGGGTCGCAGGGTACTCGTTAGGAGTTCCCCGCCTAAAAAAAAAGGCTTGGGGGAGCGCATCTTATTATTATGTATACGGCCATTTTTACCAGCCTTGTGTAATTAAAATCCTTCTTACAGTCAATCGCACGATGTTTTGGTTTGGGATTTCTGGGGTTTATTACTGCCTAGGGCTCAACCGAAACACCCCATTATTGTGGCCTGTATTGCATAAAATTAATATACGAAGCATTGAATATTTAAACAATTGCCTACTCAGGATAGTACTGATTTAAATTGGCCAATTGGTATTTTTGGACCAAAGTCCTCAAATCTCCATAGTTTCTAGAGTGACACCTGGCTTCTGACCACCTGAGTGGTCAGACAACCTACACTGAGAGAGGGTCGCTAAAGACCGGTCATTGTGGCGAATGATGCGGAAAGCCTATATCCAGCAGTGGACGTCTTTCGGCTGAAGTGATGATTCTATAGTCATCGATTATGTCATCCGTCCATCTGAATGGTCTGCCTACACTCCTTAACCCTTCTCTTGGTCTCCATTCAAGGACCGTAACGTTGGGCGTAGAAGGTAGTAGAACAAGACTTTAACCTGCTTAAATGTTGTTATTATTTTCAACATATTTCATTGAGCCGCACTAAGCAACGGTCTCCTGTCGTTCCTGCGTGATTTATGCGCTCTCCATCTGATGTGTGTCGTATGTCCGTCTGTATATAACTTACATTGACTGATAGCATGAGACTTTATGTGCTTTTTGTTATCGGTTTAAGACAGCCGGGACGTTTTTCTTACAAATAGGTTTGGGTTCCTTTGTCCTTTTTGTGAAGTTTATATGACCTTCTGATTAATTTAGCCAATTAGACATTAACCGTATTATTCATAAAGATCAGTAGGTTGTAAGAAGCTTTACTGGAGGTCTACTTCTTTGGTTTAATGTATAGTAAATACATGACATCCAGTCTAAATTGAAATACGTCAAATAACTAAAATTCTCTAACATTTTATGAATAACAGGGTTAGTAAGTAAGGGTTTTTCATTGACTAAAGTCGTATACGTATAGAATAGCGTCATTAGACATTGCCACTAACTACTGTATTTCCTTGAAGCCGACTAAGGTACCAACCAAAAGACTGGAAACAGCATCCTACCATATTTTTTTTACAGAGCAGTCAATTTAAACTTGCACAGTTAAACACTGACCACACTTTCTCATGAAGGAAAGAGTTATTTTCCATTTAAAACTGTTTTGAACCCTATGCCCTAGAATTTAAATAAGGGGCCATTTTTTAATTTCGAAATCATCGCGGCGCCTCGCCATGTGTGCGCTGAGCCTTTATCTTTTTAGTAAATTGTTCAAACAGCAGGGTCAAAGAACGGCCTCGAGACTACAAAAGTTAAATTACTATTAAAATACACAATAAAAAGTAAAATGAGTCGATAATTGCAATCAATTGTTGGCACAGTCATAGTTTCTGAATGCGTCTTAATTTCACATTCATTTTTAACAAAAAAAAAAAAAATAGTTTTTAATTTTATTGTTTTGATAGCTGTTTTGCGAGTTCAACTAAGTTTAATTTATTTTTTACTATTCGACCCGGCGAACTTCGTACCGCCTAACCTATTACTATCTTGTGAATGTATTATACTTATAAATCTTCCTGTTGAATCACTCTACCTATTTAAAAGAAACCGCATCTAAATCCGTTGCATAATTTTAAAGATTCAAGCATACATAGGGACAGACGCGGGAAGCGACTTTATTTTATACTATGTATATTGATTGATATTGATATTTAGACTTCTTGCATGCAGTCTCCATATCTCCCCATTCTTACCTCATGGACTCAAACTTGGACTGAAATGTCCAAACTCGGGGTTTGCCAAAGAAACATGGAGCGCAGCGTTCTCGGGCTCCGGTTGATTGACCGCGTCCAAAACACTGAGCTGCGATCCAAGACTAAAATACTAGATGTAGCTCAGAAAGCTGCCCAGTTAAAATGGGACTGGGCCAGCCACATAGCACAGATGCAGCCGATATATGGGCCCGAAAAGCGACAGAGAGGCTACCAAGAGACGCGAAGATACGCCGTGGTCGCCCGAGCTTGGTGCTCTGTATAAGATCTGGTGGCAGACCGTGCAAGAGCGGGTGGAATTGAAGAGGGGGAGGGAGGCTTTTGCCCAGCAGTGGGCTAATATAGACTAACAATTATCCATACTAATATTATGAATGCGAAAGTGACTCTGTCTGTCTTTTTGTCTCGCTTTCCTGAGAAAACTACTAGACCATATTTGAACGAAATTTTGTATAGCCTGACAATTAAAGGACATAGGCTACTTTTAATCCCGAAATTCCTATGGGAAATTTGGGAATTTAATGTTACAAGAGAAAATACGCTGGGGAAGCCGCGGGGCGCCCACTAGTGATATACAGGGTGTTTCTGACAAGGCGGTTATAAATCGAAGGAGTTATTCAGCCCCACATACCTAACAACTTTCCCAAAGCATCATGGGTCGAAATCTCAAAACGAAAAACCAGCTGTCCCGTACATTGACCCCGTCAGCTGATCGAACCAATGCATGGAACCGCTGATATTTTTTTTTTTAGATTTCGACCCTTGTTGCTTTGGGAAAGTTGTTAGGTATGGTGAGCTAAATACCTCCTTTGATTTATTACCGCCTTGTCACAAACACTTAGTATAAAATTAAATAAAAAAATATTAATTATTAATACAGTTTAAAGTATTAAAGGAAGCTTTAAACAATCCAAAAACTTGCGACAATTCTTTCATAAAAACAGTTTGGAATTTTTTTAAAATAAAAAATACATTATTTTCTTATTGTTTGTAAAATTTATGTATTTACATTACATTCTTTATTTAGCACATCTGTTTTATGTTTAAAACGGGAAAATTGGAAACCCATTATCACGCTGAGCCGATTAAAATAATTTATTTATCTGGCTTCTACCTGAAAATACATTATTTTGTCGTTTTATTAATATTAACGTATTTCTGGCCAAGGTTAGCAGGCCTTATATCAACAATACTTTATCTGACATAAAGTTGTTTTTTTGCTAATTAAATTTTACCAATAATCCTTAAGGGAGTCGTAAAAGACGACTAAGGGAACAGCCAAAGGACTAGCCGCAGCGTCCTTCGTTGAAATACTTGAAGAGCCACACTGCGATCGCCAATGCACCTGATAAGCGTGGCGATTACGGCAAACTCCCTTCACAAACTTTGTCCTTATGAGCCAGTTTAGCGCGATGCTAGCGCCATTTCGGAACATTAATTATATCTTCTAACTAAACTAATGCAAATATCAAAAATGTGGCACAGTATGACCCTAGATAATCTTGCTTAGTATTTTTTGAGCACAGTAAAGTAGTCCTAACTTAAAAGAACAAAATTATACACAGATTGTTGCTAAAAGTGACCACTTTTATCAACACTTTGTAACTTTATTTGGTCTTTAATTTAAAAGCTATACAACATTGCCCTAAAAATACTAGGCTACATTATGTAGTGTCATACTGTGCCACATTTTTTATATTTGGCTTAGTTTAGAAGATATAATTATTGTTCCGAAATGGCGCTAGCATTGCGGTAAACTAGCTCTTATGGCAAACTGTGGGTGAGACCTACTTTCTGCAGTGGACGTATAAAAAACGGACGAATATAATACGAACAAAGCAACCAAAGTATCGATACAAAATTTTGGAAAACATAGGAAAAGTAAATTTGGTAGACTAACTTTTCGTTTATCTAGACTTGACTAATCTTGAGCATCATCACAAGTCAGTAAAAAAACGCGAGATGAAAGAAAGGAGGAGGCCTACTTATATTAAATTAATTAAAATAATTACGCATCACACTTCAGCCCCTTACCAAAGATTACTAAATAGTTACCCTAATAATGTGTAGAACCTAGGGTGCGCGAAACACATAAAATCATACACAACCACATTCAGGAAACTGTTAACAATGTTCAAATTCATAGCCAACATCACTGCCTACTGAACGACGGAGGCTACTGTTATGGATATTTAATATTCACATTATTCTAAAGTAAGATGATTCCGTGCTTCCGAAGGCACGTGAAGCCGATGGTCCCGGCCGCAGTAGTGGTCGTTATAACCGCGGCGACAAGCTGGCCCCTTGTCACGTTGGTAATAAAGCATAAACTCGGCTAAACGTGGGTCCGGCTCTTGAGCTAGTGCCTCTGCCTAACCCTTTGGGGAATATAAGGCGTAAGTTTATGTAATTATTCTTAACTTAGACAATCTGTTTGCCCACGGTCGCTTTGGAATTAAAAATGTATATTTAAATTATATTTTAGGTACATATTGGTTATTTTTCACCGGCAGCCTTGCCGCGTTTACTCAGTTGATACGCTTATTCACAAATATAATTAACAGCTGTCCTTGCGACGTGCCTACGTGACAAACAGACAGAAGAACATACACTCAATTTACTATTATTGTTACCGCATCTTTGGCTGACTACGCTAGAGGCCCAGTGTAGAGGCCTTTGCCCGCCGCTCCCAGCGCCATCATGCGGTTATTATGGACAATAGGGATTTATTATAGGAAGTTTTAATTATTTAACCAGATGTTTCAGAATCTTATCATTAATACTTTATCAGGGTTTATTGCATAAGCCCTGTAGGTCCGGGCGTGAGAATAGGTCTACGGTTTGCCCTGCCTGTCGTAAGAGGCGACTAAAAGGGGTCTTTGGGGTCGTGGGTGTGAAGGGCGGGGCCCCGACACACTCATCAAACGGCCCTGAGATTGGCGGCGGCACAGCTTGTGGCACTGTGCCGCCGCAGCTCCAAAGGCAAGCCTGGGAGGGAACAATATGCCCTCCCTGAGCACGAAGCTGATAGCAGCTGAGCGTGGGAAGGACTTCGGACGCTATAATGCGTGGTTCCCGGGGTTCTTCCCAAAAGCTCCAAGACGGTCACCGAGGGGCTTTAGTGGGTGCAAATCCCACATACCGTATGCGTATGTGGGGTATTTCTTTGTGATATCAGAATTTAACTGTCTTCCTTTTGTTTAACATTATTATATATACATAGCTTTAATTAAATTATTTAGCGAAACAAAATGTATTAAAGAGCCATAATTACCATGGATAAAAGTATATAGCATCAGAACCTGGCTTTCCTTGTGTTATTGTCCTTATCGTCGCCGTTGAAGTTATGTCGTCCCATAATGTCGCCGTCGTCGTATTTTTTTTTTTTTTAATAATAATAATAATAATTTATTCAGAAAAAAAGACAGGTAGTTGTTTTTAACCGACTTCAAAAAAAGGAAGGTTATCAGTTTTACCTGTATGTATGTATGTATGTTTGTCCGCGATTATCGCGTTTGGCTTAACCGATTTCGATGCGGTTTTCAGATAACTATTTGTTACATCCAGAAGAAGGTTAAGTGTCGGTTTGATCCGACTTGGAAAAAGAGGAAGTGCTCAGTTAATGTTGAGTGTCGTTTATTAAAGGCGGGTTCCTTTTTTGTAAAAATAAATACATACAATACATACATAATCTCACGCCTTTTATTCCCCGAAGGGTTAGGCAGAGGTACCAGCTCAAGAGCCGGACCCACGTTTAGCCGAGTTTATGCTTTAAAAAGAAATTACCTACTTTTTTTTTTTAAGTAATCAGTCATGCATTTGCATCTTAGAACATTTATTTAACACTAAAGGCTGCCCCGCGATATTTCTCGCGCAGATTTCTCTTAAACACAAAAATCTCGTTTTTTCCCGTTCTCGTGGGAATTTCGGGAAATCCCTTCTTAGTGCTTACCTACACTTCCCAAGGAACCCACGTGCCAATTTTCAACTTTCTACACCCAGTAGTTTCGGCTCTGCGTTGTCTGTCAGTAAGTCAGTCAGTAACGGAAGAGTTTTATATATAATGATAATGCTTTTTTAATTTTTTATATTACTTCAATACATAGTATAAAATAAAGTCACTTTCCGCGTCTGTCCCTATGTATGCTTATATCTTTCAAAATACGCAACGAATTTTGATGCGGTTTTTTTTAATAGATAGAGTGATTCAAGAGGTAGGTTTATAAATACAATACATGCACAAATTATAATTAGGTTAGGCGGTACGAAGTTCGCCGGGTCGACTAGTCTATTATAAAATACATACACTACTACAAAATGTAGATGAAGACGCTAATTAACATAACTCGATAAATATTAATTAGATTGGAAAGCGGATTTACTTTTTTAATGACTAATACGAATCAAGCACAAATGTGTAATAAAACAAACGGACAGACAGACATGTGCCAATAGGCTTTTATGATTAATGTATTAAACAGTTTTTTTTTTTTATTTCTATTGTTAATACAACTGAGCTAACACGATGAGCTCATAAGGAACAGGGGCTTACAGTCAGCGAGGCGACTCAAAGTTGGGCGTACTTTGATCGACCTTATGGGGACTTTCACGCATTTCTAATACAAGTAAAATATAAAAAATGTGGTACACAAAAACACTAGATAATTTATTTTAGAATATTTTTTTGCTCATTGTATGAGGTATTTAAATCATCTCAGCTGAGAAACGTCAACTATTGGACAGAGCCCTCCCCCACAGTTCGCCACTAGGAGAAACATTTTTGGGGATAGATTTGTCATATCGCCACGCTTTGCAAACGGGTTGGCGATCGCAGTATGGCTTTTTTAGTTTTTTATCGAAGGACGCTATTGCCCGTCGTTTGGGTGTTCCCTTAGTCACCTTTTACCACGGCTCTTACGACACCTATCCATGGTATATAATAACATAATAAAAATAACAATAACACATCCCCTAACTAAGAAGAACCTGTATCTAGGGTGCCCGAAACACACACAGATTCATCAAATAAATATTCGCCCCTGAATGCATAAAATGCAGTCATGCATATTATTTTGTTTCTTGCATGTACACAATTAACTTTTATAATTCGAATTGAACATTATGTTATTTATCATCTGATAAAGTTAGAAATAATTGCGATTCAAGTTTCGAAAGGACTTTTCAATTATTTGCGATAACTTTCATAGCGATGACTGTAGGCGTCCGGAACATTCAACTAGAACATTTGAGTTTCTGGTTTGTCTATATTTTATTTAAATATTTGTCCTATCAAGATTGGTGTACCTCAGGGATCGATATTGGGGCCTTTCCTGTTCCTAGTCTACATAAATGATCTCCCTTACATGTTAGATAAACTTACTGATGTTGTCCTCTTTGCGGACGACACCTCTTTAACATTTAAAGTTAAACGAGGTGACTCACTCAACTTAGATATAAACAAAACATTAGTGGAGATTTCTCAATGGTTTACTTCTAATAATTTACTTTTGAACGCAAAGAAAACTAATTTCATTAAGTTTTCCTTGCCAAATGTGACTGCTTATGATACAGACATACATTTGGACAATAACAAGCTTAATCTGGTAAATCAAACTGTATTCCTTGGTATCACTCTAGATTCGAAACTTCAGTGGGGCCCCCATATCTCAAATCTTGCGGCAAGGCTCAGTTCGGCTGCGTACGCAATCTGGAAAATCAGAAAATTAACTGATGTTTCTACCGCGAGACTTGTGTATTTCAGTTACTTTTATAGCTTAATGACCTATGGCTTGCTTCTATGGGGAAGAGCTGCAGATATTAACGTCATTTTTATACTACAAAAACGCGCAATTAGAAACATTTATCAGCTTAAAGCTCGCGAGTCCCTCAGACAAAAATTCAAAGAAATTGATATTTTGACGCTTCCGTCCCAGTACGTCTTTGAAATTATTATGTATACTCGTAAAAACTTACATATGTTTGATAAAAAATGTGATAAAATTAAAGACCTTAGAACGCGTAGCAAAAACAAACTAAGTATTCCACAGAACAGACTAAAACGGACAAGCAAATGCTTTATAGGAAACGAAGTAAGATTTTATAACAAGATCCCAGAAGAGATTTTGATCCTGAATGATAATGAGTTTAAAACTCGTATCAAAAAAGGTTTGATTAAGAAAGCTTATTACAATGTTGATGATTATGAAAACGACAAAGACGCATGGAAGTAGTCTAGCTCTGCACGATATTTTCATTATTTCATGTATGTACTTTAAATCTTATTAATTTATGTTCTTTGTATTGTAAATTGAATTGTAATGTCACATATATAAGAACAAAAAAAAAAAAAAAAAAGAGAGATATTGTAAAGTAGAGTTTGTTACCCCTTTCTTCTCTACGCTGTAAAATCATTGCGAAAGGGAGTAGAATCATTTGACAGAGGAGGGCTCGTTTGGGGGCGTCTCCAGGCGACCATTGGCGTAAGGCAAGGCAAACATTGTTTGCCTGAGCCAATTAGTGGGCACCCTGAACTACCTCGCCTCTATCAGTATAGGATACTTTACGAAATAAGGTATCAATATTAATTAGATTAGTCTAATTGACTTTCAATAAGCGATATCTTGTATCCTGTATTGAATAAATCATTTTTTACTTTTTTTTACTTTTACTCTGCTTGTGTGTCCAAATTTATGCTGTATACCTTGCAATATTAATCCAACTAATATTTTTTAACTCTAAAGTTTATAAGGATGGATGTTTGTTACTCTTCCATCCAAAAAACTACGACAGTTCCTTCATGGAAATTTACATTGAAGCTTAAAGGCCAATTTATAAAAATAATATTCTGTGATTTCCGTTGTAAGGCGGTCGAAATTCGCAGGGTCGATTCGTTTTATTACCCTATGTTTTAAAGTTATTTTGTTTCAATGAAAACTTAAAATTTAAATAAAATAAAAGCATCTGTCTAGCTAGAATTTTTAATAAAATATTCATCAATATTTTCGAAGTTTATGATATTACTCCTTTGAACAAAAATCTGATTATTAATACAGATCAAAGTTGATGACTTTTAAATAAAAGGTGACTTTTAGGTGAACTCTGTTACTTATGTCAATTTTATAATACTTATTTAAGAAATCCAGTCAGTGTCTAAACAAAATAATCAATTTAATTGAGGTTTCGCTGAAGTTTAAATAACTCTTCCTTACTCCAGTTCGGATGTAACCAGTAATATCTGGTTAAACTCGACCCACTTTCTTATCTAGGTTTTTGCAAATCGTTTATATTTTGTTTCTGCAATTTTTTTAACCTAAAACAATCCTAACGCCTTTCGTGCAAGGTTCATTTTCCTGTGAGGATTTCAAAGTTTTGAGAGCAAACATTAATTTATTCGAATAATAAAGTAAATACGTATTAGCGATAATGCAATCGAACTGCAGTAGACGCCTACGGAGAGACCAGCGGTGGTAGCATGACGGACAATTAGTCGAATTTGTCGTATCTATCTGCCACTTTTGTCGATCATCTTCATACATTTTCCCGCATTTAAAGGTCAAAAGCGATCAAAAGTGTCAAGCGGTCAAAAACAAAACGATTCGACAAATGGTCAGTAGAACCAGTACCACACAAAGTTCCTTATGTTCGGACGTGTAGGTACAGTAGGTATCCCTTACCAGAGATGACTTAAAGGGATCATCAGGGTCGTGGGTGTGAAGGGCAGGGGCCCGCGACACACTCATCTAACAGTTCCGAAATGATGGGGAGGGAACAACATGCCTTCCCCCAAAGAAACTGTTATATCTATCTAGGCGTGGTAAAAATTCCTGATTCCAATCATCAATTATTCCCGGAGTGATTCCCAAACCTCTCTTAACCCTCAAGCGACAAGACTAAAGATCAAAAATCAGACGACGAAAGAAGTGGTATCACCTATTATTATGGTATCTCCTCTCTATTATTCAAGTTTATAAGCGGACGAGTTGATAATAATTAAGTGTTATCAATGCAGAGTAAGTTTGTATCGTTAATGTTTCGCGCTGTATCATTTCTTTACTATAACTAAGGCTCTGCTCACATTTGGGCATGCGCGGCGAAATGGCCTCTAAGCACACCTCGGAGACTTCATCGAAAAAAGCGCGTTGCTTCGCGCACAGGCGAAACTCGTGTACGTGCAAGCGTATCATGCTTGCGTGAGTGAGATAAGACGCGCGACGCTCTGCTTTATTTGTACTGAGCGGTAACTGAGACTGAGGGGTAACCGAGAGCTGGAAAGCCGCACTTGCTGAAGGATGCAGGGAGTGCCCATACCTGTATGCTACTATTAATGATACCTGCTGTTCTAGGGGTGTCTTCTGGCTCCTTCCTTGGCTTTGCAGATGGGTCTGATCGGCGGCATGCCGTGGCAGGGTGCAGTCTGGCTCGCGTGACTCTCCGTTCAGTGTTTTGCTATTCGAGCTGATCTGTTTTTTGGAAGGAAGCTCCTTATCTCGGAATGCGGTGGGGACCTAGCCAAGAAAAAGTGCAACGTTACGGCTGAAGTGAGACTCAAAAGCGTTTTAGCGTATGAGAGACCGAGAACTATTTATCTCTCTCGCTCGCTCGCTCGCAGTACTCGCTCCCCTCCCTACGGGCTGTGCTCATTCTGCCTTTTATTCCTATCGCGTGTTCCACGACTCGTTCTTCTTTTTTTTGTATACAGTTGGTTTCACATTCGGTTGCCTTGAAATCCTTCGTTGAACTATCTTTTTAGAATTTAAAGTCCAGTTTAAATTTTTATCCTCTCGTCTTCTTTGCCGCGCCTCGTCAAATGTGCCCTGGGCCTTAGTTACATCAAAATGTCCATCCTCCTTTTCCAGTCGAATGACGAAACCTTCTCTTCCGATTACAATTACCTGATGACGTCACATGAAGACAAACAAATTATGATTAATTGTGTTTTCTTTTCATTTTTATAATAATATATTTTTTTTATAATCCGGATTGTGCCGGTTTTTCTTGGCATTGGGCTCGACAAATATTAGTGCAAGTGTGTTTTTAAAATTAAACACCATATATAAAAAACCATTATAACTTGAACCTAAGATAACATACTCGGTAATCCGTAGCATAGCGTACTTATGGTTCTTAATATAATGGTGCATTTAATTTACAAAATTAAACAGCACTAAAACCCATTGGGTGCGTTTTTAAAGTAAAAACCACTGTAATTTGAACCAAAGATGCATACTCCGTATAGCTTACTTAAGGTTCTAAATATAATGGTATTTTTTAAGAGTTAAGCCCCTTTGGTTCTACATAGTAATGAAGACAACTGCTGTGTACATAGTCAGTCATAGTTTAGTATAGGTACTTAGGTCCAAATATAAATTTCAGGTTCTTTTTGCAAAGTTGACAAGAACTACTCAATTTTACCTGTCCCTCGAAGTTTTTCAAAGTGTATTATGACTTAAACCTGATAAAGTTTGATATTTTACTTATCAAGTCACACATCTGTATAAAAAAAATGTAATTTGTTAACGTAAAAATCTTGAGCCCTTAACTAAGTAAAACCTGTATCTAGAGTGCCCGAAACATATCGATCATGGAAATGCCAATTGTCGTAAGGGACATTTTTCGAAATTTCGTTTTTGATGCCATTATACTCAGTTTTTCACGCTCTATCGAATGGTATATTTGAAACCTCTCTAGCTTCCAAAAAATGTCCCTTACGACCTGACTTTTTTTGGGCCTAGCTCAGAAATTTATTAAAAAAAAAGCTTTATGGAACATTTAATTTTTCCACATTGGCGTAAGGGCCAATAAATTAAAATATTCTTGACGATTTTTATACGGTTTTGTCAATATGTCCTTTACGACGTAAAAAAAAAAGTTGTAGTATCTAAAACTCAAGGTCGTAAGGGTCGTAACTTAATGTAATGTTTATTATAAACTCAGATTTTATGTATTATTTTGTATGAATTTGTTTGAAAATAATTTTTTAAAAGTACCCATTCGTTGATCTATTTAATCAGCCTAAAAAATGTAACTATCTCTGAGTGGGTACGACGTCAAATGTCAATTTGAATTACTTTTTAGCTTTAGAATTTGTTGTATTCCTTAATCTTAACGTAACGGCGGGTTTTAAGATAACATAACAACTGACGAACTCACTATTTCTGTTGATGCCTAGTTCATTTATGTCCCGAGTCTTAAAGACATACTCGAGTGCACAGCGGCTGCGGTGAACAGTTTTAGGGATATAACATAACCCTTTCTGAAACCAGTCCTCAGGAGCCTTCGAGCTCTGATCCTGTAGCCCAGCTGACATAGTGGCGTTTTATTTCCAAACACTTCGATATACCAATAGGCACCGCTGAAGAGATTGCAGTACTACCCAGCTTCAAAGGCTTTCCCATAGTCCACAAATGCTAGACAAAGAGGCAGATTATACTTTTCCGTCTTCTATATTACCTGCCTTAAAGCATGTATGTGGTCCATGGTACTTCACCTTTACGAGAAACAGCTAATTCAAAGGGCGAAGACGTCAAACCTGCGCGCGAAACGATTCTTGATGACTCTCAAGAGCAATTTATTAAGGTAGCTTAGATGTTCTTCAGCTGGTTTTATGGCCTGAAGAACAGTACTAACAAACTTCTGTTCCACGTTTCTGGCGTTATCCCGTCGCTGATATCAGAATTGAACCGTTTCGCATTTAAATCCCCCTATGTCAACTGTGACGTAAGTTTTTGAGCTATGCATAGCATGGGATACATAATCTCCACTTTGTCGTTGATCGATGTGGGAGCGCATAATTGTATAACTTTTAACAAATACTGCTAGATTCATCGACGTACAAGACACGCTACCCTTGCCGTGATAATATTGGTATTTACAATGCTGTGAAGGGAATTGTTCACTATGCACCCGAAACCTTCCTGGGATTGTGGTTCTCCCTCCTCAACAATAATGTTTTACCTTAACGAACTCAATTCCTGCTTTAGCTTCGTTGGCCCGGGATCAACTTTAGTTAGTACTCTCTGTCCCACATTTTCCTGACCGCTACCAAAGTGCAAACTAGGCCAAAACGTAAATTTTAGCGATGATTATACTAGTTAGTTTGTCATAATTGTCACACTTGGCAGGCAGGTTGGAGATCGCAGTTTGACTGTTGTACTAAGCTGTTGTAGGATCATCGATGGACGCTACTGCCCATGCTTCGGTTTTTTTCATTTAGTCGCCTTAGCCATATACATGGGAGATCGGGTGCTGGTAATCTAGTCATACATTACGTTACATACCAACCATAACAAAAAAGCTTTTTAATGTAAGTATTGTGATTTTTTTAATTGGTCTAACTGAAGTATTCATTCCTTTACCGTGTTAAAAGGTAAATAACTTTAAAATTGTTCTATAAACGAATTACTACTTAACTATCTTCTTTAAAATTTTGATTTTTACTGTAGAAATTGAAGATTAATAACTTATTTTGGTTTAAATCTTACGAGGGCGCTATTGGAATTCCTAGGTATTTGTTATTTTATAAAAAATATTTACTAAATTTTCATTTTTTTATTTTAATAATAAATATTAAATCTTTAATGTTTGTAATGTTAAAGGGTTACCAAACAATAACATTTAACACTATGGGCTCAATAATATATATATTTTTTAGTTTCATCAGTACTAATAACAACACACTTGTTGGTATTTTAATACCTTTACGCCCCTCAAATTTTACATAGTAATTTTAAAATTTAATATTATAATAGACATACGACTACATTGGAAAAACACAAATGGGACTTACAACCAATTATTTTATAAAGTTAAAAATAATGTATAGGTCGTAAGGGAAAAAGTTGAAAAAAAGCTCTGCGTAAGGGACAATGTTGCTAAAATTGGTAGGGCGTAAGGGACAAAATCTTCTAAACCATTAGTTGTAGCGTATTCAAACTAAAATAAATGAAAAGATCTTCAAAAATTAGCACTGGTCTTCTTTTAATTGATCGCTGTAAATCAAGGCAATCAAAAGTTACAAAAGGATTTATAAAAAAAAAATTGTTTTTTGGCTCTCCTGAAAAGTCGTGCTTTGTCCCTTACGACAATTGGCATTTCCATGATCGATATGCAAACACACCCAGACCCGAAACAAACATCGATATCCATCATAACAATATTTGCCCCGCCAGAAATCGAACTCGGAACTCCGAAGGCAACTGAACTACGAGAGCGGTCATTCAGGCATACCGTCGGTTCGGAGTTCGGAGTGGTACTCCAAAGTGTCAAAATAACTTCAAAACGTTCTCCGCTTCAAATAAGATACTCAGTCGAGTTAGGACTTCATGACAGTGAAGCAAAGCTCGGCTGAGTATGAGATGGCACAAGCCAGAATAATCTGTTCTCGAGAACGTTCGAGATTCAAAAAACATAACATTGTAATAACACCGAAAACTTCGGTTTTCTCGGTTCAATAACAAAACACTTATAATAATAATAAAGTTTATTCAATTTTCAACTTATAAGTAGAACGAAGGCCAACAAGAAAACTGTTTTCAAAGTTATAAAAATAAACCGTTGGGCAGCCAATAAAATTTTATCTAATTCCAAAGCCGGAGAAGTGGACAATGAGCCTCCTATTACCATTCAAACGATCCTATATCATTAACATAACAGCGACAAACAACAATCCTATTTTTGTGAAATACTATTTTAGGGTAGTTTTAGAGCGATGCGCTTTTTTTGTGTGTCTATTTCAATCTTACGTTTTCAGTAGAAATCATGTTCTAAGCCCTGCAAAGCCACCAACCAAATAAAAATATCTGTGGGAGAGACTTATATCTAACAGTCTCTCGTCTAGGATAATGAAGATAAGAGACATTGTTTTGTAGAAATTTATTATCATCATATCCCTCTATCATCATCATCATCATCATTTCAGCCGTAGGACGTCCACTGCTGGACATAGGCCTCCCTCAAGGCTCTCCATCTGTACCGATCGCAGGTGGCCTGCATCCAGCGTGGACCCGCAGCCTTGCGCAGATCATCCGTCCATCTGGTCGGTGGACGTCCTACGCTGCGCTTGCCGATCCGTGGTCTCCACTCGAGAACTTTTCGGCCCCAGCGGCCATCTGTTCTGCGGGCTATATGACCTGCCCATTGCCACTTCAACGAGCTTATCCGCTTGGCTATGTCGGTGACCCTGGTTTCTCTGCGTATGTCCTCATTTCTGATTCGATCCCGCAGAGAAATCCCGAGTATAGCCCGCTCCATGGCTCGTTGAGCTACCCGGAGCCTGTTCATAAGCCCTATAGTGAAGCACCACGTTTCAGAACCGTATGTCATCACTGGCAGCACACATTGGTTAAATACCTTCGTCTTCAGGCATTGAGGAATATTGGACGAGAAGACGTTGCGTAGTCCCTCTATACAGACAAACAAACTTAATCCTAATAGAAATTAGCGATGTAGGTACCTAAAGAACTGAATTCGGGGCGGGCCAATGTTTAATCAAATGTCGATGATACAATATTGATACAACTGGATTTTGAAAGGTTTATTTAGAACGTTTATGTACTTACATAACCCAGGCTAAGGCTCGAGTCGAGTCAATTGTATTTTTTTTTAACTTAAACTCGTGGTCCGCTCCCCATTGATGTTCACAGTTTGAGTTCCGCTTCAAAACAGTGAGCACACGCTCGATGGAGTATGAAACTGCCCGAGCCAGGATAATATACTCGAGAACGACTTGTTCGAGTTCAAACTTTGCCCAAGGTTCGTTGGAGTTAAGAGCCAGTTTACCGCGATGCTAGCGGCATTCTCGAAAAAAAATTATATTTTCTGAACTAAGGCAAAAGTGGCCACTTTTAGCAACACTTTGTAGCTTTCTTTGGTCTTTAATTCAATAGCTATACAACAGTGCTCTTAAAATACTAGGCTACATAATCTAGTGTCATACTGTGCCACATTTTTGATATTTGCCTTAGTTTAGAAGATATTAATTTTTTTCGCGAATGGCGCTAGCATCGCTGTAAACTGGCTCTTAACTGAAAACACTGAATTCAAATGTCACCCTAAGCCTTCACACAGATAAGTTGTATTCACACTCTTGTTTTAAAGGCGAAAGTTTGTGAGTGTATGTTTGTTACTTCTTCACTTTTAAATGGCTGGAGCGATTACAATAACATTTGGTATGGATTTAGCTGATGCTGATACCTTGGATTATCATATAGGCAACTTTTTACTGCGGTAATAAACCGCGGGTAAATCTGCGGGGCATATATAGCTAGTAAATTTATATGCGAGATATTTTGTCGTGCCTCGGCGCCATCGCTCTGAAACGAGCTAAGATTTAGTTTATAGTGGAACAGGCATATTCGTTATGTTAGCAGTTTACGAGCCTATACTCTGATGCCGTCGACCGCTCTGCTAGAAGCAATGAATCAGTATTGCTTCGTTTCGTATAATAAATCGTTTATTTTTGGATTTTTGAAATCATAATTTAGACAATAATTTATCTGTAGAACTTTATCTTTTTTTTTATAAATAAGAGTTCAAATATTTAATCGTATTTCTTGAAATAGTTTTTATTAACATAACATAATCGCACGCCTTTTATTCCCCGAAGGGTTAGGCAGAGGCACTTCGTTTAGCCGAATTTATGTTTTTAATACAAAAGAGTTACTTAATTTATTATGAAGAGAAGTCGTTTTTTAATCTCTTCAGCACACAGAAATAGTCAAGTGGTTCCAGTTATTTTTTTTTATTTAAATCACATTGCTACTGTATCCATCCATTCCGAAAAAATCTTAACCAAAACGACTTATTAGGTTCGATAAAATTAAACGACACCATCAAAGCAAAAAGATAAATATTTAAATTAGTAAAAAAAAACGGGAAAGAGTTCACGTTTTTCTAGTAAGCCAACCCGTTGATCTGTCAAAACATCGCTTTCACAGTTCCAAATGGACAGATCTAAATCTGTTTAAGCCAGCACGGCTAATACAAACAAGAATTAGGTATACTGAAATGAACTCCATTTTTAACCGACTTCAAAAAAGGAGGTTATCAGTTTGACCTGTATGTAGGTATTTAAGTTTGTCCGCGATTATCTCGAGTTTGGCTGAACCGATTATGAAACGGTTTTCAGAAAAGTATTTGTTACATTCAGGAAAAGGTTTTAGTTTTGATTTAAGCGACAAAAGTAAAGAGGAAGTTCTCAGTTTATGTTTGTGTCAGTCTATTGAAGGAAGAAATTGTTAGTTGCTAGGTATATTATGTAAATCTTCCAAGTTTTAGTATCGATCGTTATAATACGTTCATCATTATCATCGTCCCAGCTAAGAATCCACTATTGGACATAGGCCTCTCTACAGAAAAAGGAATAAAGAAAGAAATCACTTAAACATAGCAGCTGAGCACTGTGACATACAAACATAACATAATATAAGACATACATTCGAACATATTTTACAGATTGTCATAACACAAGGACATGGGAGGTTTGCCATAATCGCTATCGCCATCGCCACGCTTGGCAGGCGGGTAAATGTCGTTATTGAATGACTGAAAGAAATATCAAAACTTTATCCCTGATATTAAAAAAAAAGTTAAAGAGCATTTTAGTTATTTGACGTATATCAGTTTAGACTGGATGTCACGTATTTACCATACAACAAACCAGAGAATTAGACCTCCAGTAAAGCTACTTCATTATTTTTATGAATAATACGGTATGTGTCTAAAAAACGATTTTGCATATTATCTTTACAAACCTAATAAAATATTATAACAATCTAACAACTCGTCACAACTCACAACGGCGTTTAGTGAGAAAAGCGTCTTAAAGTCAAAGAAAGTCTCTAAATAAAACTCACGAAAGCCTCATTAGCAATACAATTCTATCATTTTAGCTGTCGTAACTTCTAGGCTAAGCCATGAAGCTCTGTCAGGCCAATGAATCAAGTTGAAACGATCGCGCCGTGACTCCAAGATGAGGTCTGAGATCAAAATAATAATCCGAGAGCGTCTAAAGACAAAAAACAACATGTTGCATAAGCAGAATACGACTTTAACACGTTTCTTGGTAGTCGTCTTGAACCTAGCTCTCGTTGTCAGATTATGCCGATTTGTCTTACAAAAATGCTTATAACTCAAAAACTATTGAACTTATTGGGATAAATTTTGCATATTCTTAAAGGTGATTAAATTTCCTATAAAATTGTATACTTTTTAATTTTGTACAAATAATAGTTTTTTAGCTATACAGTTTTGAAGATGGAGTATAGCGCAAAGCCGTAGAGTCGGTTATGGCACAGTTGTTTGGATATGCTGTCAATGGAGAAGATCTATAATAACAGCTTGGATTATGCCCGAAACGTGACTCCGGAGTAGAGTAACCATTAGTTTTTCAAAATATTGCTATAAATTATTCTATTTTTATTTTTTTAAGTAAATATTTCATTGTTTTTTTTTTAAACAAAATGTTAAATTATTATAAGATGGGGGTCTAGTTAAGGTTATTTGATTTTACTTTCTCCCTAAAATAAAAATATTACAAAAAAATAATAATACACAAATAACTTTGGTTTATTATTATTGATTTTATTAATAATTTTTAAAGTTCAGAAATTATAGTCACCTTTGTCACCAAAAGCAGGTTTCATCGATCAGTATTTCTTTAAAAATGGAGGAGGCATTTCTTATTCGGCTTAAAATTAATATGAAAATTGTTGAGTACTATTCTCAATAAGCACCACATGCTACAAACCATCCCACTTCCACTTTCCTCTAATATAGATAGATAGTTATAATAAATTTATTTCCAATGTATAATGATATACATACATAGAAAGAAAAATACACCAGATACTTACATTACACAAAATAAAACAAACAGTAAATGGCACATTATGTGTTCGTCTGTATTTCTGTTTTTTTTTTATATTTGGCTTTTCATTTGTGTACGTACACTGGCGGACATGGACGGCGTAACACTTCCGGTTTTTCTGTATTGCAAAAAAGCTCTTGTTCTTTGGTAATACAGTCTAGGGCTGACGAAACCATAGACAAATCTGTTACAATCTCCTAGTCCGCCACAGTACCTACTTATACTTGTTTTAATATTTGATTCCCAAATCAAGTTTTTATGCTTTTAGTATCATAATGTCGGCATAGCAACAACAAAAAACCTTATCCATATTATTAAACATATTTCTCTATAGAACTTTCTACAAGCTCACGTGCGATGTTTTGACATCGCCGAGTATAAATATACAAAACGAAAACATACACACACACACGGAAACATACACACACAACAAGCTTTATAGCATGTAATATGTAATCCAGTAATCCATCCACATACTCACGAGCGATGACATGTAAACATGAATTTTGATAGTAGATTAGCATAGGCTTATTATTGCTTTAAATATATATCTTCTAGGCAACCTATTTTAATTATGTAAAGATATCTACTATATATATAAAAATGAATCGTGGTTCGTTAGTCTCGCTAAAACTCGAGAGCGGCCGGGCCGTTATAGCATGGTTTTGAAATGTTCGTAGTAGTCCAGGGAAGGTTAGGCAGGTAGTAGGATTTTGATGCGGTCTTTTTTAATAGATAGAGTGATTCAAGAGGAAGGTTTATAAGTATAATACATGCACAAAATAGTAATAGATTAGGCGGTACGAAGTTCGCCGGGTCGACTAGTAATATATTGTTCTAGTATAAGTTTGGTGTCAACCTGTTGGCAAACCTTAAATAATAAATAAATAAATAAATTATACTGTGCACTTAGCACTACATAGTATCGTGTAAAGAAAGTGACTCAAACAAAGCTGTTATTCTTCCAGTAGGTACATTACTAATACCTACTATTGCACCTGAAAACCCTGAACTAGTGTAATCGTCATCAAACAGTCTATAAGTCGCCAGTGACTCAAAGTTACTGAAGTTAGCATACAATGGAGGGCTCGGGTTCACGCCCCGGCCGCGGCCGGTTGTAGCACTGGCCTCGTGGCACCAAACTAGCATTATGTAAAAATGTCGTTTCGTAACAACTATTTCGATTAATTAATTTAAAAAAATAATATCAGTTGAGTTATGAGCTTGAATCTCTAAAGACTGACACAGGTTTAAAATCAGATCGCTCGAGTTAGATCTCGGTCAAGTCGTACTCGAGTGCATATTCAAATCAAAAAAAATCTTTATTCAATATAGGATACAAGATAATATCACTTATTGAAAGTCAATTAGACTACATCTAATCTAATCGCTATAGATACCTTATTTGGTAAAGTATCCTATACTGTGAGAGGCGAGGTAGTTCAGGCTGCCCACCAATTGGCTCAGGCAAACAAATGTTTGGCTTGCCTTACAACAATAGTCGCCAGGAGAGGCCCCCAAACGAGCCCTCCTCTGTCAAATGATTCTACTCTATTATCTTGGCTCAAGCCGTCTCATACTCCATCGGGAGTATGCTTCACTGTCTTGAAGTCCAACCTCGACTGTGTAGATCAACTTGGACCAGAGAACAATTTTAAGTAAAATTTTGACACTTTGGAGTACTACTCCGAACTTCACGCGACTGTGTAGGTCTGCCTAAAAGCGAGCAGACATTGCGCCACACAAGATAAGAAATTTAATACTTGATAGAAAAATATTTGTTTTTCTCAGAGGGTAGGAGTTTATTTGCTTTGAGAATTCCTGAATAACCCATTATGAAATGAATAAATTTTCATAATATTTGAAATATTAGCCAAGCGAATTCTCCATTAACACACATAGTCGGAAATTTATTATTATTTTAGTATATTATTATAATAAACGGCGTGCTTTCAACGTAGAAAATTTCAGAAAATGCTTTTAGTTTTCAGCGACCAATGAACTCAGTTTCCACGTGCTTCGCATCATCGCAACTAGCAAACAAACTTACGGACATAGCCTTGGTAATACAAAAAGAAAGTATACACGCCCTAAAGTATTTTAAACCTTATCTCCATTGATTTAAGAACGGCTTTGTGGCTAATCTAGAGCCAGTAACGCACGCAAACTTGTTTACCTCTTACTTTTGACGTATAAATCGTAATGCTTCTTTTTTAACTGGCGAATGGCGATACGAAACTGGATTGCGCTCGTTCTTGTTACAGCTTTGTTTATTTAACTTTTCACTTCCGAGCTTTGGTGCTGTTTAAATAAGCATCTTGCAACAATATTTTATGATTTTTTTGCTAGAACATTTTTGATCTTAGAAAATATAAACCTCTACCCTAACTACTTACCCAAAAGTCTAACCGTCTTATTCATAAAAAGTTAAAGAACATTTTAGTTATTTGACGTATGTCAATTTATACTGGATGTCACGTATTTACCATACAACAAACCAGAGAAGTAGACCTCCAGTAACGCTACTTAAAATCTACTGTATCTTTATGAATAAGACGGTAAAAATATATTAGTGGCATCTTTCAGCATTCTTAAAAAAAAAAACATAAATTGCTAAAAAATAACTGTAATTGGGCATTTGGCAGTGATGTGGCTTTGGAAGATCTTATTGAACACTAGTTATACCTTTCCTAAAAGTAATATTTAAAGAATTATCTACTTCAAAGACAAATACATAGGTGCCATAATATATAAAACATAATTATCATACCTAAGCTAAAAAATAATCAAAATAACTACATCAGCGCAGCTACAGGAATTTTAAAACACACAATTATCTCTTCTACTCTTACCTAATCACAAAAATACAGTGGTTTCCTAGCATCTATTAGTAACACAAACCAGAAGCCATCGCGAGCGATCAGAAATATTTCGCAGCTTCAGCGATGCGAGGCGAAGTAGGCCAAGGTGGCCATTTTGTTTTTTGGAACGTAAATTAAATCGTACGACTGAAATAGAACATTTTTAAAGTAAAGATCAAGGAGTGAAAAGAGGGAGGAGAAATGAGAATAAATAGATAGATAGATTTCTTTGTTGTACAAAAAACATAAAAATTTGAAAAATATTCATTAGTAGTAAAAGTAAATAAAAATAATAATAATATTAGTAGGTAAATAGTTTTTTTTTCCACTCTAGGCGACTTGGCAAAAAATACCACCGCCTCATAGGTGTCGTAAAGTTGTAAAGGCGACTAATGTTAACATTCACAGTCGAGTTGCAGTTTGAGCGGTTTTTTCAAGTCTAAACTTGAGCAAGGAAACTCAAAACACTGACATTGAATGTCATCCTATTGTTGAAAAACTTGAAAAGTCACGGCAATCAACAACCCGCCTGCCAAGCGTAAAGAATAAGGCAAAGTATCTTTCCAACATTTTTGGTCCTTTTGGCGATATGTGAGGGAGGTCATCTTGTACGTGGACGTCTCATGACTGAGATGATGATGATGATGACCACATAACTCTAGAGCTGAACAGTGAACAGTAGGGCAGTCAGTGTTTTGGACTCTACTTGCCCGAGTTTGCGCTCCGACAAGTTGCTCTCAAGTACAGATTAAACTAGATCAAGCGTCTCTTGCTCCGTCGAGCGTATGCTTCACTGTCTTGAAGTCGGAACTCGACTGTCAACGGAGAACGCTTTGGCTGATATACACAGTCAGTGCTGAGGGGCTACTCGGTCGAGTATGATACTCAGACAAGTGGTTCCCGAGAACTGATTATCCTGGCTGGAGCTGTCTGAAACTCCGTCGACTATATGTTTCACTGTCACGAAGTCGGAACTCGTAAGTACATCAATTTGGAGCGGAGAACGATTTAAAATTACATTTATGACACTCAGGAGTGCGACTCGACTGCGAATGTCAGCCTTAGGTGGATAGGTTCTTTAAAAAGACAGAGGTATAATCAGTGAGATGTCCTTTGCTAATAAGTGATGTGATAATAATTTCTTTTTTACAAAAAAAAGACCCGCCTTCAACAAACTGACACAGACATAATGTGAGAACTTCCTTTTTTTCGAAGTCGGTTAAAATCAATACTAAAACCTTCTCCTGAATGTAACAAATACATTACTGAAAACCGCATCAAAATCGGTTCAGCCAAACGCGAGATAATCGCGGACAAACATACATATATACATACAGGTAAAACTGATAACCTCCTTTTTTGAAGTCGGTTAAAAACGAAAGTAAACATGCTTGACGTTTTAATAAAATCATGATCATAATTTTGTTATAATTTGCAGCCCGAAATGCACTTTAGCATTAAATTATGACACTTTATAAATTCAATTCGGACCAACGCGTTGCCAAAACGTGTACAGTAAAACAGGTTGGACAAGAATAGATCTTATTTTAAAGGAATACGGTTAATATTAGCATGGGATATATGCACATATAATCAATGGTTCAATCAAGGGTTGCTACGTTTTGATGTTAGTTACTCAAAAAATGCATTTACTTGCTTGAATTGGAACCATTGAGCATTTAGCCCTATCTCCTAAAGCCATCAGAGCTCATCAATAAACTGTACGATGGGATCATGCTAAACTATACTTTCGTAAACTTTTTTAAGTGTGCCTGTTTTTGCCTCGAAAAGCTTAGAAATTGCTGCATCAAATTGGATAAAACCTTCAGCTATGTTTTCAGTTAAACGATTTACGTTCTTATCGAACATTTTGTTAATAGAAATCATAGATCTTTGTTGACTTGTAATAAAACCCAGTTAAAATGTACAGTCACGTACCCGTTCAGCGTAACACTAAATAGCCAAAAAAGCCCTTGTTCTCTGATATTACAGTCTAGTGCGCACGTGACCATAGACAAAAGTGTTACGCTGAACGAGTCCGTGGCTGCACGATTATTAAGGGTAAACGATAACGAAGCAATAAAGGGAAGCACAGACATAAAACCAGATAACAGAGCTCTTAATAAAAAGCAGGTGATTGCAGCCAGCCCTGCTCTAAATCGGTGTCAAGGCCTCGTGTGAACGAACCCTGCGCTGGTTTGAGCTAAACGTATGCGCGTACGCAAACATCACGCCACTCTGTGCGCGCCGGAGTACCGAGGAATATTTATATGAATAACGAATCTCACTCAGAGACAAGAACTAGGTAAAATTTGAATATAGGATGCCCAAAACAGATGGAAAGACGAACTAGATCGGGTAACGAACATCGATATTCATCCATCAAAGCATTGTTCGTCCTAGCTGGGAATCGAACCCGGTGCTCCACGTCACAATCCATCCATACACACAATCATCACTGCCAACTAAACTGCGGAGGCAAGTCATGATGACGCAATGGCTGATTGATACTAAATATTAAAGCAAGTTTTTCGCTGGTAGACCGATAAATCTAGTGAAATATTTTTTGATTTTGAAATCGGAAATGAAGATTTGACTAAGGATCATTTGCCGAGATACGCCCCCCGTGGTACATAGGCGTCCCCCATAGGTCGCAACAAAGACAACAAAAAAATGGGGGGTTTGCCATAGTCGCTACGCTTGGCAGACGAGTTGGCGCTGGCGATCGCGGTTTGGCTCTTTTAGTTTTTCAAAGGACTTTTGACGGTAAACCTAATAGTTAGCTACTAACTAAGGTATATAACTATTTGAATATTAATCTTATTTAAATTAATATGAGTAGCTTATTTCTTATTTTCAAGAAAATAGCTTGCGCGTATGAATCAATGGCTTTCACAAATAGACCTAAAACTGACAGAAGCCTATGACTCACCCCGATAATCACAATGTTATATAATCGAGAAAGATATCTGTTAACTTAAGATATGCTATTGATAGATTTATACGCATTGAAAGATCTCGATAGATAGTATATTGACGGCTGTTATTAAGAAGAAGAAGAAGACATAGATATAGACACTTAATTTAAAGAAGTGACAAAAAGAAGAAGAGTTGGGTTACCAAGCCTGAATCTATTAATTATTAACGTTATCTATGTGATATATAACAGTTATCATAAAAGGTTTGTGCTTGTGTTGTGATGTGACATAGTACATGATATCGTAGATGGCAAATAAATAACAATTAAGTTTATAAACATCGCAGCCAAGTCGTTTGACTTGTTGATTACTACATTTTATACTTACATTATTGTATTAAATTATCTAAATAGCATTTTATAATTTATGTTATGCACTGCTGTTAAGATGTTTGGCGAAAACAGAATGATATTTGACGTAGGACAACTAAATATAGAGGGAAACAGTTGCATAGCATCGTTGGAAGAACGTGGGCACCTAAATTTAATTTCATCAACACATGTCATGTAATTATAATATGTCTGCCATGAGTTGATTTGTTGTAATACTTCTTGCGCATGTAAACTACCATTAGTATAAAATTAGTTGTGCGCACTATAGTGTATCAATCAACGAGCATTAGCTCTAGCCACGAGGCGAAGCTTACTTTTAAATTTGAAACTTCATGTACCGTCTATGACTGCTCCGTGGCTCAGTTGGCAGTTGGCAGTGATTTTGACTGAGATGCGGGTGCACAGGGTTCGATTACCGGCGGGGCTAACATTATTATGATGAATATCGATGTTTTGTTTCCTGTCTGGAAGTATTGATCGACTCTGTATATGTTTCGGATACCCTACATGTTAATATCTGGTCTGACGACATAGTAAAGGTGCCCTGGTAGGCAGTGGATCAGACTGGCACAGGACCTTGGTACGTGCTGCAAGAGAAGACACATATGTCCAGCACTAGACTCCAACAGGCTCATCACCGTAATTATTTTAGCTGAAGACGTCTACATCTTGACATAGGCCTCCCCCGTAAATCACCACAACGACCGATCTTGAGCGATCCTCGTCCAATGTGCTCCCGCAGCTTTCACCAGGTCGTCTGACCACCTTGTGGGGGGCTTATGATAATGAATAGTTTGAGTAATCTTTTTATAGACCAGAAATAGCTGCACTGAACTAAAAAAAGTGAACAATCAAGTGCGTAATTGTACAACAATGAAAACAATGATAAACATGACTGTAAATGCAAATAAAGAATAATTTTATATTGTTATGAAAGAAAATGGTGACAATGTATGAAGAATTCCTTTAAACTAGATATGACTAGACTAAATCGGTGGCCTGATCGTAAGACAGTCCCAGAGTCACCTAGTTTTGCTCCAGAGAATAAATTAATCATTAGGAGTGAGTTAACTGCTCCGTTGCTCAGTTGGCAGTGATGTGGACTGAGACGCGAGTGCACCTGGGTTCGATTCACGTCGGGGCGAACATTGTAAGTCTTGTTTCACTCTTGGTAGAGAAGACCTGTTTTTAGCCCAAGCTGGCCAAAGTCCTCTTTCCCCCATTTCCACACTTCTCTGTCCTGAACGGATTCTCACCAAGCCCTATCGCGCGCTCCCAGTTCATCGCTCCATCACTTCCTGTAACGACCAAGTCTTGGCGTGTCTCAGGTTCACTCATTGGCCCCTCCTTGCCCATTACCCAACTATTGGAGTCCATACAGGCTATGTGGCCAGCCCAATTCAACTTCAATTCTGCTGCCTTTTGAGCTGCATCCCGTATTTGAGTATTATTAGAATTCTTCTTCTTCTTATTATTCTCCTGTTACTATGACATAGGGCTAAATTCCTCCAATTCTGGTGGTCTTGAGCAACAGCGGGTAACTCCTCCCAGTTAAGTCCCACTCTCTTTGCTTCTTGCAGCGTGGACCGGCGCCAGGTTGCCTTCGGGCGACCCCTTTTGCGTTATTAGAATTGGGATTCTTAGATATTTTAGAGAAAGAGCATTCCCAAGTAGCAACCGATAGATTTAACTGAGTATTGAAGATTTCTTGAAGGCAACATGGCTAATTCCAGCTATTGCCTTGGCCAAAACTATTATGTCCCTCAAGATATCCCTAAGACTTGCTTGGAGGGTCAGTTAAGAAAAAGTGGGCACGGTATTTAGGAGAATACGAAGGGGGAGTTAATACTACTGCTAAATCATACTTTAACCTTACATAAGCAATTGGGATTTAATAGGGTTTTCCAGATTCCTTAACTAAGGTTTCGCGATATCTTGAAGTTTAAGTAAAGGCAGCAAAATAGATTTAAATGCAGAATTAAAACTGTTTTATAATCTATTTCACTAATGCAATTTTTGCTAAGCGAAGAAAAATTTAAAACGTTTTCAATTTAAGTAATCATAATAAAGAAAATATGGTGAACATTTTATGCTACAACACAAGAACTTTACTTAGTGGTAAGAATTTGTAAACTATAAGTAAATATGACAATTAGAAATCCGTTTTATTTCGTCGTAAGCAATAAAAATCTTAAACGCATGATCATTTATCGTGTAAAATCGATAGAAAGAGCCATAAAACAAACGGGCTCTCGAAATAGCTTGAAATAACAATAAAATAAATAATAATTGTATATGGAATAAAAATAAAGTTATCATTTATGTCATTAATATTACCTTTTCTCATCACATTATCACTTATTTCTTCAGTAAAAACTATTACACTAGTCACATTTAACTGAAATCCACACTTTTTTCACGATATCACTTCGATTTTATTTTGTTGTTCTGTTTTCTAAATGTTCAAAATGGCGTATAATCTTGTTTTACTTGACGAAATCTGAATTTAGAAAAGTAAGGATTCAAAAGGGTAGTTGAGTATCAATTAAATCAAAGATTAATAAGTTCGATTTGAAATAATGCTATTTTAGAAATGTTTTACTCAAAACCGATTTCCTCAAATCTCACTAAATACTTAATCGTTTTACTAAATCAAACGTAAGTAACATTTAAATCTCACAGTATTAAGTGATCCTTTAGTTTGATTAAGTAAATCCTCAACGATTTAAGTGATACTTCCGATTGATTTCATGAATACTATTCTGATTTATTTGATCCTTTACTTTGATTTCTTAAATCAAGATTTCTTATCGCCGCCTCCGTGCTTGAATGTTCAACTTCCATTTCTTTACTGTTCAGGAGAAGGTTTTTTTTACTTATTATCAAACGAGATGTTTAGTTTCAGGAATGATAAATGCATATTTATAGTTTTTAGTCTAATATATGGAATTGCCAATAAATTTGTTTACGATTCTGTGATTTTACGAATTTTATCATACTTTTAAAATGGAGGTTGAACAAAACTGCGAATAAAAATGTTCGTTCATGGAAATACAACACTCCTGCCATGGAGATAGCTCAGTGTTCCTTAAAATTGTTGCGTGCTTGTTTGTCCAACCTCCTAATCAATATATATAAAACTCTTCCGTTACTGACTGACTGACTGACTGACTGACTGACTGACTGACTGACAGACAACGCAGAGCCGAAACTACTGGGCGTAGCGGGCTGAAATTTTGCATGTAGGTTCCTTAGGGAGTGTAGGTGAGCACTAAGAAAGGATTTCCCGAAATTTCCATGGGAACGGGAAAAAACTATATTTTTGTGCTTATGAGAAATCTGCGCGAGTGAAACCGCGGGGCAGCCTCTAGTACCATATACAGGATGATTAAATTACTTCGTAAAAAAATTTGTTTTTAGATGATAAAAGGTAAGTATAAGAAATTAAAATCAAGAAATAAAATAAAAAAAATAATTTAGACTCAAGTAATAATAACATAAACATAACGAAATGATAAAATATACCTACTTAATTATTGTTAAAAATTTGGTTGTTGTGTTGAACCATTGTGAAAGACAGACAAAAGGACTATCAAACAGAATTAACATAATAATATACTTAATTCTCAACCGTTATATTACAAAGTGAATTTATTAACATCCTGTATCAGTACGTTTAAGTTTCTATTCGGAAATGAACATTATTGAAAAGTACTTATTGCTCGAAAGTCGCCAAAGTACGCCTTTTGCTTGTTTTGAAATTGGTACTCGCCATCCTGCTGCAGCTTTTAACGTTACTCGCAGTTAGTTTTCTTAGTTTTGAACACAATAAAACTAATTTATTAGGTTTTTGCAAGCAAACTAAAGGAGCAACCAAGTTCATCACAGAAAAAACAAAATGGCCGGGTAGCGTGACGTACTGTGCTGTGATTGGTCGGCCGGCTGGAGTTTGAACACTCAAGCACGCAACAAATATTTCGATGCGGGACTTTGGGTAATGCTGTGGAGGTTGGCTAAACAAGCACGGAATTTTTGTTACGATGATGTGGGCTTCAAAATTTAAAACGTGAAATTTATTGTATTTTTTCTAGGAAAAGCCTTTTTTTACTTGACCTTCTGGACCTAAATTACATCGTTAATAATCCTGCATCAAAAAGTCATTTTCGACCAAAATGGAGTTTGAACACTTAAGCACGGAGCCGACGTTATCTCACAGTATTAAGTGATCCTTTAGTTTGATTAAGTAAATCCTCAACGATTTAAGTGATACTTCCAATTGATTTCATGAATACTATTCTGATTTATTTGATCCTTTACTTTGATTTCTTAAATCAAGATTTCTTTGTTTTGCAACAGAGTTAGTTTTTCTAATACTAAGTGTAAGTGTTGAAAGTGATAGACGTATGCAATATTATAAGACACATAAATTAGATGTTTATGTACAATTGTGTTTATCAGAATGCATTACAAGTTACAAGGTTGTTCAAACGAATTAATATGATCTATGTTTGTGGCTGGCATGTTGGCGATTCGGGTAGGAAGTGACGTGACTTCGCTATGTCTATATGGCAGAATTTAAAAGGATATTTCGAATTCAAGCTTTTGTAAGTATTCATCACTTCCGCTTATAGTTCCTTTCGCAAAATGACTTTTTTTTATAGTGTCCCTTTTGTATGTACATGTAAACTTGAGCTAGTGGAGAAATGGTCATTTTTCGAACGGGTCATTTTGCGAAAAGCACATTTTGCGAAAAGGACGTTTTGAGAATTCTTTAAAAGCGTTATGGTTTTTAAAGAAAATTATTATGTTTTTTTTGGTGTTTTAGCAAAAAAGTGCATTTAAACAACAGCAGAGCTTGCATATAAAGTCAAATGTGTGTGTGGCAAGTATTTCTATCAGACCATTCTGCTCACACTTGTGGCAAAACAAAAACTGTTGTAATAATTTATTTCACTGCCTTTTGCTGCTTTTTAAGAACCACAAAAGTACCATAAGAAAATCAGCAATAGTTTTCAATACTGTCATATCATCGAGTTATCATATTTTGTTTAGCTAAGAAAGCTGTGTTAGAGCTAGTTCGGAAAATATATATAAACTACCTGCATTGGCAACCTAATACTTTTAACTTATTTAAGTGTATCAAATACTTATTCAAAGACTAATCATACAAAATGTATTATGCTAAACGAGTCCGTGACCGTAACTACCTACCTACTTTGCATCGATTAAGAGTGAAAGGCCCTACAATTTAGACCCATAATGCACCGTTCGCAAATATTTCTTCGAAACTGTCTACAAAAAATAAAAGCAAAAGGGACATTACGACAAAGGTTTTTTCGATGTGGTACATTTTGAGAAAGGGTCATTTTGGGAAAATACAATTTTAGAAAGGGACATTATGTAAAAGGAAAATTATGGGAAAGGGACATTTCTGTGTTAAAGGTTATTTTTTTAATTTTTCAACGTCTGCTAATTTAATTTTTCTCCATCTTGTACAAACCGTCCCTCTAAATCAATTATTACTTATAAAATAATAATTAATACAAAATTTATTTGTGTTTTGCCTAGCAAAAACTGATTTGAGGACAAACGTCTTAATATGGCTTTTAGTTTGGATAGCAAATCTTTTTTGCATTAGTGCGACTGTATAAGTCGAACAACTATCCCTTAATGATTTAATTCAGTTTACAAATAATTGTTGAGGTTTTTAAATGTATATTAAAAAAATATGTTTTGAATTTAGAATAATGTCAGGTTGACTTATTACTTTGATATGACATGTTTGTTTTACTGTCATTCGGTGGAAAATTATGTTTTGATAAGTTGTGTTTTTATAAAGTTAAATAAAGTTTAAAACAGTGAATCTTGCTTATTACTCAAACTCCAAGTGGTTATGGGCCCCTAATTGGAGAGTAATAAAAGCAAATGAACAGTAAAAGGTAAAGACTAAGTAAAATTTAAATATTAAAAATAAGACGGAGTAGTCGAAAGAAAAATGGAGAGGTCAGTTACTATTGAAAAATTTAACGGTAAAAACTTTCGGCAATGGAAGTTCCAGTTGATGTGTGCTCTAAGAGCAAAGGGGCTAGATTTAAAAAATCTAAAGCCAGAAAAGGCCACTGAACAGATTCAGTGGAATAAAGATGATGGTATGGCTATGTATATCATAACATCCGCACTTGATCTTAGTCAAATTGCGCTAGTGGAGAACTGTGGATCAGCTCTCGAAATTATGAACAAACTTGAGTCGGTGTACGAACAGAAGTCAGAGTTAACGAAAATGATGATCCATGAGCGCTTTTATCAATACAGAATGTCAAATTCAGATACTATAGCACAACATATAGCAAAAATTGAGAGCTTGGCAAAGCAACTGAAAGATAGTGGAGAAACTTTGAGTGAGACGGCAATCATCACAAAAATATTAAGTACGCTACCACCAAAGTTCAGATCACTAAGACAGGCATGGATGTCATTGGATCCAGAAAAACAAACAGTTCTAAATTTAACCGCTAGACTTTTAGATGAAGAGGCCAGTCTAGACGTTGAGGAGGAAAATGAAACAGCTTTACTTGTTACAAAAGATAAACGAAGAACAGCTGAGTACAGTGATAGACCGTCAACATCCGGGGCCTTTCGGAGGCCAGCTAGATTCACGGAAAGGCAGAATCAACGCTCCAGTATAGATTGTTATAACTGTGGAAAAAGAGGACATTATGCAAGAGAGTGCAGAGCCTCAAAGCAAATTGAAGAGCATAAGAAAGGTTGGGCATTTCATGTTGCTAACAATATATGTGAAGGTGATGAAGGAAAGTGGATTTTAGATGGAGGAGCATCAGCCCACATGACATTCAACAAGGTATTTTTCCAAGATTTTCGGCCCTATAATGGACCTTCACTAAGATTAGGCAATCACAAAACAGTAGAGGTTTGTGGTCAAGGAACCATTTTAATAAGTAAATATATTAGTGGCAAATGGGAAACTAGTACCTTAGAGGATGTTCTTTATGTTCCAAGCTTAGGAAGAAACCTTTTTTCAGAAGGCGTTATAGCCAGGAAAGGCTACAGAATAATTAAAGAAGGTGACAAGGCAATGATATATATGGGTAACATACTGTTGCTAAGTGCAGAATTAAAGATTAACAACCTTTATGAAATGAAAATAAAAACAATAATACCAGAGTCATGTAATCTTGTACAAAAATCTAATCTTCAAATATGGCATGAGCGACTTGGTCATTTAAATGTTAAAGAAATACAAAGAATGTGCAAGAATAATGTTATCAAGGGAATAGACCTTTCTGATTGTAACAATTTTGTTTGTGAAGGCTGTGCATATGGGAAGCACGCACGAAAATCTTTTGAAAAGTCCAACAGAGGGAAGATGAACCTAGGTGATGTAATTTATAGTGATGTCTGCGGTCCGTTTAGCGTACCATCAGTACAAGGTATGAAGTATTTTGTAATTTTTAAAGATGCTGCTTCTAGTTACAGATATGTTTACTTTCTTAAGAACAAGAGTGATGTTCTTGATTGCTTCAAGAAGTTTAATGCGAAAATCAAGACTAAATGCCTTCATAGTGTGCGAGCACTACATACTGACAACGGTGGAGAATATACAGGTAACGAATTTAGAGAATATCTAGAATCCGAAGGTATAACACACGAACGAACAGCCCCGTATACACCAGAGCAGAACGGGAGAGCTGAAAGGGAAATAAGAACTATTGTAGAGAGCGCGAGATCCATGCTTTATGCTCGCAGTGTGCCATTATATCTTTGGGCGGAAGCAGTTAACTGTGCAGTTTATTTACTTAATCGTATGTCATCAAGTCAAACCCCTGACATCTCAGCATTCGAAATCTGGCATGGTGTTAAACCGAACTTAGAGCATGTAAGAGTGTTTGGAAGCAATGGATATGTTCATGTGCCAGATCAACTCAGAAATAAACTAGACAAAAAGAGTAGAAAAATGATTTTAGTTGGATATGATTACAATAACTACAAAATGTATGAACCCGAATCAAGGAAAATAATGATTACTAGACATGTAATATTTGATGAATCGTCTTGCCCAGATATTAACACTCAAACAGCTAGAATTTATATTCAAGATTTTGATGAAGAACAAAAGAACGAAGCAAATATTGAGAGTAATGATAATGAAATAGAAGATATAACAAATGAAGAGAACGTAGAACGGTGCAATGATCAAAGTATGATGAGTGCTAATGATGAAAGTAATGAAAATGATGAGACATATGAACCATCATGTGAAATCGATCAGAATGACTTAGGTGAAATGAACATAAACCTACGACCTCGCAGGAATCATAATTATGAGGCTAATCTTGTCGAACTAGAAGCGCCTTTAACGTATAATGAAGCTCTTAGTAGACCAGAATCTGAAGAATGGCTAAAGGCCATCAACGATGAATTGAAGTCGCATGAAGAAAACAACACATGGACTTTTGTTGATGATGAAAAACAGCGACTTATAACAACCAAATGGGTATTTACGATTAAACGTAAAGTTAATGGAGAGCTTGAGGAAGATATCTTTATGGAAATTCCGAAGGGTGTAGAAGCACCAGCCAACAAAATCTGTAAACTAAATAAGTCTCTTTACGGTTTGAAACAGGCACCGAGATGCTGGAACCAAAAGTTTACAGAGTTCCTATGTAAGTTTGGGTTTTCCCAAACTCAAGCAGACAATTGTGTTTTTGTCGGTCAGTTCAATAACGTTAAGGCTTTATTAATTCTTTATGTCGACGATGCCCTGGTTATATCTGAGTCGAAACAGGTAATACACCAGATTGTAAATTATTTGAGAGAGGGTTTTAAGATCAAGGAACTAGACCTAACAATGTTTGTGGGTCTACAAATCATAAAAGATAAAACATTTATAGAAATTTGTCAAAGTAACTATTTTGAACAAATAATTAACAAATTCAATATGAATCAGGCTCATCCTTGTAGTACGCCCGTAGATGTAAATGTCCAGGTAGCTAAAGGGTGTGATCAAGATCATATAAGTTTTCCATATAGACAGGCAATTGGTTCATTGTTATTTGTCTCAAAGGCGTCTAGACCAGATTTGACATACGCTGTAAACTTACTGAGTAGATATGTCAGTAATCCAAATTCAGATCATGTGGTGTATGTAAAACGTATTATTAGATACTTAATTAAAACTAAGGAAGTAAGAATAAGGTATGGTGGGAGTGAAGTCTTAAGGGGATACTCAGACTCTGATTTTGCAGGAGATATAGATGATAGGAAGTCCACAACCGGTTTTGTATTTTTGCTTAATGGTGGACCTGTGTCCTGGTGCAGTCAGAAACAACCCTCAGTAGCACTTTCAACAACCGAGGCTGAGTTTATGGCTGCATGCAGTGCTTCTAAAGAGCTACTTTGGTTGAAACAGTTCTTTAATGAAATCCAAGAACCACAGGAAAATACCACTTTGTTTATGGACAACCAAAGTGCTATTAAATTAATCCGTAACCCAGTCTACCATAAGAAAACGAAGCACATAGATGTGAAGTTTAATTTTATTCGAGAAAAGGTTAAAGACAATTTAATTTGTATAGAGTATGTACCTAGCTCTGAACAATTGGCTGATATATTTACAAAAGCTTTACCCACTGTGAAGTTTGTAAATATAAGAGACCAGTTACTATATGTACAGCATTAACCTGTTAATAAAATGCCATTAGGTACTCAGTTAAATTATTTTTGTGTAGGTTATGCTATGTTGCCTATGTTGTTTAACAGTTTAAAGTATTTTAATGTTATTATGTTTTTAGTGATGAGTTGAATTTTTATTTTCATTAAGAAGAAGTTTTAAGTTTTATATAGGCTAGGAAATATTCATTTAAGGGGGAGTGTTGAGGTTTTTAAATGTATATTAAAAAAATATGTTTTGAATTTAGAATAATGTCAGGTTGACTTATTACTTTGATATGACATGTTTGTTTTACTGTCATTCGGTGGAAAATTATGTTTTGATAAGTTGTGTTTTTATAAAGTTAAATAAAGTTTAAAACAGTGAATCTTGCTTATTACTCAAACTCCAAGTATAATGAGAGTTGAGTGAAAAGAGAGTTTTATGGTTTATCTGAAACCTTAATTAATACTGAATAGGTTTAAGATGATTTAACTACGATTTGTATAATCTTTTTTTTCTCAAAAAGCGGTATTGGAATACTATATAGCCTTTAAGAAATATGTGACTCTATGAAATCGTTTTTTATTTTGTTAAATCACATTACAGGCACTGTTAAGATATATGCGATTTAAACAAAATTCTTCAGTGCTACTTGGGTTGACCACCTGGTGCACCTTTTACTCGCAGTGTGGCCTAGGTGCGTGCTCTCGCGGCTGCCAACATCTATTTGCGTTCTTATTTTAGTTCACAATAAATATGTATTGCGTGTTATATGTATAATTTATTTATCAAAAGACTAGAGCTGATATTCATTGTAAATTTTTAGGCTGACGTTGACAGTCGAGTCGCAGCTCTAACTCGGGCTCCAAATGTCCAACATAATGATTTCTTTGCAATAATAAGAAATAGGACGAGCTCCCTGCATGCGCGCATTCTCGGCAGCTCCAACAGCATCCTGCGCATTGTTGCAGACAGGTGGGACTCTCCACTGCTGCAGCACTAGACGAGGTTGCACATGGCGGGGTCTGCGGGTTTGGGAGCCCCAAACTAGACTTTATAATATTGATGTACAAAATGTTAGGTTAACATACTAATTTATTCTTAAGTCTGTACATAATACTAACAAAATATGGATGTATGTCTGAAATAAACATTATTATTATTATTATTATAATCTCACGCCTTTTTCCCCAAGGGGTAAGACAGAGGCACCAGCTCAAGAGCCGGACCCAGGTTTAGCCGAAAGTGTCCAAATGTAACTTTAAATCATTATCTTCTGCACTCCAAATTGATACGTCGATTTTGTTTTTCAGGTCAGTGAAGCAAGCATACGCTTGACGAAGTAAAGACGACTCGAGCCAGGATAATCAGTACTCGGGATCGACTTACTAGCCAGAGTCTAGACTCTCGAGTTTTATCTCGGACAAATCGTTCTCGAGGAAAAATTATCCTGCCTCAAGGCGTCTTATACTGCGTCGGGAAGCATTCGACTGTGTATTGAAGCGGAGAACGAATAAGAGTTTCATTTGGACGCTTCTGAGTACTATTCTGAACTCCGAATAGAGTGTGAATGTCAAGCTAGGTCACCTAGGTGCCCGTCACGACATTAATCCAATGTTACGCCAAAACCATTGTTCTCTGCAATTTTTATGCTATTATTTTTCTTCATCAATTATCATCATCTCTGACGAAAGACGTCAACTGCTGGCCTACCGACTGGTCTTGTGCGAGCCTCGCCCTCAACCAGTATACTCCCGCAACCTTCACGTCGTCTGACCACCTTGTGGGAGGTATGACTGCTCTGCGTCTTCCAGTTCGCTGTCGCCTCTAGACAAGTGTTTGATCACAGCGACCATCTGTTCTTCGAGCTATGTGCCTTGCGCATTGTCATTTAAATTTTGCAAGTATTATACTTTTAATTTTTATAAAATACTAGCTGTGCCCCGCAGTCTTACCCGCGGTTTACTACTACAATAAAAAGTAACCTATGTGTTAATCCAGGTTGTCAGCTAACTCCATATAAAATTTTATTGTAATTGCTCCAGCCGTTTAGACGTGAAGAAGTTTCAAACGTACTCACAAACTCTCGCCTTCGACTATAATATATAAGTCATTATAACTTGTTACTAAGAGTAATAACTACAATAATTATGCCATTTAAGTTTACTTTTACGGTTAATAATATGACGTTTATTAAAAACAAATGAAAGCTAATTATTAATATCAGTCAATATTTATTGTTTCAAAGAGAATAGGACGGCTTTATGTGATATGTGTAGAATTGTAGATCCATTAAATATTATTTTAATACATACTGCTTTAAACTGGTTCGTTCAAACATATTATTATGCTTTTGTTATAATAAAATTGTTAATATAATGATTCATTGCTTGCTGAGTTCGGTCCGATGCCATTTTTGTGGAAGCGAAACCCTCTTTATTAAGCGGCCATTTTGGAAAAATTAAAAATATTTTTTTAAGTTGTATCTAAAAATTTATGTTATTTAATCAGAAATTTTGATTTTTTAATGTTGGTATGGTAGTATGGTATTAGTTCTGCCTACTACTTTACTTCAACTGCGTGCCTTCAACGAACCTTGCACCGCTCTATAGGAAATATCCCTCAAACAATATTTAAAAGAGCTAACATAGTAGGTATCGTTAAATTTTAATAAAAAAAACTCTAAACTCTGAACTAATATAAACACGTGGCAGCGCGCTATGAAAGAGGAAGTCTGCGATATTGCTCAAGACCGTCGAGTGTGGCGGCGATTTGTTTCGGCCCTTTGCTCCCCATCGGAGATTGGGCAAAATTAAGTAAGTAAGTAATATAAAAATATTAGAAATCTAATCTGTAAAGTACTTGTACAAGATTTAAGTTTTTTACGACTTTAATCACAGTCAGTGTTCGGAGGCTACTCGGTCGAGTATGATACTCGGACAAGTCGTTCCCGAGTACTGATTATCCTGGCTCGAGCCGTCTTATACTCCGTCGAGCGTAGGCTTCACTTTCTTAACATCTAAACTCAACTGTGTACATCAATTTGGAGTAGATAACGATTTTGAGTTCCATTTTGACACTTGCAAGTGCAAATTCGAGCTGCGACTCTACTCTAAATGTCAGCATAAGTCGTAAGTAAAGAGTAATTTCAGAGGATGTCTAAATAGTCCAATTATGTGATTTTCTTTATCTTCGCCTCAATTGGCCAATGCCCAGCAGTGGACTCACCAATACCAAGTCAACGACAACATTAATTCGTGGTCGTGTCGTATGAGACGAGCCGGGGCCAGCCGCGAGCAGACAAATTCATTTGACACAATAAGAAAATACACGAAGAGTAAAGAGTAAGTACAGATGGCTTAATTCAATCAATATTTCGTTTGAGTAGGTATATTTTAATTTACAAGTTTTATCATAAACTAGAGGCTGCCCCGCGGTTTTTCCCGCGCAGATTTCTCATAAACACAAAAATCCCGTTTTTTCCCGTTCCCGTGAGAATTTCGGGAAATCCCTTCTTAGTGCTCACCTACACTCCCTAGGGAACCTACATGCAAAATTTCAGCCCGCTACGCCCAGTAGTTTCGGCTCTGCGTTGTTTGTCAGTCAGTCAGTCAGTCAGTAACGGAAGAGTTTTATACATATTGATAATCATAATAAAATAATGCATCACACTCAGAGCCCCTATCTAGAAAGAACCAGTACCTATCTAGGGTGCCCGAAACATATAGGTACAGAGACGAAAATAACACCCAGACCGGAAACAAACATCGATATTCATCATAACAATGTTCACCCCGCCGGGAATTGAACCCAGGTGCACACGCGTCTCAGTCCACATCACTGCCAATTGAGCTACGGAACAGTCAACATAAAAAAACAGCTTTATAGTAAAGTAGGTAACCAAATTCGTAGATATGCAATAGATGAAAATATATTAAATAGGTTGAAGACCATATTTATTGTGATTCGCCTTTTTTTTATGGCGGGGAAACTCCTAACGAGTACCCTGCATCCCCGGGGGGAGCCGCCGGATTATATAGGGTTCGCCGCACCAACTAAAACCCCGCCGCCGGTGTCCACCTCGGCTGTTAGCATGGGGGTCACGGGAGATCTCTTCGAGCTGGTTCATCGCCGCGACGATTCGGGCACCCTGACACCTACCAACATGGTAGGTGCCACTTCTATACACGTTTTACTCTATGGCAGGGTTAACCACGGGTTAATTAGGCAGTTTTATTTTTAGACACGGAACAGTTTGGGTCTAATTGTTTGATAAGTAGTCCAATTTGCCAGCGAGTTAATATTTCGACATGCATCTCTGAGGGACATAGTTATCTCGTTAAGTTTTATTTAATGGCTTTATAACAGTTTTATTTTTGTGATATTTAACGTGTTATCGTATAGTTTGTTTGAACATGCAAAATGAACAAAGTATTTATTCAATATGGGACACAAGGTTTTGCTTGTTTGAGAGTCTATTAAATTACATGCTTTAAATTTTATCTACTACTAGAGGCTGCCCCGCGGTTTTTCCCGCGCAGATTTCTCATAAACACAAAATTCCCGTTTTTTCCCGTTCCCGTGGGAATTTCGGGAAATCACTTCTTAGTGCTCACCTACACTCCCCAAGGAACCCACGTGCCAATTTTCAGCTTTCTACGCCCAGTAGTTTAGGCTCTGCGTTGTCTGTCAGTCAGTCAGTCAGTCAGTCAGTAACGGAAGAGTTTTATATATATTGATATCTCCTATATCTACTTATTCTACTTTATCGCTAAAACTCGGGAACAACCGGGCCTATTTAGCTGATTTTGGTTTTGAAATGTTTCCAGTAGTCCAGGGAAGGTTTAAAAGGTGAGAAAATTTGATAAAATGGAGGGTAAGTTTGCCGGGACAGCTAAAGCTTAATAATATTGTGTTAAACTATGTTTTAAAAATTTACAAAAAGTTACATGAACATAAATTAACTTAAAAACTTATATGAACTAAACAAAGAAATGTACCTATTTGCAAATAAAAATGGCCTCAAAATTGCTGATTATAATAAAATTATGTTTTTATTTGTTTTAGATACAGTTTCTACCTAGATAAAGACCCTGAGTTCAATGAATTAAGTATTTTAAAAGTAAGTAGTACAGTGGCGGTCTAGGCCGGTGTAACACTTCCAGTTTTTCTGTATTGCAAAATAGCTCTTGTTCTTTGGTAATACAGCCTAGGTTACACGAGACCAATCTGTTACGCCGTCCTAGACCGCCACTATACAATATTCTACATAAAGTTTTTATAGCAATGGCAAAAACAGACCTTGAGCCGGTCTATTTTCGAAGCAAACACCCCATAGCCACTTCAATTGAAATTTAAAACCATCGTAAAGATAGGCCGTGAGCGTATCAAAACAGTTTAATTCTGAAGTGTGGCGACCACTGGTCTATTATACCAATAGAGGTCGCAAGTGGGTAGCTAAAGATAAATAAAAACTTTTTATCAAAAAATTAAACCGCCGAAAAAACTGAAAAGCATTAAATAATAGGGAAACATTTTCTATTAGGCCTTAATTTACTCACTTCTTAAAGTAATTTTGGATTACCAAGAAATTTTAAGTCGGTGCCACACCACTCACGCAAATTCATTATCTACGTAAAGCGCGATGCGCAGCGGCACACGTTTTTCGGTTATTTCTTTGATTTTCAGGTAATTTAGTGATTTTATTCATTGATTCTGTGGCACCGACTCAAAATTTCTTGGTAATCCAAAATTACTTTAAGAAGTGAGTAAATTAAGGCCTAATAGAAAATGTTTCCCTATTATTTAATGCTTTTCAGTTTTTTCGGCGGTTTAATTTTTTGATAAAAAGTTTTTATTTTTTGCTTTTCAGTTTTTTTTCAGCTAGTCACCCTTCACAGTGTGGTCCCACCCCACAAGGTGGCCACACAACCTGGTGAAGGTTGAAAGACTAAACAGGATGAGGGTCCCTCACGACCGGTCGGTGAGGCGATTTGTGAGGGAGGCCTATGTCCAGCAGTGGACGTCTATCGGCTGAGATTATGATTATTAACATTCATATAAAAAGACTCATAATTATACGTAGCAGTTTTCACGTAAATCACAACACGGCTATACAATCTGTGAGTGAACAATAAAGTCACCCCTATTTTTCCACCCTTAGGGTTAGAATTTTATTTCCAAATTTTTATGGGACCAACTTTAAGGTATACCCTGTCGATTAAAAAAAAAATTATCAAAATCGGTCCACACAGTAAAAAGTTATGCGTGATCATACATAAAAAAAAAAAAAAAATATATATATATACGCGACGAATTGAGAACCTCCTCCTTTTTGTTTTTTCGTCGGTTAAAAAAGGGCTTTATTGCCAAAAATAAAAACGATAAAAGTAAAACAAAAAAATACATACAAATTTAGAATCGGAGAGAAAAAGGGCAATGGGAGGCCTTATCGCTAAAAGCAATTTCTCCCCAAGATTCACGAGCTTTGGCTGTATTATTCTGTCAGTACATAACGAAAACGAACTCAGAGTTTTATTTTATTAGTCTCTTTTCGTACATTAAATCAGACTCTCTTGCTTTAGAGGCATTTATATTAGATTGTTCAGTATGCAAGTTATGAACAAATATTATTATTATGCCAGCCAAAACTTTCAAACTAGTGAGCAAAGGCTTTTTTTATCCTATTTCCAAAATTCCCCGTCCTGGGCGGATTTCCAACGCCCTTTAATGCCTTCCCAAGGTGGTCAGCCGACCTGGAGAAGGCTGCGGGAATACACTGGATGAGGATGGCTCAAGACCGGTCGTTATGGCGTTCTGTGGGGGAGGCCTATGTCCAGCAGTGGACGTCTTTCGGCTGAAATGATAATGATTATGTAGTGCGCTCCCAATTCGTCGCACTATAGGTTTTTTTGACCTTTTTCAAAAGCCATAGCATTAGCACAGCTAAAATAGCGCCACACGCGAAAAAAATTAATATTTTCTAAACAAAGGCAAATTACAAAAATTTGCAACAGTATTCCACTAGATAATGCAGCCTAGTATTTAGGACACTATTAAACTATTTAGGTTAAAGACCAAAGAAAGCTACCGATTGTTGCCAAAAGTGGCCGTTTTAGCAGCACTGTAGTTTTATTTGGTCTCTAACCTAAAAGCTATACAACATAGCCCTAAAAATACAAGGCTGCATTATCTAGTGTCATACTGTTTTACATTTTTGATATTTGCCTTAGTTTAGAACTTTTTTTTTCGCACTTTAGCTGTGCTTGCTATGGCTCTTAAAAAAAAGAACCGGTGTTCTAGCTTCAATTATAGATCGAAGGAATAAACACATTACATTAATAGATCACACACACACATCTGTCCGGGCAGCCAATTGGCCGTCCGACCTTAATTGTCTTGTTTACTGCTCGTGGCAACCAGAGACCCTGTACCGAACCCAGCAGCCAACTTGCCTACCAATCAACTCTCAATCATAACCAATAACTCAACATACATTGCTGCTTAACAAACACATCATTTACCGAAGCCTTAAGAAGAACTTCAGTGGATGTGTAACAATGAAGCCAGTAGTTTAAAAATAGAGTTTATTCTGAGGTGATTCTAATCACGTTTTATTACATGGATGCGTTTTTTATTTGGTCGGGTTATTGGGTAAATTGTTACAAGTAGGTGTTGTCGAGTGGTTGTTAAAAAAGTTATGTGCTTTTGATGTGTTGAACGACTGGAAAGTGTTGATAGATTGAACCGAACGCACGACACTTGATTTGAAGTTTTTTTCTTATTTAAAAATCTTATGTAATAATTTTTCTTTAATTTGATGTAGTATACCCAAAAGATGGCAATGCGACTAGGTCGACCTAGGAAGGAATGTGCCCAGGATCAGGAAAAGTGGAAAAAGGGGAAGGAGGCCTTTGTCCAGCAGTGGGACGCTGCAGGCTGCAAAGTCTTACCGGTTGAAATGATGATAATAATAATACATCACACGCAGAGCCCCTAACTAGGAAGCACTTCTATCTAAGGTGCCCGAAACTTAAACAGAAACGAAAATAACACCAAGACCGGAAACAAACATCGATATTCATCAAAACAATGTTCGCCACGCAGGGAATCGAACCCGGTGCTCCGGCGTCACAGTCCACGTCACTGCCAACTGAGCTACGGAGCAGTCAAACATGCTGCCGTTTGTTGGTCATCACTGGACGTCTATTGGTTGAAATGATGATCATTTGAATATCTTATAAGAACAGTATACTGACTTCGAAAGTAGCCTCTTGAGAGCCAGTTTACAGCGATGCTAGCGCCATTCGCGAAAAAAAAAATCTTCTAAACTAAGGCAAGTATCAAAAATGTGGCACAGTATGACACTAGATAATGTAGCCTTTTGTTTTTAGGGCATTTTTTATAGCTTTTAGGTTAAAGACCCAAGAAAGCTACAAAGTGTCTAAAAGTGGCCACTTTTGGCAACAATCTGTGGATTATTTTGTTCTTTTTACTTAAGACTCAATCGCCGAATCCAGCTCGGATGGGCGGCGTTCGGAAAACTACGCAACGTCTTCTCGTCCAATATTCCTCAGTGCCTGAAGACGAAGGTATTTAACCAATGTGTGCTGCCAGTGATGACATACGGTTCTGAAACGTGGTGCTTCACTATATGGCTTATGAACAGGCTCCGAGTAGCTCAACGAGCCATGGAGCGGGCTATGCTCGGGATTTCTCTGCGGGATCGAATCAGAAATGAGGACATACGCAGAGAAACCAGGGTCACCGACATAGCCAAGCGGATAAGCTCGTTGAAGTGGCAATGGGCAGGTCATATAGCCCGCAGAACAGATGGCCGCTGGGGCCGAAAAGTTCTCGAGTGGAGACCACGGATCGGCAAGTGCAGCGTAGGACGTCCACCGACCAGATGGACGGATGATCTGCGCAAGGCTGCGGGTCCACGCTGGATGCAGGCCACCTGCGATCGGTACAGATGGAGAGCCTTGAGGGAGGCCTATGTCCAGCAGTGGACGTCCTACGGCTGAAATGATGATGATGATGATGACTTAAGACTACTTAACTGTGCTCAAAAAATACTAAGCAAGATTATCTAGTGTCATACTGTGCCACATTTTTGACATTTTCCTTAGTTTAGAAGATTATTATTTTTCAAGAATGGCGCTAGCATCGCTGTAAACTGGCTCTTAATATAAACCATGTTCTCGGCGTTTTATTCATTGATTGAGTGACCTCTTTGTCAGGTTCAGGGCTGCAGTATTATCTCTCTCATGTCATAAATGACTTATTATTTTTAGCCCAGATCTTTCTGCAACGCTGCTAGCGTCACGTACGCACTGGTTTATTTATATTCGGAAAAATACAGCTTTTAGCAATCAATAGAGGCATAGCACAGCTAAAGTAGCGCCACCTCCGAAAAAAATTAATTTCTTCTAAACTAAGGCAAATATCAAAAATGTGAAACAGCATTCCACTAGCTAATGCAGCCTAGTATTTTTAGAGTACTGTTGTATAGCTTTTAGGTTAAAGATCAGAGAAAGCTATTGATTGTTGCTAAAAACGGCCACTTTTGTCAACAATCAGTAGCTTAGTAGTCTTTAATCTAAAAGCTATACAACAGTGCCCTAAAAATACTTGGCTGCATTATCTAGGGGAATACTATTTCACATTTTTGATATTTGCCTTAGTTTAGAAGATATATTTTTTTTTCTCGGGTGGCGCTACTTTAGCTGTGCTATTCCTCTTAATAGATCTGTTTGTTTGTTAGATGTTCTATTCTTAGAATGTATTGATCGTTCTGTAGGTGGTTTTTGAAGACTCCCATTTTTAACCGACTTCAAAAGAGGATTATCAGTTTGACCTGTATGTATGTTTGTCCGCGATTATATCGAGTTTGGCTGAGCCGATTTTGATGCGGTTTTCAGAAATGTATTTGTTACATTCAGGAGAAGGTTTTTATGTTAACCGACTTCTTAAAAGAGGAAGTTTCCAGATTATGTATGTGTCAGTTTGTTGAAGTAGGGTCTCTTTTTGCAAAAAAGAAAATAGTATAGTTTTAAAACGTTCTTAATTTCTTTTGCATTAAAGTTAAGGGTGAGTAGATCTGCAAAGGTCGCAGTGATACTTGGCTGATAAAGCCCTGTATAGCCACCAATCAAATCAAATAAAAAAAGGTAAGTATAAGTAGGTTGATGTTGCTGCCTACTTTTTCTTTTATAGATGTACCTTTGCCTTTTTTAATAAAGGGGAGAAAAGGCTACAACGCACCGAAAATAGAAAATAGGATGTGTTTGCAAAACACTAATTTTTATTTTGTTCGTTAAAATCATTGGTTTAAGTTACCTACTTATAATTAATTACTTTGCGTTTTATAAAGGATTTCCTATTAACCCTGTGTCTGTGAGATAATACTTAATTTTGTAAAATATGGTGGCTTTTTACATTTCCCTGTCTGTGAGACATCCATATTATGGAACAAAATGGCCGCCAATGGTCGCCGATAAAAATTCAGTATGTTAAAATGCCAACAGACACTATTTACTTAGTATATTCAATATATATTGTTAAAACCTCTATGTGCACGAGCTAAAACATATTTATTGTTACATTTACTACCTAATAAGTACCTTGTTTACATCGTAAAGTACATTCCTGTTGTCTTGCGCTTCCTTCATTGCCCATTGTTTTAAAATACCACTACAATAATGATGGGATCATCTGTTTTTACTATGCATACAGAGGTTATAATATACAGTCTTCTTTCTTTTCTTTGAATTAACGGGTTAGATAGATAGATAGACTCTTTATTACAATCAATGAACTTAAAATATTACAATATTCTTAAATAGTTAGGTCCGGGTTTGCCTCCCGGCGAGGGCAAACTTTGGGGTTGTTCCTGTTTCGACCCACGGACTTTCTACCCACGATTATTTTTTCCGTTTTCAACCCATTTGTATGCCTGTTTCAACCCACAATCAACCCAACATAAAATAATCATTATTTTTGTCCGTTTTCTACCCATTCATAGTACTGTTTCAACCCGCTGTGCAATTTCTAATTTTGGAGAGTTTGCAAAACATGATCAAAATCATACTAATGTTAATTGCGATAGGTTTGTTTCACTTCACAAAACACTTACCTACTCGTACTAACCAAAATTTTGTGAAATTTCATAGTACGAAAGTAATTAAACATATCTGCGGTTTTCTATGTTTTATTTATAACTTAATTTTTTTGTTATGTTTTTACCAAAAACAAAATCACTTTAATACTAAAGGGAATACCGAAAATCTGAAAGAATTAAAGATAATTTTTTTAAATAGTGGAAAACAAAAGAATTCTCGGACTTCTTTGGCTTACCTTACAAATATATCTATTTTTTGACAACCTTACATATTACTTAAATGTATTTAATAGGTAGGTACTTATCGTGGGTCGAAACAATAATGACCAGTTGTTGTGGGTTGAAACAAGAAAAAAAGGAGCGTGGGTAGAAAGACCGGGGGTCGAAACAGTAACAACCCAAACTTTGCTGTGTTAGTAAGTATGTACTTTTGATATTTTGTTGAATTTTTTTCGGAGTCTAGGTGTGATTGTATATTAGGTATATGCCATAGACACATTTATGTGTTATGTCGACAAACAAAAAAAAAATCTATAGGTTCGATCATACTGTTGTTCGTAGGTTCGATCAGTTATCTGGTTATTTTTAATTTTATTTGTCACCTGTTTGACTGCTCCGCGGCTCAGTTGGCAGTGATGTGGACTGAGTAAGCGTGTGCACCCGGGATCGATTCCCTGGCGGGGCGAATATTGATATGATGAATATCGATGTTTGTTTCCGGTCTGGGTGTGATGTTCGTCTCTGTGTGTGTTTCGGGCACCCTAGATACAGGTTCTTCCTAGTTAGGGGCTCTGAGTGTGATGTGTTATTATGTTATAATTATTACCTTAGACACTGGAGACACCTTAGTCCAGAATTGGGACACCATAAAGTCTTTTTAAACAAGTCTAAGTACTTGCTTTATTGTAGTAAATTTGTTGATTTTGGTGAGCTGCATTTCTTATTCATTTCTTCTCTTTCGTTCGCTCTTGACAGAGCGGTCGTGGTCACGATGACTTGTTCCCGAGTGTCAACGTAGCTCGCATCACGATCTCTCTCCACCTGAATAAAATTACCCCAGAAAAATCCAATAAATTACTTATATCAAAATCTAAAACGTGACGTCACAATCAAGCAACACGAGCTCTCATTGTTCTAATCTCGGATCTCGTCTCTTATTGCATTTTAACGAAGTTTTAAGTGCGACGTAATTATTGCCATCGGAGCCCTAAATGTGCGGCGGCCCTAATGAGCTGCCGCGTTTACTAAGGATTTAGATTAGATTGGTTCCCGGAAATCTGGGGTGTGGCAAGGAGATTTATTGCACTAAGGTATAATACAGCAAGAAGTAAGGCTACAAACGCACAGGCGGTTTTTTGCCGCGCGGATTTTATGTAACATATTGAATCCTATGGAAGTGTGCGCACCAGCGGATAAAAAACCGTAAAAACACGCTTGTGCGTTCGGGGGCCTATGAATAAGGTTGAAAATTAAATAACAAACTTTGACACCGGGCGGAAATAAAACCGCCTGTGCGTTCGTAGCCTTACGTGAAGAGTCGTACTAGAGTTAACTCGCCTATCAAATGCCGCCATGACGGCAAATCCCTCCCAATATGTTTATTAATAAAGGTATATAATCTTCATCATCATCATCACTACATAGTATAAAATGAAGTCGCTTTCTGCGTCTGTCCCTATGTATGCTTATATCTTCAAAACTGTGCAACGGAATTTGATGCGGTCTTTTATAATAGACTAGAGGCTGCCCCGCGGTTTTTCCCGCGCAGATTTCTCATAAACACAAAATCCCGTTTTTTCCCGTTTCCGTGGGAATTTCGGGAAATCCCTTCTTAGTGCTCACCTACACTCCCCAAGGAACCCACGTGCCAATTTTCAGCTTTCTACGCCCAGTAGTTTAGTCTCTGCGTTGTCTGTCAGTCAGTCAGTCAGTCAGTAACGGAAGAGTTTTATATATATTGATAGAGTGATTCAAAAGGAAGGTTTATAAGTTTACATGCACAAAAAAGTAATAGTTTAGGCGGTACGAAGTTCGCCGGGTCGACTAGTTATAATATAATTATAACCACGGCATTACCATCTCTTCCATCCCGGATCTGGTTTCAACGACACAGGCTTTGCCTAGTGTTGAAACCCTAATATTAAACTTTTTAAACATGCAATGGGTAAAATAAATATGTAGATTATATTACCATAGAAATATGTATATGTCGTAGTAATATTTGATATTAAGGTTTTTTGCAAAAAAAAACTAGGGATTTTGCGAAAACCCGGATAATTTGATATAAGCATTACTTTTTTTTCAATCATCCTGACATAAAGCAGTTTTTATGCAAAAAACCTAGTATAATTGAAACCTTAGGTTAAAGATCAAAGACACCTACTGATTGATGCCAAAAGTGGCAGTTTTTAGCAACAATCAGTAGCTTTCTCTGATCTTTATCCTAAAAGCTATACAACAGTGCCCTAAAAATAATAAGCTGCTTTTTTGCTCTAGTGGAATACTATTTCGCATTTGATATTTGCCTTAGTTTAGAAGATATTAATTTTTTTCGCGGGTGGCGCTACTTTAGCAGTGCTATTCCTCTGAAGTTACCTTTAAAGAAATTGAGAACATTTTAAAATTTCTATACTAGAGCCTATAAATACTAGGAAGTGGTGGAGCGATGAGCTGGGAGCCTAGACCTAGACCTGGTGGGATTGTGCCCAGGATCGGGACAAGTGGAGAAACGGGAAGGAGGCCTTTGACGATACAGGCTGCAAATAATAACAATACTATAGCCTGTCCTTCTGTCCGTCTGTTAGTCAGTCATAGGTTCCAAACTAGAATATACCAAAAGCAACATTATAATATTCACTAGGTTAAATTAAAAAATAAAGACAATTGAATTTGTTTTTCCCAAGATAAAACTGATATTTTGAAACAATGAAAGGTCATCGCGATTAAAGCGTCATCTATCAAGACTTTTATCGCGGAACTGGAACTGGCCAAATTGAAATGGATATTCACTCTTATCTAAATCATTCTGACAAGGTAATTGCTTTAACAAATAACTATCATTGTCATTTTATGTGATTATTCATTCTTGTCGACCCGGCGAAGTTTGTACCGCCTAACCTCTTAGTATTTTGTTTTGAATCACTATTTCTATTTAAAAAAAACCGCATCAAAATCCGTTACGTAGTTTTCAAGATTAAAGCAGATATAGGGAAAGATGCGGGATGCGACTTTATTTTGTATTGCGACTATATATTATTGTATAGCTACTATATATTTATTTCATTTTATAGAGAATACGTTTTGATTAGGCGACAAGCAGCTGGCCCCTTGTCACGATGGTGTAAACATAAACTCGGCTAAACGTGAGTCTAGATCGATGCACTAATGCCTCTCGTGGGCTTAGTCAATGAGCTGTGCCTCTGCCTAACCCTTAGGGGAATATAGGCTTGAGATTCTTACTTTGGATTTGATTGTTCGTTTGAATCCAATTGGCTCCGAACCTAGGAAAGTTCCAATTGGCTTAAATACCGTTAGAATCCTGCAATAGGGTGCACTCACGTACAAATCTGGTAACAAGCGCTTGTTGGCGCTGGTTCGAAAAATGTATAGAAAATACCTGCGCGGATATAGGCGCTTGTTCCAGCGCGAATGTCCGCGCAGGTATTTTCTATACATTTTTCGAACCAGCGCCAACAAGCGCTTGTTACCAGCTTTGTACGTGATTGCACCTTTATCCTAGATAACCATAAATTATAGAATATTCTGAAAAACTAGGCTTAAATTAATAATGTTAGAATATATTGTAAGGCGGTATGAAGTTCCCTGTGTCAGCTAGTAATAAAAATAAAAAAAACACAATACACTCAGAGTCTGAGCCCCTAACTAGGAAGAACCTGTATCTAGGGTACCCAAAACACACACACAGTACATTCACAATCAGAACAGAAACAAACATATAATCATCATAATTATTTTCATACATAATTTATTTTCATCATTCGCCCCGCCCGGGAACTAGGAAGGGCCTGTATCTAGGGTGCCCGAAACATATACAGAGACGAAAAATTACACCCAGACCGGAAACAAAAATCGATATTTACCATATCTATATCCGCCCAGGAATCGAACCCTCGTGCACACGCTTGCTCAGTCCACATCACTGCCAACTGAGCCACGGAACAGTCCAGTTTAGTTTATTTATCAAGTGAATCAGTGAGGCCTTACCTATTTCTTAGCCAACCCTCTTATCTAAACAAAAAAAACCCTTAGGTACCTACAACACACACAACCAAAACAAACCTAAACCCTTTTGGAAAGTTTTCCGAAACTGCAATCGCTTTTCCCATCGAAAGTAAAAGTAAAAAACTTCCAAATCCCTAATGTCCGGCCGCAAAGCCATGTCACTCGGCCGGGAGTCGAACCCGAGACCAGTGGAGTGGAAACCCGACGATAGGTAGCTGGATTTATTTCCCCTATCGCCCCTTTTTACTATGAACTAGTTGGTCAGGTATCGTTGAATTTCAACCCACCTTATTCACTTTATTTCTTGCCTTTAAAAAATAATGGAAGATTCGTCAATATGTAATAATAACTAGTCGATCCGGCGAACATCGTACCGCATAACCTATTACTATTTTGTGCATGTATTATACTTATAAACCTTCCATTTGAATCAATTTGAACCGCATCAAAATCCGTTGCGTATTTTTCGCAATATTTTTCGTAAGATTTAAGCATACATAGTGACAGACGCGGGAATAGCGACTTCATTTTTATAGATGTATTGATATTGATATTGATGATGATATTGATAATCATAATTTTAACCAACAACCCCCATAAATCGGGACAACGACTGGATTTGAGCGACCCTCATATGGTGTACTCCCGCAGCTTTTACGGTCTTCTGACTACCGTTAGGGGATCTGCCTACTCTGCGAATTCCGGTGCGCGGTCGCGACTAGAGACAATTCGCTATTTGTTCTAATAAACTAATTGATAATGTTCGTCGTGTTAGCAAGTAATACACTTACTACTAATATTCATTTTAATTGTTTGCGGGTTCGTGTACTTAATAAAAGAATATCTAACCTCTATCTCTAGAAGATATATGAGTTTTGAAGGTTTTTTAAATCAAGTAATTCTCTTAATCTATAGGAGGTAAAGATCTGGAATTTCAATATAACCTTTTTGAGGATATAACAAAGTTTTTTATAATTGAGAAACACTAGTGAAATCAAAAAACGTCGATACATTATTTCGTCAAAGATAACCTTTCCAAAAACCGGGAATACTTAGCTAGTTCTTCGAAATGACTTACTAGTTTTTGTTAAAACTACCTAGGAATAATGATAATAAACAAAATTAAATTCTGGTAATTCAGATTTGATTTAAAAGGTATAATTAAAAAGATATTCAATATTTACTACTTTTTCCAATGAAATGTAGTAACCGATGTGGGCGACTGATATATGACTGTCCCTTGCCCTCAGTATGCTATATAAAAGAGATAGACTCTGTTCATTCTCTCGTTCCATTTATTTGTCGTATATCGTCTTAACAGTATTTTAGAACAAAGTCCTAGGACTTTGTTGCGGCTCTGCGGCTTCTGTGGCTATAACATGTTACGACTGTCATTTACAATTTATTTAAGTGAACGTAAATAACTCCCTCCATACAATGTATCCACGCATGCCACCACAATGCTACCAATTTAGCACTGTTTATACTTTAACTCAACGCTTTATGTACTAGTCGACCCGGCGAACTTCGTACCGCCTAACCTTTTAGTCTTTTGTGCATTTAATATGCTTATAAACCTTCCTCTTGAATCACTCTATCTATTAAAAAAACCGCATCAAAATCCGTTGCGTAGTTTAAAAGATTAAAGCATACAGACGTGAGAAGCGACTTAAGCGAAACGATGTAGATTTTACGAAGAGTCGCAGCAATAGACTGCTCCGTGGCTCAGTTGGCACTTATGTGGACTGAGATGCGTGAGCACCTGGGTTTGATTCCCGGCGGGGCGAACATTGTTATGATGAGTACCGATGTTTGTTTCCGGTCTCGTAGTAATGTTCGTCTCTGTATATTGTTTCGGGCACCCTAGATACAGGTTCTGCCTAGTTAGTAGATCAGCAATGTTTTTTTATTTCTGTCATGTCATGCCATCATTATACAAAACTGCTGTAGCCTAACAGTGTTATTCATAAAGATACAGTAGATTTTAGGTAGTTTTATTGGAGGTCTGGACATACGCAGAGAAACCAGGGTCACCGACATAGCCAAGCGGATAAGCTCGTTGAAGTGGCAATGGGCAGGTCATATAGCCCGCAGAACAGATGGCCGCTGGGGCCGAAAAGTTCTCGAGTGGAGACCACGGATCGGCAAGCGCAGCGTAGGGCGTCCACCGACCAGATGGACTGATGATCTGCGCAAGGCTGCGGGTCCACGCTGGATGCAGGCCACCTGCGATCGGTACAGATGGAGAGGCTTGAGGGAGGCCTATGTCCAGCAGTGGACGTCCTACGGCTGAAATGATGATGATGATTGGAGGTCTACTTCTCTGGTTTGTTCTATGGGAAATGCGTGACATCCAGTCTAAATGACATACGTCAAATAACTAAAGTGCTCTTTAACTTTTTATGAATAACACGGTAAGTATACATAGGTATTTCATTTATATCTGCTTACTACGAAAATAACGAGTTGTATAATATTGTTAGAATTATTGTTGTTAGTGCAACCTTGGTTATAAATAAAATAACCTACTTTTCAAGCTACCCATATATAAGTTATAAACTCGTCTATATATTGGTCTGTATTAACGTGACAGGATGGGTAGGTTAATGTGCTGGTAAATGGCTGTATACTCGTAATACTGCTCGTCTCAATATAAAATTAAATCTAATATCATTTTAATTCTCCTCTATTGTAATAAGCGGAAGCATCCAATTGACACTTTTTTTTTACACCAAAACACTTAAATGAACCTTACTCAAGTAATTTTAAAGTTGTTTTTCCAATGGCAGCAGATGAAATAGTGTTGTCGGTCCCCGAGTCTATAGTTAGCCCTTTTAAGATAAACAGGACGCATAAACTTTGCGTAGCCGTCAATACTGATTCGTATGGTTTAGTGATGTTCTGTTTCGAATATAATTAAATTTAAGGTCGATTTTTATGAGCTATGTCGGTGACTTTATTTCTTCTGCGAATCAGATATCTTCAGTAGTCGTAATTGATTTACATTAATACCTTGTATCCTATTTTGAATAAGTAATTTTTCATTTTAATATTCGTTTTCCATCTCGTCATTCCTGATTCGATCCCGCAGAGACACTACGAGCATAGCCCTTTCCATTGCACTTTGAGTGAACTTGATTTTTGTGACTCTTTCCACTATGTTTTTTGTGGCAATCTGCAGGAAGACCTTTGCAGTGGACCTTTGCAGTGGACGTTTATCGTTAGTAAGTAAGTACCTAATGATGAGATTTGATTGAGGGTACTTACCTGACTTTTTTCTTACAGATCAATTTAAAAATTATGCTGGTTCTGTTAAATAGCAGCTAAATTTATACCATATTTTCAAAAAGTACGCAGATGTACAGATGCTCTTTAAAGGGTTACCATTCTGTAGTTGTATAGCTACTTAGAGTTAAAGAATTTGGTACTGACTTTTTTAAAAAGATAAATTATTGGTTGGTTAATATATTTCGCTATTAAAATTTATTATCGATATCGATAAAATTAAAATTAGACATCCCTAAGTTTTGCTTTACAATAAACAGAATATCTGTAGCCTTGATAACCGAGCCAATACACTCTGCTGGCGTTTAATATAATAATAATAATAAACAAATATCTACTCTTACTAGGGTAAACCTGTTATTTTCATGCAAGTAAGATTTACATAAAAATCTGTACTTTTATAGGAAGGCCACAATACTTACTTGATATTTTTAACCGACTTAAAAAAAGGAGGAGGAGGTTATCAGTTTGACCTGTATGTATATATGTTTGTATGTATGTATGTATGTTTGTCCGCGATTATCTCGCGTTTGGCTGAACCGATTTTGATGCGGTTTTCAGAAATGTATTTGTTACATTCAGGAGAAGGTTTTAGTACCTTTTTTAACCGACTTCAAAAAAGAGGAAGTTCTCAGATTATATATGTCAGTTGGTCGAAGGCGGGTCTCTTTTTGCAAAAAATTTTCGGCATCTGCTATCCGAGCTATATTACCATTTGCCGGTGTTGCAATTATTTTAAAAAGAAACTGCATCTAGTGGGTTCCTAGTGGCAGACGCAAACGTGGAAGACCAAGAAGGAGATGGCATGACGATCTCGACTCTCACCTCGAGAACTTTACTGGCCGGAAGATCGGATGGCTTTGCGAAATGGGGGGGGAGGGCTTTGCCCAGCAGTGGGACATCAAGCCCTGTAGGTCCGGGCGTAAGAATAGGTCTACGGTATGCCCTGCCTGTCGTAAGAGGCGACTAAAAGGGGTCTTTGGGGTCGTGGGTGTGAAGGGCGGGGGCCCGACACACTCATCAAACGGCCCTGAGATGGGCGGGGGCACAGCTTGTGGCACTGTGCCGCCACAGCTCCAAAGGCGAGCCAGGGAGGGAACAATATGCCCTCCCCGAGCATGAAGCTAATAGTAGCTGAGCGTGGGAAGACTTCGGACGCTATAATGTGTGGTTCCCGGGGTTCTTCCCAAAAGCGCCAAGACGGCCGCCGAGGGGTTTTAGTGGGTGCGAGCCCCACATACCCCCGACGCTCCCCCGAGTGTCGGGAAATGCGATAGGCATTTCCCCTCGTTAAAAAAAAAAAAAAAGCAGTGGGACATCAACTTGTCTAAATAAAAATAACATCTGACGACCTGGTGAAAGCTATTACACTGGTTAAGTGTCGCTCAAGACCGGTTGTTGTGACGATTTATGAGGAGGCCTACGTCCAGCAGTGGACGTCATTTGGCTGAAATGATTTTTGAGTTTTAAGAGCCAGTTTACAGCGATGCTATCGCCATTCACGAAAAAAATTAATATCTTCTAAACGAAGGCAAATATCAAAAATGTGGCACTGTATGACACTAGATAATGTAGCCTAGTATTTTTTGAGCACAGCAAAGTAGTCCTGAGTAAAAAGAACAAAAAAAAAATTGATTGTTACCAAAAGTGGCTACTTTTAGCAACACTTTGTAGCTTTCTTTGGTCTTCAACCTAAAAGGGTCTTAAAAATACTAGGCTACATTATCTAGTCTCATACAGTGCCACATTTTTGATATTTGCCTTAGTTTAGAAGATATTAATTTTTTTGCGAATGGCGCTAGCATCGCTGTTAACTGGCTCTTAAGTACCTACTTAAACTACGTTCATATTACTAAAACAGTACCTAAAAAAAAAACTGACCTAGATTCTGCTGAAATTCCTGAAAATTTCCAATTTTATTTCATTACCCACTTTATTTCCCTAAGTTTGAGTCTTTCAGAGCGTTTGATAATAATTTCGTCTATCTGTCCCGGCAGATAGCGCTCTAGTCGCAAGTAGCCAACGATAATGGGGTCGTTGACCCGGCACACTCGCTCCGTTACATTTTAGTAGGCAGGAGCAACATTATTTTACAGAGATAGATAGATAGATAGATAGACTCTTTATTACAATCAATGAACTTAAAATATTACAATATTCTTAAATTAAAACATTGATTGCAATGGGCGGCCTTATCGCTTAGAGCGATTTCTTCCAGGCAACCCATTGTTAAGATAAAATAGACAACAGAAAAAGTACGGTGGGTTGGTTCAGTAAATAAAAAAAGCAAAATAATATTTAAAAAAATGAATTATTTTAAACAATAACGTTATAAACTACATAAACATAATTATTTACAACAAAAACTAAATATAAACTACATAAATAATTATTTATTATAAAAAATATTTTGATAAACCTACATACTATATACGTACATATCGCACACCTAGATCAAAACAGTTTCAAGTCGAAATAATCAATAATTGAGTTATTTATACCAGCGGATTGAGCATTTTTTTACGCATCGTGTAGTTTAATAGGTTTATTTTTATCTGCCATAGTTCCCGAAAGATGGCGCTAAAACACTGTTTTGTTGAAATTTGTCGGTAATTTACTCCCCAACAAAAGGGTTTTAATTTTAGTTTACACCTACACTTGAAGCGTGTGCACGTACAATTAATCTTTTAAAACAGTGTTATTTTGAGTTGATACTATTTTCGTTAATGATCGTTCAGAAAATAAAAGTGACATTTCGAGTTGGATCAGTTTTGATGGTTATTATATTTCGTGGTTTCATTTTCGATATAAATCATTTCACTAGGTAGTCCTTTCACCTACAAGGCAACATTCGCACGTTCTTACAAATAACTATTAGTCGATCGATTTAATCGATATCGATTACTCGATTAATTTGAAATTTACCCATGCTCCCATCCCTACCACTCTACGCGCCCATCACTAGCAGCGTCCGCCAAGCCCGTCATTCTTTTTCCGTGCGAGGCAACGAAAGCACGCGTTCGGATCTTGTTCGCAAAAAATTAATTTTTCAAGATACCGAAAAGATCCTACGAATATTTAACAAAAAATTAAGTGAGTTACTTAAACTTTGATGGATTTCATTATCCTCATACTATAAATCGAGAGACAATGTCTTATGTTACGGTAAGTTCATCTGCTTACCTACCTTCAAAAAAAAAAAAAAAAATATTTAGACAGAAATTTCGAATTGAAATTCTGCATAAACTTACATTTAAAAAGTGTAAAAGAAATATTTTTGCAAAGCCATAGATTCGAACAAGAACCAGGCTGCCATACTGCCATAGATTCCAATAGGAACGCGGCAAAATTTAAAACTGTACATCAGTTTTTATCATTAAAATAATTTTTTTGCAAAGCCATAGATTCAAATATGAACCAGGCTACCATACTGCCATAGATTCCAATAGGAACGCGGCAAAATGCAAAAATAATCATAATTTTTTATGTATAAAAATATAAAAAGCATAATTTTCTTTTTTCTTCTTATTCCAGTAGGCGAAACGCCTTTACAATTTAAGGAATGTGCCCAGAGCAAATATCATTCGAATATGAGGATATATTTCTAGCCGAAACTATTCCCTACAACCCATGATCAGGTCTAAATGAGACTGAATCACCAAAAATTATGATGGCGACATACCAAGTGCCAATTGCCACCACTGCCCCAACAGTGATCACTTTCAATACCAGGTCCAGGTTCAATACCAAACAGGTCCAAGCACCAGCAATAACTTCCTTATTGGAACTAGTAGCGGTTACACCAACCAATTGAACTCGGACCCTGAGGCAAAGTTTAAATTTCCAGAACTGGACCCATAAATTTTATTAACCCTGGGCGAAGCCCTGGATGATGAACTAAAGTTGTGTGATTGAATCTACGATAATCTCTCTCAAATGGCTAGAGAAGTCAAGGAAAAAATCCTTCAGCAATATACTATACCTAGCAACTACATATTGGTTCAAGCTTCAAAGCTAAATACTAAAATACTCTCATCTCAACTTGGACTGACTTCACATCACATCGGGGAGTAGGGCCATGGCCATTCTCCTAACTCAAGATATAAAATAGAGGCAATCAAGATTCTAAGCGAGGGCTCCCGTAGTTCATGCAACCTTTATAGCTCGGAGACACAAGCTCGCATTTAAAAGACCGCACCAGGTCTACCAAGACGTTTTTGAATATCTTTCAGTACAGAAAACGAGATAAAGCACTGTTCGGTGCCAAATTTTAGAGAAAATTAAATTAAGCTTCAAAATTGAATAGCAATGCCTTCAAATCAGGAAGACAGTAGTCTTCCCAGAAATACTGTTGCTTACACAACACAGCCGCCTCTACGAGCTCCACGGGCACAGCTTGGCCGCAGTTTCAGGTAAACTCAGGCCCTCCTCGCTTTGCGAAAAACAAGGGGGGGGGGCGTGCCAGGGCCAGAGTACGAAGATACCACTCGTCAAGTTCCAAATTACAACGACCCAATACCGACGCAGTCGCACGTTTAGAGAACGACCCATCAGGCCACGTGCTCAACCACCATTCTGGCAGAATTCAGTACAATATTTTTAAAATGTGTTGGTTGTATTGTATATCACAAACAATAAAGGTATCCTTAATTGGATTTGTAACAGAATAATTAAATCTTTTTCTAATTTTCCACTTGAGCAATAATATGTTCCTGTTGTAACATGGTTAGCACAGTAACAACAAGAAATGTCAATCGCAACTAATAATTTGCTAGAAATCGTATCTAAAACCTTTTTGACACCAATTCAAATGGAGGTAAGAGATTTCATTTTAACCTAAAACTGTAATAAATTTGTAAGTAACTAAACTTCATTTCGAAATGGCAGAACAGCATGCAAGCTATTATCACATGGCATCTATTGACCTAAAATGTCTCGTAACTTTTTATTTCTGTCGCTTAAAACTATCGTAAGTACTTACCCACGTTTCCTGTTTAAGGATGTGAACACACAGAATCTTGTTATCCACCTATGATTTCAACCCAATGCCTTATCTTATTGGCTCACGATAGCGCCTAGAACTTTTACTAAAATTAAAGAAGGGGTCGTAGGTCACTTGCGTTCATTTGGTCAAAAATTGGTAAATTTTTGTATGTGACGATATCCTTTACATAGACCGTAGTTACATGGAATATTTAAATAAAGTTAGGTTTACACTCTAATCACTCGAGTGCTTGGGCTTTATTAAAAACTATGAAAATAGTAGCTTATAGCCACAAAATAATTACAAATTTTCAGGATTTAAGTAAGTAGATGACTTAAATATGACTTTATCACTTACAAGCCATAAACGTAATAAAATAATAGAATTGGTTCTGAAGTGTTCTCAACTACCACCTGTTACAATCAGATAATTTTCACAAATGATTGGCATCCTAATGTCCGCTAGCGCAGCATTTTACAAAAGGCTGGTTGAAACCAAAAATACTTGAAAGGCAAAGGTACAGGTACCGTCTACCTACATTCTATTCAGAGAATACTATGATTATTATTTTACAGGACCTGAATTGATGAGATAATAATATTAAAAGCTTTTAAAATTTCATTTAAACACAAAAATATGATTCATAAGTTAACACGGACTCGAGTCGTAAAGGCGTAACTCAAACTTACTATAGTAATTATATGTCGTATTATTAGCAATATACTAAGCCTTAGATGCCCCGAAACTTAAACAATTTGTTAATTTTTATTATGGGTAGATAACATATTAGCATTAGCTATCAGCTACATTACGACACGAAGTTGCATACAATTTCCTAATTTCAATTAACTTACCAGATATATTTGGCCTTGGTTCGAGAAGCGAAAAATCTAGCTATTAGCATCCTATATTACACGAAATATAATTTAGAGGCAGATCGAAGATTTAATTTAAAGATGCTTTTCAAACATTCTAGCGCAAAACTTAAGAAATACTTTTCTTTGAAACAAGACCCAGATGCTACAAAGGGGCAGATGCATATTTTTTCTATGCCGATCCTTCATTTTTCGTTTTTCTTAACGGCCTACAAAAAATTACTGAGGACGAAACGACCAGTATTCTAGTATTCCCTTCTAGTACTTCTAGACCTGCCTGTTATCCTCCATTGATTGATATATAGTTATTTCGTAATAATCACTTGAGGGCGTGACGAAAACCTATGTTGTCTACTAACAGGGACCGTCACCCTCTCCTACTCACGTTTACCCTGAGTGCCGCAGTATGCTCGAGCAGGCAATGCCAGGTCTCATTATCCCCTCAACAGCATCTCATCAGCATCTTATACTAGCCTCACTTTCTAATATTACTATTCAACAATATCAATATAATGTTATTCAATACTATGATTAAATTAGATTCTTTCGAATGTTCTGTTTTTAGTGTAATTACTTTTCCCTCCGACGTCTTCGAAAAAGACGCATCACAGGATTCACAGGGCATCATCATAAGAGCCACCGCTTTATCTCTGCTTTTAGGCAGAAATATTTCTTCGGATGATTGCATCAGCGCCTTCCTTAAAGATGTTATAAACTAATACCCAATCCACCAAAGTACACAGGTACTTGGTAAGTATCCACAATTGGTTCTCAAAAATCTCTAAAAATGTATACCAAACAAGAATGAACTTATCCTAGACAAAAGTAGCTTTATACTAACATTATCTACAGCCTACAGCACACATGGTTGAAAGTATTTCTCTAAATAACAGATTATTATAAATAAAAATAGCAATGGCATTAGAATCATAAAGTAAATGAAATTTTTATCAAAACTATAGGCGCTAAATGCAATCAAAAGCTATCAACCATTGTTAGTTTTACTTTATCTTACGGTGAATCCGTCTATATATAAGACGGTTATATAACCTTAACTAAATAAATCAGACCTAAATAAGCCAATCACCTCTTAATAACTGTGAAGCGTAACGTCCTCACAGGAACACAACAGCATAGTCAATAAGCATGTGGATCAGGCAGATCCTTGCGGTGTACGGCACACACAGCAGCACGCGACACGCCGCCGCCACATCGGCTGCTCATGCTACCGGCGTCAATCTTGATCAGATCAAAAGACGGCCGCCTGGACCTCTACCTCTAACAAGTTTGCTAAACTTATCAATGTCCTATGATGATTGATTATCAATTTTTTATCAAATCTCTGACCAAATTAGTTCATTAAAAAATATACAATAAGTATATAAGTATGTAATAAATAATGTAGCTGAGTACCTACCTACCAAGTAATTACCTAAGTAACAACGCAATGTTAAACTTTGAAGTACTCTATAAACTAACTATAATGATTACTTTTATATGTTAAAATATAGTGTTTTTAACTAATAAGATGAGTAATATTATTTAATAATTGTAGGTACCTATACTAAGAGTTCAAATAAAACTAGCCAAAATTACATCTTTTTAATTAATATTGTTTCATTATCATGAAAAAATATAGACAAAACAATGTCTCTAAACATCTACCTAGTGAAATGATTTATATCGAAAATGAAACCACGAAATATAATATATGATCAAACGAACTTCTCAAGTGAAGTTCGATCAATATTATATGAGTGGTTTCATTTGAAGATATAAATCACCCTCCCTACCCAAATCCCGAGTTTTGTCAAAAAAGTCAATAAACGACGTAATTTATGCCAGAAAACTATCTCTAAAAAGAATGACGGGCTTGGCGGACGCTGCTAGTGATGGGCGCGTAGAGTGGTAGGGATGGGAGCATGGGTAAATTTCAAATTAATCGAGTAATCGATATCGATTAAATCGATCGACTAATAGTTATTTGTAAGAACGTGCGAATGTTGCCTTGTAGGTGAAAGGACTACCTAGTGAAATGATTTATATCTTCAAATGAAACCACTCATATAATATTGATCGAACTTCACTTGAGAAGTTCGTTTGATCATATAGTATTGCTCAAATAAATGTGACTTTTCTAATTGAAACAGTCTTCAACGTTCAGATAAGAATTTTTTTTTAGAATATTTTGTGTTGCATCTGTTTTAGACAAAAACTTTTTAAATTTTGAGTTGTCTCTCTTTTGTTGGATCATTTGTTTTTCTCATTTATTTCAGTGAAATTTAAGCTTAAAAATTATTGAATAAGCTATAAATGTGGGGTTTTTTAAGTTGAAGCGATATTGGACGTAAACGAAGCCGCAAAATTGCTTACTGTATGTTTTATTTACTGTTTTCGAGTTGACACTGTTTTGTTGGTATCGAAACCTGATAGATTTTTTTATCTTGTTTTCCAGAGTAATGTCGGGAATTTGACGACAATATTAGCAAACATGATTGGGGAACAAAATAAATAAAACCTCCTATCTTTCATTTCGTATTGAAATACGAATCAAAACGTTGACAATGCAGTAAATAAGTCAATTTTAGAAGAAAACTTAGCCCTGTCACGATCACCGCACACCGTTAGATTGTCAAATCGGAAAAACTTCTCTTTTTTCATCACAATTAGCTATGCTTATTATAAAGACTAAATTATAATAAGCATTTTATAAATGGGTGACAAAAATTAATATTATTTGGTAAATTTTCGTCGTTTTAGATAAGATTTCATGAAGATAAGTGCCAATTTCTCAAGAAAATTACCGTACTGTTGATTTTACTAAAAAAGTTTTTATGAATATTAAACTAGTCGACCTGGCGAACTTGGTATCGCCTACATTTATCACTATCTTGTGCACTCTTGATCAATATATTTGTTAAAACAAACGCATTAAAATCTGTTTTATTATTTTAAAGATTTAATCATACATAAGGACAGACGTGGGAAGCGGCTTTCTTTTATACTATGTATTGATTTAAATTTTAGTATTGATTTTATTACCAACTCAAAAATGTTTCGAGCCTTTGTCCATTTTCCCCTTATTTAAAAGTGTAACAATTCAAAAATATTTGTACAAAACAGCTTCAACTTTAATTGACACAAAAAAAATATTCATTGTCATAGTACAAAACAGTAACAATTCAAAAATTCAATATTATACCTCACTACATTTAGTTAAAAAAAAAGCAATAAAGCACTCGATGCTTACGTTTTTTTCTCCATTTTATTGAAATATTAGTTAACTTCTAGCTATCATAAAAAAAAAGAAATCAGTTTTTCGTGATTTCTGAAAAAAATGGTTTTTTGAGTTGACACTGTTTTGTACTAGGTGTGCGATATATAAAATACATACATATAATATATATCGACGCTGGAAAGGAAAAAGTACCTAAGCGACAAGATGGTCGATATTGAGTTATATACCTTGTTGGAATCGTCAGATTTTTCTGCGTCTTTTGGTGTCACTCTCATGTCTCTACGATGAAATTTATGTCGCTTAGGTATTTTAGATTTCCCTCTTTTTCCATCTTTTTATGGCGACCAAGCGACAAGTTTTCGATCTTTTTTATTATTTTTTTACTTAGGTATCAAAATTTTTATTTATTTTTATTTGGATAGTTTTTGTCGTATTTTTCAAAATAAAATTATTGCTAAGGTATGTTTACCCTACTCCAAATGTCTTTTGTAATTCTGGTTAAGTATTTTTTCCTGGAATATAAATTCTTTAATGGAGAATGAAGATATTTTTGATCATCTTTTATTAATTTACATATGTAACTTGGATATTTTTTTCCAGAACTTATTTTAATTAAACGATAGATAAGGTATTTTATAAGTAAAATATAGTTAAAGTTAGATGTCGCTTGGGTACTTTTACCTGCCGACTTTTCGATTTTATTTGGCGTTTAGGTATTTTCTGATGGAAACTCAATTATAATAATTCATGATTTAAGCATATTGCGATACCAAGCATATGTCGCTTGCTCGGGCTGTAAATATTTATGGTATGGTGGTTGGGTACGAAAAAACAGTCTTTGCGATTTAAATTGATTTTTAGGTAGCGCGTACGCACCGTCAACATTAATTGGGCCGTCGCTTAGACATCTTTAACAGAATTATTTTGTATTTGAAATTCAAGTTTTTCGCAGTGCTACCAATTAATTTGATTTGATTAAGAAAATAATACAGTTACTGACTGCTATCTTTTTTATACAATTCAAATAAGTGTAATGTAAATTAATCAACATGCATGTCTAATGATTGGTTTCAACCCGAATTTTTATTCAATGTCGTTCAATAGGATTAAATCCGTTTCCACTGAGTTTTAAGCCAAAATCATAGATGTAAACTTTTTCTGATTCGCAACATATATGGAAAATGGATAAGAGTATCATGATTTTAATGTAGGTCTATGAATATTTTATTTTAAAAGTATAAAGAATTAAATAAAATTTTAAAATCGGGCTAATTTACCCCAAGAAAGTGGAGACATTGATATCATCACCTTATCGGCCTTACCTATATATCCACTATGGACATATGCCCCACCTATAGATCGACCTACTGATCAGTTAACACGTACGACCCTTATCCAGTGCACCTCCGAAACCTTCAACACGTCTTACTCTTCATCTTACGGTTCGCAAAATCGTAAGGATTCTATTAGTGATTCAGCAACATTTGCAGTTACTAACTCTAGTATCAATCATCATCATCGCAGCCTGGACACAGGCCTCGCCCAGCGATCACCACAAGGACAAACCTTGTGAGGAGGGGGGTTTGCCGACCGACTTATCAAACGGCCCCGGGAAGGGCGGCGGCACAGCGTGTGACACTGAGCCGCCGCAGCTTTAGAGGCGAGAAGAGAGGGAACAACAAGCATCCCCAAACACGAAGCTGTACATGGGAAGGACATTGGACGATGATAATCAATGGTTGCCAGGGTCCTTCCCAAAAAACGCTGACACGGCCACCGGAGGGTTTAAGTGGGTGCAAGCTCCACCTACCCTCCTCGCTCCTTTGAGCGGAACAAAAAATGGGGGGTTTACCATAATTGCCATGCTTGGCAGGCGGGTTTTCTATCGCAGCATAGTTGTTTAAAATTAATTTTTGTGATCAACAAAGGATGCTGCTGCCTGTGCTTCGAAAATTAGTCGCCTTGTACGACACCCACGATAGGAAATGGGGTGGTAGAATTTTTGCCGTCACCGCACGGCAATAAATTTATCAATGGGTTATAGGAAAGAATAAACGCCTCTCTAAATTGGGCAGATATCTTTACCCAGGGAATGAAGCGACCATCTTCTCTGATGACAACGCTATGAAAGTTAACGAAGTACTGATCATTTTATTCGTATTATATGAATATGGTGTATGTTGGGTTGACTAGTTGTGACAGCTTTTACCTTTACCAAACTTGTTTGTTAAGTTTTTACTAAGTCTATTTAGCTAAATTAAAATAATGCAGATGATGTACGACAATATATTATTTCAGGAGCAGCAGGAGTAGATATTCTGTGGCAGGAGATATTTTATTTAAGTACCCGTTCCTTCAACGTGTGGCCACCTAAAAAGTGTTATTAATATATTAGTCGGTACGTCAAGGGTTTTAGGGATGAATAAAAACATTTTAATGAAAAAAGAAATAACCGCCAGTGGCATCCTCTAAAAAATAAAGGTCTGCGACCAGATCTTCTGGTGAGGTTGTGCCTATTAGTGCCTTTCAAATAACTTTCGTATCTTTCAAACCTATGCCTTTCAGACCATGTGACCTCCAGCGCGGCCCTTTTGCGACCTAACTAAATCTGAAGACAAGTTCTTCACGTCCTTGCGTAAAGTATAGCCTTAGCAGCTCTCAAAAAACATGAGCATTGAGTACTGAGATGTAATTATAAGTTTATTTTGAATATAAACGTTTCTTCTTAACCTGAAAAAAAAGTTATGGGGATAGTTCGAAATTTGTGAAGAAATAGATTTAATTTCGTGTAGAGTCGTATTTCGTGATATGATGCTGAGTATCTAATACCATGAATAACATGTTTATCGTAGGTCTTGTGTATATTATTGGGCGCAGAAAGAGATGAGATACTACTGCAGAGCAGAGAGAGAGAGTAGTATGACTATAGGTACTCTGAGGTCTCAAACCAGTAGTCTTTCTAAATACTACGTAGGTAGGTAATGGTACTTTATGTTCTTCATTTGATAGCGTCTCGAGTGTAAATTCCAACGTCGATTGTTGAGCTACCCGCAAACGTATACAAACAACGCACAACGTGTGTGTGCAGAACACTGGACGAAGTAAAGTAAAAATTGACAAGATGAAGTAAATGATTTTAATTAATGGAATTAACGTTTCTAGAAAAAAATATATGTGAACATGCCCAAAAGTGAGGAAAAAAACTCACACTCAGCACTCTCGATTCTCCAGACAAGTATCCATTATAATTTTAATGTAAATTGTGTTATATGCCTTTTAACGTATAGCAGCTCCACAGATTTTGATATTTTAAAGTTTTTTTAGTAGTTTTACACTTGGAGTTAAGGATTTCTTTGTGCAATTTAGTTCACTGTCATAAAATAGGAAATATCCCTCAAAATTATCGTTTTAACTTTATTCATTATGTTGGAAAAATGTTATTTACTTTTGATTTTAAATTATTTTTAATGGGTTTAAAAACTACTCAATTTTTTCAAAAGTAAGTTTTTCTAGGGAATATTTTAGTAAACTAAAACATTTAGCCATTTTTACTAATATGCGGTGATAAAAAATTGTTAATTTCAGTATTTTTTCCGTTCCTAAGACATGTATTGAAATCACTATGAGTTGTTTTATCTAGGATGATAAATATTTTGCCTGGGCGCTTACATATTTTTTCCGGGTACTATTTTTATATTAAAAATACCTAAGCGACACTATCTCCTAAAATAATACGTTTTTATTAAAACTATTAATATTAAAAAAAGCGGAAAAAATCAGTTTGTCTGCAATGTAGGTTTCACACTTGTAGAATAATTGGGAAAATAGTTATGATTTTTTTTTCAAAAACAAGATTTTCAAATTGCTCTCCTGAACATTAGGCATAATGTCGCTTAGGTACTTCTTCCTTTCCAGCGTCGATATATATATAACATTAAATAAACATCATAATCATCAGAGCTATCTGGTTGCTAGGTGGAACAGTGAAGTAGGTATATTCTTGCTTCGTCCCGGCCGCAGCAGTGGTCGTTATAACCGCGGCGACAAGCTGGCCCTGCGTCACGTTATTAATAAAGCATAAACTCGGCTAAACGTGGGTCCGGCTCTTGAGCTGGTACCTCTGCCTAACCCTTCGGGGAATAAAAGGCGTGAGATTATGTATGTATGTATGTATGTATATTCTTGGACTGCTCCGTAGCTCAGTTGGCAGTGATATGGACTGAGAAGCGAGTGCACCCGGGTTCGATTCCCGGGCGGGGCGAATATCGATATGATGAATATCGATGTTTGTTTCCGGTCTGGGTGTGATGTTTGTCTCTGTATGTGTTTCGGGCACTCTAGATACAGGTTCTTTCTAGTTAGGGGCTCTGAGTGTGATGTGTTATTATTATCTTGTAGGGACAACACACTCGCGAAGCCCTAACTATGTAGATTGTAGAACCTATCTTGGGTGCTAGAAACACATAATACAAAGGCAGACAAATCAATACCAGGAAACGAGCATTGATTTAGTAACAATCTGCTTGAATTTACTTAGTTTTAGATAAATATTAGATTACATTTAGTTTTATTTTGTATTTTTAACCGACTTTAAAAAAAGAAAGGTTATCAGTTTGACCTGTATGTTTGAGTATGTATGTATGTATGTATGTATTATGTTTGTCAGCCGACCGATTTTGATGCGGTTTCACAAAAGTATTTGTTAAGTACATTCAGGAGAAGGTTTTCGTACCTATTTTAACCGACTTTGAGAAAAGAGGAAGTTCTCAGTTTATGTACCTATGTGTAAATTTATCGAAGGCGGGTTTCTTTTTGTAAAAAGATAAATTATCGCAAAATATTTACGTTCATCTGGTGAGTAAGAGAATCTGGAAGAAAAAGCTTACTGAATGACCTTATTTACACAAATTTATTTCAACCAGCGCAATTTCCCTTTAATATGCAAAATTACAACCAATATCTTTATAAATTGTACCTAGCTTAAGCATATTGTGTTATTCTGATGTATTAAGCGTTGTTATTAAAAAGATTTATTAGTTAATTTTTACGTGAAAGAGTAACAAACATCCATACTAACAAACTTTAAGAGGCATAGCACAGCTAAAGACTAAAGAAAGCTACTGATTGTTGACAAAAGTGGCCGTTTTTAGCAACAATCAATAGCTTTCTCTGGTCTTTAACCTAAAAACTATACAACAGTACTCTAAAAAATACTAGGCTGCATTATCTAGTGAAATGCTGTTTCACATTTTTGATATATTATTTGCCTTAGTTTAGAAGATTTTTTTTTCTCGGGTGGCGCTACTTTAGCTGTGCTATTCCTCTTAATATTAGTGGGTGCACCACATTAAATCAGAAAATTATAATAAGTATATCTTTCAACAATTTAGCTAGAATAAATTAAATATACCTTAAATTTACCCTAATTATTTAAACCTTGGTTAATAATTCTATTTCGAAAACGCAAAATTAAGTTAGGATTGTTGTTTTGCACTTTCATGAATAACTAAATTAAATTATTTTGATTAAAATTTACAATAATTAATTAAAAAAACATTTTATTAACATAATGTTTTGCAAAACAACGCTTGGTAGACTTTTTAGCTGCGTAGTTCAGTTAGCAGGGATGTTAACTGCGTCTTCGGAGCCCAGTTTCGATTCCCGACAAGGGCGTAAATGAAATTAGATTCAATATCGGTAGGCCACGGCGAAAGTTCACCAACCAAATTGGTGAAGTCCTGAGGAAAGGCCGCGTGAAGAGTTCACGAAACCGACGTGCGTGTATGAAAAGGCTTATGACTTTAGAAGAAGCGAAAGAAGTGTGTCAGGATCGTAGCAAGTTGAAATCGATTGTCTCTGCCTACCCCGATGGGATACAGGCGTAATGTTATGTATGAGTATCATTCAATAATAGTATCTAACTAGCGAGGGGCTCTGAGTTTAATGAGTTATTATTATTATTATATTCAATTAAGTAATAAACATTTTGTTGATAAATGATGTTTTCTATGTAAAAATATGCGTTATGGTGCAGTACTCAGTAATAAAAGTTAAGTTAAAAAACTGTTTTGGCAATTGATTAAAACTTGCTACACATTCTACACATTCACGGCCTTTTCAATTAGCATATTCAAATTAATAAAAATATAGGAAAGACCCTCGAAACCGCTGGACTGCGACTATATATAATTTTTAAATTTGAATTTACATAAAACCTACAGCTGTTTTCTAAGTTCCCACGTTATTTCATTACAATTACATACAACCGATACACTTCCACTGCTGCGTCCGTCCAACATAGGTCTTCACCACAGATTTCCACATAGGCAAACTTACCTTGTGGAGGAATTTTGCCTTAAGAGGCATAGCACAGCTAAAGTAGCGCCACCCGCGAAAAAAAATTATATCTTCTAATCAAAAATGTGAAACAGTATTCTCCTAGATAATGCAGCCAAGTATTTTTAGGCCATTATTGTTGTATAGCTTTTAGGTTAAAGACTAAAGAAATTTACTGATTGTTGCCAAAAGTGGCCGTTTTTAGCAACACTTTGTAGCTTTCTTTGGTCTTTAACCTAAAAGCTATAATATGGACAGTGACAGTGCCCTAAAAATACTAGGCTATATTATCTAATGGAATACTGTTTCGGATTTTTTCATATTTGCCTTAATTTATAAGATTTTTTTTTCGCGGGTGCTACTTTAGTTGTGCTATGCATCTTAACTTACTTCGCATTTAATATAGGTAGGTAAGTAATTATAAAACTATGTTTACAAGAAAAAATCCTAAACTAACGGTTTCGATCGCGACGTGTTGTATGGAAAGGGTGATAATATAATCAATATCAATACATAGTATAAAACAAAGTCGCTTCCCGCGTCTGTCCCTATGTATGCTTATATCTTTAAAACTATACAACGGATTTTGATGCGGTTTTTTTTAATAGATAGAGTGATTCAAGAGGAAGGTTTATAAGTATAGAACATGCACAAAATACTAATAGGTTAGGCGGTACGAAGTTCGCCGGGTCGACTAGTATAGGTATATGTATGACTGTATAAAAAACGAAAGAAGTATTAGCAAGTGGAAATCAATTATTGTTTCTGCCTACCCCGATTGGAAACTGGCATGGCGTTATCAAGATAAGTAAGAATGTAATAAAGTTAGTACGAAACATTACAAGACTCATTTTCAAAAAAATTGTACATGGCATAAAAAAAAACGTGTCGCAAAAGTTTGATCCCACATAAATCCCAATTTTATGATCGTATTTTCTAATTCTGAGGTTTTACTAGGTGGAAATCTTTTTCTGCATACGAACATAATCATTATCTGTGATAATGTGCATTTATTTATGGTGAAATATTCCAATTTCTGAAAACGTTTTTTTTTCTCCCCATACAAATTGCAAGTGTCGCACTGGTCTTTTTTTTTTTCTTTCGCCTAAAATTATATTTTTTTGTTTATTTAGAGCACTCATTAAATTTTTATCTCATTAAGTTATGTTCAAATTGTATAGAAATTATGAAAATAAGCATAATCTAATACAAAAATATAAAGTAATAATACAAAATTAACATGTCGCAAAAAATTACAGTTTCGTAACAGACAGTTTCAAAACAAGAACTCACTAAGAATTTTTGAATTTTCTGAACGCGTTCCTAATAATTACCAATGCCGAAACATTCGCGCTTCTGATCGGCTGCTAGTAAACCGTCTTGGCCTCTCAATTATAATTTTTTCGCCGGTCGTTGTTGGCGGATCCTGTGTTTACGGTTTCGTTACTGCAACGTCATGGACATTTTTTTACCGGAACTAGCACGGGTACTTATGTGATAATTAAATATGTTGTGTATTTGAATGTATTAATCCTTTTTATATACACATTTTGTAACGGTGTTGAGTTGAGTGGACTGTATGATGCGTGAGTAGGGTGGCTGGATGAAGACAACTCGAATAGCTTCAATATAATTATTTATTGTACCTTTACTTAGCTAGGCTAGGTGACATGGTTCAAGGGTAAATTATGAAGACCGACCGAAATGTCAGTTTAGTGTTGCCAGTTCAACAATGTTGCCATCAATTAATGTTGGCCTCCAACATGCTGCGAGGCAGGCAAAATGCAACAACCTTATAAATTGTAACTAGTAACACAATTTATAATATCTTAATATATTGTAATTATAACTAAGAGAGGCTAGTTTTATTTAACAAACCCAATATAACAAGTTTACTGAATAGAAAACTAACCAACATTGAAAACAATATTAAACAGACTTGCTGATGATGCTAAATAATAGTACATTGTGTATTTAGTTTCTAAATGCATACGACTAAGTTTAACTTATTAGAAAGCCTTATGTAATTAACTTGAGTAAATAACAAAATAAATATAGCTTAACTATACTACATAGGAAGAAGACAGATTTTTGTGACAGATCTCCTATGAGTTTTGCCGTTGGCTGTTTTTACTTCAACAGCTCTGACCTTATGATCAGACCCTGGAAATACATTGGTAATTCTGGCCATTGGCCAATACAACGGTTGTACATTGTCATCCCTTAAAATAACTAAAGATCCTATTTCTATATTAGGGAGATTATCTCTCCATTTTGGCCTATGCTGCAAAACATTCAGATAGTGTTTACTCCAAATTTTCCAAAATTGCTGATACATTTTGCAGCATATATTCCAAAAATTAAGTCTATTATCAGGCACCGTGGCTACATCTCTTTCAGGATACGAATTAATAGCTGAACCAATTAAAAAGTGACCTGGAGTAAGGTATGTATAATCGTTGATGTCTGATGACATAGGTGTTAATGGTCTACTGTTTAACACTGCTTCTATTTGAGCTAAAACTGTACAATATTCTTCATAAGTGAGCAATGCTCTTTGAACGACTCTTTTTAAATGAAATTTAGTGCTCTTGACTGCAGCCTCCCACAGGCCACCGTAGACTGGACTGTAACAAGGTATTAGGTGAAAGTTGATTCCGTTTTGAGCTGTAAACTCTTGCACCTGTCGTTGATGGTCTGCAGAAGCCTGGAGTCTATAGAGCTCCTCTAATTGTGTTTTTGCGGACTTAAAAGTCGACGCGTTGTCGCAGTGAACGTCCGTGGGAAGACCCCTACGCGATATAAAGCGCTTAAAGCAAGCTAAAAATGCAGCTGTAGTTAAATTTGTGGTAAGTTCCAGGTGTATGGCCTTTGTTGTAAAGCATACAAAAACGCATATGTATCCCTTTGACACTAAAGCTCTTCTTATTCTAGACTGTTTAACTGAGACGGGACCGCAAAAGTCGATACCTACTTTTTGGAAACTTCTAGCTACATTTACTCTATTATAAGGCAAAGTGCCCATTAGCTGCTTGGCAGCTTCTCCCTTCAGCCTAAAACATATTTTACATTTATGTATAATCTTTTTAATTTCTTTTATCCCATTAACTATCCAAAATCTTTGATTCATAGATGAAAGAGTCAATTTCGGTCCGGAGTGTAAGTTTTTAATATGTTCACTGATAATTATTAACTCTGTTATTATTGAATTTTTTGGCAATATCATGGGATGCTTTTGTGAATAGGGAATAGTCGCACATTCTAACCGACCTCCGACTCGCAAAATGCCGTTTTCATCTATAAATGGATTTAATGCCTTAATAGCACCTTTTAAAGGTTTATTGAGTTTTAACAAAGTTAAATCATCGCGCAAATGTTTTTGTTGCTGATATTTTATTATCAATGATAACGCATTATTTAATTCAGTACTTTGTAAATAGTTATTTTTGTTTTTATTCGCCTGACATTTTATATTTTTAAGAAATCGCAGGATGTAAGCAAGTACTCTTTGCATTTTGAAAATATTAGAATATTTCTCTAAAAATTCTAAATCTAAGTGTTGATCTGCCTTTGTTGTGCAAACCATAGCACTTATACCTTGAAAGCTGGACTTGTCCTTTAATTCGGGCAGCTCCTCTGAAATGTGTAAGCTCTTTTTTACTGGAGTGTACTTACTGTCACAAAGATAAGACGGCCCGGACCACCATAACGGATGCTGTTCAAGCTCATGTGGTTTGACACCACGGCTGAGGCAATCTGCAGGGTTTTCGTGTGTACTAACATATGACCAGACATATCCCTTTGTGTATTGTGCTATCATCCTTGAGAATCTGTGAATAACGTAACTGAATTTATTTTTATCTTAAGGGTTAAAACTTCGTGTAATCGTGAAACTACTTTGGACAGCAGTAGGGCGGCGTTTAGCTCTAAGCGCGGTACTGTAAGATTTTGTTGAAGTGGATTGACCCTAGATTTCGAACAGAGTAACGACATAGTCACCTTACCTGTTGTGTCAATCACTCGCAAATAAACGCAGCATCCGTACGCTGTGGAACTTGCTGCATCTGCAAAACCTACTAGCTGTATAGTCTCATTGTTTTGTGGCGTGACATTTCTACTAACGGAAATGGGCTGCATGATAGCTAGACTGTTGTAAAATTCTACCCATGAGTCTCTAATTTCCTTAGGAATAGGGGTATCTCATCCTAATTTGCTAGACCACAGTTTCTGAATAAAAACCTTTGCTGAAACAGTTATGGGGCCCGCCAATCCTAATGGGTCATAAAAAGAGGATATATAGCTTAAAATATGCCGTTTAGTGTTGGGCATTTTCTGACCTTTTTTTGGACCGACTATATTGAATGTATCACTTTTTGTATTATAAGTGACCCCTAACGTTTTTAAACAATAATTTTCCTTTTGTAAATCGACATCATCAAAATCTTACAGTACCGCGCTTAGAGCTAAACGCCGCCCTACTGCTGTCCAAAGTAGTTTCACGATTACACGAAGTTTTAACCCTTAAGATAAAAATAAATTCAGTTACGTTATTCACAGATTCTCAAATTGTTTTGGCGTGGATAGACACTGATATCACAAGACTTAATGCCTACGTTGCGAACAGAGTAAGGATGATAGCACAATACACAAAGGGATATGTCTGGTCATATGTTAGTACACACGAAAACCCTGCAGATTGCCTCAGCCGTGGTGTCAAACCACATGAGCTTGAACAGCATCCGTTATGGTGGTCCGGGCCGTCTTATCTTTGTGACAGTAAGTACACTCCAGTAAAAAAGAGCTTACACATTTCAGAGGAGCTGCCCGAATTAAAGGACAAGTCCAGCTTTCAAGGTATAAGTGCTATGGTTTGCACAACAAAGGCAGATCAACACTTAGATTTAGAATTTTTAGAGAAATATTCTAATATTTTCAAAATGCAAAGAGTACTTGCTTACATCCTGCGATTTCTTAAAAACCGGTTCGAAGGACCATGTAACGGTGTTGAGTTGAGTGGACTGTATGATGCGTGAGTAGGGTGGCTGGATGAAGACAACTCGAATAGCTTCAATATAATAATTTATTGTACCTTTACTTGGCTAGGCTAGGTGACATGGTTCAAGGGTAAATTATGAAGACCGACCGAAATGTCAGTTTAGTGTTGCCAGTTCAACAATGTTGCCATCAATTAATGTTGGCCTCCAACACATTTACCTGAAAATAACGTTTTTGTGAAGTCATATTACACAATTTAGGTTATTTTTCTCTCACAGTTTAGTTACATTTTGTTGAAAAAGTTACAGTTTCGTTGCATTTCGTTACGAATTATTAGAATTTACGGGTTCGTTACACATAAAGCCATGTGTACATTACAGTTCAAACATACTAGATACAGCTACCTAATTCAATTAATTTAATCAACTTAATTCAACAGAAAGAAGTCCACTGTTCGACATAGGGTATCCCCAACAGATTTCCACAGGAACAAACATTCTAAGGGGGTATTTCCGTAATTGCCACGCTTGAAAAAAGGGTTGGCGATCGCAGCGTAGCTCTTTTAAGTTTTCACCAAAGCAAAAATGAGTGAAAAGTGGATAATAGTGGTAAATTTTTAATGTTTTAGCTTATTATGAATTTTTAATATTAAAACTTATAGTGTGTACATATAGCCCTACAGTAAAAGTTTCGTTATGACGGTTTCGTTACGTACAACTTTTTTGAAAATGACTCACAATTCTAAGCGAATAAATCGGTTTCTAAGATAAAATCACAATAACATGATCTGCCTGAATCTGGTTTCTTATCAGTTCACACTTCTATACATTGTATGTGAAAAGGTTTATGAACCTCTGTTGTAGGAATACTTTGATTATAGGTATTTTGCTATAAAATAATAGATTTCCTTATAAATTTACCATATATACATACATAGGTATATTGCCGTTTTTGTTGATTGCTATGAAAGAAATTGAAAAATATTTTGTCCTGTTTGATACATATTTCAATTTTCGTCATGTTCTATTATGCTTAAGAGCCAGTTTACCACAATTCTAGCGCCATTCTCGAAAAAAAAAAATCTTGCAAACTAAGGCAAATATCGAAAATGTGGCACAGTATGACACTAGATAATCTTGCTTAGTATTTTTAGAGCACAGTAAAGTAGTTGTTGGTAAATGTGGCCACTTTTAGTAACACTTTGTAGCTTTCTTTGGTCTTTAACTTAAACGCTATACAACATTGCCCTAAAAATACTAGGCTACATTATCTAGTGTCATACAGTGCCACATTTTTCATATTTGCCTTAGTTTAAAAGTTTTTTTTTTCCTAGAATGGCGCTAACATCGCTGTAAACTGGCTCCTAAATCATTAAAACTATGCGAGGGATTTTGATGCAGTTTTTTTTAATGGATAGGGTGATTCAAGAGGAAGATTTATACGTATAAACATGCGTAACAAAGTAATAGGTTAGGCGGTACGAAGTTCACCGGGTCGACTAGTAGGTACTTTGTTTCTTATGAGATTTTCAAAATGGAATGGAACATGGTAACATTTTAATAATTTATATAAGTTACGATTGTAAGTATAGGTGCCCAAAAACTTATTCGTAGAACTCAGAACCCAGCCCTTCTGCAAAACGGATCAATACTCAACACTTCTGCAAACGACGAATGAAATACAGAACTACAGCGCTCAAAACTTCCTTACTCAACCAATAGATGGCGCTAGTTGTTTAAAAACTCGCTTCTGCCCGCATAGCAACAGCAGAGCATTGGTTCCATTCCAGTTAGTTCTACGGCATTGTCGGTGGTGCCTTCTCTATCTGTTTTGCCATCTAAATAATTACACTAGTGCTCTCAGGGTCAGAGCTAGATCTAGATTTATGCATCTCTTATAAAAGTGTTCACTGTATTCACTATACAAAATGGCTGGTTGGATTTAGCTCGTTTTGTTACAAAGTTTTAAATCTTGTTTGCTTGGGAAGGTTTCACTTATTACTAATAGGATCAAAATTACGTTATCGTTATTTATTATTCTGCAGATAATGATTTGATCGTCCTGTAGCGTTTTGAATAATAGTGATTTGAAATAATAATCGATAACGTTTACAATAATTCGCTAGATTGAAAGAATAATTCGTTATCTAATTTCAAGGTTTATTTTGCAAATCGTAGCTACTTAGGTAGGTACTTGCTAGAAATTATTAGAAAGTCGCAATCTACCTAATTCTTTCTTATACTTATCTTTTCGTAATTTAAGTCGGTACCGTATTCCCAGTCTTATGTTGTAAGTCGCTATATAAAGTAGATAAAGTATTGTGTACTTGAAATGTTGTTTAATTTCACAAACCTATTATTTTTTTCTTCTAGGTTCTAATACTTTACTTTGTAGGCACAAAAGGTTTGGTACGTGATCGCTTTTTATCAGTATACATACATAGGTATAGCGTTAATATAAAACGTTTGAAAATCTCAATACTTACATAAAAACGTGTAAACACTGTTTTATTTCTCGACATGTTTTCGGTGGTAAATGTGAGCTATAATAGTAAATTGGTAATATAACTCAATACGATGTCGAAAAGTCATTTGGAAACCTTTCGAATCTAATTTCGTTTCAATTTCCGATCGAATTGCTCCGATTCGTGAATTGATGATTTACCTTGAGCGTGTTGCCGGGCTGGCTGATGGACGTTATTATTCTCCATCTAAAAACGTATTTGCTTCGAGATGTAGCTAAAACATTGTGTGACATGATTGGCATCACGTAAATTTAATAACTAAACAATGTTTATTTGAACAAATTTATGGAAATGTATTCAGTAATGGTAGTTGTTAAATAGTTATTTGCAGCTGCTATTTTTTTTCTTAAAAACGTGACTGCTGTTTTAACGGTTGCCAACGAGTATAATGCCATAGGCATATCATGCAAAAATTTAAATGAAGTTGATTATTAGGTGTCAATTCTTTTGTTCGTTAACTTCATTGTTTGCTTACATAAATGACTCATGTGTACCTACTTAATTTAATACGATTCATGTCTATGTGAGTCCTATGTACTTTTGCTAACCACACTTGATTTATATGACTGTTTAGCTAGCTTTGCATAGGTGAGCATTTGCTTGGCACCGAGCCAAAACTCTTGTGGGGCAAATGAATTGAGTATTGAATCTGAACGAAAAGTGTATCCGAACTATTCCGAGCCACTCGCTCGCAGGAAAGCCTAGCCTCGATGTTCTACAGATTTCTAGTTTATAAAGTAGAAGGTGCCAACCGGTTTCGTTCGACCGGTTCTAAAGTGGATCCAGATTGAACTCACGGGGACCGGTTTTTATTGTATCTGTTGCCCGTTTCTGATTCGGGGTTGGGCTTTAATGCCAATTTAGGAGCTCCTGTATTGATGTACTTACCTACTCTTGCCAAGATAGCCATAACTGCTACTTAAGTCTTAGTTTTTACTCTGGATGTATGGTTTGTATTTAAAATTTTAAGAGAATGGATTTCTAAAGGGAATGAGGATTTTAGTCGCATTAAAACAACTGCTTTGCATTTTATCGAATCTGTATTTTTCTTAATAAATTCTACATTTAATTTTTACTGCCTATCATATAAATATCAATTATAAACAATTGATACATTTTATATTATTGTTAGTATTAATATTATCGACATTTCAAGTTTTGAAGTAAAATGTTTTTGTTGAATTTTTAAAATCTTTTATTTGATGAAAGTGAACTCTAGTACTATGATATTGTGCGTTTTGAAACACTGGACCCTACAAACATTTAGATTTCGTTTAGAAACTGTTAAGTTAGTCTATTGATTTACATTAATGTAGTTTCTACACTGGATGAAAAAAATGCATTCGACTGTAACTTTAACATCTCATACAACGGTTAGTATAAAACATCTCCCGGCCACTGGACTACAATAACGCGGCTTCGAGCAGCGATAAAAAACAAATTTAGACAATTACATTTTATTATAACTTAAATAACTTAATACTCCTATAACTATAATAACCTGAGATCTTTGCAATATATTAAAACAGAGCAGCGGCGGCAGCGCGGGGAGCGTCCCCCCGGCCGCCGCCGCCCCCCGTGACTCCTCTTATTGCCTCTTCATCATAATAATCTGCTTTCGTGTCTGTCAATTCATAAAGTATTCATTTCGCATTAAATTTTATACATTACAAAAGTAGTATCACAAACAAATGTACAAACTAGTACAATTACGAAAAAATTTACACAATATCTTGGACCTCCTTGGAGATCGCCTCTAATAAATATAATACGATACACGAAATCAGACATGAATCCGACTACGTAACTTCAGAATAGAATCAAACTCGAAACAAACAAAATAATACCTAAGTGTAACCGTTCAGGGCATCAGTATCACACGCGCGGCGGCGGCTGAGATCAGGGGCACGAGCGCCGCCGCCGCGCCCACGACCACACCACACTAGCAATACAAACAACGACCGTACAAAGATTAACGTAGGTGCTGGCGACGCCGGCGCGGGCGCCGCGGTGGGAGAAGGGGGACGGGGGGAGATCCGCGCCCGCGCCGCGCCGCCGCACGCGCGCGCCCAGCGGGCTGCACGCCGAAAAAGCGACTTCGCGCTCTTACACTACAACTATACATATCACGCTGTGCTTTTTTTTTCTCTTATTAAAAATATATAATAATATTATACATAATATATAGTTATATTGATATTTGTTAAAATTAACGATACGTAGTTATCGAGGAGGGCAGTCAGTCGGCTCGCTCGCACCACGCCGCGGTATCACAAATGCTCACTCGTCCTGACTTCTGAAGAGCTTCTTCTTTGTTATCGTGAACTGGGGGCTGATTATAATGGTGCCGCCTCTAGTAAGATTTCTGTTGAAGAACAAAATAAAATATTAGTATACTGCTGATGAATAAGTTTCAATAAAAAAATAATCTCAATTTCAATAAAAAAATATAACAAAAATCGAATTTAAGAAATACTTACTTGAGGAATTGCGGCAGCTTGCTAGTCCAGTTCGCAGCGTCATGTTCTAGGTGCAGGTGTATCTCGTGCGTTGTTAGTGTGTCTGGGTCCAGTTTGAAGGCTGCAAGGCGGCGCCCGGCGACGTCTACTATGAGCGCTGCTCCGCGGGCACCGCAGGGTTCGCCTTCTGCTAGATTGAGTGCTTGCTGAGCAACCCGAGCCAACAGCTCAGCCGGTACTAGGACCTCAGCCGCTGCCAGCTCGCTGCCGCTCTTAGCAGCCCTCAGCTCACGCTCAAGTTTTCGAGCCAACATAATCTCAGCACCCACCGACGGCTCGCGCCACGCAGGCCCACTCCAAGCTAAAACAATAGAAAAACATATTTAGCATTTTGGGAATTTTTTTATCGATAAAAATTATAGCGAAATTAATTAAGGCTGGACATCACTATCGTTTAGCCTGAAAAGTAAGCTAATAAGTTAAATTAAACTTTAAGAGTTTCCTCTCTCATTGAGGAAATTATAATTTTAATATTTTCAAGGGATAACTTTCCAACAAAGGGAGAGAAATGCGCTGAGTAACGGGAAGGGAACAGCTGTCGCGTCAGCTGAGCGCGCCGGCCGGCGGCAGGGAAGGCGGCCGCGGGGGGCGGAGGTTGAATGCAACTTGCAATTTTATTGCAACGGAAAATCTTTGCAGCATATTGCTAGCAGCAAATAGATCCAAGGTTTCACGAATTAGATTGTATCGTCGGCGTTCGCCTAGCAACAGCGGTGCGGTGCTCACCGCGGAATAGAAAGTAGGCTCGACTCACCTTTCTCACTGCTGAATCCAACGTTAAACTGATTGGTGACCGGCAGGATTTCCATTTTTTTCCAAATTTTTACTTATATTGTACACTTTTTGTTTTTAAATATGAAAAAATTTACTCGTTCCACAGCGGAACTTTATTACTAGAAAAATATCACAAGTCTCTTTTGTACTGCGAATGCGCACTGATGTACCGGCAAAACTTGACCGGCGACTAGTATAACGTTAGAAGAGATCGTCGGGAAAATTAAAATGAGAACTTTGAAGAGCCTAACACGACCGCATCAGATTTGATCTCGTAACCTTAGGGCTTTGTCACTCGCCCTCGGCTCACTGTTCGACCCACCCGACCCTGACTGTTTTCTGTGACGGACTGACGAAACGGGGAAGCGGCTTGCTTTTATATAGAGGCTGAGGCGGGGGGTCGGGGGAGGCGCTCCGCGGGCCGAGCGGGGGCCCCGCGCGCCAGTCCCCGCCGCGCGTGCTGTCGAGCGCACGTCCGCCAGCGCTCCCGCCGCCACCGCTGCCGCACCGAGCCGGCCGGCTTTCCTTTGTTCTCCCTGCAGAACCTGAATCCTCAATTCAGGAAGTGTCCTCTGTTTTAACACGTGCGTGTCTGTTTTATAATCAGTTGCGTTAGTTTTATTGAACTCTACGTCCGTAGCTCTATCTTTGCCAGTTGTAAATTTCTAGTCTTTGTTCTCTATGTAGAGTCAGAGTTCTTGATAAGTTAGTTTGTAAGTTTGTTAGCACAGTTGTACTTAGTTATCTATCTGTTAGGTAGGATTACGTTACCGCTGCCTACCGCTATCGGGCGTCGCAGCGGCTGGCTCGGGCGAACAAAGATAAAGTCCTTGTCCTTGAGATAGCGATAGATACATTATTTACTTAGCAAAGTAAAATAGATGTAAGACTGTTAAAGTTACTTTTAAATTGTTATGTCTTTGTTTGTAGCTACTTATAATTGTTTTCACCGTGTTTACCCTACTTTAGGTAGGTCCCTGACCTGTTTGTTAAACTTAGAATTATGATGTGATAGTGTCGAATTGAAACACGTAAGTAAATTAAGCAGACATAGGAAAATCCTAAAAATTTACTCACATTCCTTGACAGTCCAAAACTTGGAAGAAAATTATTAAAATGTTTTCCCAAAAAAAAATCAGAAAGTCGAAACTGAAAAAATAATAAAATTTTATAACAAACATTTCCAATTTAAATTGCAATAACAGTTCGGAATGCATAGCCAACAACAACTCAAATATTCAGATTCAAAAACAAACAACTTTACTGCACAAGCGATAAAATTGCATCAGCCAGAACTTTCCAGTTTTTTTTTCTATAAAGAGATTTTTTTCTCGAACAATCTTTGGTTTGGTCTCGGTTTGGTTTGAAAGACTGGCAAGTTAAGACAAGTTACGACTCGCCTGCCCGATTTCAGATGATTTAATAAATTCTATAAAATTTAAAAATTTGATAGAAAATGGCTAAAATTGAAAACTTTTTTCGGATACCTTAAAATATTTTTCTGGGATGTTGCCTACCCCTTTTTTAGGTAGGAAGAAAAAAACATTTAAAACGATATATAAGTCAAATTTATAATTTACTGATTTTATCTGAAGGAACTGAACGAAAAACAAGAAAAACCTAAGTTAGTTTGTACTTAGAAACTTAGACATGAAAAAACGAAATCATTTGAAATTAAAAACGCGTTTATAAAATATTAATTTTATGAAATCAAAAAGGACAACGATAAACTATAGAGAAGATCAATTCAAACACTATAAAACTTAAATACTTATAATAATACAATAAATTTAAACAATCAAGCCAAACCGCTGAAGGTAACAAAGAAAACTTAAAAGGACGATGTAAAAACTCAGGAAAAGGTAAGCATAAGTGAAGTGTTTTTTTGTGGAAGAGTTAGAAAAAAAAGGTTCTGTTGCCAGGCTACTTCGCCGGCCGGCCGGCCTTGGTTCGTGAGTCAGTAGTCGACCGGTCGACGCGAATCGGCCGGCACGACCAACAGTCACGAAAACCATCACCGTCGTAGATCTAGCGCTCAACGAACATTACCTCCAAAGTTCACAAGTCATGTTCTTTTTTTCTCTCCTATAGCAGCCATAAATCATCGATAAGCTGCCTTTTTTTTCAACGACCTTTTCATATTATTCTCTCACTCACAATTGGTATCTCTTTTGTAAATGTATCTAATCGATTTGCTGTGTACTTTTTCGATATTCTATCAAACTTTTCACGTTTATCTGACTGTGCTAATGTTTGATTTTAATTCGTTCTGAACTTTGATAATGAATTATGAACAATCATTGTAATGTTACTTCTGACGAATGGGATAAGAAATCTTTTTATAAAATAAGAAATTTAAAAACTCTTCTACTACAAGATTCTTAAAGCAACTCTAACAAAAAACAGAATAAATAAAACATCAAATATGTAAGAAATCTACTGTGTGAAAGTACAGTAATGATCAAGTATAGTGCAAACAATGGTGTATTGAGTTACAAAAGAAATGTAGAATCGAGAGTCGCTAAGCGAACAATGGCGGAGCCCCTGGCAACAGCCGACAGCGAAGCTCCTGTCACAACTTGTGGCAACCTGCGGCTCAACAATTAATAACGTGTAACAACCAGTAGCAAATAAAACTTTATGACAAGCAAATTTCTCTCTCCGCCAACAATGATGTCGTCCATATAGCTTACTTCACAAGTCGTTTTATTTATTCTAATCACGGCCAATGCAGATTTTATGTTCGTATACTTAATGTGCTTCAAAGAACAATAGTTTTGTACAAGGCTAAGTAACTATGCACACAACACAATACAACTTTTTATATACCTGCTATCTGTTTGTAAACTCTATCATCGATCGATATCGCGCCAGCAGCGCGCGGGCCGAATGCTAATGCGATCGACGTGTGTTGTATGTTGTATGTATGGAGTATGACAGTACGCTCATAGTTATTCGTCAGTCGTCCGAGCCGGCTTGGGCAACCTCATTAGCAATTTTAAGTCAGCTTTGTTTGTGCCGGAGAGTCGGATCGCACGTGTAAATTGCTCTGTCAGCGGCCACTCAACGCTGACCCACGCAGGTGACGATAACGATCTAATTCTAACTCCTTTACAAACGAATTAATGTATCTGTAAGCGATGAACGAGTTCATAAAGTTCTGGTCTGTTCAATTATATCGCTCAATGTTCTTTATAAAGTTTACGCTAGCTCGTTCATACAAGGACGCTGTATATTTGTTAGTTAAAAGGTCATCTCGACCAATGCTTGTTTGTATAGTTTAATTTGCATGCTGATTGTGTGTGATATCCGTGTTTAGTTAAGTTATTGTAAAAACTTTAAAATCTGTGATTTTAACAATAAAAGTTACAAAATAATGTTTAGTTTGTTTTATGGTTGGTTCGGGATCAAAGAGGATTTTAAAACTAGTCAGTGACTTATTTAGTATAAGTATGACTACATATAAGCCTCAAGTGTTCTAGACTTCAATCGACTTCAAGTGGATATTGCTTGGTAGGTTATCGTTTCTGTATAATGTGCTTCAAGAATTATGTCACCTTATCATAAGTTCAAAAGGTTTTCATATAAATAAACTATTTTCGTTTCGGATTATAATCGATAGCTGCTATCTAAACGTTCTGTATAATATATTTAAATAAATACACTCTGTTTATAGTTTTACAGTAACAAGTGAGTTTATCTTAATATTAATTTTATCATGCAAACCTAGTTTTTATATCTTTATGTTATAAATTATACTTTCTTAAAACTGTAAACAAAAATAAATTACTAACGGATATTTTTTTCACGAGTTAAATGAGATAAAGTTTGACACTTCGCCAACTCTGCTAAAAAAGAAAAACTGCTAATTGGCTTTGGCTCCAATGAACTGCTGAAGTCAAGGTTTCCTGGTTCATATGGTGTCCCTGAAAATTACGAGGTGGTTTCACATTTCTATGCATTGGAAAAAATATAAAACAAAAGCAATGAGTCACACTGAATTAGTCGGACAACAATAGGCCGCTTGCGAACCAACATCAACCAACAATACGATGTAAAGGTTCCGCGTCCATTCTGGCATTGTTTCTAATTTATTCTAATTTGTACTAAATTCGGTCAGTGGTATTAAATAAAGTGGCGTGGTTCACTATAACAAAAAGAACCTTTAATCCATTAACTGTCAGCGCTATTTCTATGTTAATTTCTATGAATTCATCACGTTATATTCAAATGAGCAGTCCAGGAACAATCAGCCTGAGGCGGCCACTCGGACCCGCGCTGCTACAATAAAAATATATATTCCAGGCAATTTAAATGATTTATTGTATGAAAGGTGAAGTTTTTCGAGGCTGGATGTGACTTCGTTCGTGATTTATACGTTTACTGTCATTTTTAGGTTGCCGTTTTTGGTCGTTTTATTATTAAAGGCACTTTTTTGTGTTAGGAAAGGAATGAATGATTATCGAGCCTTAAAAGCGTGAAAATAAAAAAAGGCTTTTACATTTTTATCGATAAGGCAATAGAAAAGTGACGGCTATAAACGAAAAACCTTTGCACAAGAGAACGGCTGAGCACTAAAGCAATTAAAATCCTAAAACAGCTTAGCTAGCATACTCTAAACTGGCGAGCGACTAAAACTGCTACTCTTTAATTAAAGCTAAGAGATTAAAACAGATTGCAGAGCGCCATTCAATTTAATAATGAAAATGAACAAAATTACTGAGCACAATGGGCCAAGTTCTGTACTGTGAATCACTTAACGCTCGATTAATCGTCAAGGGCTGAGGGACAAGGAGATAGGGCCCTTGCAAACAGGCTAAACAATTTAACTCGCCCAAAGGGAAACCCTTTGTCTCCGTCACACGTACAATCTATATTGTCGGAATTGGATATAGGAGTTGGTGAAACAAGCTGAACTTTGATTTGTGTCTTTGAAGTTACGCTGTAAGTATTAATAACACTCGAGGGATAATTTTCTTCTTGTGATCGTCACTGCTTTCAGACAAATATATACCTTCCACTTTAGATTCTTTGAGGGTCGCGTCGCGTCGACCCTTCTCGGCAAACGAGCTCGGAGCAAGTTTCGAGATATTTCGTGTCATATAGCCCTCTGTGACATCACTATGGGTTGGTTGGTACTAGGAGGGTGGATCACAATTTATTCATAACAAAAACGTATTTCGGATTGATTTTTCGTAAATTAGATATCATGTATCGAGTTACATGCACGATGAAAACTTTGAACGACTCGTTGTCATGCGATTCGTGCATTTATTATTCGGTGCCCTTTCATTTTCTTGTTATTATAGATGTATGGGGTTACATGGGCAGGGGAGTTGTAGGTTAGTAAGTCTTTTCTGTTACTTATAAAGTCGCTTTTCGCCTTTGCATTCGATTCAAGTAAAGTAGTACATACTTACAAACTTTATCAAATGTCAAGTAAGTATGTTAGGTGTATTTATTTGAAAGGTTATTTATAACGTTATCGCCAAATGATTCAAAATGAAATGTTCAAGAGGTACAGAACTATAATACAGGACAATTCTTCTAAAAAATTTAAATATTCTTTGTTACGATAATAATCATTACACTCAGCTCCGAATTATGAAGAAAGAACCTGTATCTAGGGTGCCCCAAACACATTTTGTACAAAGACAAACTAATGCATCCAGAAAGGGGGACAAAAAACGATATACTGGCAGAATCATCAGCGTTGCATTGCATCAATGCTATTGCATTGCTTGCAACATAAGCTGAGTCTGGGCCATTTTGCGCCTACAACACTTACAATACATTTGTTAATTTTATTATTTGTTTTTTTTTTTGTGTATCTTTACCTAGTTTATAACTTACTAGAGGCTGCCCCGCGGTTTTTCCCGCGCAGATTTCTCATAGACACAAAATTCCCGTTTTTTCCGTTCCCGTGGGAATTTCGGGAAATCCCTTCTTAGTGCTCACCTACACTCCCCAAGGAACCCACGTACCAATTTTCAGCTTTCTACGCCCAGTAGTTTAGGCTCTGCGTTGTCTGTCAGTCAGTCAGTCAGTCAGTCAGTCAGTCAGTAACGGAAGAGTTTTATATATATATTGATTATTGTATGTTTTGTGTGCGCAAATAAAGATTTGTCTATGTCTATGGCTATGTCTATATCCATCCATAATCCACCATAACAATGTTCAATCCGTCTGGAAATCAAACCCTGACATCTGAAGTCGCAGTCACCATCACTGCAAACTGAACCACGGAGTTTGTAGGTGATACAACTATTTTGTCTTTTCTTAAAAATATCGGCATCTTAGCTTAGTTTAAAGAAAACCCTTCATATTTAATAGTAAACATCAAGAGCTTCATAATGTCTTCTTCTTCTTCTACATTTAGTTAGTTTTTTGGGCCTTTAGAACTACCACAGGAACCACGGTAAGATGGAGAGCTCAGAAACAACGACGTCTTCATAAGTGAGGCAAGACAAGAGGAAGGACCAAAGTTGCGTCTTTTGGTTTCAAAAGTCATGTAAGTATAATAAGTTAGCTGAACCAGTAAACTAAGTAAGTATTGAGAAAACTATTTTTTTTTTATAAAAAGCAATTTTAGAATCCCGGATGCTAGTGAAAACCATTATCCCCAACAAAACCCATCTGTCAATGTTTATGGGCACCATCGACGCATGGACGTCGCCGCGGCGTTCGTTTCACGATGATCAAACGAAAAATACACCATAAAAATAATTATTACATCCACCAAGGTCGCTTGAAAGGCGAACCCTATTCAGTTTTAATCCTAAACAGTGAAAAAGTTTCTATACACGATTTAATAAAAGAGAAAAAGAGAGAGGGACTAAACGTGCTCACGTTCTAGCGATCTTTGTGGAATAGGACGCGGGGCCGACCCGCCCTAGTTGCGTTTACTGTACAGAAACACAAATATAAACTTTATTGTATGAGTTATAGAGGCTAACTAGTTCAGGTTACAGCAGGGCGTAGGCCTTCCACAGCTGACAAAGATCATACGAAGCACAAAGAGCACTCGCTCGACCATAAAAACTCATGTTTTAAACAATTTTCTAACTAGTTAGGGTAGTACCCTTCTAGTTGGCCGTGGCCTTTTTGTTTAGGACCCTCTAGTGTACGCACTATGCATGCTGTCAGGATTTTAATGAGGTTTTGTTAAAAAGAAATGTGGAGAATTGATTTTGGAAAACCGCGCACGCTTGCTCTCCCGGGAATTTTGCAGGATGGGCATAATATTTTGAGTTTAAACGAGTTGCCAAACTAAAATAACGACTAGCATTTATCGATAGAAAACGCAAAAGGAATAGAAACGATAATATTTGGGTCTTGCTTAGCTATGCCCTAGCCTAGATGATCGAAAAGTATTCTAGATTCATGAAAGAGCAAATGGTCTATTTCTAAAAAAAAAGCTAATCGAAAGAGTATACTTTAAGTAAATGTCTCTTGAAAGGACAAATCTTTAGACCTAGAATTATCAGAATTCTTGAGTTGGTAGGTATAACTAAATATCCAAATTCGAAGGTCTTTGACACCCTGATAAGTATATCAAATAATAATAAAAAAGGTAAAAGTATTACTCTACGATAATTTTAATCTTAAATGACCTACTCCTAAATAGAGGCCTAATTCAACTGTCACTGATAAGACGTAAATACTTATAAACTTGCTATCTGTAATATAAGAGGTGATAAATACCTAATTTCATGCCTATGCCTAAATAAATTGTAAAGGCTCAGCGCAAATTTTGAGAGCCGCGTCGATGAAGTAGTAAAAAATAGTGAAATACAAGAAAGTTACACTAAACTAGACCTGTGACTAGACATAATATCAATAATTGGGACAAATACAAAAAAGGTTTTCATTCGAAAATTATAAATACTCATTATGAGCCAGTTTATAGCGAAGCTAGCGCCATTTGCGAAAAAAATTGTTATCTTCTAAACCAAATTCTAGACAAATATCAAAAATGTGGCACAGTATGATTCTAGATATTCATGCGTAGTATTTTTTGAGCACAGTTATATATTCCTAAGTAAAAAGAACGACATAACTCACAGATTGTTGCCGAAAGTGGACACTTTTAGCATCACTTTGTAGCTATCTTTGGTCTTTAACCTCAAAGCTATACAACAGTGCCCTGAAAATGCTAGGCTACATTATCTAGTGTCATACTGTGCCACATTTTTGATATTTGCCTTAGTTTAGAACATATTACTTAATTTTTTTCGCGAATGGCGCTAGCATCGCTGTAAACTGGCTCATAAACACTTCTTCTGCAGATTCTCAGCCTATTCTTGACACAGGTAACCCGCACTGATTGCACCTCACAGCTACTTGGCAACAATTTTTTTTAAACATTGATATTAAGTCAAGTCAAGAACATCAAGTAAAGCAAAGCGTGGGTGTGAGACTGTTTGTCTGTCTCATTAGACCCTGAGTCTCGCCTACACAACTCCACAAGTTTTTTATCAACATCGCATAGTAGCTACGGGATATTTGACCTTATGTTATTAACTTGCTTGGAGTTAATAGTTGAAATTCCCTTAGAGATAAATACATGTCAATAGTATATGGTCGATAGCTTTGTTAATTTGTACAATATGGAATATTCTGCTTTTAATAGACATTTCAGTTGTTTCGTGTGGGAAATTTTTAATATTGTGACTCTTGCAATAAGCGAATAAGTAAATAGATATGAATTGAATAGAATATAGGACGCTTGAATTAGATAGGATGATAAGTTATTTTTATTTTTTTTCCTTAAACCATATAGTTTTTTCATAACCCGATCCATACAAACTCGTCGGTTTCGTGAATTGTTTACACATTAACATGTGGCCTATATGTTTTATCGTTCCTTCCGATTTCGCTCTGTAAATTTGTTTCGGCTATCTTCATAATAATAGCCCCTAACTGGGAAGAACCTGTATCTAGAGTGCCCGAAACATAACACAAAAACAAACATTACACCCAGACTGGAAACAAACATTGAGATTCATCATAACTACGTGCGCCTCGCCGGGAATCGAACCCAAGTGCACACGTATCTCAGTCCACATCACTGCCAACTGAGCTACGGAGCAGTCAATCTTCTGTCATTCATCCGCTCTAAAGTGACCAAAACCACCCTTTCCAATCTTGGTAACTCCATACAACTTCATTTGTTTGAGGGGTGAATTTAACTTTTTGTAATAAATATGAAAAAACCTTAGCCTAGCAACAACCTTTTATGTTTCCATGTTCTTGACGTTAGCTGCTATGCTATTAGCATCTCCAAACACCCTTATAAAGCAGCTGACTTCACTCACCGTCATAAATAAAAAGTCTAAAAAAACACACAGCAAAGGTTCGCAAGTACTACCAACTGCTACCACATTCAACTCACCATGGCTTTTATTTTGAACGTAACAGAGTCCAGAACAGCATGCTTTCTAAATCTTAGTTACGCTGCATTCGTCACGTACGTTTCAGCATAATAACAGCTGATTGGTAATAATGGGCACCTTTAAGGGAAATATAGCCGTTTTTGTAGGAAGCCCTAATTGGCGTTCGATGCTTTATTGGCTTGGGACTAAGTTTTTTTTCTGCCTACCTGGGGTTAAGTGGAAAAAAAAGGTATTACGGTACGTGACTAGTTGGATGTAGCTCAACGAGATCTCGAGTAAGAATAGGAACACCAAATTTTTATGTTTATTATTCTTTACTGATTGTTGGTATTATTAAATGATCAAACGAACTTACCTGAAGTGAAGTTCGATCTTGATTATCTTGGCTTCGTCGAGGAGATTTGTTCTTTACCATGTAGTTTGCCCAGCAAACGCTTCAACCTACTCGCACACAGTGTTTAGAGTCAAAATTAGGGTAGAAATGAAATTTCCCCTCCCCCGCGCAGGCTTCCCCTACCATCGCTGCTTGCTAACCGACGTCCAAATCGCCTCATTCAGTTCAGAGCCTCAAGTAACAACATTGATTTTTAGGGATGATTCGGGTGTGGGAGGGATCCTAAATCTCCTCGACGAAGCCAAGATAATCAAGATCGAACTTCACTTCAGGTAAGTTCGTTTGATCATTTAATTATCTTGGCTTCGTCTCTGAGATTTGTTCTTTACCATGTAGATGTTCAGAGACTATCAATGTTGTTAATTAATATAAAGAAACCATACCCTTTTAATTATAATACAATTTTTTATCTGTGAAAATATGAAAGCTTTATTGTATCATCCTCAGGTATCATCGATTATAACAAAAAATATATTAACTTCTTAAAACAAAATTAACAGTTCTTAAACAATTAACAAACTTATAACTTATTATTATTAATCAAACACAGCATTCGCAAAATTAGAATGAACTAGGGGCCTATTATAGAAATTAAAAAACACAGCCGAGCTATTTGACCAACCAGCTGCTTGTCTGATGACATCAATACTGGCCCCTCTGCGGCTGGCGGCAGAGGTTGCCGCATGGCGGGTGCTGTGCGCACTAAAGGTATTGGTGTCTATTCCACACTCATTTAAAGTCTCTTTTATCCAGCGAGATATGCTTTGCGATGTTGCTGGATGATGAGGACGTTTAAACGTCAGAATCAACTTAGTCTCAGATGGAGACCTTAAATCAGCAGTTCTACTTAAATAATCTTTAAGAGTTTGTGCCGGACAAATAGATAAACGCTGTCTAAAGAAAGGGAGATCTAAAACGGGTTGCCGTTTTCCAACAGCTGATGTTTTGATCAAATCAGTAATGGTAATTATAATTCTGTCGGAACCCATATTTATATTAGAAATTTTTATTAAACTTAGGGTTTGTACCCTTTGCCCCGTAGCAAGAGCTAAGAGCATGACACATTTTTTAGTTAGTTCATCTAAGTTCAATGACACATTCGGATATTTATCTGAAAGTTTTTCTAAGACTACGTTAGGGTCCCAGGTTACAGAATATTTTGGAAAGCTAGGCTTTAATCTAAAAATGCCCTTAAAAAATCTTTTTACTAAATCGTCTTGACCCACCTTATTTCTAGAAATAAGGGATAAAGCCGACCTATGATTATTAAGAGTACCATAACTCGAGCCTTTTTCTAAACAAAATGATAAAAAATCCAAAATGCTATTTACGGTGATATCGAACGGGTCAAATTCCCTTTCCCGACAATATTCCCACCACAGTTTAAAGCTAGATGTGTACTGCGAAATGGTATTAGCCGATAAGGACGAAATCATTACATGGAGTGCCGATTGCGGGACTTGTCTTCTGGAGAAGGCTTCCCTGATAAAACGCTCGCTGCCAGGGAAAGCTGGCGATGTAGCGGGTGTTCTTGTCTGAAATTTGAAGACAATAAAGTCTTACTAGGAGGAAATATTACTATTTTACTAATTGACATAGACTTAAAAATTGGAAACCATGGTTGGGAAGGCCAATTTGGGACAATAACGATACCCGTAGCCTGGTCAGTTTTAATTTTTTGTAAAACCTTAAGGACCAGAGCGAATGGAGGGAAAGCATAGAAAAATACATTATTCCATTTTACTGTAAAAGCATCGATATTAACGGCAAAAGGGTCACGTTTCCATGAGATATATTTATGACATTTCGCGTTACTTCTTGAAGCAAAAAGGTCAATTTCCGGACTTCCAAACAAATTTTCAATTTTTTGAAAACAAGAAGAATTTAGCCCCCACTCTATATCGATATTTCTGGATTCGTAATCAGCCTCAGTATTCTGTATTGACTTTACATAGGATGCAAAAATAAATATATTTCTTTTTTCGCACCAATCCCAAATTTTTCGTGCTATATGGTTCAGGTGTGGAAACTGGACCCCGCCCATACGATTAACATACGCGATGGCAGTTGTATTGTCTACTCGCAAGAGGATTTCACAGTTGCTACAATCATTCGCAAAGGAAATAAGGCCAAAATATACGGCTTTTAATTCCAAATAATTTATGTGTTGCTTGCACTCTTCTTCAGTCCAAGCTCCACCGATTTGTTCACCATTACATGCTGAGCCCCAGCCTTTTAATGAAGCATCAGTGTATATCTCTAAAAGGAAACTATTTGTCTTAATCGTATTGTAAGAACAAATAATATTTGAACGCCACCAAAGCAAGTCAACCCGAATATTACTTGGAATCCGCATAATGCAATCATAATTATTATTATTATTTAGTAATGCAATGTATTTTGCTCGTTCTAAAGTTTTTGTATGGGCCCATCCATAAGCCACACCTGGACACGCAGCTGTTAAACTACCTAGGAATTTCGCAAAACTTCTAATGGTCAAACAATCCGACTTTAACATTAATTCAGTTCGACTTAAAATATCATTCTTTTTCTTTTCAGGTAGCTCAATCGTCATTTTTTCGGAATTAAGAACAAAGCCCAGAAATTGACATGACTTACTTGGAACTAAGTTGCTCTTTTTGTAATTAATTTGGAACCCCAAACTTGTAAGCAGTGATATAGTGATGTTGATATTGCTAATGCAATCATCATAACTTTGCGCTATGCACAATTGGTCATCTAGGTATTGAACTGATACTATACCACGACATCTAAGATAGGCGACTACCGGTTTAAGCAACTTGGTGAATATGTAAGGCGCCGAACATAAACCGAACGGCAGCGCTAAAAATTCGTACAAATTATCTCTAAAATAAAATCTTAAATATTTGGTATGAGACTCGTGAATAGGTACAAAGAAAAATGCCTCTTTGAGGTCGATATTAACCATAAAGCAATTTTTAGTCAAGAGTCTAGTCGCGGTTCTTACATCTTCCATTTTAAAATGGTCACACCTTACAAACTTATTAAGATTTTTAAGGTTCAAAATTAACCGCTTACTACCGTCACTCTTTGGTATAAGAAAAATATTCGAAACAAATTGCCCATAAGTTTGTTTACATTGCCTTATAGCTCTTATTTTAATCAACCTTGTTATTTCATTTCCTAGGTACGTCATATCAGTTTCCGAAAGCGACAGTCGCGGCTTGAAACGCGGATCTTGCTTGGGTATATTAATAAATGGAATTTTATATCCCTCGACAATATTTAAAATTTTCTTATCATTTGTTATGGACTGCCACGATTGAGTGTAATTTTTCAAACAACCCGCAATTACCTGTTTATTTTTTACTGCCGGTTCTGTGGGTAGTTCGCGACTTGATGTCGACGCTGCGGGGCCGGCGGCGGCGGTGGTGGCTGCCGGGCTCGCTGCGGCGGCGGCGGCGGCGGCGGCGGCGGCGGCTGGCGGCGCGAGGTGCCGGCCGGGTGGTACGCCGAGCGCTGCCCGCCGCGGCTCGTGTTCGCTCGGGAGAATCGATGCGGCCGCGCTGCTGGCGCGCGGGATGTCGATGGTTGCGACGGGCCTCTCCAGTTTAAATTATTGGAACTAGAGGCAGAGGTCGATTGAATGATTTGACCTGTTCTTCTTATACCCTGAGAGAGTTTGATAAACTCAGCTAGTTTTTCGCCGAACAAAAAATTGTCACGTTTTCTGTCTTTAAATGGTTCAACAAAACCTTTGTCGAGCATTGGTATAAGTAGAGATCGTCGTGTTTCGGTTTCCGCAAAATGCGAATCTGCTATAAGTTTAGTAGCGTCACTTAAAAGGCGCAGATGATCGGCAGTATTGGTAGACTTGGTCAACATGTTTGTCATAACTGTGCCCAGGATACTTAGCGCACAACCAAGTTGGGCTTGTTTTTTAAAAACTCTAGCATCACGGTTCTTTGCTGATTCAATTAGTAAAGTACAGACCTCTGGATTAAGATGCGGAGCCTTAATCGACGGGCAGTTTTTTGGGGGTAGAACTGTTTTTGTAATTTCGTCTCTTACCTCCTTTTTCAGTCCATTTTTTAAAATAGGCTCCCATCTTTTAGCTAGATCACCATTAATATCCTCGCCCCACTCAGGCGTATCTGCGATGAAAACACCGAGGGCTTCTAGAAGTTCCGGGTCGACAACCGTCTCCGGCGCAGAGGGAGCTACGTCCCCGTCTGTCGGTACAGTACCACTCGTACTTGGTACCGGGTTACCTGCCGTCGTCGTTGACGAGCCGGGAGCGAGCGTGGGTAGCGGCGATTGAGGAGCTGCGATGGTCTCGGTTGCGCCAGGCTCCGCGGGCTCAGCGGGTTCGGCGAGCCCCGGGGGCTCCTCAGCGAGCTCTACGATCTCAATTTCCATTTCCGGGTCGGGTAACTCCGTTGGAGATTGCACAATGGCTGGATTTCCATCTTAGGAAAAACAGAATTAATTGGTTAATATCACGTATTAACTCGAAGTTTAATTGCTACTGGTAAATATCACGTATTTACTCGGAGCATTAAATTTGTTAATATTAAAAGATAAAAAATATCTCATAATAAATATTGCAAGTGAAAATCAATCACTAAGCTAACCTTGTAAATAGTCCTCGTCATCAGAGCTCGTACTAGGATGACGCCGACGTTGTCTTCTTGATAACTTTTCTTCGTACTTCTTCATTTTTCGTACCCAACGGTCTTCCTTTGACTCACTAGCCTTTCTTTTAGGCATACTTTGACAAAAAAATATTTTGTTTTTTAAATTATTTTCCACTATGTGCGTGTTGCGCGCGCGCACGGACAAGAATGAGGCGATTTGGACGTCGGTTAGCAAGCAGCGATGGTAGGGGAAGCCTGCGCGGGGGAGGGGAAATTTCATTTCTACCCTAATTTTGACTCTAAACACTGTGTGCGAGTAGGTTGAAGCGTTTGCTGGGCAAACTACATGGTAAAGAACAAATCTCAGAGACGAAGCCAAGATAATGATAAAAATGGCATTGAAGTTCTATTCGGCCACAGCGATGTTTCGAATAAGATTCGCAGCCTATAGTACCCTGCTTGTTAACCGACTTCAAAAAAGGAGGTTATCAGTTTGACCTGTATGTATGTATGTTTGTCCGCGATTACCTCGAGTTTGGCTGAACCGATTTTGATGCGGTTTTCACAGAAGTATTTGTTACTTTCTGGAGAATGTTTTAGTGTACTGTACCTATTTTAACCGACTTCAGAAAAGAGAAAGTTTTCAGTTTATGTATGTGTAAATTTATTGAAGGCGGGTTCCTTTTTTGTAAAAAAGAAATTATTTTGGTAAGTGTATCAAGTGTAGCATCATTCGTAAAGTATAAAACGACCTAAATAATAATTTATTTTCGCCACTGTACATATTATGTACAGTGGCGAACTAGCGGCGTATCAGATTTGTCTATGGAAAATCGGTTCATCAGTTTGGGCTCTACGATACCACAGACAGACAGACGTTACACTTAAACACCCCTCTGTTTTTTCGTCGGGGGTTCATAATATAACTTAAATGTTTTCTAGCTCTCTTAAAATGATTTCTACAAAAATTATAACTCAATTATTATTTTCATCATGGCTTCCATTAACCAAAACGGCCGTGACTTGCACAGTCGAATAAACCACAAAAAAAATCCACAAAGTTTTTAGTTTCATTAATCTCCAACCTATACAATTATAAAGATTTTACATAACGTTTCTTTTATATAAAATCGTCGGTCAAATAGGCCTAGTTTCGCTATTCAGCACGGTTCGTAATACTTCTTTGTTTCGATTTTACACTTTCTACTTTCTTCAGATCGCTGCCTGCGCCTGCCCTGCCCATGGCGCTGTCGCTATGCCATGGTGATAGATAAAGAACAGATTCTAAAATGGCAGCCGAAAGCATGCTATCTCGCGAATATAAGTATGAGAGAAGATTTAATAAGAGCCGCCATTTTGAGATTTGATCTTTATCTGCTCAGGTTATACTAATTATATAAAAACTTTTTATAAAAAAATTAAACCGCCGAAAAAACTGAAAAGCATTAAATAATAGGGAAACATTTTCTATTAGGCCTTAATTTACTCACTTCTTAAAGTACACGACCTGGTGAAGGTTGAGGGACTAACAGGATGAGGTTCGATCACGATCGGTCGGTGAGGCGATTTGTGAGGGAGGCCTATGTCCAGCAGTGGACGTCTATCGGCTGAGATTATGATTATTAACATTCATATAAAAAAGACTCATAATTATACCTAGCAGTTTTCACGTAAATCACAACACATACAATCGGTGAGTGAACAATAAAGTCACCCCTATTTTGCCACCCTTAGGGTTTAAATTTTATTTCCAAATTTTTATGGGACCAACTTCAAGGTATACCCTGTCGATTAAAAAAAGAATTATCAAAATCGGTCCACACAGTAAAAAGTTATGCGTGATCATACATAAAATATATATATATATATATACGCGACGAATTGAGAACCTCCTCCTTTTTGTTTTTTCGTCGGTTAATAAAAAAGCCAGTTTACAGCGATGCTAGCGCCATTCGAGAAAAAAATAAATATCTTCTAAACTAAGGCAAATATCAAACATGTGAAACGGTATTCCCCTAGCTCATTCAGCCTAGTATTTTAAGGGCATTGTTGTATTAGCTTTAGGCTGCACTATCCAGGGGAATACTGTTTTACATTTTTGATATTTGCCTTAGTTTAGAAGATATTAATTTTTTTTCTCGGGTGGCGCTACTTTAGCTGTGCTATGGCTCTTAATAATATAAATGCATTAAACTTGGTGTAGCTGTGTGTTACGCAATCACGCCTATTATAATAATACCAATTTTCAGCCATATTGGCTTAACAATAATTGTTAAGCCAATATGGCTGAAAATTGGTATTCATGAAACGGAAAAAGGTACTTTTTATCCCGAACATTCTCACGGCAGCGACTTTTTTTTTTAAATGCTTTTTATTTTTACCTACATTTTTAATTTTGTAACAAGATGATCGTAATTTTTTTTTATCCGTAGTAATCAATCACCGATTGATAAATAAGATTTTAGCGTTAAAATTTTGCAAATTATAATTTTTTTGTGATTTCGTAAAAATAACTCAATACTTCTATAGCTAAACATGCTGCAGAAAAATTTCACGTGATATCTATTTCTCCAAGCACGTGTGCTTAATATAGCCTGATCCATTTCTTGTGCAATATACTACAAAGATTTTTCGTTTTGCTGATATTAAAACTTCTTTTAAGCAATATTGATATACTAAGAGGACGAGTCTTTTTTCATAGACCAATTTGAAATTTTACTTGTTTTTGGACAACTTGCAGCTTACATTTTTACTGTTCCAAGAGGGAGGATAGAAATTCAGACAATCACTAAATTCTATACATGGTTGGTAAGCAATTGTTTGCCGTTTGATATGGTAGCTTATAATAGTTTTCGATTGAAAAGACCTTGTCACCTGATTGTCCGAAAAGTAAGAGGATTCCGTGCTTCGGAAGGCACGTTTAGCCGTTGGTCCCGGCCGCAGTAGTGGTCGTTATAACCGCGGTGACAAGCTGGCCCCGCCTCACGTTGGTAATAAAACTTAAACTCGGCTAATCGTGGGTCCGGCTCTTGAGCTGGTGCCTCTGCCTAACCCATCGGGGGTTAAAAGGCGTGAGATTATGTTATGTTTTGAAAACTTGGCACAGGTTTCAATGTGCCATTAAATCATAGGGACCAGTTTTTAGTGTTATCATTTCGGTGCTTGACTGCCCATCGCCTACTGTACGCAGAGATATACTTACTTAACTGTTTCAATCGTTAAGGTTTTTAACCTGATGTGATAATAATGTAATGCGCTCAAGCAAATAAAACGGCACGTGGTCTAAAATGAACCTTATTGTTCATTACTTCAGTATCAAGTTTGTCGTTTTCTGGTTTGACAAGATTGCCTGAATCAACTGCCTTTTTAATGATCGTTTTAAAGATGACTACAATAACTTCAAAGATTTCATCATCCAGTTTTCCACCTCTTTAGAAGACCAATGCAAATGGGTTATTTATACATATGTTATACTTACAGGGTAACGTATTATCCCTACTTAATATTATAAATGCGAAAGTAACTCTGTCTGTTTGTCTTGATTTCACGGGAAAACTACTGAACCGATTTAAATGAAATTTGGTATATGGATAGTCTAGATCCTGAGAAAGGACATTGGCTACTTTTTATCCCGAAAATCTCGCGGGAAAATTGGGAATTTGATGTTTCAAGGAAAAATGCGCTGGCGAAGCCGTATATGTTTGTATTGTTGGATATTGCAATTTGTAAATTAAGGTAATTTGTAAACACGCACAACAAAATCTCGCAAACATGTGCGAGTTATTTATCTGGTTAATATAATGATGGGCAGAGAAACTGTTTGATTTTTTGGCTACTGTACTATTAAGTACATGCTTGCAATGCAATTTCTCAGCTACCGTTTGTCCGGAAAACGTGACCGGCCCACTTCCATAAAGATTTAGGTACTTACCAATGAAATAAAATTTATAAATGCATCGACAATAATCATAAAGTACCTATTTTGCAATTTTAAATTCCTTTCATATAATGTGACTAAAATGATGAACCGATTTCCCTTGAAAAAATATGGCAAGCTTGCAAAATAATCACATTGATCTATCTGCCTTTGATTTCTATTAGGTAATATTATTACTCTCTGGAATCAATATATATATAACTCTTCCGTTACTGACTGACTGACTGACTGACAGACAACGCAGAGCCGAAACTACTGGGCGTAGAAAGCTGAAAATTGGCACGTGGGTTCCTTGGGGAGTGTAGATAAGTAAGCACTAGGATTTTCCCGAAATTCCCACGGGAACGGGAAAAAACGGGAGTTTTGTGTTTATGAGAAATCTGCACGGGAAAAACCGCGGGATAGCCTCTAGTATATCATATAATCTGCAATTATCATCATCATCATCATTTCAGCCGAAAGACGTCCACTGCTGGACATAGGCCTCCCCACAAATCGCCGCAACGACGCTCATTCAGTGCACCGCTGCCTTCAGCTACTCTGCATCTTCTGTCTTCCTGCCTGAAATACCTTTTAATTCCTGCCTTAAATACACCAAAATCCTTTTTTTCCCGTTCCCATGGGAATTTCGGGCACCATTCCTTATTGCTCCCCTACACTCCCCAAGGAACCCAAGTGCAAAATTTCAGCAAGCTACGCCCAGTAGTTTCGGCTCTGCGTTGTCTGTCAGTCAGTAACGGAGGAGTTTTATATATGTACTAGAGGCTGCCCCGCGGTTTTTCCCGCGCAGATTTCTCATAAACACAAAAATCCCGTTTTTTCCCGTTCCCGTGGGAATTTCGGGAAATCCCTTCTTAGTACTCACCTACACTCCCTAAGGAACCTACATGCAAAATTTCAGCCCGCTACGCCCAGTAGTTTCGGCTCTGCGTTGTCTGTCAGTCAGTAACGGAGGAGTTTTATATATGTACTAGAGGCTGCCCCGCGGTTTTTCCCGCGCAGATTTCTCATAAACACAAAAATCCCGTTTTTTCCCGTTCCCGTGGGAATTTCGGGAAATCCCTTCTTAGTGCTCACCTACACTCCCTAAGGAACCTACATGCAAAATTTCAGCCCGCTACGCCCAGTAGTTTCGGCTCTGCGTTGTCTGTCAGTCAGTCAGTCAGTCAGTCAGTCAGTCAGTAACGGAGGAGTTTTATATATATTGATATATCCTTATTAAAAACAGGTAGCCTATAATAAGAAATCGATTTTAGCTATTAAGTCGCCTTTTTTCAACTAACGGTTTTAAGAGTATAAGACTTGTTAAATGTCTTTGTTATGTACAAAAATGTATACCTAATGTTCATTGATTAATTCACAGTTTTGATCAAGTTTCGCCACAATTTCATCAACGTAGTATGTGTCATGATTATGTCTTCATGACTTGTCTGCGTCGCGTGGGTTCCTCGCACGTGGTAACTTGCCTGGCAACAAGCTTTGTTACTTTATATTATGACGTCTTTAAGGACCACTTGTTTTCAAATTTGAAGTCTTGATGACGTTACTAGGACTTGCTTCTATTGTTACTTGTTTAGAGATTAACCTATTTTTAATACCTAGTTGATTGGTTAAAGAATCTCTTGTAGGTATCAATACATAGTATGAAACAAAGTCGCTTACCGCATCTGTCCCTATGTATGCTTATATCTTTAAAACTGTCCAACGGATTTTGATACGGTTTTTTTTTAAGGATAGAGTGATTCAAATGGAAGGTTTAATGTATAATTCATGCATAACAAAGTAATAGGTAAGGCGGTACGAAGTTCGCCGGGTTGACTAGTATTAAATAAAAAAAAGGAAAGAAAGATTTCAATCTCTGATTTCTGTCGAATTTTGTATTTGTTATATGCTTTTGTCAAGATTTATCGATGTATCTAGCATTGCAGTGCAGCTTAGTTTTGCATTATCATTATCAATGATTTTGAAAATTACCATTATTGCTTATTATCTCTTTGATTTTCATCACTAAACCAATGTAGGTATGTAATATTTCGTTTCCGTTCATCATCATCTCAGACTCTATAGGCTTCTCATTTATCACATTCCCTTCCCAAAACTTTCACCAGGTTGAGGCTCCAGGGTTTCTTGTTCATTAGTACAGTCTCGGCGATCATCGTAACACTTGCGGTTTTTTCTTGAAAGCAAAAAGCCCTTATTTATCTGGTATTACAGTCTAGTGCATCCAATATCATAGTTAAAAGTGTCACGCTGATCGAGTCCGTGACTGTACAAAGATTCGTCGCCTGAATCATACATATTATAAGAACACATAAAGCCAATTAGACTACATCTAATCTAATTGCTATTGATACCTTATTTGTTAAAGTATCCTATACTGTGTGAGGCGAGGTAGTTCAGGGTGCCCACCAATTGGCTCAGCGAACAAATGTTAAGGCGATCCTTACGACAATGGTCGCCTGGAGAGGCCCCCAAACGAGCTCCCCTCTGTCAAATGATTCTACTCCCTTTCGCAATGATTTTACAGCGTAGAGAAGAAAGGGGTAACAAACTCTACTTTACAATTTATCTCTTTTTTTTGTTCTTTTGTGATATCACTGATAGATATTTCGTTAAAATTTCGTCATCCGATATGGAATCGTTCGTGTGTGTCACTCTCTCTGGTAGGTCTACATGATTCAACAAGTCGGGAGGCTCGCCTGACGACAGCGGCACGTACAGTACGACACGTGACGACACTTTATTTATACACGATTACTTTTATATCATGGCGGAATCTTTCAGGAATAAGTCTTTGCATGATACATGACTCGAATTAATTATTAATTTTTTTTTTTTACTTTTGTTGAGATTTTTTTATTTATCACACAAACCCCCCCCCCCCCCCCCCCTCCCCCCCAAGCGCATCCAGCCCCTAAATCGTCTGGCACCAGCTAAGCCACCATAGGGCATAACACTGATGCTACACGTCATTTTTAGTTTTTTTTTTTACGAAAACTTTCGAAGGACATCAAGTGAGTTGAGCAGGGTTCATTATTTTTCAATTTTATTTTCAGGAATCAGTCCTATTAAGCCTACCATGTGTAAAATTTTCCTCCACGATAAAAATATCCCGTGTAACGTGTATCCCTCTTTATATTACCTACTTATGCTCCACCTCAATGGCTTAGTTAGCAATGATGTTACCTGAGATTCCATGGGTTCTTCGATTCCCGGACGGGGACGAACATTGTTCATGGATATCCATGTTTGTATGCTGGATCTGGAAGTGTTTTTATGGGTTTCGTTTGGGCACTCCAAATGCAGTTTCTTACTAGTTACTCAGTGTAATGTGATATTTATTTATGCACACCTTCCTTTTGTTTTAAGTTTGGTTGAACGCAACCGTTTAGAAATATATTTCAGGACACACTCTATTGCTCTGTTTTAATTTCTTTAACACTCAAAAATGTATAAGCTGTAACTAATTACTACTTAAATTTACTTGGTAGTTGGGACTATCTGAATATTTAATCCTGTCCCTAAAACAAAGAACCTGCCTTAACATTACTAGCCAGTTCACCTAGGGCTACAACGTGGCTGTATTAGAAAACGATATAGCAACCACTACTAAAGGTACGCATAATGTAATAAAATACTCCTTTGTTGTATAAAACAAAACAGTATCCAAGTTAAACGTAGACCCACTTTGATTTAAAGCAAATGCGACCACAGTCACAAGCAAAAGCAGTTTATGAGTCGTACAACTCGTACATCACGTTCAGTGAACGTAATTGGTGGAAATGTCGGCTGGCAACCAGCAATGAATAATTTGAACCTTTCTTCTACAGAACTGGCAATTCCATTTTGTGTTTTCCTCCTGAAGTTTTTCACCGTCTTAGTTTTTAATTCCTGGCTGCTTCCAACTCGGGATATTTTGAGAATCAATATCTCAAAATCCATAAATCGATTGTTCCCGAAGTGGTCCATGAATCCTCAGACGTCTACCTACAGCAGCCTTAACGGTTGTCTCAGTTGCTAGACAAAAAGTTAGCTATCTATGAAGGTTTTGGAAATACGGTAGAAATAAATGATTTTACAAGGGCTGCATCGGAAACAACTAAATTTTGCGAAAGTGCGAAAGTCAATGAAATCAAAGGTCTGGGATGGAAAACCTCAACTATTAATAATTCAGAAAAACATAAAAGTAGCTACAAGACTAATTACTCCTCTGACTTGCAATGTGGTCTAGTAATATAACATCATTACTTTCATCGAAGTCGATGTAAAACAGCTTAGAAATTTAAAATGCAGAGCATTAGAAGTCAATCCTCTCAACGATATCTCTGTTCGGTTGCCGCTCTTTGTCTCGGACTGATGGTAAGATTTGAATTGCGGCTTGTACCGCTTGTTGCTAGGCAAGAAACGTGACCTGAGTATCGGATATGAACAGAGCTTCTTTGTTGCTTATTAAAACAATACTTTCATCACGAATCTTGAACGACATCAACGTTAAATGTGTGCGTTTTTGTAGCACAATGGAGATTTCGATGTGTTGACTTATGGTAAAAGAGACAGTGTGTCTTCATTTATCTTCGTTTAGAGAATCTTTAGCCTTCACCCTACTTTTATTTTAAACATGAGCAAATTCAACTTAGGTTAAAGAAATATGTTTCTAGAAGGTAAATTTTGTTAAGATATATTTAAATTTCTGTTACTGACATCTTTTAATTGACTTGACGAAGCATATTATTTATATTTAAAAGAAATACAGGGCAATTTTCAATATACATATGATTTGTTTAGATTTACTTATACTTTTAAGAAAAATGTTCACACTTTTTTTAAGAGAAATAATATTCGGTAAGTAAGCGATTCGATCCAGTTATATGATCTCTATTTTGATCAAAATCATCTGTAGCTATTAGTAAGTACCTACCAGAATTATTTCCTATTACACAATATTTAGCTTCTATATTACGCTACAACTCCTTATCTGCCAAACCACCAACATCATCGAAACAGGTCATAATTTTGTCACCAGTTTCTTCAAACGCTTCTATTCTAAGTCGAGCAGTGACTAGTGACTATAATTTTGAAGTAGTCAAACTAAACTATCGTAGCATTACGTCGGTTCGTGACTTTCTTTTCCTGCGTTGGTTCGCCTAGCAACAGTGAAGCCGGTTGTGCCATCGTCGATTAGTCATTGCGAAAATACTGTAGATTAAAACGTTGCGTAGACGGGCCTTGTCATACATGTGCGATCTTGTTTCAACCGGTTTTATTAATGAAATATAGGATTTATAATATTTTTACCTTCTTTCGTTGCTTCGAAAGAATTAAGGTTTGATCTGACATTGTCTAAGACAGAGGTTCCAGGACTTTTAATCAATACATAGTATAAAATAAAGTCGCTTCCCGCGTCTGTCCCTATGTATGCTTACATCTTTAAAACTACTGAACGGATTTTGATGAGGTTTTTTTTAAATAGATAGAGTGATTCAAGAGGAAGGTTTATAAGTATACATAATATAGTAACAGGTTAGGCGTTACGAAGTTCGCCGGGTAGACTAGTTGTAAATAAAATAATACACGTTCACAATTTAGCTGGTTCCGCCATTCCCAACATATTCCCAAAATTTAGATTGATGGTACCTAGCTTCCTGTTACACCAACTTTTGCTCTAGTCTAGTCTTACGTGGACCCATCTGGATCACTTTGGGAACTACTTATTTAAGATGACTTATTAATAACATTAGCCTAGTAGTATTGATAAGCTAGTAGCTTTAAATTGGAACCCGATAAGAGGAAGCAAGCTGCTGATACTTGGGAGAGATCTAATGAACTGAAAGCAGCTGGAATGGCTGATAATAAAGAAAAAAAAAAAGTAAAAGTCTAGAAACAGACTGTAAATGCCGAATTCTCCAAGACAAGTCATCAAGATCAATGTAATTGGGTCTTTCTAAGGTATTTTGTAGACTGCTATGATTTTCATTATATTTACTGATAGTGACAAAATAGAGGTACTCGGAATTAGTGATAGATTTGACAATAAACGCCTAAAATAGTCGCTGAGGTATTCTTACAGAGTTAGTATGTACAGCAGCTTTAATCAAATAAAAATGGGTTTTATAAATTTGAAAGAACGAACATATCTAAACCTTTTTCTAATTGAAGTAAACTTTGCAATATCTTCATCCACGACGAATAACCTTTTTTAACTCTGTTTTATTTCGGTACTCTATAACAAACTCTTAAGGTTGAGTTTCCAACGGTTTAATTCGCATTTCGCAATGGTAAAGTATGGTAACTGTACAATGTTTTTTTTAAGACTTCATCTTTTTTTTGGGCTCCTTTGTTCTTTTGTGAAGTTGCGTTTCTTTGTTTTGCAAAGAGTTGAAATAATGCTATAGGGAATAATAACGTGACTCTAAAATTGACATACATTTATATATTTTTAGATCTTTATTGCTTCAAAAACACATGTTTTTTTTTATATTAATTAAATGATTATAATTTTATGTGGAAAATTACGTCCCGTGAAGCGAGCAGAAAATTTCGTACAGTTTGCTTTACTACAGAAATGGTTATAGGAAATCGTAGTCATGCAAGTGTCATTTGTCGTGGCTCAGTTGGCAGTGATGTGGACTGAGTAAGCGTGTGTACCCGGGTTCGATTCCCGGGCGGGGCGAATATTGATATGATGAATATCGATGTTTGTTTCCGGTCTGGGTGTGATGTTTGTCTCTGTGTGTGTTTCGGGCACCCTAGTTACAGGTTGTTCCTAGTTAATGGGTTTTAAGTGTGATGTGTTATTATTATTATTATTGAAAACAATGTGTTTAGGAGACTTAAACCCACCTTAAACCCGTGTAAGCCAACATTTTATAAAAAAAAAACTGGAGTTGCGAGTTGATTTTTGTTGGTTGTTGAGTGGTTTTTTTTTATTCAATCAGGAATCAAATCTGAGACTTTTCTAGTAAAGGCTGGCTCTTTACCAACTACGTTGTAATTGTCGTCAGAGAGTATAATTTTTGTAATGTTTTTATTGAGTCGAGTGCCAAGAAATCTTAAGAAAACTAATATTATTAATGTTCCTACGCAAGTTTTCAGGTATTTTTGTCTAGATCTTCATGAGACTAGATAGATTTTCCGGGGTATACGACCTTTGGTATTCAAGGCTGAAATATATGTTTTTGATCTTAATTCGTTTTTAACAGGCTTTAAATTTAAAATAGGAGTTCTCAATTTATTTCCATGTTTTTAAAGTTTCTAGTATTTCAGGGTAAGGATGACTAAAACTGAATTTCTACTAAATATTTATGGAACCAGTAATCACCCCATTGACTGATTGCGCAATTGAACGATGCCTTAGTTTGACGATTCCTTTACTACTAAAGATGGAACCTGTGTCTAGTCCGGGAGTCTTTAAGTCTATTGTAAACTCGCAAACTATAAACTCGCAAACTTTTGCGAGTTAGCACCTTAATATTTTATACCTGTAAGTGGCCCTTACATAATTATTATTCGTTATCCGCCGGTAATCACACCTGGACCTCAGAAGTACAGTCAACATGACTGCCAACTAAACCACCGAGGTGGTCAGAATTAATACATAGTGTTTTAGTAGGTATTTAAAGAACGGGTTCAGATAGGGTACCTAACCAAAAGGTAATCTATCTCGCCTCTCACAGTATAGGATACTTTACCAAATAAGGTATCAATAGCGATTAGATGAGGATGTAGTCTAATTGACTTTCAATAAGTGATATCTTGTATCCGATATTGAATAAATAATTATTTGATTTGATTTGATTTGAATCAAATCACATATATTTGTCTAACACGGGTCAAAACTATTAAAAAAACAAAAAAAAAAAACTTAAAAAATATTATCTTATACACAATACAAAAAAGATAACGGTGAGTAATACAGCAACTGATGCAATGATCGACGCTGTTGCTAACGGACTTTTACCAATTTCCTTAGAACACCTTCTTACACCACTATTTCAAAGGCTTTAAGGTTGATTTTTGCTAAATAAAATTTACAATTTGTAAGATCTTGGGTTACGGACGGTAAGCAGTAAAACGAGTTTGTCGTTGAGGTTTTTTTTTTAATGAAGAAGAGACGATTGCTTTTAAGGATTTGTAACTTGTTGAGTTTAACAGAGCCCAGGTTTTTGGGTCCTATTGGTTTGATATTGGTTCGATATTCAATAATAATAATAACAAGTGGACCCGGCGAACTTTACACCGCCTAACTTATTACTATTTTGTGCATGTATTATACCTATAAACCTTGCACTTGAATCACTCTATCTATTATAAAAACCGCATCAAAATCCATTGCGTAGTTTTAAAGATTTAAGCATAAGTACATAGGTGCAGATGCGGGAATGTCAATTCAAAATGTTGCTTTAAAATGGTTCTCCGCTACAAATTGACTTTGATAATAGAGTTCCTACTTCGAGAAAGTGAAGAATACGCTCAAAGGAGTATCGGACGGTTCGAGCCAGGTCGATCTGTACTCAAGAACACCTTTTTCAAGTTAAAACTCGAGTTCAAACCTCTAAAACACTGTGAATGTAGCCCTTATTTGGAATGGTACTATAATCGAATAAATTACACCGTAGAAAGTATTTAAAAATTTCATGAAGGTTACCTAAAGGGTAACACGGGAACTGAGAGAAGAAGGATTTGGCAAAAACCTTTAAAAAAAAAGAAGAGGAGAAAACTTTGCTGAAACGAGTTGTATTTTATAGTACTTGGCTACCAAGAAAAAAAGTTAATACTTACTCAGACTCGGAAGCAAAAAAGTGTTGCCAGATCTTCAATTTTCATGAATAGTACTTGCGTCAGATATTTTGATAGTACGTGAAAATCTTATAAAAGTGAAAACAAATGACGATAATTTCCTTGACGGCGCGTTTTCGTTGTGCACAGCCAAATCTTGTACGTCATAGCCATAATGAAGCAAATAATAATATTTTTGCCTAGTCCTGCCTGCTTGCCACTTAAATTCAAAGAGAAAATATTTGTTTGTTTGTAACGAATAGGCTCCGGAAATACTGAACCGATTTGAAAAATTCTTTCACTGGTAGGAAGCTACATTAACCCCGAGTGTCATAGGCTATATTAGATTTTCAAAAAATTAGGGTGCCTTACCTAAACTCAAATAATGTTACCCAAGATGCAATATTTTTTCCATTGTTTACATATTTTGACAGGTGGTTTGTTGTTTGTTTTTTATTCGGCCATTCTGGGCAGTCAAAAGGACATAGTCTATAGAGCCAAGTCTTTTGTAGTATCTTATATTCTATGGCGTAACGAAGTAAGCCGGGAAAGATCGCCGGCACCCCGGCAGCGGTGGTACCATGACGGACAATCTGACGACTTTGTCGTATCTATCTGTCACTTTTGTCGATCATCTATACATTTTCCCGTATTTAAATGCCAAAAGCGATAAAAAGTGACAGAAAGAGTGAATTCGACAAATGGTCCGTCATGCTACGCAGGCTGGAGCCGAAAAGTTCTCGAGTGGCGGCCGAGTACCGGAAGAAACAGGGTAGGTAGACCCCCTCCAGAGGGCAGATACCTGGGGAAGTTTTTTTGTGAGTGTTAAGTAAGTACACCGGGTGAGGGTCGCTCAAGACTGATCGGTATGGTAATTTGTGGGGGAGGCCTATGTCTAGCAGTGGGTGGTCTTTCGACTGAGATAATGATAGTGTATCGAAGAAGCTCGTAATATTAAGAGCAACCCTGTACCTATGACGATTGTAGAGTTGGTAAAGTTAATGAAAACTTTGCAGAATTCACTAAATTTATATGCAAATAATAATGCTATAATTAATTTTTTACATAAGGAACCCGCCTTCAAAAAATTTACACACACATAAACTGAGAACTTCCTCTTTTCCGCAGTCGGTTAAAATCGGTACTTAAACCTTCTCCTGAATGTAAAGAATACTTTTCTAAAAACCGCATCAAAATCGGTGCAGCCAAACTCGAGATAATCGCGGACAAACATACATACATACAAACATACATACAGGCAAACTGATAACCTCCTTTTTTGAAGTCGGTTAAAAATAGCTTTAAACGTTAATGGAATAGTATGAAGAATTCAATAGAAAAACATTTAAAATAAACCGCAAGTAAGTGTTCCCAAGTAGCACTGAAGAATTTTGTTTAAATCGCATATATCTTAACAGTGCCTGTATTGTGATTTAACTAAATAAAAAACGATTTCATATAGTCACATATTTCTTAAAGGCTATATAGTATTCCAATACCGCTTTTTGAGAAAATAAAGATTATACAAATCGTTGTTAAATCATCTTAAACCTATTCAGTATTAATTAAGGTTTCAGATAAACCATAAAACTCTCTTTTCACTCAACTCCCATTACTTGTAAACTGAATTAAATAATTAAGGGATAGTTGTTCGACTTATACAGTCGCACTAATGCAAAAAAGATTTGCTATCCAAACTAAAAGCCATATTAAGACGTTTGTCCTCAAATCAGTTTTTGCTAGGCAAAACACAAATAATTTTTGTATTAATTATTATTTTATAAGTAATAATTGATTTAGAGGGACGGTTTGTACAAGATGGAGAAAAATTAAATTAGCAAAGACGTCGAAAAATAAAAAAAATAACCTTTAACACAGAAATGTCCCTTTCCCATAATTTTCCTTTTACATAATGTCCCTTTCTAAAATTGTATTTTCCCAAAATGACCCTTTCTCAAAATGTACCACATCGAAAAAACCTTTGTCGTAATGTCCCTTTTGCTTTTATTTTTTGTAGACAGTTTCGAAGAAATATTTGCGAACGGTGCATTATGGGTCTAAATTGTAGGGCCTTTCACTCTTAATCGATGCAAAGTAGGTAGGTAGTTACGGTCACGGACTCGTTTAGCATAATACATTTTGTATGATTAGTCTTTGAATAAGTATTTGATACACTTAAATAAGTTAAAAGTATTAGGTTGCCAATGCAGGTAGTTTATATATATTTTCCGAACTAGCTCTAACACAGCTTTCTTAGCTAAACAAAATATGATAACTCGATGATATGACAGCATTGAAAACCATTGCTGATTTTCTTATGGTACTTTTGTGGTTCTTAAAAAGCAGCAAAAGGCAGAGAAATAAATTATTACAACAGTTTTTGTTTTGCCACAAGTGTGAGCAGAATGGTCTGATAGAAATACTTGCCACACACACTTGACTTTATATGCAAGCTCTGCTGTTGTTTAAATGCACTTTATTGCTAAAACACCAAAAAAAACATAATAACTTTCTTTGAAAACCATAACGCTTTTAAAGAATTCTCAAAACGTCCTTTTCGCAAAATGTGCTTTTCGCAAAATGACCCGTTCGAAAAATGACCATTTCTCCACTAGCTCAAGTTTACATGTACAAAAGGGACACTATAAAAAAAAGTCATTTTGCGAAAGGAACTATAAGCGGAAGTGATGAATACTTACAAAAGCATGAATTCGAAATTATCCTTTTAAATTCTGCCATATAGACATAGCCAAGTCACGTCACTTCCTACCCGAATCGCCAACATGCCAGCCACAAACATAGATCATATTAATTCGTTTGAACAACCTTGTAATGCATTATGATAAACACAATTGTACATAAACATCTAATTTATGTGTCTAATAATATTGCATACGTCTGTCACTTTCAACACTTACACTTGGTATTAGAAAAACTAACTCTGTTGCAAAACAAAGAAATCTTGATTTAAGAAATCAAAGTAAAGGATCAAATAAATCAGAATAGTATTCATGAAATCAATTGGAAGTATCACTTAAATCGTTGAGGATTTACTTAATCAAACTAAAGGATCACTTAATACTGTGAGATAACGTCGGCTCCGTGCTTAAGTGTTCAAACTCCATTTTGGTCGAAAATGACTTTTTGATGCAGGATTGTTAACGATGTAATTTAGGTCCAGAAGGTCAAGTAAAAAAAGGCTTTTCCTAGTAAAAATACAATAAATTTCACGTTTTAAATTTTGAAGCCCACATCAGCGTAACAAAAATTCCGTGCTTGTTTAGCCAACCTCCACAGCATTACCCAAAGTCCCGCATCTAAATATTTGTTGCGTGCTTGAGTGTTCAAACTCCAGCCGGCCGACCAATCACAGCACAGTACGTCACGCTACCCGGCCATTTTGTTTTTTCTGTGATGAACTTGGTTGCTCCTTTAGTTTGCTTGCAAAAACCTAATAAATTAGTTTTATTGTGTTCAAAACTAAGAAAACTAACTGCTAGTAACGTTAAAAGCTGCAGCAGGATGGCGAGTACCAATTTCAAAACAAGCAAAAGGCGTACTTTGGCGACTTTCGAGCAATAAGTACTTTTTAATAATGTTCATTTCCGAATAGAAACTTAAACGTACTGATACAGGATGTTAATAAATTCACTTTGTAATAAAACGGTTGAGAATTAAGTACATTATTATGTTAATTCTGTTTGATAGTCCTTTTGTCTGTCTTTCACAATGGTTCAACACAACAACCAAATTTTTAAACAATAATTAAGTAGGTATATTTTATCATTTCGTTATGTTTATGTTATTATTACTTAAGTCTAATTTTTTATTTTTTTTTATTTCTTGATTTTAATTTCTTATACCTTTTATCATCTAAAAACAAATTTTTTTACGAAGTAATTTAATCATCCTGTATATGGTATTAGGAGGTTGGACAAAAGCACGCAACAATTTTAAGGAACACTGTGCTATCTCCATGGCAGGAGTGTTGTATTTCCATGAACGAACATTTTTATTCACAGTTTTGTTCAACCTCCATTTTAAAAGTATGATAAAATACGTAAAATCACAGCATCGTAAACAAATTTATTGGCAATTTCATATATTAGACTAAAAACTATAAATATGCATTTATCATTCCTGAAACTAAACATCTCGTTTGATAATAAGTAAAAAAAACCTTCTCCTGAACAGTAAACAAATGGAAGTTGAACATTCAAGCACGGAGGCGGCGATAAGAAATCTTGATTTAAGAAATCAAAGTAAAGGATCAAATAAATCAGAATAGTATTCATGAAATCAATCGGAAGTATCACTTAAATCGTTGAGGATTTACTTAATCAAACTAAAGGATCACTTAATACTGTGAGATTTAAATGTTACTTACGTTTGATTTAGTAAAACGATTAAGTATTAAGTGAGATTTGAGGAAATCGTTTTTGAGTAAAACATTTCTAAAATAGCATTATTTCAAATCGAACTTATTAATCTTTGATTTAATTGATACTCAACTACCCTTTTGAATCCTTACTTTTCTAAATTCAGATTTCGTCAAGTAAAACAAGATTATACGCCATTTTGAACTTTTAGAAAACAGAACAACAAAATAAAATCGAAGTGATATCGTGAAAAAAGTGTGGATTTCAGTTAAATGTGACTAGTGTAATCGTTTTTACTGAAGAAATAAGTGATAATGTGATGAGAAAAGGTAATATTAATGACATAAATGATAACTTTATTTTTATTCCATATACAATTATTCTTTATTTTATTGTTATTTCAAGCTATTTCGAGAGCCCGTTTGTTTTATGGCTCTTTCTATCGATTTTACACGATAAATGATCATGCGTTTAAGATTTTTATTGCTTACGACGAAATAAAACGGATTTCTAATTGTCATATTTACTTATAGTTTACAAATTCTTACCACTAAGTAAAGTTCTTGTGTTGTAGCATAAAATGTTCACCATATTTTCTTTATTATGATTACTTAAATTGAAAACGTTTTAAATTTTTCTTCGCTTGGCAAAAATTGCATTAGTGAAATAGATTATAAAACAGTTTTAATTTTGCATTTAAATCTATTTTGCTGCCTTTACTTAAACTTCAAGATATCGCGAAACCTTAGTTAAGGAATCTGGAAAACCCTATTAAATCCCAATTGCTTATGTAAGGTTAAAGTATGATTTAGCAGTAGTATTAACTCCCCCTTCGTATTCTCCTAAATACCGTGCCCACTTTTTCTTAACTGACCCTCCAAGCAAGTCTTAGGGATATCTTGAGGGACATAATAGTTTTGGCCAAGGCAATAGCTGGAATTAGCCATGTTGCCTTCAAGAAATCTTCAATACTCAGTTAAATCTATCGGTTGCTACTTGGGTTGGTACCTATTCAATGTCACGGTCGCGAACTGCCGTGGCCGCTAGATTATGAAAGCACTAGGTTTTTAATACTATTTCACTTTTGATAAGAAAAAACATTTCGATACTACCTTTTACCATTTCGTGCATGGTACAGTCACGGACTAGGAGGCCGTAACAGATTTACTATCAGTCAGATCTACTACCAGATCTACTATGGTTTCGTCAGCCCTAGACTTTATTACCAAATAACAAGAGCCATTTTGCAATACAGAAAAACCGGAAGTGTTACGCTGACGGTGTCCGCCACTGTACAGTGTACACTGTACCTTTTTTCTATGGCCTCGTCCTTGATTGTAATCCCAATAGAACTATTTTGCGATTACAGAAAAACTGGAAGTGTTGCGCCGTACTACTTGTCCGCCACGGTACTAGAAAATATAGCCACATGAAAAAAACAGTGCCTATGTGAATCTTTTAACAATTATCAGGTTTAATCACAGCAATTCTCGATCCAGACGATTCCATTCCAGCCTCTAATTGAATTTGGGAACTTTTCGTCTAAACTTACTTGGTACTGGTACTGAGTACACTATGGGACCATCTCTGATGCAATGGGATTATACGGTTTTCTGATATTTCAAGCATCTAATTCATTGTTACTACTTTATCTGCATTATGAAAAAAAACTTTAATCTTATAAAGAACCCAAACTCAAAGCATTCACCTAATTGTATTGTAATATCACAAAAGAACAAAAAAAAAGAGAGATAAATTGTAAACTAGAGTTTGTTACCCCTTTCTTCTTTCTCTACGCTGTAAAAACATTGCGAAAGAATCATTTGACAGGCGACTATTTGTCGTAAGGCAAGTCAAACATTTGTTTGCCTGAGCCAATTGGTGGGCACCCTGAACTACCTCGCCTCTCACAGTAAAGGATACTTTACCAAATAAGGTATCAATAGCGACTAGATTAGATGTAGTCTAATTGACTTTCAAAAAGTGATATCTTGTATCCTATATTGAATAAAGAATTATTTGATTTGACATATTTGCCTCACTAGAATGGTTAGGTGGGTCATATACTAAGTCACAGACACTTCCTTTCCCTATATTGATTCTGAGTAAAAGAAAATAATGATGTAACTCCTAACCGTTAAAACTGGTGGACTGTGAAGGAATGTTCTGATAACATTTTTCAGGGCTAACCGTGACTTCATTCAGCTGAAATAGTCACGATTACGACCAGCTGTTTCACATACTTTGTTACTGATAACAATACTTTAACAGACAGAATTAATTTTGAATATCATAGATAGATAGGGTAGATGGACTTTATTGAAATCAATTACCTTAAGACGCTATAGAGGTAAAGATCAGGTATTTTAATATAACCTTTTTGAGGATATAACAAAGTTTTTTATAATTGAGAAACATAAGTGGAATCCAAAGGGAGTAGAATCATTTGACAGAGGAGGGCTCGTTTGGGGGCGTCTCCAGGCGACCATTGTTTGCCTGAGCCAATTAGTGGGCACCCTGAACTACCTCGCCTCTATCAGTATAGGATACTTTACGAAATAAGGTATCAATATTAATTAGATTAGTCTAATTGACTTTCAATAAGCGATATCTTGTATCCTGTATTGAATAAATCATTTTTTACTTTTTACTTTACTTTAAAAACCTCGATACATTATTTCGTCATAGATAACCTTTTCAAAAAACGGGAATAGCCTGTTCTTCGAAATTACTTATTGTGTTTGTTAAAACTACCTAGGAATGATGATAATAAACAAAATCAAATTCTGGTAATTCAGATTTTATTTAAAAGTAATAATTAAAAAGATATTCAATATTTATTACTTTTTCCAATAAAATGTTGTAACCGATGTGGGAGACTGACATATTGACTGCCCCTTTCCCTCTGTATTCTATATCGAAGCTCTATCCCTGTTCATTCGATTGTTTGATTTATTTGTCGTATATCGTCTTAACCATATTAAATTACAAATCTTAACAAATTCTCACGCCTATATTCCCTGAAGGGTTAGACAGAGGCTCATCTTGGCCGGACCCATGTTTAGCAGAGTTTCATTTTTACTATGTTCTCAATTTTATAGATTTATTGCAAAAACTGGCTTTATCGGTTACAGCAATTAATTTTTCTAGGCAAACCATAATATTAGGTACTAGAGGCTGCCCCGCGGTTTCACTCGCGCAGATTTCTCATAAACACAAAAAAAACATTTTATTCCCGTTCCCATGGGAATTTTGGGAAATCCTTTCTTAGTGCTAACCTACACTCTCGTAGGAACCTACATGCAAAATTTCAGCCCGCTACGCCCAGTAGTTTCGGCTCTGCGTTGTCTGTCAGTCAGTCAGTCAGTCAGTCAGTCAGTCAGTAACGGAAGAGTTTTATATATATTGATATGATAGTTCCTCCAAGTTTCTCCTAAAAGATAATTTTCTCAATTTTACTACTATTAAACGTTCATACTTTTTCTACTAGAGAAAAAATTTATTTTTACAAAAAAGGAACCCGCCTTCATTAAACTGACACATACATCAACTGAGTGCTTCCTCTATTTCGAAGTCGGTTAAAATAGGTACTAAAACCTTCTCCTAAATGTAACAAATACTTATCTTTAAACCGCATCAAAATTGGTTCAGCCAAACGCGAGATAATCGCGGACGCGGACAAACATAAAAACATACATACAGGTCAAACTAAAAACCTCCTTTTTTGAAGTCGGTTAAAAGTACGTTAATCTCGAGCTGAAGTAAGGAGCAAGACAACAGACATTTATCAATATATATAAAACTCTTCCGTTACTGACTGACTGACTGACTGACTGACTGACAGACAACGCAGAGCCGAAACTACTGGGCGTAGCGGGCTGAAATTTTGCATGTAGGTTCCTTAGGGAGTGTAGGTGAGCACTAAGAAGGGATTTCACGAAATTCCCACGGGAACGGGAAAAAAAGGGAATTTTGTATTTATGAGAAATCTGCGCGAGTGAAACCGCGCCGCGTATAAAATCTAGCAAGTCAAGCCAGGTCAGGCCCGCGCAAACAGCATGGCAACACAAGTTGCAACTTTGCGTGTAATGGGTGTAATGTTAGTGTTGAAACTCACAGAAATCTAGAAATCAAGCCTAATGGGGAACAGCGCGTTGCTGCCGCTCCGCTCTGCCCTGTCATTTCCTACACTATTAATGTTGCTATGCTGATGATAAAGAATTACCTGTAGATGGAAACTATTTTGAGTCGAAACCAAAGTAGGTTAAACAACAATTTTTTTTTTTAACCGACTTCAAAAAAGGAGGTTATCAGTTTGACCTGTATGTATGCATGTATGTTTGTCCGCGATTATCTCGCGTTTGGCTGAAACAATTTTGATGCGGTTTTCAGATAAGTAGGTATTTGTTACATTTAGGAGAAGATTTTAGTACCTATTTTAACCTAATTCAAAAAAGAGGTAGTATTCAGTTGATGTAAGTTTATTTAATAAGAATAATTTATTTTTTAGAAAAAAGGAACCCGCCTTCAATAACCTGACACACAGATCAACTGAGCACTTCCTCCTCTCTTTGCCTTTTTTTTTTGATGTCGGTTAAAATAGGTAGGTACTTACTAAATCCTTCTCCTGAATGTAACAAATACTTATCTGAAAACCGCATCAAAATCTGTTCAGCCAACCTCTAGATAATTGCGGGCAACATATAGGTCAAACTGATAACCTCTCTCTAACCACATTTTTTGAAGTCGGTTAAAAAAAAACATCATAATCTCATCCTCAAGACTTCTAGTGCTTGGCAACCAACCCCATAGATGACCATCCTCAATCCTCATCCAGTGTACGATCTCGTAATCTTCACCAGATCGTCTGACCACGTTGTGGAAGAAAACTTTTTGGTCCCAGCGACCATCTGTTCTTCGAGCTATGTGCCCTGCCAAGTGCCACCTGTGTTTTTTTTTTTAAACGAGAAACAAGGCATAAGCACGAAAATAATTATTTTGCTGTAGTACCTAATCGTCATTAATAACTATCAAACTTTAACTATTTCTCTTCTAAAAACTAAATTAGAAAGTATTTCTTTAATTTTCTACTTTTTAGTATTAAGAAGAGAAATAGTTAAACTTTATTACACACAAGTGAGATAAAAAGTACATTAATACAACCTCAGGTACTTCAATTACGCCCGTTTTTAATTCTAAGATAGATAGCTTGTCAATTCATAAAGAATAAAAAAGGTGTATCTTCAGGTAATTCATTGCACGCAAGTGACCTATCTATCTTTATAGATAACATTGTAAAAAAAACAGGGTTTATGTATTTGAAATGTAAAATGAAACCCCTCATCTGCGCCGTCGACGTCGGTTCTAAGGCATAATGGCCCTATCTATGATCCTAATTCCAGTCGCGTGTTCTACGCAACTACATGACCCGGCGAAGAGAAAGTCTCCTACCGAGCAGTGGATCGGGTTTTTTAGCACCACGATTAATTATGCAGATTAAAGTACGTTGAACCTAGATGTGTGCCTTTGCCTAGGCAATCGGGGCTATATTATATCGCAAGGCACAGACATAGCGTGGATTTGTTTAATCTGGGGTGATTGCAGGATAATAAATTATGTTGGGACATTAGTATAAAATTGATATTGAAATTATGTTGAAATTATAAGTATAAAGGATAAATTTCCTTTCACAATTCAACACATTATGAAGTAAGGTGTGTGCACCATCTGATGATTAATTACGTGACTCATATAATATCTACAAAGCTTTTTTTAACAGTGATTATTCTAACAAAGAATAGCTAATACTGATCTGGGGCCTCATTCTCTTATTTAAAAAGACGCAAAAACTCGTAATTTTCTCATTAATAAGATTATATCAACTGTCAAATATCATGTTTTTGATATTTTCTAAACAAAAAGTTACTATGGATCGCGAATACGGGTCCTGCAGTTTGATGTAGCTTTTTCTGATTGTTTCCTTCAATAATTGTTAGGAACTGAATTCAAATTTATAATTAGCTTAGAACGGCTTTCAAATTTCGAGCCCTCACTTACAGCGCGTCAAATAATTTAATCAATAAAAAAATCCTCTATAGAATATTGGTATATTCGCCGTGCCTCCGTCAAGTGCGGTTAAACTTACTTACATAACTTTGATGATGCCTAAACGTAACGTGCGTAACAATACGAAATTCTATACAAATGTATCTAGGATAATTCTTTTTTACAAGAAGTCGGTTAAAAATAGACCCGCCTTTAACAAACTGACACATCCATAAACTGAGAACTTATCTTTTTCGAAGTCGGTTAAATAGGTACTTAAACCTTCTCCTGAATGTAACGAATACATTTCTGAAAACTGCATTAAAATCGGTTCAGGCAAACGCGAGATAGTCGCGGACAAACATACATACATACATACAGGTCAAACAGATAACCTCCTTTTTTGAAGTCGGTTAAAAATGATTTTGTGATAGAACGTTTACTGACACATCCATATTTCAAGATGGCTAATAAAGCCAACTGAATGAAGAGAAATCGCATCCATCCCTCAGTGAATACTTCAATGAGTGTAGGGTTAAATCTGGTCCAATTTGGCCCGACCCAACCCTTGGCTACATTAGTCAACTTTACAAATAACTCTGGGTGAATAGACTACGCGTTCTATAGACCACAGTATAAATATATTTTGCTTCGAAGATTCATTTCGTTGCACCTTGTAGTGTAGGGTGTGGTTTTGGATAGTGTTGGGATCTTTAGTCAAGAAAACGGACAATCAAAATGTTTACGGATATTGCGAAAATGGAATGGAATGAAAACGACGAAAGATAAGAAATGAATAGCACAATAATGACTGAAGACCTCCTGGAGCTATTCGACAACGACGACCATCAATGTATATCGGTTATGTACAGTGGCGGACACGATCGGCGTAACACTTCCGGTTTTTCTGTATTGCAAAATAGCTCTTGTTCTTTGGCAATACAGTCTAGGGCTGAAGTAACCATAGACAAATCTGTTACGGCCTTCTAGTCCGTGACTGTACAAGAAATAAGGGTCAATATCATTCCGACAATATGGTTGGTTATGTTTCGCTTGAGTTGGAATAAAGTAGTAAAGAAACGGCGCTGACTACAATCCTACTCTATTGTCTCTTGTTCCTTTCTGCCGTGGTAATGGGCATAAAATCAAATAAGTATAGTGGCGGTCTAGGACGGCGTAACACTTCCGGTTTTTCTGAATTGCAAATTGCAAATAGCTCTTGTTCTTTAGTATTACAATCTAGTCTAAGTAAAATAATTTTGCTAATCAGTTTGTAAGTTACAATGTTTGCACACCAGAAATGGTTAAACACGCTGTATCTTGCTCTGTACAGTCCATCATATTACTACGTGCATTTTGCAAATAAATAATTTTGAATTTGAATTTGACTTTAGGGCGCACGAGACCATATACGAATCTGTTACACCCTCCGAGGCCGCCGCTCATCACTACAATGCTACATCAATCACAATGCTACATTAAAGAAAACACTTCAATACATAGTATAAAACAAAGTAGCTTCCCGCGTCTGTCCCTATGTATGCTTATATTCTTTAAAACTTTGCAACGGAATTTTGATGCGTTTTTTTTTAATAGATAAAGTGATTCAAGAGGAAGGTTTATAAGTAAAATACATGCACAAAACTGTAATAGGTAAAGTGGTACAAAGTTCGCTGGGTCGACTAGTTATAAATAAAAATAATACTTATCCGTATCCTGTATCCCAAATATTTCGGGATGAAGAACAGCACTAGAGGCGACTCGCATTGATGTATGTCACCCATACAGCGCAGGAACTACAGGAAATAACCAGCATAAATCACTTGTCACAAATTTTCAACCCATATCCCTTTTAAAGGGGTTTCAGGGATTTCAGGGGTTTCCTCAGGAATAGGTTGTTTTTCGACATCACTTCTCAGATATAACGGATAGTGTGAAGTTTATTTATTGCTTTACAAACCAACCGGAGATCGGTTTATCGTGGTATGAATATAAATATGAATATAAAAATAAAAATGTTTGAGAGATTCTCAATCTTTACATAATATTATGCGACTGAATAACCTCGACTTATACAAACGTGTCATGTTATTTAATGTTCCAGTTCTTTTTAACCGACTTCAAAAAAGGAGAGCATTCATCAGTTTAACCTGTATGTGTGTATGTATGTTTGTGCGCGATTATCTCGAGTTTGGGTGAACCCATTTTGATGTGGTTTTCAGTAATGTATTTGTTACTTTAGATAATGTAGACTAATATTTTTAGGGCACTGTTGTATAGATTTTTGGTTAAAGACCAAAGAAAGATAGAAAGTGTTGTTAAAAGTGGCCACTTTAAGCAACAATCTGTGTATAATTTTGTTCTTTTACGACTTTTAGCTACACTTTGTAGCTTTCTTTAGTCTTTTACTTAAAAGAAACAGCGCCCTAAAACTACTAGGCTACATTGTGCCACATTTTTGATTTATCTTAGTTTAGAAGATATTAATATTATATTATTAGACGCTAGCATCGCTGTAAACTGGCTCTGAGTAATTGTAACTTTGCTCCAACATTTTCTCAAACAAACACTCTCTCTTGCTAGCAAAGCAAAACCATGAAAACGTCATCCCCTTACCTCCACTTGTCAACAAGCCACCGCGGGGCGATAATCCGGCATTTACGACTTCGCCCGAGGCCGGTAGGCAGTAGGCAGTAGGCAGTAAAACATGGAGGCACCTGCTAGCTCGTAAAGTTGGGAAGCTTTCGAGAGATTGCTTGTAATGGTAAGGGTGGTTGGAGATGGTAGCTCAGCTAGGATAAGGCAGTATTTAACCAACTTCAAAGTTTGACTTGTTTGTATGTCGCGATACGAAGTTCGCCGGCTCAGCTAGTGGTAGTTATATAAAACAAAGTCCAGTCCGCTGTCTGTTACTATATAAGTATGCTTAAATAAATCTTTAATACTATGCAACGGATTTTAATGCGGGGTTTTTTAACCTACTTCAAATAACGAGAAAATCAGTTTTACCTGTATGAACGTATGTATGTTTGTACGCGATTATCTCGCGTTTGGCTGAACCGATTTTGATGCAGTTTTCAGATAAGTATTTTGTAACATTCAGGAGTTTGTAACATTTTAGTACCTATTTTAACCGACTTGGAAAAATAGAAAGTGCTCAGTTAATGTATGTGTCAGTTTATTGAATATCCTTTTTTGTAAAAGAAATTATTTGAGTTAAGTATGAACTCGAGCAAGTCGATCTCGAGTACAAATTATCATGGCTCGGGCCGTCTCATACATCGTCAAGCGTATTTTTACTGTTTTGAAGTCTTAACTCAACTGAGTGTGTCAATTGAAAGCGAAGAAGGAGTTAAACTAACATATTGACAGAGTCCAAGCTCAAACTCTGAGGCGACTGTGTATGTGTATTGCCTTAAGACTAGTTTTAAAAATATAGATTTTCGTAATAAATCAAAGAAGGTATTCAACTATTCATACTTAACAATTTTCAAAAAGCATCATAGGTCGATATTGACGACCGTCAGCTGATCTAACAAATGATTTTGAACCATGTTACTTTGGGAAATTTCTGAGGAATGGTGAGCTTAATAACCCCTTTTATTTATTTCTAACTTTTCAGAAATACCCAGTATATAAACCTCACCACATAATATTACGTCACGAATAATAAAATGCTACAACTCAAAGACATTTGAAGGTAACATCTGTGGTTTTGGTTCCACACAACCTGTTCCTTTCCCTTCACACTTATACTCTCTCTCCCTCTTTGCTGACTCATCCAGTAATGACGTAATACCTGGTTCGTGTCGGTTCCCTCCGCCCTCTCTGCGACTTGCCGAATATTTGCGAATATTTCCTTTTGAAGGGATACTATGACATCTCCTCTTTTCTTCAACCTAAAACTCAATAAACACATCACACTCAGAGCCCCTAACTAAGAAGAACCTGAATCTAGGGTACCCGAAACACACACAGAGATGAACATGACACCTAGACCAGAAACAAACATCGATATTTATCATATAAATATTCGCCCCGCCCGGGAATCGAACCCGGGTGCACAAGCTTACTCAGTCCACATCGCTGCCAACTGAGCTACGGAGCAGTCAAAGATAACTATACATTTTAGAACGAAAGAAAAAGTGATGGTGCGTTTAATCTCAAAAATAAAAAAAACTGAAATGGGAAGCAAAACCTTTTTTTTAAGATACGATGGGTACATTGAAGGCATTGTTTGTACTAAACGAATGAAAACTATTAGTTCTTGAAGTTTTCACTAAAAGCCGCTGAGTCTATGTGGAGTCAAAAGAAGCTTATTAAATTCATCAAAAAGAAAACAAGTTTAGAAGTGGGCCCCCAGCGAGTGAGCGTTAACGTGCAAGCAATATCGACGTCCAATTTCCTAAGACGTTGATGGATTCTGATAGCTCCATGGAGGAGCAGAGCGTGTTGTTAGAATAACAAACTAGAGATATAGAAGCACAGTTCAGTAAGAATTGAAGGAAACAATGTAATAACTTCTAAGTGCGTCCTAAAAAATATCAAAGTTTTAGTGAGTTCTTTTTATATTTTCGGGCTTTAAACGCGTAATATACTGGGTGTATCTGACAAGGCGGTAATAAATCAAAGGAGGGATTCTGCTCACCATAACTAACAACTTTCCCAAAGCAACATGGGTCAAAATCTCAAAAAAAATAACAGCTGTTCCATACATTGGTTCGATCAGCTGACGGGGTCAATGTACGGGACATCTGATTTTTGTTTTGAGATTTCGACCCATGTTGCTTTGGGAAAGTTGTTAGGTATGGTGAGCAGAATCCCTCCTTTGTTTTATTACCGCCTTGTCAGAAACACCCTGTAGATAAACATTTTATTTCTACTAAGAAACAGTAACACAGAGACACTGTTTTCGAATTTAAAATATTAGCAGGGATACTATTTATATTTTTAAAACCTAGTCACCATGAACGAAAAACGTATAATTTTGGATTCTTTTGAACATCGCTGTGGGGTGGTTTTAGCTTTCATCGCCAAGGCGGGCAAGCGATCTCAGTATTTTGCGTGGTATACTTAGCTCTACAGTTTCCAACATGGGACCTGCTGCCTGCGTTCTTTATGTTTCCTTTAGTCGACTTTTTTAACACCCTTTTTTTTTTTTTTAACGAGTGGAAATGCCTATCGCATTTCCCGACGCTCGGGGGTGCGTCGGGGGTATGTGGGGCTCGCACCCACTAAAACCCCCCGGCGGCCGTCTTGGCGCTTTTGGGAAGAACCCCGGGAACCACACATTATAGCGTCCGAAGTCTTCCCACGCTCAGCTACTATCAGCTCGGAGAGGGCATATTGTTCCCTCCCCGGCTCGCCTTTGGAGCTGCGGCGGCACAGTGCCACAAGCTGTGCCGCCGCCCATCTCGGGGCCGTTTGATGAGTGTGTCGGGCCCCCGCCCTTCACACCCACGACCCCAAAGACCCCTTTTAGTTGCCTCTTACGACAGGCAGGGCATACCGTAGACCTATTCTTACGCCCGGACCTATAGGGCTTGACTTTTATAACACCCTCCATGAACGAGATGGGTGGTAGACATGGTAGTAAGTAAAGTAAAAAACACTTTATTTTATTGCACACAAAGTTAGATACAAAAGTAAATTATCAGGGGTAAAAAACATTTGAAATTTCAAGCAACGGGCGCCCTTATCGCTAGAAGATATTGCTTCCAGGCAACCCACTTGTAATGCCGCCATCGCCACTATAAAGCTCAATTTTGATTAATTTAACCTATAGGTTTTTGTTCACATGGTCTTGGGTTTTATCTTTAGAACAAATATAGACAAATTTTGATAAATTTGTTTATTTTTCCTGTCATCAGCCCATTTTTTATCTAATTGCACGTATTTGACTTGGGCACGAGTTACATTATTATTATTATTTATTTTTATACATTGTTTTAAATTCTCGGTTACTTATGAAATAACCGGTACATATCTGATGCGCACGGGCCTTGCTTGACCAAGTGACCAAATTTATTCTTGAGAGAGGAATTTCCTTGTGATGCGGCATGTGTTTAGCAGAACGGCTTTTTGTAATTTTGTAATTATAGTAGCATTTATTCCTATGTTTTGAAGATACTTAGCTAGATCTTTTGGAATAACACCTGTTGTAGAGAGAATTATTGGCACTATAATTGTTTTTTTTTTTTCATTTTCCACTGTGTCCTTATTTCAATTGATAGATCTCTATACTTAATTAGTTTTTCTGATATTGTGGTCTTTAGGTTGTGGGTGTTAGGAATAGCTATATCTATTAGGTATGCTGTGTGTTTAAATTTGTCTATCAGTGTAATGTCAGGCCTATTAATAGTGTACTGTTTTGTCGGTTAGTATTATTATTAGAAAGCTAATTGTTTACCTAATTAGGTTCAGTTGGCACTTTGGCAGTTATATTAACTGTGACTGCGATTCGATTTGATTCTGGGAACATTCACCGAACGTTTTATAATGATAACAGTAATAACGCATTACACTCAGAGCCCCTAACTAGGAAGAACCTGTATCTAGTGTGCCCGAAACATATACTTACAGAGACGAAAATATACCCTATTTGATTTTTAAAACCATAACTAAACTAAAGTAACCTGGAAGAAGTCGCTTTTAGCGATAAGTTTGCTTACATTGACTTGTAATTACCTATGTCATATGTTACTTGTATGCAATGAAATGTGTAAGCATTGCGAAAGGGAGTAGAAGCATTTGATAGGGGAGGGCTCGTTTGGGGCGTCTCCAGGCAATCTGAACAACCTCGCCTCTCGCAGTACAGGATACTTAGCTTAATAAGGTATCAATACAAATTGCATGTGTGCATTGCATGGGGCATTTTATTGGGCTAGTTGCGCTTCTTGAGTATTGTTGTTCGTAGGCTTGGAGTTAGAAAGATCCTGGAACGTTCTCGTCATCATGATAATAGGAGTAGAATCATTTGACAGAGGAGGGCTCGTTTGGGGGCCTCTCCAGGCGACTATTGTCGTAAGGAAAGGCAAACATTTGTTTACCTGAGCCAGTTGGTGGGCACCCTGAACTACCTCGCCTCTCACAGTATAGGATACTTTACCAAATAAGTTATCAATAGCGATTAGATTAGATGTAGTATAATTGACTTTCAATAAGTGATATATTGTATCCTTTATTGAATAAATCATTTTTGAATTTTGACTTTGTATTCAATTCTTAACTACAATCATTGCTATTCAGTAACAAATCTTAGAGGGTAAGTAAAACCCCAGAAGCGACCATTTTTTCTTCAAAATCACCAGAACATCCAGATATATTTCAAAGTCATCTGTAACGACAAGCAATTGAATACTCTTCTAACAATCCAGTAATGTTTTGTTGCCAAAATAGTTGATGGTCGGAGCCCATTCATTCCTTGTTGAGATTAATAAGTTTCAGTTTGTATCAATTGTCACCATCTGCCTCGTTTACTGTGATATTAATGATGATATCTGTCTGTCTGTCTGGATGTAGCTTTGGGTGATGTGAAATGTTGCTTAACTTTTGCAGCTTGCGTATACGCAATTGGGACAGTGTGACATACTTATACACGGTTACTTTTTTTTATCCTGGAGCAAAATGTATTTAACACACGGTAGGCATAGTTTATACAGGTCTGATTTCTGTAAACAAAATTGAAAACTAATGAACCGTGCTCACTTGTGGTCCTTCGAAAGTTTTTGTAAAAAAAAAATGATGTGTAGCATCAGAGCAACGACCTTCGGTGTCTTAGCTGGCGCCAGACGAGACAGGGGGTGGAGGGCAATGCGCGGGGGGGTGAACATGGGGTCCAGCAGCCTTAAATAAAATTAAGGAAAAAATATATGTAGTTACATATATAAAACTGGGGGCTGCCCGGTAGTTTCACTCGCGCAGATTTCTCATAAACACCAAAATCCCGTTTTTTTCCGTTCCCATGGGAATTTCGGGAATTCATTCCTTAGTGCTCACCTACACTCCCCAAGGAACCCACTTGCAAAATTTCAGCCCGCTACGCCTAGTAGTTTCGGCTCTGCGTTGTCTGTCAGTCAGCCAGTCAGTCAGTAACGGAAGAGTTTTATATATATTGATTTAAACGACACCTATATGGGAGGAGATGAATTGGTGAACTTCTGATCAACCTAAAATTATTATTATTAGCAAATAGCTTTTTTTTTATGGGCTTCAGTAGCATTTCGAAAGTGGCCATTTACCTCGTTATGTCATTAGGAACGACTCTGAAAGCGCTACAAAAAACAAAACTAAGTAGGTATTCTTGTTTTAGCAAAATTATCCTAAAGCTAAACACAGAAACCGGTTTCGCAAGCAAGGCAAAATGCCCCGCCATTAGAGAGAGAGTCTAAAATAGGCTGAAATTTACCGAAAAACACTTGCAAGAGATTTGAGCCATTAAATAGTCATCAAAGGCCCATTATACATGCAGCCTACCCTGAGCTGATAAGGAATTAGGAGGGCCGCAGTCGGGCGACTTTTTTTTTACAATAGTCGGGCGGGGTTGTTGCCGAAAAAGTTGGGCTTACAAGGTGTGAAATAATTAATATTATCTAAACCATGGCAGAAAACATAAATATTTGTCTTTGACTACCTACATAATCTTGCTTAGAATTTTTAAGGCCCTGTTGTGTAGCTTTCAGGTTCAAAACCTAAGGATTAAACCGTTTGATGCCTATAGTGGAAACTTTAGTTTCAGTAAAGAATATATCTAAGACGAGCTTTCCCGGCTTACTTCGTTACGCAATAGAATATAAGATACTACAAAAGACTTGGCTCTATAGACTTTGTTCTTTTGACTGCCCAGAATGGCCGAATAAAAAACAAACAACAACAACAAACCACCTGTCAAAATATGTAACCAACGGAAAAAATATTGCACCTTGGGTTACATTATTTGAGTTTAGGTAAGGATCCCTTATTTTTGAAAATGTAATATATAGCCTATGACACTCGGGGTTAATGTAGCTTCCTACCAGTGAAAGAATTTTTCAAATCGGTTCAGTATTTTCGGAGCCTATTCGTTACAAACAAACAAATCTTTCCTCTTTATAATATTGATATAGATAAATATTTCTAAAAGCTATACAGAGCGGAGAACAATTTGGAGTTCAAGTTCGAGATACAACTCGACTCTGCATGTCAGCCTGAGAGGGCCCTGTAGTACCTACTCTAGTAAGTACAAAACAGCAAAAGTTAATATTTAAGTTCAGCCTCGTAAATTGAGAACGTGCTCAAATTTGTTGAGGGCTCGCTGACAAACTGACTGTTCGACTGCTCCGTGGCTCAGTTGGCAGTGATGTGGACTGAGTAAACGTGTGCACCCGGGTTCGATTCCCAGGCGGGGCGAATATTGATGTGATGAATATCGATGTTTGTTTCCGGTCTGGGTGTGATGTTCGTCTCTGTGTGTGTTTCGGTCACCCTAGATACAGGTTCTTCCTAGTTAGGGGCTCTGAGTGTGATGTGTTATTATTATTATTATAAACTGTTATTTGTTAATTTTCAACGGCAAGAGCAGTAATAAACCAATAACATTTATATGATAAGCAGGTTATTTAACATTCAGTACGCGACCTGCCTAACTAGGCCTAAATTTGGGTCAGCCATTAGGCCATTGAAACCGGCTTCGGCTAGTCGACATGCTATCTTATCTGTCCTGTCCTTACGCTTTAGTTTGGCTAAATAACAGAAGGATTCAATATTTGAGTTTAGATAATACTTACTTAATTAAGAGCCAGTTTACGGCGATACTAGCGCCATTCGCGAAAAAAAATTTTTTTTCTAAACTAAGACAAATATCAAAAATGTGGCACAGTATGACACTAGATAAGTAGCCTAGTATTTTTAGGGCACTGTTGTATAGGTTTTAGGTTAAAGACCAAAGAAAAGTAACAAAGTGTTGCTAAAAGTGGCCACTTTTAGCAACAATCTGTGCATAATTTTGTTCTTTTTAGTTAGGACTACTTTACTGTGCTCATAAAATACTAATCAATATTATATAGTGTCATTCTGTGCCACATTTTTGATATTTGCCTTAGTTTATCGCCGTAAACTGGATCCTATTTATCTGAATTAGGTAAATTACTTATACTTAATTCACGTAAGCAATCGTGCTGCAAATTTACATCCCCATTATGTAGATAGTAATTTATTTCAATAACTAGTCGACCCGGCGAATTTCGTACCTCCTTACCTTTTGCGATGTTGTGCATGTGCATGCATTGTATAATTCTAAATCTTCCTCTCTAAAAACTCTATCTTTAAAAAAACGCATCAAAACCCGTTGCATAGTTTTAAAGATGAACATACATATATGGACAGACGCAGGAAGCGACTTAGTTTTTTAAACTGTTTCCCTGTTACCACAAAAAAAGTTAGACCGGTCTAAATCACCAGTTTGTATGACAAATTAGTGTTATATACCTAGTCTAATGATTTAGACCAGGTTTAACTCGTTTTGTGGTAGAGCCGTTTATGATTATTTATTATTATGCTGCATTATCACAGAAGCTTATCAATATTAAAATCGTATGCGTATAGAAAAAAGAAAACTTAAAACACTGGTTTAGATTCTAGTTGGCCTAATATCGTTCACAAAAATATGAAATAATATTTGTGAATATATTTATGAACATCTGTATCAATTAACGGAGGCCAATTTGGTCAACCGAAAACAGGAAAGACTAGCGCCGCAGTTAAGGGGAATGTGCTATAAAAAACAAATATTTTCCCCATAAATCGATACTCAAAACGACGACAACATTATAAACTATAAATTAACGAAGAAATCTATTATATTTTATATAAAAAAATCCGGAGATATTATGCGAATACGAAATTCACACCGCAACAAATTTACTCCTCGGCGATCGAGCCCCTCCCCTCCACGCCGCGCCGCCCGCCGCCGACCGCCAGTGCCCTGCCAGAGTTTGAAGAGGGAAGACGTCTCGTTGAGCTTTACATTTTTTCAAATCTTGTTTGTAATAGTTAAATGGGCAGACGAAAAAAAAAGTTATTACAAACCCAAAAATAGCGTATTCCGCAGAAAGAAGTAAGTACATTTTTACTAGCTGTTACCCGCATGCTTATAATTTTTTTCTTTAGTATTCTTCATAATAAGTAATATCCATTTGTCTGCTGATGATGAATATTATCATCATCTTCTTCATTCTTTTTTTCACAGGATTCCAAAATTGCATGGTGTTGGTAAAATTCATTTCACCACCCAATTAATGTAAGTTTAATTTTTATATTCTCGTTTTTACAGAACATTTTTCTCAATTGTGACATGGTCGGATTCCGACAAAATGGCGGTATTCCTGTCACGCTTGGTCTGTGTCGTGTCCGCCTGCCGACCATCCAACATTTTTTTTTTTCGTTATTTTTAAACGTTTTGGACTGGTTTCCTTTGCCTAATCCCATAAATACAAAAAAAAACGATTAAAAAACGTTTTTGCGCATGCGTGTCAGTGTAATCTTTAGTTGGTCTGTGGTGTAATGGTCGGATTCCGACTACACACACCTTGTTAATCGAAAAAATTGCGTATTTTCCGTCACATAGCAGAGGACTTGTTAGTAAAATTTATTTGAATTCGGCTCGACTAGAAATCTACAGAAAATATCGCGTAAACTAGGTCCTTCTACTTGAAAATTTAGTTTTTGGTGACATTCATCAACTAGTGACAATTTTGTAAGTAAACTAGTCGAATGTTTTTGAGTGTTGCCGAACTATCTATAGTTGACCTTGTCAAAAAATAAGTATAATAGTATTATAGTAAGTATACTTTATAGTAGTAGTACTATTGTTCTTTCATACTATTAATAGGACTAACGATAGACTATCAATAGTGGACCGAGCGGTAATATCATGCAATAGTGTTTTTTCAAATTGATATACCTACATAGTCGAGTTCTGACTTCGTGACAGTCAAACATATGCTCGACGGAGTATAAGACAGCTCGAGCCAGGAAAATCAGTACTCGGGAAGTACTTGTCCGAGTATCGTACTCGACCGAGTAGCCTCCAAAAACTGTGAATTTCAGCCTTTGAAACATCGCTGTAGCAATTAAACGACAAATGGACATTTATGTTTTAGCTTCTTAAATATGTCTGTGACGTTATTTTTGGTAATCTCGGTCGAAATTGTTGCCAAGAGCCTTCAAGTATTTCTTATCATTAACTAAGCCTAAGTTTGTGAGGTCGAGCGATACCTTATCAGTACTTATCATGTAGGACATCGCTTTGCAAAATGACGGTTTTTTAGACAATAAAGATTGGATTTGCCAAAATTGTTAACAGGATAGTTTAAGAACGAAAAAGATAGGTATTTAGAAAAACTCATGCTGTCGCCTTCGAACTTCGAACCGTATGAATTTTTGATGAAATGCAAAATGTTTGATGAAATTTTCGTTTCGGGAGAAAACGATTTTCACTACCTAAATCATTGCAAATAAATACGATTTTGATGTCCATCGCTTATGCATAAAATGTTGCACTTTTGGCAGTGTACTTCTGTAATCTTCACCAAGTTATCTGACCACGTTGAGAAGGCCTGCCTACTCTGCGTCTTGCGTCGTCATTCTCATATGAACTTAAATATCTAAGTTAAATTTCTGCATAGCAACAAGAATTCGTTCTAACTGAGTCATTTAAAACGAAATAACTAAATTATAGGTTTGTTTCTCACTGAATTTTTAAACTCTTTCTGAACACGCAAACGAAACGAAAAGCAAATTCTTTGTTAGTATCGACTAGATTGGCTGATAATGTAGGAAAAGAAAAAAAACTACTCAAATAATATAAAGAGAAAGGATTTTTTGACTGTTTGTTTATATAGAATTCACTCCGAAACTACTGTAAAAAAACGGAAAATTACGCTAAACGAATCTTTGACGGTACAAAAAAAACATAACGCGGTTCCATTTTTAAACTGCTTTTACCAACAAACAGACCTTTGAATTTGGAACTTGAGTTATTATAAAAACATCAAATAAAATAAAACAAGAAATTTGAACCCCAAGTTACATCATCGGCACGGCACACAATAATATTATGGCGTCCTTGGGGTTAAAAAAAAACGACGGAAGGCCATGACTCACTCTTTTAGTTGAAGGTCGAAATACGTTTCTATTTCTATAAAGTTTTCTTATTTATTTGTGGGTTGCCTGAAAGAAATCGCTTCTAGCGATAAGGTCATAACCGTAGAGTAGGTACTAATTATTTTTTTCTGGATAGGGTCACATGTTGAGGGATAAGTAATAAGTTTATGTAGATAATAAAAATCCTTTTTGGGCCTATGTTTAAGCAGATTTTTTTTCAAGTGTATTTATCAACTTCTGATTTGGATTTTGTTATAGTAATATATTAAAAAATACAAGTTTTTTCTTATAGGGGATTCCGAAATTCCTACAAAAAATAAAAATAAGCATGGATTTAGGAGTAACCCTTGCAAATTATATAAAACTCTTTTTAAAGGCGTAAGTAATCGTATTTTTTAATAAAACGGCTTCGTTGAACACCAAAAGTATGGGGCTCTAAATATCCCGGCCGGGATTCAAACCCGGGCCCAGGCAGGTAACAATACATTCAACCATTGTTGTTGCCCGGCGGGATGCTGAGCTGAGAGATTTTTATTTGCATTTTTGTTGAGTTCTTTTTTGTTCAAGGTTATGTGAGTTTTATTTATTTTGAGCTTTTGAAGCCTTGATGATTTGATTACCAAATATTGAATTTCTAAGATCTCAACAAGGATATTTATCGACTGGCCGAGTTTGTGAACTTGGTACTAACGCCTTACGATGTTAGTTTACTTACACAATAATAATAAGTAATAATATAAATACTATACTAATATTATAAATGCGATAGTACTGTCTGTCTGTCTCGCTGTCTGCGAAAGGACATAGGCTTGTTGTCCCGAAATTCCCACGGGAAGATTGGGAATTTGCTCTTTCAAGGGAAATTGCGTTGGCCAAGCCGCGGGGCGCCCACTAGTAAATTTTTTTGAGAATCATCAGGGTATGTTAAAGCTTAGATAATTTTTTAAATCGGTACAGTAATTTCGGAGCCTATGTGCTTTAAACAAATAAACAAAAAATATATTTCTTTAGCATTAAATCATTGAACTTTCCTCAATAGATCTTACATCAAGCTTGAAGATAGCGTGTTCTGCTTGCGCTGCTTTTTGCGCTGTCTATCACGTCAATTCAACTATAATTGTGAACTGAAAGTTTGAACTGTACTGGCGTGCTGTTTGACATTGATTCTGCCTAGACGTCAATCAGATTGTAAGTCTAGATTAGATCTTTACAATACACGTGCTTTCGACGTCGAAGTTCAAAGGCAGCTAGTGTATTCACATACAAAGCTGTTAACAAGAGCTTGTTTGCACTGGTTGGAAAAATGTATAGAAAATACCTGCGCGGACATTCGCGCTGGAACAAGAACAAGCGTCTATTATTATCTTATGCATTTTATATAAAGTATATACTTCACCTGACATTTACCGAGTTTGGAGTATCCTCCGCCGAGTTTGCACTCGGACAAGTCGTCCTCGAGTATCGATTTTCCTGGCTCAAGCCGTATGATACTCCGTCGAGCGTATTCTTCAGTCTGAACTCGATTGTTTGGAGCGGATAATGATTAAAAATTTCATTTTGAAAATTTGGAGTGCTACTCTGTACTCTGTACTCCGACTGGACTGTGAATCGTAATGTCGGTTCGATTTGTGTGTTCCTTTTGTTTTGGTTTATGTTTCGGGGACCTTAGCTACAGGTACAGGTGCTACCTAGTTAGGGGCTACTCTGAGTGTGACTTGTTTTTATTTTTATTAAATAACTTAGCATGAAAAGACCATCAATGAAAACAATTTTTTTTAATAGATGATTATTATCTCAGATCTCAGTATAATTTCTGAAAGACTTATTGGCATCGAAAAATCTTGGCATTGAAATTGTTTGTCGTCTTCAAGACTCAGTCGTATGCCAAAAAAAAACATCCTTTGATGTTTAAAATGGCTATACAAACCTAACGTAACTATAAGTTGATTAAGGTGAGTTTTATTAGATTATAGGGGCCAAACCGTGTATTGCAAATTCAAACTGCTCATTTTAGGTTAATAGTAAATTCCCAAAAAAAAGATATATTACAGATTAATGATGCCTCTACAAATTACACGTTTGAAATTTTATAAATCTTTTATATACTAAGCAGGAAAAATGGAGCCTTAGGCCTCTTTTTGAACATAAATGTTGCATAGGCTCTTAAACTGAAATATATTTTTCTGTGAAATATGCACTAGAATATTGATAATAAGCTAAAGCATAATCTGGTCTGGACGAATTAATTTGTTTTTTTAATTAAATTTTCAGTAAATTATTGCATTTTTCATTTTACTTAAAAAGAAAAGTGCGCGCGAGTTAGAAGTGGTCGGGCCCGCGGGCCTTCAGTAACGCTGCGGCAGTCTTGTGGGTCGGACGTGTACTAATTTTCGCCTCTGCTCTGTGAGATCACGCGCAATCTTTTCTTTCGAAGATCTAAGTGATTATACTTTTACATATTGTTGAAGTGGATGAAAACATTTCAAAATGCCGAAGATAAATAAAAAACAGCAATTGAGAATCAACAACGCAAGAAAAATGAATTCAGTCGTGTAAGTTTTAATTATAATGTTTACAAGTAAATAATAACAATTTTGCCCAAAAGTACAAAGTACAGTAGAAGGTATAAGTATTATTTAATAGGATGATCAAATCGAGCTCACCTGAGTGAAGTTCGATCATTAACTGTACGAAGGCTTTGCACGAAGATGTATATTATTGTCAACATGCAGCTTCTCCTCCTTCTGTTTTGACAACCCAAAATAACACAGTCATTACACAGACTTTTCCAACAAGTTAGAAAATGTGCTACCCTGCCACCATGGCTTACCTCTATTTGTGAGAAGCGACATGCGGGTTGCACTGGCCTGCCTTTGGGTAGTTGGGCTGCGGCTTGGAGAACCTCTGGTTGTGCTGGTTCTAAAATTGGTAACCCCTGGCTACCGGTGGTTTCTTGGGCCCACTCCTCATCACAGCTCGTGAACCAGTCTAGTGGTAACGGGACGGGCCATTGTAGTTTCCCTGTTTTGGGTTTGGAGGAGGCTTCTTGCATATAGCTTTTGCGTTATGTTGACTGGTTGTCAATGCTGAAATCTTCTGATGAAGATTGTTTCCGAAAAGGAATTCATCCTTAGGGACATCTTTGACCAGGCTCAAAAAGGTTTTGTCTAGATTAGGCAGGGTCAAATTCTTCCTGGCTTTTTTTTGTCTGGATGGCATGTGAGTCGGCAAGAATCCTGACCGTATTGGACAAAGAGGAAATAATTTTTAGCCGGTCTATGTTTTCAGTCAATTTTAAAGTTGCAAGGACATGGAGAGTCCTAAACCAAGTTGGTTTTGTTCGCTTTCTATTTTTTTGTCTCTGTAATAAATTTTATCCCCGAACGTGTTAATAATGTCCATGTTCATCTATGGGGCGATCAAAAATTTTCTGGAATGTGATCTTCCAAAAGAGAAGCTTTTGCTTCCTTCTTAAAACCGCACTTGAGGATAGTGTTTAGGAAGCGAGCCACATCGTAACAAATTTTGGACCAAATTTTGGTTGCTCAGGAAGTACATCTCCGAGTGAGTCCTGAGTGTAATTGACTTGTACCTCAGTAAGAACTGTGGAAGTTCTTCTCCATCTCTGGTGGAAGAATGTTTTCTCCATCGTCAGTGCACATTGGCATCTGCGACACATACTGATTTTCTCCTTTAGAGTAAATATCGTTATCTGAAAAAGGTTAAAAGTCTGTTATTCCTGATTTTTGACCACATCCTGTATCTCGTACAAAGCCTGTGTCTTGACTTGATTGACTTTTTCAGAAGGCAAAATGATTTTGCCGCCAACATAGGTATCTCCGCATCGTGTGCGTCGCCCATGTCAAACCACAACGCGCGTTTGAAATACTTAAAACATGCCAGAGACCATGTCGATGTATCCCGTACAGTGGCGGACACGGTCGGCGTAACACTTCCGGTTTTTCTGTATTGCAAAATAGCTCTTGTTCTTTGGAAATAAAGTCTAAGGCTGACGAAACCATAGACAAATCTGTTACGGCCTCCTAGTCCGCCACTGGTACATCACCCATGTCTTATGTGGTATTTTACTAGAATATTATGCAATTCCCAATATAATAAGTTAGTAATATAGTAATTAAGTTTAGTACCTTAATTCTCTCTTTGAATCGAGAAAATGGCCGACGTTGGCGTCCTTGCACGGCTTTTTTCTTTTCTCCGTTTTTCTATTTTCCGGATCTTTTCCCGGTATTTTCGAAGTTTCTTGTCCTCCGATTTTAGTTTTTTATCCATTTTCTTAGGACTTTGATGTTAATTTACCTTAAATTACTTTATTAAGAAATAATTTTTCTAAAACAAAATTTTTAAGTAGGGACGGTTAAAGCGCGTAAGGTGCCAAGCAACTCGGAGAAGCTGCATGTTGACAATATACATAGAATACAAAGCCGATGTACAATTGAAATAAACTAACGCAAAATGAGAATATATACGTACACTATGCAGCACGTAAACATATCTAAATTTGCACTCTACGTCAATGTAATAAAGCATAGAATTGAACGATAGATTCAATAAATTACCGCATAAATAAACCGAGAGCTTCCTCTTTTCTGAAGTGGGTTAAAATAGGAACAAAAACCTTTACCTAGATGTAACAAACACTTTTGTGAAATTCGCATTTAAAGCGGTTCAGCCAAACTCGAGATAATCGTGGACAAACATACATGCATAATATATACATACAGGTCAAACTGATAACTTCATTTTTTCAAGTTGGATAAAAATGAGTATTATTTTCATAATAATTATGAATTAGGAATAAAAAGCTTTGTTTTTCAGCTTGTGTGTAATGTGCTAACTTGTATATTGGGATCAAAATTGCCCGTTGATCAAATTTTCCCCGATCCACCCCACTACTCACATAATTTCACGAGTTCAGAAAGTAGTAGGTATTTTGTTTGTTTGTGTAATGTGAAAGCTTGAATGGTTAAAATTTCCCCATTACTACTAATTTACTACTTATACGCGATTTTTTATTTAATTTGTTTTTTATTGTGTTTAAATGTCTATTTATTTTTATGATAAGTACCTAAGTTTATTTTTATTTCAATTCTAACAATAGTACTAATAGTAATAATAAATTATATCACAACATATCAAGCAAATTGGTTGATATATAGCTTATATACTTACTAGCAACCTGTACTGTAACTCGTAGCTACGCTATTTTATTATTTACCACGAGCTTTCCCTGCTTACTTCGTTACGCTATAGAATATAAGATACTACAAAAGACTTGGCTCTATAGACTATGTTCTTTTGACTGCCCAGAATGGCTGAATAAAAAACAAACAACAACAAACCACCTGTTAAAATATGTAAACAACGGAAAAATATTGCACCTTGGGTTATATTATTTGAGTTTAGGTAAGGATCCCTAATTTTTTTGAAAATCAAATATAGCCTATGACACTCGGGATTAATGTAGCTTCCTACCATTGAAAGAATTTTTCAAATCGGATCAGTATTTCCGGAGCCTATTCGTTACAAACAAACAAACAAATCTTTCCTCTTTATAATATTGGTATAGATTGGTATAGATATTAGGCTAAGGAAAATTCCCGCTTTGCGGCAGCTGCATCGCGGCGAGTGCTACCTACTTCGCGGGGAAACCTCGAAACTCAGCCTTTTCACTCAAGGTTATTGGGTCTTAAGAGCCAGTTCACAGCAATGCTAGCGCCATTCGCGAAAAAAAAAATATCTTCTAAACTAAGGCAAATATAAAAAATGTGGCACTGTATGACACTAGATAATGTAGCATAGTATTTTTTAAGCACAGCAAAGTAGTCCAAAGTAAAAAGAACAAAAAAAACATAGATTGATGCCAAAAGTGGCCACTTTTAGTAACACTTTCTAGCTTTCTTTGGTATTCAAACTAAAAGCTGTACAGAAGTGCCCTAAAAATACTAGGCTACATTATCTAGTGTCATACAGTGCCACATTTTTCGGACAAGTTGCTCCCGAGTACTGATTATCCTGACTCGAGACGTATTAGACTCCGACGAGCGTATATACACTGTCACGAAGTCTAAACTCAATTTTCTTTATTAAATTGGAGTTGAAAACGATTTCAAGTTTAATTTTGACACTTTTGAGTGCAAGTTTGAGCTGACACTCGACTCTGAATGTCAGCCATAGACCATCTCGCTCTACTTGTGTAAATATCGAGGATATATCACCTACGAGCAAGTGCAAAATCTCTGAGCAATATATAATTCTTGCTTTTATTACCATTTGCCTTATCTACTCGTGTCCGGTCGCTTCGTGTCTTTTTGCACGTATACACGCAAAAATATGCCATTTTTGAGAATTATATTTGAGCTCTATGACTCGGAACTTAATGTTCATTTTCGATTGAAGATAGGATATCCAGTGCCCTGTAGGGCAGGTCGTCTTTGTTTTATTCTCTTATCACGATACTAATTTATTGACCGTTTATTTTGCATTTCATTGTCTGAGGGTTTATTACTTCATTATATAAAAACTAGGTTTATATAAAAACCCCTGTTTTTGCGAGTTCATAATATAAGTAGCGTTTTTTAAAGTTATTCTCAAAATTTTAACAAAGATTTTTATTAGAAACAAAAGGGAAAAGGAAGATTTCTGAGAATAAAAACACCAACATATCAGCAGCGTAATCATGTGATCTCTATTTTAAAAACTGTACCAAACGGAGCGTGATGCCGCCCTTTCATCCAGCCCTCCACGCCACTCGACGCCACGTCACGCCACGTCACGGCACGTCACGCCACGTCACGGCACGTCACGGCACGTCACGCCATGAGCACCTTTGATGATCTTCGGTTACATCCTCACGTGTCCTGCTAATTTTGGACTGAGACACGCTTGAGGAAATGTTGCTTAACAAAGATTTCGTAGAAGAAACGAGGAAAGTCGATCGTCTTCTTTTGATACTAGGCTGTCCCAGGCCGATTGACACCTGCATTTTCAATATATTTGTCAAATACGAGATGAAACGGCGTACTTCGTTACGCCACAGAATTTAAGATACTACTAAACACTTGGCTCAATAGACTATGTTCTTTTGACTGCCGAGAATCCGTTAATCAAAAAGAATAAAAACAACACAAACCACCAACTGTCAAAATATGTAAACAACGGAAAAAATATTGCACCTTGGGTTATATTATTTGAGTTTAGGTAAGGATCCCTAATTTTTTTGAAAATCTAATATAGCCTATGACACTCGGGGTTAATGTAGCTTCCTACCAGTGAAATAATTTTTCAAATCGGTTCAGTATTTCCTGAGCCTATTCGTTACAAACAAACAAATCTTTCCTCTTTATAATATTGGTATGATATACTTTCTTGCACTGATGTAATTATCACGCGTCGTGGCGGCATAGACTACCACCATCCAATCTCCACTCACACGAGTGTGGCTTAAAAGCGGCTAAGTCAACAGCTGAAGAATAGGCAGCAGCGTCCTTCATTGAAATACTTGAAGAGCCACACTGCGATCGCCAACCCGCCTGCCAAGCGTGGCGATTACGGCAACTCCCTTCACAATTTTTGTTCTTTTTGCAATAACTGGGGGATAGGTTTCAGCCATGTCACAGTATAACTACACGAGTTTTGGCTGTGCGCGAAGCAACGCGATTTTTTCTATAAAGCGCTCGAGGTGTTTAAGGGTTACAATTAATAAATGATTGTGCTAATTTCATAGCCGACAGTGATGAAGTCAGATATTTTAAGTCCAAACAGCCGCCATATTGTTTTCAACAGCCCATTTCCCTTTGTTTTACTGTCTGTTACCCACTGGCCTCGTATTCGTTTAAAATTAACGAGCTGGCGACTGATCTCGCGTCTCTCAGGAATTCGCGAGATTAAACTATTTTACGACGAAGGGATTAGGTTTACAACGTTAAGGTAGGTCAACGAAGAACTCGAGCTGATGGTGAAAATAGATGTGGCTTTAAATATAGAATAGATATTACTGATAAGTTTAATGAAAACAATAATGCAACAGACGTTAGTGTGATTTTATGATGATAGGAAGTTGTTTCTAGTCCAGACCTCAAATAACAGAGGCCCAATTACTGCCGCTTTTGCAATATCGCTTTTCGTCCTCTAGAGTGTCAAAGTCAATACAAAAAAGTCAATGCAAAAGCGGTCGTAATAGGGCCTCAGATCACTATTAGTGAAGGTTCTAAAAGAACATGAATCAGGGTTCCCAACGAGTACCACCAAAACTTGTCAAGTTAGTTGGTGGTACTGGTTGGGAATTTTCAAAAAGGAAATTCCCAACGAGTACCAGTGGTACATGTTTTGGTGGTACTCGTTGGGAACAACCAGTTCTAAGGCTGTCCCACAGTCGAGTCCCAGTTAGAACTCGCACTTCTAAGTGTCAAAATTCAACTTTGAATCGTTTTCCGCTCTAAATTGATATAGATCATCGAGTTTTGTCTTCGAGACAGTGAATTCGGCTCACGCCAGGAATGAACGCAACTCAACTCAACGCTCACTCAATCAGTACTCGGGAATGTCTTTGTCCGAATATCATACTCGACCGAGTAATCTCCAAACACAAACTGTGAATATCAGCCTAAAAATACGCTTAAAGAACATCCCACAACCAAAGTTTAACATTAGATATAAATTGGGATGAAATGACGATGGCGATAATGGCAATGATAATGTTATCGTGATGGAATGACAATAAAAAATTACACGAGTTTCGGATTACGTTGGTATCTGAATGTCTTAGATTAGCATGTACTGTACACAAACACGATGAGAAAGCAGTTTTGGCAAAAAAAAATAAGCGCGCAAGATTTTTTTTTATCCAAAACAAGTAGACCCAGCGAACTTCGTCCCGCCTGACCTATTACTATTTTGTGCAAGTATTATACATATAAACCTTCCTCTTTAATCGATCTATCTATCTATAAAAACCGCATAAACTTCGGTTGCGTATTTTTGAAGATATAAGCATACATAGCAAAAAAGTTATAAAGCATAAACTCGGCTTAACGTGGGTCCGGCTCTTGAGCTGGTACCTCTGCCTAACCCTTCGGGGGGGAAAAGGCGTGAGATTATGTATGTATGTATGTAAGCATACATAGCGACAGACAGACGCAGAAAGCGACTTTGTTTTATACTACCTATTAACCTTATTGTTAAGGCAAGATAGAAAATGTTCATTGCGTAGTATGTAAGAACAGAGATTAGAGATCAGCCTAGTTACAAAAAATCCATACCTATCTAGTTTATTTTCTTATCTAAACATTATGAAACAGATGCTTCTAAAATGTCCGTCAGTTACACGGACAGCAAAATCAGCGAATCGTAAAAATTTGTTATTTTTGTATATTAAGCCAGCGGCTTAAATAAAAGTAGGTTGTCGTAGCTCTGTGATGTACTAAGCTTTTATGGTCTGGCGATGGTTTGAATATTTGAGTTTAATTATTGTAAAAAGAAAGATTTTACTTCTTCCTCTTCAAATTTAAGAGCTAGGCTCTGGTCGGTGGAGCGTCTTCCACACCTCCCGTTTCCCCGCCAGCACCTTGACCTCATGATACGACACGACCCCAATATTTTCCTATATTTGATTAAAAAAAAAGTTTGAAGTTAAGCTATGAGTTTATGGCATACTAGTCGACCCGGCGAACTTTGTACCGCCTTACCAATTGCATGTATTATCAATAAATAGTATAAAATAAAGTTGCTTCCCGCGTCTGTCCCTATTATGCTTAAATCTTTAAAACTACGACACGGATTTTGGTGCGGTTTTTTTAATAGTAACAGTGATATAAAGATATAAAGATATTTATTGCAACTTAGTGTGTACATGGTGTTAATAAAGGTACATAGCACTTAAAACTAAGTTACCCGGCAAGGGTGTAGCAATTTGGACTTTTGTCCATAAGGGTTCACCTAAACTAACTTTTTATTTTAACACAGGTATAAATTGTATTACATTATAGATAAGTAAGAAAGTATTTTTGCTTTTGTGTTTTAACTTTAACTTAAGTCTATCACAGAGGTAACAGTCATTTTAAAATAAAATTATAATAAGGATTAATATAGCTATTAGGATTAGGCAACAATTTTTATATTTTATATTTATCTTCTATAGACTTATTAAGATAATCTTCAATTTTATAAAAACAGTTTTGAATTAAATATTGTTTAAGTTTTTTATTAAAGTTTTTATTTATGGTTAAATTCTTTATTTCTTTAGGTAGTTTGTTGTAAATTTTTATTGCCATAAAGTAGGGACTACAGTTTAATACTTTTAATCTTGAGTGAGGAAGTGATAGCTGATTTTTATGACGGGTATTTAAGTTATGGGTTTCTTTTATTTGGGTGAATAAGTTTTTGTTTTGGTAGACAAAAGTGCATATTTCATAGATGTATATAGATGGAAGTGTAAGAAGTTCTAATTTTATAAAAGGTCTACAGCTTTGCAAAGAATCTATTCGGGCTAAAATTCTAACACATTTTTTTTGCAAAACAAACAGATCAGACATGTTAGTGCTATTTCCCCAAAGGAGCACCCCATATCGAAGCCATGAATAAGCGTAAGCGTAATAAGCTGATAATGCTGTTTTTGTATCGGTTGAGCAACAAATGTGGAACAGCGCATAAGTAAATTGGGATAGTTTTGTTTTTATATATTCAACATGTTTTTTCCAGTTCAAGTGACTATCTAATGTAATGCCAAGGAGCTTAAACTGGTCTACTAATTCAATTTTTGTATTCTTTATGTTAATCTCTAAATTTATTGGCTCTGATTGATGGGATCTGAATTGCATTATTTTAGTTTTATTAAAATTGATTTCTAAATTATGATCTGCTAGCCATTTCTCTATTTGTATCAGGGGTTTTTTGATGACAGTTTCTGGGTTTTCGTTTTTTGGGCATTCTATTGAAACAGAAACGTCATCTGCAAATAGTACTGGTGTGCAATAATTGTTGTCTAAGATTTTTGGCAGGTCATTAATGTAAATTAAAAATAAGAGACATCCAATCACGCTGCCTTGAGGAATTGATCCTGTTAATGTTTTAAGATTAGACCTTATATTTGTAATTTTATGTGTGGTTTGGCTATAGTTTTCTATTTGGACTAATTGTTCTCGGTTCTCTAAATATGATTTAAACCAGTCATGAGCTTTTCCCCTGACTCCTGACCCATAAAGTTTAGCTAATAATATTTTAAAAGACACTTTTTCGTAAGCTTTTGTCATAGTCAAGAGGAAGGTTCATAAGTATAAAACATGCACAAAATAGTAATAGGTTAGGCGGTACGAAGTTCGCCGGGTCGACTAGTTACATATAAACCTACCACTTGAATCGCTCTATCTATATTAAAAAAACCGCATCAAAATCTGTTGCATACCTAAGTAGTTAGTTTTAAAGATTTAAGTAAACATTATATAGGGTCGTAAATTTCATCAAAAACAGCTTTTGCTTTAGTCGAATGTTTACAAGTTTAAAATAAAGTTAAAGCAAAACAAACATTGTATCATAAACTAGAAACTCTGTTCTGCATTTAAAGTTAATTGCAAAAATATAAATATTCATTTTTATCTGGTTTTCATGGCTTAAACTTTACTAAAACTTGGGCGGAAATGGCCGGGCGGCCGATTCGATAGCGCCGGGGCGTCTGTGCCAGCCAGCTGAAGTCTGTGCGCGGTTAAAATATGAACCAATTAGCTTTTTGTATCGACGTACGTAAACAGTGGCGCCCCCAATCGCACGCAGACTTTAGCTGGCGCGACTCTAGTAGTCCTCCGGTCTCGAGGCGAAGCGCACGTCAGTCGTGCTCTGGCCACAGATTAAATAATAGTTACCTTTGGCTCGCTATTATAAATTTAATACGTATTGGTTGCGCAGTGAACGAGAATTCTGCGATCTAATTTGGAAAACGTAATGCCATTTTTTTTATTATCTAGGTTCTACCTACTAAACTACATTTAAATGATAACGTTTCTTTAAAATAAAAGGTGGGGCCTAACAGAGTTATAAATATAAATGTTTGTAAGGTTCATAGATTTTTAGACATATTTTTGATAAAAAATGTGGGTAGTTTTCTAGTGAATGAATGCCGCGCGATTTAAAAACTTGAAAAACGACTGACGATATAAATAGAGTGGCTTGGCGGTCGGAGGGTCATTCTCTCCTGAGTGGCGGAACAGTGTTGTTGAAATTGAAAGTACCTAGTTACCTACCAGTTGTTTCGAAATAAATCAGTAAAATTTAAATATCGTGTTCATAATTATTTCCTGGAGGCCGAGAGGTGAGCCTGACAGTGTCTACATTGGACGCATAGTGTGGTACTGCCGGGTACCGGGGTTATTCTTACAAGTCAGAAAGCGGGTTGAACAACGTTTTTAAAACGTAAGTACACGCCACAAAGTGGACATTTTTCTATAAAAATAGTTTTATTTCATGTTTATTTCTATTGATTTAGTAATTTAAATCCATCTCCGTGAAGTTTTCGCTGTGTAAAATAGGGATTGCATTATCCTTAGCTGCCAGTGAACAACCGTTTGATCTTATGCTGACCTATTTTATAAAGTTGGAGAAAGGCCCAGCGGGATTGTACAGTGGCGGACACGATCGGCGTAGCACTTCCGGTTTTTCTGTATTGCAAAATAGCTCTTGTTCTTTGGCAATACAGTCTAGGGCTGACGAAACCATAGACAAATCTGTTACGGCCTCCTAGTCCGTGACTGTACGTTTCTTATAGAGTGATTAAATTAGTTTCCGGAACCAACGATATTTAATTTCATACTTACTCTTAATTTTTTTTATTCTATTTCATATTTGATAGATTATTCTTTTTAATAAGGGCCTTACATACTTCGTAGTTTTAAATAATTGAATTACTTAGTTGAGTACCTAGACCTAGACAAAAGGAAATACGTTAGGGTTCAAATAAATAATTTCTAACCCACCCACGTTAGTGATTTTTTTTTTAAATAAAGCTCGTTACTTTATCATTTTACTAACTACCATTTGAATTGTTATAATTAAATTTTCTTCTCTTTTAGTTTTTTTTTTATTTTACTTTTGATAGTCATACTTTGATTGTATGTTGTTGCTGGGTTTATAAAGAGAATATGTGGGCAATATAGAACATGTTTATTGCTTAGTAGTTTTCAGACGTGAGTAATTAAGAGTTACAAAACAAATGAAGCGTAAGCGTGCTGAGTAAGCGTGTACACCCGGGTTCGATTCCCGGGCGGGGCGAATATTGACATGATGAATATCGATGTTCGTTTCCGGTCTGGGTGTGATGTTCGTCTCTGTGTGTTTAGGGCTCCTTAGATACAGGTTCTTCCTAGTTAGGGGCTCTGAGTGTGATGTATTATTATTATTATTATAAATAAAAGCCTATAATATAAAAAAAAAAAAAAAACCTAGTAAATTAAATTTTATAGTTTCCTTTTATATTTTTGCACACATTTTATTTTTCTCAACTACCCACTTTACTTATTACTAATACGTATTAAAAAAAAATAAAAAAAAATGACACCCTTTTCTTTCGAGTTCCAGGATATGGACGCTGATGCTGATGAGATGATAAGCGGGCTCAGCCGCAGGTTAGAGACGCCGGAGCGAGTGTCTGTGCGGCGATCGCGCAGCCGCAGTCGCCGTACCGTAAGACGCAGCACCAGCCGACGGCGCAGGGCTGACCACAGTCTTAGCAGGAGTCTACGAGAGCGTGAAGTGGCTTTGGAACGCGAACAAGAACGTGTTCGAGTCATGCAACGTGAACTACAGCGAGATCGGGATAAAGAGCTTCGAGAGCACCGCAGCGAGCATCGCAGCGAGCACCGCAGCGAACAGCGCCGCGACCACTGCGGCGAACAGCGCAGCGAGCACCGCAGCGAACAGCGCCGCGACCACTGCGGCGAACAGCGCAGCGAGCAGCGCCGCGAGCACTGTGGCGAACAGCGCAGCGAGCACCGCAGCGAACAGCGCCGCGACCACTGCGGCGAACAGCGCAGCGAGCACCGCAGCGAACAGCGCCGCGACCACTGCGGCGAACAGCGCAGCGAGCAGCGCCGCGAGCACTGTGGCGAACAGCGCAGCGAGCACCGCAGCGAACAGCGCCGCGACCACTGCGGCGAACAGCGCAGCGAGCACCGCAGCGAACAACGCTGCGAGCACCGCGGCGAGCAGCGCCGCGAGCACTGCAGTGAGAGCAGAGGGGAAGAATCGGGGCGCCGCCAGCATCGGCAGGAGCCACGAAACAGGTCACGTAGTCCTACTTTTTCTTACAATGATGTTATTAATCTTGTTAAAACATTAAAAGGGGGTCCCTCATCTCAACCGATAGAGCAGAGGGCCACACTAAGTAACAAAATGCTTGACAACAATATTCTACCAGATTTTAACCCTGCGAACAAGAGTCAACGTATGGATGTATGGCTTAAAAAGGTTAATGAATGTGCCTCTGTCTACGGGTGGGATGAAAGGGCCACTATACACTTTGCTCTACAAAAACTTCAGGGCCTGGCCAAAGTCTGGTATCAAAGTTTGAATACTCTTCTCCACACTTGGAGAGAATGGCAAGATTTACTAATGCGATCGTTCCCATGCGAACAAAACTTTGGCCAGTCTTTAGAAGAAATGCTTAAAAGAAAAAGTAGGTTTAACGAGCCCATTGACACATATTTTTACGAGAAATTAGCTCTCATCAACCAGTGCGAAGTAATAACCGGCAAGCGAGCAGTAGACTGCATTATTCACGGTATTAGCGATAAAACTATACGGTCGGGCGCTTTGTCTATGCGCTGCACTGAGCCCGACCAACTCTTGCAATATCTTCTTAGTCACGAGGGTAATCATCCATCTGGGATACATTTTACGAAATCGAAAAATATTGATCACGTCTCTACATCGGACAATAGGTATAAATGGCCCTCTAGTAACAATAGTAGTGTGTTTTGTTATAATTGTAGGGAAAAAGGGCATCCGTATTCAAAATGTACGAAACCTTTAATAAAGTGCGAACGTTGCAAGCAGGTAGGACACGTGATGAACTCTGATCACTGTCCATTCGCTAAAGGAAAGTCTGCAACGACAGCAGCAAACAATGGAAGTGCTTCGAAAACCATGCGAATCGCGAATAATTCCAATTCAAAACCGAATGACAAATTTATAAAAGAAGTTGTTGTTAACAACAAAACATTTGAAGGTTTCGTAGATTTTGGCAGCGAAGTCACTTTGATTAGAAAGTCTGTATTCGACGGATTAGGAGTTGCACATGATGGTACACCATCCACTATGAAGGGTTTCGGTAACAAACTAGTTAACTCGATAGGAACTGCGGTACTAACTGTGTCCATTGATAGTGTAGAAGCTGTAGTTCCATGTAAAGTTATTGAGGACGAATTTCTCGAAAAATCTATTTTGATTGGACAGAGCTATTCCGAACAAGCTCATGTTATTGTATATAAGGACGCATTTAGGTTACAGTTTTTGAGCGTAGGATTGGAGTTGCCTCAGTTTCTTGATGATGCTGGAGATATTCCGTTGCAAGTCAAGTTTCTTGGTTTTAGTAGGCTACAAGGAGCAGCAAGCGTTAGGGCAGCAACAGATTCTGCGTACACTGGAGATGTTTTGATAGCTACAGGAGTTGTAGGGAAACCTGGCAATCAGTTACTGATTTGTGGGGGCATCTATGCGGTTAAGCATGGTCATCTGAATCTAACAGTGGTCCCTTGTAGCGCTTCGTGCAACCTACTTAAAAACGCTGTAGTCGCTAGAGCAGAAAAGATAAAGGTCGTTAATAGATTGATTGAGTCTTCCAGCAGTGCTGAGGTTGTGAGTGAAGTCAAGCATCCACATCCGATATTTGACTTTGATAAAGTTCGTCTTGGCGAAACAGTTTCAGAGCAAGCGAGGACGGAACTGTTTGACTTACTCCGGAAGCATCAGCACTGTTTTTCCTCTGGTTTGAATGAATGAGCTTGGGTGTACAGATGTGACGGAGATGAACATCGAGTTGAATAGTCAGCGATCTGTGGTATATAGGCCGTACCGATTATCTTATCATGAGAGAGAGAAAGTTCGGGACATTATTAATGAGATGCTCGAGGCTGGCATCATTCGCGATTCTTCGTCGGACTATGCAAGTCCAATCATTTTAGTGCGCAAAAAGGATGGAAACGTACGTCTCTGCATCGACTACAGGTTGCTAAATTCGGTGACAGTAAAGGAGAGATATCCCATCCCAATCATTGAGGATGAAATATCTCGTCTTTCAGGGCAGGCCTGGTTCATCACACTCGATCTTATGTCTGGCTACTACCAAGTCCCAATTGCTGAAAAGAGTAAACATCTCACGGCCTTTGTCACGCCGGACGGCCAGTACGAGTTCAATCGTATGCCGTTCGGCTTGGCAAACGCCCCTGCCGTCTTTCAGAGGATGATGAACCAAGTCCTTGGTCCAGCTCGATTCAGTAAAGCAACTGTATATATTGACGATGTGTTGGTGTATGGCACTAGTGAGGATGAATGTTTGAAGAGATTGGAAGAGGTGTTAGGGCTTTTAGAGAAAGCCAACTTAAAACTGAACCTCGAAAAATGTAGTTTCCTTCAAAATAATATCGAGTATCTTGGTTATGAGATCAGCGCAGAAGGTATGAAGCCTGGTGAAGCTAAGATTAAAAGTGTTGCCGATTTCCCTAAGCCAACGAACGTACATGGCGTCCGTCAATTTCTAGGGCTTGTCAGTTATTTCAGAAAGTTTGTTCTCGGGTTTGCACAGATCGCGCATCCGCTGACCAAGTTACTAAAAAAGAATGCAGTATGGGAATGGACAAATGAACAGGATCAGGCTTACAGCGATTTAAAGAGTAGGTTGATAAGTAGGCCAATTCTCGCTATCTACGATCCGCATGCTGATGTGGAGGTGCACACGGATGCTAGCAAAATTGGAGTAGGTGGTATTTTATTGCAGCGTCGCCAAAACGAGGATTCGTTTAAACCTGTCGCATATTATAGCAGGCAAACTACGCCTGAGGAGAAAAGATATCATTCCTATGAGCTCGAGACGTTGGCTGTTGTCTGTTCTATTAACAAATTCAGGGTATATCTGATGGGAAAAGAGTTTAAAATAGTCACCGACTGCAGTGCACTTCGGTCAACATTTCTCAAACGTGACATCATTCCTCGGATTGGTCGTTGGTGGTTAGCACTATCGGAATATAACTGTACCGTTGAATACAGAGCAGGTAGCAAAATGTCTCACGTTGATGCATTGTCTAGGAATCCCATTCATGACACGGATCAGATCGCGGTAGAGGCAGACGAACATGTGAAGGTCTTGGCAATCAGCAACGACGATTGGCTACTCACTCTACAAATGGGAGATCCCGAACTACAAAATATTCGTGATATTGTTAGCAGTACCATTGATCCTAAGGGTCTCGAATATATTAAGGAAAATTACGTCTTGCGCGATAATAAGTTGTTTAGGTGTATTAATGGGAACAAACAAGAAATTCGTTGGGTGGTACCAAAAGGAGCTAGATGGCAGGTGTGCAGGATGAACCATGATGATATCGGACATGTCGGTTTTGAGAAAACGCTAGAGCGTCTAAAGAAGCATTACTGGTTCGCAAAAATGAAACGTTTTGTAAAAAAATATGTTGCAGCTTGCATTGATTGTGCATACGCAAAGAAGGCGTCTAACCATCGTGAGGGATTACTTCATCCCATTGAAAAAGTTGAACCTTTTCACACCCTGCACATCGACCATCTAGGCCCTTTTGTTAAATCAAAAAAAGGAAATACTTACCTTTTGGTGATCGTAGATGGATTCAGTAAATTTGTCTTCATCAAACCGGTACGTAACACAAAGACTATTAGCGCAGTCAGGGTACTGGAAGACATTTTCGATACCTTTAGGACACCGGACAGGCTCATCAGTGACAGAGGAACTTGTTTCACCTCGCATGCTTTTAGAAAGTTTTGTTTGGACAGGGGAGTAAAACATATCCTCAATGCAGTGGCGAGTCCAAGATCTAACGGGCAAGTCGAACGCTACAATAGGACTATTTTGGATTCGCTAACCGCGCAGAACCTTAAAGACAATGAAAAAGAGTGGGACAATAAGTTAGGTAAAATACAATGGGGACTTAACAATACTTTGCAGAAGACTATCGGGAGGTCGCCTTCGGAGGTGATGTTCGGAACAGCCATGAACGGAGAATTAAACCCAGTTTTGAATACTCTAGGCACTACAGACATTACACAGACCAATAATGATCTAGAGTTACTCAGGAAGGAAGTAAAGGATAGGATAGACAAACAGCAGGATTCCCAGAAACGATACTATGATCAGGGTAGAAAGCCGGCGCGGAAATATAATCGTGGAGATTTGGTTAAAGTGGCTAAATCGGCATTTTATAATGATGGTAAGAGTACGAAACTCTTACCAGCATATGAAGGGCCTTTTAAAGTCGCGAAAGTACTGGGTAATGATCGATACAAGGTTGCCCCTATCCCGGGTTTCGAAGGCATGAAAAATAGACGACAAACTACGGTAGCCGCGGACAGGCTGCAACCTTGGATCCATATTGCCAGTTTAGAAATTGATAGTGATTCTGAAACTAATGATTACAGTAAAGACATGTCAGATTAATAGGTTCAATTTGAGATGTTAGAGTCTACAAGCTGATTTTGTTTTGTTACAGGTCAAGGAACGTGGACTGATCCACTCTTTGACCCGCGACGTGTTGGATGGATAAATAATGGTTAATGGTCAAGGTTTTGTGGACTGATCCACTCTTTGAACCACAATGTTTAATGGATGGATATTGGTTAATGGTCAAGGTTATGTGGACTGATCCACTCTTTGAACCACAATGTTAGATGGATGGATAATGGTTAATGGTCAAGGTATGTGGACTGATCCACTCTTTGAACCATAATGCTGGATGGATGAATAATTGTTAATGGTCAAGGCAATGTGGACTGATTCACTCTTTGACCCACGATGTTAAATAATGGTTAATATTATTGTTAATTATGAACAGGTTGATTTCATTTAGGTGATAATTTCAGATAATTAGTTGATTAAGTTAAAGGATAGGTATCCTTGAAACATAGTTTCAGTTTGGATGGATGGATATTCGGTTAATTATTGTTTTGATAATGTGTTAGTAAACCGTACAAATATTATGGGGATTTTTTTTGAATTTAAGATGGATGGTTAACCTCTATAATTATTTATTACTTTTACATGTTTTATTTTACCTTTATGTTTACCCTTAAAAAGCTCAGGACAGGTTAGGAAAAACGTCATAATATTTTTTGAAATTTTGATGAAGTACTGTTCTTGCACATACTTTTATAGTAAATGTTATTGGTATTTGCTGATTTTGTAAATATTATACTAATTAGAATAATTAACCCACCTTGAAATGACCCTAAAGTATAAATTGTACTGTAAAAAAGTTTATGCACTAAGAGAAATATCCGTATTAAATTTGTAAAGAATGCACTCACCCGCCCGCCAAGTAAAGTTACCAAGTGTAAGGTTTCCTGTCGGATGCGTGTATGAGGGCATACACGACATCAGGATTAGGGGTCCCAAAACCGTAACAAATTCTGAAAACCGGTTTTTCGGTTTTAGAAAATTTCCAAAACCGGCTAACCGGTTTTTTCGGTTATTTTTAGTTTTAGTTATAATATTAAAAAAAAACGCTGTTATCGAGGTTTTTGCAGTTAAATCAGGAAATTCTTCATGTAATATTACTTTTTTATTATTTAAAAAAAAAACATAAACAAACCCAACATTGGTTTTTTCATTCAACAATATTTTAAAGAAAGAATATGTGTTTTTAATGCATGGTTAATACGGTCTTAAGATTGCAGAACACTGTTTGATACTATGAAGACAGCTGTATTCTGCCAATAAGACCCATCTGCAAAGCTAACGATAGAGGCGCGAGGATAAGCCCCCAAACGACCTCACTTCAATCAAATTATTCTTCTCCCTGTCGCAAAGACAGCGTAGAGAATATTGGGCCAACTCTTATTTAGTTTTTTTTTTCATATGTTATCATGACAATTAATTTACATAAATTGAAAGTATCCACATTCAGTTCGAACAAATTATTAGTGCAGAGGCTACATCCATGAGTTTTTGACGTCTACTTATCATTAACATTGTAATAAGCTTTCAACAGAACAGACTAAAACGGACAAACAAATACTTTATAGGAAACGAAGTAAAACTTTATAACAAGATTCCAGAAGAGATTTTGATCCTAAATGGTAATAATGAGTTTAAAACCCGTATCAAAAAATTTCTGATTAAGAAAGCTTATTACAATGTTGATGATTATGAAAACGACAAAGATGCATGGAAGTAGTATAGCTCATATTTTCATTATTTCATGTATGTACTTTAAATCTTATTAATTTATGTTCTTTGTACTGTCGCCAACTCGCCAAATTGAATTGTAATGGCACAAAATATAAAAAAAGAGAGATAAATTGTAAGGTAGAGTTTGTTACCATTTTCTTCTCTACGCTATAAAATTATTGCGAAAGGGAGTAGAATCATGTGACTGAGGAGGGCTCGTTTGGGAGCGTCTCCAGGCGACCATTGTCGTAAGGCTGATCCAATTAGTGGGCACCCTGAACTACCTCGCCTCTCGCAGAATAGGATACTTTACCAATGAAGGTATCAATATTAATTAGATTAGTCTAATTGACTTTCAATAAGTAATATCTTGTTTCCTATATTGAATAAATCATTTTTGCCTTTTTTTTACTTTCACAATAAAAACATTTTGACAAGAGTTTTAAAAAAAAAAATTATCATTCAGAATTAAAATATCTTGTGGGATTTTATTATAAATTAATTAATTATAAAACGGACGTTTTAGTATCTAGTCTTAGTTATTTGGTTTTTACTTTGCCTTCTTTGCCTTTTGCCTTAATTTTATGAAATTCCTTATCAGAGTATCATCCTTCTGTAAAGTCCTCAGATGGTTAACTACACAAAAAGCCAGTTTCATCAAATTTTTGTACGCCTGCAGAAGAATTTTGCCTTTCCTTCATTAATAGAGCCATTTAAACTTTGACCATATCTGTACAAAGTAAGAAACTACAAGATATAATGACCAATCAGTCATTTTCCAGTAATTTTTTGATAATCGAAATAACCGAATTAGCCGGTTTCGTAATTTGAAAAACCGGTTTTGAAAATTAGCCTCAAAAACCGGTTAAACCGGTTTTTGCGGTTTCGGTGAAACCGGTTTTGGGACCCCTAATCAGGATGGTCGAGTGTAAGGTTCATAGATTTTTAGACATATTTTTGATAAAAAATGTGGGTAGTTTTCTAGTGAATGAATGCCGCGCGATTTAAAAACTTGAAAAACGACTGACGATATAAATAGAGTGGCTTGGCGGTCGGAGGGTCATTCTCTCCTGAGTGGCGGAACAGTGTTGTTGAAATTGAAAGTACCTAGTTACCTACCAGTTGTTTCGAAATAAATCAGTAAAATTTAAATATCGTGTTCATAATTATTTCCTGGAGGCCGAGAGGTGAGCCTGACAGTGTCTACATTGGACGCATAGTGTGGTACTGCCGGGTACCGGGGTTATTCTTACATGTTAAAATAAATTAGTAATAGAATAACTTAAAAGTAACCTTCGCAAGTTGTATAAAAAAATACCGGGAACCTATAGATTAAATTTAATCTCAGGTAACTTTTTATTCTATTTATAGAAAAAGCCAGAATGGGTAAAAGAAAATCAACAGAGTACTATTCTGCAAAAAGGGCTAAATATCCGAGACGCCGCCGCCGCTACCAAAATGAACAAAGGCATCTAAGGTAATACCGCGATTAATAATGCGATTTTACTGAATATTTGGCTGTATGGACTATGTTACTTTCCTGGCCAGCCCCCGCAGCATGAAGGTTAATTTGTCGAATCTTTCTGTCACTTTTAATCGCTTATGACATTTCAATGCGAGAAAATGTAATAATAATAATAATTTAATAATTTATTTAATTCAATCAGGTTTACATACTCAAAGTTAATAAGTTATACAAAAAATATTTATAGCTATTTCTTTACAACTAAAGAAAGGCTTAAAAATCATTATTTGAGGGTAGTGTTTGCTAGCGATTCCCGCACTAGGCACAGGCCTGTATCGCGGAAATCAAAACAACGATTGCCACGGAAAGTGATATAGCGTTTTCGCGACCCGCTCTATTCGTTTCTTAATAATTACAAATTGATGTTTTATTATAAATACAAAATGAAGTAATTGATTTATAATAAATTAAAATGAAGTAAAACTGTAATAAATTAAAATGAATTAAATATAGTTATTCATGCAAAAATATATTAAGAAATTAATCATGCAGTGTTAAAAATAAAAAAATAATTAAATTTAATAAGTAATTGTAATAAAATAAGATTCTCAATTATTATTGTTAAATTACGTATAAATTATATATGAAAAGTATATATGTATTGATTTAATTTTAATTTTAACCACATTTATCATTTTATAAAATTATCAATCAAGTAGCGGATTGAGTAAAATTTTCGATCTTTTCGTAGTCCAGTTGCTGCAGCCAAGTGTATAAAGTAATTTTAAATTTAAATTCATTGTCCATTTTAATATCTGGTAATAATACTATTTTATTGAAAAGGAATATATGCATAAAGGCACTATGTCGTTTAGCGAAAGTTGATTTTATAGTAGGCAGAGGAATTTTGTAGACTCGCTTTTTTAATGCTTTACTGTGTAAATCAGTTTTTATTATAAACTTACGAAATTTAATTAAAGATTTAAATATATATAGACCACGAACATTGAGTAAACTCGCATCCTTATAGAGATCAGTTGTTGGATACAGAAACTTTTTTCCCAGCATAACCTTCAACAAAGACCTTTGAGCTCTTTCGCAGGTGATCATATAGGTCTTAGCTGCTCCGCCCCAGACGGGTATGCAGTAAGCTATGACTGATTCACAGATCATCTTGTAGACCCTTATTAAAATGTATGTATGGAGATGATCGACAAAAGTGACAGATAGATACGACAAATTAGACAACTGAACGACTCGACAAATGGACCGTCATGCTACGTAGGCAGGAATGGTAAAATCTTAGACAGTTAAAGACAAAGTTAATTATTATTTTACATGTACTCTCTCTTTTTCTATATTTTCTGACTTTTTTAAAAAAGTTAAAGGTTACAGGGCGTCATTAAACATTAGTTACTTACAAAACATTCTTTTAAAATCTTACCTTAGAAAGACTCTTAGAAATATACAGTTAGATAGGTAGAGGTACTACCTACCTACATAGAAATCAATTAGAAAATTGTTAATTTTCTCAACACTTTAACTTAAGTCTGAGGTTCAGAAATTTGAAAGGAATTTCGAGAAACTTCGATCCGCTTCTCGGCACAGCCAACTACCCCCACATCCCCACACCAGCCTGTATATTACGACCGCATTTTTTGCAGTTTTTTTTTATATCCTCTTTGCGTTTGTTTTGATTGTCTTTGACACTCTAGATGCCGTTCAGTCAGTTCAGTCTTGCGTCCAAAATACCTTAGACTGATCGATGTCCCGCGAAAAAGTCCGAAGTTGAAATGTGAGACCACCCTCGCATTTCAATGGGTTAGGTAGGAATCTAGGTTAGGAAAAACAAAGAATTATACTACAGAAGACTTGATTACTATGAAATAAACTACTGAAGACTTGGCTGTATGGACTAAGTTCCTTTGCCTGCCCAGAATGGGCGAATTTAAAAACAACAGCAACCAATACCTTAGAACCTCAGAACTTCGAACAAAGTAGTGTTTTTAACTGACTTAAAAAAAAGGAGATTATCATTTTGACCTGTATGTAGGTATGTATGTTTGTCTGCGATTATATCGCGTTCGGCTGAACCGATTTTGTTGCGGTTTTTAGAAAAGTATTTGTTACATTCAGGAGGTTTTAGTCTATTTTAACCGACTTCAAAAAAAAAGAAGTTTTCAGTTTATGAATAGGTAAGTACTTACCTATGTCAGTTTGTTGAAGGCAGTCTCGAACTTCGTACCTTCATTCTTTAAATTTTTTTGAGAATATTATAATATCCTAAGTATAGCCTATATATCATCTGGGGAAAGAAAATAATAAAATTAACGCAAAAATAATTTTTTGAAATAATCATTCATTAATTCGGTCAATAATCGTTCATTAATCTCGGATTCAAATCTTTCCTCTTTACAATATTGGTAGATATTAATATGGATTTGCTTTAGCCAAAGTGTGTTCACAGGATGATTTCTCTCTTGTCACAGGGCTATCAAAAAGGCTGTCTTCAGTGATAAGGATAAGACCAGGCTCCTCTTCAAGAGCATTAAAGATAGGCCTATCCTCTGGGACGTAGATTTTCCTAATTTTCTGGCCGACAATGAATCAACTTGGCACGAAGTATGCAAGGCTGTGAAGGAAAACTATAATACTTCGAGCAAGGAAGAAAATAATTATTGGGGTGAGTTTAAGAGCCAGTTAACAGTGATGCTAGTGACATTCTCGAAAAAATGTTTTCTAAACTAAGGCAAATATCAAAAATGTGGCATAGTATGACAATATACTTAATGTAGCATAGTATTTTTAGGGCACTTCTGTATAGCTTTGCTTAACTGGCTCTTAATAATTTTTTGGATGCAATCGATTCAGTATGATGTTCTGTTAGCTTATTGACGATTGATGCCATATCTATTCAAGGTTTCAATGGTTAAGAATTAATAAATTACTTAAAGGTTCTCTTCAGAAACATATAAATTCATTATTAAATTACTTAATCAAGAAATTCTAAACTGACCTTTGTTTTTTCAGTGCAACGAATCAAAATCGAATGGGCGAAGGAAGTTTTTAAGTTTCACGGTGCCCTTAATGATGGTAGTTCCTATGAACACGCGGAAGATTTAGACTTTATGAAGGGGGACCAAAACATTCAAGGACTGCGCATAAAGTTAGAACCTCGAACTTTCTCTGACGATGATGAAACGGTAGATAATCGTTCAGACGACGGCAAAAGTGAACCGGAATGCTCTTTAGGCACGGTAACAGACAATATAGATGCAGATACTGATGAAATTGAAGAACTGGATCCATTAACTACTGTCATAAAAACAGAACCCGATACAACAAATACGGAAAACGGTGATATTTCGTCGGAAAATAACGATGCTGCTAATAGAGTCGAAATTGAAGATACAAACTTTTTATTTATAATAGAAGATAATCCACACAAAAGAATTGTCTGACTGATTTATTGATTAAGAATAAAATATTTCGCCCCTCTTTTCTTAATTTTTGTTTATTGTACTACGAGCTTTCCCGGCTTACTTCGTTACGCCATAGAAATAAGATACTTACTACAAAAGACTTAGCTCTAAGACTATGTTCTTTTGACTGCCCAGAATGGCCGAATAAAAAAAAAACAACAACAACAAACCACCTGTCAAAATATGTAAACAACGGAACAAATATTGCACCTTGGGTTATATTATTTGAGTTTAGGTAAGGATCCCTAATTTTTATGAAAATCGAATTTAGCCTATGACATTCGGGGTTAATGTAGCTTCCTACCAGTGAAAGAATTTTTCAAATCGGTTTAGTATTCCCGGAGGTTATTTGTTACAAACAAACAAATCTTTCCTCTTTATAATATTGGTATAGATTAACTGAACAAGTCTGTACTTGTATAGTTACTTAGAACGTATTAGTTTCAATTAATGTAAAACTTTACGTTATGATTGACTGAAATACAACTTTCAACCGTTTGAGTTACTCAATTTTTTTATAACGTGGAACGTTTGTCTACCCTCAAACGCATTTAAATTATTCACAGTTTATGTGCGCACGACGCGGTGAGGTTTAAAGCACAACATTTTAAGGAAAGGTGATTCCATAATTCATTCGGAAAAAGTCTGAACACAGATCTGGCAGCACACAAGCACATTGCTCATATCGAACATGGTATAAAAAAGTTTGCCGTGGAAATACACAGCGGCAGGTTTGGGCTTTCTTGTAAAATACCCTTTTTTTTAACGAGGGGAAATGCCTATCGCATTTCCCAACGTTCGGGGGAGCGTCGGGGGTATGTGGGGCTCGCACCCACTAAAACCCCCCGGCGGCCGTCTTGGCGCTTTTGGGAAGAACCCCGGGAACCGCGCATTATAGCGTCAGAAGTCTTCCCACGCTCAGCTATCAGCTTCGTATTCGGGGAGGGCATATTGTTCCCTCCCCGGCTCGCCTTTGGAGCTGCGGCGGCACAGTGCCACAAGCTGTGCCGCCGCCCATCTTGGGGCCGTTTGATGATTGATTGATTGATTGATTGATTGATTAACATATTTATTCGATGAAACAGTTACAGATTACAACATTTACAACATATAAAAAAGGAAAAACAAACTTAGAGATAACATAAAAAGGTTGAACATTTATTTGGCTCTATCTATACAATTTTATAATTGCACTGTAACCGCATCACAGAAAGGGCTCTGACTCAGCATGTGCTACAAACATAATATCTGTAACACTGATTTTCAGCCAGGACCCAGAGTGAAAAACCCGAAACCCAAAACGCATGCACATGCATATCTAAATAAATATAATAATGAAATATATATAATATAGCTATATGTATGTATTATAAACATAATAATTACAGTATTCAATCTACATAGTAGGTAATTAGGTCTTTGCATAATAATAAAGTGTATTATTTTATATGACAAAATAGTATTTAATATTAAAAAGTTGGACGTATAAATATTCTTATATTATGTGGTAACTAATTATTAGTAAAAGTACCAAAATTTTAGGAAGCTTGGTATTTTAAAAGAAAAGACGTTTGTTCTGTAGATGAGAATTTAAAAAAAAAAGTGTGAGTCAATGGTCGTTCAAGATAGCTCCTTCTGTTGTGTCAACAAATAATTCTTTAATTTTTTCTTGAACGTCAGCTTGGAATTTAGGCTGCGTAGGGGTGGTGGTATGTTGTTCCAGCATGAGGTGGCTTGATACCTAAAACTTCCTCTGAAAGCGACAGTTTTATGGGCTGGAGTACGAAAAACTTTAGCACATTCTCTCTTAAAGCTAGCTGATCGCCATTCCAATTTATTATAAAGATATTCCGGTTCTTTAGTTTTAATTATGCCAAACATTAGAGTCGATAGCATCAATTGTATCCTACCCTCAATTTTTAAAAGATTAGCATTGTTTAAATAAGGTGTTACGGGTGAGCGTGGTGGAATTTTAAAGCAAAAACGCGCGCACGCATTTTGAATTCTTTGTAACAGACGTGAAGTTTTTTTATAAAGACATGGACCATAAACAGATAGGCAATAGTTCAATTTTGATAAAATTAGACTCTCACAAAGTTTGATACGAATATCAACGGACAGGTAGTCTCTGACACCGTACAGCACTTTAAGTCTATAGAAACAACCTCGCAAAAGTTCTAGAACGTGACTTTCAAATCGAAGACCACTGTCCATTAAGATACCCAAATTACGTGCTTCTGACACTTGCTCCAGCTGATGAGTGTGTTGGGCTCCCGCCCTTCACACCCACGACTTCAAAGACCCCTTTTAGTCGCCTCTTACGACAGGCAGGGTATACCGTAGACCCATTCTTACGCCCGGACCTAAGGCTTTTGTAAAATACCCTCGCCGTGTGGCCTGGAATACTACTGCATTACTATTGTAGATGAGTCGTAAAAGGCGACCAAGTGTACACCCGAAGGACGGGGGCAGCAGCGTACTTACATCGTTGAAAAACTTGAACGCCTGCCAAGCGTGGAGATTATTGAAAATCTGCCCAAAAGGTGCCTTAACGTGTGGTGATCTAACTGTATTAAGTCTTCATATCAATAGGCTTTCAATAGGATATCAATGCATAGTAAACAACACAGAACAAGTAAGATTCTCTCTCTCTCTAAATAGAAATCGCGAGTAGGCGGAGCCCGCGTGCCTATCATTAGCTCTGCATTGCCTATGCTTAGTTTTTGATAGATTTCATAAGCTCAGTTGCTTTATGCTTCTTGTAAACAAACCACCAGGAAAAATATGAAAAAAAACCCACTAAAATACCATATTGTGCTGTGTTGGAATGCAAAAATTAAAGTTGGGGACTTAAAAGTACTAATTATGCCGTATCATTACATCGGTAAGTAATATTTCACTGTATTTTTAAATAAATTTGAAATTATACATTAACAAGAAAACAAAACCATAAGTGAGAAAATGAAAACACCCTAATTACGGAGCAGTAAAATTGAATTTTAATTGAAGCCTGTGAGTCCTGTGACTGTGACTGTACCTTCTTAGCGTTCTTCTTTATCTATGGTATTAGACTCATGACTTTTTCTAGAACATTTTGACAACATTATAATGGAAATCAGTTAGAGATTGCTCAGCATGATGAAAATCTATCGATAATTTTCTATGATAAAAATCTATCGATAATAATAATTTTCAGTGAAAAAAAAAATAGGTATTCGCTTCGACTTGAAAACCTCTACCTTTTTTTCGGTTTAAAATGTGATTTACTTTAAAGTTAAATTCTTGAATACGAATGAAATTATATGAATCTTTCAACTTAGACTCTTGCGTATAAATGAATTATATTAGCATCATCATCATATTACAATAATTTTGTAATATGTAAAAAATAAAGTCGCTTTCCGCATCAGTCCTTAGGTATGTTTAAATCTTTATAAATACAGCGGATTTTAATGCGGATTTTTTTAATAGATAGAGTGATTCAAGAGGAAGGTTAATAAGTATAAAACATGCACGTTCTAATAATAGGTTAGGCGGTACGAAGTTTGCCGGGTCGACTAGTATTGTATAAAGACAAGTCGTCACTCTTATAATAGTGTGCTATATTTTATTTTTCTTTTCATTTATTTACAGCCTGTGTTACTGGATCACCTTGGGCCAAGCTCAGAACCTAATACACATAAGCATAAACTTGAAGATGGAGCCATCATGAAAGCTTCTTAAGCTAAGAGGAGTTTCAATAAACAATACCTAGAGAAGAAAAAAAGCTAAATATTATGTATTTAAAAAAACCAAGATTAGTTAAGAGTTTAAGGTAAATAATAAAAGTAATAAATAAGCAAGTACTTCGATATTAAATAAGATAAAATAATATAAATATAAAACCCATCTTGTTTTATTGGTCTATCTACCCATCCACCTAAATTGTTTACATTGGTTAAAATAAAGCTTCATTTAAAGTACAGTACTTACTCCAAAATTAATAATGCGCATGCAGATTCGCTAATTGTCGATTTCACGGAAACACCTGAATCAAAAATCATAATTCTACTAAATTACGCATGCATCCAACCCGCCTGCCAAGCGTGGCGAGTATGGCAACCCCCCCCCCCCCTCATGAATAGTCAGCATATACCCAGGCCCCTAGTCCCCGGCAGCCCCGCTATTCCTGACCACGGTAGCGGTCACGGTAACGGCGGGGCAAGGGGTGCTAAGAATCCCTGGTCCACGCTGGATGCAGGCCATCTGCGATCGGTACAGATGGAGAGCCTTGAGGGAGGCCTATGTCTCGCAGTGGACGTCCTACGGCTGAAATGATGATGATGATGACGCATGCAGAAAATGCACCTCCTTAAATACATATCGTCTTCCGTCGCTTGGGAATATGACCGTTGTCGAACAGTGACGAAGATTTCTATGCGCATTATAACTTTTGCAGTACTGTTGTAGGTATATACAATTTTATAACTAATTACATTTTTATTTCTGAATCTCTATTTATGCGAAGCATAACTGTTGAATATAAAACGACATTGGAAATAAAAAAAAATTAAACTTTACACTAAAATAAACTTTGTTCTATGAGCGACTGGTTTTTTCATATGATAATACCAATACATCGCCAATCACCAAAAAGGCCGTTTGCGTAGAATACACATAGATTTTCGTAAAAAAAAGTAATTGTTAACTGTAGCCATATGAAAGAAAGTTGTATATCGATAGGTTTTTCTCATCGACAAACTTTCTCCCGCAATATGTACATCCCTAGCTTAGTTTTTCATTTTTCGACGTAGCCACCTAGTGTTTAGTAGCGGTAGTACAAAAGCTGTAGTTCCATCTAGCGTCGAATAGTAAAACTAGGAACAATGCATGAGGATTTTAAAGCAAAGAGGATGTATAGCTTTCTACCATGTCTTTGGAAAAACCTAATTTCATTCTTTTATCATATGTATGTCATCATTATCTTAAGTATTTCATAATTTTTATTTGATTTTGATCTTTGTTTATTTGTAAAAAAGGTTCATAGTCTACTTCAAAGTTTTGTGATGAAGATCTTTTCGGCTTTGTCGTTAATCACCAATAGTAGCTTGGATTTCATAGTGAGCGTTTGGTTTATATGTGTGAGTTTGGACACACTGGTTTCAGTACTAAAAGCTCATGATGCTATTTCTATTGTATTCTCTTGTTCTGTGGTAAACAAAGTCGCTTGCCAGTCTGTTTACAAACAGATTGAAATCTTGAAAAATACGCAACGGAAGTTGATGCGTTTTTTTCAAATCAATTGATCGATTCAAGAGAAAGGTTCATATCATATGTACAGTGGCGGACTAGGAGGCCGTAACAGATTTGTCTATGGTTTCGTCAGCCCTAGACTGTATTACCAAAGAACAAGAGCTATTTTGCAATACAGAAAAACCGAAAGTGTTACGCCGACCGTGTCCGCCACTGTACATGCACAAAATCCTAAAAGCAGTAAGTAAGTATTACAAATCAATTGCTATTCGTTTGAATATAAATACTCATTAACGAGTATACTTAGTCCGATTTCACTGGTTTTGGTTTTGAAGGTGTTTGTCGTAACTCGTAGTCCAACCTACGTAGCATGACGGACCATTTGTCGAATCTTGTTGTCACCTTTAATCGCTCCTGACATTTAAATGGGGGAAATGTATGGAGATGATCGACAAAAGTGACACATAGATACGACTAATTCGACAAATGTCCGTCATGCTACCACCGCAGGGAAGGTTCAGACTTTTAACGTTGAGAAAATTCACGCAGCCGAAGTTGCGGGTACCGATTGTTTCTTCTGTAAAAAGAAAACTTATGGATTACTTATTTCATTCAGTTTGTATTAAAATAACTGAAAAAACCTGCGAATATTATAACAGTTGAAGCCTTGTCAGCGGTCGTTGACCCAGAAGTGGGCTGAACTGAAAGGAAACTTCTGCAAGACACGTGGGCGGAGCATGGATTTACTTTTATTATAAAACATCGTTAAGACAAAATGACAAAGTTTGCTCGCTGTAGAAGTCATCGACATTTTTGTTTGTTTTATATTAAGAGCCAGTTTACAGCGATGTTAGCGCCATTCTCGAAAAAAATTGATATCTTCTAAACTAAGGCGCCATACTGTGTCACATTTTTGAAGGGTTCAAAAATGTGACACAGTATGACACTTGATAATGTAGCCTAGTATTTTTAGGGCACTGTCGTATAGCTTTTAGGTAAGAGACCAAAGAAAGCAACAAAGTGTGTCTTATTTTGTTCTTTTTACTTAGGAACACTTCTCACTGTGCTAAAAAAATATAAAAGATGATTATCTAGTGTCATAATGTACTAATCAGATTTTTACATTTGCCTTATTTTAGAAGATATACATTTTTTACAGAATGGAGCTAGCATCGCTGTAAACTGGCTCTCAAATCTTTAAAACCATGGAACGGATTTTGTTGCTGTTTTTGGTAATAGATAGAGTGATTCAAGAGGAAGGTTTATATCTATAATACATGCACATGCACAACATAGTAATAGGTAAGAAACAAGTAAGTTCGAGATCGTAAAGAGAAAATGACAAAGTTAGCTCGCTGTAGTCTTTTATTGTTTTATATGTTACTAGTCGACCCGGCGAACTTCGTACCGCCTAACCAATTTCTATATCGCTAATGTAATATACCTACTTATAAACCTTCCTCTTGAATCACTCTATCTATTAAAAAAAAGCGCATCAAAATACGTTCAGAGTTTTAAAGATTTAAGCATAAATAGGGACAGACGCGGGAAGCGACTTTGTTTTATACTATGTACTAGAGGCTGCCCCGAAGTCTCACCCGCGCAGATTTCTCGTAACACAAAAATCCCGTTATTTTCCGTTCCCGTGTGAATTTCGGGAAATCCCTTCTTAGTGCTCACCTACACCCCCCAAGGAACCCACGTGCCAAATTTCAGCTTTCTACGCCCAGTAGTTTCGGCTCTGCGTTGTCTGTCAGTCAGTCAGTAACGGAAGAGTTTTATATATATTGATTGATGATACTATAATATATGTGTATTGCTTGCGCTTATCAAATAATTTTATTAAATAACATCGCCTCATGCACAATATTCTATCTATCTTTCTTTATTATACATACTTACTTATAAAAATCAATTAATGTTCGTTTGTCTTGCTTAAACTCGAGAAAGGCAGGACGCATCTAAACTAAACCCCCTAAGTTTACTTTATTCATTCCAAATTTAAAGTCTCTATTTTTGCTATATTGTCTGTCAGTCAGTACGGAAGTATGATATTGCGAATTTTGGCCTTTTTTCTCATAACGTCACAAATATACCATTCTGTAAAATCACAAATTCATAAATCCTTTTCTTTCTCTTCCTGAGAGTTTGTGTGTGAAGAGAGGCCAGTCTCAAAACCAGAAGTCCGAAATTATCACATTTATTATCACAATTTATCACTTTTCAGCGCTTGAAGCACTTGTTTGCGCTCGCGGAGGTCGTTCACCTTGCCCGATGATGCCAACAACCATAATGTCACGTAGGCCTGGCCGACCAGCCGTCAAGACCCTTCCCTTCAAACCAACTTGAAGAGTTTACGGGTCTTTTAGAATGGCGAATCTATGTAGTTCAGTTATATAAAATAAACCGTTGAAAATGACTTTTGAGATCTGAAATTTAGATCTAGATTATTTGTTAGAACAATTTAGTTTGGTTGAGATTGTGTTGAAATATTTTCATTTGTTTATCTAGCTGAGCCCGCGACTTCTTTGGCGTCGAATAGTGACTTTTTAATAACTATTTTTTTACCTTCTAAACCTACCCTGGATAGCTAAATCGGCCCAGCCATTCTAGACAAAAACCTATATGTTATATACCTTTAATATGATAATGTATTCTCTCATTATACAATCAGTAAACGAGCCAAGGTCAGCTCTAGCATGTGCTAACAATCAATATGCACATACTAAAACTTATCTACTCTTATAGTTGCATCAAGCAGACGGCCGTTAGACGACACCAAATATAAAGTCCCTCAATCCAACTCTTCAACTCTATATAAAAGGTCACAAAATCAATTTCCACCGAGGACATCTTTTGTGATAAGTGACTACATACACGTGCCTCTGCAACGTCATCCCGGACAGTAATGATAAATGTAAATGAACAACCACTTGCAGACCACAAATATATCTATACGAATTTATATTTTATTTACATACAAAAAGAATAGATATCGTTTTAATATAATTATATGGTAGTGTGTAATTTAAACCACGTGTCGGTCTGACCTCGCGGCCCAATACGGAAGATTTAATCTAAAAAAAGTGATTTAATATAATTATTATTGCATTAAATTTTTAATTAAGTTATCATTTGGTGTAAGTATAGACTAATATATCTAGGTACCTATACTAAACAAATAGAATTCCCGGGCCAGAGCCACTACTACCAGAGCTCCAACTTATGGGTAAAAACCTAAGGAAATGGCAAACTAAGGGAACGCCCGAAAGACTGGCAGCACAGCAGCGTCCTTCTTTAAAAAAAATAGAGCTATTACTGCAATCTCCAATACGCCTGCCAAATGTGGCGATTATAGGAAACCCCACCTAAATGAGATATTTCGGGGAGGCCTCTGTCCAACAGTGGACGTCATATGAGGCTGGAATGGTCCAGATAATCTTTTAGATAAAATAAACTACAAGAAGAAGACACAATTAGCAAATCCTTGTTCGTTTATAATAAAAGTACGCGACCGAGGGATTCTACAAACAACCAATATGTCTTTCAATACATCAAAGAGTAATTTTGGATGCCTAAACGGGTAATCAATATTGAAGACTTATCGACGCCAGCGGACAACTTAAAGGTAATAGCATAATTTGGCTACTGAAGAGCTGAAAACACTGAATCATGTTCCATTGTGAGACGTTACAGCACTCACTGACGACAGTAATTACTGAAGCCATAATGACTTTAGACTTCAGGCAAATGATCTTTTCAATCGCTGGCAGACACTTCGTCGCCGCAGAACCGTCTATAAATAGAGCTTACGCAAGCGACACACTTCAGATAGTTAACATAGCTGCGTATGTAGATGTAGATGATGCTAGTGCTGAATAAAACAATAACACACACACAGAAGATAACGCTATATTCCCAGCCTCATATGAATCAATATTGCATGTAGATTGGTATAACAATCATACAGACTTAGTTGGTAGGAACAGCAGACGACCTCGTCTTATCAAAATGTCGAAAAAACACGAGTAACACTGATAAAGAGGCGTTACGTGCAAAGACGGTTACTTTTTCTTAGTAAACAGGAAACATTGTAAGTGGAGTACAATCAGTTTGTTTGATATTTCATTAACCTTGCTTGCCGGTTATAAATGTAAAGTACCTATCAACACTTTCGCGAATGTTCTATGACTAAGTACTTACTTACTTACATCATATTTGTTGAGTGGAAACTTATTGTTTAATGCAAATAATCCCCATGCGATATCGTTTAATGTTTGAGATTGTGAAAACGAGGAAACGCACTTAACCTTCAGGCGAAATCAACTCACATTTGAACAAGTAGATTTGAATTTGAGGCCAAACCGAATATTCATCAGCAACCAACAATTAAACATGTCAGTCCGTTATCTTCCCATCTACGCTATTTCTAACAAAGCCTCGAGCACCTCTCTCTCACCTTTTCACAATAAACTGTAATTAACTCTGTAATATCTCTTTTGTTCAGCCCTTCGAAATCAAGCGGCACTAATGGCTCTGACATTTGTATTATCCGGCAAAACTCGCCATCTGACGATTAACCTTTGACATTAGACGATAGATCTTACAATCTTTGTAGATGAACACAATTTCGCGAGACAATCGCGTGAAGGTCAGATCAAGCTGATGCAATATGCAGCACGCTTGCAGCGCGGTGGGCGTGGGCGTGTGTGGCTAATGTAGTTTTAGTTTAGCAGAGTATTAATTAGAAACATGTTACAAATCACGCTAACGGAACGGTCTAGTGACTCGTAGCAATATTGTTAATGAGTTCGAGTACTAGTTAAGTGGTTTTTGTCAGTCAACCATTGATGCATGATCATCAGAAACATTCACGGGTGTGTCTGCCTAATGGCGCCATTACTATCTTTCTAAAACGTAAAAAAGAAATGTTTTCGAATTAACTTAAGAGAATCAACGCATTACGATGCGGGCACACCCGGATGAATACCCAATTGTTTATTTGTGATAATGAAAATTGGCATCGAACTGTGATGAAAAAAAAAAACGTCTGATGAAATCGTAAAGAAACGCATAGAAACACATTGAATTACAGCAAAAACTGTGTGACGTCATGTGGCGTGATCTAAACTGCACCAATTAACTTTTACCACGCTGGCTAGTTGTTAGCGATGACCGCCATCAATCCACTGTACATTACTGCTTTGATCAATTATAAACAGGATGCTAACACTCAGAAACTAACTATTATTTTACATTTGAATTTGAGTAATAACGACGAGGTGATCAATCAAAGTCTTGACGTCGAGAATAATTTTCTTGTAAGTTGAGTTGATTTGTCTAAAGCTGCAATGTATGATTCGCACTGAGATTGGATAGATCGAGGAAATAATAATACGCGTCGAGAAGTAGTCAATCGTGCAAAACGGCACGTAGTGTTGTTCTAGATATTTCATTCGGGGGAGGGAAAAACGTAAATCGTGCATTAGGAAATGCGTGATACAAGCTTGTAAAATGCATCCATCACCGCAACTGTGATCGACATGAGACATCAGTCCTGCTGAGAATATGTGAAGTATATTCAATTCAATACAGCTGTAGGTAGGTACTGAAACATTTTTATTATCAGAACATAAATACTCTAGCCTTCTAGGCTTATTATTAAACAAACTAAATTAAATCTACACATATCCAGTTTACAATCAAACACTCATCAGTCTTTTAAACAGCAGCTACCGAATCACTGGCTCTATCTAAATCACAAATTAAACGTTTTTACAACTTCAAATCTGAAAATCTCAGTTTAAATCAAAGTACATTATGGAGCTATATCTCCTTGCAGATCTTAGAGTATAAGCGGGTTTTCGTCAGCACTTTCTACTAAATGAACCTGGTTATAGGAGAACTTCTTCATCTCTTGTTCGAAAAGAATATTGTTTATCGCATGTTTAATCATCGACCGCGTCCGTTCGTCGTGTTTCCTTAGCGAATTAGCTATATACTCGCCAAAGCTGTCGCATTCATCTTTTTTCTTGAGTATGTCGGCTTTGCTAATGTTTTTTAGGGTTTGCACGAGTCTGGTATCTAAACCAATATAAGTTTTCCCCGGACTTTCTTCGACAGGTTGTTTAGCCTTTGTTGGCAATTTCCTTTTGATAGGTCTTAGCGTTCTTCTGAGTTTTTTTGGGCGTCTAATCAAATGCTTTTCTGAATTCTCCTGGTTCTTCGGCTCTTTCTTGATAAACATTTCTTCATCTAAGTTCTCGACGGGAGGCAGCTCGAGGTACTCTGTCTCGTGGTTGTCGTAATCTGGGTCCTTGTCTTTGTCATTGTCATAATCTTCGTCGTCTTCGTCGTTGATGTGGCTGTCGTCTGGGGCTGGCTCTTCGTCTAGGAAGTCTTCGCTTGGTGCCTGGGTAGAAGAAGAAAAATATTATTAGTCACACACAACCAAACACAAAATTTAAAACCCTAAATTTTTTATTTGAAATTGGATAAAAGTCTAAAGAACTTCATAGGTTCCATTCCAATCAAAGCAAAGCTATTTTTACCGTCAAACAATCTTTAAACTTTGTAGCGATTTCTTATTATCAGAAGAAATGTAAAGGCTGTGAGGATAAAAATGTTTAAATCCAAAGCCAATTTATAAATACCTGTATTTATAACTTATTTTGTACTGATGTTGGTGTGCAATTGTACATATACAATTGTACAGTAAGTAACCAGCGCATCAACATCCAATCTACAACCATAATACGTACTACGTACAAACTTTTGTAGAACTTAAAAATAGGCTCTGTCTGATGCTACACAAACACAATATAACATATAAAATTGACTCCTTTATGCCACAGTACATAATAATTCCTTAATCCAAGCATATTATTTTTAATTACCATCGCAACTTAGTTGGGGCGATAACAGAAATCAATTAACTATCGGACCCCACCGGAGCCGAACCCCCGACTATGGGATAATCTGCTGACCGAGGGTTTTCATCTCTCAGGCAACCCCCGCTCTTACAAACTGGTTAAACTATTAATACAGTAATTCGTAGGTAGGAAAGTCCTACTAAAGCCTATCTTACGCCTTACTTGGTAAAGCCTTTTAAGGAGACACTAGCGTACCGCCAATGTCGATAAAATATCTTTTTTCTAATCCATGGCAAATCTATGTATATTATTAAAAATCAGTTGCTGTTCGTTTGTCTCGATAAAACTTGCGTACAGCTCTGCTGGGCCGATTTAGCTAAACATTTTGAAATTCATGTTTTGAAAATTCTTGGGTCTTAGTTTAAGCGGTAAATATGTGGAATGAAGTCCAGGGATCATATTATTGGTGTTTTTGCCTTTGCCTTTGTTTAGAAGATAATAATATACGAGCTATCCCGGCTTACTTCGTTACGCCATAGAATATAAGATAATACTAAAGACTTGGCTCTATAGACTATGTTCTTTTACTGCCCAGAATGGGTGAATAAAAAAACAAACAACAACAACAAACCACCTGTCAAAATATGTAAACAACGGAAAAAATATTTCACCTTGGGGTACATTATTTGAGTTTAGGTAAGGAAGGATCCCTAATTTTTGAAAGGCTAGGAAAGGAAGCTACACTATCCCCGAGTGACATAGGCTATATAAGGCCTATGTCACTCGGGGATAGTGTAGCTTCCTACCAGTGAAAGAATTTTTCAAATCGGTTCAGTATTTCCAGAGCCTATTCGTTACAAACAAACAAACAAACAAACAAATCTTTCCTCTTTATAATATTGGTATAGATAAAAACACGCAAAAGGCGTAATCGGTGTAACAGACCTCTCATAAACTATTTTCACACTTTACGCTTGATTTGCTTACTATGGATTACTTAAAAGAAATCGCTAATTCTTAAACATAAAATGTTGTCTAATATTTATAAACCTACCATATCTAATTTATTAAGTTCGAGCGAGCGAGCCGGCCTGTCATTCAAAACTTAAATAAGAAAAATAAACAGGCTTCTGTCAGGTGATTTTAGAATTTACAAACAAAAAGTAAAATCACCAAAATCAACAATCTATTCCCAAATTCATCACATCATACCTTTTTAGTAGGAGTCGAAGCCTTCGAGTCCGGCGGCGGATTGTCGACATGGGTCTGCACAAAGTTGAGGTGCTCGTACAGAAACCAGTGCGAGCGCCCGCCATTGCGAATCTTGGATCGCTCGCGGCGGTGCGACGCCAATATTGAATTCAGCTTCTTCTTTATGTCAAAAACCTCCACGCCGAATATAGAAGCCACCTCCTCCCACGCCTCGTATTTTGTAGGAAAAACCCTATAACTCTCGTTATTTGGGTCCCATAAGCATGGATGCTTCTGGTATTCCTTGACAAGTCGAAAAACCATTGCGTTTGTCCAACATAACCTCGTTTCCGCTGAAATCGACATGGCGGCGAACGAGCGTGTTTGCTCGGCGATCTCGCGAACGGAACTGAGGGGAGGGTTCGCGAGCTCGGCGCGGTTCGGCCGCGCTCGGATTGCGTTCGGGCGCTCGAAAGATCGAGCGGCTCGCTCGCGAACGCTTGGCTGCATCGTCTTAGTGGAAAAATAGACGTGCTAGATATAAACCGGTCAAGTTAAAACGTTGAGTAACTCAATGCTTTGACGATTGCTCGGAGTTTTTTTTTATTTCTCCGCGTTCTTTACTAGATCTAACTTAGGATTAGCTTTACATAGTTTTTAATAATGTAATGTATTTCTGTTCCTACTGCTGTAAGGTTAAGAATATGTAAGTATACTTATATAAAGGAACAACCTATTTAATACGTTTATTATGGTTGGACAGAGCTATCAAGTCGTTGTCTCGGAAAATGTTTTATTTTAGGGTTGCGCAGGCTGAGGCGTGACGACGCGCCATAAACCGGGGGCTCCCATCCCAATTAAAATCCTACGGGACACCGATAAGACCAAAGTACTTACCTAACTAAATGCCCAAGCCCCATCATAAAACTTTTATGTTACGATCTCCTGACCCAATGCCATGCCAACGCCGTATTCCGTTGCCATAAAGTTCACATTCGCACGCATATTCCTGTCTAAACCTAATCCACCTTTACAAAACCCTTGCAACTTTCCCAAAAGAAGTTGAGCTATGATTATGTAAGCTTAGTGAGAGCTGAAAGGTCAGATTAACTGGTTTCCCTGGGTCCGAGGGCTGAGGGCAGGTTAATGAGGTAGGCAGCGGATGGAAATAACTTAACTAACGAATAGGTAGGAAGAAACATTGTTATTGTTTGAGGAAAAATTGAAAATGCAGCTGGCGAGGCCTTTGTTGAGAGAAAAGCCTCTTGACATGACACGGTACCGAAGTTTTAACGAACTGAATTATTGTTATTTTGTTTCTCTGTTATCGTTTCAGTATGATTAGATATCGATTGTGAAATTTGCAGAAAGATTCCGTGGCTCAGTTGGCACAGTTCGCATCGCAGTGATGTGGACTGAGAATCGGGTGCAATGAGTTCGATTCGGTCTGGGTATACACCCATGTTTGTTTCTGTATATGTTTCGGGCACCCTATATACAGGTTCTTCCTAGTTAGGGGCTCTGAGTGTGATGAGTTATTATGCCTAATTATTATATGAAAACTTTTTAAATAGAACAAGAATAACAATTAACTTTAACACTGAACTTAAGAAAATTATTCAAATCACACTTAAAATTTCTTTTTGCATTGTGTGTGTCACTATGTCCGTCGTCTGTTCGTCGGTCAGTCTAGACGGCTCCCGGCTCCGGTCCGGAGGCTGGACATAAAAAAAACCAGAAACCAACCGAATTCCAAGAATCTTAAGCTTCTTTCGAGGAACACTGCATAAAAACTAAAGTTTTTTTGCAGCTTTTGTTATCTTTTCTAAGAGGTTCAAGGCCGATTTTGTGTGCTGGCAATTTTATGGTCTATATATGTCGAGGTTGTGTAATATTTTATATTTAAGTACTTAAAGTTATTATTTTTTAAATAATTAAAACTATTTTTTTTATTTAAACCTATACCTAATATAAAAATACCTAGCTTCTAGACGTCCACTGCTAAAAATATTCCTCATCTCCACAGATCACCATAAATACCGGTCTTGTGAGACCCTAATCGAGTGTACACCTGCAACCTTCATAAGATCTGACTACTCTGCGTCTTCCAGTGCGTTTTCACCAGCGAGAACTTTTCGGCCACGGCGACCATGTTCTTGTTTTGTCCTACCCATGCCAATTAGGGTTTGCAATTCATTCGAAATAGTAGAGTGACTTGACATAAAGTGTAGGTAATTCAACAAAAGCTAAGATATTCAAAAGAAAAGGTAAACTGATAACATTTATCCATTGAAAAGGTGGCGCCTTCTCATCATTAATAGCGATTTCTTCAAGGCAAATACGTTCTTTTAACTAACTAATTGACCCGGCGAACTTCGTACCGCCTAACCTATTCAAATTCAAATTCAATAGTGATTCAAAGTATAGAATTGAATAGATAGAATGCTATCTATTACAAAAACCACATCAAAATCCGTTGCAAAGTTTTAAATATATCAGTACTAGTCGACCCGGCGAACTTCGTAACGCCTAACCTATTATTATTTTAAGTATGTATTATACTTATAAACCATCCTCTTGAATCACTCTATCTATTGAAAAAAAACGCATTAAAATCCGTTATGTAGTTTTAAAGATTTAAGCATACATAGGGACAGACGCGGGAAGCGACTTTATTTTATACTATGTATTGATGATAAACAGGGACAGACGCGACTATATACTTACTATGTATTGAGGGAGGCCTATGTCCAGCAGTGGACGTCCTACGGCTGAAATGATGATGATGATGATGATGATGATTGATTATGTATTAATTGTAATAATATTACTGCTCCGTGGCTCAGTTGTCAGTGATGTGGACTGAGTAAGCGTGTGCACCCGGGTTCGATTCCCGGGCGGGGCGAATATTGAAATGATGAATATCGATGTTTGTTTCCGGCCTGGGTGTGATGTTCGTCTCTGTGTGTGTGTTTCGAGCACCCTAGATACAGGTTCTTCCTAGTTAGGGGCTCTGAGTGTGATGTGTTACTACTATGTTACTACTACTACTATTATCTATACTTCCTTCCGATAGCTACTAGCTACGACGTTAATCTTATCAAAGTTAAAGTGAATTAGACGGCTAAGCAGTTTGTGCAATCTGCAGCCCACCTACCTTTCTCAGTATTAATAAAAAACCCCCATAAATCGGAAGGGAGCAAGCAGGGTTCCAAGGTTTACGAGAATCTTCATGGGATGCTAATATTTCAGCCACCATCTTAAATTCACCTGGTTTTATGGAGTCGGGGGTACAACCAGACCTTTGGCATGGGAGAGATAAAAAGTATATTTTAAAGGGGAGATTTAAAGAAGAATTTATCTTTTAATAAAGTTTTAAAGGGGCGCTTATAGAGCTACTAATCGCGGCTATACTGTATGCGGCTACAAACTGCGACCGAATAAAATCAAATAATTATTTATTCAATATACGATACAAAATATCACTTATTGAAAGTCAATTAGACTACATCTTATCTAATTGCTATTGATACCTTATTTGGTAATGTATCCTACACTATGAGAGGTGAGGTAGTTCAGGGTGCCAAACAATTGGCTTAGGCAAACATTTGTTTGCCTTACGACAATAGTCGCCTGTCACCTTTTTTTTAAGATTTTGTATAGCGTCCCTGCAAACGGCAGAGCCTTTGACGTCGAGTTGGAGTACGGAGTAGCAGACCAAAATCTCAAAATGACACTTTAAATCAAGGCAGGTAAGCATACACTCGACGGAGTATGGGACGTCGCGAGCCAGAATAATCTGTACTGGCCGGGAACGACTTGCCCGAGTTCAAACTCAAGCCAGTTGGCTGAACACTGACCGTGAATGACAGTTTTGAGTTGCCAATTTATATACACAAGCTGCGAAAGTCCCCGAGCTCTAAAATCTAGTGAAGTCTAGGAGGCTTGAGGCCTAAAAATTCAAGTAAGTATTTGAAGGATAGAATGTTTTATTTCTTTAATGCTAACGCTGCGCAGAACAGCATGTATTAATTAAGTCTAACTAAAAGAATTTAATCAAAATATTAACAATTTGAAGACCACGTCTTTCCGTTCCTACAATCCCGCGATATGCAAATTTAGCCACATTGTGTGTTTGTTCGTCACACACCCAAAACCCATTATTACGACAGATGAATTGAGCAAATATTGAAATTTATAGCCTGCCATACCCTTTCGGGGATCGAACCCGGGACCAAACCGCTGGAAACTATAACGCACAAGGATTTCCATACCATTGTCCAAAATGGCTATAAAGTTAAAAACAATATGGGGGATGCCTTTGTGCAACTGGATTTAGAATTGGGATGGGCAAAACCATATATCGAAAAAGGTATCGATTAAATTTACTTCATATCAATAGTAAAAGGCAATTTAAAGCTTTCAAGAGTAAGAAACGATTGACTAGATAGACTAGAATCTAGACTAATGTTTATTTTTGAAAGACCAATTTCCTAAATGAATTATTTCTGGTCAGGATTATTTATAAAATTCAGTCTATTCACCTTCAGTTAAATAGCCTCGATATTTTTAGCTATAATGAGTTTAATAACCTAACGAGTTCAAAACAACCGGTTCAACAACAAAATTTCAAAATTCTTTAATGATATCAATAAAGAACTTTGAAATTTTGATCAAAAAACGACCATACCACATCAGATTCTATCGATATTTAGCCCATCCCTGTCCGTCAAGTGTCGATGGAGCCCATCACCACTGCGACTTATCGCATAAGATTATTATTCGCCGGGACAAAGCCCGGAGCGAGGGCAGCCAGCACCGGGGCTATCTGCAACAATAGGGATATACAGTAGTCCCGAATTTATGGGACAGTTTTATGAGACTGGAATAGGTGGGACTCAGTTTACGACCGCTTGGAAATAAGGGCCGCTGGGGTACACGGTACAGAAGACTGCAGAATGAGCGGGCTCCATAAAATACTCGCTGCAGATCTTCTTACCTAAAACATAAGGAAGGTTTTTCGGTAAAAAGTTTGTAGTTTGATCTGCTGTCTTTGAGGAGATCCGGTCTGTTTGTCGTCCCTTGAAATGGTTCGCTGATTAAGGATCGTGTAAGGTCCAAATTATGGTAATTAGGAAAGGGATAACATTGTGTTTAGAATGTTTATTTTACATTTCTCCATGCAGACCTTGTGAATTTCATTCTTAGTTTTACTGAGAATATTCCTAGCTAGCCAGCTATCAATATTCTGCGTAACTTCAAGTTCTTTTTTATAAAATTTCGTTATCACCTAATTCTTACACTCTTCAGTCTTCGATCAGAATAACAAAGGTCGCAATAGTCACTCGACTGCGAGGATTAATAGCACAAATTGTACCGAATTTGTTCCCAACGTTTATTGCCTACGGGGCGGAGGTCGTAAAACAGTTATAGCAATACAAATTTAGGACAGGATTAACAAGCTATAAAAGTTGCACACAAAAGACTAGGCGATTAAGGAAGATCTCTTCAACCAGGACGAAACGATTCGCAACGTTTGCTAATAGCCGACCGACTTGATCGTTAGAATTTGTGTGGTCTTATAGTTTAACAATGGCGTTGTAAACATCATCTGTCATTGCTTTTTTAACTACTGATGTATCAGATTTATTTCCAAAGACGTCAGATGTAGCTAGCACTATTAGTAACGCCAAAATTAAGATTGATTTGATATCTTCAGTAGTTAGGATTCGTTAACTCGTAGGTTGTGATGTAAATTGAATCTCTCCCGGCGATAATCTATACTATACCAATATTTAAAAAAAAAGAAAGATTCGATTGTTTGCTTGCATTGAATAGGCTCCAAAAGTACTGAACCGATTTGAAATACTTTTACTGTTGGAAAGCTACAATATCTCCGGGTAGTATATCCCCTGGTCTGTTGAACTAGCCATTTTAAACCAAGATGGCCGCCATGACTTTTACCGCATCTGTTGAATCCGCCACTGAGTGGCGTAGTATGACTTTCTTTCTATGTGCCTGAAAACTTTTTGGAAGCTTTTTGGATTTACATCCTTTTTCAATTCCGACTCTAGTCTCCACCTATTCCAAAGTTATGTTTCCTTCAATAACACATCATCTGGCTTCAGTATCGCAAACTACCCTTCGCAAACTAGTGAGGGGCTGAAACAACTGCGGCGTGGGGGCGGGGGCAGGGTTGCAACAACTGTCAATATCAGCGAATATTACGTCAGTCAGGGGTCTTGCGATTCATGGTTATTACTGCAAGGGAGCTTGGGTAGCAACAGGGATATTAGGGACTGTGCAATTGTATGTACTGTTTAGTTTTGTATTGCATTTGTGTTGGGAGGATCATGTACAAATGCACAAAACCCTTAATGAAAGAACGTATTCTAATAGCTAGCTTGGGTTTTAAAGGCAATGGAGGCCGAGAGACAGCTACAAAAGAACTCATGATAAGAAATCTAGCAATTGAAAATGTTGTGTTTTGCTTCCGTATCATAAGTTTTCATAGCCATAAAATCTTTTCTTGAAAAGTCTACTTTGTATTTTAGTAACAAGAATTACTTTAAATTTTAAAAAAATTCAATACAATGGTTTACTCTGATGTATGTTTTACGAACATAGAAATAAAAGCTATTATGGCATCGAATTGGACGAAATTGGTATTGCAATTAGCGTTACCAGCTAAAGGCTGTTAAACAAAAGAAGAGAGATCCAGTTGGTTAACCAATGTTTTTGAACGCGCTCTCTGCCTCTGTCAGTGGCGAAAAAAAAAGCGTGACGATTCCGTTTTTTAGCATGGAAACGTTAGCAACCCATTGTGTTCCATGTCCACAGCACTCAACATGCAAATTATGCGCTCCGCTTCTCCGCCCGCCAACAAAAACTTCACGCACACACAAGAGCAAATATCTATAGCAAATCAGATTCGCATACAATGGCGGCGCGCGCATGCGTCAAATGTAATAATATTTAATTGCTAACAGTGTACAATAAGATATCGCATGGCAACACAGGCGTTACGCTCCACAAAGAAGTGTCAGTCACTCACTGCTGCATTGAGGCCTCTGTTTTTATTGTGTGCGTTTTATTGGAACCATTTGGCCTGGCTTGGCAACTAGTTTTTTGATGCTCGCTGTCAGCAGAATGACTACTGGATGCGACTCTTTGAGGGTTCCTAAATACTCTTAGTCTGGCATCAGTAAAATTTACAAGTATAGCCTATAAGACCTATTATTGACTGCTCCGCAGATCAGTTGGCAGAGATGTGGACTGAAACGCATGTGCCTCTGCATTCGATTCCCGGCGAGCGAACATTGTTAAGATGAATATCGATGTTTGTTTGCGGTCTGGATGTAATGTTCTTCTCTGTAGTTTCGGGCACCCTAGATACAGGTTCTTCCTAGTTAGGGGCTCTGTGTGTGATGCGTTATTATTATTATATTTATTACTAGGATTTTTGTGGTAAAACTATATTGACGCCAGAATGACGAATGTCTGATAGTCTATCTAATCGAAAGAATTGAAGATACTAGTATTAGTTAGTAAAAGTTGGTATTAATCTGGACTGATGGCCAAAAATACGCCAGAATGAGCGCATAGGAAACTTTATATCTACTAAAACTTAACTGTACCTTTTATAATTGTTACTATGGGCTTGGAGTTAGAAAGATCCTAGAAAGTTCTCGTCATCATGATAATAGGAGTAGAATCATTTGACAGAGGGGGGCTCGTTTGTGAGCCTCTCCAGGCGACTATTGTCGTAAGGCAAGGCAAACATTTGTTTACCTGAGCCAATTGGTGGGCACCCTGAACTACCTCGCCTCTCACAGTATAGGATACTTTACCAAATAAGGTATCAATAGCGATTAGATTAGATGTAGTCTAATTGACTTTCAATAAGTGATATCTTGTATCCTATATTGAATAAAGATTTTTTGATTTTGATTTTGAATCATCCTCAGTGGCGTCCCTCATCCAGTGTCACCAGGTTGTCTGCCGAGTCCTCAATAAGTCATTCAACCGCTTAGACGATAGAGAAACTATCTCCATCTACCGACAATATACCTAAGTAAACTTATCTTTTGTAACCTAGCCTAGGACAAACACAAATTATGGTGTAGTGTTACAGCACGTTACAGCTCCATCATTGTTAGTGATTACGTAATCATGTAATTTTTTGTAACACAAAGCAAGCCTGTGCACGCATCGTCCGAGAAATCCGATCCTTTTGTTTTTCAAGCCAAGTTTTGCTGCTCAACATAATACTTTACACTCGTTAAATCTAGAAGTGAAAACTTGTAATTGGCTTTGTTTAACATCATATTTTTTCTATAAATGTTTATGCTGTAAGTTTTCCTAACTGTCACATCGTGACAGCATCTACCTATATCTATATACATATGTACCTATACGTATGGCTCCGCCGCGGCCAGTGGCGTCGCCTGCGCTATAACCCGACCATGTAAAATAGGCTAAGAGTGCATTCTCGAATAAAACGGCATCCGATCAACATCGTTGTGTTTTTACTGGTCTCCAAAACTCCATCCATTCCGCATCAGGACCTAACACTAACCAATAAAATAAATAAATAAATAAAATTAGTGCGAAAAACTTTTTAGAATAAAGAAATGTAAAACTGGGTAGGTTGACCTACCTATGACATGTTTGTTAGTACAGTGGCGGTCTAGGACGGCGTCACACTTCCAGTTTTTCTGTATTGCAAAATAGCTCTTGTGTTTAAGTAAAACAGTCCAGGGCGCGCGAGAATATTGACAAATCTGTTACGCCCTCCAAGACCGCCCTGTACATTGGGTTCTTTACATAGACCAAGCACGAAGAATTGCAAAACTTAAGGTGGTAACTCTAGGTATGGGGCGAAATTTAAAATTTTTCGCGTTTTTTAATTATTCTGGCGAAACCATCTCTCTAGGAGATAGTTTTTACATACTCAAATTCATTAACACTTTATTAAAAATTAATACTTTCGCCAGAATAAATAAAAAACGCGAGAAATTTGAATTTCGCGCCATTCCGAGAGGGACCACCTAAAGTGACAATAGGCAGGGGCTTATAGCTGGAAGAAGATGATCGTTGGGGTCTATGTTATCAAGTTGCGACCGCGCACCGATGCTAGACGAACTGCTGATGAGATGATGAAGTACACTGGATGAAGTATCGCAACAAGACTTGTTGGTACAGGGATCTGTGGCAGAGGACTATGTCCAGCAGTTATTATGATGATGTTAGGAACCTGGAGAACTCGAAACAAAGTACAAATTTTAGCGAGAATTTAGACGTTCGTTCTTTCAAAAGGTTTTCATTTAGGTCGGGTCGCCCAATGCAGTACTATTGAACGAGTACAGTCAGCAATAAATGTATTAATTGTGTATTTATTGTTTGTGAAGCCGCTGCGAACGGTTAAATGCAGACTATGCTTATGGTGTTTTGCCACTGAGAAAAATTATTGAAGCGACTGTTGAAAGATATATTACTTAGATACCTACCTACAGTCTTTCTTTTCTTAAATTATACATCTACTAGTCGACCCGGCGAACTTCGTACCGCCTAATCTATAACTATTTTGTTCACGTATTATACTTATAAACCTTCCTCTTGAATCCCTCTATCTATTAAAAAAAAACGCATCAAAATCCGTTGCATAATTTTAAAGATTTAAGCATACATAGGGACAGACGCGGGAAGTGACTTTATTTTATACTATGTATTGATAAAGAAAGAATCTAACGAGTAAAACCCAGCAGCGAACATCTGGCATTTGCAGACAAGGAAGTTAGACCCTGAGCTATAGAATTGTCGAAATGATTTTCATTTACATAGTTATCGAAAACGAAAATATGCCCACTGGGGTTTGGTTGTTCTTTGTAACTATGAGTTTTGATCAGCTTAGATACAGGTTTGCTTGTAAAGTTAGTGTAAATTTTTTCGATAATAAACTTTTAGGTACAGTGGCGGACTAGGAGGCCGTAACAGATTTGTCTATGGTTTTGAGAGCCCTAGACTGTATTACCAAAGAACAAGAGCTATTTTGCAATACGGAAAAACCGGAAGTGTTACGCCGTCCGTGTCCGACACTGTACCTATCTAAAAGCTGTGCTTCTCTGAGTTGAGTGAGTCATAGTACTTAGGTGTTGTTTTAATCCTTAAACATACATTGACGCAATGTATTTTTGTTGTCAAAATCAACATTGATAATATGATAAGGAAATCAGCAGGCAACAGAGAATTGAAGTCACCTGGATCACGCGGAAAAACAGTGATAATGATAAGATGCCCAGAAAATATTTAATAATCGTATGATTTTAAAATTTTAATCATTTTTGAAGATAAATAAAATTGTCATCATGGTGTTTTGATAAGAGCAGATTGGGGATTGATTGAAGCAATGAAAAATTGTTTTGGTTTTCTGTTTATTTATTCGGTACTAGTCAACCCTTCGTACCTCCTTACCTATTACTATGTTGTGCATGTTTTATACATATATAAACCTTCCTCTTCAATCACTCTATTTAAAAAAAAATACCAAAAACCGCATCAAAAACCGTTGCATAGGTTTAAGGTGGTAACTCTCGCTATGGCGCGAAATTCAAATTTTTTCGTGTTTTTTATTTATTCTGGCGAAAGTATACATTTTTAATAAAGTTTAAATGAATTCGCGCATGTAAAAAACCATCTCCCACATTGCAATACAACGTTTTTGGAAGACAGACCTACAGATTTTGTGTCTAAGGGGTAAAAGGCCAAAAAACAAGTTCCTTGAATATACACACAATCGGTAACTCTGTCTTTCAAAAACGATATATCATAATGTGGGAAATAGGTTTTTACGTACGCGAATTCAATTAAACTTTATTAAAAATGAATACTTTCGCCAAAACAATTAAAAAACGTGAAAAAATTTGAATTTCGTGCCATACCGTGAGTTACCGCCTTAAAGATATAATACATAGTATACATAGGGACAGACGCGGGAAACGACTTTGTTTTATACTATGTGATATATTGATGAAATCAGGCAGGACATCTTTCGTGGTTCACTTTGACTGTGACTTCAGTAGTCAAGTTTCGATTCCCAGCAAGAAAGCGGGGCCAACATTCTCATTTTCCTGTTCCCTAGTTCTAGTTGACTTTAAATATTGTTTTCACCTAGTTAGGGCTCAATTTGTGATTGTGTTCTAAAAAAAATCGTTTTATTCATCGAACCGCAGTGGCAGTCCACCTTTGTATAGCACTGTAATTGGATCATAGTGTTATTTTATGCCACGCTGTCTAGCATTAGAAGCCTTTGCCTGCCTGCAGCTAGGTGGTATACCTACATACATACTTTAATATTTATATTATTAGTAGTGGGCAAGTCACGTGGACTCTAGTTGCGGTGGGCGTCCATTTTGTTGTTTTTGTGGTAACATGAGATATCTAACGTAAGTAGGTATCTACCTAACAGCGAGGGCGTAAACTTAAAAGAGAGAACACGGTATGGAAAGCAATGTTCGACAAAGTACATATTACCCCTATACTGGGCTTGTTGTTTTCGACAACGGCGACCACCGACATCGTTGGGAAGATTATGGTTATGTGTCGCGTGAATTGGATTATAGTGCGAACTCGCAAACATTGCGAGTAGCTTGCGAGTTCACGACAGACTCGGGCGGGACTAACCCATTTTGTAACATCTATCTGCTGTGTCAATGGGACAGGCTGACCGACACGAATGACGAGGAGCTAAAGATGTAGGACTAGGACCCGTGGGTTATCGTGCCTTCACATTTATAGAAGCGATGGTGGCAAATAGAAAAAGTATGAAAATACTCAATTTTATATGCCGCCACTGGGATTGAATTGAACCTCGAACGCTCGGGTAGAAGATCTATGCGGTATATTACCCATTACTAAGGCTTACCTCCTACTAATCAATCAGCGAATACTTCTCTTTTATATTCGATGTTATAAAATCTACCCTACCTTTTCTTATCAATCAATATATATAAAACTCTTCCGTTACTGACTGACTGACTGACTGACTGACTGACTGACTGACTGACTGACTGACTGACTGACTGACTGACAGACAACGCAGAGCCGAAACTACTGGACGTAGAAAGCTGAAAATTGGCACGTGGGTTCCTTGGGGAGTGTAGGTGAGCACTAAGAAGGGATTTCCCAAAATTCCCGGGAACGGGAAAAAACGGGATTTTTGTGTTTATGAGAAATCTACGCGGGAAAAACCGCGGGGCAGCCTCTAGTGCAATACTAATACAACAATTCTGTGACGAAATCACTGACACCCGATTCCACCTCTATTAGGTAGGTTACTTCTGTGCTCGCTGATACCTACATGACGGCATGTTTGCTTAGCCACGCTTAGCAAACATAATTTTGCTCGCCATGTTTTATGAAAGACGAGCTTTCCCGGCTTACTTCGTTACGCCATAGAATATAAGATATTACAAAAGACTTGGCTCTATAGACTATGTTCTTTTGCCCGCCCAGAATGGCCGAATAAAAAACAAACAACAACAACAAACCACCTGTCAAAATATGTAAACAACGGAAAAAATATTACACCTTGGGTTACATTATTTGAGTTTAGGTAAGGATCCCTAACTTTTTTGAAAATCTAATATAGCCTATGACACTCGGGGATTTTTGGCAAGAAAAACATTTAAGTTAAAAAAAAACTTTTAAGGCTTTCCTCTTTCTACATCCCTTTTAAAATTAGCATAATTTTTTTCAAGTAAAATTATTCCGACATCTGTCGCTGCGTCCCTAAAGGTATTTTTTTTCGGTTCTAAAAGTTTTTGTTTTCAGTTTCGATTCGAATTTGCATGTGAAACCCTTTCACTCTATTTTAACACTCTTGTTACTGTGTTTTAGACTTTATTACCAGTTGTTAAGAGTGACATTGAGGGCGGCATTGTCTAGTCGACTGTACGTCGATGCGTTTTATAAAAATGTTTAGAAAAGGAGGAAATTGTAAATCTTTTCGTAACTTTGTTTGTTTCATCTGGGAAAGGTTCACAAGTTTATTACCGTACTGAAATAAAGTTTCTTTATTTTAAGATTGCATCGTCTTTTGATACTTTTTTTTTAAGTTAACGTTGGTTTTCAAGGATTTGTTTTTATTATCAATAATATACTTTGGAATTATATTAATATTATATAAAGTGTTCGTCTCATGGTTTTGCCACCGCAATTTCCTTTCAGACTGCAAAATCCGTTATTTCCGTTCCCTTCGGAGTTTCGGGATAAAGAGTATACTATTATAGTCCATCTTGTGGTTCTAAGATACCTACCAATTTTTAGCCATATAGGTTTAGTAGTCCTTCATAAAGATTCAGATTTCTCTTAAACACAAAAAATCCACGGGACCCACGACCAACGTGCAAAATTTCAGCCCCCTACACCCAGTAGTTTAGGCTCTGCGTTGTCTGTCAGTCAGTAACGGAAGAGTTTTATGTGTATTGAATAAAATGTATTTATTATCTTAAAAACTATTGTTTCCTATTTAACATTTGCTGAAGTTCTTACGGAACGGTCACAAACAGAAATGAACATTTAAATTATATGAGTTTCTATACTTATGTATTTTTCTAACTTTTATAGGTTTACTAGAGGCTGCCCCGCGGTTTCTCTCGCGCAGATTTCTCATAACACAAAAATCTAGTTTTTTTCCGTTCCCATGGGAATTTTGGGAAATCCTTTTTAGTGCTCACCTACACTCCCTAAGGAACCTACATGCCAAATTTCAGCTTTGTACGCCCATTAGTTTCGGCTCTGCGTTGTCTGTCAGTCAGTCAGTCAGTCAGTAACGGAAGAGTTTTATATATATTTGTTTAAACATTTATTTAAGTACATAAAGAATTACTTACTACAAATAATGATATGATAATTTAACTGCACATCTGACTAATAAATTACATCTTGCAGCAATAATAACATAACGTCTAGATAAATGGATGGCGGCGCGCCTGTGATGTGGTTTGTATGATCTCATACAATGCCTTGTATAGTATAGAGCATTGTATAGTCGGGCGTATCCTGTCATACTTGGATGGCGATTATAATCGCATTATGTTTTGTATGTAGAATTATTATTAAGTATTATTATTAACGCTTAGAATTATTTTATTTATACTCATTGTTAGCAATTACTGAGTACTTACTTTATTTGCTGGCTGGACTGCTCCGTGGCTCAGTTGGCAGTGATGTGGACTGAGTAAACGTGTGCACCCGGGTTCGATTCCCGGGCGGGGCGAATATGGATATGATGAATATCGATTGTTTGTTTCCGGTCTGGGTGTGATGTTCGTCTCTGTGTGTTTCGGGCACCCTAGATACAGGTTCTTCCTAGTCAAGGGCTCTGAGTGTGATGTGTTATTATTATTATATTATTATTTGCCCATAAAAGTAATAAAACGAAATCAAAAAGTTGCCTGTTTTACTCTAAGAACAAGGAGAAAGGTTTTAACACCGTTTTCACGGTGCTATCTGATTCCATTCAGATGAAAGCTTATCAATGTCGTAGGAAAATTTGTTAATAGGGATTTTGCGAAAAGAACAATTTTTTTTACAAAAAAAACTGCTTTTCTCAGGATGTTTGAAACAAAATAATGTTTATATATCAAATAATCCGTGTTTCCACAGAATCCCTAGTATTTTTTGGAAAAAAAAAATATTATCAAATCTTCCTACGACATCATAATTCATTCTCATGTATGTACAGTGGCGGACTAGGAAGCCGTAACAGATTTGTCTTTGGTTTCATCAGCCTTAGACTGTATTACCAAAGAACAAGAGCTAATTTCCAATACAGAAAAAGCGGAAGTGTTACGCCGACCGTGTCCGCCACTGTACATATCATAACCAAACGAGAACCATTCCTTCCTTCATCCATTTTATCTATGCCTGTAAATAATTCTGTCATTTCATTTGTCACGGTCATTAACATCTTACCAGTTTACTGTAAACATGTTGTACAATATACATCCAGTCTATTACGCACAAAGAAAGAGTTTCCTTTGCTAGGAGAGTTAGGGGATAGAGCTGCGCTCCCAAAAACGAACCATTATTGGTTTATTAAATTGGAATCTCATTGTTTATTAAGTTCTTGTCGGCTGTTTATTTAAATTTATGTGAAAACGGCCGTAGTAACTAACTAATCAAAAACAATCAATCGCTAAAATGTGAAAAATATTAACCAAAAAAAAACCCACAAACAAATCTTGCAAATTTAACCTCAAAAAATAAAAGTTAAAACATTCGAAAATCAATTTAAACACACTCAAGTCTGAGCAAAGACTGTAATTTGGCTAATTCCTAACCAGTCTTCAGAAAAGAAGATAAAAAAACTGCAAACGGCTGCTTAAGGGGCTAAAATTGGGAAAACGGCGAGAGGAGTGTTCGTATATACGACTTTAATAACACTTAAAAATAATACAGAAAGCTATTTTTTTTTTCGTAGCTTCTCAAAAGACTGAACTACAATTATAGTAGGTTTTCAAATAAAAAAAACAAGGGTTTTCTTATAAAAAAATCGTAAAGTTCATCAAAAACTGCAAAAACAGCTTTTGCTGTTAACGATTGTTTACTAGTTTAAAAGTAAGTTGAAGCAAAACAAAAATTGTATCATAAACTAGAAAGTCTGTTCAACTTTTATATTGTAATTACAAAAATATACATGTCCATTTTCATCTAGTTTTAATTGCTAAAACTTTACTAAAATTTCGGCGGAAATTCTCCATACTAAATTGTATGGAGGGATACAACGGCCGAGCGGCCGATTCGATAAGCAGAAACGGGCGCCAGTACGCCTCCGGTCTTGAGGCGGAGCGTACGTCAGTCGTGCTTTGGCGCGCTATTACAAGACTATTTATTATTGTTTGCGCGAGGTTTGCGCAGTGAATGAGAATTCTTTTTTAGTTTGGAAAAAGTAATTACATTTTATTATTATTATATTAATAAATTTGAGCAATAGTAGACGTAAGTTTCTGTGATTTTTTAATATAAAATAAGTATCCCTACAAATTTATATTCTGAGGGGAAAAAGAAAGCACTTATTTTCACTCATTTTAAAAACGATATCTACATAGTACAGCTCTTAAAAATATATTTTTATATTGGGTTGTTTTCTATATCTTTCTTTTTTAAATCAAAGCAATAAACTTTTCATTATTTTTATTTATTTTACGATTTGATATGTAGGGGTCATTGACCTTAGTAGGATTACCCACACGTCACAGTGTGTATGTACCTATCAGGAAAAATAAAAACGTAGTGCTTCTATTACTCTATCGTACACCTATATAGTAATTAGTTTTTTCGCTACCTACTTTACACAATGAAACTACAATAGGTATGGACGTAGGTAGGCAATGTTTGGTTGCATAAGGGTTTCGTATGAAAAACAACTTTTAGGGGATATCTCTCAAACAAGAACAAATTTAGGTGTAAGGTACAGTCACGGACACGGTCGGCGTAACACTTCCGGTTTTTCTGTATTGCAAAATAGCTCTTGTTCTTTGGTAATACAGTCTAGGCCTGACGAAACCATAGACAAATCTGTTACGGCCTCCTAGTCCTTGACTGTACTATAAACTATAGTAATAATAACTTATTATGCAATATGCAAGCCCGACCTGACATACGCGATCCTTTATCGTTGCTCGAAATTCAACACCTCGAAAAAGGTTTTTGCACATATTTATAAAAATAATATATTGAACTTCAATTTATTTGAAAATGATGAACCTAAAAATTAATAAAAAGTTACTTTCTTTAAAAAAATTAGAGGTGGATTTAACAGAGTTCTAAATATCAATGTTATTTATTTTATTATAAAATTATATAAATAACTGCTTGCCAGTTGTGTTAAAAAAACAACCCAGTAAGATTAAAGTTAAGCTCGGAAAGTAACTTTTTATTCTATTTATAAAATATGCAAGAATAGGTAAAAGGAAATGAACGTCTTTCTATGCTGCAAAAAAAGTTAAATATCCAAGAATGTTCTATGTACTGTTGGTTTGTCTAATAAATAAAATAAATAAGACGCCACCGCTACAAAGGTAATTTTTATTAAAATAACCAACTTAAAATATTAATTTACACGATTATTATTATCTATACCTACTGAAGATTCTTATGTATGGATTATGTTACTTTCTTGGCCAGGAATGGGCAAATTAAATAACAACAACGTTAAATCTTAGACAGGAAAATACATAAAAAAGTTTATATGGGAAAATTACATTTTTATTTTTCTTTCAACCCCTCCATTTTTTCTATCTTTTCTCACCTTTTGAACCTTATGTGAACTACGACAAACATTTTGAAACTCAAATCATCTAAACGTTCTAAGTCGTTCTCAAGTTTAAGCGAGATAAACAAACCACGATTGATTTTTAAATATAAACTAGTCGACTCGGCGAACTTCGTACCGCCTAACCTATTACAATGTTATGCGTGTATTATACATTATAAACTTTCCTCTTGGACAGATGCGGGAAGCAACTTTATTTTATACTATGTACTAGAGGCTGCCCCGCGGTTTCACCCGCGCAGATTTCTCATAAACACAAAATTCCTGTTTGTTCCCGTTCCCGTGGGAATTTCGGGAAATCCCTTCTTAGTGCTCACCTACACTCCCTAAGGAACCTACATGCAAAATTTCAGCACGCTACGCTAGTAGTTTCGGCTCTGCGTTGTCTGTCAGTCAGTCAGTCAGTCAGTAACGGAAGAGTTTTATATATATTGAATGAAGATGGTCTGTTATTTTGACCATCAAACTCTATCTATAGTCTTTTTTTTATCCAATTTTTTTTTTATTACAACAAGAAACCTTTTTGGCGGGAAACATTTTTCATAGTCAAAGAAGTCTAAAGAAAATCAATCAATGTGGCAGACAGACGTTTGTTTTATTGAAAGGTTTAATATACCTAAATTTTTGAATAATATAATGTACCTATTTAAAATTAATTCGAACAATAAATGTTCGTTATATTGAAATAGGTATTTTAATCTGTATGTGTGTATGTACTATGTATGTTTGTCCGCGATTCTTTCACGTTTGGCTGAACCAATATTGATGCCGTTTTCAGAGTAGTATTTGCTACATTCAGGACCGGGTTTAAGTGTTTAAACAAACTTTGAAAAAAGGCAGTTCTCAGTGTATGTATGTGTCAGTTTATTGAGCCGTGTGCCTTTAAAAAGAAAAAAGTATCATATTGTCACTCGTTAGCATTAATTGCGAGACTCTTAATGTCATACCTACGTAATTACATTTATTTTTATCACAAACAGTAAATTATTGCAAGTAATTCTTTTATATTAATTATTAGCAACGAGTTTTCAGATGCAAGTTCCATATCTCCTTTTCAAAGATTCAGCTATCTTCTAACATAATAATGACAGGTATAAAGATAAACATACAACCAGTACTTAGGGACACGTAAAAAGTATCGATACTTTGCGGTATCGAGTACATTTCCATTCCTATCCTTACTTTGTACTCAATACTGTGCTTACGATACTTTTAATCAATGAGTACATACATTTTGGCAGGTATGGCATCATATCGAATGAACTGAAATGAATTCCCATATAAAACTAGCGACAATAAAGGTTCTGCAAACGATCAAATTTGTTTGACAAACACGTTTTCATATAATATTGTTTGACAAACTTCAAACACATCTTTTTTATATTACCCCACGATTAATTTTTTTGACATACGTAAAATTTTACGAAAAAAAATAAGTTAAACGGACACTTACACGGCTTCCGGCTATTTTTCATCGTTAAAGGAAAGCCAACTTGTTTTATTTTTTGTAGAACTTTCTTTTATTGTATTAAACTTGTGTGCCTAGCCTAAGTAAGAACTGGCCCTAAGAAAAGTGCTTCGGGGTATCGATACTTTTGTTTCTTGTTTTTTTTTTAACAACTTTTCCAATTATTGTATTAAATTTGTGTGCCTACCAAACGTAAGAAAAGTAAGTACTATAGGACCTCAGAGAAGTACACGATAGATACATTGAAGAATTTATACTTTTGTTTTGATACTACTCATTATGAGTACAGTATCGATACCTTCTATTCTTTACCATATATTATATGAAATAGTTTTAGGTTTTGTAACAGTTTTTTTAGCGTATTTATTGCTAGTGCTACCTGCACATAACACAAATAAATTTCGTGGATAATTTAATGAGTGGCTTTCAATTTGACATATAAAAAAAATAAGTTTTATTACACCGCTATGGTATGGCGCTTTGCAAAAGTCAACAGGTCAAGTTGAAATGAATCATTAAAAGAAAAAAAGAAAATTGAAACTCGTCACGCGTCAGTCAGATAGTTATTTTTGTTTTAAACTTTTTAAGTTAATTTGAACTGATTTGAATTACTATCCTATGTCTTTTACTTTAGACAACGCAATCTACGGGCGTATTATGAGACTAATTTTTGCTTTTTAATGACACAATGAAAACCCCTCATTAATTCATATTTGTTTTTTACAGAAATCAGAATCTTCCATCCCCCCGCTGATAAGAATTTATCACACCTTTATGAGGCATACTGCAGTTTATAATGTAAAACTGGAGTAGACGAGTGGAGTCGTCATGTCATTACGATAAATTTGAAATCTTTTGTAATTTAGGGGATATTGTTATTATATTTTATTGTAGTTAAAATTTTAAATTAATAAAATATTTACGTGTGAGTATTTACTTAAATGAAATATATTTACCTATGTTGAGAAATTCAGTCCTTTAACAAATAAAAAAAAACCTAAAAGCTGAATATATTAAAATCACTCTCAAAGCCTAAAAATCAAGTAAAATCGACAATTTTTTATTTGTGGCAATAATTGTTTTCTATCTTAAACCAGTTGTAATTAATTAAAAATATACAAAAAAAAATATAATATTGTTATGCGACTTTAATTTTTACCTTTAATGTAATCAAAAAGTCATAACCAACTTTTTGTATTTTTGCAGTGTTGAACTCTGACCGACGATCTTTTTTAACCGACTTCATTAGTTAAAATAAACATACTTTACCTTTTATTCAGTAAATAATAAGTAGGTAAGATATTTAGTTAGATAGTTAAAGTTCTAAACAATTTTTTAATGTTTCTAATAAAGTATGTTTAAGTACTCAACAATAAACAATTTGTACTAAAATAAAACCTATTAGGCAGTAAAAAAATTATATAACATCGATAAATCATATTATTTCGTAATCACAATTCAATAAACCCATAAATCATAGTAACGATACACCCAAGTTAATTCGCGCGAAAAATCAGATTTAAATATTGCGCCAAGAAATGTTCGCAACTCGGCCGCGTAACATTTAGCGCTAGGGTCGCGCGAAATCGGCGTTCAAATAAAAGAGGCCTCAGCCTTAAGTAGTAATCTTGAAGCACATACTTATGTTAAAGAGGCGAGTATAGTCATGGGAAACGGAGTTGTGAGAAAACTGGCATCTAGGAGGCTTATGGTCTAATAGGCTCGTTGCTATATGGTTAGAGTGGTTGGTAATTAAAAAACAATTGCGCTTGTTAGCTTTACTGTCTCTCGTATGTAATTTTAGGTTTTGTGATAGCATGGTAAGTAAGTAGGTATAGTACAGTCACGGACTAGGAGGCCGTAACAGATTTGTCTATGGTTTCGTCAGCCCTAGACTGTACCAAAGAACAAGAGCTATTTTTCAATGCAGAAAAACCGGAAGTGTTACGCCGATCGTGTCCGCCACTGTACGAGCGACCTAAAAATCTAGAAATTCAAAAAGTGGCAACACTGAATGGAAATTTTTGAATATTTTGTAAAATTTTCTTAACACTGTATGGAAATTTAACTATTTTGCAACTTTTTAATTCAAGATTTTTGCGTCGCACTATATACGTTTATTTGAAAGCGAAAATCATGCTTTGATTCGTAACTGATAAAAAATTGTATAATATTTTCCATGCAATATCGCTTAAACTACTTAACTGTTTTACAGAAACTTACTGCTGCAAATATTTTTTATGTATTCAAGTACGTTTTTTTGACAAATGTAAGTACCTATATAGGAGTACTTTTCCAGCTCATACTTTTTTGAGTGTATTGGTTATAATGCGCTCTCATTAATAAAAAAAATTACAAGAACAAACAGGACCAAAGATAAGAAAAAATCATGGAGTTCTTCCTAAAGCAAACACTAGGCGCACTTAGGCTAATATTCACAGGCAGAGTTTGGAGGCTACTTGGTCGAGTATGATACTCGGACAAGTCGTTCCCGAGCACTGAATATCCTGGCTCGAACTGTCTAATACTCCGTCAAGATGTTTCACTATAATATTACGAGTGAAAAAATATTTAAAGTTACATTTAGACACATCGAAGTGTGATTTCGAGCTGCGACTCTACTGTGAATGTCAGCCTTAGTGCTCAGAGCGCTAATTCAAGACAAACAGAAAAGAGAAGATATTTTATAATTGACGGCATTGTCAGCAAGTTACCACTGCAGGCTGCATGCTGCATGCTGCATGCGCTGTGCTGTTATACCGAGTGGTTCCCAACGAGTACCACCAAAACCTGTACCACTGGTACTCGTTGGGAATTTCCTTTTTAAAAATTCCCATCCAGTACCACCACTAGTTTTGGTGGTACTCGTTGGGAACTAAATATCAATAATGTTTTTTTCACATCAGTTGTATCGTGGGTCTTCTATTAAGTTTAACGATACCAGTGATATACCTACCTATAGGTACGTTATTAGAAAATGAACAGGTATGTGTTCAATACTTACTGTCTTTGCATATAAAATACGTTAATTTAGTTATTTCAAAAACAATAAATAATTAGTACACGGTTTTAACAGTGGATAGGCCTCCACTGTTAAAACCGTGTTTTTCATAATTTCATATTTAAAGTACCAGGGCACCATGAACAGTAGAAGGTTATGAAGCGCACAACACAGGTATTTTGATGCATGCTAGCTGTTCCTGTCGTCGTACGTAATCGCTAAGCTTTGCGCTCTTTGCTCCTTCGCAACGTAAAGGAGCGTTGTGACATCAAAGAGCAAGACGCTATAGCGCCGCGCGCTCTAATCTCTAAGCTAGCGCTCTAATGTAATGCGATTCCATACTTCCGTCTGAAAGACTATAATTGCCTACAGTTACCTTCCACTAGTCCATGTTATCTTGGTACAGTGCCGGACATGGACAGCGTAACACTTCCGGTTTTTCTGTATTGTATGGCGCACGAGACCATAGATAAAAAAGTTACGCAGTCCGTGTCCGCCACTTTACTTGAAATATATACACAAATATACATATAGGTCAAACTGATAACCTCGTTTTTAATGTCGGTTAAAAGTACCGACCTAACCTGTTTCTTAATGTTCGAGCGCATTCGATTACTGTGTAACATTATCGACCCGTACAGGCAAAGTCGGTACCGGGAACCTGGCGCTCTCCACACCCTTATAAAATAAACCTTCTACTTGTTCATTATGTCCTGGTACTTACTTTGAAATTTTTTAAGGATACCTATTTTTTTTTTTTCATGCTTAGAATAACCTTCTACTACATGTGTAGCTATGTTGCTCTTGTTACTAAATTATATTGAATATTATAGACCAACCCCACAAAAAAACGGTACTCGGTGGTGGTACTGGTTGAAAAAAACATTATTAATAATTGTCCGGTAGTTCCCAACGAGTACCACCAAAAACCTGTACCACTGGTACTCGGTGGTGGTACTGGTTGGGAATTTTTTAAAAGGAAATTCCCAACGAGTACCAGTGGTACAGGTTTTGGTGGTACTCGTTGGGAACAACCCGTTATACCTACCCATAATAATATAAGGCCCAGAACGCACAGGCGGTTCTTTTACGCTCGGATTTTATGTAACATATTGAATCCTATGAAAGTGATACAAATTCGCCTGTGAGTTCGGGGCCTATAAAGAAGGTTGAAAATGAAATAACAAGCTTTAAAACCGCGCGGAAATAAAACCGCAACAACGGATTTTTATCCGCGCGGATAAAAATCCGCCTGCGCGTTGGGAGCCTTAATGTGGATTAATTAGTGTTATGTTGCTGTAGTGTTTGATGCGGATTTTCTTGTTTCAGATATATTTATTTCAATGAAGTTCATCTTAATCATCATCACCAAGCCAAAAGACGTCCACTGCTGGACATAGGCCTTCCCCATAAATTGCCACAACGACGTACTCCCCGAAGCTTTTCCAGTTCGTCTGACCACCTTGTGAGGGGTCTGCCTACTCTATCAATGAAGTTACGGCTGTTTTATTTTTGTTCTTTTTACTATTTCTTCAGCTTCCCCTCCATTTTTCCTTAATTTCTCACCTTTTGACCTTCCCTGGACTACTACGAACAATTCAAAACCAAAATCAGCTAAACCGGCCCGGCAGTTCTCGAGTCTTAGCGAGACTAACGAACCACGATTCGTTTTTATATATATAGTAGAAAGATTAAGCATTTAGTTGAGATTCCACCCCAAATATACTTTTTAAGAAATCATGACAAAATATTTAAGGTTTCTTCTATCCTTTTTATACTTTCTGTTAAACAAGATAACACGAGGTTAAAAAAAAACCTAATAAACAAGTTGCTTTATAACACAGACAGACAAGACAAAGCCATGTTTTGACTATGTATACGTAAAGCATAAGCCTCCGTTCACAAACAATACTCGGAAAGGTGGAGGATTTCTGAACGCGCTAATGGATGGTTTGTATGAGAGGTTTCCATACAAACTGCGGTAAGTGACTAACAAGTAATTAGCAAGAAACGTCGCTGCATAGGAAATTTTATAAACTATCGGTAGGAGTTTATAGGTGGGAAGTTGAAGAACTTGTTTTATAGAACTAGAACTCTTCCGATACTGAATTTGCTACACCTAAAGTTAAACTACTTGTTTGGAGACTTGAAATTTGGTTCTGTAAAAAAGGGGTGTAGGGGTCTACGGAAATAAGTCCCGAAATCCCCAAAGGAAGGGAAAGAAGTAAGTTTTGTAATAAAAAAAAAATGTTGGTATTTAAAAGTAGATAGGTAGGTACTTTCTTTGATGAAGTAGGTATTATATTAAAACTAGTCGACCCGGTGAACTTCGTACCGCCTAACCTATTAGTATTTTGTGCATGTATTACACTTATAAACCTTCCTCTTGAATCACTCTATCTATTAAAAAAACCGCATCAAAATCCGTTGCGTAGTTTTAAAGATAATAATAATAATAACACATCACACTCAGAGCCCCTAACTAGGAAGAACCTGTATCTAGGGTGCCCGAAACACACACAAAGACGAACATCACACCCAGACCGAAAACAAACGATGTTAGCATACAAAGGGACAGACGGCAGGAAGTGACTTTGTTTTATTCTATGTCTTGATATTAATTGATATTGTTGATGTATAAATAGAAAATTTGTGCCTAGCCCACCAGCCCCCGCAGCACGACGGACCATTTGTCGAATCTAACTGTCACTTTTAATCACTTTTGACATTTCAATGCTGGAAAATGTATGGAGATGATCGACAAAAGTGACAGATAGATACGACAAATTCCACAAATTGTCCGTCATACTACCACTGCGGACATATATAAATTATGAGTTAAGGTATCTCAAGGTAACACACAACTTGACGACATCGAAAAACATACTTTCCTAAATAAATGTTACATTCGTAAACCAAACAAAAGTTTTGTTCATACGATGCAGTAAAAAAAAATATCCTTTCCCATCATTATCGTACATTATATCGGATTACGTTGTCACAATTCCATTCAAATGTAATGGTTCTAGCAAAACAATCATTATTCGTAGCTTCAGCCGCGACCCTGCCCCTACGGGGTAGCCAGAATGGATGACGTTTTGAGGATTTACATCTACACATAACGCGTTTCTTTAAAACACCATTTGTCTTCGCTCGGAGACTATTTTTTCGGGCGAGATTCTCAATTTTGAGTGAGACAGTCGCTTTCTTTATCTAGCTAAGGATCTGTTTTCCCATTTCTTATGTCTGTTACTTTTGATAGAGTTTTTTGTTTTTCAATTTAGTTTTTAGGGCGAAGTTTTTTAGTTTATTACTAGTTTGCGCCTCACTTCTTCGCCAGCCCTATTAAAAAAGGTACTAAAAGTTTTTTTAATTTTTGGAATAAAAAGTATATAAGTACCAATATATTACATAAGGGTAGTGTGGATCAGTATCGATCTCTTTATTGCTCTTTTTTATCCAAGGAAGCTGCAGATCTGAATATTTCATCACTTTACAGATAAACAGAAAAAGAAAAACTTGTGGAATCTCTGCACTCGCATGAAAAATTTCCACTATCATAATTGCACCAATCAAACAAACCTTTTCCTGGAGCTTCATTAAAATCGGCCGAGCAGTTCTGACTTTATTAGCCGGTTGCATGTTGCATCAGACAGTGTGGCGTCGGTCGTCGATGCATCATTTGTGAAAAATGCTGTATTTTCAGCTATTTGCTGATAAAATGTCGCTGTAAAGGAAATACCTAAGTATTTATTTCATCATCTACAGACCGGTATTTTGGTGACAAATACTTTTTATGTAAATTTGAAGCTGAAGCATTATGAGCTGTTGCAACGAGTTGGATTTGTCCCGTCGCAGGCGTCCTTAAAGACCTGATGGCACCATCCTGTGATACCGATGAGTATGAGAAACAAATTAATAATAATATAATTGTTCTGGGAAATTATAAGATAAACACATCACACTCAGAGCCCCTAACTAGGAAGAACCTGTATCTAGGGTGCCCGAAACACACACAGGGACGAACATTACACCCAAACCGGAAACAAACATCGATATTCATCATATCAATATTCGCTCCGCCCGGGAATCTAACCCACGCTTACCCAGTCCACATCACTGCCAACTGAGCCACGGAGCAGTCGAAATTTCGATCAAAGATTAATTATAAATTTCTATTTATCTTTCTATACTTTTAGAAACATCTAGAAGATAATTATTTGATCTAATCCATCACGTTTATTATAACGATGTGCAAATAATATAAAATTATACATTAGACCTAATAACATATATTGCAGATATCCTAGGATACCTAGTAGGTACTCGTATATGATTACGCATCATGAATAGGCATATGAAGCAAAAAAAGAAGAAATCAACGCAAACAGCCGGCGAATCGCTAAAATTGGCATAATTTGGTATTTTTGGTATAATGTTATAAGCAATTATTTATAATTTTAGTTTGTGTTTTTGCATTATTTTCGCAGTAACCGTATCAATTTTGCAACATGACTCTTTGTGGAAAAATACCTGCTAATTTGTAAGGGTCGTTGAGCGTTTGTACCCGGAATCCTGTGTTCTAAAGGCCAAAAATTTTTGAATTTTTAGTCGATTACCACTAAAATATAAAATTTTGTAAAATTACAGATAAGATAAAAAAACTATTTGAAAGCATGGATGGACTAAAAACGCTTCGATAAACCTAGTGATTTCTGTTGTTTTTTAGGGTTAGTGTAGATTCGCCGTTTTTAGCGTTAGTGTATTTCTATTGTTTCTAATAGAGAAAGAAGTTTCCTAATCGGTCCAGTAGATTAAGAGTTTATAAGCAGTTTTTAACGCATTAGTGTCTTTCTTTTTTTTTCAGTTAAAATGTTTTTACTTAAAGTACCTTATATATTTTGTTTTCAGTACAGCATAGCAGCAAGACTGTAGTTTAACTAAACACACAAACACCTCCATTGTTAAAGTTTCCCCGAACTGACATCGTGGGATCAACCCACACGACGCTTGCTTATACGTCGAAAGCAAAACTGTTTGCGATGCGCCCGCGCACAAATAAACACCGGAAGCCTGGGCGGCGTCGACGACTGAAATATCAGCTGATGAATATGAGATGGTTTTCTAGAGCTTAGTTTACAGACAAACAGACGAACAACAAACTAGGAAACAACAACTAATAGATATTGTAGAATGGAGAGATAGCCCAAGTAGCATTGAAGAATTTTGTTTAAATCGCATATATCTTAACAGTGCCTGTATTGTGATTTAATTAAATAAAAAACGATTTCATATAGTCACATATTTCTTAAAGGCTATATAGTATTCCAATACCGCTTTTTAAGAAAATAAAGATTATACAAATCGTAGTTAAATCATCTTAAACCTATTCAGTATTAATTAAGGTTTCAGATAAACCATAAAACTCTCTTTTCACTCAACTCTCATTATTTGTAAACTTAATTAAATCATTAAGGGATACTTGTTCGACTTAAACAGTCGCACTAATGCAAAAAAGATTTGCTATCCAAACTAAAAGCTATATTAAGACGTCTGTCCTAAAATCAGTTTTTGCTAGGCAAAACACAAATACATTTTGTATTAATTATTATTTTATAAGTAATAATTGATTTAGAGGGACGTTTTTTACAAGATGGAGAAAAGTTAAATTAGCAAAGACATTAAAAATTAAAAAAATAACCTTTAACACAGAAATGTCCCTTTCCCATAATTTTCCTTTCACATAATGTCCCTCTTTCTTAAAATGTATTTTCCCAAAATGACCCTTTCTCAAAATGACACTTTCTCAAAATGACCCTTTCTCAAAATGTATACCACACCGAAAAAACCTTTGTAGATAGTTTCGAAGAAATATTTGCTAACGGTGCATTATGGGTCTAAATTGTAGGGCCTTTCACTCTTAATCGATGCAAAGTAGGTAGGTAGTTACGGTCACGGACTCGTTTAGCATAATACATTTTTACATATTGTATGAATTAGTCTATGAATAAGTATTTGATCCACTTAAATAAGTTGAAAGTATTAGGTTGCCAATGCAGGTAGTTTATATATATTTTCCGAACTAGCTCTAACACAGCTTTCTCAGCTAAACAAAAAATGATAACTCGATGATATGACAGCATTGAAAACCATTGCTGATTTTCTTATGGTATGTACTTTTGTGGTTCTTAAAAAGCAGCAAAAGGCAGTGAAATAAAATACTACAACAGTTTCAGTTTTGACACAAGTGTGAGCAGAATGGTCTGATAGAAATACTTGCCACACACACTTGATTTTATATGCAAGCTCTGCTGCTGTTTAAATGCACTTTATTGCTAAAACACCAAAAAAAACATAATAACTTTCTTTGAAAACCATAACGCTTTTAAAGAATTCTCAAAACGTCCTTTTCTCAAAATGTCCTTTTCGCAAAATGTTCTTTTCGCAAAATGACCCTTTCGAAAAATGACCATTTCTCCACTTTTCACACATTTCTCTATTAGTTGTGGCTTCTAAACGTGACCATTTGTAGCTCAAGTTTACATGTACAAAAAGGACACTATTAAAAAAAGACATTTTGCGAAAGGAACTATAAGCGGAAGTGAGGAATACTTACAAAAGTTTGAATTGGAAATTATCCTTTAAAATTCTGCCATATAGCCATAGCCAAGTCACGTCGCTTTCTACCCGAATCGCCAACATGCCAGCCACAAACATAAATCATATTAATTCGTTTGAACAACCTTGTAATGCATTCTGATAAACACAATTGTACCGAACATCTAATTTATGTGTCTAATAATATTGCATACGTCTATCACTTTCAACACTTACACTTGGTATTAGAAAAACTAACTCTGTTGCAAAACAAAGAAATCTAGATTTAAGAAATCAAAGTAAAGGATCAAATTAATCAGAATAGTATTCATGAAATCAATCGGAAGTATCACTTAAATCGTTGAGGATTTACTTAATCAAACTAAAGGATCACTTAATACTGTGAGATTTAAATGTTACTTACGTTTGATTTAGTAAAACGATTAAGTATTAAGTGAGATTTGAGGAAATCATTTTTGAGTAAAACATTTCTAAAATAGCATTACTTCAAATCGAACTTATTAATCTTTGATTTAATTGATACTCAACTACCCTTATGAATCCTTACTTTTCTAAATTCAGATTTCGTCAAGTAAAACAAGATTATACGCCATTTTGAACTTTTAGAAAACAGAACAACAAAATAAAATCGAAGTGATATCGTGAAAAAAGTGTGGATTTCAGTTAAATGTGACTAGTGTAATAGTTTTTACTGAAGAAATAAGTGATTATGTGATGAGAAAAGGTAATATTAATGACATAAATGATAACTTTATTTTTATTCCATATACAATTATTCTTTATTTTATTGTTATTTCAAGCTATTTCGAGGGCCCGTTTGTTTTATGGCTCTTTCTATCGATTTTACACGATAAATGATCATGCGTTTAAGATTTTTATTGCTTACGACGAAATAAAACGGATTTCTAATTGTCATATTTACTTATAGTTTACAAATTCTTAACACTAAGTAAAGTTCTTGTGTTGTAGCATAAAATGTTTACCATATTTTCTTTATTATGATTACTTAAATTGAAAACGTTTAAAATTTTTCTTCGCTTAGCAAAAATTGAATTAGTGAAATAGATTATAAAACAGTTTTAATTTTGCATTTAAATCTATTTTGCTGCCTTAACTTAAACTTCAAGATATCGCGAAACCTTAGTTAAGGAATCTGGAAAACCCTATTAAATCCCAATCGCTTAAGTAAGGTTAAAGTATGATTTAGCAGTAGTATTAACTCCCTCTTCGTATTCTCCTAAATACCGTGCCCACTTTTTCTTAACTGACCCTCCAAGCAAGTCTTAGGGATATCTTGAGGGACATAATAGTTTTGGCCAAGGCAATAGCTGGAATTAGCCATGTTGCCTTCAAGAAATCTTAAATACTCAGTTAAATCTATCGGTTGCTACTTGGGAGGGTACCTACTTGAGCTGCAAAGTGGGGGCCTCTCCAGGCGACTATTGTCGTAAGGCAAGCCAAACATTTGTTTTCCTGAGCCAATAGGTGGGTACCCTGAACTACCTCGCCTCTCACAGTATAGGATACTTTACCAAATAAGGTATCAATAGCGATTAGATTAGATGTAGTCTAATTGACTTTCAATTGAGTCGAACTAGACCTCCTCCATAGTATAGGATACTTTACCAAATAAGGTATCAATAGCGATTAGATTAGATGTAGTCTAATTGACTTTCAATTGAGTCGAACTAGACCTCCTCCATAGTATAGGATACTTTACCAAATAAGGTATCAATAGCGATTAGATTAGATGTAGTCTAATTGACTTTCAATTGAGTCGAACTAGACCTCCTCTATAGAACGATACAAAGACAAACTTTTTAAGGTTTGGTTGTCATGGTTTGCCAGATAGTTTTACCTAGAAAGCGAACAGATTTCCAAAAATACGATGATAAATGATATAAATCTACTTAAAAAATAAACGCCCTCGTAAAAAATACAGATGATTTCAATACCTACGTCCTATATCGAAAAATAAACCTTTTCTTTTTTTAGGCAAAAAGAATAAGCCTTTGTTATTATTCCAGCGGATTTGTTTCTTCAAATAGGTATAGGTTTTGTGTAATTTTATATAATCGCCCTTTGTCTCCTTCTAAGGCCCCGAACGCACAGGTGGTTTTTTTCCGCGCGTATGTATTTATGTAACATATTGAATCATATAATCGTAGGTCATTTAATACGGCATGACAATTATATAAGGAACATAATAGAAGGGAAAATAGAAGGACGGAGAGGGCCGGGCAGACCGAGAAGAAGCTACATGAAGCAGATAAAGGAGAAGGGAAGGGGAGAAGGAAAGCAGTGAAGAGACGACTGGAGTGAAGGAGGCTACACGGACAAGAGCTCGGCTCTTAAATTAAAGAAGAATTGAATCATATGGAAGTGTCCGCACCAGCGGTTAAAAAACTGCGCGGATAAAAATCCGCTGTTGCGGTTTTATTTCCGCGCGGATAAAAATCCGCCTGTGCGTTTAAAGCCTAACAAGAGAGAAAGATAAACCAATCGCCTTTACTGCAAACACTCCGATAATAGTGACACACGCTGGTACCGTTTAGGTACTTTGTGTTTCATAAATTTACTGTATTTTTCAGTTCCCTCTGCTATTCCAAATATAGCTCAGTTACATTATTTTTATTCACCCTTATTTCTATACAGTTAAGGTTGGTAATACCGTGGGTAGGAAACATCTGTGTTTGTTCAGTAAACGCAATGCGTTGGTCGCAGTGCTGGCGGTGGACGGGGAATTTTAATATTTGCGGGGAATTTTCGACAAAAATTATAAATATTTTGAATGCTTCATATTAACTTGACGCGACTTATTGCATAATATTTAAGTAATTACAGGTTCAATAAACTTAATGAGACACTGGTAGACTTCTGTAGATATGTAAAGACGTAAGTATATGAGGTGGACGGGTTGGCTAGCGGTATACTTATTATAATTTTTAAGCAAGAAAGGCAACAATGCACACCAAAATTACACGCACTTATGAACAAAATTTTGATATCTTCTTATGTTCGCCTTTGGACAACTTGAGTTTATTGTTTACTAGCTGACCCGACAGACTTCGTCCTGTCAAAAAGATTTGTAATGTGGCAATTTTTTTTCCTACGTATTTTAAAAAATTCTCCTGAACAGAACCGTCACCCTGGTGATAGGGCGTTGTGAATAAAAAATAACTAAATAAAACATATATAAGGATTTAAAAGTAAGTAATCGCTTTATTGTTAATCATGTGAATCATAATTATTATTATTATCATTGTAGTGCTTTGTGGTATACGATGTTTTTTGTTTGATTACCTGGCGCATAGATAAACAAATCTGATGGTTTTCCAACACGGGAACAGGCAACATACAATTGACCATGTGAGAAACATGGGTTTTCTAGATTAATACCACAAACACTTAATGATTGCCCCTGGGACTTGTTTATAGTCATAGCAAAAGCAAGCCGCACTGGAAACTGTAGTCGTTTAAACTCAAATGGCACATCAGTCGGAATCATTGGGATGCGCGGTATGAGAACATCTTCTCCTTTATACTTTCCTTTGAGTATAGTTGCTTCTATCACATTGTTTAGTAATTTTTTTATCGCTAACCGTGTACCGTTGCAAAGACGCGGTTGGTTGATATTTCGCAACATTATAACAACCGATCCAACCTTTAATTGAAGATTGTGAGGTGGCAATCCTGGCAAATCCAGCGAGTTTAAAAATTCCGGTGGATAGTTGACTACATCATCTTGATTAGTAGCCGAATCAACTGATTTATATATCCTCAATTCGCCTGTAATTTGTTCTTGAATTTTGAAATTTAATTCATTTACATCTATGTTTTTTGCAGCCAGTATAGCTCGTTCGCTCAACCAATCATGGTTTCTGTAATTTTGAGAAACATCTGGAAACACCTTCTGAATAAGTTCATCTTTTGATCGAGTTAACTGACAAAAACTTTGAGGAAAGTTAATGCAGCCAGTCAACATGTCTATAGGAAATTTGCCATTACCAATGTCAATGAGTTGTTTAGCGAAAATGTTTCCAGATTGGTCATTTTGCAATTCGACACGCATATTCTTGCTTAAATGAAGTACTTTGACATGTTTCCACAAATTGGAGGACTTTAGACATGCATTGAGTTCATCAGCTGGCGTTGATCGTGGAATCACTGGCAATGTTTGACGAAAATCTCCTGCTAATAAAATCATTGCACCACCAAATCGGTTATTATTGCTCCGTAGATCTTTTAAAGTTCTGTCTAAAGCCTCCAAAGATTTTTTATGTGCCATCGTGCATTCATCCCAAACAATCAATTTACATTGCTGCAAAACCTTTGCCATTGCAGAGTTCTTCGAAACGTTGCAGGTTGGAGTTTCATTGCTTTGCATATTTAATGGCAATTTTAGTGCTGAATGGGCTGTTCGACCACCTTCAAGCAAAGTTGCTGCGATTCCCGACGACGCGAGTGCAAGTGCAATTTTATTTTGTGAGCGAATTGTTGCTAATATTAATGAAATCAAAAAAGTTTTTCCTGTACCACCAGGTGCATCTAAGAAGTAAATCCCTCCAGTTTCATCATTTGTTACTTTCATAAGAGTTTCAAATACATACTTCTGTTGTTCATTTAACAGTGGAAGATTTGTTTGAATTAATTCTTTCAAAGCGTTGAGATCATACAGTTTTTCTCGATGCAACTCTTGGTTAAAAGCGTCATGCATTGGACGATTGGGCGCGGTCAGGCCTAATTGAATTAATAGTTTGTTCGACATTATCAAGCACATGTCCTCAATTGAAATCAATGCTTCATTGTAAATTTCTTCACTGATTTGTATATTTGGATTTCCCATTCTATTCCGTATTTGATACAAAATATCATCACACATATAATCTTTGTACTTGATCCACAAATCAATTGGGTTTGATGGGAAGCATGTAGATATGATTATAGAAAACAATGTTCGTATTTGATGAGCGTGTGATGATATTACAGCATCATTCAGAGTTTGATCCCAATGAGCGTCATTTTCAAGCAATTGCAAACGTTGACAGGCTTCTCTGTAGGATCCACACAATTCACCATCAACAGTTCGTAACTGTTGGAATGATGTTGGGCCACGTACATTGACTAATAGCAGTCGTAAATAAAAACATTCATCATTGCTTGGATGTACTGAATAAATCCGGCCAATCGCATCGGTGGAATATTATATACATCTGTATATCCTGGAACTGGTTTTCCTTGTTTCCGTCGTATAAATCTCCTTGAGGATTGATTCCAGGTATAATATTTTGGCATTTCAGAATATAGCAATGTTTTTGCGAAATCATCGTTTTGGCATGTCTCAAAAAAACTGGTTAATGTAGTAGATGGTGGCTGAGCAGCTCTTTGTACTGCGTTCTGTGCTGTAAAATACACTCTTTGTCCATTTTCTAAATGCACAGCTAAGTGAACAACAGAAGGGTGTCTCTCATGAATAGGAAAAGAAAATATTCGCCAAACTGCTTCATTACTACTGACATAGCGGCCCATTTGGTATTGGGTAACTTCATCATTGGAATTCTCTGCACCAATTCCAATCACAGCCATATCACTCCCTTTGGTTACATATTTGCAAATGTGTTTAATAGATTTCACTGAATGGCAAGATTCAACGTTGATGTGTGCTTTGAATGTCTTTGATAAAATGGGTGAATATGGAACAATCCAACGATTATCTATTTCAATATCCTGTTGATTTAATTTGACAATTGTTGATTTTCCATTGTCTGCTGTCGATCTGCGACGATACAATGGATAACCGTCATTACCAGTAATTGTTTCCGATATTAATGTCCGTGGATATCGTTTTGAACATTTACCATCCATCATACACGGTGAATTTTGATTAAGAGTTCCACAGGGACCATGTATCATGTTTTTGATAACTACCTCATGCAATCCAGGATCTACTTGTACATTAGGGATTTCAGCTGATATCACTGCATCAACTTCATTTGGCCTTATCTTTTCAACCAACCAAATCAAAATGTGTGCATGTGGCAATCCTCGTTTCTGCCACTCCACAGAATACATCCAGCAGCGTGTCTCACCAAACACATTATGTTTTACGATGAAATCCATTAAAGATTTCAACTTTTGTCTAAAGACTCTGGCTGTAATATCATGACGATCAATGGGTGATTGCCCAGGGAATAACTCCTGCTTGATTTCTATCCATTGCGGATTGCATGTAAATGTGATGAACAAATCTGCTGTACCATAATGACGAACATACGACATGGCATCTTGAGCATATTCGTGCATATGCCGAGGGCTTTCGATGTATGTTGCTGGAAGAATAGTCATCCGACCGACATTCTGTGCATTTCCATCAGTATTAATCGCATCTCGAAGGTGAATATACTCTTCAGATCGGAGTTTGGTTTGATTCAACCTGATGAATGTTAATCTCTCCGTTTCAATTTTTACATACATGTCAACAACATATTTGTGATATAATCGCCGACATTTCAATATGTGATTATCTTCATTTTCCCGAATCATTAGGCGGTGTGAATAATAGTTCATTGAACTGACTTTTTTGTTGGTTTCAGAACCTGTAAATAGATTTTGTTTTAATAACATTCAAATATAAAATTAAAATTCAAATATTAAATTAAAATCAATATATATAAAACTCTTCCGTTACTGACTGACTGACTGACTGACTGACTGACAGACAACGCAGAGCCGAAACTACTGGGCGTAGCGGGCTGAAATTTTGCATGTAGGTTCCTTAGGGAGTGTAGGTGAGCACTAAGAAAGGATTTCCCGAAATTCCCATGGGAACGGGAATGAAATGGATTTTTGTGTTTATGAGAAATCTGTGCGAGTGAAACCGCGGGGCAGCCTCTAGTACGTAATATAATGACGGAGATATTTTAGTTACCTGTAATGGGATTTATCATTTTTATTGAGAAATCGTAGCCATCTTCACCTTGCCAAAATATAATGGGATATTGCAGTGCATCATATGAGCGGTGTGTTTCCTTTATACGTTGTAATTGATCATTCCGACGATGTAAAACAATATCACGGGATTCCAAGTTTTCTCCAACTACAACGATAGCAACTTCATCAATAGTTGGTGCATTAAAACGTCTTGTATGTTGACCTGCAGGTGTTTTATCAGCTCTGATTACAATTTTGTGATTATCGGATGGCATCAGATCCAGGGCAGTTTTAAACAATATAATCAATTGATTGTGTTGATGAAATAAACTTTGTAATTGTTCTACAATAGACCTCTTCACTAAATTGTTATGTGCACAACGCAGATCAATTTCTTGTGGTGAATTGCCCATAAAATAAATTTGCAGGAATTTGTTGTCGTTATCTGACACTGGTAACAATGAACCTGCTCTGTGATATATTTGCCCTTGTATCTGTAAATAAAAAAATATATTATGGTGTGGTATAAATTAATGTATTGTCAGTGATCAAACTTCAAAAGGGCTATTTTTAGGGTTTTTCCATCAATAATTCTAATTTTTCTCGCCGTAAAAACCATCCTTGAACTTCAACGAACATTAAAAAAAAAGATTTGGCCAAATTGGTCCAGGCGTTGTTGAGTTATGCGCTTACCAACACATTTTGCGATTCATTTTTATATTATAGATAAGTTTTTCTACAGTAAAAAGTCTATTGATTCCTTCAATTCTACTTCAGTAGTGATATCCATCTAGTTACTTGTTATTATGACCTTTTTCAATATTTGCCAGTCACTCCAGTTAGGTTACAAAATTCTAATCGAATTGCTTTCGTTATTAAACCATCACTTTTAAAACATAAATTCATATCAAAATCCAAATCAATGCATCCATCTGCCTTTTACCTCCTTGAAGAATCGCGGAAAATTCGGGGAAAATCTAGTACAACACTAGTAACCGAGTGATTTATGCGAGCGCTCGTTTTATTGCTTATATCTGTTTGCGGTGCAGCTCCAACATGGCGGATTAGTTAGGATTTATTGTAATAAGTAGCGTTATTGTCTCTGTAATGGGGCAAAGTTTGTTGGGAAAGATGGAGGATGGGTTGTGGCGCCCCGTGTTTGCTTAGGACCTGCGCTTTTGTCAAGCGGTTTGATAATAACACGAGATGATACCGAAAACTATTTGTCAATGAAACCACACATAGTGAAACCTTTAAGAAAATATATCATTTATTACTGGGACTGAAACATCTAAGACTGCTCCGTAGCTCAGTTGGCAGTGATGTGCACTGAGATGCGTGTGCACCTGGGTTCGATTCCCGGCGGGGCAAACATTGTTCTTATGATGGATATCGATGTTCGTTTCCGGTCTGGGTGTAATGTCTACGTATATGTTTCGGGCACCCTAGATACAGGTTCTACCTAGTTAGAGGTTGTGGGTGTAATGCGTTATTATTATTATAATACTAGCTGACCCGACAGACTTCGTCCTGTCAAAAAGATTTGTAATGTGGCATTTTTTTTTCCTACGTATTTTAAAAAATTCTCCTGAACAGAACCGTCACCCTGGTGATAGGGCGTTGTGAATAAAAAATAACTAAATAAAACATATATAAGGATTTAAAAGTAAGTAATCGCTTTATTGTTAATCATGTGAATCATAATTATTATTATTATCATTGTAGTGCTTTGTGGTATACGATGTTTTTTGTTTGATTACCTGGCGCATAGATAAACAAATCTGATGGTTTTCCAACACGGGAACAGGCAACATACAATTGACCATGTGAGAAACATGGGTTTTCTAGATTAATACCACAAACACTTAATGATTGCCCCTGGGACTTGTTTATAGTCATAGCAAAAGCAAGCCGCACTGGAAACTGTAGTCGTTTAAACTCAAATGGCACATCAGTCGGAATCATTGGGATGCGCGGTATGAGAACATCTTCTCCTTTATACTTTCCTTTGAGTATAGTTGCTTCTATCACATTGTTTAGTAATTTTTTTATCGCTAACCGTGTACCGTTGCAAAGACGCGGTTGGTTGATATTTCGCAACATTATAACAACCGATCCAACCTTTAATTGAAGATTGTGAGGTGGCAATCCTGGCAAATCCAGCGAGTTTAAAAATTCCGGTGGATAGTTGACTACATCATCTTGATTAGTAGCCGAATCAACTGATTTATATATCCTCAATTCGCCTGTAATTTGTTCTTGAATTTTGAAATTTAATTCATTTACATCTATGTTTTTTGCAGCCAGTATAGCTCGTTCGCTCAACCAATCATGGTTTCTGTAATTTTGAGAAACATCTGGAAACACCTTCTGAATAAGTTCATCTTTTGATCGAGTTAACTGACAAAAACTTTGAGGAAAGTTAATGCAGCCAGTCAACATGTCTATAGGAAATTTGCCATTACCAATGTCAATGAGTTGTTTAGCGAAAATGTTTCCAGATTGGTCATTTTGCAATTCGACACGCATATTCTTGCTTAAATGAAGTACTTTGACATGTTTCCACAAATTGGAGGACTTTAGACATGCATTGAGTTCATCAGCTGGCGTTGATCGTGGAATCACTGGCAATGTTTGACGAAAATCTCCTGCTAATAAAATCATTGCACCACCAAATCGGTTATTATTGCTCCGTAGATCTTTTAAAGTTCTGTCTAAAGCCTCCAAAGATTTTTTATGTGCCATCGTGCATTCATCCCAAACAATCAATTTACATTGCTGCAAAACCTTTGCCATTGCAGAGTTCTTCGAAACGTTGCAGGTTGGAGTTTCATTGCTTTGCATATTTAATGGCAATTTTAGTGCTGAATGGGCTGTTCGACCACCTTCAAGCAAAGTTGCTGCGATTCCCGACGACGCGAGTGCAAGTGCAATTTTATTTTGTGAGCGAATTGTTGCTAATATTAATGAAATCAAAAAAGTTTTTCCTGTACCACCAGGTGCATCTAAGAAGTAAATCCCTCCAGTTTCATCATTTGTTACTTTCATAAGAGTTTCAAATACATACTTCTGTTGTTCATTTAACAGTGGAAGATTTGTTTGAATTAATTCTTTCAAAGCGTTGAGATCATACAGTTTTTCTCGATGCAACTCTTGGTTAAAAGCGTCATGCATTGGACGATTGGGCGCGGTCAGGCCTAATTGAATTAATAGTTTGTTCGACATTATCAAGCACATGTCCTCAATTGAAATCAATGCTTCATTGTAAATTTCTTCACTGATTTGTATATTTGGATTTCCCATTCTATTCCGTATTTGATACAAAATATCATCACACATATAATCTTTGTACTTGATCCACAAATCAATTGGGTTTGATGGGAAGCATGTAGATATGATTATAGAAAACAATGTTCGTATTTGATGAGCGTGTGATGATATTACAGCATCATTCAGAGTTTGATCCCAATGAGCGTCATTTTCAAGCAATTGCAAACGTTGACAGGCTTCTCTGTAGGATCCACACAATTCACCATCAACAGTTCGTAACTGTTGGAATGATGTTGGGCCACGTACATTGACTAATAGCAGTCGTAAATAAAAACATTCATCATTGCTTGGATGTACTGAATAAATCCGGCCAATCGCATCGGTGGAATATTATATACATCTGTATATCCTGGAACTGGTTTTCCTTGTTTCCGTCGTATAAATCTCCTTGAGGATTGATTCCAGGTATAATATTTTGGCATTTCAGAATATAGCAATGTTTTTGCGAAATCATCGTTTTGGCATGTCTCAAAAAAACTGGTTAATGTAGTAGATGGTGGCTGAGCAGCTCTTTGTACTGCGTTCTGTGCTGTAAAATACACTCTTTGTCCATTTTCTAAATGCACAGCTAAGTGAACAACAGAAGGGTGTCTCTCATGAATAGGAAAAGAAAATATTCGCCAAACTGCTTCATTACTACTGACATAGCGGCCCATTTGGTATTGGGTAACTTCATCATTGGAATTCTCTGCACCAATTCCAATCACAGCCATATCACTCCCTTTGGTTACATATTTGCAAATGTGTTTAATAGATTTCACTGAATGGCAAGATTCAACGTTGATGTGTGCTTTGAATGTCTTTGATAAAATGGGTGAATATGGAACAATCCAACGATTATCTATTTCAATATCCTGTTGATTTAATTTGACAATTGTTGATTTTCCATTGTCTGCTGTCGATCTGCGACGATACAATGGATAACCGTCATTACCAGTAATTGTTTCCGATATTAATGTCCGTGGATATCGTTTTGAACATTTACCATCCATCATACACGGTGAATTTTGATTAAGAGTTCCACAGGGACCATGTATCATGTTTTTGATAACTACCTCATGCAATCCAGGATCTACTTGTACATTAGGGATTTCAGCTGATATCACTGCATCAACTTCATTTGGCCTTATCTTTTCAACCAACCAAATCAAAATGTGTGCATGTGGCAATCCTCGTTTCTGCCACTCCACAGAATACATCCAGCAGCGTGTCTCACCAAACACATTATGTTTTACGATGAAATCCATTAAAGATTTCAACTTTTGTCTAAAGACTCTGGCTGTAATATCATGACGATCAATGGGTGATTGCCCAGGGAATAACTCCTGCTTGATTTCTATCCATTGCGGATTGCATGTAAATGTGATGAACAAATCTGCTGTACCATAATGACGAACATACGACATGGCATCTTGAGCATATTCGTGCATATGCCGAGGGCTTTCGATGTATGTTGCTGGAAGAATAGTCATCCGACCGACATTCTGTGCATTTCCATCAGTATTAATCGCATCTCGAAGGTGAATATACTCTTCAGATCGGAGTTTGGTTTGATTCAACCTGATGAATGTTAATCTCTCCGTTTCAATTTTTACATACATGTCAACAACATATTTGTGATATAATCGCCGACATTTCAATATGTGATTATCTTCATTTTCCCGAATCATTAGGCGGTGTGAATAATAGTTCATTGAACTGACTTTTTTGTTGGTTTCAGAACCTGTAAATAGATTTTGTTTTAATAACATTCAAATATAAAATTAAAATTCAAATATTAAATTAAAATCAATATATATAAAACTCTTCCGTTACTGACTGACTGACTGACTGACTGACTGACAGACAACGCAGAGCCGAAACTACTGGGCGTAGCGGGCTGAAATTTTGCATGTAGGTTCCTTAGGGAGTGTAGGTGAGCACTAAGAAAGGATTTCCCGAAATTCCCATGGGAACGGGAATAAAATGGATTTTTGTGTTTATGAGAAATCTGTGCGAGTGAAACCGCGGGGCAGCCTCTAGTACATAATATAATGACTGAGATATTTTAGTTACCTGTAATGGGATTTATCATTTTTATTGAGAAATCGTAGCCATCTTCACCTTGCCAAAATATAATGGGATATTGCAGTGCATCATATGAGCGGTGTGTTTCCTTTATACGTTGTAATTGATCATTCCGACGATGTAAAACAATATCACGGGATTCCAAGTTTTCTCCAACTACAACGATAGCAACTTCATCAATAGTTGGTGCATTAAAACGTCTTGTATGTTGACCTGCAGGTGTTTTATCAGCTCTGATTACAATTTTGTGATTATCGGATGGCATCAGATCCAGGGCAGTTTTAAACAATATAATCAATTGATTGTGTTGATGAAATAAACTTTGTAATTGTTCTACAATAGACCTCTTCACTAAATTGTTATGTGCACAACGCAGATCAATTTCTTGTGGTGAATTGCCCATAAAATAAATTTGCAGGAATTTGTTGTCGTTATCTGACACTGGTAACAATGAACCTGCTCTGTGATATATTTGCCCTTGTATCTGTAAATAAAAAAATATATTATGGTGTGGTATAAATTAATGTATTGTCAGTGATCAAACTTCAAAAGGGCTATTTTTAGGGTTTTTCCATCAATAATTCTAATTTTTCTCGCCGTAAAAACCATCCTTGAACTTCAACGAACATTAAAAAAAAAGATTTGGCCAAATTGGTCCAGGCGTTGTTGAGTTATGCGCTTACCAACACATTTTGCGATTCATTTTTATATTATAGATAAGTTTTTCTACAGTAAAAAGTCTATTGATTCCTTCAATTCTACTTCAGTAGTGATATCCATCTAGTTACTTGTTATTATGACCTTTTTCAATATTTGCCAGTCACTCCAGTTAGGTTACAAAATTCTAATCGAATTGCTTTCGTTATTAAACCATCACTTTTAAAACATAAATTCATATCAAAATCCAAATCAATGCATCCATCTGCCTTTTACCTCCTTGAAGAATCGCGGAAAATTCGGGGAAAATCTAGTACAACACTAGTAACCGAGTGATTTATGCGAGCGCTCGTTTTATTGCTTATATCTGTTTGCGGTGCAGCTCCAACATGGCGGATTAGTTAGGATTTATTGTAATAAGTAGCGTTATTGTCTCTGTAATGGGGCAAAGTTTGTTGGGAAAGATGGAGGATGGGTTGCGGCGCCCCGTGTTTGCTTAGGACCTGCTTTAATGTCAAGCGGTTTGATAATAACACGAGATGATACCGAAAACTATTTGTCAATGAAACCACACATAGTGAAACCTTTAACAAGATATATCATTTATTACTGGGACTGGAACATCTAGAACTGCTCCGTAGCTCAGTTGGCAGTGATGTGGACTGAGATGCGTGTGCACCTGGGTTCGATTCCCGGCGGGCCGAACATTGTTATGATGAATATCAATGTTTGTTACCGGTCTGGGTGTAATGACTACTTATATGTTTCGGGCACCCTAGATACAGGTTCTACCTAGTTAGAGGCTGTGGGTGTGATGCGTTATTATAATTATATTATGTTGGGGTGTTGACTTTGTAAAAATAGTGCTTCACATTCAGATTTAGAATCCCAAACTAGGTAGAATTTGTATCTAATATGGGGGAAGAAACACATACTAAGTCCAAGAACACTCAAAAATAACTCAGAAGCATTAGGGCTAAGTGCATAGAAATTTTCGCTTTGATATTTTTCTAAGCCAGACCTTTAGTGAGGTCATTGCTACCCACTGTGCCATGGAAGCATTATACAAAACTTTTAAACTAGATCTGGCAGCGTTTGTATATATTTATGTGTTTCGGAAACCCTAGAATGCCCTAGATACTTACTTTTGGGGGGTCCGTAACTAAATTTTTGTCGAAAGTCATGTTCGGTTGACGAAACGTCGACTGAACTTGACGTAAGGCAAGGCAAGGTTTGTTCGCCTGAGCCAATTGGTGGGCACCCTGAACTACCTATCGCCTCTCGCAGTATAGGATACTTTACCAAACAAGATATCAATAGCTATTAGATTAGATGTAGTCTAATTGACTTTCAATATAAGTGATATCATGTATCCTATATTGAATAAATATTTTTTTTATTTTGATTTTGAAATGTCGACTGAACAATTCTTCGAATAGACTGGTCTCTGGTTTCGGTATAAAGTTTCCTCGAATGAACGATTGTTCGAAAAAATTTAAGGAAAAAAGTACCAGGCTTGCATGAAATGGTAGAAGGTTGAAGCGCAACACACAGTGTAGGGGTCTTTGTACTTACATACTAGGGGATCTGAGTTCTGTTCTGAGTGTGATGCGTTATTCATTTTCTTTTTTTTTAAACCAACCCCAGGGTTTGAAATACCACATACCAGCTATAGATTACAGATTTTAATAATAGTAAAGATAGAAAGATAAAATTAACAATGACCGTCTGTGGCAAACGGTTTGTGTAATTTTTTATAATGACTATTGCTCGCTCGTCGTGGTGATGAATAGGGCTTGTCACATAAACTACGCAGTCTATACAAACATTGTTGCGGTTAGGTAATTTCGTACCCGCAGTTTTGTATCTATTGAACTTGTTGACAAACAGCTGTTTATTTGTTGATGCTGTTTACTTTATTCAAAGGAATTTCTTATTTTGTACAGAGCATCAGATCTCCATCAGATCTAGCACTAAGTTTCTATATTGTACATTATGATACAGGGTTGAGCAGGAATCGCATACCGTTTCGGAAAAATAATGAGTATGTATTATTATTAGTAAATAATATGTTAGTACAGTGGCGGACACGATCGGCGTAACACTTCCGGTTTTTCTGTATTGCAAAATAGCTTTTGTTCTTTTGTAATACAGTCTAGGGCTGACGAAACCATAGACATATCTGTTACGGCCTCCTAGTCCGTGACTGTACATATCTATAGGTAGATAACAACCAAGTAAATTAGGCAAGTAGGTAGGTAGGTATATGGTAAGCATTACCTGAACACCTGAAAATTTAACAAGAAAATAGAAAGTAAAATTAGAAAATAAAATTGGGAAAAAAAATCAAATAGAATTTTGTCACTTTAAATAGTAAAGTTAATCTGTGGCTAAATAAAATTTACACTACCTTATTGTTTTGAATTTGTAAAAAGAAAAGCAAAAATTTACATAATCTCGTCTAGCATCAAGCAAGATAAAGTTCAAGGCATCATTTGTAACCTTTATCATAACCATTTTGCCCATATCACCTTATCTTTGTACGAAATACTTACTCCCTACAAAATAGGGCAGCGCTGCTAAATCGTCACGAGATCGCGCGCGGACTGGCGACGAACGGAACGACGCGACGCGAATTCAAGCGAGTCGCGCGGGGCGCGGGGCACGGTGCGGGGCGCGGGAGGCGGTCGCCCGCGCGCGCACTCGCCGCGACAGCCAGGCGAACGCGAACCGCGAAAGCGACCGAACGCGTCACCTCGCGCGATTTCTAACGGTTTATTATCATTTTAAATTATTCCAAGAGTCCAAGTCAACATGAAGAATGTAGACACGTGCGCTTTCATAGAAGAAGTTAAGAAGAGACCGTGCCTCTGGAACAGTAAGTGCAAGAAAAGAAGCACCTTCAATAATGTACAGAAATGTTGGATTGAAGTCAAAAACGCGTTCCCAGAAGCTAGAAATAGCCATAGTAAGTTCTTAAATTATCAATGAAAATTACATTACCAATCTTTCGTCAATCATGATAAGCCCTTATCGGAAAAAGTAGTCTAAAGAGCCGATTTTCTTTTGCATCTTTAGTCCAATGTTATCTTCTATGTTCTGCCTATCGCGTTCTGTGTTAATCTTTTGCGGTGGCTACAAAATTATTATAACTCCATCCTACAAAAGCGATCAGACCGCGTTTATCTAGTAAAAGACGACGCAGACTCGGGAACTCTTACCGCGCGCTCGCTTGATCGCATGCAGTGTAGCTGGCGCCTTAGCTCCTTTATATATATTGGTGTAGGTAAAACGTAGTGCTTAATATACACTCTCTGCCTACACCCAACCCAGAGAATACAAAACAAAGCATAGAAAGACAGAAAGAGTATAAAGCAATACGCTTTACCATTGACTAAAAATAAGTCTCTCTCTACTTTACATAGTATGAAATTGTTTCTCGGTGGTTTATTTTTTCATGTATTACTTAGGTATAAACGCAAATTCACTTTTTCTTGACAGTAAGCGATTTCAAAAAGAAATGGAAGAATCTGCGTGACGTCTACTTGAAGAGGTTGAAATTGGCATTGGCAGAGCCGGACCAGGAGAGCGAGTGGCCCTGGTCCAAGGAGATGGAGTTCATGCGAAAAGAGTTGACACCTAAAGTCATCATGAAGTTACAGTGCACCGACAATGAAACGTTCTTCAATGTAAAGGACGAATCTGAGGAACAAAATGATGAGGAAGAGGAAGACGTTCTGGCGGAAGAACCGCCTCCAAAGATGAGACGAAACGAAGACGAGATATATTTCGAAGCTCCAACATTTCAAACCTCTAGTCCAATCGTTCAAGAAACGGAGTCTCCGAAGCCACAGTCTCAGGATCACCACTTTTTGATGAGCATCCTGCCTGAAATGGAGAAGTTACCAATAGTTAACAGGTTAAGATTGAGGAATAAGATCAATATGGCGCTTATAGAAGAAATTAATGCTGCAAATGGACAATGACTTTATTATTAAATGCTAAAAGTGATGTTAATTTGAGGACCATAACCACTCCTTAATTACAACACGTGGTATTTGTAGTGTGTATTTGGTAATTGAACATTTTGCTGATAGGATTACAAAGGGTGATTCTGCCAATCGGCATCGTATTGTGTCCAAACCAAAATGTTTGTTAAGTTTATAAAGGTAGGTATTTCAAATATTAGACTAATGAGAAGTTATTGTTTTACGTAAGTTATTGTTTCTTTAAATAAAGATAATGTATTAAAATAAGTTTTTTACGTTATTAATATATTCTGGAGATTTTTTTAAAAGTTGGGAATGATTGAAATGGTTCTATGAGAAATAACTATACTTACATTTAAAAAAATTAGATGTTAGATGTATCAAATCGTGTTTTTTGTTAGAACGCATGTACCTATACGTTCGTTAATCAATTCCCAAACCACAAAGTGGCAAGTTGTCATCTATTTTGATACCCTTGACTTTAAAGATATTTGATACCCCGTGGGAGCGTGGGACGGTCCCAAAACTCAAACAGTGCCCTAAAGCGGGGCAAAATGCTATGTCGCAGCGAGGTCGCAGCGTTCCCTATCGTCACAGACTGGTGAAAAACTAAGCCCAGACAGAATATTATGTACAGTGCAGGTCTAGGACGGCGTAAATTTCCGGGTTTTCTGAATTGCAAAATAGCTCTTGTTCTTTGGTAATACAGTCTAGTCCGCAAGTTACGCCGTCCTAGGCTGCAACTGTACCTAATAAACTTTAAATTATGTTAATTACAATGTTGTACGAATACTATCGCAAAGACTTTATAAGCTACTGCTAGTTAAACTAGGATCCTAGCGGAAGGCTTTGAGGCGAATCCCGGGGTCCTTTCCAAATCGCTGAGGCGGCCACCGGGGAGCAGGCTTTAGTCACAAAAAAAAAGTTATTTAAACTAGGCTCTTCCTACTTTATAAAAGGAGTGTGCCTAATACCTACTCCTACCAACTCATCCATTGATTTTTTAAATTTAAATTCACTTCCTGATTTTTTCTATATATCTCTGGGAATTTTCAGAATTCCTTCGTTATTGTGCCCTTAAATTCCCTACACCTCTTTCTCAAGTGGTTTGGGTTCAATCTTCGTTGTCAATAATTGAAAATAGTACCAAATAGTAAGACTCGATAAATTTGGAAGCCAATTTTTCGTCTTCCTCTTCCTCGTTCGTATTATTTATCGCGATGAGAGTTGCGAGTTGTGATGCAGCCTTACGAAAAACACCATGAATAAAATCACGAGAAAGCCGTAAACATGTTTACTGAATGTAACCAAGACGGGCGGGAATAAGGTAGCCGGGCGCGTTTACACGGAGACAGTAGCTTTAGCTAAGCAGAAGCAGAAAGGTGAGTCAATAAAGTGTGATAACGTTTTCAATATTGGCAAAAACGAGTTAAACTACTTATAGGTAGAGACCAGACTACTATAGGTAGGTAAAAGAAGGAAAAAGAGGACTGAGGACAGAGGAGATTGAGGATAAGCTGCATTAAGCAGATAAAATAGTCTTTTAAAAAGACTTACATGGACGCTAAGAAAACAGTTGAGAGACGACTGGAGTGGAAAGAGGAAGTGGAGGTAGCGAAGGACACAGATAAGAGTTCTGCTCTTCTCTTAAATAAGAAGATATTTTTAGAATGCGCAGGTCTCAGATTTTCGGAAACATAATTTTCTCTGAAATTATTGTCTGTAACATCCATATCTGTTTAAACTGTTTAGGAAGTTTAAACTGCAACTGTCTCTTATTGTTTATATTAGAAAAAAAGTGACAGCTACGACGGTTAAGTTTAAACCGAGATGGATATTACGGGCCTTAGTAACTCAACTCTCAACTGTATCGGGGTAAACACACCTCCCTATTTTACGATCAGGGCAAATCAATCAGATAGCTCGTAATGAGGGACGCTCGCTTGCATTTGTTATTTAGATAGCCTCCACTCGCGACTGCCACGGCTAAGGACCGAACGCGATTTTAAAAGAAAATGCGACTTTATTATTTTCCGTATGATAGTGAAAATTCATGAAGGATAACTCTCTATACTATATACTCATCATTTTCTCGCAGGAAATAGATCTCCTCCACAGATCGCTACAAGAACATAAATTTTTGGGGACGGCGTTTGCCATTATTGCTACTCTTAGCATGCGGGTTGGTGCTAGCCAGTAGGTATTGGCTTTACAAGTTTTTCAGCGAAGGACGCGATCCTTTGTTGCCAATCCTTCAAATGTTCCCTTAGTCATCTTTTATAACACGAGGTGATTTTAGACACCCATATAATAGGAGATAGAGTTTTTAATATTGAACTTATGAGCACACAATTAAACGCTAAAGTTAATACGGAGATAAAGCGAACTAATTAATTCTTACATCGCGCCATCAAAGTTACTCACGCTATCTAGCATAAACAGAGATTATTGTTTTAACGTTGGTTCCGAAACCACGAGTTTTGTGAGCGGGCTTTTAAACAATAATCCAATGAACTAACAATAACCGTACAACGTTGCCGGCTTTATGCCCACCCTTTTAATCTAATTTGTGAACTTGACATTGGCAAAAATACTCCACTGAAGTAGAGTCAAGTCCATTAAATTAAATAATAATAGCATAAACAGAATTTTGATGGAGATACATCGGAGGGATTGGCTGATCATATTACCACAGCATAAGAAAGAGTACTAGCCTAGTTAACTTAGAAATATACAAAAACAAATGAAGCTACATATACAATATTCGCTACCAGTTCGTGTTCATAGCAATGGCGACATGCGAGGCCGGTTTATGAGCTCGGTAGCCTTGTTGAGATGTCCCGAGGAGATTGATGCATAGGAATCAGGAATTGGTTGTTTGGATGAAGTTTCGCTAAAAGGGACTAGAGATAAACCAGAAGATATAGCGGTTCCTACTGGTTTAACTGTTGAAGACGTTCTGTTGAACTGTTGAAAAGTTAGAGCGATTCTTAATCACCATTTTATATGTTGACTAGAGGCTGCCCCGCGGTTTTTACCGCGCAGATTTCTCGTAAACACAAAAATCCCTATTTTGTCCCTGTTTTTTCCCATTCCCGTGGGAATTTCGGGAAATCCCTTCTTAGTGCTCACCTACACTCTCCAAGGAACCCACGTGCCAATTTTCAGCTTTCTACGCCCAGTAGCTTCGGCTCTGCGTTGTCTGTCAGTCAGTCAGTCAGTAACGGAAGAGTTTTATATATATATTGACTAGAGGCTGCCCCGCGGTTTTTCCCGCGCAGATTTCTCATAAACACAAAAAACCCGTTTTTTCCCGTTCCCGTGGGAACTTCGGGAAATCCCTCTTAGTGTTCACCTACACTTCCCAAGGAACCTACGTGCAAAATTTCAGCCCGCTACGCCCAGTAGTTTTGGCTCTGCGTTGTCTGTCAGTCAGTCAGTCAGTCAGTCAGTAACGGAAGAGTTTTATATATATTGATTATTTATATTACCGATATTTTCACATATTACTACTAAGACGTATAATTACGTGTCTAGTATGTTGTACAGTCACGGACACGGTCGGCGTAACACTTCCGGTTTTTCTGTATTGCAAAATAGCTCTTGTTCTTTGGTAATACAGTCTAGGCCTGACGAAACCATAGACAAATCTGTTACGGCCTCCTAGTCCTTGACTGTACGAGCCTAAAGCGAAGGGGAGAAAAATTTAATGTCTCTCTAAAATACCGTTAAAATAAAATATTATTATAAGTTTCAGTTCCCAAAGCCTCACATGCGGTATTATTTGAAACATGCTGCATCTGATTATCATACTTTTGTGAAGTTAAACGAAGCTTGCAGGCGGGCGCGGGCGGCGGCTCCCGTTTTGGAATTTCACAGGCTATTTGCTCTCTGAAGCCATTTCCTGCAGAACTTTTTGAATAAGGGAAGAAAAACTGTTACTGCAGATTGTGTTATGATTGCTTCGATAAATAAAACCACCTCACACTTAGGCCCTTCTCTCATTACGAGACGCACAGGTGAATCGAGTCTTCAAGACCACATTTAATTATTAACCGTATTATTCATAAAGATACAGCTTTAAACACAAACTCGGCTAAACGTGGGTCTGGTGGTCTCTTGAACTGGTGCCTCTGCCTAACACTTTGGGGAATAATAGGCGTGAGATTAAGTTGTTGTTGTTAACAACTGTTTTAAGTGGCTTTACTGGATGTCTTCTAACACTAACTTTAAGAATTGTAAAAGGATTAAATAATAATTATTAGGTATCTAATGTATTTAATTTAGAAAGCACTCTCTGCCAACAACCGCTCTGTAGTTTGGCGGATATTATGTTTAGTATTTTCTTGTAAATGTTAAAATGAATAAACGCTTTATTTATTTTATTTTATTTATTTTTTTCTTCTGTGGTTTGTTGTATGGTAAATACGTGACACCGAGTCTAAATTGACAGACGTCAAATAACCAAAATGATGTCTAACTTTTTATAAATGGCAAGCGTTAATATCTTTGTAACACCTTTATAGAATCACGTGGAATCACGCTGGGCCTTATGGTACAGACAAAGACATAACGGACCAAGCACATCGAATGCGACGCAACCGCGACATCGGCTTAAGACGCTATATGAGTTTCTAAGGTTTTTCAGATCAAGTCATTCTCTTAATCTATAGAAGGAATTTTAATATAACCTTTTTGAGGATATAACAAAGTTTTTTATAACTGAGAATCACTAGTGGAATCAAAAAACCTCGATACATTATTTCGTCAAAGATAACCTTTCCAAAAAACGGGAATAGCTAATTCTTCGAAATTACTTCCTAGTTTTTGTTAAAACTACCTAGGAATAACTATAATAAACAAAATTAAATTCTGGTAATTCAGATTTGATTTAAAAGTACTTATTAAAAAGATACTCAATATTTACTACTTTTTCCAATGAAATGTAGTAACCGATGTGGGCGACTGATATATGACTGTCCCTTGCCCTCAGTATGCTATATCAAAGAGATAGACTCTGTTCATTCGCTCGTTCCATTTATTTGTCGTAAATCGTCTTAAACAAAAGCGGCTACGATGAGGCATAGAATAATACTAATTACATTACAGTGCGTTTGTTTTTTTTTTTGGAAACATCACAATTATGGTGTTCGGGTGGTTGTAAAGAAGCAGAATTTTGCGTCAGCTTCGAATTTATTTCGCATCTCATGCCATGTGCGCGGCCGCTAAGCTTGCTTAGAAATAAGGTCCCGTTGTATCCCCTAGGTATTGAACACTTAAATCTAGATAGTAAAGCAGTAATACCAACACTCAGCTCCGAAGTATAATAATGAACACCGGAAGCCACCAGAATACAAGACTGGTTTTGCTGAGTTGTTATGGGTACGAGGATGTTACGGCTCTCGCTACTTTCACCCATTTGTTGGATTGGTTAGAGGCCTATTACACTGATGCTACAATCGTGGAAAATTTTAAATCATCTAACACCATCCTTTTCCAATACGGAATACATTTTTACTAGGCCATCGTTTAGATTTTAGCTTTTAATTACATAATTATTATTAGCTAACGCACTAACATAAACATAAAAAGAAAAGGAGTAAAAAAAGTGAGACGGACCTAAATGTCAAAATTTGTATGAAGATTAGTTAGTAGAGTCCCTAAAATTTGTGCATTGTATGCTTAGGTGCATAGCGCATAGAAGAAAGCCAAAAATGTGCGAAACGAAAACCGCAGGCAGGCGAAGCTGCGGGTAATAGTTACCTATACGGGTTTGTAAAAAGTACCTACTAACTATTACTAAGGTTCAGATCAGACGGCCCGCACTACAAAATACTCAACCACGTGAAGTTGTAGGCTCGACTGCATGCGTTTGAGTAAGTCGACTGCGCGAGTTCGACGGATAACGTGCGGTCGACCACTCGACTGCAGCCGACCGCGTGAAGTAGAGCTCGAACGCATGCGATCTATATCGACTGCGTGAAGTTTATATGGACTGCACTCAGTCGACGCTGCTCGACTGCAGCCGAATGCGTGAAGTTTAGTCTCGCTCGAACGTATGCGGGTTGAGTTTTTAAATTCGCGTGGTTGATGCCTTGCGGTTCGTCTGACGACAACCTAAGTTGGAAAAAGGCCGAAGCACGTTCAGATTGTTATGATAGTTTATAAGTTCAGCTATGAGCGGTCAGATAGCGCCCTCTAGAACATAAATAACACGAGAATCGTTATTGGTCTGTTTTATACAGGGGGAGGAATGTCCCCAATCGTCCGTCGTAGTTGTAATAGAAAATTGGTAATAATAATAATTTTGGTACTTTCTGCATGCAATAATGTGGTCAGTCTAGCCGGTAATATAGCCAGAATAATAATAATAATACAGAGACGAAAAGAACACCCAGATCGAGAAACAAACATCGATATTCATCATATCAATATTCGCTCCGCCGGGAATCAAACCCAGGTGCTCGCTTCTCAGTCCATATCACTGCCAACTGAGCTACTGAGCAGTCATAACAAATCAATAAAACATTTTCAACGCACTATTTCAATAAAAAGATCACTTACAAGCTACTAGACTAACCATAAGACCAGATAACGAAATAGTTCTTAGGCTTTCTTTTATATGTAAAATTCATTAAAAAAATTTGAACAAGTTTGATATCCTGAAATGCAATTAAGGCGTCTTCGTCGTACTAATTTGCTATGATCGTACGATGATACACTGTTTTCGTCGTGCGATGAGTTCAAACCAAACATATTTATTTGACAGGCTTCGAGCTACAATTAAGATTCTGAGGAATCTGTACGTTTGACCACGACGCACGACGAAAACGCATTGTTTTGTCGTACAATCAAAACGACGCAAAAAGGCGAGTCTATCACTAAAACCTCATTCTTCCCAGCGACCTGCTTTCCATTCCTATTCATCAACCGATGTCCATGCGAGTGTCAGGCTGCCACGCACACACCGAGCTCCGTGGCAACAATAAAACACTGAAATTATCCAATTGTGAGCGCTCCGGCAATTTTATTGAACAAAATTATAGAGCTGAAGGCCTAGTTGTCCCGGCTTAATTTAGCGGTATTACGCTCGCGACCCAAACAATGAACCCACTTATTTCCCCAACAAAAGCCAGCCGGGCATACATACGAAACATAATGACAGCGAATGCTAAATACAATAAACCGTTCTCATTATTGTTTGCAACTTTTTCTTCGTTTGAAGTGTTTTCTTTTTCAAAGAAAATTATGGTTATTGAAGTTTAGGGCTGCCATACGTTAGGTTCGTCGGGATATGTCTCGTATTAAAACATTATTGTTCATCAGCAAATCATATGTTCCAAAATACTCACCAGGAAATACTCAATGAAGTAAAATCTCCCTAAAATTATGATTTTGCAAAGAAAAGTTTCACCGAGAACGTAATGTAAGATATATGGCATAACGTGGCATCGTTTTTTATTCAAGCTTCTGTCTATATTGCCTGCGTCTTTGAATAATCCATGGTTTACCCTATTAAATTTCTGTTTTCAATGTCCCGGTTGGTGTCTCAGAATTTATGGCAGCCCTAGTATAATGGTTCAATTAATTTAAGGGTTGCCATGAAGATTGTTAGATCACTTTGTCAAGACTTTGTCCGTCGTTTATTCAGTATGAAATTTAAAAATCAGGACTCAATTACCAGTATCATCATAAATAATAGTCATCGTTATAGGAATTTTCAAATATTTAAATGCTTAAAAATTATTATGCTCAGAGTGTGATTTAAAAACATAATTCTGTGCCTCCTGTGCAAAGTGATACATCTCAAAAATCGGTACTTTTCAGGAGAGACGAAACAAGTTTAAAAAAAATCTAATTCATGTTTTTATTGTTATAATCGAAATCTAACACATAAGGATTATAAAGAAAAAAATGCTCTTTGATTATGCATTAGAGGTTTTTGGATATTATTTCAGGAATTTCAGAAAATCAGGAAAACATTTCACTTGTATCATTCTGCAGTTTCACTGGTTTCCTATTTTAATGTGTTAAATGAGATATCTTCAGTTATATCATTTAACACAAAAAAAAACTATTCGTGAAAAATGATACACTAAAAGGTACTTCTTATTTTAAAATCGGAAATAATTACTCAATCACAATAATGTGTAAAATGAATTATTATTAAATATTTTCTTATCAGTATATTGAGATTTTACTCTCACAGCTTTGTTTTTTTTTATTTGTATCATTTCAAAAACTTGTCAAGTTTAGTCTACAATTGTGGTATTTGATACATGTTGATTTATACTTACCAAAGTGTCAACGTAACGAACAGTCGAGATAAATAATACAACTAAGATATAAAAATAAAACAAAGGAGAAAAATCCTTATACGTATATTTTTTGGAATCATTATATCTATCCCAACACGCATTTGATAGCTAACTAACACCTTTCTTAGCAAATATTATCCTAAAAATCAAATTTATTCGGTCTTAGCAAGTGGGGTATTGGCCATATATGGTGCCCCGATATGGGCTGACGCTCTGATGTGTCAGACCACTGGATTGCTTCAAGCTCCGCAGCGGCTAATGGTGTTTAAGAATAAGAATAAGAAAATTTGTACATTTTAATACATGTCGAGATGAATTATTTATCACCAAAAAAATACTAACTTCTTTGTAAGTTCAAGTGATACAACTAGATTTAAAACATATAACACAAAAACATGAACGAGTTGTATCACTTAGCGCAAATTTATCTCCGAAACTAAAAGAGATAGGGAAACGTGAGTTAGATCAAAAAATCCGCAATTTTTTTTCGATTAAAGATCAGGAAAAAACGCAAAAAAGATACAACTCGACTTGTATCATTTAGCACAGGAGGCACAGAATTGTAGATAGAGGTTTCAAATTTTTCAATTATACTAGGTTTTTTTTTGAACAATCGACTTTTTATCAGAATGATTGAAAAAAAAGTGATCTTATTATCAAATTATCCGAGCTTTCGCAAAATCTAGTTTTTTTTTGTGAAAGAAAACGAATTATCCAATCTTCCTATTACATATATATCAAATGCTGACCGAAAAGAAGAGATGTAGTTAAAAACTTAAATTTGATCCTACCCTGAAATATTGATAAACAGTTATTATGGCTAATAATAATAACTAAAGCATCAATAAAAGTCCGATAGTTGCGTTGCTGTCCGGCACGGGGAGGAAGTCGTTAAAATGTCCCAAATTGCCTAACAACATTACGAAGACGTAAAAACATGCACTTTCGCCGGAACCCGAGGGAAATTGATCGTAAGACAATCCATAAATAAGTAAGAGTACACCATACCTTATACATGGTACTACAACACCATTTAGCTTTCGTATCAAGCGGCTTAATTGAAAAAAAAAGAAAAATGTTGTAATTTCAAAATTATCAGTCTTTTTGCAAATATCTCCATTCATATTAGTGAGAAAAAAAAGTTTCTTCCTAAGAACGCATTAATTATTCAATATAGGATACAAGATATCACTTATTGAAAGTCAAATAGACTATTCCTCTTATTCATAAAAAGTTAAAGAGCATTTTAGTTATTTGACGTATGTCAATTTAGACTGGATGTCACGTATTTACCATACAACAAACCAGAGAAGTAGACCTCCAGTAACGCTACTTATATCTAATTGGTATTGATACTTTAATTGGTAAAGTATCCTATACTGTGAGAGGCGAGGTAGTTCAGGGTGCCCACCAATTGGCTCAGGCAAACAAATGTTTGCCTTGCCTTACGACAATGGTCGCTATTAGATTTGTTTCTTGTTAAGAATTCGACATATACTGACTAAAAAAATAAATAAATAAATATACTGACTTTATAATTACTCTTACATTTATAAAAAGGAGGTATTTCACTTTAGGCACCAAAAAAGGGTGAGAATAATTTTTTCGGGTGAAAGTATCAAAGATTTTGGTGCGCTTTGTGAAATGAACTTTCATTTATGCGTGCAAACAATATCATAAGGTATAAGTATCATTGTCAGGCATAGAATTTAAAAACTATATATATTATTTTTTTAATATAAAGCTTTTACTCCAGATCTTACGACGCCAGGGTAATTGGTTGTCAGTACCTACCAAACTACAGAACTAATAAGAGTAAAATTTTCTGAAAAAAGCCATTACACAACATAATACCAAATAAAAGGCCCTATCATCGCTCGTAAAGCTTCGACTTTATTGAACTTTAAGTGGCCACGCCGAGTTACGAGCTTTTTGGAGCTTTCTGCCGGTCGATCGCATCTTGACCGACAATAAAACCTACCTTCTATAAAAAAAAACATGAAATACCGTTTTTCGATCGGAAATAAAATGTATTTCTAAATTGTCAAATAAATAATATGAAGTGTCGCGTTATATTTATTTACAGCAAACAACAAAAAAGCTCATATAAATAATAGATGTTATACGCGTAACGTTATGAAGAATCCAATAAAAGTAGGTCGGCGGAGAAAGGAACAAGGCAAACTCACTCAGCTTCTTTCTTTCTTTTATATTTCGCATCGTAAAAGGACAAAAGCTCATCAAAACAAAAGCTGAACCCCGAGCTTTCAGCCACTAATCCAGGGAGGGCTCCGGTGTGATCCACGCCTATTAGGCCCTAAAGAGGTTACTACTTGTTATTTTTACGAGCCCTTTTACTACTAGGTACTTGTGTACTTGCATCATCAGGGGAAATCCCACAAAGTTTTACAGCTTTGTTTCTGCCTCGCCCTCCCTCCCCGCCGCTGCCCGGCCACCCCGCACCCCCTGCCGTATATTACGGACCCCGCTATTACTTTCATTTATGAACAACTAGTCGACCCGGCGAACTTCGTACCGCCTAACCTATTGCAATTTTGCTCATGTTTTATTCTTACAAACCTTCCTCTTGGATCACTCTATCGATTACAAAAAACCGCATCAAAATCCGTTGGATAGTTTTAAAGATATAAGCATACATAGGGACAGACGCGGGAAGCGACTTTGTTTTATACTATGTATTGATAAATTGTCGCGGTTAAAAAGATAGAACCCCAAAAGTCCGCAGAAGAATTCCCGGCGAACCAACCCAACAGGGCTAACGCAATAACATACTTTTGTACTTTTTATTTTAATATCCAAAAATGTTTATGTCCCAATTTTATCACCAAACGGAGATTATTGCGGAACTTCTAAAATTGCACGCGGACACCGAAACCGATTCTTTTGCATAACAAATCCCTTTTTGTTTTATGGCCGTATTTTATATCCTGTTTTTTTTTTGTCACGCAGAACTTTTGTAACTGTGTTTTTGAATTGTTTTTCCAGTAAAATATGCTAAGAAAGTTCGTATTATGATATAAATTTTAAAATTAATAATTAATGCATATACTTATCCAATTTAGTCAAATATCTAGCATAGGGGATGTTGGGCGAAACTGGACCGCAACCGCCGAAGCGACGACGCTGGCCGCCATCTTGCAGCTGCGAAACAAACTACTTTATGCAAACGAGCGCTCGCTTTATTTCCCTAAAGTAAATAACCAGTCCGAAATTAGATTAACGTCAACCTAATTTATTTTCATATTTTTAAGTGATCATAATACTTAAATGAGTGTCCGTTGTCCATCGCTAGGACAATGGGCGGTGGTCCCCGGAGACCTGCCGCTTGAGGAGACAAAGACGGGGGTAGGGGACACTTCACAATGGGGTCCCAAATGTAATGCATAAGTAAAAAGGGTCATTTTCTAATATTAATATTTCGGCCGAGATTCCCGCCGGCGGGGCGGCGAGGTTTGTTGTTCTTGTAACAACTACTTGTTATTTAAATTAAAATTGACCAAAAATAAACAGGTTCCCGAACTTTGTTATTTCTGAATTTAAATCAGTTGGTCAAGTTCCCAGGGCGGCCGGGCCCGAGGCAACTATCTATTTATTATTCCTATGGCTCCCAAAGTTTCGATAAACATTGGCCGCTCCGTGCAGCGTCCCCGGGGAAGCCTTATCGGAACCAGGTCAGCACTTTTAGTTAATCCTGGATGAAGTTACTATTTTGGGTAGCTTGCAATTGGATTAAATTTGAAGCTTCTGCTTTCATATTATATCACAAATGAAATTAGAATATCAGTTTCGTCTGTTTTTAAAGTAAACAATAAATAAGCAGCTTTAATGTCATGTTTTTTTAAAGAAAAAATACAAAAAGCAACGCATTCATGGACCGGCTGACCGCCCTTCGGGCTTTCAACACTTGTCCAAACACGACTAATGGATAGTCCGAACCAGTTTGCTCTGCCCCTTGAATCTATCCCATTCCAAGCTCTCCCATGTTTTTTATACACAATAAGGAACGACTCGGGGAAAATAGATTGTAGTTGAGTAATTTACTTAAGGTGGAGTCCACTTTTCAATGTCTTAATGGACAGCAAAGAGCAGAGCTTCCAAATTCAATTTGCCAAACTCTCCTTGGCTCCCCTCGGGCCGGTAATGGCGTTGATGTACCAATATCTTGTTTGTATATGTTTTTGTGCGCCCTGTCGCAGTGGCGACGTGTCCGCCCGCGCCGTCGCGTCGCCACCGCCTGCTCGCCACTATTCGATAACAAACTGACACAATTATGTAACTGTGCACCCGGGGAGCCATATATTTTTATTGTAAGTATTTCTTTCATAAAGTATTTGCGAGGTTAGATCGTGTTAGATATTATTTGTCTAATCTTCGGGATATAGAAAACAAGCAATGAGCGGCATGTAATTTCAAAACTTATTTTAACCTGTTGTTTCAATAATAAAAACATGCAGATTTCATCTCAAAAACACATTCAAACACTTCGCTAAAGATTTAACGCAACGTTTTGTTTGCTTATAGCGTTTATTCTCATCCGAGTTGTTATTCGAGCAAATGTTTATTTATGAACAACAAAAAAAACACAAATAAATAAATACAGAATTTTAACCCTTTGGCTAATACCCCGAATGTGTTGTTGGGGAAAAAGGAGCATTCATTAACAAAGAACTGTAAAATTTGCGATGTATTTTTAACTGGAACCCTTTCTGCGCTAATCTCCCCTAATCGCGGGCAGAGGTGTCGACTGTGAGCCTCCTCTTCTCGGTTGCATGTGATATGACAATTGTTAGGAAATCATCATTAAAAGGAAACCCTATTAGCTGGCATCGCTTTGAGCCGTCCGGCGGCAGGACTAATGGACCGGCGGGTCGGAGTTTAGCCTCTTTACATCAACCTGTCGGCATTGCGTGGGCCCCTCTCAGCGAAACTCTGTAAAAGAATTAATATTGCAACACAGAAACACTTTTACGATCGGGAATGAAAAATCGTTCGAGTGATTTTCGGTTTTCGAAGTTTCGAGCAATACACTTAGGGTGCTGGATCTGGCAGAAGAGGGATCATGCGGTGAAACATCATGATCCATTAGAGGTGGAAAGATGGGCTCCTGGCAGGTAGACCGCCAGCGATTCGAAGAGCTTGGCACGAAAGCAACCTGTCACAAATTTAATATGCCTTTACCTCGTACAAGCGAATTGCTGAGTCGAAACACAAAGAGGCTGAAAAAAAATCGAGCCAAACCCCAACAAACCCCTTGGGCGCAGCGGGACGTCGACAACTCAAAAAAAAAACCTTTCTGACCTCGCTTTTCTCGTATCGTTAAATTTTATAGTTGACTAGAAAAAATATATTGGAGAAGTTGGGTAGGTAGTTGCTTGTTATTGGGCAAATTTTTCCTTTTGCAGATCATTGGATTCGTTTGTTTATCCGTGTTCGTTTTCAACCCAGTGGTTGCAGCCATCAGATTTTATATTGGGAAGTTTTCACATTGGGGTGCCGAGTGCCGCGACGATATCTGTGATGGATGGGCCAGGCTCTGAACCCGAAGCGATTATGATATACATCACTTAGAAAACAACAAAGATAGACTAATTTCTAAGAAATCTTGAAGAAAATAACATGTTTATTATGATTATGAATGTATAATCCAATGAGAGAAACACATGACGCGGCTGTTCCTTGCTCGCCTGGTCAAACATCTTATGAGCACATGTAGCCAGAGCCAGATGCGAGCAACGGTTCACGCTGATGTGTGGATTTGTTTTTTCTCCCTAAACAAAAACAAAACAAGGATCGTGAAATATGACGCAATGCCACATCTGTGTGATGTTTGTGCCCATTTTCCTCTCCCTGATTCTCTTCTGACTTTGGATTTGCGAAACCGGAAATTCCATAACCGAAACGAGCCTCAAATCGTTATAAGACAGACGGTAATTTCCGAATCCGCGCCGCTTTCCCCGCTGATCAATTACTTTCAAATCCCGGAGGATGAACTTGGACTGAAGGGAAAAACTTGAGTGCAACTGAAATCCCTTATTTCATGGTGAGAGGATCAGGACGGAACATCAAACAAGGCGAGGCTCCGCCCGGCGCTCGCTCCCTCGGGCGCTACTTTAAGCTGATTAAGGAATGGCGTTTTATACAGGCTTACTGTTAATGTATTTTGCTAAGTAATTCGGAAGACTTACGGCTGGTCGAGTTACCGGCGTGATCTTATAACTTGGCTAAAGAGCCTGTCAGTGCCTCCTCTATTTCGCTTCCTAATTTATTACATACTGCCTCCAGGAAATCAAATTTCGTTGTAATATGAATGATCACGCGATCTCGAATGGATTGCGTTGGCGTGGCTCGAATCAGGGTAATTGGATTTATTCATATTATTATTTATTTTTCGTTGCTCTTTTCCCCTAAAACGATGAATTTTGTGAAAAATGTTGACACCTCCAATACATTTTCCTTTGTTTTTGGCATCGCATCCTCTAAGTAACGTCCGCTGTGTGTTTCTTTATTACCATTACATAAGCATTCCTTCGACCTCATTCCTAAGGCTGCTAGGGCCGGATACGTGACGTCACTTCCCGGACCTCAACTGGGTCAAGGAAGGAAGCGGGACCTCCTCCGGGCTCCTTTATTAAATACGGCATTTACGTAACTACGTTAAAACCTTTAACGATTAAATGTAGAAGGCTTTAATTTTTCTTCTTAATTTTAAAGTAATCGTTATCTAAAAATAACTAATTTAAAATACGGTAAAACGTATTACTTACATTACAGCTACTAAATTATTTAAACTTTTTTTTTTAACTATTATAACCTTAAATAAGTTTGATCAACATAATCTATTTCCCTTACTATGTATTCACATTACTAAATAAGCCAACCAGAAATTGGTCTGTAATTTAACCAAACTAAATGAAAGTTTTTTTTTAACTCTTTCCATAAAAACGGACCTATTCCAGTTTTATGGTTGTAAATTAACCGTTTGGGCGAGTAAATTATAAAACGGTGCAGGTTTTTTTCCTTCATTATATCGTATAATTTTAATTATACACCCAGTACAGGTGATAGTTTGGGTTATTATCGTTTTATTTATGAGTAACAATAAAAAGTTTTATCATAAAATAATACAAAATTAAAATATAAGACTTCCAAGTTGCCCCAGTTTCCCCTAAAAGTCGTTTCGTTTCATTTACGTAGAATTTTCTTTGTTTACGAGTTTTTTCATTTAAAAAAACCTATCCCCTAAATTGCTATCCCTCTCAAGGCTCTATAATAATGCGATCGTAATAGATCGAAGGACTCACTTTGTTGAAGCGATGTGAATTGATGACTCCATTAGGCAGCGTATGTGATTCAATTTCGGAGATATTGTGCACACACCGACGCACAGTCGGAGCCTAATGGCAGGCAATCTCTTTGCAATTATCTTAAAATGTTTGTTTTGCTGCTGTTCCTGAAATGTTTCAGAAGTTTATAACTTACTAATACATTATATACCAACTGATTAGGTAAGGTTATCTTTGAAAGGTTTGCAATTTATAAATTTTAAATAATAGCTCAACTCGTTAAAAATATACACAAAATTCTGTAAGTATGTAAATATTTATGTTTGTCTTTTCCTTTTAACTCAGGAGTTACAGAACGAAATAGCAAAAACATCATAATATACCAATTCATACAACCCAAGACAAATTTCCTGAAAAATGATTTGGTAGGGTGTGCCTGCCTGCCTTATGTAGCCAGAAATTTGACAATCGAAATTCGTACATCAATATATATAAAACTCTTCCGTTACTGACTGACTGACTGACTGACTGACTGACAGACAACACAGAGCCGAAACTACTGGGCGTAGCGGGCTCAAATTTTGCACGTGGGTTCCTTAGGGAGTGGAGGTGAGCACTAAGAAGGGATTTCCCGAAATTCCCACAGGAACGGGAAAAAACGGGATTTTTGTGTTTATGAGAAATCTGCGCGGGAAAAACCGCGGGGCAGCCTCTAGTTCATAAATAAAAGGTTTACGAGTTTACAGGCCGAAATTCTGCGACTCCTAGAACACGGTACGTCAAAATATATACCTAATAATTAAAATTTTAAGTACCTACCCACGTTTATAATATAATATATGTAACGGAGAATAAGCAAACAAAAAAAAAAGGTTAATGATAGCTCAGACATACTGCTAGCTGCGGGTCGCGCTGCTCTGCAGAAAGACTCCCAAAAAAACTCTCATGTCAGCGGCGCATTTGTTTCTGAAACAATGGAACCGCTCGCGCGGTGCACCGGGGTTCCGTAGTCAGTTAGGTATTATTATTATTATTATAAACAATGCAATCTACAGAAGCAGCTACGCACGCCACGCAACGTTATAAGGATCAGAGGCTCTATTACTTTTCGCCCTTTAGAGTGTCAAAATCAATACAAAAAAAAACGCAAAGAGGACGCAAAGCAATATTGCAGCGGACGTAATAGAGCCTCAGCTATTAAAAAAAAAACAGTTCAGAGACACAGCTAGTCTTCTTTTATCTTCTAAGAGTTTTATATATATTGATTATAATAAAAATTATTTGCTTTGCTCTTAGTTTGTCGCGCTAAAACTCGAGAACAGCTCTGTTGGGCCAATTAAGTTAATTTAGTTTAGAAATGCTTGTTGTTGTACCTAGCCCAGATAAATTTTAAACGGTGAGAAAATATGAAAAGTCACTATTCCACGCGATCAAAGTTTCGGGCTAGCTTCATTATTAGTATAGTTTAAAACAAAATTTTAATATCAATTGGATAAATGAGTTTTCCAGTGATGAAGCCTATATATGTTATGTTTTTTTGGATATCATAAACCACAGTATACAAAAACAGTTCAGTAGTACGGAACCAGTAGTTTGTAATACCAACTCGCACTTGACCGCACTCTTTAATCAGCCCCCGTCAGCTCATCTCGTTGCTACCACACTCCGGCGCTGGTTGCGACCGCTTTCAACCATATTGATTACAACCTTTTTAAATCATCATCTCAACCAAAAGATACTGCTAGACATTGGCCTTCCCCTCACGTCGCCACATCAACTGGTCTTCAGCGAATCTTAATTAATCGAGATTATGTAATTCATTTTGTTTGGGCATGAAAAACTAAGAAGGCAAATATTTATTTACTTACAGGATGTAGTTTCTGGCGCCACCGTATTCGCCTATTTTGACTTTGACAGCCAAAATATCCAGTGCAAGTCAATGTTAAAGTGATTCAACAGCGTTCCATAGTAACTTTTCTATAATTTTTTTGTTCAGAGAATAGCAAAAATGTGATATTTGATAGTTGCCAATAATGAGTTTTTGGGATTATTGTTTTAACGTTGGTTCCGAAACCACGTGTTTTGTTAGCGGGCTTTAAAACAATAATCCAATAAACTTATAATAACCGTACAACGTTGCCGGGCTTTATGCCCAACCTTTTAAGCTAATTTGTGAACTTGACATTGGCAAAATACTCCACTGAAGTGGAGTCAAGTCCATGAAATTGAAATAATAATAGTTTTTGTGATTATTAATCTATTCATTGTCAAAGTACCATCTGGTCAGAATCACCCTATATATTTTCAATATACATTAATTATACCTACACAGGTGTTTCTATGGAACAATTTTAGATGTAAGTTGTAACTTGGAAGACCAAAGTGCATCTTACCGAATCGTGCCCGTAGCAACAGAGCGCCAGTTCACTCTTATTTGAATACAATCCTCCATTAATCTTTCTTTTCAAGCTAAAACCAATCCTATGTTCACGAAAACACAACCCATTTTGCACTGGCAAACCAAATAAACTTAAAACAAAAGAATTTCAACTTTATTTTGTTTGTATTAAAGTTGGTAATGTAAATGAGGGGTCTTCTAGTGCGTTTCCAATGTCAGCATAGGTTACAAAAGGGATGTAATGTATGAAGTTGTTGTTGTTATGTTTTCAGTGCAGGCTTTGTTTTGTAGAAAGAGTTTTCTTTTGTAAATATTACATAATAAACTACTGGAACAGCAAATTTATATAAAGAAAATCGTAGATGAAAAAGATGCAACGAACGCCTTAAATTTCCTTATAAATTGTTTAAAAATCATATACTTATTTACTTATACCTTAGAAAAGAAGTTTGTTTTAATTTTTTTGAGATTTTGACTCATGTTAATTAAGAGCCAGTTTAAAGCGATACTAGCGCCATTGGCACAAAAAAAAGAATATAATATTTTAAACGAATGTGCCTTAAAAATACTATGCTACATTAATATAGTGTCATACTGTGCCACATTTTTGATATTTGCCTAAGTTTAGAAGATTTTTTTTTCGAGAATGGCGCTAGCATCGCTGTAAACTGGCTCTTAATTAATAAAAAACAGTAGTAGATCACACGGTCTCGCTTCGGACTAGTCTGCGGTCGCCCTAGTAAGGGAACAGGCAAAAAATACGAATTTATGTGTCCCATCCCATCCCATCCCATCCCATCCCATCCCCGTCCTTCCAACAAAAAGGTGAGTTAAGTGTTTCTAATGTTTCCTTTAGCGACGCGACATGTGCTCCAAATTAAGTTTTTAAAACTTTAAACGCAAGCGCCACTATCGAAAAATCTTATTTTGAAGAAAGAATTTTCTGACACGACAATAAAATAAAACGCATCTGATATTTTCAGGGAGAGGACCAGGAAGAGAAAGCAAGCGTGTTCGATATCGTGAGATTTTTCTTCAAGATTTATTGGCAATGGAAAAGTACCTACTAAACTGAAGTAGAGTCACGTGCATTAAATTAAATCCGTTGCACTCAGCTTTTGGCAAGGCTTACTTGCGGTAAGCTGCCTTTCAAAGCTTATGATGCCACTAAAAAATAAAAACATGATAAACAATTCCACAAAAAAGACACAGTAAAAATATCTAACGGTAGGGTACCCGAATTCTAGTAACCTAGTAACCTATTTGTTTTTTAAACAGTGGTGCCAATGTATAAGGAACTTCTTAAAGTTAATCCCTAGTTTAAGCCACCGCCTGTTTGTGTCGGTAGTTATTTATTCCAAATTGACATCCTGCGTGTGGTTGCGTTTCGCAAAAAACAGCTGTTTGTAAAACAGCTGATTTTAAGAGTCATTCTACAACTGTCCGCCATCTTTACGTATTTTTCTTTCTATTGCAAAAAAAGTTACAAGTTCATCTCCTACTTGACTACTGACGAAATCGCTTTTAGTAATTAGCCCGCCTTTTGCATTGTTCGATGTTATTAATGACATCAAGTCAATTTATTTTCTTACTAACAATCTTTATTTTTTTCTTCCAGATAACCTCTACATCATCATCATCTCAACATGGTGATCTCAACCGATGACCACTGTTGAAAATACAAGGCTCTTTTGGGCCATGTGCCATAATCGCCAGTCTTGGCGAGCGGGTTGGCGATTGAAAAAAGACGCTGCTGCCCATCCTTTGTCTTATTATAACACCCTTGGGTGAAGATTGGCATACCAAGATACCTTTCTACCTTCATCATCATTCCAGACGATTTTTTTTTAACAATATGAAAGCCAAATAACATCAAATACATTGAACTTCAGACAGATCATTAGCGGGTTTTGATTATGTAAAACTAATAGCATGACTTACTGCAGAAAACTGTTGATTTTGCATATGTCCAATGAAATAATCTCAATAATACTTTTTTGTCAAACTCAAACTCAAACTCAAACTCAAATATTTTATTGTATGATTGTAAGTTAACAAAGGTGATAGGTAAGTAAATTAATGCTTTATTCACTTTCAAAACTGCATTAGGTTAGGTTAGCAACAGGAAGTATTACCTAGATTTTACTAACCAAGGCCTAGAAGGTATATTTAATTATTTTTTATAATATAGTATTGGAGGCCTATTATTTAATATAATAATAATAACACCAGAGTCCCTAACTGGGAAGAATCTGTATCTATGGTGCCCGAAACACACACAGAGACGAACATTACACCCAGACCGGAAACAAACATCTATATTCATCATATCAATATTCGCCCCGCCCGGGAATCGAACCCAGGTGCACACGCTTACTTAGTCCGCATCATCATCATCATTAGTCCGGCGAACTTCGTATTGCGCCACTTCCTCTCTTAATTTCCTTAAAGAACATTACAAAACCAAAATCAGCTAAATTGGCCCGACCATTCTCGAGTTTTAGCGAGACTAACGAACCACGATTCATTTTTATATATAGTAGAAGTAGATAGTTATGTATTTCAATCATTCATCCATTATTTTTTTGAAGAGATCATAACAGGATCGAATGTTGATTGACCCCAGAAATAATATAGATAAAAAAAAATGCTTGTCCCTTTTTCCAGAGACATGCATCTATTCTATACGTCCACCGATATTGCTTCCCGAACTTCCATCTGAGAGGAGCCGAGTTCCTGTATGATCACGACTCGCCGCACTCCAATAGAGACTAGGGCTCGAATTCTACTATTTTCACATACAATACACTTTTTGTACAAATGTACAGTGGCGATTTCATTCAGCGTAACACATTTGTCCATGGTCTCGTGCGCACTAGACTGTATTACCAAAGAACAAGAGCTATTTTGCAATACAGATAAACCGGAAGTGTTACGCCGAACAAGTCAGCCACTGTACTAGCACAAGTCGATAGTCGTACCATACAAAAGCGAGCCTAAATCCTGTAAGGGCTGCAATGGGCAAGCGAGAGCATTATTATTATGGTAGATGTTAGATACACAGGAAGGAATTTTGAAATAACGAGCAATGGTACAGCAGATTGGTAGAAATTATATGAATTGTTTGATTCATTTTTGATATTTTCATGAGATTTTTGTGCTATATTGAAAACAAGTGGCTGCCCCGCGGTTTTTTCCGCGCAGATTTCTCATTAACACAAAAATTGCGTTTTTTCCCGATCCCGTGGGAATTTCGGGAAATACCTTCTTAGTGCTCACCTACACTCCCTAAGGAACCTACATGCAAAATTCATCAGCTCATTCATCAGCCCGCTACGCCCAGTAGTTTTGGCTCTGCGTTGTCTGTCAGTCAGTCAGTCAGTCAGTCAGTCAGTAACGGAAGAGTTTTATATATATAGATTAAAGAATTCGAGCCCTGGCTAGCATCAGTAACGTCCGAACGATCCCGGAAATATGGAGCGATCAGAAATATATTTTATACGAGCTTAGTCCACCATTACTAATGCTCGGACAAGTTTGACCGTGTCTTTATATCCCTTTATAGAAAGTGTTTTATATATATCTACACACCTGAGAAGTCAACGGGGCAGCAGGCAACAAAAGGGGACAGGACCGGTGTATTTGTGAAATTCATATCTTCTGTATTCATAGACAATTTGTAACCACAAAAAATTCCTACTAATAAAGTTTGGTTTGGGTTTGTACAGCGGTAGTTCTAGAACGGCGCAACACTTCTAGTTTTCTATATCTTTTAAAATATATTGTTTAGAGATAATAATGTTGTTGAAAATATGTTGTTTAAAAATATGTTTATAAATATGTTGTTGATTAATATTGTACTTACCTAACTTACCTAGACTTAATTTCGGAAGTATAATATAGATTTTATTTTAAGGACATACTGACTAACAGACATACAATCTTATTGATGATATGTAATACATTGCCTAAAGTATAAAACACGTATTATTGTATAATGTCTTTGTGGAAGAGTTGGGGTCTCTTAACACAGGTATTTTCATACTTAAATAGAGATCCCTGGTCATGTAAAATTTAAACTGTGTTTTTCAAATAAACATTTTATTTATTTATTTATATTCCATAATAGCTTTTGGTCTTTGGTATTTAAGTCTAGGGCCTAGGGCACACGAGACCATAGACAAATCTGTTACGCCACTGTACTCTTTGACTCGCTCATGGATGTATGATAACGTCGTGTAGTCATTATGGTGGCCATTTCATGGGTGGACCATATGTCCTTAAGATGTCAATGGACACCGTTTTAGATTACCACATTTTTACGTTTTTTTGTACACCTATTGTCTTTGACACTCTAGAGGACGAAAAGCAATATTGCAAAAGCGGCCGTAAGGGCATCAGGTTGTGGTAAACGATTTAATAAAGGCAAGCCTCAGATATTGCAGAGAAAACATCTTCAATTGTATGTAGGTATACTAAACATAGGTAATAAAGTGTAATGAATTATTTACTAAGGAAACATAGAGGAAGATTTTTCCAAGTTGGCGAAGTAGCACCAATATCAACCAATACCAAAAAAGAGAAATATCAATTTGTCTATTCCTAGAAACTCCCTCTGAATTTCAAAGGTTTATTAATAAAGATACCAAAAACAATTTATTTCTGAAAATTATCTTAATTGGCTTCGGAAAGTCTGGCGGGATATTAATTAAAGTGATCAATCAATTTGAAATTAAGCTTGTAACGAAATTGAAATAACTGATATTTGGCCATTGTAGCAAGAAAACTATTTGATGAAGAACTAATAGATAGATACCAAAATAACTATACAGAAATAGGACACAATCCTGAACACTTAGTGGAAAAGTTCAACAAAGGAAACTTGCAAAAATAAAAGGCAAAGAGAACAAAGAAACTCCGAGCAGAAATAGGCGTTACCCGTCCTCCTCTGTCAACAAAAAGGGATACAATTATGACGTAATGATAGCTCCGTATACCTCCCTTGCAGCGGGCCTGAGTAGAACGACCATTTACATTTTACACATCTTCTGGACTCTATTACAACTCAAATAAGTGAGGTTGTCGTTTGGCTGGAAGGTCTCAAAAGCTGGTAGCCAAAAATACGCCAAAGATGGGCACGTACGCAATTACTAACAGAAGTTCGGGCAACAGATATTGTTCCACATCTATCCTGCAGTACAAATAGTTGTTTTATCAGAGGGAGGGTAACATTGTTTGATCTTGGACAAATGAAATTAATGCCGCATCAAGCGTCCGCCGTCGTATTAACAACGCTGCGTGACGGGAAGGCAAATGTATTAACAATGGAAATATTATTAATGGAAGTTGGATAATCATTTTGGAAAGAGATTAACTGACTGTTCCAACAAAAGGTATAGTGATGTAGGTAAAGATGTCATTATTCATCTTATCACAATAAAATTGTCAGCTGAATTGATTTCTTGTGCAAAACAATGTTTTAGTAATTCCATTAATCAGTCAAACTTTGGGCTCTAAAACAAAACCATGCTTCGCTAATAACACGCACTCACATGGCAAATGAAAACAATTTCAGAGAAATCGCAAACTGCACTTCTCTCACATAAAAACTCCCCCACTCTCTATTATAAGAACGTGGTCAGCACAAGCTACCAGCTACCCTTTGCTGTAATTACACCAGTTTATTTTTGTTCTTCTTATTGCACGCGTTAATATTGGGGCGACAGCTGGTAGCCCCAAAAATAATGAAATTCCCTAATTACGTCGCATAAATTCTCGTCAAACGCATTCACTTTGACGTCTCCGCGTGACAGACCGAGTTTATAGACTACATTATTGAGATTGCACTCAGAAACACTTGCTGTTAAATTATGCTCTTCATAATTCAGGCTTAATGTAAAGCCGTAGCTCAGTAAAGTTTTGTTCTAGAGTGTTTGCTTCGCCAACAGTAGCCAGGTAAAGGACAGGTATCGTAAAACAAACGAACGAGAGCGGTAAAAAATAGACGCGACGAAGAATCCTAAGCTAACAGCATGATTTACCTGAAATGCACTATCCACTCATCACCCCGCTATCAAGATGTTAACATTTTTAAAAGTTTCGTCGCCGGAATGTCAACCCTTGCCGCGCCGCATAAAGAACTTAAAAGAATTTGTTTTATTTACGGTAATAGCCCAACCCTCCGTGCCTGCGTAGTTTTTAAAGTTTTTAAAAGACTTATACAAAGAATTTATTCAAAATAGAAAACATTTAAATGTTGGGTGAAAAAAGAAAGTTGAAAATCACCACTTCGAAAGATGATGAGGAAACAAAGAGACGACATAATATCAGCACAAGACGAAAATAAACAACACAAACAGCGTCTTATTGATACAACAATCATCTCAGCGAAACCAGACCTCGCCGGTTCCACGCCTCCAAAATAAGACACGGCTCGAGTCCCTCTTTGATGTTAAAGATAATTTAATACAAAGGGTTTCTTAGGAACATCTAAGAGATATTAATTTGAAAGAAAATTACGTAAAGTCGACATAAAAGGAAACAAGAAAACAATTTTTCTTTTAGGAGGTTGAATCAAATACCGCATTGTAAAGTAAAAGGTCTCCCGGGGGAGCCCGGCTGCGGTATTTTCATGTGGACGTCAGCCATATCGAGGTATGTTTTATAAATAGAAAGCGGGGAACCACTCAGAGGATTTGAGAAATCATTCGAGTGACTCCCGAGGGCAGGGGCAGGGGCAGGGACGGAAAACTCTTTATTTTTCCTTCAAAAAGCAATAACGTCCAATTCTAAAACAACGGGTTGTCGGGGGACCGAAATCCTTTCACAATAAGACGCTTAAGAAAATTGAATAAGATTAAACATCGGGCGAAATTCTCACGCAAATTTTCCAAAAAGCATCACGCCCCGCCCTGAACGAGCGACGTTTATTTATTGCAGAATAAACAGTACCTACTAATAACTAAGCTGTTAGAAGTTTTGAAACAGCGATTTTAGAATTAAATAAAGGAAAATTTTATTTTATTTTTGCATAATATACCTACTAGGGAGCGGTAAAATTTTTGCAACGTGATTTGGCGCACGGTCCTGTCATGGCGTAATTTAAAAATCCGGCACAAAAGCGCCTTTGTCATTTTTTTAACTTCATTTAGTGCCTCCCCTGTCTCTGTGATATTTTGTTTCTCTTCGTGATGATACTGGCTGGCTGGCTGCGTACAGTTTTTGTGGCTCCGAACTCCGAACCCGTTCGTAGAATAAATTACGTGGGCGGAGTTTTTTTTTTTTATTCCATTTCGTAATTTGAAAACCGAATTACGTTTCTTTTGTATCTATTACAATGATGGCGGTTAAATATGGTCTTCACTATAAAATGAGGTTTGCCTTGAAAAAATAATAATCTTTGATTATAATAAAACCCAAACTAAGTTCTTTTCTTTGCAGCATTGGCTGTTTGAGAATAAAATTAAGCTTAGTGTCTTGTTAGTGTCTACGATACAAAGCGTGAAATACTGATCGGAAGATAAAGTAAGTACATAATTGTGTAGAGTATAGAGTAGAGGCCATTTTATTTATATACGTAGCCTGTTCACGGTGCTAGAGCTAGGCCACTATATCTTAGATCCACTGCGGGTTGGCGGAAGCTTGTCGTAAAGTGAGCACGCTGTTTTAATTGCATCCACCATGCGGGCAAACTCTCAAAATTAAAAAAAATACCACTTAGTTAGACCGAAATCTAGTGCCAAGCCTATATTTAATGTTCTGAGCGCGAAATATTTTTTATCTATATTTAAACATCTGCTGTATTGAGCTTAAATAAAAATCTAGATATTAGCATTAGACCTGTTTTTGTGCGCAGTTTGCTGGCCTTGGAGGATTGTCACTATAATATGTTTTTTTTATATTATTTCGGCAGTTAGACAGATATAGCTCTTTGTTGTCCATTTTGTTAGGTAGGTAATTTATTTGAATTAAAATGCCTTCAAGCAAGATACTTACTAGTTTTATGCAAATGCAAATTTTGTTTTGTGTGAAAAATTAAAAGAAACGTTTTTTCTCAGTATATTGATAGCCTATACGGCTTTATATTACCTTCCTGAAGACCGTAGACAGATTTTTTTTACAGTTAGTTTTAGTTTTTTTTTTTATTGAAGACTAGTCTACCCGGCCAACTTCGTACCGCCTAACCTATAGGTATTTGTGCATGTATTATACTTATAAAAGTTCCTCTTGAATAAATCACTCGATTTATTAAGAAAAAACGCATCAAAATCCGTAGTTTTAAAGATTTAAGCATACCTTCATAGAAAGTAGGGACAGACGCGGGACGCGACTTTATTTTATACTATGTATTGAAGAGAACGGTTAAGGCTTTAGGTAGGTACCTACTTTATTTCTTAAAAGCGCCTTCAATGCACCTGCTGTACAGCGGCCCGGTGACCGGTTTTAAACAGCTTATTCCGGTCCGGTCCCATCAAACTACATAGAACCCGGTTTAGTAGGCCTACCCAACCAGTGTATGGTAAAAAAAAACTAAACACATAAAGGAACTATTTTAGCCCTACTTTTGTTTTTGTAAGTCTAAACATTTACACTCTCCTATGATTTTGGCAGAATGATCAGCGTTGCAGAAGACTATAGCACAAAAAAATAAATTTCTTCCAAATGATGGCAAATGTCAAAAATGAGACACAGTAATAATAGATCTAGATAATGTAGCCTAGTATTTTTAGGGCACGCTGTGTAGACAGAAAGTACTAGTAGCTACTTACAAAGTGTTGCTAAAAACGGCCACTTTTGGAACCAATCTGTAGCTTTCTCCATCTGTAGCATTGCTTGAATCAAGAGCTGAGCCAGGGCCATTTTGCGCCGAATTTGTAAATTTTGGTAATTCTCTTACCGTCTTATTCATAAAGATACAGTAGATTTTAAGTAGCGTTACTGGAGGTCTACTTCTCTGGTTTGTTGTATGGTAAATACGTGACATCCAGTCTAAATTGACATACGTCAAATAACTAAAATGTTATTTTTTATGAATAAGAGGGTAAATGTAATGTATGGTGTTGTGTGTGCAGGCGAATATCCGCCTTGTACCTATATCTATGACATAGATATAGATACTATGTCTTCTATTCACACTGGCTAGACCACAATTTGTAAAACGTTGTCCATGTTTTCAGTCGCTCGCTATTTTTGGTCGTTTTATTTCGAGCCGCGCACCAGGCCGGCTTATTAGTCAATTTACGTTCCGTATTTTGTTTTTTTTTTACCGTTCTACTCTGTCGGCCGTATTATGTGTGGAACGTAACTTTTTAATATAACATGACTTTAGATATGTGTTAATTCAAATTAGTCTTGTCTTTTGTCCTGTTAAATGTTAGTTGAAAATGAAATGACAGCACCAGCACTGCACAGCTTCCATTGTATAATGTTGTTATGTTATCATAATAAACAGGTTAAAAGTAAGTAAGTGGTGGGTAGGGTTTATTGCATGATATTGTTTATTATTTACTTAAAAGATTGTGAAGGCGCATACATTCGCCGACAGACTGCCTTAGCAGTTTGGCGAATTATCAAAAAACTGTAAAATATATTTACTTCGAATAAATTACTTAATAATAATAATAATAGAAAAATATAAAGATATAGATAGATAATAGACATAAGGCTTATGTACCTATAAGGCTATAAGGCCTGTAGGTATAAGGCGGATATTTGTCTGCACACACAGCACCATACAATACATTAAGATAATTATAAAATTTACAACAAAATTTACGGCGCTAAACGGCCCTGGCTCAGTTTGACCCGTATGTATATGTTTGTATATGTATGTATGTTTGTCCGCGATTATCGTGAGTGGCTGAACCGATTTTGATGCGGTTTTCACAAAAGTATTTGTTGTATTCAGGAGAAAGTTTAAGTACCTATTTTAACTGACTTCAGAAAAGGGGGAGTTCTCAGTTTTATGTATGTGCCAATTTATTGAAGACGGGTCTCTTTTAAAAAAAAGATATTATTTAAGTGTTTCAGTATACATTCAGGTTACGTAATTATAGATAGAAATATATTCACACACCCTTACTTACCCTACCCAGCTCTTACAACGAGAAGAGTAGGCAGAGATCAAACGGCACTGCTGTACGATTTGTACTTACTTTTTATCTAAGTATAAGTACTAGGTACATACTGTCATTCAAACATAGGGTACTTAATTATAATTTTCATGTAAGAATTTAAACTAAGTATATAAATCCAATTAAAGTTTGTAAAAAAAAAGTGTGAAAGAGTTAGTTCTAAGTGTTACATATTATGTCGTAGTAAGATTTGATAATTAGGTTTTTTGCAAAAAAAACTAGGGATTTTGCGAAAACACGGATAATTTGATGATAGGATTACTTTTTTTTTAATCATCCTGACAAAAAGAAGTTTTTTTGCAAAAAACCTAGTATAATTGAAAAATTTAAACCTTCCTTAACTCTGAGTTTACTTGTGTTTTATTGTATTTATACTTTCAATTTAGATTTAATCGTAATAATTCCAAATTTAATAAAAATAGGGTAGGCAACACAGTTATAGCACTTTTTCTATTAACCTCGCATCTGTCAACTATAGTTAGCGTAGAGAGGGAGTCCAATCAATCCGCGGCAGAGCGGGGCGTTCGGGTTCGCTCGGCTCCGTCCGCCAGCGCTCGGGATCGATCGGGTCAGCTGACGCCCTGCCTGTTGCTAGGTGCACCGGCAGATACCTATTATTGTATAAGTATATAGGCTTAGATAGCTGCTAGCTAGACCTAGGTAGACAGTGTGTCTGGAACATTCTGTTACATTGGATTGGTTGGAATAATTTAGTAATTTTTTAACAGAGTTTTTGGGCTTTTAGCAAATTTTGTTTCGTAATGATGTTACGTAGGGTGATGCTACTTTCAAAACTGTAAATAGATAAAAAATAAAATAAAAAATGAACAAACAAATAATTTTACAAACAACTAGGTCAGCAGACGTTGATAAGGGATCTGCAATCTGAAACTGATTATTAATTTGATAGGTAATAGTTAATTTCAATTACCTTTAAGTATACTTACTTTTCCAATCTATGTATAAGACGTATAATCTGATTTACAGGTATTTAAGAGGTTGCAGTAGGTAAAGTATGATTTCGATTACCTATGAGGTATATACGGTACTTACATACAATTAGTTAAGTCCTTTAATATTTTTTTTACGATTTGCCAGAACAGAAGTTATGAGCTGATAATTATTAGTTGTGTGCAGAGCAAGTGCAACTGGTTTTATAATGTCACAGGATGTTGCAAACGACTCTACAAAATACAAGTCTACAATGTAAGTAAGTTCTATGTACTTACAGAGAATAAATTTTATTAACCTTTTCCGTTGAGGTAGCTTTATCATTTTAGTAGCAGTTTCTTGTTTCTAGGCGAGTCTATTTTGGCGAAATTTCTTTGTTCAAGATTTGAAACAAAGAGCGTTCCTTTTTTGGTTGAGCTTTTACTGCAATCACTTAGGTCTCAGCAGTAAGTATCAATCTAAAGGGTGCCTGCTTCATCTTTATCGATCGATCTTGATCCTAAAACAAAAGCCTACACAAAAACGCCTAAAAATAGTCAAACAAAAAGTGTCCAAGACACTTTGTTGTCGGTTTAACCAGCCTACGTGACTGCGCGTTGCTGTGCCACGCACACTCTCACACCGCCTCATGTACAGACACGCGGCCCACCAACACAGGTAAGCGACACGCGGTTAACACCCGCTTCAGGACTGAAACAACTCAAGCGACTTTCAAGTTCACAAAGAAATGTATACATCCGTAGACCTTCCTGCAGTAGAAATAGAGTCGCAAACAGAAATAAGGACGCGCGGGTGGTTAACGCTGTACCGATCTGAAGCGAAAGTAACTCCGTTGCGCTAGAGAGAGTGCATTTATGGAGGTTTGTTCTCGTATTGCCAACCTTTTTGTTGGTGAATTTTTTCCACGTTCGGTAAAATAGCTGTTATATCGGCTCTAATTAGACACTGGTTGCGTTTGATTGACGAGCGGGTAGCACGCACGCACCTCCGCCGATCACTGCTAGATCTGATTCAATCTCTTTTTTCTCAGTTCAATAGTTTCACTTTGAGAAATAAATTGTTCTTATTAATTGAAATATGAATTCTAGAGAATGGCTAACATCCCTGGAAACAAGGTAAAAATAGCTCGACACAGAAAAAGGTTCCCAACCCTTGACTCCTGGCGAGGCCGCCTGGCAACAGGGCATGAAAGCGGCGTGGGCCGGCACAAGCTATCTTCAACCGTATCTCTTTACAACAAAGTCGTTTTACAGAAAACCTGTCTGGCATTATTGATCGTAGCTTATGCGAAAAAGTTTCGTATTTATCGCCTACAAACTATACGACATGTACATTTTATTAATTGGCTTAGCAAAAAGGTTTATTCAAAACTGGGACTTATTTCTGAAACTATAGAAGCTAGTTTATTTGAGGAATAAGTTTTGGTAATAGATTTGAAAAAGCTGTTGTAGCAAAGAGCAGAAACCATTGTGTAGCGAACAAAGGATGTCAGTAAATCGTACCGCTCTGTTACCGGTTACAAAGTTAATGCGATCGAACGTTTTGTGCACAACGAGTTAGCTGACTAATAGCTGCTAAACAATCGCGAAACAATGAAGATAAGTGCTGGCTATCTAGCGGCTATGTCCCTTCCAGCAGTCGCGTGGATTTTTCCATCCATGTTTCTCGTTATATCGTTTTTAGCTTATTAGTAGCTGGGTGGTATATCTTCAACAATCCATTGTCAGTCGAGAGGTGAGTAAGGTTTCGGGCCTGCCATCAATTTACTAACATTTATACTGAAGCAAAAGAATCATTCGGTGTAAAAGCAGTTTTTCCATCACCTTTGCTTTCCTTTTGTGTAATTTTACTTGCGGTTTAATCAGATTTACGTTGATTTACGTGACATACACCGAAATGTGTCCAACCAAAATTGTGTTAATGATCTAGATCCGGACTTTACCTTGGTTTCGTTCTGGACCTGGATGTCTATTCGTATTATTATTACAATTGTCTAGATACGGAGCTTGCATAATAACTGGGTCTCTTCAGTATATTGCATTATCATTATTGATATTAAAATTATAACTTACGACATATTGAATTTGTGTTCAACTTTGATTTACTTATTTAAATCTCTTCGCTTTCACCAAAACACCAATATCGTACACCTAGTTATTATCGACGACATAGATTACGTTAGTTAATTATATGCTTTTATTACTACCTCTAAAGACTTTAACAGCTATTCAACGGGTAACTTTGCTTATTTCGTCTATTTTAGGGTGCGTTAATTGCTGCATTTGACAGGGGAAACGACTCAAATCTCCTCGAATAACAGACAATATTAAAATTAATGCCAGTTTGACTCCTTCTTTAAATGTTTAGTTTATTTTGAGATTCATTTTGTTACGACTTGACATGTGGAACTAACATAAAACGTAGCTCATATCTTGAGTCATTCTATGGACGTGTGAAACTCTAAATTTTAGTACCTATCTAATAATTTAATTTTATAAGACCTTTATAACTATTCTATAAAATACAATCTCAAAAGAAAACTAGTTAATCTATACAAAATGCATCACTCCATTGTGTTGCATCAGAAAACATTTTATTCAACGCCCATCAATACTCGACAATAACTTATCGACCGCCATCTTAGAAAAAAAAACCAGTTATAAATAGTAACGTTCCTTTAGGACCTGTCTGCTTGACAGGTTCCTTCCCTGCCCAGCTGACTTACAAAGTTTTTTCTACTTACTGCTAAGAGATAAGGTTCAAAATCGCCTGCTGAACTAGCAGCTGATTGGACGACGTTACGAAATATTACCGATCGAAATACCCTTACCTTTTTTTCATCTTTGTGGTTACCTGCGTTTTTAACACGTTAGTTTCAGTTTATTTTCATAAAATAAGCAGTTTTATAAGCAACACCAAGGCCATCTACTACTATAGTACTTCTTTTACTATTACTAGTACTATTAGGTATTCTTTGGTATTATTTAGTCCACTTACATTATATTATTAAAATACCTGTGATATTAGTTTAGTCCATTGGACAAAATTTGTGATTGCCCTTACTAATGGATCTTTTGAATTTGGTTATCATGTCTTAGCTAACAAAGAAGAAATCAAAAAAAAAAGCTGTATCTTCCTTCATACATAATATAGACAGATCCAACAAGGACCGACCTACTTTTCCAAAACCAGTGCTCAGTAAAATGTGAAATCTGAACTGAATAGATTCCGAACGAACCCTATTTGTATTGAATTCTCATCTCGTGGGCTGGCCGCTTTTTGTATGCATTCTGATCTGTTAGCTGTGAGGCAGGGAGGCATCCTGGGCTCGGTTTGTTAGAGATTACTACCCAAATGTCCACCCCTTGATTTTTTTCCCTTTTTTCACTCCAAGCGTAATTGATTGAAGGAGGATTATTTCGTTTGATTGTCCTGCGCTGTATTGAATATTCGATTTTATCCCAGATTGTATGGCGATTCGATTTTCTGGAGCACTGACTTTGGTAATTAGTAGGGGGCTTTGGTTTGTTTTTTTTTTATTCGTGTTTCTAGATTGGTTTCTAATTATTTTTTGAATTGACCTGCTTTGATCTTGAATTCAATTAAAGGTATGTTCTGCAATATTTTTAAAGTATTCTAATCTATTAACAAAATTTAGACTGCACCACTATCTAAATTGACTAGATAAAGCAATCTACTTCACTCTCCAAAATAGCCCTCCATAAATCGCCTATCTTCCTAGCAACTATCGCTTCCTTTCATTAAGGCAGCTTGTTTGTTGTGTTAGGTAGGTACCAGGGCACCATAAACTTGAAGTACTAGGTTGGAAGCAGTAAAGTGTGGGTGGCGAGGCGACCGAGCGACCACACGGCTAATGTTTGTACGCAAATAAAGATTTTGAACGTGTTGATAGCGTAACGATTGTGAACAGCTGTTGGGTAAGCTGAGCTTTGATTGCACAAGTTTTTGGAAGACGATCGGTTTGAACAATGTTGCATGTAGAGAATTCCAGGTAAAAGTTAAATCAGCTGTTAAAGTCATGCTGTGCTACTGTAAATGCACGAAATCGATTTGTTGGGATATGTTTTGTGTTTAAAGCTACGTGCTTTATACACGTACTATATACCTCACATACGAGAAGATTGAAGGTAGATACAGTGCGGCACAAAAATTTAGAAATTAAAAAGGACAACACTGGGTGGAAATTTTCAAAATTCCGAGATCTTGTCATACAGTGCCACTTTTTGATTTCTAAATTTTTATGCCAAAATATAGTTAATTTTTTTGTATGGATAAATTAATAATAATAACACATTACACTCAAAGCCCCTAACTAGGAAGAACCTGAATCTAGGGTTCCCGAAACACACAGAGACGAACATTACACCCAGACCGGGAAACAAACATCATCAACAATATTACTAATATCTTCGAAAATTAAATACATAGATTGTATAGCATAAAACTCCTTTGAAACCTTCTTAGGTGATTTAAAAAAAAAACATCAACAAATTATATCGTCACCAAAACATCATCTCTCCTAATGGCCACTCTCACATTTCATCTCTTATCTCGTGCAACTTTACGCACAATGGACCGAAGGCTGGTTTCCTTTAGTAAAGTTACTGCACCAATTTCCTTGCAAATAACTCGAGGCGTTATCGGCTCTTCCCCATTTGCAAATGAAATATACGTATTGATGGAAGCTATGGATCGGGCGGGTGGTTTGGGGGTTCAGGGAGGGTGTTACGACACGTGACGCTACCGACTTAGCTTTTCGTCAGTCGGTTGTCATTTTTTCTCTACATTTTCATAGAATACCTTACAGCAGGATACTATAAGATAAACTTAGATATGTTTATTCGAGTGTTTGAGAAGTTGCATCAAATTTCGTTTAAGACTTTTTACGTGAAAGTAGAACAAACTTGTAGAGAATGATATTAGGTCTACAAATTGACGTTAGTGGACTTTTAATGAAACTGCTGTTTTTTTTTTTAGATTAGTCTAAAACATTGAATTTTTTTTTGCAGCTTCGAATATTTTATTCACAAATCTATACCAATATTATAAAGAGGAAATATTTGTTTGTTTGTTTGTAACGAATAGGCTCCGGAAATACTGAACCGATTTGAAAAATTCTTTCACTGGTAGGAAGCTACACTATCCCCGAGTGTCATAGGCTATATTAGTTTTTCAAAAAAATTAGGGATCCTTACTTAAACTCAAATAATGTAACCCAAGGTGCAATATTTTTTCCGTTGTTTACATATTTTGACAGGTGGTTTGTTGTCGTTATTTGTTTTTTTATTCGCCCATTCTGTGCAGTCAAAAGAACATAGTCTATAGAGCCAAGTAGTATCTTATATTCTATGTCGTAACGAAGTAAGCCGGGACAGCTCGTTATTAATACTTACAATAAAATATCAACCTGTAACTTTTACAGAGGAATTATCATCTACTTATAAGACTTGCTTGTCACTTTTAATATCTTCACTCGCTCCCATTTGCCATCAATATCGCTGAGGAGTGAAATCAATAACCTCCGTCCCTACCCTACCGGCTGATGCAGTCCATACAAATGAGGAGGCTATGAGGAGGTGATATAGCACTTCTTAGCTTAGCTAGTGTTAGGGTAAGATGTGTGGGCCTTTTGAAGTTGAAAATGCCGTTCTTGATGGTGGATGGCTATGAAAATTAAAAGCGTAGTGAATAGTGAAAAATCAGTCTACGATATATTTATATGGGTACTTATTATAAGTATTCCCATGTGAATTACCTATTTCTTTTAGGGATTGTGGTTGTTTTTATTAACCGACTTCAAAAAAGGAGGTTTCAGTTTGACCTGTATGTATGTTTGTCCGCGATTATCTCGAGTTTGACTTAACCGATTTTGATGCGGTTTTCACAGAAGTATTGGTTACATTCAGGAGATGGTTTTAGACCCTATTTTAAGCGACTTTAGATAAGAGGAAGTTCTCAGTTTATGTATGTGTCAATTTATTTAAAGCGAGTCTCTTTTAATAAATAATAATTTCTTTTATACAAAAAAGGAACCCGCCTTCAATAAACTCACACATACATCAACTGAGCACTTCCTCTTTTTCGAATTCGGTTCAAGTAGGTACTAAAACCTTCTCCTGAATGTAACAAATACTTACCTGAAAACCGCATCAAGATCGGTTCAGCCAAACGCGAGATAATCGCGGACAAACATACAGATCAAACTGATAACCTCCTTTTTTGAAGTCGGTAAAAAAAAAGAAATTATTACATTTATTTTTAGCTTTGCCCATCATTACAATGTTCGCCCTGTCGGTAATAGAACGTGGGACTCCGAAGTCACACTAAACATCACCAACTGAACCACGAAGCTGATCGTTATTCTTTTCTTCACTTTCGTACAAAATTCATATTGTATTCCATTATTTTTAAATGAATTTGTTTTAAGGATCGTTTACTGACGCACCACACACCCAGCGGCGTTGTCATCTGCCGCACAGTGACGCTTATTTATATTTATTTTCGCAATAACTCATTTAAAACAGCTGCTTTGGGTATGCACTTGCATGGGGTAGTTTTGCTATCTTTAGTTTGATAGCATCTGCAATTGTTTTTGAGTAGCTCAAAGTTTTTTTAGGCTATTGATCAACCTTATAAAACTATCCCCTTACTAGAGGCTGCCCCGCAGTTTCACTCGCGCAGATTTTTCATAAACACAAACATCCAGTTTTTTCCCGTTCCCATGAGAATTTCGGGAAATCCTTTCTTAGTGCACACATACACTCCCTAAAAAACCTACGTGCAAAATTTCAGCCCTCTACGCCCAGTAGTTTCGGCTCTGCGTTGTCTGTCAGTCAGTCAGTCAGTAACGGAAGAGTTTTATATATATTGATTATCCCCTTGATTTTCTCTTATTTTTCCTGATGGACGATTTACTACTAATGTTCCTTAGAGATTACTTAAGTATAAATAGTTATTAATCTTTTCAATGTTATGTATGATGAATCTCGATGTTTGTTTCCGGTCTGGGTGTAATGTTCGTCTCTGTATATGTTTCGGGCACCCTAGATACAGGTTCTTCCTAGTTAGGGGCTCTGAGTGTGATGCGTTATTATTATTAATCTGTCATGAATAATATAATGTTTTACACTGTTTGACAACAACTGAAAGAATTTGCCAAGATGGCGGCAATTGCTGAAAACAACTACATAGAAACAAATCAATAATTCAATTAGGAAATCAACTAAAAAGCAGAATCAAGAAAATGGAACATTTGAAATGACGGAAACTGCAATGACGTGCGCAAAAATGATGACCGACAGTTAAAGCACGGGAGATTAGACGCTAACGGAATTGGTCTAAGATTGATTTTGGTATAACAGATTCTTCTATAGGTAGGAACCTAGCAGCATCTGGCAGCTTGCCAGTATAAGATGCACTTTGCTTATTTCGGGTTTATTCCACGTCACCTCTAATTTCGGTGGCAACATTGAAGTCTACTGGAATAACTCCAAGTTTGATATTTTGTGTAAAGTTTGGCTAGAGCTTATCTGTTTGGTGCGGGCTCGCCTAGGGCGTGATGCCAATAGATAGTTGTATTAGATAGAAACAGAGCTGAAAGTAATGAGAATTTCTAGCAAATATTTTTAAAACGAATTAGGTAACTATTCTTACTTATTCCATGAAGTTAGGTCATATAATAAACTATTATTCTCGACTAGTCGACTCGGTTAACTTCGTACCGCCTAACCTTTTATTATATTGTGTATATATTACCTATAAACCTTTTTCTTGAATCACTCTATTTAAAAAAACAACCTCATCAAAATCCGTTGCATATTTTTAAAGATTTAAGCATACAGGGACGCCGGAAGCAACTTTATTTTATGCTATGTATTAATTATCGATCAAAAATTTGTTTTTTCTCAGTCAGTCAGACATACTTACGACAACCTAGAATAGAATAGGAACACAGAATACTTCTACCATCTTACTTACGACAACCTTAAATAATACTTCTACCATCATCTGCCATATCACGCACGAGCCAAAACCTTCTGCACACAACCTCCTTAGCAAGGTGTGATTCGAATTCCAGCAACCAGCCACCAATCCATTACAACTTCCTCCGATTTGACAGACAATTAGAGTTTTGAATAGCAGCTCCGATAGCAGTAAACACATTTAGCAAAAACACAATCGGAGAAAGAGTAGCATTTGCAACAATGCCGTTTGGAGAGTGCTTGTAATGCGTGCGCCTGCGCATGGCAACAGTGCGTCAAGCTGCCGTGACGTGACAGCTGCCGACCCCGCACATTCAAATATTTCAAATCGTGACTTTTATTACCAGATTCCTTTTATCAAAGGGGTGTAGATATGGCGTGCTGTTGCTGTAGTGCCAGTGGTAATAATAATGACCGTGAAACTATAACGGATTTTGATTCGGTCGCCTGCCTGAGTGGAGCAGCTAAATAAAGTTTAAATCTTAATGTAGAACAAATGGTATTGTAACAAGTCAAAATCGACCAAAGGCTTTCCTATTCTGTTAAATTGACCGCAACAAAGCTTAAACTTAGAAGGATTTTAGTAAATATTCCCTAATACAATTCTCAGCAAATACTTCAAAATCCGCTTTTGTGTTTGGTTCTGTAACTAATGGTTCTTCGGTCAGAATAAAATAGACAAAATTTGTGCTTGGGGTTTTTCTATATCTAACTAGATTTTTAAATAGGCACGACTTGGGTACGACGAAGTGAAGTCGACTCATATGTACTCCTTCCCTGTTATGTACATAGCATACCATATCTAATAAACAGAGTTTTCTACTTAATGTTTCATCCTGAGCCCACTAAACCCATTTCTCTCTCCTGCCTGATACCTAAATTGAATTTTTAAAGGCGCTTCCCTTGACTTCGTTACAGCGGGGGCTCATTCCAAGTTGTTAAGCTAAAAAATGTCACCAATATCGCATGCGTGCGACCCGCTGTGCCCATAAAGCGGCGAGTATCCTGCCAATACTTCATCGTCGTATTATTTAAAGTACTTTTTGCACAGATCAATAGTTTTATGATGATGCATTTTTTTACTATTATGACTTTTAGTATAAGGATTACGACCCTAGCAGCTTATGTGTTGATAGGGGGCATTCGATAAGAGAGCCCAGGTTATAAAAAATACAAATAAAATAATTTTGAATTTGTGAATAATATAGAATTGGCGTTTTAGTGTAGGGCGAAATAAATATTCGACTTTTTGATCTGGGAAGATTCGATATTGGTTTTCAATCACTTCACCTTTTACTTACCTATGTCTTTGGGGATTACCTTGCTTTACCGAAACCCAAAATAATCGTAGGTAATTTTATTTTCCAAGTTGAATAAATTTTGTTTGACATCGTACCTACTTAAAATACTTATTCAAAATTCAAAGCAATTCTAAAAAAGTTTGAAAAATTACAGACAGGACGTTCAAAGCCGAACTTTGTGCAAGTAAATACTTTGCATACCGCGACGTTATCACATACTCTGTCACAAATCGGCTCTATAAAAAAAATGGTTAGGAACATAAAACTTTTTTCATTTCTCCGCTGACGCTGCACCATAAAGTTTTACTCTGCATCGTTGGAAACTCATTACAGGGCTCGAGGAAAAATCTACAAAGTGTTTGTAAGCAATTTTCCCCATCAGGTCCCATATTGACATCGCCGACTTAAACATACCCGTAAGGGGGTGTGCACACACCCTGAGCCGACATATTTGCCGAGACGATTTGCTTTTAAATCGGATTAGATCCGGACATTGCCAGCAGTCAGAGGGACACACACAGCTTAATTTATGAGGAAACCACACACTGTCCGAGGGACACAGACAGATTAATTTATGAGAAAACCACTTTATTTAAACCATAATAATGCGTCCTTTGAAGCAACAATAGCTGCCCTATTTACTTCTCTTCAACTTAATTGATTGCATAATTACTCGCCATAACCATAACTTCATCCCTTCTTTGTGATGTTGATGTCAAAATTAAATTGGCAATTAAGTTCGCCTTTGTCTTGATATTTCGTCCCTGCATAGATAAAATAACATTAGCATGTCGATAGCGAGTTCCCGACATGGCGCGGCGATGTGCACCTCCCTCGATAGCTGATCTTAGCTGATATGAGAAGTAATTTTAGGGTAACGTGGAAACGTGAATTTTGTGATAAGGTATATTTTACGGGGGTGGCTGGCTGCCAATCTTCAGAAAAAGTTAAATGAAGATGAGGCAAATAAAAGTTTCGATGATGCAATTTGACTACCTAATTATGTGGGGGCTGGAGCCGCAATGATAGGAGATGAAATGTTATTTTGGGATAAAAAAAAACAACTCTTGTATTTTTTGTGATTCTATTGAGCGCCGGAGAATCCAATTTAAATTTAATTTGTATTTTTCTTAGCGTTGCTATATTCATCAGGTTTATGGCTTTATGTAACTGATAAGTTTATTCTAAAAACCAGTCTAAATGAACCTAATGAAGTCTTAGAAGAGAAGAGAAGTCTAAGAAATAATCCATAATATTTTCCATTACTAGCCAAGGACTCTTGGTCTCTGGTAATAAGAGATGTCTATATAACTTTACTTAGTTTATTGATGCACATTCAGTTCCCCAATCATGAGCGAATGTAGTTTGGGAGTTTGACCAAGAAGTTTGTTTTCTCTTTCAACTAAAACCCGAACATTCGGAGCTCTCAAAGCAAATCGATCAGGCAAATGTTTGCAGTACCAAGAGATCCGCAGCAAACAAAACTTGAGACTCTCGAAACCCACAAAGGTTTAATCAAAACCCAATTTAATTCGGTCAAAGGAACTTAACGAGCTAAGAGATGCAACGTGCAGGGGGTGTTGCTTTTACCCCGACTAAGAGTAACTCGAGTTGCCCGAATGTAAAGTCTTGCCAAGCGTGTGATTGCCAGATCCCAGGAGCGGCAGATGACGTGAAAATTGGCGGAAATAACTGTTTCTGTACAGATTGCGTCTGGAAGCCATTACTGGCGTATGCATAAACTTAGTTGCAGTCCCTTCCGGGCCGGAATCTCATTACACCACGAACTTCGTAAGCGTTGCGTCTTCTGTTTGTTTACTAAACATGTAATCTGAATTAACTGTTTTCTCTCCGAGGGTTCAACGTGAAACTTTGTGCAAACATAAAGGGTCAAATGTCTATGAGAACGTAGGCAATAACACAATTAAAAATAATATTACAATACTTAGAGCATAGTGTAATTATGCATTTGCAGGGGAGTTTCGTATTTCTAATTCGTTTGTGCTATTATTGTTAGAGGATTTGACCATTTGTTTCCCACATCGCTCTGTACTGTAGTCCACTTACACCCCTTTCGCTGGTGAAGGGTCCTCAACTCCTCAAGCGGCGTTAATTATGTGAAAAATAATAATAATTGGAGCCCCCTGCGAGTGCCGTGTATACTGTATGTTGAATCAGGATTCATACTTGGCCGCCCCTATGGGAGCGCCGGGCCCGCATGCCGCGCCCGAAGGATCTTTCCACTTTTTTTAAAGTTCCTTTTGAAACAACTTCTCAAGTTTCTCGGCTCATAAACTCCATTTTTTGCTCCAACCACCTCCTGTCTTATAGAAAACGATGTTTCGTCTTCACCACCGCTTACGTCAGTTTTAAATTAAATGATTATAGTTGTGGTTTATTTATTGGCAACATTATCATTTATTACGCTGTTTGAGCTCACCTATTTTTCTTTTGGACAAAAAACTTGTTTTGTGACGTCATGGCAGTTGGTATAATTAATTCTTTTCGTTCGAGCAGAGCATGCTGCGCTTCCAACTCGTCCTTGGTTGTTCCAAAATAGTAAGCAAATTAATGTTATGCATTTGAGTGGGCTTGTATAATGTCAGATGATTATGTTTAAGTAATTTCCTGATATTTTTATGTCGTGCCGTGCGTGACATGTCAAATAAGCTTAAGATATTAATGTGCTAGAAATAAAAACGAAGGTACGATCGACGACTAATTCAATTTTTTAACACTGTAAAGGGTAGCTCACGCAGGTAACTTTCACAGTAATCCAAGCAAGATTGCCAGTAATTGAGCATTTTAGAATTCCACACGTTGCCCCAATTAAATCCAGTCCAGGGTAGACGTCTCTCGCCCTCGGTTTGCAATAATTACAGATTACAGCAACAAAAATAGCTCGTAGGTCAGTTAGTGGAGATTGTTCCCACGTTTTTCACTTTATAAAGAGTTTATGTTATGTTAAACATGCTAATAATATAGATGTGTGTGATGTTTGCATTTTTCATAAGACTTCTTACGGTAATTAGTCGGATAAAGTTAATCAAATGTTACAATATTGCTTGAGGTGATCAAACTATTCTTGCCCAGTAAGCGAAATTTTGTGTATAAATATTGTATTTTAGTTTTGGGGTTCTTTTAAGATCCTGAGTTGGATTGAAATTGTCCTTTCTCACAGCATTCAGAGCATATAGCTAGGTTTACGTAAAACATTTGTCTAGAATACCTAAAACAAAATCATCTAGAACTCAATTTATATTGATATCATCATGAACCATGCCATGACGTTTTGACTGCTCCGTGGCTCAGTTGGCAGTGATGTGGACTGAGTAAACGTGTGCACCCGGGTTCGATTCCCGGGCGGGCCGAATATTGATATGATGAATATCGATGTTTGTTTCCGGTTTGGGTGTTATGTTCGTCTCTGTGTGTGTTTCGGGCACCCTAGATACAGGTTCTTCCTAGTTAGGGGCTCTGAGTGTGATGTGTTATTATTTATTATTTATCAATGTTCGCCTACGCCGCGTTGGTAATAACTTACAGTGTTATTCATAAAGATAAAGTAGATTTCAGGTAGCTTTACTGGAGGTTTACTTTTCTGATTCGTTGTATGGTAAATACGTGACATCCAGTCTAAATTGACATACGTCAAATAACTAAAATGCTCTTTAACTTTTTATGAATAACAGGGTTAGTTTTTAGTATGCTTAATTTTTGAAGTTTTATCCAGTCAGTCTTACGAAACTCAAAATAACATACAAAATCATCACTAGGCTTTTTTTTTATGAATAATTTGCTAGATAATGCAAGTTAAAGTCTTCCCTAATTGCCGGACGCAATTCAATTAGTCACTATAGCAAAGATTTTTTGCCCCGTCTCTCATTAGCTTTCAAAAACGATTTTGCTTCGAAGTCGAAAAACTTTATTATTGTATTCTTTCTTGACAAAAGAGGTCGACACGGTCTCGCCACTGAGTTACGCTGAGGGATGCTCTGTCCTGTTCGTGACACTCATTAAAATTATCGATATCGATAGAATGATTTTGTTTACTTAATATTATGGGAACCAGTAGGTATTTGTTAGTCAAAGATAAATAAGTACCAAAATAAATAGAAAGCCTAAAAAGGTTATATTAAACTTCCTTTTACTTGAAAAAGGCACATCGAATTCGATGTGCTTGGTGGCTAATACAACTGTCGATCGCTATCTTGTATTTTTTTACGTTATTAATTTTCTGAGGAAACTTACCGTCGTGCATGATGAAGTACAAACAAAAAATTTATCTCTCTATATTATTTATAATATTAAAATCATTACCACTGCTACGCAAATGCCTCTTTATCCCCTCTTACACACTTACTGTATGGTCCCAGGCTGATTCCCAGGAGGCAAGCATTGTTCTATCATTCCCTCACATAATTATCCATGTTCTAAAATTTACAGTAAATCTTTAATGGTAAAAAAAACGATCGACAATCGTCATGATATTTTATCGATAGTCGACAATCCACGACGCGGCCCTGCACGCGTCGTCACGTCACGTACAGAACATTTATTTTGTAAAGGAACCAGTTTTTTTCTTTTATTTTTTTCTCTCAAGTGGACCCATGTGTTTTGTAGGACGGGACGACTCAAACCGGCCAAGTGTGACGGACATTCTTGGCCGCGGGTTCCGTAGGGTTCGCATAACATTAATAATTCATAGGAGTGTAAAGTGTAACTTATATAGTTGAAGGAAGCTCGTGACTTACACAGATCGTGTTTGAATATGTAATTACTTGGGGTTTTGGCTTAGTTAAGTTTGTTTAAGAAGGACTAAAGATAGCGTAAGGAGAACTTTAGGTCGCATTAAATATTAACGGTCCACTGTGTAGGGATGTTTAAAATACAAGATTGCTTGTAGTTTCAATTATTAAACTATCAAACTAAAATACTTGAATTTACTTCAAATCATCAAATGTCTATAGATAGTTTAATTTCTGTTCTTTTGTCTTTATTTTCTTTCGCTAAAACTCGAGAACTGCTTTGCCGATTTAGTAAAGTTTCGAAATATTTAACGTAACGTACTTAGTCCAGGGAAGGTCTACACTCTCAATTTTACAGCCAGTTATTTAATATAGTGTTTCGAATTTAGGTGGTTCCATGATTGACCTACATTTAAGCCAGGTAAGTGAACTTACATGATTGAAAGAACCCTAATTGTGAACCAGTCCCTTAAATACAACAACAATTTGTGACTTCCTTATTTAGGATATACGTGCGGCCGGGCCAGCCATTCCCGCCGGTTCTACCTGCTTCTGCTACCTAAACATAGTTTTTAAGGTTATTTTTAGAAACATCTGTTCAACTGTAAACAGGTAATGTACCGAAGACATCACGTACACAATTGTCTTCCGTTACGTTACGACTACGACTTCCTCTTCTTTGCTGAAAACATCTGATGCTGTTTTGTTTAGCATTATGTTGTTTCAAACCGACTTTTACAAACTCGAGCGACGCCCAACGCAGCGATTGTAAATTTTAAATTAATCTTGAATATGAGGTAGGTTAGGTAATGATAAACACTAAATGATAATCAATATTTCGTTTTTTGAGATTTAATGAGGAGATAGGAGATAAAAGAAGAATATTTTTTATCAAAACGGATACATTTTTACAGTACTACATAGTTACAAAGGTAAGTAAATGTTCAACCTCTCAATGAATAACACTATTGTTTATTTTTGTTAGCCGAACACTGTTTTATTAAATAAATGAAACTTTAAATGTAAATAGTGTGGAATTGAAGGTAGTTTCTGTTACTAGTTGTCAATAGTTCAGTTGGCACAGTGATGTTTGACTGACTTTGGACGTCCAAGTTCCCGGTTTATAAGAGATACTTAATACTAATTTATAACAAAACAAAAACACCATTTACTAAATACATACCTAACTGATAAAACATTTTGTACAGTTTTATACTTCAAGCTATTATTCACACAAGTCCTTCAGGGGCGCAGTCACGCGGTAATCTCTCGAAAACCCCTGTCTAGTAAAGGTGAGAACAATAGGGCTCCGCCGCCGCCCCTTGCTCAGACATGGCTTTTATCTCACCTAAAAACTATCAAAAAGACTACAAAGTTTGTACAAGTCTGCAATATTGTTAAAAGGAATTTTAGCAACTCTTTGTTATTGTTATCTTCCATTGTACCTATGATGGGAACGCAAGACTCGGAATTGTTCTTGAATCAAAAGTGTCAAGTATTTTTTAACAAAACCGTGAAGAAAGAAAGTTGAGCATTTTGTTTGAGTTGAATGATAACGAATTATCATTCTAATACATATCTACCTAAAATACCCACACAGTGAATCCCAAAAAAAAAAGAATATTGATTACCTCTTTCATTTCCACCGAACGCCCGGCAACAGCACCAAACTATCAATAATCATCAGCGTAAACATTATCGCCTTACCATCTTCTGCCAATTTCACGGCCACGAATCGCAGGCACAATGCACCGCAGCGCTCCATCGATCATAATCCTACCACCGACCGCTTTAACTTGAGCTTTCAATAAACTATCAACTTCCCTATCTTCTTATGGATGTAGAGGTCAATTTACGCTGGTTTAGCTGACGCATCTCATCCACCAATTTGCAGCGAATGCTCGTAGGAATTGGTAACCGTTTTGGCCGTAGCTAACCCTCTAAGTACGTCTGTACGTCTGACATGATGGGTTGTCGTGTGTTCTGCATCCTAATGGTTTGTGTTATAGCCCTCTTCGTGATTGATGGGTCTTGTCTCTGTGTTCATTTCGGAGTCTTGTGTCTCATTGTTATAATTCGCAATTGTGTTAGAAATGATTGTGATGTAAAGTGCGTTGATTAATTTGATAGCAAGATTCTTAATGAAGTCACGAAGTTTTGCTGAAAGGGACTTGATAGAATTTTCATAACAAAAGAAGGTTTCTACGAAACTCTAAAGGGGAAAAGTCTTTATAGCTTTGGGTTCTGAGATTTTCCTTGAAGTTTTGAAGCTTAGGGTCAAGCCAAGCTTGATGCTCCTTCATCCCGGCCAGGTCCCGCGGGACCCGGGACCAGCATCGTTTGTCATGAGGCGAGGATAATCCTGGAGTGATGGATGGCCAGGTGCGGGAAGTCAGAGAAAGGTTTAGCTTGGCTGTCTGCTGATAATGCAGTTTGAATGGAGTGCATTATCTACAGAACCTTCCGAGCAAACGTTGGAAATAAATAAAGATTTGCCCACTGATGTATTGTTTCTCAAAATATATAATAAACTTTATTATATTACTAGAGGCTGCCCCGCGGTTTTTCCCGCGCAGATTTATTTCTCATTAACACCAAAATCCCGTTTTTCCCGTTCCCGTAGGAATTTTGGGAAATCCCTTCTTAGTGCTCACCTACACTCCCCAAGGAACCCACGTGCCAATTTTCAGCTTTCTACGCCCAGTAGTTTCGGCTCTGCGTTGTCTGTCAGTCAGTCAGTCAGTCAGTCAGTAAGGGAAGAGTTTTATATATTTTGACTAGAGGCTACCCCGCGGTTTTTCCCGCGCAGATTTCTCATAAACACAAAAATCCCGTTTTTCCCCGTTCCCGTGGGAATTTCGGGAAATCCCTTCTTAGTGCTCACCTATACTCCTCAAGGAACCCACGTGCCAATTTTCAGCTTTCTACGCCCAGTAGTTTTGGCTCTGCGTTGTCTGTCAGTCAGTCAGTCAGTCGGTCGGTCGGTCGGTCGGTCGGTCGGTCGGTCGGTCGGTCGGTCGGTCGGTCGGTCGGTCGGTCGGTCGGTCGGTCGGTCGGTCGGTCGGTCGGTCGGTCGGTCGGTCGGTCGGTCGGTCGGTCGGTCGGTCGGTCGGTCGGTCGGTCGGTCGGTCGGTCGGTCGGTCGGTCGGTCGGTCGGTCGGTCGGTCGGTCGGTCGGTCGGTCGGTCGGTCGGTCGGTCGGTCGGTCGGTCGGTCGGTCGGTCGGTCGGTCGGTCGGTCGGTCGGTCGGTCGGTCGGTCGGTCGGTCGGTCGGTCGGTCGGTCGGTCGGTCGGTCGGTCGGTCGGTCGGTCGGTCGGTCGGTCGGTCGGTCGGTCGGTCGGTCAGTCAGTCAGTCAGTCAGTCAGTCAGTCAGTCAGTCAGTCAGTCAGTCAGTCAGTCAGTCAGTCAGTCAGTCAGTCAGTCAGTCAGTCAGTCAGTCAGTCAGTCAGTCAGTCAGTCAGTCAGTCAGTCAGTCAGTCAGTCAGTCAGTCAGTCAGTCAGTCAGTCAGTCAGTCAGTCAGTCAGTCAGTCAGTCAGTCAGTCAGTCAGTCAGTCAGTCAGTCAGTCAGTCAGTCAGTCAGTCAGTCAGTCAGTCAGTCAGTCAGTCAGTCAGTCAGTCAGTCAGTCAGTCAGTCAGTCAGTCAGTCAGTCAGTCAGTCAGTCAGTCAGTCAGTCAGTCAGTCAGTCAGTCAGTCAGTCAGTCAGTCAGTCAGTCAGTCAGTCAGTCAGTCAGTCAGTCAGTCAGTCAGTCAGTCAGTCAGTCAGTCAGTCAGTCAGTCAGTCAGTCAGTCAGTCAGTCAGTCAGTCAGTCAGTCAGTCAGTCAGTCAGTCAGTCAGTCAGTCAGTCAGTCAGTCAGTCAGTCAGTCAGTCAGTCAGTCAGTCAGTCAGTCAGTCAGTCAGTCAGTCAGTCAGTCAGTCAGTCAGTCAGTCAGTCAGTCAGTCAGTCAGTCAGTCAGTCAGTCAGTCAGTCAGTCAGTCAGTCAGTCAGTCAGTCAGTCAGTCAGTCAGTCAGTCAGTCAGTCAGTCAGTCAGTCAGTCAGTCAGTCAGTCAGTCAGTCAGTCAGTCAGTCAGTCAGTCAGTCAGTCAGTCAGTCAGTCAGTCAGTCAGTCAGTCAGTCAGTCAGTCAGTCAGTCAGTCAGTCAGTCAGTCAGTCAGTCAGTCAGTCAGTCAGTCAGTCAGTCAGTCAGTCAGTCAGTCAGTCAGTCAGTCAGTCAGTCAGTCAGTCAGTCAGTCAGTCAGTCAGTCAGTCAGTCAGTCAGTCAGTCAGTCAGTCAGTCAGTCAGTCAGTCAGTCAGTCAGTCAGTCAGTCAGTCAGTCAGTCAGTCAGTCAGTCAGTCAGTCAGTCAGTCAGTCAGTCAGTCAGTCAGTCAGTCAGTCAGTCAGTCAGTCAGTCAGTCAGTCAGTCAGTCAGTCAGTCAGTCAGTCAGTCAGTCAGTCAGTCAGTCAGTCAGTCAGTCAGTCAGTCAGTCAGTCAGTCAGTCAGTCAGTCAGTCAGTCAGTCAGTCAGTCAGTCAGTCAGTCAGTCAGTCAGTCAGTCAGTCAGTCAGTCAGTCAGTCAGTCAGTCAGTCAGTCAGTCAGTCAGTCAGTCAGTCAGTCAGTCAGTCAGTCAGTCAGTCAGTCAGTCAGTCAGTCAGTCAGTCAGTCAGTCAGTCAGTCAGTCAGTCAGTCAGTCAGTCAGTCAGTCAGTCAGTCAGTCAGTCAGTCAGTCAGTCAGTCAGTCAGTCAGTCAGTCAGTCAGTCAGTCAGTCAGTCAGTCAGTCAGTCAGTCAGTCAGTCAGTCAGTCAGTCAGTCAGTCAGTCAGTCAGTCAGTCAGTCAGTCAGTCAGTCAGTCAGTCAGTCAGTCAGTCAGTCAGTCAGTCAGTCAGTCAGTCAGTCAGTCAGTCAGTCAGTCAGTCAGTCAGTCAGTCAGTCAGTCAGTCAGTCAGTCAGTCAGTCAGTCAGTCAGTCAGTCAGTCAGTCAGTCAGTCAGTCAGTCAGTCAGTCAGTCAGTCAGTCAGTCAGTCAGTCAGTCAGTCAGTCAGTCAGTCAGTCAGTCAGTCAGTCAGTCAGTCAGTCAGTCAGTCAGTCAGTCAGTCAGTCAGTCAGTCAGTCAGTCAGTCAGTCAGTCAGTCAGTCAGTCAGTCAGTCAGTCAGTCAGTCAGTCAGTCAGTCAGTCAGTCAGTCAGTCAGTCAGTCAGTCAGTCAGTCAGTCAGTCAGTCAGTCAGTCAGTCAGTCAGTAACGGAAGAGTTTTATATATATTGATATTGTTTGTTTAACAAACATTCTGCATGCAACTGAAGTATATGTATTTTTGCAAGTAGTAGTACACTTACTTAAATTTCTATAGGTAGTTAAGTTTTTGTTTTTAGATTTTTGAAAGCCGCCCATTGCAATCAATGTAATAATTTTAGGAAATCTGTAACTAAGTTTATGTATATGTTAAGTTGATTGATTACAATAAATTGTCTATCTATCTAACTATGCCTTGTAATCCTAGCTTGATATCTTATTATCATTAACTCCAAATTATCATTGATAACTGAAACCGGGTACACTTATAATAGTATTATCAACATTTGGGTTCAACAAGTCTTAAGTGAGTAGTTATAAAACTGCCTCCCTATTAACGTCACAAGTTTTAGTATCGGCTAGTCACCTCGCCATCGCCACCCCTCGCCCCGCTTCCTACTACCCTGCCTCAATAGCCAAGAATACACTGCAGGCGATGCACACTCTCGCCTCTTTTACCTCTAATGTGACGACTACCCGTGGATCGTTGAGTGAACGTAACATTACTGTGGAAAATTCCCAAATGAGGACTTGGATGCCTTCGTGGAGGAATACACGTTAGTGATATCACGGAGTCTCTGAACCTCAAGCCTATATAACCTATATAGCCTCAAGCATCGTGGGTAATCATATCTCCGGATTTTTTTTGGTGAATACCGGGTTTTTCGACTTTTTCTCAGGATTCATAATAATAATAATAACACATCACACTCAGAGCCCCTAACTAGGAAGAACCTGTATCTAGGGTGCCCGAAACACATACAGAGACAAACATCACACCCAGACCGGAAACAAACATCGATATTCATCATATCAATATTCGCCCCGCCCGGGAATCGAACCCGGGTGCGCTCGCTTCTCAGTCCACATCACTGCCAACTGAGCTACGGCTTGCAGATTCCGGCCGGACTTTGCAAATCTTCGTATTTTCAACAAAATACATAATCTGCTTTTGATAATTATTCTTATTATTTAGAGAAAATTCTCGAACTGATTAAAATCTTAGGACTTTTCCTTGCAAATCAGGCTTTTCTCCGGATTTTTTATTTTACCCAAATAGTATACTTACTTAAAGATAATGTGCATGCAAGAACCCGTTGTAAAGGAAAATGTCAGTATCATCATCATGATCTCAGCTGAAAGAAGTCCACTGGTGGACATAGGGCTCCCCCAGATACCGCAAAATTAACCCTCAACCAGTTCACACCTTGCGTACACGGTCGCCACTCAAATCAATCAAATAATCAAATCAAATAAATCTTTATTCAATATAGGATACAAGATATCACTTATTGAAAGTCAATTAGACTACATCTATTCTAATCGCTATTGATACCTTATTTGGTAAAGTATCCTATACTGTGAGAGGCGAGGTAGTTCAGGGTGCCCACCAATTGGCTCAGGCAAAAAAATGTCTGGATTGCCTTACGACAATAGTCGCCTGGAGAGGCTACCAAACGAGCCCTCCTCTTTCAAATGATTAAACTCCCTTTCGCAATGATTTTACAGCGTAGAGAAGAAAGGGGTAACAAACTCTACTGGAGAACTGTTCGGTCCCAGCGACCCATGTGTTTTTCAAACTACATTACGTGTTCTGTAACTTGTGTACCCTCTCCATGCCATGTAACTTTCGCAATTCCTTGGGCTATGTCGGTGACTGGATCTTCTGCGTGAAAGTTGTCTTGAGATAGAATTGTCTTCTCCGAATCCCAGTAATGCTACAGTTCCCGCCGTGAGTGTGGATTCACCAACAGATAACAGACTCTAGCAGAAACTGAAAACATTGTTTTATCATTCAAAACAAAACCATCCATCAAACCTTATCTCCGAGCACCGTACAAGCGAAAACCACCCGATTCCCACCTCGAACAGGGTTTGAAATTGATCGTGGATTTCTTTACGAAAATGGCCGCAAAACCGGTTCGCGTCGGATGCCGTATCGTAAATTAAATTCGAGCAAAATCGTTATTGCCTCGAGTTTTGAATTGAATTAACCTACTGAGTGCGTGAGTACTAGGACTGGATGTGTTAATTTATGCTAATTACCTAATATAAGTGCTAATAATAATATTATTATGCGAGATTATTAAGGTATAATGAAGAAAGTATTTAAAACGAGACGAGAGGAACGTGAAAATCTGCCACTTTTGTTTTTTTTTAGACCAAGAAGAAATACTGAGAGCAAAAACTGGTGGCAGACCGCGCAAGAACGCGATGATTGGAGGAAGGGGAGGGAGGCCTTTGCCCAGCAGTGGGACAGTACCGGCTCATAATAATAATAAAAAATATATTCAAGGAAATATTCATTGATTGAAATGTGTATAACTAAAACGGCGTAACATTTCTGGTTGTTCTGTATTGCAAAATAGGTCTTGTTCTTTGGCAATACAGTCTAGGGCGAACGAGACTATAGATAAATCTGTTACGCCGTCCTAGGCCGCCACTGTACGGACATACTTTTTTAGGCAGACGCAACACTCAGAAGACCGACGAGGAGTTTTTTGGAGACTACCGGAATAAGTCGGTTCCTTCCTATTTCAAGAATGGCTAGAGGTGGCACTAAATCTTTTGGCTTAAAGAAATAGAGGCCTTTGCCCAGCAGTGGAACAGCAAAGAGTTTACGTATAAATAATTTCTTTTTTGCAAAAAGAGACCCGCCTTCAAAAAACTGACACATACATAATCTGAGAACTTCCTTTTTTCGAAGTCGGTTAAAATAGGTACTAAAACCTTCTCCTGAATGTAACAAATACATTTCTGAAAACCGCGTCGAAATCGCTTCAGCCAAACGCGAGATAATCGCGGACAAACATACCTACATACATACACGTCAAACTGATATCCTCCTTTTTTGAAGTCGGTTAAAAAAAATAGGAACCGTATTTTACGATAACAGCTTTTAAACTTTTGGTCTGACTAAAAGAAGCAATTTTGTTAACTAATAATAATATTTTTTTACAAGAAAGGAACCCGCCTTCAATAAACTGATACATATACATCAACTGAGCACTTTCTCTTAGTCGAAGTCGGTTAAAATAGGCTCTAAATCCTGAATCTAACAAATACTTATCTAGAGCCTTCTATGCGTTTTTTTTGTATTGACTTTGACACTCTAGAGGACGAAATGAATATTGCAAAAGCGGTCGTAATAGGCCCTCTGAAATCCGCATCAAGATCGGTTCAGCCAAACGCGAGATAATCGCGGACAAACATCCATACATACAACCATACATGCAGGTCAAACTGATAACCTCCTTTTTTGAAGTCGGTTAAAAAAATAAAATACTCAGTAACAATCTACAGAAACAAAGTAAAATCAGTAAAGCGGCACATCTAAAATGGCACCAGCCTAATTTCGTATGAGCGCAGTAATTAACAGTTTAACAATGAGCAATAAACGCAGCCACTGTGGAAGGGCCTTCCGGGTCCGCTTTCAATAAATAAAACAAAAAACTGGTCAAGACCGTGTCTGCCGCCAAAGAACGTGTTTTTTTTAGTAATTATTAAAAATAGTTTCGTGATTTTTGCTAGCCAAATCCTATGTTTATTTTAGATCTTAGCACAAAAAATGCTTAAGAGGCATAGCACAGCTAAAGTAGCGCCACCCGAGAAAAAAATTAATATCTTCTAAACTAAGGCAAATATCAAAAATGTGAAACAGTATTCCCCTGGATAATGTAGCCTAGTATTTTAGGGCACTGTTGTATTAGTATTTTAGGGCACTGTTGTATAGCTTTTAGGAGACCACAGAAAGCTACTGAGTGTTGCTAAAAACGGCCACTTTTGGCAACAATCAGTTGCTTTCTGTAGTCTTTAACCTAAAAGCTATACAACAATGCCCAAAAAATACTAGGCTGCATTATCTAGGGGAATACTGTTTCAAATTTTTGATATTTGCCTTAGTTTAAAAGATATTTATTTTTTTCTCGGGTGGCGCTACTTTAGCTGTGCTGTGGCTATTAAGATGCTTATGCAGACATAATTTATTAAATAGGAAAACATTTCAGTTCCGCTTTTGAAAATCTGTAAAAAAAATTGACACCATACAAAACTGATTTTGATTTGTTGGTTGTTTTATTTATTATTGTATTTTGGTTTACTGTTTTGATGTTGTTTTTTTTATTTTTCATTTTATTGTATGTGTTAACGTTGTTGTAAATAAATGTATCTTTCTTTCTTTCTTTCTATTTTCAAGATTACTTATTGTTTTTCTTAATCGTGTCGTTTTACGTAACTATTTTAAATGTTTATATTTGTATACATATCTTGTATTTCAATGGTCTGCACATAGTGACCAGGAAAACCATCTTTGAAACTACCAAAAACCTAATCACTCGAACCCTTGACCCTTACCGAGTGTACATAATTAACCGCGGAGCCCTAAAAACAGAAATTATCTCTCATACGGAAAAAGTTGACTTCCTGAGCATTCAGAGGGCTAATGCGCGTAATCTAATTAGGCATCTCTCGACGGATCGCGATTGGATCTTTATGTCGTGGTCGGACTGTTAGATTACCATTCTATTACCATTTTGTTTGCCGACCGACACCTGCCGCTGCCCACTATGTTATTAGGTACGCAACCCTACTTATAAAATACGAGCTTTCCCGGCTTACTTCGTTACGCCACAGAATTTAAGATACTACTAAACACTTGGCTGTACTTGGCAGTCAAAAGTACATAGTCTATAGAGACTATGTACTTTTGACTGCCCAGAATGGCCGAATAAAAAACAACAACAAACCACCTGTCAAAATATGTAAACAACGGAAAAAATATTGCACCTTGGGTTATATTATTTTAATTTAGGTAAGGATCCCTAATTTAAAAAAAAATCTAATATAGCCTATGTCACTCGGGGTTAATGTAGCTTCCTACCAGTGAAAGAATTTTTCTAATCGGTTCAGTATTTCCGGAGCCTATTCGTTACAAACAAACAAACAAATCTTTCCACTTTATAATATTGGTATAGAAGATGTGGTTTGCGTGGAAGAAATCGCATTTAGCGATAAGGCCGAACATTGCAATTCAAATTGTCTGCACCCTTAATTTCAATTGTACTCTTTGTGTCTTACTTTGTATGCAATAAAGTGTTTCTATTCTATTCTTTCTATAAAATCATGGAAATTAAGTGTCACATAGAGCTGACTTATTGAAAGGGATTTTTATGTTCCAGGCAGTGATGTTGACTGAGTCTTCGACTAGGTTTTGGGTTCGGTTCCCAGCGGGGGCTAACATTGTTATGATGGATTGTATATCGATGTTTGGGACCAGAATCTAGGTCTAACATTCAACATTTCAACTGTCAAAATGTAACTTTAAGACGATTTACAACAAATAAATGAAACGAGCTAATGAACAGAGTCTATCTCTTTGATATAGCATACTGAGGGCAAGGGACAGTCATATATCAGTCGCCCACATCGGTTACTACACTTAAGAAGAAGAAAGTAGTAAATATTGAATATCTTTTTAATTATTACTTTTAAATCAAATCTGAATTACCAGAATTTAATTTTGTTTATTATCGTTATTCCTAGGTAGTTTGAACAAAAACTAGTAAGTAATTTCGAAGAATTAGCTATTCCCGTTTTTTGGAAAGGTTATCTTTGACGAAATAATGTATCGAGGTTTTTTGATTCAACTAGTGATTCTCAATTATAAAAAACTTTGTTATATCCTCAAAAAGGTTATATTAAAATTCCAGATCCTACCTATACCTTCTATAGATTAAGAGAATGACTTGATCTAAAAAACCTTCAAAACTCATATAGCGTCTTAAATCGTTCTCCGCTCCAAATCGAAATTATCACAGTCGAGTTCCAGTTTTAAGACAGTGAAGCAAGCTGGAGCCAGGATAATCTGTACTCGAAAACGACTTGTCCGAGTCTAACCTCGGGCGTGTAGTGTAGACTCAAAAATACTAGGCAGGTAACTGTGAATGTCTGTGCATGTGATTCAGAAACCTTAGCACAATATTAACAGGTTTTACTTATATTCCTTGTGGACTCTCATTCTTTGATATAGCAAAGCAGTATTTAAGCTTCACAAGATAATGTTGCTTAAAATAAATGAATAATTAAAGCCTCATAAAGCGCATCTGCGTCCCAAACAATAAGGCGAACGCCTCATCCGGTATTCCGAGCACAAACACTTATCGCCCCGACATTAAGACACCGACACGTCGCGGATTTTATACAGCGCGTCATTAAACTGAACAATATGCAAGAAATCTCATAAGTACCGTTTAAGGCGTTATCATGCGGGAAGAAGTGTTTGCTCGCGCACACGCTAGCTACTAACTAGCAACTGTAATGACGCTTCTGGCAACCTGGGGGAGAAGTTTCTTAACTAAAAAAGATCGACTTGTAATTGTCTTGTTAGAGACTTCGATAACCATTGCCGCTTTGACAATAACAATTTCTGTTGCATGTCCAAAGAAAACAGCAATAGTTAACGAAGTCGCTAACAAGATCATAACGAGTCGATCCTTTTAGTTAAGAAACTTAAACCCCGGATAAAAGTAACGAAATCAATCTTACAATTACGCGAATAGACGATTTCCCATGCAGTGTGTCATACAAAGTACCTACTTAATTATGAAATATTTTCGTTTCTCAATTTTATTTGAGCGACATTATGATGCAATATGTTTTCAGACAAAAGTGTTGAACAACGAAGCGTGAGCGTTAGGAATATTATAGGTACTGATGAAATAATAAGCAATTGCAGCTGAAACCATTATGTAAGTAGATTTGAACGAACAACAAGAAAACAAGCCATGTTAATACAAACTTTTCTTATTTTTTTTTTTTTAGCAATAAGCATCAGAGCGTAGCCACATCAGTGTCCCTCGTCTGCATCAACTCATTACAAAGTGTGAATGTTGCCCCTCCGAACAAAGTGAAAAGCGAGTAAACAAGGCAAAGCAACCCTCTCGCGAGCAAATAAACGGGACGCGACGGATCGCGACGACGATTAATCATCGGCTCCCGGTTTTATTAACAACATTATTAATGAGCGCCAACTGGCTGATAAAAATAACACTGCAAATGCAAAATGAGAAGTTAGTGTGCTGCTGCAACTCTAAAAACATGAAACCGTCATTTTGAACTACCAAGCTCACATCAAACTAAGGAGGATGTGAGAAATGTTAAAGGGTGGAAGATTAAAGCCACTCTATGAATAACCTGTGGTGTCTACCAGTATACTACTACCTGTATGCACAAGACTGGGAAACAATCATTTATTTTCTTCATAGCAAAGTTCGCCCCCGACGGCAATTGAACCCGGTGCACCCGCGTCCACATCACTGCCAAGACTGCTAACTGAGCCACGGAGCATTTTAATTAATTAGTGCTAAATCAATGCTAAATTTACAAACTAGTGTCAGTGCAAACAAATAACATTGTTAAAATGAAAGACAAAAAATTACTCTCGCCTAAAATGACATTAGCAAATATGCACTTGTGTGACTATGTAAATAAAAAGTAAACTAATGAGCATAATCAGAAAGCTAAATGCAATTTTCTTTTTGTGATCGAATAAAAAATGATCAGATCCGCAGAAGAACTAAAGTCATCGACATAGCCCAAACAATTGCAAAAGCTAAGTGGCAATGGGCAGGGCACATGTATCAATATATATAAAACTCTTCCGTTACTGACGACTGACTGACAGACAACGCAGAGCCGAAACTACTGGGCGTAGAAATCTGAAAATTGGCACGTGGGTTCCTTGGGGAGTATAGGTGAGCACTAAGAAGGGATTTCCCGAAATTCCCACGGGAACGGGAAAAAACGGGATTTTAGTGTTTATGAGTAATCTGAGCGGGAAAAACCGCGGGGCAGCCTCTAGTATTGCATATGTAGCTCGAAGAACAGATGGTCTCAAGCAAGGTTTGCAATGGTGGTCAAACAACCCTATGGCAATCTGTGGGGCCCCTATGTTTATCAGAAGAAGACGTCTTTCAGTTGAGATGATGATGATGATGGGAGTACGAACCAACTGCAATGATGTAAAAACAAAAAAAAAAATCCCAAGCAAATGCTCAAAGTTTAACAAAAGAGTTTTTGTGTCAGGGCAACAGCAGTAAAGTTGGGGCTCCCAAATTTCATTTGAAATTACTTCAGAAGTTGAACGAATTTGAGAACAAATAAGTAATTAGATCAATTTCCGGCAAAAATAGGTTAGGGGGATACTCTCAAAACGTACAAGATGCTCTCATAGGGGCAGACAGGCAGACAGGAAGCCATTATTTTAAGTGTAGGTCTTTTTTCTATTTAAATTTTCTTAAATTGCGATTGCAGAAATTGAATTTGTTGAGAACTATAATGACACTCGACAGAGATCAATGGAAAACACTAGAAGATGCCTATGTCAAAAGATATTCCGAAATTAGAGACATTCTTTAGTAGACACAACATTCCTCTCCCAATACAGTTTGTCACTGCGGGGGAGTATGACAATTACCCTCTTACAACAAAAGATTACCTTGATTACATAGAAAACTTGATGATGATGTAAAGAGGAGGCCTCTGTCTATTGACACACTAAACCAATTTAAAGAAAAAGAAAATAAAGAAAGCAAATGAGACGGTTTAGAAACAAAAGGCTATTCTAATTCTAATAATGACATAGACATAGACAGATCATTAAATGCGCTCACAAAGCATACAATAAAGGTAAAATGGTAGGTAAAATGTTTTAGTATTTTGTAACATAAGATATATTTAGTAACTTTTTAATTTCTAACTGGATTTGGGTTGTTTACGGCCAGCCTGAACAACGATTTGTAGAGGAGGCCTTATATTCAGCAGTGGGCCCTTTCGTCTGAAATTACGATGATAATGATGACAATTGTAAACTAATTTTACCCTAAAATAATGTTACGTCTGAAAAAAACTGGAAGGATCTAAACGATTAGGCCCCCAATTTCAATTAAGTATGATTTTAAAAATTGTTTGATTCATTGCAATTTAGATTTTGCAGTAAAGTGCCTTAGTAACTATTCAATGTTATATCTCTCTAACTCTGACTTTGTCTACACGCCCATTCATTTAAAGTTGAAAACACTCAATTAAATTCTATTGTTTGTGAAAATGGAGCCTCTAAGCTTTCTCAAAAGTAATTAATAGAAAAGTAGGGCTAAGGGCGTTGTCAGCTCGAGCGATAATTGTGATGGATGGCCCTCGCCCGCGCCCCCTGCCGGCCACCAGCGGCCACATTATTAACAGATAAACTGAGACCGTTACCAATTCAACATAAAATTATCACATTGTATGTAGAGTTAGGTTTTTTTTTTTTAATCGAAAGCTTTCGTCTTTTGTTTTGCAAGTGCTTTGATTTTGTTTTTTATTTTTTCGTTAGCTGTGTGTGTGTTTGCAAATAGATATCTACATAGATGTAGATCTACATCATAAAATAACTTGCCATGACAATGCTGGATAAAGCGGGACAGCTTTCGTTCATCTTGTAATGTTTTTATAAAGACTTTATGCTCTAGAATCTCTAGATGAACGAAAAGTATTTTATGAAACGTGGTCATCTTAGAGCCCCTAAACACTGTTTACGAATTGAAATTATTATTAACATCTCAACTCTTGACAATTCCCCAACTTTCTCAAAAATTGGTATATTTAGCATTTTTTGATTTAGAATTCATTCGAGAAAACAACTAAGTAAAGGTTAAACTTCCTTTCTTAAATGATCTTTCCAAACATTTCCAATGAGACCGCAAATAGCTCAAACTAAACATTTTGGGTCAAATCCGAAGTTACATTTAACCCTTTAATAACTAACAGTGGTCGCTAAGACAAGATTCTCGCGGTCGTTTCGGCGTACCGCAGGGCTGCCCTCTAGAACTCTCTTTGAAAGGGTTTGCTTAGAGGGGCTAGTGGGTCTTTTGCCCTTCTATATATAGCTATGAAAATTAAAAGCAGTTTTAACCCACTTCAAAAAAGGAGGTTATCATTTTCACCTGTATGTATGTTTGTACGCGATTATCTTGAGTTTGGCTGAAGCTGAACCGATTTTGATGCGGTTTTCTCAAAAGTATTTGTTATATTCAGGAGAAGGTTTTAGTACCTATTTTAACCGACTTCAGAAAAGAGTTCAGTTAAGTTTTAAGTTTAAAGAATTTATGACATAATGATTCTACAAAGCTACAAAACAATGTTCAAAGTTTCTCAGTGGTATCTAGATTTTCATGGTTTTTGGAAGCAAGCTGAAAGTTAGCTGTGATATAACTGTATCTACGGTGTTCTGCGTTCGATTGATTCCTAGCGGGGGCGAACATCAATCCATACCTAGTATAAAACAAACTCGCTTCCTGCGTCTGTCTCTATGTATGCTTAAATCTTTAAAACTATGCAAAGGTTTTTAATGCAGTTTATTTAATAGATAGAGTAACTCTTTCTCTTGCATAACCTGTTATGCAAGAGAAAGATTTATAATTAACATACATGATGAGCAACATAGTAAAATAGGTTAGGCGGTACAAGGTTCGCCGGGTCGACTAGTTGACTAGTTCTATTATAGGTATACTAGAGGCTGCCCCGCGGTTTCACTCGCGCCGATTTCTCATAAACACAAAAATCACGTTTTTCCCGTTCCCGTGGGAATTTCGGGAAATCCCTTCTTAGTGCTCAACTGCTCACCTATACTCCCTAAGGAACCTACATGCAAAATTTCAGCCCGCTACGCCCAGTAGTTTCGGCTCTGCGTTGTCTGTCAGTCAGTCAGTCAGTAACGGAAGAGATATTGATGATCGATACCAATGATTGTTTCCTCAATTTTTCTGGGTCTTGTTTGTAAATATTTGTAAGTATGTTTTTCGGAAAAGATATTGATTGAAGATATTGATTAATTTGAATTCTAACCTATTTATCTCCATGAGTCAAGAGGACAAAATGAACTGGAGCTGTCCTTCCTGTAAGGCAAAAATACCAAAAAAGGATAACCAAAACACTCCGATTCGTCCCCAGCTGGTTAGCGGCCTAAATAATACTTTCACGTGCAATATTAATTCTGCGAGAGGTGACCGCGGAAAGATAAAAAAGAACTTCGAAACTGAAGCCGACTCCATGCCGTCGGAAATCATGCTCCTGGTTCAAGAAATCCGTCAATTTAAAGAGGATATGCTACGTCGTTTTGAGCAAATGGAGAGGAAACTGGAATCCAAAAACTCAGAAATTATTGAGCTCCGTAGTACTATCCAGGAAATGCAAAATAACTTAGATCGAGATGCACAGTATTACATAAAAAATGACATAGAGATTGTTGGAGTCCCGGAAAATGCAGGAGAAAATACTTTTCACTTGGTTAAACTTATTTCCGCGAAAATGGGCGTTCAACTAGAAGAAAATGATGTGGATGAAGTCTTTAGAGCAGGAATCCGGAAAACAAACACTTTACAGAATAAAAACCACCCTGAAACCAATCAGCCGCGATCCATCATTGTAAAAATCCTTCGACGCAAAAAACGAGATGAAGTACTTAAAGCAGCTAAAGTTCGTAAAAACCTAACAACTGAGGGAATATCAGATGGGACACCTCAACGAATCTACGTCAATGAACGTTTGACTAAGAGGAACCGTCTGTTATTTCGTGAGTCCCGAAAATTTGCAAAAACTTGTGGATATCGCTACTGCTGGATCAACAACGGAAAAATCCTTGTCCGCAAAGAAACAAACAACCCTGTCATTCACGTTAACTGCTCTGCTGACCTGGCGCAAATTTTCACCACTACCCGGATCCAATCCTCTTAGGAAATCAGAATCCTTGTCATCTCTCTGCAAAACATGTCCTATTCTAATTGCATTAATTATTAGTTGTAAGAATTATTACTATATTATTATGTATTACTATATACATTTTACTTGCATATTTATAATCTCAATAATATTATTATTCTTCTATATAATCTATATATATATTTTATATATTTATATAGTTCAAAACAACTGTACCTATTTTCGCCGCAAGCTCATAATCTTACTACCGTCTCTAAATAAAACTCATTATAATGATATTTTCACAATAATGATAGGCTGTCAGAACATATTGTTTTCAATTCTTCTTTTAATAATAATAAATGAATATTACGGATAACATATCTTATGAACTGGACAACATTATGTCAATTGATTGTCACAGCCTTGATGATTTAGAGGATTGTAAAAAAATTTTAACAGGCGAACATAATTTAAAAATTTTGACTTTTAATATCAGGAGTATTGAGAATCACTTTGATGAACTTCTTCTTACCCTAGAAAGGATTAAGATTAGCTTCGATGTCATAATTTTGACTGAATGTTGGCTAAGCGACAGGACCGTAGTAGGAACAATGGATGGGTACACTCATTTTGCAACTAAAAAACACATTAATAAAGCCGGTGGTGTTGTGATCTACATTAAATCCCACTGGAATGCCACTTTTGTAGAACCCTCTTTTAATGATGCTAATTGTGTTGTTGCTGAGAGCATAAGTAACTTCGTTATTTTAGGTATTTATCGATCTCCCTCCTTTAATGACACGAGCCAATTTAGAACTTCCCTAAACGAAGTACTGGATGGACTTAGGAGTAGAAAATGTGTTATTGTTGCCGGAGACATAAACATTGACATTGTATCTGATCAAAAGTCAGAGTCTTCGGTGGACTACCTTTGTATTATGGCTGAGCATGGTCTCCTCCCTGTTATAACCAAAACCACCAGGCTTTTGACATGCTTGGATCACATATTTACAAATATGTACACTAATACAGTGGGGGTCGTATGTTTATCTTCCATTACTGACCACAAATTGGCTATGTCTGGAATATCATTACTGGTTAATAAAAGATCGACTGTAAATAGGGAAAATATAAAATACGATTTTAAGAATATAAAATCCGAAATTGAAATGGCTGATTGGACCCAGATTCTTGACTCTTCCAATGTCAATGAAGCTGCTGACCTTTTTAACTCTATGGTATTCGACATCATTCACTCTAATAAAAAAGTAATTAAAACTAGTAACAGGCGCACCATTATCAAGCCCTGGATTACTCCAGGTCTCCTGAAGTGTATAAAAACCAGGGATAAGCTACACTCAAAAATGAGGCGGGAACCAAATAATGACACTGCCAAGTTAATATATAAGCGTTACAGAAACTTTTTCAACAAGCTCTTGAACAAGGTGAAGCAGGACTACAGTCGAACATTAATTGCAGATAGCCAAAATGACTCTAAAAAATTCTGGAAAACAATTAAGGATCTATGTTACTTAAAAAAATCAAACACATCAGCAACAGCCTTATTGTCTCTCCAAAATAACTCCCTCGACTCAATCAATGCCTGCAATAAGTACTTTTCATCTGTAGGAAAGAGGCTCTCAAGCAACATACTTTCTAGCATGACAAGCACTGAAACTGAACTTGCATCTTCTGTTAACACCACCACAGGCCCTCTAAATTCGCTATTTTTTAACCCAACAGACTTAACAGAGGTAGGAGAAACAATTCAGAGTTTAAAAACAAATTGTGCTCCCGGCGTGGACGAAATTTCAAATAGTCTTATAAAGTTTATGAAACCATATATACTAACTCCACTGGTACATATTTTTAATCTAAGTATTGAGTCAGGCATTTTTCCCGATAAATGGAAGGTGGCTTTGGTATGTCCAATACATAAAGATGGTTCAAAAAACGACCCAGCTAACTATCGTCCTGTCTCTCTTCTCACTACTTTCTCAAAAGTTTTGGAGAAAATAATAAATAAACGGTTCATGCATTACCTCGAACAGAATAATTTGCTCTATCAACGACAATTTGGATTCCGCAAGTCCAGGTCCACGGAGGACGCCGTGCAATCTCTTGCCGACCTTATCGTCTCTCATTTAGATAAAGGAAATGCTTGCATCGGTGTATTTCTGGATCTGGCAAAGGCCTTTGATACGATTTCCATTCGTATCCTGATTGCTAAGCTCGAGGGACTTGGAGTGAGAGGTGTAGCACTAAACTGGTTTAAGTCTTATCTAACACAGAGGAGACAAAGAGTTCGAATTAATGACTATGTCAGTGATGATATGGAGGTTGAGTTTGGCGTGCCTCAGGGCAGTATTTTGGGCCCTTCTCTATTCATAGCTTACCTCAATGATATAGGAGATTTGAGCCTTAAGAATGCTGAACTTTTCTGTTATGCTGATGACACTGCCGTAGTCATTCATGCGCCTACATGGAAAGAGGCCTTTCACCTCGCAGAATATAACATGTTTAAAGTAAATTCGTGGCTTCAGGCAAATCTCCTTACATTAAACACAGACAAAACAAAACATGTATCGTTTTACAAAACTGCTGCTTCGTCACCTCCTACACAATCAGCGGTGAGGTTGCATTCTGATGCATGTCTGGGCTATGCGGCCTCTTCTCTTGATATCGACTTTTATTTACCCCCCGGATCTTGCAATTGCCCCCAAATCGATTCGCAACACAGCATAAAATATCTAGGTGTTATTTTGGATGAACATTTAAACTTCAAAGATCACATTATTAAACTATCTGCTAGAATTAGAAAAATTATCAATATAATGAAAATTTTAAGAGGCTGTACCGAAAAAAATGTACTTAAGAATGTATACTTTGCAATTTGTGAATCCCTGTTGTCTTACTGTATTCGGGTATGGGGTGGGTCAGCCAAGTCATTTATGCTTATAGTGGAACGCGCCCAGAGAGCTGTTCTAAAGGTTATGCTGGGAGTATCTAGAAGGTACTGCACTGATACTTTGTATAGGGATTGGAACGTTCTTTCAGTTCGAAAGTTATACTTTCTGAAAGCATCCGAAGCGATCCACAAGATTGTTCTAGGCAGCCCACAATACGAACAAATTAGATCTAGGAGAATTTTTAAGATCCCATTAATATCCACGAAAACCAGCTTTGCGAGGAGACATAGTGGATTCTTACACCCATTTATTTTTAATAAAATTTCAAAACAATGCATTTTACGAGATTGCAGTCTTCGCGAGGCTAAGACAAAAATAAAGAAATGGCTCTTGTCTCAGAGCTATGACTCCACAGAAAAATTTATTAATATTTTAAAATAATGTCTTATGAGTAGGGTTATTTACTTATTTTATAAATTTATTTTACTGAAGTATATACGTTATCACTATCTTTTAATCGTAAGTATAGTATTTTATTTATCTATCTTTATATAGTCTTCTATTTAAGTATGTATTTGTTGTATTTATGTTTATAACCATCCATTATTATTTACATTTATAACTTATAAGTTAAATTATTTTAAATTTTATTGCATGCTTCTAATATTTATGTGTAGATTGTAATAATTTAGTTTTTAGATTGTATCTTTCGGATTTAGGTTTACTTCTTTAGACATAACTTTCTTCTTGGTACTTAATTTTTGGGCCTCGCAATACAGGTCCCTTCCTAGTGCGAGACCCGCTGGTAAATAAATGTGTTATAGATAGAGATAATTAGATTAAACTTTAACTATGCAGAACATGTAAACCTCAGTTTTTTATGTAAATAAATTATTATTATATATTATTATTATTAAATCGTATGGGCATTATTGGACCTTTAGTATTTCCTAAAATAAGTTGAACCAAGTATCACTTAGCTATCGAATAAAGGTGTCGAAATGAAAACTAATACATATACTTACAGGTTCTGCCTAGTTAGAGACTTTATGAGTGATGCATTAATTTAATTATTTATTTATCGTAAAGCATTATGTGCTGGTTAAGTGCGACCCAAAAACGTCACTTACTTTTATTTCCCTTGTATAATCCTATTTGTACAATGCATCTTCATTTGTCTAACATTTCTATATAACAAGATAGAGGATGGGGTGCACCATCAACAATTTAATGTGTTTTAACCGCAGGTTTAACTGATCTTAGTGGTAGAGAGGGAGGGAGGGAGACCCTCTGATATTACGTCATCAAACTGTAAAGTTGTTCTCCGATACAGCAGGTTTATAGGTTGTTGAATAGTAGTATTAAATAGAGAGACCAGTTACTCAACTTGCAATTAAATATAAAATTATAACACTATTTGGGTCCACACTATGTAAAAGGTTATGTAAGTTTAAGTTTTGGAAATACTATATTTTAAATATTTTGAGCATTGAGTACTCTCTCTCTCTGTAAGTACCTATTATAGTTATTAACAACGAAACATCATAATCATACTGTGCCACATCAATATATATAAAGCTCTTCCGTTACTGACTGACTGACTGACTGACAGACAACGCAGAGCCGAAACTACTGGGCGTAGAAAGCTGAAAATTGGCAGGTGGGTTCCTTCGGGAGTGTAGGTGAGCACTAAGAAGGGATTTACCGAAATTCCCACGGGAACGGGAAAAAACGGGAATTTTGTGTTTATGAGAAATCTTCGCGGGAAAAACCGCAGGGCAGCCTCTAGTTATTTATATATTTATTTTGCCTTAGTTAAGAAGATATTTTTTTTTTCAAAAATGGCGCCAGCATCGCTGTAAAGTGGCTCTTAAAGCGACCAACTCTAGGAAGAATTCTGGCTACTACGACTGGCTACATCATCTCAGTCGAACGAAATACCTACGATTTGATTAATAGCAATTTCATCCAGGCAACCCACAGAAGTTTAACAGTTGAGTGAATACGGAGATAGGTAACATAATACATCCAGGGTATTGTCTGCTTTAATGGTCTATCTCTATTACAATGATTTTGAGAACCCTTTACTGACTGATAATATGAGAAAGGGTCGCACTGTGCCCTAATTATTGAAATGATGTCGACGTGTCGCAAACATTTAGAACGACCTCCTTACTACGGCAGCGTGAATATTAAACAATTTATTGTAAAACGACTTATTTGCAACCACACATTGGCCCTACACAACAAACATAGATAATATTTACCAATGTTTGCCTGTGCCAGAGATCGAAATCGGATCTCTTGCGTCGCAGTTTACATAGCTGCCCACTAAGCCACTGAGGTTTTTTATTGATTGACTTACTTACCAATAGAGAAACTTTAAAATCTTAGTTGTCTAAAGTTGATTTGAAAAAAGAACAATAAAGCAAGGTTTAACATCTCCGACCGACCGCCTGATTACAGCCGTTTGAATCGAGCGAGGCCAACGACCTCGCGTCGTCAGCGGCCTGCGGCAGCGGCGGGCAGCGCGGGGGGCAGCCCGAACCCGAGCCGAGCCTGACCCGAACACGGTCACGATCACCGAGAACAACAGCTGACAGGGACAGGTTAGTACCCCCCGCGCAGCCCGCGGCGGCTGACGTAATCTCATTCTATGCTTTTAACATGTTTTTAAATTTTGATTCTGCCAAAATGGCCACACCTGCGAAAAGAAATACAACTAAAGCCTTAAAAATATGCTACGTCTACACGTGCTCCAATAATAACTTGTCAAACAGAACTATGACCTTCCTCCGGCTGCCGGATTCAAAAAATGATCGTCAAAGGTTAGTGAACCATATTTTTAACTACCTATCAGACAAAGTTCAAAAGTCGAAGCGTTTTGAGGTATGCGCGGATTGCGGGCGGGCCTCGTCAGTTCTGTACGTAGAGGTAAACGCGCCGCTCGTCGCTCGCGCTCATGGCTTGCCCTGTCTTTACTCAAACAAATCACACAATCCTGCTACCTGCCCCTGCCTGCCTTGCGCCCTTTAAAATGGCTTTTATAGAAAGTGTTTTAGTTGCTTATTTTATTATGATTAATGCCTGAAATCAAAGTCATCATCATCATTTCAGCCGCAAGGCGTCCACTGCTGGACATAGGCCTCCCTCAAGGCTCTCCATCTGTACCGATCGTAGGTGGCCTGAAATCAAAGTAGTTTTAAATTATTATTTTTTGCATTAGTACAGTGGCGGACACGGTCGGCGTAACACTTCCGGTTTTTCTGTATTGCAAAATAGCTCTTGTTCTTTGGTAATACAGTCTAGGCCTGACGAAACCATAGACAAATCTGTTACGGCCTCCTAGTCCTTGACTGTACCTATGTGAGTTATTATCATAATAATGAGCCAACGATATACTACTAGACAATCTTGCTAAGAAAATTTTATGGCACTTTTGTGTACACCTAGCTTTTTGTTTGTTGCGCCACTTTAGCCAACAAACTATACTTAATTGCTTGACTTTTACTACCTACATAGTATTGATTTGCTTATAAACTTTGATTTATTCAGTTGTTTTTTTAAACTATCGCGGGTGAGGCACGCTTGTGGCTTGTACGTGTGTAAATTTACATGCACAGCACACCTAACACTTATACTTCTCTAAATGAAATGCTTTTTACTTCTTTTCTTTTATAAAATAAATAAAACACCATGAATGACCTAAAACATAGTTATAAATGGTTATTTTTCTAGTCGATTATAAAATTGTAGACTCTATGTCAACTTAAATTTAACATTAGCATCCATTTCCAGGCTCGAAGATTGGCTAATGATAATCGGGCGGCCGGATATGTTGAAGTACGAGCCCAAACAGTTGGCGAGCGTCTTCGTCTGCAGCAGTCACTTCCATCCCAGTGAGGTTCACAAGTACCAGACCAATAAACACTTATTGCCCACCCTCAACCTTCCGCACCGGTCTGGAGCCGCCGCAGTCATCACCAAGCCTGCACCCGCGCCTGATGCCGAGCCGGTCAAAGCCCCGGTGAAACAAGCGCAAAAGAAATCATCAATACAAATTTACAACTATTTCGCAAAAAACCTGAATCTGTCCACGCACCCACACTCGATTGTGAACTTTAAAAACTACTGCATGCACCTGTATCAGTGCAGCGCATTGCAGTACAAGATCGTTCAGAGTTCTCTGAAGCTGCTGCCGTTGAATGCGCTCCGGCGGCACTGCCGCCTCGCCGCGGCCGCTGGCGAGCTCGCGGGGCTGCTCGAGCTGCGCGCGCCCCACATGAGCCTTCTCCAGCGCGGCTGCACGCTCTGCCTTGCCTCCGCGCCCCTGAAGCCCTCCTTCTACTACAACACGCGGCTTGATCGCCTCGTGGGCGTCGCGCCGGGCTCAGGGAAGGCGGCGCGTGTTGCAACCGTGGCCGTGCTCAGCGGCCTGCTATCCGACTGGCATTTGCCAATAGCACACAAGCAGCTTAAGGCGCTGGAGCCGCCCGCGCTGGCAGCATGGCTGGACGAAGCGCTGCGCTGCTTTCCCCGTGGCGAGCTGGCGCTGCACGCAATCGTTGCCCCACTCGAACCTGCCTACTACTATGCGGCGCAACTACGAGGTCTAACCGACTATAACCCCTACATCACGTATCGCGAGTACAAGGTCTGCTTCTACTTTGATCCGAAGAGTATCATGGAAAACGTTTGCTATTACCTTAAGCATTCTAATATAACTTTTAAAGACAAAAAAGTAAAATGGGACCACCTGGTTCAATATTTCGATTTTAGCCGCAGCCTGAAGATGGATTTGACCCCTGGTTTGACTGCGAGCGACTTAGAGAGCGGCGGGACGGCGGTGTTGAGTAGGGGGGTGGCGCGCGCGATTAGCGTGCTGGCACAGCTGGGCAAGCTGCCCGGCGACGCCGCGCACACCGCCGACTTCCTCGCCGGCGTCAATGACCTCCTCGACCTTTGCACGAGCCAGTTCTCCTCAGCGAACAACCCACTAAAGAGACCTTTTTCGGGCGAGGAGAAACAGAAACAGAACTTGAAAGACTGCAACAAGTTTCTGGACAACATAATATTAGTCAAACACAAATCTAATTGGAATGTAAATGCGGCGAACTTTGTAAATGCTTTTAGAATTAATATAATGTCCATTCGAGAACTTCACAACGATCTCAAGATAAAAAATATCGAATCTCTTCCCACTCGACGCCTCGGGAACAGCGCGGAAATCATCATAAAGCAAATTCAAGCGACGATAGAGCGGAACGCCGGGAAGCTTATGACCGTTCAGAACTTTATGGCAGCGTTTAACAAAGTGTTTGTTATGCATTACATGCAGCCAAGCAACCTGTCTGTGTCCAAGAAGAATATAGAGATGTTTCTGAAAATTCTGGAAGAAGGGTTGGATTCGTACAAACCAGCGGGAGGCGTGCTGGTGGGACAGCCACGCGTCGAGCCCGTCGTCGTGTCGACGAGCTGCTACCGGCAACTGCGGCTGCCGATATCGCGGCCCGCGCGCTATCTAGCCGGCTTCCTACTAGCCACCTGCCTGAACCAGCATCAAAATTGCCAAAAACAACGGAATTTTTACCAAGAGTGCTGCGTACCAATAACAAGTAAACTTGAAGACGGTTACAGGATCAAGAATTTGATCTACTTGTTGCCTGCTGATCGGGAGTACGTGGTTGAACCGCCGGAGTACTTGCTCAAATTTCTGCAGCAGATGGAGGATGTGTTCGTGAGCGCAGTGGCACAGGGGTTGGCGGAGGAAACGATGGCGCAGCTGGAGGCTTCGACGGCGGGGCTAGGATTGCGGCAGCCGCACTGCTCCTGCTTCCCAGTCTACTTTCTCAAGGTTCTTTTCATGCGCGTGCGACTGTTCCTTACTTTGAAGCACAACAACGCAGCCTTACGGCGCGGTGAGCCCCGACACTCCTTCTCCTCCGAAGGGCTTGAGTTTGTCTTCCATAATGCTGATCCTATTCAAACAGATTTCTTAGGTGAAGAAGATACAAATCCTAATAAACGTATTGACTTAAGTGAAGACGATACAAAGCCTAATATAACTATTGACCTGAGTGACGAAGATACAAAACCTGAAAAAACTATTGTTCTAAGTGAAGACGACGATGAGTGATCTTAAGACTAGGCTTGTGTTTAATTTTTCAATAAGGTACTTTTAATATTTAAAAATTTGAATTACAATGCTCGTGATTAGAGTTAAGCTTCTTTTAATTTAAAAGTAGTTTAAATACTATAAATTTTGTTACTCGTCGAAATAAACATAAAAATATTGTACTTACCGACTACTTTTTTATTAGTGAGTTCTCTTTGGCTTCGCTTAGTAATTAGACGTTCGTTTCCTATAAACAGCTTGCATTTTTTTCGCTTCCATTCTTATTTTAAAATAAGGAAACTTCCTCCGTTAAATGTTTTGTGAATAATTATCTTTATACTTCTTAATAGACATTAATATTCGAGGAAATAATCACAAAGGAAATTAAACGAACGTTATTTGCCGCCGCACCGGCTCTCGCCAGGCGCGGGGCAAGCATCCCTTTGATGCTGCTGTTACCGTACAAAAGTAAATTATTCGTAGACCTGTCAATTAAATGAACCTCCCAGTGCAGAACTAAACACTGGTCTCTACCAAGAACTGTGATTCCCTACTTAAAAAAATACGTTTACAGAATAAAGCGACTCGGATGTATCGATCGTGATAGAAACATTTTTGCAACAATAAGTTGTCAGTCATGTTTCTATTTTATTTATTTTATTCTCAATGTAATAAATGAATGTCAAAAGACCATCGCCAGCCTTTTATTCCCAAGACAAATGTCTGCAATTAAATGCATTTACGACTCGTCCAAATCGTAAAAACCTAAAAAAAACTCTCCAAATTTGGTTCACGAATAAAGCGTTTATTTATAACCGCGGGTGCTACATTGCTGCGATTTCTCATTGTTGAGTTTTGTAATTAAACGCGTTTACGAGTCCCGATGATTTGTGCAAGCTCTTTGTGCGGTTTACGAGCAGCCCCGCCCCTCCCCCTTCTGCTTTTCCCTCCCTCCCCTCTGCGCAGCTCGGGGGCTTTTCAACCCCCCTGAAATGTAATCCGATCAAAGGTTTGCACATGAGGTTGAGTAAAAAATGTACTAAGTACAAACTTTCTGCAGATGAGCAATGTACCATCTTTGAAATAAAAAAGAAAATTAAGAAAATTGACTTCAAATTCTGATTCTGATTCAATCAATTGTCATTTTCATACTTCTTTATTTAGTAGGTTCCCTTTTTGAACTTCATTATTGGTGTTTTGCGTGGGCTAATGATGTTTAACATACAATTGGTTTAGTGAATTCCGTTCCAGAAAGTGTAATAATAATAAGCCACGCTGCTCCCAAAAACATCATCATTGATTGGCCTATTTTCTGGCAAAAGAAAATTACTGAAGCCAATTTGCATTGGCCTTCGCCGCAGAAGAAAGTAATTTCCCGGCATAATCGGGTCTTCCCGAGGCCGGCCGCTCCAGCCAGCCAGCGCAGACCTATCACCTTTTATTAAAAAAAAAAAAAGAAAAAAGAGGAATGAGGCCCGAAAAAATCTCATTTTGACATTTTATATTTTAAATTCTCCCAAATTGCATATCTCTCGGGCGCGCGCAATTTACATTTTTATAGCTCATAATTAAGAGCCAAATTTGCGGGGGGGCGATAATTTGGGGGCGGCACAAGAAGTGGGCTAATGAGATTTATTAATTCACTGATTGATGGAGGAGGAGCTGTTTGAATTAAGCCCTAGAGAGAACCTCGGAGTAAGTATTAAACATCAAAATATTCCTGAGCACAGAGCAACCGCGCGCTCTGAACTCCCCAAAGTTACCAATTCAAATGAAACGAAAACCGGCGAAGGTGAAATATTTAATAAACATGAAACTCCTAATTCTAATTAAGGCGCAGTTCAGCGAGCGCGCATTTTCGACTCAAAGTGAGTTAATTAAGCGGAGAATTTAACATTTAGTCCGCGTCGCGTCGCCGTCGCCGTCGTCGTCAAGCCTGCGATCGTAAAAAATACTCATTAACGAAATTGGAGCCCGGATGTGTCTCTAGGGGATATAAAAAAAAACTTGCAGCGCCTGCTCTGAAGTAAAAAACTTAGCTAGATAATTGAAGATTTAATGGTGGTAGCAATAAGATGCAGAAAGATTTTCACACACTATTTATTAGTACACTTTGCTAGCCGACAATACAAAATCAAGTCAAGTGACGTTACAGTGACAGGTGTCAATAGACGCCCTCTAGTAGTGTTGGGATGCGTTCATAAATTAACACCCTCCTTTGAACGCAAGCCCATTTCATTTATACAATAACAATGTTTTTCAAAAGTAGTTCCTTTCGTAAGAACGTCGGCAACCATTTGGTCACCTTTAAGAAATTCAAAAACAATTACACAGTTATATACAAGTTCCTTAAGAAAATGAAATCTGATGTCAATGTGCCTCGTTCTGGGAAGGTAACCATCGTGTGCCGTCAACTTGATTGCGCTCTGGCTATCACTGTAGATGCGCAGCGGCGGCGCGGGCGGCGCGGGCGGCGCGGGCGGCGCGGGCGGCGCGAGCTCGGCCTGCAGCTGGCGCAGCCACAGCGCCTCCTGCGCGGCGGCCGCCATGGCCATGTACTCGGCCTCGGCCGTGGACAGCGCCACGGTCTGCTGCTTGCGGGAGCACCAGGAGATGGCGCCACCCTGAAACATGAATATGTAACCAGTACACGACTTGCGGTCTTCAGTGTCGCTGGCCCAGTCTGCGTCGCAAAAACCAATCAATTCTGTGTTGCCTTCTTTGCTATAAGTGAGCTTCACATCTTTGGTTCCTTGTAAATATCTCATTACTCTTTTCACTCCCATCACATGGTCTGACTTAGGGTTTTTGTTGAATCTGCTCAGAGTATTCACTGCAAAAGAAATATCAGGTCTTGTGACTTGTGCCAAATATAAAAGGCAGCCAATTGCTTCTTGATATGGAAAATCGGTGCCTGCTTCGCTGTCATTCTGACAGTATTTGGAGCCAACTTCTATGGGGGTTCTCACTGAATTACATTCTGCCATTTTAAAACGATTTAATATTTGTTTTATGTAATTAGTTTGATCAAGCATAATCTTTCCTTCACATCTAGTCACATTCAGGCCAATACATTGCTTGATTTCACCAAGGTCTTTAATTTCAAAATGTGTAGCCAATTTTTTCTTAATCATGTCATTATCATGTGGATTGCTAGTAATAAGAATTATATCATCAACCCAAATAGCAATAAATATCATTTTGTTAACATCAAAATAGACACATGGATCTACCTTCAGTCTTTTAAGACCAATTCCTTGTAGAGCTTCATCTAATTTCTTATTCCACAGTCTGCTTGCTTGTTTTAGTCCATATATAGATTTTTTTAGTAGGCATACCTGTGCTCCTTGCTCATATTCTTGCGGCTGTGCCATATAAATTTCAGTGTCAATTTCTCCCTGCAGGAAAGCTGATACCGCATCCATTTGATGTATGATTAGGTCATATTTAACGGCTAAGGCAAATAAATATCTGACTGAGGCATACCTGACCACTGGTGAATACGTTTCTTCATAGTCTGTTCCCTTTCTTTGAGCATAGCCTTTGATTACCAATCTTGCTTTATATCTTATTACATTGCCATGTTGGTCTGTTTTTGTTTTAAATACCCAAGTGCAAGGAATGACCTTCTTACTTACTGGTGGTTCAGTAAGCGTCCACGTCTCATTCTTAATCAATGATTTGTATTCCTCATCCATAGCCTCTTTCCACTGTAAAGCCTGAGCTGATGAGAGTGCTTCCTCAACTGATTCCGGATCTGTTAGATTTTTATAGCAGATTAAGCTAGCAGGTTCTGCACCCTTTAGTTTAGATCGGTTTCGAGCTCTAAGCGTTATATTTGAAGTTAATTCTGGTGATAGCTCTACATGTTTAGGCGGTGTGTAAATTGAGACCTCAGTCTCATCCTTGTCTGTCTCATACTCACTCTCATCATCATCAGTTGTGACTGGTAAGATTTCAGTGCCTGTTATTGAGGTATCAGGGGTTTCAGTGCTTGTTATTGAGGTTTCAGGCATAGTTTCAATCTCTCTTGTCAAATCAATTGGCTCCTGATTCCTTGAAAATTCAACAGATACTAAATCTCTATTTTCTGAAATTTGACATAAGGGTATGTTAGTAACAGGAACAGTGGAACTTTCAATAAAGGAAACGTCTCTACTTTTTACAATCCGTCTCGTTACAGGGTCCATCATGCGATATCCTTTTGTATTTTCACAGTAACCAATAAATATCATCTTACAGGACTTTGCGTCCCATTTCTGTCTCTTTTCTTTGGGCACATGTACCATGGCCTCACAGCCAAATATTCTCATGTGAGACAAGTCTGGTTTCTTACCAAACCACATTTCATAAGGGGTCTTGCTATGTAAAGCTTGTGTCGGTGATCTATTCACAACATATGCAGCTGTTGCTATTGCCTCAGCCCAGAATGGCTTTATCAATTTTGCATCAAAAATCATGCACCTTGCTCTTTCTACTAGTGTCCTATTCATTCTTTCAGCCAGTCCATTTTGCTGTGGCGTATACGGTGTGCTGGTCTGATGTGATATACCACATTTATTAAGAAAGCTTTCAAACTCTTTATTACAATATTCTGTACCATTGTCTGTCCTTAAGGATTTTATCTTACTGTCTAACTCATTTTCCACTCTGCTTTTAAAATCTTTAAATATACTTGTTAGATTCAGTTTATCTTTGAGGAAATAAACAAATACTTTTCGTGTATAGTCATCTATAAATGTTATAAAATATTTCATACCTCCAAAGGACAACGTCTCCATTGGGCCACACAGGTCGGAGTGAATCAGTTCTAGTGGTTTCTGTGATCGGGAACCCTCATTTGCAAATGGCAGTCTTGTTTGTTTACCTTCCAGGCATGTGCGACATGAAGTGTTTATAGCATTTATTTGTGAAAATGTAACACCTTCCACAGACGTAGGCAGCTTCTTGACATCGGAAAAGTTTAAATGGCCCAGCCGGCGGTGCCACAGGATGGACTCCTCATCTGTAATGTCAGCGGAGACTATGTGAGCAGGTACATCATTGAAGACATTCACTCTGTACAGACCATTTACTAAAGTCGCAGAAAACATGTGTTTCCAATTAGTGTCATACACTTCACAAAGGTCATCTTGCATTATTAATTTACAGCCATTTTTGGTCATTGTACTGACTGAGAGCAGGTTAGCGGCAAGTGATGGTACAAAAAGAGCATTTCTTACCTGGACTGTGTTATTGTTATTGACCTGTATGTCCACATTACCCATACTTTCTACTGGCACAGTTGCTTTGTTTGCAGTGCATATATTTGAAACAGGCGCCTCCTTAACATCATACAGCCAGTCATCGCGCTTGGTCATGTGCATGGCTGCACCGGAGTCTATATACCACTGGTCTCTATTTTGATCTGGAAAAGCTGAAAAAGCTGCAATATAACCTGGAGTTTGTTTTTCCTCTTCATTATTTTTTATTCCAGAGTGTTTTCTTGGCGCTCTGCAGTACTTGCTCACGTGCCCAAATCTGTTACAATTGAAGCAGCGTGGGGGCCCCTTATTCCTTACAAACAAAGCCGAAGGCTCTTCATTTTTAACCTCTTGTAACAACTTTGTTTTGATTGCATCGGCAGTTATAGAGATCCCTGAGCTCTCAATTCCCATTATCATGGGTCTGTAAATATCAGGTAGACCTGCGAGCATAAGAGTTCCTATCCATTCGTCTTCAACTTTAAAGTTTATACTTCTCAGTTTATGTGCTGTGGACATTATTTTGTTTACATATGACTCGACGGTTCCACAGACTTCCAGGTTCGTAGTAACCAAGTCTCTCAACAGAGCCACTTTACGTGTCAGCCCATTGTCGTCGAAGGCCCTTTCCAGGTTGGACCAAACTTGTTTGGCTGTTTCCGCGTCCTGTACGTGAACATAGTTCACGGGGTCCAGCAGGAGAATAAGTTTAGATTTCGCTTTGACGTCTTTGTCGACTTCAATCTTTTTTCCTTCTGTAGGTTCCACGCAATGCCACAGCTCTTCGTGCTGCAAATACGTTTTTACAGCAAATTTCCACGTTGAAAAATTTTCTCGGCCCTTTAGTTTCTCAATACTAAAGAGATTACTGCTGTTTGAAGACATTTTATTTTTTTAACCTCAAAAATTATTTTTACCGGCCGGCTAATAAATCGGAGTTTCTTGTTGAAAAATATCGACGGAATCTTTCTGCAAACGTTTCGGTGCCAACCACGCTCTGCTACCATGAAGATTTAATGGTGGTAGCAATAAGATGCAGAAAGATTTTCACACACTATTTATTAGTACACTTTGCTAGCCGACAATACAAAATCAAGTCAAGTGACGTTACAGTGACAGGTGTCAATAGACGCCCTCTAGTAGTGTTGGGATGCGTTCATAAATTAACAATAATATACCTAGGTGTATGTTTCTCATCAACAGACCCTATGAAATCGTTGGATTAACAGATTTTATTGGCAGTAAGCAATAAATCACCTGAGAAGTTTATAGTCCTTTGGGATCTTAATTTTATGAAGATTTTTTCTCCCCCAAAATTGGAATACCTTGACATGTACAGTCACGGACTAGGAGGCCGCAACAGATTTGTCTATGGTTTCATCAGCCCTAGACTGTATAACCAAAGAACAAGAGCTATTTTGCAATACAGAAAAACCGGAAGTGTTACGCCGATCGTGTCCGCCACTGTACATGTACAGTGGCGGTCAAGGAGGGCGTAACAGATTTGTCCATGATCTCGTGCGCCCTACACTCTATTTACCAAAGAATAAAAGCTAGGTATTTTGCAATACAGAAAAACCGGAAGTGTTACGCCGTCCTAGACTGCCACTGTACAAACATTGTAAAAGGAAACCACCACCTAGTCACTTTAGGTTGACTACTAGGTCACTAGTCCATGCCTATTTGGTCCATGCGTGTTTCGGCTTCCTGGGCATCAAGTCTCTTAACCAAATGAACAATGAAAATTCGATGTCAGTGCCATCATCCGAAAATCATTGCGGCTTTTTATGGACGACAACTGTACATGCCGTTAGAAAAGCCGTACCTACCTAAAAAAAATCAAATTCTGTCATTTTCATAGAATTTTCATTGTTAATTTAATTATGCGATTCTCTCGGGCACACATGTCCTATACCACCTACAGGGGGCTTGTCTTGTTTGGTGCTAGCGGTAAGTCACGGTATGGCGCGAAATTAAAAATTTTCGTGTTTTTTTAATTATTCTGGCGAAAGTATTCATTTTTAATAAAGTTTTAATGAATTCGCGTATGTAAAAAACCATTTCTCACATTGTAATACAACGTTTTTCGAAGACAGACCTACTAATTTTGTGTCTAAGGACCTAACTTGATTTTTGGCCTTTATGTCCTTAGGCACAAAATCAGTAGGTCTGTCTTTTAAAAACGTTGTATTACAATGTGGCAAATGGTTTTTTACATACGCGAATTCATTGAAACTTTTAAAAATATGTATACTTTCGCCAGAATAAATAAAAAACACGAAAAAATTTGAATTTCGCGCCATAGCGAGAGTTACCACCTTAAGATTTTCTATCTTAAAATATACAAAGCTACCTACTAGACTGATGATGATGATGATGATGTCCTCCACGACGTATCCGTCGAAGGCGACACCTTGTCAGCTCCTGGCGAGTGTTCGGATGTGACTCGCAAAGCCGAACTTAGTCTTAAACGTGCGGCCGCATATGTTGCACTGTAGCTGTCCGCTGGTGTTGTAAGTGTAGTTGTAGGAGACCTTGGGACGAGTCTTTCAGGCCTGGCGTTCAGACTAGAGTAGGTATCGTAAATATTCCACACAAAGTACACACACTCTCTTATCACGTGCACTTAATATTACCTATCTGCGAGGGTTTTAAAATGCATTAAAAATCGATATAAATGGTATAAATTTACAACTCTGATTGCGCTAACGCAAATACAAAAACTACTTACCTGCATTATAAAGGATAATAGATCTTACGTCGTGCCACTTAAGGTGCTAATTACCTAGGGTGAGATCAAGCCGCCACGCTGTCTCTGCGTGCTTGTTTGGGTCCCAATCCTACTAAATTATAAACAAATTATAATTTTAATAAATAAATGTTTCGGACGTTAATAATAGTGCAAATGGTAAAATAAAACGAACGAGTCGGTCGGTACTTACTTCTAATGGTAAAAAAGTGAAAAATTGGTTTATTTTGCTACATTATTTAATTTGTGCCCTTTCTGCACCTCTGGCCGTTTTCTGGCCCCTCTCTATTACCTATTACACAGGTTGGCCCGACCAATCATAAGAACATAGAGCTGATAGCAGCTGAGCGTGGGAAGAACTTCATACGCCAATAATGTATGGTTCCCAGGGTCCTTCCCAAAAGCGCCAAAACGGCCGCCGGGGGGTTTTAGTGGGTGCTAGCTTCACATACCGTTAATGCGTTAGGCATTTCCCCCCGTTATAAAAACAAAAAAAAGTTCTAACCAAAAACGAAAGCGATTAAAATTAAGTTAACCTTTAAAACCAAAAAAAATTACTTTGATGAAAATATATCGGTACAGCCTTAGCTTATACCTAGTATAAAAGGTGCAATAAAATTTCAATGATTACTAGGTCTAGCTAGTTTGCTGTGCAAATTGTAAATAGTAGACTTGTGCCCCATCGGCCTGGCAACGCGTCGGCTCTGGTAAACTGTGGTTGGCTGATCGTGGAAAACTTACAATGACAAGGCTTCTTCACACTGTAATTTTCTTTGCATGTGTTGTTGTAGGCAGATTTGATAATCAGTTTAGGAATTTTGCGAAAACTCGGATAATTGGATAACTTTTTTTTCAATCATCCTGAAGATTTTTTTTTCGCAAAAAACAATATAATTAAAAAAAAAAAACCTTCCTTAACTCTGATTGGCTAGATTAATGCTGGCTAGTTAACTGTCTTCTGATTGGTTAGTTAAAATACCTTTGACCTTTGATTTTTTAAATAAGAGTTTACCAGCAAGCAATAAATCTAGCCAATCAGAGTTAAGGCAGGTTTCAAATTTTTCAATTATACTAGGTTTTTTTGCAAAAAAAACTGCTTTACGTCAGGATGATTGAAAAAAAAGTAATGCTTAAGTATATCAAATTATCCGTGTTTTCGCAAAATCCCTAGGTTTTTTGCAAAAAACCTAATTATCAAATCTTACTACGACACATACATGGATAAATACACCGTACTTACATGCTACAAATATTAAAAAAAAACTTTAAGCAGGTAATATATAGATACAATAACAACACATATTTAAAGTTACCGATATCACAAAGTAATAATGCTTACTTATCATGTTGTATGAAAGATAACAAAGAGTAGAGTAGGTACAGTGGCGGACTAGGAGGCCGTAACAGATTTGTCTATGGTTTCGTCAGCCCTAGACTGTATTACCAAAGAACAAGAGCTATTTTGCAATACAGAAAAACCGGAAGTGTTACGCCGACGGTGTCCGCCACTGTACCTACTCTACTCTACTCTATAGCTATAGTAAGTACGTAAGTAAGTAGGTACTTACTATAGTGGGTTTGTTAAGTCCAATAAATGTATGGGAACCAATATTTTCTGCATTAAAGCATGAAACTTGGCACAGTTGTTGCTTAGGTGGCCCAGACTGAGAATCGCCCGGGAGGGAGCGGGAGACCCCCCTCTGGGGGGCGGGGGGAGGGGGTGAAGTTTTCTTCTACCGCGCGCGCTATCGATCCCTATTGCTGCTATTTTATAGCTACTAGGGCAAGTGTGGTGTCATTTTCGGATAATTTAAGGATGAGGAATCCGTTTCTGGAACAATTTTTTTACATTTCTATACAAAAAAATTGGAATTTACCATAAAATAGATAATTGTCGACGCAAAAAAAATTCTTCTAATGACGATATTTTTTGAATGAGTATAGATATCAGCAAAATAAAAATATATTTGAAAAGCTGCATTCATGCAGTTTTCAAAAATATAGGGTTCGATATACTTTTTGTTTATATTTATGTGTTAAAAAAAATAGTAAACACTGCGCGGAAGAGGATGTTAAAATATTTAATGCCTAATTTCGGTTTGAAAATTACTTGGTTAATTCAAATTACTACCAAATACTGAACAGGGTCATTCAACCTGTGATAAATAACAACTATCTGTATTCAAACATAGGTTGTATAGGTACAAAAAAATACATTTCTCATACATTTATCTACCCAATTAGCTGACAAGTATGTATGAAACAATGGAATTTTTTGTGCTTTTACCACTGAAAAGAGTTGTTATTTACGATATCGGAAGACAGCTTAAGGAAACGAGAGCATCGGAAGTGGACCTGCATAAGTCTCGACGGTGCACTCAAAAAAGAGAAATAGACTTCATCCATCATGTCGACATATAACCGTATATTGAAAGATGTCTGTGATCAATGCGGTTAGAACCGGAAGCAATCACTGTTGGTACAGGACACATTGATATCAATGCTAAGCTCGAAAGGTCGCAACTGGTAAAGTCTACACTCAGACCGGCAAAACCGGCAGACCAAAACCCAAACTCGGAACTCTTTTAATTAGAACTCCAAAACCGTTTCGATTGCCTAGGGCGCAGCGTGAATGATGTAAATGAAGGGTTCCTGAGAAGTGTCACTGCGGTTGGAGGTAATTACTTACTACTAAACACACTTGATCTGATAGAGAAGAGGCGTGATACGTCTTAGCAGACAACGGCACCGGATGCCTTTGCCTGCAGGCAGCTGAAGAGACAGATCTTTATATCAATTACAAGAGACATCAGGCGATTTTATACAAAAAATATTAAGGTGAAGAGCCATAGACCGAAACAAAGCCTCCAAAGATTTTGCTCGAGATCTATTTTTTCGGCAAAGCCAGGCATGGCTGAAGACCGAGGATGGTTGGTAGAGTACTATATCCACACCTAAGATTGTGGGGGAATTCGAGAAGTTCTATGGACAGAACTTCTATTATACACGTCGACACGACAACCCATCACTGACAGTCAAGATAAGGTCCCGAGAGCAACATGGACCCGACACTATACCGAGGACATCTCGGCCGTCAACATCTTACAAACAACAAGACTGCATATAAAGTCGCATCAAATATGTTTGAATGTATGTCTCATTGTTATGTTATGTTATGTTTGCGTGACAAAGGCTGCTGTAAATAAATGATTTCCTTCTTTTTCGTTTCTTTCTTTCATCACAGCGGAACTTCAGAAGGCAAGTGGTAAAACCAGCGTTTATGGCCCGTCAGAAATTCTTCAATTTCATTATACGCTAATCATATTCCCCGAAAACTGTTAACCGCTGCATTCCAGGATGTCTTCAAGACTCTGGACTGGAAGGAACTAGGCATCATTATAAACGGCGACAAAATTACTCACTAGTTACTAGTTATGGCCCAGACCGCGAAGAATCTAGTACAATGCTCGATGTCCTCACCTCAGTTGGGCTTCCGATCAAGTTGGTATTAGAATGAACATGGACATAACAAAGATAATGTTCAGCGCCCATGTAGGAACAATTCAATCCACTCCAAATCAAAGATAATGACTACCATACACTAAATACACTCGAAGTTGTTAAAGAATACATACCTGGGACAAACTGTTCGTCCGTCGACTTCAACTCGGGAGCATCGTTCGGGATGCTTAGCTTAACTTGAATAAGCTTACTGAACGATGCTGTTCAAGTTTTGTCTTGAGGCAAGAGGTGCCTCAAGCAAGACAAAAGTCTTTGAACAATGTGCGTTACCAGTGGTAACTTACGGAACCGGGATACGGCTGCAAACAACGGGCCTAATTAGAAATTACAAGGTCACTGGAGGATAAGGACAAGGAAAGAGCTGTTTCCCTGCCTGATCGGATATGATGAGATCCTACGTCGTTGTTACTTACCTCCAACCGCATGCCTCCACGGTGCCGTTGTCTGCTGAGACGTTTCACACCTCTTCTCTATCAGATCAAGTGTGCTTAGTAGTAAGTAATTACCTCCAACCGCAGTGACACTTCTCAAGAACCCTTTATTTACATCATTCACGCTGCGCCCTAGGCAGTCGAAACGGTTTTGGAGTTCTAATTAAAAGAGTTCCGAGTTTGGGTTTTGGTCTGCCGGTTTTGCCGGTCTGAGTGTAGACTTTACCAGTTGCGACCTTTCGAGCTTAACATTGATATCAATGTGTCCTGTACCAACAGTGATTGCTTCCGGTTTTAACCGCGTTGTTCACAGACATCTTTCAATATACGGTTTTATGTCGACATGATGGATGAAGTATATCTCGTTTTTAAGTGCACCGTCGGGACTTATGCAGGTCCACTTCTGATGCTCTCGCTTCCTCAAGCTGTCTTGCGATATCGTAAATAACAACTCTTCCCAGTGGCAAAAGCACAAAAATTTCATATGTTTCATACATACATGTCAGCTAATTGGGTAGATAATGTATGAGAATTGTATTTTTTTTGTACCTATACAACCTATGTTTGAATACAGAAAGTTGTTACTTATCACAGGCTGAATGACCCTGTTTAGTATTTGGTAGTAATTTGAAGTAACCAAGTAATTTTTAAACCGAAATTAGGCATTAAAAATTTTTACAACCTCTTCCGCGCAGTGTTTACTATTTTTTTTAACACATAAATATAAACAAAAAGTATATCAAACCCTATATTTTTGAAAACTGCATGAATGCAGCTTTTTAAATATATTTTTATTTTGCTGATATCTATACTCATTCAAAAAATATCGTCATTAGAAGAATTTTTTTTGCGTCGACATTTATCTATTTTATGGTAAATTCCAATTTTTTTGTATAGAAATGTAAAAAAATTGTTCCAGAAATGGATTCCTCATCCTTAAATTATCCGAAAATGACACCACACTTGCCCTAGTAGCTATAAAATAGCAGCAATAGGGATCGATAGCGCGCGCGGTAGAAGCAAACTTCACCCCCTCCCCCCGCCCCCCAGAGGGGGGTATCCCGCTCCCTCCCGGGCGATTCTCAGTCTGGGCCACCTAAGCAACAAGTGTGCTAAGTTTCATGCTTTAATGCAGAAAATATTACCTTTGGTCGTTAACAAACCCACTACTATAGCTTGGAAAAAAAAGCCTTGAAACATTGAAGGCGCCCGCCACTGTGCTATCTATAGGATGTTCTGTTCAAAATTTTAACTTAAAAAACAGGATGCCTGGAAGAAATCGTTTTTAGCGATAAGGTCGCCTATTGTCACCTTACTGATAGGTATAGAAATTTTTAAATAGGTATTTCTAAGGTACTTGTGTATTTGAGGACAATAAAGTGTATTTTCATTTATTTAAGGCCAAAGTTGTCAAAATCAAAAATGAACAAATTTATTATAATAATATCCAGTATTTCATTACCAGAAGTTTATTTTTTACTGTTTCCATATAGGTATACCTACATCAAATTCAAAATAAAAATGGATCCGTTTCACGACTTGACTGACTTTCTTGACAAGCTGGTTGCGCTGCGTAATGCGTACACATACACATTACAATGTGGACACTCCCTGCCTCCCGCGACCCGCCGCCGATAGTGGCGGGCGCCCATCCGCCCGCGCCCCGCGCCCCGCGCCCGCGCCGCGCTCAGCTCAGCTCAGTTCAGTTACCCCACAGTTACCGGCAGGCAAGGACGCTACGACGACGCTGTGCGAAAAATACTTAAATATTAGATCTATTATTTACAAATACTTCTGAAATGGGCGTGTGTTGTGCTGTGAACGGTTGTGCAACATCTATAAATGACAAAACTAAAAGGAAGTTCTACAGATTCCCATTGGATGAATCAAGGTTAGTAACATTACATTACCCTACTCTAAAAGTGATAATGCGCATAGAAATCAATCTTCGGCTCTGTTCGACTACGGTCGTATTCCCGAGCGTATCTAAGGTGGTTAGGTTATATTCATTAGGTAGTTTGAATTATTATACAGGGCGTTTCTGTGAAAACGACAAATAGTAACGAAGATCTGCATGCGCACTAATAATTTTAGAGTACTTTAATGTGATATGTTTTTAGTAGAAAACCAACCCATAAAAGGTACCTACTATAAGTGTAAGAAGAATGATAACTCAGAAGGTATTTGTTATTCACATACTTTTATTTAACTTTTCTAAAAGCCATCAATGCTCAATCGCTCAATAACACAAATCAATGAATATCAACGACAAGAAAAAGATTGAAGAGGACCCACTCCCCAGTGGGCAAGTAAGATAAAAAAAACCTCTTCCATCTCACTTTCATAGATTAGCTAAGGTTCTCAGTGTTGCCAGTAATATGACTCTCAATGACATTTATTCATATGAAAGATAATCTATTGAATGATTTAAACCTTTGCTTAGCTATATTTCTAACAGTCGGCCAACCTGACCCTTGTCTGTCCTCAGACACAGTTTTAAATTAACAATGACAAAGTAAGAACAAAAAAAATGATCATTGTAGTATAAATGAATCGACATAAAACAAAAAAAAATTACGTTTTAATCTTCTAAAATAGACTTTTAGCTTATCACTTATTTTAATTATAATAATGTTAAACTTCTAATATATTATTATTGAATAATTATATAATATGGACGATGTTTTTTTTTTTTTTTTTTTTTTTTTTTTTATCATGAGATCAAAGTTTTAATGACTAATTATTTTTATTATTAATGTTTTATTGAAAACTATCTTCAAATACTAATTGGACTAGGTTACAGATTCTTGAGCAACTTCAAATGTACTACAAAAGTTATGACCAAGATACATACATCACAACATCAGAAATGTTCTATAAGAAAGTTTCAATTACTACTAAAAATTAATTAAATTATATATATATATATATATATATATATATATATATATATATATATATATATTTTTTAATTAAGCTTTAAAACTAACTTAACTTTACAGTAGCAGCTAATTTTACACTTCACATTGGTAATTAAAAATAGGTACTGTATATCAATTGGCATAAATTCAATGTGTTCGGCCATCCTACTTTTTTTGAATGACCTCATTCATAGAAACAAAACAAATGAAAAAAAAAAAAAAAAATAAACTTGTGCAACAGGAAAAAAAAAAAAAAATACTGGATGGAAAGGGAAACCCTATTGCCTAAATTTTACACAAACATAATTGTTATAACGTAGATTTTAATCAAACATGAAATAAACAATATTATAATATAACATCAAATTTACACTACTAGAACAACATTTTCCTCTTGAGTATAATTAGTACAAAGTGACTTTTGTATAAATTTCAGGTGAGATGCACAAAGTCGTTTCATTGTTTTACGCTCACAGGGCGCAGCAGTAAGTATTGTTAATGTATTACAGATACACACGGCATTTTAATTTCGTGTAAAATTTCAGACGCTCGCGGGGAGTTGCTATCTCCGTAAAGATAAACTAGATTGTCCTGTATGGAATTACATACACAAAACAGGGTGATGTAATCTCCACTTTAATTCACATAATACTATTGTTCATAAATACAAACGCACACAGGGCGTTGTTTTCTGCACTTTAATTCACTGACCCTATTGTTCGTAATTCCAGACGCACACAGGGCGTTGTAATTTGCACTTAAGTTCACATGGTCTTGTTGTTCGGAATTACAGACGTGCACAGGACGTTGTAATCTCCGTTCGTCGTTGCATAGTTCGTTGTAATTTCTACTTAAATTCACATGGTCTTATTGTTCGGAATTACAGACGTGCACAGGACGTTGTAATCTCCGTTCGTCGTTGTATAGTTACAGACGCACACAGGGCGTTGTAATCTCCACTGTAATTAAACTGGTCTTGTTGTTAGAATTACAGACATACACAGGACGTTGTAATGTCTATTAAAATTCACATGGTCTTATTCTTCGGAATTACAGACGTGCACAGGACGTTGTAATCTCCGTTCGCCGTTGTATAGTTATAGACGCACACAGGGCGTTGTAATCTCCACTGTAATTAAACTGGTCTTGTTATTAGAATTATAGACGTACACAGGACGTTGTGATCTCTATTAAAATTCACATGGTCTTATTCTTCGGAATTACAGACGTGCACAGGACGTTGTAATCTCCGTTCGTCGTTGTATAGTTACAGACGCACACAGGGCGTTGTAATCTCCAGTCGTGGAATGGTTACAGGTGCACACAGGGCATTGTAATCTCTATATGTTCTGTTCTATGGTAACAGACGTACGCTCGCTGGGCTTTGTAATGTCCGTTTGCATGTGTACTGTTTTTAGGGATAGGTATGGGTAGGGTAGGTAACAGGGATGATTGGTTTATTAAGATATAAAAAGATTAGTTAGTCTGTTCGTCATCCGATTCGCTTGAATTTGAATTAATATTTGAATTTAATCTGATCCAAGGCTTTATCTTATCGGCTGAATATATATTTTTATATTTTCTTGCTGAAAATCCGTCAATACTAGATACTTCGTAGCGATCTTTATCTAATACCGCGGAAATTTTGAAGGGGCCGCTATATGGAGGAATTAACTTATTACTTTCACCAATATTTCGATTTTGTTTGAGTACCATTACGAGGTCACCGCAATTATACCTATTAGCAACACGTCGATTTTTATCAAACTTTTCTTTCATGCTCTTCATTTGTTTGTTAATGTTTAATGTGGCATTACTACGAATGGACTCCAAGTCTTCAACAGAGTCAATGTTTGCAGAAACGTCATATAAGTGGCCCTCTCCAGAATTGACAGTGTTTTTCCCGAAAACTACTTGCGCAGGGGATGTTCCTATTGCCTTATTGAGGGTGTTATTAAGACTCCACTGGACATTACTCAGATAAGTATCCCAATTTCGGTCATCCTTTCCTACGTTTAACGCGGTAAGTGAGCTGAGAACTGAACGATTGTACCGCTCGATCTGGCCATTCGCTCGAGGAGTTGCAACGGCGTTCAGAACGTGTTTCATTTTGCTTGCAATTATGAATTTTTTGAATTCATCTGACGTGAAACTAGTTCCTCTGTCTGATACCAAAACTTCCGGCGTACCAAATAGTCCAATGAACTCACGTAAAGCCAATATGGTTGTCCGGCTTTTTGTATTTCTTACGGCACGTAAAACAATAAATTTAGAAAAACCGTCGATTATTCCGAGTATGTACGTATTTCCGGTTTTGCTTCGAATAAACGGTCCAAGATGATCAATGTGAACGCAACGGAAGGGTATGCTCGGCTTCGGAATTGGATGCAGAAATCCCTCTTTTTTTCCGGAACTTTGTTTAGCATAAGCACAAGGAATGCAAGCTCGAACGTATTTCCTAACAAATTGGGTCATACCTGAAAACCAATAATCTTTACGCATCCTCTCTATGGTCTTCTCAAATGAAAAGTGACCAGTCTCATCATGGCAAATATGACATAATTTAAATCTTGCGTCACGAGGCACTGCCCACTTCAATTCATTATCTATTTTTCTATATATTTTTCCGTCTTTTAATACGTAATTATTTCTTACGTCTTTGGCTTCAGTGCAGTTTTTATCCAAAATACATTTAATATGTACTAACTCAGGGTCACTCAACTGAACAGTTAGTAAGCTATTCTCACTTTTAGTTATGCTCAAGATTGAAAAATCTAGAGCTTCTTCACTAGGTATGGGATTACGGCTTAAGCAATCGGCGTGCTTCATTTGGTCTCCGGGACGATACTCAACGGTAAAATCGTAATCTTGAACCAATAACCACCATCTCGCTATTCGCGGGACGAGATCACGCTTTGTGAGTGTTGTACGAAGAGCATTGCAGTCCGTAACAACTTTAAATGGTATTCCCAACAAGTAAACCCTGAATCGGTTAAGAGACGATACAATAGCTAGAGTTTCAAGCTCAAATGAATGGAAATGTTGTTCGTCTGCGGTAGTTTGTCTGCTAAAGTATGCAACTACTCTTAAAGGAGACTTATCGTTTTCCCGTTGCATTAATACGCCTCCTAATCCTATGCTACTAGCATCCGTGTGAAGTTCTGTCAGACATTTTGGGTCATAAATAGTTAGGACTGGTCTGGTGGTCAAAATTTCTTTAATCTTAGTAAAGGATTCTAGTTGTTCCTCCGCCCACACCCATTTCGCGTCCGTTTTAGTCAGTGAAGTAAGGGGTCTAGCGATTGTAGCAAAGTCCTTGACAAAACGTCTAAAAAAACTTGCCAATCCTACAAATTGCCGGACCTCATGCACATTTTTGGGAGGAGGAAAAGCTGCTACAGCCTCAGTTTTCTTAAGACCAGGTCTAACGCCTTGACCCGATATTTCAAAACCCAGATAATCGATGGTAGACTTGAAAAAGTGACATTTTTTAAGATTTAATGTAAGATTAGCTTCCCTTAGTATTTTCATAACCTGTTTTAAGCGATCAATACCTTCTTGAATCGTTTTTGACCCAATCACTATGTCATCCATATACGCTACAACACCCTGCACTTTATTTCTTTGAAGCAGGGAGTGTACCATTCTTTGAAATATCGCTGGAGCATTCGTCAGTCCGAAAGGCATTCTATTATATTCATAGTGTCCATCCGGAGTGACGAATGCTGTCAAGTGTTTGGACTCCTCAGCCATCGGAATTTGATGATAACCTTGAGTCAAATCAAGTGTAGTAAACATAACTTGTCCCTGTAAACTGTCTATTTGATCGTCGATCAAAGGCATTGGATACTTATCTTTTACTGTCTTCCTATTAAGCGCCCTATAATCTACACATAATCTAGGATCTCCATTCTTTTTAGGTACCAGTATTATTGGACTCGCGTAATCCGAATGGGATTCTCTTATAATGTCATTGATTAGTAGTTCGTTAACGATGTGGTTAACCTTTTCTCTTTCAGAGAGAGATAATCTATATGGGCGGTAAGTAACCGGAGTTGTATCGTTAAGCTGGATTCGCATTTCAGTTACTGAGGTTTTGCCTAGTTCTTGGACTGAGAAAGCAAAGCACTCTCGATTTTCATTTAACAAGCTAAGCAATGTATTTTTAACTTCTTCCTGTAACTCAGAATCGATGTTCAATTCGTTAAGTGTTATAATAGATAGTTCGCTGTTAATGGTGCGAACATTCAAAATATAATTCTGTCCTACTTCTTTGGAAGGTAAGAGATCGTAGGGCACAGCACTTCCCCGAGCCAAAATAGTGTTTTCTTCCAATCGAAATTCGTTGCCACCTATGGGAACAAGAATTATATAACCCTTACCCTCTTTGAAGCTATATAAACCTGGAAGTAGAAAATACTGGCGTCCCTGCTCTTGTCTAATTCCACTATAAACCTTAACATAACCAGAGTACTTTTCTGGTACATTAACTTCAACTAGTGTGTCACTCTTTATTTCACAAGTTTTGTTTGAAGTAATAACAAGACTATCCTTACTATGCGTGATTTCAAAAAGAGTAAGCTCAATATCTGATTTATAGGCCCTAACGGACGGATATTCAGTCAATGATTGTCCAATAAGTATATCTACATGAAGCATCGAATCAGGAACAACATATGCTGGTATAGAAACATTAACAAAATCTACATTTATTTGTAACTGAACCTTACCCATAGCCGTTACAATACTGTTACCGAACCCTTTTAATAATGGCATACCGTCAAGATCTACCGTTAGCCCAAGAGCTTTGCTTTTGCTCTGACTAATCAAAGTGCATTCGCTCCCGAAATCAATGTATGCACGCATCTTATCTCCGTTAACTTCCACGTCTTTAAAGTATTTCTTATTAGAATCTTTGAATTCACTTATGTTGAAGACCGATCTTACTGAATTTTGTTTCGGGTCATCATTGTTAAAACGCTTTTTGGGAAAATTTTTATCCGTCGTATTACAGTTAGAGTCTGTATGTCCGTGAAGGTTACATTTGCCGCATTTTTTAATCTCCTTATTACACTTGGTCACTATGTGTCCTACTTCGCCACAGTTATAGCATGTCACTGGTTTAAAAGGCCGTCGAATAGTACTAAAATCCGTATTATTTCTTTTGCTACCCCATTCAGTTGATTCACGAGGACCAGTAAACTGTCGCCGAGAAACAAACGTGGTTTCATAGTTGGAGGTTAATTTGGTTGCAATCTGTCGTAAATGTTGTAAAACCTGTTCGGGTTCCGAGTAATTTGCACTCTGAATGTTCATCTTTACATTGCTATCAAAGATACCATGTACGATGCAATCAACCGCTTGCTTACCTTTCATCGCGCAACGATTAATTAAGGCAATCTTATCGAAATAATACTCTACAAGAGTTTCATTTCGTCGACTCCTTCTGTTAAGCATTTCGCTCAAAAGATCACCATAATTTGAATCTGGTGGAAATGCTCGCAGCAGTCGCATTTGCCACCCCGCCCAACTATACTTTACAGTTGTTAGCCCGTCATACCATTTTTTAGCCAGTCCCTTTAATTTTGGTAATGCGTAGAATATAGTTTGTCTTTCCGACCAACCATACACTTCCGCTGATTCATTAATCTTTACTAGCCAGTCCTTCATACTCTGCACTGAAGTTTTGGGATCAAATTCGGCAATAACGTTCTGAGCACCGTGCATCGGTACTGGTCTTGAAATTTCATTCCAAATGTTACTGGTGTGACGTAAAGAATCCGCGCTATCAATTGATGCTTGTGATTGCAAATATTTTCCATCTAACTGCTTGTTTCGATTGCGAGACTTGCGTTCACGACGGAGACGGCGTTTCTTGCGTCGTAATGGAGAGCGTGAACGGCGTGATACGCTTTCCAAACAGGAAATTGACTCCGTGTCGCTTTTTGTTTTATATTGACGCGGACTACTATGAACACGCTTTGACTTTCGCACATGGGATACCGCCGACGACGCTGACTTGGTTTGTTTTCGCAAACGATGAGTTTTAAGATTTTTACGCCGTATAAGGGATCGAGACTTTCGTGACGTAGCTGATGAGGACGAAGATGAGGACGATGACTGAAATTCGCGTTCGCGTGAACGAGTACGATGACGTTTGCGATACTTATTCCCTCTTTCCGGTGTCGAAATCGACAAACTAGTCGCAGCACGTTTGCGACGTTGCTTCTTCGACGTTTCATGAGAACTACGCGACATGCTTGATAAAGTGAACGTAGAATCGGACTCACTATCTGACTGTTCATTTTTTTGTCTACTGCGTCTTCTATTCAAATCGGAACGATCTCTTAAGATAATTCTTTTTCGAACACTATCACTGATCGGCGGCGTATATCGTTCCGACATGATTTTCGAATAGGTAGGGAATAAGGAATAGGGAAGAAGATCGTAGGGAAAACAGTTTACAATACTCTGTAAAATAAACATCTCAGTCAAGATATTGTATAATAAAATAAATAATACCAACTGACCAATAATAATGATTATTATGTCTCATAGCTAACATTATTGTTTTGTTTAATAAATAATAATTGAAATTGTTTTAATTGATTGAATCTGTTTCATAAAATAGAATATTAAGTAAACAGGATTATAATATGATGCTACAGTAGTTTAGAGAATTGCCCATTGTTAAGCGGCATAACTTATGCTACAATGATTAATTAATCATTAGTCTACACATTGGTCGATTTATTCATAGACAAAATATAGGCTGCATGGGTGACGACCTTTGCCTTCCGAAAATACAAGTACCATAGACAATATTGTCTCTGTATTGGGATTCCCGACGGAAACAAACAGGCACGTTCCGAAACATCACTAGGTCTGTGACTGTATCAATCAATCAATCAAACACGATAACGAACACAGACAACAATAACAATAAACAAATGACAAAATCAATCAAATAATTATACACAACAATTTTCATAAATATTGGTTCCATTCAGCTAAATAAACTGTTCTAGGGCTAATCCTTGCTAACGCAAATAAAATTAAAGCGGATTGCATTGATAAAACACGATAGCAGCTAAAGACTGTGGTGGGTGGTACATAACTGTACCGGCCCTTGTAAGTAAAATCAGGCAATATGGCGGCGGCGATGTTGTAGTACAAATATTTTAGAATAAGCCCAAGTTTGTACATAACATAGGTGACTTATACACCATCATAAACATATTAAACTCTATGTGAATTCATTAGTTCGACCCGAAGTTATAACATATTCCTTCAGATCCCTTTCAAGAGTTCAATGTTTCGGAATTATGTAATAAAATAATACACAAGAAAATAATTTTTGTAACATACCTGATTTCTGCGACACTTGACAAACCTTTGCGGGCGTTGTCCACGTTTCGCTTCTGATATGTAAGAAGAATGATAACTCAGAAGGTATTTGTTATTCACATACTTTTATTTAACTTTTCTAAAAGCCATCAATGCTCAATCGCTCAATAACACAAATCAATGAATATCAACGACAAGAAAAAGATTGAAGAGGACCCACTCCCCAGTGGGCAAGTAAGATAAAAAAAACCTCTTCCATCTCACTTTCATAGATTAGCTAAGGTTCTCAGTGTTGCCAGTAATATGACTCTCAATGACATTTATTCATATGAAAGATAATCTATTGAATGATTTAAACCTTTGCTTAGCTATATTTCTAACATAAGTAAGTCTTAGGTGTACATTTTATGGGATGTTGTTTACCTATCCGTTTTAGACCAAAACTATCAACAAGATTAAACTGAAATTAATTTAAAAAAAGAAATAAGTACTTATTAGGTATTTGTCGCACGGTTATACGGCATACTAAATACCACGTCACTCGGCTGACCGCAGCGCGGCCAGCCGCCTAGTGGGTAGGTAGGTACGCATCCTTAGATGTCAAACAAATCGTTAACTTTTTTGTGTCTCTCCGTCTGTCTGTCTGTGCACGCAACACGTAAAATCTGCTTGTCGGATTACAGTACATTACAATATAATATGAGTACTTACAATTTTAATTTTGTTTTCTCTACGGAAAATGTTAATGTTTACTGTAGGCAATAACCAATTTTTTTTTGTTTCAGATGTCGACAATGGATACGTGCGACAGGTCGAAACGACTTGGAGGGCAAGGACGTGAAAGCAATTCATAACAGCTATCGCATCTGCGATCTCCATTTTGTTTCATCGGATCATTTAAAAAGAAATTTAAAACATAATGCAGTCCCGTCTTTAAATTTACCACAGCTAGAAAATGATGATAGATTGTCAAAATATACACAAACCGATTTGGAGGTAAAATTTTGCCCTTTGGAGTTTTTGGACGTTCAAATAAATAGTCCTCCACCTCCAACGTCTAAGGACAACGATGTTGGAACACAGACTGGTCAAGAGTTGTCCAATAATTGTCCTAAAAAAAGGAAATTACGTAGGCAACTGACTAGCGCAAATAAGCGGATCAAAATGTTAGAAGAACAGTTACAAAAATCTGTAGGCAGAGAACCGGAACTGTCACCCTTTGTTCAAAAAATTATGAAAATTCAAAAACATTGCAAACGCAGCTTCAGAGGCAATCGATACGATCGAGAATACAAAATGTTCGCGATGAATTTATATTTTGCAAGTCCATTAGCGTACAGGATATTGGCAAAAATTTTATATTTACCAAGCGAGAGAACTTTGAGAAGAACAAATATTGATATAGGCACAAGTTTTACCGAAAATGTTGTCCAATGCTTAGAATCTAAAGTGAAGAAACTATCAGAATCTGAAAAAATATGTGTTCTGTGCGCTGATGAAATGCCATTGAAGACACATCTTCATTATCAAATCAAGAAGGACCAAATTAGCGGCTTCCACGAAATCGATGGAGTTCAACACAGAGAGCCAGCTACTCAGGCATTTGTGGTTATGGCGAGAGGGTTGTTTTCCAAGTGGAAACTGCCCTTGGCTTATTGCTTTCTAAGTCAAAGCAAAAATTGTCCAGACTTGAATGCATGGCTAGACAACATAATAATGAAAGTATTGGAAATAGGATTCAATGTGGTTGCATTTACTTCGGATCAGGGGTCCAATTTCATAAGTATAGCTAAGGAGAAAAATGTTACAGCAGAAAAACCGTTTTTTTATATTAATGGTAAAAGAATATATTATATCTTTGATGTGCCCCACCTATTAAAATCTTTACGAAATAATTTAATGATTTATGATTTTGTGTATCAAGATTCTGATGGAAGAGAACAAACAGCTTCGTGGGAGGATGTTCAAAACTTATATAACAAGGAAAAAGAAAGAAGCTACCAAATGGCTTTTAAATTAACTAAGTCGCACGTAAGCCCTAACAATTGTGAGAAGATGAAGGTCGACCTTGCTGCGCAAGTTCTGAGCAGATCTGTGGCTACCGCGATGCAGTGTAGTGTAGATTTAGGTTTACTGCCTATCAAAGCACTAGGCACTGCAAAATTCATACAACTAATAAACGACATGTTTGATATTTTGAATTCTTCTTCTAGCAATGAAACATACAAATACAAAAATTCATTTTCTCATCAAGATTATCAAATGAAAGTATTGCAAGAGGTATTACATTTTTTAAATAATGTTCGTATTGTCAACAAATGCAGCGGCACAATTGTTGCAAATAGTTTGAAATGCCTAAAAAGCCTTGAAATAACCATACAATCTGTTATTCAACTTTCAACTGATTTGAGAATACTAAATTACAAATTTATTTTTACTCTAAGACTAGAGCAGGATGTTTTGGAAGACTTTATTGGAACTATAAAACAGCAGGGAGGGAACTGCCGAGAGCCAACAGCAGTTCAATTCGCAGCTGCTTTCACAAAACTTTTTCAAACAAATATTATACGAGACTCAGAAACCGCCAATTGTGCCGATGATATTGACCAAATGTTAGTCTCCATAGAAAAAAGCAATGAAATTGTTCAGTTACCAGAAAACGAAAGTGAGGTCGTGAACGTTTTAACTGTTGGGACTGCAGATTATCGTTTCGACCTCCCTGAAGAAGATGCATTTACCTATGTATGTGACTATCTGCTCAGAAAATGCAAGGAGGTTCACAAAAATTGCCAGCTAATGGATGAGTACGTTAATTGCAAAGGGGAACTTACTAATACTTCGACGAATGTGACTGCCCAACAGTTTGGTTCATTATTTAATGCACAAACTAATTTTAAAGATTATGTTAAGCTAATGGACGAAGTACTTAGGTCAATATTTACAGGAAGTGATAAATTGCCTCACCATGTGGGCAATGAGATTTTGAAAAACATTCAGCAATTGACACTATCTAACGTACCATGCGAATGCTTTCCAATTGAATATTTGAATAAGATTTTTATTCGTTTTCGCTTATACAATATAATAAAACACAATAATCAAATTTTTAAAGACAAGTCATTACGCGATAAGTGTTTTAGTGTCCCTCATTTGTGATTACCTAATTTCACATTTTAAAATTATCCTATTTAGTTAGGTAATTACACAAGTTTTATAAATTTTGTTTGTAAAATAATAAAATTATAAGCTGGAAACTGTATTTTACTTTGAATATCGTTTCTTTGTCAATATAACTAGACAGTGTGCGCCCCGCTGCCTTGCCAGCGAAATTTTCTTAAAAACTGCAAAATACCAAATAATGTGTTATTCTGATATATAAACTAAGTATATATTTTTTTAGTATCATTAAAATCCATTTATCAGTTTTTATGTGAATGAGTTACAAACATCCATACTTACATACTTTCGCATTTATAATATTAGTAGGATATAAAACTCTGTTACTGAGTGACTGGCAGACAACGTACAGCCGAACCTACTGGGTGTAGAAAGCTGAAAATTGGCATTTAAAGTCCAGCCGCTCACTAAATGCGATCCTGACCCTGACACTGAGCAGCCGGACTATAAGGCTACGAACGCACAGGCGGTTTTATTTCCGCGCGGTGTCAAAGTTTGTTATTTAATTTTCAACCTTATTCATAGGCCCCGAACGCACAAGCGTGTTTTCACGGTTTTTTATCCGCTGGTGCGCACACTTCCATAAGATTCACTTCATTGTTACATAAAATCCGCGCGGAAAAAAACCGCCTGTGCGTTCGTAGCCTTACAGGATCAAAGTTACAAGACTCGCAATTTTTGACCCAATCGTAATGGAGTAATTAGTAGAAATAGTAATAGAATAGAAGTTTTATCGTAAGTTTAAGAGACATAAGGACCCTGATATTGTAGAAACAGAGAATAGTCTTGATATTCTAATATTTCTAATGATAATACAACTGTATTATTGTAACTACAAATTCATATCAATATTGTCGCACATTGCGTTCCCGACGCGAACGGAACGTACTACGATAAAATGGCGGCAACCCTAGTATGTCTTATCTCACTCAGTCTTCATACAAACGAACGGAAGAACCGCGAGTTTAGCCGACGCGCCCCGAATTCTCAGCATACCTCGGCCGCCACCAGTCGCGGGCGCTCCGCTGTTCCGTGCAGTCGATACGTGACGCTATCGCGTATTTCAATTTCCCAATTCCCTTTATTCTTTGTAATTATCACAATGTCAAAACGGTATAAACAGTATTGTTCGGTTTATGGATGTCTAAATTCGTCTAAATTGAGACCAGATCTAACGTTTTTTAGATTTCCACCTCAGGCGGAAAGGTAAGACTGTTAATATAACATTTAGTTTTGTGTTTTAATTTTTTAAGAGCTAAAAAATATTTCTCTCCATTTTCCATATTTTCTAACCTTTAAACCTTTCTTGGACCTTGGACTAGGTACTACGAACATTTCAAAACCAAAATAGCTAAATCGACCCGGCCGTTCTCGAGTTTTAGTAAGACTAACCGATCCAGGATTCATTTTTATATATACATACTTATAACAAGTACAATTTTGTCCCTGCATTCTGTTGTTGTCATTGTTTTATTTGTGTATAAATGTTATAAGAAAGCAATGCAAATGTGGAAGAAGCCTAACCAAAACGATGAGCGATACTCGCTTTTTGTCAACTTACTTAAGAGCCATAGCACAGCTAAAGTAGCGCCACCCAAGAAAAAAATAAATATCTTCTAAACTAAGGCGGCCGTTTTTAGCAACAATCAGTAGCTTTCTGTGGTCTTTAACCTAAGCTATACAACAGTGCCCTAAAAACACTAGGCTGAATTATCTAGGGGAATACTGTTTCACATTTTTTATATTTGCCTTAGTTTAGAAGATTTTTTTTTCTCGGGTACTTTATCTGTGCTATGGCTCTTAAGGGGTGCGATTCTAGCGCCACTTCGATAAATCATTAAGGCTTGGTGGTTCAAAAATTTGTGTTTTTGAGATTTTTTTAAACAATCTGAGACATACAAAATTGATGTCTTCATTCTGAAAAAAATATATGTGTTAGTTAAGGATCTAATCTAGTCATCATACTAAAGGGAAACAGGATCTAATTAATTTTAGTTGATAGAAAAAAATCTCAAAGTTACCCCTTTTTGTTCCGTTTTTTCCATTTTATTTTTAAACCGCTGATTGTTTTTTTTTGATTTTTGGAATGAAAATTGCTGGCTTCTTCCCCATTCGCCTGATATTTTTCGCCCGAAATATTAAATTTACCCATTCGCCTGAATTTTAATAAAAAGTGCTCCCCATTCGCCTGAATTTATTTCATGAATAAATAGCACCGTTACAGGTCACAAAATACTTATTAAATAATTTTTCTCGTAAAAAACCTATATACTTACAATGCAATATACGCGCTACCGCATCCAGTGTGCCCGCCAGTTTGAGAATTAAACAATAGATAATAGAGGTACACAACAATTTTATTTAATCCAACAGTACACGCAAAATCATACCTACAATATAATTAAAAACAAAAAACATAGTTTACCTTCAGTTTACATATTTAACTAAAATAAAATAACATGTATGTAATGTAAATGTGCATGGCGTGCCAGAGAAGAGGCCTATGTCCAGCAGTGGGCTCTTACAAGCTGATGATGATGATGATGAATGTATTGTCAAGCCTTTTTTTCTGGCTTACTCCGCACTTTAGGTATAAACCTGCAAGTACGTGCGGCGGCAATACGGAAGCGCAGCGTTCTACTTTGTCTATGCCTAAATACAGAATGTCAAATCAGAAGAAACCCAAGTTTCTTAAAATTAAAAAAATATTTAAAAAAATATATTAAGTACATTTTCAGAAATAATTAAATTGTGTACTTCTTACAATATTAATTTATTTTTTGAAAATAACACCATTTTAATGTGATCCGTTACAATAATTGTAATTATTAGAGGTACAATTGCGGCACTCATGCAAACGAACGTCTAAAAACTTTTTTATCAAAAAATTAAACCGCCGAAAAAAAAACCGAAATGCATAAAATAATAATATAATTACTAAGTTCTTAAAGTTATGTAGGGTATACCAAGTAATTTTAAGTCGGATATCCGATTCGGATATTTTCTTTTTGATCAATAATTGTCTTCGGATTAGTTTTTATTTTATTAGACTTTAGTCTAAAGACCCTCTAAGAAAACCCTTTAAGAAAAAGTCCTTTGAAGTCAGATCTGGTGGTGGCCAGGGAATGACGACTACTCTTAGAGAAATAAATTACGGACGATAGGGAAAGTGGTTTAAGAGATGTATCTATTTCCCGCATTTATAGGTATGTAAACATAGTAAATTGAGCAAAAAGTTATCAACTCAAACTATATAGTAATTTGTATGTAATGTTTTTTGAGTCACAAAATCAAATTAAAACAATCAGTAGTGTATTTCTAATGGAAAAAAACACTACAAAAAGGGTTTACTTTGTTTTATTTCTACAGAGTGAAATTCATTAGATCTTGTTACTTTTTAATAACTTGTCTAAACTAAATCCTACATCTATATTTTTCAGAATTAAGAAATCTGTTTTATATTTCTCAGATGGTTTAAAAAAAAACTCGTTATTACAAATACCTTACCTAAACGCAAATTCTTGTTAGCTGAAACGAAAATCGGAAAGAAAAATTGTGCGGTAGGTATAAACATCTCGATTTAACTTCGGCTTGTATGAAAAGTAATAAAATTTAAAACTGCCGCGACATTTCGCATTTCGACGCGCGCATGTCACAGCTGCGAGGGTGGGGGACCCTCATACCTAATTAGGTAAGAAGCTTCAAACTACAGGTCCTTAATATCTTCTAAGGCATGGCCGAAATCAAAAATATGCGTCAATGACGCCCTAAAGATAATCTTGCTTAGAAATTTTAAGGCGCTGTTGTGTATAGCTTTTAGGATAATGATCTTAGAAATATTCGTTTGTGAAACTGAAAGTTGCCACTTTAGGCAGAAAAGTAATATTTCTAAGATCATTTCATGATCATGAACGCTACACAACAGAACCTTAGAAATTGACGTATATTTTTGTTTTCGGCCATGGTTCCTAGTTCCTATAGATTAATAAATAATTATTTAATGTATACTATTTAATAGTGCAGTTAATTATGAATCATGATACAATTATAATAATTATTTTTTTCTATTTCAGACTCTCTGAATGGCTTCGGCTGATATGTCGAGATGATCTAGCAAACAAGCCTAGCAAAAGCTCCCGAGTTTGTGAAAATCATTTTAAGGATATGGACATACTACCGACACCAAATCGCAAGGTTTTAAAAAAGAATGCACTACCGTCATTGAATTTGCCGGAATTACAAAGGAAGGCTCAAGAAGAGTCGCAGGAAGAAGATAAAGAATTTGAAGTTGTATTGATTAGAGATAGAGTTGAAAAAAGTACTCAGACCGGAACAGCAACGAATGAAGTTTATGATCAGATTTTAAAGAGTCTCTCGTGCGGCACTTCAGGAATGAAATTAAAATGTTTTCAAACTGAAAATGAAACACCAAAAGCTCAAGAAAAAACCTTTCATAAACTGTGCGATACATTTTTGACCAAAGAATTATCTTACCTAGTGAAAGCACAAACTCGTTTACAATTTCACGGTAAAGAAAACCGATATGACCTGGACTACGTACTTTTTTGTATAAGTTTGTATTTAACTAGTCCACAAGCTTACCGGTTACTGCAGAGTGCGCTATGTCTGCCATGCACTACAACATTAAACAAACACTCTTTTCCAATCACGACTGAAATAAATGAAAGAGCAATGAGTATCCTCAAAATAAAAGTCGCACAAATGACAGCGGCAGAAAAAAATTGTTCTGTTATGATTGGCGCTATGAGTTTAAAAACTCGTCTTTTCTATGATATAAAAGAAGATACAATCATTGGATTCCACGAAGTTGAAGGATGGCAGTCTCAAAAACCAGCTAACAATGCCTTAGTGATAATGGTTCGTGGTATATATGAAAATTGGAAGCAACCCATAGCGTATGCCTTGCTCTCAGAATGTAGGAATAATGATGAGGTAAATAAATGGGTCGATAAAGTATTAGAAAAGCTATTTGACATTGGGCTTAACATCAGAACTTTTGTGTCTGATCAAGATTTAATGAATGCAGCCAAAAAAAGAGGCGTTTCTCTTGAAAACCCTTTTTTTTCTTTAATGATAGAAAAATATATTATATTTTCGATGCACCGCATCTTATCAAAAACGTTCGGAATAACTTTATGCAATATGATTTTCACTTCGGAAATTCTGTAGCTAAATACGAGCATATTGTACAATTTTATGACCAGGACATCAAGAAAAGTTTCAGGCTTGCACACAAACTAACTAACAGCCATATCAATCCGAAAAACTCTGAAAGGATTAAAGTTTGTTACGCAACAGAACTTTTAAGCAAATCTGTTGCTGCTGGCATATCTACTTATATAGATTTCAATGTTATTGAGGAATCAGGAAGAGACACTGTCAACTTTATAATGAAAATGAATAATTTGTTCGATTCTTTAAATTCATCTAATTTGCGACACAATTATGAGTATAAAAGAGCGTATAGAGGTAATGAATCACAAAGTGCATTTTTAAAGGACATGTTAAGCTTTTTTCAAGACTTAAAGTTAATAAACCCAAAGAATGGTCGTGATTGTACATCAAATGTAAAATTTATTGAAGGGTTTCAAATAACTATATCATCCATATTGCTCTTGTTTGATGACCTGCAATTAGAAGGATTTACCTACTATCTTTTCACAAGAAGGCTTAATCAAGATGTGCTGGAAAATTTATTTGGCCAGATACGGACAAAAAATGGAAGGTCCACGAAACCAACGTGCAGGCAGTTCAAATTAGCGTTTAAAAAATTATACTTTTCCAACATCATGAAGCTTGCAAAAGGAGAAAATTGTGCGGATGATCTGGGTAATTTTCTTGTTCAAACGACTCGTGAAATAGATGTCAATAGCTGTGCAACACTTGCTGACGTTGATGAGATTTCGGATACAGAGGATAAAGAACTCGATTCCAGCGTCAAAATTAACAGTTCTGAATACAATCAGCTGGACATGCCAGAAAAAGAAGCACTTTTCTATATTTGTGGGTATCTTCACAAACGTTGTGGTGAAAAACATAACAATTGTCAGTCTTTGAAATCATACATAGAGCCATATCAGAAAAGACACTACAGTGCAGGAAGCCGCTATTTGAGGTTTAGGGACTACATCAAGAACGATTTACGAAATTTGTTGATGGTGCCTTGTGACGATTTCGTGGAATATGTAGAAAAAATGGAGGAAATATTTCGAACAGCTTTCACAAGAAAACATATCAAATCCAAGGTATCTGCCTCTATTTATAAACAGATCAAAGAAATTGATTTTAAGCCTCCGTGCCCGTGTTTTCCAAAAACGTACCTTATTAAGTTGTTTATCAGAATGCGAATTTTTTACACTCTTAAATTCAACAACAATGCTTTTCGCTCTTCCCAGAAGGGGCGCAAATATTTCTTCGTAGCTGATTTGTAGGTATCTAATAAATATAATCTAATGACAGTTGTGATAAAGCTAAATAAAAATGTTTAAAAACATAAAACGGTTTATGGTTAAATAAAATAGCATACAATTCATTTTTTTTTTTAAATCTTCCACGTCCATTCCCAGCCCTCCATCCTGAAGACCCTAGAACCCTTTTCATACTTTAAACTTCATGTAGATAACACTCGAAGAGCAGATGGTCGCTGGGGCTGATAAGTTATCGAGTGGCGACCGCGAACCAGAAGAGGCAGAGTAGGCAGACCCTCCACAAGGTGGTTTGACCACCTGGTGAAAGCTGTGGGAGTACACAGGATGAAAGTCGCTTAAGACCGGTCGTTGTGGGGATTAATAGCGGAGGCCTATGTACCAGCAGTGGACGTCTTTCGGCTGAAATGATGTTGATAATGAGATAATGAGTCTAGGATTAGTATGAGAAATTGTCGTATTTTTTTCTTTATATTAAGGTGACTTTTAAAAAGTAAATAACAAGGACTTTAAATTATAACTGCCGTTGTGTAGTTCCGGAGATATAGAAGAATATAATAATAATAACACATCACATTCAGAGCGCCTAACTAGGAAGAACCTGTATCTAGGGTGCCCGAAACACACACAGAGACGAACATCACACCCAGACCGGAAACAAATATTGATATTCATCATATCAATATTCGCCCCGCCCGGGAATCGAACCCGGGTGCACACGTTTACTCAGTCCACATCACTGCCAACTGAGCCACGAAGCAGTCAATGCATGCATAGGTAGTCAGAATGCATAGGTAATCCCTTTTTTAATCTTAAGGCATTACCTATGCTAAAGTGTTTTGTGGTATCTGCGCTGCGACCTTGCAAAAAAGGTGCGAATTTATGAATATTGAGCTAGCTTGTTGTTAACTCCTGTGTTTACTATTAAAATATATTACACAACAGCTAGGCAAACATAGTTACACGTGGCGTAGCGAAGTTTATCCGCGATAATACTGTTATTTTTCAGTTCGCGCTATATCGCTCTATTGGCCTGAAATATTTTAAGTCAACAAACAAACACGCTTATCACGGGCGATGATATCAAGCGACCTTGGCGAATGCATTTTGCTGAAAACACTGAAATGAAAATAATATGTTTTAAGACTTATGAATATAGTTTTTCATAACCAATCAAGAAATTTGAAGAAGCTGATTGTAGACATTGCTCAGCTCTGGACTGTGAGATAAACTGAAACTTGGCATGCACCCTAGGTTTTCATAATCATAAATATAGATCTGAGGCCCTGTTACGGCCGCTTTTGCAATATTCCTTTGCGTCCTATTTGCGTTTTTTTTGTATTGACTTTGATATTCTAGACTAGAGGACGAAAAGCAATATTTCAAAAGCGGCCGTAATGGGCCTCTGTACTGCGATAAAAGAAATAAGTATAAAATTCCTGAAATTACCACAATAATAATAATAACACATCACACTCAGAGCCCCTAACTAGGAAGAACCTGTATCTAGGGTGCCCGAAACACACACAGAGACGAACATCACACCCAGACCTGAAACAAACATCGATATTCATCATATCAATATTCGCCCCGCCCAGGAATCGAACCCGGGTGCACACGCTTACTCAGTCCACATCACTGCCAACTGAGCCACGGAGCAGAACCGACAAGAACGGATACAAAGTTTTAGTAAAGCTCTTTTAGGACAAATTTGCAAATGCTTTTCGTCCTCTGAACATAAAGTCAATCTAAAATATTTCTCTTTCACAAAAAAGGAACCTCAATAAACTGACCAATACATCAACTGAGCACTCGAAGTCGGATGAAATATGTTCTAAAACCTTCTCCTGAATGTAAGAAATACTTATCTGAAAACTGCATCAAAATCAGTTCAACCAAACGCGAGATAATCGCGGACAAACATACATACATACAGGTAAAACTGATAACCTCCTTTTTTGAAGTCGGTTAAAAAAGGAAAAGGACGAAAAGCACGGACATAAGAAAGGAGCTGAATAAAATTGACTAATCTGCACTAAACTAACCCCTGACAGACAACGTAATACAGTAATACTACTCAATTTGAAATGAAAGCTCTAGAGGGCAGTAACTAGACAGGAAGTAGGTAAAGCAAAATAGGAAGAAATTCCTGATATTCCCAAAAATATAAATAGTTTATTTAGCATTAGGTACGATTTTATTACAACTGTATAAGATAAGATAGCACAGCGTCCTTCGCGTTCGCGACGCGTAACAAAACAAACGAAGCTGCGACGGATTCGACACAATCGAGCCAAGGTCGCCTCAATTACTGCCGTGCTCTGTTTACACGACGAGGCTCCATGTTTTATTATAACAGCGTTTTTTACAAGTGTTATGTTAAAGATTCACACATCTGGTGGGTTATTTATAAACTTTCTATAATATTTTAACGATTGTCATTTTTATTCTGGAAAAGCACCAGAAATATAAGCCGAAACTTGCCACAGTCGCGGCACCTATTTTTGAAATTTCAACTTTGGTCTTTGACGAATAAGAATAATAGTAATAAATAATAACACATCACACTCAGAGCCCCTAACTAGGAAGAACCTGTGTCACTGTATCTAGGGTACTCGAAACACACACAGAGACGAACATCACACCCAGACCGGAAACAAACATCGATATTCATCATATCAACATTCGCCCCGCCCGGGAATCGAACCCGGGTGCACACGCTTACTCAGTCCACATCACTGCCAACTGAGCCACGGAGCAGTCAATAAGGAGAAGAATGAAGTAGGTATACGCAGTATAACAGATCCTTTGGATTGTACTCCTATAGATTTTTCAGATATTTTATGGTTAGGTACGGTCGGTACCTAAGAGGTACTTAGGTAGCACAGGCTTAAGATGTCAAACATTTTAGACACCTTTCCTACTATTTACATTTATGATATCTGAAATTAAACCTCTAAACCAATGCTCTATTACTGGTTCCCTTTCAAGACATACACAACACACACATCACACTCAGAGCCCCTAAGGCTTCAAACGCACAGGCGGATTTTTATCCGCGCGGTAACAAACCGCGCGGATAAAAATCCGCTGTTGCGGTTTTATTTCCGCGCGGTTGGAAAGGTTGTTATTTCATTTTCAACCTTATTCATAGGCCACGAAGGTACAGGCGAATTTTTAGCCGCGCGGAAATAAAACCGCGACAGCGGATTTTTAACCGCGCGGTTTTTTATCCGCTGGTGCGCACACTTCCATAGAATTCAGTATGTTACATAAAATCCGCGCGGCAAAAAACCGCCTGTGCGTTCGTAGCCTAACTAGGAAGATCCTGTATCTAGGGTGCCCGAAACATAGACAGAGACGAACATTACACCCAGACCGGGAAACATACATTAATATTCATCACAACAATGTTCGCCCCGCCCAGACGAGAATCGAACCAGGTTCACCCGCGTCTCAGTGAACATCCCAGCCAACTGAGCAACGGAGCAGTCGAAGGAACCATAACGAATACAAAATAAAGAAAGAACGTGACACTTCAAAATAAAAAGGCTTTCATATCATCAATATTGGTGAAAACTGGCTCCTGCAGCCGGAGTCAGGCCGGCCGGCAACAGCCCAACGATAGCTGTAAATTTTCTCTTCTCATTCAAGAAGGTCTAAAATCGCTCCAGCTGCAAGGTGAAGAAGGCTGTATGCAGTTCTCCGAAGGACGAATTCTGAATGAGACTCCAAGTGAGTTGTGGCGAGGAGCGAGAGTGGTTCCGTCGGATGCGAGCCGCGCTCGGACCGGTTGCCGCGAGCAAGAGGCTTGTCTCTCGTTTTTCAGGGTCATCGGGCACCACGCTCGTTTTGTTTCTCTTTTTCTTTTTCTAATTGAATTAAACAAAACAAAAAGTACCACTCACGTGTCCCCTGCCCAGGCGTCGCCTCGAGAGATTGTCAATTAAAAGTGAACCTGGCTTCATCAATCATCTTGGCATTTTGCAAAAAGCCAAAGCACGTATGGACGATTCATTTATTTGTAAATTTAGCCTAATCGCTCTTCATTTGAGACTCGGCAAAGGAGCATCAAGTCCTTTATTTCTGTAATGTATATTCAAAAATTGCAACGATTGCATATAATTTTGGATAAACTTTAAAATATGTAGGCCTTGCTGTTGTCTAGCTGCCTACCCCTCTCCGTCGTAATCATTTATCTACTAAGTTCGCCGGGACAGGTTGTCTATTAAAAATGCTGGGGGGCAAGTTTCTTAACTAAAAACGAGTGACTCGTAATTGTCTTGTTAGCGACTTAGTTAACCATTGCTGTTTTCTTTGAGCGTGCAACAGAAATTACCTTTGTTAAAGCGGCAATGGTTAACGAAATCGCTAACAAGACAATTACGAGTCACTCGTTTTTAGTTAAGAAACTTAGCCCCCTGGTTCTATGCCGGGGGACCCAGGTCCGTCTTTTGAGATACAGCATCAAGTTGTTTAATAATAAAGACTCTGTCACATAGGTGCGGTAGGTACAGTGGCGGACACGGTCGGCGATACACTTTTGGTTTTTCTGTATTGCAAAATAGCTCTTGTTCTTTGGTAATACAGTCTAGGGCTGACGAAACCATAGACAAATCTGTAACGGCCTCCTACAATAGTTCCTATCACCTTCTGGGTGACGCCGCTGGGTGCATGATCTATTTGTGCATTTAGTGGCGGTGCCTGGTTGGTGATCCATATACAATATAGCAAAACTCTCGAAAGGGCCTCTACGAGTTGGATTTGTCCCCTCGCACGCCTATCAAAGGACCGGACTCCATCCCGCGATACCGAAGGGTATTGAGAAACATAATAGTAATAATGAGTGTTCTAGAATTATCGGACGATATACGAAAAACGCAGTCACATATGTGGAAGGAATCGGGAAGCAATAACGCATACCGTATTATCGACCGATAATAACGCACACACCTATGTGAAAAGACTTTATCGGTCCGTTTTTTGCGCGCGCGTTCGCCGAGCCTTGTTGTGCCATTTTGTTTTATTTTTTGCAAACTTTAATATTACATCATCTGTAGGCTGCAAGAAACCTGAATATTAAAGACCTTAAGCAAAAAAATGCCTAAGGAAACATCCTTTTATATTTTTTGTCTCCTTCAGCCTTTTTGCCTAAGACGGCTGGTGTAATCATATTGAAATTAATTCTTCCAATAAAATCAATTTGTGGAAGCAACCGTAAAAGGCAGTTAGGTCATGTTCTAAATATAGTGATTACTGCATGTTGCCAGGTCTTTTTTTATTTGTCTCAGGTTTGGTCTTGTAGTTTTTAACAAGTTTGTAGCTTTCAGGCTTTCTAGTTATTAGCTAGAAGTTTGCTGTTTTCTCGACGTAATTTTTTGCAAACGAGTGTTTGAAAAGTAACTTAGTGCCTCTGGGCTTAAGTGCTAGGTTGTCTTAGACGTTTTTGCAGCTGACTGTATCGTGGTTTCCGCTCACGAGCCGCCTGCAGCGCCGGGGTCCGTCGTGCTGCCATGCACTCTCGTCTCGCTATTACCATCAGTATATGAAAGAGTATTACATACAGTATGGGCACTCCCTGCCTCCCTCAGCAAGTCCGGCCCATTGCACCCGCGCTCGGTTACCTCAGTTACCGCTCAGTACAAGTAGCATGGCTTATCTCACTCACACAAGCATGATACGCGTGAACGTACAAGAGTTCCGGCTGTTCGCGATGGAACGCGCTTTTTTCAATGAAGTGTCCGAGGTGTGCTATTACTCTGGTGGAGGCAAATTATGGGAATTATACTGCCTCCGTATTTCTGTTCTGTATACGGGAGCACCAGGTTCAATGCTAAAGAATTCAATCCATATAAATAACAAAATTAATAACGTATCACACTCAGAGCCCCTAACCACAGATTTAAAGGAGATGAATCATTTGACAGAGAAGGGCTCGTTTGGGGGCGTCTCCAGGCGACCATTGTCGTAAGACAAGGCAACATTTGTTTGCCTGAGCCAACTGGTGGGCACCCTGAACTACCTCGCCTCTATCAGTGTAGGATAGGAATCGATATTAATTAGATTAGTCTAATTGACTTTCAATAAGCGATATCTTGTATCCTGTATTGAATAAATATTTTTTTTACTTTACTTTTACTTTTAAAGAATAGTAGAAAAACATATAAAGATGAACAAAAACGCCCAGACCGGGACACAAACATCGATCTCAATCGATAATTAAGATGTATCGTTTGAAAATGAATTGGATTGGAATACATTTTAAAGAGTTCGTGTAAGCATTAAACTTCAATCTAATCTCGCTTGTTCTGTCCTAATCCTTATATAGGTGTTAAAACTGCATAAGGATTTTGCTTTTGTAGATACGAGCTGTCCCGGCTTACTTCGTTACGCCATAGAATATAAGATACTACTAAACATTTGGCTCTATAGACTATGTTTTTTTTGACTGCCCAGAATGGGCGAATAAAAAAACAAACAACAACAACAAACTGTCAAAATATGTAAACACCGGAAAAAATATTGCACCTTGGGTTACATTATTTGAGTATAAGTAAGGATCCCTAATTTTTTTGAAAATCTAATATAGCCTATGACACTTGGGGATAGTGTAGCTTCCTACCAGTGAAAGAATTTTTCAAATCGGTTTAGTATTTCCGGAGCCTATTCGTTACAAACAAATCTTTCCTCTTTATAATATTGGTATAGACAAGCCGGCGAACTTCGTACCGCCTTACCTATTACTATGTAGTCCTTGTGCATGTATTATATACAAAACCCTTCCTCCCCCGAATCACTCTATCTATTAAGAAAAAACTGCATCAGACAGAATCCGTTACATAGTTTTAAAGATAACATATTTATTAGCGACAGATAGACGCGGGAAGCGACTTTGTTATATACTACGTATTGATGCTTAATTATTCTCACGTACAATTACCACTAAGAACTTTCTGGAAAACCACGATTACAGGTTATTTTTTCTCATAAGTTACATAGTTAGCTTACAATGTAAGTAAACCAATACAATCAGCTAGACTGCAGCATGTATACCTGCGCCTGCGCCGGACCGGTCCGCGGCCGGTTCGTCCGGTTGCTTCTCCTTGTTTTTTGTCACTTCCATGTAAGGTAACCACATCCTTCGACGGACGAGCTATTTGCATGACAAACTGAAGGACTAAGGAGACCTTTGAAGTTTCTGACTCGTTTAACAAAGGGTTTAAATAACATATCACTCTCAGAGTCCCTAACTAGGCAGAACCTGAATCTAGAGTGCCCGAAATACATACAAAGACCCAGACAGAACGAGAAACATCATCATTATTTCAGCCCGAAGACGTCCACTGCTGGACATAGGCCTCCTCCACAGAGCGCCACAGCGACTGGTCTTGAGCGACCCTCATCCAGTATATTCCCGCAGCCTTCACCAGGTCGTCTGACCACCTTATACTGGGGTCTGCCTACTTTGCGTCTTCCGGTTCGTGATTCGTGGTCGCCAATCGAGAACTTTATGTTCCATCCAGCATGTCCTCGAATAAATAATAGAATCAATATATATAAAACTCTTCTGTTACTGACTGACTGACTGACTGACTCTGACAGACAACGCAGAGCCGAAACTACTGGGCGTACAAAGCTGAAATTAGGCATGTAGGTTCCTTAGGGACTGTAGGTGAGCACTAAGAAAGGATTTCCCGAAATTCCCACGGGAACGGGAAAAAACGGGATCTTTGTGTTTATGAGAAATCTGCGCGGGAAATACCGCGGGGCAGCCTCTAGTCTTTATCATAAAGACGTCCACTGCTGGACATAGGCCTCCCCCACAGAACGCCACAGCGACCGGTCTTGAACGACCCTCATTCAGTGTTACCGACAAACAAACATCGATTATCATCTTAACAATGTTTGCTCCCGTCGCGTTCTCGCCGCGCGCCGCCAAGATCGAACCCGTGCTCCCGCGTCACAGTCCACATCACTGCCAACTCAGCCGCGGAGACGAGCCCTGATGTGATGTGGAAAGACTTCGGACGCTATAATGTGTGGTTCCCGGGGTTCTTCCCAAAAGCGCCAAGACGGCCGCCGGGGGGTTTTAGTGGGTGCGAGCCCCACATACCCCCGACGCACCCCCGAGCGTCGGGAAATGCGGTAGGCATTTCCCCTCGTTACAAAAAAAAAGGCCCTGATGTGATGACTAATAATGTTGGCTTACGAGATGACAAATATTGTAGTACTCCCAAATTAATAATCATCATTTCAGCCGTAAGACGTCCACTGCTGGACATAGGCCTCCCTCAAGGCTCTCCATCTGTACCGATCGCAGGTGGCCTGCATCCAGCGTGGACCCGCAGCCTTGCGCAGATCATCCGTCCATCTGGTCGGTGGACGTCCTACGCTGCGCTTGCCGATCCGTGGTCTCCACTCGGGAACTTTTCGGCCCCAGCGGCCATCTGTTCTGCGGGCTATATGACCTGCCCATTGCCACTTCAACGAGCTTATCCGCTTGGCTATGTCGGTGACCCTGGTTTCTCTGCGTATGTCCTCATTTCTGATTCGATCCCGCAGAGAAATCCCGAGCATAGCCCGCTCCATGGCTCGTTGAGCTACTCGGAGCCTGTTCATAAGCCCTATAGTGAAGCACCACGTTTCAGAACCGTATGTCATCACTGGCAGCACACATTGGTTAAATACCTTCGTCTTCAGGCACTGAGGAATATTGGACGAGAAGACGTTGCGTAGTTTCCCGAACGCCGCCCATCCGAGCTGGATTCGGCGATTGACCTCCTTCTCGAAGTTGGACCTACCTAACTGGATGGTTTGTCCTAGGTATACGTACTCGTCGACAACTTCGAGAACCGAGTTCCCAACCATAACTGGGGTGGGCAGAACATGGACATTAGACATGACCTTCGTCTTGTCCATGTTCATTTTAAGGCCCACCTGTTGGGAGACTCGGTTGAGGCCTTCGAGCATCGTGCTGAGTTCCTCCATCGACCTTGCCATGACTACGATGTCGTCGGCAAACCGAAGGTGAGTGATGTATTCGCCGTTAATATTGATGCCCTGCCCTTTCCATTCTAGAAGTTTGAAGGCGTCTTCTAAAGTGGCGGTGAACAGTTTCGGAGATATAACATCTCCCTGTCTCACGCCTCTGTTCAAGGGAATAGCCTTCGAATTCTGTTCCTGTACTCGGACAGACATGGTGGCGTTGCTATACAAACACTTCAGCACTTCGATGTACCGATAGTCAATCCGGCATCGTTGGAGGGACTCTAGCACCGCCCATGTTTCGACCGAATAAAAGGCCTTCTCATAGTCCACAAACGCTAGACATAGCGGCAAGTTATACTCTTCGGTCTTCTGTATAACTTGCCGCAGCGTATGTATGTGGTCTATGGTACTAAAGCCTTTTCGGAAGCCGGCTTGTTCGGGAGGCTGGAAGTCATCAAACCTTCGTTCGAGACGATTGGCGATGATCCTGGAAAACAGCTTATAAACATGGCTCAAAAGCGAGATGGGCCTATAATTCTTCAAAAGGGTTTTATCGCCCTTCTTAAAGAAAAGCACCACCTCACTTCTGTTCCATGCTTCAGGCGTGGTCCCTTCGAGTAGGACAGAATTAAAGAGCCTCTGAAGGACTTTGAGTACCGGTGTTCCACCCGCTTTCAGAAGCTCTGACGTGATTCCATCCTCACCCGGTGCCTTGTTGTTTTTAAGCAGTTTCAGGGCCATCCTTATCTCGTACAGGCTGATGTCCGGGATATCTTCGGTATAGTGTCGGGTTAGTTTGGCTCTAGGGTCGTTAGCCGCACTAGTAACAGGCTTAGTGACCGAATTGTATAGCTGTCCGTAGAACTTCTCGATTTCCCTCAAAATTTCCGCTTTCGTCGACGCTATACTGCCGTCATCCCTCTTCAGCTTGGTCATTTGGCTTTGCCCAACAGACATATCTCTTGCGAACACTTTGGAGCCTTTATTTCGCTCTATCGTATCCTTAATACGCGCAGTATTAAAGACACGGATATCGTGTCGCAAGGCCTTCGAGATCTGCCTATTGAGCCGCCTATATGACGCAGCATCATCGGGAGACTGCAGTCTAAGCAAGCGTCGTTCAGCCATAAGTTTGAGGGTGTCTTCAGAGAGTTTCTGAGTTCTAGCGGTACGGCGAGTCCTAAAGAATTTAGATCCGACCGTATGGACAGTTTTTACGAACCTGTTATTGATCTCGTCCACTGATGCGTCGTCTAGACAATCAAAGCGATTAGAGAGCTCGAGTTGAAAGCTCTCGGGGTTTTCAATCTGAGCGAGGGTAGGACGGAGCGTAGACTTCATCAGGCGGTACCGTTCAAGTTTAACGTTCACATTCAATGTGCCTCTTACTATTCGGTGATCACTGCCGGTTTTCACCCTATGAATCACGGAGACATCATTGAATATCCGTTTCTTGTCGGTCAAGATGAAGTCTATCTCGTTCCTAGAACCACCAGGGCTCATCCAGGTCCATTTCCTATGAGGTGGCTTCTGGAAGAAAGAATTCATCATGAAGAGTCCTTCTTTCTCCATGAAATCGGCCAGCCTCTGACCTCTAGGGTTCCGTTGCCCATAAAATTAATAATGCGCATGCAGATCTTCGCTAATTGTCGTAAGTATTTCCGGAATCACCAGAATCAAAAAACATAATTCTACTAAATTATACATCAAGATGAAATGCAGTTAACCGTCAACCGGCCGTTGCCGAACTATACGCATTATCACTTTGGGAGTACTGTATTAAATACTGACGGCTCTGTCACAAAAACAGTTAGACCTGGTTTAATCAATAGAATAGGTTTAAGAGCCAGTTTACAGCGATGCTAGCGCCATTCGCGAAAAAAAAAAATCTTCTAAACTAAGGCAAATATCAAAAATGTGGCACTGTATGACACTAGATAATGTAGCCTAGTATTTTTAGGGCACTTCTGTACAGCTTTTAGGTTGAAGACCAAAGAAAGCTACAAAGTGTTGCTAAAAGTGGCCACTTTTGGCAACAATCAATGTTTTTTTTTTGTTATTTTTACTTAGGACTACTCTACTTTGCTGTGCTCAAAAAATACTAGGCTACATTATCTAGTGTCATACAGTGCCACATTTTTGATATTCGCCTTAGTTTAGAAGATATTATTTTTTTTCGCGAATGGCGCTAGTTGCATCGCGGTAAACTGGCTCTTAAGCCACGAATTCGTAATACAAATTCAAGATTAAGACCAATCTAACTTTTTTGTGGCACCTAAGCCCGATGTTTCGAAAAAAGGGGAGAGGAAAGTAAAACAAAGAAGATATAACACGTGCCTAGACTTAACGAGATTATCTAGAATCTATCACGCTGTGCTGCAGAATGGCCATAGCTTATTCCGTTAGCCGCCGTCGCAGCTCCACGTGAACCTTACTGGTGGTTGTTGGCCTTTCGCCGACTCGGCACGTCGCAATAAACCACCCATTTAACGATGTTTTGTACCGACGCGACGCGGCTTTGCGTGGGCGACTCTAATAATACTCTTCGATCGTTACCACTTTAACTTATGAATTTATTGTATGGAGATTTGGATATGCGGCCGTTAACAGAAGAAGTTAAAGTCTATTTGATCAAACCTGCTATGGAAATTGTGTTTTTGATAGGTGATTCCTACTTTGTATGCCTTGTGAATCGGTTTCTTCTTGCTCGGGTTGCGGTGGTATGGAAACTTAGCCAAGAAAAGTGCAACGTTACGGCTGAAGTGAGACACAAAAGCGTTACAGCGAAGGAGAGAATGAAAGAGTCTGAAAACTTTTTATCTCTCTCTCTCTCTCTCGCTCGCTCGCTCGCAGTACTCGCTCCCTTCCATACCTTTCTATCGCGTGTCCCCACGACACGTTCTCCTTTTTTAGATAGTAGGCTTTGCTCTTGTCGGTGGAGCATGGAGCCAGTTCCAATTTTCCAGTTTCTCTGCCAGCTTCTTGATCTTTTGATACGACAAGACGCAAACATGGATAATAATTTGATGCAGTAAAATATACTGCAAGGTACCAATCCCTCGCCCTTGTCCCCGCCTTCAGGACCTACCCCTGCTGCCTCTGCTCGACCCATAGAGCCTCGACCCTCGGAGCATAGAGGTTTGAAATTGAAATCCACCAGTCATTCCGAAAGCCGACTTGTCCGAGCCCTCGAGCAGCTTTCCTCTCCACAGTTTTCTAAGCATGTAACTTAGGTAAAATCTACTTTCTTCTATTATATAAAAAATTAATCGTGGTTCGTTAGTCTCCCTAAAACTCGAGAACGGCCGGGCCGATTTAGCTGATTTTGTTCTCAAAATATTCGTAGTAGACCAAGGAAGGTTTAAAAGGTGAGAAAATTTTGAAAAATGGAGAAGAAGTTAGCAAAAAAACAATTAATTTTTTCCGTAAAAAATTGTAAGGCGCGGTACGAAGTTTGCCGGGACATTTAGTACTAAATAAATACTTGTTTACGATATTCGTCATCTCAAGTAAGTAATCTTCAGGAATTAGTGTCTGAGAAAATAAATACCAAATCAAATCGGCGTGTCTGTTCTGTACAAAATTCAACTAAACCTAGTATTGATCTGCTCGCCCAAGGGATGGCAACTTAACTCGTTTAACTTGGCCCTCCTTGATTCCACTGGCTACTTGGCAGTCGGCCCAGGTCGACAGCTGACAGCCCTGGGCCCTGGGGCACTCCGACCCTTTGAGGAGAGAGAGTTCATTGTTAGTGAAGTCTGATAATGCTAAAGATAGTTATTATTTTGTGTTATTGGGTAGGTGTTGGAATCGAAGGATGGATAGAGCCATCAGAGAGAGAGCATCTTCCTTGTTCTGTGGCGCCATCTAAAAGAAAGAAAGATATCATTTATTTACAGCAGTCTGTGTCACACAAACATAACATATTCTACGACTCAAGCTACGTTTTACTTTGATGAGATACAAACCGTCAAACATAGAGCACATTCACAATTCACACTATCAACCTCGGAACTCACATCTCACTAACTTGTAAAAATTTGTTTAATACAATTTTGTCATCGACTGTAACCGTCCTATTCATAAAGATACAGTACATTTTAAGTAGCGTTACTGGAGGTCTACTTCTCTGGTTTGTTGTATGGTAAATACGTGACATCCAGTCTAAATTGACATACGTCAAAAAACTAAAATGCTCTTTAACTTTTTATGAATATGAGGGTAATATTCTAACATAATTGTAAGGTTTAAAACTAAACAGAACTTGGATGTAAGTACCTTACAAATGTCGCTTTTTTTACAAAATAGTAGAATTGTAAGTTTGAATGCTGCCCGGTAGCATGACCGACCGACTTTTGACGATCGTCTCCATACATTTTCCCCCATTTAGATGTCAAAAGCGATCAAAAGTGACACAAAGATTCGACAAATTGCTAGCACCGCTGGACAAGCACGCACGAGCGATCCATCGATCCAATGGCTCGTTCGAGAATGGTGGCGAGCCAAAGACGCTAATTTTCTGTCGATGCGGTACACTCAGAACAAGCAAATGAAACGGCTCGCTGGGGCACTTTCGTGAAAGACATGAATTTGACTCGGCGCAACGCTGAGTAGGTACACTTACGACATGAGCCAAATGGCGAGAAGGCAAAATGGAACGGCAGTGAATGCCCAACAGGCCCCACGATTTATGCCTAGTTGCCCGCGTACGCCCGGCAGGGAAAGCACTGCCGGCAGTTCAAAACAAACGGTCTGCGGAGCGCACGCACTCGTACGACTTCCCATTGCGCACGCGCGAAATTATGACGCGAAACTATTGTGCAGTGGATGGTTGTAATAATAAATCTAGAGATAACAATATATCATTTTTTAAATTGCCGAAAGATGTTAAAAGGCAAGTGTTTATCGTTAACTCTTACGATAATTACATACTCGCACAGATTTTTATTTTGATCTTATACCGTAAATAAAGTAGGTAGGTGCCTATACTTACCTTCCCAACCTAGTAGGGTTCAATGTTTAGTATGTATATTTAAGTGGGTAGAATTAGGTTAGGGAAGGTTAGAAAAATATATATTAGCGTTTGGGTAGTGAGGGGTGCATTGCATTGCATACCATGTCACTCGGTCAAGGTCAAAAAATCAAAAATTAAATTTACTATTTAAATGGTAAATCTCGTTATTTTATATTTGAAGTATTGATGTTTAAATTTAATTTCCCTTTTGCTTTCAGACGGAAGGAATGGCTTTTAGCAATAAACAGACCTGATCTGTTGACTGCAAATGCTCGATCTCATACTGTATGCTCGTTACATTTTGACAAGGCAAAAATAAAATACATACCACAATTAGATTCTGATGCAGTGCCTACAAAAGCACTTCCTAGCGTACCGAGTACCTCTCTAGCTGAAAGAGATCACAAAACTATATCAACTCAAACAAAAGAATCAATTGCAATTGTAAATGTGATTTCAGTAAAAGACATTAAGATTCCTGGCACAGAATTATCATGTACACAAACAAATTCAAACCAAAGCAAGAATGAAGCTGATGAAATCATACAATTTAATCCATTGAACACACCAAGTAAACGCAAGGTTCGCGATGGCAATAAAGAACCTGGAAAGAAAAAGAAAACTGCATCTTGAATAGAACAAAAATTCAAAAAACAGCAAGAATTACTGCGAAATCCTTCAAGTTCTTATGTTGCTTTTATTTAGCATTAAGACAAGTGAAACAATTAAAAATAAAAGTTAAACAATTTCGTTTTTTATTACCTTTTCATATTTTGTACAACCCTAGCTTAGCATTGATTGCCATTGCGAAAACACACGACGGTGCGTGTACGTGAGGTGCGCACAGCATTTTCAACATTGCGTGTGCGGGCCAAGGTACATTTTCGATTGTAGCTAGGTTGTTATGCATGTTTAGGTATTTAATTATTTATGGAGTAGGTAGGTAATTACGATATTGTTTAGAGTAATGCATCTGTTGCGTAGTAAAATAAATAAGTATAAATTTGAGCTTTAACGCCATAACGAGAGATAAACTTAAAAAGAGATGATGCTTCTAGATCCACAGACAAACAATTTTTTTTTTATAATTATAACAACAATAATTTATTTTACTAACATTTTTAAAATAAGATTAAAGGAAAGTGAATCTTTATGAGTTGAGTTGACTTTTGATGATCTGTATTTTCACCAAGACGAACTGATACGCTGGAAACGGAAGCAGTTTTCTGCAAAAGGGAAAATGGGCACTTTTTAAGACTCTTACAAAGACGGCCTACTTCGCTCGCTCCCTTTATAGCCGGCCCTAAGGCTCAAAGGAAAATGCAGGGCTACATTCTAACCAGCAGAATCATTTTGTTAATAATTTAACTAAACAAAGCTACAATAACAACTTAAGTAAGTACAATATGTTTGTACAATCTATTTGGCAAATGTAAGTTGTCTTAGGTACACCTACTTAAGTAAGTAGTTGTTTGATATAGGTATCAACGAAGTGAGTCATCGTTTTTGGTGCTATATGAAAAAAGTAAAAAAAGTAAAAGTAAAAAATGATTTATTCAATACAGGATACAAGATATCGCTTATTGAAAGTCAATTAGACTAATCTAATTAATATTGATACCTTATTTCGTAAAGTATCCTATACTGATAGAGGCGAGGTAGTTCAGGGTGCCCACTAATTGGCTCAGGCAAACACATGTTTGCCTTGCCTACGACAATGGTCGCCTGGAGACGCCCCCAAACGAGCCCTCCTCTGTCAAATGATTCTACTCCCTTTCGCAATGATTTTACAGCGTAGAGAAGAAAGGGGTAACAAACTCTACTTTACAATTTATCTCTCTCTTTTTTTTGTTCTTATGTGACATAACAATTTAATTTACAATACAAAGAACATAAATTAATAAGATTTAAAGTACATACATGAAATAATGAAAAAATGCTTATAACCCGTGGATCGTCTACCTACCCTCAAACACATTTAAATAATGCACAATATATGGGCGGACGACGCGGTGAGGTTTAAACTTTAGCTCCATTAAGGATTCTGTACCTAGATATTTTATCTTTTGTTTTTGCCCAAAGAAACGATTCTGAAATTGAAAAAGAAACTTCGAACCGAATAATATTTCGTTAAACAACTTCTAAAATAAAGAGTCAACAGTTCATAAACTACCTCCACATACAGAGAAGAAAAAACAAATGTTTATTTCAAAGTTACAAAAACTAAATTTAAATCTAGTTATACATAAAATTTGCTAGTCACGTTTCGTGTTGTATGTTGTAGAGGCAGAATCAAGACAATCAGGGCTCCCCGGGGGCTCCTCCCCGGTGCTTCGGGGCTTCGGAGCTCTAGCTAGTAGTTACGGTGAACATTATAATGTTTTTTTGTTGTTTTAGAAACAGATGATCGTATTCCGGACATCTTGATGCGAGATCGGCAAGTCATCCTTATTCTGAATGTATTGTAAAGGTTAGATAAATAAAGCTAATGATCTGATAATGGTTGCTGGTTGGTATTGGTATTATTGATCAATATATATAAAACTCTTCCGTTACTGACTGACTGACTGACTGACAGACAACGCGGAGCCGAAACTACTGGGCGTAGAAAGCTGAAAATTGGCACGTGGGTTCCCTGGGGGATGTAGGTGAGCACTAAGAAGGGATTTTTCGAAATTCCCACGGGAACGGGAAAAAACGGGATTTTTGTAAATATGAGAAATCTGCGCGGGAAAAACCGCGGGACAGCCTCTAGTTATCCCGTTGTCTGTGAGTGTCCGCCATTTTGGTCGGCAGTATAATATTGTTTTAAACGTATGACATAATGTCATTTTGTAAATAAATCTATCAGTACGTCTCGTAAATAATAAAAAAACCCTTCTAAACACGTTGACAAATAAAATACTTAAAAAGAAAATAAAACAGTATGTCAGCTTTTTGTAGAAGAAAATCTAGAAGTGACAAAGGAATCTGAGTAAGTATCTTCTCAGACTGAAATCTGAAATGATTTCTAATCTTATAAACTACTTCTTACTTAAAGATCTAAAGATGTAATCATCAATATATATAAAACTTTTCCGATACTGACTGACTGACAGACAACGCAGAGCCAAAACTACTGGGCGTAGCGGGCTGAAATTTTGCACATGGGTAACTATTTAGTAATATGTGACGTCTGTGACATGCGGGGTTCCTTGGGGAGAGTAGGGGAGCACTAAGGAATTATTTCCCGAAATTCCTATGGGAACGGGATTTATGTGTTTATGAGAAATCTGCGCGGGTGAAACCGCGGGGAAGCCTCTACTTGTACGATATCGAGTCTGTAGGTAATTAAAATTAAAGCTAACAGTAAAGAACTGCTCAATCTGTTTGATTGAAATAATGTAGTTTTACGATAAAATCCTTACAATTTCACCAACACCTCAAGACACCTTGACGAAAACAAAATAAACTAAAATGATCATTGCTATCACCGTAACAACCAAAATTGTAAATTACACGTTTTCTTACATTTTCGAGCAAGCTTTCATCGATTTGAATAATAATATATTCTCAATCGAGTGAGCTTTTACAAAAAGAAGCTCCAAACAGGTCCGGTCCGGGCTCAAAACCGGTAGCGGACCGGTCCGGCCGGTTCTTGTAGCGGTCGCAGCCACACTCTCGCCCACTTTTACTGAACATACTGTTAAGTAACTTCTCAAAACAAATAGGTAGTACCTTTTTGTTTTTAACCCGATCGGTTTCTCAGTAGAGGCTCGACAAAATTTGTTAAAAAAAGTTTTTTGCATTTATCACTATTTATCAATATTTACGTAATTTTTTAAACTTTTTACTTTGTTAATATTCTTTGGACAACATGAAAAATTTCGTGCAAACATTTCATTTAGATTTATTGAGTCGTTTCGAAGATAAGTGCCTTTGACAGACAGACGGACGGACGAACAGGTCCCGGGACAAGTACCCGGAACTTTAAAAATTGTAAAAATTTTACTTGCAAAATATAAAGACCTCAGACGTTGTACTCCAGCTCGGAGGTTTTGCGAGAGAGTGTGACGGCTCGTTTGCTTATCTCCTCACGGTTTATGGGACCGGCTCGATGTCGGAATTAATTGCCGCTTATCGCAGTTGTTATTGTCCTTTCGTGACGCGATCAGTTTTATTTAATCGCAGCTTTCTTTTGGGCAGTTTTATGATCACGGCTCGATCTAGATACAACACTGGAGACAGGATACTGATATTTCACGTCATCCTTTCACCCTGTTACTCTGTTTAACAAATAATTATTTAATCTTCTTTATCTTTACGTTTGGCGAACATTGTTATGATGAGTATCGATGTTTGTTTCCCGGTCTGGGTGTACTTAATGGTTCGATTATGTTTCGTTTACTCTAGATATAGATTCTTCCTAGTAAGGGGGCTCTGAGTCTAAGTGTGGTGTGTTATTTATTTATTTCGTACCTATAAGGTACGGTACGGTTTCAGTGGCGTATTGTTAGCCTAATCATACTGACTTGCATATGCATAGGAGGGAGATGTTTTTGTGGGATTTCTGGGTCTAGGAACTTTTATGATATACCTATTGATGCTTGATGAGATATATCTATTAAGCTAAGTATTTATTTATTTACTTATACATACATGATACGGACTGTGTTTCATCATCATCCTAATCATGTCACTCAGCCGAGAGACGTCCACTTGGGACACAGGCCTCCCCCCTCTGATGATGTCGAACGCAGTATGGCTTTTCAGTTTTTTAACGACGGACGCTGCTGCTGATTGTCCTTCCTTGATCCGAAGTCGTATTTTACGACACCGATAGGACATGGGGTGGTAGCATTCGAGGCCTTCGGAGTTAAAGAAAGAAATAAAGATGTGCAATTTCCATAACAAAATGGCAAATACATTGATACAATCAGTTCGAACTCGGAACACAATACGAGTTAATTTTCTACAACTCCGTGTTCTCGTTTCGTTTCGTTCGCTGAGTTATTGGCAGTAATAATTCACCTCTCGTGCTCGTGGCGTGCGTGTGCGTGCGCGGCCCATCCTCGCAGTGTTGTCATCGATAATTTTTACAATAAATATCGCCATCTCCAGCGGCGGCTGCGACTTAGGTTACTAGATGAAAAAATAAAAAATAAACGGAGAAAAATCCGAATTTGTATGGAAAAGTCCTGAGATTTTTTTTAGTTTGAGAATTTTCTCTCAAAATATTTGTTTTAGTTTGCCTTACTTTAATAAATATCAAAAGAGGAATTGGTAACGTGTGTTTTATTGAAAATCCGGAGATTTGCAAAGTCCGTACGGAATCTCCGGACAAATCCGGAGATATGGTAACCCTAGCTGCGACGGCTCGAGGATGGAACTGGTTTGTAAACAATAAAGAGGAAGAAACGAAAATATATTTCTAAAAAAACACATCACAATGGCTTGTAGTTTTTTTGCAATAAATCATCTGAGCATCAAAGTAAGCGATTATATAACCAAGACAGCGATTATTCCACGTGCTCATTTTATACATAATATATTCATAAGAAGGTAAGTACTTACTTAACTTAAGTAGGTACCTCGAACATGGCTGTTTAAGCTGCTTTCTGCCTTCTTTCTTTTCTTTTTATTTAAGTAGTAAAATACGTAAACTTATTTTTATCTTTAAAACTCTTCGATTTATTGCAGAACCTCTAGTAGGTACTGAAAAGAGTGTATATCGCCCTCTGCGAGTCAGTTTTAAGATATTGCATATGTTCATGGGGTGGTGCCTCAAAAACCGATCTTTTAACTCTGGAAAGAGCACAAAGAGCAGTACTTAAAGTTTGCCATTTTAAACCATTTTATTTTCCATCTGACGAATTATACAAATTATCAGAAGTTCTGACAGTTCGTCAACTTTTTATACAAAGTATTACCTTGAGACAACACAAATTGACCCCCTTCGATAGTTCTACTCAAACAAGACGCCGCAACGATAAAGTATGTTCAATCCCTTTTACCCGCACATCTTTTTGTCAGATATTCGTTAGTTTCTTAGGACCTTATATTTACAATATCCTAAACAAATGTCTTAATATATACAATCTGAATTATTATGAGTGTAAGAATATTATACAAAAGTGGCTGTTATCTACATCCTATGCTCAGACTGAAAATTTGTTAGTCATTAAGAAGTGATTTTGAATTATTATTGTTTCATTATTATTATTAAATTATTATCAAGTATATTATAAGATCATCATATTTTACTCCCAATTATATTTCGTGGTTTCATTTTCGATATAAATCATTTCACTAGGTAGTCCTTTCACCTACAAGGCAACATTCGCACGTTCTTACAAATAACTATTAGTCGATCGATTTAATCGATATCGATTACTCGATTAATTTGAAATTTACCCATGCTCCCATCCCTACCACTCTACGCGCCCATCACTAGCAGCGTCCGCCAAGCCTGTCATTCTTTTTCCGTGCGAGGCAACGAAAGCACGCGTTCGGATCTTGTTCGCAAAAAATAAATTTTTCAAGATACCGAAATCTTTTCAAATTTTTAACAAAAAATTAAGTGAGTTACTTCAACTTTGATGGATTTCATTATCCTCATACTATAAATCGAGAGACAATGTCTAATGTTACGGTAAGTTCATCTGCTTACCTACCTTCAAAAAAAAAAAAAAAAATTTTTAGACAGAAATTTCGAATTGAAATTCTGCATAAACTTACATTTAAAAAGTGTAAAAGAAATATTTTTGCAAAGCCATAGATTCGAACAAGAACCAGGCTGCCATACTGCCATAGATTCCAATAGGAACGCGGCAAAATTCAAAACTGTACATCAGTTTTTATCATTAAAATAATTTTATTTGCAAAGCCATAGATTCAAATATGAACCAGGCTACCATACTGCCATAGATTCCAATAGGAACGCGGCAAAATGCAAAAATAATCATAATTTTTTATGTAAGTATAAAAATATAAAAAGCATAATTTTCTTTTTTCTTCTTATTCCAGTAGGCGAAACGCCTTTACAATTTAAGGAATGTGCCCAGAGCAAATATCATTCGAATATGAGGATATATTTCTAGCCGAAACTATTCCCTACAACCCATGATCAGGTCTAAATGAGACTGAATCACCAAAAATCATGATGGCGACATACCAAGTGCCAATTGCCACCACTGCCCCAACAGTGACCACTTTCAATACCGTCACCAAAAACAGATCCAAGCACCAGCAATAACTTCCTTATTGGAACTAGTAGCGGTTACAACAACCAATTGAACTCGGACCCTGAGGCAAAGTTTAAATTTCCGGAACTGGACCCATAAATTTTATTAACCCTGGGCGAAGCCCTGGATGATGAACTAAAGTTGTGTGATTGAATCTACGATAATCTCTCTCAAATGGCTAGAGAAGTCAAGGAAAAAATCCTTCAGCAATATACTATACCTAGCAACTACATATTGGTTCAAGCCTCAAAGCTAAATACTAAAATACTCTCATCTCAACTTGGACTGACTTCACATCACATCGGGGAGTAGGGCCATGGCCATTCTCCTAACTCAAGATATAAAATAGAGGCAATCAAGATTCTAAGCGAGGGCTCCCGTAGTTCATGCGACCTTTATAGCTCGGAGACACAAGCTCGCATTTAAAAGACCGCACCAGGTCTACCAAGACGTTTTTGAATATCTTTCAGTACAGTAAACGAGATGAAGCACTGTTCGGTGCCAAATTTTAGAGAAAATTAAATTAAGCTTCAAAATTGAACAGCAATGCCTTCAAATCAGGAAGACAGTAGTCTTCCCAGAAATACTGTTGCTTACACAACACAGCCGCCTCTACGAGCTCCACGGGCACAGCTTGGCCGCAGTTTCAGAAAAACTCAGGCCCTCCTCGCTTTGCGAAAAACAAGGGGGGGGCGTGCCAGGGCCAGAGTACGAAGATACCACTCGTCAAGTTCCAAATTACAACGACCCATATACCGACGCAGTCGCACGTTTAGAGAACGACCCAAATCAGGCCACGTGCTCAACCACCATTCTGGCAGAATTCAGTACAATATTTTTAAAATGTGTTGGTTGTATTGTATATCACAAACAATAAAGGTATCCTTAATTGGATTTGTAACAAAATAATTAAATCTTTTTCTAATTTTCCACTTGAGCAATAATATGTTCCTGTTGTAACATGGTTAGCACAGTAACAACAAGAAATGTCAATCGCAACTAATAATTTGCTAGAAATCGTATCTAAAACCTTTTTGACACCAATTCAAATGGAGGTAAGAGATTTCATTTTAACCTAAAACTGTTAAATAAATTTGTAAGTAACTAAACTTCATTTCGAAATGGCAGAACAGCATGCAAGCTATTATTACATGGCATCTATTGACCTAAAATGTCTCGTAACTTTTTATTTCTGTCGCTTAAAACTATCGTAAGTACTTACCTACGTTTCCTGTTTAAGGATGTGAACACACAGAATCTTGTTATCCACCTATGATTTCAACTCAATGCCTTATCTTATTGGCTCACGATAGCGCCTAGAACTTTTACTAAGATTAAAGAAGGGGTCGTAGGTCACTTGCGTTCATTTGGTCAAAAATTGGTAAATTTTTGTATGTGACGATATCCTTTACATAGACCGTAGTTACATGGAATTTTTAAATAAAGTTAGGTTTACACTCAAATCACTCGAGTGCTTGGGCTTTATTATAAACTATGAAAATAGTAGCTTATAGCCACAAAATAATTACAAATTTTCAGGATTTAAGTAAGTAGATGACTTAAATATGACTTTATCACTTACAAGCCATAAACGTAATAAAATAATAGAATTGGTTCTGAAGTGTTCTCAACTACCACCTGTTACAATCAGAGAATTTTCACAAATGATTGGCATCCTAATGTCCGCTAGCGCAGCATTACAAAAGGCTGGTTGAAACCAAAAATACTTAAAAGGCAAAGGTACAGGTACCTTCTACCTACCTTCTATTCAGAGAATACTATGATAATTATTTTACAGGACCTGAATTGATGAGATAATAATATTAAAAGCTTTTAAAATTTCATTTAAACACAAAAATATGATTCATAAGTTAACACGGACTCGAGTCGTAAAGGCGTAACTCAAACTTACTATAGTAATTATATGTCGTATTATTAGCAATATACTAAGCCTTAGATGCCCCGAAACTTAAACAATTTGTTAATTTTTATTATGGGTAGATAACATTAGCATTAGCTATTAGCTACATTACGACACGAAGTTGCATACAATTTCCTAATTTCAATTAACTTACCAGATATATTTGGCCTTGGTTCGAGAAGCGAAAAATCTAGCTATTAGCATTTAGCATTCTATATTACACGAAATATAATTAAGAGGCAGATCGAAGATTTAATTTAAAGATGCTTTTCAAACATTCTAGCGCAAAACTTAAGAAATACTTTTCTTTGAAACAAGACCCAGATGCTACAAAGGGGCAGATGCATATTTTTTCTATACCGATCCTTCATTTTCCGTTTTTCTTAACGGCCTACAAAAAATTACTGAGGACGAAACGACCAGTATTCTAGTATTCCCTTCTAGTACTTCTAGACCTGCCTGTTATCCTCCATTGATTGATATATAGTTATTTCGTAATAATCACTTGAGGGCGTGACGAAAACCTATGTTGTCTACTAACAGGGACCGTCACCCTCTCCTACTCACGTTTACCCTGAGTGCCGCAGTATGCTCGAGCAGGCAATGCCAGGTCTCATTATCCCCTCAACAGCATCTCATCAGCATCTTATACTAGCCTCACTTTCTAATATTACTATTCAACAATATCAATATAATGTTATTCAATACTATGATTAAATTAGATTCTTTCGAATGTTCTGTTTTTAGTGTAATTACTTTTCCCTCCAACGTCTTCGAAAAAGACGCATCACAGGATTCACAGGGCATCATCATAAGAGCCATCGCTTTATCTCTGCTTTTAGGCAGAAATATTTCTTCGGATGATTGCATCAGCGCCTTCCTTAAAGATGTTATAAACTAATACCCAATCCACCAAAGTACACAGGTACTTGGTAAGTATCCACAATTGGTTCTCAAAAATCTCTAAAAATGTATACCAAACAAGAATGAACTTATCCTAGACAAAAGTAGCTTTACTAACATTATCTACAGCCTACAGCACACATGGTTGAAAGTCTTTCTCTAAATAACAGATTATTATAAATAAAAATAGCAATGGCATTAGAATCATAAAGTAAATGAAAATTTTATCAAAACTATAGGCGCTAAATGCAATCAAAAGCTATCCACCATTGTTAGTTTTACTTTATCTTACGGTGAATCCGTCTATATATAAGACGGTTATATAACCTTAACTAAATAAATCAGACCTAAATAAGCCAATCACCTCTTAATAACTGTGAAGCGTAACGTCCTCACAGGAACACAACAGCATAGTCAATAAGCATGTGGATCAGGCAGATCCTTGCGGTGTACGGCACACACAGCAGCACGCGACACGCCGCCGCCACATCGGCTGCTCATGCTACCGGCGTCAATCTTGATCAGATCAAAAGACGGCCGCCTGGACCTCTACCTCTAACAAGTTTGCTAAATTTATCAATGTCCTATGATGATTGATTATCAATTTTTTATTAAATCTCTGACCAAATTAGTTCATTAAAAAATATACAATAAGTATATAAGTATGTTATAAATAATGTAGCTGAGTACCTACCTACCAAGTAATTACCTAAGTAACTACGCAATGTTAAACTTTGAAGTACTCTATAAACTAACTATAATGATTACTTTTATATGTTAAAATATAGTGTTTTTAACTAATAATATGAGTAATATTATTTAATAATATTTGTAGGTACCTATACTAAGAGTTCAAATAAAACTAGCCAAAATTACATCTTTTTAATTAATATTGTTTCATTATCATAAAAAAATATAGACAAAACAATGTCTCTAAACATCTACCTAGTGAAATGATTTATATCGAAAATGAAACCACGAAATATAATATATGATCAAACGAACTTCTCAAGTGAAGTTCGATCAATATTATATGAGTGGTTTCATTTGAAGATATAAATCACCCTCCCTACCCAAATCCCGAGTTTTGTCAAAAAAGTCAATAAACGACGTAATTTATGCCAGAAAACTGAGCAGAAAACTATCTCTAAAAAGAATGACAGGCTTGGCGGACGCTGCTAGTGATGGGCGCGTAGAGTGGTAGGGATGGGAGCATGGGTAAATTTCAAATTAATCGAGTAATCGATATCGATTAAATCGATCGACTAATAGTTATTTGTAAGAACGTGCGAATGTTGCCTTGTAGGTGAAAGGACTACCTAGTGAAATGATTTATATCTTCAAATGAAACCACTCATATAATATTGATCGAACTTCACTTGAGAAGTTCGTTTGATCATATATTTATCTTTATTTTGTAAAGATATTGCAATGAGTTACTGTATTTTTGTTCTATTCCTTATTTTATTTGTTCTTTTTATTTATTCTAATTCTAAATTTAAAATTTTGTTATAGATTTAAACATTTAAATTTTGATAGAGATTGTTATTTTAGGTACAAACATTATAATACATACTTACTCACAGACAAACTTTGCATGTTAGGTTATATGATTTTGCATGAATTTTTAAATACTATAAGTTTTATTTATTTATTTCCAAATTGATTCTAAATAAGTCTATAACATGTATTTGTAATATTTTTGCAACGGGAAGAGCCTACTCAACCCATAACACAGGGGAGACCCTATTTTGGGGAGTAGAGGATCTCAACCGTTTTATATATGTTATCTGTAAGATATTATGTAAAATGGTTTTATGTATCGCTCAATGAAATAAATATTATTATTTTTATTATTATTTCTTTCTATTAAAATATTGATGTCCAATAGATCTCCATTTCGTCCTCCTTATCGGTCCTTGTGGTCTGGTCAAGGAAAATTATGTCTTGTACAAAATATGGTGCCCATGTGGTGTGTTTACTTGTAGTAGTTAAATGACGATTAGTAGTCAAATTAGATATCATTATATCTAATTTGACTATTTGACTATGACTTTTGAATTGTTCTCCCACTTCAAAGCGCAAAACATGAAACTTTTCTTTGAAAGGGGTTTCTGCAAATGATGGGATCTAAATGAGGTAAGTATAAATTTAATCGCTGCAACGTCTCTTAATTGCGACTTTGCGACGGACTAAGGCTACGAACGCACAGGCGGTTTTTTGCCGCGCGGATTTTATGTAACATATTGAATGTTACATAAAGCAGATAAAAAACCGTAAAAACTCGCTTGTGCGTTTAGGGCCTATGAATAAGGTTGAAAATTAAATAACAAACTTTGACACCGCGCGGAAATAAAACCGCCTGAGCGTTCGTAGCCTGAAAGTACAGATTCGCAAACTGTCAAAATATGTCGACCCGCCGCGCGCCGCCGCTTGGTACCGGATAGTGGATGGATGAATCCGTCGTTGCATAATCCCGGACTAAGATACTATTCATTAAAATGTAGCCCTTATTAAAGGGAAACCGATAAGTTGTGGCAAATAACTCTTTGAAGTCTTAAAATAGACTGATTCGATGAACCAATTAGCTTACAACGTTTGAAAGTGTATGCAGATTATTATTAGAGCTCTAAGTGATAAGCTAAGCTAAGCTTTTAGGGATTTTAAGTAAATGTTTAGCCTTCATATAGTTTTATTTTATTTTATATCTTATCAGTCAGACCCATTGTTTGCTAATTAATATTAAAAATGTGTTGTGTATTACTTCTGAAATAAATTTATTATCTATCTATCTTATCTATCTACCCAGACCAGCTTACGCCTGCAATACTTGGTGACGGAAGCGGCTCGGACAATTTCCTGCCAACCTAGAATGAGTGTGATTCGATTCAGAATTTGTCATGCTACGCAACCTTAGTCCAATTCCAGTTCAATCTAATACAGACACAAAATACAATTAGTCACAAAATATATTTTTTGTATTCTAGCTAGCGACTACATTATTAAAGAAAAATTCGTCCAAAAATCGTATCGTGTCGTGCCTATGACTAAAAAATCTTGAAAGCTTTCTCAGACGTTTCGTCTCTCATGCTAGGTCTGCAGCTGTTATCTCGTCAGTTTGCAGGGCTCTTTGTTTTAGGCTTTGTTTAAGACATACATTTTAGGAGAGCGGAAGTAAACCTTAGAGATAAAAAGTGTGACCAACCTTATCAAGATAAATGCAGGACCTAAAAGGCTAACAGACAAAATTTTAAATGCAACGTGCGAAAATGTGACAACAGCGGGGCTTAGTTCATTCATACGTATAGAAGTTAAAAGTACAACATACTTACTTACTTTTTTTTTGTGAAAATAATTATCGTAGGTAGCGTACGAATCAAAGTACTCTATTTCGTAAGGTTTTCTAAAGAAAGGAATTAACAGCTGTAGCTTAACCTGGACTATGAAAATGTTTATGTTTGGTTTTCTGCACGATGTCCCTAACGTTCCCAACTAGATACGAATTTCCCACCCGGAAAGTTTCCGGAAAAATTTGGAGAATTCCCGGGAAAGGCAGATGCGCCGTAGAAACTGTGGTAGCAGGCCTGAAAGTCAAATTTTCTATGACCAAAATGTCTCCGAATTCACTCAGATTAAAAAAATATTGTACCCAAAAGTTTCGTCCAGCTTTTTAAAAATAAGAACAATGGAGCTAATCGCCGGTCGGCATGCGGCTAACGACTGCCTTTCAATGATGTAACGTACAGAGGTAATGGCTTCGCTGAAATAGTCGCTAATTGACTTATTTAGCATAATGTTTCGTGACATTACGACCAGTTGCATCAGACCCCTGAACTTTTACGTAAGGCTTTGTTCCATGGGTCAGACTAGGCCGGGCAAGGTTCAGTGAACTGGCTGAACTTGACATATCATCCCAAGGCTGAAAGTTGAATCGGAATGACGTAAATCACTCAATTGTGATTGGCAGCCGCCCAACGGTGACATAAGGCTTCAAAGACCGCCCAGCAATTGCATGTGTCGTAGGAAGATTTGATAAATAGGTTTTTTGCAAAAAAAACTAGGGATTTTGCGAAACCCGGATAATTTGATTATAGGATTACTTTTTTTCATTCATCCTGACAAAAACTAGTTTTTTTGCAAAAAAAAAACCTAGTATAATTGAAAAAAATTAAACCTTCCTTGACTCTGATTGGCTAGATTATTGCTGGCTAATTAACTCTTATTCTGATTTGTTCGTTAAAATACCTTTGACGCTACAGAGAACCAATCAGAAAGAGTTGGACAGCAAGTAATATAATCTAGCCAATCAGAATTAAGAAAGCTTTCAAATTTTTCAATTATACTAGGTTTTTTGCAAAAAAAACCGCTTTATGTCAGGAAGATTGGAAAAAAATAATCCATCAAATTATCCGGGTTTTCGCAAAATCCCTAATTTTTTTTTGGAAAAAAACTAATTATCAAATCTTCTTACGACACATGCAACGCTAAATTACCTGCTACCTACTAGATGCTAATGTGTTATCATATCAACTCTCCTTATTTTACACAAGGCTTTAGGATTGAATTTGATACTTGGTGGTTTTTGTTAGTTTGTTACTTTGGTGGTTTGGGGTAGAGAGAGGAGTTAGTAACAATTTTATGTAAGTAATAAGGTCCACTAGCGCCACTAACTTGGTTTTACTATGTTCATGTTGTATCTCGACAGGCATTAGCCTAGTATGCCAGCCATTGTTATCTAAAGGTGTGCTTTAAAATGTGTTTTGTTCAATAAATGAAATGTTTCTTTTTCCGGTCGTTTAATCAGAAGAGAGGAATCGGTGGGATGAGACTACCATCAGTCTTCTTTTTGTTGACTAATACACTAGTAGGTAAGTTTAATACTTACCTAGTTACTTGGCTCTGTTTATATAAATCCTAGATTTACCGGTTTTAAAATACAAAAAGGTTTTAAAACATGGGGTGGTTACTTGGGTAGAAGCACATAGGGATGACATAACCTTTCGAAGTTTGTTATGCATGTGAGTCAATATCAGGCAGTAAATAACGAACTCCAAGACTGAGATATTCTAAAACAAATGTTAAATTTTGAAATGGTAATTTTATTATAAAGCATTCATTTTCAAACGTAATGTTACGGTGCAGATAAACCAAACGCGCGCATTAACATTCACTTATCTTCATAGGTGTATCAAGCGGGTTGTTACTGTTTCGACCCCCGGTCTTTCTACCCACGCACCTTTTTTTCTTGTTTCAACCCACAACAAATGGTCATTATTGTTTCGACCCACGATAAGTTACCTACCTATTAAATACATTTAAGTAATATGTAAGGTTGTCAAAAACTAGATATATTTGTAAGGTAAGCCAAAGAAGTCCGAGAATTCTTTTGTTTTCCACTATTTAAAAAAAAAACTTTAATTCTTTCAGATTTTCGGTATCCCCTTTAGCATTAAAGTGATTTTTTTTTTTGGTAAAAATATAACAAAAAAATTAAGTTAAAAATAAAACACAGAAAACCGCAGATATGTTTAATTACTTTCGTACTATGAAATTTCACAAAATTTTGGTTAGTACGAGTAGGTTAGTGTTTTGTGAAGTGAAACAAACCTATCGCAGTTAACATTAGTATGATTTTGATCATGTTTTGCAAACTCTCCAAAATTAGAAATTGCACAGCGGGTTGAAACAGTACTATGAATGGGTAGAAAACGGACAAAAATAATGATTATTTTATGTTGGGTTGATTGTGGGTTGAAACAGGCATACAAATGGGTTGAAAACGGAAAAAATAATCGTGGGTAGAAAGTCCGTGGGTTGAAACAGGAACAACCCTATCAAGCTAATGGCGCAATAATAATTCGTATTTATATCCCAAGAGATTCAGATACCGGACTAAATGTTACAGAAGACTCCGCTCAATTATTATTATCGTTAATAATGGCATTATTATCATTAATAACAGCAATGATGATCACTTTAATGACGTGGAAACAGGGAAACGATATAGCTCTGCCGGTAATGTAATCTAATGTAGTGATTTCGCTGGAAATTCAGAGAATCACTTATGATACCGTTTTAATTATCTTCTCTGCTTTGCGGAGCTCACTAAATTCACAGTCGGTACTTGGAAGCTTTCATTAATAATACTTTTAGAAACATTTCAAGACAAATAAAAAACTTGTTAACAACTTTACTAGAAGTTTCGTTTGATACATATTACGAAGTTCCTCGTATTCCCTTCACTTTCCTTTGTCTTCCCAAGGCCTTTTATGAAAATACAGAACAAATATGGTCCTCATTATTTAATACTTACGAGCTGTAATAGCACTCCAGCGGCAACGCGACTCGGCCCCTTATATCTATATCTGGAAGACTTGTTTACGCTTTAATCTAACATCGCGTTGTCGAGCCGTGCCGGACAACGGCTGAACAGCCAAGGACTGCTCGCATGATTACTGCTTCTATGCTTTGGATGGTAAGGTTGCCTTTACCGTGGACAGCATGAGCCGTTCAGGCCGCTTCAGGCTCTGCCATGAGTGTGTAGGAGTGGGTCATATGTCTATTTGTCAGAGGCACACAGCCGTAACGTAGAGCAATTATGTTTTATTACCAGCGAGTTTGCTTTGTCCGCTCGCCGAGGTTTGACGAGTGTTTATTGCAAACTAAAAACTGATCCATGTTTGCTCATGATTTTTAAATGTTGCTTTTTTAACGAAATCTCTTCTTTCAGTTTTTATTTAGTGCTAAGTTCATGTTAACTTCGTCGTTGTTATACTTATAAACTCGTATCTTCATTACTTACCTACCTATTTCTTCTAGAAGCTGAAATATGTATCTCTGGACTGCAAATTATTTTTGCCTTCCTATTACTTCTATCTTATTACATTAAACACTTTTTTATTATCTTCAATCTTGGCTGTTTCAATTCAGAACCATTATAAATGAATACACGTAGTTTTTAGGCCCGGCCAGGCCGCGGACCGCGGTATCATCTCGATCTGACAGGAGGATCCGCCTCAGACTGTTGCTACGAAAGCTTTTTGCGGCCAGACAAATCAACTGTTTTTATTTTAGACTCGGTTTTTTTCGGCATTATGTCATGCTGGTGCTGGTAATATTATATTTTATCCGAAGCGAGCTTTCTTTGTTAGTATGAAACAAGAGGTTCATTAGTGCTCTCAGACTACAAAGTAGGTATCATATATCTAGCTATGTACCTCAGCTATAACCAGGCGTCCAATTTCTCATCATTAGAAGCGGTATGGATAACATCAATGGTAGTTTTTGATAGCTAAGATCGAAGATTGCTTGAACCTCTACGGCTACAGGCCCTTGTATTTCAGTTTTGCAGGCAGATATGTATTTTAGTTTTGTATAAGATTGATCTGAATCATTTTCAAAGTTGTGTTGTATCCTTCTGTCGATTCGGAGTAAGAGAAGCTAGAAGACATTAGGGAACTCAATCTGGATTAAATTTATGTCCAATGTCTTAAATTTTCCTCAATTCGTATATCGATCCCATTAATACAGATGCATTTGTTTGTTAAGTATTTAATTTGTTCTTTTTTTTTTTTTCAAATATGTGCTGGCCATAATGTATGTCCATTCCATGTACAGCACCAAACATCTTACTGAAGTTTTTGAGTCCATATTTAAATGAAGCCGGCGTGCTGTTTTCTGTTTCCTTTTATATTCCGTTCGAGATCTTATCTAATGCGCGTGCGGTGGCTCGGAGAAGTTGCGTTTGTTTCAATCAATGCGCCAACGTTGATCTCCTATCTTTCCATTGAGTGAGCAAGAATTATTCGCTTCAACCGCTCCATTATTTAAAGTAAGTAACAAATTACCGAGTGTGTATTCAGTAATATTTTTCCTCCGCGAAGTGTCATTCAAATGCCTCAACACAGTAGTGCTTGACAAGTGTAGGCAAACAGACACCCACTCGACAGACCTTGAACTGAGCTGAATTATAATTACAGCCAGAGAGCTGCACAGTCCCCATCCACTAGTGGATACGACTCTATTTATATCGCAACAAGGTGCAGTTTAGAATGAAGCTTGTGAGACACGGAGACCAGGTTTTGATGGCTAGTGTTAGTATTAGGAACATAATATCTAGATGTGTACAGAGAGTGTTTTTTGCTCGATCACTAATTAAAAAACTGGTCATGTTCATGTCGGAGTTTTTGTAGAAGACAATTTTGATGGTGTAGCAGCCGCTGTGATTGCTACGTAAAAAAACGGTAGCGATTGCAGCTCTTTAATTATTTGGCTCCACAGCCTACGCAAATGAATTGCTTTGTTCATGGAAATTACTTGTATTAGTCGGGTAATTTGTTTCTAAAATCTGTTCTATTAAAGCTAGCCAAACTTGGCTGACATTAATGCTAGGCTAGGCTTTGAAAGGAATACCTTCAACCTCGCAACAATGCCTGCTGCCTGCCGAGCACATTCAAATTCAATAGTCGCCTATTGTAGATGTAAGCACCTTAAATGGCTTCTTGTATTTTAGGTATTCTGTGATTTGGGCAAAGTCAACCAAACCAAGCTCGCTCAAATGAAGATCAGTGTTAGAATCAAATTCATAATCTAGCTAGACCTAAGCGAGCAACGTTATTTTTTATTGAAGCAAGTAATGTGGTTCCCTCCCAATCAGTAACGCGATACTCTGTGATAAAATCAGGAGCATGGCGATGATTGAAACTTGATACGCGGCTTATCGCGCATCTCGAGTGTTTGATGGTTTCAGTCGTCAATCATGCTGTCAATCAACAACAGATGCATCAAGAATTGCATTCGTGGTCGTGGTCTATTCAATTTTTATTGCGCTTTAAAATTGGTTGCGATGCGAATTCAATTAATTTTTCTGGAATATTATTTTATTCGACATTTTAGTATTACTTACCTACTATTCAAAGTAAATATTTCAATGAAAACCACCTATTAGACGAAAATTTGTTGTGCATTGTGAGCATTCTGTAGTCAAAATTAAAATAACTAAGACTACCTGCCTACATTTTATTCATACAATAACTTGTATTTAATATAGGTCGGGAACCAAACTATCGATTCTATCACAATTGTTCTCCAACAATGTGACAGAGCGTTAGTTGTATTGTATGAATTGAACCCCAGTAAGTACCTAGCAAAGCAATTGGGGTAAATCACCCTAGGTAAAATGATAAAGGGTACCATTCTAATTTCGTCCATTATTGTATCTTATGGTTTTGGGTAAATCGTTACCATAAGTTCATGTCTCTCCAAAATTGCTTCGACCTCTAACTTCTGATGAGCAAGGCCTTATCTCCAAACTTGGTAATAGAGAAAGTTGGTATCAGATTGTCCACTGCGAGGCACAGGCCAGTAACAAGGCTGGCTTATCAGGGACCATCTGCTTTGTGCAGCGTGACGCACGTACGGTTGAAGTTAGTAAAATATGGCTCCCTACCCTACTATAACCCATAAGTTCTTCAAGATGCTAAGTACGTGATGTGTAAATTCTACTTTCTACGAGTTGGACAAAAAATTAAATTGTTTTCTATTTGGTAAGGCATGTTCCATCATATACGCACCACACGTTTCTTCTTTTTTATTATTCAATTTAATTTAGAGGATATACCACTCTCTTACTGTCATTTTATTTAATCTTCGGAAAATCTTACACAGAAATATATTCCTAAATTAATTGTAGCTTTGCAGTTTTGTGCATTGTACATCAGTCATCAGCAAACAAAAGAAGCGCTCGTCAGCGTCAGCCAAATTATCATCAGTCAGTAGGTGGGTATTTAGCAAAATTATTTTTCTTATCGAATATTTGCAACATGCAATGCAAATTTACGATCATTATGATTCGGAAACACAATCCGGAATGTCAGAGGAGCATAAAAAGTTTCCTTTTTAACAAGCAATTTGAGTTATATTAAGTTTTTGTTGAACAAGTCGTGAGTGTTCGCGAGCTGGCTATCATTACGATCATTATGCATGATATCACTCCCGCTGAAAAAATACAATTCATACGTGCTCCGTTTAAGCCTGTCGTTAGGACAGTCATTAAGGTTTACTCGCCTAATCATGTACTTACCTACTTACCTGATTAATTACATGATAATGTTTTGTCAGCATATTATTATTGTGTTGTGTGACTGGTAACCTCCGTATCACAAATTGAAGCGGTGGAAAGAAGACAAAGAACTTTAAACGCGGAGAAAATAAGGAGAAATTTAAACTAGGTACTTAATAATTAAAAGAATTATTCCTTATCTATTATTCCTTTTAAGGTAATTATCATATGGGCCTCTGTTTCTATTATTTAACATATTTTAATGTAAATATTGCCTGAAATAAAAGAATATTATTATTACTTATTATTATTTTATCGGTCATTCTTTCAATATTACTTTGCGCAGTCCCACGACCAGCCTCAGCCTCCCAAAATCTGCACTTAGCTAAAACCCCACAGCCGAGTTAACTGGAATGACCTGGATCTTCAGGCGAAGAAATATAGTTCGAGCCTATACCGCTGAACTGAACAAAGGATTCCAAAGCATTACATACATATTATTATTACTTTACGCACATATTTAACGATAATGTAACGCACTATAAACAACCTAGGAAAAGCGTTTACCGCTACTCAGTGGTCTTGAAAATACCAAAAAAAAGTAATTTAGTTCGACTAGGAGAAGAAAGTTTTTTTATAGTTGACTGGAGCGACGCCAGCCAGAATTTCAATGCATGAAATTACAATACACAATTTTGGTTTTAAGTTGGTTTCCAATACCAACTTAAAACCAAAATCAAATAGGTTCTTCAAAAAATGGTTCAAGTGTTCATCAAACGCGGCCAGCCTGCCCACACTGCCCAGCCCACCAATTTACTTCTTTTGTGGCAGCAAGACAAGAAAGCATTTTTATTTTTCTCCAGCGAGCGTGTGGTGTCACTCAAACACGCGTTTTCTGCTGAAGGGCCAAAAAAATTATGAGCACTTTGTTAGGAGCGAAAAAATCCTGACTTCTTGGAATACGTCGGAGCGTTGGATACGGGACTATACTTGTTCTTTTAAGTTAGTCAGTAGCTAATTTCAGTATGGGCTAGCTGGAGTGCAGGGGTCTTATTATTTATTTTGCAGCTTTCGGATGGCGTGACTGGTTTATTGAGACGCTATATGAGTTTTGAAGGTTTTTTAAATCAAGTAATTCTCTTAATCTATAAGAGGTAAAGATCTGGAATTTTAATATAACGTTTTTGAGGATATAATAAAGTTTTTTATAATTGAGAAACACTAGTGGAATCAAAAAACCTCGATACATTATTTCGTCAGAGATAACCATTCCAAAAAACGGGAATAGCTAGTTCTTCGAAATTTCTAACTAGTTTTTGTTGAAACTATACATGGGAATAATGATAATAAAGTATAACAAATTCTGGTAATTCAAATTTTATTTAAAAGTAATAAAAAAAAAGATATTTAATATTTATTACTTTTTCCAATAAAATGTAGTAACCAATGTGGGCGACTGATAATATGACTGACTGTTTGAGGGAAAAGGACATCCTTTGTTCCTCGGTCGTTCTATTTATTTCTCGTATATCGTCTTAATATGATAATAAAATAATTTATAATATATAAAATGTAATTAATGGTAAACTTAAGTTAAGTACTTATTAGACTATGACAATAAGTAATCGATAAGTATCTTGTTTGTATCCTATATTGAATAAATATTTTTTGTGTAGGTATGAATTAGGAAATTCCCACCTAACATCCTACATTGTAGTGAGTAAAGTAAGTAATATTCTACTAAAAACTAGTATACTTACTGGTAGAGTGTAAACGGTGCTTTTTAGCGCACGGCTGGCTGCGCGTGCGGCGACAGTCTGTCTACGGACACTTGGGACGTGCGATAGGGACGCACTGCGCTTTGTCCAATAGTCAGAAAGAGACAGCATGATGGATTCACAAGTAGGTACAACGATTAAGTGGCAGCTGATATTCCGTCACTTTTACACACATTATGTAAGAAAGAGACAGTTTAATCACGTTTCTAGGTCAGGCTGTCCTTGAGCCCTGCGCGGGCGCAATTAACAACTCTGATGTACTGATCTGTACATAATAGCCACTATTATTATAGGAAATACAGTTTATAAGTAGGCAATTATTTTTATTAATTAGTATGTAGAGTTCTTTTCAGCCTAAAACAAGTCCACAGCAAGACAGTGGCCTCCCGCCTCCACAGATCACGACAAGGATGAGCATTGAAGAGGTTTTTTTTTTTGCCTTTGCCACAATCGCCACGCTTTGCAGGAGGGTTTGGGCTTGGCTGATGCAATTTTAAAAGGAATTACGCTGCTGCCCGTTTTTCGGAGATTCCCTTTGACGCCCTTTACGACACCCTACGGGATGAGATGGGATGATGGTATTTTATGAGGAAACCACACGAAACCGGCATAAATAAGAGTCGTCTAGTGCATGTCGAATTGCTTATTATTTAATTTTAAGTAGGTAAGTATCTGTTCATGAACTTTTTGCATGTCGAGGGAATCTGACCGTCAAGTTGTTGTTGTTGTTTTTTAAATTCGCATTGGGCAGGCAAAGGAACTTAGTCCATACAGCCAAGTCTTCAGTCTTAGTTTATTTCTTAATAATCAAGTCTTCTGTAGTTTATTCTTTGTTTTCCTTAACCTAGGTTCCTAACCTAACCCATTGAAATGCGAGGGTGGTCTCGCATTCCAATGTTCACACGGAAGTTTTCGAGGGACATCGATCAGAATTATTCGGGAGCGCCTTCCTTTATTTCATTTCGCTACACAGTTTTCCATAAAGGGCACATTATAACACTAATTCCACCACACTAGCACAATAATAGCCACGAAAAACTAATTTAGAAAACTAAGAAACAAAAGCCCGACATCTTCTTTTCATTTCCCCCCAAAACCTCCTGACCGTCAAGATAGTAGAGTGAAGTGACATCAGCACGTAAATCAGTCAACTAACTCTTGTCTTGTCAAGCAAGCAGAGTGCAAATGGTCAAATAGACTAAAACAGAACAGACGAATAATAGGATGATCAAACGAGCTCACCTGAGTGAAGTTCGATCATTATTGTACGAAGGCTTTGTATGAAGATGTATATTGTTAAACATGCAGCTTCTCCGAGTTGCTTGGCACCTTACGCGCTTTAAATCCTTCCCTATACTAAAAAAAAAAAAACTACAATATTGATTGTCTATGGTCTAGCTGTCAAACGTCATTCTTTAGAGCCATAACGAGCTTGACTCACAACTTGGGTTACTTACAAATTGTAAAGGGCGGGCGGGACAATATACATCTTCATACAAAGCCTTCGTACAATAATGATCGAACTTCACTCAGGTGAGCTCGTTTGATCATCCTATTGTACATCGGCTTTGTATTCGATGTATATTGTTAAACATGCAGATGTTCAGAGCCAATAATAATATCTTAAAATAAAAGTTGTGAGGCTTCTATCGAAGATAACCCCTTCTAATATAGGAAAGGACAAACAGATTTGTTTGAAAACTTAATTAAGTTGTTTTATATATCCTTAGTAAAGGAATATGAAAATTAATTAAAACTTAAAAGAAAATTTAATAAAGTTAAAATGTAATACCTATTTAGTATCAAAACGGCGTATTAATACCGCTTCTTAACTAAAACAAAAAGATATCACATGAATAGAGTTGTATGTGAACCTCTACATAGTTCAAGACCTACTGGTTTAGTCAACTGTCTGTCTAATGACACACCTTTAGCTCTAGACTTGGTGGTTGCTAGATAGCTTGTGTTTGTCCTGCAAAAACCTTAACTTTCAAATTTAAAATTAAATTATTCTACATAGGATACAAGGTATCTCTTATTTCAAGTCTCATATCATTATATTTATTAATATAGTATCCTATTCGCAAGAGGCGCAGGCAAAAACAGTCCCCAAAAGGACAGACCAGTCCGCATAGCAAAACATTGTACGTAGCTACGTCATGCTACACGAGCCAGACAGCACCCTGCCGCGGCACGCATTCGATCAGACCCATCATCGAAGCCAATGATGGAAGCCGCCAGGAGACGCACTCAAAAAATATCATCTTATTTAAAAGATTCTACTCCCTTTTTACCCCAAAATAGCAAAATATTTTTGGTCCAGCGTCCTATTGTTGATGAGGTCACAGATTTGTGTCGTTTTTTGAAAGAATTAACAATGGGTTTTTTACGAATGTTTTCTCAAAATCTCACAGAAGTTTTACAGAACAGAAGTTTTTTCACGTTCAAAAGCTTTGAATTATTTAATTCGGTTTACAAAAAACTCTAAAACTCAATGTCTTAACAATATCAGTGTAACTTTATGTATATTGAAGTCTGTATTTATTTAGTTCTAGTACTTTACTTTTTAAAAGTGAATACTTGTTCTGTGTAGCAGTAGCTACTTAAAGCTTGTAACATGACTAGTAAGTTAATACTTGTTCTGTGTAGCAGTAGCTTCTTAAAGCTAGTAACATGAATAGTAAGTTAATACTTGTTCTGTGTAGCAGTAACTACTTAAAGCTAGTAACATGACTAGTAAGTTAATACTTGTTCTGTGTAGCAGTAGCTACTTAAAGCTAGTAACATGACTAGTAAGTTAATACTTGTTCTGTGTAGCAGTAACTACTTAAAGCTAGTAACATGACTAGTAAGTCAATATTTGTTCTGTGTAGCAGTAGCTACTTAAAGCTAGTAACATGTTTTTTTGGTTTAAATTAACATTAGGATACTATTCTTTTAACTGTCATTCACATTCAATACTTTAATCATATCTCATGTAATATTATATTTATTTATAAATAAATAAACAATGACATTAATATGGCAATGGTGGTAGGTCTTCATAATACAATCATGATCCCCTATTTTAGAGCCACCATTCAACATAAAATCAAATTTATAAAAATTTGAAGCACCTGAATTAACATTCTTAGGAGGAATGTCCATTTATATGGAACAAAAAACAAAAAATGGATCATTGTTATTTTTATTATTGTATTGAGTTTGCTCAATGCTCACCGCTGAGGACTCAATTATAATTTCTACAAATGACAGTAGTAGTACTGATATTTTAAGCCGGTATTGCTAGAGCATATCTCTGTTTCTATATTATCTGACAATGAAGCAGGTCTCTGAAAGGTGAAGATAATAATTAAGAAAGGTTTCTTTCAGGGTGTTGCAAAAAACCAAAAAATAATCCATAACAGAGAACCAAAGTTGTGATGACCATCATTATGCTGGTAACATAATTAACACTAGATACAGTAAATCAACATTCCAGGATTTTTTTCCAGTTTCCAAAATTCACCCATGCATAGCAAGAAGCTGGACAAGCTTCTACTAATGTTACATATGAAGTGTCAAAAGTAAGTAAATTGCGAAAGTTTTTTGGTTTAGCTGGGCATAAGAATTCAAGATGTTTGACTAATTGAATCATTGTAATAATGAAAAGAGTTATTAAAAACTTGCATCTAAAGAAGCAAAAAGAAAAGGTTTGTCAGAATCATAGCAAGTAGAAATCAATCCTCTCTGCCCACCCCTATGGAAACAGGCGTAGCAATAAGTATGTTTGTATGTATGTATGTACATATCAATGTACATATATGAACATTTATAGAAAGTGTTTGGTCTAAACAGCTTGTAAGTACTCAAAAAACACACAACTGTTACTAATACCCCTCGCTGGCTCAAAAAACTTGGTACACATTTGTACACAAATTCCATGTATTACATTCTAATGCTGTGAGCGTAGCAAATATGAGGGTAAATGTGATAATTAGATGTGATAATTTTTGTTAACTCTTCATGCATTCGCATTTGTCTGTACATAATATGTATTTGCATAAAATTATACTTTTTCATATATTTGTAGAATAGATTTAAAAATTTACAAAATAAAGGCTTTATTGATGTAAGAAAGCTAAAAATCACTTTCCTTATTTAAAGTGAAACTGTACACATCCATAAGAATGTGTCTGGAACTCATGTAAATGTAAAAAAAATAATCTTAAATGATTTAAACCTCTAAATGTCCTGCGCAATAAACTGTACATAGTTTTATGCGTTTGAGGTTAAAAGTATAAATTCGACGTGTAAAAATACCACTGTTATAAACTGATGAAATATTTCAAATAAAATAAACCATGATCACCATTTTTGGTACTTAGACATGATTTTTATATAACTGACTCGCTTGATTAAGTCACACTTTAACAATCCGATTAAATTTTTGACTAAGTATATCCATTACTTAATTTATTTAAAGATGGTACTGTGGGCAATGTTAAAATATTTTAAATGGTTTTAATTTAACCATAATACTGTGTTCTTGAATACATTTTCAGAGTATTGATGGTACTCTGGGCAACGTTAAAATATTTTAAATGGTTTTAATTTAAACATATTACCGAGTTCTTGGACAGATTTTAAGATTCTATTGAATGAGAAGGTGTAGTTATACCCTTAACATACATAACCCAAAATAAACAAAGTATCACACAGATTTTTCCTTTAGCTTAGGAAAAAAGTGGAAATAAGCTTGCCACCATGGCTTACCTCTATTTGTCAGAAGGAGCATGCCGCTTAGACAGGGCTGCGTCTGGGTCGTTAGGCTGTTGCCTGCAAAACCCTATGGTGGTTCTAGTATTGGTAGTTCCTGGCTACCAGGGGTTTCATGGGTTTTCTCCATACAAAAGTGCAAACCAGTATGGTAGTAATGGGATGGCCTGATAAAGTTTTCCCATTCAGGGTTTGCAGGTGGCTTTTTGCATATTGATTTTTGCATTGTGTTGACTAAATTGTCATTGTTGCAATCTTCTGTTGAAGATCATGGCCAAAATAAGGAACTCGTCCCGCAGTACATCATTGACTAGATTCAAAGAATGGTTTCTCTAGATTAGACATGGTAAAATTTATTCTTGCTTTTGTTTGAATAGAATGCAAGACAGCAAAGATCCTGACTGCATCGCAGTGGGGATATAAGTTTCAGCTGGTCTATGTTTTAACTCGCTGTTAGTGTTGCAAGAATTTTCCCATAGCATGGAGTTCCAAAACAAATTGATTTTGTTTAGTTTAAATTCCCTTATCCACAAGGTATACTTGGTTTTCTGGGAAAAGCTCTTCCAAAAGTGAAGTTTGAGCTTATTTCTTTGGGCCAAATTAAGGTTGTTGGGAAGTTGGTATCTCCCTCAGTGTCACTGATTGAACCTGAATGTTATGCCTGCCTGTAGTACCACTGTATTAACTTGCTTTGGAGAAGATAAGTTTTCTCCATCCTTTGTTCTATTGGCATTTGTGCCTCATGTTGATTGTGATTCATTTGAGTAAATCTTTGTGATTTGACACTTAAGAAGTTGTAGAGCACATCCATGTATCTCGTACACAGCCTGTGTCTTGTTCAGAAGACAAAAAATATTTTTCCGCCAAAATGTCTGCGCATAGCATGCGCGTGCGTCGCCCATAATATCAAACCAAAAAACGGCATGTTTGCCTACGAGCACGTCGGTATATCTCGTATACCACCCGTGTCAATGTGAAAGGGCTTGTTTGTAAAGGCATGCGCCAACAAACACGTCGGTATATCGCGTATACCACCCGTGTCATTAGAAAGGGCTTGTTTGAAAAAAAACATGTCCACATTGTGTCATATGAGGTAATATTGGTGCGTAACCAATGTAATTTTTAATTATACCTGAAGAATTCTCATCCTGCAGATCAGAAAATTTCCGAACGTCCTTGTTGCAGGCTTTTTATTTCCCTGCATTTCACAATTTTTGGAACTTGTTTCGATATATTTCGAGTTTCCTGTCCTTTGACTTATGTTTGTGTACACATTTTCGTGTAGTTTTGCTGTTATTTTCACTTATTTTATAAAACGAAACTATTTTTTACTAAAAAACAAAGCGCCGGCACCACGCGAACACAAAGAATGACGTTTGACAGCTAGACCATAGACAATCAATATTGTAGTTTTTTTTTTTTTTAGTATAGGGAAGGATTTAAAGCGCGTAAGGTGCCAAGCAACTCGGAGAAGCTGCATGTTTAACAATATACATCGAATACAAAGCCGATGTACAATTTCGAAGTGAAGTGAATACCTACTTATACGTATACTCATAGAATGTTTGCATTGTTAATTTTTGTACCTGAAGGAACCTAATTAGGTCCAGGGTCTAGGGTTGGTTCTACCTACGAAGACAATAGTAGTTTTACAAAACAAAAATAGGTATATTTAAGAAACTCCATTCCATATACATACCAAGATAAATTGGTATACATAAGTACCCTAGTTACCTAATTATAGGCAATAAATGACGTCACAGAACAACGGGCAGCCCCCGAACCGGAGAAGTTGAGAAAATAGAATAATGGCTCCAAATTACAATAATGGCTGTTTATATCTAAATAGCTTATAAATTACTACGGGCCATTAAACAGCCGAAATTGCTCTGAATGTCATCGAAAACTACGGAGCGCTACCTATTACGTATTTACATACAATCCTTTACGGTACGGTAGCGAGCGAGCGAGGGGGGCGCAGAATATACTGTTATTATCAATGTAACCCACCATCGTCAATAAAATGTGGGTTAAATGCAGCGAGGTGATGCCATCTGCCATCTGGTTCTGGTACCGAAACGCTTTACAATACAGGCAGCACCATGAGCTCAATGCAATAGCAGCTAGTAATTCAATTTGCATGATATCCATAGCCTATGTTTCTTGTCTTTGAAGGCATGTATGTACAGATACCTTCTATAAATAAGGTGAGCCAGTTTATAGTGTTATAACTTAAAGGGAGACTCCTAGTTCTAAAATTATGATTAAGAAAGTGAATAAAATAATCTTTATCTTTATTATCTATAAAGAGAGGCTAGCGCAATTCTCGATAAAAAAAAATATCTTCTAAACTAAGGCAAATATCAAAAATATGGCACAGTATGACACTAGATAATCTTGCTTAGTATTTTTTGAGCACAGTAATGTAGTCCAAAATTATACACAGATTGTTGCTAAAAGTGGCCATTTAGAAACACTTTGTAGCTTTCTTTGGTCTTCAACTAATACTAGGCTATATTATTTATTGTCTTACTGTGCCACATTTTTGATATTTGCCTTAGTTTAGAAGATTTTTTTTGGCTCTTAAGCATTTTAATGACTAGCATTGTTGTTTATGATACCTATAGAAAATTTCTTCTATCTCCTCGAAAATATTGTAAGTAGGTAATATGAATACTTGTATACATGTTGGAGTGGAGTTCCACCCACACCAAGTCACCTGCCAAGGCCCGATCCTTCTTATTATTATTACTCCAGCCAGACAGGTTCCTTTTTTTTCGGACACAAAAATAAGAGTTCCCTTGCTAACTCCATTTCTTATGGCTGAGGTATCATTCTTAATGTTCAAGCCAAAATATCCATTATTTCATTTACGAGAGGTTTCATTTTTCTACAGCCACCAAACACAATGTTTGCAAAGGACAATACCAAACTGGCTATAAAAGTGCTACACTTATCGGTTTTTTTTCTGAACTATTATTTGGGCCAAGGATTTGCTTTTTTGGGCGACGTTACGCCGTTTGAAGAGATATTATTATTATTGACAGGTGGATAACGTGGTTATTATTAGACATTCTCATAATCTTCCGCTTTTGAATTGGTTTTATAAAACTGTAATCACTGTGTGGTTGTGAATAGACGACATTTAACGGTTAAAATGACAACAGAATGGGAAGGGTCTGAGGATTAGATAGGAATGCACGTAATTTCGGACATCCATACAAAATTTGAAGTCGGCTTCCTAACTTTAGTGCGTTTCCTTTTCGTCTAATATGCTTTTTGCCTTGGTAAGGCGAAATGAAGTTTGCCGGAACAGCTTGATTTTATAAATAACAAAATGTTGATTGGTTGTTATTGGTACATTAGAAGGGGCGTGATTGCTTATAATCGATTGATCGGTATACAACAATCGGTACTTGAAAATGAAAATAAAAAAAAATATTTATTCATAATTATGCTTTCTTAATCTAGAAAAAAGATAATTATAGTTTAAATTATAGCATGCATTAGCCTCTTTCGAATTTTCTTATGACCTCTCCTACCTAGGTAATACTTTTCCTTCCATATCTCTGCTGCTTCTTTTTTTATAGTTTTCTTCATATACCTCTATCACTAAATTACCATATCGTTACAATTAACTTGTCATGGTCTATCCAACATACATCGCAGGCCAGTCCTCCTCTCATGAGTCCTTTTAGGCGTGGGCGAGTGGCTTCCGGTGCCTTAATGATGTTAACGCATTTCCGGTAAAAAGCTTTTTCACAACGAGCAAGCACCGACATTAGCTTTACTTACCACTTTCGATGTTAATTTAAATTCATAATAGCCCTTCCAAAGAAGAAGTAAGACCGGTCTAAGTTGCCAATTTGTATGACGAGTAGTGATTTAAACCTAGCCTATCGATTTAAACCTAGCCTAGTGATTTAAACCCTGGTTTTAACTCTTTTTGTGGTAGAGACGATTTCTTATTAATATGGAACCTGCATAAAGCCACATAAAGCCAAGTAGTCGTCACCTCTTTACCATAGTCGCAGTAGGCCGTCGCAGACTGAGACGGCGCATGGCAACGGATCAAAAAATATATCAATAAAGTAATATGATAGATATTAAATAAAATTATGCTTTAAATTATAATTTTTAGCGTTCGTTATTAAAACAAATGATTTCTAACTTTATCATGCCCTGTTAGTCTGCGCCGGTCCTAGTATTTCCATTTGATAAACTTTTTTTTTTTAAATGGTAGAGGATTTATAGTAACACGCAAGTAACGATAGGTAATAACTAATAATATAATAAAATAGACTTATAACTACCCTGAAAATTATTCGGGGATGGGAGGACTGAATGGAGATTTTATTCTGAAGTAACACTAAATAAAACATTGAATTTGTTTTTATTAAAATTTATTAAAACTTTTTATCGTAGCTTGGCTTATTTACATTAGTCTTATTACAAACTAAAACTTAACAACGTTTGTTATCTTATAATAATAAGTAAGTGTAGGTAATGACTATAATCCAAGTATCACGTTTTCATTAATGTTAATTTTTCCAGTTTCCACATGCTCGTCTCCAATACCCATCAGTAATTCATGTTTTATTGTAGCGTCATCTTTTTTTACATTTATTAAATCTGTTTCATTTTCATTATTAATTTTCTTTTGATTTTCTTCAAACTCTTGAGTCCAGTTTGAAGGAGCTTCTCGTATGATGTCCTTTATTATATCCTGCGTCAGTCCAGTGGCTTGTGACACGATTTTTGTCAAATTCAAGTCATGTTTGTGTTCATAACTCTCGCTGTTTATCTTCCTTTTATGGTAATACATAAATACATTGTATACCATCTGTTTTGATTGTTTAGACTGCAGTCTGAAATTATTTGATGTTGATTCTTTACTTTTAGGTTTGCGCATTGTGAAGATATGAAATAAACACGTGCGTTCGGAGCAAGCGATGCCGCACGACTGGTGATTGGTCGGTTGAGTTGAGTCTTGGAGGGGAGGTGCGGTGCGGTGTGGGGAGCGCGGTTTATTCGGTCGGATTCGGGCTGGTCTGTCTTGCCGTGAACTGTTTGAATTTTAATTTTTTTTATGAATTTATAAGTAGGTAGAATATTATTAATTTATTGATGTTTCTTAGACTCCATTAAAAATGTGATTGATTAAAATAGGTTTTTATTTGTATCCTGAATTAATAAATGCTTTTTATTTTAGTAATAAGTGAAAATATAAGGTGACTCCTTAGTAAATTCATTCCAAGTTCTTGGTGGTCCTGCATTACCATAATTAGTTCTGCTCTCCATGTGCTCCGTATCTGTAGCTGCTGATTCTTCGGTTTTCACAGGAGGTCCATTAGGTATTTCTTCGTGTTTGCTGATTGCTGCGGACTGGGTTTTAAGCAGAGCTTCGCGGATGCGTCTTACGGAGTCTTTTGAAATATTGAGCGGTATGCCAGCCGCCTCGGACACCAGCTCTATCGGCTCCCTGGACCCGTAGTACTGCTCCCACTTGGCAAGGTCACTTTCTCTCTTGTCCTCGTAATACTTCCACAGATTGAAAATTAACTGGTTGTTTTGACTCGTTAATTTTCTTCTTGGTCTCTCCATGGTCGGTGGCATGGTTGTTCTTCGAACACGCGTCTATTCTCTGCGAAGCTTACAGCAAGACTGTCTGACGCGCGCGCTCGACGTTCCCGTCCCATCGCATCGCATCCCCCACCCGTGGCCGCGCGCTACACCCGAGAAGAGCAGGCAGAACCGTTTGTATGATATGATAGATGTAAAACTAATTCAGAAATTGATTTATTATTTATTTATACTTAGGTAGTACTGATAGCAGCTTGTATATTTATTTATATACCTGCTTACCCATTAATAATAATTCTTATATTATGAAAAGTATCTCTGCTTGCTTAAGTACTAATTATAAATTTACCTCTATCTCTACTAAATGCTCCTAATTTTCATAAGTATAAAAACTTGCTTCACATCACGACCAGGATCCTTTTATCACTAGCTTCCATTCAAAACATTATAACACAAGCAACAAGCTATGTATGGTAAAACTGGTAAAGATGCCAAGCCAAATAAAATAGCCGCGATAATAGCGATTAGCGAGCCGGCAACACCGCACCGCGCCTCGCACAGTACAACTCGCTAGCCGCAGGGCGGAGAAGCGGCAACGCGGAGAGTCGCCTTGTCGCCCGCCTCCCGCGCCCTTCTTCTCCAACCCGACACTGGATCACTAGATTAAACTTATTTCTAGATGCACTATTTATTGCATTAGGCTTAAAATGTCTCTTTATTGACTTGATAAAATTAAAGAAAATAAGTAAGAAAGTATAGGTGATTGATTGTCTTAGGGCATGTACTACTAAGCGGCAATTTTATTCGAATGTCGTTGTCATCGAATTTTCATTAATAATTTAGAGACTAACCGGCTTGACCCTCAGATCTGATTCTGCTAAACTTACTAGCATAACACGAATACCTACACGATGAACTTCGTTCCTAAGATAGAAAGGATCAAATTATTTTATTTATCATACTATGCCAAAGTTTGTACTTACCTAAGTATAGACGTTAAAATTTAATTTTAGTATAAGTAAGTGTAGGTTAGTGTGTAGTAAGTTTGTTCCAATTTCACGGTTAAAATTGGTAAGTACCTATACCTACCTATCACCAGTCATCCTCATCCATATCATAAATATCCAAAATACGGGATTACTATTTTAAATTATACTTACAATAACAATGCCTTAAAGCCTCATTTTTCAAAACAATATTTTCATTTGAATAATGTCAACATTTAAATAAAATAGATTAAAAACTTAACCCCCTTACCACAAAAAGGTAACATCGGTTTAATCACCAATAAGTACTTACCTATAACGAATTTGTGATTTAAACCTAGTCTAATGTAGTGATTTAGATCAGGTTTAACTTTTTTGTGGTAGAGCCGTAGTCTAAAAGCCCTATCTACGCGCCAAATCGCTCAGCCTACTCTATGCGCAACAAACAGCGTTGAGTTCACTGTGCGCGATGCGCGATATTATCGGCAACGTCGCATAGCATAGCTTCGTCTCGCTCGCGGTAGCATCGCTGCGCTGTGTGGTGTGTCAGTGCGGGCCGGGCGGCGGGCGAGGGCGAGCGAGCATGGCGTCTCACCGCATGGGGCGCCATCTTCGTGAGAAGCTGATCGACGAGGTGCACCGGAGCCCGATCCTCTACGACACGAAGCACGAAAACCATAGAGATGGAGACATGCGAGACCGCGCCTGGCTCGACATCGCGGACCGACTTGGCGAGAATAGTGAGTCATCATTGCTTTAAAGAAAATACACAATTAACGATGAAAATAATGTTTGATTAGATATGTTTGACTGAGGCTGAGCTATTAATATCAATCAATATATCAATGGAGAACACTTCTTCTGTCCAACGCACGAGCAAATGAGTGTGAGCGACCATGTTGTATAAATATTGAAGGCCCTCGGCAACCGCGGAGCATGTTGATGAAACAATATAGCTTTGCACTACATTAGCAGTGCAGTGGAAGAAACGGTTTATTGACTTTGGCAACCTACTTACTTACATTCTTTATTTACCTACCTATACCTAAGTAGGTACCGCCACATACTATAGGGCGCGGCCACCAGCTCCGATTAGTTTGATTTTAAGGCAACTAATGCTACAGAATTACTACTATTTAGTACTTAAAGGAAAAAATAAGTACTAGAGTACTTTTCGAGTTATTAGAGGTTTTTGGTGGCCGCGTTGGGAAGGATGCTTTGCAACGCGGCCACCTTCAGATTGAGCCAAATTAGCAGCAAATATTAAATTTATGAATTAGAAATAAATCTACGCAAAAACTACTTCGCAATAAACAAACTTTTGTTTCCCTGAATCTAGGAGAAACTAAAAATTAAGTAAATCCAAGTTTTACCGCGCGCGGCTTTGAGGTTATTTCCAGGAATCTCGTAAATACGCGTCATATGAAGATGAGAATTCTAACGAGTATACAACAGTATGTCTACTATTTAGTACTTAATGGAAAAAAATACTACTAGAGTACTTTTCGAGTTATAAGAGGTTTTTGGTGGCCGCGTTGCAAAGCATCCTTCCCAGCGTGGCCACCTTCAGCTTGAGCGAAAATAGCAGCAAATATTAAATGTATGAATTAGAAATAAATCTACGAAAATAGTACTTCGCAATATATATACTTTTGTTTCCCTGAATCTTGAAGAAACGGAAAATTAAGTAAATCCAAGTTTTTACTAAGTTAAGGGTTACTAGGCTGTGCATCGTTACCTCCCATCCAAGTTTTGTACGACAGGGTTTTTGGTGTCAGTCACTAAAAACTTGGCTGGTAAAAACCATGTCGTGAAAAATCTGTACGGCAAAAACTTCTACGTATGAAAATATTTTCACGACACAGTCTTTCGTATTACCTACCACTAAAAACTTGGACAGTAAAAACAATGTCCTGCAAAACCTTCCGGAAATAATATAGACAATAGTCCATACAGAAATAGCAAAATAATTGCATCCAATGATCACATTCACCAGCATATTTGCTATACTTACTGAATTTTTTCCATGCTCATTGTCCACCCACATCACAACCACTTGAGCTTCAGCAGCACGAGTGCGTGGTTACGTGACTATAGGGAACTATAGTGGTATTTGTGCACTTTGTCTCGCTGGTTGTTACACATTGCACATTATTTACTACTAGCGCCATCTAGATTTTTATTATTACATAATTTTTATTGTAAAACAGTAAGTAGCGCCATCTATTGGCAACAGTAAGGTAACCTTAACTTTTTAATCTCTGTAGTCTGTGTGCCAATCTATCAATCAATATTTTCTATGTTAAGAAAGTTAATCTGTGACACTGTCTATTCCTTTTTCTGAAGCCGTGCAATAAACACGTTCGTCCCCGACTCTGCTCTTTTTCTTCTGGAATCTGGAGACCCTGCACCACCACACCACCCTTTCTTCCGAGCCAGCTCCTAAGGCTCAACACTGGTCGTTAAAGGTTTAATAAACCCGCCTATTTGAACGTCTATACAGATATTATAAAGAGGAAAGATTTGTTTGGTTGTTTGTTTATTTGTAACGAATAGGCTCCGGAAATACTGAACCGATTTGAAAAATTCTTTTACTGGTAGGAAGCTACATTAACCCCGAGTGTCATAGGCTATATTTTCAAAAAAATTAGGGATCCTTACCTAAACTCAAATAATGTAACCCAAGGTGCAATATTTTTTCTGTTGTTTACATATTTTGACAGGTGGTTTGTTGTTGTTGTTTGTTTTTTATTCGGCCATTCTGGGCAGTCAAAAGAACATAGTCTATAGAGCCAAGTCTTTTGTAGTATCTTATATTCTATGGCGTAACGAAGTAAGCCGGGAAAGTTCGTTAGATAAATAAAATTGTTCGTGATATTGAAAAAAAAATTGTATCAATTATTCGTGTTTAGAAATATTTGTTATTTTTGTATTAAAATACTAATAATAACTATCTGATGTTACTCCCAGGATACTATTTTCGTAGAGATTATAAAATATGTGAGTTAAAATATGTTAATATAAAAAAATATTAGTTATTTACAAGTTAATAATTAGATATATCTTTTATCTTGGCAAAAAAATAGAAATGCATTTTATTATTTTTTTTCACTCTTGTTGGTAATTTTTTCCTCTATTTCGGTGGAGATCTTTTATTAGTAATAACACCTACAAAACGTCAAAAATTCCTGAATTCTAAGATATACTATAGCTCACAAAGTTTTCAAGTTATGTATGGAAATGTCCCATGTTTATGCATGGCATTAATAAGTACTACGTAAAATTGGAATGCTTACTGCATGTTATTAGTCATATCAAAATGAACCATATTAGTATGTGAATAAAGTGCTATTAAAATAACAAATATCACTTTTAATAAACGAGCTCAAGTGAAACGTCGTTTTTCGTTATGTGTCCCTTTCGTATACGCATAAAAATTGTCCATGTTATTTCCGGAAGGTTTTGCACGATATGGTTTTTACTGTCCAAGTTTTTAGTTATAACACGAAAAACCATGTCGTACAAAACTTGGCTGTGTTAACTTGGATGGTAATGATGCACATCCGAGTAACCAAAAAATCTTATAACTCGAAAAGTACTCTAGTAGTATTTTTTTCCATTAAGTACTAAATAGTAGACATACTGTTGTATACTCGTTAGAATTCTCATCTTCATATGACGCGTATTTACGAGATTCCTGGAAATAACCTCAAAGCCGCGCGCGGTAAAACTTGGATTTACTTAATTTTTAGTTTCTCCTAGATTCAGGGAAACAAAAGTTTGTTTATTGCGAAGTAGTTTTTGAGTAGATTTATTTCTAATTCATAAATTTTATATTTGCTGCTATTTTGGCTCAATCTGAAGGTGGCCGCGTTGCAAAGCATCCTTCCCAACGCGGCCACCAAAAACCTCTAATAACTCGAAAAGTACTCTAGTACTTATTTTTTCCTTTAAGTACTAAATAGTAGTAATTCTGTAGCATTAGTTGCCTTAAAATCAAACTAATCGGAGCTGGTGGCCGCGCCCTATAGTATGTGGCGTAGGTACCTATATTGATAGTTTTAATGGAGTCATATACTTATCTAAGTTTTAATGATTTAAAGGGAATGTGCAATATGAAAAAGAATGAAGGTTTGATTATACTCTGATTTTTGATTTTGACTGCTCCGTAGCTCAGTTGGCAGTTGTCAGTGATGTGGACTGAGAAGCGTGTGCACCTGGGTTCGATTTCCGGCGGGGCAAACATTGTTATATGATGAATATCGATGTTTGTTTCCGGCCTGGGTGTAATATTCGTCTCTGTGTGTGTTTCGGGTACCCTAGATACAGGTTCTTCCAAGTAAGGGACTCTGAGTGTGATGTGTTATCATTATTTTTATTAACTAGTCGACCCGGCAAACTTCGTACCGCATTACCTACTAGGTTGCTCATGTTACTTATAAAACTCCTCTTTAATCACTCTATCTATTTAAAAAAAAACGCATAAAATCCGATGCATATTTTTAAAGATTTTAGCATACTTATAGCTATATAGGGAAGCGGGAAGCAACTTTGTTTTATACTATGTATTGATTGATATTAAGTACTTAATAAATTTTGAGCAGAGAACAAGTAAACGTACATTTTGATTGTCAATTAGGAGTTCTACCCCGTACTCAAATTATACTTATATCAGCTTAAGTAAAGATTATCACCTCCCCAGCGGAGACGTTGAAGCGGGAGTGGAAGATCCTGCGGGACTCGCTGCGGCAGGCGCTCAAGAAGCGCAAGGAGCGCAAGCGCAACGGCGAGCCCTGCAAGTCCTGGTACTTCGAGCACAAGATGGCCTTCCTCATGCCCTACATGACTAAGCGACCGTGAGTATTCATTCATAGTAGATAGGAAGTTTGGTAATTCAGTAAGACCATTCTTACTCGTGTTGCCTCGTCGCCCTCATGGACAAAATACCTACTTACTTGAAAGGTTGTTTTTATACATCTTTAATGCCCTGTCTCTTTAGTGGCTCGTCGTGGTAGCGAGCATTTGAAGGAGTGCATGAATGAGGTAGTTCACGTTCGTTTTCCATCATCATCATCTTCATCATTTCAGAAACTTTCACTTTCACTTATACTATACTATAGTTCACTATATCGAACATCCAATGTACTCTTGCAGCTCTCACCCGGTCGTCTGACAACCTGGTGGGGGTTCTGCCTACTCTGCGTGTTCCGGTTCGCGGTCTCCTCTAGAGAACTTTTCGGCCCCAGCGACCATCTGTTCCCATCCCGTCCAATCTAATATGAAAATGTAACAAAAACAGACCAGGGGATATGTACGCCTGCCTTATTTAGGATCTCTTTCAACGTTGATTGAGGTGAGTAAGGACGAGTGATATGTAATTGGTTGCAGCTACTACAGGTTCGCGGCGGCGGGCGGCGAGCGCGAGGAACTGAAGGCGGACGTTGAAGACGAGTACTTTGAGGCCGAGCCTGCCGGAGACACCGTGGAGCCTGTCGAGGTACTGGTTATCACTTATTCTTCTCAAAAAGTCAAAAACATGATATCCCTTATTGAAAGTCAATCAGACTAATGATTCTTAATTGGTATTGAATACCATAACAGCCCCGGATCTAGAGGAGGGGTGGCCCCGGGCGCCAAGATCAGGGGGGCGCCAAATTCACACTACAGACAAATTATGTCAAAAAAGTCAAAAGTCAAAAATTATTTATTCATTATACTTAGGATACAAGATATCACTTATTGCAAGTCAATTAGACTAATCTTATTGGTATTGATATCTATTAAGTAAAGTATTCTTTATTGCGAGAGGCGAGGTAGTTCAGTCAGGGTGCCTCAAGCGGTTAAAGCAAACAAATGTTTGTCTTGCCTTACGACAATGTTCGCCTGGAGACGCCCCCAAACGAGCCCACCGCTTGATTCTACTCCCTTTCGCAAATATTCCTCTTCTCTCTTATAGCAGAGCTGTGATCCTGTCGGCTAGCCTTCTCCATTTATCCTCCATAGCTGCTTGAACATCTAATACGACTTTTCACTGACTTGCTCTTTTATTTGATCAAAACAGTTTTCTTGTGGTCGTCCGTCCACAGTCTTTTTCCTTCAATAATAATCCAAGCTCTTGAATTTTGCTGACAAGAAACATTCTTTGGCGGGTAAAGATACAATTCGCCACCCGCGCCACCAGTCTTTCGCAGACTTATCAGGGGCGCACTCCAGTAACTTTTATCTGTGGCACAGAGAATACAATAATTTATGTGGTACAGGTGAGCCGAGCGGACACGTTCTGGGAGGCGGGCGACGGCGACGGGCTGGAGCTGTTCTTCGCGAGCGCGTGCGCCGCCGCGCGGAGGCTGCCGCGCCGCCTGCAGGGACAGCTCAAGCGACAGGTATGTACTAGTCTACTTTTTAAACTTTAAGTAAATAAAAGCGAGAACACCCCATCCTTTCAAATATAGTAAAGGATTTCGCTGGCGAAGCCTTAGGGCGCACTCTAGTTCTATTTTTTACTTAATTAAATACCTAGCTGTGACTGTGCTGGTGCGACCGGGTGAATCTGCGGGGGTACACTGGATGGTCGCTAAAGACAGGTCAAGAACTGTGATCGCTCCACGGCTTTGTCAGCGAAATTTTGCCCTAAATATCCTAATTAAATTTTTAATCCGCATGAGATTTTTGGAATAAAACGTGTCTCGTGACCGTCTCGTGGTTTTTTAGCAACCGGTTAAATATTTAAGGCTTCGGCGGGATTGAGTAACGCACATATTGTTTGAAATATACATAAATTTATAAGTAACTCACTCATCCTTATTTGACGACAGTTTATTGGGTTCTTGGAAAAAGTAAATTGCGAAGTCGCCACAGCGTTTTAATGCGTTAAAACCCAAAGTACCTAAGCCTAATTGAAGGTGTTACTGTCATAGGTCTTAGAAGCGCTGCTACGCGCCGAGGAGGAGGCCGAGCGCTCAGAGACCAAGGCTGATGTGGACAGGAACTTCTGATGAGAAGCAGCTTCCAGGTCTACAAGAAGAAAAGGAAGAGACGCTTCATGGACTGAAAGTCCTTTGTGCGCTCCAGGCCTTATTACAGGGTTCAAGCTTCTTGACTCAGACTGTTAAAGGTTTTGGACAAGTTATCACTGTGCTGCAGAGATGACTGTACGACACCCAGTGACTGCGGTTTGATGGTGATTAATTTAAGTGGAGGATAGATAGGTACTTGGTTGATTATTTTTAATGTTTTAAGACAGTTTTGGTTCCGAAGAGATTATTCTATTAATAAAGTTTTCATTTAAGATGGTTTCTATTTTTTTTTGAGATTTCCTGTGCTATTGTTAACTGATTGACTCCTGATTTCCTTTCCTCCACGAGATCGTAAACCGGCAGGCGAGTGTCAGCTTTGTTAGTCAAGTGTAACAAAGGGAGGGTCGTAAAAACTTTTCCAAGCAAAATCCTTTCAATTTGGCAACTTTTTTTTACTACTTCGGGATACAATCGGTATCAGCGCCGGTTCAACTAGGATTGGTTGTAAGCCTGTGAGATAAGGTCCAGAGTTGCAAAGCATAATGAAGCCGACTCGGGAGCGGAGACCGTATTAACCCAGTTCCGTAGATTATCGCGCTGCGCACTAAAATGAGAGCCTATCAGAAAAGGCTATAGGAAAGAAGCTATAAATGTTCGGACGTAAAAAATTTACGGCCTTCCAGTTTTGGGTACTATTGTAATCCTAAAGAATTTGTACGAAAAAGGAATTGTAATTAGAGTTCCGCAACTCTTGGTAACTCTCAACTCTGCAACAAAGAGAGGGAGCGTCTCATAAATCAGATCACCCTTCCTGCTCCCGCGCCAACTTACTGATTTAATAACCCACTCAGGCAGCTTAGGCCATTAATGGTGCAGGTGTTATCGCGGAGTGGCGCCATATTTCATGGCACGTCCTTGCAGTGACCTCCTGGAATTCAGGCGAGGCGTCGGGGGCGCCGAGATTGACCATAAATAACGGAAAATATGAGAAAATCCCATCCAGTCCCGAGTGTAGGGCGACCATAATTGCGCAATAAATAATTGGGTGTGTCATTATCGCGGGACGCGAGGAGGGGAGGGAGGGGTGTCTGCGGGGTGATCCTGCGTTTTATTGTCGCTTGTGGTCACTTTGTCCGGGTAACGTCCACATTGTGATATTTATCGGAAGTATTTTTTACGAGGGAGCCTATAAAACACACTTTGCTGTTAGAAACGAACCCCTGCGCTGCGTGTGTGTTAGAGTAGATAAAATTAATATCGGGCATTCTAATCACAAAACAGTAAAAATAATTTATTGTACTGCATTGCAAAAATATACCCTAACATATTTTTATACAGATTTGTTTTTTAATTACCTACAACTAGGTCAAAAACATTATTAAAAAATAACATACTTACATCTTTTGCTTACAGTCGAGACTCGGGGGGGTTAGCAACGTGTTGTTTATATAGATAAGGATCGTGTTAATCGTCGTGTTTCTTATCAGTTTGATCTGTGCACGGTAAATGCAACACATTTAAATTAAGAGCCAGTTTACAGCGATGCTAGCGCCATTCGCGAAAAAAATTAATATCTTCTAAACTAAGGCAAATATCAAAAATGTGGCACAGTATGACACTAGATAATGTAGCATTATATTTTTAGGGCAATGTTGTATAGCTACAAAGTGTTGCTAAAAGTGGCCACTTTTGGCAATAATCTGTTTTTTTTTTCTCTTTATACTTAGGACTACTTAACTATGCTCAAAAAATACGAAGCAAGTATCTAGTGTCATACTGTGCCACATTTTTGATATTTGCCTTAGTTTAGAAGATATTATTTAATTTCGAGAATGGCGCTAGCATCGGCGTAAACTGGCTCTTAATACGTTTTATGTTTAATTTAAAATTTCGAATGAACAAGCAGAGGGCTGTTATATCGCGACGAGATCGTGTCGTTAAATCTCGTATTTTTAACGAGGTTTTTGGTCATTCTTTTTTCAAAAGTAAAGGTTATAATTTTAATAACACATGCATAATTAATTCATTATAAGTTTACTTTTTAAAACAGAATTACCAAAAACATTTTGTTTATTTTTTTTATCAAATTGAGCCTAACTGAGTCATTTTAATTGTTGTCTAACTAGCATATTCCATTAATTTGTTGACTACAACTCATAATTGCAAACATTAGCGAACTAGACTTCAACTCAATCATACAGAATTAAGTTAGCTTTTGAAATATAACGTGGCATTAGGGCCGTTGCACACCGAACCGAGGAACAGGATGATAAATGATATGCAAAAGCGTCCATTAGCTAGCGTGCCATAACTCAGCGGGCGGGCGCAGTCCTTCCGACTGTCATATTATTGGGAACATGTCGCTTGAATAATTAACTGGCTCTTTGTCCCGGATTAACAACCGATGATCTTTCACCAAACGTGTGTAAGAGCCTTTAGCAGCTTTGTAGTTTCTGGCATCTGAGACAATTCATTATCCGATTACAAGTACCCAGAAGAATGCTCAGCTATCTTATTATGCTTCTGATCCTGATTGCATCCTTATCACTCATGTTATAGTTATCATCACCGTCCGAGACAAAACGCTAGAGTTACGCAAATAGGTAATTAGAATAAGTATAGTTAGGTAAGTTACCAAAATCCTAAGGCTGCGGTAGTACCTACACTGGATACGCTCAATACCGGTCGTTGTGTCCTTTTGTGGCGGAGGCTTATGTCCAGCAGTGGACGTCTTTTGGCTTAAATGATGATGAAGATCTGCGGCCGTCCGCAGGGTGGTTACTTTTCAAAACTAGGTGGACTTTTTTAACGCCACATCCTTTATGTCAAAAACGCATTTTATTAGTCGCTGAATAATCAAACGAGGTATTCAGACAATCAAGTTAGATTTTTCGGAATGCTTACACCGTCTCCGCGCAGTAGTGCTATCATTATAATGGTGAATAGTATGGTAACATAAATAATGCTAGGTCTCGTAGCTAATTTAAGACATGGCTTTTAATGAAACAAGTTATTTTTAGATAATAATAGGAATATGCTTCTTCTGGTGGCGCATGAAGCAGATTACCAATCGGAAAACTTCGTTAGACAATCAATACAAAACACTAGCGGGTGAAAAAAAGAAATATGGCTTCCCTTATCAAATCATACAAGTGGGGGTAGTGACACGGGCAGGGGCGGCTGCGAGGGGGTGTGGGAAGGGGTGGTTGGGCCCCCGCTGCCCGCCCAGCAGCAGCATCGATCGTCCGCCGCCTGCCAGCGGAGCCCAGACCAAGGGCCGGTGGAGGCTGCGGCTAAATACTGATGTTGTGCTGGAAACTCACTCACACCCAGAATTAAGTTTTTTCTTGTTTGGACTTAAAAAGTGTTATATATTTAATACAATGTGAGTTGGATCGCAAACACTTACTTTTATTAATGTGATTCGACCCTTAGCTCCCCAGCTGTGATAGTTTTGATTCGACCTTTAGCTCCCCAGCTGTGATTGGATACTATGTTAATATGTTGGGTAAGTATTGGATTATTATAAGAAAAAGTAAGTTAAGATTTCACCAAAGAAAGTAAATTTTATGAAACTTTGTACAAATAGAAATTTTATTTCATTAAATTATTGTGACTTAAGCATGTCAACCTAGGTTTTACATAATGTAAATTTAAAATATTGGTCTATTCATTTCAAACCATTTGTGGGCAATGTCACCTGCATCGTCGTAATCGCCCTGCAGGACTGTATGTTACTGACGTCAAATCAAACGCATGTTTCAAACTCGAGGCATGTTTCCGTTTCTAACAAATGGGTTTAAAATTGTGCTTTGCTCAGCACTCAAAAGTTGGCATAAAGAGATTTTCAAATTAAAATTCGACAAATAGTCGCCCACTTCCAATCAGAACTTTTTTGACAGCACGCAGAAATGTGATGGTGCCATTCAATAAGGCCGCAGTAGTCACGCCGCTCAATCACTCGCCCTACACAAAAATTCAATGGCGCCCCAGCCCGGGCCCCCCGCGCCCACCCTTGCTCCGCACCTGCGAGCGGTGAGGGGTGGGTGAGGGTAGAGGGGGAAGGGAAATCGCTGCGATAGAGCTTTACTTCATTACATACTTCTTTAGTTGTGTTGTGTGCCCCTGGAGTTTGATAAATAATTATTTTCTTCTTCTTCATAATGCATCGCAAATTCGCAACCTCTTTGGTTCAAGTTTAACCTTAGGTTGGTTAGTAAGTACTACGAAGCATTGAAATTTAATGTATTCCCGAGCGTCGTGAAGATGATATGTGTCTAAAGTGGATAAGTGCATCTTTTTCATGCGTAATAAATAAAAAAAAAAAAAAAATTTTTTTGCTGTAAGTTTTCCTAACCAATAAAATAAAATACTTAAAATAAATTAGTTTTATTTTATTTTATTAAATTTTTGATTTGGGTGTTCCCGTGAAAACGACACATAATTAGCTTAGATCTGCATTCGCATTATTAATTTGAGCGTACTGTACGTAGGCAAACATACTAACGAATTATGTAGACTGGTGGAAACTTAATAAAAAACATAATTTTACTAAAATAAGTAGAGATTATAATTATGTGTAGCAAGTTCTTACTTACTAACTGCATCATAATATCTGCTCCGACTATGATGTACAGCGGTTTCTAAGTCATAAACGATCACAAAAAAGTAGATTATTTTTGTTTATAGGTAAGTACTCTATTTACAGGTACAGGTTTATAACCAAACACACATATACTAACATTACACCCTTTTTATGAATCTAATTTAAAACTTACTCAATAGAATCCGACCCCAAGCTAGGGTTGTCAAACGTCCGTATAAAGCCGTACATAGTTGAGCTTTTTAGACGCTTGTCTAGGCTGTCTAGCCAGTCCGTATTTCATAAGGCTTTTAATTTGAATTTATCCGGCTTTTTACTTGAGTAAATCGGTTTTTTTTTTACATCTGGCAACCCTCCGTACCCCAGCGCGTGCCGCGCCCCTGCCGATGCCGGCTCTGTGCTATAAATAGCCGGCCTCGCTCATGGCCAAGGTCGTAGCGGGTCGATACGTGCGCCCCCCGCCCCCCGCGCTCCGTCCTGCAACCCGTCACCCTGCCCCGCCGCCCCGCGCCCCGCTGTTGCCATGGCCGGGGGTAGTTTGAGGGTGTTGGGGGTGGATCTAAGTGCTGGGTAGTTTTAGGTGTTGTCAGGTAGAAGGTGTAGGCTTCAATCGCGGAAAGTATGTGTTTTGTTTTGTGCATGGATTTATTAGTGACAAATTGTGCTATATAGTTGGAGATTATTATCACTACAGTAAAATGTAGGGTTCTATTATGAATAAGTTCTTATATCTATTGTATCAAATAATACAATGCATTTCGATAAATACTAAATACGAAAATCTAATTAAGTACTTAAATGTCTTCATTTTATTTCTCAAAAAAAAAAAAAAATTATAGGACTAACAAAGATATCGTGGACAGATTTTTTAGTAAGAATTCGATTATTGCATTATAAAAGTCTCTATTTGACAATAAATACCTAGGTTATTCATTATTTAGTAAATTTACTAACTTATCAAACTTAATTTTTCTAGAGCTAGGGCATAATTTGCAAATTTTTCATAAACAATTTGGTAAGTACCTATAACTTACTTTCCCCTGTTACACAGCGAAAAAAATTATTATACTTAGCTAAAAAAAAAACTCCAACACAAAGAAATATATTTTGGGTAACGCTTACAAAGCATTTTTGCTCAAGTGGGTAGGGGTTGCCGTAGGTCGCGGGGGGCGCGGGTGTCGGCGGGGTCGCGGGGGGACACCGGGCCCCCGATAACGATAAAGTTAACATAGAGCGGGGGTTAGGTGTGGACTGATAAGAAATTTATATTCTTTCTACACTCAGCCACTCAGTAAGGGGTGCCCTTGCTTTTTATTACTGCAACGGTTCGTCGCGTATCGTTTCTCTTTGCTATTTTCAAGAAAAGTTTAGAAAATCCGAAGTAAAATTAAGTGTAAGCGATTTATGTACAGAATAGAAGAGAATAAGATACAAAAGTGCGTTATATAATACAAAAACAAGGCAAGAACCTACAAATAATTGAATTTGCATGTAATGGGCGACCTTATCTCTAATTCTTCCAGGCAACCAACTAGTACAATAGAATGTAAGTACTGGTCATCATTACCACTCAGCTGAAAGACGTCCACCGCTGGTAATAACTTAGGCCACTACCTTCCACAGACACAAATCGGTAACAAACCTAATACCAGAGACATGGTATAACGCTCGCATAAACTAATTTGTTGGAATATCCAAAATCCTAGTCGGCCTGCAACTAGTTCATCCTACATTCATCATACTACTTTCTTACTTTACGTTACTTTTAAATACTAAATGACAGCTCTGTGACAAAATTTAATATTTCAATTTATTAAATTTATTCAATACAAATGTCCGTCTGAACCTGAAGTTGTGTTTTCTTTAAACTAAATAAAATTAAACCTGCGGTTCATTTCCAACATAATTCATCATCAATACATAGTATAAAATAAAGTCGCTTCCCGCGTCTGTCCCTATGTATGCTTGAATCTTTAAAAGTACGCAACTGATTTTGATGCGGTTTTTTGTAATAGATAGAGTAGTTCAAGAGGAAGGTTTATAAGTATAATACTTGCACAAAATACTAATAGGTTAGGCGGTACGAAGTTCGCCGGGTCTACTAGTAGAATATAGAAACAGCCGCGTGACAAACAAAGCTGAAGAAGTGTTTCTCATCTGCAACAGCAACCCTCACCGTTGTCAACCAAGACCCCCCTCCCCAGCCCTGGCCCCCTGCCCCGGGCCCCCTACTCCGGGCCCCCGGAGTGTTCGCACTGTCACCGTGACTGGCCGCCGCCGTTTGCTCTCGTCGTCCACCAGATCTGTCACTCCGGAATGCTTAAACCAATGACTGTCTTATCTTGCCGAAATATTCCTGCAATTTCTGACGTCCTGGTTGCTTTCATACACCTACCTACTAATATTAGGTAGGTGTAGGAGGTGTAGGGTTGCCACTTTCCAGATGAGTCGTGAAAAAAATACTTTGTACCTACGCGCTTGTGACCAGTAGTACCCACTTTCCTCAAAAAACAGAGCACATTATTCTGTCCGGTACGACCATTTAAGGCCTCGAAATTACCGGACTGTACGCTTAAATAACGGATATCTGGCAACCCTAAGGAGGTCCTGTTCTGCAAGCAGTTTATCGTTAGTGATTTGAAAATTAAATGGTCCATTGTCCATACTTTCATACATAATACAATAAATACTAATAATAACACTCAGAGCCCCTAACTAGGAAGATTACACCCAGACCGGAAACAATTATTGATATTCATCATATCAATAGTCGCCCCGCCCGGGAATCGAATCCAGGTGCACACCCCTACTCAGTCCACATCACTGCCTACTGAGCCACGGAGCAAATAAATGCGAAAGTGACTCTGTTCTTCGGGATCTTGGCATTTTATGTGTGTGTGTTTAAGTTTAAGTGTTTCGAAACTTCAAATTAAAGTTTTGTTAGTTACCTCGTTTGTAGGTTGTATTTCATTGGTCTTATCTTATTTAATGGTCTCAATATAATCCTTGTTTACGAGCCCTGAGCGCGACGCGCGGTAGCTCTCCGCTCAGCCAATCTCTCGTTAAACACGTTTTAAAATGCTGATTTACTCTCCAGTGATCTGTCATTAATCCACAATTAATCCGAAGCGGCTTTATCGCCTGCTCGTAGAGGCTATAGTCGCGTGCGCTTGCACTTAAACAAGGCTATAAATAGGGCAATAATTTAAGCAAGGTTTATCTCAGGGGCCTGAGTGATCAGTCTCCTCTTTTGATTCAAGCTGAGATAATGAGTGTGACGACGTGGTTACCTCTTGTTTTTGTTAATCGTTAATCTGCCGGCAATACTTGCGGATTTAGAGAACAGACTTGCAGATGTTGCGGATCTGAATCTATATACATATGTATCTTACTAGCTGTCCCGGCGAACTTCTTATCGCGATGTACAATTTTATATGGAAAATTTCAGTTGTTTTTTGACTAACTTCCCATCCTTTTTCCATATTTCCTTCCCTGGACTAATACGAAAATTTCAAAACCAAAATCAGCTAAATCGGCCCCCGGCCGTTCTCGAGTTTTAGCGAGACTAACGAACCACGATTCATCAATATATATAAAACTCTTCCGTTACTGACTGACTGACTGACTGACTGACAGACAACGCAGAGCCGAAACTACTGGGCGTACAAAGCTGAAATTTGGCATGTAGGTTCCTTAGAGAGTGTAGGTGAGCACTAAGAAAGGATTTCCCGAAATTCCCACGGGAACGGGAAAAACGGGATTTTTGTGTTTATGAAAAATCTGCGCGGAAAATACCGCGGGGCAGCCTCTAGTTTTTATATATATTTCATAATCATAATCTTGCAGCGTATAAGACGTCCTCTGCTGGACACAGGCCTCCCCCAAAATCACCATTAGGAAAAGATCACGACAAAATCTTTATGAGGAGTAGGGGGGGGGGTTGCCCATAATCGCCACGCTTGGCAGGCTGGTTGGCGATCGCAGTATGGTGGTTGTTTAAATTTTTCAACGGAGGACGCTGCTGCCCGTCCTTCGGAAATTACCTTAGTTGCCTTTTACGACACCCACGGGAGGAAATAGGCTGGTAGAGCTCTATGCCGCCACCACACTTCTTCTTCTTATTTTCACTTCTATCTTATTTATGTAAGAATTATAAAATAAACTTAAACCAAGCTAACTTGGTTGAGGAGTCTTTGAACCACGTTTCCTTAGTTTATTTATCTTTATGCCTTCTCCGCGCTGGCTGGCCCGCTCGTATTTGTTTGACGCGGACTAATGTAGCATTGTTGCATTACTGCGATGAGATATGGATCCTCTGACACTGACAGATGTACCAACGAAACTTTGCCCAATACTTACCTTAAATGAGCTGCCCCGTCGCAATAAGAAAATAATTTTTAAGAGAAGGACTTTAAACAATCTTGCCTGCGCTCCCTAGTTTTGCATAAATAGCTAGTTATCTTAAACCGATTTGCGCAGCGTTCTTGAAAAATAAAATAATAATCATGTTACGAAGCTAATAATTTTCTACTGAGAAGATACCTAATGCTTATGTGGCACAGTAAAGGGAGTAACGAATAAATAGGGGGAAGGTTTTTGCCCTGAAGTGTGGGACAAAAAACACATATCACAGGACACAAATCTAAAAAATAGTATCTAAATAAGTAGGTATGTAGAATCGCAGATTTTTTAAAGCTCTACCTTAGCTTAAAAGCCTAATAAGTCAAGTCTAAATTTGAAGAGTTGCCGCTACAATGTATGGTCTCACAACCATGTAATCACTTTGCTCCTTTGCTCGGCCCATCCGTCATCCATCAATCAAGACGAAACAAAAGAAAGCGCAAGTTTTCAAACAGTGAAATCATCACGGCAGGACTTCTGCCAAAATAAACTAAAACCGGGCGGCACCTAGCAACGGAGCGGTCAGCGGGGCCTGGTGAAGTGAACTCCGGAGTTCTCTAACCGAGAACAAGCCAAGAACCTTGCAAACACATAGAAAAGCCTGAAAAACACAAAACATCAATAAGCACTGTTACTTTTAAAGTACATTTGAACTTTGCGTTTACATACCTCAATTACGAACCACAATTAGTCGCCCCATCCAAGGTACCTACTTAGTACCGTGAAAAGAGACACGGGGCAGTAATTTTAATCCCAAACAGCTCGCAGATCGCTGTCCCCTCGACTTGGCTCACTATCTCACCATGACATTATGTACAAGTCGTTTGCATCATCTTGGCACAGCTCGCCCTAATGAAGTCGGCAGTCGGCATGAACATTTTAAATTCGGTAGACAGGGCGTCGCGTCGCGCGGCATCGATCGGTGGGAGTGGTGAAGTTCACGGACGATGTATTATTTCTTACGTTGTTTTAATTACCCAGTTATTCATAAAAAGTTAACGAGCATTTTAGTTATTTGACGTATGTCAATTAAGACTGGATGTCAGTATTTACCATACAACAAACGAGAGAAGCAGACCTCTCGTAAAGCTACTTAAAACCTTAGCTATCTTTATTATGAACAATACGGTTAGTTTCTTACAGTGCCAGTCCACCGACCCACCACTGACAGAATTACGTATACCACGTGGTACCACTGAAATACCATCTTACAGAAGCGTGCAATAAAACGAATTAGATTTTAGTAAAAATTTTATTCTGAAAGTGGGATGTCAAAGTTAGGTAGGTAGTTGATAATATACGTCTAAGTTCATAATAAAAATAAGTACTTGGCAATTCACCTCAACGAAGCCTCTTGTCTCTGGTTTTATTAAATCGCGGACTAATACCAGCTAATGCCGGTTTATTGCTAGATTTCGTTATCTAATCTCTCAGTAAGAGGGCTCATTCATTTGCATAACCTCCCTTTACCTGTCCCCTGTCCTAAAGCTCATCAACCCCGTTAAAGCTGGGAACTGAGCGCCCTCCATTAACACCGAAGGTCGGTATTTCATTACTACCTACTCTGACAAGAAAACCATCGATAAACGGAAAAGTTCTCAAACGGTAATTGGGAACAGCCGCCTGCCCTGAGTGGCAATCATCGCGCCGGGTCGTCTCACTTCTATTTAGCTGAAAGAGTTTGATAATTTGTTTGCGGATCGAGGTCGTGCTCGGGGGTCGCGGTCGCCGCGCTCGGAAACGGTTGTGGCTCTTCACCACAGAAAATTGTATTTTGTAGTAGATTCTTTGGTAAACTTAACACAATTAGCAGAATAACTTACTACAAAATGTACATATTACTCAATATTGTTTATAAATGTACCTTTTCATATTTTATATTCAAATAAATAAATAAAATATGACTTTTAAAAATTAATGAGCTTATAAACTTGGCACCTTGGCACCTTCGAGCTTTAATAATTAAACCACGTACCTAATGTATATTTTTTAATTTTCCTTCTAGCCAGCAAGCGTGTTGGCGACGTGACAGCGGAGTGACAGGAGTGACAGGTTCAAGGTCAGCAGTGACGTCAGAGAGCTCGGTCATCGCCAAACAAAACTAAAGTCAGAAAAACTGAAAAATATTAGCATCGCAGGCGCACAGATCAGCAGCCACCGGTGTGTAGCATAATCAGATTTATGGCACTCTTGCGTGATCTTGAACATGACGGTATTCGAAAACCATCCAACACAACAATTGGTTACAGAACGTAGTCCATACTGGTCATTTTCAGTACTAATTAAATTAAGAGAATGTGATCCCATCGCACTAGCATCACTCCATCCTTGGTTGATAATGTAACTATAGACTAACCGTCTTATTCATAAAGATATTGTTGATTTTAAGTAGCGTTACTGGAGGTCTACTCCTTTGGTTTGTTGTATGGTAAATACGTGACATCCAGTCTTAATTGACATACGTCAAATAACTAAAATGCTCTTTAACTTTTTATGAATAAGAGGATCTGATTCGAATGACGTGACGTTTTCTCAAGTCGACCCAGCATCGACCTCATCAATCAAATGCTTAGTTGAAGTCGGTGTAATTTTGAAAGTCGCCATGCACAGCCCAATGTGACCGCGGTCGCCGAGTCCTGTGTCATTGCCAACTTTTGCAGAAAAAAGAGCCCAACTTGATTTATGTTCTACAAATACATCGAACGTTAAATATGTATCTCAGTCAGACTAAAATAAAATACTAATAAACGAGGTTGTTTGGTATAGGGTCCCCCATGCAGCTCCTGGCAAGATGAAACACCAACACTCCACAGAAGAAGCACAGCACAGCTTGGTTGAGGATGGCGGTCATTGTGGCAATCTGATGAGAGGATGATAATGAGTCAACGATATATATACGATAAGTAACGATACGATTTTTGAGCACTTTGCTTCAATCAAACCTTTGCTTTACCTAAGTACATTTTAGAAATTGTTTAATATCGGGGTAGATTAAAAATAAATAAACAGAGCCCCACCCACCTAAGCAGTCACTTCCTGGTTGTGAAATTAAATAGTCAAATTCGTAATAACTTCCTGAACCGGAGCAGGCTGCGTGGACTGAAAGTTACAAACGAGCGGATGTCGTGACTCGCAGGGCGCGGGGTTGAAGGCGGGGTGTCCTGTGAGGGGGGCAGGTGGCAGGTCAACGTGTTGCTTCATCAGGTGGCACAGTGATCACACAATATACTTAGAGCCTAACCTAAATGTCAAGGAGGTGGAGAGTTGGGTTTTGCTCGGCCAAAATATCTGTCTCGCTCGCTACCCAGTGTTGCTGCTCGATACATTCGCATAATACCTAACATAACAGTTTACAAAAAATGCTTTAGTCGTTGGTCGGCTGAAGGTTGGCCTTATAATCTAGCTGTGGATGGATGGTCGTCCTAGAGATGTCATTTTGATTATTCTGCCAGAATCGACTTCTATGAATATGCAGGTACTGAGTTTCTATTATTACGCAGGCTAATCTCTTTAAGTTCTGACTAATTATAAAGCCTTACGAAGGATGACGTGAGGTGTGCCCGCCGGCCGACCGCTGCGTGACCCCCAACTTGCGGTAGGTCAGTCTGCCCCCCCCACTTCCCTGCCTTCCCCCACTCCTTAATATATCAATGGGTATGTATTTTAATTCTACGTGTAGGGATGTAGTTTTCATCTATAGTCATTCATTCATCAACAAACAATAATTCAATTTGACGATACTCGGCAAACTTTTGACATGCAAAGTATCTTTTTGTCGAAATTTTGTAGTTAACTAATGTAATTACATTTTGAAATATTGCCAACTCTTGGTGAATTACGTTTTCAGTATAAGTAAATATTAGTTTCCATTAATTTGTCTGATATTTGATTTATGTTTTGTAGACAGAAGGCTCGCGTGCGCGGCCTCATCTATCATCATATCATGACAACCTCTGAAAAGCACCTTCGTTGCGGTTTTCAGTAAAGTTAATGAACTTGGGCGGTCTCGAAATGCTATAAAAAAAATATCTGCAATTACTTAGACTAATGCACTCGACGGCCTACCTCCCCAGCCCTAGCTATACCTCCTAGCCTCCTACAAACCCAGCCAGCCATCACCGCAGCGAGAATTGCAGCCAATAAACTGATTCCGCGGTCCATTAGCTATCGTTTTTCTCATGAAACCAAATAAAAAAAGCCAAACATATAATAAATCTTCTACACGACATTTCCACATTATCTTGCAGAGTTGGAGCCGTGCCGCGGCCGGTCGCACTCTGGCTGCCACGGTAAACCGGCTCTTACACCTTCGGGCTAGATGCTAAAATCACGCGGGAACCACGGCGCTGGTCGCTGGCAGCCGCCGCGCCAGCTCGTCTGCCAACCCATTGGAACGGACTCAAGGCACCAGGCGTGAAGACTAAATAAGCCTTGTCGCCTGCAGCATAACGTGTAGATTGCGGTGCGAGGTGCGAGGCTCTAAATAAGAGTGACGCGGGCGCTGAGGTAACCAGACACCTGGCTGCGGCGACGACGCGGTGCCAACAGCCGCCGCCAGCCAGCCAGCCAGCCAGCCAGCCAGCCAGCCAGCTAGCCAGCCAGCCCGGCACGGCCGCCACACTATATTGCACCTAGGTACGACCTAAGGGTACAATGTACCTAATTATGAATCGATCTTAAAGCAATGACTGAAAGTGAAAAGAATCCAAAGCTGAGTTATACTTTTCATAGACGGATAATCTCAAATCTGTGATCTTCATATATCGCTCTCTCGCAATCGCTCGTCTCGCGTCAAACAGACGAAGCTAAACGTAGTTTTTTTCTCAATATCTAATAAAGCATATTCATATTTCCCCATCTTTTATACAGAATGTTTCTGACAAGGCGGTAATAAATCAAAGGAGGCATTCAGCTCACCATACTCTAACAACTTTCCCAAAGCAACATGGGTCGAAATCTCAAAAGAAAAATCAGCTGTGCCATACATTGACCCGTCAGCTGATCGAACCAATGTATGGAACAGCTGTTTTTTTTTTTGAGGTTTCAGTCCATGCTCCTTTGGGAAAGTTGTTAGAGTATGGTGAGCTGAATGCCTCCTTTGATTTATTACCGCCTTGTCAGAAACACCCAGTATATAAAAGAGATACACTTACTGAAACATTAGTTTCCGCAGGTGATGATGATCTAACGACTAGGTACTTGGCACAGCTGAAGTTTTTGATTGAACTGAATAATATTTACTTTTGATCATAATTATTTCTTGCATCAGATCATTATATCTCTCCTCTCCGTCTTAAACGGTAACGGATGAACTGAGCTAAATTAAACTATAAAGGGAACAGAGAAGATCATTAGGATTTGATTTATTTATAACGAGCTGTCCCGGCTTACTTCGTTACGCCATAGAATTTAACATACTACAAAAGACTTGGCTCTATAGACTATGTTCTTTTGACTGCCCAGAATGGCCGAATAAAAAAACAACAACAAAAACAAACCACCTGTCAAAATATGTAAACAACGGAAAAAATATTGCACCTTGGGTTACATTATTTGAGTTTAGGTAAGGATCTCTAATTTTTTTGAAAATCAAATATAGCCTATGACACTCGGGGTTAGTGTAGCTTCCTGTCAGTGAAAGAATTTTTCAAATCGGTTCAGTATTTCCGGAGCCTATTCGTTACAAACAAACAAATCTTTCCTCTTTATAATATTGGTACAGAAGACTGTTGCTGGGGAGACATGGATGAGATTGACAGCCGACAGAGCGAACTGGAAAATAATTGGAGAGGCATTCGCCCAGCAGTCAGCTGATATGTGCGGAGGAAGAAGAAGTAGAAATAAAAAAACAGAAGTATTCATTAAACTAACGATGCAAGGTATCACATAACATAACATAATCTCACGCCTTTTATTCCCCGGAGGGTTAGGCAGAGGCACCAGCTTGAGAGCCGGACCCACGTTTAGCCGAGTTTATGCTTTATTACCAACGTGACAAGGGGCCAGCTTATCGCCGCGGTTATAACGACCACTACTGCGGCCGGGACCAACGGCTTAACGTGCCTTCCGAAGCACGGAATCATCTTACTTTTCGGACAATCAGGTGATTCAAGCCTAGGTATCACATAAGAGAGTCCAAAAACAAACCTTAGATTACTTGAAAACTGAGCAGCTAACCTAATACTTTATTGCATGAGGCGAGGTTGTTGGCTCCCCATGCGGCATTAGGCAAGGCGAATAATGAAACGTAATTTGTAATTATAATTGATATTTATAAATGTATTTAGTTAGTTTGGTAATAATCACAAAATGTTATAAGTATGAAACAGCGTTTCACACAAGTTTCGCCGCTTGTGTTTATAAATGTAAAATGTAAAGATAACAATAGAACTATCAGAAAAGTATTACTCACCTGCATCCGCACCTGTACCAACACCAACTGTTCCACCACCAGTGCCGTTTCATAAAATATGTTCAAGTTACTTACAACCACCTGAGACAACAACAACAATACTACAAAATAAGTTTTTACAAGTTTCTGGTAGAGTTAATTTAACATACACATAAGTATGTATACTCAATTATCTAACAATATTGAAAACCAGCAAGGAGACGAAGATGGATTTTGATCCAAGGCACTGTTCGACGGAAGCCTTTTTTTCTTTTCTATCGAACCAAAAGGTTCTTTTAACCCTTTCCGCGTCGTCCTGCGGCCGAAGCATGAGCTGAGCATGACCAGAGAGGTTGGAAACCACCGCTAAGCATGACCGACAGGTTGTCGAATCTTTCTGTCACTTTTGACCTCTTTTGACATCTAAGGCTACAAACGCACAGGCGGATTTTTATATAAAAATCCGCTGTTGCGGTTTTATTTCCGCGCGGTTGGAAAGGTTGTTATTTCATTTTCAACCTTATTCATAGGCCACGAAGGTACAGGCGAATTTTTAGCCGCGCGGAAATAAAACCGCGACAGCGGATTTTTAACCGCGCGGTTTTTTATCCGCTGGTGCGCACACTTCCATAGGATTCAGTATGTTACATAAAATCCGCGCGGCAAAAAACCGCCTGTGCGTTCGTAGCCTAAATGCGGGAAAGAGTGTACTAGTTTCAATACCCGCATTGTCCATGTTTACTACTTTCGAGATATCCCTAAATTTCTTATTGTGCGTAGCAGAAGTACATTGTGGTAATGATTTAATGCGAAATCAATTAGGATTTCTGTAGGTAAACTAAATACGTTGTTAAAATGTGTATATTCGAACAAAAAATTGTATAAAAGCAGAAAAACATATGGACATTGCTGAATTTGAAACCCTCAGATGGACTTTGTGGTTTTGGATGCAGAAGAACAGAAACTTTGTTGGTTTTGAAGCAAAGCGTTTGCATAATAGTTGGACTAACCAATATCGATACTTTTAGTTACCAATAACAGTTACCTACTGATTAACTGCCTACTTTCCTAAATCTGCGCGTAAAACAATAAACCTGGATAATATCAAGCCCTGATTTCTATATTTTAATTTTTATTACAATATTAATTATTTTAATCGTGCAAAGTTCTATATTTATTAGTAAAAATTAGATATTTGTATTAAGAAAATTAAATCACTAATAGTTTTGATTCTTCTTGCTTTTCACATATTGATTCGTCAGGGGCCTCTTGGTCTTCATAATAATTTTGTCATACTACAGAAATAAAAAGTATCAAAACTTTTCAATCCACTGGAACTTACCGTTGTTTTTTGACGCGATTTTTCTTCCAATTAGCTGGATTTCTAATCCGTTTTCGCGCATGCTTATTATCTACAACTTTGGGGTAATACTTAATTAATCAAAATTTTCGAACTTTATGCGCGAATTTTAACTTTTACCACTTTAAAATTGTTAAAAACTGCAAGCAATTTTATCACAACAACGTACAATCCGCCATACTGCACGTCGTAACATGATTGGCTGTGGCGGACTTTGTGCATCTTGAAACAAACAGCGATGGACAATGCTGACTTTGTTGAATAGAAAAGATTTTAACTGTTGTTTTCTATAAGACTTTGCGGTTTTAGGTACATTTGAATGATATGAAACGGTTTCATTTTTATTTTATTTTTAAAAACCATAGAGAAGTCATTTTACCTATTTTATGGACATTGCGGTTTTTGATACTAGTAGACTCTACAGAAAGATTCGAAAAAAGATCGTTCATGCTTCGGCTGCTAGAGCATAATCTTCAGGCCATGCCTACTGAGGTGCGACAGCGTTGAGGGATCCACTATCTGAGATGGTCGTCTTACGAAACATGCTAGGAGGAAATATAAATTTACCAAAGGATCACTAGATAATTAGGCTAGAGAAAATATAATAATTCAATCGCGTTGGCTACGCTGATAGTAGAGCATTATACTTCGTGGTTGAACCAGCCGCCGACAGTTGTTTGGCAACGGATGCTAAACTGAACGAGAAAATATACAAATACTGAGACAAATACAAAAATATTATCTCTATAGCGCGACCTTCGAATGTGACGATCACGGAAACCACACACACACACACACGCACACACATCATGCAAAACTGCTGAAGCTGAACTATCTACACACTCTACGAGCTCATAACAAGTCAAGGTCGCCTTTTAAAGTTCATAGGTATTTTCTTTTCACGTTATTTAGATACTGGAACATTTTTGTCAAGAGGCTATAATAATTATAGTATCAGCTATCACAGTATCCTGATTGATGTTAAAATGCAGCAACATCAAGGTTGAAGTGTTCCGAAGTAACATTAACAGTAATCTCGCTATAAAACGTTCAGCAGAAATAGCAATTTCGTCCAAAAGTCTTTCTTCAGCCGGGATTTCAGCTGAAGATAATAGAGCCTTCCCCGCCGCTCCCGCCGCCCGCGCCCCCTCGCGGATAATAAAACCGGAGTGCGGAGCGGAGGCTTTCTCAAGTATTTCTAACTTTAAGAAATATCTAACGAACCCCCGCGCCCGCGCCCCGCCCACGCCCGCCCGCGCTATGCTCATTGTAAAAACAGAGGTTTTATAATGAAGGCCCCGCAGCGCGCAGCCCGCAGCGCGGAGCCGAGCCGGGGCGTTGTCTTGTCTAGAGCTGCGTCGTAATTGGGAGTAATGGCAGTTTCCAAGTGCTGATTTACCGCTGCCCGAACTTTTGTGCAGTAGATATTGCGTGCCGCAGATGTCGCGAGATACATTCAAATTAATTTATAGCATTATCTAAAATTATAATGAAGGCAGAACAAACTTCGCTTCGGGTAATATGAATACCTTAACCCGAAACTTGGGTAGTTGAAAAGTTGGTCCGGAAGTCGTCCCCCGAGCTCGGCTGGGCGGGCGGGCGGCTGAGATAAAGCTCGCCTACATTTGCGACTTAATGGGCCGACAATAATGACACCTTTTTTGAGTCGCTGCGAGCGTTTACTAAACAATTCCGCTAATGCCGCGTGCGCCATTACACAACTCTTCTCATTGTTTCTCGTCTTGCAGCGTCATTAGCGCCCGCCCCCTCCCCCGCCCCGCCCCCGCGCTGCCCCGCCCTGGATGTCATCATCAGCTAAAACACTAATTTAGTTCATTTCCTTGAGCGCAAATGTAGCGAGTACTTAACAAAGAGAGCCTTCCCTCCTCGAGTGCAGCAAAACGACTCCATAAACGATAAACGTATTCATTCCCGCCCGCCCCGCGCCGCCCAGCCCGGCGTGATTGTGTTACTGCGAGAAAAATCACCTTCATCTGTGCGATAAAAGGAAAGTGTGAATAGAAACAAAATGAAGGGCCGCAGGTCAGGGAGGTGGCGCAGAAATGAGTTATCGCCCCGGAGGCCGCTTCCGCTCCCGCGCCGACATCCATCACTGATACTGCCTACCCCCTCGCACCGCCGCCACCCCGCCGGACCCGCTGACCGCCCGCGACCAGATTTATCTTTATGACATACGGATTATACGCATTAAGCCACGGATATTAAAAGCAATTTGTAACGAGAGCCTTTGGCACAAAGAAGCCGTGCAGGGCGGCGGGCGTATACTCTTGCAATATAAATGAGATGGCACCTAACCCTCGCGCTTACTTCAGCCTCGAGAAAGTAAACAAAACTCTCCTGTGCACCAAAAAAAATGTTCTCATTCATTTCCTCGGAAGTCGTTCGGTTGATGGGTGCCATCTCCTGGCAATTCAGCGGCGCGGCGGGGCGGCGGGGCGGCGGCGGGGCGGGAGGGGCGGCGGTGGCGGCGCATTATTGATGGCGCGATGAGGTCGCCTAATGACCTGCCCCGTGATAGATGATCTGATGACGGGTCACTGCAGCCTGCAGGCTCGGACACTGTTCACCTACTTCATTAAGGCGAATAGATTTTAATCAATCACGAACGGCGACGAGATTGCCCGCCTACGGTAGTATTTGTTAACTAAGTTACTGAGTTGAGTACACAAAGAAATAAGTTTATTTTCTAAGATGATGAAGAGGAGGAAATCCTCAGCCTTTTTCCGAAGAAATCCATCAATAGATGATTGAATTCAATAACTTTCTGAGCGAAGTTTCGTGTTTTGAGCTAAAAAAAAAACTTTTCTATTAAAGTTAATATTATCGTAAAAGAAAAATTTATTTCGGGAGCGCTAATGTAAGTAAAGTAAAGTACCTAACGTATTTAAGGGGTAATTTTGAGAGCCATCGAAAATATCTTTATTGTATACAAAAGAGTTGTCCACTGTTGAACATAGGCCCGTATTGGTATTCAAAGCAGCCACGATACGTTGTTTTTTTTTTTTATTATTTTCTTTCATATAAAATACTAGCTGTCCCGGCGAACTTCGTATCGCGCCTTACAATTTCATATGGAAAATTGGTTCGTTGTTTTTACTAACTTCCTTTCCATTTTCCCCTATTTTCTCACCTTTTAAACCTTCCCTGGACTCCTACGAACATTTCAAAACCAAAATAACCTAAATCGGCCCGCCCGTTCTCGAGATTTAGCGAGACTAACGAACCACGATTCATTTTTTTATTTATAGAAGATATAGATAATGTAGTATATGTAGTGTCAAATGTAGCAGCTATAAGTCTGTCCCAGTCTTAGAACAGACCCGCCGTCCTAGACTAGTAGTTCTATAGGTATTCCTTGTCCTAGCTGACTATCGAAAGGGGTCAAGGAAGGATGTTATCAATCAACTATATTTAACTTAGGGTTACTTAATATTATTATGTGTAGCTACCAAATAAAATTAAATTCTCTATGCGTTATCGAACGAAATACTTATCAGCTTTTTATTTCTTACCTACCTAATTAGTTGGTATGTCACAGGATAGGTATACAATAATAGCTCTACGAGGTGCCTACACAATAGGTTAGTACATAATTTTTGGTAAGTATTAATTCAATCGTAAATCTCGTTTGCATAACTTATACATGTTGCTTTAGGTATCAAAATAAACTGAATAGTCTTCTTCGCCGGGCTCGATCTTGACGACGCATTTCTCCTCGCTCCACGCCCCGCTCACAGTCTCGCTGGCTGGCCCGCTCTCCGCTCCGCTCGCTGCTCCGCTCGCCTCTCCGCTCACGGCTCGCGTCTGCAGCCGCTCCGCCTCCAGCTTCAGAACCAGGTTGGTGACGGCTGCGCGCGCACGCACCGCCCGCAGCGGGGAGAAGGCGCGCACCGTGCGCGCTAGCCCTAGGAACATCAGCTCAGTGGCGTCCAGCTCGCGCAGCGGGGCGCTGTCGCCGCCCGGGGCCAGGGATGCGGCGACTCCAGGAGCGCTGGTGTCGCGCTCGCTACTGGCACGATTTTCAGGCTCCGCCGGCGCCGCAGCCGGCCGCTGCCGCAGGTGAGGCTGCATGAAGCTCATCTCCTCGCTCCAGCGGTACCTGTTGTGCTGCCCCTCCTCCTGATGCGTGCGCAGGTACCGCGCGAACGTGTCCCGGAACAACTTCCATTTCGCCTTCAACATCACTGCGCTGCTTGCTGAAAATTTTAAGAAGTTTATTAAACTCGCGCGTTGGATCGAAGCGTCTTATAGGTACCTACCCCGAATGTCTCCATCAGGCGTCCATACAAAATGAGAAAACGTTTTTCTTCTATTAATTATTTTTCAATCGCCATGAAATTATAGGATGCTACTAACACTAATACAACACTAGGTTTGATTGATTTATTTTTTCAAAATTCGCAATAGATTCAGAGTTGTTATTTAATGCTGAAGCAATGGACATCATAATCATCGTGATTTGCTAAGTTTCAGTTAGGGTATATCTACCTACCTACTTACCTATGTAATGAAAAACATTATTCCCCGAAAAAAAAAATTCATCAAAAAATTAGCTTTCACTCTATCGCACGTTTGCGGTTCGGAGGCGACAGCATAAGAATTTTTCTTAATATTTTTTATTTGCTATGCGGTTTCCAACCACTCTAGTTGCTATACAATACAGTAATCTTAAGATCACAATGGGCGCGTTACTTATATTAGCCGACCATTTGCATGCGTTGCGTTGCGTTGCAAATACTTACTCCCAATACCTATATCCTAAAAACAGATAAGTATCGCAATAACGCTTCAGCTTCAGGCTAGCTTCAGGTAAGTATATTTACATAACATAATCTCACGCCTTTTATTCCCCGGAGGGTTAGGCAGAGGTACCAGCTCAAGAGCCGGACCCACATTTAGCCGAGTTTATGCTTTTATTACCAACGTGACAAGGGGCCAGCTTGTCGCCGCGGTTATAACGACCACTACGGCGGCCGGGACCAACGGCTTAACGTGCCTTCCGAAGCACGGAATCATCTTACTTTTCGGACAATCAGGTGATTCAAGCCTGCAATGTCCTATCCAACCGAAAACAACCACAACGTGATTTTTGTGAGACATCAATATGTGGTGTTTTCTGCGGGGATCGAACCCACAACCTTCTGTGCCTTAATCAAAGGCGCGACGGGCTACGCCACTGAGCTACGGAGGCGGCTGTAAGTATATTTATAGAGTGATAATACCATAACGCAACTTGATGGATTTAAAGAAAGAAAAGTGTAATAACTCACGCGGCATGTCCAAGGAGGCAGCGATCTTGCGCCATTGCTTCTGTTTGAAAGTGTGGGAGCTGTAGTTCGGATGTTGCGTGTCGTAGAGCATGGGCCGCGCGCGCACTTCCGCGATCAGCTGCTGTTTCTGCAGCAGCGACATTTCCACGCGCGGCCGCATGGTCTGTGCCTGTGCCGCGTCTCGTCCAGTTACTGACTGACGGGGCGGCGTGCGTGGTTGCCGCTCCGCTCCGCGCCGCGCCGCGCAGCCCCGCGCCGCACTCCCCGCTCACTCCGTCACGCTCAACTCAACGCACGAATGAGCCACCAGCGCTGCTCGAGCACGCGAAGCACGAAACCACAAACGCGTGTATACGCGCGTCACCTTGAAACACACAACTTATCCGGAGCTCCTCGCCTAGTTTCATAACTATATTAATATACCTACTTACCTAGTCTAAGTTCATAAGCATTCGCAGTTCAATGACACCAAATATATAGGTAATTTAAGTAATCAATACATAGTATAAAATAAAGTCGTAAAATATCTTTAAAACTATGCAACGGATTTTGATGAGGTTTTTTTTAATAGATAGAGTGATTCAAGAGGCAGGTTTATAATGTATAATACATGATCAACATAGTTGAAGGTTAGGCGGTACGAAGTTCGCCGGGTCGACTAGTTAATTATAATACAAAATGCAGTATAGGTATCAATACTAATAAAAAAAACACACACCTACTATAAATACTTACTTAATAAGTTACTAAGTATATATAAATAAATGCGGAAGTAAATCTGTTTGTCCGTGTTGTATGCTTTCACACCTTAACTGCACCACTTGTCATTTTAATCGGTAGTAGGTCCTTGTACCTGTATTTGTGATTATTGTGAAGTTGGTTGCTTTGAATAATACATTTTTTCTTTCATCCTACGAGTAGGTCGGGGCGTTGCGCTGTGTACCATAGAAATAAATGTATAACACACAGCATGGCACTTATAATTATCTCTTGTTATGTCGCTAATCTAGGGAAGAATGTGCAAAAAACTGCAGATAATTCGTCTAAAACCAGCAATGGTTTCTTTTTCAGTTTCATTCTTTTATTCTTACTAACAAAAATGCTTAGCTTAGTTATTATAACGTAATAATACATCAGTACATAATTATGGAATTATTAATATGGAAATGAATACAGTATATAAACACAACCTTAAAATAAATAAACTTAAAACTTATCTATACCTACTAATATCTCTTAGATATAACAAATTATGTACTTAGGTAAGTAATAATAATTAATGTTTTATTGTATAAAAAAATTAAGTTAAGGCAATAATAATTTCTTTTTTGCAAAAAGAGACCTGCCTTCAACAAACTGACACATACTACATACTAATCTGAGAACTTCCTCTTTTTCGAAGTCGGTACTAAAACCTTCTCCTGAATGCAACAAATACATTTCTTTCTTTAAATGCGCATCAAAATCGGTTTAGCCAAACGCGAGATAATCGCGGACAAACATACAAACATACAGGTCAAACTGATAACCTCCTTTTTTGAAGTCGGTTACAAATTATAATTAGCGGCATTTTTGCCATCATGGAATCCCCTTTGCGATGCTCTATCGGTCGCTGTCAAAAGCACCGCGCCCGGTGCCCGCGGTCAGTCAAATACATTTTTATAGCTTGGAAATATTTCAATTAGTTCAAGAAAACTCCAGCAGTCAACTCTCAAAGTAGCGCGAGTCGTCGTCAGGGTCCATCGGCTCCAGTTTGGCCACGAGAGGGTCCGGCCTCCGCTCTCTCCGCCGGCTCCACCTCCCCTCCTCTTCCTCCTCCTCTGGCTCCTCCTCCTCTTGCTCCTCTTCGCTTTCCTCTGCTCCGCTTTCCTCCAGGTGCTGCGCCTCCGCTTCCGCTAAGATCTGCATGATTTTTGAGCGCGTTTCCAGCTGGCGCCGCGCTGAGAATTTCTTCACTATCTTAGCGTAGCCGTGGAAGATGAGCTCGTTAGCGTCCAGGTCGCGCAGGCCTTGGTAGGAGGTCTCCGGGGCTGGGGCGGCGGCGGCGGGAGGGGAAGGAGGAGGGCGGCGGCGGCGGCGCTTCACAGGCCTCTTCTCGGTCTTGATACGCCTCGTATTGAGGAGGCTCTCATTGCATCCTCCCTCGTTTCCATGGTCCTGCAAAACGTCGACGCCCGGCCGCAGCTTGAGGAAGGGCGCGATGAACTGCATCTCCGGCGCCCACGCGTACTGGAAGAACCGCCGCGACGACGCCTCGTCCTTGTTCGCCAGCGCGCGCAGGTGCTTCGCGTAGCTGTCCCGCAGGTTCTTCCATTTTGACTTCAGTATTTTAGCTGAAATAAACAATTTTATTGTAAGTCACACGTGCCTGCCAGCTAGGCAACAATTTCAGTAAGCTTTATATAATATAAATACTAAAAATCATACGTGGCATTTCTATAACGGCAGCAATCTCTCGCCACTTGATCTCCTTGGCGACGGGCGTTTTGAGGTAGTCGGGGTGCGCGGTATTCCACAGCTCGGGACAGTCGCGGACCAACTGTATTAGTCGGCTCGGCAGCAGCGGACGATCCTTGCCGTTGAGCTTGAGGCGCCCCATGGCGCGCGGGAACGGGTTGCGGTCACGATGCACACGACAAGTACCGCGCGGGCGAGCGACGCGGACAGACTGCCGCCGCCGCGCCGCGCCGCGCCCCGCCGCGACTGCCCGCGCCGCACCGCACCCTTCGTCCCGCGCCGCACCGCCGCCACACCAAGCAGTCCGCGTGCTCCCACTTCTCTGACCGACAACGTCAACACAGTTATCATGCCTTATATCTTAATTCACGGTGTAATTCAAAATTAATTAAGTACTTTTTACAACAAGCAAGCCTTGAGAGTTCTTTTACACGAACAGTGGCGCCACTCTAGCAGAAAAAACATATATCTACAATACAATAATCTACAGCTTGCTATCGCCAATATGAGTGACTTCGTAATGATAACTGTTTTTATTAATAAGCTATTCTTTGGAATTTAGACAATCCTTTATCTGAAAGAACCACCAATATGCACTCAAGTAAAAAAAACATTGGATAAGGTATTATACTTATAATGTAAGTAAGTCAATTAGTCTAAACTAAAGAAGTAGGTATTCGCAGTTCAATCACACATTAAGAGCCAGTTTACCGCGATGCTAGCGCCCATTCTCGAAAAAAAATATATCTTTTAAACTAAGGCAAATATCAAAAATGTGGCACAGTATGACACTACTAGATAATCTTGCTTATTATTTTTTGAGCACACTAAATTAGTCCTAACTTAAAAGAACAAAATTATACACAGATTATTACTAAATGTGGCCACTTTTAACAACACTTTGTAGCTTTCTTTGGTCTTTAACCTAAAAGCTATACAACAGTGCCCTAAAAATACTAGGCTACATTATCTAGTGTCATACTGTGCCACATTTTTGATATTTGCCTTAGTTTAGGCGCTAGCATCGCTGTAAACTGGCTCTTAAGCAATCAGGAAATATACCAAATTCCAATGTAGATGGCTCTTATTTATAAGTATATAATATTGTGGTAATTGTAGGGCAAGTAAAAAATAATTAGTTTCAGACACATCTATTTAATCCATAGTGTCCGTCCATTATTTCAGACGAAAGACGGCCACGTCCACTGCTGCTGGAATTATGCCAACCCTTCCCACAACGACCGGTCTTGGTCTTGACTTGAGCGACCCTCATCTATATCTGTAAGTTTACAAATATTATAATAAACTGAAAATACAATTGCATAATTAAGATTACATTAGATATTAAGATTAATTTTTAACTTATAATGGATTTTTAATCTGGAAATAAATATATTATTATTATTATGTTTCTCAATACTCTTCGGTATCACGGGATGGAGCCCGGTCCTTTGAGAGGCGTGCTAGGGGACGAATCCAACTCGTAGAGGCCCTTTCGAGAGTTTTGCTATATTGTATATGGATCACCAACCAGGCACCGCCACTAAATGCACAAATAGATCATGCACACAGAGGCGGCACCCAGAAGGTGATAGGAACTATTGTAAAATGGATGACAAGAAATGGTTTATGGGGGTGAACTGTTTAATGGACCGGTTAACTGGTGCTATGGAGTGAAATACCGGTACGCCTGCCTTTATTGCAACATTTCACTAATTATCATGGCAAGCGGTGACTCGCTGTCCACTGGGTGGGCTTCCACTAAGTCGCCGATATATTGGCAACGGGTCGCAACACTGGGCGTGGACAGCTAAGGTTGTCGAGAGGTGACACTGCGGGCAGCATAAGATGCACCCGGCGTTATGACATTTTACACTTCCAACCTGGAGTATAGGCTCGCTCTTGCTACTCCACTCTGGCCGGCTGGTGAAGGCAAGCTCAGAGGCGGGGGGGTGTGTGTGTGTAATGACTGCATGTGAGTGTGCGTGTGATGACTGCGTGTGTCCCCCTGGAGGTATAGGGTCCGTGGTGTCGCCACTCACCATCGACTCGCCACAAGCCGTCCCTGCGGTGACTAATTGCAATAGAAGTTCCAGACCGAAAGTACTGGAATTTCCACTGGGCGATGGGGTCGTCACATCCCTACGCCTTTTTATTATTTTTATTATTATAATAGGTAGGTAGGCAGGTATCAAATCCAAATAGGTTGCATGCAGCACACTGCACACCGCATGCAGGTAACTTTGTTACTGTGCGGACCACAGAACAAGGAAGATGCTCTCTCGTGCGGACTGTTCCGGCGACTATCAATCACCTCAATAATTATTTTATTTTATAAGTTTTGTTATGTAATTTTAATGATCAGTGAACCTAGGTGCAAAGTGCAGAATCCTGCAGTTCTAGTAAAATTCTAAAATAAATGCATTGCTTTTTTTCAGTTTATTTATTATTTTTACCCATACAAAAAAAAACTAAATGCTAAACTATTTTGTACTAGGTACCTATTTACTTCAAAACTAACATTACATAACAATTTTTTAAATATGAAAAAGTAACATAGTACCTATGTTACAGTCGGTAGCACTTATTGTTAATATTATTACTGAGGTATGTACCTATTAGTACTTTAAATTTTCACATACAGCTGTAATTTTTACTAATTAAGTAAGATACATATTTTAAAATGTTCAATCAAATTCCAGGATTCAGCAGTCAACTTTCAAAGTACCGCGAGTCGTCGTCCGGCTCCATCGGCTCCAGTTTAGCGACGAGAGGGTGCGGCCTCCGCGCGACTCTCGTCTGCCTCCCTGCTTTCTCCTCCTCCTCCTCCTCCTCTACCTCCTCCTCTCCGCTTTCCTCCGCGCCGCTCTCCTCTAAGTGCTGCGCCTCCGCTTCCGCTAAGATCTGCATGATCTTGGAGCGCGTCTCAAGCTGGCGCTGTGCTGAAAACTTGTTCACTATCTTAGCGTAGCCGTGGAAGATGAGCTCGTTAGCGTTTAGGTCGCGCAGGCCTTGGTAGGAGGGCTCCGGGGCTGAGGCGGCTGCAGGGGGAAGTTGGCGGCGGCGGCGCTTAAGAGCCCTGCTTTTAAAGCGTCTCCTCTTTGTTGCCCCATCTCTCTGTGCCACCTCGAGCACGGCGGCAAGCCGCAGCGGCGCGCCCGCCAGCCGCACGCTGAGGTAGGGCGCGATGAACTGCATCTGGCGCGCCCACGCGTACGAGCGGTACCGCCGCGACGCCGCCTCTTCCTCGCCCGCCTGCGCGCGCAGGTGCTTCGCGTAGCTGTCCCGCAGGTTCTTCCATTTTGACTTCAGTATTTGAGCTGAAACAATCAATTTAAATGGATACAATTCACGCGTCTTGCAAAAACAAACTGGCAAAAACACTAAGTTACTTTTGAACATTACAAAATCTTACGTGACATGTCTATGACGGCAGCAATCTCTCGCCACTTGATCTCCTTGGCGACAGGCGAGCGGCAGTAGTCGGGGTGCTCGGTGTCCCACAGCTGCGGACAGTTGCGAACCAACTCTATTAGTTGGGTCGGCGGCAGCGGACCCTTGGGGCGCCGCATGGCCGCGCGGGAACGAGTAGGTACGATGCTCACGATACCGCGCGGGCGAGGACGCGGATAGACTGCCGCCCGCCGCGCCCCGCTGCCCGCTGCGGTCTGCCCGCGGCACACTTCGTCCCGCGCCGCCACCGCCGCACCGCGGACGCGCCCGCCGACCGCAAACCGCTCGACAATGTGCCAAGCAAATAAACGTAATACTTATATTATTCAAGGTAAGTACCTCGGTATACCTTATGTTTGATTTATTATATGTATTACCTTATGTGAACATTTCGAATAACAAGATGGTCTCGATTCCCGCACTGGCTGTACTAGGTAGGTAAATACCAGTTTGCTGATACTTAAATGACTGTTATTTTCGCTCCTCTGCTAGGATTCAGAGAAATTCTAAATAGTTACTACGTCCATATGCACCTTATCCCATAAAATTAACTAACTAGGTAGGTAGGTACAAGTTCAGCAGAACCCCTAACTAGGAAGAACTTGTATCTAGGGTGCCCGAAACACACACAGAGACAAACATCACACCCAGACCGGAAACAAACATCGATATTCATCATATCAATATTCGCCCCGCCCGGGAATCGAACCCGGGTGCACTCGTTTACTCAGTCCACATCACTGCCAACAGAGCCACGGAGCAGTCAAGTGCAATTAGTGGTTTTGCTTTACAAAAGTTTTTTTTTTCCAGTTCTTTATCTTGGCTGCAGCAAACGTAGCCTCGTTCTCGGGCTCATCACAGGCGCTGTATGAAATAAGTCGACGTGCAAATATTATTTTTGGGGTTTAAAAGACAACCCTTTGTTTGTTCTGTGTTGGCGATGCAGTCCGCGGGACGGCTCGTTATTGCGATTTATAAATGTTTACATTTAAAATACAAAATTAAAAATAACATAGGGAGAGCATAGGGACTTTTCCCCGATTGATGTTCATCAAATGTACCTACCGATACCTACTACCACCGACCACAACGCGAAGCTCTGTTTTAAAAACATTGAATTTTTTGATATGTTTAATAAACTGAGTCCATTAAGTAGTTTTTGAGCAGGTACAGTAAAGTAGTCCTAGCTTAAAATAACAAAATTATACACAGATTGTTGCTATTAAAGGTCGATTCTAAAGAAAGAAAAAATCTTCATCAACAAAACGCAAGCTAGCTCATGATGAAAATAATTAATATTTAAAGGTGAGTACCAGGACCACATGTGTTGCCAACAATTCGCTTGCAGGCACAACGCACAATCAAAAGCCAATTTTATTGTTACTCGGGAGCATGTTTAACAATTCTGATTAAAAATAAACTTGTTGAAGTATCATCTACGCGATGCTGTGTTAAAAACTCGCGCCATAACTTTACTGATCTAGGACTAGGACAGGTACAAAGCCCCATTGTCTCTATCGTTTTGTCTACGAGCTGTAACTCCGGCGTTATGTTATTTTGTCTAAGACTTAAGACGCTAAAACCTAGCAATAGCAAACTATAAGCTCCGTTTTCTCAGATACTCTGAGATTCGATTAAGTGTATTTTAACTGTTAAAAAGCCTGTTAAACTGTTAAATAACCTAAATGTTCTAGCGATCGCTCTTATTTGCTAAAGACACCAATCAATAAACAAATAATGATTTGGCTTTGCTAACTCTAACTATGGCAAGTGCTATTTGTGTTGGTAGGTAGGTGTTAAGTTAACCAAAGCACATAATAGTTGAATAGCAACACCTTCACCCAACTAGATAACTTGGATAGTTTCCATTTCCCTTATTGGTTAACAAAGACGTGAACAAAGGAAGTCGGTCGAGCGTGTGAAGTGCAGCTATCAAGCGGGGCGGGGCGGCGGCGGCGGCGGTGTGCCACGCAGGATTACGCTGACTCTATATCAAAATGGAACCCAATAAAATCGGTGCAAAACAACGGTTCCTTTGTCTGCTTGAGGAATTGGATCCGAGGAGCCCTTGGCTTAGGGCCGGGTTTCCGAGAGACACAGTTAGGGAATCTTGATTATTCGATCAACTTTAGTTTCTCTTCTTCAAATTATAAAGGTGCTATTGGGTCGCAGGCAGGAGTGAGCCGCGAAAGTCCCCCCTCCCCTGCTGACCCGGCGCGTTGCTCCAAACATTTCCCGTAAATTGCGCTTTCTTTGATTCAAAGCGATTGTTTCCTTTGTGAGAATTTGCCTTGTTTGACACAGTGTGTGTGCCAGTCAAGCTCAGGCAGGACAGTTACAGGACAGCCTCACAATTTCAAGTTTAGCTTCAACATAGAACTTATAAGACTTTTGAAGACTATCCTAAAGAACATAAATTAAGAAATCGCAGCCGCCGCCGCGACGACGACGCTGACATTAAACAGCATCCTCGGATGAAATGTGTTTCAAAGCTCCTCAGGGGTGAGCGGAATTACGATTTATGACCTCCTTCGCACTATTTATATGCATACTCGCGAAATATACAGCAGGCGAGGGTGCAATAATAACAATAATCAACCCATTCCAGAGCCATTTAAAAATGATGGATCGCTGTTTTGCCATTGTCGCGCGCTGTGCGAACGACGGCGCGCGACGACGACGACGCCGGAACCGCGCGCGGCGGCGGGCGGGAGCGTGCCAGCTGCAGTCAGTAATCATAACAGGACACACTCAGAGCCCCTAGGAAGAACCTGTTACTAGGGTGCTCGAAAAATATATCGATATTCATCATAACAATGTTCGCCTTGAATTAAACCCGGTGCACCCGTGTCTCTGTCTCAGTCCATATCACTGCCAACTAAGCCACGGAGCATTCGAAAGTCAGTGGCTGCCGATGCGTTTATGTAGCTCGTAAGTAATAACTATTTTTTAACCGACGAAAAAACAAAAAGGAGGAGGTTCTGAATTCGTCGCGTATATATATATATATATATATATGTCACCGGAAAATAACAAGAACCGTAAATTTATAAATTTACTAGGAAATTTATAAACTTTCGTAGGATTCTAAACGAGTGATAAATTGTATTATTTTACGCCTACATTTTCGTAAATTGATAAACTTACTAAACTCACTCGTAAAATAATAAGTAACCAATAACCAAACGCCATGTATAATGAATTGAAATTTAACACAGAGCTACGAAAGTTTTAGCCATGACCAAAATGTTTTATTTTGGTAGAGTGAAATAGGGAATTTTAACCCCCTAATAGGTAGGTAGGTAGGTAGGTACCTAAAATACAAGGTTACTTTTTGATAAAATATGCTATTATCCCATAATAGCATATTATATCTGTCACCGTTATAGTGCGAAATACGTTAATGTGCTCTTTACCGGGCAATGTGCACATTAACTGTTTAGGTCAGTTAATGTGCGAAATTTTATGTGGAATATGGGGTATCCGCACTTTACATAGTTAATGTGCGTATTACCGGATGTCACGCCGTTAAAGTGCGGAAAACAGAAAGCTCTGACCGAAAATTCAAATCTAGGGCAAAATTGTAGGTTAGGTTAGGTTTGGCTTGTGATCTTTAACCAGCGTAGCGAGCGAAGCGAGCGGAGCTTGGGTTAACTGTGTTAAACTGAAATCTAAGGCAACAATTTTTCGAACTTAACTTAGTCGTTAACTCTGTAGATTTCCTAGGGATTTTGCAGATTACCTAGTTAATGTTGAGAACAACATTTTATTTCGAACTCTAACGGATTCAGCCAGTAAGTGCACTTTTACTGAATTTCGCACATAAGCGGTCACATATTAACCTATAAACCTACTTAGTTTTTAGTACTAGTAAAATACTTTTAGTGTGATCGAATTGTTTGGCAAGTCTGATTGTACGTAAGTCTATGGACGCAAGCATTTTCACTGTCAACATCGACCAATCAGAGAGCAGTGTGTTATTTTCCGTATTTCAAAAAGCGTAAAATTAAAAGCTCTTCTGTGATTGGTCGATCCGTTTAGAATCTGACGGATTGATATCCGTTAGTTTATAAATTTACTACGACGCGTCGAAAATTTATAAATTTGCGAAAAAGTGGGCGTAAAATAATTCAATTTATCTCTCGTTTAGAATCCTACGAAAGTTTATAAATTTCCTAGGAAATTTATAAACTTGCGAATCTTATTATTTTCCGGTGACATATATATATATATATTTTTATGTATGATCACGCATAACTTTTTACTGTGTGGACCGATTTTGATAATTCTTTTTTTAATCGACAGGGTATACCTTGAAGTTGGTCCCATAAAAATTTGGAAATAAAATTTCAACCCTAAGGGTGGAAAAATAGGGGTGACTTTATTGTTCACTCACAGATTGTATTGCCGTTTTGTGATTTACATGAAAACTGCTAGGTATAATTATGAGTCTTTTTTATATGAATGTTAATAATCATAATCTCAGCCGATAGACGTCCACTGCTGGACATAGGCCTCCCTCAAAAATCGCCTCACCGACCGGTCGTGATCGAACCTCTTCCTGTTAGTTCCTCAACATTCACCAGGTTGTGTAGCCACCTTGTGGGGTGCGACCACCCTGTGAAGGGTGATTAGCTGGGGTCAAAAAAATTAGCCCAAAAAAAACTGAAAAGCAAAAAATAAAAACTTTTTATCAAAAAATTAAACCGCCGAAAAAACTGAAAAGCATTAAATAATTGGGAAACATTTTCTATTAGGACTTAATTTACTCACTTCTTAAAGTAATTTTGGTTTATCAATAAATTTTGAGTCGGTGCCACAGAATCAACGAATAACGATCACTAAATTACCTGAAAGTCAAAGAAATAACCGAAAAACGTGTGCCGCCGCGCATCGCGCTATAGGTAGTTAAGAAATTTGCTTGTGTGGTGTGGCGCCGACTTAAAATTTATTGGTAAACCAAAATTACTTTAAGAAGTGAGTAAATTAAGTCCTAATCGAAAATGTTTCCCAATTATTTAATGCTTTTCAGTTTTTCGGCGGTTTAATTTTTTGATAAAAAAGTTTTTATTTGCAATTTTGTTCTTATGATATAGTCGGTTAGTTATCCAACCAAACATACACCAATAATCGTTATTTGAGGAAGTTTTTTTAGGGAAAATTGAGATAGGTATTCAAATGTTTAGAGCGGGCGGGCGGTGTTCAAACGTCACACATTACGATGCAAGCAACGTCAGGGTCAGCCAGCCCAGCGAACAGCGATCCAGATAAAGGGCCTGCAGTATGCCGAGCACGCTTTGCACTGGGCAGACCGAACGAGACCGACTGCACAATGAGCCCTGGCCCGACCCGCCACCTAACAATCATTCAGCCCTTTCGTTTCCTTAATCTTTATCTACGTTCATTTATTACATCAGCATTTTCAGAAGTTTAGCACAGCTCTGCATTTTCGAGAGAGTTTAGTTAGTTTCGGCACTGTGCTCCATCTTCAAAACCGATAGATGGTCAGACGCAGACGGCTTTTGAACAAGACAGCTTCAAGACATTCTTGCCAAGATCTACTAGCACCTTATTGATGGGACATGTCCCGGTCCTCATATTGCTTTATAAGGGGTTCGTTTCGTCGAGTCTGCAGGGAAACAAAAACAAAGCAGGGATCTGGTTATAGCCCTCCACGGCGGCCGTTTGCATAATGTTGCGGCGTTATGCAAAAATTATGTTTCCTCTTGTAGGTAACGGTATCTGGGATGGCTGCGTATTTGCAAAATAGGTTTTATAGTGTTCCGAGGCCGCTGCAACACCTACCCGGCGCGCCCTCGCCCTGGCACTAAAAAACAACCTTAACCTGTAACTATACTTAAGTACCTAAATTATGATTAGTTCTTAATTTTTTATATATTCGTGCTTAGGTTTCCATGACGCTTCGTCTTCTTCTTTGTTCTAATTATTCACTTCCTGAAACTGAAGCCTCTTTAAAACTAGATTGTTATAGTCGTACGCACAGAACAAGGAAGATGCTCTCTTTCTGTACGTTATAGTTGTTATAGTCGGCTGGAGCACAGTTTCATCCTAGCTCTTTAATTCTCTGCTCTAGCACTGTAAAGCATTAGAAATCAGAGCATCAATTTTCTTTTCCCGAAGGAACATTTCCTCCCTTTCCGCGACGTCACTAAATTAGAGTGATAGGAAAACAGGATCGCAACAAATTATGTCAAACCGAAAAATACAAGCGAGGAGGGAGTATTAATTTGCGTAAGTAGGTACTTACTTATTGTGTTTGCACGTAAATTGGGCCCCCGAGCGCGGTTGTAATTCGATTGCCGAACGATGTACGGTGCGCGAGGTACTGCCAGGGGTTCCTTCTACTTTACTACCTAAACAACTTCCCTTGAGCAAACATGTAGGTGGAAACCTTAAAAGAAAAATATCCGTTTGGTTTCTACGAAAGCCAATTACCTGCTTGCATTGTCCCGGACTCAAGAGGAAATTTGATTTATTTGGAATAGAGACCCAATTACAGATTTCTTACAAGACATAGTATGTGTTGCACGGTGCTCATGCTCCAAGCTTAGCTGCGGCTCCTCTCAAGCCTGGTCCATTGTGAGGGAATTATAATCATTGAAGAGAGTGAAGCGTCTTAGAAGATTATCGCAGCGCGGCGGCACAATGCCGCGGAGGGCTTCTACTCTCCTCTATTTCCACTTCCATTGAAGCCGTCCCGCCCGAGTCCTCCAGCTTAGAGACTTTCTCTTCTTATTCGAAAATATAATGACGCACGTTCATTTACGACCCTTCTCCGCGCTCGCACTGAAACCATCCCAAACTAGGATTATTAAAGTACAAAATTTAAGCCTTAATACAACGGGGCGGGGATTACAGTAAGCCTGTCTATATTGACATGTGCTTTGCACAGGTCCTTTGAGAAGTAAATAATAAAGAATATCTATGTTTATAGTGTGCGTCTAGATGCCGCATGATGTTGAACGCATTTAGGTAAGTACTTACTCTGGAAATGAATAAAACAAACCTTATCAAAAGCTAAACATCGTCACGAAATCAAAGTCAATACAATATTAATTTCAGGACTAGAAATTTCAGGAAGACGGTACTTTAAGTATTTAGGATAGTAGGTACTTACTCTAAGCAAGCACTAGCTACCTATATTATGTTTGAGGCTCCCATTTCCTCATTTCCTCCCTTCCTAAACCTCGACTTGATCTTCGATTCGCAGTAAAATATAATGAGACCCCCGGGAGCCCGGAGCCGCTTCACACATACACACACACTGTGTCACGTCCCCACACATATCACACACACGTCTTGCCATGCCGCAATCTCTGATAACAACTTTGTAAAGGGTATGTAATGTAACGCTAAAACTTTTTTGATAAAGAACTCTTTGAGTTGGTAGCACTTTATCTCGCAGCATTTAATATTTATTGCAAAATTGCAGCCCGGGCCTTGAGTTCCGCAAACATTTTAATGTAACGAATCTTAATAATGTTTCTAAAGCGCCGTGGTGTTCAATCATAAATTTTGGAAATTACTTACTTATATTAAAATTAAATTAAATTCTCCAAGATAAAAGGTGAGGGTCCAGCCCATAATAAATTAGCGCCTTCGAGAAATTTCAGTGGAGCCCGGTCTATTTATAAATGTTGTCATTTATTATTACTGAACAATCTGACAGTAGCTGAGTCGCGCATATTCAAGGATCAACATCTCGCGTCTCGACAGACGCGGAAATGGAGATAGGTTTTCGATTTCACCAGCAAATCCCATTTGAATGGCATAAATAGAAAATAGAGCATTTTGCGGGATTCTATTAAGTATCTGCGAGTTGGAGGCGTGCCGCGTGAAGTGCCGACACCCTCGGCATTAATCCTGGTAAGCGGCGTGAAGTCACAGGCAGTTGAGGCGATGCAGCCAGCGCGGCCCCAGCCGAGCCCAGGCTCGACGCGAGACGTGAGTGCGCAACTGGTACTGGCCTGGCCTGTGCTCTCAAGATTAACATCGACATCTGCTTACTATAAAGAAAAAAAACTCACTTTGTATTTTAAATTGTTGATCAAGTATTAAGTATGCAAACTTATCTGGTTTCTACACCGTAAATTGCAGCGTTTAAGGTCGGAGCCGGAGTTGAAGAGCACCTGGGAAGTTGAAGTATTATCTCTATTTATCTCAGAATTCATTACTGCACCTCGCGCGCGCTCCCTCGCAAATAAATCTATCGGGACACCTCGACAATGGCGCATATTGAGATATGGGGTCACGGAAAACCCTTGCGATTGAATTTCTACTGAAGCTTTTTGTTGCTTTTCTTATTTAGTAAGGAATTGATCAATTAATGAGAGTGGATGTGAGCAGGCGAGCAGCCCTCTCTTTGGCGGTGACATCAAACCTCTTTAGCGCAAACTTAGAGAAATCCATTTCGGTATAACACAACACTTTTCTACTGCATTTTTTTATTTTCTAAATCATTATTTATTTTTCAAAGTGGAAAAATCTGAATATTTTCCTTAATAATCTGAATAGGATCACTTTATAACGATAATTTTACTTAATTAAGAATCTTTCACTGACTTCAGCTGATAATGAGAATAAAGGAAATAGTGAAATTAGCTGGAGCAGAGAAGCGACATCCAGGCACTCCGCCAGCTCCATCGTTTGTTACTTAATATTTTGTACTTAGAAGTAGGGTATTACAATGACAAGTGCTGGAGTTCCAGTGTAACTGCAAGCTTTTGGTAAGTTGGGTCCTCGCGCTGTTCCCTGGTCGACGCCGCTTAGGGCACGCGGTATCTCCAGGACTCGTGCGATAAGTCCGACACATGTTTTAACTGCGCTCCCCTCAGCACCGGTCGCCTATAAATCTATTTGTCGCAATAAATACCGCTATCTCGGTCGGTTTAGGCGACGTGTCCGCGGTATCGGCCGACGGTGCCAGCCCGTTATTGCAATCACGATAAAAACTTTACCTCCTCCACACATAAAGGAAAAATTCAGAAGAAGTTTACTTGCTTTTAATCGAGATTTGAAGCCTAGGATCTTATGAAACGAAATATATTAGTCATCCGTATGGTGAATATAGAGTCGTATGATACGAGAGAGACAAACGACACAAAATATATGTGATAAACTGGAATGCGGGTCGCAGTGACCGGCGGGATTACAGAGAAGCGGGGAGGGCCAGGACACACCCGAACCCTTTGTGCCACTTCAAAGGGCGGATAAACTATGAGACCATCTACGCACGTATTGATGTGTGTCACCTCGGGCCAACAAAGGGTTTCATATTAGGAGCCGCCGCTCGCCAAGAATTTTAATAAAGGAAGTTAATTAAACCCACATCAAACAACGTATCGAGGTCGCCGGCGCCGGGGTCGCTGCAGGCCGCAGGCTGTGTCGCGCGCCGGATCTAATGTGTGCTTTTAGAGGATAGAAAAGCGATGCGGTCCCAAGAAAGTAGGTTTTTCGAAAAACACAGGCTGTCGTTCGTGCTTTTAACACTTTTTGTTTTTATAGAGTTTTATTGTAGTAGGTGCAATAATATAAGAAAGTACCTAATATTTAAGTTTAGTCTTTTTTATGTTCCAGTGCAATTAGAGGGTTCGTGTGCTGTACTTTACTATCTCTATCACCTGTATCTTATGTACATGTGGTATGTACGAAATAAATGATTTTGATTCTGCTCTAGTCGGTTATTTTTCATTATTTTAGTAACATACAAAAAAAATATAGAAATTGAAAAATATTGAGCAGTGAAAAAATGTTCACACAAACAACATCATATGATGATAACATGATCTGAAATCAGCAATATTTTATTTGTTTGCCACTGTCGGTCGGACCCCTTTACGCTGGAGAGTGGCGCCCGTCGCTGATAGCCGGCCTGCGTCGTTCCGTGTTTATGAGTCGCTATCGGTCGCCCATCACCGCATCTAACGTTAATTGACTGGGGGCCCTCGCAACAAAAATATTCATAGCCGGGGATGCTTGAAGACCTAATTCCTTTGTTCGTAGGGACTACCCGGCTGGCCGCGTTTAGATTCTCGCAGCTGGGTGAGTGCCTCCTCGCGGCACTATACTATATAGATAATTCATTAATCTAATCATGTTCACTCGTAGGATCGGTTGTCTGGACTCAGCTACGAACGTCTTTTGTATGAGTGATGATGACTTGAAGACGGCGGCATTCAGAAAACGTTTACTACATCTTGTTAAGGCCTTCATAAAAGCTGTCAATAATGTGGAAGTTAGCATTAGAAATCTAGATCAACAGCACCGTGCCGTGCCTATCTAGAATTTAATTTGTCAGACCTACTAATACCGTTGGTTTTCTACGGCTCTATCACAAAAAGAGTTAAACCTGGTCTAAATCACTAGACTAGGTTTAAATCACTATTTCGTCATACAAATTTGCGATTTAGACCGGTCTAACTTTTTTGTGGTAGCAGGGCTAGTGTTTACGGTGGGTCCTAGAAGCTTATTTTTTTTAATGAAAAGATTAATGAAAAGAAACGCAGCCATGGCATCAGCTGTCTCTTACTCTTAACGCCTCTCGTGCCGCTATCAAACCTTGCAAGCAATAACCCTTGACTAGAGGAAAATGCGCCTTATCTTCGGCGCCAGGCGGCGGCGGCGCAGCGGCGGCAGTTTGCTGAAACCCTCTATTTACCGTGCCCGTGCCATGCATCTCTACCTGTCCAAAACATTTTATTAATTGCCAATTCGGAATACGGGGTATAAATAATTCGTATCGCTGCGCTTTTATTAAACAAACAGTATTTATTAAGCCCCTCAGGCCGCTACGGCTGCAAATTGATTTAAGAGCGTGCGCGATAAATCTCAGTTTAAATTTGATACTGCAGGAACAAGCCCTCCCTCCCTCCCGCGCTTGGAGGTCCTGTCTGTCACCTGTCCCGAGCGTGCTCCCGAAGACACGACGGCCGTCAATGAGTTTAATTAAACCGCGGAGTGAGGTGCAGCGGCGGCGTGGCGCGGCGGGCGGCGGCGGCGCGGGGCGGCGGCGTGACGAGGGTGCTTGTTGACGAGACGCCAATTACTGAATTTCTAATTATAATCAATTATAATTGATTAGGTGAAGTTTCGCAGGGTGCCTCCCAAAGTGCCAACATCAAAATAACAACTCACCATGCCGTCGTTTAGTAAATAATATACGCCTAATACGCAATTATATGTGTGCGAAATGTTAGCCCGGAGTATCAACTCGCACCTCGCACCGCACCAACTCACAAACATTCTGTGGTAAATTTGCAAGTGACGTTCTTGATTTAAACTCTGTACCAGTCCAGAAGCGGAAAATCGTAAGAAGTTGTACAAACATGAGTTTAGATCGTTTTGCAAAAGCTTTCGCATCCCTTTAGACTTGAGTTAGAGCCAGCCTCATGGAGAAAGCAGCAAATAATTAATAACGTGCAGTGCAGATTGTCCGTTGGTATCAAAATAAAGCTCAATCCACTTTAATAATGAGTCTAAGTATGAGAGATCCGTAGTTGATTTGACTATCGACCAAAATAAGGGGTGTAGTGCAAACTTGTGTTTGCCTGAATTCTGTGTCGAACAGCGTCCAACCATGTCTCTGCAGCCACGGGCCGTGTGCTGCGTGCTGCGTGCGGCCGTCACTCGCACGTGATGACGTCACAGACAGCTCGGTGCGGGCGGCGGACGGGAGGGGGCCCGTGGAAACAACCTTCTCTGTCAACTAAATTCCTTGTTTCGCTCAGTGGAGCATGCTTATTTGAATCAAACCTGAGGGTTCCGGGTAAGTATATGACAAACTGCAGGGTCTGATATCGATTTATCTTTAATTTAAATTGGGAAAATCTTGTTACCGACTTATCTCATCGCTTGATTTTACCGTATGTGAACCTGGGTTCGATTCCCGGGGCGGAGCGAACATTGATATGATGAATATCGATGTCTGTTACCGGTCTGAGTGTAATGTTCGTCTCTGTATATGTTTCGGGCACCCTAGATACAGGTTCTTCCTAGTTTGGGGCTCTGAGTGTGATGTGTTATTATTATTGTTATAAGTTTTAAACTGTTCATTGCTCAGTGTATACAGCTCACACTGGAGCAGCAAGCGGCGGCAGAGATGTGACACATTTATTGGCATACAGCTTATTGACAGCAGCCGCCTTGTCTTGACTCCTGAGTGACGAGGCGATGCAATTTGCATGTCGCGGGCGCGGGGGCGACACGACACGCTTATTGCCCCGCGTGAGAGATAGAGCACATTCCTCAATGTCTTTGTCTTCAAGTAAGTACTTATTCAGAAACAGTTCTAAAAGTTCGTGTGTTTCGCTTTTAAATTGGTGTTATATTGATTGCCAGCCGCGGCAGCCTCCACCTAAAATAAGGCTGAAAAAGGGCCATAAATCTCTCGTTACAGGTACGCTCGCTTGCCGGCGCGGCAGAGGCTGTGCGCGGCAGCAAGGGCCCATACTCGCTCGCATCTCATTTCCCTCGCGTCGTAGAATTTATGGCCGGTGTCTTGCCAGTCGCTGACAGCATAATGACGTCATTTGTTAGAAATTTTGACAGAACAAACATTGCGCTCGCAGCTCGTCGTTCGCACCGAGTTCCTCCCTGCAGCTGCAGTCAGTTGCACGAGCGCCGTTGTTAATGTTATTAATCTAGTTGCTCATGAATATTTGAAAAAGCGGAATCTCACCGCGGAGTCTCCGCGCGCGCCGCGCTGCGATAATCTTTATCATCTTCGTCATCTGAGGTGTTCCGGGACACTTTAATGGGTAAAATTCCCATTTATATTATGAATTTCAGATCAAAATCACCTTTAGCTTCTGTCTGCAACCTAGACGTAAAACAAATGGTTTACTTACTTAGTTATCACAAATAAATTTGCATTTTACAGAGATTGAAAATTTACTATAATAAATACATTTATAAGTGAAGAATCGCGTTTGAAAAGCCATTGAAATACCTTTGCACTTTTTCTGGATAAAGGCGATAATGATAGGGCTGCCTCAACAAAAGTAAAAAAAGCAGGGTAAATCCACATGACAATAGCAAAGTACTCTCGACACCATTAGGCGCAGCGCAGATTGACAGCTGGCTCAACGCCGTGGCGGCGGCGGCGGCGGGCCGAGTCCCCGCAATAAGCCCGTCGTTAGATTCACGTTACCAACACCACGATCGCCCCGGGGTCCCGGGGTCATAAAAAAACTATTCCTTCAGTGAGATTACCAACATTCTTCGTCTTTAAACGGTTGGAACGTTGTTCTGGTTGCAATTAAGCAGCGTTGCGGCATGATATTGTTTCACATCCCTTTCGTTATTGAAATGCCCGAAACAGTCTCCGTTGAGCAATCTATCCAAGCAGCAGCTATTGAAAATGCGATGCTTTGTGTTGAAGTATTTCGGCCCCTAGTTCACATTAAATCAACATAACTAAAGTACTGTAATATCGTCGGCAAACAGGAGCCGGTCCCACTCGGCCGCAGACGCCCAAGGTAAACATCCCGAACATAAAATAGGGTATTACGTAGGTTGCCAAATCCTCCCAGATTGCGTACTTTCTTTGTCTAATAGAAATAGGTCGATAATCCGGCCCCGAGTCGGGCGCCACTTCACGCCGCGACAAAGTACCGCGCGCCGCCCGCCAGGAGTCCCGTCAAATATTTAAATATAGCAAGATAAGCGGGGTTGTGAATCAGGCTGCGCCACAATTTTCCGGCTCGGTATTATCGGGAGCTTTATTTGATCAGGTCGCGGCTTATGCGGGCTTCTGCCGCGCGGCGCCCCCCTCGCCCCGCCCTCGCCCGCTGCTGCCGGCGACACTTGATTTTATTTGAAGTGCGTCCTCACCGCTTCTCCGCTACATATTACACGCCTGAGCCTGTATTCCTCATACGACATTCGAGGCTCCCTCTCCCCGCTGCTTCACCCCGCCACCCGCAACCCTCGCTGAGATGAGTTCAGCAAAATGACGTCACGTTTCAATTATTTACGAAATTTGGGCGAAGGGAATAGTGCGAACACGTTGCTGCGATGTAGAGCTACATTTATAATGGAATTTCCCAACAGACAAATCTAATCTGAGGGGTGTCTTAGGAAGCCGTGGCAGGCGTCGGTAGCGGCTGCTTGTTGCGTTGCTTACAGCTCATGAATACGTAAGGCGGACGGGAAGCGCGGCGTTAATAATTCAGGCTCGTTGCGGGCACATACTGTCTGCCATTCTAGCCTAAACCACACCTTTCTCGTTACACCACGTCAAACAAACATGCTACCTTTGAAAATTATCTTAAATATGTCGACCTGTATAAACCCGAGATAATAAAATTTGAGTTTATTTTCCTGCTGACCGGAGCATCCTTGATAGACCCAATTTTATGAAGGTAATGAATGAGTGACACCGCGTCCGATTTCAATTACGGAGCAGTCGTCGGTCGGACAGGCGGCGCCGGGAGCCGAGTTCACTCCAATTAGGACCCTCGGAGCCCTTAGCGACTGCTGAAGAAAACGCTGCGATTTAAATTTTCGTATTTTTTTTTATCAAAACCTTAATGGATGCCAGTTGGTATTTATCTTATTCTCAGCGCCAGAAGGAGATTGGGCAGTTAATGGTTTTCATGAGTAAAAATTAGGTAAGTACTACGAACAGAAAATAAAACGCAGATTAACACTATAGGAACATTAAACTTTTAATTATGCAATGTTGAGGTATTCACGTTCCGTATCAAAACAACTGGACCAGTCGTCATTTTTCACAGAGAGTCAGACAGAATATACTCTAAACTCAATATCAAAGAAATTTCAAAACAAAATGAGTGCAAACAAACAGTCCCTGCACAAATCAGCTAGGAGAGGATCTCGTGCTCCGGCTGTTGGATGACAACTACTTTAGGCTCTACTAGATCCTCCTCCCCTCCCACGCTCCGGAAACCAACTATCTTCGGCTCGACATGTTCTTCCTCTCCCCCCGCGCTCTCCGCGTCGTCCTCACCCCCTCCCCCGTCCTGCACGTCAAGTAAATCGTGCAGCGCGTGCAGACACCGCCGCTTGAAGGCTCGCTGCAGGCGCGGCGCCAGCTCGCCGTACTCCGCGTAAAGACCTCTGAAGAACTGGAAGTACGCGCAGTTCTCGTCCGCCGCGAAGCTGCCGTCCTCGCTGGCTGCGGGAGTGGCCGGGGAGGGGTTCGACGTGTTCCACGACTCCTCCTCCACCTCTAGCTTCATGTTCAGTAGGGAGGGCGCGAAACCTGAGTATGGGCTCCACCGGCTGCAAGTAAAAACAACAAGAAATAAGACAGGGTATGGCTATGGAAGATCTGAAGATTGAACTGCTGTACCTTGGTCTGCCTTCTGTTCTATGAGGAACTGCATTGACATAAAAGTCTGCAGAAAAGCAGGCTGTGTCGTGAAGTATGGTGGCGGCACAGAATTCCACTACCCCGAGGGTGTAACAATAACAACAACAAGGGGGAACGAAATCAGAGAATATCCGAAGAACATGCATTAGCATCCTTAGTTGAAATTTTAAAGAGCTAAACTGCGATCGCCTAGCTACCTGGTAAGCTTGTTATCATGTTATTATGGCAAAACCCCCAAACAAAAATGTTCGTCTTTTTGGTGATCATTTATCCAACAGTAGTCTCATCTCAGCCTCTTAAGACTACGAAGAGGAAGAAGAAGGTTGTGTCATAGAATATGAAGGTATTCTTACACATCAGTAGCCATGTGGGCGCGCAGGAAGTCGAGCTCGTCGGCGAGGTACCAGCGCGACACCTGGCGGCCGCGGCCCGTGCGCGCGCCGGCCGCCTCGTTGCGCAGGTGCCGCGAGTACGAGTTGCGCACGTGCGACCACTTGCGACGCACCTCCGCCACTGCACAACAAACAAACAAACAAACACATCATCACTAACAGGGAACATGGAGCGATTGGTTCGCATTAAAGGGCGAAGACTGTTGGGCTGGGGTCTCTACTTGGCCGCGGACATTATGTTGCGAGCCTTGTCGTGCGTTTGCGGTCGGTCAAGTTGGTCGCGACACCAGCAACAGCACTGCGTGGGGTGCGCGAGCTTTGGTCGGCTTTATACATTAGCTCTGCTGTGTGTGCAGCAGCTATATGCTCTATTATTGAGTTGAGTTCAATAATACAGCATATACTTAGCTGATGAAGTTGCTCTAAAAAGCATAGAAGAGCTAGCACGTTTAGCATTAGAGCTGTCAATTATTACAATAAAATTTAAGTTATTCATTATAGGTCGGTAGGTACTTACTTACTTACTCAATATCTGTATCAGCTTATCTTATCGTGGCGCAAAGCTAAGAGGGCGATTCCAAATGTAGAATTTAATAATGATAACTAATATGAAAGATAAATAAGGTTATTAGTGTTAAATAGATTCTCACCGGTCCATCCCATTTCGTCAGCGACTTCCTGCCATAGCGCCTTGACCTGCGCGAAGTAGCTGGCTACAGGCAGGTTGTTGCGCGAGTAGAGCAGCGGGCGCGCACGCACGGCGCGGATCATGCGCCGGTCCTCCGCCTGCGAGCAGTCCACCAGCCGGCCCACCGCCCGCCCGCCGCCGCCGCCGCCGCCTGCCATGCTGCCTCGCCGGGGCCCGCGGCGTCACTGGCGCGCGCCGACACGCAGACAGACACGCAAGCGAGCGCGCACACAAGCCGCGCCCCCCGCGCTGCCCGCACCGCTCCCCGCGCTCTATCGATCCGCTCTCGGACTAGCTGGCGGCTGGCGGCGGCGGCGGCGGCGGCGGCGGCGACTGACCTCAGAGCCTTTTTATTTCTATTATTATCCGAACTTGTTTTAGGAACTAGGTACTTTATCTAGCGGGATGCTTTACATAATTCAAGATCAATAAGTTTAACTGCAGATTCGTGCACTCCGTCTATAACACATCACATAACACTTAAGCCCCTAACTAGGTAGAACCTGTATCTAGGGTGCCCGAAACATATACAGAGACGAACATTACACCCAGACCGGAAACAAACATCGATATTCATCATATCAATATTCGCCTCGCCCAGGAATCGAACCCGGGTGCACACGTTTACTTAGTACACATCACTGCCAACTGAGCCACGGAGCAGTTTAACTGCAGATTCGTGCACTCCATCTATAGTAAGCTCACTTTCGAGATTACTAATCAAATTTATCAAAATCTTGTATCGCAAAATTGGCATCACCTTTCCGCAAGGCGCTGATACCGCTCCAGATAAGTAGGTAATAAAATTTTTGAGATTTATTAAAGAGCGTTATTTGCATCGGTCAACTGATGCGGCTGCAGCGTGCAGCGGCAGCGACCGACATCCCTCTGCATACAAATGCGTTGCATTAATTGTCCCCTCGCCCTTTACGCAGCTCGTACCCCCGCAGCTTTGGGCAACGGGCCGGTCCAGCGGCGGCGGCACGTCTCATTGAACAGGGGTCCCGCGGATTCGCCATGAATTAGGTCACTCATCGTGAGTCGCTCACCCTCGCAGGCTAATCGGTTGCCGACAGATGCTCACTAATTACAAGGGAATAAGTTTGATCTCGTGTTTTGCGTGCTCGCTTTGCAAATATTAGTCGAGGAAGCAGGCCGGCGCCAGCCCAAAAATCCTCATCAACAATTGCGTTGATAATTTTAAGAACCCTTTTATGCCCTATCAATACATAGTACATAGTATAAAACAAAGTCGCTTCCCGCGTCTGTCCCTATGTATGCTTATATCTTTAAAACTATGCAAATGATTTTGATGCTGTTTTCTTTAAAATATAGTGTGATTCTAGAGGAAGGTTTATAAGTATAATACATGCACAACATGTATATACTTATAAACCCTACACCAGGTAAGGTGGTACGAAGTTCGCCGGGTCGACTAGTATATTATTATATTTAAGTCTGGTGGTGCCTACCTACATTGAACTATTATTACTACAACTAACTGTCTACCTATGGATCTTGAAAAGTGAGAAGTGAAAAATATAGCGAAGAAATGCGAGAATTGCGGGATACGCTTTGGAAAATTTCGTTCCTGAAAGAAGAGCGTAAACAGGATGGGAGAAAGCTCGGAGCCTTGAAGGACACCTGCCCGACTATTATCTTACGTTACGTGGTGAGAGACTGCAGTAGAATTTCCTTTGTCTCACAAGAATACCTTGTTTGAGCTTTTGTGTCAAAGGCTTTGGAACCGTCGAAAAATAGAGCGCTTGTGGGGGTGAGTTTAGGGCATAGGATAGGTAGATAAGAAATGTGAGGTTTAGGTTTAGGGGTCTCTTTGATAAGGCTATTTTTTCGCTGATAATGAATGATTTATGCAGTGAATGGTTTGCCATAACACAATGTGAATTTTGTATACAAAATGTGATTCGTTTCGTGCTCGAGACTAGAGGTGTGTCCAGACAGTAACTTTTATAAACATATGACAGAAAGCAGCTGTTAACTGCGCCGGCGGCGTCGGCTTCCGTCCCTCGATGTTTACGAGCTCCTTCTGAGAATAAGCGATCAGCTGAGCGCCGACGCCCGCCCCGGCCCGCATGGCTATTGATAAGTTCCCGAATAGTCCTGATGCCGTTACAGATAATAACAACTGAGCCTTGGTAAGAAAACTATTCTAAATGTATCGATCTCTAACTCTCAAACAAGGGACTCAACATATCTAATCATCTTCTTGGATATATTTTAATATTGACAATGCCAACATGTATTATGTAAAAAAAAAACCGCCAAGAGACGCCCTCAACTTCATATAAGAACATCCAAAAACTCTCTCAGGTTCTCAGGTCGACGCGTTACATCTACAGAACCTTGAATTATGTTGAGAGAAAAATAACACTGCAAAACTATTGAGAGAGTTATTTTTTGCTAGCACCTGGTGCAACGGCCGCCTTGGAGGCGACGCGGAGCACTCAAGCAAGATCGGCGAGTGCCAAGAGTGTCATCACTACACGTGTAAAATTTTAAACGACAAAGTAATTGTAGTGAATTTTTATTAGTCAATAAATCAATACTATTAAGAGATCAGTCACGTCACGTCACACTATTACATCTTCTGCAATCCGCAACAACTTAATAAATTTGGAAGATATGCTGACAAGTAGAGCAGGAGCTTTCCTATAATCAAAGTATTGTCGTCGAATTCAATACACATTACACAAACAGCAATTACGATACAAACAGATCGCCGTCTGAACTGATGTTGGTTTGATACCGTAAAATAGATGGTTATTCGGGTGAAGTGTGATGTGAACCATCGGGTGTACATTGTGCAAAAAATTCCAACAATTTCACAAACTATGTTAGGTACCTACCAATATCAGTCTTCAGAGAATCTTCATTTTCTTATTTGCGATCAGCGGTATCTTATTAATAAAATAATTTAAAAAAAAGTGGTTTCAGAATCACTGACATTCTAATTAAACTTAGAATGAATTTGGTAGTTCAAATAGTTGTCGGTACAAAATTTTTAATATTGCTCTAATTATATTAAGAGGGACAATCAAAATCATGCCAATGACAAACAGTCGATTTACGATATTGGCATCACATGCCTCAATGTCACTTAAATTGTACAACACAGATATATACAACTAGAGTTCAAGTGGAGACGAGGGCGAGCGAGCCCCCGCAGGGCGACATGACTGCAGTCGGCTAGGGCTTGCGGTCGTCCTCGTCGCTGCTGGAGCTGGAGCCCTGGGTGCCGTTGGTGCCCGCCGCGCCACCCGTGCCCCCGCCCGCCCCGCCGCCGCCGCCCGCCCACAGCGCCGCGTAGCTCGCCTGCTCCGCCAGCAGCGCCTCCTCCGCCTCCACCACCGCCGCGAACACCTGCCGCTTGATCTTCAGCTGCGTCGCGAACGGCAGCCGCTTCGTCGACTGGCACATGCTGCTGAAGAAGATGTCGAGCGGGTCCGGCTGCGGCGGTTGCGGCGGCGGCTGCGGGGCCTGCGGTGGCAGCGGCGGGGGAGGGCTGGAGCGCCGGCGCCGCTTGCTGCGGGGTTCCGGCGGCGGCGCGGGCTCGGACTCCGCCTCGGACTCGCTGGTGGCGGAGGAGGCGTGGTTGTGCCCCCCGCCGGCCGCGCCCGGCTGCGCGCGTGGCAAGGACTGCTCGCTCTTCTTCCGGTTGCTCATGTGCGGCTGCAGGAACTCCATGAGCCCCATGTATTTCCAGGGGTACTGGCGGCGCGCGGGCGCGGCCTCGACCCCGCCCCCCGCGCCGCCCGCCCGCGCCGCGCACTCGTTCTGACGCTTCAGCGCGTCGCGGTAGCTGTCCCGCAACTTCTTCCATTTCAGTTTCACGTCCTTGACTGAAAATAAATTCTTAGTTAGGTACTTTAAAAACCAATACAATTAAAAACTTTAGCGAGACATGATTTTAAATAGGGTTTATTAATAACCGGACTGCTCAGGCTTTCATAGCAGATAAGTAATGTTTGCAATATGAGTAGACTATACAGGATTTTCCTGTACGAAGTTTAGTGAAGGTATAATAAACTTTTATTTTTTACTATAAGTACTTATTTATGTAGGTAGGTAGTCCACATAATAATAATATTACGCGTACGCCAGGCGTAGGTTACCAGTATGATTTTGTGAGAAAGTACCTAAGAAGGTACCTATATATTTAAGTTAATAATTTTCATTAGATACTGTAGAGTTTTTTGCAAACAAAAAAAGACTATCCTATGCCATTTAACTTTTATTGTCCAATGCACGCTTCTCAAATGATCGCAATATTATAAATTTGAGGTTGATTCATAATTTGCGTGAAGCATCGTTCATTGTTTGGCCGCGACGTGCGGCGCGCGCGGTGTGAGGGGGGTGCGGTGCGAGGGGGGCGCGGGGGCGGGACAACACTCACTGGATCCCAGGTTGGTCTCGCGGCTGACCTCGGCCCAGGCGGCGTCCTTGAGCTCCTGGTCGCGGTACTCGATGGCGGCAGTGTTCCAGAGGCACGGGAAGCGGCGCACCGCCTCTATGAAGTGCTCCATGAGGAGGAGGTGGAGCGCCAGCGTGCGGCGTGCAGCGTGGCGGCGGCGCGGTGCTGGCGGGCGCGGCCGGCGGCGGACTGAGCTGTGCGGCCCGCGCGCGCCAGCTCGTCCCCGCGGGACCCCGTGCCTCGGGCCGCCGCCGCTCGCCCGCCGCGCCGCCACGCACACAGCTGCGAGCCGCGCCGCGCACCGCCGCCGCCGCCGCCGCCGTCTGCACCCGCCCGCCGCCACCGACGACGCCGCGCCGCTTCTACGTCTCAACGTTTCATTCTCGAGCCCCCGTTCAATAATAATTTGTTGATGAGATTCTTATAAATAGGTTCCTATTATTAAAATTATAATATGACTATTATACTTAATAGTTAGGTAACAATATTATAAATAGGAAAGATTTCATTGTTTGTTTCTTTGCATTGTAAGTATAGGCTCAGAAACTACTGAATTTTTTAAAATTACTCCACGGTTGGAAAGCTGGACTATTCCCGGGTGACCTAAAGGCTTTAGAATATTCTCAAAAGTGCAAAAATATTTTTAATTTGTGAAAAAATAAATTGCAAGCCGATACGAATTTCACCGTGTCAGCTCGGCTGCTTAAAATCAAAACCTAGTAACTCGTTTTTACAAAAATGTTCAGGAGAGCCAAAAAACGGGTCGGCCACTTTAATTCGTTGCCCTGCTGAAACCAGACGAAATAGCGAGTTGGGTGTTTGACCAAAAGTTTGACTATATTGTTGACTATAGTTTGTAGTACTTGTAATCGTGTTAGAAGTTATAGTTACACTTAAATTGGTCCCAATATATTTTTTTTTGAAAATTTACCTAAATATGTCAATGAAAACAATTTCAAAACATAGTATTTCACACTTAGTTAATACAATCTCTGAGTTAATTCTCTACTTTTTATAGCATTTTATATTTTTAGTTGTACGTTTCGAGTGACAAATGTTATTTTTTAAGGGGAATTCAATTAAAAGTTGTATTAAATGGTTTATTTGTGGCAGAATTTAGTTTTGGTTACGATTTGATTACGACTCGGGGTTAATTCAGCCAAATTTTCCTTCTTTGACTTACTGTTTTTTTAACTTAATAAATTCCACCAAAATATGATTGATTTTATAATCGGCGCCAAATTCAAAACATAGTAAGTCGGCTTTCAAATTCATAACCTTGTAAGTCGGTTGAGTTGCTAGGTTTTTTTATTTGTAATCCGACATGCTATGTTTAGAATTTGTACTTCATGGAAATTTTAATAACTTTTCCAAATTGGGTAGACTTGCTAAATTTTATTTTTAAAATTACGTAGGAAACTGGGTGTTTTAAGGTTCATATCAAATCGATACCGCCTAGTCAGTCGAAAAATGACAAAAACGGGTTTTTTGCAAAAACACCAGTTACTAGGTTTTGAATTTGGGCAGCCGAGCTAGCTAGGTATATAACAATTTCAGCACCTCTCGTAATAAGGCCGCATATAGATGAATTTATTTCAAACAGAAATGCCACATGACAAAAAGTTCTCATGTGGCATTTCTAGAGCCCCAGAATCTACAAACGCTACCTACTCTGTGTGTAGGGGTCCCAAAACCGGTTTCACCGAAACCGAAAAAACCGGGTTAACCGGTTTTTGAGGCTGATTTTCAAAACCGGTTTTTCAAATTACGAAACCGGCTAATTCGGTTATTTCGGTTATCAAAAAACTACTGAAGAAATGACTGATTTGTCATTATATCTTGTAGTATCTTACTTTGTACAGATATGGCCAAAGTTTAAAAGGCTCTATGTATGAAGGAAAGGAAAAATTCTTCTGCAGGCGTACAAAAATTTGATGAAACTGGCTTTTTGTGTAGTTAACCATCTGAGGACTTTACAGAAGGATGCTCTGATAAGGAATTTGATAAATTTAAGGACCTTAGAAGGCAAAGTAAAAACTAAATAACTAAGACTAGATACTTAAACGTCGATTTATAATAAAATCACACAATATAGAATATAATTTTAATTCTGAATGATAATATTTTGTTTTTAAAACTCTTATCAAAATGTTTTTATTGTGAAAGTAAAAAAAGACAAAAATGATTAATTCAATATAGGATACAAGATATTGAAAGTCAATTAGACTAATCTAATTAATATTGATATCTTCTTTGGTAAAGTATCCTATTCTGCGAGAGGCGAGGTAGATCAGGGTGCCCACTAATTGGGTCAGGCAAACAAATGTTTGCCTTGCCTTACGACAATGGTCACCTGGAGACGCTCCCAAACGAGCCCTCCTCAGTCACATGATTCTACTCCCTTTTGCAATGATTTTATAGCGTAGAGAAGAAAGGGGTAACAAACTCTACTTTACAATTTATCTCTCTTTTTTTTTGTTATTTTGTGACATTACATTTCAATTTGGCGACAATACAAAGAACAGAAATTAATAAGATTTAAAGTACATACATGAAAATATGAGCTATACTACTTCCATGCGTCTTTATCGTTTTCATAATCATCAACATTGTAATAAGCTTTCTTAATCAGAACTTTTTTGATACGAGTTTTAAACTCATTATTACCATTTAGGATCAAAATCTCTTCTGGGATCTTGTTATAAAATTCTACTTCGTTTCCTATAAAGTATTTGTTTGTCCGTTTTAGTCTGTTCTGTGGAAAGCTTATTACAATGTTAATGATAATGTAGACGACAAAAACTCATGGATGTAGCCTCTGCACTAATAATTTGTTCGAACTGAATGTGGATACTTTCAATTTATGTAAATGAATTGTCATGATAACATATGAAAACAACAAAATAAGAGTTGGCCCAATATTCTCTACGCTGTCTTTGCGATAGGGAGAAGAATTATTTGACTGAAGTGAGGTCGTTTGAGGGCTTATCTTGGCGCCTCTATCGTTAGCTTTGCAGATGGGTCTTATTGGCAGCATACAGCTGTCTTCATAGTATATACACTGTTCTGAAATCTTAAGACCGCATTAACCATGCATTAAAAACAAAAAAAAAACACATATTCCTCCTTAAAATTATTGTTGAACTAGTCGACCCGGCGAACTTCGTTCCGCCTTACCTATAACTATGTTGTGCATGTATTATACATATAAACCTTCCTCTTGATTCACTTTATCGTTTAAAAAGCTCCGTATCAAAATCTGTTGCATAGTTTTCAAGATATAAGCATACATAGGGACAGACGCGGGAAGCGACTTTGTTTTATACTATGTATTGATGAAAAAACCAATGTTAAGTTTGTTTATGGTTTTTTTAAATAATAAAAAAATATTATTACATGAAGAATTTCCTGATTGAACTGCAAAAACCTCGATAACAGCGTTTTTTTTAAATATTGTAACTAAAACTCGAAATAACCGAAAAAACCGGTTAGCCGGTTTTGGAAAACTTTCTAAAACCGAAAACCGGTTTTCAAAATTTGTTACGGTTTTGGGACCCCTATCTGTGTGTCACAGAGATGCATTCGTATAAATTTTCGATAAAATTGCACATCGTTTTAGCAAGAGGCGAGCGGAAATTACTACATACTTCCCGAAACTCGAGAGGGAGAAAAAACCGGGTAAATAGAGAGATCACGCTCCGCGATGTTTCATTTCCGGAGGCTCAGCGGCGACGGGCTTTTATGATGTCCCGTTTCGTAGAAACATTTCAAGTAAACGAAGCTACAACTAAAGAGCACTCAGCCTTATTGAATGTGTCCGTGCTGCCTCCGGCCCAGATTGTTTGATCTAAGCAAATCCCTAAGCGACCTTCTCCCGGGCATCACGTAATCCACCCCGCTATGCTATATCCTACTCGAATAGTAAAGGTGAAGTAAAAGTAAATATTCAGTTCTATACATGAAGTGACAACGCAGGTTTGCATGCAGCTGACAGCCGAGCCACCCCACCACTCACACTCACACTCCGGTGCCAGAATAGAAGCCCCTTACAGCGCGTACTGTGCTGGTGACTGGTGACAACGGGGGCTGGATTTGTGGATCTGATTATGTTTTGGATAATGAATGAAAAAAATTTTTTTAAGAATCCGGCCTGCCTCTCTGAATATTTCGTTCGGGGGTTAAAAACTCTTCCGTTACTGACTGACAACGCAGAGTCGAAACTACTGCGCGTAGAAAGCTGAAAATTGGCCCGTGGTTTCCTTGGGTTAGTTTAGGTGAGCACTAAGAAGGGATTTCCCGAAATTCCTACGGGAACGGGAAAAAAACGTTTTTTTTGTGTTTATGAAAAATCTGCGCGGGAAAAACCGCGGGGCAGCCTCTAGATATTATAAAACTCTTCCGTTACTGACTGACAGACAACGCAGAACCGTAACTACTGGGCGTAGCGGGCTGAAATTTTGCAAGTGTGTTCCTTGGGGAGTGTAGGGGAGCACTAAGAAAGGATTTCCCGAAATTCCCATGGAAACGAGAAAAAACTTGATGTTGGTGTTTATGAGAAATCTGCGCGGGTGAAACCGCGGGGCAGCCTCCTAGTATACCATATTACATGTCGGACCCACGATACCCCTAACGATATCCCTGGCGCCAATAATTTTATACCCTGGCTATCTTCCTGTGAACTTTACGCAGCCTAGGTTTTATTCAGTATTCCACAGAATATAAGTAGGGTACCCTCCCTACCCTGTAACCTGTAATAATAAAACGTGCAAATGTTCATTTTGCAACTCCTGGCGCCATCTAGCGATGAACTCTAGAACATTGACAAGGTTATTCAGTGATTTCAGCTTTTCATAAGTGCTTTCCTCCTTCCCTTCCCTGCAACCTGCTGCTTGCTGCCTTTCTAGAGGTTCATATCTCTTGTAGGGAAGCAAGTCAAAGGATTTTCCACTCCGTTTTTCAGCGAAGCCTGTCCTACCAGTTTTCAGCATCGAGATTCAGCGGCATTTCAGGGCAATCGTTATACCACAGATTAGAGAATAATTGTAATACTGAGTAGGTATAAAGGTATAAAGCATTGTATCGGCTTCAGAACCTTTGTTGATAGCGGCTGTGCCCCGCCCCACCCCGCCCGCCGCCGACCGCCTGGCAACAGTCAAAATCAGCTGGGGGCATACCGCACCGCACGCGCGCCCGCATCCCCCGCCGGTAGTGCTGTCCCGCTCGCACTTCAGCCGCTGCCTGTTGCGGTGCATTTTCCCCTCTCCCTCTACCTCACACCTCGCTGCCCTCCTGTTTGCCTGCCAGCACGGAGCGGGCAAGGACGGTGAGAAAACAATGAGAATCTTGCCTCCAGCCAAATTCACAGAAAATATTACATGTGTTTGCTAAGTAATATATAATACAATATCGTAGAATTAAACTAAATAGAATAAAACTAGAATTAAATCGTATGTACAGTGACTGTCTAGATCGGCGTAACAGATTGTCATTGGTCTCGTGTTCCCTATACTGTAATACCAAAGAAAGAACAAGAGCTATTTTGCAATACAGAAAAACCGGACGTGTTACGCCGTCCTAGACCGCCACTGTACCTATGTAAAGTTTTGGATATAAATGATATTCGTTTCGAATTCCCAGGTTTCAGCACAGCTGTGCGCGGCCCTGCTGGTTACATCTCCTTCTCCCCAACCCCCAATAACCGACCTACCCCCCGCCGCGCCTCCACTACTAAAATGTAACAGTATGTAACTGCATCTCCCCCACCTCCCCTGGCCCCTCGCTGAAGCGATGATGTAACTGAAACTTATGTTGTCTTCACAGGCTACCGTTTTGTTACTTAACAAAATAGGTACAGCTTTAAAGCGTACAATATACCTAAGTATACCTACCTACCTCTAGTATACGAATTCCAGATGCAGCTTTTCTTGTGTTTTGTTTACCCAAGCTAAGCTGGGTTTACTCAGCTTACCAGCTAAAGGTCCAGCTAGGGGCTAGGACACGTCACGTCAGAGAAAAATAAAGTTTACTGTACCACAGAATACCTAAACCGGACAAAAGAGAAATACACAAAATAAACAAAAAAAAGAACAAAGGAAAAGAAATGAGATTAAAAAAAAAGAAAGAACAAACATTTGAGAAAAATAAATTTAAGTGTAAGTTTAATAATTAGAGAGTAGATTAAGAATTTGCATGTTAAAATAAATGTTGTATAATTTAAAAAAAAAATTGTACAGTGGCGGACACGGTTGGCGTAACACTTCCGGTTTTACTGTATTGCAAAATAGCTCTTGTTATTTGGTAATAAGTCTAGGGTTGACGAAACCATAGACAAATCTGTTACGGCCTCCTAGTCCGCCATTGTACCTATGTTCTTTGTATCTTTGTTGTATCTTACTGTGTAATAAAACGTATACTATTCAACGGTTACATACCTACCTAGTTCGTCAAACAGTATCCAGCTGATCTGGAAGGCCGCCCCCTCCCCCTACCCCTGGCCCTCCCCGCCCCACCCCGCGCCGCATCGATCCGCAGCGCACTCCAGCTCCGCTGCTCGGTACCAGCTCCAGCCAGCTATAAATAGCTCCTCCTGGTGCCTACCTTTGTATAATAACTTACTAATATTTAATAGGCTGATCTGATATTACCCTTGTAAAAGAAGTACCTACCTAGGTATAAGTAAAGTTCCTATAGAATAATAGCTCTACTTACCTATAAATCTTTTCAACAAATACGATTTTTCATCATTACTCATTATTGATTGAAGAGTGGTAGAAAGATTTAATAGAATTTTAATTTATTGGGTAAGTAAGTATACTTAGGTAGGTACTTGCTGACACGGCGAACTTTGTACCGCCTTGAGTTCTAAATTTTTGAGAATATTATTCTACAAGTTGACCCGGCAAACTTCGTACCGCCTAACCTATTAGTATTTGGTGCATTTATTATACCTACTTATAAACCTTCCTCTTGAATCACTCTATCTAATAAAAAAAACCGCATCAAAATCTGCCGAGTACTTTTAAAGATTTAAGCATACATAGGGACAGACTTTGTTTTATATTATGTATATTGATACCTACCTAGCCTATGACAACCGAGGTTATGTATAGTGTGAGCTTCCAAAAAAAAAAATCGGTTCAGTACTTTCGGAGCTTAATCAATACAAATAAACACACAATCAATAAAAATATTTCCTCTTTATTTTTGTAATGATTTATTTATAAAAAACAATAGCGCCATCTTATTAACTGGCTGCAGAACCTTTACTAAATTCCATACAGTGGGTGGCCGGGTGGCCGGCATTTTATACAGAGCCACCTATTGGGAATGTTATTTAAATTAGTCGTCGTCGAGAAGTCGTCCATTTGTCGGGCGTCACGTCAGTCAATCAATCACTCACTGTAAAGAAATTCTGTGTTTATGTTTTTGGTTCACTTTTTGGTTTTGGTTTGCGAGAGCAGTTTGTGTTAAGAATTGTCGTTAAATTATAGAAATATAGTGCTGAATTTATAATTCATAATCGTCTTTAATCATTAAAGACAATGCTTGAAGTTGAACGTAATCATCTGATGTCCCTGTGTTGATATTTATTCCGAGGAAACACTCGCTACTCCGTGGGTGCAGTGGGAGTAGGAGGGCGTCTTTGCCTGTGCCTGGCGGGACCCCTCGGGCTCCAGCGGCCTCAGCATGGAGGACAACCCTGATGGTGATCGCGTCAGGTAAGGATCCGATCTCTCTCAGAGGTTTTATCGTAATAAGCGAGAAGTCAAGGCGTGGTGTTTTTATTGTTAAATTTTTTATGTTTTAGTGTGGTATTTTTGATTTTGTGTTACAACTAGCAAAGAAGGTCGGTGGGTCGTTTTAGTCTCTCAAGTATATAGCAAATAGTTATTCTAATGTTACATACATGACCTAAGCAATAAACCAAGCACTGTGGTGTGTACATAGCTATTCTTGATTCTATGTGCACTTGGTATTGGATAAGAACTGATAAATACCACGCCACATTGTAATACTTGCAGTACCTATGTACTCTTCTTTTTCTTATTTTAAAATTGAGGGCCTAAAGTATTCAACACTCAGCTCTTTTCTGTAGGTCAGCTGGCAGTTTGCAATTTTCAGTGGAGGCCAAGGAAATGCATTACTATTCGCTCTAGGGCCTGGGCGTGTTTGTATGTTTCCGGCGTCCGTGGCTGACATTCACAGTCACAGTTGGGAGTCTACTTGCTCAAGTTTTCACTTGGAGAATTTCTTCTTAAGAACAGATTTTCCATCTCATACTCCATTGAGCGTATGCTTTTCAGTCTTAAAGTCGGAAATCAAATGTGTTTATCAATCTAGAGCAGAGAACATTTTAAAGTTACATTTTGACACTTTGGAGTGCTAATCTGTACTCCGACTCAACTGTGATGTTAAGCATTGTTACCTACCTAGGTTCTACCTGTGTGTGGTCTGTTTTTATTTTTAATTTGAACTATTTTGCATTTTCCTTGATGGCTAAAGCTCTCTAAGCCCAATAAAAACTGCAGGCGTTCAGCTGAATGGAGAATAATCAACTTAGCTTCAATAATGGCTTGATATACACTCTATCATTTAATTTATATTCATGCATGCTACAACTAAAGCTTGAATTTCATGTAATAATTTATTTGGATGCTGATCTTGAAGTTATATTTTTAATCTTTTATTAATGCCGTGCAGTAACCTTGCCCACCTCACCTAGCAGATATATAAATTATCTTAATTTTCAAGGCATTGCCCTTGTTTACTTAAGTTCATCTGTGAATCAATTATCTTAATGAATATTTATGATTCATTTAAAATAGTGTTGTGATTTTTCCATTGCAATAATTAAACACTGCGCTTGAATAGATAACAACATGCCTTTGGTTAAATGGACAAATCATTAATTTATTATGATATGAATTTGAATGTTTTACAGAGACTTATTTTAAGAGCTTACTCAATTTGTACATAGCTTTTTCATTACTAATCATAAACTTCTAGTTTATACACAATCCATACATTTAATAAACACCCTGTCATTGCACTTTGTTTCATGTTCCTTCATTTGTCACCACCTCCCCTTCCTGTAACACAGTGAGGCTGGTAATGAGTTAGTTCGTTTAACACGTCGGACGGTGTCGTTCTTCCGACGCCTGTCCGTCGCAGGCGAGCCGGAGCCGAGTCGCAGTCCGGAGCCGAGGCGGCACAGGTAAAACTAGAGATCATTGGTTGGCTGGCGAGCAGTGAAGCTTGGATTGTGCGGCATGCGGCGGGGCAAGGCGCTTGAAGCGGGCTAACCGAATGTTTAGCTTCTGTAGTTGACAAGTGTTGTGTTGTGTTGCAGCGCGCTGGTGCGATGCGCCTCGCAGTCGTCGCTGGACGAGTCTTCTCAAGTGCGTGCGCGCGAGGAGGGAGGCGAGGGCACCGGGGGGAGTTCAGGGGCAGGCGAGGGGCGCGGGGGGCACGCTGCCAAGCTTTTGGAGGCGCTGGCCAGCCTGCGCCGCGAGCGCGCGCTCTGCGATGTTGTTCTTTACGCGCGCCCCGACTGCGATCCCCCCGCGGGGGCACAGCCGGAGGCGGAGGCGGAGGGGGCTGAGTGTGGCCGGACCGAGGGCGCCGGCGGGGGTGAAGGCAGCGGCGAGGGCGAGGGGGTGCCGGCGCACCGCGCGGTGCTGGCCGCCTGCTCGCCGTACTTCCGCGCCATGTTCACGCAGTTTGAGGAGCGCACGCAGCAGACCGTCACCATCCAGGTGAGTAGGCGACTGCGACCCGACTGGCATCTAGGGTTAATCTAATAATAAGCAATTTTAAAGAGACCATGATAGGGTAGTTCACCCTACAACAAGTTAGCATTGTGTGTTGTACAGAACGTGGAGCCGGCGGCGCTGGCGAGCATCGTGGACTGGATGTACCGTCCAGACTCGCTGCAAGTGTCCGAGCACAACGTGCAGTCCCTGCTGGCGGCGGGCTCGCTGCTCGCGGCGGGTGGGGTCCGGGCCGCGTGCTGCTCGTGGCTGGCGGCCGCGCTCGCGCCCGACAACGCGCTCGGCGTGCGCGCGTTCGCCGAGCTGCACGCTTGTCATGAGCTGAGCGCCGCCGCCGCGCAGTACATCGAGAGGCACTTCTTAGAGGTCTGCACCGCCTCATACACCATATTTACATAATTATAATATTATTATTATTGCCCTGTAATAAATTCTATACCTTGTTTTAAGACAATACACCGTTATTTCAATTACACAAGATCAGAAATGAAAAGTACAGTATACAATGTGCTGTTACAACCCCCTCACTTGATCAAGTTTCCAGTCATTATTCTTCACACTCATCATTTTGTAAAATTAAATTTTCGCATTTACTTTTCTGAGGAACTTTTGAAGTTACAGTTTGCCAATTTTGCCCATGATCTTAAGTTCTAATGAGCGATTTTCGACCTGACATAATCAATACATACTATAAAATAAAGTCGCTTCCCGCGTCTGTCCCTATGTATGCTTAAATCTTTAAAACTATGCAACGGATTCTGTTGCGATTTTTTTTAATAGATAGAGTAATTCAAGAGAAAGGTTTATAAGTATAATACATGCACAAAATAGTAATAGGTAAGGCGGTACGAAGTTCGCCGGGTCGACTAGTAACTATATATACTGGCTATACAGTGCCATCCATTAGCATTTTCTTGGAACTAGTATCTAACTAGTAACTATCAAAAATTAAAACTTCATCATTGAGGTACTCTACACTTGTACCCTGTATTCGTATCGCCGTTGCTTGACACACGCATGTGTTTTTCCCAGGTGGTAGAGAGCGAGGAGTTCCTAGCGCTGAGCGTTGAAGAAGTCTGCGCTTTGCTGGGAGCGGAGGGGATCTGGTGCGGCGCGCGGGGGGAGGAGGCGGCGCTGGACGCGGCGCTGCGCTGGGCGGGCGGGGGTGGGGGCGCGGCGGGGGAGGGGCGGGGGCAGCAGCTGTCGCGGCTGCTGCGGCACGTGCGGCTGCCGCTGCTGCCGCGGGACGTGCTCGTGCAGCGCGCCACCGCGCCGCCGCTCGCCGACGCCGGCGTCGAGGTGCGTCCTTGAGACTCAGCAGCACTGGCCCACCGCCATCCTAGGTTCGCCATTCGGAAGACTCTGCGGAGAAACCGCAGCAATCCCACGGCCGCAACGCGACCTTGACGCCCCATGGGTTGGGTGCCAGTGTTCCGTCTGCACTTTTCCCCTTCTTGGCCATGACACCACTAAAATCTCTGGGTTATCCAAAACTCATAGCTGTTGACCGGTAGTTGCGGAC